>OY390740.1:805000-3305000 GCA_959613385.1 Geotrupes spiniger | reverse complement strand
TTAACCATTTAAACATTTTATTCCTGAGCCATTTTTTTTAGGGCAAAGTTTTAACAATTTTATCATTTTAGACAATTTTTTACATTTTTGACATTTTTTACAATTTCATCAATATTACTATTCTGTCAATTTTACAAATTTGAAAGTAGTTTATTTCTTTAAACCTTTTTTTTATAATTTTGTACTCGACAATATTTTTATAATTGTGTCAAGATATGTAATTTGAAAATTCTTACATTTTTTTAATTCTATCGATTTAGATCTTCTGTTCTGTTTGCTAATGATTTTAGCAAATATATTTCTTTTTCGTAATATGGTCCCTTTAATTTAATCGTTTTTTTCCATTTTTCGGAATTTTGGCTATAATTTCATTTATATAATTTAATTTTTTCTGCATTTTTCAATAACTTTCACACGTCTTTTGCATTTTTGGTAATTTATGAAACTTTTTTTTCTAATATTAAGTTTTTTTTAATTTTAGACGACATCCACATTTCTTACCACAATCTAACCCAACCCAACCCATCGATACTTTCTTTTACCTTTGTGTCCGTTTGTCTTTTCTAAGCGAACCAAGTAAGTAAAATTTGGTCTAACCCGCTTGGTTACGTTGGGTTGACGTTGGTTGGGTTGTTGTTTTTTTAATAAATAAAACCCAACCAACGCAATTGACTTGTAAAATGTAATAAAAATTGTGCTTTCGTGTAATGTTCACGGGGGGGGGGGTCTTGTTGTTTTTCAGATTTCCATGAAATTTGCAAGATTGGTTCTCAGTTGATTTGACGAGAGGATAAAAAAAATATCACCCCATGCATAATTTACTTTGTTCTCTTTCACGGAGTTTAATTCTCGTTTATTTCATTTCTGGTCGACTTTTTTTAATTCACAAATAAAGAACCAAGAAACCAAAAATGAATACGGCGCCGAAAAAATTGTCAACAGAAACCAAACATGTCGACCGTGTGAGACCTAGCCTAAAACTGCACAAAGTCCAATACTAGGCTACATTTTTGCTGAATTTTCAAATTTTCAATTTTCATAAATTTTCAAATTTCAAAAACAACCCAAACCAAACCAATCCGACGAAATAAGTCTTCAATTCAACTCTGCTTTATTAAAGAAAAACTTGGTGGGTTGCGTTGGATTGGTTTTTAAATAAATGAAAACATTGAAACAATTGTCTGCGTTGTCAAAAAAATTTTCAATAAAACCCAAATAAGTCAACATTGACAAGAGACCAACACAAACCAAAGCTGCACAAAAGCCAAGACCAGGTACTATGAATTTTCAATTTTCAAAAATTATCTAAGATAATCCTAACCTAGCCCAACCGATGAATCTAAATGATTTATCTCACATTAATAAAGAATCGTAATAATAAGAACGTTCATAATCGTTTGAATGAACATTCAATTAGATTTTTATACGACAAAATTATCGGTAGGGATCTGAAGTTTGCAACAATTTCTGGATTTGTAGGGAATTCATAAGCAACGGAAATACTCGTTTTGACCGCCTCTCATCCTATTCTGACTATTTTAGAAACAGAACGTCCTATTGTGAAACCAGTATCGCAACCAGAAGTGGTGGTTTACTCTTACCACCGTTTTCCATATATCGAAAAAAAAAATGTTCATATAAAAGTTAAATATATTGAAATGTTAAATAACTTTCATTTGAAAAGTTCTTTCGAAAAATGTTGTATAACTAAGTATAAGAAAGTCCAGTGCGGGCCAGTGCATATTATCAACAAGTATCGACGCTTTTATAATTATTTGTTAGCATTTTGGCAAGATAAGACTATTGTCAATTTTAATACTTGCTAAATTTTGATTTATTTTTTTGTCAAATTTTATAATTTTGACAGTATTGATAACTTTAATTTTCTGCATTCTCAACAATTTTGACAACTTGGCATTTTAAACAATTGTTACACCTTTTGCAATATCGCCAATTTCACCTTTATTGGAAATTTCGATTTTTTTTAATGTCAATTATTCCAAACTATTCCAATACAATTTTTAATTGTAACTGTTTGCATTTGCATTTGAAAATTTTTTAATTTGTTGTATTTTCGCAACATATGTCATTTTTTTGTTATTTTCCGACAAATTTGAGAACACTGGGACATATGAACAGTTTCGAAATTCCAATCTAATGCTATTTTTTCATTTGCAAAAATGTTGTCCATATTGGCAATTTAATTTGACAATGTGGGCTATTTTTGCAATCTTTGTTACACTCATAGTACTTTTTTTTACATTACAAAAATTTTCATGACTAGGCATTTTATAACATTTGTTGGTATTTTCTAAATTTCAGGCTTCTTTTTTATAATTGTTTCAATTTTTACGTTTCCAACAAGTATTAACCAATTTTACAATTGTTTGTTAGCATGTTAGACAAACTTGAAGCCATTTAAACAATGTTTAACAGTTTTTGCAAACAATTGTGAATTTTAATGCTTTTTCTCTATTTTGTCATTTTTTAAGTTTAAAAAAAAATAGATTAAAAATATAATTTTACAAAAAAATATCACTGTATTGTATTTTTTTCAATTTTTGTATTTTCACGACTGACAATTTTCACTACTCGGCATTTTAAACCATTTGTTAATATTGATATTTCATGCAATATTAATTTTTTTTTAATAATCGTGTTTGCAAATTTTCACTTTATTGTCCATTTTTATATACATTACATTTTAAATAATTGTTACGGTTTTTTTTTGCAATTTCGATAACTTCGTCTTCTTGGAAATTTCAATTTTTTTATTTTCGATAATTTTTACTTTTTTGTCCAGCATTTTAGAACATTCTTACATCATCACTTTTTGTACTGGTCAATGATTTTAGAAAATATATGTTTTTTATCAGTTATCATATGTTATTTTATCAGTTTCGTATTTTTTCCATTTTTCCAAATTGACCACTCGGCATTTTAAAACATTTGTTAATATTGATATTTTCTGAATTTCACACAATATTCTTACAATTGTTTTAATTTTCACAATTTCATTAAGTTTTGGTAGATTTTATATATTTTTTTGTTAATATTTTAGACAAAACTAAATCCGTTAGTCAATTAAATAACTTTCGATATATATTTTTGCGATAATAGTTTATTCACAGCTTTGAAATTTTCAGAATTTTAGAAAATATTCACAATCTTAATATTTTGGATTTTTCGCCTTTATGTCAATTATTTCAGTGCCAAACATTGCCAACTTTAATTGTAACTGTAATTTTGAATTTGCTGCACTTTCGCAAATTTTGCAATTTTTCTTGTTGTTTCGGACAAATTTGAGACATTGGGGTATTTCAACAATTTTGAAACCCAACCCAACCCAACCCAACTAATGCACCTTTTTTGACATTCTCATACAATTTTAATACTTCTTTCATTTCCAAAAATGTTGAAAATTTTGGTAATTTATTTTTTTGCATTCTCTCCAAAGTTTTGCACGAACAATCCCCCAATCACATACGAAAAATAAATAGTACTTGGTGTATAAATGAGCACCAAAATTGTGTATTTTGACTATTAACAGTAAGAAAAAAATAACTGTCATTGTTTTTTTGACGGTCGAAAACTGCGTTTTTTTCCAAAGGGTACCCCCTTTGTACAAAAAAAGTGATTTTTTCAAAAAAAAAAAATTAGAAACCGCGAAATATTGCAAAATTAGCGCCGCAGTGACAGAAATAGTGTATTAGAAGTAAGAAAAAAAATAAATATGATTGTTTTTTTGACCGTCAAAAACTGCGTTTTTTCCAAAGGGTACCCCTTTGTGATTTTTTCAAAAAAAAAAAAAATTCTAGAAACCGCGAAATATTGTAAAATTAGCGTTGCAGGAACTGAAATAGTGTATTGTGACTATTAGAAGTAAGAAAACAAATAAATATCATTGATTTTTTGACCGCCGAAAACTGCGTTTTTTCCAAAGGGTACCCCCTTCGTACAAAAAAGTGATTTAAAAAAAAAATTCTAGAGACCGCGAAATATTGTAAAATTAGCGTTGCAGGGGGGACTGAAATAGTTTATTCCGACTATTAGAAGTAAGAAAAAAATAAATATCATTGTTTTTTTACGGTCGAAAAAACTGCGATTTTTTTTAAAGGTTTGTGCAAAAAATTGATTTTTTCAATTTTTTTTCCTTTAACATGCGATTATCGTTGCAGGGGCTAAAATGGTGTATTTTGACAATTAACAGTAATTAAAAAAAATAAATGTTACCATACGTTGATATTTAAAACAATGACAGATTTACGGCGTTTTGTGCGAAAATGCGAAACAAACAATTAACTTATTATTAACTATAGGGTTGTAAATTAATCTCTTTTTATTGTAATGATCCATAGTTTTAGTTCAGTACTAGCAACAACTCCATAGTTAACATTGCATCGATCAGTTCAGTGTAAATTGAGTTTCCAGTCAAAAATAATTCATCAAAATCAGAAAACGAATCTGCAAATGAAGAATTCCGAATATTTTATTTAATTGATGACTGCAAACTTTATTTGAGGTTAGTTTTGAAATATCTACGTATATATATGCTCAGTGAGATATAAACTGCACCACCTAGAAGGGGTGGGAATTTTTGGACCAAATTTGGCAGAGACATTGGGCTAGTCTAAGGTAACAATTGATCAAAATTTGATAAAGAAAACACTTCATCTTTTTGATTTTTCTTTAATAATGTGTTGGTCCGCCCTATTTCTGATACACCCATTGACCCGCCTTGGCATTGATTCCAGCAGGTGATCAATGTCTTCTTGGGGTATGGCATCCCAAGCAGCCTGTACTTCATGCTTCTATTGTCGACGGTGGGTTCGGTAGATTCCTCAATCTTCTACCCATCATGTCCCACACGTGCTCAATGGGCGACAAATCGGGAGATCTTGGCGGCCAAGGCAAAAGATTAACATTGGCCTCTTCAAAGAGAAACCCTTGCTACGTGAGGTCGTGCATTATCTTGCTGGAAAAGTGGGTCTTCCAGCCCTCGAAGATATGGAAGAACATGTGGTTCTACCACTTCGTCAATGTAGCGTCGGGCGGTCATACTGCCCCGAATGAATAGCAAGGGTGACCTACTGCCGTAAGCAATAGCACCACACACCATCAACCCCACAGTTCGGTGAACATGCCTCGCAATCGAAAAATCAGGATTGCGCCTTTCTCCACGTGTTCGTCTAACAGTCATCCGACCATCATGCATTCCTAAACAAAATCGCGATTCGTCACTAAAGACAACTCGATGCCACTCCAAGTTCCATTGAAGTCTTTCCGTGCACCAGGCCAAACGTTCATGGCGATGTTGAGCAGTCAGGAGTAGCACAAGATGTGGGCGGTAAGACAGCCAGCCAAAGGTTCTTATTCGACGATAAACTGTTCGCAAGCCTATCGGACGACCTTGTTTACCTAACCATTGATCAGCTATTGATCTAGTTGTAGAGAATCGATCTCTCAGGGCCATTAGTCTTAAGCGGCGATCTTGACGTTCATTTGTTCGTCTTTGAGCCCCAGTGCCTCTTCTCCGACGTTCAACCCCATGTTCAGACCACGCTCGATAAACACCCATTATTGTTGAGTGGTGCCGTCCCAAACGGTTGCCGATTTCTCTAAACGAAAAACATGCTTCTCGTAAACCAACAATCCGCGCCCTCGGTCAAAGTCACTCAACTGCTGGTAAACTTGAGGTCTCCTTCCTCTAGGCATCGTTAAACGCTTGAAACACTTTAAACTAAAGAACGGGATCCGAAAAAGTGGAACAAATTCAAAAAATGACTCGATAATTGCTCGTCTATCACCACCTCTAAAAAATGACACAAACGTCAAAAATCCCATGACTACTTGATGATTGGGTTTCAAATTTCAATCAACTATTTCCCTGGACTAGTCCACTATTCCTGCCAAATTTGGTCCAAAAATTCCCACCCCTTCTAGGTGGTGCAGTTTATATGTCACTGAGTATAATTGTGAATATTTGATTTAAAATTGTTATTTTGTCCTGATATCGAAATATAGAAAAATTGTGGACCTAAATCCTGCAAAGGACACAAGTCGCAGCAAAATTACGCGTACCATTTATGATATGAATAAAACTCAGTTATGTTGCCGATTTAGCTGTTGTGTATTTCTTTTTTTTCTCAAAATTATATCCCATAGGTTAATAAATAATTATAATTTTTTAACAACATAGTTGAATTACGTAAACGTGAACATTTTGGTACGTGATCGGCTTTATATCTTCCGTTACAGTGAACCGCGCGCATTTTCGGCATCATCTGCACGTGTGGAAAAAGTCCGACGTTACGAAACCGAGTTTATAACCAAGGGAACTTCATGATGGATGTCGTAAAAAACGGACGGCTATCGTACAACGTTACTGCCGCACGGAAAAGAACGAATCCATAAATATTATTGTAAATTAAATTTATTAACATGTAAATTTTGAAATGACACTTTATTATTTATACGTCGACGGTGCCTTCCTAGCCGGCGCGCATGATATACACCCGGGAAAAATATTTAAAGCAATAAATACGCCCATAAATATTAAAATCAAATCGAAGTGCCTTGTGTGGGAACTTTACGACGCGGATAATTATTAAGAACGACGTCCAGGGGAATGAAATAAATACGTCTATCTATCGGCTTATAGATATGTTAGACGGCGCAAAAAATCCGCAGGCCATTAAACGGTGCCCTTTTTTTGGACTTGTTGGTGCCAGTCGTAACCATAACGCGGATCGAGTGTGTCCGCCTAGTGACGGATTAACTGTAAAAGTAAATAAAAGTCATGATATATTGCCATCGTACGCTGGCACCCCCGCCGCGACGTCTATGTGTGCTCAGTGGCGCACCTGTCTCGTGCATGTCCACGCATCCTTCAGCGAATCGGGTATTTTTTCGCTATAAATAATCATCGGTGTGCATTATAATTTTCATGATCGATTAATATGTCGCTTATTAAAATTAAACGAGCTCGGAGCTGCCGAGAACACCATGTAGGTGATACCACATATACAGAGCTGTGGCGTAAAAACTACGTAAGATTACATGAAATACTTAAAAGTACCTGTAGCTGGGCGACGCAATCGTGGCAAACAAATGAGAAAAAAATATTGCACGAATAATTTTTTTTTCACAAAACACAACCAACCTAACCAAACCCAACCCAATCGAACAGCAATCAAGCAACTAACTAAGTTTACATATTGTATTTTCCTTCCAGCAATTGAAAAATTCAACCAAAACAACGTCGAGATTCCAAATGAAATACCACAATTTCCTTACCTTGCTTTCTTCTATTTCTCATATTTTATTGCTTTTGCATTTTCTCAGTTTTACACCTTGATTTTGTTACCATTATTGTATTACCTTTCTCACTATTTTTGCCTATTGTCCTTTGTTCATTACCCTCGTAATTTTCTGTTCTACTTTTATTAATATTTTCGCCTCTTCTTCTTCTTTATTTTACCTGTTGTTTCATGCCTTTAAACAACAAGGAAGTTCCGAAAGTTTCTTTTGCAACTTAGATTCCTAGTTTGTGCCAGGAATCCAACTGCAGAAAACCCGAAAATTCTAATGAATCATTTTTTTAACCTCATGACACCTAAACATGCAAAACCTAACCCAGTGCCTTGTGATGTTTGATTTGGTGATTTTTACAAATTACGGACATAAACTAACTAGCTTAAAAATTGAAATTTTGAACGTCCCATTTGTTGCTGTAAATATAATATTTTCATACTAATACCTACATCAACCTAAATTAAAATTTTAAAATTTTTGTAAATATTTGACAAAGTTGAAAAGTCGAAACCCAATTAACCATCAACTAACAAAAAGTGAACCCACCCCCAATCATATGTTCCATTCAGCAGATGGAAAATGTAACCAAAACCAAACAAAACTGCAACCCAACCCAATCGTGTAAACTAAGTAAACTTAACCAGAAGCAAACAGGAACCTAACCCAACCAAATCCGAGAGCAATCATGTAACTAACTAGCTTTGAAATTGCATTTTCCATCCAGCAATTGGAAAATTTAACCAAAAACGAACCGCAAACCAACCCACCCCAACCTGACAGCAATCGTGTCAACTAAGTTTTCGTATTGTATTGTTCACCCACCAATTGAAAATTTAATCAAAAATAAACAGCAACCCAACCCAACCCAACTCGACAGCAATCTTGTAAACTAAGCAAACTTAACGAAAACCACACAGTAACCTAACCCAACCGGACCAAACTCAACCGAATGCGACAGCAATCATGTAACTGACTAGTTTTGATATTGTATTTTCCATCCAGCAATTGGAAAATTTAACCAAAAGCAAATGGAAAATCAACCCAACCCAATCCGACAGCAGTCAATTAAACTAAATAAACTTAACCGAAACCAAACAGCAACCTGTCTCACCCTAACCAAACCCAATCCAACCCGACCGCAATAATGTAAACTAAGTTTTCGTATTGTTCCATCCAGCAATTGGAAAATTTCACCAAAAACAAGAAAGAAATACGACGTGTCCTTTATTTTTATTCATTGATATGGTAGCGGGGATTAATTGTAACAAATGTAGAACACAGAATTGGATTGGATTTGGTACGTCCCGGTACCCTACCCAATCCAATCCAATTAATGAAAATGTCAAAATTTCACATCAATTGTAACCCAGGCCAACATAAAACGTTGTGGCGACTGGTTTGGATTCAAAATGAATCAATTCAACTTCAAATTTGCCGTTTACTTTCAAAGTGTGGTTGGGCACGTAGCTAAATTCAAAAATTGAATTGTGACTTCATTATTTCCAAAATTTCTTTAGTTTTTGTTTATTTTCATAGTTGGGTTGGGTTGGGTTGGGTTGGGCTTGCAATTAGTTGGGGAATACTCCAAAAATGGAATTTTGACTTTATAATCAAAGATTTCTTTATTTTTTGTGATTTTCATAGTTGGGTTGGGCGCGTAGTTTTTGGAAATAAATTATGATTTCAAGTTCATCAAATTTATCAAAATTTCTTTAGTTTTTGTTTATTTTAATAATTGGGTTGTGCAGCTAGCTTGGAAGCACTGTAAATAAATTAAATTTTGATTTGAAATTCAGCAAAATTTCTTTAATTTTTCTTTATTTTAATAGTGTGGTTGAGCACCTAGCTATAGAACGCTTAAATTTTTATTTAAAATCTATCAAAATTTCTTTAGTGTTCATTTATTTTAATAATTGGGTTGAACAATTAGCTTGGGAACACCTCGAAAATTAAATTTTGAGTTTTAATTTTCAAATTTTTGTAGGTTTTTTTTTTATGTTTTTTATTGTGTTGGGGAGCTAGCTTGGAAACACTTGAAAAATTAAATTTTGACTTCATAATGTTCAAATTTTTTTAGATTTTGTTTATTTTCAAAATTAGCTTGGGTTGGGTTGGGTTGGGTTGGGTTGGGTCGAGGTTGTGGGTTTGGCTTCAATTAACGAAAGTCAAAACAAATTTGTATGTAAATTTTATAAAAATGAAAATGCCAATTACTGGTCTGAAATCCATTCAAATTTAATTGTCCTTTCATTCATTTTCATTATTAATTATAAAAAAATTTGAATGGTTGAGTCGAGTTACAATTTCATTAGTGAAAGTGAAAGATAGGTTTGCCAAAGCTAAATAATTATTTCGGTAGTAACTTAACATATTATTGGAGTATTTTCAATCGTTAACACAAGATGTAATTAACTCTGTCGATGTGTGTCCTTCTGAAGTCAGGATAGTCGCTTTTTATATATTACATTCTGCTGACGCTATGACAATTAAGTCTATTAAAAATTTCAATGTATTTGTTTTCGTATCGTCGTTTTAATGCAAAGATTTGTGCAATTAGGCCGCATTCTGCTTTTTTTATATCACATGGTATTGGGTCGCGTTCAATTAATTACCATGAAGCCCATTTTGCAAATTTTATTTCATTTTGTTAATTAAAATTAGATAGCGAGGATGTTTTGGGAAATGGGAGCACAATGATGTAAAATTGTGAGTGTAGTTGTAGTCATAAATGTGATGAATGAAAATCGAAATCAGAAATAAACATTCTTCTCGTATATCGTAGAAATATCGTAAATATTACCACTGGTCAATTTTTATTCAAAAAATCGTTACAAAACACCAACAATCGGACCGCAACTGACGTCGATGCGATATTTGAGTTATCGACTGAAAAAATCCCCAATCTTTGACAAATTAATGATCATCCTCTCGTTTTCCGCGTAATGACGGACATTAATGCCCGTTGCGTGTCCATCCGTCACTCGCATCGCGTCCGGCATCGCTCCGTCCTGCTCGCGAAAATCGATCGGCGGTCGTTTTTTCCCCACGGTGCGCGCCAGCGTCCGAAACTCGTCGTTAATAGGAATAAACAAGTGAAATATTTGTCAACATTCATTTATGTTATATCGGTGCGCGGCCCCGGTCGTCGCCGCTCGCCGCCCATCGTATTAGTATGCCAGCGGTCCGCCGTTCATTTAGGGGCAACGGGCGGCAAAAAACCGATCGCCGCTCGTCGTTCGGATGCCTGTCTGGGTTACACCACCGACTTTCCTCGAATCACGTGGCCTATGGACTCGGCGCGCACCGTTTTTTTCGGCGGTCGCGGACGCTCCGCTCGCATCGCCGGCCCGAATTTCTCGGATGCCCGCGCCGCTCGCAGGGAATCGGCGGGATTTTTCGCGTTGCTCGGCGATGTTTATTCCGCTTAATTTCGGTTGTAAGAACAAGCCGCAGACATCGCCGCGAATCGATGTTTTTCGACGCTAATTAACGAACGCGAAGGCATTGTTTGGGGGGGGAGGCCCGGACCGGTCAACCTCGTCCTTCCAGGATAATGCGTGTGGCTCCGCGGAATGCCTTCGTACCGTACGGGTTTTAATGAACGTCTACGTGTTTCAGCTAAAATAGGATGTTTTTAATTCGACGATTCCTAACTTGATGCTCGACCGTCCGAGAGGTTTTCCGCCTTAAACAGACCATCGCCATAACATACAGCGGATGTTCCCACAACATGCAGGCGGCAAGAAATTTTACAAACCGAGCCCAGAAAACACTGTCTTTTAAACTCCAACTGCATTTTTGGGGTTCCATACCAGAAACGATAAAAACGGAACCATCTGTCACAGTCGAATTTCTAAATAATCAAGCTGAAATTTGGCACAGTTATTAAGCTTGCCAAAGAGTAATCGGACGCCCAAATAATACAGACATAAAATATTTCACTGCAAACTGTGTATAAGTTGAGTGGGGAAGTTGCATGAGAGCTTTTGAGTTTATATTATACACATTCACAACTAATTACCTAAGTTTATTCCGAAATTAAGTCATCGAGTGTCTGAGCTTAAATTTTTAGCTACTTCGGCAACGTTGTGGTAGCTTTAAGTTTATAAACACATCGTTTGAAATACTTTTTATAATTTTTTTAAAAATACTTAAAGAACTCAATCTAATTTAATTAAGTTTTCGATTTACAGGTTTAATGAACCACATACGAGAGCTTTTTTAGATTTTTAGTTAAAAGCTTAGCATTTTTAGCACAGCTCTCAAAGACAAAGTTGTCTAAGTAAAGGCTTTGAGTTAGTTTAGTTTTAAGTTTAGTTTTAAATCAATTGATTTTGATTCTCCACCCAAGTTATTTAGTTTAACTTAACATGGAGCTTCTGAATTGAAATCCACGCCGGTGTCGATGTAAGATTATAAATAAATCGAATTCAAATTCGCCTGTGTGCAAAATTAAAATAAATCGTAGATGCATATGAATTGAGTGTCCATTAACTCAAAAGATTCAAACGATCAATAACGCGATCGAAGTGTCGTGAAGAGCTTTTCAATTTGAATCTTTTTGATTGTCAAACGTTACGAAATTGCGGATAATTGCTGATCAGACTTGAGCTTTTTAATTCATTTTCAATGTTGAGTTCATATCATATTTGAAACAAATCGATAACACATTTGATTACATATTACTTATTATTTTACTATTACTATTACTTATTAAATACTTAATGAATATCTATGACACATTGCATTTATTTAGTGTAACTATGCAATGCATAGCGGAATCTACAAGTACACACCGAAAGGCGAGATAAGAAAAGTGCAAGTAAGGGCCTTGCCGATGCAAGTCTGTAAGCAAATTACGTAGTTTTTATTGCTACACCGAGACCCTGACAACGATGAACTATAGACGGAGACCAATCCAACATGTACTTATTTGTGTGAATATGAATTATAAAAGAATTTATCCCAAATTTTAATTGAATGGACTTCAGCAAGAAGCTTTTAGATAAAAAATAATACCACGAACGAGTTTTCGAGTTTATCTTATAAACATTCAACTTTAGCATTAACATGTCATAGTTGATCGTTTGTTAAATTTAGTTAAAGTTAAAAGCTTGTTGAGTTCAATTGGGTTGGGTTTGGATGGGTTGGGTTGAGTAACGAACTCAGTACTTCACAACGGATATATTGCTCGGGCATTTATGGTTTACGTTTAGTTTTTATGTAAATGATGTCACTAGCTTTTAAGTTTAAGCTACGCCGAACCAGCTCGTTGCAGTTTTATTAGTTTTATTAGTTTATTCAAACGATCGTGGAGAGCTTTTGACTTTAAATCGATTTCGAATGTTATGGAATTTCTGATAATTTTCGATCAAACTTGAGCCTTCTCACTTCCATTTCAATTGAAGTTAAAAACGTTGAAAACTTGGACATTTCAGACAAGTGACTACTCTACGTGATTTGGAGCTTTCGAGTTTACTACGATTTTGACATAACACAAAGTTTGCGTAAAAAAGTTCGGTAGTAATTTGTTGCAGCGGGTGGTTGTTGAGCTCAGAAGCTCACAGTGAATATATTGCTTGTGTGCTTCTGGGTTACGTTAAATGATATCAAGCTTTTAATCTTTCGTAGCTTTTGAGTTTAATTGCACCGAAACAGATTCAAGAGGATTACAGGAACATTTCGCCAGTTAGAGCTACTTATTTTTTTTTCAAATTTGTATTTAATTATCGACATTAGATTTTTGTAAAGAAAATTTAGATTTGAATTCAAAGTAATTATTGCTTCACCATATTGTACTAAAGTCGAAAGCTCCACAATAAAAGTATGTATCAGTATGGCTTAGGTATGCTACGCTTTTTAAGCATTTTTAGATTTGAATTCAAATGCATTAAGGCGAACTATTGATTTACCACAGTGTGGGTTTAGTGAGCAATTTCAACTAAATTAGGCTAAAGTCAAAAGCTCCACAATAAAAGTATGTGTCAGTATGGCTTAGGTATGCCACGCTTTTTAAGTATTTTTAGATTTGAATTCAAATTCATTAAGGCGAACTATTGTTTTACCACAGTGTGGATTTAGTGAGCAATTTCAACTAAATTAGGCTAAAGTCAAAAGCTCCACAATAAAAGTAATGTCTTGGGTATGCTACGTTTTTTAAGTATAATTTTAGCCAATAACGCGAAAACTTTTGAGTGTACGTCATAATGATTTTAATATAGTCCTAGTAACTTTTAAGCTCATCTACTGGGACGATTTTTATAATTTATATAATAAATAATCTTCCGAGCTTTTGTGTTTATTTGGTAAAAAATCGAGTTGGCATTTTTCATGGCTTGTCCTTTAGTTTTATGCTAAACGTGATACCGATCAAAGTTTTTCACATCATACAAAAAAAAAACTACTGAATATTTTACCGAACTTACTCGCAGCCATTAGTTATTTATTAGCAATTTGTTTACGTAGAATCCATCGATGCAATTAAATTTAACTGGCCAGAGCAATAAATACATTAAAATTGTATAGAATCGCGCGGTGGCGAAAAAAACGGATAAACAATTGCACGGTAGTTTGGTCCGCGCACCGAATAAGAATAAGATTTCGCTTTGCATTTTCGGTGGCTCGGTTTTTTCGTCTCGGCACAGCACATTCGTCCGGATGGTGTGCAGCAGTTTTTGACGGAAGGCATGCACGGCCCGCTTTGTTTCGAGTCGTGTCGATGCGTGCTTGTTTTGATTAATACCGCGGCGCATTCATTTGTTTCTACTTATCATAATTAATTAGGAGTTTTTTTTACCTTAAAGACCCATTGTCGTCTGTTAAGGACTGCTGCGGATGTTTCTGCTGCCGCCGCTGCTGCGCCAGCGGCAGCAGTTCGTATAAAGTTTCCGTTCGACTCCAGGCTATCAAATTTTATGCGTTAATTTTTAACCAAATATAGACCGTTCGTGCGCGACGTTCTTTTATCGTTTTGCGCGCTCGTTCGCTTCGCGCTCTTCCCTTAATAATGTTATTATACAGGCTGTTTTGTTTGGGAATGTTTTCTAAAATATCAAATAGCGTGGGTAAAAGTCGTTGGACACGACCGAAATTTTGATAAATATCACCGTTGTTAATCAAAAAGCATAAATGGAAAGTATATAAAAAAAAAACATGGCGAGAGAAAGTTTTAGAAAATTTTATGTGATAAACATTCATGGTCAACTTCGACGCCAAATTAAAAAAAAAACACCCGTTATGATACGATTGGAAGAGACGAGAGTAGGGAAGCCAGGATAGGAAAGAAAAGAGAGAAACCAAGAAAAACATGAGATAATGCAATTGAGAAGTGCACACAAAAGAGAGGTGCGACAATGAAAGAGGCGCAAGAAAAATTTCGCAAACTGGGGCAAGAAGAATAATAAAATGAAGATTAATTAAGATGGAGGGGAAAGTAAGAGAACCCCGCACCGAAAGTATTGTTTGCCAATTTGGTGGCAGACACGTCGTGCAGTGTCCCAGCTATGCCGATGCAAATATTGAGCATTTCGCTATTTTTTATATTTCGAAGACGACGAACAAAAACTTTTATGGTGTATGCGTGAAGTGGGCGTTCCAGTTATGTCAATGTTGAATCAGTTTAATCGGTCAACGTTTTGCCTCAAGATGGCGGACATATATATTTATATAATCCCATGCGTGAGCAACCTCGGTTATCAATGGGTTTAATATGTGGCCAAATTTTTGAGAAAATATGTGAGGGACATTGTGTCCAAGATAGCGCAGTGTTATTTCAATATCACATTTTTATATACACAGTGTTGTATAGTCAGTTTTCCAGCCATGTGGGTGCAAAATTTACAGCGTGTGTGTGTGTTATTATATTATTATACTCAACCCAACCCAACTGAGCTCTACTCAAAGCTTTCAACTTTTTTAACTAGCATAATAAATTACTACAAGTTAGTTGTTTATAAAATAAACTCAAAAACTCGTACGTGTTATCATTTTTACCTAAAAGCTTCGAGCTGAAGTCCATTCAATTCAAGTTTACGCTAAACTTTGTTTTACGCCCATATCGGTGAAAACTCAAACGCTCCCAATTACATTCCACAAATAGATAAATATGTGTTGCCCATTTGTTACAAACATGATTTGAACTCAATATAGTTCGAGTTTACAACATCTTTAAACTCAACAGATGATACGATTTAAAATGTACTAAAGTACTAAAAAGCTCAAGTTTGGTCATTAATAATCCGCATTTTCATAACATCAATCAAATAGGTTTAATCTCAAAAGCTCTCCATGATACTTCGATCACAACACTATTGATCGTTTGATTATTAATAAAACTGTAACGATTTGGTTGAGCATAGTTTAAAATTAAAAGCTCGTGATGTTAAAAAGTGTATGATTTACATAAAAAAAATAAACACAAGCCATAAACGCCCAAACAATCTATTCACTGTGAGCTTCTGAGTTCAACAACTTCTAGTTTAGCATAAAACTAAATTGACTCAACCCAACCCGACCCAATCCAACTGAACTCAAATCAAAGCTTTAACTTTAACTTTAACGAATTTTAACACAAGCGAGTGAATTTATCTCAGAATTAATTGAACTGAAAAGTCGTCAAGCGTCATTAATAAAACTGTAACGAAATGGCATAGTTTAAACTTAAAAACTTGTCATATCATAAGCTGATAATAAACATAAACATAAACACTGGAACTGTGAGCTTCGGAGTTCAACAAAGTTCAATTTGAGTTAAAGTACGTCTCGAAATAAAAAGCTAATCAAGTCTTAACAACTGATTCAATACAGCCAACCAAACTGAACTCAACTCAAAGCTCTTAATTTTAGCTTTAAGTAAATTTGACACAAAGTCAAGTACAGTAAATTATTGCTGGAGTTAGTTGTTTATAAAATAAACTAAAAAAAAACGCAAACTTTGTTTTATGGTCAAAACGATGTAAACTTAAAAGCTCCCAATTACATTCCACAGATAAGTAACTTGTCTGAAATATGCTCAATACAGTTTAAGTTTGCAACATTTTTTAAACTTAGATATATTTCAATTGAAAGGGAACGCTCAAGTTTGATCAAAAATTTCATAACATTTAAAACATTCAAGTCGATTTAAACTCAAGAGAGCTCTCCACGACACAACACTAAATCGATCGTTTGAATAATTCCCAATAAAACTGTAATGAATTGGTTCGGCGCAGCTTAAACTTAAAAGCTCGTGATATCAAAAGATGAAATCATTTACATACAAATTAAACATAAGCCACAAACATCCAAGCAGTATATTCCTTGTGAAGTACGCAACCCAACCCAACCCAACTGAAGACAAATTATGAACTGAAAAAAGCATAAACTTAAAAACTCGTGATATCAAAAAGCTGATATGATTTATACAAAAATTAAACGTGAGCCATAAACATTGTGAGCTTCAGAGTTCAACAAAGTTCAGTTCAAGTCGTAAAAAGTTACTCAAGACAACCCAACCCAACGCAACCCAACATAACCCAAGTGCACTCAACTCAAAGCTTTTAACTTTAACTAAATTTAACAACAATCAAGTACAACATATTAATGCTAAAGTTAGTTTAGTTTATTCGTATAAGGTAAACTCAAAAACTCGCACGTGGTATTATTTCTTTATCTAAAGGTTCCTTGCTGTCCATTCCATTTAAATTTGAGCTAAAATTTGTTTTATAATCATAAATATATAATAAGTAATTTGTTTCAAATATGATATGAACTCAATGTGGATAATGAACTAAAAAGCTCAAATCTGAACTCGATTTATTTGTAATCTTACATTGGTACCAGAGTAGATTTCAATTCAAAAGCTCCATATTAATTTGTTCCTTAAGTGACATTAAATAACTTGGGTGGAGAATCAAATTCGATTCACTTAAACTAAACTTAAAACTTAACTCAGTGCATTCACTCAGACAACTTTGCATTTGAGAGCTGTGCTAAAATACCAAGCTTTTAACTAAAAATCTCGAGTAAATCGTTTGCAGTAACGAACAAAAAGCTACTCAACCTCAAAATTACCTTGAACGTATGTTAAACGCCGAAAAGCTCTCGTATTTGGTTCATTAACCATAAAATATAAAAGCTCACGCAAACGATGTATTTATAAACCTAGAGCTACCAACTTTGCCGATGTAGCTAAAAACTCAAAAGCTCACATACTTGACGACTTCATTTCGGAATAAACTTAATTATGTTCATAGAGCTTCGTGATGAATAACCTAAACTCAAAAGCTCACACAGAACAAAATTCTTAATTAATTTACTAGTACTTTTTAAAAAAAACTCATATGAAGAAAGGCGTAAAGCTCGTAAATTTAAGTTAAAACAAACTTAGGTGTAGTTCGATAGACTTTAACTAAACTTGAAAGTGAACTCAAAACCTCTATTTCATGTTTGATGTTGTGTTCACTCAAAATCTCGAGTAAATTATTTGCAATATCTGCTAAAATGAGTAATGAATAAATGAACTCAACAAGGTTAAAATTAAAATTATGTACGTTGAATTTGTTTTAATTTCGGATGGCCAAAAAACTCTTGTATTTGGAATAAACTTAATCAGTTGTGCTCATAGAGCATCGTGATGAATAACCTAAACTCAAAAGCTCACACGCAACAAAATTCGTAATTAATTTACTAGTACTTTTTAAAAAATTCATATGAAGAAAGGCTTAAAGCTCGTAAATATAAGTTACACCAAACTTAGGTGCAGTTCGATAGACTTTAACTAAACTTGAAAGTGAACTCAAAACCTCTATTTCGTGTTTGATGTTGTGTTCACTCAAAATCTCGAGTAAATTATTTGTAATATCTGCTAAAATGATTAATGAATAAAGGAACTCAACAAGGTTAAAATTATGTACGTTGAATTTGTTTTAATTTCGGATGCGCCAAAAAGCTCTTGTATTTGGAATAAACTTAATCAGTTGTGTTCATAGAGCTTCGTGGTGAATAACCTAAACTCAAAAGCTCACACGCAACAAAATTCGTAATTAATTAACTAGTACTTTTTAAAAAAAAACTCATATGAAGAAAGGCGTAAAGCTCGTAAATATAAGTTACACCAAACTTAGGTGCAGTTCGATAGACTTTAACTAAACTTGAAAGTGAACTCAAAACCTCTATTTCATGTTTGATGTTGTGTTCACTCAAAATCTCGAGTAAATTATTTGCAATATCTGCTAAAATGAGTAATGAATAAAGGAACTCAACAAGGTTAAAATTATGTACGTTGAATTTGTTTTAATTTCGGATGCGCCAAAAAGCTCTTGTATTTGGAATAAACTTAATCAGTTGTGCTCATAGAGCATCGTGATGAATAACCTAAACTCAAAAGCTCACACGCAACAAAATTCGTAATTAATTTACTAGTACTTTTTAAAAAATTCATATGAAGAAAGGCTTAAAGCTCGTAAATATAAGTTACACCAAACTTAGGTGCAGTTCGATAGACTTTAACTAAACTTGAAAGTGAACTCAAAACCTCTATTTCATGTTTGATGTTGTGTTCACTCAAAATCTCGAGTAAATTATTTGCAATATCTGCTAAAATGAGTAATGAATAAAGGAACTCAACAAGGTTAAAATTATGTACGTTGAATTTGTTTTAATTTCGGATGCGCCAAAAAGCTCTTGTATTTGGAATAAACTTAATCAGTTGTGTTCATAGAGCTTCGTGATGAACAACCTAAACTCAAAAGCTCACATGCAACAAAATTCGTAATTAATTAACTAGTACTTAAAAAAAAACTCATATGAAGAAAGGCTTAAAGCTCGTAAATTTAAGTTAAAACAAACTTAGGTGTGGTTCGATAGACTTTAACTAAACTTGAAAGTGAACTCAAAACCTCTATTTCATGTTTGATGTTGTGTTCACTCAGAATCTCGAGTAAATTATTTGCAATATCTGCTCAAATGAGTAATGAATAAAGGAACTCAACAAGGTTAAAATTATGTACGTTGAATTTGTTTTAATTTCGGATGCGCCAAAAAGCTCTTGTATTTGGAATAAACTTAATCAGTTGTGTTCATAGAGCTTCGTGGTGAATAACCTAAACTCAAAAGCTCACACAGAACAAAATTCTTAATTAATTTACTAGTACTTTAAAAAAAAACTCATATGAAGAAAGGCGTAAAGCTCGTAAATTTAAGTTAAAACAAACTTAGGTGTAGTTCGATAGACTTTAACTAAACTTGAAAGTGAACTCAAAACCTCTATTTCATGTTTGATGTTGTGTTCACTCAAAATCTCGAGTAAATTATTTGCAATATCTGCTAAAATGAGTAATGAATAAAGAAACTCAACAAGGTTAAAATTAAAATTATGTACGTTGAATTTGTTTTAATTTCGGATGCGCCAAAAAGCTCTTGTATTTGGTTCGTTGAGCCTGTAGTCAAAAAAATTCTCAACGTTATTTTTTTAGAAAATCCATAGGTTGAGTTCGTTCGCTGAACGAATTTAAATCTCATTAATTGAGAATGAAAATGTTTTGCTCAGTAACTCACTTAAACTTAAAAGCTACCAATTAGGATAATTAATAAAAGATTGAGTTGGTAAGTAGCTGAAAACTCAAAAGCTCACACACTTGATAACTTAATTTGGGAATAATCCTTAGTTGCGTTATGTATTTATTCGCGAATTAGAACTTTATGCTGACTAACTTATATAAACTTAAAATCGATCAACTGGGTTAATTAATAGAAGATTGGTTGGGTTGGATACCAACTTAAACGCCGAAATACTCAAAAGCTCACACACTTGATGACTTGTTTATCCAAATATACAGTTCCACACAAACATAGAGCCGATGTTCAAAGCTTCAGTTATTATGGCGAAATATGTTTGACGAAAGCTCGAAAACTTATTCATAAAATCAAGTAACAATATATACGAGACTTATTACGGAATATTGAGCTGGGTTGAACTTAATCACAAAAACTCATTTCTCTAAACCCAAGAAGTGCATTTTATGGATTAAAATAAAATCTAGAATGTAAGGCCATTAAGCTACTTTATTTATTTTATTTGGAGATTGTCGCCACTATCAACTATCCTCGAATGAGAATGGTTAATAATTGGTATTAATATTTTATTTTGAGGAAATGTATTTTTTTTCTTCGTATTTTGCATCAATTATTTCCATTTAAATTGCGTCGCGGACGATTACACTACCACGACTTCATCATTTAAATAATACACAACGATAATCACGCTTCCCGTTAACTCGGAAGCAAATCCCGCTACACATTTTTGCTATAGACTCGATTGCCTCCGCACATAAATTTCGAAGGTGCGAAACGAAATGCACGCGCACTGCCCGCGACGCAACCATCAGTTATGAATTCCGTCCGTACATCGGGAGATAATTAGTGGCGATAGTTTGTAAATAAATTTTATTTGTCGCAATTGGCGCGGCAAAAAACTGGTCTAGGGAGCCATGGAATTTACACTTATCTGCGAAGTGGACGTCTCAATAAGAACGCACGAACGCGAATTTCAAAATGTAAATAATCATAAATTTAATACCGGTTGCTCGACGTGCACTCGCCAACCGTGCGTTTCCTCCAAGTTCAATAAATATGCCAGATGCGATGCTATCGCTTTCGCGCGGAGATATGTTACGCGTCGAAAATTTTCGGGACTAAAAATTGCTTCGTAATTTTTTTTTATGCATCAGTCTAAATAGTTGTGTCCTCAGGGAAAAAAAACATCCGTAATAATTTCTTCAGAATAAAGCGAACCGGTCAACAAAAAGTTTTTCAGTTTCCAAGAACGAAATTAAAAAACGTCCACCGACGAAACAATGAACACGAAAACCACCATTGATCTCTGTGTAGAAAATCACACCCACGTCGACATCCGTCGTTATTCTAAAGCACTGGCAACATCGACACCCTAACAGAATTACCAACAGGTGACTGCGATATTGGTTAACACCTCCATCGCGTAAATTGTAGAAACGGAAGTGTTCACCCAGGTGATAAACAGCTAAAATATTCCACCAAGGGACGTATTTTTTATTTTGTTTAATTTTATTTAAATTTTATGGTAAAAATAAGAACGAAATAAATTTTTTATAAAAGTTAGCGATGGGAAAATGATAGTTGTTATGCGATGCGATAAGCGACACGATGCGATTTTTTAAAATCCTCCGCATCATAACTAGCGTTCACTCTGTTTTCAACGCATGACTGGCATGTTTCACTCTGTTAAATTAATTACGCTACAAGCAGGTAAGCAGCTGAAGTATTGGAAATATAGTTTGTTATTTTTATGCTATGACTAGTTAAATTTTAGAAATACAAATTATTGGAAAATATTTCGACATAAAATTGCATATAATGTTTCGGTGAACGAACAATCTCATCATTTTTATATTCATGTGGATTAATTATTTCAAAACATTTGACAAACCCAAATCAACGACGTCCCGATGTTGTATATGCGTCGAATACTACGACGTTGTCATTATTAATAATCAATCATGGTATTGATTTATGCTTTTCAAAGTAACCCCAGCTCTAGCCGCGATGTATTTCGTCTCCATAACGTTCTTCCGGTATTTAGGAAGTGTGATGGTGGTGGAGGTATTATCTCTACGTACAACATTACGTCAATTACGATGATTTAGTAAGGAGATGGGTTCCAAGCAATTTCATAAATTTAATCAAATATATTTTTACTTTAATGTATTAGTCCGACGTGGTAACCTAACCTACCCTAATGTGGTAACCTAATCGAATTTTAGAGAATACAAAAAAACCCGAACCAATCCAACCTAACACGGTTTTCTTTTGTTTTCTCATGTAATTATTTTGTGTTGAGCTGAGTTATCAGCAGACTCTTCTTCATCTTACAATTAATCGCAATGCCACTTGGATACGTAGCCCTCAGAGCAACAAAGACGACTGTGTATGGATGTTGTGGACTCTTAGTGGTTGCATTCACGTTCATTCCACTTGTGATAAATTTCTTCGTGGAATCGAACGAGTAAGATTGATCCAATTCAATCCAACCTAACCCAATCCAACCCAACCAATCCAAACCCAACCCAATCCAACCCTACATAACACAACCCAACCCAATCTAATGCAATCCGGCCCAACCCAACTCAATCCAATTCAACCATATCCAACACAACCCTATTCAACCCAACCAAACCAAACCCAACCCAACCAAATCTACCCCAACCCGATCCATTACATTGGCTCAAATTTACCTTCAACAAAGTGGTATTGGCTGCGAAGTACTTACAAGTTGGTCAAAGCAGACCTATGTAATTGCACAGTAGCACGAGTTTGCGTGCATTGACGTCTATAGTTCATTTTCGTTAAGAATCGAGTGTGGAGTAACGCAGGGCTTAGAAATACGGGTTTTCCATTGGTTCTTACTCGAGTTGATTTAACGGAGCCGTAATCTATAAACGTGTCGATATTGTCCTTTGCATTTGCATTTTGGAGTAATTAGAAGATTTTGTAAAAACGGGGGTAAGGGGGGGGGGGGGGGGGGGGGTAAAAGTATAAATAAACAAGAAGGGTAGAAACAAACATCCTGTCTTGAAATAGTTAAAATAATTTACACAAAAGACCAACTTAAGGAAACGAAGCGAAATAAGTATTAATAAAGAATTTAAATATAAATAATCCAAACCAAACCAATCCAAACCCAACCCAATCCAACCCTACATAACACAACCCGACCCAATCTAACCCAATCCGCCCAACCCAACTCAATCCAATGCAACCATATTCAACACAACCCTATCCAACCCAACCCAACCGAACCAAACCCAACCCAATTCAATCCAACCCAACCAAATCTACCCCAACCCGATCCATTACATTGGCTCAAATTTACCTTCAACAAAGTGGTATTGGCTGCGAAGTAGTTACAAAACAATTGAAAAAATAGAAATATAAGCTAAAAAATAAACTTATGCAAAAATCATGGTTTGGATTCTCGGACCGTGGTTTTGTTCGTCACCCATTAAAGATTGTTGACTATTTTCTATAGAAAATTTAATCACTCGCCATTCGCACATCTTGTCATGTAAACTGTTATATTGTTATTAACCGTTCGTTGACATATCATTATTAAAAAAAAATGGATCTGTAAAAATATCATGAATTGAGTTCGTTGGTATAATAAGCCAAAAGCAGTTGCTGAACTTTTTTTATGCGAACATTAGTCAACAATTCATCGATTGCGTTGTGACTGTTGTTAAAAGTTCATTGAAAATAAAACACGTCATTTAATTGCTAGTTCCTAAAGAAACGTTGACAGCTGTTTTGATGCTAAGAGATTTTTTGGTTGAAAATTCATCACAAATCAAATTGCGACAACCGTCAATTTGACAGCTACCATTTTAAACGACGTTTTGACGTTTTACTTATAATAAAACAGTGATTTGGTAGCTGTCACAGTTTGACAACCGTCAGACTATTTTGGCAACAATTCTCACACTGACATTCATAATGTCAAACGGAATTTTGACAGCTGTCAAACTATGCCATGCTCTCTGTAAAAGATTTGTTTCTAATAAAACATAATAATATAAATTTAAACGACACTCGAGCATTTCTCTAATTGCTTTCTGTCCACCGTCAAAGTTACCAATCTCGGTATCGACAGCCGTCAAAATGTTAAAATAAATTGAAATCAAGTTTCATTTAAAATTTTGACGCATGTTCATTGACCATCATAATTTCAAACGGATTTGGTGGTTGCTTATACAACAACAACAATAAAGTTTCGTTTCGAATAAAGCGCGTATTTTGACAGCTACACAACAACTTACGTCGTGAATTTATGAGTTTTAGATCACGTTGAAAATTTTAATTTAATTTTTAAAATTTAACGGAAATGTCAAATTATATTTAAAGCAAGAAAGCAGTTCGTCATTTCGAACTGATATTTTGACACCTGTCACATTGGTTTCGTGATGGCTATCGCACGTCACATAATTATAAACGACCCAACCCAACCCAACCCAACCCAACCTATATGACAGCAACACGTGCTTCGAACTCCGTAATTTAAAGCGACATTTGATGAGACGTCAAATCATATTTCGATGACTGTTAACATTGATTAAAGGTTGCGTTTAAAGTAAAAAACGTGATGCATTAACCGATAGTAAAACTCAAAACTTAACCAAAAAACTAAGTTGGCAGCTGTCATTCTAAAGTGACAGTTTTGAGGCTGTCGACGTTCGTTTAAAAATGTGTCACCTTGGGTTGGGTTGGGTCGGGTCGGATCATTTGACATTTGATGAGACGTCAAATCATATTTCGATGACTGTTAACATTGATTAAAGGTTGCGTTTAAAGTTAAAAAAACGTGATGCATTAACCGATAGTAAAACTCAAAACTTAACCAAACAACTAATTTGGCAGCTGTCATTCTAAAGTGACAGTTTTGGGGCTGTCGACGTTCGTTTAAAAATGTGTCACGTTGGGTTGGGTTGGGTCGGGTCGGATCATTTGACATTTGATGAGACGTCAAATCATATTTCGATGACTGTTAACATTGATTAAAGATTGCGTTTAAAGTAAAAAAAAAACGTGATGCATTAACCGATAGTAAAACTCAAAACTTAACCGAACAACTAATTTGGCAGCTGTCATTCTAAAGTGACAGTTTTGGGGCTGTCGACGTTCGTTTAAAAATGTGTCACGTTGGGTTGGGTTGGGTCGGGTCGGATCACTTGACATTTGATAAGACGTCAAATCATATTTCGATGACTGTTAACATTGATTAAAGGTTGCGTTTAAAGTAAAAAACGTGATGCATTAACCGATAGTAAAACTCAAAACTTAACCGAACAACTAATTTGGCAGCTGTCATTCTAAAGTAACAGTTTTGGGGCTGTCGACGTTCGTTTAAAAATGTGTCACGTTGGGTTGGGTTGGGTCGGGTCGGATCATTTGACATTTGATGAGACGTCAAATCATATTTCGATGACTGTTAACATTGATTAAAGGTTGCGTTTAAAGTAAAAAAACGTGATGCATTAACCGATAGTAAAACTCAAAACTTAACCGAACAACTAATTTGGCAGCTGTCATTCTAAAGTGACAGTTTTGAGGCTGTCGACGTTCGTTTAAAAATTGTGTCACGTTGGGTTGGGTTGGGTCGGGTCGGGTTGGGTTGCTGTTAAACTTTGACAGCTGTCAAAGTAAATGACACTTTGACAGCTGTCAAAGTAAATGACACTTAGTCAGCTGTCAAAGTAAATGACACTTCGACAGCGGTCATACTATAAACGATGATTTAAAAATATTAATAAACTAAAGTAAGTAAAAACTAAATATTAATAAACCAATGCAAAATAAACATCATGCACATTTTTTTCTTATATTCAAATAAAATATTTACAATCATTTTTTCCAAAATTATGTTCGTTGTTTGAACTGCGAGTTGACTTTCATGGACATTTGTATCAATTTCTTTACTTTCAGACCTGTCTTCGTATGTGTTGTTCATCAATCAATCGATGTACAAAATCAAATCATAAAACGAAATTATTTGACTTTATCGTTATTATTATTACTTCCATTGTATCCATTTATAATTTGGTGGTACGATCCGTAGATTTTTTGTTGTTGTTGTGTGTATTAAACTGTGACTCAATCGTGGTCTTAAATACGCTGTTTACGGGTTTTCGAGTCTCTAAATCTACAAACAGGTGTCAAAATGTTTGAATCCGACGTCAGTTGGTTACGTTACGTTGATTACGCTCAATAAATTATCGTTATTGCCATTATTAGTTGCACTGGTGGAACTCGTGGAAATAAAGGAAAAGTCCGAAGGATCGTTTAATGGTGTTCTCAGAGGTCGTTAAAAAGACCTTTTAACGGCGACATCTATGAGTTATGGCGAGGCACCGGTCATTTTTACATTTCGTTAATATCCTGTCGCGCACCCACGGCGCCCCCCTCGCCCCTTCGCGACTTACACACACGTGAAACGCACGAGAGAATGAAAATTAACGGCACACAACAAAGTATTGTCTGGACTAATATGTATTTAAAATAAGTCTACGCTTTTAATGCCTTGTAACGTAGACGTTGTAAAATTGCCGTTGTCCATTTGAAGTAAGAATGCAATCAATAATTTAATAGTTCGTGTCAACTATTACGGCCTACACGCACACCGCCGGGCCCCAGCGCTGCGCGCTCTTCCGCCGGCCCCGCGCGACAACAATATCGGCGCACGGCGACCGTCCAGACTAATTACGGGGCGAGGGTTTTAATTTAGTTTTACTATCGCGGCGACGCCGGGTCGTTTCCGCATAAATCATTTTAATGCCGCCATTTGTCCGGCCGGCTTAGACGCAACGGCGCGGCGCGGCGGGCCCGCTCGTCCCTCCTCCTTTCTCTAATTGAATTTAGACGCGCGAATTGATTGCTCGTAATAATTGCGTTCGGTGTCATCTTTACGGCCAGATCGCGCGTAAATCTGCGCGAAATTTACGGCACGTTCGCGGGTCGTACGCGCGTAAATCAGCACGCAATTTCCACCGATATAATAATCATAATTTATTGGATGCAATCTGCTAGAACGATATGAAACAGCGACAGTGATTTCATTACTTTTCCAAGTGAAGACCTGAACAATAAATCACGTCGATTTTTTTTTTAAAACGATCATATAATATTATTTCCACATGCAGCTTCTATATTGCATTTAATGCACTTTCGAAACCGACTATTAACGCGTAATTGCTTCATCAAAACCCACGTTTAAAGTGCACTCATAAATCAATATGACAGCTCTATTGTACACAAAAATATAACAGTCCTTTTCATAGTCGACTTTATTTATATAAGCAAAAATTGATTGTTTCGATTGCAATCAACGATCATTCATTTTTCGTTGAAAATAATAATAAGTCTTACGCGAAAGGGTTGGATTGGGTTGGGTTGGGTTGAATTGGATTTGATTGAAGAATAAAAACACCAGTCGATAAAATACGAGTCATTGATGCATTTAATCGAAAACCATTGTAACCGCTTCCATAAAATCACACGTTCAAGGTGCACTCATAAATCAACGCGGCGGGTCGATTGTATGCAAAAATATAACAGTTTTTTCATAGTCGACATAAGCAAAAAGTCAATTCCGGACTATCAACAAGAAGAAGTTGTTTCGATTGCAATCAACGAACCTTTATTTTTCCTAGAAAATAATAATTAAACAGGGTAGGGTTTTAAGTTTAGTTGCGTAGATAAAATATGAGTTATCGACGACGGTGCCGTCGTGTTAATTGATGAAAGCACCATTTAACGACATATTTGTCGGAATAAAATATACAGTTCTATGATTCATTTCGGGGCTTGTCAATTTAATTGCCCGTTTTTTTTTATAATTTTCTAAATCATTTTGACTTGAAAGCCGGTTAGCATAATTCATAAATGCAAATTATAATTTACAATTTCATTGCTCGTTTTACACTTTTGTGTGTGCCATCATATACACGCCAGTATACACTCGTACCGATACGCAATTACAAAGGTCTGCTTTGAGTGAGTCGTTATTGTCGAGAAATTAATACGTGGAGGTATCAACGACTGCGTGGCGTTAATACAACTCACCACACCTTTTTAACGTTCGTATGTCTATATGCTAGGGTATCTTTGGTGGTCAGGCGAGCCCAGAAGGGCGAAACATTCCGTCACCATCTACTACATTCGCTTATTTCTAGTCTCATTATAATAGATTTTATTTTAAAAAAAATTATACAAATTATGAGAAACATATATACCAAATTTTTATCTGTTAATATTATTATGTTCAATTCTACGCAAAGTCAATCCGATTCTAAACATTGAGATATTTTCAATTGAAAAAAAAATATTTCTAAATCGTTTATGTTTCAGTTATGATGTCAAGAGGACACGGCATCGGTATCGATTCTTTACCCATTGTTATAGACGGATATCTCCTGAATTGTATATAGCTGTTTATTAATTGCTGTCAAATCCTCTCGTTTAAAAAAAAAATCCCGACCCAACCTAACCCGACCCAACACAACCTAACCCAACCCAACCCGGCTCAATACAACCCAACCCAACACAGCTTATCAATTGAATCGTGCCCAGCCACAATAATTTTTCATGTATCATTTTAAAAACTGGCTTTGACATATTCATAAATTGCCAGCATTGTGGTCAAGCATCAAGAGGAGGGTAGAAGGTTCTCGCCTATATTTGAACCCACTGCTGATATATCTTCACTTATTCAGAATTGATCGTTTTCATTAATTTCACATATTTGATTTGTCGATTTTTAAGTATCATCAATCTATATTTAACGAACAAATAGATCTCACGTAATATTTCGCATTGGGTCACCTTACATAGTCTTATTAATCTGTAATAGTTTTGCATTAGTCATATGTAATAGCACGGCCTACATACGGTGAACTAGTTACGTACCCTAGTTTACTGTATGCAATATTGCGTCCTCTTCCCACAATAGTTTACGCATAGTTCCTTGCGATTTTATTTATCCAACAGATTTTCTATGACAGCGATGTCAAAATTGATTTTAAACCATCAATTGATATTTTAAAAATTTTTATTGGCTGTAAAATTGTTTATTAAATAATTTTCCGTTTAGTCACATAATATTAATAAGAAATTTCTATTAAATTCATTTTAAAGCGCACTCGTAAATCAACATGACAGCTCTATTGTACTGAAAAATATAACAGTTCTTTCTACAGTCGACTTTATTCCATGTAAGCAAGAAGCTACTTGCGCGACTTCGAAAGAAAAAGACCATTGACAAGACGCGCTTGTTTCTATTACAATCAACGATTTATTTTTCGTTGAGAATAATAATTAATAATAATAATAATAATAATATAATAATGAATCTACCGCGAAAGAGTTTGTTGGGTTGGGTTCAGTTGGATTGCGTTGAGTTGGGTTGAATCGAGTTCAGTTGGGTTAAATAGAGTTTAGTTGGGTTGAATCGAGTTTAGTTGAGTTGAGAGTTTAGTTGGGTTGAAGTGGATTTAATTGAATTAGATCTAATTAAATAATAAAAAGGCTAGTAGATAAAATATGAGTTACTGATGCACGTATTAAATCAAGAACCATTGTAAGTGCTGCCTTAAAACCAATCGTTTAAAGTGCACTCATAAATCAAGCACAATCAAAACTGTCAGGTAATTTCATTGTAAAGAAACTAATTGTTTTTAAATTATCAGAAAATAGTAAATTGTAAATATATTTTAATTTTATGTAATTCTATTGTGTCACAGTTTTATTCACTTTAACTTTTGATTCCCATTGCCTTTTTAAAAATTAGTTTAGGTAAAATTTACGTTAATTTAGCAAATTAACATTTGCTGGTTGTTGTTAATTAAATATTTTGATTCTACAGTGAATTTAATCGAGTGATTACTAGGTTACGACTTGACTCACATCTCTATAACTCGAAATGTGCAAATGGCCGAATAGGCGCCAACATTTTTAATATAATAACTTACGAGCAAATTTACTTTCATTGTGCCGCTAAATCTAATCCCGCGAATTAGTTTAACGTCTAATTAGAAATTGCACTTCGATCCAAGACATAAAACGCAAACGCGCTCCGCCCGCGTAACCCCGTTAACATGTCCCGCGAATAAGTACCCACGTAATCATTTCGCATCGCGGCCGCTATTTACATACGAATTAATAACGTTTCGAACGGACCGACGCAAAAAATCGAAAATCGCCTTCGAAACTCGCAGTTGGCCGCGGCGGAGAGCGCGCGAAAAAAAGAGACCCGTCCGCGGGAGAGCGACGGGCGTGGCCTGCCCGGTCATTATCAACTAATGAATTACGGGTGACAATTGCAAATCATCTTTATTCATCCGTCTCCGCGGCTCACCGGTTTTTTTACGGCCCGGACGACTCGTCCGCGCCGCCGTCGTCGACTCCGCCATGCTTTTCGGGCACGGACTCGCGGCGTCGCGACTTGCGACGAAAAAATCGCATCGGTCGCCCGTTTATGAAAAATTAACGTCGAAACTCGTCGATTTACTGCCTGCGGTCGTCGGCGACGATCGCTCCGACCGGAACGTCTGGGGGCGCTGCGGTCGATTTTACGCGAGTGTTGTCGAAATAAATCATCCGGTGGACGTACACGTCGATGGTGTCCGAGTCGGCGACGTTTGGAAGTCTGACGTGTGAAAGTTTTGCGGTGGAAATTGTGAAACAATAATATAGGGTGTCTCACGGTTTATGCAAGGCACGTAGGCATTTATAAAATATAACAAAGAATCATTGAAAGTATGACGACGTACTAACACACACACATATCAAGTGAATTTCAATGAATAGAAGATTCATAGTGCAACTTAATAAACATTTAATCACAAGTCACTCATTTTATTTTTTCATAAACAATAAAATGAACTAAACTTAAACAGAAGTCACGTTTACATTTGAATCGACAGATACCATCATAGTAGGCCGGTGTTGTTGAAATTCTGACGATGAAATTTTCTACGATATCAAATAAACGTCAACATTGTTCTAACGATCAACAATACGTTGTGAACATAATCGGCAATGTCACAATCATAATTAGTTGATATAATGATCGTCAATGTTAAGCATGTAATGAACGTATAATCAATGTTGATAAAACAATGATTGGAGAGTTGGTGAAATGATCGTCAACGTTGTTCAAATAATCGCCAATGTTAATAAAATTTTCTCTGGTGCTTATGACGATTTGATTTAATTAACGTGACGATGAATTTTATCAACCTTAACAAATAAACAATCAAAATTGATGAATACATCGTCGAAGATTCTAAAAGCATTACCGTCATTGATTGTCAACGTTGATTACCAACAACTTTGATGAATTTATCGTCATTGGTCATGAATGCATCGACAAAGTTGATGAAATAATGACCACCATTGACAAAATGAGTGTCAACGTTGTTAAAATACTCAACTTTGATGAGGATATCGCCAACAATCACCGGCGTTGACGATAAAATCGTCAAAGTTATCGGCAAGATGAATGATTAAAAATAATCATCGTCGTTAGCTTCGTCGACTTTGGTGACATAGTTATGTGAGGCGCCGATAAAATGAACATCAATGTTGAAAATCATCTCCAAAGTATTGAAATAGTCAATATTGATGATCCGTCGTTGATCCAATGATCAAAATATCATCAACGTGGAAGGTCGTTTATAAAACAACGTTGACGTGATCAACTATGTTCATTTCATAAACATCTACGATATATTTTATCAACATTGATGATATCATCGTTGTTGATAAAATAATCATCGGCGTTGATCAAATAATGTTTCACCGACGATGATAAAATTTGATTAAATGCTTGTAGATGCTGTTGAAATAAATTAACAACGCTGATGAAGTTGTTTGTACTTTCATCAACATTGGCGATGATTTTACCAACGTTGATGAAATCACCATCAACGTGGCTGCGATAAAATGAACGTTGATTAAAATCTAGTGTTCTATCGTGTGATAAACGTTGATTGAGATAAATGTCACGATCATGGAAAGAGTATCATCGATGATGATGATGAGATAGTCAACAATGATATCGTCGACTTAATCGCGAACGTTGTGATCAGTGATCATCGATTGTGTCAAATCTGAATGTTAATAATGATATTATCATCAATATAAACGCATCATCAAAATTGTGCATAGTCAGAGCACATCTCTTCATTTTCACCGCACATTTCATTAAATTTACACTTTGTGCTATTAAATCAACCAAAACCTTAAGTGAACATGACGAAATGGCTTAAATATTTTTCTCCTAACAAACCGTTTAAAAAGTGACAACTAAAAACATACCTTAAATGTACTGTAATTTTATGGATCCATTGTGTACTTTTTGTGTAGATTGCGATAATTGAATTTGACTATTTTTACTTATCTAGCTATCACCCCCACCCCTCCCATTTTGGAATATTTTCATAAAAACAGTGAATACTTATCTCAAATTATGATATACTATTTTATTTTGCAATTCTAATTTTACAATTTATTTTCTAGAACACCATCGGGGGGGGGGTCTAGAAATATTTTATTTCAGAACAATTTTATTGTTCCAATTATCAACAACTATGAATCGGTACGTTTGATAAGATATGATCGGATCTGCTCTGTTTTATATCCAAACCCAACAAAATGAACAAAATACGTCGATAAATGTGGACGAGGTGGGCTTGTCACGGCGGCAAGATTTTTTAAATTTGAAAACCATTCATTTATTTTAAAGCATGAGGGTCCAATTCAACTCCTTTCTATCTGCTATTGCTCTTAATGAAACGTGCATTTCATCGGAGATATTAGCTGACGACAGCTGTTTCATCGTTCAGGACTCATCAGATCACCAACGATACATCCGCTGAGGTGCATGTAGTATATGAAACAAAACATTTGTATGACCCGATGAATACAAATTTGCGAAGTAGTCACAAATCTCGACGGTACCGACTTGGTCAGTCAAAGTAGACCTGTATGATCACAGTACGTCAGTGGCGTACACTCACACAAATTTCTCAAATACACCGAAAATGACATTGGTACGTTTCTTCCTCTTACCTTTCTGTTCTAAGTATCTTTCGCAATGTCTCGAGCAATCTTTGTTTGTTTTTATTTCTTCTATACTTGGATCAATCCCCATATGCTTTCCCATTCAGTTTTTCGACAGTAACCACACTTGCTATACTCATCCGTCATCGCTCATCACAAGTCGTTCCCTTTCTGACCGTCCCGTCATAACATTAGTAACGTGTTTAGATAATTATGATTGGTTATGGATTTACATTGCTTTATAATTAAAGATAAGTAAGCAAGTGAAATAATTTGCATTTGAAAATAACGCTATTCGGATGCTTGGATGGTCGTTTTGCTCTTGTTTTGAGCTCATCGTGGTTTTATAGGATGAAGTGAGAAAACCAATTGCACCGTTTTCATGTCACTTCGCCCTCGTTCTGAGCTTCTCAGCAAAAAATGCAACTTTTTCTGTCTTGAGTTATTAAAAAAAAATCTTCGTGCTTTTAGGGATAAAGCCAGAAAACTGTTAAAAAAGAAAATTATAAAATCGTTGAAAATCAACAAACGTCAATCGTCGTAAAGTTTCGTCCCCTTTCTGACCATCTCGTCATAAAATTAGTAACGTGTTTAGAAAATTTTACGAATTATGTAAAATTTTATATATGTATATATTTTTTATATTCGAATATTTCTGCACGATTCGTTATGGATTTACATTACTTTATAATTAAAAAGAAGTAAGCAAGTGAAATAATTTGCATTTGAAAATAACGCTATTCGGATTCTTGGACGGTCGTTTTGCTCTTGTTTTGAACTCGTCGTGCTTTTACAGGATGAAGTGAGAACACCAATTGCACCGTTTTCATGTCACTTCGCCCTTGTTCTGAGCTTCTCAGCAAAAAATGCAACTTTTTCTAGCTTGAGATATTAAAAAAAATCGCAATGCGTTTACGGAATAAAAGCCAGAAAACTGTTAAAAGTTATAAAATCGTTGAAAATCAACAATTCATTTTTTATACCAATTCAACCAAAATAGTGGAAGTGGGAATAGCTTTGTTTTTTTACTAAATTGACTGTAGTATTAATACTATTTTTTCGTTAATAATTTTCTTTTTGATGCGGAATCATCTCAATCGTTGTAAACAGGTACAGTCATGATCATTTAAGAACTTAGGCTTCGATGTGCAACGTTCGCTATTTCTTGCTGCGCAACTCATAAGAACGAAACGATTAGTCCAAGAATCCCAACAATGTTCATGTCATTTTCATGTATGATTAACATCAATATATTAATTCTTACATATCATATATATTTGTGTCGTAATCGATATTTTTCCGATAATTATAATTAAATATAAACCAACAGGTTTTATACAAAAACCTTCAAAATTTTGGTTATCATTTCCGAATATTTTTTCATTATTTTGTTTCTTTAATATTTACGTCCTTGGTTATCTTTTGACATCTGTTGTTACTGTTGATTATAATTTAATTTGTATTTCGGTCCAAATTAGATTCGCGTTAATTGAAATTGTTGAAAATTTAACGATACGCATAGATTGACAAACATTGTTTGGAATATCGGATGCGTTTCGTTGTCATTAGAACTCATCGACGAGATTTAATCAAAATGGCCATTTGCTATGTTTGTATCTTTCTCAATTTAAAACCGGCATCGTCGCAAATCGAAACTTTCCCCAACGCCGACAAATTTATCGTCTTCGTGATTCCCTTCCCCGCAAGACCTTGCTCACATTTAAAACACTTCGTAGCTTTGATAATAACCGATACGATCGTTAAACGCGCAAAAACGAATAACGAGCGAATTAATTTTAACGCGCTCGAAAAAACGCAAATTAAATACCAACATAAACCACAACAAAGATCTCTCAACTTAATTTAGGTCAGACACGCTAACGCTGTCCGTTCAATTACGGCCAAAGTATCGCATTAGAACACGACTTGTGCAACCACGTAGCTATGCACTTCTTTCTTTCCGCCAGTTGTAACCCACACGACCGCCGCCACTTCGGTCCGTTTTCAAGCGAAAATCAAATCGCGTACGCAAATTTCGAATTCGCTTCCGGCGTCTCGGGGAGGGCCCGCCGCGCCGCTACGTTCGCTATGGTTCGAGGTGACATACATACGAATCGTGGTCAGCAGATACACCGTTTCCCAGGGATCGGACAAATATGACAGACCGACAAGAAAACGCCGCTTACACAGAACAACTGCAAAAACTAGAATGCCGTTTGTCTTTCGTGATTGGCATACTTGGTGCGCCACGATCGGCAGCGGCGTAGGTCCGCTCCGGCTGCGGGGTCCCACGCAAAGATTTCTATGCGAAAATAAATCGTTTCGTAATGACACGTAAAAAAAAAAACTTTCACCGCCTAATCTTGCGACGTTGAACTGAAATCCGATTAAAACAAAACCATTGTTGACATAATTTACATTATTTATAGTGGTTGCTCAATTATTTTCAGTTCATGATTAATGATATTTAATTTTTTTATATTTATTAAAATTAATGAAATGTTAAAAATAAAACAATGTGTTTTATTTAAATTTAAATCTCGTTGGCAAATAGATAAATAAATGATAGTCACAGTTTGATAGTTTTTGACATTTTTTTTTTGACAAAACACAATTGATACTTAATACGACCCTGACAAATAAAATTGAATACATCGCCAATTTAAACGAACTTATACGACCCAACCTGGCTATGAACCAGCGAAGAACCTAATTAGATACATCCACATATGCAACGCTTACGACCCCGACAACGAAGATTGAGCATATCATCAATTGATACTTAATACGACCCTGACAACTAAAATTGAATACATCGCCAATTTAAACGAACTTATTTACTTAAGACCCTGACAATGAGTATATCGCCAATTGATACTTAATACAACTTTGACAACTAAAATTGAAGATATTTCAAATTTAAATTGAAAGAGTTTAACGGTAAGATGGTTGGCCGTAAATGCCACGTCGAAACTAAATTCGAGAAGTGCAAATGTATTACATTCACTTAGGGAACAAATCATATCCTGGCGAGAAATTTCGAACGATCGTCACATATAGATTATTTTTATATCAGGCAAAATGGGTGGGGGTATTGTAAATACATTATTTTCTTTTGTTGATAAATTTAAAAATTGACAATATTAAATACAACCCAATCTAACCCAACCCAAACCAATCTAACCCAACCCAACCAAACCCAATCTAACCCAACCCAATCAAATCCCTTGCACTTCCGATTTGTGACCACCGGCCATTTTGCATCCGTTAACGGCGAAGCAAACTGTTGAAAAAACTCAATCACGTGCCTTCGTCAGTTCCAAATACAAAGTCACAGTCACTATGAACTTTACCTCTGAAATAAAATTCAGACGTCACTGTTGAGTTTCGAACCCAAGATCCTACAAATGCCAGTCTGATGACGTGACCCCTATACCAATAAATTCGAGGTTAACTGGGATTGAGGACACATACTTTTCTGTTTTCAAGTTGTCTACGTGGAGTTGGGTGTAACTTTGTTTGATTTCTGTTTTCAAGTTGCCTACGTGGAGTTGGCTATAACTTTATTTGATTTGCTTTTATTTCCATTGTTTTTTTTTTTTTTACCTGGCGTGGTATTTATTACGTCGACTATCGTCACTCAACCCTAATTATTTTTGCATTTGCCTATTTTCCATTTATGTCGTCTTCTCTTTCGTCAATTTTAATCATTGATGACCATATGGCGTAGAACGTAACTACCCCCCACCCCCGCCCCCACCAAATTCTCCGATCAATTCAACCGTACCAACATTTTTTAGATCAGACTTCAAATCACAAATGAATGTTGATCGCTAAGGAACTTAACCTCTAATCGTCACTGGATGTTCTTTGGAGTAACTAACGCACCAATCGTATTTCAAAGATTTATAGTGACATTTGGTCTTCCTGATAATTTTCCTACCGTCTAGTTGGTAATAAATTCTAAATCTGTTATATTTAAACAAAATTGATTGGTTTGGCTTAAAACGTCTGAATATTGGCCGAAGTAATTGCTAAAATCCAAAAAGGAGGACGTGGCGTCCGAACAACAGATTTGAGATTTTTTTGATCTTTCTATTTTTACATCGTGTTGCGTTGGGTTGGAGTGGATTAACAACAAATTGTTAAAAATATACACTGACTCTATGTCAAAGAATTATTTTGCAAGAATCTCGATACCGCGTCTAGGGTAAATATTGTCATTTTTTGTTATTGTCATTTATTGTTATTTTCTTTGATTAAATCGTCTTTTGTTAGTTGTCTTTGTTTTTACGATTTTGAATTGATCTTATTTCGATTAACTTACAAAGATCATCATTATCATCACTTTTCCTTGCGTTTTTTTTTTTATTTACTACCATCGTTTCATTTTTGCTTTACATCGTGTTGGGTTGGGTTGGGTTTGAATGGATTGGGTTGGGTTGGAGGATTTTTTAAAATCTAATTTCGTAATTTTGGCTCAAATGGTTAACTATTTTATTTCAGGTTAACTGATTCTAGTCATCAACTGATACAACAAACATTTTTGTGAGTACATTCACGACGTCTAGTTTTGACCGACTGGGTCGATACAGCCATCGACATGAGAGACATCTTTGTTGCAAAAAAAATTCAACGAATATAATAGGTGAAAGACCGTTTCACCCTTATGAGCTCATCAAACCATCAAAGATACATTACGTTGAAGGTATATATAGTCATAGAAACATAAATTACAAACAATTTGTGTTGGTATTAACGCCATCTACACGCCAATACCACTTATTACATTCGTTGAAATTAATTTTCAACAAAGCGGTCCAACGTGCAAATGTCTCGACCAACCTACTCGATCAAGACATACCTCTATAATTGTAAAGCAGCAAGAGTTGAGATATCGACGTCTAGATGGCGTTAATACAATCACACAAACTGTTTTTAACTCATGTTTGCAGATGAGCCCACAAGGACGAGACAGTCAGTCAATTCCAACGATTGCACGATTCAATTTTCGCAGCCCCAATTAACATTTTGGTGAACATTAAAATATAACGATCACTAACGACAGTAATAAAAAAAATGTCTTAGTCTTTGCTCGAACTAAGTATCATTCAATCATTTTGCATTGGATATTTTTCCTCGGTAGTCCACCAAATCAATTAAACGAATACACTCTGTTACGAGTTGTATTACTTTCAAGTACAATGGAGCTATCGCGTTGATTTATCAGTGCACTTTATTTTAACGACATACATCATTCACTTGCCATTTTTATCGTTCGTTTGGCACGCACGCAAGTTTGAATGGGCCGTATTGACCGTTATATTAAATTCTAATTATATTAAAATAATAATTTCCAAAAAATTCTCCGAAATGTTCGATCTTCTTTTGTATTATTTTGTATTAGCTCGAGTTCCGCAACGCGACGAAGTTTTCCGGTAGAATTACACCCGGCCGTCAATTTACGCCCAGCGTGCGCGAGCCTTTCGAGCCCGACGCGGCCGAAACTGTCGAATCGGGCCGCGCTCGGCGGCAACAATCGACCGGGGCAAAAAAACGAGAGTTCCTGTTTTCACTCGGAGCGCAGGAGAACATTACCCGTTTGTTACACATAATATCGAGACGGCTTCTTGCGCAAAACAAAGGCCGACTTTCACACGACAACTCACCCACATTACGAGAGGCGATCGGTCGCGAGATATTCGGAATGTTTGTGGTGAATGCTCGGCGCTGACGAAAATGACAGATTTTAATGAACAATATTAGTTGGTGACGTATGAAATATTTATAAAAAAATACTAATAATTAGTTTAATGTAAACACGACAATTAAAAACAAGATTAATCTTTGAGAAATTTTATTTGCAGTTTTCTTAACAATCGATCGGTGAAACAAAAACTACTCCAAAGAACTAGGCCGTCGACGATTAGACAACAAAAACAGCAAGAAATACAACTGGTCAACATTTTCTCAAGATCAAAGATCAAAAGTATTTATGAATTTATGCGGCCTCGCCCTTGTTTTCCGAACTCAGTGTTGGTCTCAGACAACGTGTCAGTTTTGATTGGTGTGTGCGTTTACGATTCAGAATCTCATGACCCACATCCGGCGAACACAATAGAAATGTTGATTTACGAGCCCTTTTTACCAAATTTGCCGAATCAAATAGTTTTTATGGTTTCGTTGTCTTGTTAAACATAAACTTATAGTTTCTGAAACTCATTCCTTAGAATTAAGTGCATCTTTGTATACTTTTGTATCTGAGATTTATACAATTCTCAACACATGTATTTACAATATATACAGATCTGCAAACTGTTTTCTTTATTGAGCAAAGGTGTACAAAAAAAAAATAAAAATAAATATGTAGACATTTTAAATCCAGATGAAAACCGGAAGTAAATGTAAAGAATCTTGTCAACAGCGATCAAAATCCGTTACTAAGCAACCGACGGCGGCAGTTAATACAAAAATTACTGAAGAATAATTTCAGTCGTATGTAAAAAAAATGTATGAAAGTTTCCATACCCACATGGTGTTGGGTTGAGTCGTGTTACCTAACGTAACCCAACTACATCCAACCTGTCACCTAACTCATTACAAAAAAAATCTTGTGACGTATAGCGACCAACAAATTTATTAATATCTACTATAGCAGGAATTAAATATCCTTGAACGATCAACAAAGACGTGACATCCACCTTAAAACAGCGACGGCCAACCTGACAGAAGTCGACTTGAGAATTCTAAATCCGCAGTGGAATGAAACCAAACGAGCTGCATGGTTTGGAATCAAACTCGAGCATCTGAAACTTACCGGTCGGGAAACTCCGTAACGAGGAATAATTTAAAGCGAGCACCTTATCTTACGAATGACACGAGATTAATTCTACAATTTTCACTAAACCGGAAACCGGAAACGCAACCGACTGGACGAATTACATTTTACCGATGAGTAAATAAATTCAATTCTTTAACTGTACTACTGTTGTATGTACTGCACGTACATACAACACGACCACTAAAATACATTTCAAGCCCTCGCCCCCTACCAACAAGTAATGCAACCCAGCCGGTAATGCAGAGCCCGAATCTGGAAACACCGCTACCTGTATAGCACTATTTTCTTTGAAATTTTTAGATAAATTAATAAAAAAAATGTTTTCGACGTCGATTAATTTTTATTCGCGGTAAATTATGGTCAAATAAAACATTTTGAAAGAAACAATTTATATTAAAATACGACGTATCGGCACCGCTAGATTTGTTGTGGTCTTCAGGTAAACTAAAAGTAAACTATAGGGGAAATTATTCTCTCACAACACTCGAATATTTAGTGCTCAGTATGGATGAAGGCCCTCGAAAATGCAACAAGCACCAACCCGTCCATTAGAGACGGATACACTAACTTAACTCGTCATGGGCGAGTGGTCTGATGAGTCCTGAAGAGCGAAACGGTCCGCTAAAGTTTATTTTCACCAAAACTCTCTCGCGAACAACGGTTGAGAAGTAATTACAAGTCTGGTCAGTACTGACCTTTTGTAATAGCGTAGCAGCATAAGTGTGTGGACATTGACGTCTAGATGGGGATAATACTTACATTCAACACAAACTTTTTGTTATCGTTATTAAGTGAATTACCGGTGGCGTTGGTAAATTGGCATGGTTGGGTTTATTTACTTGCTTTAAAGAAATGCCCGCCAAGGAACCCATTTTTTGAGTCTCGTCGTCGTTCAAGAATTTTTTTATTTTGCTTAGGTCCCATTTACGTTAAATTTGGCTGCAATTCATTCTAAATTTTTATTATTTGAGAAATTTGAGTCCTAACCCATTCTAATCCTCTTATTAACAATTATCGCAATAATTAATAAAAGATTCAAATTTATTTAGTCAATACTATTTTATCGTTTTCTTCAATTTCTCTAAACTGCATAAATCTTGCAGAAAATTCCTGCATCAGGGATTTAATTATCGTTGAAAATTCTTTGGTTAGTTTCTCGAGGTTTTCGTTTTTCATGAGTTAAAATGTTATGAGAAAAAATGTTGTATTCCATAACGTTACTTCTAGCAAGTCGCAAACTACTAATGCCCTTCGAAAACATTACCGAAACAACAGTGTCCGTCGAATCAGACGTGGGCGATAATTATAACATTAAAAAAAATCTTATTACTAATATGATCCACTACACCTTCTAAATTTTCAGTCTAGCATTTATTAAGCCTGCAGAACTTGACCGACTTAGCTCCTAAGCCGTTTTTAAGATTTTTAAGACCAATACCCATTAGAACAGTTAGCATTTTCAAGCGAAAGCTCAGCCCACGTCGCCCGCATCCGCCACCGCGCGAAAAATGACGAGCCCCGCAATAAAATAACGCGACTCTTGCACCAAGAGAGAGAGTTACGTTCAAACATGGATTTCGTGAACGGCAACAAACGGAGAAAAAGTGCCGGCCGTAGATAAGCGGCGCGGCGGCAAAAAGTTTTGTCGTTCACGATGGACGGATTATCTCTCTCGGCGTTCGGCGAATCCCGAGACTTTCGATAGAAATTCCCCGATCGCAAAGAGGTTTTTATTAAAATATGGATCGTGTTCGCGATCCGGCGAAACTGGAGCTCTATCTCGGGTCGTACCATATCTCTTGGTCTAGCGGCAGGCTCGCCTTGAAAGCAGCGGCAGCACGTAAGGGGGTTAAACGAGGTCACCATTTTCGAAAAATGACCGCGACGTCGTCGCTCGGGCCCGACACGCCGATGCGGCGCGATTTTTGCGGATCGGCGATAAAACCCAAACTCGGGTTTCTTTTTCGTACGTTGGTCGTACTGAGAAAATTTACGTTTTTTTTTTTTTTAATTTTTTTCGACTGATTACATTCTCGGACTTGTCGCAACAATACAATAAGATATTTTTATAACGCAATACCGGTAACGTTGCGTAGCCAGTAATGCAATATAAAGTCACCTTAACATTTATAATTGCAAGGGACTCTTGCGGTAGGTATATTTACTTGATGAATAGCGCCACGTCTCAAATTGCAAAGTGCAACTAATTACACTGTAATTGCAAAGTGCGAATAACACATTTTTGTTGTTCCCGAGTTGTCTCCAGGACACCGTTATTTATTTTACTTTATTACTTTGATTATAACGAAACATAATCGCTACAATCCCCGACTAATTTATTAGTAAAGCAAGCGATAAAAAAATAGTTCGAGATATCCTATTATTATTATTATTATATTTCTTTCTTTTTCTCACTCATGCTTGCATAACTTGATGCGCTTTCAGCAAATGTAGTTGTCTGATTGGCGACACGGTTTTTGTCCCTCGGTTCCGGTCGATTCTTCTCGGCTGTTTAATTACACATCCACCAATATAGTCTTTGTCACTAATTATTTCTTCTTTTCAAATCTGTGCACCATTTAAATCCTTCTAGTGTACAAGTGCAACGATGTAAGGTTTTCTAATGTTTAACAACAATTATGAAATATAAAATGCAAAAACTGCCCATCGAAGGGTGTCAGTTTTTGTCTCACAGTTCCGGTCGATTCTTCTAGGCAAGGGATGGCGAACCTTTTTTGATATCCGTGCCACAAAGTGCCACAATAAAATTTCATTCGAAATATTAACATGGTGAAACTATACGTAAGTGTAATTAAATAAACATTTAAAAGCAATTCTTCTTTATACAATGTTTTCAATGTTTTACAAAAAGCAATATGCTAGAAACAAAATTCACGTTAAAAACTATTGTTTTTAACGTAAATGTTGTTGCTGTACACAAGATGATAAAGATTTGATATCTTGTTCCTATTTAGTTAATTTCAACAGTACGCATGCAGAGCTCGACTCATCCGTCATTCTATTCCTATATTTATTTTTTATAAAATTTAATTCTGAAAATAGAGATTCACATGCCCACGTCGATGAAAATATTGATAAAATTGCCTTTGCTAATATTTTTAAACAATTAAACGTGTCAGGAATTGAATTCCACGTAGTTAGAATTTCATCTTCTGCAATTTTATTTATTTTATCCAATAATCGATTACTTTCAATAATTTCTAAATCATTTCTTAAATCAACAAATTTTTAGTTCCATATGGTACTTGACTAAAATTCAACTAATTCAATTTCTAATTCATTAAAATTTAACCACTCAATGACTTTTAAATTTAATTTTTCAAATGGTATTGTACCAGGATATAAATTAAATTTTAAAGTTTCTTCAAATTCTTTAAACTGCGTAAATCTTGCAGAAAATTCCTGAATCAGGGATTGAATTACCATTGAAAACTCTTTCGTTAAGGACTCTTTATTTGGAATTTCGAGACATTCACATTATGAATAAAAAAATTGTATTCGGAAAATATTTATATGAATTTGAAAGAATATCACGATTAAAAATCTGTAATTTAACTTCGAACGCTCTAATTAAGTCAAACATTATAATTACTGTTTTATTAACACCTTGTAGTTTTATATTTAATTCATTTAAGTGAGAGGATAAATCAGTGAAAAATATAACTTTGCTAGCCATTCTGGATCCAATAATTGATTGTGTTGGTCAATAATGTTTTCATCATTTAGAAATAATCTTATTTCCTCCAAACAATCTACAAATCTTTGCAAAACATTTCCGCGGCTTAACCAGCGTACATTATTGTATAAAAGTAAGCTATTGTACGACGAGTTTACTTCATTTAACAATTCTTGAAATTTTCTTTTATTTAGTGCTCGTGATGATATAAAATTTACTAATTTTCTTACAAAACTCAAAATATCATCAAACATTTTTTAACCTGTTTTGGCACATAACGCTTGTTGGTGAATAATGCAATGAAAATCAAGAATTGTGTGTACAATACGTTTTGTAAATAACTTTATAAATCTATTTTCCGTCCAGTTAAGCTGCGGGCACCGTCAGTTGTAACTGAAACAATTTTAGAAGGACATATTTCTCTTTTTTCCAATGCATCTATAACTGCATTACACATGTCTAATCCTTTTGTTGTTGTTGTTAATGTTGATAAACTTATTAACTCGTCTTTAATATTGTTTTGAACAAAATATAAAATTTGCTAAGCGAGCAGAGCCTGTCACGTCGGTAGACTCGCCAAGGCAAATGGATATAAAATCGCAAGACTTTATATGAATTTTTTGTTGAAAATTTACATTTTCCGCCATACCCAAAATTCCCTCTTTCACTGCATTCTTAGCTATCGGCATGTCTTTAATTCTTTTGATAATTTTTTCTTTGTTTTCGAAATCATCGAATAAATATGGTGCACATTGCAGCCAAGCATCCTTTAAAAATTCGCCCCCATTAAAAGGTTTCGCATATTGAGCAATATTTTTTGAAACTCGATAATTAGCAGCAGTGATGTTTGATTGAGTTCCAATATATTTCATTAAAGAAGTAGTTTGAGCATTTTTATTTTTTAAGGCACGTGATATATATATACTCCTTTTGCTCTTCTACACTTCGATCGAGAAGAAATATATGGTTGGTCTCATAATGCCGCTTTACTGAAGATGTTCTACAGAGTACAGTTATTGAACATAAAATATAAATTGCTTTACTGTCCTTTTCAATCATACCGTATCTATCGGTCCACCAAGCTTGAAATTCTCTGCTACTACATGTTTAGGATAATTTCGATTTTTTAATTGAACTAACCATAATGAGAAATTCTAAAAAATATATATTTTAATAATATTGTTATAAAATAAATAATTTATTCTGCATTCGTTTGCAAGAACATATTTCGTCACATTTTAAAGTACTAAAAATATTACCAACACAAGCAAATAATAAATAATGGTATTAATTCAAGGTAATTTTAATAATTATTTCTATATTTTACATTGATTTAATGATAAAATAATTTCTCATAATATTAAAATATGTTATTGTTCAAAAATAAGCAAACTAAATTATAAGTTTAGTAACTTTTAATACCTTAAGGTTGTCACAGGTTAAAACTTCAGTCGTGACGCAATATATTCTTGCAAACGAATGCATTACCTAAAAATAATACTATATCTATTTACAATAAACGGTTATATTTTTTAACAAGTCACTGAAGTTTCAAAGACGACGGTTTACTAAAAATGACTAATGCAGTCTGTCGTCTGATTCGAGCGCTGCGACGGCAACATGAAATAACATTGGAAGGCGAAACTGAATAAGCAAAATTTTTATCTAATGCGCATCTTTATATACTTCGAGAGGATTCATGCGATATTTTAATAATAAAATGTATAATTTGACGGTTCTAGTTAACATACTAAGATGGGTATTCAGTACTACAAATTTATATCATAAATTATAAATTAAGTGTAGATTAATAATTTTTAATTCATTTCTATCAAAAAAGATAACTTATAAAAAAAATTATTGTGATCTTGTGCGTGCCATCAAAATTTTCAAACGTGCCACTTGTGGCACGCGTGCCATTGTTTCGCCATCCCTGTTCTAGGCTGTTTAATTGCATCTCGACCAATATGGTCTTTGTCGATTGGCACAAACTATCCGATAAATGATGTAAACTAAATACCAAATATTAATATCAGTATCCTTGGTTTATATAACCAAGCCAGGTATTAAATTGAACTAGTTGGCTGTCGGACGGCGACCAGCTGGACGTCCCCACCCCTAAGTCCATACAGTTTGTGGGTTTAATTTCTCTCTCCTAGTTTCAATCAGACTTTTAAGAACATTTTCACGAATTCTTTACAGACCAACACATATTACATATATTTATGTTGCTACACCATTAAGACACACCCTGTATGTGAAGATATATATACCGCGAGACACTCTGTATACCATACACGTACGTCGATATTAATTGGTTACTTTTGCCGATCGCTTTCCAATCTCGATAATTATGACGCGCATCGCCGATAAGACAATAAACTTCGCCGTCGAAGTGAACGCAGCAATTACATCGGCTGGCAAATGTTTACATTGAATATTCGCCTAATTATATTTTATGCGTCCGACCTTGTCGAAGTCGAAAAGCTGTAAAACATTGCCGATCTTTTATTCTAATTGACCGGCAATTACGAACGCCGATTTTTTCGTACGTCCGGCAATTTTTTTTTTTACGGACCGGTAAAACTGCGACGACTTTGAGAAAAAATAATTGGTCATATGTTGTTAATCGTATTAATTTCCACGAAGAACTTACCACGATGAATTTTCCGCAAATCGTGTGAAATTTTTCGTTTCGGTTTTGGAAAATTCGATTTGATTTCTAAAGAAAATAAATTTGATGTTCGTACGACAGGCAAGTTTTGTAATTATTAACTTAACGTTAATAAAAGGTTATAATTCAACTCTCTTCAGAGCAAGTTCACGTCAGTTTGTTTTTTCAAAGTTAAAGTAATTTTGCAATAACGCCATTGCGATTGATGTTTGTTGGAGTGAAATGCAAGTCAGAAACAAATATAATAATTCTGTTGTTGTACTTCACTCACCCTCACCCTTTTTATTGAAACAGGTCAAACATGACAACGATTCGAAAAAATTCAAATTTCATATAAGAATAATTATTTGAATATTTTGGACTGCATTATTTTGACATTTTTGAATACGTATTTGATGTGCATGTCAAAAATGTCATTCCAAGATAGTAGATATTTTTTGTAGATAAACTCTCTTGTTTGTTGGGTTGCTATCTGAATTAGTTTGCCAAACTTGGATCGACAGGTTGGGCGGTGCTTTTTATTGTACGTTGCAAATTTTATTCACTCACTTCAGTTATATTGTATATTCATAGTAGGCTTTGAATATGCCCATGAAACATTCCTTTCGGAAATGCAATCTGATAATATCTGTAAACGTATGTTATTTGCAAATAACGAACGTTGTAATTGCGGTATTTATAAAAATGTAGGGGGGGGGGGCATGACCGTTTAATTTTCAGTTACCGATACTTCATTTATGTTAATTAGGACACATGCTTAGTTTTATAACAACTTTCGCTCCCTTTCTTGCTCTTGTTGGCGTTAATAAATATGGTAATAAATTTACAAATAAAATCATTTTTACTAATATCAGCAATGATCTTCAACGCTAAAGTTTTCATCTCCACAACAGTTTACCGAATTTGGAAATTACATTTTTCATGTAGCCGCAGCAGTTATGTTTTCTTCCCGACCAGACTCAACAATGCTGAAGAATGAACGTTACATTTTCGTATCGCATTTTTTTGCTCAGTAATTGAATTTTAATTCCATAATCTTTCAGTGGTTTTTTTTCAGGTTTCGTGGTATTGAAAGTACGATATAAAATTTAAATATTTGCTGGAAAATCCTTTCAAATATCCAACACAATCAAATCCAAGGAAAGAACAACCACTGAATTAATTAATGGATCAGTGTAATTTTGGGGTAAGCTACCTAATTTTTTGACAAAGGGGGGAGAATAGAATCCAAACGAAATGAAAATAAATAAAATCGGTGACTGGGAGCTCAAGACTGAAAAATTGTTGCGTGGTAATCCCGTCCAAGTCCAAGAAATTAAACTTAGGAAGAGTAACTTAAATGAACAATTCACAGGTACATTAATTCTGTTACAGTTTTTATTTATATTTGAGGGTAGATTGTTGGTTATCTACACCAAACTCAATCCAGTCAAAACAAACCAAACCCAGCCCTACCCAGCCCAACCATAGTGAACCATCCCCAATCCTACACAACCCAAACCCGCACGAGGCTGGTTTAACCTTCCGTGAGATAGCCAGACCAATCGATCACACACCACTACAGCACAGACCTGTAGAGGCTGGCAGGAAGAACACTGAGAAGTTCGTCGTAGAGGTACTGGACGACGAAGAGTGACGCAAAAGCTATAAGGTCGGCTCTCAAGCGAAATGCAGTTAAAGATCCGGAGGAAACATGCAAAATAATTCCTAGATGAAAACAACATCAATATGTTGCCCTGGCCTCAAATATCACCAGACTTATTCCCTGTTGAACACGTTTGAGATATGATGGAAAGAACATTGCGGCGTCTACCCCATCCTCCCAATGCATTAGAGCAGTTGCGTCAACAGTCACAGATAGCCTGGGACGAGATACCTCAAGAGGATATCAATAATCTAATTTCCAGTATGCCCAGAAGGGTTGCGTAAGAGTACGTGGGGATGTAACTCATTATTTAATCATTAAATGTTGCAAGTTTTCTTAAAAATGTAATAATTTGTTTTTCTAAGTGCGCTAGATATTCTCATCAAGTTTCTTCATTCTACGTTCAGTGGTTCGCGGTGGCCTATTTTATTTGAAAGGCAGCGCATATTAAAACTTTACGTTTTGGATTCGTACCAATGAACCCTGAAAATGCTTACGTGTGTATGTAAAACAAAATACAAGTTATTTTGCATTATTACAATTACCTGCCTCGTCGTCGTGTATTTTTAAGTAATTTATTCGCCTTTACATATTAATGTATGTACGTGAGGGGACATTTAGTATATATCGGGGTTTTATACAGCAATGAGAATATAATTAGAGTCGTCTTTTGAAACATTCATCTTGCGGTTCGAAACTCGGTGGTTTAGGATAATATGTGCAAGTTCTGCATGCATGCGATTTATTTGTTAGATCCATGCAGGCGCGATGCGGGGGGGGGGGGGGCAATTGCCCCGCCCTGATTTACGACCGACGCACTCTTTTTCGACCAAATTTAAAATTTCAAAATCGCCATAAGGACATCGCTACCTGTGTACAAGAATTATTTATTTTTTTTAAACACAAAGAGAACCTTATTGAAATTTATTACATGGACAACAATATAAAATGTTATCATTTTTTTTTATTTAAAACCAATTTTCCGAAATATAGGTAAAACCACTCAAAAGGCTGTATCCGCGACTGGACCCATACAAAGAAACATCGAATCAAATTGTATAACGACATAGAAAAAAAATCACTAATCAACTTGCCCTACAAATTATCATAATCCTAAATTAAAAAACGTAGTCACCATCGACCATCGCACACGTCAATCAGTGAAATTAAATACGTAGTTGGTGCCGTTGGAATTGTATTCGGTTAGCCAATAATTGAGAATGGGATATACGATGCGATTTATTCACAGTTGCGTTATGACCTTTCATTTGCGAAACGAAGTTTCTAGAATATTTATTTTTGTTGGTCTATTTTTGGTACAGTCGATTTAAATTAAATCAATAGTTGCGGTTTTCAGTGTCGAAAAATATGTTTTTCAATTTATGTTTGACGTTTCACAAAATGTTTTGTTTCGTTTAGTTATCAGATTCCGCGCAAGTAAATCCATCGAAATAATGTCAAGTGCGTTGAATTCGTTGGTTGTTCTTTTGTTTTCGATATTCACCGTTGTTAATTTTAATTGCGAATTATTGTTTGCATTTCATTTTTTGGTTGTTGGTTTTATTTGATGCTTTAACTTCAGCGATCAAAACGATCGCAATTATCAAAAATGTCGAAACAATCAAAATCCTAAGATTCAAAACATCAAAATGCAGAATGCAAAACTTGCAGAAAAGTTTAATATTATCAGACCTTCGGGTTGGGTTGGTCTGGGTTGGGTTGGATTGAGTTGGTGGATTGGATCGGGCTATTAATTAATTCAATCCGATTGAACCGACAATGAAAAAAATTAAAAAAGTACGAATGACAAAAATATTTTCAAAGAAAAAATGACGGGGATGAAAAATAAAGGGCTAGTGGGTTGTATTGGGTTGGGTTAGATTATTAATTCATTTAGAAAATCCGATCGATTAACGAAAACCACGATAAAAGAAAAATAAAAAAGAACGAATCACAAGAAAAAATAGAAAAATTAAAAATGGCAAAACCAAAACAATTCGAAAAATTTTGTCATTTAATTTATCAGATGATTGGGTTGGGTTGGGTTGGGTTAGATTGGGTATACATGTCAATTAAAGTTAGTCGAAAAATGGACAGTCATGAAAAATAATGTGGGTCGAGTTGGATTGGGTTAGTTTATTAATTTAATTTAATTTAATTTAATATCCAATTGATTAACGAAAAGTAATAAAAGGAAAAACAAATGTGCCGGTGATAAGAAAAAATGATGGAGCAGTGGAAAGGGTTATTATTTCAATTAGAAAATCCAATTGATTAACGAAAACCCCAATAAAAGGAAATTAAAAATAAAAATGACAAAAAAAAAGAAAAAACTAAAAGACGAAAAGCAAAATAAATTCTAAAAATGTGGCCAAAACATCTGATATTATTAGACGTTGGGTTGGGTTGGGTTGGATTGAATTGGGTTGGGTTGGGTATGCATTTTTACACTTAGTCGAGCCATGTTTGAATTATAAAAGTAAAAGAATATGTTCGAACAAATTAAGACCAATAAAAAAAAACACAAAACACTAAAATTTGCATATTTAAGACGTAAAATTGTAAACACAATGAATAAATTAGCACGTTTGCATTTTTGTGCAAATATTTAATTATAGAAAAGTAAATGAGAAAAAATTAAATCAACTCAAAATAACATATTTATCTCATACACTCAATTATCAAACACGCTGTTTGTTTATAAACGTTCTCCCGCCTTACCAACCCTCTTGATTATATTACTCGGTAACACATTAAAGGACGTCTAGTTGATGTAAAGCAATAAGTTAAAAACGACATAATTGAAATCCGTTCCATAAACGATGGCTTCAACCTGACCTCTAGTTGTTAAATTGATTAATTGTATATGTCAATCATTAGTTTCAAAAGTCGATAAAATGTCATGATTGTATGAAATGCAAAAAATCAAAATGTAGAAAAATTTAAATTGCAATAAAATTGGAAATTGTCTAAAATAAAAGTAATCATTTTTTTTATTTAAAACCAATTTTCCGAAATATAGGTAAAACCACTCAAAAGGCTGTATCCGCGGCTGGACCCACACAAAGAAACATCGTTTTTTAAAAGACGAATCAAATTGTACAACGGCATAGAAAAAAAATCACTAATCAACTTGCCCCACAAATTATCATAATCCCAAATTAAAAACGTAGTCACCATCGACCATCGCACACGTCATCAGCTCGAAATCCGTACAAAAAGCAATTCCGCAATTGCGTCATCCGACGCAGTAATTTCAACGAAACGCAAATAAAACGAACCTGCGCTCTTGATTTACGAACGTCAAAAACCGTGGTTTTTATTGAATTTGATGACGTGTCCGCCCGCGGCCATTACGACATGTCAAATCGTTTTTCACGATCATTGCAAATGCACCGAGATCGACAGGGCAGCGTAAACGCGCCGAAACGTCCATTTATCAGTATTTTTATCTCCATGCACGGCGCCGCATTTTTGCATCGATAATTCGAAAACACTTACCGGTTAATCTACATCCCCGTACCGTGGCGTCTTCAATGGAGGCCGCGAATTAACGCGAAACAATTCTCAGTCACTTTGGCGATAAAAAACACGTTACGATCACAACCCGGCACTCGCGTATTAAGATAGAACACGCACGTTACGTTTAAGGATAATTATTTACGCGAAATTACATTAAAATCTTAAAATTGTTGCAAATTCAACGCGGGAACAATACGGCGATCGCAGCGCCCACTTCACCCAAGAGGTTGAATTAAAATCCGACGCGCGCCGCTCATGTCGCGAACTGTATTAACGGCGACGACGTTTTGAACAATTTAATTTGCGTTTTATATTGAATGATAGAAAACGATAATTATTTAAGGAAATTTTTGCTTTGCTGTATGTGTAATAAAAAAAAAATTTGCGATACCTGTAAATGTTATTGCAATCGCGTTTATGGGCGCCATCTACGCAAAATTTCATTTTAATTTCAATGATTTAATTTGCATTTAAAAACACGAATGGACGGTAACTTTCATTTAATTGGTTTCGTTAATTAATAACTAGTCATTTCGATTAACTTCATTGCCTATAAAATTTGATGTTGTCACGTTTTCGTTGATTTGAATTTAGCGACGCATTATTGACGTTCGCATTTACGTGCAAATTAAGTGACGTTTCTCGAAAATTAAAGTCACGTTTATTATTACGACGTTAGTAACCGTTTTCAAGGAAGTTTTGACGCAACGTTCGCGTCGTCACGTACGTCATTGATAACTTCGTCGATTGCGCTCATTTATGTCAAAATGGCCGAGAGTGAATGAAGTGTTTAGTGATCAATTGTGTACAATCGTTATAATGATGGAGAAGATCAACGAATTCAGCCCAATCGCCGTGAAAAAAGTGAAGACAACCCGCGAACGATCCTGCAGATACAATTCGATAGGTATAAAGGACCACGGAACGTTGAAGATCAACCGCACGAGACACCATTGTTCGCATTGCACGCGGAATTGGCGTTGGCAGCTCAAAAGCAGAGACGCGCGACCCTGTCATACGTTTAGTGTTTGAACGGACCCCATAAACAATGTTTAATCTTAGGAAATACAACAGTTTCGGTGGCGTGCCCGCCCGTCAATATTCCACGATGCACGACAGTTACAAGATGCCCCCCGCGGCCGGCTTCCTGACCAATCTCCTCAGCAACTTCGGGAACGTGCACGGGATCTCCAGCGACAAGCGTTTCGCCAATCCGAACTACGTCAACAAACAAAACCCAAACATCCAGAGCTGTCATTTCGGCGAGGATGTGAGCCCCCACAAAATCACGCAGCAGTGTTCGAATTTCCTCGCGAACTCCGTCGCGGATGTGCCCAGAAAGTCTGACAACGTCGACATAGCCGTAACACAAACCACGTTGCGTACGAGACACCAACGAAAGAGCCAGAGCCCCACGAAAAAATCGACGAAACATTCCTTATCCTCGCCCAGGAAGTTATCCAAAGGGAAGTCCAAGAAAATGGCGGAGATCAGAGCCGAGATCGACGAGGTCGGCGTCGACGTGCTCGACGACGGCTTCGAGGACGAGCAGGTCGGCTCGCCCGTTCTGGAAAGCGTTCCGTACTTCTGCAGCGAATTCTTTAAAATCGCCTCTTCCTCGCCTGTTTGCATATCGATTGAGACCCCCGAGCATTCCCCGGCCGTGTTCATATCGATAAACGCTCCTAAAGCCAACGGGCACCGGCGGAGTCCCTCGGATTGTGCGAGTGAAGACAGTTATGTCATATTTAGGCAGAGTTACTCCGATGATTCGGACCTCTCGATGTGCGAAAGCGATGAAAGCGACAGCGAAGACGATGAGGAAGACTGGGAGGAATCTGATGATTGTTTTTGCGAAAACTCTTCGTTTAGGACAGAAGATGGTGTTAGTTTCGATGCACGCACATCACAAAAGAAAGTAAGCGTATTATATTTATTAATTATAACATCTGGTTATCATTTTAATAACAATGAAGCTCCATTGCAGTTGGTCATAAGATAACAAGAATCATTTCACAGTACCCTTGGCCTAAAATTCGTTTGTTAACTTGTATTAGATCATAATTGGATTTACTCAAATTTACGTTAGGAATAGTTGATGCAAGAAACCATTTCATGATCAAAAATTGGTTAAAGCTGAGTGTGCATAATTATTTAAATAATATTGCACCACCAATTGGATTTTCTTTGTGTCACACAAAAATGTCAAGTCATCATAGTGACTAGAAAATATAAAACATATGATCATTTTTTTGGGTTTTATTTTGTTTGTTCTGTTAATAAAAAAAATTTGGACATTCATATGTCATTAATAATAATAAAAGGAAAAAACTATTAAAAATAAAAACGTCTGTAACTCTGTGTCTGAACTGAACTGAACTGAAACTGTTTGAGTTTGCAGCTAATTTTGCGATTTTGCGATTGAAAAAATTAAACGTCCTAATTAAAATCTAAACCTAAAAAACAAATGAAAATTCACCACCCAACTTGTTCAAACCAATTTATTATTGTTGGGTATCAAATGATAGGTCTTTGCAAGTGGAACAACAAATGTTAATTTCCGAGCAAAGTTGTGCAAAGGTGGAATTTAAAACATCAATTATTTCTGACGATAGAATTCAAAAATGTCACTTCCGGTTCAAGCGGAAGAATTAATCGGCCATTTTTACATTTTTGAATATTGACGACCATAGCTTTCATGTTTTAATTAACTTTTAAGTTGAATGTTGAAATTGAAAGATTATTTTGACAGGTTCATCAACGTTTGCGTTGCATCACATTTCATTTCATTTTTAATATTTTCTATATTTTTTTTACATTTTTTGCATGTATACAACCTTGTATGCACCTTATATATTAATTATTATAACAATTTTATGAATTAATATAACTTTAAATATTTTCCGAAAGTTTCCCAACGTCGGTCAGTTGATAATTTTAGATAATTTTTACCATTTTGGATTTTTGCTAAACTATTTTGACAGGTTCTTCAATTTTTGCATCTGATGTTTTCGCTAATTTTCATTCTGACATTTCCAAAAAATGTTAATATAGCATTTTCTTTGATTATTTGGACAATTTTATAAATTTTGAATTTGAATTTCCCAACGTTGGCCACTTTAGTTTCAACAATTTTTACTATTTTACTACTGTTTGCAACATTGATACTATTTTGACAGCTTTATAAATTTTTGCACATTTTTGCTTTTCCTTTTGTGCAGTTCTATGTACTTTTCATTTCTACATTTTAGATAATGTTTGCTTTGTCAATCGTTTAAACATTTTGAACCATTTTGACACGATTTCCTAAGATTTTCAGTTCATTTGTCATTTTGGCATTCGTTACATTTTGACAATTTTTGCATTTAGCCAATTCTGATATGTTTTTGACAATTTTATCATTGGTTGACATTTTCATATTGTTTACAGTTTCATCTGACAGGTTGACTCTTTTTGAAAGACGAGACGCAATTAATGTAAAACGTATAAAATAACAAATTCGAACAAGTGGTGATAAACAAGTAAATATAACGATAAATTATTAAAATGGATCAACAAAGCAGTAAGATTAAAGGCTAATTAAAATACACAACAAATATTACTCAGAACCAGACACACAGTAAACAATAATATGAGAGGCAGTAAATACGATATTTTTTTAAATGCAACAATGCAGAAAAACAATGAACAAATAAATAACCATTAAAAAACGGTAAAAAGAAAAGAATAGTGGGCAAAAATTAAATAATCGAAAAATAAAATAGTTTTTTTTTTGTTTTAGACAAACATTTACAAAATATGAAACCGAATTAATTGAAAATAAACAAACACAATATGTACTACAATGAAAACTGCAAAAAATCTAAATTCGTCTAATATGAAGGAAAAAAGTTGTAGGTTTGCAACATTAAAAAATATATTAAACAAAAAAACATAAATATAAAAAATCTACAAAGTTAATAAGAACGTAAAGACAAGAAAAAAAATTCGCCAGATGAGTTTGTACTTTCGCAAAAAAAATAGAATCTATTTAAAGGCGGGACGTAAATATTGCACAATTTAAAAATAGCATTTGGAGCAACATCCACACGATGATTCACCCCTTTGGACTCGTGGCGAGTCCGGTAGTAAGTCTAGGAATGAAATGGGTGAGTCATTGAACCGGAAGTTAAGTACAATGCGTACGTGTCGGCAACATTGTACCAAAGTAGTTGACTCTAAAATTTCCCATGACGTCGATCGGTCATCTAAACGACGAGTGACGTTCCGTAGCTAACGCGCTCTAAATTTTTATTGGTACCCCAAGTTTGATTTAATTTTACGACCGTGTTTGTAATGTTTGCGCGATTGCAATAATAAGGTAACAATTGATTAAATTTTGATAAAGAAAACACTTCATCTTTTTGATTTTTCTTTAATAATGTGTTGGTCCGCCCGTATTTCTGATACACTCATTGACCCGCCTTGGCATTGATTCGAGCAGGTGATCAATGTCTTCTTGGGGTATGGCATCCCAAGCAGCCTGTACTTCATGCCGTAGAGCTTCTATTGTCAACGGTGGGTTCGGTAGATTCCTCAATCTTCTACCCATCATGTCCCACACGTGCTCAATGGGCGACAAATCGGGAGATCTTGGCGGCCAAGGCAAAAGATTAACATTGGCCTCTTCAAAGAAGTCAAGAGAAACCCTTGCTACGTGAGGTCGTGCATTATCTTGCTGGAAAAGTGGATCTTCCAGCCCTCGAAGATATGGAAGAACATGTGGTTCTACCACTTCGTCAATGTAGCGTCGGGCGGTCATACTGCCCCGAATGAAGAGCAAGGGTACCTACTGCCGTAGGCAATAGCACCCCACACCATCAACCCCACAGTTCGGTGAACATGCCTCGCAATCGAAAAATCAGGATTGCGCCTTTCTCCACGTCTTCGTCTAACAGTCATCCGACCATCATGCATTCCTAAACAAAATCGCGATTCGTCACTAAAGACAACTCGATGCCACTCCAAGTTCCATTGAAGTCTTTCCGTGCACCAGGCCAAACGTTCCTGGCGATGTTGAGCAGTGAGGGGTAGCACAAGATGTGGGCGGTAAGACAGCAAGCCAAAGGTTCTTATTCGACGATAAACTGTTCGCAAGCCTATCGGACGACCTTGTTCACCTAACCATTGATCAGCTATTGATCTAGTTGTAGAGAATCGGTCTCTCAAGGCCATCGGTCTTAAGCGGCGATCTTGACGTTCATTGGTTCGTCTTTGAGCCCCAGTGCCTCCTCTCCGACGTTCAACCCCATGTTCAGACCACGCTTGATAAACACGCATTATTGTTGAGTGGTGCCGTCCAAAACGGTTGCCGATTTCTCTAAACGAAAAAACTGCTTCTCGTAAACCAACAATCCGCCCTCGATAATTGCTCGTCTATCACCACCTCTAAAAAATGACACAAACGTCAAAAATCCCATGACTACTTGATGATTGGGTTTCAAATTTTAATCAACCATTTCCCTGGACTAGTCCACTATACCTGCCAAATTTGGTCCAAAAATTCCCACCCTTCTAGGTGGTGCAGTTTATATATCACTGAGTATATTTTCAGATCAATTGGGGTTGGGTTGGCCAGTATTTTGAAACTCAAAACATAAATAAATAGCAAAAAAAATGAAAGTAAAATGAAATGAATGAAAATATTTTTTCTTCATTTTTCATTCCTAGAGTAAACGCAGGTTACATTGATCAGATTAAATTAGTTGAGATTGCCCCAAATGTCACACCTGCGTCAATTGGTGGAATCTACCGATTGACATGATTTCTTTTTACAATTTATTTTTATGACAGTATCTCGAACGCAACATATCTTTTCGCGAACGAACGTTATCGTTATCATCGCGTAGAAACAAATATATCAGTTGATGGTATCTGGGCGCGGTTTTCTTCAAAAAAAACCGTTTTGGCAAAAGAGAATAAGTTGGGATTTAAGGGAAGAAATAATATAACACACTCGCGATTCATATCCCTCGCACTACTACGGATGTGCAACAGATTAAATTCATCTTATGGACGAAAAACGAGCAGACATGTGAATTTTTAAGGCAACGATTTTTTAACGTAACATGAACTTAAATTAAAAGCATAACGAAGCTAAAAGCCAATCCGGTGTTAAAGATTAATTATATAACACAACGAGGTGTACAATTCTTTTTTAAAAATAAGACTAATGTCGATGGTCTAGCAAATTTGTTTCTGGAATTTGAAATCGAATATTTATGTTATAGATAAGAAATATTTGCTTTTTTGTTGGGATCGTCATTCCAACGCCCTTATCTGGAAATACTTGCCCATAATTCGTTAATTAATACAAAAACAACTGAAAAAATATATGCGAAGTTATATGTAATCGACAGCCACCTCCTCCTACGAACAGCTTTTAATGCTTCTCATTGGGATTGTTATTGGATCTCGTCACATTTACTCATCTAGCTGGCTTAAACAACATCTGAACGTTCATATTCGTTTAAATAAAATAATGGCGACATAAGAGACATCACGAATGATTGATGAGGACACTTTAAAATTATCTAATTTTGACACTGTCAACACGTATATTTTACGTCGTTTTTCAAGTCCTCTCAAAATCAATTTATCAACCATTTTTGAGGAATTTTGGTCAATCAAATGACATCGTCGAAATGACCAGAATTATCATAAAAAATATTTTAGCTCAATTGATTCAATTGAAACAGAAATATCGTCGAAATTAATTCTGTTTTAGTCGTTTCAAAAAATTTTATATTTTAATAATCGTCATTAAATTGTCAAATTTTGCAAATTCGTCCAATTTGATTAATATTCACTGCCTTTTAACGTACATTAACATCAATTTGCAGACACATCTGTTGTGGTCGACATCAATTCTTTTCAAAATTTATTTTTGTGGTATTTCGAATGCTTTGTTCGTTCTATGCAACGCTATCGTTATCGTCGCGTAGAAACAAATATCCTGTTGTCGGGGATTTCGATAGTCGCCGAGCCGCAGTCGGCTATTTTACGGTAGCTGCGGCCATGCGACCACCTCGTGGTTCTTTTAAATTCGAGCGGCGACCTTGCGTTCGCGCACTATCGCTAATAAAGGTCGCGTGGGTCTCCAGCAATTGCATACGTTTTAATTAACAGGAAAATTTCGCCGAGGCGGCGAACAAATTTTAATAACAATTGGCTGCGGTTGCATAATGTCGAGGCGCATTATCTTTTATTATTATTTTCGTATGCCTAGCAGTTTTTAATTGAGTTTCCATGACGTATGAGTTATTTTTCCCGCAGCAAAATTTTTGCATGACTTTAACTGATAAGTTTGAATTAATGAAACGTGGTTGCGAACTTATTGCGAAAATTAAATATATTTTTACTTTTATTTTTTTGACCGTGAAAGTGGTAACTGCATCACATGCAGCAACTGTACAAAATAACCAACAGTGAATTGAATAGAAATGAAGGCTAATTGGAATTGGGTTCCTAAGGCCTTGTGGTTCAAACCTTGCAATTTTTTTTTTTAATAATTATTGATTATGTTAGTAGAGCTTCGGCATGGGTTGGGTTGGGTCGAGGTCTCCAATCCCCTTTTTTCCTAAACGTAACTGCACAATTTTTCTTTTTAGTGAGGCCGGATAACGAACAGTTAAGGCAGAAGTGTGATGTTCTTTATTGTCGTTTAATGCATAATTAACTTGCTGATCCAGTAAGGACGTGGATACGTACGTGAACGATGTCAGCACGCATTGTCAGCGCGATTGGCACTGACCTCATTTCGCCATCGAACGTATTGATCTAAGTTAGCTATTACATAAATGTTTGTTACTCATATTTGCACGACTTGATTAGCGAATATATCTTCGGTGGTCTATTGAGCCCAGAAGGGCGAAACGGTCACTCATTACTTTTATCTTTGTATTCATAGTGGATGACGTAAAATTGTTATTTATAGTAGTAGGCTTCATCTTTGACTATTTGTCCTTTTTGCTTTTGCAGGTGTGTCCATTTTCTTTTCCGCGTTATTTTTCCGCCTTATCGATTTTATTAGCCTTCACTTTCATCTTATACGCCTTGTTCGTTATCCTCTTCAACGTGATCTTTTGATGTTTGATATTTAGTATCTTGGTCTTGCTTCGTCGTCGTCACAGTCTTGCTCTTCTACGTCTTGGACAGAGCAGACAGAGACCGGCATGCATAGATAGGCAGACAGAGACAGACAGGTGCAAACAAACATACAGACACAGACCGACAGGCAGGCACAGGAGGACAGATACAGTCTTCAATAAAAAAAAGTGTAAAATATCATAAAATACAAGAAGTAATATTCGCCCGATACATTACAAGGGTTCGTCTGTGCGATATTTGGATGGCCTCAAAGTGCGTGCCATATGTAGCCCCATAAAATTAACCCTGGCGTTCCGGTACATACATAAACATCGTTTAAGACGAACTTGTAATATTATATTTTAGAAATCATAAAAATCAGCAATAAACAAACGTCCGAGCATAAATCTTTAATGTATCAATTTCACTTTCTCAGAAGACCGCAGTCAAAGTCAAACAGTTCCACCCATAATATTTAGAAAACGCCTTAACCTTTCAATGAACATCCAAAAATCGCATCCCCATTTAGATAATAGGCGGGCTTTATAATTTATGATTATAAGCGAGAATTACGTAAGAATTCAACATTACATTAAGATTATTAGATTTGAGATAATCAGAGATTATTATATATATTCATACGACATTCAAACATTGTCATTGTGAGATTATTACGACTAGAACTATATAATTCTAAATTTCGTTAGTATTATTGGATAGTTTGAAGATTGTAAGGTGTTTTATTCCTACAATAAATTCGAGCGAGTTAAATTACTGGAGCCTAAGTGAGATCGCTCGATTGTAACACTAGCTTTAAGAAGATGAGCAGGTCAGATCCAAAATCAAGTTAACTTGACTTGTGTTAAGAGAATGTCTGTAGTGATCATAGATTGTTTGCACAAATTTCAAGATCATTTGCAACACTTTTAATTTTTTCTATTTAATGTGTCGTCGGTGAGGGCAGAAATTCAAAAACAAAAAATTCTTGTTAGAACAAGTTATTTGTACTAAAGATTAATGACGTCATTATTACGCGACTGAACTTGACGTCTCATTTCGCTCCATTACGACCAGACGTTGTTTACAATACACTTGTTAGTGTATGCAAAAAAAAAAATCGCAGAAATAAAACGTAACGTGCAAATTATTCCGTTCGAGAATTGTTTGTCCATTCGGTTTACAGTTACGTCGAGATTAATCCAGACCGACTTGTTATTAATTAAATCGATTAAGACCGTCAACTCGTAAAATTTCCGTTGATTGATTAAAAATCGTCATCGACGAAGAAAACCCACATTTAATATAAAATTCCCAACTGTTTTGTTCCCATCGCAGATTAAAAACCGTGCGGTTGGTGACCTCAACGAAAACGAAACAAACATTCAGGCCGTTGCTGATACACGGTGTCGCAAGTGAAAGTTAAATTTCATCATGTGGCAAATTTGCGTTATCGCTCAATAATTATTTCCACAATCGCCCATTGTTTCGGCGATAATCGCCCCACTTGTACTTTGAAGTGGGCTTTTTCATCAATTTCAATTATTACATCGACGTTGCGTCCGTTTATCTTGTTTCGTTGCTATCGTATCGGATAAGTGTTTACGTAATGCACATTTTTAATGTATTTAGTGGTTCGTTGATTTTATCTCGAGTTTTGTTGCATTTTTTTTTTTTTTCATTTATATAAAATTCACTATTGTTGATAAATTTAATGCTGATTATCAATCGAAAAATTTTATATGTAAAAAATGCAGTTATAAAATTATACACAGTGACATATAAACTGCACCACCTAGGGGTGGGAATTTTTGGACCAAATTTGGCAGAAACATTGGGCTAGTCTACGGTAACAATTGATTAAAATTTGATAAAGAAAACACTTCATCTTTTTGATTTCTCTTTAATAATGTGTTGGTCCGCCCCTATTTCTGATACACTCATTGACCCGCCTTGGCATTGATTCCAGCAGGTGATCAATGTCTTCTTGGGGTATGGCATCCCAAGCAGCCTGTACTTCATGCCGTAGAGCTTCTATTGTCAACGGTGGGTTCGGTAGATTCCTCAATCTTCTACCCATCATGTCCCACACGCCCTCAATGGGCGACAAATCGGGAGATCTTGGCGGCCAAGGCAAAAGATTAACATTGGCCTCTTCAAAGAAGTCAAGAGAAACTCTTGCTACGTGAGGTCGTGCATTATCTTGCTGGAAAAGTGGGTCTTCGAGCCCTCGAAGATATGGAAGAACATGTGGTTCTACCACTTCGTCAATGTAGCGTCGGGCGGTCATACTGCCCCGAATGAAGAGCAAGGGTGACCTACTGCCGTAAGCAATAGCACCCCACACCATCAACCCCACAGTTCGGTGAACATGCCTCGCAATCGAAAAATCAGGATTGCGCGTTTCTCCACGTCTTCGTCTAACAGTCATCCGACCATCATGCATTCCTAAACAAAATCGCGATTCGTCACTAAAGACAACTCGATGCCACTCCAAGTTCCATTGGAGTCTTTCCGTGCACCAGGCCAAACGTTCCTGGCGATGTTGAGCAGTGAGGAGTAGCACAAGATGTGGGCGGTAAGACAGCAAGCCAAAGGTTCTTATTCGACGATAAACTGTTCGCAAGCCTATCGGACGACCTTGTTCACCTAACCATTGATCAGCTATTGATCTAGTTGTAGAGAATCGGTCTCTCAAGGCCATTGGTCTTAAGCGGCGATCTTGACGTTCATTGGTTCGTCTTTGAGCCCCAGTGCCTCTTCTCCGACGTTCAACCCCATGTTCAGACCACGCTCGATAAACACGCATTATTGTTGAGTGGTGCCGTCCCAAACGGTTGCCGATTTCTCTAAACGAAAAACCTGCTTCTCGTAAACCAACAATCCGCCCTCGGTCAAAGTCACTCAACTGCTGGTAAACTTGAGGTCTCCTTCCTCTAGGCATCGTTAAACACTTGAAACACTTTAAACTAAAGAACGGGATCCGAAAAAGTGGAACAAATTCAAAAAATGACTCGATAATTGCTCGTCTATCACCAACTCTAAAAAATGACAGAAACGTCAAAAATCCCATGACCACTTGATGATTGGGTTTCAAATTTTAATCAACTATTTCCCTGGACTAGTCCACTATTCCTGCCAAATTTGGTCCTAAAATTCCCACCCCTTCTAGGTGGTGCAGTTTATATGTCACTGAGTATATTATAAATAAAAGAATTGTGATTATTATAATTTTATTCGTTAATTGATGCTAATCGTGCGTTTTTTTTTTCAGGTAAGATTTGCTGAAAACCTCTGTGAAATTCACCCCATGATAAAATGGTCGTACGCCTACCAGGCCGCGAGAAAGGGTCCCTGGGAGGAATACGCGCGGGACCGCGACAGATTCAAACGAAAAATCTGCGAGGTCGAAGAAAACCTCACGGGCATATTCGACCCCGAACACAGGCGGCGGATTTACGCAGAAAGATTCGCCGATTGAACTGAACCTAGGACATAAATTCGGACTGTACATAACATTCAAATATATCGATCGGGTTGGCGCCGGTTAGTTTTCGGTTGTTCGCCGGGCGCTTGGAGTGTTTTCCAGATTGCGCAATCGCCGATTAAATTAACCAAGATTGGAAAAAATCTTATCAAATGGCAACGCACGATGGAAACCACTCGCCGCGCCCGTCCCCCCCCCAAACGTGCACAATTTCTAGAAGGGAATCCTGTGATAAAACCCTCTACTACCTTATAAATAAATAACCGAGTACCTCGCATGAAATGTGCACCTTTGAGGGCTTCGTCGCGTCCTTGCACTATCTAGTCATGCCCGGGATGGAAATCTGGCGAGATGTTTTTGCGGAACCGAAACGTGCAATCGAAATCGTTTAAGTGGGTATTTTTGTTACCACAGTGACGTGCTTGCAAAAAAAAAAATTGTTTCAACCTTGCGCGAAGGTTTAAATCGCCATCGACATTGTTTATCATACGTTATTTTTGTAGAAATTACTTTATTGAAGTTCAAATGAATAAATGTTCTTGGAAATAATATTTTTGCTGGTTTTAATTTTATTGATGAGATCGGGTCGTCGCAAGTTTCGAAAACGAGCGCAAATGTTACTTTTGTTCGCGAGTATGCGAAATATCTAGTTTTAGTTTGTGTAATCTTTGTAGGTGTGTAAAGTTCTGTTTAAGACGAATTAAATGTTATCCAGTGCGTTTGTATTTGAAGCTCCTTATCCTTGAATTCCTGGGTGGTACGAAGAGTAAACGAAAAAGATGAGATAAGCCTCTTGCTTAATTTGCTGGTAAATATCGAGTTGGAGAAGATTTTGCTTTTGCAGTACAACGAGCGAAGAACCGCACTTGCAAACTTGACGCATGCGTCTGTGTATGTGAGGTTGCCGCCTGAATTAATTCGTCGAATGGCCATGACGGCGTATTATCGGAAAAATAAATAATATAATATTAATAATTATAAAGTTATGATGTGCTGCCAGAATTGAAACGATGATTCATTAGGGTTTTAAGCTTATTCTGCAAATTAAAACAGTGACGTAAATTTATTCACAAATTTAATTAACCAATTTATGTGCCCCCTTTGCACCGACATTAATAGTTGCAATTTTCTTTATTGCTCATTATTCATAATTTTCGTATCATTCCGTCTACATCAGATATTTTAAGATTAAATACCAACGTACTATGTGAAACCAATGAATTTGGCAGTAAACAAGTTCCTGATTAACAATCCAAGCAAAAATTCTTGAACTTATCTCCGTGGTAGGCAGATTAAAATTAAGCTTTGTTGGGTTGGGTTGGGTTGGGTTGGGTTGGGTTGGGTTGGGTTGGGTTGGGTTGGGTTCCAATCCAAGCAAAAATTCTTGAACTTATCTCCGTGGTAGGCAGATTAAAATTAAGCTTTGTTGAGCACATACAACAGATGTATATAGTTTATCTTCCGTATATCATTGCGATTGAAAAAGAAACGTAGGTAATGCAGGCGATTTTTATTACATATATAAATTTTTTGAATATATTGCAGACCCATCTATCGATCTTTGGTAGGTATAACAAACTACGGTTAACTACTAGTTAACGGTTCGGTGACGCACTACAGTGATGTTTGTTACTAAACGGAAACATTTAATTGGCCCAAACTTCCAACAGTTGTTGAATCATTTCGTGGTGGACGCAACGGTTGAGCGTTGCGATAAATGTAAACAAAACATGTTGACTGTTCAGTATGCGGTTGCGTAAAATTTATAGTTTGGGAAATTCCCGCCGATTATACAAGCGCTGGGTACGTTTTACCCTTTACAAAAAAAAATAAAAATATCGAAAAATAAAAAATTAATTTATTACATAAAGTCAAATTAAGTACCCAACCCGACTATAAAAATATGCAAAAAATTAAAATACAGGGTTTTACGGGTTTTAGGGGAATTCGGCAACTAGCGCTACCGCTAACCCAGCTGTATTTTACCTATTGATCATTTTTTTAAATTACAAATAAATATCGAAAGTATGCAGAATTTGTTCGGTTGGGAGACGAATAAAGAAAAATAAATTAGAAAATAATTGATATGAATTTTCAGCCTTTTTTACCTTACATTGGATATTGAGTGACTTGGGATTAGATACACGAGGTTACAAAGTTTAATGTAATCTTGGTTTGATTTGGGTTTAGATAGAAAAGAAGTCATCGTAAACTTTTTACGTTCCCAAACCCAACCCAACCAAACCAAACCCAACCCAACACAATCCAACACAACCCAACCCAAACACACAACCAACAAGACACGCCTATGTATAACGAGTTAATAGCTTAAGAAGGACGACGTGACGAAATTTTCATCAATTCGCAAAACAAAACCCAAAATTCACAGTGATTTTTGACGTCACTACGTTTAGTTTCGTCAATTACGTTTGTTAGTTCAACCAAAAGACTTTTTAACGAATTTCAATTAATACTGTCATAAGATTTAATTGTATTTGATGTAGGAGGGGGGACCCAAATGTAACGGAAATTGGGCTTCAGTGGACAGGGAACCAATTGCTCGACCAGGTGTCCGTTACGGTTACGCCACCTGAGTTACTATGCGAAGTTGTGTCGCTGTGAGTGCATAGGTGCGTCCGTGAGAATTTTTTTTTGTAAAACAACTTTTTCCATTTCTCAAAAATAAACAAAGTCGTTGGGTTGGGTTGGGTTGGGTTGGGTTGGGTTGGGTTGGGTTGGCGAAGAATAAAGAACATAAATTAGAAAATAATTGACAAGAATTTTCATTACACGCTTCTTTTTTACCTTAAGTTGGATATTAAATATTAGATACATGAAAGTTACAAGGTTTGATTTAATTCGATTTGGGTCAGACCGACCAAATCCAATCTAACCCAATCGAACCCGACCGGACCAGACACAACCCAAGATTTCGAAAATATATAAAAAAATCATTCCGATGGAAAATATGAACGTTGGTTGGTTGGGTTGGGTTGCGTTCGGTTAAATTGGGTTCGGTCAATCAATTTTTCAAACCAAATTAAAGATCAAAGGAAAAATACGTAGCTACAAAATATTTTCTTAAAAATTAAAAAATGTAATAATTGAATATCATATAGGACCAATATTTACTTTTAAATTGTTCACATTTTCTGAAACATAACCCAACCCTATTTGAATATTTTGGTCTCGTCTAAAATTTTAAATTGAAGTCAAATCTTTTCCATTATCGCCACCGAAACGATCGATGAGTTTCATCACTTGGAACATGGGTGTTGATCATAAAATCAAATGGAGATTTTCGATCAACCGATTAATGACAACGAAAGCGTGGATTAAATTGTATTAAATATTAAGTTCAAAAGCTTCCAATTTAAATTCCGTCTAAAATGTCATATAAACTTCAACGATGTAAACAATTAAGGTTTTAAGCGATTTAAAAATTAATTTTGTCGAAAAAATCGTTGACGTCTCTTGCTACTCTGTGAGAAAACAAAACAATGGAAATAACTAATGAAGAATGAAAATTATTTTGGTATAAGTTTGTCCCAAATTATTGGGTGGAAGTTAAGGGTTGTTTACGAGATTCGCAGCAGCCAGTATTATATCTTGAAACGTACTATGTATTTTCAAAAAAGTTCAAAGTTTCGTAAAATTTCGGTCAGTCAGGGTCGATAATTCACAAGCGAGTCTTGAGACGAGACTTGACCAGCATATTAATAATGAGCAAAAATGGATTAGGTTGGGTTGGTGGCAATAATGGCGGTACTTTATGGTGGGTTAGCTTGGGTTTGTTGACCATATTTGAAATTTCTGGTAGCAAGTTTCTTCGAAGGTGGCCCAATGACGACCAATGGATTTTGTCAGATGAGCTCGTAATATTTTGGATGATTCGAGAGCTTATGAACAATAGATGAAAAAAATAATTGGGGTGCTTTATCGTGGATTATCTTCGATTGAAACAGTGGCTTCAGTTTACTTCCACAATGATACACATTAACAATTGGGAGAGTTTGATGAATTTAAATCTAATCTAAGTATCGGGCTTGGGCTGGATTCTGAAAATATCGGAGACTAACATATTTAAATTTTTTTTTGGAATGTGATCGATGACCAATGGGACAAGGAGAAGCAAACATGTAATAAAAAGTTATAAAAATTAAGCACATGTGCACCGAACCAAAAAACTAACGAAGGACGATACAAGGATAGGTAAAACTGACGTCAGATGAGAAAGAATGAAGTAGTGATAAATAAAAATAAAAATAATGAGAGAGGAATAAACGGAAACGAAACAGCAGAAGTTAATATTAAGGATAATGAGATGGAAAAAATACACACACCCTACGAGATTATTGCTATATAGGCACTTATTTAGGAGAAAAGATAAAAGTTGAAAAAATGGCAAATGCATGGTAAGAATTTGGCATGAAAATGGAAAGACGCCAGAGGAAACTCTGAGATGCTTCACTGGATATTAAGAAGTTCAATGAAAGAAAAAATCCACTGACTCGATTTGGGTTTACATAGAAAATCAGTCCTCATAAACTTTCCATGTGTAAATAAAACGCAAAGCATTTTCTTTATCGAAAGAACTCTTTCTTTCACTTTCACCTACGGTTCGGATTGGGTCGATTGGTTTAAATAATTAAAAGAAAACAAAATCCAACACAATTCTCATAGGAATTTTAGTTTTACGTCTACAGCAAAGCCAAACACAAATCGGAACGTCAATAACTAAAATAATTCATAAAGTATTTAATTTTTTTTATATGTAATAAAAAATGCAATTAATCGTTTCTACTTCACTTACCAGCCTGATCAACTGTTTGTCGATCCCGTAAGCACAGCCAATTGATGAAATTGTAATCGATTGATTAAAATTAAAACATTGAAATGCCATTACCGCAACATTTTGCGGTTTCTCTTGATTACAAATCGGAAATTTCCCCTAATTACGTAACCGCAAATTAGCAACGGCGTTACGCAATCACCTAATAATTCTATCTATAAATTTTATACGCATAACGCCTGAAAATTTCAAACACCGCGTCGATGTACATATTCACATGTTCATTGATTTCGCACCAAATTCTATTCACTTCGTTAAATTTACCGAACATAACTCGGACAAGTGACATTTAAAAATCAAACGTCATCGCCTGTTCAAATTCACTTAATTAAACATTCACGATTTTTTTTTGTCAACCAAGGACGACAATTTTTAATCAGTGATTTACCGTGTGACATTTTTATGGCGACCAGATTGAGAGAAATCAATTTGAAAATATCAACCTGACGTGTTGCTCGAAAAGTCAGGGCTATGGCAAGTTCCAGACGACGAAATCCGTTTCCGGGTTTATTTTTAAATTATCTACGAATCACAAAAAATATATTTTTTTAAGAAACAACTATACAAAGATACAGGGTGGACAATTTTTGTTCGAATCGTTTGTTCAAAGTTATGAACGCAAACGAATAATTTCATTCGAAACGCCAACTTGTCGCCTTACCTCCAACATGTTACGTTTTGTATTTTTTGGTAAGACTTGTGACGTTCGTTGTCAAATGAAAGGCTCTTGAAAGCAGAATTGCAAATGTCATTTTTAGTTAACTTTCATATATCGTAAACTCTCGATTACAAATTTCACAACACGAAAAAGTGCAAGCAGATCGTTGTACATGAAAAAAAAAAAAATTTTGACAGTCACACGTGTCTTGTTTATATAATCGTAATAAACAACAACAACGCAAGAAAGTTTCTTATAACTATTCATCATGCGATATGGTCACAAAGTACTTACATATGCGGATAACATACGTATTCATTTTTCCAGTGGAGCGACCCGTTCACGTCGGATTTATGATCTGAAACAATGGGTCTTATTTATTAGTGGGTAATGTGCGAGTTGTAAAAGTTATATATATGTAAATGGCATCGCATAAATCATACACTTTCAAACGCGGCCAGCAATACGCGGGCATTAAACGTATCACATGTTAATAACGTGAAGGTAGGACAGCGTGCGCTGATTATTAATCGAACGCCCACATCTCGTGGCGATCAAAACGTTTGCAGCGCAATTAAACATTTGTGCGACGGGGCCACACGATTCAAAAACAAATGTACGCAAACGAAAGTCACGATAGAAAGTGACCAAATAATCGTCCGATGGCAAAACGAATATTTACGACCCGATAAAAATCCTCCGATCTAATAACTTTCGGAGAAATCGAATCGACGAAACGCGTGTGGCGAGCGATGAATTTATGCATGCGTCTTTAATTATCTTTGGCGATTTATTACGGTCCATTTGTCGACCGTTCATTTATGTAGTTGATCACACGATCTTATCAATGATGAGTTAGTCGATCCATCACTGCGACCGCAAGGGTCTATTGTGGCTCACAACTATTTATAGTTCACCCTCAATTACTCTTTTGAGAGAATGGGAATTGAGGAAGCAAGGAGAGAATTTAGAGTGTGAGATTTTGTCGAGTACGCCCAGCTCTAGTTTTGTTTCACCAAAGAGTGTGAACCTGATTTTGTTCCCAGCGAGGCAGGCACATAGGCAGGTACAGTCGCCACTCAGTGGCCTCAGCCACTCCCAGCCTATGCATGTGATGAATTAGTCGGCTGTGATCAGTAGCCAGGGCTGTTAGAGTGCTCATGTCTCCCAACCCAACCCAACCCAACCCAACCCAACCCAACCCAACCCAACCCAACCCAACCCAACCCAACCCAACCCAACCCAACCCAACCCAACCCAACCCAACCCAAACCCAACAGTGTCCTGGTACGTTCAGCAGATGGGCCCTTGTGTGTGTTTTTTTTTAAGAACATTTCAAATGGTTGGTCATTTTCTTTATTAAAGATTTGTAACGGTGGCACTGACGACCAATCTTGACAGTTATTTTCTTTTTTGTATTATTCTGTTAAACTTAATCTTTTCATTTTAGAATTTTTACCGTATTATTATTTTTCCAATAATTCACAAAAATCTCCAAAATTGACAAACTTATTAAACGTAACATAACAAAAATTGTAAAAACTGACAATTAATCCTTAACAACTTCATTAATCAGTTTACCGTCAAAATGACAGTTACATAAGAAACTGGAAGCTAATCGTCAAAGTTATGCTTAATTGTCAAACTGACAGTTAAAAGTCAAAGTCATAGTTAAACATCAAACTAAGAATTAATCGTCAACAGAATCAGTTTATCGTTAAAATGACAGTTACATAAGAAACTCGAAGCTAATCGTCAAAGTTATGCTTAATTGCCAAACTGACAGTTGAACGTCCCATTCACAGTTGAAGATCAAACTAAGAATAAATCGTTAACAGCATCAGTTTATCGTTAAAATGACAGTTACATAAGAAACTGGAAGCTAATCGTCAAAGTTATGCTTAATTGTCAAACTGACAGTTAAACGTCAAAGTCATGGTTAAACATCCAACTAACAATTAATCGTTAACAGCCTCGATTCATCGTTAAAATAACAGTTGATATTTAAATTCAAAATTCATATCAAATGGCAAACTGATGGACACGATTGGTCCATAATTAATAGACAAATAATAGCAGTTAATCGTTGGAACTATCTGCTAAATGTAAATGTTGACACTTACACGTCAACCTGACATTTCGACGAACGACGAAGTCAAAGAAACAGACCTGTCAATTAATTGTCAAAGTTATAGTTAACAGCAAAAACTGTATGTTAAACTTGGAATGAGTGATAACCGTCAAAGTGACAATTAAGGCCAAATCTCTTATAAAATCTAGTTTAGTTTAACGTCAAAGTGATAGGTATCGCGCTAAGTTAATTGTTAAACTGACTGTTAAACGTTAACCGGTTACTACTCAACAAAGTGGCAGTTTGTCGACCACCTGGTCATAACTTGGTCATCACAGTTAACTATAGACTGGCTGTTAATCGTCAAAACTACCAGTTTGTCGTTAAAGCAATAATAATGCAGAAAATAATTAATAGACAAATAATAGCAGTTAATCGTTGGAACTATCTGCTAAATGTCAATTTTGACACTTACACGTCAACCTGACATTTCGACGAACGACGAAGTCAGAGACACATACCTGTCAATTAATTGTCAAAGTTATAGTTAACAGCAAAAACTGCATGTTAAACTTGGAATGAGTGATAACCGTCAAAGTGGCAATTAAGCCCAAATCTCTTATAAAATCTAGTTTAGTTTAACCCCAAAGTGATAGGTATCACGCTAAGTTAATTGTTAAACTGACTGTTAAACGTTAACCGGTTACTACTCAACAAAATGGCAGTTTGTCGACCACCTGGTCATAACTTGGTCATCACAGTTAACTATAGACTGGCTGTTAATCGTCAAAACTACCAGTTTGACGTTAAAGCAATAATAATACAGAAAACGTTGATTATCAATATGACAGTTAAACGTCAAACTGACATTTATTAGACAAATCTGTCATTTAATTGTCAAAACTGACAGTTAATTACAAAAACTTCAATTTAATCATCAAATGTCTTATACGTCAAATTCATAGATAGTTTTGACAGTTATACGACTAGTTAAAATGTGACAAGTCGTTAATTGTCTAAATTGCAAATTAATCGTAAAAACTTTCACTTTATCAGACACATTTTCAAACCCATAATTAATAGATTAAATTTTAAATTTAAATTTTAATTAAAACTGTTGGTCTCTTTAAAGTGATCCAGTTATCGTGCTAGTTTATTGCCAAGCTGATAGGGAAAGTTAACTTAAGCCAAAATTTGATAAACTTTAGACGAGCTTAGTATACAAAAACAAAATGTCAACAATAAAAAAAATTAAATTGTCAAAATTTTCAAAAAAAAATTGTCAAATTTGCAAAAAATCCCACTTTGGACAAATGCATAACGAAAATTGTGACATTTTGTGCTAAATGCTAAAAATGTACAAAATTTCTCAAATATGTACGATGGAAATTCTCAAAATTATTAAAAATGGTATAATTGACAAAAATATTGAAAAATTGACAAACCTGTCATTTTTTTCAAAAATAAAAAGAATCAAAAAAATGCACAATAAACATTGCGAAATTTAAAAAAAATCAAAAATTGACAACTTTTCAACAATTTTAACGTTTCTGACAATTTCAGGCACATTTCAGTTATTTTTATAGCCATTTCCTCAAAAAACGTCAAAAATTGTTAAAATACGTAAACTGAAAATACGAAAAATTATTGAAAAGTTAAAGTTCTTGAAAACGCAAAAAAAAAATCTCGAAATTGTTAAACAAATAAATTGTATAAAAATACAAAATTAAAAATTGTCAACTTGTCAACTATTTTAACGTTTTTGACAATTTCAGGTATTTTCATAGATATTTCCGCAAAAAACGTAAAAAAAATTTAAAATACGTAAACTACCAAAATACGAAAAATTAGTGAATAGTTAAAGTTCTTGAAAACGCAAAAAAAATCTCAAAATTGTAAATAATACAAAAAAGTCAAAATCAAAAATTTCGAAAATGCATAAACTTGTCTGACACAAATTGTATCCCAACCCAGCCCAACCCAACAAAAAACTTGTAAATTGCCAAAAAAAAAATTCAAAATAATCTAAAATTTGAAAAATTTTAAAATACACACAAAAATATTTCACATTTAAGAATGTTTTAAAATACAAATGAACGTTGCATAAAAGTTTAAAATTGAGGAAACTGTCCAAAAAATATATAAATTATCAAAATTGAAAAGTCGACGTATTTTTGTAACAATTTTATATTTTTGCATTTTGAAAATTTTCCCTGATGCTATTTTTACTGATGGACATTCAGGGGGTCACTAGTACTTGCATCCGTATCCCATCAACCACCTTTTCTAAGTTCTTCAGAATGAATGACACCAGGCCAATGGGCCTGAAGGATTTTGGGAGTGGGTCTCATCAATGATAAGTACTCTGTATATATAATTATTGTAAAAATTCTCGACTGTAAATCACTTAGAATTGTACTCATTTGCGCCGTGAGCAGTTAGTCGTCGAAACCGTTTCAGCAATTGTTTAAAGTTTTAAAGTTTAATGCGACACCTTTTTGCAATAAATAAATAAATGTTTCGGAAACCCTAAAAATAAACATTAATATGACAAATAACATTAAATAAAACCTATCGTGGTATCAATTCCGTCTTTCTATATACCCCAGTATTTACCGAAAAATCTTGTAAAGAACCTAGTTAGGGTATTCCACCAACATTTAAATCGCAATAAAATAATTTAACCCAGACATGCAATTGTAAAAAATTGTATTGTAATCAATCAAATATTGGACACTTAGATTTTGCGACAATATTAATTCAATATTAATAACAATCCAATGTCAGAAATTAACATTAAACCCACAAAACTCCCATTGAGAGAAGTCTAGCTAAGAAAACCATTAACAAAAAACTACTAGGATGAGAAATGTCCAATTCATTGTAAGTTTATAAAAAAAAATGTAATACAACAAAGCAAATCTCTATCTTTCTCTTACGTCGGTTTAAAACGTCTTCCGATTTCCAGTCTCCTCTTTTATTCCTCTATCTTTGAGTTCTTTATCTATATCCTTTCTCCAACTTCTCTTCGGACTGCTGCTTTTTCGCCTTCCGTGTACTTCTTTTGAGATTCTTTCGTCTGGCATTCTTTGTTTATATGGTGTGTGTCACTCCCATGATTTCGCCAATAGTTTTTACGGTAAATACTGGGGTATATAGAAAGACGGAATTGATTTTATTTAATATCATTTGTCGTGTTAATGTTTAATGCTTGAAAAATATGTCGCAATAAACTTTAGCTAGCTTCATTTTCAGCTATACGTATCGTTCTTTAATCTCATCTCATACACCCAATTTAATATCAAAGATGTGGCCTCGTTGCCGTTCACCAATTTCCTTAAACGTCGCCAAGGACGTTGCGCACGTCGCGTCCTCTATTATTCCTCCATTCTTTTCCACGCTATGCCACTGCACAAAGTGACACATTCGGGTCGATGAGACAATCGAGTTGTTCCCGCGAAATTGGCAAATCGTGTCGGGCGCACCGAAAACAAGCAAACAAGCGCGCCGCCTGATGACACACGTTCGTTTTAAAATTGTTTTCGTGCCTCGGTTTCGAAACGCCGCGACATTTCGAAACGCGTACAAATGAGGTTCGCGCCGAGTTCGGCGACAACTCGGAAACAATCGATCGTCGCGCCCCCAGGCGCTTTCAGTTTCAAACGGCGACACCTATCGCGGTAAAGTGCAAGGTGCACGTGACAGAACGTGACGTCCGCGGACGAAATTCACTCGCGAATAAATTTCACTGAATTTCACCTTTCTCCTTCGGAGTCTTCTCGGGCTCGAGCACCCACACGGCATCGAGGAATCGTGAATTTTTGCGCAACAACTTTCTTGCGATATTCTTACGATATCAGGATGCTTCGAGTAATCGTAAGAATGTTTAAGTGACGATGTCCTCGACGCAACTCTTAAGGAGTCAATCGTTTATCAAGTGTTAAGGTGAAAGTGTATACGCTGAAGTATTTGCTTGGGTACTAACTATGAAAACCGTCGAAGTAGAGAGAAAAAAATATTTGTATACGAAGCCGGAAATTTTGTCGTTAATCACAATGGTCCAATTGATTTTATTCTTATTATTTTTTTAATAATATTATTGCAATTTTACCGCTACACACTTAGACAAAATATACGAGGGGGGATCATTATTTAGTGTCCCTGACATAGTTAAGTGACGTTGAATCAATTTGACTCATTTGTTGTTACGTTGGTTCAATTGTAGTTTTGTCACTTGTCACAAATAATTTAGAATTTAAGTAGTTTGGTATTTAAAAATAAAAATAAAGTTACAAAGAAAATAGAAATTTTATTACTTTGTTCATTTATCGTCTCGTAAATTAAATTTTCCAATTTTCCCTCCTAATTTCATATTTTCACGACTCACAATAATTTAGAACTATTCACCGTCGATCGTAAAATTTACTTTTGAGTTTCGCCGAACCGGTCGAATCGCTTTTCCCCTCTAACCTTTAAAACCGTAAAAATGTAGGGCAGACGAGAGTTGCAGCAACCGCAACGAGCGCGAAATGACTCATCTCGCCGTCCTTTTTCCCACATTCGACCGCCGAAAGTAGAAATCCCGCGATCGGTGCGCGCGAGGCACACTTTCGACCGGGCCGTCGTCGGTTCGCCGTCAATTCGGCCTAATTGACGATCGATTTTCGTCGACGCGGCGCTCGAGTCGCCGACAATTGAGACATTTGTGTGTAACGCGCCAATTACACGCTCCCGTGTCTTTTCTGAATCACGAAATGGACGACTTAAAAGACCAATTATCTAATCCGGTGGGCTTTCGAGTGCACGCGGGGTAATGGAATAATTGTTCCGCGAAATGCGCGCCGTGGAAACGCGGATTTCGTGCGATCGTGTCACGAGTCGCACGGTGCGATTGGCGTTTAATGTGTGCTCACGTCGATTACGTAACGATTTACTCGAACGCTGATGAATTAATTGGAAATTTAATTAAAATTGAATCGGCGTGAGCACAAAATATGCAAATATTACTGTTAACGAATAGACCGTAATAAGCTTCCTGTTCAAAATCATACACAGATAGCTAAACTTGCAGAGAGGAGATCAGTACTTACAGTCCCTAACATAGAAGGAAACAAATTGAAGAAATATCAAACGTTTATTTTTCTACATGATCTCCCTGAACGTCGGTGCATTTGGTCCAACGATGCTTTAGAAAAATCTAGAAAGAAATTCATCCGGATCTGCTTTAAACTTTGCCAAACTGGCTTCAGAATGCAATACTCTGGAACGTGCAAACAGCTTTTTTAGCCCAAAAATATTTTTTTAAATATTTTTATTATTTATTATTATTTTTATTATTTATTATCTATAGTACCATAAGAAAAATTCGTAATTTCATCTATCCGGAGAATGGTCAGTCCTCTATCTGTCATTACTGTATCGTGTATACGATTAACGTTTTTTTAATTTTTTTTTTAAATTTTTTGTGCCCATCTCCTTCACTCCTTGGCCACACCGAGCCACGCTGCACCCCCTCAGCACAGTGTATTGACGGTCCACAAAGCCGCCAGGAGTAATGACTTTTGCTGTTCCCCAAATTGTAATAGCATAACTCAGCACAGATTCAATCAAAGCATGATGTATGGTCATCAGGGTATATTCTGGAATTACTTCATTTAAACAGTAGAAGCTTCCTGCAAAGTGGGGCAATCTTTTAGACAGGCTGTTTATCTGGACGTCCCACTGAAAGTTTCTGTCGACGATGACCCCCAAGTATTTATGCTCTTGTACTTCTTCTATCATCGTTGTGCACACGCACAACCATCAAAATGATGCAGACATAACGATGCATGATGAACTATATGTAAAGGCCTATTGTCTCCTAATTTTGGTGGTGAAACGTGTACGAGCTTCGTTTTTTTGCAGTTTACTACCAGTTCTTTGTCATGTGCCCAGCATTGAAACTTTCTAAACTCTTCTTGTAAATTTTTCTCAGCCATACTCAAATCTTTATGGAACGATACGATTACGGTATCGTCCGCATACAGCCAATGCTTGCACTTGTTAAAGCACTGGCCGACATCGTTTACATATAGCAAGTATAACATTGGACCCAAGATGCTTCCTTGTGGAACTCCCTTCAACACCCGTGCGCAATCCCCGTTCTCCTATTTTTACTGCGAATGTACGATCTTTTAGATAGTTTATTCCAGCCCTTTCCATTATTTCTAATAATTTGCCATGATTTATAATATCGCTTTTGAAAAGTCTACGAACATACAGAGTACGTGCATTCTTCCATTAAGCTGTTCATTTAGGGTGTGTGCGATTTTTTCTAGTAACAAAATTCTTCCTTTTCCTTTTTGATACCCATATTGGTTTTTATCCACTATGTTAAATTTCAGGAGATAATCCCATGTTTTTTGTGAGATGTACCTTTCCATAATCTTCTCAATGACAGGCAGCAGTGAAATTGGCCTGTAGCTCGTGTATTCACTTTGTTTCCCGCTTTTGTAAATTGGCTTCACCAATGCACTTTTCATGCCGATTTATTTTCGTCTAGTCCATGAATTATCTCTTGCACTTTTTCAATCGATATTTCTTCTATAACGATTGACCGAGTCTGTGTTATCGTCCTCGTTTTGAACAACTTATCACCACAACTATGAACGATGCCATCAACCTGTCTGCTGAAGACATCTGCGAAATTGTTTGCAATTTGTTCCTCTGATGAATTTAATTGCTTTTTCATTTTGTCATCTCCAGCTTTTTCCTTTGTTCTTCCCAATATTTTGTATATATTCATCCATGTCCTTCTCATGTCCTTTTTTGACCCTTCCATCAAATCAATACAATACATCTGTTTTGCCATATGTATACAATTTGTAATCAAATTTATCGCTTTATTATAATTTAATCTAAGATTGATTATACTATTGTCAAATATAAAATCGAAATAATCACATATCCTAAACAATGGCGAGTGGCGCATGATATTTGTACGAGATGTTGTAGAATAAAAAATGCGATGAACCCGAGTAGGATGGTCTGGTACCATGAAATGATTTTTTTTTTCAATGTTATTGTTTAATAAGTCGAACAAAAGCTTGACATCAATCCGAAGTCTCCGCAACTGTAGCGACTCCATATTAAAAGTATTGAGAAGTCATCCAAACCCTGCACCGGGTACAGACCGGTTTTCTTGAAGTGGAGATATTTCAGAACCTTTCTTTGTATTTTATCAATTGCAAGGGAGTGACCTTTGTAAATAGGAGACCAAATAACTCGGCATATTCTAGCCTGGAGCGAATAATGAATATGGGCAAAATAACATCAATTGATGCAAAAGTTCGGGTGTTTCTGATCAAATATCCCAAAGTTTTCAAAGCGGATGGGGTAATGGAGTTGATGTGATCAGAAAAAGTTAAAAGTTAAAAGTTTTTCATCGAAGATGATACCCAAATCTTTGAAAACACTATAACGGTGGATTACAATATTATTAATAGTGTAATTGAATTTAATAGGGTTAAGTTTTCGGGTGAACGATATCAAGTTGCATTTGGAGACATTGGAATTTATTAACGGAGCACCACGGTTCCAACACGTCCAATGAATTTTGCAAAAAAGTTTAATATCATCAGCAAATAATAGTTTATTACATTCAATGTTAGAACATACATCATTAATGAAAATGAGAAAAAGCAAATGCCCTAGATTACTCCCCTGAGGTACACCAGGTATCGTCGGGATGAACTCATTTGATTTTTGACCCATATAACTTACATATTGCTTCATATTCTTTAGATAGGAGTTGAATAAAGACATTAGGTGTGAGGTAAAACCAAAAGCATCAAACTTTTTTAAGAGTATCGTATGATCGATACTCCTTTTTTGTGTACTGGCACCAATCTAACTATTTTCCAACAGTCGCGAGTGTTTCGACTAGTACAAGCTAGCGGGACAAAATTAATGACGTAATTTCCAGGTATGACAGATAACGACGACTTGTAAGCAACCTCCCCTGGTATCGAATTTCAATAATTAATTTGTTTATCACCTCATAAAGGTATCTTATCAGGGGGTCAAAGTAACCCTTATAAGAGAGGTCATTTTCATTTGCAAATGCAAGTGAGCTTATTACAGCAGCTGAGTTAGCTACTCGAAAAGAAGGGCATCGAAGTGTTGCTAAACAGATCCATAAGGTCGTGGTCATTGAAACTACAGAAAAGAATAAGAATTCTCAACAAAGTCGGCAGCTAACACCAGACGAAGCTTTAACTTATTATGTGGACTCGAAATCGACTTCTCACTCATATAAGCAAACAAGAAAGTGGTCCATGAAAGCGGGACATCAAGTATATCCATCGTTTTATAGTTTAAGTAAGTCCAAAGCTTCTTGTTGTCCTTCTGACGAATATATTTCTGTGACTGAATCTCGAGCTGAAATTAAACTTAGGGCGATTTTGGATAAAACTGAACGATTAGTTAAAGCTCAGACGGAAGTCATTAGAAGTGTGTTACCTCGTTCATATTATACGTTGGTACGCAAAAGGGGACTGTGATGGAAGTTCGGGGCATAGCACGTATAAGCAGAAATTTGAGAACACTAACGCTACAGACAAATTTTTGTTCGTACACTCATTTGTCCCTTTGAGACTGTGATCTGGCAAAATCCAAGACCTTCCTCGACTTTATTTTGCCGTCCTATTAAGTTTATTTTTGCCAATGAGACAAAAGAATTTACGAAAGAAGAAACTTCTAAAATTTTAGATGAAGTAAGTCAGCTTTTTCCAACATGTGACGTTGTTGGATCTCAAATCTCTGTTAAACAGGATTTCTTGTTGACAATGACTGATGGAAAAGTGTGCAATGCCTTAACACACACAATTTCAACATAAAAGTGTTATATTTGCGGTGCCACCCCGTCTACTGTGAACGAGGAGTGAAAGAAATATCCCAGCAACGAAGAACGCCTTGCATTTGGTTTATCTACTTTACATGCATGGATCCGCACGTTTGAGTGTTTGCTTCAAATCAGCTATCGTTTAGAAATAAAAAAGTGGCAAGTCAGGCGAGATAACGACAAAGCTATTGTATTTCATTTTTCAACTAATAATAAAATAATTAATCGATATTACTTAGTTTTATTGACACAAAAAGAATTAACTTTCACGTAGATAACTTGTGCATAATAAGTATGCTCTCATTCCTAACGAAAATTGTCATATCTGTAGCAGGTAAAAAATGCAATTTTCATTAAGTATTTACATATACATACATTTTTAATTTTTTTTCTTAAAATAGCTTAAGATACCTGGAATATACATAAACAATTGAAATAAGTGGAGAAATAATTTTGTCCCGCTAGTAGTGTACTAGTCGAAAGACTGTGAATCGGGAAAAACAGTTGTTTGAATACTTAAATTAAACAAAATGGTAAGTGGGCGAGCAAAAACAGTAGTGTCAGTCACTGGTCGTCCAGCACCCTTCGCATATTCACATGTTTGCCTTCCCAGTTAAAAATCTCGAGACATTTTTTTCACCACTTGATAAGAAACAGCACCCTACACACCTACCATGTCTTCATGAATTTCTTTTGGCGACAACCCTTTCTTTTGCAAGTATTAACTGCATGAATTTCTCTAAACTTGTCTACTAAATTCTAAATTATTTGAACAGGTAACAAGTGACAAAACTACAATTGAACCATCGTAACAACAAACGATTAATACTTTAACTTGTCAAATTGATGTCCATCTATGTCACGGCGCTAACTAATTATCTCCCCTCGTATAATCCAAAACAATCCAAATAAAAAAATTTAAAAAACGACAAACGAAAAATTAAATCAACGATTCAAAAAATCTCGATAAAAATTCGATAATCCTTTTGTATTTCAAAGTTTCACATGCGTTTTCTTAATGGCTATAACTTTGTCTCACTGCAAGTCATTAAATGTGCTAACTCACCTCTCCTTTCTAAATTTAATTAAGCGAGCACGTATTAACGTTCAAAGTTTTTTGATTTGATGAGATTGAAAGTGATGCATGCGAGAGTCGTTAAATGTTATTGCGATGATTTATTATCGATGGTAAATTATTGAGGATGTTATTAAGACAGATCTTCGTCGTATAAATGAATCGTAACGAGGTTAGGTTGCCTTTAAGATTACAATAAAATGTTCCACCTGGTTTCCCATTACTATGATTTGTACAAATTGTAAATTATTAATTTTCAAAACTTCGATAATAAATTGTTCAAATTTGTATCCTCCGTAGGTATTATTTAAATTTGTTGGTAAAAAAAAGCTAAAATCCTCCTTTATTTAAAGAGAATCCCTGCCCTGCAATGGTTCCATTTTGTAATAGCATCTTCCATTGCATTACATAATAATCTCGTCGTTGTTTTCAAACACATTCGTTTGATTAATCTCGCAATTTAAATAATATCACGCGTTTTCTTTTTTTTCCCGGAATCGTTACCAATGAATCGTGACACACAAATGGATATATGTATTTACGTATATGATATCCGTTATTACCCAATCCTCGCAGAACAATCGCCACCGAACAAAAATTAGAAACTTTTTCAGCAACAAAGTCGCTTGGCTTTTTTTTTTTAATTACACTAATTGTTAATTGTACGCCACCGAAAGCAACAAAAGGAACAGGCCGTGACCAATCCGGCGTGAAATTCTAAATCGTCCGATTCAAGGTCAAATAAATTGAATTAACCTGGCAGCTGCGCTTCATTATTCAGAGCCGCGTTTCCGATTTTAATGGCTTTAATTAATGCGCTCCGCGTTTTAAGCGAGCGATCGATCGGACGTCGTGGATTTATTTAATCGGCTCTGAATATCAGAAACGAAAATGATTCATTTACTACTTCGACTGGCTGATCATCACCTTTGAAGCGAATTTAATTCAATGTTTCGTAATTGAATTTAATTGGGTCGGTTTTGAATTAGTGTTAGTTTTATCTAGTATGGTAAGTTTCCAGGAAACTCGTGCTCAGTTTACCTAATTTACTTCAAATTACCCACAAGTCTACTTCCAGTTTAAGACAAAGCTCAAAAGGATTGTCTAGTTGTTTATGTAACTGTGAGTTTTTGACAATTCTTTCATGGTCACTTGAATTTATTTTAGGAATCAATATTGAAGAGAAGCACGAAAATAATGAAACGATGTTGTCTAACCCCCCCCCCCCCAATAAATTACTATATTACAATAATTTACATTCAACTGATTCAATATCCGACGATTATACCCAACCCAACCCAACACAATGCAGCCCCACCCAACGCAACCCGACACAATGTAACCCAACCCAACCCAACCCGATGAAAATCCAATCAAAAAAATTGAGTTAATGAAGATTTTTGTAACGCTATAGTTAAACCATGCGAATTCAGGTTTAGAACAAAGGCATGAGAAGTACGAAAAAATAAGTCAGAATGTGAATCATGTGACGACAGCTGTTTTGTCATTCGGAGCCCATCAGATCAACGATACATCGGTTGAGGTGTACGTAGTCATGCAAACAAAAGTTACGAAAATTTGTGTAAATGGACTTGCGCCATCTAGACGTCAATGCCCTAACGCCCGTGAAGCTGTGTGATCACAGACAAATGAGGCGAGTTTAGGGATATTGACGTTTAGACGGCGCTGGTATATTTATACAAACTTTTCGTTTGCGTCGCCTCAGCATGCACTACAGCGGATGTAACGATGGTGATATGATGAGTTCTGAAAGACGAAACAGTTGCCATCACTTTATACATCTACAGGTTTTTCATGTCGTCGCACTGCGAAGTAGTCGCAAGTCTCGACGGTACTGACTTAGTCAGTCGGTCAAATTAGACTGATCACAACGAAGCCAATATTTTGTCTAGATGACGATGTTATCTAAAACAAATCCAACCCAACCCAATCTTCCCCAATATTTTCATATTTTTGATCGGAACTTCTGGTTTGGATTTTAAATAAATTTTGGATTTGTAAATTGGGTTCCAAATCGCTTTTCCATTTTTATTCGGCTACCTCAATTAAAAGTTGTAGTTGCACCTCAAAGCCCCACCCAACGCAACCCGACACAACGTGACCCAACCCCACCCAACCCAACCCAACCGAACGCAACTAACAAATCGGATGAAGAAAACCAGTAATCATCGCAGACAAACGCAAAAGAATGCCAACATTAAAATGCCGAAAAATCAATAAAATATGTCTTGAACGTTATAAACAAACGTTGTAATAAAATTATATCAAAAGTCAAGAATGCAAAATTTATCAGAGTTTTCGAAAATGAAAAACAAGAGAAACATTCAAGAAGTTAACGAAAATCATTTTCCTTTTCATCTTTTGATTGTTCGATGTCTGGATTTTCGTTAACCTTTTGAGTTTTTCATTTGGTTTTCATTTTTGAACATTTTTAACTTTGAATTTATGCCACTTTTTCTATAAATAAAGCCACCACACGACAAAATATTTATTAAGACGCTTCTTGCAATTGCTAGCGGTCGGCCAGACACAAACGTCAAAAGAAAATCGGCAGTGAACCGCACTGAACTTCCTTATACTTTTAACACTTGCCAAAAAAATTAAAAATCGAAAAGTCAATTGAAAATGTAAATTAAACTAATCGCAGAGAACAAAATACGAGAACAACGATATAAAAAATCTGCTGATATTAAAATGTAAAAAGAAAAAATAAAAATAAAACAATTTAGAAAAATCAAAAATGTTTTTTTTTATGTAAAACAATCGAAAAGGTCAAAATGTTAAAATTGCAAAAATGTAAAAATTCAAGAAAATTCAACGAATACCTAACAACCCAACCCAATGTAGTATTTTTCACATTTTTTTTAAGTTGTTTATATCAGATGATGTTGTCAAAAAAATTTTGGCTTTCACAGATTTTGTTTTCCCTAATTATGCACAATTTATTGACGATTTTTTAATTTTTTTTAGAAAACTTTTACAATTGATATTTTGGCGCTGTTGTTTGGTAATTTCAACAACGACTTGAATTTTAAACAAATTTGAAATATTCAAAGTTTTTGTTTCCTCTAATTATGAAATTTTTATTTTTTTTTGTAAAATTGTAATATGCACTGTTTCAGATTTTGGGTTGGGTTGGGTTGGGTTGGGTTGGGTTGGGTTGGGTAATGTTGGGTTGGGTTTCGCACTTTCTGTGAATTTTACTAAATTTAGTACTTTTTCACAATTTTAACATTTTTGGATTTTTAAGACATTTTTTAGCAGTTCACGTGATTTTATCGATTTGCCAATTTTGGTAATTTTTATAATTTTGACGTCTTGATTTTTTAATAATCTTGACCTGTTGAATTTTGTTTAAAATTGTGAAAAGAAAATAATAAGTATTTGTTTTTTTTTTGCATTTTGCATTGCGTTAATTTTTTTGTAAATTTCGCCATTTCAGTATTTTTGATTTAGTTAGTTTTTATGTAATTTTAAAATTTTAATAAACATTCTTGGTAAGATTTTTTTTTATTTAGTAAATTTTTACATTTTATAAATGTTTGATCAAATTTAGTTAATTTTGTAATTTTTACATTAATTTTTTTATATTTTTTGATTTTGTGTATATGTACAACATTGTATTTAAATTAGACAATTTTACCATTTTTCATATTTTTGCGTCCAAGTGGTTTTTCAGTTTTCCATTTTCAACTTTGATATTTTATTTTTGCAAATCAAGAAATACTCAAAAATGTCAAAAAATGCAAGTGCAACAAATCATGGATTAAGTGAAAATTAAAATATTTTATTAATATAAATTAATAAAATAAAAATAATATATTTCAGAGCCATACAAAAAAAAAAATAAGCAAACTCGAGTTTGTCAGAAAATCATGACGCTTATATAGGAATTTTCAGATCGGCGATCAACCGTTAAAATTGGCTACCTTCAAAGTACATTAACACCACTTACGCCAACGAAGCTAACGAATTGGCACAAAATATATTCAGGTCAAGTTGCAAAGTTAGTAATTACGCAATCGTTCGCAGGACGCGCGTGAATTTAATTGTACGCCTATTAAGATAATTATGGAAAAGCAGCGAAGATTACCGATTTCATCGCTCGCCCTTGGGAAATGAAATGAAAATTTTATTTATTTAAGTGGGGGCCGAAGTGTTTCGCTCGGAACTTATAATCCTGCCAAATTTAGGTTTATCTAAAAATACAATTTACTCACAAAGCAGCACGCAACTGGGAGGCTTCCAGGAAAGGAGGCGTAGTTTCGTTTTGTGTTGGCTTAGTTTCGTTTTGTGTTGCCTTAGTTTCGTTTTGTGTTGCCTTAGTTTCGTTTTGTGTTGCCTTAGTTTCGTTTTGTGTTATTTGTTGTGAAAGATATTGCCGCAGTATCCAAATCTAATTAAGCAGTTGAAGAAACGACTTTCTATGCCTGCTTGGGTATAACCGGACCTTGTTTGTTAATTAATTCGGAAAACTTTCATTAAAAAATGTCAAAATTCGCAGTCATTGTAAAATTAATTAAAAATCAACATTAAAAATTTTTTTTTTTTTAATGTTGAATTGAAATAAATCACAATTATTTTTTTTAATAAACTTCGAAATTGATCGATTAACACAAATTATTTTTTACCAAGATCCTTTACGTCATGATGTCCTGTACGTCTTCAACGTCCTTTAAAACAACACAAAAAATATTTATATAGTTATATTAATAGCCATGCGTATTGAAAATAAATTTCAATTTCTATCGTGGGTTATATTTGATGGTCAGGATTTATTCTTGAAAAATTATGGTCTGTTACCATCATTTGCTTACACAACGCGAGTCTATCACGCGATTTTGTTATCGATCTGATTTGTCGTATCTGGCGCATGTCTCTAAGTCGTTGGAGGACACGTAAAGGTCGTCGCGTTTCATATTTCGTGCCCAGTTCGATAATTTTCATATTGGACGCAAGCGCCCCCGTTTCCTTGAAATGGACATGAGTGTTTGGTGGTTAGTAAGGTTAGGAATTGGATACGCTATAAACTATAAACTTTAAAACTGACACTCAGCATGCTTGCTTCTCTTTTGATTCTCGCGACTATCTCGCACGTTTTGATGTTTTATACTAAATAGAGATACATTATTGCGGTTATGTGTAATGTGTAGAGTTATAATAATTACTATGTAAATTTTAAAATATAAAGGCTGACAATTTTGTTTCATATGTATTTTTGATGTGTGTTATACTTGTATACTAAGTGACATAGAAATCCGAACACCAAGAAGGAGTTGGAATTTTTTAACCAAACCTCGCATGTATAGTAACCATGAGGGAAGAGGGTAGGAGAAGGAGGGAGGCAGAAAGAAAGTATATTATCTTACAGATGAGGTGACCAGGAGGTGGTGCGAGAGAAAGATGTGAGAGGCCAGGAAGGAGAGGCAGGGTGAGGGAGAGAAGGAGCCAAAAGAGGACGGCAAGGAGGTACGCTAGTACCTATATTATTTTAATTATTGTGATGGATTTATGGGATGCCAAATAAAGGTTTTTTTTTAGTAACCATGAGTAAGATAGAAAATGATGACATTTTGACAGTGCTGGAACGAAGGGTTCTTTTGCTAAGCAGGTGGCTGCGGTCAATGTAGGAAAAACAATATCATCGCATCGCGGCCCTATTTTGTGACATTGTCAGTCAATTTGCTAATTCGGGGATTCGGTAGTCTGTTTCAATATGCCTCAGAATTGTAAGCTTACAAGAAGCGGGGAAATCTTTTCGAGAAATTGCGGCTATACTACACCGAAGTGTTAGTACTGTTATGAATTGCTGGAAGGCATGGGCAGAAGGAGGTAGAGAACGACGAGCCCCTGGCACAGGTCCTCAACGCCGGACCACAGAGCGTCAAGATCGGAGTCCACGTCTGCTAGATCTTCGAGACCTCTTTTCCACTTCACGAGCAATTGGCAACGAGTTTTTGGCTGAAACGGGACGCCCAATGACAATGACGAATACATTCGTTTGGTTTGTTGTCCTACTTCCTTGCTTCCACTCACTGCTGCTCATCGTCTGGAGAGTTTACTTTGGTGCAGAGAACGACGATTGTGGAATGTCGAATGGAATAGTGTCGTCTTCAGTGACCAGTCCCTGTTTTTCTTGGCCATGCATGATGGTCGGGCAAGTGTCAGAAGACGAAGAGGAGAACGCCGCAACCTGGAGTTTGCGATAGAACAGCATGTGCATCGCACTCTTGAGGTAATGGTATGGGGTGCCATTGCTTATGGAAACAGGTCACCTCTAGTCTTTGTTAGAGGCAATATGAATGCTCAGCCCTACATCCATGACATTGTAGAGCGCCATCTGCTACCCTATGTCGACGTTAATCTTTTGCCATGGCCCTCCTGTTTACCTGACCTATCACCAATTGAGCATGTTTGGGATGTGATGGGTAGGCAACTCACCAATTTAGCCAATTCTTCGCAGACGTTAGATGGTCTGAGACATAAGGTACAAGTAGTCTGGGATGAGATTCCTCAAGCAGATATCGACCACCTGATTAGATCCATTCCTAGACGGCTCAATGAGTGCACGCGGCTTCGAGGTGGTCAAACACACTATTAATAAAAACTCGTTTGTCTTTTGTTTTTTTAACTTGAATTTTTCATCGACTATGTGGTGTTAAAATTATTAAAAAAATCCAACTCCTTCTTGGTGTTCGGATTTCTATGTCACTTACTATATTAATGTCTGACTATTATAAGATCATGTCCTTTTCTTATCACCTTTTTTGACGAACGATTGAGCGATTAATTTCGTTGAATGGTCCTTTTCAGTCACCAATCTCATTGAGCCGTCCTTTCAATCCGCTAATCTTGTCGTCTTTCAGATTAACAATTTTAACAAAGCTTAAGGATAATTTGTCCAAACAAATTTTTTCGAAGAACATTTTACGATGTTAAAGAATTCGTATTTTGACACTGGCACAATTGAGACAATACAATCTTCCTTATATAATAATATGCATTCCCTCAAGTCTCTGTTGACCCTTCCCTCCTCCTTCATCCACTTCTTCCACCCCGCTATATTCCAATAACATATCCTAAACCCTTTTACCTCCTCTCTCTCTGCCCCGCCCTCGCTCTCCTTCTCTACCTCCTCCAGCCTCCTTCTCTCCGCTCCCTATCTCCCCCTCCCCCTCGTTCCCCCTTATTCCCCTCTCCTCCTTTCCCCTTCGTCCTTAGTTTTTTGGTCTTAGTATCCCGGTTTCCCGCTCCCATACTAGCCATGTATTCTCCACTTTCAACTTCTTATATCCCATTCTTACTCTCTCACCTTGGCCTCTTTCCTTCTTCGCATACTTCCAAATTTCTCTTTGTACTTCCCTTTCCTTCTCCGTCAGGTCATTGTCTATGTACAATCTCGTTCCTCCTAATTCCGCCTTGTTCTTCATTACTTCCTCTTCTTCCCTTTCTGATGCAATTCTCGCCAGTACTATCTCATTTCCACCCCCACCCCCCCAGCTTGTACGCCTCCTCTAACCCCACCTCCACCTGTAATTTTTCACTTAGCCATTGTTTCACTTGTTCCTTTTCCCTTCCTTTTTCTAGTTCTAGTCCCCTTATTACGATATTCTTTCTTCTCTCCTTTTTTTCATATATTCCACTTTCTCTTCTAGCTTTCTTATTCTTTCTTCTCCCTCCATGCTTTCCTTCTTCCATTCCTGTTCCATTCTCTTTCTCCATTCCCTGTCTTCCTGCCTTTCCTTCTTCATCTCCATTATCTCTTTCTTAGCCTCCTTTACCTTCTTCATCATCTCCTTAATCATCTCCAACAAGTTCTCCATTGCCCTGTCTTTCTAATCTCCGCTGCTTTCTACACTTGTTCCCGGTGAGAGAGGAAGGGCAAAGATTGGAGAGGGATGTTGGGAGAGGAGGGAGCAGGAGTAGAGCTATTAAGAAAGTTAAAGGAAAAGAGAGAAGAGAGTAGGAAAAGAGGGTGATGGAAAGGGCTTAAAGTTTGTTATGTTGCAGGCAAGGGATGACGCAGAAGGCAGAGAAAGGCTGGAGAAGATAGGAGCGAGATAGAGAGGGGGAGGAGGAGAACAGAACAGGATGGAGATTTAGAATGAAATGTATGGAAAGAAATTGTCAGAGTATGCCAAATAAAGGTTGTTTTTTGTATAATAATATGCATTCCTTTTTATGTATTTAAACATTTCCTGAAATTATCGCATTTATAATTTTTTGTATCTTCACGTTTTATTGAGATACCCAAATATCCACAAATATTAAAGTGTTTTATTTTTATGTTAATTGCTTTGTAAACTTTAACATTTAAATGCAACTTTCTTACCCTGCAGCTTTTAAAATACCTAGTTTCAAATACAAGTATACTTATCCATACCGAAACAAATACACAACTCGCAAAAATACGTCTTAATAAAAAACAATGCGATTCAATGGAAATAAAATAATTTAATTTCTTCCTTGTAAACCATATGATTTTCTGATAAATTTCTGCGGCTCAGTACTATACGTTCCATGCAAATTGAACTTGAAAGGACAAAGAAATTTGGGTATGGGGGGGCGACACGTTTCGATGGGCGCGTTACCTCAAGATACGGATCTTTTATTGTAACCGAGAGACATTTGTCACCTGACCCGTTTTCGCTGGATGTGACGCAATGCAACTCAAACGTGATTAACGATTTCGCCTCGATTCATCACGCGCCGGGATCTCTCAAAAGTTTTCGACTGAATTCGCAAATCGATAATTGTTTTCGCCAACAACGTTTTTCATCGAAAAATCACTTTCACTGTAGAAGTGGAAATTTATTGCTTTTACTGAAGTCGCGTTTGCGCCGGCACTGACGCATCGATAAAAATACATCTTCCTCATAATGGAAACACACAATCCTCGTCTATATACGCCCCAGTAATCTACATTTATATTGAGCATGCGACGGCTGTCTCGGAGTCGATAGCGGGGCGCTCCGAACTCGTTCTTATCGACTTTCGATCTCGATTGTCGTCGACTGCAATGGTCTTATGGGCCGCTTCGAGTAACAGGAAATACCTACAGTTGTGCATTTACGCTTATTTATTGTCCTTAAACTGAACGGAGGAATTTATGGTGTTGCATTAATTGGAAATTTTCACTTTTAAATACATCGATGATTGGGAGCGATACATAAAACTGTTAATTGTACGGAGTGCAAGATGCACAATATATCTCGAATGCTAGAAAACGCCCGGCGACCAAAACTACTGCACCCTTAATAAGTGGCGACTATTAATATAATTGCTTTCCCTGTCACACAGCCCAATGCAAGTCAAGTATATATTTACGTTACCAAACTCCTCTCCTCGAACGATGCCCGCTAACCGTCAGATGATGCTCTCACATAGGCGTGCATTCGGGTAACCAAATAATATCGCAATCAGCATGAAAGACAAACAGTAATACCGACCATAATTAGCATTAACATACCGGGTGCTCCAGCACCCTCGCTTCAGTCCTCTTCGGATCGTGCCTACACCTTCTTTATCCGCCTCTCCATTGCTCCTCCAATGGTGATCTTTGTGTACACCTAACATCTGTTCGTAGCGTCAAAGAGAATAGTTAATAAACATAGTCAACCATATAATCAAGTCACGTACGATGCAATTGCGTGTCCGCGCCCATTACCTGACCAGAACAGATACAATGGACCACTGGACTTGCGTCCAGGTCAAGCAATCACGCCGTTACCTGCGTGTTGCAACACCACTAGATTGGTTGCATTTGCATGCCTGCGCACACAGGCCGTCAGCAGACAGCCCGCGTACCAACAATTCATCTGATTGTGTCATGTGCCCCCAGTGCGATCCCGCCTCGCAACGCTGACAGGAATGCATCTACTGCCACATTCCTTGGCACATGTATATAGCTAGCTATGTCGATAACCTTTACACCGGGAACCCAGTCGCATCTAGCAATAACAACAACAACAACGGCAACAGCAACAACAGTATCAACAGCAACACAGCATCAACAGCAGTTGTCATTAATACATCTCAATAACCAATCAATAATACTAATCATTGTTCACACCAATGACCATAATACAAATATCACGATAACAACGCAACTACTGCGCCAACCCTCGCCGTAAACCCGCACACCACTGCGAGAGCAAGACTAGTAATGTTCACGGTACGATGACGAATGTGTCCTTTCCGTAAACAACCCCACCGCTAGGGCTGGCATGGTTGGGATGAAAGCAACAAACCTCTACGACTTAAATAAAACACAACCGTAACAATATATTATTTAAATAATTTATTTTGCATTTTATATTTATTCCGACACATATATGAAAATATATTTAAAATTTATGGCGCTATTCCGGAGCACCCTGTATAAGCGCAAATTACAGTAACACGTTCCTACAGCTCCCTTCCTGTTCAATACGACTGTGCTGCGTATTGTTCCCATAAAATTAAATCGATGCTACAGCAGTCGCGTGAGAATCGGATTAATCAGTTCAAAGCTGCGCTTTATGCAAAAGTGTACCTTGGCACGACTCCCATCAGTGCTAATTGTCATTTCGGTGCACGTACTCAATCGGTCGCGCAGCATGAGATAACCGATTATTATTCTCCTAATGTGGCCTGTGCGTAATTCATTTAGACTTGTGATCTTGTCGATTCATCAAGTCAGATTTAAAATTACATTTAATTGATGAAATCAAACTTTGAAATTGTTAAAAAAATAGGTATTGGTCGAATTTTAAAATTAGTTGGGTGTCGGAATTATTTACTTGCTGGGAATTTAAAAATATTTTAATATTAACACAACCACGTTATCTTGACTTTTACGACTTATTTGCATCTTATAATGGAATGTCTATAAATCAACATGATTAGCAAACTCCTACGTCCCCTTGAATCAATTTGATTGTAGATATAATTTCTTGTTTATTCAAACAAAAATTTTTCGTCTTTTTCGACCCTGAAACCTTTGTATTGTAGCAAACTTTTACAATAAAATCATTTTTCCTACTCCACGACTTTACTATTGGTATATTGTTAACTTTTTTAATGTCTTATTTTTCATTTTTTACATTCGCTTATAAACGTTAGAAAGAGAATGTTTTGACATTTCATGAACGACGTCGACGAAACTAGTTGACTTTGTCGCAACCTATACGCGGAGGAAAACGCCGTTTCGCGTGTTGCGTTAACCTTATTAGACAGAACCGTAATTACCGATTATACATAAATGGTCCCGTACCGTTTTCTCCACCAAATCGACTGAGAATTTCTCAAATAGTTCCACCACACATCTGTTACACCAGCAGATCGGAATGTTAACAGTTTCGTCGCTCACTTGCGCTCGCTCGCATCCTTTCGAACGTTTCTATCACTTGACTTTCGACATTAGTACAAATCTCGAGAAATTCCAACCTGGTCATATATTTTACGACTCACCAACCATTGGCCATTAAATGAGCAGCGTTCGCTTGTGTCGGTTATTATTTCTCAATTCATATTATTATTACCGAAATAATAATTACGATTGTAAAAAATGTGACGTACGAGGGGAGATCAAAATTTACGGTTCCTAACATAGAAGGAAACCAATTGAAGAAAATCAAACGTTAATTTTTCTATGTAAACGCCAACATCTTTCTAACGCAATTTTGCCAAATACCAATTAATGTTCAACTTTTTATTTTTTAAAATTGACTAAAAAGTCAAAATGAAAATGCAGTTTTCGTGCAAACCCAATCAATTTTCGATGCGTATGGCTATGATCACTTGAAGAAATATTTTAAAAGAAATTCGTAAAATTAAATTGGCAGCGCCCGCGGCCGCAACGATTTAACCCAAATCACCAGCGCCCGCAGCCGCGACGATTTGATTCTATCAACGTTGCAATAGGTTTCTCATGAGTTTAGTTGCAGTTTTTTTGTCCAAATCCAATCTATTTTCGATCCGTATGATTACATTCACTTAGAGAAATATTTCAAAAGAAATTCGTAAAATTAAATTGGCAAACATTAATACGACAAATGACATTAAATGAAACATATGGCGGTATCAAGGCCGTCTTTCTATATACCCCAGTATTTGCAGTAAAAAGTATAAAAAACCTTGAATAAGTTTTGCTCATGGGATAAATTAGCGACTTTATTTTAAATTGTCCGTAAATAAAAACGTAACTATTTGTTTACTTGAATAATTTACCGCCTAAATATAAACATTGTTTCGTCGGTTATTTTCTTAGAATTTTAGTTGACATGGCATTTGAATTATAACGTAACTTTTCCATGGTCAAACGAAATATTTTATGCACATATTAGAAAATTGGATTATTTTATGAAACGGATGCTTAGAGCTTCAAGATGTTTTATAGTTGTAGTTGTGACTGCTCAAATATCATAAAACATTAATCACAAACTAATTAATTTAATTTCTCGATTTTCACATTCGGTTTGAAACGTGATGGATCGGCAGGCCGTCACGGTTTTTGCATTTTCTCACAACCGGACGGCAAAACGCGAAACTTTTACCTATCGCGTCTTCGATCGGCTCGCGGCGCCGAATTAAAACGAAACAAACGAACGACTCGACGAAACCGCTTTAATGAGGGGTTTTTCGTTTTCTACCGTTTTAAAAACTAGAAAGCGTGCTTCCCTGTGGCCAGCGACAGTCTTGCGTCGTGCGAGACGCGACAGAAACGGCTCGTTACTCACGGCCATTAAAATCATGCTAATGAGGACGACAAAATCGGCCCACGCCCGGCCGTTGCTCAATTCCGCTCATGTTCGTTTCGTAATTTTTCTCTTAGTCGAAACGATTAATTTGATATTTTCAACGAACGAATTTCATAAAATTTTAAATAATTTATTTCGTGGTTGTTGCGTATCGTCATATTTGCTCAGTTAATCACAACACTAAATATCATAAAATTTTAATTATTGCACTACATACATTGCTTACAATAGAACTTACATAAATTTAAATAATTTATAGCTTTGTACCATTTTACCTTGTCCCTGACATGGTAGGCGTTGAGTAACGTCGAATCAATTTGTCGCGTCACCTGCATTTTTCGGAGCTTCGGCAACGAACCTGAAAACATTTCAGGTGGCACAGAACAAGTGTCTCAGGTTCGCCCTTGGCGCTGACCGATACATACGTTTACGTAACTTACACGACCAAGCGGACTTGGACATGATAGTACCGTACATGACGAAGTTGGCGGACCGCTTTCGTTACAATTTCATCATTTTTTTACAATTGGGCAATTGTTTTTAATTTTTATTTTTGCCAATTTATCCTATTTGACAAGTTTAATATTTTGGCAACTGTCACTTTCGAGTTTGTTTACAATTTCGCAAATTTTGACATTTTAGACAAATAGGCAATTTGTATTTGACGTATTTGACCATTTTGACTTGTATGTAATTGTAATTGTTTTTAATTTAATTGTTACTTTCGATCATCTTTGTAATTTCGTCAATTTTTATATTTTTGACAATTAGTCAATTGGTCAATTTAGACAACTGTCACTGTCGAGATTTTCTTTAATATATTGGCAATTTTGACATTTAAACAACAGTCACTTTAAAATGTCAATTTTGACAATTATGCAACGGTTTTTAATTCCAATTCTTGGTCAATTTACCGCAGTCGGCGTTTTTAAAATATAGACAATTGTCACAATTTTCTTCACAATTTTAACAATTATGCAATTGTTTTTAATTTTTTATACAATTTATTAGATAATTTTGACATATAGATATCTATGACTTCCTATTTCCTTTACAATTTCATCAATTGTGACAATTTGGCCAATTTATCTTATTTGACAAGTTTAATATTTTGACAACTGTCACCTTCGAGTTTGTTTGCAATTTCGCCAATTTTGACAATTAGGCAATTGTTTTTAATTTTAATTTGTTAGGAAATTTATCGTATATGATATTCGATACGTTGACAACTTCCGATGTTTCGCCAATTTTGATATTTTGGACAATTTTTAATTTTAGTTTTTTGGCCCACGATCGTATTTGACAATTTTGGCATTTGGTATAGAACTGTCATTATCGATTTCCTTTGCAGTTCGTCAATGTTCACATTTTTGATAATTAGGTAATTGTTTTTAATTTATTTTTTTGGAAATTTATTGCACTTACATATAGACAACTGTCGATGATATTTACAATTTTGTCAATTTTTACATTTTTGACAGTTAGTCAATTGCTCTTAATTTCAATTTGTTGGGCATTTTATCACATTTGGCAATTTTGACATTTAGACAACTGTCACTTTTGAGATTTTCTTTAAAATGTTGTCAATTTAGACAATGAGGCAACGGTTGTTAATTTTAATTTCTGGTCAATTTATCGTATTTGACGATTTTAAAATATAGGCAATTGTCACAATTTTCTTTGCAATTTTGACAATTATGCAATTGTTTTTAATTTCTTGTACAATTTATTTGACAATTTTGACATATAGACAACTGTGACCTATTTTCTTTACAATTTCATCAATTTTGACAATTTGGCAAAATCTACTGATACGTGAAATTGGGTTTGTGACGATTGAATGTTTTTTTTTTCTACTGAAATGCACGACGTTTTTTTATTTAAAGCAAACTCAATCCACTTCAACGAAAATATGCTGAAGATGGACGGATTTTATTGTGACGAGTGTACGTTGGGTTTAATTGGGTTTTATTTTTCAATTTCGTCTTTTTAATCGTCGCTGTAGTTGAACATCGGGTTCGCGATCTAATATTTTCCAGTTTTAATTTTTATTCGGTGCGATTTTGGTCGGATTGGGTTGAGTTGAGTTGGATTGGATTGAGTTGGGTTGGGTTGGATTGAGTTAGATTGGGTTGGGTTGATACTGCGATGTAGACATTTCAAAATCTCCCAACGTGTACTAAAGGAGTACGGAAATGCAGAAATCTTTGGAAGAGAACAAACGACCACTTTTGAAAGCTGGAAAAATTTAGCGCATTGTGGTTATAACAATGATTCTTTAATTCATTTTTTATCGCTTCACAAGATTCCGTTTGTCTGACGAATCCCCAATCCAAGTACTCGGGCTTATAATTCATGGGTTTGGGTTCGATTGGGTTGGGTTTGGTTGGATTGGGTTGAATTGAGTTAGGTTCGATAGAGTTGGCTTGGGTTGGATTGAATTAGATTGGGTTGGATTTTACTGCGATTTTACATTTTCTATTAATTTCTTCGTATTCTCAATTTGCTCATTTCCTTTACTGAATTTATCCCATAGGCCCTCAATTTTGCATTTAGATAAAAGAAAACGCCTAATTGAATGAAACTAATTGTATTGTCAACTTCATCTGTTGAAATCTTTATGGCTACTGGAGCAGGAGACATCAAGTTCCATTAGTTTTGAACAATGCAATTTCCAATTGGGTTCACGAGCCAACTACAACAACGAATATGAACAACCTTTCTAATTTCGGATCTGTCGGTTGGGTTGGGTTGGGTTGGGTTGGGTTGGGTTGGGTTGGGTTGGGTTGGGTTGAGTCGGGTTGGGTTGGGTTTGGTTGGATTGGATTGAGTTGAGTTGGGTTGCACTGAGTTGGGTTGGGTTGGATTGAGTTAGATTGGGTTGGATTGATACTGCGATATAGACATTTTACATTTTCTATTAATTTCCTCTATTCTCAATTTGCTCTGAATTTCAAACAACCGATAATTTCGAATAAAAAAGTTGCCTTAACACCAAGTACTTTAATTGGCATTTCCCACGCTCCACATTATTTTCCCACGAACTGCTTCCTTCCAAATTATCATCTCGCAAAATAAACTTGAATTAAATCATTTAAAACGTCGAACCGCGATAAAAATAATCACAGGCCACGACTTCACCAATTGAAAGACCGGAGACTTTTACCCGATGTCACATTACAATGCAAATGTTAACCTTAGATCGCGTTCTTGAATAAGCTCGCTCGACGCAACCCAAAAACTCCTACTATTCACTTTCAGTCGACCGGACCAAACGAAACGTTTCAATGCTGCCGAGTGCTCTTCCTTCTTCTGACGTTGCCTCATTGTCATTGCATCTGACCAACTGTATCCCCACTAGTCCGGTCACCTTCTAAAACCTATATAACCAGCAGGTCGCCGGCGAAGTCTTCAGTCGGACAGTGTCTGGGATCCTTTGTTAGCACGCGTTAGTGTTTTTTTGTTTGTTGTTTCTGCCGTTCGCGCGAAAAAAGAAAAGAAGAACCATGAAGGCCTTCGTAGCGCTCGCCGTGATCCTCGCGGTTTGTTTCGCCGAAGAAAAGGAAGTGGCCAAAGACGGAGAGAGGCCGAAAACGTTCAAGCGGTTGATTCCTGCCGACGTCCTAAGAGGTACTTACTTTTCTTTTTTTTTTTTTTTGATTCTATTTTTCCCACGTTGCGATATTTTTACCTCAAACAAAGAATTTTTCTCGCGCGATTAGAAAAGAATTCGTAACAAATGACGATAAATAACCACACCTCGATATTACCATAGACATGTAAGGCGTAAGGTCACTCGCTTTGGCGAATGCGAAAAACGCCATCCTTTCTATTATTAATGGACCGTTATTAGCGGAAAAAAACCACGCGGACACGCGGAAAAACGCCGTTCAAATTGCGAACGTTTGAAATCGCGGCTCGCGCAAAATGATTTTTTCGCAAACTGTTGCAAAACGTTCGCATTTCTGCGTTGGCAGGTGGTTGACCTGCTAACATAATTGGAATAGTGATTATGATTGTAATTGAATGTGATTTTTATTATTATCCGTAATAAGGAAAACGCAACTTTAATCCAAGTGGCCAGATGTATTAACAGGTGTGAGACATTCGTCGCTCCAGGCGAACGGTTCCGAAAAATTTCCACACAAATCCACTTTGACTCGATAAACATCGATCAAAAATATTTTCTTCGTCGATCGTTTTAGGTCTTGGAGGAGATTTAAAAAAAATTTATTGTGGTCATCTTTAAAATTAAAAGTTAAACATAAGCCATCAAAGCGCATCCCAATGATGAAATGTTAGATAATCAAATTTATTCTTTAGCCAGCCAACCTAACCCACGTTAAATTACCCCAATTACCTTCAAATGATTCTAATGACGATGAGGTCCCTTGTTCCAAATGATGAAATTAGTTGTTACACAATCTTCGAAAAAAAATTGAAACTTTTGATCAAATTTTGTGCAATTGGGCTCAACTAAAACATATTTTTTTCAACTGAATAACAGTCAACAACCAGTTTTATGAAGTTCTAAATTATGAACATTATTTTCCCATAAAATTATCGACGAAATTTAAATTCTTCAAAGCTTCAAAGTTTCGTTGTGCAATTCAACCCAAGCCTTTGTTTTATCCAACGTTTATCATTGGATTAACAATGACGGTAATTTGGGTAATTTAATTCAAATTATTTTCATTTTTAATCTCATTTCAAAAAAAATAATTTTCTTACAATTTTTAATTATGGTCAACTCCAATCTGGAATGAAATTCTTTAAATTATCACAAAATATTTTCTCCAAAAAACGATATAACAAGAAAATTGAACATTTTTGGTATTCATTTTGCAAAAATATTTAATTTTGTCGCGAAGAATATTTTACGTTAATTGGTTGCATTTAAATGATATTTTGACCATTTTGGGTTTAGGTTTGGGTTGGGTTGGTTTGGGTTTGGTTAGGTTGGGTTGAGTTTGGGCTTTTCTTTGTGCAGATCAATTAAAGCCAAATGCATGTTAGTCCACAATAAACCGCAAGGATTATTTAGATCCTCTTCTGTTTGCCAAAAGACCTAAAATTCTCCAAACTGATTCTGGTGCCAACTGAGGTATTCGTTGGAAAATATTTTGTAGCCTCAACCCAAGCCATTATTTTATCAAATCTAATCCACGTGGTTTAAGGTCTTTTGATCAGTAAATTAATGACATAAATTTTGATAGTTAATTAAAAGATGACTTGCGATATCAGTGAAAATTTTTTTTTTATTATGACATGAAATATTTTCAGAATCAAACCCAACCCATCTCATTTGTGAAATTCTTTGCCTTTGTTCATCGAAAAAAAAAAAATTGTGAAGATCGACTCCATCCAACCAAGCCCACCATAACTACTGTAACAAAGAAGAGAAATTTCACACTGTCAAAAATATTGAAAAATTATTTACATTGTCATATGTTTGGCAAAAGACCTAAAAAAATTCCAATGGTTTCTAATAGTAACTAAGAAAAAATCATTTTAGACAAGATTTGAATTCTTCGAAAACTGCCACAATTAACAGACAATGTTTACGAATGTTTTATCTTTGGACTCAACCAACGATATTTCAGTCCAACCCAACCCAACCTAACCCAACCCAACCCAACCCAATGAATATTTTTCCAAGCCGTCCCTATAATGATTTTTTTGACGAATTTATGAAATTAAAATCAATAAGATCGCAGAGATGAACAAATCAATGAAATATTTGGGCAGCCAAGTGCAACTTGATTGTTCGAAGACTTTCACCTCTTGTGAAATTTCGATTTTTCAACGAACCAACCCAACCCAACCCAACCCAACCCAACTCACCACAACCCGACCCAAATCCAAATCCAAAAATGAATTTCATTTAATTGCAACCAGTTAACTTTAATTGTTGTAAAATGAACTAAACAAAATTTGGATTTTTAAACAATTTCCTGCTCATTATTTCATTGGGAAACCCAAATGTAACCCAAAATTAATTTACCGCAATTATCTAAACACGAAACATTGGAAATAAAAATAATGTAAAAAGTCGCAAATAAACTTTAATACGGAGCTCGCCATTTGCGCAGCTTGCCAGTGACGTATTATAATAAAACGAAATGAGTCCAAGAATATATGGAACGATATAGTAATTTTTATGCATTATTTCTGTCATAATTGACGACGTTTCCTTTGTCATTTTGCAAATTATGTAAAATATTTTCTCAGCAACCCAACTCAATCCAACCAAATTGAACTCGACTCAATTCAGATTTCAAAAAAGCAAAAAATAAGAAAAATTTTTTGGACGGGGGTGGGGTCATATATAAAAAATGGAAAATATCGAAAGCTGCAAAACCACTCGAAAATCGAAAACAAGGCCGGCGTGTGGGTCGTTGAAAAAACTGTCGAACGGAGCCCCCCCTTAATGTAATAAAACAAGGGTGGAATGTAATCAAAATAATCAAAAGTTTGGAAATTGTTAATTGGTTTATCCTTCAACGAACCCAAATCGCCCCCCGCCCCCACTTTTCAAACCCAGCTGAACATAAACGTTCTTTTTCGGAAAATCTATAATCGAAGGGATTTGTGGACAATTTACTGCTTCTTTATTTTTTTTTCAAACCCAAAACCACAGCCAACATTTAAATATTTAACATACGTTGCACTACAAGTACGTTTTGAAAAAAATAATTGCAGTTAAATTCGTTAATTAAAGTTTTTTCGGTTCATTGGCCCTGACCCAATTCAGACAAATATTATTTCGAATATCATTTGGGTTGGGTTGGATTTTAAAATTGGATTTGTCACATCATACTTACGCATATTTGGAATTCGTTTAATTTTTAATAAACTAAATCGAAAATCGTTCAAATAATAACAATATCATTCATGGTTATTAGGAATTTATAAATAATTTTATATTCTTCTTTATTTTCATCTAAATATAAAAATGGAGACTCAAAACTTAAATCATTGAAAAGTACTTAATTTAAATTAATTGTAGTTTCAAATTATCAACTTATGCATCACAATGGAAGGTAAAAGATAATTATCTAGTTGGAAGTGCTCATTGGGCAAATCACCAAATCTTTTATCGAAGGATTCGGATTGGATTTGGACTTGATTTAGTGGAAAAACTCATAATGGCTTTCAAATCCAAATCAAAATTTTTTTAAAGGGGTTGGTCTGGTTTTGTTCAACAATCATCAAATCTTAATAATTATTAAAATCCTGGATATTAATCCATAGATATTTCGAATTATTTTCATCCTCAAGGATTAGTTTAAGTAAATAAGATTTTGTTCCCCAAAAATAATTGAGGATCAATAAATAACAAAATTTTTTTGTATTTAACTTGGAATCCTGACGAGAAAATTATAGGAAAATATGTGTTTGGTTTCTTTCCTTAAATTTTATTGAGTTCAAGGTCATTGAACTAGCAGGATTTTTCAATTTGTGGAAAACACAACCAACAACAGCCTCCTACAATTTGGAATTACGAATTTGTCTCCAGCAATCTATTAGTTTTAGATGAAGACATATAAAAAAATTCGTGTCAAAAAAATGTAATGTCTTCCTTGAAGTTTCTACCAAGAGACCTCCAACCCAACCCAGCACAACGCAACTTCAAACCCCTACGACACGTCCAAACACAACAACAAATTTTATATCGAAACGTCGCCACTGTTGCATTAAATTTGCTCCTGGTTGTTACTTCAAATTCGAGTTTCACTCTCCTGACTTTGATTTCTATTTCACCTTTCAACTGTAATTGTTTTTCTGATTCAATGCAAATCTGCAAAACTTGTAGGTCGAATTGTAATTCAGATCATTGCTCTTCATTGTGATTTTTGTTTGTGGTCCAAATTTCTGATGATTGACTGAATTATCTTTGAATTTGATTTTCACTTTGTTGCAGTTGTTGATTAATTGCCTGTCTTATTGGGACTTACAAATTTCGTTAGTTGTGTTGGACTGGAGAGGAGCGCCTCTCCAGTCATACTTGACTCTGACTAGTGGTTGTTGAACATATTATAACATGGACTGGGATCGTGTTTTTGTTAGTGAATTGGACTTAGACAATTGATTCAATATGGACTTGATTAGGTTATTAACTCTGATCAGTTCTGCTTTGCACCTGGACTTGAACCGTTTAACAATTTGTTAATTTCATTGGATTTAATGTGGATTTGGTTTGATTTGAATCTCGGTCTGATCTGATTGAACTTATGACTATCTAACGAAATAAAAGTTGATCTGATCTGATTACTGATCATTTAGATTTGTAGTTGGATTTATGGGCATGAAGCCATACAAGAAAAGGGACTTGATTATGCTCATAACTCTGAAAGGTGGTGCTTTGCACTTGGACTTGGATTTATGGCCATCCAACCATATATAACTTCCATTATTCATTTTGAACTTATGTTCTTGAATCTCAGTGGTGCGTTTAACTTGGACTTGAACTTGACCTGATTCACCAAATTCACAAATTTTGTCGACCAAATTAAAAAAATATTCCTGTCAGGATATTGACAACAATTTTGAAAAAAATTTGTCGACTATTGACCTGACTTTCTGCCCCTGAGTAATAATTTTCTTTTTCTATTCTTTTGTCAATTTATTGCACATCCTCAATTACCTTGTCTATGGTCATAAATTTTAACCCGAACCCAGTGCATTTCATATAAATTGACATTTTTCAATTTTTTTAAATTCAAAGTTCAAAAGAATTTTACGCTTTTGTATTATTATCCAACAATTACCACAAATATAATTCAAATACCAAATAATTCAGATAAACTACCGAAATTGCCAACAAACGTGATTAGATCCAAACAGAAAAAAAAACCAATAAAAGCCCGGTCACATCCGCCTTAGAACAATAACCTGACAACCACGCCAATTAAGCCCGAAAACAAAAACTCGCTTAACCGAAACAATCGCCGACCGGACGTCGATTCACGACGACAATGAACCGGGGGGGGGGCAGCAACGTCGATTTTTAAAACAACCGAACGAAAGCGAAACGACGCGAACAACTCGCGACCAACTGCGGCTTTTTTCCGATCCAACGGAGAAGAAAGTAAAAACGAACGATCGGCGACCGATCGGACCGGTTCCCTTCGATTGGACTTTTACGTCGACGACCGTCTCCGCTGAAAGCGCGCGCGTAACCGTCTAACCTACTTTTCGGCCACGCCCGGTGCCCGCGCGGCGCAAAGTGAAATTCGTTTGTTCGACGGGTCGAGGCACTTGAATGGATTTTGCGAAGTGGACTTGTTCAAATTTCTGGAGTCGTCGCGAATTCGCCGTGAAAATTTAAATTTCTTTAACTCCGCTCGTAATGGTTTGTAATTGCAATCGTCGGCGTTTCCTTTCGAATCATTCGGAAATAATTGGCGGCGCGGACGAAGGTTGTCTCGTTTAGCGTCTGGGTAGAGTTAACACCAATTTATTTCCATAAACACGTGTGTACGAGTACAGGCGATCCAAAAATGTAATGTGTGTTTATAAATAAGAAGCCCAAAAATATAATTTTTTTTAATGTGTTTGATTTACTATCCACTACTGCTATTACCAGATACTCGAAGGAGCACGTGGAAATACAAAAGAAACGAGGCTCTAAGGAATTATTCGGAAATTCTTATGAACTTTTCAATTTTTTTCGAATTTAATTATGTACGTTTTCTTTATTCAATTAAATATAAAAAAATATCGAGTCTCCTTCGTTATAATTCCTCCTGACCAATAAATTATTCGGGTAATTTTGCATAAGCTTCTTCATCGAATATTTCGATCCACGAAATCATCGTCATTATTCATCGTTGCTTCTTTTTGGACTATGTCCCGATTTCTTCCTTCACACATCTTCCTCTTAGCAGATGATTGATGTATTTTGTTTGTGTTACCTCAAACGACCTGAAGAGTCCCAGATACATTGCTCTTATGGACATATGTTTTTGGAGTATTTTTTGCAAGAGATTTACATTGGTAGGGTAAAATTTGAAATCAACTTGCGTTAGACTGACTCATTCTGTATCATGATCCATGGTTACTAACTTAGAAATATGGTCAAGTGGCCTCAACGGTGTCCCAAGATCGTCAAGCTAAGGTTCCACAATGGGACAGAATCCTCCACTAACATAATTTTTATAATTATGTATAAGGAGAGGGTATTAGATTCCAATCCAGTCCCTTAACTCGAAAGGAAAATTATCCAAATCCAACCCAAAATTCTGTCACTTATAAACGAGTGAACCTGGGCAACGTGGATCAATACTTGATGCCCAATGCAATAAGAAAGAACCCAACCCAACCCAACCCAACCCAACCCAACCCAACTCAACCCAACCCAACCCAACCCAACCCAACCCAACATAACTCGATATGTTTTTTTTTTGTTAGCAACCTAATGTTTCGAAGCAAATCTTCCACATGGATTGAGACCATTGCCCTATAATTATGGGAAAATATTTTCGTATTTCCAAAGACTTCCTTCACAAAAAAATAATTGTTTATTTCCAAAGACTTCCTTCGCATTTTTTGTGATTAAAAAAAAATATTTTAATTTCAAAATTGTTATGTAATTAGCATGCATTGCATGGACTAAAATGGTGTATTATTTCTATTAAAAGTAAAAAAAAAAATAGCACCGCATTTTCTTGGTTCATATTCACTTAGGGTTCACTCGTTTCGTGGCCACGTGTTCTAATGATTTGAGGTTACGTCTCCCTCGTTTTCTTAGTTTTTATTTGTTTGCTCCTTTGTCTATTTTCATTTATTTTTCCATCACCTTTTCGTTCATTCCCCTTGTTTTTTTTTTTTTTAATTTTTTCATCTTCGCTTTAATTGACATTCCTCAAATTTTTCGAAAAAAAATGAGCCCCAAAATCGTTCTGCGTAATAATTACTTTAAGCTATTTGTATCCAGGTTGATGTAATAATGACGATTTGATTAACAAAAAAATAAAATTAATAATTAATCATTGATTTTTTTATTTATTTCGATTCATTGTTTTATTATTAGTATTTAGCGATTTAATATTTTTTCCAACCACTCACTAATTTTACACTAGTCTTGTTATTTTTGATTGTGTCACTTCACTTACTTTAACGTATTTCGTTTTCGTTGGCTTTCATTTTTGTTGTTATTTTATTATGATCTTCAACTGTATCCATTGTTTGGTTTCCGCTTTGTGACATTCGTTTTGGTCGGTCAACATATAGCTCTCCCTTCTTGCATTCTTTTTGCAGATTTTCTCACACCGTACGTTTCATTTGTTTGATTTTGTAATTGTTTTAAGTCATATCTAGACAGGATTAGATGGTCCGGGGCCATCTACGTCAATTTCCCACTTCAAATATAATAAAGTCGCCGATGAAGTAGAGCTCAAATCATTGTCCTTCATCGAGCAATAGATGAAGTGGAATTCAACTTAACGTCTGTAATACAAATCCCAACCCGTCAACCTTAGACTGCCCATATGCGTAGCTTAATAGGAGATAAGCAACATACATCGATGGGCTCTGGATTACCGGCAGGGTTGGTTCGATAAAAGTCGTTGAGTTGAGCTCTACTTTATCGATCCGGTTGGCGCATGCGCGATGTGAAATTGAAGTTAATTTCGTTTTATTGTTTCCTTTCGTTCACGTTATTTTTTGCTCCAGTTTCGACTTATCTCGTTGATTGCTTGGGCATGGTTGCTTTTTTAATTTTCATTAAGATCATTGATTTCCTTAATTTAATGCCGATTTATTTTTACTTTTAATTTTTTTTCTTATTTTTTATTTTATTTCACTACTTTTCGAAAAGTTTCCATTTCTGTTACATTATTATTATTACTTTACTTAACATCGATTATATTTACTCTTTTCTCAATCGCATAAATTTTGTAAATTTTATTGGTTATGTTCTAGTTCGTTTGCCTTGCTTGTAATATTACTTCATGCTTACTGTTGTGTAAGTTGGTTTGCTCGGCGAATTAGTCTATTAAACTACCACAGGTCAATTGTGGTGTCTCATTTATTACTACGTCCTAAAAATAACCATAGCATACTTTCACCTAATTTTAATATATGTAAGCGTACATTATTTGAAAATCACGAACGGAGTAAAAGATTCAGACCGACGAATCCAATTACTATTCTCTTATTTTATCTTCTTTTCTCATTTACATTTTAATGAAATAAATTTTAATTTTTGGCGTTTCTTTTGTATTTTACAAAACCACTTTGCAACTTATTCATTGCTTTGTTCACTTGCATCATCTCTTATTTTAATGATTTGGCCACGTATTTTAAATGTTTAGATTTTATGGGAAAACAGTTTATTGAATTTCCTCTCGTTCCAGATTTTCCAGGAATGTGCTTCGCCAGCACCCGCTGCGCGACCGTGGAACCGGGAAAGACGTGGGAGTTGACTCCGTTCTGCGGCCGTTCGACTTGCGTAGTGTCCGAAGATAAGCCACCACGTCTCCTCGAACTGGTCGAAGATTGCGGCCCACTCCCATTGGCCAACACCAAATGCAAACTTGACGAAGGTACGCACCGTTCGCAATTTTTAACCTAAACCGTAACATGGATTCTGAACGATTTTTTTTTTTTAATTTCGCAGAAAAGACCAACAAGACCGCGCCGTTCCCAGGGTGTTGTCCGAACTTCACCTGCGAAGAGGGCGCCAAATTGGAATACCCGGATATTCCCACAGTCGCACCCGTCCCCGAAGACTCCGCTGCCGCCACCACCACAACGGCCAAGTCGGCATAAGCACGTCGCGACCAACGCACGAATCACCCAAATTGGTTGAGCGATACTCCCCAATAACCGCCACACTTTTCGTCCCATCAATTAGGCCACAAAATAAAAAAAAAATCATTGGTGAAATGTATTGTTTTCAAGCAATGAAAAAAAAAACAGGATCGTTCCTCGAATATTTCACACAAAATTCCTCCTCACAAAAAAATCTCCAATTTCCAAATCCCGAGTCCCCATCTCCAATTTTTTCAATAAAATATAAAACTTCGAACTTCGAAAAATAACGTAGATGATCTAGAAAATGCTAATTTACCACGTCTTCGTTTTCACCAGCAATTTTTCCATCGTCTCTCCGTTCAGTGAGTGTACCGTACGGTTAAGTTAATTTTAAGGCGCTAGTGTCTGTGTCCTTTTGTGATAAATTTCTTATATTCCGATCAATATTATCCGCACTCACACGTGTTCTCTTTGTTTGGTATATATTTTTGTATTTAATATTGTAATATTGTATTGGAAATAAATTAATTTATTAAAATGCGTTTTTGTGTTGGTCAACGTTGAATTGGCAATGGTAAGTGGAACGAATGAAGTCGACCAAAGAATGTGATTAGAAACAAAGTTCAACAGAAAATTAAGTTAAGTTAAAATTAATTTTTGTCAATTACAAAAATTATTAAGCTATTTTTTGCAAAGTTTACTACGCAGTTGAAAATTTTAGAAAAATTGAGTTCGTCGTCAAATTAATTTAGATAAAATAAATAAAAGGAAAACGAGCCAAATTTGTTTATTTAAAAAAAAATGTAAGTATATAACGAAAGTTTATTACCCCAATTGAAACTTTACATTTACAGTGACGCAAAACGTCGTATTCCGATGTACTATAATCTACTGGGGGATTAACGATCCAAATCATGATTGTATTTATTTTAAACAATTTCTTATATTTTACGGTTCAGGCATTTTATCAATTTTTGGACATTTAATACAATTTTCTGAATTTGTTTCGTATAAAATTGCTTCGTGCAAATTACAATTTTGACATTGTTTGAATAATTTCATCATCATGTATAGGAAAATTATGACCTTGTTTATAATAATTTGTAGATCTGCGATGAGTTTATTTAAATTTAATTTCTATTTTTTTTTTTCACATCAGTCAAGTGTGCCTTGTGACAAACTTAATACATAAATGTTTTTACTTCAAACAGTGTGAATGAGATGCCAATTTAAATTTTACATTGCATTAAAATCAAGAAGAATGTTTCATTGACATAAAATAAATATATTTTTTCTTAAGTTTGTTGGAATTTTTTTTGCAATTTGGTGTAATTTGCATGTTTGGCAATGTTGTAATTTTTTGTGTACATTTACATTTTCATTGAAATTCATATTTATTTATTTTAGTAGTTTTTAGTTTTGTTTATTTTTGACGATTTTTTAAAAATGTTTTTATGCCATTTTCGTGTCCAAGGTCACTTCTGTCCATATTTCCTGTGAATCTTAAAATATTGCATTTTTTATATTGTTTTACGCTTTAGGTCATTTCGTCAACTTTTATATTATTAGGCAATGTCAATATTTAGAATTCGTTTACATTATTGTTTCAAACTTTGTTCGCATTTTTTATTGAGTTGGGTTGGATTGAGTTGGATTGGGTTGGACTGGGTTGGATTGGATTGGGTTGGGTTGGATTGGGATGAATTGGATTGAATCAGGTTGGGTTGGGTTAGATTGGGTTGGGTTAAATTTCTTTTTTTTTTGAGTTGTCTGTTCACAAATTTTTAGGTTAGAAAGTAGAAAGTAGTAACAAATTTGATTGGCTTACTTCAAGAATAAAATAATATGAAAACGGGGAAAAATAATTATTTTTTTTTAATTGATCGAATGTGGTTTGAACCTTTGTGATCCTTCAACCAGACCCAAGTCAACATAACCCAACCCAACCCAACTCAACCCAACCCAACCCAACCCAACCCAACGGAACTCCAACCCGAGTCTATGTGATCGTAAGAACTTGGGATCAAACAACATTTATTAAAATTTTGTTAATTTTGTTACTAATTCATTTTCGATTTTTGACAATTTTGTCAATTTAAATTTTTTTATATTTGATACAACTGGCAATGAATATTTTAAGTTTTTGCTGCAATTTGGAAATTTTGCAAATTTGTCTCCTGGTTATTTTGACGTTCGTGAAAATTTTACCTTTTGAAATGACATTTTTTGTCCACTTGAAACGCACAAACAATTTTGCATTTTTTGCAGTTTTCGAACTTTCGATGAAAATTTTGGCATCTGACATGTCATCACATCAATCATTTAAATTTTAATTTGACAAGTTTACTAAAATTAAAGCGGTTTGTCAATTTTTAAATATTTTTTTTTGTTATTGCTCTTTAAAAATTTCAAATATTCCACATATAAATCAAGTTTTAATTAAAATTATTTAAAATTGAAAACTTTCTAATGTTAAACATATCATGTTTGATCGACAATACTTTTTTTAAATACTTCGAATTATTAATTATTTTTTGCTGCTTCGCCTGCACAATGAAATATGATATTTTCACTTAGAGAAAAGCCCTTAAACTTTACTGATACTAATAGTCTCACTATTGCCCAGCATTTATTGAATCCAAATTAATTCGTCTGTTCAAATAAATATTCGAAATTAAAGCACGATTTACCGATTTTTTTGCGAATATTTACCTTTCACCCAATCGATTTACACACACCCCCAGTACTCCGGCGATATTCAACTGCATCCACAGTGTAATTAAATTGTAATTAGGTGTAATTAAAACCCAGTCGATCCTGATATTAGCCTAAGCGCGTAAGCGTTGGCGGTTGACACGTTGGCACAAAGAAGCGTAACAAAGTGGTTCAAGAACACTTTTTTTTTACAAGAGGTGTCTCCACACACAAGTGTGTACCACTACAAAAAAAAGCAAATTTGTGTCAAGTACTCGCTAGAGTCATACAGGCACCTGTACAATTCGAACCGGCCGAGTTTAAAAGTTGGGTAGGTGGCAACTTATCGCAAATAAAGTGGAATTGTAAAAAGTTATCTTGGCTGACGTATGCGACCCAACAGTGGGCGTGCAATGTGGGTTGCCTCTTGTTTAAATAAAAATGCAATTCTACAACCCTATTAAATAAGTCAGAATGATTTATTGAATTAGCACAAAATATTTATATTAATAGAAAAAAATATATATTAAATAACATGCTCCACGACCCTATAAATAAATTCGGTGACGTCAAATAATACTTCAAATTTGTGAGTGGGGGAACTCCTCTCCTGCCCGCATATCCCTCACCCTCCTCCTGTTCTCCTCATTCAATTCCCCCAGCTTCGCCAAAAATCTCACCCCCTCTCCGTTCTCCCCATGCTTCTTCTCCATTCTCCTCTTCCCCCATCTTTACTTGTATACACTGTTTTCCCAGAGAATTCGCATCTCCTGTACTCCTCGTTCATCCAAATTTTTATTTCCTCGTTCCCACACCTGCACCTTGCAATAAATCTTCTTCCGGTGTCCCCCCTCCCTCCACTTTTATTACTTTGTATTTTGTGTCGTATTTTGCCTTCTCTCCTCACTTGCCTTCACCTATCTAATATCTGTCTTTCCACTTGTTTTCCCTCTCCTCTTCTCCTGTTGTCTTTTTCCCAGGATATTCTAGCCTTTTCCAGAAGCTTTATACTTCCCTCCGCCCACTTAGATATGTTTGTTCATTCTCTTAGCATCCCTACTCCTTATTTCCTCTATTGCCATCCTTACCAAACTTTGCCTGTCTCGATGGCCTCGAGGCATTCACGCCCTAATCAGCTAACTTCGACATTTACATGTTCGCAAAGCCCATTCATTTACACAACCCAACCGGCGAAGATTTTTGAAAATTAGGCCAAAATTACTTTGCGACTATTTTTACCAGAATTACAGTACCACAGACGCCATTGGCAAAATAACCAGACAGAGTTTGTGACTAAGTCGCTATGAGTTGTCTACGATTGTTTTTTATTGCGAAGAGATGATTAAAGATGAAGTCGCGCTTTTGTGGCTTGATGGGAGCAATTGAAGTTCGATTTGGGTTGAATTAGGTTGATTAGGTTGACTATCAGCCGCTGCTGATAGTCAACGATGTAAAATTAAGTTTGAAAAGTCCTTTCATTTGACAACCAACATCAGCATTCCTTTACTTGTTCTTGACGTCGACATTTAAATTCTCTTGAAGATCAATTACGCAACTCAATTCAATTGAGTTGCGTAATTGAGTTGAGTTGGGTCGGGTTGGGTACGATTGGGTTAGGTTGGCACACTACGTATAACAGCGGTTTACATAATTAAAACAACAATTCAAGTTCAACAGTTCAACAATGCAGTTTAACATGAACTGCACCTTAAAAAAATGTTTTTAAAGAAACGTTAAATTAGGAGTGATTTACGATAAGTCGTAGAAAAACGTAAAACAAACAATCAACGCAACAGGTTGGGGTTGCGATTTACTCTAGTCAAACTAAATCTTAAGTGCTCTCATTAACCGTACATGACAGCTCTATTGTATGTGTATCCGGACAAAAATTAGATCCAAGAAGGAACTTGTCGAGAACATCATTTGCCCATAATTCGTGATTAACGTTTATTTCAATTTTGTGATAAGAATCGATTTTGTGTCTTTGTATTGATTTTAATATCCAGGGTTTCTATCTCATTTAGCAATCGGCTCGGGCACAAAAAAAATAAGAAGAGTATTCAAAAGTACATACCTTCGTCGCTGCAGCACGGGCACCAGTACCAAATATAACTCAGGATCTTCATCTAGAAACAAAAAATAAAATAAAAGGAAACGAACAAAAAATAAATTTATAAAAAACACAAAGTACATAAAAAACGACACATCATGAAATGAAACCGAGGCTGGTAAATCACAACCAAGACATAGTCGGAATAGGCAAAAGCAAAATAAGAAAAAAACCTTTCGGTTGCTGGTGTATCAACGGTTTTACAAATTGATACAGAATTGTCATACGATTTATAATCGATTTCATTGGTCTTCACCAAAAGCAAGATCAATTAACCCCTTTAGCCAATTAGGCTAAGTGTGCCACGTACCGATGCGTATTATTATATTACCGATCTAGATCAATGATCTCAATTCAAGTAACTCAATAAATAAATTCTTACTAATGGGACTAAGTAACCTCACGTGTTCGGGACGTGTCGTTTCGAGGCGATTTTCTTGTTAAAATTAATTTAAAACGAAATTGTTCCTAACGTTTCTTTATCCCGTTTAGGTTTGTGTACGTCGCTCCCTGCCCGAATTTGCACGTTTCGTACCGACTGACCCGCGCAAGAGCAATATCTTCCACGAATCAAAAATACATTTAAATAAAGTCGCCCAACGGAGGCTTCCAACTCATCGTCGTCAGATAATCGCAACTCAGACGAGTCGCCACGTTCTTACTAACTCTGATCAGTAACCTTGCGTTTTCGGAATGTGTCGTTTTGAATTGATGTAAACGTAGAAATTGCATCTATATTTTTTCTTTTATTTAATTGAGTTGGGTTGGGTTGCGTTTTGTTGGGTTGAGTTGGGTTGGATCGAGTTGGGTTGGGTTGGGTTGAATTTGACATTTGCTTGCTTTGTTGGCGTTGTTCCCACTGTTTCTGGTTTTCCTCTCAGTTTCCACTTTAATATTCAACTTTATTTTAATTTCTTTTTCTCCCGGAGTTATTTTCGCTGTCGCCAAATGCAATTCAATTTTGTGAAATTTAAAATCTGGATGTCGCCGTGGGGCGTTCAGTAATAATTGTGAGAATCTCGAACGTCGTTTTAATGCTTGATTTTGAGTATTCCCCTTTGAATGGCCACATAAATTGTGAAACGTTAAAAAATGGACTAGAAATAACACCAGAAACCGCAAATGTTAATTATAGTCTAATTTAGTTGCCACTATAATAAGAGAATTTTTTTTAATGCAGTGATCGTTGAAATTATCTTATCAACATTTTATCCATCGATTTTTTCTTCTAACATACTTCACTGTTGCTGATTAGTTTCCGGTTCCTTGTTCTTCAACGTTATCTTAATTTCCTTCATATCCAAATTAGGTTTGTATTTGTTTCTTTTTTCTTATTTTTGCTTTTATGTAATTGATTTTTTCAGTCGATTTTAATCTGTTCCTTTAATTTAATTCATATCGACGTTAAGTTTGCTTTGCCTTTTTCCATTATCCAGTTGTTTGCGAGTCGATTTTGGTTTGTTTTTGCCTTTCATTGTTACTGTACTTTTTCAAGTATCAATTTCACTGATGTAAGTGCTGAGATAGAGAACTCGATACGAGTGGTTGCTATAGGTTTTCTCGGCCGACACGTTATTAGATTTGTAATTCGATCCAATCGCGACTTAATAAAATAAAAAGCAACGGACTCATTCTTGAAACGTTTTCCATGTTCGAATGAAACTGTCGACGTTTCGATTTTTGCGCCTGATTAACACGACGACGCGAACGTTTCCATTAATCACTCGATCACGAGACGAAATAAAATAACCCGACGTAAATCGACCACAAAGGATCGCCGAGGCGAAATTTACAAACTACGAAGCCGGTCGGTCATTTAAATTTCGTTTAAAACGAGTCGTCCGGCTTCGTTTCAATGAGCACCCCCCGAGTAACTCCAGACTCCGCGCCTGCTCCGAACAACCCCCGAAACAAGGTCGCCGGCCGTCCTCGTCCGTCGCGCACGCACCCCATCCGTCCGTTCCTGTCCCTCTCGCCGCTTCTGTTTATCAAATCGTGTACGTTACGCTAACTAGCAACCGTGCGCGTTTCCGTCACTCTTTGGCACGCAATAAACCCGCGTCGCGTCTCGCTCGGCTCCACGCAAGCCCGTAGGAATGCCCGCGCCAGGTTTCCACCAATTTTCAGTCAGTGCACTTTTCGATCCGGCGCGTTCATGTGGGCGTCCGCACGGCCGCGTTATTTTATTTTTTTTGTTTCACATGAGAGGAGAATGGTCACTTGAACCGGGCGAGTGATGAGTTGGGTCGAGTGATTTTTCGAGTGCGCGCGCCCGGCTAAATATTTACGGTAAAGTTTATTGGATAAATAACAGAGAATAACTAAGACTTAAATGAAATGTTAAAACAAAAAAAAATCGCGTTTCAGTGCGTTAAGATACAAATTTTGCTTGGGATGCAAATTTTGCCTGGGATGCAAATTTTTCGTTCGTGTGTGCGTCGTTTCATAATCGATCAAATCCCACCGTAAGGGAGATGGGAAATTGTGCTAGATTTTATCTTCGTGGACCCTCTCATTTATCCTCACGCATCTCATCGCAAATTATCGACCAACGACGGGTTAGAACGAAATCAGAAATGAAGCGAACGAAAGTTATGCGTCACTAAACATCAATAGTCAAGGGTTAATGCGTTGGTAATAAATGGATTTGGTCCCGGGGGAATTTTCACCCTATCTGCCCAGTACGTCACCACTGGAATCGTTCTCAGTTGTTCCCCGATGTATTCTCAAATATCTCCAATTTTCTAAAATCTCACCTTCATTTTCACAATGGCTCTTGAATCTGTTGGTCACTTGACTGCTGTCTTTATTATCATCAATCATCTTTAAAGCTCCTCCCACCAGTTGGATAAAAAAATAATGAAAGGGATATTTCTAGTTGGAACATATCGAAGGGATTATTGAGGATCGTTCCAATCTTATACTATTATTTTTTTTATCATCCTTCATCGTCAGTATACATTTTTGTCCAACGATTCTTGGACTTAAATACCATTCTTGCATTTCCTATTAAACGAAATGTGTTAACCCAGACCAATTATATCCAACCAAACCACATCCAAAGAAACCAAATTCGAACAAATACAACCCAACACAATTTTGATCTACTGAGCAAATCCAACCCAACCCAACCTCATGTCCTTTAATATAATCTGTCGTAATTATTCCCCATTGGTTGATATATTCCAAATCCTCGGCCACCATTTTTCAATTTTTTCCAAAAGGAGAGGATGAAAAAGATTTGCATGACCAGTTCCACAAAAACATCTTTTTCATAAGTCGCCATTTTTTTAAGGGCTTCATAATTAATTTAATTTATTAAAGAAATTGCTTCGTCGAGCTTTTCGCCCCAAACGCAATCCTCCGTAATTCAATCGAACCAAATCGAGTAGTCCAAGCTGATTATATGCAATTTTTACGATCTTTTAATGTTTGACAGAACTTACTACCTCGGGCTTTTCGCCCCAAACGCGGTCCACCACAATTCAATCGAAACGAACCCAGCCCTGCGCAAATAAAGTCGTCCAAACCTAATTTTCCTTCGATCCAAACAAAGACAGCTCAGTCTAACTTTGCTCAATCGAAACAAGTCCAACCCAATCATGTTTCATTTAAATAAAACGCTCCGCTATTATTTACCATTTTTCCATTCGTCTAATTTACCAAAGAAATTTTCGCCCCGAACGTGAGCCCCCATAGTTTAATCCTTACAACTCAAGCCCTACACGAACCAGGTGGTCCAACATTAATCTTCCTTACATCCAAACAAACACAGCCCAACCCAACTTTGCTCAATGGAACAAATTCAAACCAGATTTGATAAAAACTCCATTGTTATGATTTTTAAGGGTCCGCCCTTTAAAAATATTCACCGATCCACTTGTATTTATTAATCCATTCCAAACAAAAAAATTTTCAATAAAACGCTTATTCAAACCAAAAAAAAAACAAATCGTCCCAAACAAACCTAACCAATGTTAACCACACGATCCAAGAACGTCCACCCTACACAAATAAACTCAACAACCCAACGCTGTCTCAACACTGTCTCCAATTCAGTTCTTCAAGTTGACATACTAACAACCTTGAATTTCCAATGATTATCAACGATTTTTTATAGTTGAATTAGTAAATCCATTTAATTCTAACCACCCCAGTGCAAACAATTCCATTACAAACAGTTCTAATCCTAACAATTCCAAACCAACCGAACGCAACTCACAACTGGATATGAGAAGGTTGGGTTGGGTTGAGTTTAGTTGCGTTGGGTTGGGTTGAGTTGAACCCAACCCAACGCAATGATATGAGAAGTTTGGGTTGGGCTGAGTTTAGTTGCGTTGGGTTGGGTTGAGTTGAACCCAACCCAACGCAACTAAACTCAACCCAACCCAACCTTCTCATATCCAGTTGTGAGTTGCGTTGGGTTGGGTTGAGTTGAACACAACCCAACCCAACGCAACTAAACTCAGCCCAACCCAACCCAACCTTCTCAACTCACAACTGGATATGAGAAGGTTGGGTTGGGCTGAGTTTAGTTGCGTTGGGTTGGGTTGGGTTCAACTCAACCCAACCCAACCTTCTCATATCCAGCTGTGAGTTGCGTTCGGTTTGATTTGGAATTGTTAGGATTAGAATTGTTTGTAATGGAATTCTTTGCACTGGGGTGGTTACAATTAAATGGATTTACTAATTCAACTATAAAAATCGTTGATAATTCAATCCCGTTCCGTATTTTCCCAAAGAAAGTTAAAAAATTTAAACTCTACTACTTTCTTCTCAAACATTTATTGCCTAGTTGTCATCACCCTTACGTCGTTTTCGACGTTCATTTGTTATTAAATCAGTTTTCAGAGTGTGGATGTCATCGTTGGCGTTTTAGCCGCATCCGCATACTACGCATAATAAAATAAACTTTGTACTTGAACTTGCCGCTTTGTGATTAATCAGGAGGAAACATGTTTTTCTCAAAACACATTTTTTTACTTCTCTCGGTTTCTCTTGGCTTTTACGACTTAATTGCGCCATACAATAGAAATATTCGTATTTTTGCTTTGTTTGTGTGCGTGCGTGTATCCTACATACTTAAATATTTTTTAAAATCATTGTACGTTATATACATTTTATTCTTCTGTTTTAATTTTTTTGCTTGTATTGCTTTAAATTCTTTTTCTTTGAAAACGGCTCTGGCCATAAATGGCACCTGAAACAAACCAAACCCATCTCACACATCTCGACATCTCGAAGTCATTATTTTCAGCATTCTTTGCTGAAACTGATTTTTTCTAAACCCAACTGTGGCTATAAAATTTTGCAACGCGTTGTTGGGTTCGGGTTCCAGTTCGTTCGGCAACAATTTAGCTCCTTTTAACTTAAACTGATTAAGTGCATCGCCATCGTCCGATTGAACTGGGTTTAGGTTGTCATTAAGCCCAACTTGTCACAACGCAACCCAACTCGATCGAACGAACCCAACACATTTCAAATTTGCTTTCGCGAACAACTCAATCCCACTGTCGCAACGTACACTTCCGGTCATCGAAACGTCGTTGGGTTTAAAAATCATTTTCATTCAAAAATAACGCACGTCGTTGCACTTTAGATTTTGGGTCCATTTGAAACGAATCTGTTTACAAAAAATGCGAGTTTTGAAATATTTTCAACTATTGGCTTTAAATTGAATATTACATGTTTTTTTTTTTTGCTTGATACAAAACAAAAAATTAGCTTGAGTTGGTAGATTTATTTTAGGTTTGTGGAAAATTTGAAGATTGGAACTAGCGGTTGCGTTGGGTTGGGTTTGGTTTGGTTTGGTTGGGTTGGGTTTGGTTGATTTGCGTTGGATTGAGCTGGGTTTGTATGGTTTGGGTTAGGTTTGGTTGGATTGGGTTAGGTTAGATTAGGTTGGGGTTAGATTCTGATCCAAACCATTCTTGTTTCCTATCGCACTTGCAAAGATGATTCCCACATCAAAGCAAGTCATCTTTAAAAATTGATGAATGTTTGGGTTGCTCACCTGACTAATAACGTGAATAACTTGGTTAACAATATTTCTTTAAATTTTCGGTCATTCTGTCATTATTTTTGTAGTTTTGTATTAATTTTGTGGTTGGCTATTTCATTCATAGCTCGCTGTGGCACAAATAGGACTCAATAGGTCGGAATCAAAGTTACAATCATTGTGACGTTTATTTCTCGAATAAAATCCAAAAGCCTTCGCCGAGATTCGAACCCGCAACCTTGGAATTACTAACCGACTGTCTAGACAATTACACCAGCAGCTCTTTAACTTTGACGATGAACAGATCAGGTGACATATCACCTACTGCAATTATTCATTTTATTCTTATTAACTAATTTTAAAGCCACGGCGTCATTACAAACGTTCCTCAACTTCGCAATTTTTTTTTTTAATTGATACCGTACGGATGTTTGGAAGGCCGTCCGTTTTCTAACGATTGGCACATTAACTTCCACTATCATACATATTCATACACGATTTCCCAATCGCAATCGTTTGACCTTAAGATTACTGTATATTTATCAACGAACTGCATGAGTAATCTTTAATCAGTCCCAACAAAAATTATATCATCGCCGGACGCGACGTTCTAATCCTGCGACTCGGTCGCCGAATCACACGTTACACTTTATTTTTCAGTATGTTTTTTTCTTAAATCGAGCTAACTAAAAATGTGCTTAAACGAAGTGCGCGCGTAAGTTCCTAGTGGCGGCGACCCTCGCCCCCGAGCGCAGTAAATATGCCGGGAATTGTGGTTTTCAGGAGAAGATGGAGCGTGGGATCGGACGACTTGGTCGTCCCCGGCATATTCCTCTTCACCATACACTTAATATGGTAAGTGCGACGTTTATCTATCACATCCGCATGCGACGCTTAATTTTTTTTTTTAATTCGCAAACATGTAAATCGCGGATTAGCGAACAAAGGACGTGGCGAAATTCGGGTTCGGCGCGCCGAAAATCGTTACGTGGGGTCCGCGTCGTTAACAAAGGCTCCGGGTTCGAATGGCCCGCGAAACTGCGTGTAAATGGAGCCGGAGTAAACATTCGTTCCACATGTGCGAACGTGACGTCGGGCGCCCAGCTGACCGGGTTATTGATCGGCGAGTTTTGCGTTGATGTGCTCGATCATCGACTTGGGAAACGTCGACACGTTTGCGTTTTTCGCGCACTCGAAATGCAAAAAATTTTGTTGATGCGTCGAAAATGGCGACGAGGAAACTCAGTCCATTAATTTTGATTTATTTCGTCGTCTTTCGCCGTCAAGAGCGTCGATTTGTTCTCATTTTGTTGTTTGTATTTATTTCGTCGGTTATTGCATTCATTTATTTCCATTCCCGTTTGTCCATTTACTTCGTTTTGTTTTATTTTCGTGATTTTTCTAGTTTTATTCTTTTGCGTTTTATTTATTTTTTGAACTGATATTTCACCATTTGTGGTCATCCTTGTCGTTTTCTTATGACCCGTCCAGTAAATTTACATACATTATTTTTCTCCCTTTGTGAAGTTTCTCTATTTTTTTTTAATTTTTCTTCGTGTTTAGAAACTGTTGACAAATCTCAACGTGCAATGATATACGTGGAACTGCATTACTGCATTACTACATTACCCATTTACGTACCAATTCGGGCAGCAACCAAATATACACATATTCGATATACGTCACCGTCGTCTTAATTTGTTTTATTTTGACTTTCTACTCATATAATTAATTCTACAATTATCTATAAAGAAATTACGCTTATATAGCAACAAGAAACTTCAATTAAATTAATTTGAATGATAACTCAGAACACTTATCGTGTTTGCAAACGTTTTAATTTTAGTAATATTAATTAATAATATTTAAAATTTTAATAATTCAAATGAGCCAGCTTTGAAAACGATATAACGAAACTTACAACGCAACCTAAACCAATTATTTTAAGTGTCGTTCGACTTACTTGTGTTAAGCAGCATCGTCTTGAGTTGGATTTGTAAAAAGTATGACATATAAGGCTAACGCCTATGAAAATAACATCAACGTCGTGATTAACAACACTCAATTTCAGTGCCTTGATACACAAATAAATATTTCATTAAATTTACTGACGTGCTGATCTATTGCAGCGTTACTTATTTTGAACATTTTCAGTGCATATTTCAGATCCGACAAACCGTCGTAATAATATTGTCGAACATTTTCAAGAATGTTAAGAATTTTCAATATTTGCAATTCTTGCGAATTCGATCTTTCGACATTTTTATGTAATTTTACAGTTGCGACACTTTTACACTTTTGGCGATTTTAACACTTTAGCTAATTTGAAATTGTTTTATTTTTTTCTTTTTTCTTTTTCTGTTGGTTAAAATCATTTTATTTCAAGTGACGTAAAATAATACCAACATTTTGTACTTTGAGCGAACCCAACCTACCCGAACCCAACCCAACCCAACCCAACCCAACCCAACTAAACCTAAATAAGGCAAACGATATTTTTCAAAACATTTTTTTTTAAACTTCCAGAAGCTCCTAAAAATAATTTGCATAGGTAGACGACCGCAGGAAATAATAAAACTGTTAGAATTGTCAGTTAAAACTGTTAGAAAATATTTTGTAAAGTTTGGCAATTTTTTACATTTTTAGCTAATTTTACAATCACGACACTTTTAGTGATTTTAACACTTTAGCTAATTTGAAAGTGTTCAATGTCTTTTTCTTTTTTCGACTAATTGACATCATTTCATTCCAATACAAATAAAATAATGCCAACATTTTGTGCTTCAAATTTTAACTTGAGACCTATTTTAAATTTGAAACTTCCAGAAGCTCCTAAAAATAATTTGCATAGGTAGACGACCGCAGGAAATAATAAAACTGTTAGAATTGTCAGTTAAAACTGTTAGAAAATATTTTGTAAAGTTTGGCAATTTTTGACATTTTTAGCTAATTTTACAATCACGACACTTTTACTGATTTTAACACTTTAGCTAATTTGAAAGTGTTCAATGTCTTTTTCTTTTTTCGACTAATTGACATCATATCATTCCAATGGAAATAAAATAATGCCAACATTTCGTGCTTCAAATTTTAACTTGAGACCTATTTTTAATTTGAAACTTCCAGAAGCTCCTAAAAATAATTTGCATAGGTAGACGACCGCAGGAAATAATAAAACTGTTAGAATTGTTAGTTAAAACTGTTAGAAAATATTTTGTAAAGTTTGGCAATTTTTTACATTTTTAGCTAATTTTACAATCACGACACTTTTACTGATTTTAACACTTTAGCTAATTTGAAAGTGTTCAATGTCTTTTTCTTTTTTCGACTAATTGACATCATTTCATTCCAATGGAAATAAAATAATGCCAACATTTTGTACTTCAAATTTTAACTTGAGACCTATTTGAATTTGAAACTTCCAGAAGCTCCTAAAAATAATTTGCATAGGTAGACGACCGCAGGAAATAATAAAACTGTTAGAATTGTCAGTTAAAACTGTTAGAAAATATTTTGTAAAGTTTGGCAATTTTTTACATTTTTAGCTAATTTTACAATCACGACACTTTTAGTGATTTTAACACTTTAGCTAATTTGAAAGTGTTCAATGTCTTTTTCTTTTTTCGACTAATTGACATCATTTCATTCCAATAGAAATAAAATAATGCCAACATTTTGTACTTCAAATTTTAACTTGAGACCTATTTTAAATTTGAAACTTCCAGAAGCTCCTAAAAATAATTTGCATAGGTAGACGACCGCAGGAAATAATAAAACTGTTAGAATTGTCAGTTAAAACTGTTAGAAAATATTTTGTAAAGTTTGGCAATTTTTGACATTTTTAGCTAATTTTACAATCACGACACTTGTACTGATTTTAACACTTTAGCTAATTTGAAAGTGTTCAATGTCTTTTTCTTTTTTCGACTAATTGACATCATTTCATTCCAATGGAAATAAAATAATGCCAACATTTTGTACTTCAAATTTTAACTTGAGACCTATTTTAAATTTTAAACTTCCAGAATCTCCTAAAAATAATTTGCATAGGTAGACGACCGCAGGAAATAATAAAACTGTTAGAATTGTCAGTTAAAACTGTTAGAAAATATTTTGTAAAGTTTGGCAATTTTTGACATTTTTAGCTAATTTTACAATCACGACACTTTTAGTGATTTTAACACTTTAGCTAATTTGAAAGTGTTCAATGTCTTTTTCTTTTTTCGACTAATTGACATCATTTCATTCCAATGGAAATAAAATAATGCCAACATTTTGTACTTCAAATTTTAACTTGAGACCTATTTTAAATTTTAAACTTCCAGAAGCTCCTAAAAATAATTTGCATAGGTAGACGACCGCAGGAAATAATAAAACTGTTAGAATTGTCAGTTAAAACTGTTAGAAAATATTTTGTAAAGTTTGGCAATTTTTGACATTTTTAGCTAATTTTACAATCACAACACTTTTACTGATTTTAACACTTTAGCTAATTTGAAAGTGTTCAATGTCTTTTTCTTTTTTCGACTAATTGACATCATTTATTTTCCATATTTTCCAGAAATTCAATCGCTAATATAAAATTTCGATTGTCGAGGTCTCACGTTGCATTAGATGCCATGACGAATAAAAACTCCTCGGGAAATTCTCAGCGAAAAAAATTGGTTACTTCCAAGAATGGAAACGAATCATTCTCGTTTTGATTTATGTCTCTGATTGACATTAATCGTCTTATTATTTCGCACAACCGAAAACACATCAATCATTTCGATTGATTAAAGAAAATGGGGGATAATTCTTGTTAAATGGATTATAATACTTACGTCCGAGACGAAGGAGTTTGTTCATTTTCGTTTGAAATCAATCAAGGATAAAATAATTCTTCTAGAAATTATCGGTGAGAATAGCCTTAACATCATAAGACAAGTAAAAACTTAATTGATCCTAACAATCATTTTGATTTATGTCTCTGCTTGACATTAAGTGGCTTATTTTATTTCGCACAACAAAATACATCAATCATTTTGACTGACATAACTAAATTTTTATAAATATGTATATATATATTGAACGTTTTAATCAACTGTTAAATAATTCGAAAAAATCCAACTAAATTCACAGCCGTCAATAAAAAATTCTTCAAAGTCTGAACGCAAACAAAAATTTCCATTGAACAATTTAAAAAATCTAACCCTAAAACAATTTATGGAGATGTCCACGAGGTTCACATGTCTTTATAGATTTCAAGGCCAATTCCACATGAAATTCGTATTAATGATTGACGTTTTTTTTTAACACAAATTAAATATTGTAATCGAGCTACGTGTTTTAATTTATATCTGAGATAAACAAGTTTGTTTGTTGCAATTACCAGTTAGTCTAAACAAATTTCAACATAGATAACCAAATGGTGTCGCGGAATCCGGGAATTTGAAGTTGGTGAAAATAATTCAACGATTAAACGATTCGAGAGATGGGAGAAATGCAATTGACTAATTTTCGAGATTCGTAAAAATTGAATTTCGAGTCTTCGTTAAGTAATTCTCCAAAGTCCGAAAACAAGTTTGAAAAATTGAATCCAACGACTAGAGAATGCGAATGTATTAAGGTGATGGCGGTTGTTTCGCTCTATCGTCAGCTCATCAGACCACCACACATACATTTACCGTGGAACATTAAACTATGAAAATGTAAAAAAACGTTCAAAAACTTAAACTTATTATTAAAAGTCACCACCTTGAAAATGTGAATATAACATAAACTGTATAAAATGCAATAAATTGGAAAATTACATTAACTTATCAAAAATCTTTCATTGTTTTTTTTTTTCATTTTTTCGTTTATAGTAATTTTCGTCAACGTTGATTGTATAGATAATTGTGTATCGATGCTCGAGTTTATTAGTTGGTTTGGAAGACATTTCAATTCCAAAATTATGTAAAATGCAGATTGCACTTTGTACTCAATACAAAAAAATGCTACAAATGATTTATAATTCAAACCAATTTTCCTTGACTTTTACGACTAAATTACTTTCAAGAATAGAGAAGCGCACAAATCATTTTGATTTATGTCTCTGCTTGACATTAAACGACTTAATTATTACATCACATTCAATTTTAATTTTAGCATCGCCTTTTTTGAATTTAAAATTAAGGAATATTTTTCCCAAACATTTTCAAATTTTACGCATTTTTTAAATTCTCCGAATTTGTTCAAATTCTCAAAATCTTTTCAAAGCTCGTAATTTTTTGACATTTTCGAAATGTTACAAATAATCAAATATACTCAGCAATCCCCAAATATTCCCAGTAGTAATACACGTACAAATTTTGTAATTATTAGATATTGCTATTATTCGATAATACTATTCAATTATTAACATAATTTTGAAACACCCAAATAAAGTATTTTGAACACCAAGCGTCCGGTTTACACAAGAGACACGAAAGATTTATCATCTAATTTGTAAGTTTTAGATCTAGGAGACCCGACAACTTCAATTTGACTTGTTCGAACTGCAGTTTTACTTTTAAAGAGGCGGTGGCTAATCAAATGAAAAAGTAAAAAGTTAGAATTGAGCAAATAAAGAACAAATAATAACAAAGTATATGGGACTGACATAGAACAAAAAATGCTTCGATACGAAATCACCTAAATGACCGAAATTGAACTAAAATAAGTGTAGAAATATATGACAAAAAATCTATCGGAAATTAAACACAATGGGGAGGAAAAAACTATACGAAACAAACGAAAAATATCACCCAATAACATCAATGAACTAACACAAAATCGACACTTAAAAGAAAATGAAGCCAATTAAACTTTCTTTTGGCTGCAACATTGTTATAATCGAACTATAAACGAGAACAAGTTGAATACATGAAAAGGCTACAAATAAAAATATATATAAATAACGAAAATTAAACAACTAAAATAACAAAGAACAAATGTGTGAGTTTTTTTTTAAAACATGGCACTTGCATATGGCCCGAAAGAAAATTTCTTATTTTTTAAAGCAATAACTTAACAAGAAACATCAGTTTATTCCTATTACATTTGCTATATCTCGAAAACGGTATCGAGTACGGACGGCAAAGGATTCTAAAAGGTAAATGGGGTTACACACGGGCGATGTTTATACAGCGTCGTCCAATTTTGCTTCCTATTATCAATATATCATATCTGTCATAAATATTCCTCATTCACCAACTTTTCCTTGCTTTTATTACTTTATTGCGCGCAACAAACATGGAAAAAATTAATTAATCGATCCATTTAAAATCACACAATAATTTACACAACTCATTTCAATTTGTCTTAGACTGAGCTCGTTCAACTTTGAATCGTCTCGACTTCCAATTTTTAATTCCTTGCACATTTTAATGTAAATCCATTTTTGTCTTTCAGAAATTCGCGAGACATTAATCTCAATAAAAATCCGATATGTAGCGTTGGCTACACATACATCTGTATCGATTAGATTCTATTTTTAATAATTAATACGTTAACTAGCACCGAAGACGCGTCATGCGAACAGCCACCCGGCGCGTCTGTGTGGTCATGGCCATCGCGATAACCATGCAACGCTCTCGTTATCGGCCGGTTCGCATCAATGAGTTTATTATGCGCGAGAACACTCTATATTGCAGCAAGACGTAAGCAACTGGTATTACGAATAAATATGGCGAACATTTTAATTTGTGTGCGTTGATTTGGTAATGGTGTCGTAGCTCGTTGCAGGCGCATTTGGATTGCGGCCACGACCGACTCATTACTGCCAAAGGCGATGAAACGATGAAACGAAACGAAGGAAACCTTTTAATTGAAAAAAACCAGCGAAGATATTAATCCCGACGACAACACATTCAAACGACAGCGCTCATTAAAAAAAACTACCGATGACACTGAACCGTTTAAGGAAATGCGCGGAGCACGATTACAACTTCTACAGAAAAGCATGTGGTAAATAACTGTCTTAAGGGACGAAGGTGCTAAGAAAGAATCCAGGGAACGATTTAAGTTCAAAAATTATCGAAAATCCAATTATGCTAAAATCACCAAAAATGTCAAAATCAAAAAGATCAGACCAGCGAGCCATCAATTAAATCCTCGATACTTTTTACGACACAATAAATGTTAACAAATGACGTTTGTTAACACATTTCATTCATAGTCGTAGAATTTCATAAACGCGTGGAGCTAATTAAAACATGTTTTTTTTAAATTTCCATTAAAAACGAATTCGACCAACAACGAGGCCCTTTGAAACGACATCAAAGTGAAGCTTTGCGGAGACTTACTACGAAATACCTGTCTCGAGTGAAACAACCGTCGGGAGCTGTAATTCCACGTGCGTGGTCCCAGAATACGTAAAGATAACTGACGTTGCGAATAAGCCGATTGCGTTACTTTTCAAATGTTTTTAATGTTAAATACATTAGTTTTATTTTTTTAATCAAGTAGGCCTTTACTACAGTTTTGCAAACACTATTTTTTGTTCTAGGTTAACTACCTTTTCCGTGCATAGTCAAAGTGTTACTAAGAAAAGTTGTTCAGAATGAACAAATAAAGTTAAGGCGTTATGCAAATTTTCAGAAAAAAAATGTAAGACATTTTTAATTAAATTAATAAAACAAAAAATTAAGTTATTCTATTAACCATTCACCTTCGTCGCTGCATAATTCAATCCGCCGTCGCAGTTCCTTAACTAACGGTACCTTTTTCCACGTCCCTAACGTTAGCATTTAATTGTAAAAATATTGTCATTGCTTCGTAATGAAAATCAGTTTTGTGATATTACTTTAACGATATGAAAGATAACGACTCATATCACACTACTATAGTACTTGACATATAATCGATGGTTTTTGTTTTTTGTAATGATTAAGCCACCTCATGTTATCATTGCTGGTTCAATTGCAATACTGACCAATACCGGATTTTATCAAAGTAGGCCGATCATTGTGATTAATCATTGCATAACGGCATAACTTTACATTCTGAACAACTTTTCTTAGTAACACATTGGCGTACAGTGAACGGAAAAGGTGGTCTGCCTAGAACTAAAATGGTGTTGATTTAAAAAAAAATCGAAAAAAATATGCTAAAAATAAGTTTCAGACCAAAACATGAAATTCCAGTTCGAAAATTTTTGGTCAATCATACCTATTGTAAACTCAAAAAATGCCAATTGACATCAATGACATCAAATTGTATTCATAAAAACTGTCTACATAAAAATCTTAACTAATTGTTCAAAAATGGAATAAAATACAAAAGATCACCGTAATTGCAAGAATTTTGAGAAAAACGCATAATATTTTCCATCATCACCGACATTTTAACGAGCTTTTCATATAATTCGTAAAATTTCGCCCACAATTATTATTATACCAGCCAATCTAATGTTTTGAGGTTACGAGGAACGATACGCACGGCGCAGAGAAAAATTAGCGACAATGTCGGTTGCGTTACAAGTTCAATTTTTAGAGAAAAATGCAAACAATTTAAAAAATTACCCAAAATGCATTGCCCAAAAACAATTAAAAATTAAACAAAAACAAAAGTGAAAATCGGCAAAAATATGATCGACCAGAAATTTTCGAATTGGAATTTCACATTTTGGGGTTCCGCCCTGCTTGGTCTGAAACTTATTTTTAGTTTACTTTCGATTTTTTTTAATCAAGTAGGCCTTTACTACAGTTTTGCAAACACTATTTTTTGTTCTAGGTTAACTACCTTTTCCGTGCATAGTCAAAGTGTTACTAAGAAAAGTTGTTCAGAATGAACAAATAAAGTTATGGCGTTATGCAAATTTTCAGAAAAAAATGTAAGAAATTTTTAATTAAATTAATAAAACAAAAAATTAAGTTATTCTATTAACCATTCACCTTCGTCGCTGCATAATTCAATCCGCCGTCGCAGTTCCTTAACTAACGGTACCTTTTTCCACGTCCCTAACGTCAGCATTTAATTGTAAAAATATTGTCATTACTTCGTAATGAAAATCAGTTTTGTGATATTACTTTAACGATATGAAAGATAACGACCCATATCACACTACAATAAGTACTTGTGACATATAAGCGATGGTTTTTGTTTTTTGTAATTATTAAGCCACCTCATGTTATCATTGCTGGTTCAATTGCAATACTGACCGGATTTTATCAAAGTAGGCCGATCATTGTGATTAATCATTGTATAACGTCATAACTTTACATTCTGAACAACTTTTCTTAGTAACACTTTGGCGTACAGTGAACGGAAAAGGTAGTCTGCCTAGAACTAAAATGGTGTTGATTTAAAAAAAATCGAAAAAAATATGCTAAAAATAAGTTTCAGACCAAAACATGAAATTCCAGTTCGAAAATTTTTGGTCAATCATACCTATTGTAAACTCAAAAAATGCCAATTGACATCAATGACATCAAATTGAATTCATAAAATTTGTCTACATACAAATCTTAACTAATTGTTCAAAAATGGAATAAAATATAAAAGATCACTGCAATTGCAAGAATTTTGAGAAAAATGCATAATATTTTCCATCATCACCGACATTTTAACAACATTTTTACATAATTCGTAAAATTTCGCCCACAATTATTATTATACCAGCCAATTTAATGTTTTGAGGTTACGAGGAACGATACGCACGGTGCAGAGAAAAATTTGCGACAATGTGTCGGTGTCGGTTCATCAAATAAACGTGGTCACGCGCTGATCACGTGAAAAACCCGAATTCTTTTATTTTCATTCATAACACTTTCGTTTTAGTTAATTTTAATATTAATTAATTATTTTATTATCAATGTCTTGTTTTAATTTATTTCTTGTAAAATTTTAATAATAAATATCAGTTCAACGATAATAACAAGAACAGTACACGATATATTTTTTTAATATATTTATTCATTATGATTTGTTTTCTTCATAACATAATAATAATAATAATAATAATAATTTAAAAAAATCCAATCCACATAGTTCATATCATTTCATCCAAGATCTTCATTTGAGAACAATCGACAATCGCAGCCCACCCTGGCACCGCGTTAAAAATGCGAAAGTAAAAATAGCGCGCAACTGGAACAACGGGCACTCGAAATAGAACGAAAAGAAGCGCCAAGTAAACGCACGCAAATCGGATACGCGGGATAAAATATGCGGTGACTTCGAGTACGTCGGGGGGGGGGGGGGGGGGGGGTAATAATCGATAGGCACCCCGCCCCGCCGGTCTAGCGTTTCGTTGCGACATCACAAGAACGCGTCCCCCGCATCCGATGAAGTCCTTTGTTGGCGTTTGATTTGCTTCAATGGATCGGTAACCCCCGTCCGACCGGGCGGCGAGGCCATTGATTAAACTGAAACCCCTTCGGCAAATAGCCAGAATGAACGGGAGCTAATACGTCCGCATTGGGGGTTTTAATTGGTTTTTTTCGTCGCGTGGTCTTGATTATTTTCGTTGGGTTTCGGAAAATCTGGGCATATAGTGGCATATACGTATATACGAGGGGTGATTATTTAGCGTCATTGACACATTAAAATTAATCATTTGTTGTTACGTCGGTTCAACTTGTTACCCGTTCAAATAATTTAGAATTTAAGTAGAAGTTTCGAAAAATACTAAAAATGAAAAAATCAGAGATTCGTGCCGATGTTAGGGACCGTAAATACTGATCTCACCTCGTATTTGTATGGATTTACGATAACCGCAAAGTGCTTTAGAATTAGTTCTCATGCATTGATCGATACGTGTAAAGCATTAAATAGCGATTTTCTCTAAACACTCCCCCTTGGTGTTCTTGTTCCTTAAATTGGACACCGAGCCCGTCGGATTACGTGCGCTGAACCCAGTTTTTAATTTTCTTCGCCCGCTTTGCCCCACAACACACGGATTTTCCGGTCTTCGGAGATTCACCGTCGTGAAATTTATTGGCCACCGACGCGAAGAGTCAAGACGTGTCCACATCAAACGAAGATTCATCGTCCCATAAAACAATCTGCAGTCGTTAAAGGTGAATAAAACGTCCCTCCTGGATTTGGGTGCACCTTCCGCACGCAGTTGCAGGAAGCCCCGCGATGATCGTAAACGGGCTCCGGACGCACCGCAACGCCGCGCAAAAAATCCAATTTCCCTTCGCATACGTCTCGTCCTGCGGGGGGTCGGCGGAGTTCGGTGGAGAATTTCAATTGCGTTCGCGCGGCGTGATGTACGAGCGGGAAATTGTATCAAGCGGGTTACTTTTTCCATTATCGCGTCGTGGATTGGGTGCACGAAAATATTATAGTAATTTCCAGGCCGAGCTTAGAAATTACATTCGTAAGCCCTAGTTCGTAGGGGAAAATTACAAGTATTTCATGTGAAGCTGTACCTTTCGTGGGGACTTGATAAATTTTAGTAATTTTTCAAAAAATGTTTCCCTGAACTCAAATTAGAAAATTGGCAGGTTTTAGCTCAAAAATTTCGAAAATTTGTTTAAAATTATATGGAAATTTCTCGTGTATATAAATCTTAAAAAATTGAATTAAAATTTATAATTTTAATGGAAAATTCTGGCCCCTCGTGTATTTTATTTTACAACAGAGATTGCTAGAAATTAGAAAAAAAAAATTTGGATTGGCTTTGAAAATTTCGCTGCATTGAGTTGGAAGGAAAAACGAACGAAAGTCAACTCAACCCATCGTGAATTGAGTGCAGTTGATGTTTCACGATTTACAAACATTTTCAACCCACACTGAACAAAAGTATCGCTGCATTCAAAGGAAAGCCAAGTCATCAGTAACAAATTATGACTCGATTTTGATTATTTTCATCATTCAGTAATATTTCTGATTATTATTAATTCCAGCACGCAGCAAAGTTAGACTGTAGCGGATTAATTTGATCCATTTTAATTGTTATTAACCAGCAAGCAGCAAACAATACGGATATGTTGCGATGGTTGGGCAAATAATTTCATTGAACCTGTCTCATGGATTAGCTACGCAACCCAAGTGGTAGATTTAGGCAATTATTTTCTTAGTGATCGAAAATGATGGCCAACGCAACCCATTTTTGATTATATAACTTGGTCTCGGGAGTAATTATTGGATTGGAGTCGGAAGAAACAAAAAGTCTTTAAGAGTTACGAAGGAGGGAGGTTGGCAGGGACTAGAGATTATGATTTTGTTCGTTCTGAACACGAAAAGACGTGCGTTCCCTTAGCAAGTAAACTTACAACTGATTTCACAAAAGTCGCGTCAAAATTAACTGTCAATATCAATACTAAATTTAAAAATATGACGCACTATTTGGATACAATTTACACTTAGAACAACATTGTAAATAAATAATGTCTTTCCATTGCACTTTTTTTATATCTATTTACGGGTCAACTCAACCCTATACAGTCGAACGGGACCGAACTCACCAAACTTGTCATGTTTTTAACCAAAGGTGAAGTTATTCAGAAGTTGACCTAATGAAGGTCCAATGAAAATATTAATTTTGATTAAATTTTGACAATTAAGCTAATTGTTTGAGTTTGGTAGATTTTGACATTTTTGCATTTTTTTATCAAAAACTTGTTACGGATTTCAATTTGTGAAATTTTGACATTTAGAGAGCGACATTTTTCATGAATTTTATTAAATCACCACTTAAGTGCTTAAAAATCACAACAGATTTTAATTCAAGAATATCTTTCACGAATTTAAAAATTAAAATAATACAATGTGCCCCTCCCCTCCACCGAAGACGTGATGGAAAAATAACAAACAACACTTCGAGTTTACACAAGACCCCATTCGCAAGAAAAATGTTCGAAACAAATGCAAGGCGCGGATCAGAACGAAGATTACGCGGAATCGTTCGGCGATATCGCAGAAAGGGTGCCGCGACACAAAGTGCTGTTATCCTTGGCGCGCATCCTCTTAAAATATCACCGTCTTAGTCGCACATACACAACGCCTCGTAAAAAGTCATATCCGTGTGATGCAGTCTCATCTTTTTGATCAATAAGAGATATCGACAGCCGCAGGCTTCGACGGCTTCGTAAAGGGAAGTTGGGTTGGATACGTGAGGGGGGGGGGGTAACTTAATCCTAGTGAAGGAAAAGGATTAGTGTTTTGTTAGGTTCGTGATGAAACAAACTCCATCCCTATTCATCAGGAATATACTTTTAAATATATATATATATATATATATATATATATATATATATATATATATATATTAAAATTATTTTATTGTTTTTCATTTGCTTTGTCACTCAAATATAATCTCTATGAATGCCTATGATCTCAGATGCAAATTAAAACGTTGAAATATCTTATTAACAAATTTACTGTATGTTACCAACCCAACTATAACTTTAAATTGGAAAACAGTCCTGTATTTGTTATTTGCAAATTCAGGCTGCTTGTCCTTTATTGGCATTTTCACTTTCTTACATTTGATTCCCCTATACCGCCCTTCGCCTCCGTCTCTTTCTCCATCTGCCTCCTCCTGCCGCCGCTTTCTGTTTCCTTGGTTCATTCTTCCTCCTGTTGTTCCAATACCCTCTTTTTCCTGCTCTCTTCCTTCTTCCCCATTATTTTGACTAACACCTCTAGTCCCCTTTCATCTTCACCCATATTCCTTCTCCAGTCTTTTCCTTTCTTCTTTTCTTCCTCGTTCAGTTTTATCTCTTTGCACTCTCCTACCCAATGTTCCCATTCATCCCATCCTTCTCTACAAAAATTACACCGCCTGTACCTCTCTTCCATCCAGTACTTGTTCCCTTTTTCTTCACTTCCGCATCTGAACCTTGCTATTGTCCTTTCTTCTTCTAACGATCTCCCTCCCCCTAAGTATGATGGTAACCTCCACTGTACTTTTATGTTGTTGTATTTGGTGTTGTATCTTCCACTCCTGATTTTGCCTTCCCTTTCTTACGCGTCTACCATTTTCCACCTATCCATTATCTCCATCCTACTTGTTTTCCATCTCTTCTTCTCCTTTCTGCCCCTTCTGTAGCTACACTCTTCCCAGTTTAATACTCCTGTTCCCTTACTTCTCCTTTTCCTTATCTCCTCTATTACCAACTTAACTAATCTTTGTTCTGGCGTGCCCCTCGCTATCATCCCATACCGCAATACCATTTTCCCTGCCTCTACACCCAACCTTTCTCTCCCTGTTGTAAAATTAACCTAAACTACACTCAAAAGTCAATAGTCAATCCGAATTTACGAATTAAAAGTCACAAAAATTTACTCAGATACTGTCGAATTGGTCGAATTCGTGTTTGGACTCTGAAGGAATTTAATATTTGTATAATAATATTTCCATTGTTTTCAATATGTTGCTTTTTTGTTCCAACGAAAATTTAAAAAAATGCGTGATTTATGTATTTGCTGATCATGTTAATTGTTCAGTTCGCTTTTCTAAAGACACGTTGTAAATTACTTCGATTTTATTATTATTTTTGTTATTTTAAATAATTTATACGAGTATTTTGTTGAAGAAAACTCCACGTTCGGCCTGACACGTTGGGTGTTAATAATGAAAAATAGAAAATAATAAACTAAACTAACTTAATTTTCATAACAGAGATTTCTAAAGAACCAGATTGGTTTAAAAAATTAATTAAAAATTTTCTATTCATATTCGGCAAAACGCAACAACAACAAATTTTTAAAATATCGACACAGAAGAACACACCAGACGTAAAAAAAATACAATATTCGATAAGACCTATCTGGGATATGTCTATCTGATATTGGTGGGAAAGAAATGGAACGAAGTAAGTAAAAAAGGTCACAGACGCATAGTTTCGATTTTTACGTTTTGAAGTGATTTCTCCATTCTCATTGATCAAAACGCGAGGACGTGATCTTTTTAAATTCCAAGCCGTTTCGTAATTTTACGTTTAATTTGCCATTTTACAATTGTCTACACTGTGTCCATTTAATTATTCGTGTTGGACGCGTTTTGCCTAATTATTTGGTTTCAGCTCGAAACTTTCAACCTGAAACCTAGTGTTTTCGAGATTGCGCTTCAGTTTCGATTTTAAACTCGCACGTAATGCAATTAATTGCTTGCACCGTTTTGATGGTTTCGGATTTATGGATTATCACGATCGGCAGTTAACATTTAACGAAGTGTTATGCAAATGTGAGAAAAACGATAATTTTATTTCCTTTGTTTATGGTGACGTGAATTTGCCGATGCGTATTGGAAATGTGACCTATTAACCGGTTCCCGTTTTAACGGCGGTTGTAAAACGGCTACACGGAGGGACATTAAACTGAATAGATTGGGGAAATTTCATAGGTCAAAGTTCACGTTTGCGGAAAATTGGGTCGCGCAGTCTGGTTTCACGGGGATAACTGTTTCGATCTATACGGACTGCGTCCAAAGTTCGTTCGCAGTTGCATTCAAACAGTTTAGTCCTGTTGTTGGAATTAAATGCCTGCCAATGTGAAATTGGTTATTTGTGTTATTGACGGTAATGGAAATTCGAAATTCACAAAGTTATATATATATATATATATATATATATATATATATATATATATATATATATATATATATATATATATATATATGAAAAAAGGTTGTTGATGCGGGAACCTTTTATATATATATATATATACGAAGTAAGTAAAAAAGACACAGTCGCATAGTTTCGATATTTTTGGACCATTTTTTACGTTTTAAAGTGATTTCTCCATTCTCATTGATCAAAACGCGAGGACGTGATCTTTTTAAATATATTGTAAATGTCATAAATTTAACAATAAAATCGTTAAATAAAATAACAGATTTAACAGCAACGAAATACGACGCTGAGACGATAGTAGAACTTTTCGAACAAACCGCGTGGAGAGATTCAGCATCGTAATGTTACTTCGAATAATAATTGCATGTAAATAATTAAACAAATAAGGATGTTTGTCGTAGAATTAAGTTGGATAAGGTATGTAGAATATTAGAATAGAATTAGGAATAATATAATTATAAAGTAGAACTCGATGTAATAGACTTTAATACATCAAGATAATTTAAATCGTAAAGTAATTGCAAATCCACAAAAACTTCGCAATGCGAGAGCAGTGGGCGGGACTCCGAAAGGTGACTCACGGCACCTGGTCCGTCAGAGTCGAGTTGAAGTCGACTTGATGATGCAAAAGCCCGCGAAAATTTCGCCTTGGCAACAATTGCGTCCAACCAGCTTGGCAACCGTGGTCCGTTTTAAACAACCAATAGCTACTCAGGATGACTTTCGGTAAAATTTAGATTAGTCCTCGACAAGCTTCGCTTGCGACGATATTCGAAACCGCAGAAGTAGAAATCAGTAAGCGTGTTTCAATTTATTAGTTGTTAACAGTGTACTACGAATTGTTTGAGCCTACTGTTAATTTAGAACGATTTATTTGTGTGTTTTCAAATTTTCACGAAATTTTCAAATTTTACAACTTTTCAATTTTCCAATTATGTTCTTGTGAGTGACGACGCCGAAGATTATTTATCTGGTTCGGTTGAGTTATAACTTAGTGAAGATGGAGTTGGGTTGGGCAGGGTTGGGTTGGGAAAATGAAGACGGCGAAGATTGTACCTTTGATTGATCGAATCGAACATTATCCGCATACATATAAACTCATAAATAACGTCTCCCCCATCCCTTCCAGATGGCTAAACCAATAATCGCTCTAATATAACTCACGTTCCCGATAAATTCCCAAAACACACGATCTACGACACAATAAGTAATGCACCTAGTTTTACTCGCGCGTCACGCGACCCGCCCGTTCCCAGGCGCAATAAAAATGCACGAATCAATCTCGATGGCGGCCCCCCCAACGCAAACGGCAGCCGCGGCCCGTTCTGAGGCCGAAATTGCGCCGACTGCGATGCGCGTAATTGGTCGTAAATTCCGCGTCCCTGCGGGGACGATTTATACATGTAAATATAAAGGGATAAAGGGACCGCGTCCTTAAATAATGCAGACGACGAAAACCTATGGGCCGCGGCGATGTTAAGCCCTGCCGGGTCTCGCCGCGTAATAAATTGCATCAGCGCGGGGGATTCCCCCTGATCGACGCGCGGCGTGACTCATAATGCCCTAAATAAAATATCGCCACTCCGCATCTAAAGTCATCGGATAGGGGACGAGGGGACGTCGCGCGGAGGCACCGCTTTGAATGTGCGGCGGAATTAAATTTTAATGGCACCGCCGACGGAGCATCTGTTAAATTGTGAGTAGGACATTGATGCGATAACACAGATGGCGACTAAATAAATTTGTAATGACATGTGCATATTTTATTCGGCAGTGGAAATAATAATAAGTGGGGGTGTGGGAGATTGATAAAAATGAAAAAAAAAAACATGTAAATGGAAAAACTAAAAATAATTATAAACAATCAAAACTAACACAATTATCAAATGAACGCAAACACAAAAGTCGAAGCTACGACCGTGTGGCGCACTATCGCCATCACCGTCTTCACTGAGTTTAGAAAACAAGTTCAAGATTTGATGCAGAAATCTGAACTTGTTTTCTAAACTCAGTGAAGACGGTGATGTTCCGCTGCGATTTAGTTAATGGTGAATTTTTTAAAAGGCAGGTTTATGATCAAACATGAATTTTATATTTAAATTGTAATTACCTGTTGCCAGTTAAAAAGCCGCCTTACTTAATCTATTTGATAAATTATATTTCTAAATAATTCATTTAAAGACTATGTTAAAAAATGATTGACAATCAAACATGATGTTATTTAAACTGTAGAGGATGTATTTATTATAATATAATATGTAATAATATTGAGAATTGTACGCGTGTTACCCTTACACGTCTAGATGGCGGTGGTATACCCGCACAAAGTTTTTAGTAAACAATTTATGATTAAATTAATAGAACACCAGTTCATTCACAAATATGCTTCGGCGTTTTGAAATTACTAGTCACCCAACCCAACCCAACTCAACACAACCCAACCCAATCAAATTAAAAATGAATTGACAATCAAACATGAAATCTTTCAAATTATTTACACTATAATTGTAAGACTTATTTATAATAATAGTTAAGATAATAATATTAAGAATTATAGCAGCATCAGTGTAAGGATGTTGACGTCTAGACGGCGTAAGTACACTGACAAATGTTTTGGTAATCAATGAATGACTAAATTCGATTAATTCAGTCATTCATTGTTTACCCAATTTTTTTGACAAATTTGCTTTGGCTTTTTGAAATTACTAATCAACCCAACCCAACCAAACCCAACCCAAGCAAATCTTGACGTTTACAAAAATTTCACCAAAACCCAAAACGCAGATTCGACTGTTACACTTGTCGCAATTCACAATCAACTGTTTCAATCTGTCGAACATTCTGCACTGATTTCCTGAAAAACCCAAGTGGCCGCGAGTAGATTAAAATTAATTGAGTCGGTGAAGTGGACGGTGTCCACCCTACGCATACTTTTATTTGGGTGTGAACGAGTTAAGTTGAAATCCAAATCACAGACTGCTTCGGTCGTTAAATTTCTTAAAGTTCACAATCAGCTCTTGTCGAGTAAACCCAATCTTGTTTGATTATTTGGAACTGCTCTAGTAAACCCATAAAAGTTGCGTTTGATTGGACATGGTGAGGTTGGGTTGGTTGTTGGGTTGGGTTTGGTTAGGTCGGGTCGGGTTCGGTTAGCTTGGGTTGGGTTAGGTTGGGTTAGGTTGGGTTAGGTTGGGTTAGGTTGGGTTAGGTTGGGTTAGGTTGGGTTAGGTTGGGTTAGGTTGGGTTAGGTTGGGTTAGGTTGGGTTAGGTTGGGTTAGGTTGGGTTAGGTTGGGTTAGGTTTGGTTAGGTCTGGTCAGATTGGGTTAGCTTGAGTTGGGTTAGGTTGTGTTGGGTCGGGTCGGATTAATTTAAAACCCATCACCATCTGACTTCGCAGTTAAATTAAACGCAATCTTGTTTAATTTTAGTAAACCCTTTTTTTCACATTTCTTGTTTACAAATCTGCACCTGATTGCTTAATTTACGAAGAACTATACGATTATATCTTTTATTTGTTCATTTCTCTTATGTTTAACTTTCATTTAATTTGTTTTTGGTTCTTATTGGGTTTTAATTTTTACTTACTTATACTTTATGTATAAGTAAGTATAGGAATCATGAACATTTTCGAACTCGAGATTTCAACGGATATACACGTTTTGAGGCCCCCTGAATCGTTTCTGACTATTTTCGGAATGACGTCTCTGTGTCTGCCTGTGTGTCTGTGCGCGCTCTACGACCCAAACGATTAAAGCTAGAACATTTGTATGTAGCAATATCTCTCAACCGAAAGTGATGGTGGGGCAATATGTCGAAGATCGAATGTCTTTCACCGAGCGCACGCGTCGTCGTCTGGGCGTGCGTTAGTGGGGAACAACGGATCAGGCTGCGGACCAGATCCGCCGAAAAGTCCGCTCGTGTATGGCAGGTTATTCGGGCACGACGTCGATGCTACATCCAATAACACGCACGTTACCCCACTTCCTGGAAAATTTCGGTCCCCTCTACACCACATGTGACCAATACAAATTTTGAACTTCTATCACTTCGATCCATAACCAATTCGGGGACGACGTCGACGCCAGATCCAATAACACGCACGTTACCCCGCTTCCTGGAAAGTTTCGGTCCCCTCTACACCACATGTGACCAATACAAATTTTGAACTTCTATCTAAGTATAGGAATCATGAAAATTTTCGAACTCGAGATTTCAATGGATATACGCGTTTTGAGGTCCCCTGAATTGTTTCTGACTATTTTCCGAATGACGTCTGTGTGTCTGGCTGTGTGTCTGTGCGCGCTCCACGGCCCAAACGATTAAAGCTAGAGCTATGAAACTTTAAATTTAACATTTGCATGTAGCAAGGAGAAAAACGTCCTATTTTGAACGCGGTCTCTCAACCGGAAGTGATGGTTTACTCTTATCACCTTTTTCCATATCTCGAAAACGTTACACGTTACGGAAAAAAATATTCTTACATAAATTATAGATATTGATATTTTAAACAACTTTCATTTGAGAAGTTTTTTTCGAAAAACGTAGTATAACTAAGTATAAGAAAGTTTCGTGCGGACCACCGCGGATTTTTACTTTCTTATACATTATTTTCTTTGTCAATGCTCTATCCATTGCATTAAATTAAAATTAAAATAACGAGACCTTAACCTGAACCCTACAACACTAACGCATTATCTGTGAGATGTACTAGTTCTCAATTTTTCGTCCCCATTCTCTCAAATTCAAATCCAAATCCCCGCCGTTTTAATCTTTACGTCTTACACAAAAATACAATCAACGACGCCAATCCTAAAGTATTTACGGCCGAATTCTGCGAACATCCGATAAACAAGCACGTCGAAGTAAGTGGCGCACGACTCGTCGATCCCCCATTTGCATGAAAAACGCGGAGACGCCGTTCAAAGGAGCTTTTTCGCGAAAGCCGGCCGGCCTCCTCGGCCGCGTCTCCTATTGATTGAATGGCCGGAAAAGTTCTTTTGAGAGCCGAGAACTGCAAACAAAAGTCGGGCGAACGTCGAGAGCCTCTCGGCGCACAATCGCGCGAAATATTCGGAGCTAATCAACGGGCTGGCGCCGAGCCGGCCGCACGGCAACGCCGAGGCAATCGTTCCAGGATGTAATTCAATTTCGTCGATTATCGAACAAAAATTGCTTCGGGGGGGCATCTGACGGTGGCTAATTACACGAAATGAGTTTGGGATTCGTGGTCGATTATAATTATCGGGAGTGGTGATAAAAAAAGTCGGCGTTTGTAAAATAATTTTTAAAGGATTAAAAAATCATTTCCTAATTAGGATAAATAACAATGAAATAATAATAAAAAATTACTTAAACAAACTTAAATTAACATCGAAGAGTTCCTAGACACCAACCTTATCCATTATTTCGTTAAAATTTGTGAGGTCGACACTCAATTAATTAAATAATTGCAATTAATCAAACCATGAGCCTATCAGCAATTGAACAAATTTCTTTATTCTTCGACCATTATTCAAATTATTAATAAAAAATTAAACGCACGATGTCAAAAAAAAATCAAAAAATGATACATATTTCCAAACTTTGAAACATAATCACAGACGTGATTATTTTCAGGCAAGAAATGTTGTATTTATATGAGGCCTGTCAGCATAAAACGACGAAAACACTGATTGTTATCGTAGACGTAGTCTCCTGCCTAATGAAGTATTAAATATCATTACTGGCGGTGTCGAAAAGTAGTCGAAAGTTAGTTCATGGCGTAGTTAACACATAAATAAGTGGAAACTTCTATTATTAGGCGTCAATAGTTTTTGTTTGCGCGAGTCGTGTCATAAAATAATTTATACAAGGAAACTCGATTGCAAACCCTCTTACGGCTAATTTGGGATTAGAGAGAGGAATGATTTCCTAATTGATTTTTTAACAATTTCGGGTATTATGTTGGTTTTGAGAGTTTCACAAGTTAAATCAACGGGAAACCAATTTGTAAAAATTAAACAAGGGCAGATTTTTTCTTTCCTTCAGTTTTATGTTTGTAGTGTAATTTTTAAGTTTCGCAAGAAAAACATGTCCGTTTTGTGACCTTTTTAACATGTCTTACTTAATTGTTTTAATTTGACCGGTTTAATTCTAATTGATTGTTTGATGTTTAAGGTTCAATTCCAATTCTGTAATAAATTTAAATTAATCCTTAACTGTTTTTATTTTGATTTAATTTGATGTAAAAGCACTGTCAATGTAACTCTAATTTGACGAAGTTGACGTTCGTTTTCGGGCTGGTGGCAGCTAAACAAATATAAATTTGCTCGTAAGTGAACGTTAATTGCTAGAACAAGGCTAATGAATTAAAAAAAAATCTAGGAATCGTGTACGCTACCTCACTGGAAAGGTAGAGTCCTGCGTGTCTGAGAGGAAGACTGCGTTCCTGGAACATGGAACATATGTACACTGACATTTCACACATACTCATGTCTTGAAAATAAATGTCAGCAAATGTATTAATGTGATAACAGCTGTTTCGCCCTCTATGGGCTCATCAGACCATCACACATACATTTGCTGACGTTGCATCAAGTCATACGAACATGAGCGAGGGTGACAGTAAAGACATGAACTTGACTATCTCGTTGAAATTTAAATTATTAATTGTCTTGGCGTCCAGGCCATAAAACAAACCAAAACCGCGCTACGACACGTTTTTCGGCGAGGAGTGATAACGACGAGTGGTCGTAAACCCACCCGATTTGTCGACGATGAATTAACGACCGATCGAAAAACAAGTAAAAATTCTCGATCGTCGATTTATGAACTGCGCCGACGAGATTGCGAGTAAACCGTTTTATGTGGCGTTTGATTGGAACGAAGTTTATTGAATTAGGTGCAGCTTCGCTGGCGATACTTGGCTCCGATTTACGGCGAGGGCTCTCATTAAAGCCTAAGGAGGACGGCAATTAAAAATAATTGTTGGTGCGCGGCCGGCGCCCGATGATGAAAAATTTTAAACGGAAAATCGATAACTGGGGGGTGGGTGGATTGAGCGCTGGCGATGATGTGGCGTCGTAATTAAGCCAAGGGCAATTTGTCAAGGTTTTTTTTTTCTCTTATTAAAATTACGTTTGATAAATTTGGTTGTCAGTGGATTCCGGGGGGGCTTCTGGAAGATTTATTTGGCATAATCATTGATGTTTGGGGTTGGTTGATGGACCTATATAATGCATAACATTCAACGATCGTCATTAAGAGGGTGAACGTTTGTGTGTATGTTTACGTTCAGAAGACACCTGGGGTCCCACAAGTATCTCTTTATGGTCATTAATTTTGTACGACAATGATGAGTAACTTACCACTTACTACTGTTGGTATTAATATTATTTTTTTTAAATTGAAATATTTTTATCCTAAACCTAAACGTTTTAGTTTATAAAAATAAGGTTATTAATTTTGTTAGAAATTTTGATTTCCGCTACACTCATCAATCATGCTGCTTGCTGATTTAAATAATAATAAAATGATTAAATAAATCAAAATTTCCGCTACGACATAATCTCGCTGCGTACAGGTATAAATAATAAATAAATCGTTACGGCCTAATTTCGTTGTGTTGTTAAAAATGACAACCCAACCCAACACAACCCAATCCAACCCAGCTTGACCCGACTTAATTTCAGACAGTGAAACCAGAAATAAAATTCCAATTATTAATTTCGATACTTAAAGCTATTCATCAATTACATTTAAAACATTTGACTTATACTTCTTTGTTTTATTTTATTTTTGCTTTCCTGCCATAGATCGGATTGAGGTTGGACGACAATGGCCGAAGTCACTTTGACGTTTAACTTTAAATTTGACGTTCGACGTTTAACTGTCCGTTTGACGTTTTAATTAATTGTCACTTCGTCGTTTATTCTCAGTTCGTTGTTTACCTGTCAGTTTGACGATTAACAGACAATTTGACGCTTAACTGTCAGTTAGATGTTTGACGTTTAATTGTAAATTTGAAGTTTGACGTTTTAATTAATTGTCACTTGGTATTTTATTCTGTTTGTCGTTTATCTGTCAGTTTGACGATTAACAGACAATTTGACGTTTATCTCTCAGTTGGATGTTTGACGTTTAACTGTAAATTTGACGTTCGACGTTTAACTATCAGTTTGACGTTTTAATTAATTATCACTTCGTCGTTTATTCTCAGTTTATTGTTTGACGATTAACACACAATTTGACGTTTATCTGTCAGTTAGATGTTTGACGTTTGACTGTAAATTTGACGTTTGACGTTTAACTGTCAGTTTGATATTTAAATTAATTGTCACCTCGTTGTTTTTCATGTTTTTCAGTTTAACGATTAACAGACAATTTGACGTTCATTTGTCAGTTTGACGATTTACAGACAATTCGACGTTAGTTAGATGTTTGATACTTAAATGTAAATTTGACGTTTGACGTTTAACTGTCGGTTTGACGTTTTAACTGTCAGTTGGAGACGCGACGATAAGTTTACCCGTTGACGTTTCAATGTCAATTTGTCATTTACCTACCTATCGATTTGATTAATATCTCTAACTCGGTGGTAGTTATATGATTATGACGTTGATGACTATATGTCACTATGAAATGAATTGTTAACTGTTTTTGTTGTTTGTTTGGCGTTTAACTGCCAGTTGGACGTTTGACGTGTTTAACAGTCACTTAGACGTTCGACTGTTAACTGACTGACAGTTTATGTGTCAGTTTGACGTTCAAATTTCTATTTTGACGTTTGACGTGTTTAACGTCAGTTCAACAACAACCCAACCCAACCCAATCCAACGCAACTTGAATCAATCAATACAAACAAATGACTTTTAAAGTAACGTGTCGTAAACGCCAATTTGACAGTTAATATCGACACACAATTTTCAAACGTCAAATTTGACATTTGTCGTAACTTAGCAACGAAAATCAATATCGAACCTTTAATATAATTTCTTGCGCGATCGCATAAACTATTTTTTTATGTAACTTCTCTCGAAAATCGTTTTAATAAACGAAATTAATCCACCATTGCATAATCTCGCTGAGTGCTGGTATAAATAATGATTAAAAATGTTTAAATAAATTAAATTAATCCGCTGCTAATCTCACTCCCTGTTCGTATTAACAACACTTAGAAGGTGGCAAATTAAAAAAAATCATCGCACCTACATCTTTGCTATTGGTTTTATTTTTCTGTAGTGTGTGCGCGTGGATATGTTCATACGACCAATTCTCACTTAACTAAAAATTAAAACCTACACCACTTGTATTAAATCTGTGACGAAGTGTTTTATTTTTCCAGATTTTCCAGTCAACAAACCTCAACTAATCCGTTAAAATCAATTTAATCTTTAATTAAATTTTTTTGTCGATTATTAATTTAAATTTCCTTTGTGCCTTGTTGGAGATTGAGGGGGGGCGTTCGACTTATTTATTCTGCGGGTGAGCCTCTCGTGTCAAGACGCTAAAGACCGAACGCCCTCGACTGGCGTCCAACGCAATTTCGGGACCCCGCCTGATTAATGTGTGAATTCTCTCGAGTCTTAATTGCTTTTCTGATTTCTATGGTCGCGCAAATTAGACAATATTAAGCAATAAAGGCAATCGCGTTCCGCACATGCATCAACCTTAAGCACCGTTCGGGTATTTAAACGCGCCGTCGTAAAAGCCAGCGGGATCTTCGACGCGCGAATCGTAATTCGTGGACGTGCGCGCAAAGTTCTAAGATTATTATTATTATTGGTGTTTTTATTATTAAAACTTTTGTTCCCGGTTAAATTCGCCAACTTACTTACTTATATTTATTTGGGTCAACGGGAACAAACTTTTCATTATGGTCCTTCGTTAGGGCGATTACCTTTCGCTTGTAATTCGGCCCCGTCGGCCGTAAAACAAATATGCAAATGGCGCCATTGTTGAGACGAAGGAGGATCGCAAGTGTAAAATACGGCCGCACAAAGAGGCACGTCGGGGACTCGAACCCTCGCCGGCATTACTCATAACGACGCTTTAGATAATCCCGACAGATACGCGCGCACGGGAAATTAAATTAATGCGAAACATTTCCCCGAATCGCCGGCGCCGATGAGTTTTGATTTACGACGCAGAAACTACACCATTTCGACTCGCATCGAATCGAAGTCACGACGTTCGTTTTCGCATTTTTTTCCCTCCACTTCATGATTCACATATTCGCTGATTTTCTATGATTTTTCGCGAACGTGAAAAATCGCTCGGGTGAATCCGATCGTTTCGTCGTCTGTGGAGGTTCATTATCGCACCCTTTTCTTTTATTCCTCGACGGAAAGTCTTTGATTTCGACGACTTGCTATAAATCTTTTTATATTATTTTTATTTTATTGTTATCAAGAACGTTTTTATATAGCGATTTAAAATTTAAAAAATTGAAATGTGTTCGTTAATAGAATAAGAGATAAATGTCGACAGTTATGTTTAAAAAATTATAAGTCTCTGCAATAAATTAGTTCAGCTACTCGCCACTGAGAGTCATCAAAGTAGTCTTCCTTGGAAGAGTTGCATTTGCCTCTTTGGCCATTTAACTCTCGTTGCGGGCGGTGCTAAATCATTTGGTTCCTTGCTAAGTTATAAATTAGAGTGAATATTTGATGCAAATATATTTTGGCTTCGGACAAACAATTAGTGAGTCTATCTGCCAAATTCAAATTAATATAAATTACAAATTTAAGATTGCCCATTGCAAAATGAATTGGCGAAATAGGGCGAATAGTTGAGTCAATTCATGTGTTGAAATTGGCACAGGTGAGTCAATACGAGTAAATATTGTTCCATTGTTGTCGTTGTCGTTGACGTCTGTTGTATGCTGGTATAGAAATTTATCTGAAACATCTTTATGAACGTCGGAACCCTATTGATTCAATTTTAAAACACGAATCGTAGTAATCATATAATAATGATAATAATAATAATCGTATTAGTTATTCAATCGGCCTCCTGGCCTAAACATATTAAGCAATATATCAAAGTAATAAATTACATAGTATATATTTTCTGTAATTTTGACTTAAGGTCCCTGGTTAATATTGTGTGTGTTACAATTTTGTTAAATATTATTAAAATTGCGTTGCTTTGACACAACAAAAAATATTTTGACGATTATTCTAGTGCGGTGTCATAATAATTGTTGATTTTTGACAACCATATTATTATTGTATGTTGTTTCGTTATAAATAAACAAAGTTGTACCGATGCATGCATTGAGATTAATTGTAAATTTACATTTCAAAAAAAGTCTAGACAGAATTTTTGAAATATTTCGTTTTGATCTAATTACTTTATAATAAATAATTTGTTAAATTTGAGACTAATATAACTACTTACTGTAAGATCTAAAACCCAGACGTAACACATCGTTCTAATGCACCAAGTCGCATTCGCAATATTTCAATCGAAATTTGCCTGTTTCAAGCTTTTAATTGGCTGTACTGTGATATTTGCAATAATTCAAAATCAACAAAAAAACTGAAATATGCACCTGTCATACATGCGAAGTATTAACACCTAAGCCAAGTCTAAGCAATCTAATTTTTATAATTCTAAAAACAATACCATAAAAATAACGAAGTTTCGCATTGAACCAAAGCAGTAACGTGTTAAAAAAAATTGCAAAACATTTTCAAAAACATGTCTTTTAAAAAAGTATCCAGACCTGCCCTCAAATGCATTCGCGGTTTCGTGGATTCCCACCACTGATTCACACCCAACGCGTTTATTCACTACATACAACCCACATACATTTAAAATGCGTCTCATTGCTTATTACAATCAGACGATGACACCATATTCTTATTTTCCGCAAAACAATAATTCTCGCAAAAGATTTACGATTCCGGCCGCATTTCTCTCGACTTTTATGACTTGCTTTCGACCAACAACAGAAATTTTAATTTCAATCTAAGTTTGAGACTCTTGTGTTTCGTTTTTTCTCTCGACTTTTATGACTTGCTTTCGACCAACAACAGAAATGTGTTACATTTTAATTTCAATCTAAGTTTGAGACTCTTGTGTTTCGTTTTATTCCTCTACATACCAGAAAAGTTAAAGAAATATTGGTTGAACGCAGACCTCGTTAGCAGGCTTCTTAGATCGAATTCAAATATTTACACTTCTTCCCAGATACAATCCAAGTTAATGAACTTTTGGCCCATTTTAGATTAAATTTGTCGAAATGGGTTTGGGTTGGGATGCGGTGGTTCGGGTGGGAAATGCGAAGCCAACCTGACCCAAATCTTTAAAATTCGAGTCAATCGAACTGCGTTCTTGTCAAAAACCAATCGAAACCAAATTTCAGTTAGGTTCCACAGTTTGGTTACTATTCGTGTTCATATCGTTTGCAAAAAAAATCAACAATTAAAACGTTAATTAATTTTATTTGCGAAAAGAGCACCGATTTTGATTTTTGATCGACCTTCTCTTAATATAAGCTACCGGCGAAAAATACCAATCGTTATAAATTTAGCCCAATTGACTAAGTTTTACCTTGCAATGTGCTACAATAAGTTGACAATTTGAAACTACAATTAATTTGAACTAAGTGCTTTTCAATGATTTAAATTTTCAACTAAGTTTTTCTGCTAATATGTCAAAATAAGTTAACAATTTGAAACAACAATTAATTCGAACTAAGTATCATCACTAAAAATAACCTAATTGATCCATAATTATCTACGTCTTGAGGGATCGGCTCAACATAAAACACGAACAGCTAAATGACAAGAAGTACGTAATTTGAATTACAAAAATGTGTCGCTTCGTATTTTGAGAACGCTGCCAAAACCGCTCGACATACGAAAAAGATATGTAAACAATGTCGTAGAGAATTGAATTTGCTAACGAAATCGTAACGATCGTATATGTCTATCTTCGTCTATTTCGAAATGGGGTGTGTCCAAAGTCGCGATACGCAGAGTTGTGAGTCTGAACTCGTCCAGTTTCTAAACGAAAAAAGATGGACATACGACGACCCCCAGGACTTTACTTTAGATAAGTGAATTCTCTACAGCTTCATTTATATGCAATTTTGTTCTTCGCGGTGACTATCGAAGAAAACGTGACTGTGCGCTTTTAAGCATTCTTGCGAATCTTTGCCAACGGAATCGAATGCCGTCGATTCGATTCCGTTAGCAAATTCAATTCTCTACGACTTTGTTTATTTTTACATGTAGAGCGGCTTTTGCAGAATTTCGAGTAATATCAGAGGACGCACCAGATACGTGGGCACGCGCAAGAAATATTGCCGACCACGATCAAAGAATCGTTCTCATTAAACGCACTATTATAAAACGATGAAGTCTTTCCGCCCGGATAAAAAGTGCAAGCTGGCAGTTTCATTGGTTCGCAGGAATCTTTACCTGCTCAAAAGCGCACCGTCACGTTTTCTTCGATAGTCACCGCGAACAACACAATTGCATATAAATGAAGCTGTAGAGAATTCAATTCTCTAAAGTAAAGTCATCGGGGGCATATGTCCGTCTTTTTTCGTTTAGAACTGGACGAGTTCAGACTCACAAGTCTGCGATGGTTTCGAAGCGGTAGTTGAACTTTTTTTATCCAGACAAAAAGACGTTACTGTGTTACAATAGTGCGTTTGACTTTTCGCATACTCAGGGCTCACCATTTGCATCGCTCGTCAGTAACCGACTACCCAACACTAGACATTGCAACACCAATAACCAACCATAGGCATGACGATCTATACGAAATGCCCACTGACAAATTCGTGCAAAATCAAAACATGATCGAAATTTTCTGTTATTTTAGATTTTAAATCTATTGAGATAATAAATTTAGAAGAACTTAAATGCCGTCTAATTTTTAATAAAATGTCAAGGTTAAGATAAATTTTACATGGAATGGAACTTTTCGTTGAGTCGCTCAGCTCAGTGGAGATGGTTGGGCGGTTATTTTGAGCGAAGCTGAACAACAGGGGCGCCACAAAGTAAATGCGTAATCACATATGTTCTCACATTGCAAATTTACAACGCTGCCAAGTAAACACCTACACGTTTGAGTGCGCCGTACGTCGCAGACGTTAATTACTCTTCCCCAAATCCAAACGCGACCCACGCCGCGCCGTTAATTACGACGCCATCGAACCTCGTTCATGGATAATCCATCAAAGACGCTCTCGAGAACAGATTTAATGTTTTAACACGAACTTTAAACTGGAAGGGATTTCTCGATCTCGACGTAACTAAAGACCCGCAGTCAACCCCTCCTGAATAAGAGATTGCTCTCTTAGCACCCCATACACTCGCGGCTCGAGTATTTTCCTCCGTTCGGCATTTTTTAAAATATCGCCGCCCCCGTCGATAAATAATCGACGTTCGCTAATGGAATGCGGTTATGTTTCGCAGGACGGTCGTTAATGCCGCTTACGATTCTAATCTGGCCGTCTGGCGGTAAAATATTGACATTACATCAAACACCCTCGGTTTCGCGCCGCCCCAGATCTCGTTTGCTGGGGAACGACGCCGAGCCGAGGGCCCGGTAACACGTGCGGACGGAAATAAAAATCGTGCGTCATTTTTATTTCGTCTCGCGAGATGTGCGACTTCGTTACAGTTGAATAATTCAGGTCGGTATCTCGATTATGTGGCGACAGCGGTCTACGACTTTTCCGACACTAACAACATCGTTGAATCCGACTCTTATTTTAACAAATGATTTTAATTAAATAAATTTATTTGCTCTCATTTCGTTTTTAACTAATTACTTTACATTTTTATTTAATTTATTATATTTTACTTTTGTTACACTTATTGTGTGCCCTATAATTAATTACCACTTGTGTTACGTTCATCCAATTTACTGGAGTTAATGTTCGTCCCCTGATTTTATTTATTTATTTATTTATTTATTTATCGTTTCATTCGCGATCGGCGGAGCCAGAAAAATGCGAAAAAACATCATCGCGTTTTTAACGATACCGCAAGGCATTGCATTTGAGTTGATCGACACGTTTTCCTTTTATTTCAGGGCGATTATCCTAGGCGTCCTCTTGGGCATAGTGAACTTCGACCTATCGCAACAATGCATCAAGCTGTTGTGGCTGTTCGTGATCGGCTACATCGTCGTGCTCGCCATTTCCATGATTGTGGAAATATGCATTAGTGTGGTGTCGTTGAGGGGGAGCATTCTGGATACGGCGCCCAGAGCTTCCATGCAATATCTTCTGTACTTCCGACTCGGTAAGTTTGTTTGTTAAAATTGTTATAAACTCACTTTTTTACAAAAATTTTGATTTTGAATTTAAAAAAAATTTAAGAATTCTTGAGTTTATGAAAATTGTAATTTTAATTTACAAAATTTAGAATCCTTTGTTGTATTTTTTGATTTTTTTACATTTTTTGTTTATATTAAATGTTTAAATATTCAACGTTGCACAAAGCAAAAGTTGCAAATATAAATAAAAATGTTGGCAATAAAAATTGTATCAGATAAAGAAGTTAATTAAAAGTTAAAACTTTGATGACTTCGAAACATTGTCGTTTGCAGTTCAGTTGAGTTGAGTTGAATTGGATTGGGTTGTGTTGAGTTCTCGGCTGCTTCAAATTCTGATGGAACTTGATTCAGAACTTCACGAAATTTATCAATTGCCCTAAACACAAATATTTATATATATTTTTAATATTATTAGCTTACGCAATCAAACCACCCGCATAATTTATTTTTGTCAAATATAATCAATCAATTCCGGAAAATAACCTTCAACGAATGTATTAGCTGCTTCTGGGCTCATCAGACCATCAAAGATACAAATATTTTAGCCCCATCTAGACATCAATACTCACACACTCGGGCTGCTATGAAATTACAGAGTGCCTGACTGTTTCGCCATTCTGGGCTCATCAGCAGCACGATTGTGTGGGTATTGATGTCTAGATGGCGCTAATGTACTAACACAAACGTTTGCAATAAATTGATATTAATTAATTTATGTAATTTATGTATTTAATACATTACTCAAATTTTGTATTGTTAAGTATTAATTTTTTTTGTTGCTTACCACCTGCTGTTGAGCTTAGAACCAAATAACTTGGTGTAAAAATTGTGTAAAAATTGTAAAAATAGTGATCGTATACTTCTATAGTACAGCATTGTACATATACCACTACAGCCTGAACAGATTGTGGCGGATCCTGGTTCAAATCTCGGCGGGTGTCTACATTTTTTCGACGTCCAGTGTTAGTGAATACATTGATGTAATTATATTAATAAAAAAAAATCTATTTATGTTACTTTTCAAATAAAATTCCTAAATTTCGCAAATCTATTTATAAAATCGTAGAATATTAACGCCTGCGCATCGAGCACATTCGAGGCCAAATCATACTCCAAATCTTACGATGGTAGTTACTATAGTTATTTAATTTTAATTTTCGTTCATTTCGTTCGTTGTATTAAAAATCAATTTTCGAAAATCAATTATAACTATCGATAGTTTATTGTGTTTGTCGTGGGACACTTTTCATCACGTTTTAATTACATTGTTTTATTTCTCGCTTGAGTTTGTTTAATCGGTGTTATCTGAAACGGAAGCTTCAGCCTATCCTTACATTGTTTCATTTCTTGGAATTACGAATTTTGTCGCTTGTTGCTATACGTCGCGACGGTCGATGTGGTGCGATATTTTATGTATCATGTCATATTCAGAGTGCGTACTACAAACGATTCGATAGTGAGTTTACTGTCCCATATCAACACAACCAAACTCAACGTAACCTAACTCAACCCAACCAAATCCAACGCAACCCAACCCGACACAACCCAAGCCAACCCAACGAAACCAAACCAAACACAAACAAACTCAACGTAACCTAACTCAACCCAATCAAATCCAACGCAACCCAATCCGACACAACCCAACGAAACCAAACCGAACACAACCAAACTCAACGTAACCTAACTCAACCCAACCACATCCAACGCAACCCAACCCGATGCAACCCAAGCCAAAAAAACCAAACACAACCAAACTCAACGTAACCTAACTCAAATCAACCAAACCCAACCCAACGAAACCGAACCAAACACAACCAAACTCAACGTAACCTAACTCAACCCAACCAAATCCAACGCAACCCAACCCGACACAACCCAAGTCAACCAAACCAAACACAACCAAACTCAACGCAACCTAACTCAATGTAACCAAACCCAACCCGACACAATCCAACCCAACCCAACCCAACCCAACCCAACGAAACCAAACCCAACCTAATTCAACCCAACCCAGCGCATTTAATATCGCATCGCACAGCAACTAACGTTAATTCTGTTCACGATTTTAATATTGGTGACGTCATTAGTCATTATCGTCGACACAACCCAAGCCAACCAAACCAAACACAACCAAACTCAACGCAACCTAACTCAACCCAACCAAACCCAACCCGACACAATCCAACCCAACCCAACCCAACGAAACCAAACCCAACCTAATTCAACCCAACCCAACGCATTTAATATCGCATCGCACACCAACTAACGTTAATTCTGTTCACAATTTTAATATTAGTGACGTCATTAGTCATTATCGTCGAATTATTAGTATATATTTTTTTTAATGACTGGTGCTTTTTCAACTAATTATCAATGATATCTTCAACAAAAATAAATTGCATTTTCAATAAAACTGTTAATTGAGAGATTATTAATTTCGCAAATCTATTTATAAAACGAGACGAGAGCGATTCAAAATCTGCTCGAAGAGAATTTTGTTGGCCCCACTGTAATATTTACTTATGATTCGAAACTCGTACCAACCGCAAAGGAAATAGCTCAAAATTGAAGTTAAAAAAACTATTATATTTTAAATCTATTTGTAAACAATTTGCAACAGCAGCCGCAGTGATATCGAACGCGTCTTTTCTGTATAAATTGCGTATTTAATTACTTTTCAAATAAAACTCGTTTATCCAAAGGACAAACTTATTAAAAATTAATAATCCATATTAATTTCGCAAATCTATTTATAAAACATTTACACTGCTTTCGTCAATTCGTCTCAATCGATATTAAATCATTATCCATGTATATTTTTTTATTCAAATCACGTGTCATTAAATTAGTTTTTAAAGAAAACAGTTCCTTTATTCAAAGAATTTCTTTCCCTAGGTATTAAATTACGTTTCAAATGACCCAGTTAGTTTATTCAAAAGAGCAGAATATTTATTTCGCAAATCTATTTATAAAACGTACGCATAGCGAGTTAAAATCCACACGAGGAGCATTAATGCATTACGATATTTATTTACTTATCTAAACATAAGCCCCCAAAATAATATTATCATAACCCGATCTTGTCGTACTATAATATTGCTTTATAATATAGTTTTAATTCTCGACTGTTTGAGTTAATAATAACAATCGCAAATCTATTTATAAACACGACAATAGCTACGATAACGGACACGTCATTTTTCTCTGTCAATTACGCTGACTCGACATTCTTAACGATGTAAATAGATCTGCATATTCATTCGTATCGATCTATTCGAAGTGATTGTATTGAAGGCTTTTATTTAACATTTTAATTAACATGAATTCTGCATTTTTCTTGCTTCTTTAAATATCCCAAATAGTTCGTTCTGAACCTTATCACGTCTCGTGGCTTGTAGCGACGTGTGTTCAAGTTGATGTTCACGAAAATAAATTTATGTTAAATTGGGTCAAACTAAAAAACTTAAATTTCTATGTCATGTTTCTTATATTGTTTCAGGTATTCTGCTGTTAGATGCGGGTTGGTTGTCTGCCGGTGTAGTTTGGTTGGTCCATTTCTACGGCGAGTGCCCAATCGAAAAGGCCAAGCACACAGTTCTAGGTAAGTGACAAATAAAATGCGAAAAAAAAACGATCCTAGATTGACATTTGCAGGTCTGATCGTCTGCAACTGGTGCGTGCTAGTCTCGGTACTCATAACAGTCTGGTGCACGTACGACGCGGTTGGACGCTCCTGGGTGAAGATGAAAAAGTACCAACGATCCATACGCGAGGGCGAATCCAAATTCCAATACAAGAGATCAGGAAGCACCAGAAACTGGCGCCAGAGGTAACCAAAAATCCATTAGGAATCCCCTTTTCATCCCTTCCTTGGATTTTCAGGAAGGTGCTGAGGGCTTACCAAGACAGCTGGCAACAACGGTGCAGATTCCTGTTCTGCTGCATGCGCCCGTCCGACCGCAACAGGAACTCGTTCGCCGACATCGCGCGTCTCCTGTCAGATTTTTTCAGGGACCTCGACGTGGTCCCCTCCGACGTGGTGGCCGGCCTGGTGTTGCTGCGCAAATTCCAAAAAATCGAACAGAAGGCCATCGTCCAACAGGTGACTTAAAGCCCCGCGCGACTGCGCTCACGCTAATTTGTGACGTTCCAGAGGCGGAACGACACGTACGAATTCTTGTCCGGTGTCGCGGTGACGCCCCGAACACAGTTCCTATCCTTGCACGAAGGTGGCGATCTGGAATTATTCCAAACTGTTATCCACTTTGCTCATTTTGCCGTAGGCGCGTACGGTTGGCCTATATACATCATGACGCAGAGCCTGGGCGTTTGCAAGATCTGCCCGAACCTGAGGTGCTGCTGCTGCATTCCGTGTAGAAAATCCGACACCGCAGAGATAGTCAGGGATAACTGCTGCTACTGCAACTACGCGGCGCTGCGGAAGATTTCCGAGTACGGAGACATCGAGATCGTTTATGCCACGTATCACGTGGACGTCGGTGAGACACCGTTCTTCGTCGCTCTCGACTACGACAGGCGGAAAATCGTCGTGAGCATCCGCGGGACGCTCAGCATGAAGGCAAGTCTTGTTGATATTTCCAATTTTTTTTAAAATTAGGTAGTGGTATCCAAGGAATTGTTATACTAAATGCATTTTTCTCGATTCTCGAGTTCATTTCATATCAATTGACTGTTTCAGGACATCTTGACGGACTTAAACGCCGAAAGCGAAACTCTGCCTTTGGACCCGCCCCAGGAAGACTGGTTAGGTCACAAGGGAATGGTGCAAGCAGCGCAGTACATCCTCGCGAAGTTAAGGACCGAAAATCTGCTGGAACGTGCCTTCGGGCACTGCCCGGAAAGGGGAACGCCGGAATTTCAGCTCGTGCTGGTCGGGCACTCGCTCGGGGCGGGCACTGCGTGCATATTGGGCATCTTACTGAGGCAGGAGTACCAGGACCTGCTGTGCTATTGTTATTCGCCGCCGGGCGGGCTCCTGAGCATGCCCGCCGTCGACTACACCAAATCGTTCACGATATCGGTCGTCATCGGCAAAGACGTCGTGCCCAGGATCGGCCTGCACCAGTTGGAGGCGCTGCGAGCCGATTTGATCAACGCGATTAAGCGAAGCATCGATCCCAAGGTGACTATTTCCACCGGTCGCCCATAATCCTCAAGGTGTTTTTCTTCTAGTGGAAGACCATAACGTGTAGTATAGTGTGTTGTGGCTGTTGTGGTTTAGAACCGACCTCGGCGGTGGAATTGTCGTCGGCCGATACGAACGTCACCGACTACATACAGTCCAAGGACCACGCGAGGTGCGGAGGGGTGCATCCATCGGATAGTTCAATTGCGTTAACTTCCCATCAACCGTTGTATCCGCCCGGAAGAATTATACACGTGGTCAGGCACCACCCGACTAGAGGAGAGTAAGGAACTATTTTTGTTTAAAGAAATGTAACTGGTAACTGCCATATAGCCTAAGTCTATTCAATCGGCTTTAACGGTTCTTGAATTAAGGTTAAATACCCCCAACTTATCAGCAGCCTATGCAAATCCAATCTCATCCAGTTCTAATCAAATCCAATCTAATCGACTGTAGTTAAAAAAAAAATTCATTTCACGGAATTACGTCTTATAGATACACGAATTATTATTATTATTATTCAATTAGCAGTGGATTTGTTGTGAATTTTATTGACAAATATTTTGCATTTTTGAAGATTTTTACAATTTTTCGAATTTATCTAATTGACTGATACGCGATTTTTGCATTTTTTTTGCAGTTTAGTGGGTTCTTAATTTGTTTATGAATTTTTTTGCACAATTTCTACAGTTAAAGTACACACTGTCGAAATGGTAGAAAAAATCCGAAACAACTTAAGAACTCATCGCAAAAAGTTGTTCGGAATTTTTTTCACTGTTTCTATAATTTTATTAAATAAAAATTACGTTTTTAATTTTTTTTTTTTTTAATTTTCCGGTACATTTTGTCTATTTCATGAACCTACACAACAGGTATTTTGACCATTTCCTGCGATATTTTTTGTAATTTTTACTATTTTTATTTTATTTTTACTGTTGACATTTTTTTCTTATTTTTATTTCTGCATTTTTTTGATTTTTAACAACTGACATGCTTCAACATTACTTGAATTTTGCTCATTATCGACAAAACCCATTTTTTGCTGTTCATGAAATTTTACCACCTTTGCACTTTGTATATTTTTCACCTGACATTTGCACAATACGACTGTTTTATTCCGATATGTTCTATCAAAATTCGCATAAACATTTTTGTAACGTTTACAATTTTAAAAAGACAATAGATATTTATTCCCTCTTACACTTGTTATCGTTATTGACTTTTTCGCATTTTTCAACGTTTTTTTATTTTACAATTCTTGGAATTTTTTTTGTAATGATGTTATCTACCTCCCATAGGCTTGCTTTGATTTTCGGCCATTTCGACAACTGATGTTTGACTATCTATCGGTAGCTAGTAATTTATACGGCTCCTCACATTGCCCTTTTAACATTTTCTTGGCACTTAATTTTTTTAAATTTTTGTCGTTCGACGTTTTAACAACAGATATTTTTTACATTTTTGCAATTTTCGCTATTTTTTCATGTTCGACATTTTTTTGTATTTGTTGGCAGTGGTCAAAAATCACAATTGTTCCATATATGACATCTGTATGTCGCCCTGGTCAACAATTATTTTTGGAATTTTGATAGTTTAAAATATTTGTTACCAATTTTTTACCATTTTAGTATTTTTGACATCAGACATTAGCATAAGTAGCATTATTAGCCCTTGCATTATTTCACATTTCCTTTTGTCAAATAATTAACGTCTTCTTTTAATTTTTTACAATGTTTGCATTAAAATTGTTAACCCTCAACTCAACACCATAAGCAACTTTAATCGGTGGCATTCATAACAGCAATCGTTCGTTAATTTATACTTTCATTGTTTCATTTCTTGGAATTACATCTTATCCAACGACAACGACAACGACAACGACAACGACAACGACGACAATGACAACGACAACGACAACGACAACGACAACGACAACGACAACGACAACGACAACGACAACGACAACGACAACGACAACGACAACGACAACGACAACCCAACCCAACCCAACCCAACCCAACCCAACCCAACCCAACCCAACCCAACTTGACTGTATTATCCTACACTCTCCACCTGTCATAATTACAAAAACAAGCTAAAGAAACTGTACTGTAATGGCTCATAGACGACAACGACAACGACAACGACAACGACAACGACAACGACAACGACAACGACAACGACAACGACAACGACAACGACAACGACAACGACAACGACAACGACAACGACAACGACAACGACAACGACAACGACAACGACAACGACAACGACAACGACAACGACAACGACAACGACAACGACAACGACAACGACAACAACAACGACAACGACAACGACAACGACAACGACAACCGAACCCAACTCAACCCATCTTGACTGTATTATTCTACACTCTCCACCTGTCATAATTACAAAAACAAGCTAAAGAAACTGTACTGTAATGGCTCATAGACGACAACGACAACGACAACGACAACGACAACGACAACGACAACGACAACGACAACGACAACGACAACGACAACGACAACGACAACGACAACGACAACGACAACGACAACGACAACGACAACGACAACGACAACGACAACGACAACCCAACCGAACCCAACCCAACCCAACCCAACCCAATCCTACACTCTCCACCTGTCATAATTACAAAAACAAGCTAAAGAAACTGTACTGTAATGGCTCATAGTCGCTGCGTCTTCTCGCACAACGTACCTACCGTAACAAACATGGCAGTCGACTAACCAGCAAATCGTTAAAGCCGATACTTTTCTCTTGCTCAATCAACAGTTACATTTCCTTTTAACTTCTCCAACGCGCAATCCTCGCCTGTTAATCGTGATGTGTTATTTCAGACAAAAGTATGAAAAAAGATGGAGGTAATATCAAAGTTTCATTTACGTGTAGGTTGCGATGACCCCCCCCCCCCCCCCCCCCGTTTAAGCCTCCCGGCAGTTTGCATGGTAAACCCTGTAGGATCAAACTAATGAATAAACAGTTTTGGTCGAAGTGTGACTGTTGTGAAGCATGGGTAAAAATCCGCGACGCAATATGAAAACTAATTCGACGATCGATTCAAACGTTTAGCTCCAATCACAACTTATCGCACCTCCTGTATTCCTGTATTCCCCAGACATGGCGTTCTTAAATTTTCAAATCGTTACTCATACTCCGACCTCGGCGTAGTGGAGACTAGGAGAGATACATTCATCAAGGGTACCACACACTATAATTGCAATAGAGTAAGGTTGCCCAGTTTAGGTTGGGTTGTTATTGAACTGACGATTAAACATCAACTGACAGTTAAACGTCAAAACTATAAATTAATCCCTAAACTGTCAGTTAACCATCAAATTAAGTATTAATCTTTAAATTGACAGATAGTCCTCGTGACAGTTGTCTTAAACTATCACCAACTCGTCAAAGGACTGATTATCGAAACTGTCAAACTAACTGTTACAAATCGTAAACCCACCCAAACTTCGGTTGAATTGGTGAACTATTGATCAAGTTAACTACCAATTAATCGTCAAATCGGGCAGTATTAACTTACTGTTAATCCTCATTCTGACAGATGGTTAGAGATAATTGTCAAATTGTTAGGTACATAAATGTCAAATTGAAATTTGAACGTTAAACTGTCAGTTAATCGTCGGACGTCTAAGTGACTGTTAAACGTCCAACTGACAGTTAAACGTCACAGTGACTGTTAATCATCAAACTGAAAGTTAAACAAAAAACAAACAAACAAACAACAAAAACAGTTAACTATTAACTTACTTTTCATTAATCATCATATTGACAGATAGTAGTCAACGTGATAATCATAAAATTACCACCCGGTTAGAGATAATAGTCAAATTGGGTTTTAAACGTATCGTCAAATCTCCAACTGACAGTTAAAACATCGAACTGACAGTTAAACGTCAAACATCTAACTGACAGCTAAACGTCAAATTGACTGTTGACAGTTAAATTGAGTTGGGTTGGGTCGGGTCGTGTTGGATTGGGTTGGATTGGTTTAAGTTGAGTTGGGTTGGGTTAGGTTGGGTTGGCTTTAGTTGGTTTCCACTCGTAACATAAACTTTTAAAAAATAAATAATAAATTCCCCCAAACGTAACAAAATACGTCGCGGTACGTCCCTCAAAGTTTTAGATAGTACTGTCGACTCCTATGCGATGAAGTTAGCGACATCCATAAACAAACATACTGCATGTATAGAACCCCCCCCCCCCCCCCAAAACTGCATCTTTTTATACTTTTGTTGTGTTTGTCATGACGTAGTATTGTCAATATGTATCGAATAATTTAATTTATTCTTCTTCGCTTCTTGTAGGCAGGCGCTGACGAAAAAGGAGCCGGTGTACCAAGCCCTTTGGGCCCAGACCACGGACTTCGACGAAGTACTGATCTCCCCTGTCATGATACAGGACCACATGCCCGACAAAGTCCTGGAGGCCCTGAGCAAGGTACAGCCCAGATCCGGACCTAGAGAATGCATCATCAGTCTGTTATCATGTAGTTAGTAGTATCTAGCAAGGCGAGCTTAAAACGTTGCATGACACGGCACGGCCGGTTCCCCAAAACGGCCATATCGTCGCTCTCTTATTCTAATTATTTCTATTTTGCGCTTCAACTGCCATGGAACTGCAATTTTTTATAAAAACAGACAGAGAGGAACTCGATTAATTTTTCATTGCACAGATGTGGCTCGTACTTTGGGGCCCACACATCGACTGACATTAGTGATATTGAAAATGTTCTAGTATTTTTAGAGTTACCGCATACCGATGGTAGTTTTGCGTTTGCTTGCTCGATGTAAGGCACCGACGACGAACCACCAGCTTTACACCACGTGTACTTAAATTAGAAAGACCGATCACGTAGGAAGTTGAAATAAACGGCCCGACTTAAGTCGTAGCTTACGGCGTCGACGAGTCGGATCCTTCTTTATTTTATTTTTCGTAGATCTTTTCGTTTTTGTATTGTGATTGGAATTTACTTTGTATTTATTCGTAGACGATTAAATTTTTTTTATATGTGTGTGTTTTTATTTTTCACGGTCCACGAGAAAGTGTATGCACTGGTGGATCTTGGATGGGAATGACGAGGGGTGGACGTGACGAAATGCATGCTTCAATTTTAACTGATAATAGTGCCCAATAAATTTACGAAAGTGTGCAGCGCCATAAAATACCTCAATCCATTATACCTAAAGAACGTCGTGAACTTTTGAATTGACGCAAAAGAATGTTTAAGTAGCTGCATACGTGGGTAAGGTAATTTTTGGTAACCTGGAATTGATTGATGTCATTGACTATGATATTTAAATTACTTCAAAAAGTATTGTTGTACATGACGTGTTTTATTGTCAGTTAAAATGAAGGCACTCATTTCTTTTACACCCTATATATATATATTAATTTTGCGACGTTTAGTCCATAATCCAAAATCTGTCACTGATTTTTTTGTAGCATGACTTTGTAAAGGCCTCCCTTATTCGATAAATTTTAATGTCTTTACACTAGAGTGCGCTAGTAAAAATGAACTATTAATGTTGTTTAATACAACGTCAAAATAAAACAAAACTCTCGTGTGAGCCTACAAACGCCATCTAGACGTCAACACCCTCACACTTGGCGTCTAGACGGCGTTTATACACTCATACGATTTCCTCACAATTCATTCACCCTAACAGATGTTTCGCTGGTGACCTGATGAGTCCCGCAGGACGAAACATCGTTCTTTTTAATTTACTAGTTTTTATTTAAATTGTTTTCTCTTATTTTAAGTTTATGTCAATGTTTCAATCAATATGTATATTTCCTTCATTATCACTTGGATTTCCCCAATTCCATTTCGAAAAACATTGACTCGAAGAAGTAAACAAAAAACGAGAAATTCAGAAACGCAAAAACTTACCATTTACCAATTTACAAATAAAAAAACTAATCAAAAAGATAAAATTGAAAAAAAAAACTACGTAAATAATAAACGCGTTCATTGACTAGCGCCATCTGGTGACGTCGAATTTCAATCTCGACGTAAACGTCCGCGTTCACGTTCACGCTTCCCCTTTTTTCCGAGTCGTTTTTACGTTACTTACTACTCATTCTTTATTTGGGGTCATCTTACCGGATACGTTGGATAGGTGGAGAAGTCTTTTGGTAGGGACCATCACCAGGCTGCCTCACCAATCGAACCTAAACCACCACCACGTGATACCAGGTAATTTCACCCCCCCGTATATAATCGATGAGCTTTTGTCTTAGTTGGCTTGTTTGTGTGTTTGTGATGAAAATGACGTCGTCCGTTTTGATTATTATTTTGCATGTTTTTTTTTTTTTTATGTCGACCGAAGCTTCATTAGTTGAACTTTAATGAAACTGGTGCGAAAATTTAATTGAAGGGAATTTCACGAATTTCGAAAACACCGAAAGCCAAATGGGCAATAAGTGAAAATTGAAGGAGAAAATTGTAAAAAAAGCGAAAATGTCAAAATTTCATATATTTTGCTAAAAAGTCGTAGATGTGGTAAAAATTTGAGAAACATGAAAATGTAAAATTTACCAAAATTATCGACGATAAGGAAATTTGGTCAAAAAACTCTAAAAGTGCAAAAATTGTGAAAGAAAGTAAAATGCGATTTGTAAAAATTGCCAAAATATCGTAACGTGTACAATCACCAAAATATCGTAACGTGTACAATTGCCAAATTTTTCAAAAAAAAAGAAAACAGTAAGGTTCCAAAAAAATGTCAAAATTGCCAGTAAAAATGAGAATTATCTGTCATTCAAGAAATATTAAAATGTCAAAATACCAAAAATAATATCAAAAAATTTTTAAAAATTGTAAAAATGCAAAAAAATTGACACATTGCTAAATTGCCAATGACAGTAAATAACCAAAAATATGTAAATTTTCAAAACTTTTTTCACAATTATAAAAAAATACCCAAGTTGTCAAAAAACGCTAACATTTTTAGTTTTGTAAAAAAAAATCGTAAAAATTAACCCAACCCAACATGAAAAATTGTGTAAAAACAAGTATGAAATTAAGAAGAAATTAATAAGAAAACTGTAAACATTTGTGATTAACTTAAAATTCCAAAATTATAAAATTGTATAAAGGCAAATAAACAAATCCTATATTTTGAAAAAATTTCAAATATTAAAATTGGAAAAATTACTGAAATTGTTGTAAAAATTACAGAAATTGCAGGTCAACTTAAAAATTTAAAGCTACGTCAAAATTAAAGAAAATTTCGTTGGGACTGGGTGAAGTATATTTTAAAACTATCATAAATTCAACAACTTTTGAAATGTTTAAAATTAACATAGTCGATAAAATTCTTAAAAAATTGTAAATAAAAAAAATTATAAAACATTTGAGTTGGAACCCAATCCAACTCGATTATTTGTTGGGTTGGGCCGAGTTGGGTTGGGTTGGTTTTGATAGGGTTAGGTTAATATTATGCTTACATTACTTAATCATCATAAATATTGACTAAGAATTCCAAGAAAAACAAGTAAAAAACGAACTCTGCTACGAAAAATCTAAACTTTGCCAAAGTTACAACATTCCCATTAAAATTCAAAAATATCAGAATTGTAAACAATCGCATGATGTCCCAACCCAACGCAACCAAACCCAACCCAACCCAATTCAACCCAACTCGATCCTCGTTTCCGAGGGCTCACTAAAAATGCGTTGTTGATAAAACGATCGAACGAAGTCAAAAATTAATCAATATTTCAAAAAATTACCAACAATACGAACAAAACTTGCCAAATATTTAAATAATTCCAATGTCGAAAAACAACAAAACGCTCAAACTTTACCACAAATGTTAAAATTTACTAAATTCTCGAAAATAAGAAACTAGTAAAACACAAAAAATACGAGAAGCGAAAAATTTACAAAAATTAATTGTTGAAAATGTAAAAAAAATTCTAGAACTGCAAACTTAAAACTGGCCAACATTGTAAAAATTGACAAAATGCAACTAAATAACTAAATTGAAAAAAAAATTTAAATGTTCACTTTGGCAATCATGAAAACATTTATGATATGCACAAAAATTAAAAATTAATCAAATTTCGAAATTACAAAAAATGTGGCAAAAATTGGGAACTTGCAAATATTTAAAAAAATGTAAAAATTATCAAATATGTCAAAAAAGCCCAAATTAGCAAAACAAACATCATTTTGTCGAACGAATTGTGCGGAAAGATCAAAAACTCGCCATTCGCGCAGTTGGTCAATGTGGAACTGAAAATATCTAAACGATAATCCAAGAATGCATTGCAAATCCAACCTGTTTATTTTTTCCACATTGTCGACGAATTTTTAAATGGTTGACAATTGTTAATAATTTCGTAAATAAGCAAATATTTCTTTGATGTAGTTTTCATCAAACTAAACGACGTTTGATACAACAAAAACAAAACAGTAAATTTTTAAATTAAAACTTGACGAAGACCCAACCCAACCCAACCCAACCCAACCCAACCCAACCCAACCCAACCCAACAACAATTGTTGTAATTTTAGTTTCACTTTACATACATCGCGATCCTGTCATTTAAATCACCTCGTTGACTTGTTTAATCTACTGTACAAAATAGGCAACTCCCACACTAGTTTATTCGTAGATCAATGTGTACTTAAAGATTTTTTTTATTATCATTTGATCTGAACATTGTTTTGCATGGAATATTTCAACCATTCGATTTTTTTTCGTCCAAGGTACAATTGCACGTCCAGCTGATACTTTGAGGTTTCTAGGTTATGCAACGACGACGAATCAATAATTCCGAGCTACCAACCGTCCGTAATTAAATTAGCCGTTGCGCATCGCTCTAATTCCCACTTTTCCATTTTTCCAGGTTATAACGACGATGGGTCCCAAAAAGCCACAACGACAGAGCGCCCCGGGCGCCTCGCAGCAGAAACAACTGGAAGCGTTCAGCCCGCACCGGACCGGTCGTCTTTACCTGGAGACCAGCTTCGCTTCGCTGCAGAACCAAAGCGGCCTTCACAGCGCCGCGTCGTCCATAACGAACGGCTTTTTCCCGACGACGAGCCGCTCGTCGCCTTTGCCCCTGACCAACGTGGTCACGCTGCTGAACCACCGAGCGAGGAGCGCCGAAGGCCCAGTCAACGTCCAAATCAACATAACCAGACCGTCTAGATCGCGACTAAGTTTGAACATAAGACCGACGATTTTAGATCCCCCGAAGATAATCGATTTGATCCACGACGACTGGTTCGGGCTGGCGCCGCTTGCGAGTCCGGAGAGCCTCTCCGAGGTCTCCAGCATCAGCTCCAGGGCGAGCTTCACCACCAACTTGGAGAAGATACAAACGCTGAGCACTTCGTACGAGTTAAAGACGCCGAAGGTGATGAGGAGGACTCCGAAGATCATAAACAACTTGAGCACGTGCGCCGACGACATCAGAAACGTGCGGTATTTTCAAAAATTGGGGCAACTGTCGAAGCATCTGCGGCGACCGTCGCAAAACGGAAGCTCGGTGACGAACTCGAGCAGCAACATAAGTTTCGCGTCCGCGGCCAGCAGCAAGTGCTGCTCCAACGACGACCACTCCATCGACACGACCAAGTGTTGCAACATCAAAGAAGAATCGCAACAAATCACCGTCACCAGCGGCGAAAGCGACGAATTCCAATCGGCCGAGGAGGTTCTGGACAACGTGATGGAAAAAGCGGGCTGCGCCGATTTCTTCAAATCAAACGCCGGGTTCTTGGAAACCCATTTCGATTTCAAAGAAGAACCACCGGCCGGCATCCCCAAGCCGAAAATTTATCGCGAGGGAGTAAACACTTCGCAGGAATTGGACCCCGATTTGATATCGAACTTCGCCATCGATCTAAACTTAGACGAGGAGCACAGATCGTCGCAATTTTCAAGAATGACGGCCGACACGTCCAAGACGAACAGCGTGGATTCGGGCAGCACCAGCCGGATGTCGTCGGAAGTCAAAAACGTCACCTTCAACCCGGAAGTCATAAACATCGACAGCCGCGCCCCGTCCACGCCGATCGCGAGCCCGAAGAAACCGAAAAGGCCCGATCGATGGAACCTGCGGTTGCCTCTGAAAAGTAAACGGATCAAAGCCGAAATTTTACCCGTTCCCACCAGGATCAACAAGCCAGAACAAGTGCCAAAAACTATATTGTGTTCCAAAAGACGTAATAGTGAGCAAGATTTCTTTTCAAGGACCGAGGCCCTACCGCTCCTCAGTGGCCTATCCGGTGCTAACAGTGAACGAGCCTCGCCTAGTTTCGTCAGGAGAAAAAAGTACATTTATCCGATCAATGTCCTCAGCAAAGAGGAAAGCAGTGTCTAGTTGACCACGAAACGTCTTTGGAATTCCGCAGGGTACGGATTTTACGCCGCCGCCATTTTCGTCTTCTATACAAATCTCAGCGTCCGACACTGTTTTTCTCCGTCAATTTTTCAACTTAATCTGTGCAATTATTTGTGATATTTAGTTCGAGAAAAACCCGCTTAAATTTAATAGTAGGCACTCTTTAATAATAATAAAAAAAAAAAACAACAACAACACGTCTCATCTAACGCTGCCCTGCTGTTAAGTTTAAAATTTTGCGGATAGTTACGTCTTTTGCAAACTAGTAGGGTCCAAGTAGATTAAAAGAGACGGTAGTTTGTCATTTTTACGAAGATTTATAACAATTCGACTATGTATCGGTTCCTTTTAACGAAAATCTATAGGCAATTTTCTTGCAAGTTAGTTTAGGTACTTTGACAAATTCTTTTAATAGTACAAATTGTATCGTGTTGTTATCGACTATTGAAATAAAAAAAAAAAAGAAACCGATTCGAGGAAGTGCATTTTAGGTTGCGGATCTGTCACGAACGAGATACAATTATGTGTTGGTAGTGTAAAATATGTTCGTCTCATTTTGTATTATAAACTATTTTCTGTAAAATACTTGTACCTAATAAATAGCATTTAGAACGAACCGTGTTTAATCGAATCACTACATCATTAATTGCAGCGATTATTTAATAAAAATCCAGCTCTGCACTTGTAACTTGGGCAACTAAGAAACAGATAAATTTCTTCGCCTTATTCACTTACACAATTATGTAAGGCATGACCTGACGGTGACACTATGAGACCTACCAGTTCTGAATCACTTGCCTTTCCATTTAATGATTTTCTTAGGGATTGCTTCTTTTGATTGAATTAGGTTGGGTTGGGGTTGGGTTTCGATTCGGTTGAATTGTGTTAATTATCAATTTTTTTACGATTGCTTCTTGAACTTTTGATTTGGTTGGGTTGAGTTGGATTTGGTTGGGTTGTTTGTGTTTTGTTCGAGTTTGAAGATACAATTTATTTTAATTCTACAATTTTTTCAGTTTACGATTTTTCGAATTTTCGAATTTCTTTCAAGTTTTATATTTTTGCAAGTTCTCTAAATTTTGTCAATTTTTTTATTTTTTTGCAATTTTTCAATTCAATCATCGAATGACTTCGAATCAATTAAAAACTCCAGTAGCTTTGGGACAGAGGTAGAGAGAGAAGACCGAGATAAAGAGCGACAGATTAAGTGCGTAAAACATAAAGAATATTTTCCACTTTTATTTTAATCTGACCCACAACACTTTAACATCTTCGCTTGTCTGGTGGCAGCAACAGTACTAAAAATTGACAAGTTACGGTGTAACTATTATAACAATTTTTCAATAATTCCATAATTAATCTATGACGTCACATTTCCCAACACTAACACAAATACACACACGTGTATGTTATGAAACGGTAACTACGTTTCTTTCGCTACACTGCGCAAATGCTACCAAATACGACAAAATTGTACATAAATAAAGTTGGTGAGAATTGAATTCTATAAAATATGGTCTTGGACCTAAATACACTACAAGAGAATTGTTTTCTTAAATTGAGTTTTTGATAATTTTATTTTTAAAGGCTCAATACTTGATTCCAATTTAAGCCTCACTGCGCCAATAATTAAATGTTGCTGTAAACCCAAACGAGTTGAGACCGATCAAGTTCTTTTTTCAAACTCCGGATAATTTGAGGTACGTGACAAGGGTCGTACGATACCCAAATGAAATCTCGACTTTGCAACATCGTTTTTCGGATTGCAATTAACTTCCACTTTATGTCGAAAACTTCGAAACACACAATTGAGTCATAATCAACTATTTCTTCGTGAACCCAATTTTCATTTAATTTTAAAGCACTCCAGTAAACCCAAAAATATGTCAAACATTCTGCATTGATTTCTTGGAAAACCCAAGTGGCGTTGGGTTTGTTTGGATTAAGTTAGGACCCAAATCAACGACTGTTGACTATTTCCCAAAAAAATCAATTTTATCTAATTTGGAAGTGCTCCAGTAAACCTAAAAGTCTGATGATTAATTTGGGCTGATTCATTGAAAACCCAAAGCGGTGCGTTGGTGAAGTGGGCGTTTCTGTCTACATAAGTCTAAATAAGTTAGGTTGCGTTGGGTTGCGTCGAATTAAACGAAGCGAGCTAAGAGGTGTCGTAGAAAAGATATTATATGGACAATCGATGCATTACAATAGAATCAACTTTATAACGATTAAAAACGTTTCCGTGGCGCGTATTTTTTTTTTTTTTCGCTTTTGTTTTCACGTACACAACTTAATTGTCTTCTTGGAAATTTATCACCTAATACGATTATGCTCTCGCTACCCCCATATCCCCCTCTGCGTGTGTCCAGTCTGAAAGTCAGACATTAACAGTGCACACCCGATTGCACTGTGGTTCCCATTATTCCTATTCTACAGAAATAAGTACTGCAGCGATTGCCAATTTAAATAGTTTTTTTTTTTAGAAACTGTACAAAAACGATAATGAATTTAATTTCACCCGACCCGACCCGACCCAACCTAACTGAACTGAACTCAACCCAACCCAACTCGACCCAACTGTCTTTCAGTAATTAACATTGTTTATGCATATTTATTTATTTATTTATTTATTTATCAACATAGCTATTAAACGTTCGTGCATATTTTTGAATAGCACTTGCAGAAGGACCGATCCAACCTGAACAAACCCGACACAATCCGACCCAACCCAACGCAAACCAACCCAACTCGTAATAAATTAATAAAACAATATTATAATATAATATTAACGTGCGTTCAAGAAAAATCCTAATTTAGGAGGGCTCTGAAATTCAATTGGTGTTTAAAGTACTTTAGCCACAACCAAAATTAACTACAATAATGACATTATTGACAGATGAGATTCTAACCTCTAAAAACACATTATATATTCTTCATGGAAATCTCTAAAGCTCCGGGGAATGGAATAGTGCAAAACACTATCAACTTTTCGCCCTATTCCAAAATAGCATTTTAATAATGTGGTTTCTGCTCTGTTGTAATAGCCATTTTTAATTGGTAAAGAAGTATTGACTTTTGACGTCTTGTCAAAATTAAATTGTCATTTTGGTTGTGGCTAAAGTAGCTTTAAACACCAATTGAATTTCAGAGCCCACCTAAATTAAGATTTTTCTTGAACGCACGTTATATATTAATAATTTCGCGATCGTTTCCATCGAAATACTTTGCCAGCGATAAACTACGGCCTAGTGGCGCAGAATAATTTGATCCTGATTTCCCATAAGAACCTTTCGTTTTGTATAATTAATGTGTAAATATTTTCTATTTCAAGTTCTATATTTCTTGCTATTCTCCAAATTTTTAATTGTTAATTTTTTTTTGTAATTTTAGATTTGGTTCAAATTTCACAATTTTTTTCATATTTTCTAAATTTTTCAAATTTTTAAAATTCAAAAAACATTTCATTTCACTTATTTCCAATTTTCTAATTTTTTTCAAATGTTTTAAACGAACCCAACCCAACCTAGCTCAACCCAACCCAGCCTAAATCAGTTTATAGATAAACATGAGAACGGATTTTATCCGCTGGTGAACAATCTGACAGATTAATTTAAGCCACTGAGCAATAACCAGCTGTAAAAGTCAACTATGAACGTGAATATGTGTGAACGTAATATTCGAAATTTATGAGAGCTGACTTTAATACCAACTGAAAATTTGCAACGCGCTGGCACGATTACCGATTACGTAACCGGCAAAAAATACTACTGGTGATAAGGAACGACGCTCCGATTCGCCAAAGCTGACGATCGAGTGATCGAGTGTGCGTGCCCATATTTGGCAAAGTTCCTACATCAAAAGATCCATCCTGAGTCAGCCATGGAATTCAAAGTCATGTCAAATCACATTACCCACACCTACCCTACTAAAAAACGTCGCCCGGCGCCAGGACACGAGCGAGTTTGAATCGATCGCTCGATAAAAATCGTGCAGCCGAAATCGGCTCGAATGCAAGAGACCGCGCTGTATAATACAAAAATAAAATTACACAAAATAAAAACACTCACCCGTGTGTTGAAGTTTCGGGAAACTTCAAACCGCAGAACCCGTCAATCTAACACGAAAGTTTGGATGTTTACGATCACTAAGTGGTTACTCGTTACGACAGTTTTAACCTTGTACAGTTTCACTAAATCGTCCACCAAGTTGAAACACTCGCGCAATTGCAATTATTGCAATAAATTTTAAAAAAACGCGTACCCGTTTAACGTCGGCCATTTTCCGCAAACACCATCTATTGCCAACATAAATACAATTAATTATATATTTGGTTTCGTAACAACCAAAGGTCGTAATGGCATAATAATAAATTCAAATTAAAAAGTCATCCATCATTCTGAAAATACTCCATAATAATAACAAAATCTGGTTTAAAAGACGCAATTTCTGCAAAAATAAATCGTTATTAATTCGATGGACACGTTGGCAAGCGCCATCTATTCATTATTCGTAACAACATATTAATTGTACAAACTTCGATGTGCGAAGACGAAGAAAAATCCCTTGTCGCGAATTTTGAATTTTTTTGATTTCATTTTTAGATTGATGCAGCAAAAATTTCCATATAATTTAATAGATAATTTTTAATTATCGACATTTCTGTGTGATGCCTACCAACAAAACTTCATGTTGACAATTCGATTTAATTACCGGTATTGCATTTTCTCAAAATCTAATTCGTTTACGCTATAACTGGTACCAATTACCTAATTTAAGTAAATTCCAATGTAATTTCGTCGAATTCGCCGTTTTGTAAGCCACCTCGCGTAGTGCTGCCAACCGACGAGCGCGACACAACTGTTGAACTGTCAGAAATTTACACAATCGTGCAGCGAAGGCAGGCACCATTTACGAAATGGCTGCCGTGTCCGATTGTTTTTCCCTGGGAAGCACGGTTTGGTGTAAAACGTGCTATCACAAAGAAATCGAAGGGGAAGTAATGGCTTTCGATCCGCAATCAAAAATGCTTATATTGAGTATCCTTTCTCAACGCGAGACGTAAAGGTAAACACGACTGGTGCGCCAGGTTTATCCCAACACTCAACTCGACGATAATATGTGCAACCGTCGTCGTTTCGTTTCCTTAACTTTGCTTAGAATGTCCCGCCGTCAGTGGCCTTAGGAACGTAAACGATGTACATTTGGTAAATTTACAACTGGTTAGCGAATTAAGGGTGAAGAAAGAAGTAACGACGATACCGGACATCCCACAATCATTAAATTTAAACAGGGTAGGTGTCAGTTTTGTTTTTGTCGACGTCGCTTTACGAGCATCTTGCAGCTCACCACGCGCGTTAAAAACCAAGTCGACGAGAAGAAACGGTTACTGCAAGCGATGGCGGCGAACGTTTCACCCGAAGGGCAAAGCTTATTTATAGCCATCGCTAAAACCATCAAAGAGGTAAAGTGGATCAGTTCAGACATTGTAATATGGGATAGACAAGTAAGGTTTTGGTTCATTGATGTCCGTGAGGTGTGACGTTGTTGTTTGTAGGTTGTGATTAGTCCGCCGTATCAACTCGAAGATATTAAAGGCAACACCAGCAGTGGAGAATACACATATATCCGTAAAGTGGTGAGTTTCGTTTCTTCTGATTTAAATCGATCAATTATTTATGATTTTTTCCAGGTTGAAAAACATATGAAAGATACAGCTCTAAGTCCAACGGGTATGAATTCACAGGTTGTCCAGCACAACTCCACGCAATAAAGGAAAATCGCCAGATCTAGAAAATTTAAAATGGTTTTTGATTTATTAAAATATACACATACCTCACTGATCTTGAACGATGATATTTTGTTACTGTACATTGCCCCCTGATTTCTGTTTTTAGCAACTTTTAAAAGCTCGTTTCGTGAAGACCCCCCGTCGTATTTTAACGTTTACAACGTAACTTAGTTCAATTTCAGTACAGCGTCCGAGGAATCCGGCAAGTTGTTCCGGAGCGCGTGCGGCCAGATCGCACGTGCTCCGAAATAATCCAGGTTTTTAACGTCACGTCTTCATATTTATTTCCAAAATAAATTCGATTTGTACCAGGTTCGTTTTAATAGCTCGGAACAACACTTTTTATACCGTTGTGTTTTTTAGTTTTTTTTTTTCACGTTGTGATCTTGTTATTTGGTGTATTATTTTTTTTTTTTTTTTCGAAAAAGAACTATTGTATTATAATAATAAAAATAAATAAAATTTTCATTTTTCGTTTGTCTGTTATTTACAATCAATTCTAACATTTTCCCTTGTTTATATCGTGACAAAGCTGGTTCGATTGTAAACCACAAGCTCTCGTTAAGAGCTAGTACTTTGGAGGGTGACTAAGTTGCACCTAATAATTCATGCTTATAATTCATTAACATCAAATTTTATTGGATTTTTAGTATATTAAAGGTTGCAGTTCAAAATTTCCAATCGGATTCTTCCTAAAATGAAATATTGTGTCACTCTACAAATTTAAACTAATGGTTTCTCGACATATTTAAAACCCATATTTGTAAATAAATAAGTAAATAACCACTTTTTCACAATAGAATATATAAATAATAATACACATTTTGAGGTCCCCTATAAAAAACGAGCATAGTTGTGTGCAATGCAATATGTATTTATGTTTCGATAACCACATGGGAAATGAAAAATGAACAAACGAGGCAATAACGAATGAAATACTGTTGTCCGACGACGCAGGAACAAGAAAGTAGATGGTGAATACAAGAGAACAGAAAATCCTAAATCATTTATTGCAGAACAAAACTCAAATGGTTAGCATTGAGGCAATGGTGGTATCCGTCACAAGTGCTTGCACAGAGACCTTCACACATGGAAAATAGTTTCGTTACGAATACCGGTGGATCTGCACCATCTATATACACAATGCAACTTTAAATGATTATTTGAAAAGTTTAATAAAGTTCTATGCGGACCACTACAGATTTTTTGTTTTATTAGCAGATAACAATATTCCATGTACTTATGATTTGACAAATTTTCTGTGAACATTTAAGTTGATGAGCGAACTTTTTACAAAATGTTCCGTCCTTTTTCACCGTTGATTATTTGTTATAATTTGTGATAAATTCACAAATCGGCGGGTAGAAAAAAAATAACCGTTACTTTAAATTAATTTTATTGTATATCTGAGATATTTTGTACATAGCCTTAGATAACATATTAATAAATAGGTCTCACTGTTCATTTAAGTTATATTACTTCCTAAAATATTGCATATTTTACATTTTCTTTTTATTGTATATCTAACACACGTTCGTGAAGGATTGCTGCTTATGAAACATTTCTTAAACATATAATCAATAGTCCTTCACGGCGGTCAATTATACTGCATCTGTATGTATGTATATGTTTATTAGCAACCTACTTGCCCTAGAAATGAATTTTTTTTTTTGTTTCTCAGTGAACACACATCTTCGCGATTTATTCATGAAACTATGTCCCTTTAGTCATTTAACAACTTTTTAGCATATCTATCACAAAAGGTTTGGCTTACCGTATATGTATATCCTCACTTTATTAAATGTATAATATATATTACCGCAGAATGTTCCGTAAACAAGGCATATATTAGATTTTTAAAAGTTCACGATTACTGGTTTTTGGATTAAAACGTTCGGTTTAAAAGCTTCTTCTTTTATATTGTTGGAACATTCTGCGTGCAGCTTTCTTTTATCTAAACTACGTACTAACTACGTTATTCGATATATATAATATATATTTTATGCACAACCTTTATAGAGCATTTCATTTTCTTACTAATTTTGTATCTATATACAAACTAAATTGACATAAAAGTTCAAATATTGCTCTTAAATAATTGTTTTTGTAATTTTATTTTATCTATATCTTAGTCTAACTTACAAACTAGTCTTAGTCCAAAGTACTTAATAAATAATTTTAACTTCAAGTAGTTTTCGGCGAAAAATAATTACACAAAGCGTCGCTACAAGAAATTGGAAAAGTTAACGACGGCTGGCATCAGCGCAGCCAATCGGGATTGACTTCTGTAATCGAAATTGACGAATATTGATCTTTGACTCGTTCACAAAATCCAAATTAAAGTGCCACTAACTTACAAAAACTACTGAAGTAAACTATTCGTATACATTCAATACAAATTTAAGTATTTTGGCCGTCGATGATTATTTAACACCTAACTTAACCCTAAATGTATATAAGTATATATTAAAGACTACGTATTAAATAAATTACTAGTAATCTAAAAACTACTTACGTTAATAATTAACAGTAAAAGTAAAACGTAAATCTTTGGAACATAGTGTATTATTAAACATAGAAAATCCAGGAAAAGTAAACAACTTCGAAAAACTTTTTCTCTACTTAGGCTCGTTTGAAACATATCAACGACACTTGCATGTGTACTTGTGTTCTTTTTAACATCGTTATACAAAAAACGTCGAAAAGTTTGATTGCATGCGTTTTTAAACAACTTTAGTATTTTGTCACAGCCTAAAACTTGAAAATGTAGGTACTTTTAAAATACTCCCGAAATACGAAAATGAGAACACCGAAAATTTTCCACGTTTTGTTCTTTTTTTATTGTAACGACTTACGATCAATTGTTCTGCATGCAATTTTTAAAATTCTAGTCACAAATTAACAGTCGTAAATAACATGGCAGCACTGAGCAAAATCTCACTTTTAAAGTTATGTTGTTATAACTGTAACAATTGAAAATATATTTTTCTAAATCTATAGTCTACATAACAGTACTTTTCGTATGAAGTAACACGCAAACACATTGATTAATCAATTTCGCAAACACAAACACAAAATAAATAAAATTTTGAAATTATGACAAACCAATATAAATCGGTTTTTAAATTCAATAGTTTAAGACATGAATACAAAGAAATTTTATTACAAATCAAAGTCGCCAGTTGAAACAAAAATGACCGAAATCGCAGTTAAACAAAAAAACGTTTCAGCAACACAACATTTACGCACAAAGAAATAATACCTTTAATTTGCTTTAAACTGCCTCCATTAGAAATTGATTTTCCAATTATCATGTAAGTATTAATTTCCACCACAATCGATACAGTTTACGAAAACAAATCAAACAAACAACGAAATCACGTACAATCTCTCATAAATCTTACGTCTACAGCTAATCCTTTAGGTACTCTAATTAGGCCATTTTTCCAAAGGCTCCGCGCGATGACACAATCATCACTTACATGAACCGGAAAATCGAAACTGAACAAAACGTTGACATTGATTTTTGTAGTTTTCCGTCCAACCAATTTAAACATACCTTAAACATTAAATAACAGTACATTATATACAAGGTGTTTTTAATCCCACGATACAAATACATGACACCTTTTGATTGGAAACGATCTATTATTCTACACAATTGAAGGGATGAAAACCGCGAAAGGTACACATAAAGTATGCAAATTGTAGCCAAAATTTAAAAATTAATATCCATAAAGTTTATCACAATGTTACGATGTGATGCTTCGAAGACTAAAGCTGCTTTCTAAAATGATAATACCTACAGCATTTAATACATATCAAGATGATTAATGTTAATGTTAACCATACATAATATATATTATTAGTAACATGACAAAATTTTATGTAATTTATAATTTTATGTACTGCAGTCCAGTTTCTCCCTTGAATTGCGAGAATGTTTTCTGCACAAAATTATTAAATATAAATGGCCTAATTCACAATACATTCTTATAAAAAAAAACAATATCAGTTTCGTAACTTTCGGTCACCTAATAGAAGCTAGTCTCAGAATTAATAACACTTCAGGTGACCTTATTTAAACCTATTTTTTTTTAAGAAACTAATATAATGGTTGAATTTGTAACAATGTTAACTAGAGTATTAGAATACCTCTGTATAGGAGCTTAAAAATACGATTTTTAGATACTAAACTAATTCTAAAATTTAAAGTCGAAAATCAACTGAAAAAATGGCATCTCACTTACTTTATTTACCAAGTATTGTCATTTAGTGTAAATAATATTGCATCTGTTATATACAAGCAAAGAAAAACGAATTTATTGTTTAAATAATACTTTAAATTTACAATAAATATATTAAACCCCTCTCTTAAGTAGTCCTGTTGTTAATATTTAAATAATTTAAATTAATAATATACTTGTACATGAATTAGTCACAGTCTTTTCACGAGTAAACAAACATCCCTTGTTAATGTCTCACAACGTGCTTCGCCATTTATAAAATAAAACAAACTCCAACGTTTAATCAAACATTTAACAACGATGTTTCTTTACAATTGTCGATCACAATTTGAGACTATCGAGCTTCTTACAAGCATCGGAAACGTCTGAGTTTGGGAGGGGGGCATCACCGGCGCCTATCTCGCTTATTTGAGTGGCGTTACGCCTACCGGACCGCTTATTACGTCTAGCAGGAGGTATAAAGTGATGACCTGCATGCACCTGCGGAAGAGGGGACACAGAGGGTTTATTAGAGGTTAAGACACTAGATACAGGCTCGGAATTATTCGGATCATTGTTTACAGGTACACAATGGGCATTCACATTCCTATTTATAAACTCCGAACTTTGTACACCGTACGAGACTCTTCTCACGGTGTTATTGTAGCCTCTAGGCCAATCGCTGTAGCCACCACCACGCAGGTTCCTAAAGCTGTTTTGAAAATTTCTAGCCGTGTAGCACCTATTTCCCATATTGTGATTGGTCATCGGGGAAAACGGAGCCGGCGGTGGGGTATTAACGACGACAATCGTAGAACCGACTTTTTCCTCATTTCGATTGTCGTCAATCACGCTCGCCGACGAATTCGAATCGGTTCTCAAGCTAGACAAGCTCGACGTATCAAACGTACGCCGCTCCGTTCGTTTTTTCCTCACCCACTTGTCCTGACCGTTTACGTGAGGAGCACCTTTCGTGGGAAACTTTAAGTAGTTGCATTCGTTCGTACAAGTAGACTGGGCGTACGAATAGGGAGGCACCGGGAAATTGTTGGGGTAACTGTACATATTTTTGGTGTTCGGCGGCGGGTTGTGGCCGTTAATAAAATGCGGGTAACAGTTGCTGTAGCCGTTGAAGTTGTGTGACGTATTGTTGTTGTTGGGTGGCGTGTTACGATTCGATTTCCTTCTGCGACCACTTTGCATCGATATAAAGTCTTTCTCTTGATGCTGCTCGAGCGACAACAAAGACACGACTGGCGTGTTCGTCTGCCTCGGCATGTCAACGATATGGGTCGTAGGTTCGTGTGTGCTTGTCTGTTCGGTTGTGTTGGTGATTGCGCGAACTTGTTGGATCTCTATATCTTGTTGGATACTGTTGTCCACTGTGTATTGGTCCTAAATGCAACAGACATTTCTCATATTAAATTTACAAGTTATTATTAAAGTTGAACAATGTGTAACATTCGATTATTTATTTATATTTACCTGCGTCATAAAGTGGTTTCTTTTAATCAGATGCCTAACATATCAAGTTACATTGGGCAAATTTACCGGCAGCAAATACTTGAAGCCGCTAAATTTATCTCCAAAAATCTTTGGGTACTGGATCAATGTAACTAATTACACTTACCCAATGTAACTTAAGCATACAATAGAAATTATGTAATTGCAAATACTCGAAGCGCAATTCATTTTACGGTTTCAAGTTTATTACTGACTAGCAGCAAAGTTGTCCCATGCGACTTAAGCAAGAATAATCAAATCGTTTTATCCAAACATTTAAAATACTCAAACGAATTCTTCAGATAAAAAAAAAATCACGAATCTAACGAAATATTTAAATCAAGGCACCTCAGTAATGGTCCCGTTGGCCATGTCCAATGAGTCCGGGTACACTGCGGGACCGCCCTCCATGGCGCTGTACATGGGTACATTGTAGTACATAGTCTCTGGGTTGTAGGGTAACTGTTGGCTGTAACAGGGTTGTCTGGGTGGACTGCCGGGGCGCTGCATGGGTGGCACCTGAGATTGGGGCCCGCCCTGACCCCCCACCATGTACTGGGGGGGGCTTCCATTCGAGTAGTAGTTGTAGTCGTACTGCAAAAACGTCGGATCAAATGCGGTGCTCGAAAACAAACCGTACGATTAACATGAGAGACATGCTTCCCAATTCTAAGCTAAGATCGATAACGAAACAATAAGTCGTCGAGTAAATTTTTCTGCCAACTAAAAAAAATTAAAAAACGAATGCATCGAGGAATGCAAGTGGGACATTTCTCTCAGACTGGTAAACTCAATTAACTATATATAAATTCACATTCGTTATTTAAATTAGAATAAGAAGTTTTTAGAAGATTCATTTTGATGATTAATTTCCGTATCAATTAAATGATTAAATTAAAACTGTTAATCTTTAACAGCCTTTTCCTTTCGACATCATTTAACAATGTTCGTCTTGGGGCCTTTAAATTATTAACTTCTTAGGGCTCATAAACGAGTACAACAAATTTGCCCATTCCCAAATATAACTCCGACGGCTTTATAACATTTGTACATTTATAATTATGTCAACATACACATTATAGTGACTGAATCTAACATATACATTGAATAGCAACTAGAAATTTATGCCTTTGAACGAGAAATGTGAATATTATCTTCAATAAAAAAAATTTTAACCTTTTTTTACGAGAAAAAGGCGTAAAATGGTTAAAAATTAGACTACATCCTAAAAAAACCAATGATTTTTGCATTCCTCGATATACATGAAGTCTAAACAAAACGAAAAAAATGAACACAGAAATTCCATGCACAAACTGTCTAGTGGCAGAGACCTTAAGAAAGGGGCAGAGCGAGACATAGGGGGATCTCAGTACTGCAGGCCGTCCAGCAAAACGTACGCAGGCTGGGACACGGGATACAGCCCCTCCGATATGTAATTGCTGGACTAAACAAACACCATTTTACAAACAGAAATATTCGAGATTTCGTGTTAATCGAGACACAAAAACACCGTCCAAATTATCCCAATTGAAAGCTCGAAATTTAAACTACGCAAAACGCAGTGATACCAACCGGCATGTGCATGGGGTACTGCTGCGGCATGTATATCGGCTGGGGGAACATGACTGGCGGGTACGTCGCGGTCTGGGGCGGTCCTGATTGGGTCGGATACACCGAAGGCGCTGCAAAATAATCTATTTACAAAAAATGTCGTCAAAACGCATTCCGGGCGTCAATTTGTCACTCACCTTGGTACATCGGCGGTTGCTGCGTGTTTGGGTCGGCGGAGGCGGCCGTCGCCGTCGGGTAATACGCGACGCCGCCCTGGAAATACGGAATGGTCCCCGGTTGGTAGAAATATTGCGCAGGGTTGCCAGCAGCCACTGCAGGGGGACTTGACGCGTCGAACGCTCTACTAAACGGCTGAAATACAACGGCAGGTAAGATCGAACTTTCGATTGTCATCGACAACGACAAACCTGCTTTTTGATGGCCGGGGCAATGTTCAGCTTGCGCTCCCTCAGAACTATGTTGTCGGCTTCCCTCTGTAAGCGCTTGGCGTCGTCCTCGCTCTCAAAAGTTATAAAACCGTATCCCTTGGACACGCCTGCTCGATCCTGGATGATCTTCGCCGCCTTCACCGTTCCATAGTTACTGAACAACGCCAACAGTTCGCCTTCTGTGGTGTTCGCTGAAATTCCACCGACGAAAATCCTATTCGGTACCAAAGTTCCTAGATAACACGAAAACAATTTAATATAAACATCTGCCCATTTAATCATCTAAACTAAATAAACTCATTCCAATGAGTCACACACACAATTGAGATAAAACAAATATTTCTTATAAGAGGATCGTGAGATGGAAAATTCCGTCGCTGTTCACGAATGCGTTGATTTTAAATTGTTAAAAATATTTGCAATAATGCAATATTTCCCATTTTTATTTTAAAAGATTATCTTGCAGTAAAACAAGGTGCGGATCTGTCAATTTTTTTTTTTAGTGAATATTCTAAATGTGTAAAATACTATTACAACTAAATTAAAAACAAAAATAAATCTTTCATCTCAACAACTGATGCTTAATATAATTTGAACAGGTTGTCATTGAATGATCAATGACATATATAGAATCACTTTGACTTAAGGCTGAATTTACTGCAACAAGTTCACAAGCAGTTAATAAAATTTTGCTTGCAATGAACACAAAATATTATTATACCACAGGAATATAAAAAATATAATCACAATCTTACTCCAGTGTCTAGAGACACGCATTTCCAGATATGTCATGACAATCACTGAACGATCATTGGCACCAATTACTTAGTGCACATGCACTAAAGCTTCCGAGAAACACAAACTCACCGTATTTAGGTGCATTATTATTAGGCGGTGGAGAGGTCTGGGTGGCAGTTTGTCCGTTAGCACTGGTGACACTAGTAACAGGCGTACTCGCAGGTGTGTTGACCGTAGAATTGCTCCCGCTGCCGCTCTTCTTCCCGTTACTTTGATTTATCGAAGACATTTTTCTCGTTTCGTTCTTCCCCTCTTCAGCCGTAGATTTCCACAAAAACGCACTCAAAAACTACCTACAAAGTGACTCGGTTTTAATTCGCCCTCGGATAGCTAACCGCCAAGACACATTTCTGAGCTAACGAACGGGTCTCTTTCAGCGCAGCGCCGCCGTTAATCTCGCACCAGTTTCCTCGGAGGTTATGGCGAACGGCTGAAAATCGAAACGCAATTACTTTCGAAAATCGCAAAATCCGCAGCCACAATAAGAGACTGGCGATAAAAATACAAACGCAACCAACGTAAAAAAATCTAGTGGGGAAGTTGGATTCCCTAGAAATTGACCTACTTTTAGAATCTCTTGCCCCATTTGCGCGAAACTTTCACACGATATAATTCACGGGTAGGACAAAGCGCCGCGGGATCGAGTCGTCGAAATTCGATCGGACACGCCGCGCAAAGGGTGAATCGAAAACAAAGCGTTGCTGCGAAATTCGCGAACTGTCAAAAATGTCGGGGAGAAAAATCCGCGGATGGAACTATAAGAAAGCTGAAATCGGCAATTTTACGGCACGCAATCGATAATCGCACACATTGTAACAAACCAAAACTCACAAAACACACGTCCACTGCGATTAAAGCACCCAATCGCGTTCGACTCGCCGACACGAACCAAAGATAAAAAATACTGCAGCAAGCTTTATGCAGTTTTCTGGGAAAATGCAAAGAATGTATGAAAATATGAATTTGTCGAAACGAATTTTAAACAGTAACTTACTCCGTGTGTTAATCTTAAGGTATTTTCGCGATTCATTAGTAAATTTTAATAAACTAATACACAAATTATTTAAAAACTAAAATCGTTTTCACTACAAACGCAACCATCGATAAAATGGCGTCCACCAATCATAGCGCACGACTCGCACGAACGTCCGACTTATCATCTAAAACTCGCAAATCTAACGCATCGTTCGCGGACCAATAACAACCCAATTTACGCAAAAGGACGCCTGAACATCACCGGCAAACGACGCGTTCCGTCCGCCTGAAATCCAAACTGAAATATCATTTCCGAGTTTTTCGTTTCGAAATTTAGATGACGAATCGTGAGCCGCACGATGCAGTTAGTTCTATCGCCGTGACGTAAACAGGTGTCAAATGAAACGGAACAGTTCGAATTCGCACGGACGTGGTGAACGCAAGGAAAAAATCACTCACCTAAAATATATACCTAGTAGACGTATTTAAGAAAAACACTTTGCCTTTCTTAATTTTTATCACTAATTAAAACACTCCGCGGGCATTTAAATTAATATAAAAACGAAAAGGAACTTCAACACAACTCGAACTTTTCAAATAAACAACAACAATGTTTATTTTATAAACGAAACTGAACAACTGAAATAAATTTGTTTCTGACATGGCAATCAAGTTTTTTTTTAACTACGCGTCAGATTTTAGGAACTACGCATTTTCGAATTTGTTGTGCGAAAATTTGCAAAAACCTGGAAGTATACAAATGTAAATTTCAATATGGGAATACTAGTGCACGAAATATTCTCAGGCGAGTAGTTGGTTATTCTTAGTAAAAATAAATTAGATGAAAATAATTAACCTCTTTGGGAACGAATTAATTTTAAGTAAATAAACTTCGAAAATCAATAGAAATCTATTGATGTCTACATAAATTTATTAGTGGAATATTTAAATAAATAAGTAATTTTTTTCAGCGTCCAATTTTGAAAAACGTGGTAACAGATTTGTTAAAAATATTTCGTCCGTTGCATTCCAATTTTTGCAATAACTAAAGATGCCAATAGAAAAAGGAGAAATATGTACTGGTTATATGTGGACTACAAAAAAGCTGTTGATAGAGTGCCACACACGTGACACTCTATCAACACTATGTCTGACTTAATAAACTACTTGCTGCACAAAGGGCGTCTAATCGCGACGAGTGCACATCACAGAATTTGGCTCCGCAATGTTACAATTTGATCCCATCCCCTATAAAAACAATAGTAAATGAGCAGAAATTCTACGTGGAATTCAGACAATCTGTTACCGTCATTTTTCCTGTTTCTTAAAAAATAATTTAACGTACGTTTTTTTGTATTTTCACGTTTTCTAATGAGCAGATTTCAGTCTATTTCTGAAATAAATAGATGAAACAAAATACGATAAATGTAAAAATATTTTTATTTAAATTAGAAAAGCGAACATTAAAAAACTTACAATTACAACATAACTAAAACTTGACTGTTAAAATACTCTAAAATCGCAGAAATACTTTCACCGGAATGTTTCGTTCTTAGTACCTAAGCCGTTTCAGGAATTTTTTGCTCTTCTTCGAGCACGGGGCGTATTTGGGGGGGCTGGGAGGGTCGACGGGGTCCTCCAACTTCTTCAAGTTCAACGGCACGACCGAGGCTATCGTGTACCTCCGCTCGTTGTTCACCTTCGCCGCCGCGAAATCAGTGTTGTTCGTCTGCAGGATTCGAAGGTTGACTCTCTTGAACGGGAACGAGTTTCGTCTGGAGGACATCGAGGAGTCGGCATCGGTCGCGTATCCCGAGCTATTAATCGTCTCGGAATAAATGTACGAATTGTTGAGTAGGAAGGACGGAATTCCGCTGTCGTTTGGACGTTCGAGGCTTTCAAGCGACGCGTGCCTGCAATTCGGCTTGTCGAAGACCAAGGCGGCTTTTTGGCACTTATCGAAGAAATTCTCTGGACCCGTCGCCGAGAAACTGTTGCAGTCTACGCAACGTATGTAACCGCACAATTCTCTAGTGCATTGGCTGATGTTTCTGTCGACGATGGCTCTCGCGTTGCAATGAATGCATTTCTCGAAATGTTGACCATCTGATAAGATGTTTGTTATCTAAAATTTAAAAAAAAATGATTAAAACTTGCTAATTGAAGATACTGCGATCGTGGGTTTACAACAACAATTACCTCGGTCATATTTTCAGCTTCAAACGAATTAGGAAAAGCGGAATCTTTGAACGTCGCTTGACAAGCGTTATAACAAACCATCGATTCGTAACTTCTCGCACCGAAATTTTCCTTGTCCATAACCTTGAACTTAATGTAAGTTTCCAGCCGACGTTTGATAGACGCATCGAAAGTGACGGCGCTCCTCCAATTCTTACAAACTTTGTAGCAAGAATACAGATCCTCGTCGGACAAATAATGAAAAATCTTCGACACGACGTCCGGATATTTATACTTCTTGTTCCAGATGTAATGCACGGGATCGAAGCTGCTAAACAAGCGCTTTTTGGCGGGCGACGACGTTTTCCCCTCGTTAAATTTGATAAGTGATGTCTGATAGAGGTTCGGGTAAAGGATCTCGTTGCGTTCGGGAGATCCCAGCTTCTGCAGCGGGCTCATCGGCTTGTAGCAACTGAAGTACGATTTCGATTTCGTCGGCGTGACCGGCTCGATGACTTTCGAGTCGACGCGCGTTCCTTGAGTGGACGGCGTGTCGGCGTCGAACAGCTCGGTCCGCTCGACGTAAAAATTGGTCGCGAAGCTGTCCAAGTTGCACTTTTCCAAGCCGGTTGTGATGGATTCGTTCATCGTGCTCGAGAAAATGTTGGCGTCGAACGACGGTGATGTTTCCGACGAGCACGGAGTCTGTTTGTAATTCGACATTTTCGCGAATTTTCTCTTGCGCGATGACAACGTCGACGTCGTCGGGGTGTACATGTTGACGTCCTCGAAGGAAGGATCGACCAAGCCCGAGTCTTCGGCCGAGAACATATTCCTTAACGCCATCTAAAAAATTGGTAAATTAAACTGGTGATTTAATAAGTCGTCCCCTTACTCACTTATTCAGCGGTCAAATCTGTCGGAAATATTTTATTACAGGCGAAAATACGAAAGAAATCGAGACGCCATTTTCAAAAAAACTCGCCTGACATTTTTGGGCGCTAAAAGTTACGTCGTCGATGCCGATCGGTCACAAATGCCCTACGAACATATTTTATTGCGCCAGTGAAACGCGAATTGACCCATAAAACGTATTAAAATAATCATTAAATAAACGACGGATTAAAACACGAATTAAAATTACTGTACACAACACTGACAAAACGAACAGACGCAAAAAACATATATGAAGTTAGGCACCGTGCACCTGCGTCGTTTCTTTGAATTAACGAGTATAGTCGGTCCTAAAAGTATTCGCACAATTTCACGTCAAATTTTAACGACGAGTCGAACACATTTTGGGCGATTGTAATTTGGAAAGTTTTAAAATTAATTTATGTCTCTTCGAATTGTGTAACTGAAAATGATACAACGTTGAACGCTTTATTGATTGATTCGGTAGTGTAACGAAATATTTTGATTAGGCAAGGCGTAATATTTTTCAATTCAATTGAGACGCTTCTGTGGCGCTTTAAACAATAATAAAACTACTCAATTTCAAATATAAAATCGATTACTGCCATTTAATAATGAAAAATACACCAGCTTTATTTTAATTTATTTTAATAGTACAGTCAACATTATTATAGCGAGCGTGCAAATGTATTCATAAAATTAAAAAAATATATATAACCATAACATGACATCATCAAAAGGTTTTATTTAGTCAAAAGCTCCTGAAAATTCCTAATACGTTCAATTGGTAATTCTTTTAAAAAAATGTGGTAATAATGTCGATCTAGTGATTCAAGTAGTGAATTTTGGTGATTAATTTCGTCAAGTTGGCGGTATATAATGCGTTTGATTTTGTGGCACGTTTATGAAAAAACTGTTACAAATGTGTGATGTTATAAAATAACCACGCAACGAAATTGGCACAAATGCATTTCTTACGGCGCAGAATTTACGAAATGATATCGACAACGTTTTGAAAGTGCTGCAAATTGGTGTTATTGAGAGTGACGCCATTTTGGTTTATATGCTTTTTATCTGTCAAATCAAATTTTCCGATATATCTGTCAAATATTAATTTTTAAAGTAAACAATAACAAATATTCGCGAGGTGCTCACACAAAACGGCACGAACATGTACGACCCGCGTTGAGAATTCGAGGGCGGATGACAGTGCGCGGTAAATATGGTGTAAAACGCAAAGTTTGTTTTTGGGGTCATGATGTTTTACCAATATGGGCATGGTAAATCGCTGTGCGGGATAAATGATTTTGAAGGGAACGCACCACGTGAACCATCCCAATGAGGAGGTTGGGAAGATGCACCGGGCTAGAAAAATACCAATAACCGAATTAAATCAACATCTAACTTGCATCTTGTGTAAAGGTTACTTCATAGATGCTACCACAATCATTGAATGTTTGCACACCTGTACGTATTGACCGCGTGTGAATTTATCGTTTTCATTAGTTTGGTTTTTAGTTTGTCGAAGTTGCATCGTGAAATACTTGGAGACCAGCAAATATTGTCCGGTTTGCGACGTACAAGTGCACAAAACCAAACCGCTGCTCAACATTAGACCGGATAAGACGTTGCAAGACATCGTTTACAAATTGGTTCCACGATTGTTTCAAAGTAAGTGTGATTTGAATTGAGACGTCGTACACGTCGTTAATTTTACAGATGAAATGCAAAGGAGGCGACACTTTTATTCGAACCACCCCGACGCCAAACCGTCGGGACTCGAGCAACGGGGCGAGGCGTCCTATCAACATTTGTTATCCCCCGACGAGACAATCTGCCTATCGTTGAATTACCACGGAAATAGCGGACCTCCAAGGTAAGAATTCGTCGTGGATTGACGCAATCGTAATTAAATATTTTTAGGTATTTGCGATGCCCCGCCGCGGTTTCCGTGAGTCACTTGCAGAAATTGATACGGGCCAAGTACGACCTGAACGATAATCACCGCATCGATATACTTCACAACCAAGATTGTCTTAATTCGTACTTGACGTTGATCGACGTCGCTTATATTTACTTATGGCGACGGGTAAGTTCGTCGTAGTCGATTGCGGCTCCGAATACATTTTTCACGTTTTACAGAAAGGACCTTTGGAGCTCACCTATCGAATATACGAAAATACCGTGAAGAAATTGAAGCTGGACGAGGGATCCGCCCAAGCCGACAGCAATAACTGGAAGGAGGTTCAGCTGAGGATTAGTGAGAACGGTGAGATAAGTGTGACTGGAATACAGGACACGACGACCGATCTGAAACGAACTTTAAAGAGTGACGTACCTGGTTTAGATTACGTGATCAGGAGTTGCACGGCGACCGCCGCTACGGACAGTTTAAACTTGACTACAATCAACAGCATATTGAATGTTTCGCCAGTAGTGGACTCGGTAAATTTGTGCGTAGATTTGGGCACTACGACGAGTGTCGTCACCGGAAACAGTTCTTTGAGTACTTCCATTACGACTTTATCCAACACTGGTAATAGTTTATATAAACCGGGTAGTACCTTTTCCAATGGGTCTGTCACTGTTCCAACTAACACGAGTGATGTAGCTTCGTGTGTCGCCGGTGCTTTAGGCACGAAGGTGACGGATGTTACTGGCGGCGTCGATACGATTGCTTGTAGTAGTTTTACGGGTAACGTCACGAAAACAATTTGCAGTCAAGGTCCTAAGGTGTCTGTTGGTCAGGTTTTAAATAGTTTAACAACGGAAAAGACCATTTCAAATGCAAATAATCAGGTGGCTGCTACTAGCGGTAGTATAGCTGGTGTCAGTAATAGTACCGGTGGCACTAGCACCAGTGTTGCTGGTAGAAGTACTTCGTTTTCTAGTAATGTTACTACGAGTAGTAGTACTGCAGGTTCTAGTAATTCGTCTGATTGCCCTGCAGTTACTCCTGCGATTAGTACCGCAAATCCAATTATTTGTACAACCGGCGCTGCATCAGTCAGTCTCGTTAATGACACATCAAGTATTGTTACTACTAGTGCCATAGGTACTATTAGTGCCGTTAGTGTTGCAAACAATACCGTTAATACCACTTGTACATTTACAAGTACAAATTGTACGTCCATTGCGTCAAAAACTTCTACTGTTCCCAGTACGAAAATCGGGTCTTTTAAATTCGATCAAAAAGGTTCAGGAACCTCAACGAATTTATTAAAATCACCACTAAGCAAACATAAGCTCGAATGCGGCAGCAACGACGGCGAACCGGTCGCAAAACAACCCAAACAAACCATTTTAAACCACACTTTAGGTTTGCAGAACTTATCAAATAATCACCCGTTGAAGAAACACTCGCAAATGTCGCGAACTATTTCCGAGACGGCGCCGACCATCGCTACTTCCAACGCCAACGCTTTCACGAAACCGATTCTGATCAACAAAAATTTAAACAACGCCCAGTCCAGCCGCCCCGGTACCCCTCTAACCCAACAGTGGGTACCCAGCAAGACTTCGGCGCCGGCCCCCCCTTGTTACACGTCGTACAGCCCAATCATAAACGTACCCAAAATTCAGCCGAGCACCAGCGTCTCGAAAATCACCGAGAGCAAACAGTGCAACTCCGAGCAAAACATTGGCATTGTCCCAACAACGCAAACGAATATCAACAACAAACCGGTCATCAAGACCAAACAAAGCACCCCGATCGGTTATAAGACGCTGCGGGATCCCCCGAAAACGTGGAATCCGCAAATATCGCGCACCAATCTCAACCGGACGGTCCCCGATCCGAAAGCCGAGTTGAAGAACGTCCGACCGCCGAAGTTCTTCAAGATACGCAATAACCTCCCGCGGTATTTGGGTAACCCCGCGTCGGGCGTCAAGCCCATGTATCAAGTGCACTTGAGCCCCGAGAAAGACAAAGCGGAACCGCGACCGGACAAATCCGAAATTAAAAAGCACTCGATTGTAAAAATCGACCCGAAAACTCTGAAACCGATCTCGGAGCGCGCTCCCGAAATCTCCAACTTGAGCAGATCGTCCTCCGAGCAGAGCGATCTGAAAATCAACACGAGCTCCGTGCCTATTTTTAACCCGTTGAAGCTGCAGAGCTCGCCGAAGAGCGAGCGCAAGTCGCCCAAGAGCCCGCATTCGCCGAAAAGCAAGGGCTCGTCGCCCAGCCGGCGCGTCAATTTCACGCCCCCCAATCCGTTCATACCGAATTTGGGTTCGCCCAACGTCAATCCAAACCAATTTTTGTACACGAGTCCCCCGGGATTTCCCCCGTACGATCCGCGAATGATGGCAGCTTACCAGCACTTCTTGTACGGGCAGCAAAGAATGCCGTTTCCTCCGAGCTCGATACCCGGCTTGAATCTCGACTTGAATCAGAGGAAGAACTTTGATTTGGTTCCGCCGACCAGTCCGAAAATGTTACCTCAACAGCTGAGTCCCCACGGCAAGCCAAACGTGATGCAGACGAGCGCACCCACGACGAGTCAGAAGAACCACAAGAAGGGGAAGGAGTCGAAGAACGACAAGAGCCTGCAGAACACCGTGGAGAAGTTGACGCAGAATAAGATCAAGGAGAGCGCGAAGATCGAAAGGGGCAAAGAGGTCGACAGGGACGCCAAGAAGGAAGAAGCCAAGGACGGTGTTAAAACGGAAAAAGAAAATAAAAGTAAAGTAACCAGTGATAAAAACACGAAAAATAGTGATATAGTTAACGTAAACAGTCAGGATGTAGATACAAAATTAGTTAAGAACGTAAGCAATAATAACACGGAAAGTTCTATAGTTGCATTAGATGAGAAAAATTAGTTGAGTTAATGGGTTCGATTTTTTAAAATTGATTTCGATTATATCGTCGAGTTAATACATTTTATTTGCTATGAAGCTGTACTAATTATATAGATCAGAAATAATGTAGCTAACGATCATCAAATATAAGTTTTAAGTGACATGCTCTATGTGTAACTGCAACTTTAATTTCATTGATCAAACGGAGTCAATATCAAAAAATTAATTGGTGTATCTGCGACCTTTGTACTTTGTTGTTCATTGTGTTAATTTTTTTTAAAATCATTTTTAGCGAATGATCATGAAATTAGATTCAATCTGATCGAAAACAATTTTAAATGTAATCTCGATACCCATAAATGTACGTAAAGGTTTCTGTTTAAAAATTAATTTTCTTTGTAAATTCAGGTGAAATATTTTTGGGGTTGTACTTCGGAGGTAGTTTTAAATCATGTGTACATAGTCGTTTGTTTTACATGAATATTATATATATTATATATATCAAGGAAGTGCCTGCATCGTTACTTTAATTTGATTTGTTTCTCTGTCGCGTAGCAGCTACAAGCAGTGCCTTTATGAAGCTGTTATTCCTTCATTTCTTCCTTCCGCAAAGCAAAAACACCAAAATCTCTAAATTCGATAATACTCTGCTTCTAGGATAGCGACTTAGCGATTTTTCGATGAGCAGTGGCCGTTTATTTTTCGACGACGACGGCACGGTTTCGATTCCGCCGCGCGCGGTGTATCGAAGCGAGGCGCGACTTTCAACCGATGTGATTTTTGAACCGATTTGCTCAAAATTACGTATTAGACTTAAATAGGTATAGGTGCTGCTGGTCATCGGAAACGTCGGCGGTTTCACGTAACCTATGTTTAAATCTGAACCTCTTCCATTCGCCGAGCGACTCTTTTCATGCGGTCTCGTGCAAGTTGGCCGATCAGGCGGTGAATTATTTATTAGGGGCCAATTTCCACGAGACGACTTTGTTTGCGCAAAATGTAGGTTATTTGAATCTTCTGTATAGCGAGCTTTTTTCTACGATTCATTTGATTTTTTTTTTTGAATGGATTTTTTTTATATATACATAAATTAATACAATAAGAAGTTTTTAATAATACAAATTGTAAAGTAAAATATTATTGTACATTGTAAATATGGAAAGCACAGATTTTAATAAATTGTATTTATAGTTTTGTGTTTGTTTTCATCGAAAGGGCTCGTTAAAACTTCGATCAAACCCATCGTCCATTGAATTATTCAACGATTTAAAATCTAATGGAAACTGTGCTTGTGCTCGATCTGTTTACTTGGCACATTAATTTTTTTAGAGATCAATATAATGCGACGAAAATAGTTATGGATGAAACAAATTTAATTCATAAAGACCAATAAATATCCATGTCATTGCAGTACATGATGGTATAACAAAAAAAAAAATAATTCTCGTACAAATAATCACTGACATGCTTTCACAGAGCTAAAGTAATAATTATCAATGAAACAATAAAGAGCAATAAACGAACAAAATTGGAAGATAAATTTATTCGACAAATAAACAAAATATTTACTAGTCAACCATTTATTCCAGTGACTAAATCAACGTTCGACGGCAATTTTCTGGCAATATCTACCAGCTTCCTTTAACTTGTAAACCAAATCCTGCAACTCCTGTCCATTGCAAGAGAAATTGATCTTTTCGATTTCGTTGCAATGCTTCTCGTCGTCGTACACCTGCGTCGACAAACAAATGCGAAAGATGGGTCCATCAGACTCGTCCACGCCGCTCGTCTACAACACACAACGTCAACGTACGCAAACACGAAGTAACATTACCTTTATGATGTAATCGATCTTCCACTTGACGTCGACCACGTGAGGCAGGTGAGTTCCGATGTTGCCCAAGATTATTTGCAATTTTAATTTGTGGCGGTCGTACAGATCGGCGAACACGTTCGCTCTGCTGGCGCTGAAGTTAATTTCGCTCGTTAACATTTGCGTCACGCCGTCTTTGTTGACATTGTGCCTGGCGAATTCTGCGATGACGGTCAACAGGGCCGCCTGCAGTTCTTTTATAACGTCGGGCTTCAAGTTATACAAGCTAGAAACATCTACGGGGCGTATTGCGATTTACGAGTGGGTTAACGTTAATACTTTGCGTGTCGGTTTCTCGCACCGAGATTGCGAAACAGAGCTCCAGGAGTTTTCGGTACGTTTGGTCGCTTATGACGCTGGCGTTGTTGGTGATGGATAACGACGTTTTTAACTCTGGACGTATTTGCATTTTGAATTAAGTTCAAACCTGCGAGAAAATCGGTCAAAAGGGTCATGAAATACATTTATAAATCGGCGAACTCACCATATACACGTACGTATCGAACGTTTACTTATTAAAGGTAAAAAAAACCTATCATTTATAATAAATAAATCGTTGACATTTCAAATTTTAGGTTAACTTTTTAAACTTGACATTGGCAATAACTTGAGGATAATAACTGGGGCGTTGGTTCAATGCAATTATTGTGAAAAATGAAAAATTATTTCATTTAATTTTAATCGAAATCAGGGTTTTCTTCCGTTGCATAAATTTAAAATCGGGTGACCTTGAATATTTTTTCCTGAGAATTGTCATTTAATTCAAATCGAGAAGAAAACAACAATGTTTTATATTAAATAGCATACAATAACGTACTTGCAATAAAAATGATTTAATTAAAAATATTACGTCGGTCAAGCGTCTCTGAATTTCAGGTACATTTCGAACTAATTTTTCAATAGGTGGTACTATTGAAATTTGATGTATGCTATCCTTAGTTAAAAATTAAAATTCAAGGAAATTATCTTTTTGGGAAGGTGCAATAAAATCTATTTATATTAATGTGAATAACGTCTTTGTCGTTCGTCCAAATAACAATAGTTGAATATCATTATATCAGATAGAATGTGAGAACTGAAACTTATTATTTTTCACATCAATTAAGAGGTTTCCATGATATATTCTTCCTTGATTATGATCTCATCATTGAGTGTTTGCCATAAACCTAAAGTATCTGTAGATTTGGTTCCATCTTCCTTAACGGTAGCAACAAGGCCTTCATTCGTAGTTAACGATGGTTGTTTGTTTTCTACAGCATCTACAAACCAAAACGAAGTAAATTAATGAACATATGAGGTGTGAGAGGAGCTCACGCAAATTAGTTCGTACAAAATTGTTTCAATTGGTTAATTTAATTAGTTGATGTTTTACTGAATTTATAAATATAGCTAACCAGGTGTAACTGGTATAACAGAAGGAACAAGCTCTGCAAAAGTAAGTGTAATTCTTACCATTAGTCGTCTCCAAGTCGCGTGCCTCTAGGAATGTACCACCCTCTTCCTTAACCAACTGTTCATCATTTTCGTTAAATTCTTCTGTTTTACTTGGCACATAAAATGGAACATCTCGACCTTTTCCATCTTCACAGTGCGTCTTCATATGTTCCACAAACGCTTTTCGTTTCACGAAGTGCCGGCTGCAACTCTCACAATCGTAGTTCCCTTCACCATCGTGCGTTTTCATGTGCCGCAGTAAATATTGTTTCGCTGCAAACATTTTCCCGCAGATGTAACACCGATGGCTCCGTTGATCGTCGTGTATTTTCACGTGTTGCAGCATATTTTGCTTGGTTTTGAAGCATTTGTCGCAAATTTCACACTTGTGGTTCCTCGCGCTGCTGTGCACATCCAAGTGCCGCAGCTTAATCTTATTCGTCGGGAAGCATTTGTCGCAAATTTCACATTTATGTTCGTCCTCGTCGGCGTGCGCCTTCGCGTGTTGGAACAGCCCTTTCTTCGAGGCGAAGCACTTGCTGCACACCTCGCATTTGTACATTTCCTCGTCGACGTGCAGCCTCTCGTGCTGCAACATGTACTGCCTCGTCGCGAACGATTTACCGCAAATTTCACACTTGTGGTTTTTCCCGTTGGCGTGCGCTTTCACGTGCAGCAGCAGATATTTTTTCGACACGAAACACTTGGCGCACACTTCGCACTTGTAGATTTGTTCGTCGGCGTGCAGTTTCACGTGTTGCAGCATGTATTGCTTGGTCGCGAAGCATCTGTTGCACACCTCGCACGTGTAGTTTATTTTCCTGGTGTGCGCCTTCACGTGCTCCAGCATGTAGCGTTTCGTCGTGAAGCGCTTGTCGCAGATTTCGCACTTGTGGTTCCTCTCGGCGGTGTGCACCTCCATGTGCTGCGACCTGATTTGGTTCGTCGTGAAGCTCTTGCCGCAAGTTTCGCATTTGTAATTTCTCGCGGTGGTGTGCCGTTTTACGTGCTTGGCGAGGTAGATTTTCGTCGAGAAGCATTTGTTGCAAATTTCACATTTATGGTCGGTTGGTGTTTCGATGTCGCTTTCGTTTGTGTTCTCTTGCTCGCCCGGTTCCTTGCAATCATCGAATTCCACCTTAATTTTTAAGTCTTCGGTGTTTGCGGTTATCGGTGCAAAAGTATCTTTATATTCTTCTTTTATGTCGATGGCAATTTCTGCTCGTTTTTCGACGATTTCAACTTTCGAATATCCGTAGCAAGGGAATAATGTTGGAGATTCTATTGGTTCAAGTTTGACTCCCATGGTCGTGCAATTGGAGTCATTTATATCGGTCGTCATTTTGTCTGCAGAGGAACAATGTACTTGTACACTTTCACTATAAACAAGTAAATAAATTATGGTGCACCATGTGAGTTGTCGACAACTTAATGACATTTGTGTTGCCAACACACTCACTTTAAATGTAACCAATTTGGACAGAAGAATGACATTTCGAAAAAGAGAAAAAAAAACTGCAGTGGAACTTTCTTATACTTAGCACTACATTATTCGAAAAAACTTTTTTATTTTACAGTAACTATTTTCGATTTAAAGTCTTATGTACATCAATTAAGAGGTATCAATTACGTTCTTCCTTAATAACAATCTCATCGTTCGAGTCTTTGCCACAAGTTTAAGGTATGTGTCGATGGGGCTCCTCTTCTTTAATGGTGGTATCAATATGACTTTCATTCGCAGCCCACGACGATTTTCTTTCTACAGTATCTGCAACCAAAAAGAAGTAAAAGGGTATGCTACATCTGTACAGAGGAGCACGAAGAAAGTACAAAAGTGAAGAAATTTAATAATTTAATTTTTGTTTCATAAAAAATCACAGCTTAAAGTTAGTAGCTTAAGTGAAATTGAAGAGTATTCCTTACCATTGTGGATTTCCAAATCATTATTTAAGAATGTACCACCCTCTTCCTTAATCGACGGTTTATCGCGATCAACCGTCGCTTGGAGGATTCGCTGAATCCTCCAAGGTGCGTTTTTTGCAAAACGTGCGTTTTCATGAGCTGCAACAGACGCCTCTTTATTTGCAACAGTTTCTCGCAAATTCCACATTTAAGATTTGCTCTCGTGTGTGCTCTCTTATGTTTCCAAGCGGCGCGTTTCGTCGCAAAGCGTTTGCCGCAAATTTCACATTCGTGTTTCTTGTCTCTGGCGTGTATTTCAACATGTTTCGCCACGGATTCTTTTCTCGTGAAGCGTCTGTCGCAAATTTCACATCTATACGGTTTCTTATTGTTGTGCGTCTTCATGTGCTTCAGAAGATATTGTCTCGTACCAAAGCATTTCGAACAAATTTCGCATTTGTAAATTTGCGCGTTTGTGTGCACCTCCACGTGTTGCAACATGTAGTGCTTCGTCGCGAAGCGTCTGCCGCAAATTTTGCACTTGTGGTTCCGTTCGTCGGTGTGCGCCCTCACGTGCTTCACCAGGTATTGCTTCGTCGCGCAGCACCTGCCGCAAAACTCGCATTTGTAAATTTGATCGTTTGCGTGCACCTCCATGTGCTCCAGCATGTATTCATTCGTCGCGAAGCTTTTCTCGCAAACTTTGCACTTGTAGTTCGGCTTGTCTGTGTCGTGTTTCTTCACGTGTTTCAACAAATATTGCTTCGTCGAGTAGCACTTGGAGCAAATTTCGCATTTGTAGATTTGCTCGCCGGTGTGCGTTTTCGCGTGCTTCTGCAGGTATATTTTCGTCGAGTAGCATTTTTTGCAAATTTCGCATTTATGAGCTTGTTCGTTGGCGTGCACTTGGGCGTGTTGCAACATGTATTTTTTCGATGCGAAGAATTTGTCGCAAAAGTCGCATTTATTTCTAGCAGCGTTGTGCTTTTCATTTGTAACGTTTTGTACCACATCTTCTTTTATGACATGTTCAGCTTTTTTATTGTCGATTTCGACGTGAGAATATCCGTAGCGAAGCTGCTGTTCAATGACCATGCAGGTGGAATCATCACTCGCCATTTTATCTGCATAAAAAAATTAAATAAGTACTCATTTTTCTTATTAGGTATTAGACTTGCTTTTTGAATACGTAAATAAAGTATGGTATATATAAATAAGTTGTCATAACTCATAGACATTGACATTTCTATCACCAACTGCCAACATATTTGCAGTGAATGTTACTATCATGAAACGAATTTTGATACAAATTTGATTTACTTCCAGTTTCATAATACAATTTAATCAAAGTTAACTATAAATTAAAGTAAACTAAGCTAAATGTTATTAAAGTCAAATTTTACTTAAAGTCGCGTGTTTGGAAATTTGAATACGTATTTTGGGGACTTTTTGTTGTCACAGTTAATCTATGTGGGTGATAAAAATGGTTGTACGTTGATGACACTATTTAGCATTTTGCTCCCACTAACGAAGTTTACCAATAAATGCACTAGTCAATACGCGTAACTTTTTGTGTAGACAAAATGGCAACTAATCTAGATTTCAAATGCACAACCATCGGAGTAAAATCGGAATCAATAGAATGCCCAGCCTTATTTACAAACCCACAGTCTTACCTGGAATCTTCCGATGATGCTGACGTTAAACAAGAATGTGCTGTTACTATAAAAGAAGAAATATTTGAAGCTTATGTTCCCACGATCGTTGGTGGGGCACAAAATGTTTCAAACGCTGGATTTGCACCTAACGAAGTCAAAGTTGAGTTGAATGTCAGTGACGATGATTTGTTGAATCCTTGCATCAAGGAAGAACCACAAGAACAAGACATTGACAGTAAAAGTGGTATTGGAACATCGATCGATTTTAATATTTACAGCAGCGATTGTAAGCCGCACGACGACGACGAAAAATACGACTGCAAAGTTTTTTCCACACCGTTAACAAGCGAAGTGAACCACAAATGCGACGTTTGCAACAGGAGCTTCTCGACGAAGACGTACCTCGCGATGCACGTGAAACGTCACACCGGCGAGAGCGACTACAAATGCGAAATTTGCGGCAAGTGCTTCGCGACGAACCAAATCAAAATGCGACACCTTGAAGTGCACACCGGCCAGCGAAATCACAAATGCGAAATTTGCAACAAACACTTCACGACGAAACGTTCCATGTTGGAACACACGAAGGCGCACACCCAAACGCCGAATCACCGATGCGAAATTTGCGATAGGGGCTTCATGGCGAAATCCGCCCTGGCGCTTCACTTGGACAGGCACAGGAACGAGCGAAAGTACAAGTGCGACGTCTGCTGCAAATCCTTCACGTCGAAAACGTACCACGCGATGCACGTCAAATGGCACACCGGCGAGAGGAATTACTTGTGCGAAATTTGCGGGAAGTGCTTCACGACGAATCAGATCAAGCTGCAGCACATGCAGGTGCACAGCGGCGAGAGGAACCACAAGTGCGGGCTTTGCGACAAACGGTTCACGACGAAACGTTACATGGCCGAGCACATGAAGGCGCACACCGCGAAAACGAACTACAAATGCGAAATTTGCAATAAGTCGTTCGCGACGAAGCAATACATGACGCAACACGCGAAGGTGCACGCGGACGAGGAAATATACAAATGCGACCTTTGCGGCAAGTGCTACGGGACGAAGAAATATCTGCTGCAACACGTGAAGGCGCACCGCGACGCTAGAATCTTTGATTGCGAAACTTGCGGGAAACTGTTCGCGACGAAAAATAATCTTTCGAAACACGCCAAGATCCATTCGGGGGACAGGAACCAAAAATGCGACATTTGTGGGAAATACTTTGCAACGGAAAAGTATTTGGCGATGCATTTGAAGTGGCACAGTGGGGTGAGTAGTTATAAATGTGAAATTTGCGACAAATGCTTCCCGACGAATAAAATTATGTTATTGCACAAGGAAGTGCACACCGGTAAGAGGAACCTCAAGTGTGAAGTCTGCGACAAACGGTTTATAACGGAACTTGCCGTGTTGGAGCACATGAAAGTGCATACCGGAGACGTGAGTTATAAATGCGAACTTTGCGATAAATGCTACACGACAAGGCAAAACATGCTGCAACATATGAAATTGCACACCGACGAGCAAAGCCATAAATGTGACGTTTGCAATAAGCCCTTCGCGATAAAACGGTATTTGGCGCAGCACATGAAACGACACACCGGAGACGGGGAGTACGACTGTGGATATTGCAATCAGCATTTTATTCAATTAAAAGCGTTTTTGGAACATATGAAAATGCACCCTCGGGAAAGGAGTGAAAGATCTGTTAAAAATATTCATTTTATGGTGCCAACAACTTCAATGGAAGGATTTAACGAGATTGACAAATTATTGATTAATGAAGAGGCTGGTACATTACTGAAGAACAATTTGGAGACCAACGATGGTAAGAACTTTTTTTTTTTAATCCTATGCCTTGCCATGATGTGGTGTAAGACATTTGTGAGTTTCTTGTATATTTCCAATTATCCTCCTATTGCCGCTCCACATTTCTTAGTTTTTTTAATTTACAGAAACCATTGTTAGTAAGGAAGAGGAACCCAAATCAACAGATAGTACACGTTTATGGCAAGCGCTCAAGAATGACATTATAGTTAAGGAAGAACGTACGATGGACACCTCATAATTGATACATAAATGGAACATTGGAGGGCTGTATTTATGCAACAGCGCAGCCTGATGCAGTGAAGCATCCATTGGCGATGGAGATACTGTTGCCCTTACTGTCTCGGTATCAATTAATTGCCACAGCAAATGGTGAACGAACTTAACTCGTACAGAAGATGGTTGGAAATGTTCATCTTACAACTTTTTGTGCGTTTCCACAGCTCACCTGCACAGTTCTTCACGAAGTCATTTTTTTATGATTTATGCAATAATTATTTAAGATACTATAAGTCATTTGTTATTGCACGAACAGTTTTAAGACTGGGGAATCAAAAACTGGCAGTTTTAGATGTCGCTAGTAGTTTGAAATGTATTATTGAATAGCAGTGAAGTAAATCATGCCACTCGGAAACAAACTGAATAGAAAATATATCAGTATTCGCCTGGGAAACATTTCGTTCCTTCGCCCAATGTTACGATACAAAAAATTATCACAAAAACTTACATGGTGTACGGATTTCTAACAACTGCAGCAGCTCCACTACATACACCGTCGAGATGAAAGCACTTATAATAATTGTATCATTTGTTTGTAAAGCAACACGAATATTTCACCAGTGTGTTAACGATTTATGTTCATGTACTTTTTAATACTTCTTCAAAATATATTTTGTTGGATTGTTTTGTATATTATTATTTAACTTTAATCCAAATTAGCGATCTCTCATCAGCTTTGTTTTCGTTGATGATTACTCCATTCTTGAAGAACTTAAAATCATCAAAAGCTGAGTTACCATTACTTTCGAATTAAAAAAATGCGACTTGCAAACTTTTCGATTATTTATTGCTACTTACAATGTACATATTAATAAATACGGCAAGGAAAGTAATTACAACGGTTAGTTAAGGTAAAATATAACATTATAAAATGACGTAAAATCTCCTGATATGCACATAACATATATAAAAAAAAGAATTTGTTGTTGCAATGGGTAACTTTCTTAAATGGTGATATTGTCGACCTCGTCTTACACTATACACGTATATGCACACAGAATTCCAAGAATTTACACTAACTCTTACAAACTAACGCGCTTTTATACAGGAAACGACGAAACTACGCGATTCTTGTACTCTCACGGAAATAATACAACCGAAACGGACGCTCAAGAACTAAAAATAACTCCCAATTCAGAATAACACATAATAATACTTTAGAATTTTACGGCTGGGCGTCTATTCATTTCTCAAACAAAAGGACATTTCATGCAACCTTAACAACCGAAAAGTAACTGAACTATCACAATTTTTGCAAAAAAAAAATCAAAACACGTTAAAAGGTGGCCCGTTACTGCGTCATGTACGGGTACGCGACGTCTTTCAGCGGCACAAACGTTTCCTTCACCGCTTGCGGGTTGCCCCATCTCAGTACGTAGTGAGGGCCGCCTGCTTTGTCGTTCGTTCCTGAAATAATTGGCGTAATGCGATTACATGATCGAGTGGTCGGTTTAAATCCGTACCTGACAAACGGGCACCGCCAAACGGTTGTTGTCCCACGACGCTTCCTGTCGACTTGTCGTTGATGTAGAAGTTACCAGCCGTCATTTTTAATTCGTCGAAAGCTCTTTCTAAAAATTTCCTGCAAGAAACAATTACACAATAATTAAAAATATCAAACTCATAATGAAATAATGAAATAGAACAAATAAAATACAACAATAAAATAATTACAGATTGTAAACATTTATTATAACATAATATATGCGGGAAAAGTCCCGGTAAGGAGGGGATTCCAAAAAGATATTTAATCAACCGTCCATCGCTAGAAATGCACGAAATAATTATCAAAGTATTTAAATACTGTATGGCAAATTATTATTTCCTAAAAAATTTAAAACAAGATTTGACAATTACAGTTCATAAAGTAAATACAAATAAATAAACACTACTGAAAATTACCTTCCACTAACATTACTTTCAGTAATTTTAAAAATATCTCTAAAAATTAATTAATTATTAATTTTATTTATATTTTATGTTTTACTTTAGTTTTAGTTTGTCAGCAATTAATGGGTGTAGAGACCTCGAGATAGGCATTGCATTTATGTGGCGAGAAATTACATTAGATGCCTTGTGGTATTTTTATTTTTAACTCACTCGTCTTGTGCAAAAATGGCACCAGTCAATGCAAACGATGTCGACGTTCCAACCAATTCCAAAGTCTTGTCCAATTCGCTATCCTTGTAAACATAAACGGTCAGCACGGGGCCAAAAATTTCCTCCACCATGATCTTATCCTTAGGATCTTTCGATTGAACGATCGTCGGCTCAATAAAATACCCGGTGCTGAAAAGCATACGTAATCAAATAAAACTCATCGCCGGTAATCCCCAGTTACCTATCGTCACACTTTCCTCCACCGATGACTTCCAAATTAGACGATTGCTTCGCATGATCGATGTAACTCTTGATTCTTTTAAACGCCTTGTCGTCGATCACCGCAGACGTGAAACTTTTATAGTCGGTCGGATCGCCAATCTTTAACTGGTCACGTTTCTCCAACAACCCTTGCTTCACCTGAACAAATGAACCAAATGACTCCCCTCGGTCGTGTGACACGAAACGATATTATCTACCTTTCCCCATAGAGATTCGGGGACGTACATCCTCGAGCAGGCGCTGCACTTTTGCCCGCAGAATTCAAACGCGCTACGGATCGTTCCGTTCACGACGGTTTCGACGTCGGCGGTCGGATGCACAAAGTGGTAGTTCTTACCGCCGCATTCGCCGATCAGCCTCGGGAAGTTGACGTATTTGTTGATGTTCTTGCCGACTTGCGTCCACAGGCGGGTGAACGTCCTACGAGAACAACGGGTATCGCAAAGACTTGCGATAAAAAGCGGCGTACTTACGGCACACTTCCTGTGAAGTTGATGCCGGCGAGGTGTTTCGAGGCGGTGATTGTGTCGCCGAACACCGGGCCGTCGGCCGGAATGAAATTGACTACGCCCGGCGGCACGCCGGCCTCCCGACAAATCTTGAAGATGATCCAGTTGGACAGCAACGCCGTGTCGCTGGGCTTCCACAAAATTGCGTTACCCTACGTTTAAAAATATCCTAAATTAGTTCATTGCAAATTTACATAGTTCTTTACATTCAAATAAAATTTATGAAATGAAATTATAAACAATTTAAACATCTTGTCGGATTAAATCCGCAATTTTACCATTAAAGCAGGCGTGTAGGCCAAATTTCCACCGATGGCGGTGAAATTGAACGGTGAAACGGCGGCGATGAATCCGTCGATGCCCCTGTACCTCATCGAGTTCTTCGTCACTTTAGGATCTTCGGATATCGGTTGGTACTTGGTGGCTTCTTTCAAGAAGTACGCGTTCAACCTAAAAAAACCGACAGTCAGCTTCAATTGCGTCCAGAGGTGTATTTCACCTGAAGAAATCGATGAGCTCAGCGGCGGAATCTATCTCGGCCTGGATGACCGTCTTGGCCTGGCCCAGCATCGTGGCCGCGTTCAACACCTGTCTGTACTCGTTCGCCATCAAGCTGGCGGCTTTCTCCCAAATTCTCAATCTAAACCAAAAAAAGTTTTAGGGGGGATTTTGATAAGGCGATAGTTTACCTTTCGGGGATCGGAACTCGGTCCCATTTCTTCTGCGTTTGAACGGCGACGTCGATCGCTTGATTTATGAGCTTCGCGTCGGCGTAGTAGAATTTCGCCACCTTTTGCTTGTGGTTGTGTGGCATAACCTGGGAAAAGAAAGAAAATATTGTGAAACATCTCATCGCCGTACAACATATATCGCAAAAATTTTATCGCAAAGTTTTGACTACAACTGAACGAAAAATTAAAAATCAACAATATCGGAAAAGGTAAAAAATAAAAATGTAAAACCAATAATACGCAATAAACAAAATTAAATAGTGAATTTTCCATTCATTACATCTTTTGTCCCCACATATGGTTTGCTGTGTCAACCCAACTTGATGACAATATATTTATATAACACGAAACTGTTGACAACCCACTTGCCAAAATGCAACGAATAATACAAAAAGTCAACAACGGTGCTTTATCGAAATTAATTTCCTGGCTCGAAGCCAACCCACGTACTTAACAAACTGGAGAAAAACGAATCGTTTGTATTTTGTGTTCCAACGTCCTTTTATTTCTACAGCGCCAACGTTTTAAATAATTCCTTCTTACCTGATAATGGACATCTTTCGTCCTGATTTCCTTGTCACCAATCACGATGGGCACGTCTTCAGTCTGCGAGGCGGTCTTCTGCAATGCCTTTTCGAGTTCGGCCCTTTCCTTCGAGCCCTTCAGGTACTGCAGAACGGGCTCGTTTTTTACCCCAAAATCCTGCACCTTCAGCTCGGGGACAACGGACGCGGCCAGGCATCTCGCTCCAACTCTACGGGTCGAAAATAATTGTACAAACCACCCCTCGATCGTGGTGCTAACGTTAGCGTTATATAAGAGAAATTTCGACAATTGGACGGCGATCAAAAAATTCGCACCTTTCTTATAAAACGTCACGATCAGCTGATTGCGTCCAAGGACGGATTTATTTAACCGCTCTTTATTATTCAATTCACGTTCGATTTGCTTGTAGGTCAAATGCGGAATGCAAAAGCGAAAAGATTACGACGACAATGCGTCCGTTTCGTCCGCACGCAATTTTCGGCCGGTGACAGCTAGAATTATCGATTTGCCCCGATGGAAATTTCCACTATCGCGCGTTTCGCGGATCGCCGATAATTAAAGCAAACACGCCGGATCGAAATAAAAACGTTGCGATAACGCGACGATTAAATTCCAATATCGTCTTGCGCCAGTAAACCGTAAACGATAACTTATCTAAACACTGATAACTCCACTGACCTTTGAAAACTCGTCGTCAAGGCGTTCTTACAGACAGATAGCATGGTGGAGCTGCCTTTTGCGGTTTCTCTGAGGAGGTAAAATTCGAATTTTATCTGACGATCTCGGCCACACCACTCAGGCGACGACCATTGGAGTGACGTAACAGTATTTTTACGTAATCGCTACCTCGTCCTACCCCATTGTACCTTCGCGGGCGGAATTCGAATTTGCGTTTCATCGTTGCGGCCCAAAATGATGCTTTGTTATATTACGTTTTTAACAATTTGCTCGCTAAAAAATGTAACGCGCCTAATCAAAAGCGAAGGTTTTCTAAGAAAAAAAATCTTTGTGAATTTTTACTGCGCAAAGAAAGTTGGAATGGACTTTTTAAATGTCAAGCCCCGTGAGATTCAAATTATTTTTTAAAACGTTAAATTTTAAAAATCGGTAATTGAAAGCAATAAATGTACGATATACGAATTTAGCCTTGAAAACGCCCGATTGATTTAATGCAGCATCTTATCGTAATTTTTAATAAACATGCATGTTTGGTTGCATATGATGTAGGTGTTTTATAAATTTACAACATTTTTAATTTGTTTTTGTCTTTAAAACTGCATAAATATTGGCAACAATGGATTTTGCATGTAACATACGCCACAATATATTTTGCAGCATTTATTTTAAACGATTTGGTTAATTACCTACCTTTCTAATAATCCAAAATTATGAAACGCAATTTTTTATAATCTTACACGCCTTAAAAAATGAATTAAAATACAGCTCCCCTTGGCAAACATGAGAGTCGGAAAATATGCGAACTACAAACATTTTACACCTTTTTTTAAACCAATCAAATGATCAGATTTCAAATTAAAAAAAAAAATAAACTATATACTTATGTACAATCAACGAAGAAATTCGACTGATAAAAATACGATCAGTAATATTTCATTTTATCCAACATAAATTAATTTTTTTGCCTTAGCCAATAACGTCCAAAATTAAAGCGAATGAACTATAGTTATATCTATTCTGGGAATTCTAGGGATTTTTGGTGGGTCGTCTCGCACGTTGGCAACAGGTTCGAGTTAACCGACGCTTTGGCTGTTCTTGGACAAAAACGCAGTATTTTATCGTTTTATTTGAACTAAATCAACGTCAACGAGCAACGGGCGACAATGATAAAATAATCCGCAGACGTGAGTAATATACGAACCATCAACGCGTGCGTATAAAGAAGATCTCTTCAACACTTCTTGGACCAGTCTCACAAGAGCACCCACGGCAGACGCATTTCGCCCCCCGTTTTTTTCTCGCAAAAGCGAATTCCTCGATAAATTTCAACGCCGCGGTCGAAATTGACGCGCGGAGCTTTGCGAGGTCGAGGTTACGTTCAAATATGGGCGATCGAGACGGACGCGGTCTTTCAACGTGAACGAAATGTAAGTTACGTTTATCATTTTTGTGCTTGCGAATGAACGTTTAAAAGCATTCATCGTGTTTCAATCGGCAAATTTACGATTTTGTTGTCGAAAATTGGCTTCGCGTCGCGTCAACCCGAAACGACCGTTAAAACATTCGAAGCGCTCGACGAATGAAATCGCTTGACCTCGATGCTTTTCCGAGAAATTGCTATTGGTTCGGCGAGTGGACTGCGTCGCTATACGCTTGGCTGGCGTACGTTTGAAATATTTTTAAGTCGGTTTGCTCGACGATGTTATAATAACATGATATTAATATAATAAATAAGTTAATTTAATCCTAATCGAGATGCGTGGACGCTTTTACGGGTGAGCGTGTAATTAAACGTTTTTTTTTTTTTTTTACAAGAATTACAATTTATATTACGAATATTTTGACCGAAAACTTTTCGTGAAATAAATCGGATTTTTTTACACGGCAAATACTCATCTCGTTTGTATTTCCAGCTCAAGACAATGATTATGGATTGATTGTGTTTACGAGAAACCTGCACAATCGACAGGAATTTGGTGTAATTTATTGCGAGCGATGCAACTTCTTGTATTTTCGGTTGGCGTTGAAGCTTCAGGCTGCGTTGAGTTCGGAGCTTTGGACTCGTATCCCAGAAAAAAAATCACCAAGGAATGAAAAGTAAGTAGGATAGAATCGATATAGTGAATTAATTGACGAGCGGCTTTTTTTCGTTCCTCAGAGCCACTTTCGCATGGACCTGTCCCTCGGCATGCATTTCAAATCGTTCTAAGCTTCAAGCCGAGCTATGGGCGTAACGAAAGTTCTTGTGCCGCGGCGAGATCATCAACAACCTAAAGGTGAATACGATTTTACTCAATTGAAATTTTCAGCAAATGTGACAGGCGATTTGCGTTAAAAGTTTGAAAGATAATATTTCTGTAAATACTCAAAGCTAAACGACATTATCTTCATTCGTTTCAACTTTACGCTTTGATAAATTTTCGTTGAAATGTTTTCTGCATAAAAAAATTATTAGGCAAAGGCAATGTCAATCGCATTTAAATGAAAATTTCATCAAAAAATTTAAGGTAAAGGGTTGGCTTGGAATCGAACGAAATCTGACTTTTTCACAATTTCTTTAATCATAAAACTTATAAGATGTGGTGCATGTGTTCGGAAATAATAAGATTTTTTTTTGTAGGCTTGGACCAAATGCAAGGAACGTTTTCAAGAGAGATTTTTGGGCGTCCGCGGACTGCGCTGCGTCTGATTCGTTGGAATAGTTTTAAAGCTTCGGACTGGGTCGACTATGTATCGGGCCGTTTCCAGAGCGAGCACTAAAACAATGTAAGGTCAGTGCATTATATATTTTTAAAACGACAAGCATGTATTTGGTCGTCAAGTGCGTACAGGTCAGAGTTGCCGGAGGAATCGTCATTTACAGTTTTTAATGGGACTTGCGAACATTTCATTTCTAAACGAGGTAAAAAAAGTCCATGGTCATCTTGCATCCTTGCTTTAAAGCAACGATGTGTAAATTGTCGTTTCTCGTCGTCGACAACGATGTAATTAAAAAAATTCGCAGTACGCAGACTTTGTGCACAATATTTGTTTTGACAAATAAGTCGATTTTCGAACTTCCAACCAAATGGTTTATTGTTGACGCTGTGGGTGGGTTATTCTTGAAAGTTTAAGCTACTTTTATTTCTTTATTCAAGGTGGTTGTCATATTTATAAATTTATTTGTGCCGTCGATTATAATTGAAATAATAAAAAAAAAATAATCGCAAAAGACGTTCGTGAGTTTCAACTGCCTGGCAACTCTGACAACTCCGATATATTGTTTACGATGTAAAGCGAATAAAAAGGCACAAAAACTGTGCAGTTTCAAATTTAATTTTTGAGCGACGAAATGCCTTTGTGTTATCTGTTGTTTTGGACTTCCATTCATACAGATCATAGTTCTCGAGATGTCCTATTCTAACTTTTATTAGCATCGACGTAAATAAAGATGAATTGAGGTTCAAAATTTTATGAAATAAATCATTTGACAGACCACATAAATCCATTCAATATTAATTATATAAAAAAGTTAATGAACATTGCAATGATTGTAGGAATCTCTTTAAAATAAAAGTTATGAACCTGTTTTCAATTATGCAATAATTTATTTTAATGCAAAAAAAAGCGCAACAACTTTCGAAACAAAACCGCAAGAAGAAGACTTCGTTGTATAGATAACAATCTTGACGTTGATTGCAGTGTTTATTTTAAAGTGTGAATATTTTTTGTGTTCGTGTTCGCAGTGACGTTAAAAGTGTTCAATAACAATCGAGTGCCGTGTCTTAATAATTAATTTAATTATAATCAGTGTTGGTGACGAAAAGTTAATCTCGGCAACATCGAGCAACGATTCAGTACATTTTACTTAGTAAACCCCCAACAGTCTTGAAAAGAAATTAATGTCGGTGTTGTAACTAGAGCATTGCTTGGAATCATTCGAGTACATTCCTCGGTTCATTCGCCGGCATTAATCGCCAAAAGGCCGAGTAGGTTAATAAACGAACCAACTTTCATGGTGGATTGGGTGATTTGCAGCGGCCTTGAGAAGGATTAATGTCGATATTTAACTAGAGAGCATTGCTCGGAACCTTTCGAGTATATTGTTCGGTTTTATTTGCATTAATCATCAGGACTGAGTGGGTTAATAATAATAACTTTGGACTTTAAAAATATTGATTTGTTGCTCGACGTTGGCAAGCGTAGCTTATAGTGCAATAAAAGTTACGGGCAATACAAGAAAATGGTGAATTGTAAACCGAACCAGTTACCATCGACGGATTCTGTTTGTGAATCCGTTGATGAAGAATTTAAAGTTCGAAGAATGTTGAAAGTATAATCATCGAGTGGAAAATTAAAACAAGGAATAGAGATGAGTATAGACTTGGGTGTTTATAGTCATACGAGGTATGAACACCAACCATGAAGAAAAAACCAACGAAACCTGCGTAAGGTTTGCCACATACATATAAGAGAAGCTGTGAGAAATATCTAACACAACACGGAACTTTTTCAATAAAATTAAAATTAAAAGAAGATTTATAAAGTGCAAAGAAAGTAAAACAGATCTGAGAAAAAAAATCAGACGGAATCCACTACTACAAATTAATTCATATCTGACGAAGATGACAGTTATTAAAACGTTGAGTTTGTTTTTGTTTATATAGTGTTATTGAAGTGTTGAGTTGTGCGAATTATGTCTTGTGTAGTGTTTTGTGATCTATGTGTTGTGCTTTGTTTTGTGTTGTGTTCTGTGAAGTGTTTTGTTTAGTGTCGTTTTACGAAACGGACGAAACTAGAAGGCCGACGAAAACTATGTGCGTCCCAGACACTCACACAGAAAAATATCTTTTAAGAGTCAAAAGAACGTCCAAATGAGAAATTAACTGGACGTGAATTACAAACATTGCAATCGTTGCTTTCTTATTGAATTACCTCGTGGAATTTTTTTCCAAATTGCTTTTAAATTAAAGCAGTCGATGTTCGTACGTCTTAACGTAAATTAATTAGAAATGTAGAGAATTTTTTTTGGAAAAATCGATTCGTGTGGTGTCTCAAATTGCATGTGTTCGTCGCAAACTTTGTTTCACGAGTCGCAAATATAAGTTAAAAAATTGTGGGTTCGAACACGATGGGTGGAAATTGTACAAGTAAGTAATAATTGTGGGAGGTTTATGGAGCGTCCACTGCAACGCCTGTTTAGAGAAGGATCTCTGTCATCGCTTCAGGCTGATCCAGAAGGATGACCAAGGTTAGTGACGATTTATTTATCGAAACAAAAATCTATGAGAACGATTTAAATTAATTAAAGCTACGATCGCTATCGAAATTAGTCGGTTTGCAATTCTATAGGTTTTTTCATATAATAAATATAATCAGTTGACACTCACTTTGTTTAAAAATTGCACATTCTTTTTTAACTAAGTTGATGTCAACCTGAAAAAGGTACATAGTTATAATTAAGGACTATAGACTATATAACAAATATATCTTTAAATCATTTAAATTATTAAACACTTGATCACTGAGCATCATATCGACTACAACTTTCACATAAAATTAACCATTATTGTAACAAATTGCTCTAAATTATTTTGTGTATAACTCGTAATTCGTTGATCTTATTATATTATTATTGATATACTATTATATCAGTTATAATCAAAAATCTTTAATCAGAAAATGATTGGAGGGTGTTCGTGTTCTATGTTAATAAAAAGAAGCTGGTGGAAGTAATCGGTATCTAGTGATGTAAATGTGTACATGATGGATAAGTTGTGTGAGTTGGCTATCATTAAAGTACGTATGTGTCCTTTATTATTATCAATTATTGTTTAATGTAATATAAACAGGTGAGTAGAATTAATTAATTAAAATACGAAGTGGGACTTCCGTCAGTTTTGCACATTGGAAGAAATCAGTTTGAGTGTAGTGAGCTGTAGGAGTTATTATTTATTTCTGTCATTAACAGGAATATGCGGCGATGGTAGGTAGAGTTTATTATTATTAAGGTACGTATGCGTTCTTTATAAGTGACTATTGTCTTGTGATACATTTTTTATGAACAAGTATTTACTGGGTAGTTAAATTATTTAGTAGAAAATTAATAATGTATCGATCGCTTAATTACTATAATTAATAATTATAATTCTCTCTTTGTAGAAAAATTCATAAATCTGCATACGTAACAAGTGAAATACCTCTGTGTCACTAATCACTGGAAAGCTCAAGTTCACAAGGTTAGTGTAAATTAAATTAAAATAATCCAGAAAATTCTCATTACTTTGCTGCGCTTATTTGTTTTATTATTACCTGAATTAAATGCTTGCGTAACGCAATTTCGTTCATATGTTCAAATGATTTGCTTCAATAGATCGTCATACTTGTAGTTAACTGCACCGTAATCGATTCATAAAGTATATTCGTAATTTGTTTTTAGTGGAATGGTTATCGTCAAGATTGCAGTTCAGAGATCAATTGCTTGGTGCCCAAGGCGGCCGATAATATCTGATGTCGGTGGAATTTCCATAGCTAGACACGGCGGGTCATCAACGGGGTCCTAGTAAGTAGATTCCATTTACTTGTTGTAACCTGAAATTTTTCTTTGTTATTAATATTTGTGAGAATTAAATGCTTACCTGGTACGATTTTGTGTACTTGGTGTTCGAATGAATTACCGTTTATTGTAATAGCCCTGAACTGATTTTGTACGTTCTGTTCCCCTCACCGCCAACCGCACGGGCGTTGAGGCGACCGCTTTAAAGTCAAATTTTTATGTAACAAATCATAAATGAAACTCGTAAAATTTTCAACTGTCTATTCAATATAGTGCCAACATTACAATACGTACAGAAAAACCTCTGGTACAAATATTGACAATCACATTGGTGGTGTAGATAAAGGCACTCACAACAATTTCAAAATACGTTTTAAACTTGCGACGTGAATGAAAGAAACAAAGTCTAGATCAGTGCAATGGTAACTACGACGGAAAACGTAATCTTAATTTGTACATGTACATGAATCAGATACAACAACAAATCCCACAAAAACACTAATAATTATCATTTTACGGATTTAAACGTAAGTTTCACAAAGGCAATCGGTGTACGGTAAAACGACAGAAAATATTTCGCAGATTCTTTTTTGCGCCGATGGATTCGCGTCGCCGACAACCGTCGAAGTGAATCCACCGGCCGACTTAATACTGCTTTGTGAGCATAACAATATTTTTCTTTACGTGGCCGCGCGCTCCTCTCGATAATTACGAAAAATACAATTCTATACCATTAACATTCATAAAACGATCTATATAAAATTTATACCCCCTTAAAACCAAAATCCAACAATTATATACACATTTTGTACCAACAGTTCAGTGCACACTTTGAATTAGGACTAAAGCGACGCACTCGTGCAAACAAAACTTACATTTTAAGGAATATGCGTAGGAACATTTACAATCGAAAATTTGACGTGGAACAAATCGTGAATCGAACTGAATCAATTCGAGACCGGCGAATTCAAAAATAACAGACGCTACGTTTAAAATGACTAAAATCTTTGTCTGAAACACCCTGTTTGTTTATTCACTCGCTCGTCGAGCAAGTCGCGTTCCGACTCAAAACGCAAGGAATATTTACATCCGTAACGTATTTCAATTAAAAACATAACGATCGAAAAAAAAAAATGATAAACTATAACATCATCAACAACCTATAAAATTACGAGCTTAAATTACAATCATAAAAAAACAAGATTCACTTCGAGGAACATTCGCGAAAAATGGTCCCGCCTATTTGGTATGTTTGGAATTCACTAAATATCACAAAAATCAAAAATTGTTTCAAACAACGGTGCGCACGAAACAACGAAACCGAGATCGGTCCCACTTGAGCTTCATCTGCGTCCGAGTCTGATGGTGCGCCTTCGCCTCTTCACCATCAATTCTATGCTCTCCATCCTGACGATCTCGACGCGGGGTTCCAGGTTCTGTCGAAATCCGCTTTTCCGACGCGTTATTATCAGCTTGGGGACGCCGGCCTGCGTCTTTCTTTGGTAAACCGAATAGTCCGGAACGTCGTCGCTTGACTTGTCGACGTCGCACACTTTCGCCGGGGGCTCTTCGTCCGAATCCTCCGCGGTGTACAAATTCCTGAACCGCTTGCGTTTGCGCTTCTTTTCCGTCGGGATCTTCAACAGGAGCTTCAGGTTGGATTTCGGCTCTGCGTGGACTTCGTGTTTCTCGCGCTCGGTGATTTTTTCGGTCGACTTTAACTTGGGCGTCAGATTCGGGCTCATTTTGTAGACGATGTCTTCGATTTCTTTGACTCGATCTTCTTGGTTCGGGCCGGCTTTTTCTATCGTCTTTCGGCAGATGTCCAGGAAGGTGTTTAGCTTAGATTTCAGGTTGGGGGAGTTCGTGACGATCGAGTGAGGTAGGTCTTGGAATGATTTTAGGGCAGCTTTGGTGTTTAGTTTTGTTGGGGTGACCAACGGGTCGTTGGACACGTTTGCCACTTCTTGGAATGATTTAACAGAGGCTTTAGTGAGTGGTGAAGTGGCTTTGGGTGTTTTTCGTTCAGGTGTCGGCGATTTGGGGCTCCCTTCGCTCACAAATTTACAACCTGTTTTAGCCTCGCCGTTTACACAAAGGTCTATAACTGAATCATTTTTCGACGACGATTCTCTTCGGGTTTTCGATTTAATTTGGTGATTCTTTATCATTTTTGTTTGAAGCGAATCGCCGTACTTATGTGATTTTTCTAATAATTCTGGGATAATTTTATCTTTCACGCGAAGATCTACGACTTTCGCTGACACGTCGCTTTGTGATTTTAATTCGATTTGATTTATGCCTTTTGATTCGGGCTTTGTTTGCACGAGTTGAATCACACTCGAGCGATCTTCAGTCATATCTGTTTCTTTCACGCAAAGATCTACGACTGAATCGGCATTTTTTGGCGACAAATCGCTTTGCAATTTCGACTCAACTTGGTGATTGTTTACACATTTTGATTGCGGTTTAATTAACTTATTCCCAGCGAAATGGTTCTGAACGATGTTCGATCGATCTTCCACTTTATCTGTACTTTTCATGCAAAGATCTACGACTAGGTCCTTAACGTGCTTCAATTGTGGTGTATCACTGTCTTCAATTTGTGATTTATTTTCAACTGACGCATTCTGAACAATATGATCTTTTGCGTTGATTTGATCATTTGTACAAACATTTGTTGCGAGCACCTGCCGATTGTCTGCCGCTGAATCATTTTTTGACGCAAACTCTGTTTGAGTTGTTGACTCAATTCGACGTATTTTAGTTTCGTTTGATCGAGGAAATTGATTGTATTTATCTTGAACTGATTTTTTCAACAACAACTCATTTGTGGTCGTCGAGTTAACTTGACGAGCCTCAATTTCTCCAGTTTCGAGGAACTCACCAGGTTTACTTTGCAATTTATCTTCCAGTAATTCATTTTGAATCGATGCATCTTCTTTATTGATTTTGTTATTCACGCAAAGATTGGTTAATAATCCAATCTTATTATTTACAATTAAATCAACATTTTTCGACGACAAATCGTTTCCAGATGTCAAGTCACTACGATGATTTTTAATCTTCGATTTGCTCGATTGGGATGAATCGCGCAAGCTATTTTGTACCAATTCATGCGAACGATTATCCTTCACTACAATCGCTTTTTTCACCAGTTCTTGTCTACGATTCGTCGCATCTTTCGATAATTGTGGAACAGGGACAGTTTTATTTCGCAAATCCTCATCCTTAGTATCTGGTGTGGTTAAATTTTTCGAAGTTAAATTACGGTTGTTTCGATACGTTGGCGATGGAATTCGACTGGCTTTATTATGTGAATTATTTATTACTTGATTCTGTGCCACATTTGTCTCATTAGCATGTTTCATCGTTGAATTATTCGCAAGTCTCGCCTCGCTTCGATTGTTCGCGACCCCTTTTAACGATTGTAGAAAATCATCGACTTTATTTTGTAAATCCTTTTCCGTCAATTCATTCGATCGATTGCTGCTTCTGGACGGCGAGTCAAGTTTCAAGTCGTCGTTTCTATTGTTCTTCGTGTCAAATCTATTTTGCGACTCTGATCGATTGCTTTGATGATTCGTCACCTCGATGATTCTATTTTGCGATGATTGAAGTGAACGTCTGACTTCGTTTTTGACTTTAGACCAATCACTCGTTACGTTTTTCGTCGACGAATCGCTCAATTTAATTTTTCTCGGCACGGCGGCGGATTCCTTTGAATTAACCGACGACCATTCAGACTTTAACTCGTTTCGATTGATTTTCATGTCTTTGGACGACTGCAGAAAATCGCCGACTTTGCTGTGCAGCTGGTCCAAATCGCCGAGCGTGCAATTGGGCCGCACGCCCATGTAAACACTCAAATTCTGATTCAAATCGACTCCGTGTTTGACTTGCTCGACGGGTTCGCGTTTCACGATCAGTTCGTCTGCCGTTTGAGTTTTCGTCGGGAAGTGACTTTGTATGTCGAAGTCGTTGAAGTCGATGTTTACGCTTTTGACGCCGAAATCGAAGCTTTTTCGTCTCTTGTCGGGGTTAGTTTTCGCCTTGATTTCCTCCAGCGCTCGCTTCGACTGGACGATTTGTCGGACTGTTTTTATCTCGTCCGGGGTCAGTGCCTCGTGGTTGAAGAAGCGCCGTATGAGAAGATGTTCGGAGGTCCTGGGCTCGAAACTGATCGGGGTGGTGGCGAAAAGTTCGTCTAGTTTTCTCGAAACTTCGGTTTTCGTGCCCTTAACCGGTGATTTATTGACCTTTGGCAAGAAGCTCTCCAACGAGTTGATTTTTTCTTCGATGACCGACCGGATCGAAGGTTTTGATTTTTTATCTTCGCAGAGCGGTGTATTATTAAAGTCAATTTTAATCATTTCTTGTTTGACACGTTTACGAAGATCGACATTCGGAACAACTTCATTGATTGATTCTTCAATCCTCATTGATTCGACATTGAATATTTTCTTACGATTATGATACTCTTGCAAGCTTAACCTCCTCCTGTTTGTTCTCATTACTTCAGAGTGTAAACCGTATGAAATTTTCGCTTCGTTTGAGTTATTCGAGGTTTCATTTCGACGAGTCCTGTCGTACTTTCCAACATCAACGCATTTCGATTTATCGACAAAATTAAAATTGTTTACCATTTCTGGCTTAATTTGATTCAGGCAATCGTCGGATGTCTTCACACCATCTTGTTGTGATTTAAATTCATCGATTTTTTTTGCAATTTCTTTCGGAGGAGTTCTAAATAAATTGGCGTTGTTTGGCGTACCCGATTTATTTTGATTATCGTCCGTTTTCATTTTGACGCATGGAGGTGAAGTCGCAAATTTCACTTGACTCGGAGAGAACATCTTTTCGATTCTCGTCTCGATACTTTGACGTACCATTTTGTCGTCTGAATCTGATTCCGGCGCGACAACACCGCACTCGGTATTTTCACGCCCTATTAAATCGCTTTGTTTATCGATGACTTTAACGTCAGTTAGATCATTCCGTTTTATCCACCCTTTCAAATCTTTCTCTCGACTAGCATTGGAAATTTCTTCATGCAAACGATTTGTAGACATGGGTAATTCAGCAAACGAAACCTTTTTTCTCTTGGCTTTTTTGATTCGTTCGTCGAGTTCATTTACCTCAATCGACGGTACGTCCACTGAAGAAAATTCACGACAAGGGTGGTCTTTAAAATTCCTTTTTGTTGCTTTGTTTGGAGCGTCTGTTCCGATTTCGATTTTCGTTTCCGCTTCGACTGCATATTCAATTTTTGTCGTCGATGAATCGTCTTCATTGTCTTTATTATTAATTTCCTTGAACGAACGATTTGAAATCTCCGTGGATATTTCGAACGATAATTTTCGAGGAGAAACGTAACCGGGGGACTTTTTTTCAATTTTACATTTACGTTCGACTTTTAGATCGTTTTCGTCGTCTTTAGATTTTTTTATACGAGAAACGTTCGTTTCATTTGCTTTAATACTTTCTTTGATGTCTTTGGGCACAATCGATAATTCTTTAGAATCTTCACTTGAGACGTTCACGAGACCACATTCTTTAAACGCGAGCGACTCTGCAGGATCTGGTATCCCATTTTTCGAGTTTAATTTTATTTCGACTGAGTCGAGATTATTTGTTCTGGTGGGTGAATCCTTTGAATTAAACACATTCGCTTTATTTTCTAAATCGAATGTATTTTCATGCTCCCTTGGTGTTTCCAAAGATGATTTTTCATCGGTTGTCACAACCATTTTCTCTTCATGTGGTTTAAAAAATTTTGTAGTGTCTTCCACAGGTAAAGATTCATTCAGCAATACCGTTTCCTTCGCTTCATTGTCGCATCCATCGATAATTTCAACTTTGCATATTACTTCGTTTAATTCGTGTATTTTTGTAGCATCCACGAAAGCTAAATCATTAATTTTCTCATGTTCGAGTTTATTGTTCGGTGTTATTTCCAAATCTTTAAACGTTACATCGATCGTTGAATCAATTTGCTTTGCGTCCAGTTCGATTATTTTACAAAGTTCAAGATCTTTTGAATCGTCTCCAAATGATAATTCATCTTTTGATTTCGTTACGTGCTCCACGGGTTCATTTTTCACCTCGGACGTAAGTCCGTTCGAGTTGTTATTATCATGATCCGTTTCTTCGAATAAGTTTCGAAAAAAATCACTCTTTACATCTTTTGGTTCTTTAAGTTGCGTCGTGTCTTCCAAATTTACATTTTCGTGCTTTATCGAATGTTTCTCGTTATTCTTCGACACATCGTTGAATTTTGGAGCCTCGTTTACATCCCCGATGAGAGAGTCAGTTGTCATGTTCGATTCGTGATTTATTTTCACTTCGACTTCTTTGTGCAAACGATTACTGTGCAGCGCATCTTTGAACGATTCTTTTAATTTCGAGATTTTTCTTTGTAGGCCTTTTTCGTCGTTGTTGGGGTTGCGTCGAATTTCAAACGAGATCTTTGAACTTTTGTTTGTCGCTTCGCTCCGCCTGGCGTCAAACTTTAACTTCAATGCGGATTTATTTTTTGCGTCTTCAGGGCCGAAAGACGAGGGTTGTTTCGTGTCGCGTTTATCGTCGGTGGTTTTCGAATTAATTTGATTTGATGTAATGACAGATGTTTTTTCGAGATGGACGTTGTGGTGATCTTCGGATTCGCCAGAAATTTTGTCGTCGGTGTTAACAGGTACGATGAGCGATTCATCGATTACATCCGGTTCAATTTCAATCCCTCGATCATCGCAAATATCAATAGCTTCGTGAGTGGAAATTTCTCCATTTTCCGCGATTTCATCCTCGTGAGATTTTGCGACGTCTCCAATGAAATCGATTGTTTCCTCTGTGGACGTTTTACGACACTCGATCAGTTTTTTTGTTTCAATTTTGTGCCGTTCGTCAGACTCGTCGAGAAAATCAATAAGTTCTTCTTGTTGTGGTTGATGTGATTGAGATTTAAAAGCTTCATCCCCTGCTTGCTTTTCGGGAGATGACACTTTGCTTTTTTTTAATATCGATTTCCTAGCGACGTTCGTTTTAGTTCTCTTGACCGTAGGCGCTGCCTCTAAATTAAATTTGACTTTCTTTATCAAAACTGTTTTGTTTAGATTGGGCACTTCGGGTTTCGCTCGTTGCTTTCGCCGCAATAAAGTCTTATTTTTGTGTATCGCTCGACGTTGGAATTTAACGAGTTTGTAGTTTTTCCGAAATGTCGTTTTTTTATGCGACGATTTCTTCGCAAGTTGTCGATTTGTTTGAACCCCAATTTCGTAGACGTCATCCACATCTTCCAACGTACAACTTTGTACAATTTCGGCTTCATGCAAATTAAACTGTTCTGCAATTTCTATATTTTCTTCACTTTTAGTCAATTCTTCATCTTGTTCATTTTTATTAACTTGAAATGCATCCGCATCACCGCCTGTCAAATGCAAAGCACTGTCGATTTCCTCCACTGTCTCCGACTCCAAAATTCCACCATCGACGATGTCTTCGAAATTTATAACAGCGACACAGTCGTCATTTTCAATGTTTGGCAATATTATATTTTCTATCTCGTCTTCAATAACACGTGCATCATTTGCCGTGATTTCAGAATCGTTTGCGGTGATTTCAGATTTATTACTCGCTGCGTCGCAATCGACGGGTTCGACGTTCGTCACCACCTTGACTTTCGTTATCGGCGTGACCGAGATGACCTTCTTGCCGTCCTCTTCGGTGATGTTAATTTGTATCAACTCGTTTGCGATTCTCAACAAATACCAATTAGCACCGTCGGCTTCGTCGCTTACTCTGGAAAATACGCGGGAATTTTCCTCAGAGTTGTGCACTTTCGCGTCAATTAAACCTTGAAGATCGTCGGTTAGTTTATCGACTTCTTTATGCGTTAGCTTCTTGTATAATTTGTCGTCGATGTTTTGTTGTAGTTGAACGTTGATTTCTTCACTTGATAAGATGTTTGATGATTCTTCGTTAATTTTAATTGGGGGTTCGTCCGGGTGTTTAATTGGGAGTTCGTCTAGGTGTTTAATTGGTGTTACGTTTTGGGCTTCGCCTCCTTTTGATTTTTCCTCATCTGAATCTAAGGCAACTTCGTGATTATTTTCATGTATTTCGGGCTTTTCCAAGCTGGTAGGGGCTTTAAAGCTAAGATTGTTTGCATCGTCTTGAGAAATTACACCGTCATCATCGTCTCGAAATTCCGTAGTCTCATTGGAACTCTCAGAGGACGTATCTGCAGTAGTTTCAATTATTGGTTTCGAACTCCCATTAAAAATTTTAAATTCCCCCGACGCAAAATTTTCTACATCGTCGCCGTCATCGTTTAACGGCCAAATTTTTTGCTGCGCATTTTCAGCGACGTTAAAAATCGACGAAAAATTTCCCTTTTCGATCACAGACCTATCTACATTTTGCGAACTAGATAAATTGATTGGAGACTCGTCGTACGATTCGATTTCGTTCAACGAAACGTCGCCTCGTCGATTTAGCTTTGCGCCGTTAATCGAGTTCGGTTCTTCTTCGTTATTCGACTCGTCGAGTTCGCTTTTCGAAGAATTGTTGCTTTGATCTCGTACGTTTTCCTGCGACGACTTCAAGTGTTTCACTTCGGCCCGATCGTCGATAAAATCCCTCCGATCTTTCGCTTTCCACTTCGAAATCACCGAATGTCTCGGTTCGGCTTCGCCTGGTCCTGGATTTTCTTCGTTCGCTACCGGAGAAGTTTCGAGTCTTTCAACTCGCGGATGGTCGTTTAAAATATCCGAGACGTTGTGTTTCGTTATTTCGTGTTGTTTGGCACTCGAGTGATTCCCGACGACGGCGCACTGGTTCAAATTGAGTTCGAAGCAGTCCGTTGTGGATTTTAACCCGGCGAGGATTGCGGTTTCGACGTTTTCGTATCGCGCTTCGTTTAAGTTCGAAGAGTCGTAATTGGGCCTCGTGATTGGGACGTTCGAGTTGTGTTTTTTGCGTAAACACTCGTCGTGGTCATTCGACGTTGTTTGATTGGCGAAATTGTTTTGTAAAATCACCGAAGTGGTGACGCCCGTCGGCTTTGTGTCGTCGTTTAATATCGGCCTGTACTCCTCCGAATGATTTTCTTTAATGTTTTGCTTACTGCAGTTTGGGAGATTAAAATCTTTCGGTGTTTTCTCAACGACGTTTTGTCTTGTACTGCCCTCGTGATTTAAATCTGCGTCTTTTCGTCTTTGTGTGGAACTTAAAGCGCCGTCGACTCGTTGTTGTTCTTCATTTCCCATCTGCAAACATTCGTTGGACTTCATCGCGGCTTCGCCCGTTCTCGATGAAGTATCTTCGTTATGTTGTGATTCGACGTTTGTTCCTTTATTTGCTTCGGACATCGAACAATTTTTGTTTTGTGGCAAGCCTTCGGTGTAGAACCCTCGTATGTTCGACGGTAACTTATCGATGGATTGCAGATGCAAAAATTGGGGGATGTTCTCCGATGGTATGTCCATGGCGTCGAATACATAAAGAGTGTTTTCTTTGTTGTTTTGTCTTGGATGTTTGTCTGCCTCGTCGGATTCTTCGACGGTGTGATCTTCGCTCCACGTTTCCAAGAATCGCTTCAACGACTTGTTGGGCTGGTGGAGCGATTCTTCCGGCACGATTTCCGGTATTTCAGGATGCGTTTCTATGAACGACTTGTTGGGCATCGGCATGAACTCCTGCCGCAGCGGGACTTGTCTGTGTTGATAGTGCTGCGAATATTCCATCTGGTTGCAAGGCGGGTAACTCGGGGATATTCGCGGTGGCATCGGGCCGTAATTGACGTCGTGGAATTGATGCCGAGGTGGAATGTCGTTGGGGATTTGCGGGTACCGCAGATTTTGTTGCGGATACATTCGATATCCGTTGCTAGACATGCGCTGCTGATTGATGAAGTGGTTGTAATTTTGCGGAATGGGTCTCTGCTGGTAGTTGGGGTTCGAGTGCATCGGCGGAGTTCGCTGGTACATCCTTTGCTGTTGGTACACCCTATTTTGTTCCACGGATGGATAAACCGAGTACGTGTCGTGCAAGTGCGTGTCGTTCAGAATATCCTGGGCCATGTGCGGCGCGATTTGTTTCAAACTGGCCAAGAACTCGTTGGTTCCCTGCTGGAAATTCCTGGAATACTGCATTTTGTAATTCGGCGGCATGTACTGCGGAAAATTCCCGCTTTCTTTCGGAATGTACCCGGCCATGTGGTCCTTCTGCAAATATTGCGACGACTCTTTTTGAAGAAACGGATATTGGTCCTTGAATTGCACGTTGTTGTATTTGTAGTTGGGTTCTTGGTAGGGTTTCGCTTGCGGAGCCTGTATATTGCACATGTCGACGTACGTTTTCTCCTTGGGCTTGGGCAAGGCCGACGACAAATGGTCCATGCCTTGCAGGGGTTCGATGATTTCGGAATACTTGACCGGAGCTGCCTGTTGAATGGGAGGTGTCTGCATGCTTAAACGAAAATAATCGCTGTACGAAGATGAGAATCTTAAAAGCACGCTTACCTGTAATCGCCGTACGCCGGTTGGTAGTTGTAGTTACTGGGTTTGTGATAGTGCGTGTGCGGGGCGACTCTAGCTACTGGCCCCTGATTTTCAGCTGCCGGCGTGGATGGGGTCGGTTCTGTCGGTGGTGCCTTTTCAACAGCATCTTTCTTCCTCCAACTTCTAAGGACACTTGTTGTACTGCTACCGCTGGGTACCTGCAAAATGATACGGTGACGTCTTTTATCTGTGATTTAATCGCACGACGTAAACATCGAAGACAAAATCGTTTGCCCCAAGACACACAAATGCCACGAACAAATTCAAATTATAAGTAACCTAAAATCACGTACAAGACAATACAATTTGATCTATTTACTCACATCGCAACGTTTCGCACCAAACGTCACGTATGTGAGACGTTTGCACTAGTCAATTGTCATTTTGACGTTAACTCTGTCCATTGTAGGTTTTACGAATAAACCATTCAACGTAGTAATTTAGCAAAAAATATGTCATAGGCAGTTTTGAGGTTAATTTATTCGTATGTGGCGTACTGGCGTATCAGTCATAATTTAACAGTAATAGATGTGATTGAAGATAAAAACACTATTTAGAAACGTATTGTGTGTTTAAGTCGCAACACACTGAAAACGTATAAAATCAAAGTATTAATGAAATAAAGTTAAATTAAAATTTATTAATTACATAATATACCAAAAATTAATTACTGGAATTTATTTCAAGCCTAAGTTTATTTTATTTCAGAACTGTTGCGTTGTACAATGTGACTTAATAGCAATTTATTTTTCAATGACGTCTTGCTTTTACTTTAATTAATTAATTTCTTAGATATTTTCTGTTATTTTTTAATTTTCATATTTTTCAACTTAAATAATTTATAATAATAATTTTTCTTTTATTTTTTTTTAATTTATTTGACTTTACTTCTTTGTCATTTTGCGCATTCTTTCTCGTTGTTTTTGCTACAATTTTTCTAAATGGAGGGGGGGGGGCAATCTACAAATTCCAAATAACCGAACAAATAAAAAAAACATGTAAGAAAAGGTGAAAAATAATAAAAACGAAAGAACACAACGATGCGATAATTTGACAATTTTTAATATTTAAGTTGTTTATTTTCGTTTTTTTATTTATCTTTTTAGTATTTTTACATTTTCCAATTTTTCCTATTCGATCAATTTAGCTTTATAATGAATTTTACAAATTAATTAATCATCGAATTGCTGGCGTACTGGTCTACACAATCGACTAGTAATGCGAAAGATGCAGGTTCAAACCTAAGTCGGGTTTGTTTGATTTCATATCGAAAAATCTGTACACAATGATTACGTCAGTCAAGTCAAGAATTAAACAAATATCCGATACGATAAAAGTGGTGTAGAGCCTATATAATAAGGTAATAATAATAAGAAACTAAAGACCCAAGGGCGTTTAATGGAAGGTGACCATTGGGTTTTGGGTTGGGTTGAGTGGGGGTGGATTGGCTTTGGTTGGGTTGAGTTGTGCTTGGCTGGGTTGGATTGGATTGGGTTGGCTTAGATCGGTTTCGCATTGTTTACATTTACAATTTTCGCAAATTTGACACAATTTTCATTAATTTCGTTGTTCTTTATTTTTGGGACGTCTTAATTTTTTTATTAATTTATTTTACATTCGCATTTTGAAATATTTTTGATCTGTTCACTAGCTTTTTGACGTTGGGTTGGGTTGGATTCGGTTGAGTTGGATTGGGTTGGGTTTGATTGAGTTGGATTTGGTTTGCATTTAATTGTCTATCTAAAAAAAATAACGGTCTGCTGTCAAAAATGCAAGAAATGTCAACACTTCGAACCCTCGACGAAAACACCAAAATATAATAATTCGAAAAATATTTCATTTGAAACCAAACAAAACTTAAATTAAAAAAACCAAATTAAAACCATGCCGGAAATAACCGAAAATGTTTATGTTTTTTATTTCGCATTTTTAAGAAAACGAAACTTTAAATTTTTTTAAAAATTTAAACGCTTAAATTCGTTTAATTCCGTTTCTCGCAAAATTTTGTGTGTAACTCGACCATGACCTTCGGCCCATCAAATTGCCTCGCAATGCGAATTATTTTTCCATTTTTTAATATCATTTGCGGCAAGTCGAGTGCGATTTTCAATACACGAAATTTGACGCAATTTGGGGAGATTTTCCCATTATAGCAAATCGATTCTTGTATCGGAACGACGTCGATTCGTCCAAGGCGAAGCGTTTGTTATTTTTTGTTTATAATGCGAGGCAATTAACTTTGCACAAAACACGCGGCGATAGAGTAAGTCGAGTTGTTTACTGTTGGTTTTTAGATATAATTGCAAGCCGTGCTATCTGGCGAGGGACAGCGCCAGCAAGTGGTTTTGCGTCACATGAAAAAGAATTAAGTTTGTATTATTGGTTTCTCTATGGTTAAGCGAATCTTAAATGAAGAATCCAGTCACAAAATGATGAAATTAAACCAATTAACCTTACGAGAACTATAAAGAGAAAATTCTGTAGATATCGAGAAATTTTAGAAAATAGATAAAAAGCAACAGAAGGAAATGTACCAACCCTAAAGATGGGGAAAAGAATGGTCGAAAAGACCTATGTAATTACGTAGCAGTATTCAGGTCTAGAAGGCGGTAATACTCCCACACAAACTTCTTACTGTTTGCATGACTTGATGCAACTTTAGCGAATGTATGTGTTGTGGTCTGATGAGCCTATACAAAGCGAAACAGCTGTCACCATTTTATTTTCAATGTCGACTCAGAAACTTTGACCGATAAGGTTCAGTTTGTGTACAAATGGCGTCTGAGGCGAAGCCCAAGGAAATAGTTTTTTTAATCATCAAATTTTTAACAAGTGACAATATTTTTAAATTGTTGCAAATACAAAAATGTAAAATTTTTGACAATTCCCGTAGTTTAAATATTTTTAGCATTTGCAATTTTCTCTCGACATTTATTAACATTTTAAAACTGTATACAGTCCAAAAATTCAATATTCAATTTTAATTTTTTTTTAACATTTTTGACCGCTGATAAATTGATAATACTGTCAATGTTTACATTTTTTTTGAATTTTTGGAATTCTCATTGCATATTTATTAATATTTGTCTAAAATTAAAAAAATAACCGGTGCAAACGAAACCCAACCCAATGCAAATGTCGTCTTCTTTTCGGTACTTGATGAATTATTTTGGAGATGGTTGGGTTGACTGGTAAAGTATTTTGGACCCAACCCAATTGAATATGTCGTCTTTTTTCCAGGACTTGATGATGAATTATTTATTTATGGATGGGTTTGGTTAATTGATAGAGTGCTTTGATTAGGTTGGGTTTCGGCGGTTTCAAATATGCAACCGAAACCCAACCCAACCCAAACCTATTGAATTTGTCGTTTTCTTTCCAATACTTGGAATAAATAATCGTCAGTTTGAAGAATTATGGGTTGAGTTGGGTCGATTGGATTGGGTTGGGTTGGGCTTTGGTTTCTAATAAGCAATCAAAACCCAACCCAACCCAACCCAATCCAAGATCCAGAAGTCACGCTTCCAATCTGTTTTTGAGCCTTAATGAGAAGCATTGTTGGGGGTAATTAACTGTTGAGTTAACTTTATCAAGAACTTTTATTAATTCGAAAAAATCAGCAGTTGTGGTTTTATTAAAATCCATTGAAAGCTTCTAAAGTCAGACTTTCGTGAAGATGCCTGGTTTGAAATAGTCCGAGCTAACTGACTCCAGAATTTTATGTTTTTCATATCAAAGAGAAAGTCATCGGTAAGTTAACTGCAAAAAATTCAAAAACGTAATAAAAATCATCAATGGAAAAATGACAAAATTGACTAAAAACTGGTAAAATATAATAATGCGAAAAAAAGTGACAAATGTATCGATCATTAGACAAAAAAATACACTAAAAATTACTAAAATCGTTTAAATCGACTGAAATGGAAAACTAATGAAAAAAAATCGAAAATTCGCAAAAAATATCAAACGTACTGTACTGTAATCCCAAAGGAGGCAAAAATTGGATAAATGCTTGTTGATTCTAAACGTTAAACATATTAATCAATTTCAGAAAAGTATCTAAAAACAAAAAATGCAAAAGTCTAAAACGCTAAAAAAGTACAATGTCCTAAAAAAATAAATAAATAAAAATCGTATAAAAATATGGAGAAGTGAAATTAATAAAAAAAAAAAAAATTAAAAAAATCTAAAATATATTATAATTAAAAAATATGTACATAAAAAATGGGAAAATACTGCTCGAATTAGAATTCTCCAAAAATGAAAAATGTCAAAAATCGTTGAAAATTGATTAAAAATATAAAAAAATTAAAAAAAAATGCAGATTTGAAAAAAATATAAAAATAATAATAAAAAACAGATCTACACAGCAAAAAGCGCTAAAATTTTTTTTTTTCGATGCAACAAATGTTCGATGTAAATAATAAAAGTCGTCTAAAATCAACGATGCAAAAAAAAATCAAAACTGAAAATCACCAATGTCGTTTAAAAGGCGACAACATGCAAACATGTCAAAAATTTAGAAATACTTGAGTTGAATTGGGTTGGGTTTAGTAGAGTGACGGGAAGAAGACTAACTGAAAATGAAAAAAAAAAAACAAAAAAAAGGAAACTTAACTTTAAGTAGACGCGAAAAAAAGAAAAAGAAAATCAAAATTGATGTATAGGAAAATGAAATAATTCGATAATTCGAAGGGAGCAAATAAAATAAAATAAAAATCAAACGAAGAAAATCATTTAAAAATTGAAAGGAAAGATAATAAAATCAAGTTTATTTTCATAAATTTGTATTCAATAGCATTTTTATTTTCATCAATTTTCATTTATTAAATACTTAAAATATTTAAATGAGGGTCTTCAATGTTAGTTCAATTTTCTTCATCATAACTTATTTAATTCATATTCAATTTATATTAATGATTTCGTCATTCATTGAATTAATTTGATCCAATCGTCATTTTCATCCCCGACCCCCTTACAGTAAAACTACAGTGGCATTATATTTTTTTATTTTCCGACATAGTCTCCCTCTACACTAATGCATTTGGTCCATCATCTCCAATATCTCAACAGCCTCCTGGAAAAAAAAATCCGACCTCTGCAAACCACCTATTTACAGCTTGCATCACTTCATCGTAAGTTTTCTTTTAATTTGGGGAACAACCTGTAATCACTGGGGGCGAGATCTGGCGCATATGGTGGGTGCTCCACTAATTCAAAGCCTGCTTGGTGTATAGCAGTCATGGCAATACGAGATGTGTGGCTGGGAGTAGTATGTGGTGCACCACATGATATGATAAGCCAATATCTTCAACAATGTTTCGTGTCATTTTAATCAATTTTATTATTTTGCATTAATTTGCAATTAATTTCCCAGTTTTATTTACTTTTACATTTTTAATTCACGTCGAATCAGTGCTAGTTATGATAATGATTTCGTTGCATTTTAGTTGTTGTGAATGTGTTGTTATTAATTTTTCATTTCAAGTAATTACAGGGTATTTTCTTAAATAATTACATTAATTACATTTTATTGATTTTCTTTTATTTTTTATTGACATCGCTCATCTTCATTCAGTTGTCAATTGTCTTCCACTTAATTTCTTGTTTTTATTTATTTGATTGATTTTAATTATAATTTTTATTTATTTGCATCAATTCTGCGTCATTTCGATGTGAACGTTAAATTGCATTTAATTCGTTTTCGATCATTGTTCATTATTTTTTTTCCATTCGAATTAATTTTTATTTATTTAATTTATTTGCTTCATTAGGTTCGTTTGTGTAAAATTTAACTTAATTTGGACAATTTCGTACATTGACAACCTTACGTTTATTATAATTAGCTTCACGTCGACGTCTGCAAACAATAAATTTATTGGCAGAACGAGACCAACCAAAACAGGTCCTACAAGCTGTAAATTTTGCGTGAATTTCGCGATATGTTAACATTTCACAATTGGGACGTGTTGTGCGGAACGAAAGCACGCAACAAACTGCGACAATTAAAAAAAAAACTAATTTTGGTCTTCAAGTGTAAATAAATTATTTCCTATCAATATAATTGTTACTCAATTTGAAAAATGAGTCGTTTCCGCATAACTCGAGACTTAAGATCTGAATTAAAATTAATTAATTAAATGGATACAAAAAAATTAGTATTAATTTTGTCTTTTTTCACGCCATTGTTAAATACGATTTTTGTTTGTTGTCGGGTACGTTGGCTGTTAATTAATTGTTTTATTCTGAAGCCAATATCTTCAACAATGTTTCGTGTCATTTTAATCAATTTTATTATTTTGCATTAATTTGCAAGTAATTTCCTGGTTTTATTTATTTTTACATTTTTAATTCACGTCGAATCAGTGATAGTTATTATAATGATTTCGTTGCATTTTAGTTGTTGTGAATGTGTTGTTATTAATTTTTCATTTCAAGTAATTACAGGGTATTTTCTTAAATAATTACATTAATTACATTTTATTGATTTTCGTTTATTTTTTATTGACATCGCTCATCTTCATTCAGTTGTCAATTGTCTTCCACTTAATTTCTTGTTTTTATTTATTTGATTGATTTTAATTATAATTTTTATTTATTTGCATCAATTCTGCGTCATTTCGATGTGAACGTTAAATTGCATTTAATTCGTTTTCGATCATTGTTCATTATTTTTTTTCCATTCGAATTAATTTTTATTTATTTAATTTATTTCCTTCATTAGGTTCGTTTGTGTAAAATTTAACTTAATTTGGACAATTTCGTACATTGACGACCTTACGTTTATTATAATTAGCTTCGCGTCGACGTCTGCAAACAATAAATTTATTGGCAGAACGAGTCCAACCAAAACAGGTCCTACAAGCTGTAAATTTTGCGTGAATTTCGCGATATGTTAACATTTCACAATTGGGACGTGTTGTGCAGAACGAAAGCACGCAACAAACTGCGACAATTAAAAAAAAAAAACTAATTTTGGTCTTCAAGTGTAAATAAATTATTTCCTATCAATATAATTGTTACTCAATTTGAAAAATGAGTCGTTTCCGCATAACTCGAGACTTAAGATCTGAATTAAAATTAATTAATTAAATGGATACAAAAAAATTAGTATTAATTTTGTCTTTTTATCACGCCATTGTTAAATACGATTTTTGTTTGTTGTCGGGTACGTTGGCTGTTAATTAATTGTTTTACTCTGAAGCCAATATCTTCAACAATGTTTCGTGTCATTTTAATCAATTTTATTATTTTGCATTAATTTGCAATTAATTTCCCGGTTTTATTTACTTTTACATTTTTAATTCACGTCGAATCAGTGCTAGTTATGATAATGATTTCGTTGCATTTTAGTTGTTGTGAATGTGTTGTTATTAATTTTTCATTTCAAGTAATTACAGGGTATTTTCTTAAATAATTACATTAATTACATTTTATTGATTTTCTTTATTTTTTATTGACATCGCTCATCTTCATTCAGTTGTCAATTGTCTTCCACTTAATTTCTTGTTTTTATTTATTTGATTGATTTTAATTATAATTTTTATTTATTTGCATCAATTTTGCGTCATTTCGATGTGAACGTTAAATTGCATTAAATTCGTTTTCGATCATTGTTCATTATTTTTTTTTCCATTCGAATTAATTTTTATTTATTTAATTTATTTGCTTCATTAGGTTCGTTTGTGTAAAATTTAACTTAATTTGGACAATTTCGTACATTGACGACCTTACGTTTATTATAATTAGCTTCGCGTCGACGTCTGCAAACAATAAATTTATTGGCAGAACGAGTCCAACCAAAACAGGTCCTACAAGCTGTAAATTTTGCGTGAATTTCGCGATATGTTAACATTTCACAATTGGGACGTGTTGTGCAGAACGAAAGCACGCAACAAACTGCGACAATTAAAAAAAAAAAAAACTTATTTGGTCTTCAAGTGTAATAATAAATTATTTCCTATCAATATAATTGTTACTCAATTTGAAAAATGAGTCGTTTCCGCATAACCCGAGACTTAAGATCTGAATTAAAATTAATTAATTAAATGGATACAAAAAAAAATCAAATTCGGTATTAATTTCGTCTTTTTATTTAACGCCATTGTTAAATACAATTTTTGTTTATTGTCGGGTACGTTGGCTGTTGATTAATTGTTTTATTCTGATTAAATTTTATTATAATATTTTTTATGGCGACTTTAAATGCGAATTAAAAAAAAATGCATTGAGACTTTTTCTATTTATTTATTTATTGATTTTCGTATTAATTTCGCATCGACGAACCGCGTCGACAGCAAAAGGCAAGAAGCGAGACTTCGTGGTTAGATTTTGTTATCAACTTACCGCTGGGTGCGCGACATCCACGGCGTTGTAATGCGAGGGGTGGAGGGCAGGGGCGGTTCCAGGACCGTATTGAATTTCAGCATGCTGCATTAGGCACTGAAAGCGAAGGAACAAAATCAGAACCGTCCTATTCCACCGAAAATTACACCGGACCGTTTTTATCGGCGACTCATCGCCTCAAACGCAACAACTTTAATTCGTCTCCTTAATTAGATTTTTTCACACTTACGTGCAGGCGTTCGGTTCGAAACGACGCGCGACGGCGGATCGTCGCGCACGGGTTTCTTAAGGTGAATGAATTTTCCGCGGCGGTGTCGCGGTGACACGAGGGAGCTTTTTTTTTCTTAACGGCGAACATGCACCGACGTCCACGTCCGGATCTTCTCGCCTGGCCTTGTTCGTGTCGTCGGTGCCACTGGACAAATCGGTTCGGATAAAATTGCGGGGTTAATTTCGCCGCGGGGCCTCAAAAACGGCCGCTGCGGACGGAATTTAGGTTTTAAATTTAACCGTGCGCGCTTGGTCTGCTGTCGATGTCGCTTCGCTATTCAGTCGCTTTATTTATGCGGCGTGACGATTTAAACCGTTCGCATCCGGTCGAGTTTCCTCGATCGGTAAAAAAATTAAAAAAAACGATATTTCAAAGGGTTTTACGTAATAAAGTTAACGGTTAATGTTAAAAACAAAAAAAAAGGTATGAGAATTAAAGTGCAATCAATAACAGCGACGAAGACGAAAATTAATTCAAAAATCTTATTTTTTTTTTGAGAATAAAATTTCTAAAAGAATAAACGAACTAAATCGATACAATTCTAAGAAACATCAACAGTAATTACCCCCAGTTTATACTCAGCTAGTCCATATCGTTTTTGTGCTTGGGCCCTCGTTGGTTCGCACAAATTTGGCGTAAAACACACAACGTCGAATTTAATTCCAAATCGATCATCGTAATTTATTTTTCTCATTTATTTAATCACCCGATTCAAAAGCACGTTAACAGCCGTTTACCATTGAAACGTTTTGTTAAATCGATGCAACTCGTTACCATCGCATTAATTTCAGTCTTCGTGTACGCGCTCGCATTTTACCATTTGTTTAAGTTGTCACCGTTGCTCAATATAAATATTTCATTCGGCCATTACGAAATACACCGCGACCTTTATTGTCCATGTCTGTTAGTTTCGTTTGTCGGAAGCGACGTTCCTATATATATTTAATAAGCAAGAAATCGATGCGTTTGCGTTGGAGTTGTGTGTCAAAATAATTCGATGACACTTTTTTTTTTTTATATAGTCGAGATATAAATAGAACCGTTTCAATAGCTTAAGTGACCCGTAACCTCGTTGTAAATACGGTGTTTATATGCAATCGGCTAAACCCTTACTACGGTAATAAATATAATTATGTAATTAATTTATTATATAGATAAATATGTGTAATAACCATGACATGAGTTTCATAAAATGTTTCGAAGATAACGTTTGAAAATATTGCGGAGCGTGGGGAAGGGGTCTAAACAGGTATATGTACAACATAATTTCCATAAATTTGAATTTCATTTCGTTGTAGTCTGTTTCGAAAGTTACAAATGTAAACGAGCATTTTTTCATGTTTATTTATTTTTAACGCAATAAATACGGTTTTGAAATTTGATCGAAACGATGGCGTATTTTACTTTGTTGTAATTTTAATTATTTTTTGTCGAGTAAAAAATATACTTAAATAAAATCCAAATCGACACTGCCTTGAAAAAACATCTTCGAAAATTGTAAAAATTACGTAATTAGAAAAGAGTTGAAAAAGTTTAAAAATTACAAAAAAAATAAATAAAAAATGCAAACATTGAGGATTTTCTAAAAAAAAGTCAAACTGTCGAGAAAACAACAAATGACTTAAATAAAATTCAAGAATCCAAATCGACAATACTTTGAAAAATAATTCTTCAAAAATTCTAAAAATTACGCAATTGGAAGAGAATTGAAAAAGTTAAAAAAAAAAATAATAAAAAATGCAAAAATTCTACTAAAAGTCAAACTGTCAAATATTAGACATAAATAAAATGCGAAAATCCAAATCGACACTACTTTGAAAAATCATTCTTCAAAAATTCTAAAAATTACACAATTAGAAGAGAATTGAAAAGTTTAAAAAAATGCTAAAAAAAATAAAAAATGCAAAGAAGAAATCAACAAATATTAGACTTAAACAAAATGCGAAAATCCAAATCGACACTACTTTGAAAAATCATTCTTTAAAAATTACACAATTGGAAAAGAAGTAAAAAAGTTTAAAAATTGCAAAAAAAAAATAAAAAATGCAAACATTGAGGAAATTCTAAAAAAAGTCAAACTGTTAAGATGTCAAATATTAGATTAAAATAAAATGCAATGGATTTTTGCATCGGCACTACCTTGACAAATGATTCTTCAACAATTTCTAAAAAATACACAAAGAATTAAAAAAGTTAAAAAATGCAAAAAATAATAAAAATGCAAACATTGAGGAAATTCTAAAAAAAAGTCAAACTGTCAAGAAAACAACAAATGTTAGATAGAAATAAAATTCAAAAATCCAAATCGACACACCTTGAAAAATAATTCTTCAAAAATTCTAAAAATTACACAATTGGAAGAGAATTAAAAAAGTTTAAAAAATTCAAACAAAAAAATAAAAAATGCAAAAATTCTACAAAAAGTCAAACTGTCAAATATTAGACATAAATAAAATGCGAAAATCCAAATCGACACTACGTTGAAAAATCATTCTTCAAAAAATTACACAATTGGAAAAGAAGTAAAAAAGTTTAAAAAATGCTAAAAAAAATAAATAAAAAATGCAAACATTGAGGAAATTCTAAAAAAAAGTCAAACTGTCAAGATGTCAAATATTAGATTTAAATAAAATGCAATGGATTTTTGCATCGGCACTACCTTGACAAATCATTCTTCAACAATTTCTAAAAATTACACAAAGAATTAAAAAACTTAAAAAAATGCAAAAAAATAATAAAAATGCAAACATTGAGGAAATTCTAAAAAAAAGTCAAACTGTCAAGAAAACAACAAATGTTAGATAGAAATAAAATTCAAAAATCCAAATCGACACACCTTGAAAAATAATTCTTCAAAAATTCTAAAAATTACACAATTGGAAGAGAATTAAAAAAGTTTAAAAAATTCAAAAAAAAAAATAAAAAATGCAAAAATTCTACAAAAAGTCAAACTGTCAAATATTAGACATAAATAAAATGCAAAAATCTAAATCGACACTACGTTGAAAAATCATTCTTCAAAAAATTACACAATTGGAAAAGAAGTAAAAAAGTTTAAAAAATGCTAAAAAAAATAAATAAAAAATGCAAACATTGAGGAAATTCTAAAAAAAGTCAAACTGTCAAGATGTCAAATATTAGATTTAAATAAAATGCAATGGATTTTTGCATCGGCACTACCTTGACAAATCATTCTTCAACAATTTCTAAAAATTACACAAAGAATTAAAAAAGTTAAAAAAATGCAAAAAAATAATAAAAATGCAAACATTGAGGAAATTCTAAAAAAAAGTCAAACTGTCAAGAAAACAACAAATGTTAGATAGAAATAAAATTCAAAAATCCAAATCGACACACCTTGAAAAATAATTCTTCAAAAATTCTAAAAATTACACAATTGGAAGAGAATTAAAAAAGTTTAAAAAATTCAAACAAAAAAATTATAAAAAATGCAAAAATTCTACAAAAAGTCAAACTGTCAAATATTAGACTTGAATAAAATGTGAAAATCCACATCGACACTACTTTGAAAAATCATTCTTTAAAAATTCTAAAAATTTCACAATTAGAAGAGAATTAAAAAAGTTTAAAAATTGCAAAAAAATAAATAAAAAATGCAAACATTGAGGAAATTCTAAAAAAAAGTCAAACTGTCAAGATGTCAAATATTAGATTTAAATAAAATGCAATGGATTTTTGCATCGGCACTACCATGACAAATCATTCTTCAACAATTTCTAAAAATTACACAAAGAATTAAAAAAGTTAAAAAAATGCAAAAAAATAATAAAAATGCAAACATTGAGGAAATTCTAAAAAAAGTCAAACTGTCAAGAAAACAACAAATGTTAGATTTAAATAAAATGCAAGGATCCAAATCGACACTACTTTGAAAAATAATTCTTCAAAAATTCTAAAAATTACACAATTAGAAGAGAATTGAAAAAGTTTAAAGAAATTCAAAAAAAATAATAAAAAATGCAAAAATTCTATAAAAAGTCAAACTGTCAAATATTAGACTTAAATAAAATGCGAAAATCCAAATCGACACTACTTTGAAAAATCATTCTTCAAAAATTCTAAAAATTACTCAATTAGAAGAGAATTGAAAAGTTTAAAAAAATGCTAAAAAAAATAAAAAATGCAAACAAGAAATAAACAAATATTAGACTTAAACAAAATGCAAGAATCTAAATCGACACTACTTTGAAAAATCATTCTTCAAAAATTCTAAAAATTACACAATTGGAAAAGAAGTAAAAAAGTTTAAAAATTGCAAAAAAAATAAATAAAAAACATTGAGGAAATTCTAAAAAAAGTCAAACTGTCAAGATGTCAAATATTAGATTTAAATAAAATGCAATGGATTTTTGCATCGGCACTACCTTGACAAATCATTCTTCAACAATTTCTAAAAATACACAAAGAATTAAAAAAGTTAAAAAAATGCAAAAAATAATAAAAATGCAAACATTGAGGAAATTCTAAAAAAAGTAAAACTGTTAAGAAATCAACAAATATTAGACTTAAATAAAATGCAAAAATCCAAATCGACACTACCTTGAAAAATCATTCTTCGACAATTTCTAAAAATTACACAAAGAGAATTAAAAAAGTGTAAAAAAATTCTAAAAAAATAATAAAAAATTGAAGCATTGAGGAAAAAAAAGAAGGAATCGACAAATCTTAAACTTAAGAAATATTTTGATTTCCATCGCTGCATGTCTTAAAACCTAAAGTTAGGTTGTATTGGATCTTGTTGAATTATTAATGTCTCCAAAATCTGAATCTGTGACGGTTAGATATATCTTTGGGTTGCAGCGCTTCAAAGTTTAGATTTTAGACGACCAGGTTACACTAGGTTGGGATATATTTTTGCAAAATATGTCACCTTTGATGTACATACCTAGGCTTTAAACCAGACACCTTAGATTGACATGTGTTGGGTTGGGTTGGATCGGGTCGGGTCGGGTCGGGTCGGGTCGGGTCGGGTTGGGTTGGGTTGGGTTGGGTTGGCTTGGGTTAGGTTGGGTTGGGTATAAATGTATAAAATTAAAAAAAAACCGTCTACTACAAAATTGTATTTACTGAACTCTCTACATTTTTAGGTGCGCACGCAACTGACACAGCTAGACCCGTCGTTACCTATTAAATTGGGTCAGCAATGTCAACGTACAACACCGCAATTACAACGCCCGACAATAAATCATCCGAATTACCCGCTGAATTTTTAATGCCCGTAAAAATGTGTTTGCTATCCGACTCTGAAATAATCCTACTAATAACTACTAATAATAATAAACGCGATCGCTTCATTGTTCGAACGCGCGTTAACTCTAACTGTACCCGAACTGCATGTTTTTCCAATTCATTACCGGGTCGTTAAAGTTTGTTTTTTTCGTTTAAACTTGCTGGTTAACTGCGGCATTGTTTGCTCGGCCCATTAGTAATAACGTTCACTTGTAAATTTAACTGTATCAGATTTTTATCGCCGCTCCCGTGCAAACACCACTATCTGCACTCGCGCCGCCGATGGCGATAAGATAGAATTGGATTATTTAATTTAGGTACGGCGACGGGGCAATTAAGAGTGTTGTGAAATTTTTCGCGTTATGTAAGTCGTTTTGTTTTAAGGTCGATTCTCATCGGTTGATAGGTAGCGGAGCCTAATCGGAGCCAAACATGTTAATGTGTTGGGATACAGATCTTGGAATTGGATCTGGTATCGGATAGTGAGTATCGGTCATCGTTGGGTCGATGTGAAAATAATAATAAACACAAGTTTACGTCGGGTCGACTAAATTTAAAAGGAATTTAAATTTGCACATTTGTTGTTAAATAGTTGTGTTTGTGTTGAACTAGAATTGAAAATCAAAATTTAAATGAAAAGTCAAAATTCAATGGTGACAAGCATGGAACAATAATCATGATAAGAGAACCGGTAAATAAGTCTAAACAGATTTTTTTTATAAAAAAAAATGTAAGTTGATGGCTAATTTTGATATCTTCGTATTTGTGACAAGTCATATTTTTTGAGTGAGGTAATATTAAAATAAAATAAATATCCTCCTTACTACAACAAAACAACATGAGTGGTAAGGGGAATATTTATTTTATTTTATTTTTGAATTTTACAACAAATTCAAAACATTTGCAAATTATGAATTGTCTAAATGTCAAACTTTGCAAACGCCCCAGTAGTCTAATATGCACCAAATGCAAGCAAGCATATTCTCAATATTCTTAAAATGTCAAAAATTGAAAAATGCAAAATTGTCAAAATGTCACAATGGCATTCTTCTAAAAATTCATTGAGGGTAATTGTAAAAAAGGAAAAAAATCAAAACTCAAAATCATTACAATATAAAATTTAACATTTCGGAAATGTCGAAATTCTGAAAAATGAGAAAAATTCAAAAAACAAACTTAAAATTAATATTAAAAACAGTTTTAATATCTTAAATGCAAAATATCTATCGATTTGCAATTTGTTTAGCTGTCAAACTTGGAAAAACCGAGAAGCACATAAAACGCTAAATGTGCAACAATGTAAAATAGAAGGAAAAATCGCAAATATCATAAAATATCATAAAAAATTTGATACCAACTTTGTGAACTTGAAAATTACCAAAAAATTAAAGTTTATTAAATTGTCCAAATGCAAAAAAAATCAAAAATGCAACGAAACCGATCGAAAATGAAAAAAAAAATCCAAAATAGTCAAAAAATTTAACATGTTTGATGATTTTTCTGTTTTGTGCACTTATGGTGGAGCGCGGGGGGGGGTAAATATTGTAAAAATGACAGCGTAAATTGTCTGAATATAAATTGTGTCTAAAATACAAAGTTGCCAAAAAAATCCAAAATAGTCAAAAAATTTAACATGTTTGATTTTTCTGTTTTGTGCACTTATGGTGGAGCGGAGGGGGGGGGATATTGTAAAAATGACAGCGTAAATTGTCTGAATATAAATTGTGCCTAAAATACAAAGTTGCCAAAAAAAATCCAAAATAGTCAAAAAATTTAACATGTTTGATTTTTCTGTTTTGTGCACTTATGATGGAGCGGGGGAGGGGGTAAATATTGTAAAAATGACAGCGTAAATTGTCTGAATATAAATTGTGTCTAAAATACAAAGTTGCCAAAAAAATCCAAAATAGTCAAAAAATTTTACATGTTTGATTTTTCTGTTTTGTGCACTTATGGTGGAGCGGGGGGGGGGAAATATTGTAAAAATGACAGCGTAAATTGTCTGAATATAAATTGTGTCTAAAATACAAAGTTGCCAAAAAAATCCAAAATAGTCAAAAAATTTAACATGTTTGATTTTTCTGTTTTGTGCACTTATGGTGGAGCGGGGGGGGGGGTAAATATTGTAAAAATGACAGCGTAAATTGTCTGAATATAAATTGTGTCTAAAATACAAAGTTGCCAAAAAAATCCAAAATAGTCAAAAAATTTAACATGTTTGATTTTTCTGTTTTGTGCACTTATGGTGGAGCGGAGGGGGGGAGGTAAATATTGTAAAAATGACAGCGTAAATTGTCTGAATATAAATTGTGTCTAAAATACAAAGTTGCCAAAAAAATCCAAAATAGTCAAAAAATTTAACATGTTTGATTTTTCTGTTTTGTGTACTTATGGTGGAGGGGGGGAGGTAAATATTGTAAAAATGACAGCGTAAATTGTCTGAATATAAATTGTGTCTAAAATACAAAGTTGCCAAAAAAATCCAAAATAGTCAAAAAATTTAACATGTTTGATTTTTCTGTTTTGTGCACTTATGGTGGAGCGGGGGGTGGTAATATTGTAAAAATGACAGCGTAAATTGTCTGAATATAAATTGTGTCTAAAATACAAAGTTGCCAAAAAAATCCAAAATAGTCAAAAAAATTAACATGTTTGATTTTTCTGTTTTGTGCACTTATGGTGGAGCGGGAAGGGGGGTAAATATTGTAAAAATGACAGCGTAAATTGTCTGAATATAAATTTTGTCTAAAATACAAAGTTGCCAAAAAAATCCAAAATAGTCAAAAAATTTAACATGTTTGATTTTTCTGTTTTGTGCACTTATGGTGGAGCGGGGGGGGGGGGTAAATATTGTAAAAATGACAGCGTAAATTGTCTGAATATAAATTGTGTCTAAAAGTCTACAAAGTCGCCAAAAAAAGTTGGTCAACATATTAGTTGTCCATTATTAATAATAATTTTAAAAATGTTTAAAAAATAATTTATCGAAATCAAAACAAAATGTAGAATGTGAAAAATTGTCAAACGAAAAAGGCAAAATAATTAAAAATGAACAAAAAAAAACACGATATAAAATTTTGGAAAATGCAAAAACAATTCATAAAAAATAAAAATCTAGTTGTAAATTAATTAATATGAAATGTAAAATTCTCTAAAATTATCGAAAATGCAAAAATCCCTAAATGTCAAAATTACAAAAAAATATTAAAAAACTTAAAAAATACAAAAGCAGAATAATCGTAAAAGTGTGGAAAGACTAAAATTGCAAAAAATCTTCAAATGTCAAAATTGTCGAAACTGAGACTATTAATATTTTTCATCATATCAAATGTTTACGTTGTTCGTTGCTACTTTATGCACTTCTTGGGGAGGGGGGGGCATAATTGTCAAAACTTAGAAATACATAAAACGCTAAATGTGAAAAAATAAAAAATGTGCAAAAATGTAAATGAGTATCACAAAAAAATGACGACGTTTTCAGAATTGCAAATATTGTCAAAATTATAAAATGTACAAGAACTTATTAAAATGTAAAAGTTGCAAAAAATGAATTGTCCAAATATGAAAATTTTCAAAAATGCATCGAATTGTCAACGAAAAACGATGGAAATTGAAAAAAAAATTAAATCAAAAATAGTAATAATTTTTGATTTTTAACATTTTTGCTAATGTTTCTGTTTTCTAGACTTCTGGGGCGCGACAGGGGGGGGGGGGGGGGGTATTGTAAAAGTTACAGCGTAAATTGTCTGAATATAAATTGTGTCTAAAATACAAAGTCAAATGTCAATAATTTATCAAAATTAAAACAAAAATTGCCAAATGAAAAAAGCAAAATAATTAAAAATGAACAAAAAATACAAATTTTTTTGCAAAATATAAAAACAATTATCACTCAGAAGTTGATAAGAAATTTCATAACCTTGTCGAGTTTGTCAACGTTTTCATTTTATAATTAAGCAACAATTGCAAAAGTCAATATTGTCAAAAATGCAACACTTTTCATATGTCCAAATGGTCCAAACTGCATTAATTCTAAAACTGCCCGAATAGGTAAAAATGCAAAAATCTTGAAATTGCAAATATTGTAATAATTGGTGTGCAAATCAAAATCAAAAATAATTAAAAATTCTCCAAGTTCATGACAAAAAAATTAAAACGAACACCGAAATGCTCCAAAATGTCATTTGGGGGTTAATTGCTTACGAAACAAAATTGTTTGTCGAAACTGCGGCTATCCAAAATAGCCAAAAAATTTAAAAATCAAAAAAAAATCTAAATACCAAATTTGGAAATTTAAACGAGCCAAATAAAAACGTGGACTATTTAATTTCGCCATTATCGAACTTTATGGTATTGTCAAATGTCGCCAAATACGCTAAAAATATAAAACTATGCAAAAATTCGAAAATCTTGAAATCGCAGTAAGCATAACTATCTAAAATACAAATAATGTCGAAAATGTAAAGTTTCCAAAAATGTTAATTGTTCATAATTGAAAACAATACAAAAATGTCAATGTGAACAAAATTATTGAAATTACAATAAAGAGAGAAAATGTAAAAAATTTACATTGCCAAAAAATTAAAAATAACAATCCCCTATACGTCAAACGTTTAGAAGGCAAAAATAATTAAAATTGGCAGACTTGGCTTTTAAATTTTAAATACAAAAAAAATATCAAAATGCTAACAATGCAAATAATTTCATAATTAACCCAAAAGTCATCCAATTAGAAATAAAAACCGTCGAGGTGCCACATGTATGTCTGACTCCTTTAAATACGAGTACAAAAATCCTAAATTTCCGCGTTTTTTATTTATTTAAAAAAAAAAAAACATTAAATTGCACAATTGGGGTTCCCTTAGGCCGTGTGCAACGCGCATGCCCAGCACGTTTCGCTTTCATGGCACACTCGGCAAAAAATGCGTTAGTATGCGAATGCGCTACGTATAACGAGGTCAATTCACACCAGTGGCGTTCTAAGGGTCGTCGACTCCAATCACCAAATCGCCAAATGCTCAATAAACTAAAATAAAAACGTCAAAAAAATAGCCAACGAATTTTCCAGGTTTCTCAGAAACTTTTTTGAACCTGAACCCGAACTGCGAAATTTAATCGTCGAAATCCAAATCCAGTCGAACAATTTGTACCCAGAGCCGAGCGAAGCTGATTGTAAAAAAAAAAAAACGTGAAGCTGAAGGAAATCCCGAAGATGATAACGTGATAACGACGAGGTTAGACACACATACACACAGAGATTAGTTGTGGAAGCTCGGAAAAGATAAGTTAGTTTTAGAGATAAATGACAAGGACGTCTAGCAATTTGAGGATTTGAAGGACAACCGCCGACTTTAAATGCAAATTTAATCTAACGACCGTTTTGTTTGTAACGTGTTCTGTGCCAGGAAAAGCGGGTTAATTTTTAATTACCGCTTAAAAATTCACAAGTCTTTATTTTTTATCGAGTTTCATAAATGTGTCCAACGTTTCACCACCAGGCGCGACCCCCTTCAATTGAACATCCGCGGATAATTGTAATTATTCGCGGCTCGTGTCCATCAAGCGCTCTTTTGACGAACCGCGCAAAATGTCATAATAAACATTGCGTAAGTCGAATTCCGCAATACGTTCTCAAGAACAAACGATATCTTTCGAAAGCGATAACTCCGACCAGATAATGGCCCGATTCGAATTTATTTATAAACAATCGGCGATCGCGACAAACAACTCGTAAACGAAGTTAGCCGTGAAATCGCCACGAAATACAAACGGATTTGAATCGGCGTCGTCGCCCACGCGACCGCTCTCTCGAAAACGGTATCGCCCGACGAAAATCGCGAACGTGCGGGGCACGATACGTCACGCAGGTGGCCAGGTAGGTAATTTAAAAGCGTCGGGGAATCGATAAAACGCACGCCAATCGGGCCGAATTGTCCGGACGTCGCGTCGGCGACGCGGGCCCGACCGTCGGCGAGAAAAGCTTGCAGGAGACGACAGTCAATCGGACGTAATTAGTAAAAAAATGCGTTTTTTTACCTGAACTTGTTTATCACTGATATCACCAACACAGCCATCTTACTTCCAATGTCAAACGTTGAAATTGCATGTTTACAATGATTTGACAGTGACATGCGCGTGCGCTTGTTTTCGGCGACATCGCTATTGGTAACTCGTTACAACGCGTTACACGTTGCGGTTTATAACGCGTTGTATCATTTTTAATTTTTGGTGCCGGAGAACGTCCCGCAGTTTACGAAATGATATTTACGAGGACGACGCGAAATAAACCACCGGCGCCGCGCACGTCGAACGTGACAACACCAACTAATCTACTGGCGACAAATATACAATACGTGCTTAGTTATTGTACTACACAATGTTTTTTAATCGCTCGTGCCACGATTTATTCAGCTGCATTATTTATAAATTATATAAACTGGATTAGGCAACTTTCATTGCAGGAAAATAAAAGTTGCATAAATCGTGCAATTAAAGTTCCCTGTGTGGTTAGGCAACTTTACATTCTAAACCAGGGATTCCCAAACTATTCTGGGCAAGAAAGCCCTTTTCTTCGGACCCCCCATAGCCAAATTACTTTAAAAATTCGAAACAAAATACTCACCAATTTAAAAACTTTGCGAGTGAGTGATTGATTTCTGACGAACCAAGGAGCGCTCACGATCCGCCGCATTATTTTTTTTTCAGTACTTCCATGGTATTAATGTGTCCTCTTGCGGCTGTCGACCAGACCACTGAGCCGTAGGTTATCGCCGGTCTCTGCAAGGTTTTATACATCAGCAGTTTGTTGGTAGCACTGAGTTGACTGCGACTACTTATGGCCGTATTTATAGTCGTTCCTTAAGATTTACCTCAAGGCTTCCTTACCCAAGGACTCCTTGACGTGATATCGCATTTACGTATTATAGTCCGCCCTTCGGGTATTGTCGGCTGAGTCTACTGGACGCTTCCATGTTAGGGAAATTTATGTTCTAGTGGTGTAAACTGCCTGTGTGTGATGCAGTGATGCACATCAGTTGCTATTTTACGTGTAACAGAACAGATCATATCATTTTACTGTGCTGAGGTCGTCCTCAACCTTAAGGTACCCTCCTACCTACCTTAAGTGTGAGGACGGCGTGGAATCCTCAAGGAATGTCTATAGAACGAAAATAATGCGCTAAGGGTTCCTTACCAGTAAGGAGGCCTTAAGGTAGGACTATAAATACGGGCATTAGTTCCAGTGTGGCGCCCAGGTATTTCATCTCTGCACTCCAAGGCAGTCGTCTTCCCCCAATAGCGATGTGGTTCTTAACACAACGAGCACAGCAAACTTGATAGTGTCCGCTTATATGAAATATGTCGATGTGAAATCCCGCTACGTGCTTCAGGTTCCCTCTCGCTAAATGAAAAAAAAAAAAAACGATTGAATTTTTTCATGGATCAAAATGGACTCATCGATTCATTTAGATTTTTGTACTACAGTGGTTACTCCCCTGACTTTGTGCCTTCAAACTTTTCATCCCCCCCCCCCCCCCCCTAAAGACTCACACGGGTGAAAAAAAAAAACAGCATGCGGCACAGATAGTTCACATATTTTACTCGAATTATTAGATTTGATGCGATGATCTCGTACCAAGAACTAAGCGAAGAACACATTTGATGGTTACGTGACAACGAACAAGTTCGCTTGGAATTAATAATCTCGCGCACACTTAACACTTTGTTGGTTGAAATGGGCGGGAGTAGATAAATAATGTTTATGTAACACAAACTAATCTAAACCCAATCCAACCCAACATGGTAAGTTGGGTTGGGTTTGGATTACTTTGTGTCCTTCATATCCTATCGATTTTTAAATAATTCACACCATTATAAAATGATGAGCTAATATAAAAATAATAAAATTTTGTTTAAGAAAATTAATAACAATTCGCAAAGACTGAAGAAAGATTGCAGCTTTTTGGAAAATTCTAGATATTTTTATGATTTTCGATCTGGTTGTCCCAACCCAACTCAATTTGCAAAAAATTGTGAAATTAAAAATTTTGACTTGATCTGAAAATTGTAAAAAAAGAAATAAACGATGGGCGCAGCCAAATATAAGTCAAACCAGAAGATAACACAAAAACAAATTCCTAGAAATAAATAAAAACCTTGAACGTGAAATAAATTAAAGTTTAGCAAATTATAAATGAAAATTTTTGAGAATTTTTGGAAATTAATTTAGGTGACTGTGTTAGATATTTTCCAAATGATTTTGGAAATTTGTGCAAGTTTGAATGTTTCTGGCAAATTCGTGGGAGTGGTTGTCCCAACCCAACTCAATTTTTTATAAATTTGCAAAAAATTATGAAATTAAAAATTTTGACATGTTCTGAAAATAGTAAAAAAGAAATAAACGATGGGCGCAGACAAATATAAGTCAAGCGAGACGATAACACAAAAACAAATTACCAGAAATAAATAAAAACCTTGAACTTGAAATAGATTAAAGTTTAGCAAATTATAAGTGAAAATTTTTGAGAATTTTTGGAAATTAATTTAGGTGACTGTGTAAGATATTTTCCAAATGATTTTGGAAATTTGTGCAAATTTGAATGTTTCTGGTAAATTCGTGTGAGTGGGGAATCGTCGAGATTTGATTTTTGGATCCATAAGTCAAAGTTGCAACATTTTTGGATTTTTTTTATTTCCATTTTTCGACAATTTGGAAAAAATTGATTTTTTTTGTAATTTTGGATTGGATTGGGTTGGGTTGGGTTTGAAAAAAAATGTCCCAAGACAACACAACGCAATATTTTGAAAATTAAAATTGGTGAAATCTGGTGAAAGATTGTACATTTTTTTTAAGTAGTATACATTTTCAATAGTAATTTGGATTCTGGTGCACAAAATTTCCACAATGTTTGCGTTAGTGTTCGGTCATTTTATGCGATATGTCGCTTTTTCCAAAATCGAATGGCCAACGAAATTTTGGATCGGGTTGTGTTTTGAGTATAGAAAAAATTTGCAAATATTTTTTAAAATCCTCAAAATCCTTCACATGATGACTAACGTTGAAGGGCCAAACAAGTATCGGACCTTGTATGATTGCCATTTGTTTTTTGAAATTATTTCAAAAAAATGTATTTGGTTGTGGGAGAGTTTCCACAAGATACTAATCGAATGGCAAAATAAATATCCAATATGATAAGAATGCCTTGAAGAAGGTCTGACAACGTATTTTAATTCGTTTAACAGTCTACATAGTTATAATAATTTAATAATAATTATATATTATAGAGGCACATCACCAGTATTATCATAATAACCCAACCCACCCCACTCCAACGAAACAGCATCGAGTGGTAAACGCAATAAAATCATCGTAAATCTAGGCAACCGTTGTTTCAGCCACTGAATGTTTGGAATATGTGGTACCTACATTATATAGAACGAAAATAATGCGCTAAGGGTTCCTTACCAGTAAGGAGGCCTTAAGGTAGGACTATAAATACGGGCATTAGTTCCAGTGTGGCGCCCAGGTATTTCATCTCTGCACTCCAAGGCAGTTGTCTTCCCCCAATAGCGATGTGGTAGTTGGGTGGACTGGTCTTTTTCGTAAATCTTACAGCGACGCATTTATCTTCATTGAGAGTGATGCGCCACTGCGCGCACCATTCTTCAACTGCTTCTATTGCTTTCTCGAGTCTGATGGATATACGTTTTTCAATTCTGGAGGACGTGTATGAGGCTGAGTCATCTGCGAAAATGATTCCGTTCCCTGTTTTCTCGGAAAGTCTGTCATAACGGTGAGGAAGAGCTCTGGGCCCAGGATCGATCCCTGAGGGATCCGTTTCTACCCGCACCCGGAAACGTCTTCCGCCCAGGTATGAGGTTGGATCATGTTTATATTTATGTTAGACTCCACCATTTTTCGTAGTAGTCCTTTGTGCTATAACCTTTTAATAATTATTTATTTTCTCGAAGGAAGACCTCCCGTCAAAAAAATATTTTTTTTTCTTACCTTTAATAGTCTAAATACAGATTTTTGGTCCACGCGACGCTAATTATGCAATAATTTCGAAATCAATTTGTGTCAAATCATTTTATTATATAAATACATAAATATAAAATTATTTTAATCAAATGTCGATCATATCCTCTGGTATCAACAAGGCGGCGATGCAGGCGGTCATGAAACAAACGATCGAACCGCCGATGTACGCCCTGAACACGACGTTGGTGACGATGTGGCTCTTCTCGGGCACCAGGGCCCCCATGGCCGAAATCATCAAGCCGATGGAGCCCGGATTGGCGAAGCCGACGATGGCGTAGGTGGCGATGACTTTCGTCCTGGGCTGTAAAAAGCGTTTTCGATGGTTAGGGGCGTTCGAAGAAAAATCGCCGAATTACCGTCAAGGCCATCTCTTTGAACTGCGCGAACGCTGCGAACTCGTTGACCATCATCTTGACGCCGATCAGTCGACCGACGTCTCTGCATTCGTTCCAAGGAACGCCCATTATGTAGCTGATGGGCATGAAAACGTACCCGACGGCCGTGTCCAGCGACCAAATGACATCATTATCGTAATAGCCTTCGTAATAATAAATAAAGCAATATTTAGACTAACGCTAGCAAAAATAACAACTGTGTTAAGGGATTATATGTAAAACCAAAAGTTCGATCGAACGTTAAAAATGGTAGCTAAATTATTGCACTTAAAAAAAATGTACACCATAATAATCATATCATATAAATAAGAATATAAGAAATAATCACGTCGCCCTTACGTGACGGGGAAAATAGAAACAAATAATTATTTCACCGTCCGCACGTGTAAAGTTAGGTATAATCAATTAAATTTAAGAAATAATCACGTCGCCCTTGTGACGACGAAAATAGAAATAAATAATTATTTTTTCGCTCGTATGTAAGGGCGAAAATAATTAAACAATTAAATTTAAAACCACCTCATGCCCCTTACGTGACGACGAAAATAGAAATAAAAAATTTCTTTTACTTCCTGACGTTACACAAAATTCAACGGTATTTCATTTTTTAAAATCAACTAACCGACTAAATTTCCCATCCATTCGAGGACCCCGTTTACGAAATAAATGAACGCTATGAACGCGATCAGGCTGGCTATGATGTTCAAAACGATCGCCGTCGCCTGCGAGGCTCCTTGACTCGCTGCGTCCAACACCGATCTGTATTCACTGCAGAGACAATATTAAAAAATAAAAAAAATCCACCTCGGGTTCGATACGTACGATTTCGCCACTTTTATGGTTTCTTTCGTGGCTAGGATTTCCTCGGTTTCGGGGTACATCAGTTTGCTGTAGCACAGAGCGGCTGGCGCCGACATGACACTGGCTGTAATCAAATGCGCAGCACTTGCGCCAAAGCTAATGTAAGCGGCCAGAACGGTCCCTGGAACAAACGAAATTTCGAAATGCGAAAAGCAGTGGTGCCAACGTACCCGACACCGTGGCAAAACCTGACGTGATGATGGAATGTATTTCGGAAGCGGTGAGATCTTTCAAGTACGGTTTCAGCAGCAAAGGGGCTTCGCTCTGGAACAGTCCCTTGTGATTTTGTAATTAAGTTTGGTGGCTCACCTGTCCCAGGAATATGTTGGCGGCGCTGTTGACGCTCTCGCAAATCGAGGTGCCCATGACGGCTTGGAGGAACTGCCCGATGGAGCCCACCACGTTTTGCATTATGCCGTAGTAATACAAGATGTTGATCATGAAATTGAGGAAGTAAATCGAAGCGATTGCCTAAGACGTGAAATTGTTTATCGTGGGCCGAATTGAAGGCTGAATAGGTACCTGGAAAGCAAACACTTGGTCCACGTATACGAGTTTTTCACCGTAGACGAAGGCGGAGCCGTTGGTGGCGTAGCCCAAAAATGTGGTAGCCTTATCTCCAGCGCAACGAAAGATGGCCCTGCCGGTGTCCCAACGTATGGTCAACAGGCCAAAGACGAATTGCAGTATTAGACCCCATATGATCGGATGCCAATTAATCTAGAAAATCAGATTTAAATCATCTAAATTTAAGTGTCGATAAATTTCCAACCCAAAATGCTTATACAAATGAACTGTCCAAAAAAAAATTGACGGTGTAGTATTAAATTTGTCAGGCCAAAATAATTTTTATACTTTTCTATTGTATGTTGCAATTAAGTGGTAAACGTCAAGAAAAATGCAGGATGATCGACGATTTCAAAAAACGCTACAAATCGAATATTAAATTAAAAGAAAATTGCTGGGTTAGGCTTTAAGTTTGTGTAATTATTTAATTTAAATTCATTTCGTAAAAAATTATTCGTGAAAATTATAAAAATGTCATAATTGTTAAATGGTGAAAAATGTCATTTAACACGACAATTAGCAACGGTTGAAACGGAAAGGGGGAGGGGGGTAACGTCCACATCAAATGTAAGAAATGTATAAAAAATGTAACTGGGGAAATAAACTTTCGTATTTCAAGGGCGTGCGTTATACATGAAAAGTCCTAAAATGTCGCGTCAATTAATTTACGATCAATTTTTGTCTTAATTGGATGTTAAACTGTCATGTATAGAACGATAAAAATAAAACTACATTTCGCTATTTCATTGGTCAAGTCAAGTCAAGCCTAAATGCCAACGATCGCGATGCTAGGTTTTTCGAAACGCTGCCAGAACGGTGCAAAATTGCACAAAAATTGAAACGTAGATAATTACGTTTACTAACGGAATCGCATATGTCTACAACTGGAACAAGTTGCAACACCGCGTTTCGCAAAAAAATCGACTTTGGACGCTTCAAAATAGTTGTCGATTCGATTCCGTTAGGAAATTCTATTTTTTACTTTGTTTATGTAGTTTATATACATGCGCGGCAAATTTAATTCTCTACTTCGTGTTCCCTTGTGTTCCTTATGAATTCGATATCTGCGGTTTTATATTTTATTACATACATTTCCTAAAAACAATTGAAATACTGATGTTCACTGTGTGTGGATATAATCGAGTAAATTTATTCGCTAAAATTTATAGCTAAAAGATATGTCGAGAAGCCAACAATAGAAGTAGAATGAAATATTCGAATAAAAGTTTCTCGTTGCTAATCTTATTTGAATAATTTTATCTATCAACATTTTTATTAGAATATTTCGAATAATGAAAATGGGTTGGGTTGGGTTAAATTGCGTTGGGTTGGGTTGGGTTGGATTGGGTTGCGTTGGATACTTTATTTCATTTTTATTTGCTTTTAACTTTTTTTTGTTTCCATTATCATATTTTTCTACCCTGTTTCCTTTGCTTTTTACTTGGAATTAATTTGGATTTTTTAAATTCGTTTTTTTCATTACTTGTCGTTTATTTGTATTTTTTAGCATTTACCTCGCCTTATTTTTTTTTAACTTGAGTAAGCGAATTTTTAATTTTATTTTCATTTCCAAAATTATTCTCCATTTTCCATCGACTTCATTTCATTCTACTTTTTCATTATTTGTTTTCTTTCTAAACTGTTTTGGTTTGTTTTGGTTTTGCGTTAAATAACAAAAAAACGTCGGGGTCAATGACTTTAAAATAAAATTTAGGTAGACATATTAATAACAGATCCACGCCCACCAACATTTTTCTGTTGATTAGATAAACTAATACAACTTAATCGATTAAAATGTTGATTAATAATAAAAAAAAATTCATGTGAACCGCGCCCATCACAAATTTGGACTGATTATGTAAATTTCTGAGAATTCCCACACAAAATAAGATAAAATAACTAAAAATGCAATTTCATGATTTTTTTCACACGTTGAAGCTGCTAGTAATAAAAATACAAAAACTATTCAAAATATTAAGTGTACAGGCAGGAACACACGACCTAAATGAAAAATGAAATAAAATTAAAAAAAAAAAAACTATCAAAAAATGCAAAAATTGCTAAACAATGTTTAAGAAATTTTAAATTGCAAAAAACGAAAATAATAAAAAAATCGGATATATTGATATATTTTAAAAAAATAGTAAGAAATGGAGAATGACAAAATTTGGAAAAAATGAAAAAAGTAAAAACTTCAAAAAAATGGAAAAATCAAAAAAAATATTAGTAAACAAATCAATTGAAAATCTAAATAATACTAATTGTTACAAAACCATTAAAATGTAATTTGGTGCAAAGGTGAAATATGGCAAAAAAAAATATATAAAAGAATTCAACAAATTGAAAAAAAATTGTCAAAAAATGTTAAAATGTAAAAAAACAAAAAAAAAACATGTTTCAAAACCGACAATTCTAAAAACACAATAAAAGATAGAAATAATTTGAAAACGTCAAAAGTTGGATGAAATTTTCAAAAACACAAATTTCAAAGATTCCCAACTGCAAAGTCCGAAAGGAAAACAAAAATAATTGTAACAAATCGTTAATAAATCAATTTGAGTGTAATTTGCTGCAAACGCGAAAAATGTCAACATTGTAAAAAAATGAAAAAACGTACAAAAATATTGTCAAAATACGTTTAAAACTGGCAAAAAATCACAACATTTAAATGAAAACAAAATTCATAAATTTAAAATCAATAATTATTTAAAAAAAAAAAAACAATCTCGGTCAAACATGTCAAATTTCGAACACTTGAAGTATTTGTGCTGTCATAACAATTATTGAATACTTGTCAAATGGCAGATTTGATTAACCTGAGATTTTGCATTGGCATAGCTGGAACATGGACCTGGCACATAATCTATGACAAACTGTGTACACTGAAATATTGGGAACAACTGCATACTCATTTATAAAAACTACCACAAACGGACCACTCATAAAAACTTAGTTACTTAGCATGATATAAAGATCAAGGAAGAGATGGTGGAAAGAGGTTGTAGAAGGCCTAGAGAAGAAAGAAGTCAGGGACTGCAGGAGTGGAGCATTGGATAGAAAAGGATAACTGAGCTATGGGCCTAGAAGTCTGCGATAGCTCTCTTTTCATATATAACATCACATCATCCACAGTGGCAAGGTGGAAGGATGTTGTAGAAGGCCTACATGAGAAGGAAGTCAAAGACTAGAGAAGTAGATCATAGAATAGAAAACAGTGAAAAAGGATAACTGGGCTATACGCCCAAACCCAGCGACAGCTAATTATTTCACATTCGTTTAAACATTCACTTCACTCACCTGTCCAGGATGTTTGCAGCAAATGAACCCGAAGATCAAAAAGCTCACCAGCCCAATGAGGGGCACCAAACGTCGCCGGTTGTCGTTGGTATCGACGATTAAATAGACGATGGCGGCGGCCAGCACCAACAAATAAGCTGCGAGTTTCATGAATCTGGAAACAATGGCGAGTTCTCGACAAGTCCGCGTCTACTCTCAAATTACCAGCCTTATTCCAAAGAACCACTTGATCATTTTCTTGGACGGCTTCCAAACGGCGGCGCGGAACGGACCCATGAGGTACGGCTTGATGATCCACGAGTAGAGCATTCCGAACGATATGAAGATGTTCAGGATCATCAGGAAGCCGTAACCATCGCACATGTCATGTTGCAGCTTGTTATCTGCGCAAACGTTTCGTTATTTTTGAATTGCAATTTTTTAAAAACTGGTGACTGGTCGAATCGATTTAAAGAAATCTTCCATGTAAACAAGATCGTCAATAAAAACGTTTGCGACATCTATGAGTCTAACGCTGCGATTACAAAGATGTCGCCACTGGCTTTCCTTACTTACCAGTTTCTTCGATGAAATAATACGTGGCCCACGCAAAGTGAGCCAAAATCAGCCCGTAAACGAAGAACGACCAGAATATTTTTAATCCGCTTCCGTGTTTGGACGTAAATCCGCCCACGCTGCTGTGCAGACTTTGCAGGCTGCCCGCCAAAGTGAAGTACTTGTGCTTTTGGGGCTCGACCATCGTATCTGGAAACGAAACAAAAGTGAATTTGCGGCGGGAAGAGCGCGTCGGATGGCGGCGGGAATTAATTAAATCGCCGCCTGCGACTAATTACCAAGATTTAGATTAAAACGCGCTTATTAAATGCGATCGGACATCAAAGGCTCACAGATCGCAATGTTTGGCACTCGATTAGTTTGTAATTTATGTTGATAACGCGTCCGTTTAAGCCGGGTGCCATTGAGGAACACTGAGCCCTGATCGATGATGTGCATGATAATAATGATGATAAAGCAAAGGGGGCAAAGATTACCCTAAAAACAAAACAAAACAATCCGTGTGCAATGTTTTTGTTAAATGCATACAAATTTTGAAAGTTTTGAAAACTGAAAGATTTACAAACATATACAAAATAAGAACTAAAACAAAAACTACGACAATTAATAAATAAAAAAAAAATAAACAAAATTAACGCAAAGAAAACTGTTTTAATGTAAATCGTAAAAGCAATACAAAGATCCCAACCCAACCCAACCTGACCTAAACTAAAAAAAACGGCAAAAATAGTTGTGCGCAAAAAATGAATACAAAAAAAAATCTTTTATTTTCAAGAAAATAGGAGCAGAATGTTCAAAACTGCGAACTGAATTCGTTGTTATAAACAAACAACAATGATAAAATAAATAAAAGAAAAATCAGAAAAACAAAAAACTCAAAAAAATACAAGAGATATTTAAAAATAGGGGAGCCAGTAAAAAAAAACAACATTATGGAACAACAGAAATAAACGAAAACCTGTGAATAAATAGACAAAAGTAAAAAAAAAAAAAAATAATGAACGACTACTAAACAAACACAAAAACTAAACAAATAATAATAAAAAATAAACGCGAAATTCAAACGTCGTAAACCCAAGAAATATAAAATACTAAAACTAAAATAGTGGCCAACAAGTGAAAGCAACTGTCGACAACATCAGTAAAAAAATCAAATTGTATTAGAAGATATTGTGAAATTTTTTGTAAGAAACCATACCACACCAAAGCAAAATAAATTAAAGTAAAATGAATATAAAAGACAAGAAAATGAAGAAGAAAATGAACGTTTACCAATAAAATAAAAAAAGCCCCCGAAGGAACAAAGAAACTCCGAATGAGATGGGTAGTAAAACGATAGATTAAAAATTAAGAAATGAAAAAATATTAAATAAAAATTAATTTTTTTTTATTAATAACCTTTTTCTGGATTTTATGCAATTTTAACATTTTAACAAATTTGCCATTTTCCCTTTGGCAATTGTATTATTAGTTACATTTTTTAATTTTATACAATTTCGACATTTGTACGATTTTCTTTTACTTTAGATCAATCTTTACCAACTTTTCTTAACATTTCGTTTTTCATTTTTTAAAATAATTTTTCATTAGTTTGACATTTTATTTTCTGGTGCTGTACTCGATTAACTACAATCGTTAATTGTTTTTTGCGTTTGAAACTTTTTAGGTATTTTATATTTTCGAAAGTTCTTGAATGCAATGCAACAATGGCACATAATTTTAATTGTGCGATTCCGCAAAATGTCATTAACACAGTCGTTTTATTTTTCGACGTAGTTTATTTGAGCGGCTTCCGTTTTACACAATAGTATACTTGATTTATGAGTTCCGTGCGTAGCTTTTAAGTGACGATTCCACGAAAAGAAATAAAAGCACGCAATTTCATACGAATTTTAATATTTTACTGCAATTCCCTAGATTGTTACAACTGGGTTTTAACAATATTAACGCATTTTGTTATCAAAAATCTTAGTTTGTTATAATAGATTTCGTTTGTTTTTGTAATTTTATATTTTAGATAATTTTGTATTTTTTGATGATTGATTGATTGAATTTAGGAAAATTTGAAAAATATGGAAAAAATTGGAAAAACTGAAATTTGAAAAAATTGTGGTTATTGAAAAATTGTAAAATAGTAAATTCACAAATTGTAAAATATGATAATTTGGAAAATAAAAAAAAATGGGAAACTGAAAAATTGTAAAATTTATAAAAAATTTGAAAAAATTGTATAATTATATAATTTTTTCCTATTTTTGCAATTTAATTATGGTGTTTTTTGACAATTTTGAGTTTTTGACTTTTAAACAATTTTGAATTTTCATAATTTTTTTGACAATTGCGACAAATTTTACAATTGCCGCAATTTTCATTTACGAGAGTTTTGAATTTAGAGTATTTTCTATTTTAGGAAATTTTCCAAAAATTTGTACTTTGTCAAGAAGAACGGTTTTCATGTCAAATTCGTTAATTGTTAATTTCCTTAATTATTGATTTTCTAAAATTATAATCAATTTTAGATTTTCTATTTTTTTTACAAATGGCAATTAACATATTCAACATATTTCACTTTTTTACAATTATAACATGTTCTTAATTTTAGACCGATGGATATTTTTGACATTTCGAATATTTGGCAGATTCTATATTTTTGGACATTTTCGCTTTTCGACTCGAAATTTTTTTGCGCAATTTTGATAATATCGACTATTTTAACATTTTTGTGTCAACCAACCCAACCCAACCCAATCCAACCTAACCTAACAGTCTAAAAATTGTGAATTAATTTTGCAAATTTTTACTCCGAGCTATTGCGCCCCTACGTAAATTTTCCATATATTCATATTGAATTATTCGAATTTAAAAATTAGAACTAAACCAAATATTCAAATTTCAGATTTATCCATTTTTATATTTATTATATTAAATGTAATTTTCTTTCGAATAATTTGTTTAGTTCATGATTTGCAACCCACATAGTTTCAATCGCTTGATTCCGTGTAACGCGCTGTAATTATTGTATATATTTTAATGTATATTATACATGAGAGCCTTCCGGTTTACACAATGGGATTCTTAATTTATGAATTTTATAAGTCACTTCCAAGCGCTGATTCCACGAAATTGAACAAAATCATGTAGTTTAAATTGTTCGATTCCGCGAAATGTCGCTGACGTATACGTTATACTAGTCTGTTATATATATATATATATATATATATATATATATATATATATATATATATATCCCGCTTTACTGAATAGGATATTAAATAAGATATCTGAGAAAAAATCATCGTTGGAAAATTCACCGTGGTGAGTTAAGATAGTGATTGGATTGAGTTGGGTTGGGTTGGATTTAGTTGGGTTGGGTTGGATTGGATTGGGTTGGGTTAAATTTGTTTTTACCCAAGATGAATTTTCCGTAAATCAATTAATAATGTTGCGCGTCATTTTTAAGTGTCGATTCCACGGAATGCATCAATATTATAGTCGCTAAATCACCCGTCTTGTTGTTAGGTGTAATACATACGGGATAAAATTTGGATGTTTGAGTTTTGTTCCCTACTTTAATTGCTTATTCCACGAAATGTAACAAAAACACGAAATTATGCGACTACGAGAAATATCTTAAACGTGTTATTGCTCGGCGTATTATAAATGAAAGTTTTCGGGTTTACACAATAGGGTGTTTGATTAATGAGTTCTGGGCACTTGTAGATGCCGATTCCATAAAACGGAAATTTATTATTTAAACGATTTCAGAGCATTAAAATTAAAAATTTTACAATTTTTACAATTAGCTTTTGCACGTATTGACACTTTATTAAAAATTTTCAACAATTTCGAAAATTTAACCTGCTTTTTGATTTTATTAACATAGCATAATTTATTTAATTTAATGATCCCACTCCTCATTAGAAAGCAAAAGAAATAAAAAATCGAAGCATTTAAAAGACGAAAAACTTATACACACAGAAACATACCAACAAAAAAGAAAATAACGAACACTGATCAATCGATGCGTTCCTATCTCTCGTTCATATTTTGGCTTACTGTCCAAACTATTGCGTTGCATTCTTATCCTAATTTAATGAAATTATCTGAATTAAAATTAATTTCATATCTAAGATAGGTCACCGTTCATATTAATCAAATCTCAATTAGCCGATATGTGTAGTAAGTAGTGCTCGAACTTATCTAAATAATGCAACGTGTTTCGTGTTCGATAATCAAATCCCGTCAACGCATTTCATTTTTTTCTTACATGTGTCACCGGATACATTAATCAATTGGCTATTGTTCAGCTGTTGAGGGGACGATAAGAAATCACCATTCGCAAATACGCACGTCACGTTTACGTTTTTAACAAAAAAAAAATGCTAGTTGGTCCTTAAATTTGAACAAAGAACATAAATCGCAATGAAGGTGCGAAACGTCGACTCGAAGAGAACGATGTGGGTTTCAGCACCTCCGAGAAGTGAAGAAATTTAAAATTATTAGAAAAATTTACGTAGTTAAAAATCAATTTAATAATGATAAGAAAAATAATAAAAATAGCCATGCAATGAAGTCAACTTTGAACAAATTTGAAAGCGTGGGATTAAAAAGTACGAGCTTACTTGGCATGCAGGGCACCTCGATTCACAAATATCACTACTAAGTCATTTTATCTAATCTACATCTATTTTGCTTCATGTATTCGAAGTTAGTCGATTATGAGATTACGGACGGAAAACATTAATAAAGCGATAACGCGCTCAATGGCCCAAGATGTAAACATGGAATATCCCATTTCTATGTAAGGCAACGATGGCAAACACGCATTGCATTTATGGAGGTTATTTGTGCCGAAATGTTGAAACGCTGGTTTGCATAATAAATATAAACAATCTTAACAAAGGTGTGTTGTGGATGCGTAGCGTCTGGGTTAAATATTATCATTAAAAACATTAAAATTATTCATCAACGATGTACGTAATTGAAAAACAAAAACAAATATTTGATGTCTCAGTCAGTCAGTCTTAAGTGCTGACTCCACGAAACGCAACAAAAAAATGTAGATGTCTATTCGTTTAGATAGACAACTCATTATTCAAAGAACTTGATTTATGAGCTCCATCACAAAGGTTAATAAACATATTTAGTTTTAATGGTTCGATTCCGCGAAATGTCGTTAATTCATCGATATTATTAATATGTTCCATTTTTAATTTGTGCATTTTTTAAACATTATTGTTTTGTTATAACATTTTATGTATTTTCCAAACATCATTTTTTAAAAAAAATTGAAATTTTGATGCTATTTTTTTAATTTGTCGTGGTTTTGATTTTTTATAATTTTCGAATTAAATTTTAAAAATTCCTGATGTTACTACTATTGACTTTTATCGTACGTTCGAAAAATGTTGAATCGAAGAAAACAACGTACACATCACGTCAGTTAAGTAACAAGTTGCGAGAACTATTGAAAATACTTTCACTTACCTTCTTTGTACCTCTTCACGTCGTCGAAGTTATAGGAATTCATTTTAGCGCTGCAAAAATTTCTCGAAAACACAAAAACAGGAATTATTTTAGAGAAATTGAGACCTTGACCCGAATTATTTACTTCTGTCCATGCACTTGTATAACGAATGAGTAGAAATTATTAACATCTTCATCTGACAAACTCGACACTTATTGGAAGACAGCACGTGTCACCGCGAGAAATAAACTTTGTAGCGTTGTGTTTCAAGGTAGGACGGACGATTAAATATTTCATTCGGTTATTACGTGAAAGTTTGGTGGTTTTTGCTGTTTTGTTTAAACTTATCGCTGAGCTTATGGTGTAGTTATTCGTTGGCTAGCGTAATAATGATAAGCGTTTGAAGGAAACTAGTTGCATATATTATATCAACATTTTTTTATATGTTCGTATTTTTTTTACACTTGTATAGGCAACCAATTATACTAAAACTCTCGGGGTATTGAGCCTTTTTATTGCAGATGATAAAATTAATTCCTTATAAGAGTCATAGACGATCGTTAACTCTACAATACGAAAGTATATTCATGGAATTTAACAATAGGTTATTGTTACTAAGTTGGTAAAGTTGTTCGTAAGGATTCAACTATGTTAAGCTGGACTTAATGGGTTGGGGCTGGGTTGGGTTGGGTTGGGTTGGATTGGGTTGGGTTGGGTTGGGTTGGGTTGGGTTGGGTTGGGTTGGGTTGGGTTGGGTTGGGTTGGGTTGGGTTGGGTTGGGTTGGCAAGATGTCAAAAACAATCAAGATTATCTAAAAATGCAATAATATCATAAATGTTTTATTTCAATTACTAAAATCGTCGAAAATGAAAAAAAAAAGTTAAATTGACGAAAAAGTCAAAATATGTTAAATTTTTTAAAATCTGTAAAAGATTTAGGAGGTGAAAATTATAAATTTTAGAAAATTAAAAAATGTATATGCTCAAAATTTTAACAAGTTATCGAAAATTGAAATTGAAAATGTCCAAATTGTGGAAATTATTAAGTTCTAAGGTAAAATGTTAGAACTGGAAATTTTTAAAAATTTGTCGTTTTTTAATAATTGTCCAAAATTCAAAAAAAAGCAAAATGTGAAACTAGTAATAATTGCCAAAAAAGCAAAGTATTGAAAGTTGAAAATTGTAAACAAATTCAAAATTTTGAACATTTTTTGTCAATTTTGACAATATCGTGTACATATTTTTTTTTAATTTTTCGAAATTTGCATAATTTCCGTCCTTTAATTAAAATCGATTGCATTTTAAACAATTTTACATATTTTGATAAATTTTTATTTTTTAAAATTTTACCTTATATTGTACATATTTTGTACAATTTTGACTGTTTTTACAATTTCATTTTGACTCATTTTGACATATTGACAATTTCGACAATTATGGCAAGTTTAACAAATCGACCAACGAGATTAGCTCGTTTGTTTTTGATTCTATTTCGGCGCAACGCGAGCGAGGGTCGTCGTCATTATTTAGTTACGTGCATGTATCGATTGCGTCGAAAATCCTCGCAGGTAACAAGGCATTAATTTGACGTAACGTTTCAGAATATTATCGACGTTACTGTTGACGACTAAAGCTTTATTTATTTTACTCTAAGCTCACTCGACTTGTGTCGATACACTCTGACAATTAATTGTTAAATCTAAATTGAAATGAATTTTGATATTAATATTGACATAGGCATCGAAATGGACACTGACACTGACACTGACATTGACACTGACACTGACACTGACATTGACACTGACACTAACGCTGACGTTGACGTAGATAATGGCTTTGACATTGGTATAGGCTGTCATTGACAAGTGCTTGGCTTTGACACTGACATTGGCATTGTCGTTGATATTGACATTGACAATGACATAGACATTGGCATTGACACAGACATGGAGAGTCAGACTGACATTGGCATAAGTATTGATACTGACATTGGTATTAACATAGACATTGTCATTGATGTTCACTTTGGCTTGACATTGACATAGGCTTTGACGTTGGCGTTGTCATTAATATTGACATTGATATAGGCATTGGCAACGACATTAACATTGGCATTGATATAACCATTGACATAGACCCTGATATTGACATCGGGCACAGACATATACACTGACATTGACATATACATTGATATTAGCATTGACACCAATATAGGCAGTAGACACTGACTGTCACATTTTCATTGGCATTGGAATTGAACCTGACATTGACATTAACATAGACATTGTCATTGATATTTGATTTGGCATTGACATTAACATTGACATCGACATCGACATCGACATTGGCATTTGTTTTGATATATGCATTGGTATTGACAAAATCGTTGGCCCTGACATTGATATTGATATCGTCATCGACACTGGTAATGGTATTAGTATTAACACCGACATATACACTGACACTGACATTAACATAGACACTGCCACATATATTGGCATAGGCATTTACACTCGCATTGATATTGACATTGGTATTAACATAGATATTGTCATTGATATTCACTTTCTCGTTGATATTGACATTGGCATATGCTTTAGCATTGGCATAGACTTACTTACTTAACGTTGGCATTAACATTGACACTGACATTGACAGTGACATTAGCATTGACATTGTCATTGACACCGACATAGACACTGATGCTGATGTTGACAAAGGCATTGGCACTGGCATAGACATTAGTATTATTTCTGATATTAACACTGACATTGACATTAAGATGACATTGACATTGATAATAACAGTGATAGGTCTTTATTTTATTTATTATTCTTAAGTTGCTTTCAATGATTTTGTTGTTTCTTCAACTTTTATCGAACTTGCTGATCGTTGTGTTTCCACGAGATAGGCCAACTTTTACCGACTAAGTTGGTACCGTCGAGACTTGTAAATTGCTTCTTTTTAGCATTTGGAATTTTGTATATTTTTCATGCCTTTTCGTCAATTTTTATGAATGTCATATTTTCGCACTTTGTAAACTTAAAATTTTTTGACAATCTAATTAAACTTGCTTGATATGATGATTCTTATCTCAGTTTAGATATTTATTTTTGTCGTTTTTAACCGTTTTGTTGCCACAGTTAATTTTTTTACGTTTTTGCATATTGCAAAATTATCTGAAATAAAACGAATTGTATCAGACGATGACAGCTATTTCGTCCTTTAGGACTCATCAGATCACCAACGATACATCCGTTGAGGTGCAGGTGGCATTTATTTTCAACAATGCGGTCTTTCGTTCGTCAAAATTTGAAAATTGTGACCATGGTCAATACAATTTCAATAAAATTTAACGATTGAAATTTTTATACAATAGTGTGCGAATATATTTGGATGTAGTGAACGATCGTCCATATTTTTTTTAATTGAAATTATTTTATCCTTAGAAAGTTTAAAAGCTGTTAATATAGGCAACCAGTTATACAACGCAACATAACAACGGCCTACACATGCTTTCACGGACGTTAACGTGCGTTGAATATTTGTGGAACACGCAATCTTTGATTATTAAATAATCGTTAATTTCGTCGAATAATTAATTACTCCTTGCCATTGGTGTTCGTTTTAAGCAAACACTGCCGGAGCAAAAAAACAAATTTAACGTAACTAGGATGTGTTCGTAATATTTTACTGTCACCAGCGATTTTTAATTTTTCAAAAAATTGTATTTGATTCTTTGATATGATAATTAAAGTCCGTTTTTATGCAAAAAAAAAAATATCGACGACTCGTCAATTCATTAAAATATCGTGCGCGTTGTTGACGTATTTTTCCACTTTCGTGTCGTTTTAATTAAACGTACAGCTCCGCGTATTCGCAGACGGTAAATAAGATGGCATCTGACTCCTCTCGATATTCAATTACATTTCTAATTGCCCGTACGTGCGATTGTTCGAAATGCGGTGGAAACTTAGACGCGAATCTTGCTCTGCATGTCTGGTCTGTCTGTCTGGACGTGTGCATGTCTGGTTCCCGGTTTTCAACGACGCGCGTCGTAAAAATAGAATTACTGAACTCCGCGACCGGGATTGTCGCGAATTTCGCACGTTTCATTCTCTTTCGGTCGGGTTTCAATCGATCAGATCACTTGGTTAATTATTTTTTTTTTTTGTTGAGTTTTCTTTGTCGCTTTTTGACACTTTTGACCAATTTTGTATAATTTTGACGTTAGGAGTCAAAATTGTCGAAAGCGTTAAAATTATTAGAATTGCAGAAATTTGCAGAAAAAGTTAAACTGGAAATTTTCAATTAAAAGGAAATTGCCAAAGTTGCAAATATATACAAAATTGAGAAATTTGCAAAAATTGTTGAAAATTTCAAAATTGTTGCCGTTCGTTAAAAAATCAACAACCCAGCCCAACCCTTATTTTTGTTGTAAATAGTAACAGTAAAAAGAACAGTTCAAAAATCATCCAAACTAAAATAATGAAAAACAAAGTAGCAGAAAATTTAATTAATAAAATGTAAGGAACGTTTTTTCTACATAAATCGTTATAATTTGTCTCTTCATATTTTTAATCAAACTTTTTGTTATTTTTTGGTATCCGATGTTTAATGATTTTTGAAAAAAAAAACAATGTTTATCAGACATTTTCTGCAATTCTTTTTGCTAACGACAAATGGGTTATTTTTCCCAATTGAGTTTGCTTTACGACGAAGCTCGAAATTCTGCAAAATTTACACAAACAACCGCGAAGACTAAACAAGTAAACACGCATCCGCTTTTGATTAAATCGTTCACACGGCCGCCAGAAACCGAGTCGCACTTATCGTGAATTAAATTCCGAAAGAGGGGGGCACGTTTCGCGTCCGTCGCCCAGCGCGTAAACAAGCGAAGAATTTTCGCTTGACACACAAATAGCTGCTCGTATTTTTTTCGCGAGACGCATTTTTCCACGCCGCAAACAAGACGACGGTTCTTGACCTCATTATCATTCGGACGAGATCCGATCGGGAATTAATTCGAGATTAATTCGGGCCCGAAACGGACGCACGTCACGCGTTACGTCGGCGTGTTGTTCGCGCCCCCCGATCGGACGGACGACCGCGAGTTAACGCCCTGCCGCGCCAGACGCGTCGAAAACGTGCTGATTGGTTCGAATTACAATTGAAAATGTCCTAATGCACGAAATCAGCACATCCTGTTTCACGGCGAACTCAATCGGGTGGATTCATTCCTTTCGAGCGGCCCGTATCGGATGACGCCGTCGTCTGACCGGAAGCAAACTAATGCTTGTGCGGTAGAAAAGAGCGACTGTGACCTCTTAATTAGATCTGATTGGAATTGAGATCGCATTGAATCGAGTGAGTGTCCAGAACTTCTTCGAAGGGATCGATTCGGATTTTGAGGCGTTTTTAGTCGATCGGAAACGTCCACCGTTACAACTGAATAAGCGATATGGTGTGGGGATTTATGCTCGCGGTTTCCACAAGGATAACTTTGTATAATCTTGTTTGTTTGATGCGGCTTGTGACAAGAAATTGCATTCGCACGTGTGACCAATTTATGTCGCCGACCTTCAGTCAGTGGCGTATGTATGCAAAACGGCCCCCATCAGGAACTTACAAACCTCAAACAATGACCGAGCACCACCAACTAGTTACGCCACAGCCTTCGTTGCTGGACTCATGCACTCGAATTTTCTAAATTAGTAAGATTTAGTTTGAAATGTAAGCACGTCTCAAACTACTGGGCTTTTATTCGTCTCATCTCATCATATATTCGTAATAATGTTGGATCGTCGCTATAAAACGTACTACGTGAACAATGCAACACACTTTGGGACTATAAGGGCGGGCGGTGGTGTAATGGTCTGCACGGTGACTCGTCACGTGAGTAACCCTAACGTCTCAGGTTCGAATCTCAGTAGCAGACATTGGAGTTTTAAGTACGACATGAGAATTTAGACCTTGCACGTAGGGTGAAGGACGACTAACTGCGATAAGATTTCCACGATAACCCAACCCCCGGCCCCCAACTCTTTCCAAAAATAGAAGATATGTGCGATAGGTTGTTAAAACAAGAAGACGACGACTGACGTGAATTAATAATGCAGCTTGAGCGAATCTAAGTTTGATAATTTCTTCCTCTCCCACAACCACTTCTATTTGACTGCGTTAAACTTAGCTTCAAGTAAGGTAAGTTAAACATAGTCAAACGGAATTGGTTGTGGGAAAGGGAGAACTTATCAAACTTAGATTCGCTCAAGCTACTTAGTTACCTTGACACGTGGAAATATATACTGGCCGCAAGTGAAATCCAAAAACCCAGAAAAAAACAATTTTTATTAACAAAATTTTATAGAGACAGAAACAACGAAACATAATAACAGAGATTTTGGCAATAATAACGTCATCAGTTTGCAAAAAACCTCAATTTCTTTTCAACGTAATGCAAAGATTGTCCGAATCATATGAAACTTTGCCCCCACTATTTAACCAAAAGTTCACTTTAATAAAATCATTTTTTCGGGGTGTTTGTTCGGATTTCACTTGTGGCCAGTATATAACGATCGTTACAAATACACACTCGTGACGTATGTCAAATAAAGTGTCAAATTCAATCTACATTGTTTTACATTGACATGAATTAATTATAAAGTGAAATTCAAAGACATATTAATAAAAACAATCTAGCTGGCTTTAAAACTGTGAGTTATAGCAGATATCGAAGAAATCAACAAAAAGTCATATTTGATATCGTGACATATGCCAAACGAACTGTCAAATTAAAAAGAACTAGGTATTACTTATATCAACAATGTTTTTTTTTTTTTTTGTATCGTTTAATCATTGCCATTTCTACAGACCCATCGCATCAGGTCTGTAGAAACTTTTATATTCAATAAAGATTACCCTCAGCTTATCAACATTAGTGATAAAACCAACAATGCTCACAAGATTATAAATAAATTGTTAAAATCGTGAAAACAGCAAGGAAAAAATATTTATAAATAGACATTGAAATCGTGAAAAATGTGATTAAACAAATCGTTTCGATCGATGATTTGTTAATTTAGTTGGTCGGAACTAAAGACACGAAGCGATTAATGTTTCGCAGATTAATACGAAAAGATGTTCTGGACGGTTAACATTGGATGGGCGCTACAAAGGTCAAAACATGTTAAAGGTTGCGCGCGTAGGTTGATATGAGTCCGCACACCAGAGACTACGTCATAACCGTCGCCACAAAGCACTCGGTGTTAGTACACTCACAGTGTTATCATCTGAAACATCCACTGATTTTTTTATAACATAAGCTGTTTAAGAAATTTATTTTTAACAAATGTTTTGGTTGTCTTTGATGTCTGTGATGGGGTGAGTTAGATTGGGTTGGGTTAGGTTAGGTTAGGTTAGGTTAGGTTAGGTTAGGTTAGGTTAGGTTAGGTTAGGTTAGGTTAGGTTAGGTTAGTTTGGGTTGCGTTGGGTTAGGTTAGGTTAGATTGGGTTGGATTTGTGTTTGTTTTTGTCAAAACTTATATGGCATAGTTTATGCTAATTTTGACAATTTTTAGATTATGTGACAGTACTTGCAATTTGGACACGTTCGTTCTCATTTTAAAAAATTTTCAATTTTGTCAGTTTTGCCATTATGATAATTTTGTCCATTCTGATGTCTTTAAATTAAAAAAAAATGATTATTGTTATAATTTCAAAATAATTAGTTTATTGGATTTATTTTTGTTTGGCAGTTTTACTTGTTTTATAATTTTGACACTTGCCTTTTTTTGGAGGATTTTTTGTAATTTAATTTTTAAATTATTTTAAAAATTTCGCCACGTTGACACGTTTATTGCAACGATGAGAACTTAGATACCCTTGGTTTTGCATATCGACAATATTTTCACGCAGTTAAAATAATGTAAATTAAACGATTTGAATTATATGTAAATCAAAATTGAATATGCAAGGAGCCAAACCAGAAACAACTTTGTAACTCACGTGAAAAAAGTGTGCAAATTTTAATATTACTTCGTAATTTATTTGGTAAGTTTAGCAGGACATTGGTCAATCAGAGTCGAACATTTCAAACAGAGTGGTTTGTGACGACGACAATTAAAATTACTAAGAGATCTTAAATAAAATGAAATAAAAAAAACATGAAAAAATAATATCCGCAAACATATGCTTTCAAATAAGAAATAAACTTCTCGATGAACAGAGGCGTTCAAATCAGGTTAAGCTAAATGGTCTTCAAACGTCAATGAGTGAAGTCTAAATTAAAACCCTGCGAAACATTTCATCCTTAGACACTCTTCCAGCCCAACCTAACTCAACCGAATCCAACCGGACCCAACCTAATTGATTTTTTTGATTTCAAAGTCAATTAACAAATATTCATCTTAATCTAAACCAACCAGTTTCGTCGTTGCTTCCCAACCCAAATCAACCCAATCAAACACGACACAACCCAACCCAACCCAACCCAACCCAACCCAATCCAATCCAATCCAATCCAATCCAATCCAATCCAACCCAACCCAACCCAACCCAACCCAACCCAACCCAACCCAACCCAACCCAACCCAACCCAACCCAATCCAATCCAATGCAATCCAATCCAATCCAATCCAATCCAATCCGATCCAACCCAATCCAATCCAATCCAATCCAGTCCAATCCAACCCAATCAAAATTTTCTAATTGTATTTCAGCCAAAACTTGGAAATTTTATCCGTATGAATATTTTACGTTTGGGATTTTCACACAACTAGAAGAATCTTTATTTTGTGTGCTTTTCATGAATTTATCGACATTTTCACTTCTTCAACTTTTGTGCAGTTTATAATTTTGACATTTATGTCAATTCAGATTTTTTTTTAACGATTTTGACAATTTGTTGCATTTTAGCAAATTTATGTTTTGAAATTGTACTTTTTGTCAGTTTTCAAGATATTGTCAAGATATTCAATTATTTTTAATTTAAAACTAGATGGGCAGCAATTTTAATTAATTTGTTAAGAAGATTGAACAAATTATTTCGCATTCAGAACTTTTGTAATTTTGATGCGTTTTGGTTATCCTTGGATGAGGTGAGCGGGTTTAACTGTCACATGGACTACTATTTATTTAACTTCATGGTAGATTGGGTTGGGTCCAAAAATATTGAAGGTCGGCCACGTTAAAAAAATAGGTTTACTGCAAGAACATTTTTAGAATTGAATTTCAAGGACATGTTAAATAACATGTCAATTGATTAATTTGAAGGATGTGCCATTGGAACTGACTTAAAGATTGAAGGTTGGGTTGTAGTGTTTTATTGAGATAGCGATTTAGTCACAACGTCACAAAATTGATGACTCAACTGGCAATGGAATGTACAATATATTGAATTGGATTGGGTTTACTTATCAAATGTTGAGTTTGAAATGTAGGCTTGTTGGAAAACATTGAAGGTTTGGAAAATTATTTAAACTTCAATAATTTTCCAAACCTTCAATGTTTTCCAACAAGCCAGCAATGGTTAAAGCGTCAGGTTGGCAATTAATCGAGTCGAAGATTAGAAATTTTAAATTATAGATTGAAGGTTGCATTGCATAGAGATAGGAATTTAGTTAATACAAACTTGAAGGATGGGTTGGCAATAAAATCGGAATTTATAAATTGGATTGAATTCATTTCAGTTGCAGGCTGGGACATTTAGACTTATCTGGCAACATATTGAAGGTTGGGTCAGGTTAAGTTGAATATCGAATTTTTTTTCAACAAATATTTAAGTTTCAAATTGACAGTTGAAATTAGAAGTTTAATATTGGAACATTACTAAAAAATTTTTTTAAGAAAATGGTTGACTAATTTGAAGGTTATTATCACAAATTTGGAAGGCCGAAATGGTAGTATGTCATAGATTGGATCTGGTCGGGTTCAGTTTGAAAATTTAGACTTCTTGGTCAACATAAATTAATGATTGAACGCTAGGTGGTGCATAACACAGATTGAAGGTTAGGTTGGATTGTCTATAATCAGCAAGGTTTTAATTTCAGTTGTTCTTAGAATTTTTTTGTTTAATATCAATTGATCCGATTGAAGGTGAAGTTGAGCATTAGAACATGTTTTGATGTACAGCTCGAAGGTTGCATTGCACCTGTTTTTGAGTTAGGTTCGGTTCAGTTGGGTTCAGTTGGGTTCAGTTGTGTTCAATTGAGTTCAATTGGCAAATATGGGGTTGAAACTTTAGGATTGTTGGGCAACATAAATTGAAGGCTGAAGGTTGGGTTTAACTTGGGAAGGCTGTTGACGATTTAATCAGCAAAGCTTACAATTTTTTGACGATGAACAATTTTAGAATTGAATTCTAAGGAAATTATTGATTTAGTTTAACGTTTTAATTCTATTTATTACAAATCGAAGGTTGTGTTGCGTTGAGCTAACAATTTAAGGTTAAGTCTGTTTATGAAATAATTTTGGAATTTAATTAGAGTTGAATGTTTAGGTGACGACATTGAAGGTTCGATTGATTGGATCATTGGATCATATTTAGAATTAAATGATTAATTCGTCAATTAATTCGCATCTCTAATAAAAAAAAATCACGTAAGAAATAATTATAATTTTTCAAAGTGAATCCAAATTAAATTAAATTCAAATCCAATTTCCTCGCTTTTTATCAATGCACGGCGTTAATTTTTAAGAGAAAATGCAAAATGTCGCGACGGTTAACGCCTTCACGGTTGCGTTTCATTCATAGCCAGTCACCCGACACTCCGCAATTGTAGTATTTTTATCTGCGATTTCGTGGAGAACGTAAACGCTGTAATATAACTCTGCGGCGAAGTCAATCACACCGTAGTGTTATTCACATTTGTAGACGCGTTTTGCTGACACGCCAGCATATCAATTTATCCAATTCCGTCGGAGGCGAACTCCGCAATTGAAAAATTCGATTGTAAGCGATTGCGGCCACTTGCGCAATATTTACTTTGATTGTACGGATTGGCCGCTTCTCAGTAGTCCGACGTTATTTCTCTCGAATAAATCTAATGTATTCCGTTCGAATTATTGATCGCGATGGGATTTGTCCACGGAAAATATATCTCGTCTCAGACGGACAAGAGTTAATGGTTTGTTTACTTTGGAAAGGTAGACTCAGTCGCGCAGCGTTTAGATCACCAGGCTAGCTAGTAATCCATAGGTTGCGTGTTCAAAACTCAGATAATAATAGATAATAATTATTATTAACGTCCTACCAGGTGCACCATGCACCGCAGCTTCAGTTCTCTTCAGATTGTAGCTCCATTGGTGCACACCTGAATGTGTCTTATGAAATATATTATACTTAGCAGATTTATTCTTCATATTTTATAAATGAAACATAAATCAATTTTCATTTACGTCATCATGCCCTTTCAAAAAAATTATGAAAATGTTACGGGAATAACATTAGGAATCGTTGCTCGAGTTGTGTAACAAATAACTCAAACAATATAATTGTTGGTCTCTCGCGGCATAGATCTCGTTCCATCGCTAGCGTCACAACGTTGTTCTATTTATAAATTCATTAAGAGATTCGTTAAATAATTTAGCTGCGTTAATAGTTGCGTTAAAAACATTGATTTTTTTTAATGTTGCCGAGTTCGTACGGCGAAAGAAAATTGCACGGGAACCTATTTGGAAGTGTCAATCTAAAAATGCGTGACTAACAACGCGTTGTAACTACTTTGTTATTATTAAGTCCGTGACAACCAAGAAAATATAAATAATGGCTGTTTCGGTAGTATGAAGGGATTAACTTTGCTTGTTTAAAGAAATAGAATTGATTAAACGATTAAGTAAATCTCGCTCTCAAAGAACAAACGAAATTGTTTCGATGAAACTATCGCTTTCATTTCTAACCTTGGCGGATTCGTACGGTAACAGAATTGAACGGGAACAGATTTGTTTTTTCGCTCTGCGTTAATTACTGACTTTGAGCAAATTATATTGGCAACTGTAGCAAAATCATAAACCGTAAGAACGGTTATTTTATGTACCCTGGATGATTCAGTGAAGTTTAAATAGTTTCTAAAACGATGTCACTTGGGTTGGATTGAGTTGGGTTGGGTTGGGTTGAGTTGTGTTTTTGTTTATGTTATCGATTCATAATAACCAACTTGATGTTATTTTCGATTAATTTAAAAAGTTACTTCAGTTAATTTACTGAAATTCAACATAATATTTAGTTGTTTTCAGTCATATGTTGGATTGGGTTTTGTAAGATTTCATTGGTTGGGTTTAATTGGTAGATCTTTTTTGAATGATTTTTAGTCATATGGTTGAGTTGGGTTGGGTTGGGGTTTATTTATTTTATCGATTCACAGCTACTAAGATTAGTTGATATTTTCTGTTAATTTAAAAAGTTACTTTCGTAAATTTACTGAAATTCAACACAATATTTAGTTGTTTTCAGTCATATGTTGGATTGGGTTTTGTAAATATCATTGGTTGGGTTTAATTGCTACATTTTTATTCATTGGTTTAATTGGTACATTTTTATTATTATATCTAATGATGATAATTGGGATGTTATTGTATCTAATGATATCTAACAAAAGTCAACCCAAACACATTGGGTTTAGTTGAGACGAGTCGATTTTTTATGAATGATTTTTTAGTCATGCGGTTGAGTTGTGTTTTGTTAGAGATTATATCTAATAACGTCCAACAAAACCCAACTCAACCATATTGGGTTTAATCGGGACGAGTCGACAGTGTGTGTCATGGTTGGGTTGGGTTTTATTGGATATAATGATATCTAACTAAACCCAATCCAACTATATGACTGAAAATCATTCATAAAAAGTCGCCTCGTCCCAACTAAACCCAACATAGACAGATAAGTTATCTATTCGCACTGGGTTAATCCAATCAATGGGTTTACCCAATCAGGTTTATTATCATACTTTAGGTTCAGGTTAGATTAAGTTCTAGAAGCGATTTTCTTTTTCATCATACAATGGCGGCTATCACTGTTGTCGTAAAAATAAAAATACATCAAATTTAAAATGCGGAGAAGCCTTTGTAGCTAATTGGGCTTAGTTGAGAATATTCCCAGACCCAGTTTTGTTATATTTAGAATTGTTATATTTATTGTGAGGTAGTAAACTTTTGCTTTACGATCCTTACGTATTTATGTGTTTATGGAAACTTCGATCGGGTTACGTTGGGTTTCTTGGGGTTTCAACGAGGTTTTAAAAGCACTTGCTCTTTGCTGCGGTTTATATCGTGCAAAGTTTACCATAAAATTAAATAAATATGTCGGTGTTAGTTGAGATGGATTGGGTTTGAATGTCTCATAGATTCATAGTATGCGTTTTTGTTTTCGCGCAAGGTTAAAATATTGCACTCGTAAATTGCGGTTTGGGTATTTCACGGAATTTGTGGTATTTTGTCCTGCTCGACAAGGCGATGGACCCATAGCAAAGAGGGTTACAACAGGATAAGGTATTAAATGATAAGATACGCTGGGAGTGTGACGGGAATTTCATTAGGAAGCGTGTTGTGACGCTCGGTGAAATGCATGTTTAAATAGTGGTGCAGAAGTAGTCTGGTTTCTTCGGTAGTCCAAGAGAATAGTTCTTTGCTTGTGTTGATTGGTTTAAATTTTTTGTAAATTTTATTTATTTGTTTAATTATTTTGTTTTTATTTTTTTTTTCATTTAGTATGAAACTCGAAAACGATGCATTGCAAGTTTTTTTTTCTTCATTTTACTGTCGGTTAAATTTTGTGCGAGTTTACAGATTTCCATTTCCGTCGTTACGACTTCCGAAAATCGCTGTCCCACGTTCGCACTTAAAGCAAACAACGCGTGTCGAACTCCGCAAATATAGATTTTCGTTTTTCGCAACAATGTGTGCGACCAGAAAAAAAAAACCCCACTGAAACTTAACGACCCATAAACTTAATTTTAGAAGTCCGGCGACCAAAACGATCTTCACGCGTCCCCCGACGCGATTTGGCCTTTTTGCACCGCGTCCTCGGGCATTTTCGAAAATTTCGCCGAAGGTTATACGTACAACGAGTACAGCTCGGAATTACTCCGCGTCTGTAATCGGCAACGTAATCGCGATGTAAAATTCATGTGGAGTAAGATCAATTTTACATATTTATAAAATTGTCTAGACTCTACTAATGCCTTGCCAGACCGTGATTTTTTAGAATTTATTTAAATATTTCCACACCGTAGTACACTGTTATCGAGAATGCGAATGTGTATCGCAACGGTTTGTGGCGGACGCGATTCGCTTCTTCCGCAGAAATTTGCAATTTTTTTCCAATTAGCGGAGCTCATATTTTAGTCGCGGTACGGCGGGTCGCAGTGGCGTAGCGACTCGTTACCGAAGGCCTCAAATTATTTCCAGTCTATCCTATTTATATAATTTATTTTCCTAGAATTCATTAATTTTTTACGTTTTAATTGTTTTGTAAATAAGGCGATGGAAAGATCGAGCTTAGTTCTCCCCTTGCGTACACGCCACTGACGACGTCTCGTGCACCATTTTAATAAACACAAGGACAAATCAAATTATGCATTTAAAAAATTTCCAAATAGGGGCGCATTTATGCATGTTATGGCAGTATGTGTAAGGTTATGAATGCAAATCCCATTAAAAAGGTTGTTTATCGAAGTCTCGTAAGCCACGAGTGTGAATTTTCGATTAGGAATCGACGTTACAAAAAAAAAATATTTGAAACGTATTTTGCACTTCAAATAAATCAAAAATTGAAATTGTTACAATCGTAATCAGAATCAGAAATGAAAATCAATTAGGAGACATAAAAATCGAACTCGAAGTCGAAATTTAATCAGACGTCGACAAACTGCATCTGTGACATGTTAACATGAAAATCAGAACTCGGATGAGAAACAAAATATTAAAATTGCCAAAACGGAAATCAAAGTCAGAAGTCTCCAGAAACCGAAGCAAACGTCAAAATAATACTCCAGAACAATCAGAAATTATAATAGCAGCGATCGTAAAGGGAATCTGAATGAATGAAAATAATCAAATTAAGAAGAATAAAAAATAGTACCAGACGTCAAAGTCTGATTAATTGAGAATAAAATAAATATATAATATAAATAAAATAAAATAAATATATACTCAGTGACATATAAACTGCACCACCTAGAAGGGGTGGGAATTTTTGGACCAAATTTGGTAGGAATAGTGGACTAGTCCAGGAAAATAGTTGATTAAAATTTGAAACCCAATCATCAAGTGGTCATGGGATTTTTGACGTTTGTGTCATTTTTTAGAGGTGGTGATAGACGAGCAATTATCGAGTCATTTTTTGAATTTGTTCCACTTTTTCGGATCCCGTTCTTTAGTTTAAAGTGTTTCGAGTGTTTAACGATGCCTAGAGGAAGAAGACCTCAAGTTTACCAGCAGTTGAGTGACTTTGACCGAGGGCGGATTGTTATTTTACGAGAAGCAGGTTTTTCGTTTAGAGAAATCGGCAACCGTTTGGGACGGCACCACTCAACAATAATGCGTGTTTATCGAGCGTGGTCTGAACATGGGGTTGAACGTCGGAGAAGAGGCACTGGGGCTCAAAGACGAACCAATGAACGTCAAGATCGCCGCTTAAGACTAATGGCATTGAGAGACCGATTCTCTACAACTAGATCAATAGCTGATCAATGGTTAGGTGAACAAGGTCGTCCGATAGGCTTGCGAACAGTTTATCGTCGAATAAGAACCTTTGGCTTGCTGTCTTACCGCCCACATCTTGTGCTACCCCTCACTGCTCAACATCGACAGGAACGTTTGGACAGGTGCACGGAAAGACTTCAATGGAACTTGGAGTGGCATCGAGTTGTCTTTAGTGACGAATCGCGATTTTGTTTAGGAATGCATGATGGTCGGATGACTGTTAGACGAAGACGTGGAGAAAGGCGCAATCCTGATTTTTCGATTGCGAGGCATGTTCACCGAACTGTGGGGTTGATGGTGTGGGGTGCTATTGCTTACGGCAGTAGGTCACCCTTGCTCTTCATTCGGGGCAGTATGACCGCCCGACGCTACATTGACGAAGTGGTAGAACCACATGTTCTTCCATATCTTCGAGGGCTGGAAGACCCACTTTTCCAGCAAGATAATGCACGACCTCACGTAGCAAGGGTTTCTCTTGACTTCTTTGAAGAGGCCATCTCCCGATTTGTCGCCCATTGAGCCGTGTGGGACATGATGGGTAGAAGATTGAGGAATCTACCGAACCCACCGTTGACAATAGAAGCTCTACGGCATGAAGTACAGGCTGCTTGGGATGCCATACCCCAAGAAGACATTGATCACCCGCTGGAATCAATGCCAAGGCGGGTCAATGAGTGTATCAGAAATAGGGGCGGACCAACACATTATTAAAGAAAAATCAAAAAGATGAAGTGTTTTCTTTATCAAATTTTAATCAATTGTTACCTTAGACTAGTCCAATGTTTCTGCCCCAAATTTTGTCCAAAAATTCTCACCTCTTCTAGGTGGTGCAGTTTATATGTCACTGAGTATAATACAATTGGAAGTTAAATCACAATCAGAATTGAGTCAGAAGCAAAATACGGGGTTCGAACCTGATATCAGAAATTAAAATTACAACGTAGTCAGAAAGAATGTCAAAGAAATTAATCGACTAGAACTAATCAGAACTGAGCTATTAATAAAGGAATCTAAATTGGAGTGATAACGAAAATTTGAATCATCGACAAAATTAAAATAAATATTATTCGCACCAGAATTAATTAAAATCGAAATTAATTATTAAATTAATGGTTTAATCCGATCAGAGGGATTAAAGAATTGAACTAGAAACCATTTAGACGACACGGATAGTTCGAATCTGCAGCTAAGACATAGTCATGATCAGAATTTGGATGAGAATCATGGCGTTAACCACAAAATAAATGAAACTTAGCCGAAACGAAATTCAAATCATCTAAACTTCTTGTTGGCCAAGAATACAATAAAAAAAAATCAGAAGTTCAATTTATTTTTTTTGTGATTCAGATTTACATTGAGATCAAAAACAATATGAGAGCCATGGTAAAATAATATCAAAAGAAATACAAAATGCTATGCTGGGCCACAATCTGAGGCCAACATCAGAAATGCACCTAAATCTATGAATAATCAAATCAGAATCAAAATATCAACTGTGCACCAAAATCGACAATCAGAATCAGAGTGACGAAAAATTCAGACTTGTGTGCATTATTGTTATTTTTCCTTGCTGTTTATTTAATTTATTTTATGTGCCATTGGTATAATGTTCGTTAATTTCGTTTTTATTACATTATATTATACATTTTTTTTCTTTTTGACAGTTGTTAGGTTTCCGTGTGTGTCATTGCTGTATTCAATTTTATGTACACAGTCAATTAGTAGTTAAATCACCTCAGCGCAAAAATATCGAAATAACCATCGCCGACCAGAACGTGATAATCTAATTTACGAAATTCGCATTTTTGCAATTGAGACCGTCGCAGTTGTTTTCGAGCCCCGCTCGTCCGCCGGCGTTGTTTCACAGTGTAGAATCGTTCTAAACAGTAGATATGTAAATCGGTTTCTCGGTATAAAAACAGTTGATACTATAAACTATATCGTTTATTCTAACGTTGCAATTTGTGATATCGTAGACACTGTGTGAGAAAGGACTCCTCGACTATCTGTGACTGGGTTTTACAAACGTGATCGCTTTATGTAAGTATTTTCATTCTTGCGTTTACGTCGGGGCCTGCGTTCGTGGAGAAATTCCTCGCCGGGTAAAGTAACGAGATTACTGCATTTCAATCGGAACGGAAACGGCTAAAAACGTTTTCGTTTTAATTTGATTGCCGATTGAATTCGAAATTTCCAAAGGCCGGGCGAGAGACGCGGGGTGACTCAGGGACCTGTTTTTGAGCCCGTTTCGTTCGCTAATCGATGCGTCGAAATAAATCGTCGTGTTTGTATTTTTGGCTGCGCGGTGAGAATCAAATTAGTTAGTTTGTTAAATTAATTTTCATTGAAGTCGAAATTAAATAACATTAAAAAAATGATATTTTGAAAAATTAATTAAAATATGGCTCAAAAATTAATAATGTTTTGTTAATAATTCGTTTTAATTGTTCTTAAAAGATTAAAAAGAAAATTAAAAATGTTTAGATTTAATTCATAAAAATACGATTATTTGAAATTGTAAAAAAAGACACGTTGATATTTTTTTAATAAAAATTTCATTACTAATCATTAAAAATTAAATTCTTAACCATCATCAAAGGTATTTTAATACGTTGTTGAATAATTTTCTTCAACATAATTAACTTAAAAAATGTTTTAAATGTGTTACGATAAATAATGTTTATATCTAAAATGAAATAATCACATGTTTCTTTACATTTTTTTATTATAATATAAGAAAATTATTATTTATAATTTTAATTTTAGTAAAAATAAGGAAAACCAGAGTCAACCTGACCCAATCCAACCCAACCCGACTCAATCCAACCCAACCAGACCCAATCCAATCCAATCCAATCCAATCCAATCCAATCCAATCCAATCCAATCCAATCCAATCCAATCCAATCCAATCCAATCCAATCCAATCCAATCCAATCCAATCCAATCCAATCCAATCCAATCCAATCCAATTAAATCCAATCCAATCCAATCCAATCCAATCCAATCCAATCCAATCCAATCCAATCCAATCCAATCCAATCCAACCCAACCCAACCCAACCCAACCCAACCCAACCCAACCCAAACCAAGACAATGTAGAACTTTTTACTTAGAAAAAATTATAACTCGGTTGTGGAATTAAAACAAATAAAAAAAAATAATTAATTTCTTTGAAATTCAAATTTTCACATCTGAAACATTTTAGAAACTTTGTTTGTTGTTCCAGTTAATTACACTTTTTTTTTGGTTGGATGTAGATTTATTAATAGCAATAATAATAATAAAATTAATTTTTTTATATTTTTTTACGTAAAATACATATTTTCAAATAAATAAATAATTAACCAACCCAACCCAACCAGATTGTGTAACATAGAATATATGCTTGAAATTTACAAAAATTAAACCAAATTAAGAATAAAACTCGAGTTTATATTTCGCTACTGGAGTCAATAAAAATTTTTAATAATATTTTTCCACAATAAAAAAAAAATTTATATTATCGACGTAAATAACGAATTAAATAATTTTGATTAATTAAATTTTATGAAATGATAAAAAATTGAACATTTTCGAAATTAAACTACTCTAATATTGTTAATTTTTTTATTTCTTTTGTTAATTATAATTTCGGTGCCGCTGTGCCAATTGTGCATTTAATTAATAATTAAATGATAAATAAAATAAAAAAATGAATTAAATTTTTCTAATTAAATTGACGAAATTAATTTAAATGAAATGTTTCGGTTATTATATTTGAATTCGTCACAACTTTTCGGCGATGGAGTCACGAAAAAAATTATTGAATTTGGAAAAAAAATATTTTAATTAAATTTTTGGGAAATAATACAAAATTGAACATCGATGTTCAACTCTTAACATTTTTTTTTTGTTGATTTAGATTTGTTAAGATTGAAAATTATATTAATTTAATTTTTGCTATTGTATCAAATTATTAAATGTCATAAATAATATATCTGAATATAAAAAAAAACGTCTAACGAAGTCTGTTAAATTAATTGTTATCAATAATAAAATTTTTATGATAAGTAACGGCAGTGGCCTGAATCACAACTTAATTAATAATTAACTTGGCCCAGAAAACGATTTGGGTTTAGAATTTTGTTTTCGTCACTCTGAGTACTTCGATTGGGTAGCTTATCATACATTAGGTTTCTATGCAAATCGTCCAATGGGTTTAGAGGTCTAACTGTAAATTTTGTCCACGTCGTATTTATTAATAAAATAAAGCAATTTTTGCAACGTGAATGTTATGCAGAATAATATATGGCCCCAAAATTAAATCATCGCACTAAAAATTTTATTGAGTTTGGGTTTGGATGTCTTTGGGCGTCTTGATGTTTAAAAGTAATTGCGTTGGATCTTTTGGGATTAATTTGCATTTCCATGACAAGGTTAAAAATGAGTTGGGTTTGGTTGGGTTGAGTTGGGTTTTCTTTAATTTTGTACATTGAATCTTAATTAATATCTAATCTAATTTAATTAAAGCGATCATTGCAACGTCAATGCCGTATAAGATGAAACCTTAAAATGAAACAATTGCTCCACAAATCGTCCAAAAATTTTATTGGGTTTGGGTTTGGATGTTTTTAAGTAGATGTTTAAAGCTAATTGCGTTAGATTTTTTTGGGATTCATTATGATTTCCATGAACAAGTTGAAAATGAGTCGGGTTTGTTTGGGTTGGGTTGGGTTTTGTTTATTTTCGTGCATTAAATCTTTTATTATTGGCCGGTGTATTTAAATTTCTATAGGTTAGAAATTAATTGGGTTGAGTTGGGTTGGGTTGGGTTGGGTTGGGTTGGGTTGGGTTTGATTGAGTTGAGTTGGGTTGGGTTTGATTGTCTGATGTTGGGTTGGACGTAGTTGATAAGCCCTTACGAAATTATTTGATTAAATTTTTGTTTAGTTTGTTGGGCTCATATGATGAAATGATAAATTATATGAATTTTTTTTGACCTTCCTCGATCAAAACATTTTTCTTAATTTTGGTTGGTTCATTAATTGTGGGTTTATGCAAATTTGTGGTTAATATCGATGAAAATATTTCTTATGCATTCGCACGTTGCGTTGCTTATGATCTTTTTCGACGCAAGGAACAATGTTCATGTTATATTTATTTGTGCTTGTGTTCGCGTTGTTTACAAAAACTACGAGTTGTAATATTTTTTCGATTTACGTAATTATTTATATCGTATAATTTTATGCAATTACGTAAATCCAGCCAAAAAACTACGCATTCGGTATAAAGAGGCGCGAAAAATATTTCGTCGGAACGAAACTTGTTTTGTTTATGAAATTTGCATGTGCTGCCAATTAGTCCAGGCAGCGATCTTCATTAATAAGCGTGATACTTTTAAAAATCGTTGAAATTAGATCATTCCGTCCACTTGGTAAACAGTGTAGTATTTCAGGTGTCATTAACTTCACTTTTCGCAAAAAATGAGACGCGAACAAATGCATATAGAGACAAATAGTCTAGGCGAATGCATCTATCAATATAAATTGTAGAGAAAGACGGAATAAGTCAGACAATTCCTTCTCTATTCGTTATAGCCATGACTTACTACTACATATTACTTGAAACTGTCATGTTGTTCAGTTAACATCGCTGAGGGAAATTCGTCAAATAGCAAGTAGCCTACGCACTCGGCATTTTTGGAAAATATTCGAGATTGGGGTCTTTGTGGTTCGCTTTGGATCGGTTTAAAATTTGAGGCAGTGCTGTGCGGCGACGGCGACTATTTTTGTGCGGTGGTGGTTCGAAAATCGACTGGCTTAAAGGGGGTAAGGAAAATGTTTTTTTTTTTTGTTGACAAAATTTATTTATCAACTGCACACGATAAACACAATCATTAAACACTTTATTTTTTTCTGCTTGATGCGTTTATTTTTGCTTCATATAAAAACACGTTAAATATAAATAAACTTATTTCGACGAGATATTTTTTAATTTACTTTTTTAAAACGAAATTCATATGAAATCGACAATCATAAAATAATTAGTTATAATTAAAAACACGAATACGAATTTTAAAAATCGATTAAATTGAAGCACCACAAATTAAACTATTTTAACGTCAAATTAATTTGAAATTAATACACAATTTCGTTTAGTACAATTACTTCGATTTTATTAAGTGACAAAAATTTTTGATTAAATTTCAATGATTGGTTTTTTTAATTGTACATCGAATTCCTTGCATGAGATTTAAAAATGTGTACCAATGTAAAAGAATCGTACGAAATATTTATTTTTTTTAATTTAAATTAAATTAAAGTATTAAATTTTATTAATTCAGTTATAAATTAATATTAATTTTCATCATTTTTTATTTTTATTTAATTGTTAAAATGTATCAATTTTAAATTAAATAAAATTATAAACGATTTTCGATTTTTTATTAACATTATGACTATTTCGTGCGTTATATTATTTTAAAGAATTTTCAATCTTTTCCTTTGAGATATTTTTTTTTATATATTTCACTTAAATTGCGTACTCATTTAAACGACAAATAAAATATATTTTTTATATCATTGGTTACTTAAGTATCTAAAAAATCGAAAATTAATACAAATTTAAATGGTTTTAAAATTCTACTAAAATAAAATTCGATTTTTCTAAAAATATGTTTAACACTAACAAAACACTTGATTATATTTAAAATATAAAAATAGGTGCAAAGTTTTTTATTCTAATTTTGTTTTAATTAAACGATGGGGAATAGACGACAAAAGTCACCATTCTTAAGGAAATTATATTAATTTAATTATTTGTGTTTAATATTTTCCTATGATTTTTATAATTTTAAAATTTTAAGATTGTTTTTCTAATTTAAAAAAAAATTGATAATCGTACAATACTTTTAAAAATATATATAATGCCCAGTAAATTATTATGGATAAAAAAATCTTTAATTTAATTTGGTGGCCAATAGAAATTGTAAAAATAAGAAAATATTTATATTGTTATTTTCAAGTCAGGTAATAAAAACAACCCAACACAACCCAACCCAACCCAAGAAAATATTTATATTGTTATTTTCAAGTCAGGTAATAAAAACAACCCAACCCAACCCAACCCAACCCAATCCAACCCAACCCAACCCAACCCAACCCAACCCAACCCAAGCACATTGTTTTCTTTTATTTATTTAATTTCCGCACCGTTTGAAAAAAAGACGAAGTTTCAATATTGGGTTTTATACGTAATTTCTATATACTTTGGATTTCGTTGGGTTGGGTTGTTCGTTCCATTTTTTTTATTTATCTTTTTTCCAAATCATTTGAAAAAAATGCGTTTCTAAATTTCAACCTGGTACTAAAAAATTATTTCGAAATTTCAATCTGGTTGGGTTTATACGCAAATCTGATACACTTTGGATTGGGTTGGGTTTGGTTGGGTGGGTTGTTCGAATCCTCAAAAACGTTGTCTCCACCTACAGCTTGTTTCAAAGTTTGTCGAGGTTGTCAATGGTTAAGACCTGGACGTAAAAATGCAATTGGAAACAAAACCTATAGCGAAGTCAACACACCATGGATTTTATCGACAAAATATAAAAATGAAGGGCACTCCATCAATTAACACAACAAATGATATTAACTGGGATTTTTTTTGCGATTTTCCACGTCATTTATTCTACTGATTATTCTAATCAATGATTTGGATTATGTTCGAAAATGTTTGCTTGAATCGAACACCGTATGACTGGTATTAGAAATGGCGACAAACCCAATTCATCATGGATTTGATATAGGTGTAATTTTTTGTATTTGAAAAAAAAAAATACAAATCGCATGATTTAGTTTATTTTTTTGGTCGTTTTGGATTGGGTTGTGTTGGTTTAAGCTGAAGCCAAATCGAACACGAAATTAGAGGTTTTGGAATAATTACTAACGTGATCATTTAGGTCTTATTTTTGTGAGAATTGCAAAACAAAGTCTGAATGTCCCAAGAAGTATTTGTGAAAACTTAGTTAGATTGGATTGGATTCATTTAGGCGGAAGGTCAGCTATGGCACAACAAACTAATTTGGAATTCCAGACGAAAAATGCAATTGTTGTCAATAGCTCATGGGGTTGAGTTGGGTTGGGTTGGGTTGGGTTTGGTTGGGTTGGGTTGTCACGACGACGCCAATCCCTGTTGGGTTGATCCTCGCTCATAAAGGATGACCAATCCTATCATGGATTGCGTAGAGGTCTTATTATGTACTATGTAAATTTCAAAATAACATACTCACTGTATTTTGATTATCTTCAAAAATTTTGCTTGAATCGAATTAGATTGAATGGACCGAAGCCCGATGCTTTCGCAAATATTAACCTAATTCGATTCGATTCGATTTATGTAATCCCAAATATTCGCGTTCGCAATTGGCAAATAACGTACGTTTACATTTTCTAAAATACTTGTAAAAACCCAACCCAACCCAACCCAACCCGAAATAAATTATACACAAATGCAATTAATTAAAACTAGTAACCCGAAGCCAAACCCAACCCAACCAAACTTAATTCAACCCAACCCAACTTCGATTGGCTCGAGGTGATTTTGAAGAGCAACACATTTGCCTGAATTAAATTCGGTTTGTTCTGATTGAAGCCCAACACGAAATCAATTGAGTTCATGTGTGCATTGCGAACTGCAAGAAATAAGTTTAAAGTAAGTCAAGATATATCCGACAACTTTTGGATTCGATTGGATAAAACACGAAACGGATTTGGGCTAGATGAACAAAAGTAGATAGATGTTGTGCACCAATCAGAACGTGGCAATTACACCAACACTTGCGGTTGTTGTTGGTGGAAGATAGACGGGTAGATCAACAGATAGGTAGATGTCTGTGTTCTATAAGTTTGTCTCTGTCAACTTATCTGATGTCTATGATTAATTGTATCTGTCAGTCTAGATGTGTACCCACAACTTCAAGCACTATCACCACTTGGTGCTATGCTATGATCTGATTGATTGGGCGTGGTCTTAAGTACGAAAAGTACTTAAGACTTGTCCTATTGTTTCAAAATTCAAAATTCGTAGCGGTGAAAATTATCTGTGAAAAAGTTTCCCAGTAATTATTGGACTGTTGAACCAAACACGGAATCTCACCGTTGAGGTTAGAAACGACAACCAACACAACTCACCATGGATTGCAATAAAGACGAATTTATTTGTCTTAAATTAAACGATTTCTGGTAGAAATTGCCCAGTTCTTTTCGTGTGCTATGACGTTTGAGGAGAGTCATAATCGAGTTAGTCTATGACGTCTCAATACAAATATAATTGAATTTTTATAAAATACGTTCCTCGATGGAATATGTTTGTCTATAATAGTTTAGAAATGGGCGGCGTTCAAAATTGCACTATTTCGTGTCGTGAGTCAACGCTCTCCACATCTAAACTATTATAACACTTATTTCGCTCTAACGAGGAGACATTAATCCGAATTTCCTTTTCAGGTGGCCGAGGCTCCGAAAAACCGCAAAAAATTAAACAAAAAAAAACATGCAAGCGCGCATTTAAAACTGCAGCTCGCGAACACGCCGACTCCGAATTCCGATACAGGCAACCGTAACAAAAAAAACCATAAAATGTATTTTAAAATATTAGTATTTTTACCGCTAGTGAATATTCTGCACTGTGTGCCAATAAAAAGCGGCGAGACTGGCAATGAACTTATAAATACCAAAAACACGCCCGATCCAAAAATCGCAAATATAGAATCGGACGGCGGCCGACGGGAACAAGCGCCGGCCGACGGCGACGCCGCGCCGCCTAGTCCCAAAATCGAGGAGATGGAACGGTACCTGGGCCAATTTTTGGGCCTGTGGTACGACACGTACGTCAAGGCGCCCGGCGTCCGCGCGAAACCGCGCGACGTCCACGACGAGATGCAGTCAGATCAGCCGAACGACGACGACGAATCGACGTTCAGGCGCATCAGCATTGTGCCGATGTATCAGAATCGGTCGTCGGTCTCCAATCTGACGGAACCTCCGCCCATCGCACGGAGGAACTACACCGACATTGAATTCGTCCACACTTTGAGGAATAAGTAAGCATTTTTTTTTTTTTGAAATATATTTGTATACTTAAATTGGGATATAGAAAATATATTGGTAAAGTACAGGACACTGCAATAAAGTAGAATATAGTACAATGCAGTAGACGACTGCAGGGAAAACAGATGAATACAGCAGAGTAGAATGGAATAGAATACAATAGCATAGAGTAAATAATAGTCGACTAGAGTTTAAGTCGATGTACACTACGTATTTATGAGTAGTACTCTGTACTGCATCCTCTACTATATCATTTTCCACTCTGTATTAGTACTGTATTGTACTCTACCTCACTGTACCATTTCCTGCTCTGATCTCCTCTACACCACAGTTCTCTAATATACTGTGTAGTAAAATACAGAGCAATGCAGTACAAGAGCATAGAATACAATTTAATAAAATGCATTAGAGTAGTAGAGTCCAGTACGATCCAAAACAGTAGATTAGAGAAGATATCATTCTCCAATCTACTCAACATTACTGTAGTAGGCTTTCCTCTACCAGACTCTGTCATATTCTGCTTTGCTTTCCGCTACATTACATTTGTATACTCTACTGTACTCTACTACACGGCACTACTTTTTATTGTAGTGTCCAATAAGTACACTACAGTACAGGGTAGCAGAGTCCAATAGAGTAGAATATAGTAGAGTAAAGTGTACATAGATCAAGTGTACTGTTTATAAAGCACATTATACAGTACATACAAGTAGTGTACAGTACAGTGCTGCGTAGAATTGAGTTTACTAAAAGTGTACAGTCGAGTATAGTACATTAGAGAAAAATAAAGTAAAGTAGAGTACACAGTACAATTCATTAAGATTTTCTATATCCCAATGGCACCCATTTTCAATTATCATAGTATTTTTTTTTTGGTCAACTCGTAGTAAGCCTTTTCCGATCGATCAAATCAATCACTTGCAATGGAAATGCCAGACGATTATTTCGTCGTGCCCTACCGTTCGAAATTGCGCGTATTTTTAGCGCATGTTTAGAAATGGTTTTTGCTTTATTCATATCGAGGCGGCTGGAATTTTTCGATACGGTAAACATCGTAAAGCCGGCGGGAATTATCAATTTCGCGTTTTGCTAAACACGATCGAATAGCTGGCATATTTCCAAGGCATATCGCAATAGTTATTGCCAATAACAATGCGAATTATTGCTTTTATTGCACCAACGCCATTATGAAACTTGCGCGTGGTCGTTACCTAATGAATTTTCTCTGTTGAAGCGGTTTGGCAAACAGTAAGGGAAACAGGTAAATTTGCATGCTCGTGCGAGTGTTGAGAATTTGTTTTGCGCTGGTTGCGTTTTTTTATTTTTTTTTAGTTGCGTGGGTGTGTTTTTTCTCTACCGGCGGTTCTCAATCGGTGATTGAGAGAGATCAGATTGAGAGCTGTTGAGTTTAGATTGAAATATTCTTCGCATAACAATTTATTTTGAACACGTTTACAATTAATTATAGTAATAATAATAACATTTAGCAAATGCTGAAAACATTAACAAAATATTTACTAATTTTTTCAACGTCATATATAAAAAAAAAGAATATTTTTTTATTAACCACAATTTCTATGCACGAGGATCGTTTATTAATCAAGTAAAATTATTCCAAAATAATTTTTATGTAATTTTTGTTAAATGAAAACTTTTCATTTATTTTATTTTTTTGCCAATTTTCTGTTGGTGATTAGTTTAATGCTAGGGCTGTATAAATTTACGTCGGATGAGCTTTGAACAAATTTCACCAAATGAACTTCGTAAAAATCTTTGGAACAACCCGATCTTCTCCTGTCTGTACCCCTTTACCTTTTTTATTTGCAAGAAACGCCATGCTATGTCACATCAACTGTCAAATTATTTAATTGTACTGTATTATTGCACTTTTCGCGCATTTTTTTTTCACAAACCTTACATTTTAGTCATTTCCACAATGAAGTGTTTATAAATCGCAGTGTCCATGACATAATTGTGAAATTAATGACATAGAAAATAAAGTATCGAGTGTCACGCTCGTCACGAATTTGCCTTATTTTTCGTAATAATTTTCAACGTTAATTTAAATGACTAGATTTTGACAGCTGTCAAATTAAGACACCTCATTCTGTTGACAGATGTCAAATTAAGTTCTCAAACCTTAAATTTTGGTTATTTCCGCAACGAAGTGTTATAAAACTTTGACAGCTATCGAGGTATCGCAGTGTCCGTGATATAATTGTGAAGTTAATGACATAGAAAATAAAGTATCGAGTATCACGCTTGTCACGAATTTGCCTTATTTTTCGTAATAATTTTCAACGTTAATATAAATGACTAAATTTTGACAGCTGTCAAATTAAGACACCTTATCATTCTGTTGACAGATGTCAAATTAAGTTCTCAAACCTTAAATTTTGGTTATTTCCACAACGAAGTGTTATAAAACTTTGACAGCTATCGAGGTATCGCAGTGTCCGTGACATAATTGTGAAGTTAATGACATAGAAAATAAAGTATCGAGTGTCACGCTCGTCACGAATTTGCCTTATTTTTCGTAATAATTTTCAACGTTAATTTAAATGACTAGATTTTGACAGCTGTCAAATTAAGACACCTCATTCTGTTGATAGATGTCAAATTAAGTTCTCAAACCTTAAATTTTGGATATTTCCGTAACGAAGTGTTATAAAACTTTGACAGCTATCGAGGTATCGCAGTGTGCATGACATAATTGTGAAGTTAATGACATAGAAAATAAAGTATCGAGTGTCACGCTTGTCACGAATTTGCCTTATTTTTCGTAATAATTTTCAACGTTAATTTAAATGACTAGATTTTGACAGCTGTCAAATTAAGACACCTTATCATTCTGTTGACAGATGTCAAATTAAGTTCTCAAACATTAAATTTTGGTTATTTCTACAATGAAGTGTTATAAAACTTTGACAGCTATCGAGGTATCGCAGTGTCCTTGACATAATTGTGTTAATAACATAGAAAATAAAGTATCGAGTGGCACGAATTTGCCTTATTTTTCTTGATAATTTTCATCGTTAATTTAAATGACTAGATTTTGACAGCTCTCACGGCACCTTATCATTCGGTTGACAGATGTCAAATTAAGTTCTCATGGCACCTTATCGTTCTGTTGACATCTGTCCAATTAATCGTAAATGACGCAACTTTAAAGTAACAGGTTTTGAAGGATTTTGTTTAATATTTAGTTCAGCAACACGCAAACTAATCATAAAATCCTTAATATGGTGGACATCTGGGCCATCTGGGTTTTAACATCAGATTTTGATGTTCAAAGACGAATCCAAAGCAAGCTAATCCGACCTGCGCCAACCCATTCTACTCGATCCAGTTCAACCCAACCCAACCAGCCCCCAACGTCGGACAGATTGTGCCATATCGATAATTTTTTTGGACCTGTTGATTACCCTTTTAATTTTTGGGATGCTTGACATCTCGACAATTAGATTGGGTTGGCTTATTGCACTTTTAAGTTTTTGAAATTTTGTGACGAAGCGGAGATCGAACTTTGATTTATTTGTTTCCTCAGATTCTTCGTCTGTTATAATCAATTAAATTTTTGTCCGTAGCTGATGGGTTGGATTGGGTTGGGTCCCAACGTCGGACAGATTGTGCCATATCGATAATTTTTTTGGACCTGTTGATTGCCTTTTTATTTTTTTTGGGATATTTGACATCGCGACAATTAGATTGGGTTGGCTTATTGCACTTTTAAGTTTTTGAAATTTTGTGACGAGGCGGAGATCGAACTTTGATTTATTTGTTTCCTCAGATTCTTCGTCTGTTATAATCAATTAAATTTTTGTCCGTAGCTGATGGGTTGGGTTGGGTTGGGTCCCAACGTCGGACAGATTGTGCCATATCGATAATTTTTTTGGACCTGTTGATTGCCTTTTTATTTTTTTTGGGATATTTGAAATCGCGACAATTAGATTGGGTTGGCTTATTGCACTTTTAAGTTTTTGAAATTTTGTGACGAGGCGGAGATCGAACTTTGATTTATTTGTTTCTTCAGATTCCTCGTGTGTTATAATTAATTAAATTTTTGTGCGTAGCTGATGGGTTGGGTTGGGTTGGGTCCCAACGTCGGACAGATTGTGCCATATCGATAATTTTTTTGGACCTGTTGATTGCCTTTTTATTTTTTTTGGATGTTTGACATCGCGACAATTAGATTGGGTTGGCTTATTGCACTTTTAAGTTTTTGAAATTTGGTGACGAGGCGGAGATCGAACTTTGATTTATTTGTTTCTTCAGATTCTTCGTCTGTTATAATTAATTAAATTTTTGTCCGTAGCTGATGGGTTGGGTTGGGTTGGGTCCCAACGTCGGACAGATTGTGCCATATCGATAATTTTTTTGGACCTGTTGATTGCCTTTTTAATTTTTTGGGATGTTCGACATCGCGACAATTAGATTGGGTTGGCTTATTGCACTTTTAAGTTTTTGAAATTTTGTGACGAAGCGGAGATCGAACTTTGATTTATTTGTTTCTTCAGATTCTTCGTCTGTTATAATTAATTAAATTTTTGTGCGTAGCTGATGGGTTGGGTTGGGTTGGGTCCCAACGTCGGACAGATTGTGCCATATCGATAATTTTTTTGGACCTGTTGATTGCCTTTTTATTTTTTTTGGGATATTTGACATCGCGACAATTAGATTGGGTTGGCTTATTGCACTTTTAAGTTTTTGAAATTTGGTGACGAGGCGGAGATCGAACTTTGATTTATTTGTTTCTTCAGATTCCTCGTGTGTTATAATTAATTAAATTTTTGTCCGTAGCTGATGGGTTGGGTTGGGTTGGGTCCCAACGTCGGACAGATTGTGCCATATCGATAATTTTTTTGGACCTGTTGATTGCCTTTTTAATTTTTTTGGGATGTTTGACATCGCGACAATTAGATTGGGTTGGCTTATTGCACTTTTAAGTTTTTGAAATTTTGTGACGAGGCGGAGATCGAACTTTGATTTATTTGTTTCTTCAGATTCTTCGTCTGTTATAATTAATTAAATTTTCGTCCGTAGCTGATGGGTTGGATTGGGTTGGGTCCCAACGTCGGACAGATTGTGCCATATCGATAATTTTTTTGGACCTGTTGATTGCCTTTTTATTTTTTTTTTGGGATATTTGACATCGCGACAATTAGATTGGGTTGGCTTATTGCACTTTTAAGTTTTTGAAATTTGGTGACGAGGCGGAGATCGAACTTTGATTTATTTGTTTCTTCAGATTCTTCGTCTGTTATAATTAATTAAATTTTTGTCCGTAGTTGATGGGTTGGGTTGGGTTGGGTTAGGTTTGTCATATTCTTCGTCTTTGATAATAATTTTATGATTTAGAATTTTTTACATATTTTTAATTTTTATATATATTTTAATATATTTCTCTTTGATATATTTTTCTTTTTTTTGCATTTAAATGCAAACTGTAATTGTAATAAGTGGTAATTTATAGTGCAATTAAACTTAATGCTAAACTAATCTCAATAAATAAATTGCATCTTCTGCAACAGGTGAACCTCATAATATTTATGTAAATTAAATAAAAATTATTTTGTTTTAATTAAATTAAATTTTCATTTATTTTCTTTATTGTCAATTTTAACGATTTTTTTTTAAAGTCATATCTTCATAAATTTTTATGCCTCGCAGGTAAATTCTTAATTATTTAATAACTCATTAAAACGGAAATTGGGGTCATTAATGATCTGTGCGATTAGAATTTCCTTGAACCAAATAGTCTCTTAAAGCACAGTTTTCACGATTGATTACTTCCAACGTTCATGCAAACCTACTTCGGATGTCATCATCCAAATAAATCCAGTTTAATTATGAAGAAGAAAAAAAAAATTTAAACATTTGTTAATTTAATATTTATGTTCACGAAATTGTTGTTGTGCGAGCCATTAAGGGGTCCAATGAAAACATCCGACCAGTAAACAGATCGTATCGCCGACTTTAATTACCGACCCACCTACTCTCGCAACGAAATTACAAATTTATGCCATCCAGTCAATAGAAATAATTATTTTAACAACAACGGGATAATTAATTGGACACGCGCTCTCTTTATTTACGCCACGACATGACGTAATTTCACGGGAGTCTAAAAAGGCCGTATTAAATGTCTAGGAATGTGGTAAAATAAAAGAAAGTAGACGGCAACCAGACAGTCTATGTTTATGTGTGTATAATTCCGAGGGGGGGGGGAGGCGTACGTTGTAGTTGTACCACGAGTCATTATCACATGAAGATCTATTTGCTCTGGCTCCTGGTTGCAAACGCGAGATTCGTTTCATAACGTGCACACCTATGTTAATGTTAGATTCGAACAATTTTTTTTTTCATAATTATAATTAAAAAAAAAAATTTAACGTTACATAATTCAAAGAAAAAAAAAATACGTGTCAATTGCGTCGCGAATATTATATAAATTGAGATTCGTTTCGAAACCAATTCCGTTCTAACGGGCGTTTTACGTAAATCGAAATGATCGAGTATCATTGATGCGTCGCTTTTCACCGGCGAGAATTTAAATCGTTTTAGCTTTTAACGGTATTGACGATAATGTATACAAGTTATTAAATATAATAACATTCTTACGTCTGGACGGACGCATGCACTTCCTATTAGTTATAGACTAGCAGACAACTTTTTGTTTAAGCGCTTTTTTCCTCAGCATAATCGTTTATTACTAATAAATTATTATGTACATAGTCTTTTTTTTTAATAAGAACGTCTAGACGGGCTCAAGATTATTGACCTTTGAATTCTTACCGGTGTGTGGTGAAATCTACATACTTATTAATAAGTAATAAACAGAATTTCTAGCTTTGTGAGAAAAACGTGCTGGACATATTTTACACACGAACTGGCACGATGGACTTTCTTCCCCTAATTAATCAATAATAAAAGATAAAACAATTAATAAATTAATTACAATAAATCTGAAATAACTGCAAGGGGATGAAAACAAGGAGAAAGATATTTAAGCCATTAAAAAAGGAAACGAAAATACCATAGTAAACAATCATGAAAGATAAATGCAACGAAAAAATTACTTTTATTAAACAGATGAAATTTATTTAAGAAGTGCAGACTGAATAATGGAATAAATTTAAGAAATATCTTTAATTCGAAACTATAAAAAAAAAAACGAATCGAAATGTATAGACAAATAAAATCAAAACGAACCCAACCCAAGCCAACCAAACCCAACCCAACAAATTCAATTTTTTTTTAATAAAAATAAACTATGGTCAAACAAAAACCATCTAAGAAATGTATCGACTGGAAGTTAAATTAACAAACGAATAATTCAAGACAATAAAATAACGAAAACAGAAAAAAAGGTAAATAAATTACAAGAACAAAAACATTAATTATAACAAAAATCGACGAACGCCAAATTATTTCCTCTGTGCGAATTTTGTTGGATTTGTTTTGATTTTCTTTTTTGCTTTGGTTTTAGCCTAGGTGTCGTTTAGTTTCTGGAAACGATTAAGTCTCAGTTGTTTTTCGCTTTGTGTTTGGTTTTGATGTTGTTGGGTTTGTTTTTGCTATTGGTTTTGGTTTTCGTTTTGGGTTTGCTTTGATTTCTTCAATTGGTGATCTGAAAAACTAAGGCAAAATAAAATGAAAAATAGTGGGAAAACCAGCGAATGCAACCCCAACCTAACCAACGCAATCCATTCCAATCCAATTTAATACAATCCAATCCAATCCAATCCAATCCAATCCAACAAAATCAAAACAAACCCAACTATATTAGTTGATTGTATTGGCTTCGGTTGGGTTGGATTGGATTGGATTCGATTTCGATTCGGTTTTGGTTTTCGTTTTGGGTTTGCTTTGTTTTTTTTTTTCAATTAATAATCTAACAAAAACGAAGGCAAAATAAAATGAAAAATAGTGAGAAAACCAATGTATGCAACCCCAACCTAATCCAACCTAACCCAACGCAATCCGACCCAATCCAAACCAATCCAAGGCAATCCAACCCAACGAAATCAATACAAACTCAACTATATTAGTTGATTTTGTTCGATTGGGTTGGATTGAATTGGGCTGAGTTGGGTTGGATTGGTCTGGGTTGGATTAGGTTAGGTTGGGTTGGGTGTTTTATTTATTTTGCATTCATTTTTCATACTATTTTTTCATTTTATTTAGCTTTTCTTTTTTAGTTAGTCATTCTTAAATGTACTCTTCGTAATACGTTTTCTTATGTTTTATTTTGCTTCATAGTTTGTTTTGCAAACCAAAAATTATTACGTATATGCACAAAACCAAACGTAAATCGAAAAATTAACGTGAATTCTGATGGTGAAAATATCACCAAATAAATCAATAAATACGAACAGGTCTAAAGGAAACATTCGAAGCAAGCAAACAAAAAAAAAAACAAATTTAAATGAATGTATATATAATAATAGTTGTTTCTTAACTAATAGGAGAAAATGTGAAAAAACTATAAAACCCAAAAAAACCAAAAAAAAAAACATCGTCAATCAAAAACATTTTTAATTTTGTTCAAACTTATTAGTTAAGAAATAGTTCTATTCGTTTCATTTTATTTGCATTCATTTAGCTTTTTTATTTATTTTTTACATATTTTGCAAACTTCGTTTGATTTCTTTTGTCCCGTTCGTGTTTATTGATTTTGTTGGTAATATTTTCGCCGTAAGAATTCACTTTTATTATTTTTTATTTTTTATCAATTTTAATTATTAATGTATTTAACAAAAATTCAAAGGATAATCGACCAATTAAAGAAAAGAATACTAGGCAAAAAGACACAAAAAAATTGGTAATTTAAATAATAAAATTTGCGAATTGGGAATTTTTTAAAATGTTGACAATTGTTGGGTCTTAGAATATTAAATTTTATTTAAAATCAAAAACATTTTGTACCAATCCACCACGATCAAAATTTGCTTTGTAGAAAATTATAATAAATTTATAAAAAAATACAGAAATATTAGAATTGATAGATTCAAAAAATTTGATCGATATTTTGAATTTTTTTGAAAATTCTTGCTCATTTATAATTTACGTGAAATGAATTAGTCGACATAAACAAAAATTAAAAAAAAAAAATTAAAAAAAATCGTTACTTATGCACATTTGATCTCAATGCGTATCAAAACAATTATCAAATTCTTACTATCTTTGCTAAATTTCTTTTGTGGAAAAGAGACAATGTTTAAAAAAATCAAATGTCAAAATTTTAGAACTTTTTTCATTTTTGTTCGAATTTTTTATAGTGTTACAGTTATAATCGGGTTGGGTTGGGTTTCTAAACTGATGACAGCTTTGAAAATTTTTAAGAATTGTTTTATTAACCAGTCTAGAAAAATGTTTTTTTTTTTACAATTAAAGGAATTTATTTTTTGGGTCATCTTTTACATGAGCTTATTCGTGGTCCTCAGAGATTGAAACTTTATATGTCGTCGCAGGTGTGGTTTTATTAATTGATTTCATTGAAGTATTACCCCCCCCCCCCCCCCCATGTGCATACGATGTTGGATTTTTATTCTACTCTCCATTTGGTCATCTCATTGTTGGTTATTTATTAATCGCTGTTTCTTCTATATGTTCTCTGTCGTTTCGTTTATCCTCGAAATGGTTTGTATTAGTTCGTGGCATATTTTTCTCAATTATCTGGTTATTTAGCTAAAATTAACTTATTCTTACAATGATTTTTTGTCGTCTTTTAATAATTTTGATTATATTTACGATTTCAACTTTTTTATGATGATAATTTTTTACTTAACTTTCAGACTCGATTTTTGTTTTTTTTTATAGTATTTTTAATATTTTTTAATTTTTCGTAAGATTAGTTTTTGTAAATTTTACATTTTTCCGTCCTTGTATTTATTACGTTTGAATAATAATACTGTTCGTATCTTTTTTATTTGTGCTAATTTAGCTTTTGTATTAGTTTACATTATTTTTTTAATTTTTTTCTCTTGTATATTGTGTTCGTATTTATTCGTATTATTTGGGCAATTTATTTTTTATCCACGTTTTTATGTTTACATATCTTGACCATTATTTTCATTTCTTATTTGTTTGCGTTATTAGTTCTTGCTTTCTTCTGATAAATGAACGTAAGAAAAGAAAAGAAAAAAATTAAAAAAATTGAATAAATTTCGAATTTTATTTAAGTTTCGTGGTTTTTACTTCTTAATTTTTTTTTAATTTGTTTTATATTATTTCCCATTTTTTATATCGCGCTTCAAAAATAGATTTATTAGGTTCCTTATTTGTATTTAGGTTCTTGTCACTGTCTGCATTTTTTTTTTTTTTTATTCGTTTTGTTATTTTTCATTTCTTTCATTTTGTATCGCATAAGTTTTGAGTTTTTGATTTTTTTATGAGTCACATAAATACGAAGAAAACCATGAAAATGAAAGTTGTATTTTATTTCTGCATTTTTTTATTTTCTTTGTAATTGAAATGAAGAAGCGTTACGACTGCTGTGTGGAAAACCCACTTTCGCGTAACGATTTTTGGGTTGCCTATCTACAGCATGTAGACAGTTTTGATATAAATATTTTGCTCAAGAATCGTGGTGGTTGTTACCATTTTTGCTTCATTCACCACTTGATTCAAATTATAAGGAAATAGTGCGGGGAGAATTATCGAACTTTTCTTAAGCAAAAATATGATTGTCTTCGTCGATATAAAACTTTTATGACCTCAATATAACGAATATTGAAAGTGTGTTAAAACCAAGTAACTCAACAATAATTTCTCTTAATTGCAAATTTAGTTACATTGTCGGGCTTGCGCAGACGATATCGCAACAGTCTACCGTTCACCACCGTCAAGAATGTAAAATTTTCGCCGTAATTCATGTCTTTAATTCAAAGGCGAGAGCTGAAAGTGCACTTCCTCGCCACTTACGTAATACATTGAGCGATCACGACCGCCAATTTTCGCAGACATAACTCATTTCCCTCGAATTACCGACGGCGATTGCACCGGCATTAAACGCACGCAACCGCTTAATGCTCGCAGAAAAGCTCACGCGAAGCGACCGGCTTCCTCTTTTTTTTTTTTTTTGCTCGCGTATTCGCGAAATTGGCCGACGCAGATTTTGATTGTGCTCTTCGTCGCCAGGACGAAAAACGACTACGTGGACTACCTCAAGCGCAACATCTGGCAGCAGATCGGACCGCACAGCAACATCAGCATACCCGAGTACGAATCGGACCGGAATTGGACCAACCTGATGAGGTTCATCCACAACGACTCGAGGGCTGCCGGTCGCGAACGCGATCCCGTCCACGCCGAGAAGATTCGGAGCTTCTATCCCATTTGTAAGTGGCGGCGAAATATTTAGGGTTGGTTATAAAAATAGCGAAGTTCCAACCCATTTTTTCTGTGACGCGTCATACATTTAAGACTGTGAGTAACTAATTAATTTCCAGGCGAAATGCCCAAGAACACGGATCAAGACGCCTGGAAGGACGAACACACCTTGAACCTGTACTTCAACGTCGATTACGAAAAGAACGCGACCGTCGCGTCCGCCACTCTTAGATTGCACCGAATACCCCGAGACAACCTGACCGAACCGTTCGGTAATTTCGAGGGCTCGTGCGAAAATGCGCACAACGAAGACGAAAAGTTGCTCAGGATCACCATTTATTGGTACACGAAGTCGTTGAGGAAAAATCGAGGTGAGTTTCTAATTTTACGCGGCAATTAAATGTCTTCGTGTGTGTGAAATATGCTTGCACGACGAGGTGGGTACTATTGACAAATATTTATAATTTTTTTTGTTTTAGTGAAGAGGCGTATGTGTGACAGCAAAGTCGTGGCCGAAAACGACAAATACGTCGAACTGAGCGTCAAGTCGGCGACGAAAGCCTGGAACAAGGGTCGAAATCTGGGCCTGGCCGTCACCGTCGAGGATCAAGACGGCGGGCCGCTGAACGCCAGCCGATTTTTCAAGGGAGCGTCATGCACGGTTGGGATGTGTGAGTGTGACAATTAACCTATTAATTCACTAATATGAAATGCACAGGTTTTCTCCTTTTCTAATGCACTAAGATACTAACTTCGGGCCTTGCAGTTGTTAGAAAACACACTGGAAAACGTGGAAAGCTTGCACGAGTACCGGGACAGGTACCATTGAAAATCGTCGTTTATATTCGAAATAAAATTCTGGTCACCCTATTGAGGTTTGAACCTCAAACGGTGATGTAGAGCACCAGACCGTCAAGCCTCGTCACACATTTAAGGGGCAAAGTGATAAATATGATAACTCGAAAAAGGGGCAAGAAAGAAAATGCGGAAAATTAAAGGAAAAATAACTTTGCAAAAAGAAATAAAAAATTAATGAAATACAAAAATTTTGTTTCTCTTGCGCGTTACTATTATTGAATGTCGAAAAATTTTGGCAATTATTAATTCACGGTTTTTGCGGTTTACGTACGATTTTACAATTTTTCTTAAATTATTTTTAGATAGCGTTGAAATGTTTCGCAATTTTGATGTTTAGTGTACGGTTACGGACGTATACAAAATTTTAACAAAGTTGCATTTATTTTAAGTAAGCAACAAATGATTGGGTTGGGTTGGGTTTGGGTTGGGTTGGGTTGGGTCGGGTCGGGTCGGGTCGGGTCGGGTCGGGTTGGGTTGTTTTTAAATGTCCTTGATGTGGCGCGGTTGAAAATTTTAATGCAAAAATTGTCAAAATGGAATTGGTCTCTGATACATAATAACCGATGTCGAGTAGAAATTTCGTCGTTCCTTTTAGTTCCTACTATGCATTCGTTCATTTGAACCGAATCGTTCCAGCTTCAAAGGATAGCACACCATTTTGTGTTGCATAAAATCGTGATAAGTACAAGAAAGCCATGTGCGCCTTTGCACAATCATCACCGAACAATGACGAATGTGTTGATGGGGTTCGTGCGTTGATTCACTGGCTTAAATCTTTAAATTAAATTCCAATCATCAAAATATTTAATTCATTATTTGAGTAAATCAAGAGACGACGTCGTCTTCATTTTCTCGTTGTTTGCAGCTACACCGCGACCTATACCGACTTTCCTTGTCGATGCTGCAAAAAGAGCAAATCAACTGGGCGGAGCTGGGGACTCTCCTGGACACGATACAGTTCCAATCGTACATCCGGCTGCGGAACTGCTACCGACTATAGACATCTGCACCTGGGAGTTCCCAGCGGAAGTGCGCGACAACCGACTGCTCAACTGCCACCCGCAGAGGATCCGCGACCACCAGTCGCCCGGCGAGCGGTTCGTCTCCGACATCCTCAACGCCGCGCCCAACCACCACATCAGGCACATGAGGCGCCTGGAGGAGAACGCCGACCGGCTGGAATCGGCCCACCAGAAGCCCGATCCCAGATCGATGATCGTCGGCAAGCAGGTCGTCATCAGGAGCGAAGACCTGGTGGGCTTCAACGCCCACATCAACAGATAATCCCGCGATTGGCGATTATTTTAAGTTATTTATCGACGAAAGACTGCTGTTCGGCTTTTACGTTATTTTAGTTTTAATCACCAAAGCTGTCGAGAGAGACTTTTGCGAGCGCCCTCGTCGAGAATGGACGCGTTGGGTCTTTTTGATGTCTAAGATGGTCGAAACTTCAATTCAGATTGATTGCTTTCAGAAAGGTCCCGCCGCTCCGTATTATTTGAAGACACATTGTTCCCGTTACTTGTGCCCCGTGGACGTAAAACGGTCTGGTCATATGGTACTTAAAGTTCCAACTTAACGTTTACTATTAGTGTCGTGTCGTTGTTTTAAGAAGGCTTTACTACTATCCTTATTACTATGTTATTATTATTATTATTATTATTATTATTATTATTATTATTACTAGCATTAGTATTTTTGTAAATATTGTACATTTTATTAATATTTAATAAATGCTTTTTATGTTAGGTTCGCCCTTGTTTGGTGTGATTGGTCCTTTTATGATCGTTTCGCGGCTTCAGATTTATTTAAGGAACCATTAAAAGTTAATCGGTGAATTTATTTATAACTACCGACATAAAAACAAACGCGATTGAAACGCCAGTCTGTGTATGTGTTATTTATTTATTTATAATTAACATTACAAAGACAAATCTGATTAAAATATCAGTTTCTGATATTTTACGGTTTTCGTATAATATAAGCTCGAATTTGCTTATTCGTTATTTCTAATTTAATTAAACTATTGTAAAAATAAAAATTAATTGGATCTTATTTTTAAATAAAGATTTGGAAGATTTAGAAACACGTGAGAAAAGAACACTCGACGTCAATTATGTTTGGTAGAATTCATAATACAAACTACGTGGTGCCCCCTAAGGGAGAGGGTCGTAACTACCAAATATGATCATAATCACCAACGTTCGTTCGTGGCTTACTTGGCATTACATTGGTCCGGCTCTCTTTATTGCGTTCTAATAACTTACGTCTTGCATTTGATTTAAAACTCAGTTCTAATACGTTGTTCCAATTCCTCACATAGTTCCAATTCCTCACAACATCAATACTTCCATAATTAATAAAAATAAACGTAATAATAATTACGTTGCATTTAAATATTTTATTAGCCAATTAAACAAAATCCATCGTGGTTCCAGCTCATCAATATGTTAATGTCGATCAGCCTTTGCAAATAAAATTAAACACCGATTTTACCGATCCGGATAGGGAACTTTAATCTTCAGCGAAGTCGCGAAATGTTGCTATTTTAAGTTTTAAGTCTCTATTTACTAAGCGACTCAACGGTTGGGTCATCTGAACGTCGCTATAATTAAATTGTACGTTGGATTGCGTATCAACTGGTTTGAAAATTTACGTGGGACGTATGTATGTATAAGCCTTGTGTAGAAGTTATTTATTGGGACGTTTATGGGTTGGATTGGGTTGGGTTGGTTCGTGTTGGGTTGGGTCGAGTCGAATTGTGTTTGGCTTAGGGTTACTAGTTGTAATTAATTGCATTTATTTATAATTTATTTCGGGTTGGATTTTTACAAGTGTTTTAGAAAATGTAAACGTACATTATTTACCAATTACGAACGCGAATATTTTTAATGTATTTATAAATTTATTTCAAGTTGGATTTGGTTTATTATTTTTTTTTGTATCTAACTTATATTACTTGTTTATGTTTTTAAATTGTTCTTAAACTGTTGAAAATATATTGTGACAATTTTCATAAATTTCTTTATAACTTTATATTTTTTGTCGATTTTAGACAATTTTGTGGTATTTTTGTCATTTTTAAGTTTTGTGTAATTTTAAGATTTTTTTAAACATAAACATTAACGTGTTCGCAAGTTTTTAAAAAATATCGCCCATTTTGTTGACATTGACATCTTTGTGTTGTGTTGTGTGATTTTTAGCATTTTATTTATTTCGTTGGTCTTTTGACAATTTTATCAACGTTGTGTACTATCGGCAATTGAACGTAAAGTCAACGGATCTGCCAGTTGTTTCGCTATTTCTGAGCTCATCATCATCGTAGTATTCCCTTCTTTGTTTTTGTTCGATTATTTCAGCAGTTTTCATTTATTTGTTTTGCTTTTGTGCACTTATGCGAATCGTTGAAATTTGCGTAATATGGCGCAGTCGATGGGATACTTTCATAACTTGGTACCCATTTGCATTTGTCCCACAACTCGTTCATTTATTCTGCTTGCAATTTTCGTCTTTTAGTTTTTCTTCATTAATTCGATGTTATTTATTTTGGTTTTGCTTCGACAATTTTTTTTTTTTTTAATTTATTTTCCACCAACAGTATTTTAATTGTTCACGCACACCTACATTTAATGGCGACGCGTCGCCATAGCAACAAAGATTTAACGTCAAAGCTCAAACCGTTCGCGAAAATGTCCAACTTGGAAAAAGTCGACGAAGAATTCAACAATTTCATGTACCGGGTGAACGAGGTCAGCTCGATCATCAAAAAACTGGGCTCCGACGACAAAAACCTCCAAGAGATAGGCAACCTGGAAGCGGACCGGTATTTAAAAGAGGTCGACAGGACCGTACTCGATCGCATCGACGAGAACGACGTCGTCCTGAAAATAAAATCCGACCGAACGGTCATAAACAAAAAGGCGACGGCGAAGGTCGAAGACCAGGCCACGATGTCGCAAGGTCGAAATAATCACCGATGATTGCTCGCGTGGTTGCTAACGTTTAATATTTTAGAGGCGTTCATGGCCGAAGTGTCCAGGGACGCCGATCAAAGATACAAGGATCGAATGGTCAGGACGGAACGGATGGAGACGTTCAAGAAGCAAGCGACGTTGGCCTTCAGACGGGGAGAATACGAAAGGGCCTTGAACTGCTACAACAAAGTAAAACGCGATCGTTTACGTGACGAAGTGAAAATGTTGACGTTTCAGGCCATCGAACAGATCAGAGATAGCGTGACGTTGTACTGCAACCGATGCCTGACGTACATAAACTTGGGATTTTTCGAAAGGGCCATCGCCGATGCCCAAACGGCGCTGAGATTGAACGAAGAGTCGCTGAAGGCCCGGCTCTTGCTGGCGAAGGCGCACCTCTTGAACGGCAACGTCGACGAATTTGAAAGCGACGTGCGGGAGGCGAAGGAAAAAAATTCCGATCAAATCGATCTTATAGACGGTGAGAAAATCAAAATGCGACGGTTTATGTAATCGACGTATTTTTTTTTTTAGAATACGTGCTAAAGTTGAGGACCGAGTGAACAATCATTTTTAATTATTAATTAAATAATTAATAAATTCTTGACTTTATCTCCTTTTGATTTTTTTTAAGTAGTAATTTATCTGCATGGATGATTGGGGGCATACTTCCTCCACCAGATGGCCATGCTTATTACCTTAATATGTTTTCTTGCAAATATTTTTTATTGTAAACCTTACACGTCTTATTTTACACTATACATAAAAAAAAACATTTAAATAATTGACAATGATTTATTGGATCGAATCTACCGAATGAAATTATAAAACAACGATCCGAATCGCAACGTAAGCGGCGATCGGGACCAATACGAATTAAATAAATAAATAAAACATCAACAACGAATCTAATTCTGTAACAAAATAAAAATCGCAAGGGTGCGAACAGTTAGGTTTTTTCCAGGCGGCTCCGCCGCTTCTTCATTCCTTCAGGTTGAACTTCTTCAAGTGCTTCTTGCTTTTCAGATGTTGCATGAATTGCGTCTCGGAGTTCAGGGAAATGTTGCACGTTTTGCAGTAGAACTGCCCGCTGGGCGTTCGGTACGACGACAGCATTATGTTCTGTTGACCAGCTGAACATGAAACAGTGAAATATATGCAGTGAGCTAATTATTGATTAGGTATGCCACAGAAGCTACGTAAACACAGTATTATGGTTTTAAACGACCAAGAAAAAATAATGTGTTCAAGCTGACGTTTCGTTTCTTTATTGGTGTTTTTTCAAAAATATGAAGATTGGATGAAAAGAACGAATAAGTACAAAAATTCCACTCATACTAACTCACATCACTGGGATCAATGATGAAAATAAATTAAAAGGAGTTATAAACATAATGAAATTTCTGATACCCAAGTCGATGTAATTCGTTTGATAAAAAAAAATCCGTTGAACTTTTTATAAAATTCGCACAAAATTTCGTTGCATTTGTTTTGAGGTCGTTGTTATTTATACCATTGGTCTTTTCGTCTAGTTTCCTTGAAGTTAAATTCTGGTCCACGTCCATGTTTATACCTACAAGCCCAATAGATATCAAAACATTCACCAGTTGAACCCTCCCAATCTCCGCAGAGATGCTGGCCGGTGTCGAATGCCGTAACGATTCGTCGAAAATAAGAGCTACATCCACGGCAAGCTTTGCGTTTACTTTAACAATTTTCTTGGGTTCGTTTCGTTTCAAATGTAGTTGGGTTCCTTAGAATTTATTTGGGTTCGCATCGAATTGGGTTCATCTCAGATTTTGGTTTAAAATCGCAATACATTGAAAGATTTTTAATTTATGAATTATTTAAAATAATTTTGTTGAATTTATTTGATTATAAAATTGTTAGTTGAATTTTTAATTCGTGAATTATTTTTAATATTTTAGTTGAATTGCAAACAATAATATTGTATTTTATTTTTTATAATATTTCATGTCAAAGTTTCCATTCAGTTTTATATACTACAACAATGTAAATTATGTTACTCAGTAACAAACCAATTCAATGAAGGTTTACATATTGTAACGTAATTAGTTAAAAACGAAATACTATTTAAAAATGTTAACCATTTTCCTTCAATCGCAGGTTTATTACACCATGGTGGTTATAATTGTGAACTGAAGTGACCCAACCGAACCCGAACCCGAACGCAACCCAACCCAACCCAACCCATATTGTAAAATTTTCGTAACCCAACCCAACCCAACCCGAATTTTATTTCACGATGAATTATCAGAAGTTTTTTTTTATTTCCTTATAGTTCAGTAAAACCAAAACGTGCAATTTGTGTTCTTGACTTCGATATTAAAAAAATTAAAATAAAATGGGCGACGGGGGCTTTAACTAAAATATCATAGACAATGAATTAAATAAACGATTATAATTCCCATAAATATGACATCCGTGCATATGAGCTTTAGGTCGTAACATGTATTGGTAATGGAAAAACTAATTGTATGGGGGGGGGGAATTTAATGTAAAGATGTTAATAAAAGAAATTAAAACCTCAATCGCTTAAATAATTAAAATTTCTTCCAAAGTTTCAGCATCAATACCTTTAAGCTACATAAACTTGCGACACGTATGTATATATTTTATTTTACAATATATAAGATTCAATTTACTTATCTTATTTTAACCCTTTTTTTTGATGCGCTGAACCCAGTGGGTCAATCACCACCACCGTGAGTAATAGAAAAATTAAATAAGGATAAAAATGGATACTAGCAACAATAACATCGCATGTGAGGTTGAAAAACATATACCTAGTTGCAGAGCTGGGAACTGTTTGGTGTCGAGTTTGCAATACGATAATGAATTTTATTTATTTTATGCTAAATATCAACAAACGGTTTTAAAATTCAATTCATTATTAAAATCAATTTCACGGCCTAGGGCCGACTATTTTTGAACATCCTGTTCACTTTAGCACGTCCCATAAAATGGTACAAAACACTCGGTAACTCATTAGCTAATGGAAGTTGAATCAAATTATTACAACGTAGTTTGAAGTTGGTCATTAAGAATACGTGCTCAAAAAATTCTACACAACAAGATACCGTAAATACCAAATTGAACGCCAGGACTTGAATAATACCCAGCTGTCTAGTGTAGCCAAGTTTGCGTGTGTTAAGTTTATAGCACCTCGAGCTAAAATTGTAGCTTAGATTTGAATGATAGCTACAAGAAACTTGTAAATAGTTACCAATCAGATACAATTTAATTGAATTGAATATATATAAATATTTTTGTGCATTGGATTTTAAATTCAAATAACTATTTCCTGTGAACGTCAATAATTTAAATTTGTAACCCAATTTTCTTACACAGTATACTGTCGCTAATCCGAATTTCAATTGCGACGCCTATGTGACAACCTAACAGAGATATTGGTAAGAAAAAAAGAGCGATTAGAAGTGCACGAAATTTTATTAACAAATTTATAATCGAGTAAATAACATAAGAATAAAATCAACCTAAAAAAGTTTATGGCTAATTATAAAAAAAAAAAACATCGGATCGCTGGTCGTAACCGAACATTCGAATTAACGAAAGTATACTGCAGTTCCGTAAGGTAATCATTCAAAAAGGTATAAAAATTTTGTTTTCCAAATTCATTATGCAATTTATTTAATATACTTAAAGAAAACATAATTAATTAATTAATGAAATTTAAAATATAAAGCACAATAAAAAGACAACCTTAAGATAGCAGAAATAACTGTCAAATTAATAAACAATAGGCTACAAATTATTTTTGTAGTCTGATGAAACTACATAGTTACAATCTAAGTATTGTTTGTGCTCGTAACTATATACGGCCTCGCATGATGGCGAGGAATATGTCCTAAGTATATGAACTGCTAGAAGCTTTACAAAAATGTGCTACAAATCAAAATCATCGAATCGTGTGTTGTTGTGATTAACTTCAATCTGAAACCAAAATATTAATTGTGAGAAATATTATGTATAATAATGTATATGATATAAAACTATCTTATCTGGTGTTTATATCTTATTTGTGTAATCAAATTAATAATGACATCAGTGTCAGAATGAGAAGCATTTGGCAGCTTTCTATAATATTTATGTATATGAATTATTTTAAATATCGTTAACTATAAATCATAGAAACAGAGAAAGATATGGTGTTGTGAGTCAGTTGGCAAACAAAGAGCTTTTAAAAATAAATGTTGCTAAGTGCTTCATTTAACGACTGTCAGGTGGTCGTAATAATAATAATAGCAGAATTTTTATGATTGTAAATTATTACGCTATTAAATAATAATCACAAATATTTGCAGTTCATAAATTACCAACGCAACTGTATTGACATAAGTGCAACCAACAGTTGATGCCTCATTTATCATTCACCGAAATTATTTAAGTGGGTTTTTGCCAATTACAAAATATAACAGCAATTAATTCCTAAGCGGAAATATTTTCTATTCACCGTTTCGCCCCAGCTCTGCTCAATCCACACACTAAACTAATCTAAACAACAACCCATGTGTACCTAAAATCGACAGTTCGGGGACAAGCGCTTCTTTAACGTCCATCGTAAGCGTAACCCCTTGCTTCAACCTCTTCTTATGCTTCTGCCCTTGCAGATGCATTTCCATCTGCGGCAAAGACGTAACGGCAACGTTGCACAACTCGCACTGCAAGCTATTATCGACGGTCACATTCTCTTGCTTTCCCAAGATGAAACCCTGTCCGAAACCATCCCTGCCGGTCGGATCCGATTTGACCGCAGTCCTGAAAACGTCCACGTGCATCAACGCACCCCCCACACACACCAACTACGTACGTTCTCGTCCATTTCCCATCGTCGTTGTAGAACCCCTTGCCTGTCGGCGCCTTCTTCCCAACGAGAACCCTGTAAGCTAACGCTGAATAAAATTTCACCGCGCGACTGCGTCAGGCGTACCTCTGGTGGTTTTTTCCCATGTAGTGGGACTCGGCGTGGATTTTCCCGGTCAGCGGGAGATCGCAAACATCGCAGTGGAAATACCTGGGATGGAGATCCTTAAAGAATAACGTGAGAGCGCGACGCTTTGACAGGTACTTTCGACTTACTGCCAGTTTCGTGTGGACGCCGTTCCCCAAAGCGGCCCGTTTGTGCAAAGGTTCGCCGGTTCGCTCCGAATAGTCGATTAGATACTTACGCAGTTTCTTTTCGTGATTTTTCGATTTGTAGTGCATCTTGGCCATTATGTTGCTGCTTAGTTTCGCCGAGCACAGTTTGCAGAACAACGGCTGGAACATCATGAGGAGCTCTTTCGGGAGCGTCTGGTCGCAGACCTCCTGGCACGAGTCTTTGTCTGGAAGGGCGAATGAATCGGATGGTCGGATCGTGCGCGGAACTTACATGTCGGTGCGGATGCGGTGATGCGGCCGGCGTCCAGGGTTCGCTTTAAAGGGGCGCTGAACAGGCCGGGCGGGGGCGGGTATCCGACCCATTTGACGGGATACGGCTGCGGGACGGGGGAAGAATAAGCGTTCGCCAAAACGCCGCTGTAACCGACTTGTCCGATTTGATCCGCTTTAGGGTCGCCGGTGAAATTGGTTTTTCGTTTGGGTATCGTGAATGAGTTTTCCGCTAAAAAAACCGTTTTATTTACGTAGGTTATGTTCAATTTTGCGAGGATTTACGCGCGAGTTACGTTTAGGGTCTAAGGTACCTTTGGTGGGTCCGTTAGCGCCGTTGTGTTCCATGTTTATTGTTAATCATCCATGTATTATCGAAATTATTCAAAAGCCGTTTGACGTATGACGTTTGACAATTTAATACACTTTGTGAATTCACAACGAGCAAATTTTTTTTTATATGTAAAAGTTTCGTTTTTTACGATTTTATCGTTTTATTAGATGCAATATCGATTTTTTAAAAAAAATGGTATTGTTAGGTAAACAAAAAAAGGGCTAGTTCAAAGTTTAATTATTTCCAGTGAACATGGTTGCATAATTAAGCGCCGTTGCGTTTATAACAACTTTATTTTAGCACCCAAAACAGTGTTAAAATGAAAATTCGAGTTTTAAAACGAGTCTGGTGTAATTTTTTTTCTTTATGTTGGCAGCGGTTTGGCAGCGTATAATATCAACGAAATGTCAGTTCTACGCCCTCTAAGCTGTCATGTTTGCTAAGGCGAGTTGTAGTTATTACGCCTACAGTTTTTCGTTTATTAGTTTGACATTCAAAGTAAAAACAAGTAGCAATATATATTTTAACATTTTTCATAATGCTGTCTAACGCTTCCACAATACTTTCCTTTGTAACAATTCTGTTAACGTTGATAATAATTATTGTACATTTCGTGATTTATTTAACATTATTTTATTGTTCCCATTCGCAGCTTGACATTTGACGTAAACCTAAAATTAAAATTTGGAAGAACGACAGTGCCCTCAACACCAGAAAAATAAAAACATTAGCCCGGTAAAGTATCAAAATTCTCAGTAATGAACGTAATGAACCCAAACGGGTGCTTTACTAGGTCTAGTAACGACGCAAAATAGAAAAAAGATCATTCAGTGCGTTCGGTACGCGACTTGTTTAGTTTCTTCTCCCGGTTACACATTGAATGCGCTGTTTGAAGGGTACCGACGAGTAGTCGGTAAAGCAGATGTCTTATTTTGCATTTAATTTAACCAGAGCCTGAGTAGCGCTGTAATTATTTATGTGTACTTGACAGCATCGCCGTGAATTAACCGCTAAAACCATGCACAATAAACAAGGACAATATGATGACAAACCGATGATGGTGGGGAGTGGGGACATTGCGACTATCTTCACAGCACAACAAGTTTGTCGTTTGTGAGTGGCGCGAAATCGCGAATGCGAGTTTTCGGCATTTAAATGTTTCGTTTGTTCGTTAGAAAGACTGCAGAGACCAGTTTGTGTGTGTTTAGTGTTGCTGTAACGAATAAAAGAACTATGGCTGGTAAGTTTTCATGCATTTTTTTTCTTAACGAATAAGTAATCTGAGTTGCATGGATTCATCCACGGGTTGATTCTTGTGTTTTGTGTCAACTATTGAGTCGTTTCACTGAATCGTTTGACCCAAATATTAAATAACCATAACACAAAAATAATTATAGGTTATGGAGCAATCGGTGTGCACCGATGCAATAATCTAACGTCTTATTTCACGTTTTACTTATTTAATTGTACTCGAGCTGTTTTTATTGGCAAATCTATACAACCGTAAGAAATTAAAACGTTTTGAAATTTGGCCGCCATCATAATCGACGACATTGTCCAAGGTCAAAACTTTAATCACAACATTTCGCGGCACGCTGATTATTTTAATATATTCAATCAGCATCCATAAGCTTCCAAATTACAAATCGATCGGTTTACTATAAATTAAATTAGTCGGTGATTAAAATCCGGGTTATTGGATGTCTCGCCTAATAGTCAATCACGGCGGTGACGCAATCGTTCGACGCGATTTTTCCTAATATGTCGACGCGTCGATTTTGATTTATTTTCGCGGCGAGATCACGACACTAGAGAAACACACGGACGGACGTGATTTATGGCGCAAATTGCGATTCGTTCGGAGCGTATTTTCGTATTATTTTTCAAAACGGCACAGTTTGTGCGATTGTTTTATTAAACGGGTCGTTTTGCGTGGGTGGTAGGCGAACGGTGTTTGCGACGTCGGTATTTGGGGTTATGCGGTTTTCGTTTATGGTTCGATTGGATGTTGACGAATTTGTAATTTTATGGGCAAATAAATTTTAATGAAAATACAATGTAAAGTAATGAGAAAGGTGTAGAAAATGAACAAAATATGGTTTGAACAAATAGGGGGAGTGTACGGTGAAATTTGCAAATTTTTGACACAATTGCACGCTGCTACCTAGTAAGGTTGATAGCCTATGGGTTCACAAGGCTCACTAGCATACACCGATCGCGAAAAGGTCATGGCTTTGGCCGACACATTTTCACAATTCAACCACACACAACACCTGCACATGAACATGGAATTAATCAAACATTTCTAAACAACACATTCCTAATCCGGGAAACTCTAAGCAATTCCTGACAACCCCCGCAAATGTCGTAAAAGAATTCGCGACAATATTCAAAATATTCTCCTTCAAAACTAACTCATTAATTCCTGCATCAAATTACAATGTTTCCCGCTTAACTGGAAAAAAGGAAAAGTTATCCCGATCCTCAAACCAGGAAAACCTCCCCAACATCCTACATACCTACGAAGATCGCTCCTCGACACAATAGGCAAACTTACAGAGAAAATACTAAACATATAAAAAACATTCACACGCATACAACTCCATCAAGTCAGAGCAATTTGGATTCAGGACCGGACACAATGTCAACCGCCAGGTTGCCAGAATTGTGTCCGACGTAACAGCGAAATCATCGACACGAAGAAGGCATTCGATCGCGTGAGGACCAGTGGTCTCATTTTTAAAATGGTCCGACTGAAATTTCCAACGCCATTGATAAGAACCATACACTCACATCTCACCGGCAGAATTTTCCAAATGACGATCGGAACGGAAACCTTAGATGCGATGGAAGTCACAGCAGGAGTGCGCCAAGGTTCCATACTGGGGCCAGTATTGTACAATATATACACTTACGACACACCAACACAAACATCGAGGTATACGCCGATGACACAGCCATATACGCCTCCTCGCGCAACCCAATCACCGCCCACAAAAAATCCAAAATTCCTACATAAATGGAAAATCACCCCTAACCCCCTAAATCTATGCCCATTACCTTCACCAAAAGAAATAATCCAATTTTAAGAAAATAACAAGCCATATGGATATCAGCGTTACTGACAGACAGACAACATTGTTGAGATGAAGTGCTTACTTGCTAAGCGCAGTTCGTTAGTTTATGTAAGTTTATGTCTGTACTGAATGTATAGTTACTGCTAGCTTTGTCCTTGTCTAGAACGAACTGTAATAATTAATTCACAAATATAGATAAATAATCACATCTGCAGTAATTAAACGTAACATTAGAACATAAGAAAAATACTGGATTAAATAAATGGAGCCTTAAGAGCGATGGGCGACTGAATTTAAAACGCGGTTTGCGACGTTTCTTAGAAAAGCTGCGAAGTGTAAACTTCATCGAACGTTGCGATGTAAATTGATGGACAGTTATGGGTCGTAAAACTCGTCGTAAACTCTTATTAATACGTAGGTCATAACGATGACTTAACGAGAACTTGTTCCCCATACAACAGATGGGAAAAATTTAGTGCAAAGTTAAAATTATCGCATCGACTATTTTTGTGATTTATTGTTCAATTATTTTAATTTTTACATTTACGGACTTTCACGGTTGCAATTTAATTCACAATTCGTTTTTATTGGCGATATTTTTCGTTTTATTTTAAGTCATTAGTTTTCGGTTAACGAAAATTACACGAATTAATCTCTCGGCACTGAAACCAAATTCTCGCTAAAAATGTTTTTATGCACACCAAAAAATAATTGGTTGGGTTGTGTTTGACTGAGTTCGGTTGATTTGGATTAAGTTGGGTTGAGTTGATTTGGATGAGGTTGGGTTAGGCTTGGTTAGGTGGATTTTATCAAGAAATATTTGTTATGTTATGTTTATTTACACAAACCCAAATGCAAATGCATTTGTAAATTGTTCCAACTAGAACCCAACCCAACGCAACCTAAATCAAGAATTTACATTGTTTGAGTATCGTTATGTACGATTACATTAGGTTGCCTTACTTTCTTTATTGCTTAAACAAAAACAAAAATGCTTGTAAATTTCCAACTATTGGGTTTATCTACACAAACCCCAAAATCAAACATATTTGTAAATTGTTCTCGAAGAGAACGCAACCCAACGCAACGTAAATCTAGAAGATTTATCGCTTGAGTATGATTATCGTCACATACTTAACTTGGGTTTATTCAAAAACCCGAAAAACACGCCTGTAAATGTCTAACTGAACCCAACCCAACCCGACTTGGTTAGGTTGGGTTCGATTACATTAGGTTGCCTTACATTCTTTATCGCTTAAACAAAAACAAAAATGCTTGTAAATTTTCAACCATTGGGTTTATCTACACAAACCCCAAATCAAACATATTTGTAAATTGTTCTCGGAGAGAACCCAACGCAACGTAAATCTAGAAGATTTATCGCTTGAGTATGATTATCGTCACAAACTTAAAAGAAAAACCGTTGGGTTTATTCACAAACCCAAAAAACACGCCTGTAAATGTCTAACTAAACCCAACTCAACTTGACCCAATCCACCCAATCACAAAAATATATATTTCCAACCAAACCCAACCCAATACAACGTAACGCATGTTCGCCTATCGTGGGTTTAAACCCAAAAATAAAAACATTCACATCGATCTCCCCCAAACCGAAAAGTTTTGTTTTTTGCGTTGGTGGTGTTGACCGTATGAAAGACTTTGTATGAAGACTTTGGATTTTTCGCAAGAATTTTAAATTGATTTTCTTACCAAATTAGTGATTGAATCGTTTATAGAAGGGTCACTTAAAATGCTGTTTGCGTAAGAGGTACAAACCTAAAACTCTTAGTGGGAAGATTCATTTAAACTCGAGCATCAAAGTACCAAAATACCAAACGTTATTTCATGGGTGGGTGGTCGGAGTGTCATTAAAAGAAACCGATTAGGTTGGATTGTGTTGGGTCGGGTTGGGTTGGGTTAGGTTGGATTTGATTGGTGTTGTTTATTAATATACCTAAATTCCTGTAAGCCATTACATAACGTCAAACTGTCACATATAGAACGATAACGTCTTTCTGTGCGGTTCGAAAAAGTACACCTGGCCATTTGATTGGTCGAGGCAGTGACTAAACGCCAGCGAATAAGACGCTACGCCACAAAATTGCAAATAAATTAAATTGCAGAGAATTATATTTGCCGGCGGAATCGTATTGACGGCATATGTCTATCGTTTTTAGTTTAGAAGGGGGACGAGTTCACTTTTTTAAATTTTTGGTGCTACATCTCGAACACATTTGAGATTTTTAAATATGATGGCATTGTTTTTTTCTCAATGCAAATTTTTTCAATTTTTACAATTATTTACATTTTCGCAATGTTTGAATGTTTTGACAATTAACATTATAGCTAACATGGATGTCTTCAATTTGGGTTGGGTTGAGTTGAATTTAATTGGGTTGAGTGGGTCTGGTTTAATTTTCTTTACTTCCAAATTTTATTTAATTTGTAGAATTTTCGAAACTTTTGTTTTATAAAATACATACATATGTTTTGCGTTGTTTGGGTTCGGTTCAGTTCGGTTCTATCCAATTGTTTGATTTGCGTTGAGATGGGTTGGGTTGGGTTGGATTAGTTTGGGTTGGTAAAAAAATTATCAACAGTTTTGAAAATGTTGGTATTTTTGTAATTAAAATAATTGAAATTTTTTTCAAATTTTTAAAGTACATAACTTCACCTAGTTTACCACATATCCAGCAAAATGGCGGAAACTGCAAGACGCGTTGTAGTTTCCCCCTTTTATCGTTCTTAACATCCATTTGGTGCCACTAATATTATTATTTGAAAAAATTTGCAAATGAAGAGAAACAAGAAATGAGGAACAAAGCCTTGCCAAAAAATTGACAAACTTGAAATATTCCCTTTGAACATAAACTTGCAGAATAATACCATAACAATAGACGTAGCACCAAAACTTTTTGCATATCTCTTGCTGATTATAGCAGCCGTGCACGCAGTAGCACCAATACACCAATAAATCGTGGGCCAAACTTTAAAGTGTATATACACATTCGCTGAAGGTATGTCGGCGCGCCATTTTATTATCAATCCCACTTTAAGGTGCACGTCCGATAGGTTAATCATTGGATGGGTACTTTTGCTCAATCCATGTCGTGTATTGTCGAAAACAAGTTTTTTTATCGGAACGATAACCAATAATAGTAATTTAGAAAAAAAAAAAAAAACGGTAATACTGCGCAAAATCGTTTAATGAAAAACAAGGAACTCCGCAAGTGAATAAAGATAACTGAAACTCTCGGCTCTTGAACGCTATCGAAATGTTGAACGTGCGAGTTTTTTGCTTAGTTTTTGTCATTTACGTTCGACTGTTATTCGATGGATACTGAACCTATGCCGTGCATTGTATTAATTTGTGTGACGGTAAGGTCGAATTTCCGGCTTTTTTATCCCAGGGATAGCCAATGATAGTAGTTTAGAGTAAAAAACAGTAATACACCGCAAAATCGTCTAATGATAAACAAGGAACTCCGCAAATGAATAAAGATAACTAAAACTCTCGGCTCTTGAATGGTATCGAAATTTTGCCCGTGCGAGTTTTTTACTTAGTTCTTGTCGTGTATGTTCGATTGCCATTGGTTGGATACTTTTGTTGAACCTATGCCGTGCATTGTATTATTTTAAGTTGCCTTAAGTTTGAAATTCCGGCTTTTGTATGTACTGTCGAAAACATGACCAATAACGGTATATAATACTTCGCAAAAACGTCTAATGAAAGTTATAAATTCTTCCAGAAATTTTTTTTTGCATCTTTGTGTAATTAATTCCTATTATTGTCTTTGGTTGTGTTGTGTTTAATTGGGTCGGGTTGATTTGGATTATGTTCCGTCAATTTGGGTTAGGTTGGATCGGGTTGGGGTTAATTTTGATTAGGTTGGAGTCGTTCTATGAAAACACACCCCACCATGAAGCTGACGACTATGATCCACGTATCGGAACAGTGAACAACGCTCGAGTCAACATTTAAACATTAATCCAAAAAGACCAAAAATGTTAAAAAAAATTGGCCTTATCTAATTTAATCAAAATTAATTAAAAAAAATAATTGAAATTTATTTAATTTAATTCCTTTGGGGAATTAAATTCGATGATCTTATTTATTGTTTAAAGCATCGTTCCCCGTTATATCTCTGTTGGTACGTTCGTGTTCTAATCTCACCGTTCCCATGCGAAGACGCGTTTCCACAATGGTTCGTTTCACTTAAAAAAAATTAATCGCGTCGCGTAATTACGTGGTGCGAGATTAATCGCCCTGCGACATCCAAAACATCGCGATCATGAACAATTAGCTCGGGTCGTGGAATAAAACGCAGGAAACGTTCAACTGCCCGTACTGTCATTAAGTCGGGGGGGGGGGGGGGGGGGGGGCGAAGCGACGAACGACAATGGAAAAATAAATACGTTTTTTCTTATTATTAATAAAAGGTAATTTGCGATTATCCACGGTTCTATTCTAGGCGCACCGGGCTTCGTGGCAACTGCCTGCAGGTCCGCAGTTAGGGACGCAACTGCCGTTTCGTATCGGGTAATCGATGTGTCGATAAATCATGTGCGCCATTTGTTGAATATTGATAAAAAGAAAACAATGAAATCGATAATTTTCAAAAATAAGACCACGACGAATAAAATGAGGTTACAAACTTAAGACCCAAACATGAAAGGAACGACAAAGCGGACAAAAGGTTAATTGAGACTAAACGAATGAAAACCAAACAATTTTAAATGAAACAATGCAAGTCACCATAAACACCGACACATTAAGAATAACACGTTAAATTTTTTTTATGAAATCAATCCAACCTTTGGGTTGGAGTTGATGACAAAAGTAAGCATTTTTTTATTGTATTTAATTTAATTATAATTATAATTAATTGTACGTTTGGTTTCTTTTGTATTTGTTAGCTTCGATCTTTAATTTCGATCACTTCAATTAACTGATTCATTAAATTAAATTGTTGTCCTTTTTTACTGTTTCTTTTTTAATTGTCCGTTTCCATAAATTTAATTTTAAACGTTTTTTTTTGCACTTAATTATTTTCCTCTAATTTCCATTTATTAATTTATTTTCATACGACTTATTTTCATTTGAATAAAAATCGAATAGAAATAAAAAAGTAAAAAAGTTAAAAATCGAAAAATTAAAAACGAAATTTGTAATTTGTGCAAATAAATTAAAATAATATGGGGCACAAATTGTAACGAAATTAAAATGTATGTAATGAGGAAGAAGATATACAAAATATACAAAATACAAAATTTGATATAAATATGGGGGGGTCTGATAAATATGTGAATATCAATTATTAAAAAAAATCGAAGAAATTATTATAAATTGTAAAAATTGGAAAAGCCGAAAGATATAAAAAAAATTAAAAATAGAAAAATTTAAAATCGGTAATAATCGTAAAATAATCAAAAAAGGAAGAAAATGTCGTGAAATGTTCAAAAATATTTAAAAAAATTCGCCAAGTCGTTGCAACAGAAAAAAATTAAAAAAGAAAAATTTTTATATATCGAATAAATTGACAAAAAATTGTCTTACTTATAAACTATTAAACATAAAAAAATAAAAAGTCGTTAAACGTCAACAAAGATCATGAAAATGCAAAAATGGCAACAAATGTCAAAATTGTCAAAAATAGCTGTTGGATTGGATTGGGTGTCAAATGTTCGTTCGAACATATTCAATAAAATGGGTTGCAATATTTTTTTAAGTTAAGTCGATTTTTCAAAGAATTTTATTTAAGAATGTAAGAACTTTTTTTTTTAAACAAATTAAATTATCGAGGAAGATTACGTTATCACTCAGCCCCTTACTCAGGTTGACGCGAATAATATTTATTTTATATTTCAATTATTTAAACATTAAATATTTATGAAAATGAATGTCAGCCAATGTAGCTGATGTTGACGGCCGTTTCTTTGGGCGCATCAAATCACCACACAAGCATTCTTTGAAAGTTGAGTATTAACGCCATGTAGACGACAGTATCGTGCACGTGCTGCTCTGTACCGTACCGACTTTCTCTGCTAAGAGTCTATATGGCGTTAATACATACAAACACTTTTTGCCACTCATCCTCGTATGCACCTTCAGGTATGTGTGGTGCTCTGATGATCCCATAGAGGGCGAAATGACCGCGATAACCTGTTATATTCGCTGAAATTTAGTTACAAGTCTGGGCAGTACCGACTTAGTTGCTCGATGCAGACATCTGCACTTACATAGCAGCACGTGTACAACAAATAGTTTCGCCTACTTCTTTATTCGATTATTATTATTTTTAAACAAATAGCTTGTAGTTAATATTTACCCGGCTTTTTTTATTCAGGTACAATCCTCGCTACCAATCGAACCGAAAATCGAAGTGGTTTCTTAAAAAAAAAATAATTGACACAATTGTGCTAAAATATAACCAAATTGTCCAAATTGTCTAAAATTGAAAAGGTCCATAAAAACGAGCAACGTAAAGTTTGACAAGATTAGTCAATATGTTCAGTCAAAAGTGTCTAAAAAGTTTGACCATATCGAAAAATATCAAATTGCACAAAATTGATAAAATATCGGTGGCGTTATTTTGAGTTGGGTTGGGTTGGATTGGGTTGGGTTGGGTTGGGTTGGTGTTATATTCTAAACACAATCGATAAAATAGGACTCGACATAAAACATAAAATTGGGTATCGAACCTATATTATAAAAATTGAATTGGAAATTATTTTGTGTCGTTTGATTCTGTTTTCTGTAATTTCATTATAGACAACTTTGAGAATTTTGTTATTGTTGTTTTTTTTAAATAAAGTTGTCAATATTTTTAAGAATGAGCACAATGTCACGTAGGTTATTTATTTATTTCAATGTTACTAATTTTATTTTTAAACAAATATTGTAATTAAATATACACCTTGGAGAAGATTACATTATCACTTAACCCCTTATTTAGGTTCATTGGAATAATACTTATTTAATATTTCAAAAAATTTAAATAATTTAGAACTAAATATTGATATTTTATTAAATTATTTAATTTTTTATTTTTAAGCAAATATTTAGTAGTTACATATTTTTCATTTGCTCTTTAAACAATACTCGATACTAATCCGATTTAAAAAATTGATTGACTTAAACTGGACAAAATTGCAATAATACAAAATTTTTAAAAACGTAGAAAAATTGTCGTAAAAAAATATCTCAAATTATCAAAAAATTTACGTTGTGATGAATACCAGTGGTGTTGAGTTGGGTTGGTATAAAATGTGATTTTTGGTGAAATGGTTAAAAGTTTAAAATTATCAAAAAACGTCAAATAACGTTGTGATAAACTGATTAACAGCAGTGAAGTTGGGTTGGGTTAAATTTTGTTGGGATGAGTATGAAATGTGGGGTTGGGTATAATTTTGTTCGAAACTCTTCAACAAAATGGGGTTTGATGATATATTCTATATTTTTTACGAAATCATTATAAAGAATTTATGTGGTTAAAAATTAATAATTAAACAATGGGATGAATGTGATGAAGACAAAAAGGTTAAAATGCAAAAATGGATAAAAAGAAAAATTGGCAAAACTGCCAGTAAAAAATTCTAATAATTCATAAAATACCAATCAACAAAATTCTATACATTTTTTTTTTATAAAATTTAAACCAAAACAATCAAAACTGAAAGTCGTTGATAATTAAAAAAAAGCAATAGTACAACAGAAATGTACAAAAAAAAGAACAAACACTCCTCGCGACGGTCCTGACCATTTGGCCCCTTTCCAAACGCCTCGCGACGCGACGAAATCGCTTCTTGTCTTAGATTGCCCCTCGCCTACCGTTTTCGTTGTACGGCCAATACGATTTTTCGATGAATGGGTCGCTGGATGGTCGAAAAAACGCCGCATTCACCGCGGTAAACGGGCACGACAATGTTAATTACAATCGGTCGTCGAATTGAATAATTGAATACACAAAAGATAATGCGAATTAAATGTTGCCGCTCGAATTGCTCCGATTGTTGGGAGATTTTTTACACCGTTACGTAAATTTTTTTTTATTTCGTTTGTATCCAAAGAAGCTTCCTCGCGATATTTTTTCTTTGCTGTAAGAAGATTTCGGAGATCGTCGGAATTTATTTTGGTGTATACGACGTCGATCTTTCATTTCCGTTAATTGCTCCGTTGACGTTAATTACTTTTTATTTTATTTCGTTTCCGTTTTATTAATTTTATTTGGTTTGTTTATTTTTATGTTTTGTTGGTTGTTTGTGTACGTCAATTTTGAAATTTGTGTTTGAATGTCATGTCATTTTGACAGATTTTTAAATATTTGACATTCATCGCTAATTTAAAAACTGTTGTTTTGTTTAAAAACAATGTCAAATAAAAAAAATCGAAAACTAGTAATCTGTAGCCTTTATTATCAAATTCAAAAGGGTCAAACTATGAAAAACAGTAAAAATTATCCAAAAAAATTAAAATTGACAACCCAACCCAACCCAACCCAACCCAAACCAACCCAACCCAACCCAACCCAACCCAACCCAAAAATTGCATAAATATTTATTTGAAGAATATAAAAATTGTGAAAAAATAAAATGAAAAAATCAAACTAGAAGATTTAAAAAATTACAAAATTTGTAATATATTTTTATTTATTTGTATTCATTTTAGTATTTTTTTTTTTAATTTGGATATTTTAGTTATTTTTCCAATCTTGAAAGTATTAGCAATTTTTACGTTTTGCCAATTTTGCAAATTTCCCAACTTTTCATATTTTATCAATGTTGATGTTGAATTTTGACGATTTTTACAATTTTGACAAATTCCACGATTTTCGGCAATTTTTATCACATTTGAGATAATATTTTTTAATTTTTTCCAATATTTGATTGGTTAGTAAAATTTTCTCAATTAAGACAGTTAACGCAATTTTTATTTATATTATATATATATATATATTATATTTCGACACTTTCACAATTGATTTTTTACAATTTTTTCAATCATTGAAATTTTGAAAAGGTTGTTTTATGTTTTGATAATTTATACATTTTTGAACATATGAAATTCCTCACTATTGTGACAGATATTGTGACGTCATTGGCCAATTTTGACATTTTCTTTGAATATCATGTCGTTTTGACAGTTTTTAAAATATTTGACATTCAGCACCAATTTAACAACTTACGTCATTTTGACATTTATGTTTGAATGTCATGTCATTTTGACAGCTTTTTAAATATTTGACATTCATCACTAATTTAAAAACTTACGTCAATTTTGAAATTTGTGTTTGAATGTCATGTCATTTCGACAGCTTTTTAAATATTTGACATTCATCGCTAATTTAAAACCTTACGTCAATTTTGAAATTTGTGTTTGAATGTCACGTCATTTCGACAGCTTTTTAAATATTTGACATTCATCACTAATTTAAAAACTTACGTCAATTTTGAAATTTGTATTTGAATGTCATGTCATTTTGACAGCTTTTTAAATATTTGACATTCATCACTAATTTAAAAACTTACGTCAATTTTGAAATTTGTGTTTGAATGTCATGTCATTTCGACAGCTTTTTAAATATTTGACATTCATCACTAATTTAAAAACTTACGTCAATTTTGAAATTTGTGTTTGAATGTCATGTCATTTTGACAGCTTTTTAAATATTTGACATTCATCACTATTTTAAGAACTTACGTCAATTTTGACATTTGTGTTTGAATGTCATGTCATTTCGACAGCTTTTTAAATATTTGACATTCATCACTAATTTAAAAACTCACGTCAATTTTGAAATTTGTGTTTGAATGTCATGTCATTTTGACAGCTTTTTAAATATTTGACATTCATCACTATTTTAAGAACTTGCGTTAATTTTGACATTTGTGTTTGAATGTCATGTCATTTTGACAGCTTTTTAAATATTTGACATTCATCACTAATTTAAAAACTTACGTCAATTTTGAAATTTGTGTTTGAATGTCATGTCATTTTGACAGATTTTAAAATATTTTACATTCATCACTAATTTAACGACTTAGCAAACCTCTTTAATAATGTGGGTTGGTGGCGTCTAGATGGCGTTAATAAATCCACATCACCGTTCGTACAGTTGAAAGTCGCCGACTGAACGCACAACTTGTTAATTTGCGCTACATGTAAATTAAATTGTTAAAATGCATTAGAATTGTGTTGGGTTGGGTTTGATTTGAATAGAGACGAGATGTGCCCGTCTCTAACCAAATCCAACCAAACCCAATCCAACTAAACCCAACAGTTGTTTTTGTTTTAATGGATTGGATTGGGTTTGATTAAAGACGCGATGTGCTAGTCTCTAACCAAACCCAACCTAACTCAACCCAACCCAACCCAACCCAACCCAACCCAGCCGAACCCAACACTTGTTTTTTTTTGGGTTGGGTTAGGTTGGGTTTGGTTAGAGACTAGCACATCGCGTATCTAATCAAACCCAACCCAACGCGTTTTTTTTTCACAGCAGGTTAATCATAAATACTGCTAGATAATCGTCTTCTGTTGGTAATTAATTAATATAGCAATTTAGATATGTAAGGTTGGTGAGAGGTAAGCGTGCTGAAGAGATCAATTTTAGATCATGTTTAATTAACGCCAATGCCTTAATAACAGTAAGAGAAATGCAATCAATTTTTGCAAATGTAGAATGTATGAGTGGTGGTCTGATGAGCTCATAGAGGGCCAAACACCCTATTATTTTCAGTTTTTAATTTTTTGGACAATTTTTTTATTATTTAAAAACATTTTAAACATTGTTTTGCATTTTCTTTGAGGATTTAAAATAATACCATTGTTGTCAATTTTGACATTTTCTAATGTCATCAAAAAATTATTAATTATAATCAACATATAATAAAAAAAAATATTATAGGCATTCTTCTACTTTTGATTTGCATTTTTTTTATAATATTTTCATCAAAATTTTCAAAAATGAACACAACATCAAATATGTCAAATTGTAAAAAAAAACAGTAAATGAACGCTGGAGATGTAAATATTGGAATTTGTTGTAATTTGTTGAATTTTTGAAAATTTGGCGCTTAGAATATTACATTTTATTTTAAATTGAAAACATTTTGTATCAATCCATCTCGATCGATAAATTTATGCGAATTTTTTTTTTTTTTAATTCTTGTTCATTTATAACTTACGTGGAATGAATCAAATTGCAAGTGCAAGTGCAAGTGTAAAATAATTGAAATTTATAAAAAAATAAAAAATTTTAGAATTTTTACTCATTAGCATTTTTGACATTAAATTTTTTACAATGTTACAATTGTATTAGGGTTGGGTTGGGTTGGGTTGGGTTGAGTTGGGTTGGGTTGGGTTGGGTTGGATTGGGTTGGGTTAGGTTGGATTGGGTTGGGTTGGGTTGGGTTGGATTGGATTGGGTTGGGTTGGGTTGGGTTGGGTTGGGTTGGGTTGGGTTGGGTTGGGTTGGGTTGGGTTGGGTTGGGTTGGGTTGGGTTGGATTGGATTGGATTGGGTTGGGTTGGATTCCTAAACTGATGACATTTTTTGCAATTTTTACAATTTGAGTTTTCTTTATGTGTTGGCTATTTTCACCTATTTGGCAATTGTAATGTTTTGACATTTGTTACATCCTAGACATGTTTTAATTTCAATTGTTGACGAACATGTGATAATTATTTGCGTTTTTGGGATTTTTTTTGAACTCCAATACCAGTTTAATTAATTAATGTTACGATTTCTTATTCTCGTTTTATTTAATTTTTGGCCATTCTCGGCGATTATTTCGCATTTGCGTTGTGTGGTCGCGCATTTAATCTGGCCTTCCATCCGCCTAACGCATTTTAAAATCGCTTCCACTCGACCAGCGCGCGTTCGTCGCATAAATCAGAACGTGTTAATTTTTTACGTACAATTAACATTTATGCACGAATAGCGTACGGAGAACGTGCAAGACCAGAATTCCAATCACGTCGTCCGATGCACTCCGACGAGGCGCGCACATCTCGAATTACTCATACTTTCGAGTTATTATGACCATTACGCACACACGATCGTTTTCAACAATTACCGCCGGCGAACGGCGCTATTTTAACAATGGGAGTTTCCCAGCACACGTCAAAATGAGCGGGCGCGATTTGCTCGCCAACTCGATTGAACGATTAAAAAGTCAACGTCGGCATTTTTGCACGAAACGGCCTATGCCAATAAAACAGTTAGATTCCACACGCTCAAGATCAAATCGGTGTACAGTTAGCCGGTTATTAAATTCGTAAAAAATGGATTTTAAAACGATCGAGTTTTGATTGGAGATTTTTTTTTTTTCATTTGCGGGCGTTCCGTTATTTGTCGTTAATGATCGGTTGTGAGATTTTTTAAGAATGGTTGATTTTTCTGTTAAAATGCATACGTGATTGGAATGGAAAAAAAATTGCAAATAAAAATTCGAACGAAAATAATTTAAATTAATTTTATTTGATTTTAGTTAAATTTTCTTTGGTGTAGCACATGGCGTAGAAAGTAGTTGGTTGGACGTTATTTTAATGAATAACTTATTTCAAATTAATTGTAGTTTAAGATAATTAACTTATTATAGCTCATATAATTTTATCATTGAAAAAACTTATTTAAAATTAATTGCAGTTTCAAATTGTTAACTTGATATACATAGTCAGATAAAACTTAGTCCAAGGATTAAATTATTTAAAAAAATGACAGTTTGTGACCCCGAAAAAAACTGGGTATTTTTATTATCGTTTCATTGATTGATATTTCATATTTTTAATTAAGTCGGGCGTCCAGACGTTTGGGACCTTCATTTACTCGGTTTTCGTTTGAACTTTTACCTTCGTTCTTCTGTTCCTTTTCCTACTGATATTTCTATTAATTTGATTCTTGATTCAATTAACATTGGATTGGATTGTGTTGGGTGAACTCGTAGCCCCCCCATCATTTATTATTTCCAACCGTCGACAAAGGAAAAACAACACAAATTAACGCCAGCCACGACGTCCCTCGTCCAGTCTCCAAATAATCCCGATCCCAACGCAAACAACCGACGATGTAAATACTGGGCAAACGGCTCGAATATGTCGACAAAATATTTTCCCCGTTGCAGGACTCCCGGCCGCCCATGATTCATCTGATTAATTCCGCGGGAGCGAGACGCACGGCGACGTTCCGACGGGCGCGACGAGGACGGCGGACGTCACTGCGATGTACTTTTCCGTTTCCGACGTCCAATAAGCATTCTTAATTTGTATGCACCCCCTTTTTATTTCGATTTAATCCGTTCTAATCCCTGTCCGGACGGGGAACGACGGTGACCGTCGTTCGCCAGACGCAGATAGCGAGCGATAACGACGCGTTTATTGCACGCGATAAGTGGTCCGATTGATAAATAAATATTAAGGCGATGATCGGGATTTTCGTCGAATCGAAAAACACGATTCGCGGAAATGGGGATGAGTTGTAAGGGGTGGTTTATTTGCGTTGCGATTGCGAATGTTTAATTATTTGTAATTTATATAAATGAAGGTTTTATCAATCACTGCCGATAAGCAACGCAGAAATATCGATTCGTGGTTGATAATAAAAATAATATATGCCAGATGGTGCCATCACAGATTTTTAATAGCAAGTATTTGGTAAACTGTGTGGATAAAGTAATTGGAAACACAGCGACAGCAAACGGCAATTAATTAATATTTTAATACAACTTTCATGAGGAAAAAAAATGTTTTCTTAGTAATTATTAATAAACTATTTTTTGAAATCAACAGCTTTGTTGGTCGAAACGACCTCTGCAATTATGTAACAGTAAAAGTTTGTGCGTATTAACGTCTAGATGGCGGTGATATTCACACACAAACTTATTGTCAATAATGTTTGCATGACTTGATGCAACTTTAGCGAATGTACGTGGTCTGATGAGTCCATAGACGACGAAACAGCCGTTATTACCTTTATTTTCAAGAATCTGTTTTTCTTTCTCAAATTGTCTCAATGTTTAGCTTCAAAAAGTTAAACCGTTTGATAATATTTCAGTTGGATTGGTTGGATTACACGGGGAAATATTTAAAGTTAGTGAACGATTTAAAATTAAAAATACAAAAAAGTAAAAATTTTTGTAAATTTCAATATGCAATTTTGTTGAGTTTTTTCCAATTTCAATATTGAATTTTTTATTCCTAAATTTTTATTAAATGTTTTTCGAAGAAATTGTTGAACAGGTCAATTTATCTTAAGTAATTGTCGCTTAAAGATCGCATTTTGTTAATAATAATAGAAATATTTAAAATTTGACAGGTTGGCACATAAACTACAGCTTTAACGACTCTGTGGCAGCTTTGACATTTATTTATCACTTTGACAAGTACCTGTCAGTTTCTTCGACGATTAGTCAGTCAGGTTGATAATAGTTTTGTCAGTTTGGAGCACTAGCTAACGGTTTTAATGACAAAGTGTGAGTTAAGTTTTAATCGTCAGTTCACCAGTTCGCTTGAACTTTGACTACTAGTTGACAATTTGACAATTAGCCAACAGTTTTTATAATCAATCACATTAACTTTAACGACTTTGTGGCACTTTTGACACTTATTTATAACTTTGACAAGTAGCTGTCACTTTCTCACTTAGCAGTTAGGCTGGCGATTAACTGTCAGTTAACGTTGAGTAATTCTGTCTGTTTGAAGTTTAACCATTGCATGTAGTTTTGATAATTAAGCCTCAGTTTGATATTCTACCTTTCACGATTATGTGGCAGTTTTAAGATTAATTACCACTTTGGCGACCAACTGTCACTTGGACACTTAACATACAGTTTCACGATTAACCGACAGTGTTGACGGTGTTGCCTATTAACAGATAGCTTGCGGTTTTATCACCAGTCATTAGTTATCACTTTGAGGAACATGTGTGAGTTTGACATTTAACAGCCAATTTGATAATTAACCAACCGCCAGTTTAACGTTTCAATCTAAATCAGATACATTACTGGTAATTTGTCAATTAACTTTAATGTTGACGACTTTAACGTGCGTAACTTTGACAGCTGTCAGTTGGACGTTTAATAGTCACTTTGACAATTAACTTCATTTGACGTTAAAGAGCCAGTTTGATCTTAAACAGTCAGGCTCATGACTAAATCATCATCGTTGCGTTCAACCGATAGTTTTGACAACTTATCATCGCTTTGACAGTATGTTGGACTATTGACTGTTGGTCGTCTTTTTGATTAACCGCCAGTATAGATAATTTTAAGTAGTTTGACGTTTAACCGTCAGTTTTTATAACGAATAATTACTTGACGTTTAACTAAGTTTGACGTTTAATGTTTAACTCAGTTTTGCTTGTAATTGCCACTTTGACGTCCAACTCAGTTTGATGTTTGTCTCAGTTTTACGCTGACCCGCCTGTTCGATAATTAACTTTCACGACCATATTTTCGTTCAACGCGCGGTCATAACCGATCGTTATGGCGATCAACCGACTACGTTGATGACGTTTATCTGCCCGTTAGATATCCTTAAAACTTAAAAATTATAATCCGTTCCGTTCATTAGAATGGGCAAGTATTAGTTATAATTTAATTTGATTGCTCCCGTAAACTGAGAATTTTATAGAAATGACGTAAATTTTATAATTTACGCAGTTTTATGTTTGTGACAATTTTTACAATGTTGGGTTGGGTTGGGTTGGGTTTCGTTGGGTTTGGTTGGTTTGAGTTGTCTTTGGTTGGGTTGGGTTGTCTTTGGTTGGGTTGGGCTGGACTTTGTATTTTGAAGAATTTTGCAATTCTGTTTGACAATTTGCCGCAATTTGACAATTTCCTGCACAATTTTGACATTTCACAATGCATTCGTTACTTTTTTCAAATTTAGAAAAACATGTTTATAATTTCCGTCATTTTCGATGACTTCACAAATTCGTCGATGTTGAGACTTTGAAATTTTGAACGTTTTTGAATTGATTTATTTTTTTTTGTTAACGTTTTAATCTTAATTGGCAAATAATTTCGATAATGCGTTTTTTTATTTTGACTGTTCTTGAGCTGGCGAATGCATCTCGATGGGCTCGTACGTCGTTTTGCTTTGGTTGGATCAAGTTGATTTGCGATCTATAACAACTCAAATCAAATCAACTCAACCGAACCCAATCCAAACCGAACTTATCCCAACCCAACCTAGCCCAACCCAACCCAACCCAACTTCATTGCTATATATTTATTTTTTCGGCAATTTCATTCGAAACTAGTCCTAAACATAAATCGAACGCGCCACAACCCCACCAAAAACAAACAAAAAAAAAAAAACACTCCCACGAACACCATTTCCTTCTTTGACAATAAAATATCGCTCCTTAAAAAAAATACGAATGGAGTACACTGGGTAATATTTACTATAAATACAAACGTGACTTATAACGTGCAAAACTTAAATATATTACAATAGAAATAATTGATTCGGCGCGTCGTATACGGGATATTCCGGCGAGTTTGCAAACATTACTGTTACATAATGATAGCCCAAATATAATTATGAATTTAAATTGTGCGTTACAAATACGATGCGGTGTATTTTATGACTAATTCTGTCAGTTGAGATGTTGGTAATATTGGGGGGGGGGGGGCAATATTATTTAACCAAAATTATTTTATTCACTGATGAGATATATGGTCGCTGTGTTAACAACGAGCGCGGAATGTCTATATTTCAATAAACTAAGATGTTGGTTCTCACCTACATTGACAGGAACTCCAATTGAGAATTTTTCGACTTTACTAATTTTATTCGTCGTGATATATTTTAATTTTTTTTATGTTTTATTAAAATTCGTATCGATGGCTCGATTTGATTTGCATCGATCGATGAGTTGACTGTTTGATTAAAAAAAAAAATCACGGATATGTTTTATGTTTTATTAAACTTTGTGTTGGTGGCTCGGTTCGATTTGAATTTTTCTAATTGTTTTCTGTGTGGTACATGAACCTGCTCGTCGTCCTTGGTGTTTTTTTCGATATTTTTGATTGAGGCTTAATTTTTGAAATTTCGAAAATTTTTTTTAACGTTATATAGTATTTTCCATCGACATGAGATGACAAATATTTATTCATCCAACCGGAATTTTGATTGAAACGGATTTGTATTTAATTATTTAAAGGCGATCGTCCCCAAAATTTGCAAACAATGCACGAACAGCCAGGTCATTATTTTCCGAGTATATTAAGAAATCCTTTTACGAGAACGCAAAGGTCACCGCATAAAAAGCCCATTTGTATACATGTTGCGACATAAGTGCCTACTTATGCATAATTCCGAGTGAATCGAGCCACACAAACTTCGAAATTAACGAATCGAGCCAATGGGGGCCGTCATTCGACGCGGGCCGATTTCGATTGTTCACGGTCACGGCCAACTTTGGCACGTAAGGGCGTTCGAAAATTCGAATCAAAACGTTGTTGAATTTAAAGATCGTACGACGTCCGAGCGCGGGGGACACGAACCGCGCCCATTTTTATTAAAATTAAACGCCTAGTTTCGAGAAACAATGGGAGACGAGCCGCATTAGAGATTCAAAGCCCGTATAATAATGGAATCACGTATTCCGAACCACCCGTCACCATTAGTCACGCCGCTTTTAATTTGAAACGCGCTCCCGTTTATGTTTTATCGTAAAAAGCGCTTAGGGGCGCAGATGCTGTGTTCGAAAATTGGCTTCCTATCGCCGGACTAAGAATAACGACTAAATCGCAAATAATCGCAATCGCGTCGTAAAAATAAACTTCGAAGCTACCTGTCAGATATCTGGTGATTTTTACGCGCGAAGGTTGGCGGCGCTCGTTTAGGATCCGTCGGTCGCACGCACACCACTAAAACCCATCGCAGGATTTCGTTTGATTCTTCGGCGATCGGGACGCAAATTCGTCGCGATTTCAATCGCGAATGTAAAATAAGGCGATGGAATCACATGCGAGGTTTTTCGGGGCGTCGTTGGTGAGATGCGCCGTTAATTTCGGTCGCCGTTCGGCCGAGTTCGTTACATTATCATCGTGTGAAACCGGTCGCTAAAGATTAGTGAGAGTTCAAAGCACTAGATGCTGTACATATCACAGAGAATTCCAAAAGCTTCGGCGAGGCGACGGCGGCGAGTTAGTGTGGTCGATTTTCCCAACAGAACGTACGTTTCGGTGGTAAATAGTGAGAAAGAAAGTCGACGAGGCGTTCGATTGTGGATTGTTCGCGGCGTAGGGGTGCATTCGATCGGGTGGTCGCGGTGTCGATTTTAACGAAGAAGATTCTGTGGTGCAGTGTTGTGGTTTTATTTCGTGGTTTTTCTGACAGAAATTCGACAGTCCGAGCCGCGGAACGCGAAGAACGGTGCTTAAGAACTCGAAGTGGATTAATCTCGCTTGGATTTATGCCGACTTTAAAGCAAGATGTAACAGAATTCGTCGATTAACAGGTACTGTGTTAATTTGTCGCGATTTTCGCCCCTATCGTTAAACGCAAACGGCGTTTAAAAACGTCCGAAAGTTACGTCGACGGCCGTACGAACGATATTCGGGCAATTTGTCGCCAATTCACCGTCCGAATGGGATATTTTCGATTATATATAATACCTGTTTTCCGACAAAATGGCGGCCAAGTCCTCTGTATGTTTTATACCTATATATAAAAAACAAGAGGTGTGCACGGCATTCCAGATCATTTATAAACTCAGTAGGCTACGACGAACAAAAGAACGCGATTGTATTTTATGCGTTTTTACGTGAAATCCCGCAAAGTCGTCGCCGGTGCCGCATATTAATTCGTCGTCGGTCGCTCGCCGCGAACTACTCGAAATTTCCTTTAGTTTTTATTGCTTTTCACCGATCAACCTGTCACATCGGATCCGTTGCGACGATACGCGCTCGAAAAAAATTAACGAGTGCTCCGCGGAGCCGATGTTTGCTCGCTCTTAGCCTAGGAGTGAGTTTATCCAAATCAAATATTTACAAGGAGTGTTTACTTTAAATTTATTGTATGTGCTCGACGACGGATTTATGGGCGAAATTTCTCGTTTTTTGCCCGTAATATGTCGATGGCGAAAGACGAGACGAGACTTTTTTTTTATTTAATAAAAACATCGGTTTTTTCCGGAGTTATTTAATAATGCATTTCGACGTACTACACGGCTCCCTACGGAATTCGATGTATTTTGTCGGGGGGTGTTTTAAAGTCTGGAATTTCGACTTCGGTTGATTGTCGTTGGCGGCGAAAACGAACGATAATTTACGTGGGTGAAATTTACGTTTGCAAATTGCGAAACTGCTGGGGTCGTTTTTTCCCCCGTTTGGTAGTAAATTGGAAATAAAATTAAACAAAGTTACCCCTCACCACACACTATCACTGTATGTGTGATGGTTTGCGGTGAGGGTAACTTTGTTTCATTTATTTTTTTTCCAGGATCTAAAATTAAAATAAAATTTTTATTTAATTTTTTTTTTTAATAAAATAAAAATCAACTCATCGTCGACGTCTATAAGTTCTTATAAAATATTTTTTTCGTCGCCGTTCGTCGGTTGCGATTTCCCGATTGTTTCTAGAAACGCTTAACGACTGTGGCGGCTACTGTAAATCGCTTTTGAGCTGTCAATGTAACATGATAGACGCGCGATGTTTAATGGGTCTTTAAGCCGTCGTTAAATCACGACCAAAGAGAACTTAATTGTTTCGAAGTGTGGTCAATTGACAGACTGCAAGCAACCGCGCGTTCAATTATTTCCGATCTCGTTGAAACGCGACCGCGATTCGTCGCCGATTTTTCGTTTTTCTTGCTGATGAAAATCCAACCGGACGTCGATGTGCAATTATTTGTTGTAAGTTTATATTTTTTTGGTAGTCATGAGTCGCCGTAGATTTGCGAGAATCCGGCACTGTGTCGGATTTAAATTGGGAAAAAAATCATTCAATGTGGATCGGAGGGACTACAAATTTTCAATTCAAGTTGAAAAACTTTATTTAAAGGGAAATTTTTATCGGGTCGGGTTGGCGTTGAAAATAATTTCAAGAGTTTGGGCGCCGCTTTTGAATTAAATTGATGAAGAAATTAAAATGAGTGCCGAAAATTTTTACTTGAAATAATTTAAAGGAAAATGTTTATCGGGTCGGGTTGGCGTTCAAAATTATTTAAAGAATTGGGTGCCCCTTGCTATACTCAGTGACATATAAACTGCACCACCTAGAAGGGGTGGGAATTTTTGGACCAAATTTGGCAGGAATAGTGGACTGGTCCAGGGAAATAGTTGATTAAAATTTGAAACCCAATCATCAAGTAGTCATGGAATTTTTGACGTTTGTGTCATTTTTTAGAGGTGGTGATAGACGAGCAATTATCGAGTCATTTTTTGAATTTGTTCCACTTTTTCGGATCCCGTTCTTTAGTTTCAAGTGTTTCAAGTGTTTAACGATGCCTAGAGGAAGGAGACCTCAAGTTTACCAGCAGTTGTGTGACTTTGACCGAGGGCGGATTGTTGGTTTACGAGAAGCATGTTTTTCGTTTAGAGAAATCGGCAACCGTTTGGGACGGCACCACTCAATAATGCGTGTTTATCAAGAGTGGTCTGAACATGGGGTTGAACGTCGGAGAAGAGGCACTGGGCTCAAAGACGAAACAATGAACGTCAAGATCGCCGCTTAAGACTAATGGCCTTGAGAGACCGATTCTCTACAACTAGATCAATAGCTGATCAATGGTTAGGTGAACAAGGTCGTCCGATAGGCTTGCGAACAGTTTATCGTCGAATAAGAATCTTTGGCTTGCTGTCTTACCGCCCACATCTTGTGCTACCCCTCACTGCTCAACATCGCCAGGAACGTTTGGCCTGGTGCACGGAAAGACTTCAATGGAACTTGGAGTGGCATCGAGTTGTCTTTAGTGACGAATCGCGATTTTGTTTAGGAATGCATGATGGTCGGATGACTGTTAGACGAAGACGTGGAGAAAGGCGCAATCCTGATTTTTCGATTGCGAGGCATGTTCACCGAACTGTGGGGTTGATGGTGTGGGGAGCTATTGCTTACGGCAGTAGGTCACCCTTGCTCTTCATTCGGGGCAGTATGACCACCCGATGCTACATTGACGAAGTGTTAGAACCACATGTCCTTCCATATCTTCGAGGGCTGGAAGACCCACTTTTCCAGCAAGATAATGCACGACCTCACGTAGCCAGAGTTTCTCTTGACTTCTTTGAAGAGGCCAATGTTAATCTTTTGCCTTGGCCGCCAAGATCTCCCGATTTGTCGCCCATTGAGCACGTGTGGGACATGATGGGTAGAAGATTGAGGAATCTACCGAACCCACCGTTGACAATAGAAGCATGAAGTACCGGCTGCTTGGGATGCCATAGCCCAAGAAGACATAGATCACCTGCTGGAATCAATGCCAAGGCGGGTCAATGAGTGTATCAGAAATAGGGGCGGACCAACACATTATAAGAAGAAAAATCAAAAAGATGAAGTGTTTTCTGTATCAAATTTTAATCAATTGTTACCTTAGACTAGTCCAATGTTTCTGCCAAATTTGGTCCAAAAATTCCCACCCCTTCTAGGTGGTGCAGTTTATATGTCACTGAGTATATTTTGAAAAATATCCACATTTATATTTATTTGGCAAATATTTAGTTTTTTTACCAATTAATTAATTTTCCAATAAAGTCAAAAGCTGAAATAAGATTTGCAATAAAAGATGAACAGGAAAAACCAATTGAAGATAAATAAAGCGAACATCACGAACGCAATTAAAATTACTCGTGTAACGACCAATAATGAAAAAAATTCGCATGGCAACATAATTTGGTAAAAATAATGAAATGAAACGTTCCCAACAAAAACTACTGAAACGCTCCGTTCGTTGTCGTCGTCGTCGTCGTCGTCGTCGCAACCTTCGCCCGGACGAAAAAAAAAACAAAGGCGCTAATCTAAATTAACAGGCTTACGAAATAATCTAATTATTTCTTGTGTGCCGCGCGTAAAAATCGTCTTCGAGCGGACAAAAAGTGCAAAGTTCAACGGCTCGTAATAACAGAACCGGGGCGAGATGACGCGCTCCGTCGTCACCGAAATCGAAACAACGTCAAAGTGTCCCCTCTAATTGGTAATAAAGGCCGAAAACGGCGCATACCAAATTGTTCCACGGCCGTAACATAATTGATAAACGCAGGCGATAAACGTTAGTAAAGATATATGACAGCGTTGAAATGTTGGTATTCTCTCGTTATCGGGCAGTTTTAATTACCACATTGTTAAACCGTACGGTAGAAAAAAAAACAAGGTTGGGTTAGTTATCTATGCGCGTATGAAGTTGTGCTCGGACATTTGTGAACGAAAAACGGGGACATAAATTTATCGCTTTTTTTCAATTCGGTTTAGACCACACGCACGTGTTTTTTTTTTTTTTTAGATAAATGGTTATACAAACAAACAAAATTTAATCCCAGATCTCACTGCGTGAATAAATTATTCGAACGATGCAGCTGGGCATGAGCCAATGGGATGTTTATTGGCGGTCGGGATCAGTGGCGTGGCTTGAGATATTGCTATGGGGCGCAATTTGCGTAGTTTAATTTGTTGAATATAAAAAAATTGAACTAATGAATGAGTTAAAGGTACATAGAAATAATAAATAAAAATTAAACGACTGGAAACAACACCAGACAATTTCCCAACAAGTCAACAATGTAAAAATTTCATAATCGTTATGTAATTGTTTAAACATTGAAATTATTAAAAACTGTGATCGAATGATTGAAAATTCGAATAATTAAATTACATAAAATTCAAACAATGTAAAAATTTGATTAAACTTCAAATTTAAAAAGGTTTTCAAATGTTGAAAAAATTAAATAATTTGGAATTTTACCGACTAGATTGCATGTTTTTATTCTATTGGCGTTTTCGACAATTTTGACTTTTCGATAACACATTTTGGAGAAAGTGGACAAAGATAACAAATTTGTCGAAGATTCAAATTTTTTCGAATTGTTAATTTTGTAAAAGTCGCGAAAAGGTCCATAATTATCTAAAACACCTCAAAGCCACAAAACGCAAAAAAATTGAAGAAATTTGAAATATCCTAATAATATCAAAATTAGTATAATTGTGGTGAATGTTATTGTTGCTTAAAACACCGAAAATCCGAACACCTAAGAAACATTAAAATTGCAAAAAGCATTTTTTGTTATTGAAATCACATTTTTTTTCAAAATTATCTGAAATTCGTGACCGAAACAATAGTCAAAGTTGTCGAAAACGGCAAAGCTATTAAATCTGCAACAATTGTACCAAATGCAAAAAATCTTCAAATTTGTCGAACAAGTCGCAATTTTTTCAAAATTATCTAAAATTCGCGATTGAAACAAACAACCGTCAAAGTTGTCGAAAATTATCAAATCTATAAAATTGTGGGGCGAATTAAAATTATCAATGTTGTCTTCGTGAGCATGAGAGCTTCGTGCATCCGGAGGCGAGTACTTTTATCGGCGACTGATCATTATTATATAATTTAAGTGACTATACACGATTTTCAGTGTTCACAAAGCTATAATTTACTCAAGGTACGAATACTGCCATAATTGTTAATAAAAATTCAAATTATTGTACTACCTTACAGAAAATTAAGGCCTTATGATTATTTTTTTTTATCAATGGACTCTAAGTAAAGCTGTTGAAGATTGCGAAAAAAATTAGTGCAAGGAAATATTAACAATTTCGAAAAATACAATTCGAAAATGCAAAGAAACTGCAGAAACCGCCAACATTTCAAAAATGTCCCAATGGTTTATACATTTTTGCACATTTTGTTTCCATGAAAAAGTCCCAAAACATGAATCGATGCCGAGCAATTTTCTTAATTTGATTGGGTAATTAAAAATACTAGAATTATTTAAAATACAAAAATGTCAATAAGTACAAAAAAAAATGAAATACATATTACAAAGTTAAAATAGTAACCGTTCCGTTACAGAAAATGTCTAGGTTTTCAAAAAAATATCGATGCATGAATTTTTGAAGATTTTGTTCCGTTTGAATTTTTTGTAGTCGTTGAATTTTAAGACGATGCCAATGTTTAAATGTGTTGGTACTTGAATTTGTTTCATCTTCATCTTTTGAAATGAAATGAATTATGGAAATGATTTAAAAGATCAAATGACAAAAACTGTGTTCTTTACAGATTTTGACAGCACAATAAAAAGTGTCAATTGAAAATAAATTTCAATGAATAGCTGTTTCGCTCTGTCTGAGCGCATCAGACCACCATACATACATAGGCTGAAAGTGTATCAAATTATGCAAGCAAAAGTAACAAATAGTTCGTTTGAGTATTAGTGTTATCTAGACGACAATACACCCACTGAACTATGTGGGTTGGGTTGGGTTCACCCACTGAACTATTTGGGTATTGACCTTTTGTAACTCAGTATTGTAACAAAACTATTTAAAAATAAGAAAATAAAAGTTCGATGCGTGAATTGAAAATGTTATTTTTTGTACGTTTTGTATTTGTTGAATTTTGAAACTATTTGAGTATTGGATTTTTGGTCGTTTTTGAATTTTATTAATGTTGATGAGTTGATGTTGATGAGTTGATGAGTTGATTTGTTTGAAGTTTCGCAAATTTAATAATTTTTTGAATTGTTTAAACTGCACGGAATGCAGAAATGATATAATAATATGAAAATTATTTAAAAAGTGAGCAATTTTAAAATTGCCAAGAGTAAGCACTCGACAAAATAATTAAAAAAAGTATTCAAGAAATGAAAATGTTGCAATTTTGTGCATATTTTTAATGTTTTCATTTTTCGTATTTGTTGAATTATGAAACAGCAGTTTTGAAATTTTCCAATATTTTTTTTTGTAAAAAAAAACGTCACGTTAATTGAACTCAAAAAATGCAAAAATTTTTAAAAAATTCAAAAATGTCTAAAATTGAAATGTTGATTAAGTTCAGTTTTTATCGGTTTAAAATTTTGTCAATTCGTTGAATTTTAAAAATTTTCATTACCTTTTGGAATATTTTTTTAATAATTGTTAAGAAATCTTAATTTTCGAGTTGTTTAGAATTTTTTGATTTCGAGATTTTGACAATTTTTTGAATCGATGAAAAATGATAAAAAAGTTTACGAAATGGATATGTCGATGGATGAATTTGGAAAAAATGACCAATTAATTAAATTAAAAAAAACTACAAAAACGCAATAATTGCAAAATGTTAAAATTATGACATTTTTCGAAATGTTAACATTTTTGGAAATTCCTCAACACGGTGCTAGTTAAATGCTAAAAATACTGGAAATATTGGAATTCCCTAAAATATGAAAATGCCAATAAGAACAAAAATTGCAATAGTAATGAAAGTCAAATTTTTAAATTTTTGAAAAAAAAATTTAATTGTTTAAAGTACATATTTTTGGCATTTTAAAATATTGATGTTTGAATAAATCTTTCGTAAGAAAAAATAAAAATAATTACGGCTAATAATGTATCCTACAAATAAACAATACACCTTGCCGTTTTCCAGGGCTTTAACAATTTATCTTGTAGATAAATTAATTGCTATTTTCATGACTTTATGAGCCAACCTTATGCATATAACCCTCGTTGTAAATAAATTATTAACCTTACCCATTTTTACGACGTGTAATATTAATATTGATTGAATCTCTGAAAAAGTTTCTCATTCGCGGCACCCAGGGAACATTAGCATACAAATAAATGCGTAATCAAAATGTGAAATTGCATTGCAGACATTCACGAAATGTATTCAAAATATAAAAAAAAACATAAATAAAATCTATTGGTCTGGCTGGAAAAGCGCATTAAAATTTGAATAAAACTGATTGGTTTAGGGATTAAGGAGGCAAAACAAAGGAAAATAAAATGCAGTTGTTATCGTAGGCTTTCGTCGATGTAATACGTCGACGTTTGTTAAATAAATATGGCGTTATTTCGCAGAATTATTTAATACATTTCTGGTTGATATTTTATTTTAAATTATGGGCTTGGTATATTTTTTAAGGTTTCGGACGTCGATTTCGATCACTGTTATTAATTTCGTTTGTTGGTTTTTTTTTATTGCCGGTGTCGCAACGCATTCTCCGATTGATTCAGCGAACACACGCTCCGGAGAATTACAATATTTATCGGGAACGTTACGAAACGCTTTAAAATCCGAACGCGCGATAAACCATTCATACGGAAACGCATTAAAACGCAAAACCTGTTCCGAGATATGCAACAAGACGGCCGCGCGGCGGCGGCGGCGTCCAGAACAAATAAATCATAAATCCGTTTCGATAATTACAGAAAATCGGGACGAACGCGGGCGAGATCGACGAACGGGGCCCGAGATTTCGAGATTCCGCGCGCGCGGGACCGGAGACCACCTTTAACCGAAAATTCTACTTTCTAGGCAGAAAGCACAAAAAAGCTGAACTCAACCATGAAATTATAGATTGCGTCAGTTTATTTCGCGGCACGTTCGCCGTCCGTCCTCGTCGCTCCGCCGGCGCCGCCGGGCCCCCGGTCTCCGTCGCTCCCGCGTGGACCCGCCGACGAACGGGACCGAGAGCCGCCCGGGATCCATTCATTAAAAATACAAAAAAGATGTAATTTTCAACAATGACTCTGCTTTTGTGCGCGTACTGGATTTTAGTGTTTTATTAAAACTGCAGAGAGCGTCGTTTGCCGTGCTGTTAAAATTGTTCTCGGTCGCATTATAATATTCAATAAAAAAAAAACCCGGGGCATTCGTTCTGACATCTTTGTGTTCGGTTTTTTCCGTCCGTTCGAGCTCGGAGCTTAAGTACAAAGGACCGCGTCATCTAATGATGTGAACGCACAAAACTAGAACAAACGGACGCATTTTTTGGACTTGGAATTATCCGAAATTACTCATGTTCGATATTTTCCTTTAACGTTCGTTTCGCATCGCAGCGGCGTAACTGGAATAATTTACGACGGGCGCAGCGGACGTTGTTATTACCGGCGGAATTATATGCGATTTTTGAACGCCATTTGAAAATCTTGCGTCGTACGCCATGCATTTTGTGATCATCCATCATCCGCGCCTCGTAAAAGTTTTACGACGCGCTTAAATACGTCATAAGTAGTCGTTAAAAATAAATGGAGTTTTTCCTTGTCGTTAAATTTCCACTTGGAGTGGGTTTGTGATTGAAAAGTTCTTGGCGAACACCAGTTTGATTCGCAACACAATTAAAAACTGTTACATGTCCATTAGTTCTCTGTTCATTGGCAACGCCCTGCGTATAGATTCATCTCGTAGAAATATTTTCGTTTCGCCACGAATATCGACCTGACGATAATTCAAATTGTCATGATCGTGTGCGTAAGATCTACGTGTTAACCGAGGTGAGTACCTGCATTGATACTTACAAACTATATTTGGTACGCGAATGGACAAGATTTTCAACGTTCACGACGTTATGGGCGTCAACAGCCAGTTTCACACGCTACGTACAAATTAAAAAACACCGGAACGCAATCACGATTGCCGAATTTCGTAGTCACGTGTTTTGGGATTGAGACATTCCACCAATAGTCAACTTCTATTCAAACTTCACGCACTTGTGTGGGGAGACGCATCATTATATCTAATGGGTAAACGGATCTTAAGCTATAATTTATTCAAATAATTTTCTAATACGTACATCGAACGTATTACGTGATATTTATCAAATATTATAATTTCTACGTCACAATCACCAAACAACAAATTAATGATAAACACTGTTTGTGGTGAACAATTTCCTCGTCGTTCTCTCGACTTTAGCAATCTATCTCGCATATAAATAATCTCTTCGTCGTTGTTACGACTTTAACAGCTTACCCTTCGAGAAATCCTCGCTGGGACACGTATAATATATCCTATAAATATTCTAATGACTTAATATCGATGTAGCCAAATCCCCCCCCCCCCATTCCTCCGTTCTAACAACTTTATCATAGCACCCTATAAATAAAGTTACTCCGTACTCATGATTTAGCAATTTAGTTAAGATAATCAACAACGTCGCCATTCTCACGATGTCCTCGACATATTTTATTAATAAACGAACCCTGGCCATTATTACGACTTTAACGATCTTCAACGACGTAGTGGTTTAATACGGCGTTGTTAAAAATCTATTCTAAAGCTAATTAAAATGGCAATCAACCATATAATTGTCCCAATTAAGAAGAAATATATAAAATGTTAATTTCTTTTATTGGAGTGGAGGAAGTTTCAATGACGTCAAAAAAAACGTAGAGGAATTATGTGATCCTCACGATTCGATTTTGTGGTTGTGGTGTTCCAACTGTCAAAATTTACACATATGTTTTTATTATGTACGGTGCATACGTTTTGCGGGCTTATCGTCGATTGAGTGCTGTGAATTTTCGACTCTGATTGGCAAAAATCTGACAAAGTACGCCCACCAACGCAATTGTCAAATTTTGTTGGTGTATTTTTCAAAATACACGCGCTTACAACTATGCTTAATGTGACCTAAAATAATAAATTTTGAAGAAAACGAAATAATTTTCGTTTTTTGAATTTTAATCGAATTTGCATATTTTTTCAATTTATATTGCGTCAAAACTTAATGATTACAATTTCGATTCTGTTCGTATCCCCGCTTCCCACTCCATCGGTTAACTGGCTGTTTGTGCTAACGGAGACATCTCCGTCCATTCATTTAGCGATTTCTTTTTTCACTACACCAGTATGTAATTTTTTATTGCACACATTTTATTTTAATATTTTTTATATCCGTTTCTTCGTTTCTCGCCTCTTTCTTTTATGTATCTGTTACTTGTAATAACATTTAATGTTATTAATAATGATGTTTATATTTATGGGTTTCTTGCAAATATGGAATAAAAAAATATCTATCAATACTTCATTTGGGTAATTCAAAATAGCATATTATGTACGAAAAGCAAGGTATTCATACAACTCATTATAATCGTTTAAAATGTTATCTTCGTGCGCATGAAATCCACATACTTCCCGAGGTGAGTACTTGTGAGACTTTCAACGTTCGTGAAATATTTTCGTTGGAAGTTTCATCGTGAGGTACAATTCATCGTGGAAAGTTAACATTGTGATTGGATAGGGGTGGGTTGAGTTGGGTTGGATTCGGTTGGATTGGGTTGGGTTGCGTTGCGTTGCATTGGGTTGGGTTGGATTAGGTTACATTTATTTTTTCTCACGATGAATTTTCCTAAAATAAAAAAAAAATATTGTTAAGCGAGTAAATCTTCACGAATAACAAATATCCCAAACGTCATCGTGACTTTAACGATCTAAGAAATAAATATTTTTTCACCGTTCTACACCGCTTTAAGGCAGACTTAATTATACACAACTTGCGACATTATTAACTCAGTTTTACGTGAGATCTGTTTTCATTAATCTGTTTGAGTTTTGTTTTAATTGTCATTTTATTGTCGTTTGGTTTCTTTAGTTCTTGCTAGTTTGTGTTCGAGTTCGATTTTTTTCTTTATTATTTTTTTCTTATTTATAATAATAATATTTAATGTAATTGTATAATTGTTTGTTTTTTATGCGTTTGTGTCGTCAGTTGGTATTTATTTCTTCTTTCCGTTTGATTGGTTGTTTGCCGTTTTATGTTCTTTATCTTTGTTTTTTCTTTAATGTGAGTTGGTGTGAAACGTGTTTTCATTATTTTTAATTTAACTTCAGTTTCGTTTCAATTGTTTTGGATTTTTTTTAATAATTTTCATCTTTGTTCTGATTTCTTGCTTCTGCCGCAAAAACTTATCTTTCACCTTTGATTTGGTTTTAATTGGTCTATGTTATTGTTTTTCTTTTTTATTTTTCTTCATTTCTTAAATATTTTTTTGTCAGCGTAAATTATTATTATTAAATTAAATGCAGTGTAATATCTGAGATATTTAAAGACATAACTGATTCAGATGATAAATTAGAAAAATACAATTTCCTCACCGTTTCTCAAGGCTTTAACAAAATCTATAAATAAAAAACGCCCTTGCCGTATTCACGATTTTAACCATCTGTACTATAAACATTGCTATTCCTGTTCTACCCGGCTTTACTAATCCTTATTTTGCTACTCCAGTTAATCTAAATGTACACGAGTTTTAATGTTAGGTAAGCTAAAAAGAAAAGTTTTCATTTCTACGTCACAATTAAAAATACTTAAACAAATGGCTATTAATTAAAGTTAGACGTCATATAAATAAACTAATAGCATCGCAATTTTTACGACTACGCCATACACGGCTTTAAAAAACGACGTATAAATAAATTAACTACGTTGTTCTCACTCCTATTAGAACACGATGGATTAAATAACGCCCTCGCCGTTTTCGTGGCTTTAGCAATCCTATCGCAATACAACTTTGCTATAAAATTTACAACTGTTAGCCGATACACCATGGACTTCCGGTCTTTGGTTCAGTTGTATCGAGTTGATTAATTTATATTTTTGATTCAATTCTTTAATTTTGTTTTCGATCACTCATTTGATTTTTATTTCGATTATGGTTGTGTACCCCCTGCCATTTCATAACGACGTCAATGCAGTTGAACTACAACCAGTGTACGACTCGACCCCTTTTATTTCTTGCGGAGTCCAAGACGTAAAAGACATAAATTTCCGCCGCAGTTAGCTGCAACAAATTATCCATAAAAGAGACAAACGCGCAAACGCACATATCAGGGTAATAAACTGCAATTACTAGACGGTTATTGTTGAACGTACGAGCCCACGTTGAATGCAAATGAATATTATAAGAGTGTAATAATGGAAACGAATCACGTGCTACTTACATTAGCATTAATTATCACGTACAATTAACTCTTTTGTCTGGTTTAAGTGGAGCGGTGACGGGGGGGGCGGGGAAGGGTGGCCGAGGTAAAATTATTTGTATGAACGGAACTCCGCAAACAACTTGTTGCAGTTAAAAAAGTTGCGATAGCAAAACGTTCATCGGTTTTGTTTTTCGTGACGGGAGTGATTTTTTTTTTAAATCGATCGAAGTGCACCGTTGATTAAATTTCCTTGGCGTTAGTCACTGTTAAAGCAAAGGTTAAATGGGTAGCAATGTTAACTTGTCTATTGTTATTTATTTACTCGCAATAAGAATGAAAATAAAGATAACGAATTTTTCGACCTAGTCACTTGTGGAATTTGAATTTTTGCATTTTTATTTTATTAATTAGAACTTTCGATTTTCTTTTTTCAATAAATTACTTTTTGTTTTGTTCCATTCATTTACTTGCAGTTTATTTGGATTTTATTTTTGCTTCATTTTTAATATTTCCTGTCAATGAATTTTTTATTTTTATTTTACTTTCGATTTCAGTTATTTCGGTTGTCTATTTTATGTCTTAATTTAAATTTATGGTTGAACCGTTTTCATTATTTTTTCTTAATTATTCTTAATTACTTTTCATGTCGTTGTTAATTTAATTTCTTTATTCGTTGGATTTTGCCTTTGTTTGTGTTTCAGTTTTGGGTTTAACTTTCTTGATCTTGGTCCCACTCTTGGTCTTTTTCTTTCAGTTGTTCTAGGACTTAACTTAATCTCGATTTTGTCTTTTCTCTTTACCTTTGTCTTGTCATTGGTCTTGATTTTAACTTTGGTTTGGTTAAGGTTTGTTGATTTGTTTTTTTATTGGATGATTTCCTTGTTGGTCTTTTGATTTCCTTCATAATTCAGTTCCCTTTGTTGGATTTGCATTTGTTTTGTTTCAAATTTTATTTTTAATGATAGTTTATTGTAATTTCCAATCCCATCTTGTGCCTGGTTTTGTTTTCATCAGTTGTCTTGTCTTCATCTCCTGTCTGACTTTATGTTTCTTTGTCTTAGAGTTTTGGTTTGATATTGGTCCTGGTCTTTGTATTTGTCTTTTCGTTTTCTCCTTGGCTTTTCCTCGATCTTGATCTTTTGCGTTTCAATTTTTTTTAAGATTTGTACTTTCATTTTGAGTTTTAGTTTGACGTGAACTTTGACCATGGATTTGATTTTAACGTTGAGATTGAGTTTGGCTAGTTTTGATTTTAATTTGACTTGATCTCGAACTTACTTTTGACTCTCGTTTTGGATTGGATTGGATTTTGATTCAATTTCATTGCTATTTTCAAATTTTGGTTTTTGTCTTTCTGTTTGACTTGAACCTGTACTTAATGAGGTCTTAGGTCATTAAGTAAGTCTACGACAGTCTACGACAATGACGTTCAATTGTGTCACAACGAGTCTGGGTTAAGTTGGATTGGGTTTGGTTGGATTGGGTTAAGTTGGGTTGGGTTAGCTTAAATTGGGTTGGGTTAGGTTTGATTTGGTTGGGTTGTGTTGGATTGGATTGGTTCGAGTTTTTTGCTCTGCTATCATTCGCATCGTAAATGTTCCATAGAAAGATTGTTCCAAAGAGCGAAGCGCGAAGTGTGCGCGAACTTCCTTTTTTATAGAATTTCTTGGACTTGTCGAAAATTGTCTAATACTTAATTGTGTCACAACGAGTCTGGGTTAAGTTGGATTGGGTTTGGTTGGATTGGGTTAGGTTTGATTTGGTTGGGTTGTGTTGGATTGGGTTGGTTCGAGGTTTTTTGCTCTGCTATCATTCGCATCGTAAATGTCCCATAGAAAGATCGTTCCAACGAGCGAAGCGCGAAGTGTGCGCGAACTTCCTTTTTTATAGAATTTCTTGGACTTGTCGAAAATTGTCTAATACTTAATTGTGTCACAACGAGTCTGGGTTAAGTTGGATTGGGTTTGGTTGGATTGGGTTAAGTTGGGTTGCGTTAGCTTAAATTGGGTTGGGTTAGGTTTTATTTGGTTGGGTTGTGTTGGATTGGATTGGTTCGAGTTTTTTGCTCTGCTATCATTCGCATCGTAAATGTCCCATAGAAAGATTGTTCCAAGGAGCGAAGCGCGAAGTGTGCGCGAACTTCCTTTTTTATAGAATTTCTTGGACTTGTCGAAAATTGTCTAATACTTAATTGTGTCACAACGAGTCTGGGTTAAGTTGGATTGGGTTTGGTTGGATTGGGTTAAGTTGGGTTGGGTTAGCTTAAATTGGGTTGGGTTAGGTTTGATTTGGTTGGGTTGTGTTGGATTGGATTGGTTCGAGTTTTTTGCTCTGCTATCATTCGCATCGTAAATGTTCCATAGAAAGATTATTCCAAAGAGCGAAGCGTGAACTTCCTTTTTAAAGAATTTCTTGGACTTGTCGAAAATTGTCTAATACTTAATTGTGTCACAACGAGTCTGGGTTAAGTTGGATTGGGTTTGGTTGGATTGGTTTAAGTTGGGTTGGGTTAGCTTAAATTGGGTTGGGTTAGGTTTGATTTGGTTGGGTTGTGTTGGATTGGGTTAGTTCGAGTTTTTTGCTCCGTTATCATTCGCATCGTAAATGTTCCATAGAAAGATTGTTCCAAAGAGCGAAGCGCGAAGTGTGCGCGAACTTTTATACAATTTCTCGGACTTGTCGAAAATTGTCTAATACTTAAATCCAACTCAACACTCATAGTTAGTTTGAGCGTTGCCTCCGTTTGCATTTTGCTCTCGACCTAAATAATTAGTCAAACTAAAAAAGTAATAATTAACAAACAAAAAAATCGTACGCTAATTATTAATAATATAAAATTTTTCAATCACTGTAAATTAGAAATAGTTGAATTAAACAAAAAATGTATCAAATAAAGTTGAAATTAGCTCGGCTGGCAGTAAGTTTTATTTAATTGGCGATATATTTGGTTTTTAAACTTTTTACAACAATATAAGTTGAAATTACTTCCGGTGATAGCAAGTTCAGTATCAGTTAATAATATGTTAAAGAAAACAGCAGTTTTGGTTGGTTGTCTGTGCCCTTAAAAGTTTTAACTTATGAATCTTTTCCACGACGCCTGCTAATACGTAGTATAGCCCATAAAATGTGGTTTAAACCAACAAAGCGTCGAGTGTGTATGTCGTCGCCTTGCCTTTTGTTACTTCTTTGCATTTAAGTGTGGTGTTTACGTATTTATATTTATGTATGTATTTATGTATGGGCATTTGCCTTTTATGTCCAACGTCCAATATTAAAGCTACACATGGGTCTTACTGTGAAAATATAAAATAAATATTTTTCCAACATTGTAACGTTGACCTTCCACGTCATCTTAGAAAGTAGATCATATACGAGTTCATGTCTGTTTTCAAACATTTTTGGACAAAATAGTAACAAAATTAATCAAAGTTGTAATTTTTTGTCGAAAATATGAAGAATGCTAAGATTGCCAAACAAACTATTTGGTTCAATTTATTCTGCGTTTTCTTCAATAAATTTTTTGATCCTCGGTAATCAATTAATCGAATTTAATTTGTTTGTTTTTATTTGAAATTTTTTCGCAATTGTTTTTGGATAAATCGCAAAGCAAGTTTGCGCATCACCGCGCACCGCCTAATTGCCCTCTAACGCTCTTCGAAGACAGTTTTTTTTTGCAGCGGCAGCTCTAACTGTTCGCCTCGAAATAGCAAAGTCACGACATTTTTCTCCACAATCGCGATTACTTACGCTCCTTTGTGCCGGCCGCGGATTTAAATTTCCCTGCTCCACCTCACGAAAATAACGAACGGCTTTAACGGGACGATTCCTCCGAATTTACAGTTTTAACGATCGCCCGGACAGTACGCTCCGCGCGATTTTTTGCGGCTCGCGCTTTTCGCGACGAGAAACGCGGAAGGGGAAATTAACTCACTCGGGCGTCCGGGGCGATTCACTTTTGAGCACTTTTTCCGAAATTGGAATTACTTATTTAGCGTCCCCTATCTTTTGTGTGCAGATCAAAGGTTTCGGCGACAAAGACGGGGGGTGCGCGTCGGGAGGGGTCGCACGGCCGAGGGCCGGAGCGGCGTTTTTAAGCACTTGTGTCTTCACTTGGGGAACAACGCGAATTTCGCTTAGTTGATTGTTTCGTTTCGCCTGTAAACAGTGTGGATGAAAGTAGGAAAAATTTGATCGTTAAGTCGGGCGTGAGATATACGGGGTTGCTCATGTTTTGTGAGAATTAATATGAACTTATATCAGGCAAGGTCAAAAATATCAAAATTAGCAATATAGCAAAATCTTCTCTAAATGGCAAAATTTCCTAAATCGTCAAAATAACCTATCTTATCCAAAATACAAAAAATGGATAACTATCGAAGTTGCAAAAATATCTGTGACATTTAGAATTTTTGTTTGGAATCGGTTGGGTTGTTTTTTTTTTTAAATTGATTATAAAATCAATTAAAAAAACCCGAAGTTCGCGCACACTTCTCGCTTCGCTCTTTGAAACAATCTTTCTACGACATTTACTATTCGAATGATAACAGAGCAAAAAAACTCGAACTAACCCAATCCAACCCAACCCAACCCAACCCAACCCAACCCAACTCAAACCAACCCAACGAAACCGAACTCATTTTAATCAAAAATTATATTTTTGTAGTTCCGTGCATTTTTGATAATTTTACAATCTTTTTTTGGGTTGCATTTTCTTAATTCAATGAAGAATTAAAGCAAACTCACTCGACCCATTCCAATCAAACATTGTCTAAACGCCAAAGATTGTTCAATTATCAAAAAATCATGATGCAGGTCGATATGTACCGTCGATTCGATTCCGTTAGCAAATTTAATTCTCAACTACATTGTTTATATGTTGTTATCGTACGTCGAGCAAATTTTGCAGCGTTTCGAACAACATCGGGTGACGCACCGAACATCATCATCGTCTGGAAAATTCATCGTGGAAAGTTGAAATTGTGATTGGGTTGGGTTGGGTTGAAATGAAAAATTCCTAAAAAATTATAAATATTAGTTAAAATTAATCCCAACCCAACCAAACAGTATTAGTCGTTCTACATTTTTTGATCTCCTCTCATCCTTCTCTCACATCAACTTCCTTCCATCTAATGAATTTACGAAATATTGTGCAATTTTTTACCGTCGATTCGATTCCGTTAGCAAATTTAATTCTCAACTACATTGTTTGTATGTTGTTATCGTACGTCGAGCAGATTTTGCAGCGTTTCGAACAACATCGAGTGACGCACCGAACATCATCACCGTCTGGAAAATTCATCGTGGAAAGTTGAAATTGTTTATTTTTTAATTTAATTTTGATTCGAATGGTTTGGTTAATCATAGTTTGATAAACATAACATAATGCATAACATCACTAATTGACAAGGAAACGATGACTCATAATTAATGACGAATCAAATTGCGACACAGTTAACATTTACTATCGTCCCGACGCTGTTTCAATTTTTATGTCCATATGCCCGCATACACACCAAATCATTGATATCACATTTGATGAACCTGTCCTTCGATTGGTTTTTTTTTCACGATTATCAACGATTATCTCTTCTCAAGCGAGGAATTTAATCTTCACTTAATGAAATAAAATCACGTTTGAGTCCGCTCGCTCGTCCGCTCTATCGTCGGGATGGTTTGTGCTCTTTAGCGATTCCTGAAATGTCACAAAACTTGCCCCACAGCGATTCCGCAAAGTTTACTTAGATCACTTCGTTCCTTTCGATGATAATTGCCGCTTGTCGTTGCATGGCAAGGTGTGTTCGAAAACCTTGCACGCCGACGTTCGTTGCGCCATCGCGGAGTTTCGATTAATTTCCTCGCGTTGAAATAAAATATTTTAAGATTTCATTACTTATACATAATGCATAAGATAGTGAAAATATTCAATTTCTGATAACATAATTAATAGTTTAATAATAATAATTATAAGTGTACTACTTAAGTTACACGGAACTGAAAATTTGCAAAAGAAACATTTTTATTAATTTAATTATGAGATTTTAGGCTAAATTGAGAAATTGTAAAACAAATACTTTTTGGGTTAGGTTGCGTTCAGTCATTTAGTCATAATCATATTTGTTTCTAATGCTGGTGCTTATTGTTTGAGTGTCATTGGTTTTGTAGAACTCTACATTGAATTTAATTCTAATGTTGGGGCTTCTCAATTGGGTTCGTTGGGTTGGGTTGGGTTGGGTTAGATTGGTTTGGGTTGGGTTGGGTTCGTTGGTTTCGTCGAACTCCAATTTGAATTAACTGATTAACATTTTGATGTCGAGTTATGTTTAAGTTTGTGTGGATTCAACCCAACCTAACCCAACCCAACCCAATCCATCTCAATGCTGTTCAACCTAGCAACATAATTACATAATTCGTACGTTGAGGTTTTTGCTAAAAACTCAACACAACGTATTTAACCCAAACTACATTGAGAATAATATGGAAGTATTTACAAAAAAAAAAAACCTATCCCAACTAAACCCAATGCAATTGCACCCAACCATCCCAAATTTCAAAATAATTACGCCAGTTTGTGTACAATTGAACCCACATCGAAAATAATTGGGACACGTTGTACGTTGGAGTTCAAGAAACCCAACCCAACCCAATGCAGTTGGACCCAATCTTATCAAACTGCAAAATAATTGGGTTATTTTGCGGACAATTGAACCCAACAAATTACTTCCAAACCATATCGATAACAATTGGCTAATATTTTAAGTTGTCGTGTTTGTTAAAAAACCCAACCCAATGCTGTTGAACCCAAGTAGTTTGTGTGTAATTAAACCCAGAAAATTTCTCCCAAACCATCTCGATAATAATTGAGCAACGTAGTACATTCAGGTTGTTGTTAAAAAATCCAGCACAACTCGGTACAAACCGATCTCGTTCGGAGGTCTTAGTGGTTCTTTTTTCGGCTGGGTTGGGTTGGGTTGGATTGGGTTCGAGATAGTTCTAACCAACTTCCGTTGGGTTTATTAATGAACGTACAGCAATACCAGAGATGCATTTCAATTGTTTCATTGAGTTTACTGCATATGATCCAGGTTGTGTTGTTCGAATCACGTTAATTTAATTTGGGTTTACAGGTTTAAACCCCACGGATACAATTACGTCAATAAGAATTGGGTTTAATTGCAAATCAAATTTATCATAAATTTGATTTTAAAATCTCAGAACGACCACCTGTACAAGTCTAGTCGTTTTGTTGCTTTGTCTACAATTATGTTTTGTGTACAAATTAAGTAAATTTTTGCAGTTTGGGTTTAGTTTCAGTTTTAGTGAAGATTGCATTGAGTTGGGTTCCAGGTTCACGGTCACAGAATTGAATCGTTTTCATTTGTTGTTGTATTTTGCATTTTTTGGGTTCGGTTGTATTCAGTCAACAAAAAGTAAATGAACCAGAAATCACCAAACTGTATTGAAATGGGTTTGGGTTCGTGCCTAAAAGTTAAGTTAATTCAAAAGTTGGATTCGTTCGGCTACGTTGGGTTCAACGTTGCATTCGATTGGATGTCATTGCGATTAGGTTGACTTGTTGCTATTTTCGAATTGTTCAATAGATGATTTTTGTCATTCTATCGACAACCCTATTTATTCAATGCAATCAAACCCAATTGTTCAAAGTTTAGCCATGGTTACTTTTTATTTTTCATTAATTTTCCACATTTCTTTGTACCGAGAATTTTTTGGTGTTAAATTATTAAATTCGTATAAATCTAGTGATGTGACCAATTAAAGTTTTTGTCTGTTAGATTATTAATAGCGTCTCTTCGGCCATTTGCACACAACGCCTAATAACTTCTTACGACATAGAGAGTTATTTCAACAAATCTTTAATTTTTTAACGACCATCGACGTTCAAATTGCAAAGCCGGCGATGATGAATTTCCCATTGCGACTCCCATTAAAAACGATAATCAAGACTAATTAAATCACAATGCGCCGCACACAATACGTGCGCATTTTCGATTCTCACGCACACTTTGCAGCATTTGTGCAACTTCTCCGGTAAGTAACATTTTGCCACCGGGAAAAATAGAAAGGCAATTACTCGGTGCAAAAAAAAAAAACGCCCGTTCACAAAGCCACCGATTTCGCAATAAAGACCGATTATATCGGCGCAAGTTCCCTAATCAATTAAAGCCCATTACGTTGACAATCGATTCTTAGATAAAATTCTGGTTGTGGGATGTAACGGTGTGACTTAAAGTTCACCGGTGTCGCAACGCGTCCAAACCACCGGCGAAATGTAAGGCGCAAACTCCGGTAGAAAAAGTGACCGGAAACGTCGATTACTTTGCAATTCGCGTGTGCAATTGTTTAGAACGATTCCTGCAAAACTGCGATTTCTCTTCCGGTGCTCGGCAAGATTGCATTAATTCCGGCGCGTGGAATTGGGTCGGGAATTGTACTTGTTACTGGTGCGACAATCTTCAAAACCACCAGCGAAGGAGCACATTTATTCAGAAATTTATAGGAAAACCCAGTCAACGAAAAGATTTCTTCAGAGTGCGAAAACGGGCGAATATAAATAGTCTGAAAAACAAAAAATTGACAAATTAAAGCTAAACGACTTGATATTTCTTAGAAAAATGTAAAACGAACAATTAGAGCGTCGTGTTTAGATACATAATTCAATCGGACATTTATTGTGTTATAAAGTGTCAACGTGTCAATCATATGACAGTTAACAAGTCCAAATCCAATCAGGTACCTGGTGTGACAAGTTTTCGTGAATGAGAAAGAAAACGTTCTGAACATTAAAATATTAGATAAATTCAACAGCGATTGGACACGTGCAAGTCGACGAAAATATAAAAAACGAATGATTTAAATCTAAGTGATTTAAGACGCGTCATTGTTAATCGACGGTCATTAAAAACATTTTGTATTGACATTGTATGGTCATTGGACCAAGCTTAGGAAAAATTACAGTGAACTGGGAAGAATTTCTGCATGGTACTAAAACGAACAGTGCAATGTAATTGGGATATGTGATGACCACAGCGACGATTTAAAAACGTGCGAGCTTACAAAAAAATACAAGTGGACAATTTAAATCGAAGTGATTTACGGTGTTTCACTAGAAAAATGTAAAATGAACAATTAAGGTATCGTGTTTATATGCGTGTAGCAATTGCCCAGATTGTATTTAGATTAAAACTTATGCCAAATAGAGTGCACTCATAAATCATACGTGACCTTGGCATTTTTTTTACAATATGTCTTTGTTATATCCTTGTGATTTTTAAGTATTTTCTACAGTCATACCGTTGCATTTTTAACGTTGTTCGAACAATTTTGTTGGGTTGGGTCGGGTTGGGTTAGGTTGAGTTGGGTTGGTTTGGGTTAGGTTGGGTCACGTCGGGTTGCGTTTATTATTATCAGTTATTGATATTTTTAGTAATTTTGAGGAATTTCTCAATTTCGAAATTTTTGCATATTTTTACAAATTTCTATTGACATATTGACGAAGTTTACAATTTTGGAATTTTTAAGTCACAATTTATATACAAATTATACTTTGTTTATAGTTTTGTGTGTTTTATAATTTTGTGATCTGATCTGTCAATGGGGTTGGGATTGTAAAATGTTGACATTTTTCCAATATTATCAACTTTGCCTTTCTTTTTTACAATTTGACAGTTTTCGACTTTTGTGCACGTTTGACGTTTCGATTATTTGTTGCAACTTTACGATAATTTTGCAATAGTTTTAACAATTATTAATATGTTGGCATTATTGCGATGTTAATAAAATATGTAGACACAAACAAATTGGCAGTGGGACGATTCTTAATAATTTTAATAATTTTAATAATTGACGATCAAACATGAGTTCCAAGTTTTAGTGTGGACGAACCTTAAATGTCTTTACATCGGTCATCACATGAGATGCCGTGGATTTTACTTAATTTCAGTACCAACCAAACACCTAACAACAGAAACATCTTCACAATACCCAACCGAACCCAATTCAAAATTAATTTGCACTTTGACAATAAAACAAGTAGATACAAACCTGACGTTATTCACGTGGATTCACTTGATTTTACATAAGCGGTGATCACAAAATTGGGGAAAAGTTAAATTGCTGTAATTTTTAACAGTTGAAGGCTAAGTCCTACAAACGGCGTTGGGTGTAACTTGGGTTTAAGCGGTTTGCATGTGTGAAGCTCATTCCACCAAACGAAATATTTCATTGGGTTTACGCAGCCGTAAAGCCATAAAGCGCAAATCATTTTGGGTTGGGTTGGGTTGGGTTGGGTTGGGTTGGGTTGGGTTGGGTTGGGTTGAATTTTAACTTTGTTTTCGAATTCAATTCTTAGAAAAAAATCAAAAATGATTAAAAAAAATTTGAGAAATATTAAGTTTAAATTTTTATACTTTCAAGAATTTTTATTCGTTAACTTTGTGGTTCAACATTGGGTGGGGTTGATTTTTTTTCAATTCAGAATTTTTGTATGCAATTATTTCTTCATTAATACTTCGTCACCTACCCTACGACCCTAACAACTTCGCGCAACGTCCCTCAAAAATTTCTCACGTGACAAAACGGCCCGAACGAATCAAATCCCAATGTAAATAGGGACCCAGATTAGAAGAACCCAATTCGCCCGTACCGTTTATTATTTTTTTGTAACTAGTAATCTTACGATATTTATATCGCACACCGGCAACGGATCGGTTAAGTGCAGTAGCTCCGTTTGTTTATCGTCAAAGGGGGGACACAAAGAACGCGCAACCGTCGGAAATTCGGGTCTGTTTATCTTCCGAGCAAACACGCCGAGCAAATTTGCTCGCAGGTAAGAAGTATCGGGGACCCTAATTCCCGATCGCTTCCTGCCTGCCTCCCTTCGCGGCCTCATTATCAGTTCGAAAGTGCTCCGCACAAATGTTCCGAAAGTTCCGGGAAGGTATTAACTTTGCGTTAGCGCGGCCGAAATGGGTTTCGTAATTAATTTAATTGGATAATCGGCGCGCCGGCAATCGAGGTAGAAAAAAGCACTTTAATAGAAAACATGTGATATTCGGTTTACTCGATTATAAGGAGTTTTTAAATTGTTTGGTCATAAATGGTCAGAAATTTTCTAAATGTTTATAAAAAAAATTATAATTTCAAAATGCATCGAAATGTAAAACTAAAAAAATGAGATTAAGAAGAAATTCAATTATTTAAAAATTGTACAAATTTTATAAATAAAAAGTTGCCAAGTACATGAAAAGTTAAAATTAAATTAAGCAAGAAAATTGACAAAATTAATAAAATGCGAAATTAATTTTATATAATTTCTTAACCATCATCTTATCCAAACATTTATACATTTTTTTAAATTATTTTTTTTCGATTTTTTTTTTTGAATTTTTCTCTGTTTCTCTCAAGATAAATCACAAAGTTTTCAAAGTTCCGTCTCGAACAAAACGTGTTTTCGTCAAACTGAACTGGACCGCTTTCCGCGCTTAAACCAATCAAACTTAACGAAACCGAATTCAATTCCGCCGGGGACTCGAGATTTTCCTCGCAGGTCAACGGCGCGCGCGACGTCGCCGGCGCATGAATTTCTAAAAAGCGTCGCCTTAAATATTCACGGAAAAACTGAAAATTTCATAATGCAGGTCATTCGTTCGACGAATGAGACGTCTGGAATGCAGGTGCATGGACCTCTGTAGTGGGAGTTAGTTCTCATTAGCGGGGGCGCGCGCGTTCTCTTTTTCCACGGCGATTTTTTGCGCTTTTTTCGTCGCCACCTAGATCCTTAAAGCTCGAGCTTTAATCGATGTCAAAGCTGACGCTGTGCTGCTGCTGCTGCAGCTGCAGCACCGGAGGCCGTACCGGCGTCCGACTCTTGAAATGCACTCGCTTTTTTCTTTCAGCGTCGAGATTCCACCGAAATACATTCACCTGCGCGATTTTAATAAGATTTTCCAGGGAGATTGAATTTTAAATCCCGATTTTCGCGTCGGAGGTGGATTTGTGAAACGTCCACGTCGGGGTCGATTAAATGGGAGTTTATGTTTATTAAAATTGTGTCCGATCCTTGGCCAAATTTGTTTTTTTTATCCCTTTTCTCCATTTTACCTTTTGGCAATTTTGATTATATTGACGTTGTTGAAATTTTTTTAAGACAGTTTGACATTTTTAATTTCTAAAACTTAGTATTGTAATCAGTTTTATCATTTCTGACATTGTATACATTTTTGAGAATTCTTATTTTTGTTGATTTTTACTTTTACTTTAATTCAATTTTTTACTTTTTTAATAAAATAATAGAATTCTTTGACATTTAAACAATTGTGTTGGGTTGAGCTTAATTGTGGCTTTTTTATAATTTTCAAACTTTTGTAAAGTTGTTTTGTATATTTTGTTTTTTTTTTATTTTTTCCATTGTACCTTTTGGCAATATTGACTATGTTGACGTTATTGACATTTTTTGAACGTTGACATTTTGACAGTTTGTCATTTTTAATTTCTGCAACTTTTAGCATTTTACTCAGTTTTATCATTTCTGACATTTTAAGAGAATTGTTAATTTTGTATTTTTGTTGATTTTTACATTTACTTTAGTTCCATAAAACCAAATCAAAATTGAAATAAAATCTAAATTATATTTTCGAAAATAAATCGAGCTTAAAAAACTGACCAAAATATTTGACTGCAAATTTATAAATTTATAATATTAGAACTTTCATTTTTAAGAACGAATCTCGCATATTTTTTGTTTCAACTGGAAATTGGGAAACTCTACTCAACCAATCCCAACCCAACTCAATTCAACCCAACCCATCCCAACACAACTTGGGTCCAAATTTACAAACTCAATCCAACTCAACCCAACCGAACTAAACCCAACTCAATTCAACCCAATCAAGGGTTGAATTGAGTTAGATTGAGTTTATAAATTTGGACCCGAGTTGGGATGGGATGGGTTGGGTTGAATTGAGTTGGGTTTGGTTTGGGTAGGTTGGGTTGAATTGAGTTTATAAATTTGGACCCAAGTTGGGTTGGGTTGGGTTGGGATTGGTTGAGTAGAGTTTCCCAATTTTCCATTGAAACTTTTGGCAATGTTGACTATGTTGACGTTATTGACATTTTTTTGAACATTGACATTTTGATAGTTTGACATTTTTAATTTCTGCAACTTTAGCATTTTAATCAGTTTTATCATTTCTGACACTGTATTCATTTTAAGAGAATTGTTAATTTGTATTTTTGTTGATTTTGCTTTTACTTTAGTTCCATAAAACCAAATCAAAATTGAAATAAAATCTAAATTATATTTTCAAAAATAATTCGAGCTTAAAAAACTAACCAAAATATTTGACTGCAATTTTATAATATCAGATCATCAATCCCAACCCAACCCAACCCAACTTGTGTCCAAATTTATAAACTCAATCCACCTCAACCCAACTCAATTCAACCCAATCAAGGATTGGGTTGTGTTGAATTGAGTTGGGTTTAGTTTGGTTGGGTTGAGTTGGATTGAGTTTATAAATTTGGACCCAAGTCGGGTTGGGTTGGGTAGGGTAGGGTTGGGTTGGATTGCTTGAGTAGAGTTTCCCAATTTCCAGTTGAAACAAAAAATATGTCGTAATATCGTTCTTAAAAATGAAAGTTCTGAAAACAGGCTTAAAAATTGTCAACCATCTTCCGACGTAGCCTTAGTATGATATTCCGTTTCAAATTAATGGTCTTTGAAAGCAGAATAGAAAATTCAGGAATTGTCAACGATTTTTTAAACGAGATCAACCGTACATGCCGTTGTGTGTTAAACGAAAGGTCTTTGAACTATTTCGGGTTATAGCTGAAGTGGTTGTAGACATACGTTATCGGGTGACAAACGAAAGGCATTTCCTAAGCAGGTTTCAAAAATTTCAACCGCATCAATTTAAAATAAATAACAGCATGCGATGTTCGTTCTCAAATGAAAGATTTGGAAACGGGCCTTGAAAATATCAACCATATCATTGTTGGCTGTCAAATGTCAAACTGAAAACATCTATGAGATTTTTATAGCTTTCATATTTCCTGTTGCATAGAAATCCTAGAAATCCTCTCACTACACTTACAAATCACTTCCAATCATCTTCTTTATTCGAGGTCCAATGCAACACAAAGTTTATATGAACATAGGAACACAAAAAACGAATTTTTTGCACAAAGCAAACCACAAATATCACGAAAAGAACTGGAATTGGAAATTAGAAGTTTTTAAACAAGATAATTGTAGAAACTTTGGTATTTATATCTGGAAAAACACATACGAACAACTAGGTCAAATAGCTATAAATGGATCACCAAAGGAATCAAAATATCCAGCTATAATAACAAAGGAATATTTAAGAGTATGTTGGAAGGACTCGTGACCAGAGAATTTTACAACAGATTCAACAACATCTTTCACGACTAGAATGCGAATTTCATCGAATAAAAGTAAATAATCATGGAAGATAACGTGTGGAACCCAACCCAACTCAAACTAGTTGAAAAAAAAAATTCCAAGAATTTAACAAGAAAACGCAGCCAATTAAATCGACCCAACCCAATTTAAATTAACTGCGTTTCCTTCTTGAATTTTTTTTAAACTGGTTTGAGTTCCTCTCTGTTCATTTTTATGGTTGGTTGGGTTCAACCCAACCCAACCCAATTTAATTAGTTCTGTTTTAAACGCAAGTTCAAAGTCATTTGACAAACGGTGCGCCGTATGTGCCAAGCAAAAAATCTCAACATATTAAAGAAAAAATTCTCTATGTTTGACTTGACTTGACTTGACCTGACCTGGAATCATCGTGGAAGATAACGTGTGGAACCCAACCCAACTCAAACTAGTTGAAAAAAAAATTCCAAGAATTGAACAAGAAAACGCGGCCAATTAAACCGACCCAACCCAATTTAAATTAACTGCGTTTCCTTCTTGAACTTTTTTTTTAAACTGGTTTGAGTTCCTCTCTGTTCATTTTTATGGTGGGTTGGGTTCAACCCAACCCAACCCAATTTAATTAGTTCTGTTTTAAACGCAAGTTCAAAGTCATTTGACAAACGGTGCGCCGTATGTGCCAAGCAAAAAATCTCAACACATTAAAGAAAAAATTCTCTATATCTGACTTGACTTGACTTGACTTGACCTGACCTGGAATCCCTGTATTTAATTCCCGGCCAAGTCTTTACCTAACAATATTTTTTTTTTCGTTTTGTTGATCAAATAATTAACCTCACTATTTTAATTGGCATCAAAAATGTCGATTTATACTCATATGTCATATGAAAAAAAAAAACACTTAACATAAAGTAAGGAGTTAAAAACGAAATATATTTCAAAAACGTTTACATTTTATTACAAATCTCAGATATGAAACATCAACTTTTTTGCTGAACTATTTGAGGTTTTCTTTATATTCAGTTACGTATTACGTATATTTTGTTTATCTCGTCTGTTTTTATGCACTCGATGCTGTCCACTGTCAAACATTTTTGCGATTAATCTTTTAGTGTTATTAGTTTCCTTATTAGGAAATATTTTACTGCAATATTTGCAAAGTCAAAATATTTAAATTTCAAGTCAATGTTAAGTATTGGTATTGAAAAAAAATCACATTACAACTGAAGTGGCTGTATATATGTGTGAGTTCGGGTTGGGTTGGGTTGGGTCGGGTCGGGTCGGGTCGGGTTTTTTTTGTATCTTTGCTAACAAGCTCAAAGAAGAGCAAAACGATGTCAAAGAATCCAATGATTCGATTAGATTTCTAGACTTGTTTAATTAATCCATTTTATGGAAAAATGTGGTGCTTCTTGGACGATTTTCGTCCCCGCCGATGGAAGGTCGAATGAAGGACGCGCGGTTGAAAAGTCGGTGAATGAAATTGAGTTTACGCGTAATAAGGTTAAGTCAAACACGGCTTACTCGATGAGTCGTATTGAATCGCACATGATTTTTTTTTGTCTATATGTTTATCAATTACAGATGGGGTGGGTTAGGTTTTGTTTGGTTGGGATGGGTCGTGTTTTGTTAATTTGGGTTGGGTTGTTCTCTCAGTTTTCATTGTTTATAATCGTGTCTCTAATTTCTTGTATTGTCGAGATGTGGAACCCAATCCATCTTAACAATATAAGAAAGACGATTATAGACGATGAAAATTGAGAGAGAACAACCCAACCCAATCCAATTCACCCCAATTAAACCCAACTCACCCCAATATAATCCAACCCAACCTATCCCGATCCATTTTCATCCACATTTTGCTGTTTCGTGAAAATGAAAATTTTGAGACTCGCATCCAATATTTCTTCAAGCGTCTGGTCTCGTGAAGTACCGAGGTCGTCTGTTCCAAGTTTGTTTTATTGCTCTGTTTAACTGTAATTCATAAGAAAATGATAAAAAGTTCTTATAGATATTTATCTTATTTCTGATTGCCCATCTGTTTATCAAAAACATCGAATAAAATGTAGTGGTACGCTGTAATTGTGTTATGAACTAATCCACAATCGACCCAATTACAACGCTCACCGATTAGTAATTCGCATTCTGCAAACGGTCGTTGTTTTGATTTCATTTGTTACACTTGCCGTCAGCGAGAATGGAAATAATAATTCGTATTGAAGACAATTGATTTGGAAAGCAGGGCACGATGATGAGTGATACATAGTTAGTCGTGTATAGATAGTCGATAGACATTCATCGACAGAGTAGTGCAATTATTAGTATGTACATAATTTGCAACGCGTAACGACGACGTTCGACGTTAGGGTAGGTCAGTAACCACTCGACGACGCTGCAAACGAACTACCTTGCAAACGACGTAATTATGTAGAGTTTCAATAAATACATACATCACAACTATCGATGAGTATCATTTACTGCAAGCACCCACTAGTAATATTTCATGCCAGGATCAGGATCAGGATGAAAAAAGTAATATTTCATGGCGATCCTGGTCCAACTAGTAATATTTCATGGCGATCTTGCAGAATCAGGATCAGGATGAAAAAAATAATATTTCATGGCGATCCTGGTCCAACTAGTAATATTTCAAAAAACACAGACTTACAACTAGCAAAAGTTAACAAAGGAAGGAAGCAAGGAAGTCAAAGATGAAACAAACGTCTTTTATATGAATTACATTATTGAGACATGCAATTTGTAAAATGTAAATAAATAAAATTGCACAACGTTCAAGAAATTTGTAAAGGTCGCGATTTCGATTTTCTGTCCTAGGTCACTAATCACACTAGCGTACAACTACAAAATATCATCGCTTACTTTTCAAAGTGTGACCGTTTTTTCTTCAACAATCGACACCAAAGTTTGCGCCCCTTTTGTGCTTAAAATACCAAACAGGGTCCGTACACGTAGATATTTCACTCCATTGTCAGCTTGGCAAATAGGTGCGAACGCACAATGGCCGGAAGGGACGAATTTCCCAGAAATGAGAATCCAGAAAGCATCTGTCACGTGACAAATCTCGACTGTCGCATTTTTCGCATTTGTTTCAGAAACTCGGTTGTCGAACGCGCCACCTAGACGCTTTCGCCATTAATCTCGACGATGTGACACAATTTTTTCTCCGTGGCGCGATCGTTTACGACCCGTAATTGTTACGTCGTAAACGCTCCCCGTCCAAATATTTATCCTTCGGCTCCGTTAAAAAGGCGAAAATAAAAACTCCGCGCAGTTGCAGACTATTTCGAGTTTTTACGAAATCCGAAACCGACATTTCGAATGCACGGTTTTCACAAACATCCGACACAAAGCCGCTCGAAAATTGATCCGGTCTAATCGCCTCGGCTCGAGATTTCACCCCCGGCACCTTCTCGATTTTCCCCCGCGAGAAGAAATACTAACATTGGAAAAAACGTCGATTGTGTGTGTGCGCGTCGGGGATTACGGGGCCGGAGGACGTCTGCGACTCAGGTAAAATCTGACGATTTACGTCGCTTTTCGGGCGGCTGAAAGAACAGGAAATGTGCACGGACCGCATCTTGTCAATTTTCGGGCAGTTATTGATTTATAATGGAGGAGAAGTGTTTCGGTCGGGCCGGGCCCGGTCGGCGGCTTCTTCCTGCGTGCGAGTCGCCTCCCCCGCTTTCTGTCGATTCGGCGAGAATTTGTCACTAATGACGCCAACTTCCTCCCTATTCACGTTGTGTCGGTTTTGTTTGTTTGGAAACACGCAGGCATTCAGATGGAATGTGAATTAAGTGCGTTCTGGAAAAATTTCGTGTTTTAAAATCCCAAAGTTAAATTATTTTCAAGTCGATACAATTGTTTTCAAATCGATACAATTGTTTTCCAGTCGATACATTTGTTTTCAAGTCCATACAATTGTTTACAAGTCGATACAATTGTTTTCAAGTCGATATATTATCTTCAACTCTAGTCCAACTCCATTGTTTAATTCGATTAAAACGTTTTCAACTGCATACAATTATTCTCGATTCGATGAAATAGTTTTGGTTGTATCTAATCGTCGCCTATTCGATGTAATCGATTTCACGTCGACAAAGTCATTTTCAATTTTGTTTTTAAAAAATTGAAATTGCTTTCAACTTGGGATGGAGATATTAGGCGTCCATGCAATCATTTTTAACCAGAGGCAATAGTTTTCAACTCGAAACAATAGTTCACAATTCAACACAATAGTTTTCAACTCGATACAATAGTCTTAAATTGTGTACAATGGTTCTCAACTAGGTACTATAGTTTTCAACTTGATTAACCCAACCCAACCCAACCCAACCCAACCCAATAGTTTTTAACGCGACCCAATCGCTTTTAACTCAACCCAATGGTTTTCAACTTAACCCGATCGTTTTTAACTCAACCCAATCGTTTTTAATTCAACCCAATCGTTTTTTAGTCAACCCAGTCGTTTTTTGGTCAACCCAATTGTTTTTAACCAAACCCGACAGTTTTTAACCCACACCAATAATATTTAACCAAACCCAATAGTTTTTAACTTAACCCAACCCTAGCTTTATCTTAGGGGTGAGGGTCAACATACCTTGCAAAAATCTGCAAAAAACAGCAGTTTATAAAAACAATAATTTCAATAACAATTACAACAATAATTATATTTATTATTTTCCTCGCTTCAAGAGAACGTTAAACGTGAAATAATTACTACAAATTAAAAACTTTTTTTTTTCACTGGGTTGAGACAGTATGTAATTATGATTCCTCACCCCATCACCCCAAACTCAATTAAGTTTGATAAATAAAATTTTCATATCACGTCTAGTTTTGTAGAGATTTTTTTTTTCTGAGAATTGGTTACATCAAACATTATTCTTTATGAAAATATTAAAATGAACGATTTGAACGATTGAGCTTCCTCTTGTAACCAGCCAACGATCATTCCATCAATAGGGAGCAACAGTAAATAGCAAGCATGGGTGGCTTCTATCTGCCCTGGTAATCCTTCCAAACTCTGCTATTTCCTGGTGGAAGCGCTCCCCATGCTCATCGCTAACAGAGCCCATGTTTTCGGGGAAGAAACTTAAATGGGAATGAAGAAAATTTTCGGGACATCTCGCCTCCTAATTATTAATTCATGGTAAGCTGCCAGCATAAATTTAATTTTTTCATGGAAATCCGGAGCTTTGTAAATTTTTTCAACGAAAGCTAGCCATGTTTTTCTGTAGGACTAAGGTTGGCTAAAAATAAGGGTCGTTAATTAACTTTTTAGACGACCTAAGCAAAAAATTGAAATTTCGTCCGCTTCCATTTTTGGCCGTAATAGGCTGGTGTCATCTACCAACAGTTTCCGAAATTATATAAAAGTAATGACACTACCGACAATGTCAAACATGTCTGAAGGTGTCACAAATATGTACAATTGTTATAAATAAGTATAAGTATAAGTAAATGTTGCAACAAGTTTGAAAATTTTATGAGGGTCGCCTAAAAAATGTTGTGTGCACCACGGCCAAAAAAAAACACCACTTTTTGGCCTTGGTACACAATATACTATTCTTGTATGTGGTCCTATAAAAATCCCTTCTTTAAATTTGGCATCACTTAACCTAGGAAACCTTTGTTTGAGAAATTGAAACCCAGGCCCATCTTTTTGTAATGCTTTGACAAAATTGACCACAAATATAGCGAAATAAGTCAGCGTGACGTTTTGTAGATTTATGATTAATCTAAATGTTTTGACAATTGTTGTCCACGGCAACTTGATGTTTTTATCAGTTGGTTTATCCGATGGTTCATAACGTCGGCGACTTCTTACGGCAACGCATTTCTCGGAAACGGCCTTGGAATAGTTTGTCAACGTATTTGTTGTTTATTTAATTGATTGTTATCCAACCCAGCCGTACACAACCTAACCCAACCAAACACAACACAACCCAACCCAATCGAACACAACCCAACACAATCGAACACAACCCAACCTAACCAAACCCAACCCAATTACTTTTAGCAATTTCTAACGTTGGAATTCTCAGAAACAATCTTTTAATGGTTTGTCAAGATATTTGTTGAGTTACTGTAGACACTCGTTTACTTAATTGATTATTTAAAGGTTATTTTGAGTTTTACTCCATTGGTGTTTATTTTATAGTTAACTTGTTCGTTGTCTCAACCCAGTGAAATTTATGTTGAGTTAATTGAGTTAGGTATCTATATAAACAGACCTAACTCACCATCATCAAGTTGACTGGGTTAACTTTACTTTGCCAATTATTTTTTGATTTTCTGTATACGTGGGTTTTGAGTTAAAGTTACATTTCGGGTTGAGTTTTACTTTTATTTCGTTGGTGTGGAAAATTGGATCGATTGATTTATCAACTAACGATTCGATTTGTTTCAACTCGTTCGGTTACAATTGTTGGGTCGTTTGGCGAATTCTTATGGCAATGAATTGCTGGGGAACAATGAACTGAACTATTTTCACGAACCCAATTCAACCCAACCCAACCGAACACAACCCAACCCAACCCAATCAAACTGAATCAAAGGGAACAGAACCTAACCCAACCCAATCCAGCCCAACCCAATTACTTTTAGCAGTTGTTTCGATGTTTTACATCGTTGGCAAATTTTTAGGGCAACGCATTGTTTGTTCGATTACAATTGTTGAGCCGGATCGGCGACGAATTGTTAGCGAACAGTGAACATCTAGTTTCACGAACGATCGCATGCTCAGAACTAGTAATCCGTTAATTTTAATTCGTTTCGTCTAGTTGTTCGTTTCATTGTCGTTGTTGGAACCCAAACTCTATGCAATCCAACGAACCTGGAAAAGGTAAATTAAACGATAGCCCTCCCATGCCAACCAAATAAATCAAAAACTTATTTCGACACATACGTTAAACTCTAATTTTATCTAACAATCAACGAGGTAAAGACAATCGAAAATCTAAAACTATCCAATCAATCAATCCAATGAACTCAACGACGATTTAAATCCATACCAACGAAATAAAATCAAGAGAAATTCATAATTAAGTAAGTAAACGATATTGGAATTTGTTGTAAGTCGTTGACAGCATAGTAAAACTAACCTCGCTTTGTCACTTGTCACAGCGACTGCATATTCACGTTATATTTCTTTTCGCGATTAATAAACGTCGAAGCACAGTTTGGGTTGGGTTTGGGTTTGGTTTAGAGTGTCGTTGGTACCGTATAAATTGAAAGAAACTTATTTACGTGCGAGTAATAATAATATTTAATTATTTATTTGATCGGCTCGGGTTGGGTTTCGTTGCTTGGGATTGGGTTGGGTTTCGTTGCGTCGGATTGTGTTGGGTTTCGTTGCTTGTGATTGAGTTGGGTTGGGTCGGATTGGGTTGGGTTTCGTTGCTTGTGATTGAGTTGGATTTCATTGCGAATGATTGGGTTGGGTTTCGTTGCTTAGAATTGCGTCGGGTTGCACTGTTTAGGATTGGATTGGGTATCATTGCTTAGGATTGGATTGGGTATCATTGCTTAGGATTGGATTGGGTTTCGTTGCGTGGGATTGGGTTGGATTGCATTGATTATGATTGGGTTGGGTGTCGTTACATAGGATCGGGTTGGGTTTCGTTGCTTAAGATTGGGTTGGGTTGCATTGTTTAGGATTATGTTGGGTATCATTGCTTAGGATTGAATTGGGTTTCGTTGCGTGGGATTGGGTTGGATTGCATTGCTTATGATTCGGTTGGGTTTCGTTACGTAGGATCGGGTTGGGTTTCGTTGCTTAGGATTGGGTTGGGTTTCGTTGCTTGTGATCGAGTTGGATGTCGTTGCGAATGATTGGGTTGGGTTTCGTTGCTTAGAATTGCGTCGGGTTGCACTGTTTAGGATTGGATTGGGTATCATTGCTTAGGATTGGATTGGGTTTCGTTGCGTATGATTGGGTTGGGTTGCATTGATTATGATTGGGTTGGGTGTCGTTACATAGGATCGGGTTGGGTTTCGTTGCTTGAGATTGGGTTGGGTTGCATTGTTTAGGATTATGTTGGGTATCATTGCTTAGGATTATGTTGGGTATCATTGCTTAGGATTGAATTGGGTTTCGTTGCGTGGGATTGGGTTGGATTGCATTGTTTATGATTGGGTTGGGTTTCGTTACGTAGGATCGGGTTGGGTTTCGTTGCTTAGGATTGGGTTGGGTTTTAGTAAGTACGTGTTTGAAAAAAAAACATTATTCAGATTAATATGAACAGTATTGCAATAACACATTTTCAGAGCTTCTGGCTTTTCAGCCGAGAGCTAGTGGTGTAACTTAAATAAAAAATAATATATAATTAATGCTACACCGTTTGAGCTGATGCTTATTATTTTTTTGCTCTATTCTGAATTTTCATTTAATTACTGGGAATGCTATTGTATTTTTCTCATTGAAAATCTTTCCAACGAGTTAAAGACAATTCATTAATGTTTTTTTTTATAAAATAATACAAAGGTCACATCCATACAATTTGATGCATTAGTTTCACAAAAAAATTGCCAGCTTCGTAAAACGTAATTTCGTAGTCCGTTTCGATTCCGGTGCTTAGTCAAATTTTATGTTGTGCTCTAAAACTTCGAAAACACCGAAGAAACGTCCCTTTTTCATTCTCTCGTGTTTTCGTTCACGTTCCGATGGATCCCATTAAAACATCGGCGTCCCACATTCCCCACGAATCGAATTCCCGCAGCCAATCTGTAGCCAGCGCACAGTCATCGCAACGATACAATCCGAAGAAACGAACAAAAGGCGACAGCTTAAATGGGTGTCATAAAAATAAATTCCACACTCCCCGAATAAACAGACCCGCTGCAGCTTGCGGAGCGGGCCGAACACGATTGTCAAAAATCCTACGTCGCCTCCTCCCACCACGCGCGGGTCTTTATTCGCCCCGTTCGGGGGCAGATGTCGACTTGTCGACCCGACCGCGTTCGCATTGTCCGATAAAATGTCTCGCTGCTGCAGCGATCGCGTATCGGGAAAAATCCCGCCCCCCCCCATCGCGTAATCGAAACGGCATATTTCGAGTATTAACGGCGCAAATATTTGACGGAGGACTTAATTGACGTTTATCCGACAAATTGTCGAACGCGCGTGTGCGGCGCGATTATCGTCGAGTCGCTGTTTCTGCGATAAATTACGGCGACAATGAAAGCCGGCGTCGAAATAAGCTGCAATTATTGTGCTAATGTTACCGGCGAAAATGTCCTTGTTTGTATTCATGGGTTTTCGGCCGGCGCAATAAAAACGGTTTTTTTTTTATTAACTGCTTAGGGCCGACTGGGCGTGGAGCGAGGCGAAAAAAATAAAAAGTTTCGAAAAATGATGTTTGTTGCGTCGTAAATTCTTCGTTTTAGTGCACTACCTACATAGTAAACGATCTAAACATCTATCTTTAGCGATGAACTTAACCACCAACGTTAAAAAACTTTGCATTGATTCTGGGACCCATAGTTCTATTAGTAGCTATTTGATTAGAACTATTGAACGTATATGTTGACATTTTTCTTGAGGCATCGTCGGTCACATACTTTTTATTGCATTGCTGTTCAAGCATTGTTAATAGTCAAAGCTGGCCGAGGAATAAGAGTACACGTCATTTATTACGTTTACTGATATCATTTTGGCAACAGTCGCAACCTAACTGCAATCTCGAACGACCGTCATTACCTCTTAAGAAATGGAGTAATGCGAAACATTTGAAAGATTTGAAAAAAATGCAATAACTCGGAGTATAAATGAAATAAAAAATTCTGGAAGATCGTTAGAAGAATAATAAATGTCTTCAAAATCATATAAATCATGTGGCCAGTCTGATACAAAGTTTCGAAATATACGTCACTGTTATTCAATAAAAATAATTCGTTTACCGACGGCAAATGAACCTAAAAGGTAAATCGGGATCGATGTTGATTTCTCCTGTATTTAAGGCCTCGTATGTCGATTACAGTGTGTTAGATGACCCAATGTTAAGGATTTGTTAGGAATCGACGATGCAAAGATGTTTAAGACGCAGCGATCCCTTTGCAATTTCGCGACGAGCTTTTTTGGGACTTTTGTACGAAAAATGTTTGAAATGAACAATCGAAAAATTGAATTAAATAATTGCCATTCCAGATAAAATATATTTTAAATAATTTAAATATGGAATGAGGGCATATTGTGCATTCGTCGCACAAATAACTATTTGGGGTCATTATCAACATTTTGGTATTTTGGAAATATCAACGGTACTTATCTTGTTTCGTGAAGAATCATCTGGCGAATGAAATATTACAGTTTATGGTGACATTTTTTCTTCTTTTTTATAAAACCCTTATCAAACAATAAACGTTAATACGAGAAATGGCATTAAATAAAACCTATCGCGGTGTCAAGGCCGTCTTTCTATATACCCCAGTATTTACTGTAAAAATTATGGAAAACCTATAATAATTGAAAATATTAACAGTATCTTTTCATTATTGACAGTTGCCCAATTTGGCTCAATCCAATCCAACCAAATTGATGTATTTTATTATGATTTTTATATTTTTCTAACATTTTTTTAAAGTAGAAAATCAAATCATGAAATTTAAGGAATTGCCATGTCGAATAAAATATATTTGAAATAATTTTAGATAAGAAATGAAGTCGTTGAAAATGTATGTGGCCAAAAAGTGTTACTTTGTACAATCGTCACATAAATAACTATTGGTATTTTTATCGACATTTTGGTGTTAACCCAACTCAACCCCCCAACCTAACAAAATTGATGGATTTTAAGATATTCATCATTTTTACATTTTCTTGGATTTCTTGATTTGTAGACAATTTTGGTCCCCCGTTTTTTACCTTTTTTCCCACCTGCAAATAAATATTTCGTCGATTTTCATATTTTTCTAGATTTTTGACACTAGTTTTTTTTACTCTTGTCATTTTTTGTGGTTTGTCAATTTGGTTAGATTTGACACTATTTTAAATTTTCATTTTTCGCAATTTTCGCTTTTTGCATTTTTAATTTTTTGATTTTCAATTGTTTATAACTTTTGTTTTGTTTTTCGACAATTTGATAGATTATTACAATTTTGTCGTTTTTAATTTTTTAATTTTTTACGATTGAAATTTTTTGCTGCCACCAGATTTGGGTTGGAGTTGGGTTGAGTTGGTATACCACATTTTTTTTATATTTCTCTTCACTTTAACAATTTTGTCATTTTGTTGAATTTTTATGGTTTGCCAATTTGAAACAATTTTTGCATTTCTGAATTTGTTATAAATTGTTTGCAATTTTGGATATATTAAAAAATTACATTTTTTGCATTTAAACAATTTCTTATAATTTGTCAATTTTTACATTTTATCATTTTTGTCTTTTCCACAATTTGATCGATTTTCAACTTCAACAAATTTTTGCTGCCCCCAGATTTGAGTATGATTGGGTTGGGTTGGGTTGGCACCCAGCAGGAATGAAAGATATTGAATAAATCTTCATTTTCTTCAAATTTTTTTTACATTTTCTTAAAATTGGTCGTTTTGTTATTAATGAAATATTAACGCGATTAGAATTTTAGTCTAATAAAAAAGTAAATTTTGGATCCGTTTAGACATTTTGTTATTTTTTTATGTTTCTTCACTGTAACAATTTTTAGCTTCTCCATCTTTTTTGACCTAAGACAACCCGTTTTGGATTATTAAGTTTTGCTCGATTTTCATCGCAAACCAAATCCTAAATAATCACCGTTTGACAACCGCTGTATTCCATGCTAAATTACATTTAACACATTCACATATAAAAAAATTAACTGCAATGAATAATTATTCGATTTTATTTTTGTTTATATTTTATTTTCCAAACTAAACTAAATTACCGTTTAATAAACAGGATATTTATGAACTAATTTATTTAGATAAATTGATCAATCCTTTCGTGGTATTTACGTTCATCAGACCACCACAAATAAATTCACTTGGCTTTGTTTGGGGTCAACTATGCGAAACGGGAACGTAGGGAGTAGACTAGTAATGGATTTACCCCCCCCACACACACACACACACAATTATCGACATTTTAATGTTTTTTTATTTTTTACATTTTTTGTCGGACAATTTTGGTGTCCATTTGTACCATTTTTCCCATTTTTTATATTTCTTTAGATCTCATTTTTGAATTTTTATGATTTGTCAATTTCGTCACCATTTCAAATTTCCATTCGTCGCATTTTTCGCAATTTTGGCTCTTTACATTTTTGGAATTTTCAAGTTTTTACCACCTGTTTGCAATTTTGAATATTTTAACATTTATTTTGCATTTAAACGATTTTATTATAATTTGTCAATTTTCACATTAAAACAAAAAATCGACAATTTCAATCGATTTTCGACTTTGTCGTTTTTTTGGGAATTCTGATAGTTTTTCAATTTGCATTTTTTGCAATTTAAACTTTTTTGCTGTCCCCAAATTTGTGTTGGATTGGGTTGGGTTGGGTTGAGTTGGCTTGGGTTGGGTTGGGTTGGGTTGGGTTGGGTTGGGTTGGGTTGGGTTGGGTTGGGTTGGGTTGGGTTGGGTTGGGTTGGGTTGGGTTGGGTTGGGTTGGGTTGATTTGGTTTGGGTTGGGTTGGGTTTGGGTTTGCTGCCCCCAAATTTGTATTGGATTGGGTTGGAACGGTGTACTTCAAGAATGAAATATTTTGAATAAACTTGCTAAATTTTTTGAACACAACATAACCTTCAGAAAACAGAAACATATAAATCTAAGATTTTAAATTGGGGGATTATTACATTTTGCTCGATTTTCATGGCAAACTAATTCCTAAATAATCACCGTTTGACAATCACTGTATTCCATGCTGAACATTAAACAAATTCTTGTATAAAAAAAAACAACTTAAATGAATAATTATTCGACTTTATAGATTTTCATTTTCTATACTTAATTATAGTTTAGTAAACCGAATAATAAATAGTTTATCGTTTCGTGGTGTTTATAAATTCGCTTGGCTTTGTTGGCTCCTCCTGAGTGGTAAAAATGCATGGATTAGATTGGAGGTGGGGGCAACGTGGGGAAACATAAGTAACGTAACTTTTTCATTAGTTCCAATGCGAGCTTTCTGTTAAAACGAATATTGATTTGCGCGAACGTTTGTCAAAAAGAACCAAAGGAAACTTTTCTATAATTGGAAATGATTTTACATTTTAATGAGCTGCGAGGCGCGAATTCGCCAGCCGAGTGGCAAACTCATATAACAATGTCTTTTAGTGCTTTAGTTTGCCGCAAATTAATTTATTTCGCGAAAGCTTGGCACGTTTTTTTTTTTTTACTGTTCTGACTTCATTTTGAACCAATTGATTAGGTTAACGTTTTACAATTTTGTTTTTTTTTTTTTTTTAATGAAAATTTTAATAATTTGACAACGTTGACAGTTTGGCTTTTTGACAAATGTGATCTTTTCATTTTATTCTCATTTTACATTTTTTGGAGCAACTGTCACTTTTTTATTTATACATATTTTACATTTCAGGCATTGTCGACGTTGTTTGACTTTTGTACACAATTTTAATTTTCCTTAATTTTATCCACTTTGTCTTTTTTGCCTTGTTTTCTTACCTTGTTAATTTTTTTTTAATTAACTTTGGCCACGTCATAATATTTATTTATAATTCCTCACATATTTATAATTTTTCACTTTGAATTTTGGACGATTTTTCGCAATTTTGTCAACTTAGACATTTTTCAGACATTTTAAGACAATGTTAAAATTATTTCGCAACTTTAATGTTTTTAATTTGTGTTGGATGGTTAGTGAACCCATGAGAATTGCGAGTTCTTACCTCATCGTTACACAAACATTTGTTTAAAAATTATATTGGTATTTCTTGGGATGAACTCGTAATACACACTAATCGATCGTTCCGGGAACCAAATTGTGTTCTTTTTAAAAAATCAAACAGAGTAAGTAATGTTCATAACATTTTATTGCATGAGTAACACATGTATTTCCAAAAATGTTGAATTTGACAAATTTTGATATTTAATTTGATTATGTATTTTTAACTGGTAGTGATCGTGAACATTATTTACATTTCTTTTTTATGAGACATTTGCGGTGAAAGACGCGTTCAACGTAAACATCGAAGACCAAACATCCTGTTCGATTTCAACGTCAAAATTCAAAGACTCCCCACCCCCTCCCATCGTCCAAGATGTCTTGCTATTTTCGCATCAATTTCGTCATCATTTACAAAACAATGCCTTACATTGTGCACCAACTAACGACAATTGCGGTCAAAAAAATCACCAGTCATCAGTTTTGTTACTTTCGGAGGACGCGATTCAAAATGAGCCGTCTCGGGTTTACTAACAAGCTGCCAGCTCGCGTTCGTCGTGTTTGCTTAACGATTAACGCATCGGTCGACTCGCTAATCGGCGATAATTTTTCTTTCATAGGCAAATTCGAGTGGCCCGTCCCGAATTGCAAAACGGGGCCAATTAGCGGCAATTTACGGACCCGCATTAATTGCACTAGCGCACAATAGGCGCGAGGCGATTTTCGAAACGTCTAATCGCGGTTTGAACAGCGCCCGCTAATTGTGCGGCTCGCAACTTCGGATCGTTTTCCGTGAAAGTTGAAACGACAAATTTCGAGATGGGACGTCCGTCACAGTTTGTGGAATAATCGGTCGCGATGTCAATAATTTAATTTAATTTCGCTTAATTTTTATTCCAACTTTAATGTTTGCCCCCTCCGCGGCGATAGCTCCCTCAATAATCCTTCAGGTAACCAAACTATGTGAAAATATATACATTTTAATGCTTATGAATACGAATATACCGGGTGTTTTCCGCATCCCAGCGTAAGCCCTCTTCGATTTTGTCTACTCCTTGAGCACCTGTCCATAGGTTTTCTTCGAGTACTCCCTAAACTTCCGCACTTTCGTCTTTGTCTCGACTCATCCATACCAACAATAAATTTTACTCATAGAATCGTGGATAAAAGTTCAGAGTCAATCCGATTTTATGTATTAAACAGCGTTCAAATGTTTACCCCCATAACTACACAGTCTTACGTCTCGAGTTGATATGATTTTGAATTTCTTGAAATTCCCCCCCTCGGGACTTTCTATTCTATCAGTTAGTTTTGGGACTTTGACGACTTTCTTTGATTGGAAAAAAATGCTGCTGTTGCTATAGCAACCGCCCATGTAAACTTGTAAACTTAGTATTTCTAACTAACGTCGCCTTTGAAGATATTCTCTTCAGTACATTACCAATGGAGTAACAATGTGTTGGGTTGGGCTGGGATACACAATGTTATCCCAAACCAACCCAACCCGAAACAGTGTCATCCCACTGGTAATGTAGTGAACAGAATATCTTCAAAGCCAACATGCGCTTCGATTGGGCTGGGTTGGGTTGAGATAGACAGTGTTATCTCAACCCAACCCAGCCCAACTTAACCCAACCAACCCAACACAATTTTATCCCACTGGTGATGTAGTGAAGAGATTTTTTTTAGCTTAGTTGCCGAAATAGATTTGTTAAACTCAAATGTAGTACGGTTTGTTATATTTGTATTTTTTCGTGTTCAAATTTGACAGATGTCATCGATGAAACTATTGATATGTCGAAGGTAAATATAGAACCAATTAAATGTCAAATTTTAAATTTGTTTTCAATGATTCAATAAAAAAAAAACTTAAAAATTTAAAATAAGACGTCGTGGACGATACGATAGTTGGATAAAATTCGCACTTTCGTTTATGTTGATTTAGGTTAGTTTGGGTTTGGATGCATTGTAGACGATACGATAGTTGGATAAAATTCCCACCTTCGGTTCTGCAGGGTCGGGTTGTGTTGTAGACGATGCGATAGTTGGATAAAATTTTCACTTTTGTTACTGTTGATTTAGGTTAGGTTAGGTTGGGTTGAGTTATGTTGGGTTGGGTTTGCATTATAGGAAATACGATAGTTGGATAAAATTCCCACTTTGGGTTGGGTTGGGTTGGGTTGGATCGGGTTGGGTTTTGTTGTGGATGATACGATTACTGGATAAAATTCCCTCTTTTGGTTCTGTTGGTTTATGTTAGGTTGGTGTGTGTTTGGGTTTGGTTGTGTTGTGAATGATACGATAGTAGAGATAAACATCCCACTTTCGGTTCAATTGGTTTAGGTTAGGACGGGTTGAGATGTTAGGCACTCGATTCAAATTTTAACGAACCCAGTTTGAGTCAGTTGTGCAATCGTTGGCATTCGGTGGTTATCATTGATATAAATATTTGTTATCTTACAACGAAGGTTATTATTCATTTTGTTTTATTTTAATTTATATATATTAATTAATTATTTATGATATTATAATATCTGATACAGTGGTTCTTAACCTTGCTGGAGGTACCGAACCCCATCAGTTTCATATGAGCGTTCACCGAACCCCTTTTAATTGGAAAAATAAAATATAATTAACTTTCCCAATAGAACACACGTTATGTATCATTAGTTTTCGAAACCAATACGGTTTCTACGTCACGATGACGTCAGGTGGTTCACCTCCGCCGAACCCCTGGGACTGACTCGCCGAACCCAGGTTAAGAACCACTGATCTAATAGTTTCACTGGCTACTAGTTTTATTCCAATTTTTTCGTACAATTTATCTTTGGCCGTTTTTTTTAATTTTTTTTTGTAATACTTGACACGTTTGACGTTTCTTTTTGTCGTGTTTATTTTAAACCATTTTTACAGTTTAGATGATTAGTTTGCAATTTTTGACAATTTTTTAACATTCAAGTTTTTAGTAATTTCAACAATTCGATATTTTTTCAAACGTTTACATTTTTTGACAATTTAGATCTTTTGCAATTTTTAAACTTGACATTTAATTATTTTAGTCTAATGTAATCAATTTTGTATAATTTTGACTTTTAGACAAATTTGCACAATTTTGACGTTTTTAACAATTAGATATTTTTTGAGTTTATATTGTTTGCAGATCTAATGATTCAATTTTGGTTTCCAGAATGTTTACAATTTTAATATTTTTGACGATGAAATTTTTTGACATTTTTGAATTGCAGACCAATTTGACAAGTTTGACACTTTTGGATCGTCAACTGTTTGACCGTTTGTTCGTTGTGTTTCTATTCGTTTCTTTTTTATTAGTTTTCTTCCCATAGTTTGCTATTATTAAGTGATTTGCGACATTTCGTAGAAAATGCAAAACGAGTTATTAACATGCCTACAACATTAACAATTTACATATTTTTAATAAATAAGTGCTCCAGCCCTCGTCGCTTATGGATGGGTTTTGCCCCCCCCCCCCCCAGCTTATCGTAAAATTGGCAAATGTGATTACGAACTATTTAATTCTTTATAGTTTCCTTCTTTCCAGAATGAAGTAGCCGCTGAAAGGAGTCCGCCACACAAGGCGCGACGAACCGGAAGCTGCACATATCGAACTAAGCCATGGGTTTGGTGCTGAGGATCCTGCCGCTTTTGGCCATAATATCTAAAACGTACTCGGAACAAGGTAAGATTTTTTTTGTCCATTTCACGCGATAAGTGCGCGATAACGAAAATCAATTTGCAACGCGTACCGCTTTGTTTGCATTAGTGTGTTAACGCGAATTGAAACGATGACTCACGTAGAATGCAACTGTTTTAATAACGAAATATCAGGGGTGCAGACTTCGACTTCGACTGACAGTTTATTGCTACGTGGAATTAATTTTGATTAATAAATTTTTTTTCGACAATTCTTCACGATTTTTTTTTTTAACAAAAATCTTCGTTAAGTCCTGGCTCCGCGACACCCAAATTCGTTCATCGTTCGGTGGTATTTTGCGATTACTTTTTGTTACCTCGCGTCGTTATTCTCTTGCACTTTTACAACAACTTAAACAAACTTTGTTAAGAAGGATTGCGAAGTGAGTTATGAAAGCTGACCCACTCTATGTTGAATGCTCACAAATTGAGCGCCAATTATTTGATTCTAATTGGTTGTGATGCTGCAATGTGTCAATTATTTTAAGTTATTTTATTTAGAAAGTATTTTTCACCAGTTTACCAATGAAGAGTTCAGTTGTTCTTCTTGATTGGCTATTTTAAGCGATTTTCGGTGAAATATTGATATTTTTATTAAATTTTCAAATAATTCTTGCGTAAATGTTATACACCAAAAAAAAAATTAAACCACGTTGATAGATTGCCGCTACTTCATTCCAAGTTGCTCAAGTTAAAATTATGTCTAACTTCGTTGTCATTTTCTGAGAAATGTCGCAAATCACGTTTAAAATGTATTTTTTATTTTGTCTGCACAGCAGCTGAATTTTCAACTTCACCCAAACAGTTCCAAAGTGGGTAATTTAATTATTGCGAATAATTGCAAGGGCCTAACATGAAATTGTCCTAAAAATCAGTGAAGGTTGGATTTGATTTTTTTTCTGTTGATTAACAATGCAATGTTTAAAATGTAAAACAGTGTCAAGGTATCCAATTAAATATATAGAATGGATTTCATCGATTCCATTTAATGGTTGAAGGGGGAATATATTTGACTGAATCATTTGGAAAAATGTGAACAGTAGCGACTTTATTGGTTGAATCAGACCTCTGTAATTGCGTAATAACAACATATTCGTCGCCCAACCCAACCCAGCTCAACCCAACCCAACCCAACCCAACTAAACCCAGCCCTGCTCAGCCTCACAATTGGGACAAATCGAACAATTTTCTAAACTAAAACATCAAAATTAGCAAAATTATGAAAAAAATCAAGTCGTAAAAATAACAAAATTGTCTTAAATAAAAATTTCAAAAATTAATCAAAGCTCTTAAAAAACTGTCTAAAACTGCAACAAAATGGCGAGATAACAATTTCAGGATTTTTTTGAAAATTGTCGGACGTGCCCAAACTTTGAGGCTGGGTTGGGTTGGGTTTGGTTTAAATGGGTTGGATTGGTTGTTTAAACTTTTTTGCTGTTTGTCGTCCAAAATTGTTTAAATTATGACAAAATTTGTTCAGCAATTGCTTATTTTGTAAAACAGTTTTGTAGTTAACCACGGCCTTAAGAGTTATGCCAATGATTGTAAATATCGACCGCCAAAAAATAACTCAACAAACAAATATCAAAAATTCAAAAATTCTAAATTGATTAAGTACAGAAAAATCAAAACAAAATTTAAGAATCCAACTTCAAAAAATTCAAAATTGACTCAAACTTAAATTAACTAAAATTGTCAAAAATTGCAACGATGCCATATTGAAACTGACAACTTTAAGAATAAGTTCATAACTTTTGTATTGTTGAAAATTTTAGCACTATTTCACATTTTTTGAATTGTTACAATTTGTTTGCATTTTTGACAGGATTATTGGTTTTCGGGCAACTGTGTAATTATTGAAAAAAAAAAATTATAAACGCACAAAATTTGTTCCTTTATATGAAATTTATTTGCAAGAAATTTTCAAAGTTTCCAAGGTTATCCACATTTCTGGTGTCGTCTAAAATATTAAAATGGCCAAGTCCAAACCTGTCTGCAAGGTCAGAATTGTCTGGCAAAAGTGTCCAAAATGTAAAAAATTTACATTACCTTAATTTAACATTAATTTCTACTTCTATTTGATTTAAAAATATCTCGATTTTGTTCGTTTAAGTTAAAATTTTTGGATTTGATTGATTTTTTAAATTTTCGTTGTTTCGATTTTTGTTCTGTTCTTATTCGATTTGTTTGCAAGGCATTTCGATTACATTTGTTTTGATATTTTTGCGATTTTCCTGCTTGTTTTTGGATAACCTTACCTCCAGTGCATTTGTACTTGTTTCGTTTTAATTTTTTTAGTTTCACGTTCGACGTCATAGCCTACCATTCGTGAAATAAGATTATTGACGTCTTCTAACGCGGTCATAAATCGATAATTTAAATTGAACACTGTTAACATTAGAACTTGGTATAAATAATAATAACATAAACATAACATAAAAAGCTGTAGATATATGATATTGGGCAGGAATTTTCGGTTAAAGCGGATAGGTGATGTTGGGTTGGGTTGGGTTGGGTCCATCATGATTTCCAATTAAAAATTACCTGACGAACCCGAATTTATTAAAGTGGCCAAATTTTATGACCCAAAACAATTCACAAATATTCGATTTAATGAAGACCTCCGAATGCCAACGATTGCACATCTGGGTCCAGCAAAAACAATTCACAAATATTCGATTTAATGAAGACGTCGTATTGTATGAATAAATTAAGCCATCACAAGTCATGTTCAACCCCCACCCTCCCACCCCACCCCACCATGAATTGTTTTAATATGCTTCCTCGCATTAAATGTTTCATGTGGCATAAAATTTCAAACCGTCACCGTTCGGAATCGAATCGTCGAAGGCTCCGAAATCCCTTACCTGCAATTTTTATCGCGCCCGTAACCCGCACGTCCTTTCCAACGAAAAAATTGCATTTCCTCGTCTCCCGGCGAAACTTTTTTTTTTGTGCGAATATGTAATCGCAGTAAAAGCATCCGAACGCCCCGTTTCCGGGCGAACGGCGGCAGCAGGCAGAGCGCCGGGACGCCTACAAAGAGGGAGAGAGAGACCCCGGACGTCGTCGTCGTCGTCGTCGTCGCGAGCCGACGCCTCCTCCGCGCCGCCCCTCCTCGCTCCCTATCGATTTTCGCTCGACGCCCTCGGGACCAGTTCGGTGCGCCCGCCGCTTGTCGAACCCCGAAGTCGGCGGGCGGCCCCCTTTGAAGTCGGAAATACCTTTAGACTTCGGCACTTAGCCCCGAAAGTTGCGCCGGGGGGGCGGCCGGGGAACGGCGTACCTGATATCTTTCGAAAGCGACTGTTTCGAGGCGCCGCTGCCGCTCGTTCCGACGCCGCCGACAGAGGGCGAAGACGTCGTCGTTTCGACGCCTCCGATTCGCACCCACAGAGAGAATTTTTACAAAATAATATCTTCGTTAGTTTTTGATGAATTTAAATGTTTTCCTAAAGAATTTCGTGAAAGTAATCGAAAAGTCGCGGAAGTGTCAAAATGTGCCACAATTTAGTTGAATTTTAAAACCACTTAGGTCTTTTAATTTATATATCGCAGAAATTTGAACGAGAGCGCAAACGAGGCAAATGGAATGGATAGTAAACGATCTGGTCGCTTATTTCCCATCTAGATCATACTATTATTAAATTGTTGTAATAAATTGAAAGAACATGGCCTTCAACCTGATACATGCAATTTTTCTCGATAAAAATATATTTCAGCGAATATATTAAAGTGATGACAGCTGTTTCACTTTCTCTGAGCTCATCAGACCACCACGTCTTACAAGCCTGAATGATGAAACGTTACAATTGACGCAACTTAGACGTCTCTATCTTGATTTTCGAAATATTATTATTAAATGTTCGACGGATACCGATACTCGATCGTCCTGGTGACGATAAATGAATATTTGACTGATTAAAACCACGGGCAAAACTCTGGTCCCTGAAGTGGTCCAGTTGGTAATATTTTAATGACAAGAACTGGAAGTGAATGAAGAAGAATGTGTTTGATTGAGGTGGAATGCAATGTTGGTTTGTTATAATTTTAATAATACATTTAGCGAGTAAGGGGTGGGTTGGGTTGGGTTGGGTTGGGTTGGATTAAGGTGGAATGCGATGCTGGTTTGATATAATTTTAATAAAATATTTAGAGATGAGGGGTTAGGTTGTGTTGGGTTGGTGGAGTGCAGGGAATACGAATGTAATATGTTGGGACCACAGCTATGACTAGGGTTGTCGTCAAGCCAACTTTAAATAAAAACGAAATTAACAATTTCACCGAATGACTAATCTACTCGAATTTAATCTGTCCGGTTTATGTCCTCAACAAGAAAATAAATATCGAATGACATGGTTTCAAAAATCGAACAGTACACCAAAGGAATCAGAACCAGTTAGAAAGTTATTTGAAGATCGACAGAGACGTATTTAGACTTCGTTCTAAAGCGTAAATGAAATTGTAGCGTGAATGCAACTTAAAAACTCAGTTCGATGAAATCAAACGCACGTCACTCGTCGGCGATTTCAATTAGAAACAGGGAAATGGTCGATAGAACGATAGAAAGAAAAAAATGAAAGACAGGGGAAATAAACAGAAACGCTCAATAAAAATTAAGCGGATGGAGAACCCATCGTAACGCATATAGAAACCGATGTAGCGATTGCAGTAGTAAATGCTCGACTCTGATTGGCCGACGATTAAGTCATCTCGTCGTTTTTCAGGTAAAAATGCTTAAAAATCGTTGTTTACAAATAAATAAGTTTTCTAGAACGTTTCCGTCGTTTCAATTACCCATAATTTTTAATTTTTTTTTTAATTTTCCGATTATTTATCTAAGAATGAAAACATCGTTTGTCGCAATTTTATTTGTACAACTTCGTGTCGATGCTATCCATTGTAATGGATTCATTAACGAAGTTGATTGAAATATTGCAATCGATGTTCTGTACGACGCTGCTTCGAAAATATCCCATTATGCAATTTAAACGTCCGTAGCAGTACAGATGCAACACATAAAAAACGTGTATTTATAAGATAAACCGTTATCAGTCATATTGCTATTAAATGTGCGGCTTATACGCATGTTTTATATTGGCTGCGTGTTTGGTTGCCTAGTTTATTTTTTTTGTGAACGTGGGATTGAGTTGGCTTAGTGATTTTTGCAGATTTCCAATGACTTAATTATTTTCCAGGTATCCTGAAGCCTCTGGATTAGGCTAGGGTTGTATTTAAAAAGAGAAGAAATGCATTTCGCGTAAAAATATCCCCGAGTGTTTACGAATGTGCTCTGCATCTAATCGAACATTAAACTAAATTTGCAAACGTCAGAAAACAGTGGAAATGTCATTTAATTGTCATTTTTACGACGTTTCTTAGAAAAACCCGTACACCAGTCGTATATTAATTAATCAGATTTTATAAATGTAAAATAATATCAATATGTTCTAATGGTTCATCATGTTGGATGCTCACATTGAAATTTTTTTCTGGCTAACTTTTCCAGTACCAGAGAAATTGAAGCTAGAAAAGCAGCACATTTTCATAAAATAACGAAAATAAATATTCGTTATAGGTTGGGTTATATCATTAGATCCAGTGCAATTTTATAAAACTGTGATGTGAATGATTCAGATTTTTGCAAATTTTTTGCTCTGTAATATAATTTACTAAACTCAATAGTTAATGTCTAATGGGCTGGGTGAGGGTGGGTTGGATTGGGTTGGGTTGTGTTGGGTTGGGTTGAATTTGCATCAAAAACTTTCAGATCTTTTTTATTGAAAATACAAATCTGTTTCATACTTAACCCATAAACCATAATTTTAACTAAGTGAAAGTATCTCCAATATTTTAAAGCATCTGGCTCGCGTGACTGTGTTTTCGAATTCACTTCAAAAAAGCCAATTAGAATAAAAACACGTACGTGGAAATAAAAAAAAAACTCGAGACAATTAACATGACAAGCTGTGACATAAATCGAACTATTACAGTAATTACAGTAATGTGTAACAGCTTTGCTATGAGAATATGAAGGTGTTGCTTGCATCAGTCGATTAATGAGAATTGTTTGAAACAGTGTGTAGGTGATAATTGTTTCATGGGTCGCGACTTTATTTCATACGCCAAAATTTTTCTTTGAAGTGAACGACGAGAAAGAGCGTAGAACACACAAAGAAATCTTCACTTATAGATAGAAAATGCAAACTCAAAACTCCGGAGTTCCATCAGAGTCGAAATCAATAAAAAACATTACTATGCCTTCTTAAGTCATTGAACCAATCCAACTCAACCCAACCCGATCCAACCCAACCCAATCCAACCAAACCTAACCCAACCTAACCCAATCCAACCCAACGAAACACAACCCGACTCACCCCCACTCAATTAATAATCGAAGTCAAACATTTACTTTCATGTTTAACGACACTTTTTTGTAAATTTAATTAATATTCAGTATCGGATTGACTATTAACCAATACAATGGGAGAGTTTATAAAAAAATTGGTACCACACATTGTGCATTTCGACAGCTTTCATGTCATAATAAAATTACACCCGCTACAGTTTTTTTTTATAATTTGAGAAAAAAATCCCTTAGTGTTGAGAATTCCTTGTAATGACGTCATTCGTATTTATAAGCAATTGCATATATTTTTTAACATTATAAAGAATTTTGCGCTTAGCACACATAAATAAAATTTATGCGGTTACACGATAATCTATTCTGAGCTAAATGAAAAGAACTAAAGTAGTCATACTTAAGCTCATCTAAAATTAAACAATTGCAAACACGTACGTTATCAAACGGGGATTTTTTTCTATAATTTTACATAAATAAAGTTTTTTTTAATGTGGATAATTTTTTTGAAGTGTTTTTTAAAAAAATATTTTATAATAAATTAAAATGCACGCATAAATCATTTCTAACAGATCTATTCTTTGTCGATACATATATAGTTAAAAACAGTCTGGGACGCCATTTAAAATCATTTATTTATTAGCCAAACTGTAGAGTGCGGTTTTAATTATTATTTGGGGTTTTATTGAATTTAAAGAAATTGTTTATCCTCCAACCGACTGTACGTGTGTTGATGCAAGATGCTAAGAAACATGAATAATTTTTTTTTGCTCTTAAAAAATTATGACGTTAGTTATGTGCGTTTTAAAGTTGTAAATCATGCGTAACAGATCTATTGTTAGCGGACAAATATCTGGAATAGTTCAGCCCACCTAAACAAATACAATTTGGAACGATTTCTATTTCTATCGTTAAAAATAAACGATAACCGAGACAGTAGTAGTTTAAAAAAAACCCAACCCACCAAAGAAAATTTAGATTTCAAAGAATGTTTGATCTGAATTTTAAGCAATTGTCATTTTGACAATTGTCAATCGCCGCCGGTAGAATGCGCCCGATCTCGCGGACCGCTCGAAATTAAGCCGTCGGTCGTCCGGGCCGGGGTGGGCCGGGCCCAGCCGGCGACGACGCACAGAAGGAGACGTTAAGATAACGCGCCGCGATACGGAGAACGCTCCCTGGAATTGCTGTAAAAATTCGACGATTTCGTCACTCTCCGCGAAGACATTCCTCCGGGTCGAGCTTAAGTGGTCTTTTAGATAAGAGTTACCTGTGCCCGGCTCCCATAACTGCTTAATTACACCGGAGCCGGCCGCTGCCGCTCCGAAAACTAAGGACGTGTCCCGCGATAACGCGAGAGCTGCCCGCGTTCGATTTCCAATATCGGACGCGGGCCGTAAGTTTTACGTTCGTGTTAAGTCGGTGATTAGTTTTTTTTTTTGGGTTCGGTCGTAAAGAATTCGATTCTTGAAATCGATGGAGCGAATGGACAAATTTAAACAATTTATTATTTTTCTTAAAATTAATGAAAGGATCCCAATTTGATTAAATAATTCTATCGTATCGTAGTGAACTAAAACCGAAAATAAAAAAAAAAATAAAGCCAATGTATTCAAACCGAATTCAAAGCAAGCAAGTTCTAAAAATGACGCTATGAGAGACCAATGAAGCGATGAATAATAACCAGCGTTGTTGGGTTTAATGGGTTGGGTTGAACGTTAAGTTTCATTAAAATATTTTTTTATTTCGAATATTTTCAGAGCTGTTGGATATAATTGCCTTGGGTAGGTCGTTAATTATTGGATGCTAATATAATTTAATTTTTTTTAAATTTTTAACCAAAGTCGAATAATTTCACCATAGTTGGGTTTAAGTGGATTTTTTTCGAAGTCGACACCACAGTTTATTTGTTATGTACAAACCCAAGTCGAATAGTTTAACTGGTTGTGTTAGGTTTAAGTGTTCTGTCTTTAATCGTCACCTTCTTTAAAAAAATATTATATACTCAGTGACATATAAACTGCACTATCTAGAAAGGGTGGGAATTTTTTGACCAAATTTGGCAGGAATAGTGGCCTAGTCCAGGGAAATAGTTGATTAAAATTTGAAACCCAATCATCAAGTAGTTATGGGATTTTTGACGTTTGTGTAATTTTTTAGAGGTGGTGATAGACAAGCAATTATCGAGTCATTTTTTGAATTTGTTCCACTTTTTCGGATCCCGTTCTTTAGTTTAAAGTGTTTCAAGTGTTTAACGATGCTTAGAGGAAGGAGACCTCAAGTTTACCAGCAGTTGAGTGACTTTGACCGAGGGCGGATTGTTGGTTTACGAGAAGCAGGTTTTTCGTTTAGAGAAATCGGCAACCGTTTGGGACTGCACCACTCAACAATAATGCGTGTTTATCAAGCGTGGTCTGAACATGGGGTTGAACGTCGGAGAAGAGGCACTGGGGCTCAAAGACGAACCAATGAACGTCAAGATCGCCGCTTAAGACTAATGGCCTTGAGAGACCGATTCTCTACAACTAGATCAATAGCTGATCAATGGTTAGGTGAACGAGGTCGTCCGATAGGCTTGCGAACAGTTTATCGTCGAATAAGAACCTTTGGCTTGCTGTCTTACCGCCCACATCTTGTGCTACCCCTCACTGCTCAACATCGCCAGGAACGTTTGGCCTGGTGCACGGAAAGACTTCAATGGAACTTGGAGTGGCATCGAGTTGTCTTTAGTGACGAATCGCGATTTTGTTTAGGAATGCATGATGGTCGGATGACTGTTAGACGAAGACGTGGAGAAAGGCGCAATCCTGATTTTTCGATTGCGAGGCATGTTCACCGAACTGTGGGGTTGATGGTGTGGGGTGCTATTGCTTACGGCAGTAGGTCACCCTTGTTCTTCATTCGGGGCAGTATGACCGCCCGACGCTACATTGACGAAGTGGTAGAACCACATGTTCTTCCATATCTTCGAGGGCTGGAAGACCCACTTTTCCAGCAAGATAATGCACGACCTCACGTAGCAAGGGTTTCTCTTGACTTCTTTGAAGAGGCCAATGTTAATCTTTTGCCTTGGCCGCCAAGATCTCCCGATTTGTCGCCCATTGAGCACGTGTGGGACATGATGGGTAGAAGATTGAGGAATCTACCAAACTCACCGTTGACAATAGAAGCTCAACGGCATGAAGTAGAGGCTGCTTGGGATGCCATACCCCAAGAAGACATTGATCACCTGCTGGAATCAATGCCAAGGTGGGTCAATGAGTGTATCAGAAATAGGGGCGGACCAACACATTATTAAAGAAAAATCAAAAAGTTGAAGTGTTTTCTTTATCAAATTTTAATCAATTGTTACCTTAGACTAGTCCAATGTTTCTGCCAAATTTTGTTCAAAAATTCCCACCCCTTCTAGGTGGTGCAGTTTATATGTCACTGAGTATATAATTAATAATATGATATTTTTTTGCTTTTAACTTCGGAACAGTTTTAAATCCAACGTAATCCAACTATGTGCAAACGTACGTCGAATATGTGCAGAGCTGCTGGGTTTAATTGCTTTGGGTAGGTCGTTAATTAAGTACATATCCCACTGCTGATTGTTAGCCATTTTTTTTTTACTTGTTTTAAAAACGTGAGAAAATTCTTCAGTTTCGAAGATCAACTAATTCAAATTCCAATAAATTGCTTTCAAACGTTCGCATTGTTTCCTATGACGTTTTTAAACGAGTTGTCCCATTAACCTGAAACAGTCGCCGATTAATCAAAATCACTTTTCGGGGATGGCATTTAAGTCGCGCGCCGTTTGAAACGGACGTCAGTCAATCCGACGTGTTCGAAATCCACCTGCTGAATTGCGCCCGTTTCGCGGCGACTCCGCGCAGATCCGTATCTGGGAGAAATACACACCTTTTGAGCCGACGTGTGACCCACTTCGCGTCGAACGGCGCTGTCTTGTGAACGCAGCGCGGCCATAAATACCGAATAATCTTGTCCGCGGGTTGCGCAATTCGTTAGAAAATGTTAATGGGATATTTATTTTCGTGACAAAACGCCTGTGAATTTAGCGAAATGGATTGCACGTTAACCGAACGAGCCGTACGGCGAACGCGATAAGTTAAATTTATGTAAATGTTTGGATTTACGGCCGCCGTATACGAATAAATAGACACGAACGTGTATTTACTGCGCTGCATTATTGAACGTTTTGGTTTATTGCGCGTGTCGCGCGCGTTCTGTTGATTTGCACGATCGTTCGGTTCTTTTTGACAAATTTTTATGAGTATCAATGTATCTCGTAAACTTCAACGGGGAACGATATGTCAGTCAATCGTTGTCATATTTTAGTAGAAATTTTTTTTAAGACTGGCAATCTAGAACATACACGAACACGAGCCATAAATCGTAGTGATTTCGATAATAAAATTATAACACGTAACATTTAAAACAACAAATCGAACGAAAAGCTCATATTATACAATTTAAAGTGCACCCATCAATCAATTGTGACGCATTTATTGCACCCAAGATGAGTTTTTTTTATTCACAGGTGCAGGTTCCATGTCATTGTTCGTAACTTAAATTAAATTCATTGTCGGATCGACTTTTGATTATTTGGTTTTAATTGCACTTTTAAACTTCACACAAATTTGGATATCACCAAAATCAGATTGGTCACGTCGTTGTAGAAAGGAAATTTGTAAGAACTATAAAGGTTTACATCAGGAAATAATCAATGTAATGAAAGGAGGAAAACGCAAAAATAACCTGGAAAAACTGAAAGACAAGTTGAAGACAGAAATGTCAAAATGACTACAAGCCAACCCACCGAAAGAACACAGGAATAATGGCCACAGATTGTAAAGGTAATAGAAGAAGCGTCAGGAAAAATACTGGAGAACGTATTAAACGTCCAGCGAAGAAGTGGACTGATAAGTAGTGTAATGAAATCTTATACAAAGAATTGTAGCTGGACTAAAGACAATGGAGGAATGAAGCGAAAAAAGAAGCCACCTAGAGCGAGAGTTAAAGCGTAAAGGATCGCAAGCAAGGAACTGGGTAATTTTTACCAGAACATAAAAACAAGCAAATAACAAAACAAGAGAGACCATCTTATCAGAAAAATAAAGATGGATTGCTAGCGGGTAATAAAGAGGGAGAAAAGGAAATCTTTGCAGCCTTACTGAGGAACGAAGCCCGAAAATTAACACGAGTTACAGACAGAACAAGACAAGGTTGTAGAAGAAAAGGCAGTAAGTGTATCATCAAGAAATGAAGTAGAAGACTACGAAATTGTGACGTATGGTGGAGAAATGTTAACAAAGAGAATATGGAAGATGATAAAGAAAATGTTGAATAGGAAGACATCGCCAGAAAAATTGAATCAGCTAGTAATCATATATTGGTATAAGAAAGGTGCCCTTCTTCCCTTAGCCTCAGTGCTTCCTTCCAAGCTATCCCTGCTTTTTCGTAAAGATTCTTCATATACCCCTACCATGTTGATACTTCTTCCTTTTTTCTCGTCATCATCTCCCTTAACGCCATCTTCCCCAACCTCTCCTCCTCCTCCATCCACTTCCCCAGCTCATATCTGACTACCCGTCTTCCAGCCTCTATGGCCATCTTTTGCTGCCCTGTCTCCTGCAATACTACGTATTCTGGTATCGATCTCTCTCTATCCCTAAAGCCTTTTTCAATTCCCCCTGCCACCTTTTCTCAATACTTCTCTCTTATTTGACGCCCCACACTTTTGCCCCATACATTAGTATTCTTTTGAGGCACACCTTCATATTTTCACCCTCTCTCCAAATTTGACGTCCCTTGAAAATAAAATAATACTGGAGGGATGTTCGTTGGGTGATATCATAGTTAGAAGTGGCCTGCGATAAGGAGACCCGTTATCCATATCCCTTTTCAACCTGATACAGGAAATAGTTTTAAGGAGTGAGATAAAAAATTAAGGCCAAGTCTTTCAACTCATTGGAATGAAAGGCAAGAGAATATGTCTTAATAATTAACGAACAAAAGATAAAGTAAATGGTGTGGTGATAGTCAAGGCCAAGTGGTGAAAAAAAGGGGGAATTGAAAAAAGTTATTCAAAAGGCAAAAAGTTGCAGGGATGTTAACGAAGGTTTTAAGAGCGAAGAACATTTTGAGATCGGCCAAAATAATAATAATAATAATAATAAGAAGAAGACCGACAACAATCTATGCCTGCGGAACATGGTCACTGAATACCAAGAATGAAAGCAAACTCGAAGAATGGGAAGGAATTTTTTTTGCTACGGATGCAGAATTAAACGAAAATTGAAGAAATATTCTGAAACACGGTATAGTAAAAAAGCAAAGAGTCAGATGGTTGGATCATATAGCCCAAAGGCTGTTGGGTTGGGTTGGGTTACTGGAAGGAGAAGTAGGGAAGAAAGGGCAGACGCCGAAATGGCTAGAAGCTAGAAGACCTGAGAGGATTAGTAGTCCTAGACTAAAAAAAAAGAGGAAAAAATAGAAGAAAATGACAAAGACTAAAAGATTTCGAAGCAAAGGGCAACTAGGCACGCATAGCTGTTTACGATTTCATTGCAACATTGCCAATTTTGTAACATATTTGACTTATAACGGTGCAAATAAGAAACAACGCGATCACTTTTGACCAATGAACATGGAAAATCGCGGCACGTGGTTGACTCACAATCGCATTTCCACATTCATCAAACCGTTTAGATATCACTTGAATTTGCGAATTTCAAAGTCTCGTGTCTTGTATGTTTCATTCCTAGTTCGGTAAATTTGAAAAAAAAAAATGTAAAAGTTGAAGAATCGATAAAAACAAAAATATTAAAAATCGAAAACGTAGACCCAACTCATTGCAATTTAATCCACAAGTTGTCTTTGGCTTCGTTTATTTAGCGGAGTCGGTGCTATTAATCACCTGAATGTAAAATTATCATTTTGTTTGTCTAACTTCCAGTTTTCGCTTTCACCAAATCAATCAAAACGTAAAATATTAAAAATCAAAAACGTGGATCCAACTCAATTTCCATTACTATTTATTTTTTTACATTTTTGTTTCTAAAATTTTCAGTGTTTTATCTGATTGACCATTGGCAGAGTCGGCGCTATTAATAATCACCTGAATGTAAAAGTATCTTCGCTTTCGTTTTGTTTGTTTAACTTTCAGTTTTCGTTTTTTGCTAAATCAATCAAAACGTAAAACATTAAAAATCAAAAACGTGTATCCAACTCAATTTCCATTACAATTTTTTTTACATTTCTGTTTGTAATATTTTTAGTGTTTTGGCTGATTGAGCATTGGCATAGTGGGGTCTTCACCAAAATTTGAAAATTTTCAACAACGTTGTGATTCGAAGTTACCGTACCTATTTAAATTAATATTAAATATCGGATTGACTTTTTGACATTTATTGGGTTTTAATTAAACTTTAATTTAAATTTGAAATTATTAATAAATTTCATTGATATGCAATAATTAAACTTATAACAGATGCTTATTTGAACAAGTAGTCGTTTAAGAAATCTTTTAATTATATCGACTTATTGGCAGAAAGCTCGTCAAAGAAAAGAATTAAATTCATTACGCTCACCAATTTGTTAAGATACTTAAAAAGTTCGGATCGAGCGCTCGTAAAATTTCCCAAGCCAACGCGATTTATGTTTCAAGTGTTCGGCCGTACCATCCAGAACACAACGGCGGGCATTTTTCATCTAAAAATAGTGTAATAGTCCGCCGGTGTAATTAATTTAATTATTGTGAAGTTGTTTATGAACCCCTTATTGACTCGGGCTTACGCGGCGGACGCACAAAGAACGCATAATTCACGCTTAAGCGTAATTTATGAGAAAGGGAGGTTCGGTCCATTTCGAATTATTACGAGTTAACCCGGAGTAAATTTTATGCTAATTGACGGCAAAGTTTTTGTGCGCCCGGCGACAAATGGCGTTTAAGTATTAGTAATTGATTCCGAGGAGTAATTGGTTTCGTCTAGCAGCTTTGGCGTCGTAAAATTCGTTCGTCCGAGGATTCGTTAAGAAGCGAATAAATTCGTTTGCGGTTTAGTGCGTTTACTGAAATAGTTTAAAGTAAATTAATTGACGTGCGTTGTTCGTTTCGGTGAAGCGTACGAATACAATTACTGACGCACTACGCCACCTGATTTTAACGATGAGAGAAGCAAACGAAGATAAAATAAATAAAAAATAATGACTGATGAGTTCAGTAAAGACGAGTACATGAAAATTTGTGTGCGATCTAATAATTACAGCTTATGGCACTACGCCACTTGATTTTAACGACGAGAAACGCAAACGAAGAAAAGTTGACCCTCAAATACGATGACTGATGACTTCAGTAAAGACGAGTGCATGAAAATTTGTGTACGATCTAATAATTACAGCTTATGGCACTACGCCACTTGATTTTAACGACGAGAAACGCAAACGAAGAAAAATTGCTCCTCAAATACGATGACTGATGACTTCAGTAAAGACGAGTACATGAAAATTTGTGTACGATCTAATAATTACAGCTTATGGCAATACGCCACTTGATTTTAACGACGAGAAACGCAAACGAAGAAAAGTTGACCCTCAAATACGATGACTGATGACTTCAGTAAAGACGAGTGCATGAAAATTTGTGCACGATCTAATAATTACAGGTTATGGCAACACGCCACTGGGTTTTAACGACGAGAAACGCAAACGAAGAAAAGTTGACCCTCAAATACGATGACTGATGACTTCAGTAAAGACGAGTGCATGAAAAATCGTGCACGATCTAATAATTACAGCTTATGGCACTACGCCACTTGATTTTAACGACGAGAAACGCAAACGAAGAAAAGTTGACCCTCAAATACGATGACTGATGACTTCAGTAAAGACGAGTGCATGAAAAATCGTGCACGATCTAATAATTACAGCTTATGGCACTACGCCACTTGATTTTAACGACGAGAAACGCAAACGAAGAAAAGTTGACCCTCAAATACGATGACTGATGACTTCAGTAAAGACGAGTACATGAAAATTTGTGTACGATCTAATAATTACAGCTTATGGCAATACGCCACTTGATTTTAACGACGAGAAACGCAAACGAAGAAAAGTTGACCCTCAAATACGATGACTGATGACTTCAGTAAAGACGAGTGCATGAAAATTTGTGTACGATCTAATAATTACAGCTTATGGCACTACGCCACTTGATTTTAACGACGAGAAACGCAAACGAAGAAAAATTGCTCCTCAAATACGATGACTGATGACTTCAGTAAAGACGAGTACATGAAAATTTGTGTACGATCTAATAATTACAGCTTATGGCAATACGCCACTTGATTTTAACGACGAGAAACGCAAACGAAGAAAAGTTGACCCTCAAATACGATGACTGATGACTTCAGTAAAGACGAGTGCATGAAAATTTGTGCACGATCTAATAATTACAGGTTATGGCAACACGCCACTGGGTTTTAACGACGAGAAACGCAAACGAAGAAAAGTTGACCCTCAAATACGATGACTGATGACTTCAGTAAAGACGAGTGCATGAAAAATCGTGCACGATCTAATAATTACAGCTTATGGCACTACGCCACTTGATTTTAACGACGAGAAACGCAAACGAAGAAAAGTTGACCCTCAAATACGATGACTGATGACTTCAGTAAAGACGAGTGCATGAAAAATCGTGCACGATCTAATAATTACAGCTTATGGCACTACGCCACTTGATTTTAACGACGAGAAACGCAAACGAAGAAAAGTTGACCCTCAAATACGATGACTGATGACTTCAGTAAAGACGAGTACATGAAAATTTGTGTACGATCTAATAATTACAGCTTATGGCAATACGCCACTTGATTTTAACGACGAGAAACGCAAACGAAGAAAAGTTGACCCTCAAATACGATGACTGATGACTTCAGTAAAGACGAGTGCATGAAAATTTGTGTACGATCTAATAATTACAGCTTATGGCACTACGCCACTTGATTTTAACGACGAGAAACGCAAACGAAGAAAAGTTGACCCTCAAATACGATGACTGATGACTTCAGTAAAGACGAGTACATGAAAATTTGTGTACGATCTAATAATTACAGCTTATGGCACTACGCCACTTGATTTTAACGACGAGAAACGCAAACGAAGAAAAGTTGACCCTCAAATACGATGACTGATGACTTCAGTAAAGACGAGTGCATGAAAATTTGTGTACGATCTAATAATTACAGCTTATGGCAATACGCCACTTGATTTTAATGGCGAGAAACGCAAACGAAGAAAAGTTGACCCTCAAATACGATGACTGATGACTTCAGTAAAGACGAGTGCATGAAAATTTGTGTACGATCTAATAATTACAGCTTATGGCATTACGCCACTGGGTTTTCACGATGAGAAAAGCAAACGAAGAAAAATTGCTCGATGACTGATGACTTCAGTCACTCGACAAACGTCAAATTACCGATCCCGTTGATAAAATCCTGATATCATAAAATAATTAGAATCTGAACGTTATGCTCACAGGCAATAAATGTTAATTTAGGTGATTTGATTTGCATTGGCTCCGCCGCTAAGTAGTCTAAAAATCGTTAAATTAAGTAAATAATCTATCTATCCAAGTTCAAAGTAATATAAATTGGGAAGAAGAACTAAAAAATGGGGAAGTCGACGTTTAACAGAGTCTCACGGGGCTTTTTATTTTTTTTACGACGCCACGATTGACTTGGGTTGCTGGATTCTTTAGTTTTTCGGACCCAACCCAACCCAACCCAACTTTGATCAACCAGCTAGGAAACTTTTAACTATGGCCGATGGATTAATATTTTATGCAGTTTTCAAATTCTATATTTTTTGGATTTTTACTATGATTTTTGTTATGTTTGGGATTTTTTGACGACGCCACGGTTGTGTTGGGTTATTGCGTTATCAAGTTTTTGGAATTTTTTGACAACGCGGGGAGATCGAGCGTTTATTTATTTATTTATTTCTTCAGATTCCTCACCTTTGATAATCTATCAGATTTTCGTCGGTGGTTGATGGGTTGGGTTAGGTTGGGTTTATCAGATTCTTCATCTTTGATAGCAATTTCTCCTTCAGTTTTTCCAGGTCATAGCCTTTTCGTTTTCCTCCTTTCGTGACATTACTCTTGTTCCCCCCTCTGTAGCTCTTTAAATCATTTATATATACAAACCTTTATTGGCCTTATTTTCAATTTTACAATACTGTTATTTGCATATTTCCCTAAATTTTTCTTCTTTCTCCACCTTCTCTTGCCGCCTTCCATTTTCCTCGTCTCCTCCCTCCTGACCATTCTTCCCATTCTCCTTCTCCCCTTTGACTGCCTTCTCTGAAACATTTTTCTTGTTCATTTTGTTTTATGCCTTTACCTTTTCCCTCCTTTTCCTGCCGTCTTCTTTCTTCCTCTTTAGCCTCGCAAGTATCTCCAGTCCCTTCCCCTTCTCCCCCAACACCCTTCCCCAATCCCTGCCCATTTTCTCTTCCTCCCTACTCCATCCCATTTCTTCACACTCCTCCCACCAATGTCTCCATTCGTCCCTTTGTTCTCCGCATACCGCGCATCTCATGTAATCTCCCCCCATCCAATATTTATTCGCCTTTTCCTCGTTGCCGCACCTAAACCTCGCTATCATCTTTTCCTCTTCCGCCGTGTTACCTCCTCGCAGGTACTTCGGACTCCTTCCATGTACTTGTATCCGTTTGTACTTAGTATTGTACCTTGCATGCTCTATCTTCTCACTCCTTTGCTGTGTTTCTACTTGTTTCCACCTCTCCTCTAATTCCGTTTCCACCTTTTTTCCCTCCACTCTTCTCCTTTCCACTTCTCTCATCATTTATAGTTCTTGCAAATTTTCTTTTCTAACAGGACGTGATCACTCACTTTGATTTTGGTGCTATCGATGTTTCCATCTATATTTCGTAGACGAATACTCTTAGACAGTCCATTAGCTTTGCCTTATTTTTGTCACATCTTGTTATGCGAGTAAATCTTGTGCATGTACCATGAGCTTTTTATTTTGACTTCTCGCTCCCGTTAACATTTTTTTATTTCCTTTCAATAGACCGTACTTCAGATTTCGTTTATGCTTTTTCTGACTTCACCGTTTGGATCTTCAACTGTTGCTAACGTTCATACCTTTCCATGAATTGTCAATTCTTCTCAAAATATCCAATTGCTTTTCTGTTGTTGGGTTGGGTTGGGTTGGGTTGGGTTGGGTTGGGTTGGGTTGGGTTGGGTTGGGTTGGGTTGGGTTGGGTTGGGTTGGGTTGGGTTGGGTTGGGTTGGGCTGGGTTGGGTTGGGTTGGGTTGGGTTGGGTTGGGTTGGGTTGGGTTGGATTGGGTTTGGGTTGGGTTGGGTTTGGGTTTTCAATTTCCAAATAAACCAAACACAACCAAGAGATTGCGAATGATTTTGTTCTGTTGTGTGTAAATGATCTAAGATTTTTTTACTCCACTATTTAAAATTACGAATTTATTGTTATCTCGTTTAGTTAAGTTTTCCGCTATCTTTCGATTTATCGCGTTATTTGCAGATCTTTTCTTTTCCACTTGCCTTTCGCTAACAAATAAATTAATCTTCCATTTTAATTAACATATCTCGTTAATCCGTTACTAAATGTGAGAAGAAACGAAACAAAACCGAGCGAAAACACACATCACATCGACATTTTTTGCGTCTTACGCAATTCGAGCGGGCAATTGTGTGCCACATCGAGTACCGCGTACGCGTCCTTTCTAATAAATTCACCAACCTTAATTACTTTTTAATTACCGCCGTCGACCGCGCTGCATTTTTACTTTCTCGGTTTGGGCAATTCGATTTTTCTCCGTTTATTTGATCAAGATACGTATCTCCGATCGCAATGACTGTCGCTTTTCGAACGATTCGAATAAGTGGCACGGCCGGCACAAACGTTGATCAATCGCGTATCGAATTCGATAGGCATTTTTATTTTTTTTTTGTTTCGGTAGCGATCGGTGTGATTAATTGGCCATTGTTTGGGCGTCGAAATTGACGAAATCTCTTTGTATTTTTTCAGTGATTCTGCTGGACACGACGGGCGAGGCGAGCCTGGAATGGACGAGGTATCCCTTCGGACCGCAGGCCAACACGCCCGGGGTGAGTTCCGTTGTTTAAAACCTATTTCGTGTTTTTCGGGCGAGTATGTCGTTATATTTTCGCAGGGGTGGGGGGCGACATAATTTGAATTTATCCGTGGTGGTGGTCCCGTGGGGTTCTTGGGGGCCACCAAAATGCTGTGCAAAAAATCTTGAAAGACGGATCGAATTTAATGGCAAATAAATTAAAAAAAAAAATGAATTGCGAATGTTTGTTATAGACGAATTGAATTGGAAATCAAATTCAAAGTCAGAACAAAAAATGAACAAGTCTGTCCCATAAATGGATAATACTTTTGAACCAACTTGCAAAGACCTTTCATTTGATCCTGAAGTATCGACGAGTACTTCCGTTTTAAGCGGAAATAGTTGACATTTTCGAAATTGCTTGTAAACACTTTTCATTTGAGACCCAACGCCACATCGCCCCTGCGTCATTTTAATTCTACTTGCAAAGCAAAAAATAATGGGCCTCATTATTTGAGGCCCAACTTCATATAACTATGTCAACTTCCTCTTTTACCGGAAGTTATTGACATTTTTGAATTCTACTTGGCTGCAAGTCGGCTAACGAGACGTGTTATTTTTACTGATGCAGCAACATTTTACAACACAAACAAAGATTGAACATTGCGTTCATATTAATCAATGTGAGTCATAGCTTGCCTTGACACTTTAATTGTTCTTCGGTACAATTTTCTAGGGAAACGTCGGAAACCCCTTTTATTTTATTTGTTAATTTTATTTTTAAACCATAATTACCATAATTAAATTTTAATTATTTTATTACAGTTATTTACAATATTAAACAATTGCGTTTATGTTGCTGTTGATGCCAATCAACTGAAAGTTAATAGAACAATAATTATTTGTTTTATTATTCCGATGCGACTGCGAGCAACAGCAGCTCCGCTGGCTTATTCGCCCAAGCCAGTGGTGCGCCTTAAAATCAACTCGCATCTCACCCCTGAGATACACATCTGAATTACCCTGTGTAGTGGTTAAATTACTACATTACGCAGAAAAACATCGAGGTACGAAGTCGTAAAATTTCCGTCTTTATCTCCCAATTCCTCGTCGGTTTTCACACCCCTGCGACCGTTCCGCCCCGAAAGTAATTCGCGAGGCGCCCGCTGTTATCATTGTCGCTAATAAAAGACACGCGTGCCCCGGTTGACAATTATCCCGATATTTCACGTCGTTGCCGCCTCGTTTTTGCACACCGGCAGGCATCGCAGCGCGTCCCCCCCTTATTTATGGAGACCGCGCCGAAATTAACTGCATTTCCACGTGCTGCGACGACGTGAACGAAACTGCGCGCGTATTAGGAGCGAAAGTGTAATTGATTTATGTTCGCGTGACGGCGGCGCGGAAGGGAAGAAAAAGAAGCGGTCTGTGTGCATCGCCTGCCCGCGATCGGGGGGAGACGCAGGGCGAACATTGCGCTCGGATTTGGATGTTGGAAGCGACTGCCGTCGCATGACAAGTGAAATCTTCAATTTCGAGGGAAAATGTCTTAAAAACGTAGAGCGTGCGTGCCGAAAGTTCCATGTCGAATATTTTCGTACCCGAGTTGAATTTCAAATTTCAAAAATTTTATGGAAAGATATACTCAGTGACATATAAACTGCACCACCTAGAAGGGGTGGGGATTTTTGGACCAAATTTGGCAGGAATAGTGGACTGGTCCAGGGAAATAGTTGATTAAAATTTGAAACCCAATCATCAAGTAGTCATGGGATTTTTGACGTTTGTGTCATTTTTTAGAGGTCGTGATAGACGAGCAATTATCGAGTCATTTTTTGAATTTGTTCCACTTTTTCGGATCCCGTTCTTTAGTTTAAAGTGTTTCAAGTGTTTAATGATGCCTAGAGGAAGGAGACCTCAAGTTCATCAGCAGTTGAGTGACTTTGACCGAGGGCGGATTGTTGGTTTACGAGAAGCAGCTTTTTCGTTTAGAGAAATCGGCAACCGTTTGGGACGGCACCACTCAACAATAATGCGTCTTTATCAAGCGTGGTCTGAACATGTGGTTGAACGTGAGAAGAGGCACTGGGGCTCAAACACGAACCAATGAACGTCAAGATCGCCGCTTAAGACTAATGGCCTTTAGAGACCGATTCTCTACAACTAGATCAATAGCTGATCAATGGTTAGGTGAACAAGGTCGTCCGATAGGCTTGCGAACAGTTTATCGTCGAATAAGAACCTTTGGCTTGCTGTCTTACCGCCCACATCTTGTGCTACCCCTCACTGCTCAACATCGCCAGGAACGTTTGGCCTGGTGCACGGAAAGACTTCAATGGAACTTGGAGTGGCATCGAGTTGTCTTTAGTGACGAATCGCGATTTTGTTTAGGAATGCATGATGGTCGGATGACTGTTAGACGAAGACGTGGAGAAAGGCACAATCCTGATTTTTCGATTGTGAGGCATGTTCACCGAACAGTGGGGTTGATGGTGTGGGGTGCTATTGCCTACGGCAGTAGGTCACTCTTGCTCTTCATTCGGGGCAGTATGACCGCCCGACGCTACATTGACGAAGTGGTAGAACCACATGTTCTTCCATATCTTCGAGGGCTGGAAGACCCACTTTTCCAGCAAGATAATGCACGACCTCACGTAGCAAGGGTTTCTCTTGACTTCTTTGAAGAGGCCAATGTTAATCTTTTGCCTTGGCCGCCAAGATCTCCCGATTTGTCGCCCATTGAGCACGTGTGGGACATGATGAGTAGAAGATTAAGGAATCTACCGAACCCACCGTTGACAATGGAAGCTCTACGGCATGAAGTACAGGCTGCTTGGGATGCCATACTCCAAGAAGACATTGGTCACTTGCTGGAATCAATGCCAATGCGGGTCAATGAGTGTATGAGAAATAGGGGCGGACCAACACATTATTAAAGAAAAATCAAAAAGTTGAAGTGTTTTCTTTATCAAATTTTAATCAATTGTTACCTTAGACCAGTCCAATGTTTCCGCCAAATTTGGTCCAAAAATTCCCACCCCTTCTAGGTGGTGCAGTTTATATGTCACTGAGTATATTTAACTTGTATTGGAATTGTTTATAATTTTTTTTATACTGCTTCATAAAGAATAGTTTCGCTCTGCCTAATTTTGGTTTACGCCATACTATACATCGACAAATTGGGTTCCAGTGCCCCCCTCCCCCCACCGTGTGGCCCAAAACTTTTTTTGTTTGGCACAAGCAAAAACCGAAACGTCATTTGCGCACAACGGCGTCGAGAAATGCTTGGGGCATTTCGTCAGGTATTCGTTACACATTTCCCCGCATGGTGCCGCAATAAAATCTCGCATCTGGTTTTTAGTACTTTTAAATTAGCACCTGCCATATTATCACAGGTGTCTAATGCTCGCCTGCACTTAAAACGAAAGTCAATTACATTAATTGGTACGCAAGACACACATACACCGGATTATCTATTAACATGTCGTTAAAAATTCTTCCCATGCAACTTGTCCCAGCAGTTACTGGCGTATTAAAATATTATTATTGTTTTAACTGCGTTGGCTTCGACGATCCATCTGGTGTTAAGGACGTGAATGCGTCTATGGCTCATGACGCAGTCAAGGTAGTGTTTGAAAAATATATATATACTCAGTGACATATAAACTGCAACATTTAGAAGGGGTGGGAATTTTTGGACCGAAATTTGGCAGGAATAGTGGACCAGTCCAGGGAAATAGTTGATTAAAATTTGAAACCCAATCATCAAGTGGTCATGGGATTTTTGACGTTTGTGTCATTTTTAGAGGTGCTGATAGACAAGCAATTATCGAGTCATTTTTTGAATTTGTTCCACTTTTTCGGATCCCGTTCTTTAGTTTAAAGTGTTTCAAGTGTTTAACGATGCCTGGAGGAAGGAGACCTCAAGTTTACCAGCAGTTGAGTGACTTTGACCGAGGGCGCGGATTGTTGGTTTACGAGAAGCAGGTTTTTCGTTTAGAGAAATCGGCAACCGTTTGGGACGGCACCACTCAACAATAATGCGTGTTTATCGAGCGTGGTCTGAACATGGGGTTGAACGTCGGAGAAAAGGCACTGGGGCTCAAAGACGAACCAATGAACGTCAAGATCGCCGCTTAAGACTAATGGCCTTGAGAGACCGATTCTCTACAACTAGATCAATAGCTGATCAATGGTTAGGTGAACAAGGTCGTCCGATAGGCTTGCGAACAGTTTATCGTCGAATAAGAACCTTTGGCTTGCTGTCTTACCGCCCACATCTTGTGCTACCCCTCACTGCTCAACATCGCCAGGAACGTTTGGCCTGGTGCACGGAAAGACTTCAATGGAACTTGGAGTGGCATCGAGTTATCTTTAGTGACGCATTACTCTAAACTGCAGCAACATTTGATCGAGTATGGATTTTCATCCAACATTTTTCCTAATAGATACGAACTCTGGACAATGGAAAACAATGTCAAACGTGACAAATCATTCACTTTTACAAATTAACAGAAATGTCAAAGCATTAAAAAAACTTTCCTGGGAAATATGTGAACTGGATTTTTCGAAATGATTTGCATAATGTAGAAAATATCAAACTGTCAAAACATTATATTTGACAAAATTGTCAAAGATGCTGATATTCTCTAAAATGAAAAAAATGTCAAAATATTAACCAATACCAAGATCGCCTTGAATGCAATAAAGCTTAAACTTTTTAATTGTCCGGGATGGACACAAAGCTAAACAATTTAAAATTCCAAGCATATTTCACTGGAATAAATGTGACAAATATTTTCACAATAGATTCGAATTTCATATAATGCAAAAATGTCACAATTGTCAAAACATTCTTCGGCAAAATTATCGAAAATGAAGAGATTTTTTTATTTTAGTTTTTTTCACGAGTCTTATTGTTTCCTTATTGGTCTAAAAATAAGAAATAATATGTAACCAACTTCAAAAATTATCAATTTCGTTAAATCAAACTCGACAAACAAACGATTTTGAAATAATTCCTGCAACGTAATCGCTATTCACATAAACGCCGTACAAATTATCAATTTCGTGAAAGAAACGTCGATATCTCGTTCGCAATCGCGCGTTCTCGAAACGGGACAGACCGGCAATCGTGGCCTTTATTTACGTTAATGCGTCGAAATGTCCGTCGGTGATATTACAAGACGTCCATTCTTCGACTTGGAACCGTCATCGGGTCACAGGTGCTCGTTTTTCCTCGCACGCACATTCATGAACGCGCGCTTTTGTTTTTCGCGCGAAAGTGGCCGCGTTATCTCACGACGGTGTTGACGTTTGCAGATAGTGTGTGTGTGTATGTTGTGCCTTCGCCTTGATAACGTTCTCGAAACAGAAATGCGACGAGTTCGCACTACCGGGCGATAAAAACGGGTTTGAAAGGCGTAAAATGAGTGGCAGGAGGAGGTGTCTGTTTGTCGAAGCAAAAAAATCGCATTGTCGCAAATGCAAAAATGTTGTCGAACTGTTGTGGTCAAAATTTGTTGAAATTTACATATTCGAAAATTCTTAATTAGTTTTTGGAAATTCCAAACATTTCCATGACGACCAAGTCGAGGAAAATTAATAATTTCGTTACTAACGTCAGATTGGGATTACGATAGACGATTAAAGATTCTCCGTGCAAGTGCTGCGTCGCTATTTTTGATCACACGTGTTTAATCCATCCAAGAAAATGCGACTCGACGAGAAAATCGCCGAGTCGACTCTGAAGCTGAAGTATACTTAAGCGCAATTATCAGATTGCAACGTTTAAACTTTAGTCTAAATCTGAAATCAACACAAACGAACTAAAGTTACAAATAATTTTCGAAATTAATTTTTTTTTTAATAAATAGTACATTGGATTTTGTTTGATTGAATTTAAAGAAATTTGAGTCCTTTAACGCGAGGGATCAACTGCATGTAATGTAAAATGCACAAACCAGATAGAACAATTGAAAACGTCAGTCAATATAAGATATCCCGCCCTTAACAAGTGGTGCCTAAAAATATACTCAGTGACATATAAACTGCACCACCTAGAAGGGGTGGGAATTTTTGGACCAAATTTGGCAGGAATAGTGGACCAGCCCAGGGAAATAGTTGATTGAAATTTGAAACCCAATCATCAAGTAGTCATGGGATTTTTGACGTTTGTGTCATTTTTTAGAGGTGGTGATAGACGAGCAATTATCGAGTCATTTTTTGAATTTGTTCCACTTTTTCGGATCCCGTTCTTTAGTTTAAAGTGTTTCAAGTGTTTAATGATGCCTAGAGGAAGGAAACCTCAAGTTTACCAGCAGTTGAGTGACTTTGACCGAGGGCGGATTGTTGGTTTACGAGAAGCGGGTTTTTCGTTTAGAGAAATCGGCAACCGTTTGGGACGGCACCTCTCAACAATAATGCGTGTTTATCGAGCGTGGTCTGAACATGGGGTTGAACGTCGGAGAAGAGGCACTGGGGCTCAAAGACGAACCAATGAACGTCAAGATCGCCGCTTAAGACTAATGGCCTTGAAAGACCGATTCTCTACAACTAGATCAATAGCTGATCAATGGTTAGGTGAACAAGGTCGTCCGATAGGCTTGCGAACAGTTTATCGTCGAATAAGAACCTTTGGCGTGCTGTCTTACCGCCCACATCTTGTGATACCCCTCACTGCTCAACATCGCCAGGAACGTTTGTCCTGGTGCACGGAAAGACTTCAATGGAACTTGGAGTGGCATCGAGTTGTCTTTAGTGACGAATCGCGATTTTGTTTAGGAATGCATGATGGTCGGATGACTGTTAGACGAAGACGTGGAGAAAGGCGCAATCCTGATTTTTCGATTGCGAGGCATGTTCACCGAACTGTGGGGTTGATGGTGTGGGGTGCTATTGCCTACGGCAGTAGGTCACCCTTGCTCTTCATTCGGGGCAGTATGACCGCCCGACGCTACATTGGCGAAGTGGTAGAACCACATGTTCTTCCATATCTTCGAGGGCTGGAAGACCCACTTTTCCAGCAAGATAATGCACGACCTCACGTAGCAGGGTTTCTCTTGACTTCTATGAAGAGGCCAATGTTAAACTTTTGCCTTGGCCGCCAAGATCTCCCGATTTGTCGCCCATTGAGCACGTGTGGGACACGATGGGTAGAAGATTGAGGAATCTACCGAACCCACCGTTGACAATAGAAGCTCTACGGCATGAAGTACATGCTGCTTGGGATGCCATACCCCAAGAAGACATTAATCACCTGCTGGAATCAATGCCAAGGCGGGTCAATGAGTGTATCAGAAATAGGGGCGGACCAACACATTATTAAAGAAAAATCAAAAAGATGAAGTGTTTTCTTTATCAAATTTTAATCAATTGTTACCTTAGACTAGTCCAATGTTTCTGCCAAATTTGGTCTAAAAATTCCCACCCCTTCTAGGTGGTGCAGTTTATATGTCACTGAGTATAATTGCATTCACATAGCGCCAAGCAAGTCAGGTATTTGTCTACCAAACTCCTGCTCCATGACAGATGTGTACGGGCCGATAGATGATGCTCTCACTTGGGCGTGCATTCGGGTTACCAGGTTATACGACCATCAACATGAAAGACATACAGTAATTAGTGATTATGAATATCGACCGTAATTAGTATTAACATACCGGGTGCTCCAGCACCCTTGTTTGAGCATCTTTAGGATCGTGCCTACACCTACTTTATCGTCCTCGCCATTGCTTGTCCATCGATGGTCTTCGTGTACATCTAAACGTCAGTACGTAGCATCACATAGAAGAGAATAGTTAATGAACATAGTCAACCCGATAGTCAAGTCTTGTCCGATGCACTTGCGTGCCCGCTCCCATATATCTCAGAATAGATACAATGGACTACTAGATGACCGGTCCAGGTCAAGTAACACAGGTCGGTTCCTAACCTGTTCTACCGTCACGGGAAATTGTATTTACATGCCTGCGCACGCAAGCCATCAGAAGACAGCTCGCATACCAACAATTCATAAAATTGTGTAGTACAACCCGTCTTGTAGGAGACAGGATAGCCCACTTCGCTATCCATGACACAAGCACAGCTAGTGTTACTTGACAACAACAATAGTAGCGCCACAATGGCAACCACAACAACAACAACAACAACAACAACAGCAAGACTGCAACAACAGCAACCACATCAGCGTCACTGCATCCGGTCTGCCGAACTCCACCGGCAATCACTCGCTAACCTCGCTAATCTTAAATACGTAAACAACCCCTATACGAGTTGAGTATAATAAACCTGTACAAATAATGTACCCTAATGTCATAGTTAAAACACAACTGTAACAAATATTTTTTTATAACTTTTATAGCATTTGCAAAACAAACATTTTTATAGATCTCCCAAGTTATAATATTTTAATACGCGTTTCTTAATCGGGGCCAACGTCCGCTTCCGATTGCGAAATTTCAAACGGCAAACGGCGAAACTTCACATCGCGCGATGTGGGGCGAATTCCGCAACATCGCCCGATCCGCGTAATCTCCGATAGTGCTGATCACGAACGGTCCGTGACAATACGAGGAATCTGAGGACGACAATGCCGACGCCGGCTGCCGTCGAAAAAGACAAATTCATTTCGGGCGACACCTCATTAGACGAGGACGCGTATCTGTCGAGCGCGCCTCCTAGACGACCAATTTTCTGATCCGACAAATTTCCTTAATTACGGGCCCCCGTTTTCACGTCCAGAAATAAGACGGAATGCACGGGCCCATAAATAGACCGCGGTTTGCTTTCTCAAAGGTGTCGCCCGCCGAGGCAGCGACGACAATCGGCGGCGTAATTTTCGCCGCGATATTCCCCGAAAACCGTTAAACCGCCGGCGCGATTCATTCGTCGCGTTTAATCGCCGAAAGTCGCTTTTATCTTGTTTTATAGCTTTTCGTAGGAAAATAAATTTGCTGGATTACGCGTAGCGTCGCCGTTTTTTTTTTTTTTAATAAATTAAAGCGTTGGTAGTAAATCGGTCACGGTTCTGCAATACATTTTAATTTGTTACAAAATTTTTTCTTTACCTTAATCGACAGCTTGTGCAGGTGATCGAGAAAAATACTTACATTTTATATATTTTTATAATATAATAAAAAAATCAAATGTATTAACTTTAAAGTTTAACTTTAAAGAAAATATTGTATTGTTAAAACGCGGTGGAAAAATCCAATAATTGTGCAAGTCCATCGTTTGAAATATAGATTATATATAATTGAGATTATTTTAAAAGAAAAGTGCATATTATTGTTGATAAAGAACATAATTTATTGGGACGATATCGGGGTTGGGTCGCGACCCCTAGATAATTGACCGAGGCACACATCCTTCGCATTTTACGGCCTAAATAACTTGAATAAATTACAACAACAGTGGCGTTGTTGTATCTTCACAATTTGGTGATCCAGACGTAAATCTGGCGAAAAATAAAACTCCACTTTATCGAGTCGAAGGCCACGAACCATCGAAGTTTTCCCCCAAACCGACGCAAGACAAAACTTTCCGCCGCACATCCGCGTCGGGGGGGAGTCGATAAATAACCGGATTTTAACTTTCCAAATCACGTATCGTTCCCGGGGCTGGAGTGCACCGTCGGTAATCAAGAATGATTAGTAACCATGCCAACAATAACCATCCCTTCTTTTCACGCACGTCCTCCCGCTGCTCCCGCGTCTAAATAAACGTCGCTCGTCCTTGTCGGACAGCGCGCCGGGCGGATGCGACGCCGAATTTAAATCAGCGCGAACGACGGGGGGCGACGTAATCGAATTAAGGCGCCCCCATCGGGGTCGCCATTTCGAAAGTAAACGCCCGAAATGACGTTACGCGTCGCATCCGGGGTATCTCGACAATTTTTGTTTTTTGGGAACGAAACGTCTGGAGAGCCCGCTTATGGTGGAGACGCTACGCCATAAAGAAATTAAATTTTTTTAATAAAATTTGAGACTGAGAATGTGTCACAAAGTCAGTACATGGAAAGCAAATAAAATACAAACACTAAATAGAAGCAAACGAATGGAATAACAACGAAAGTGAAGTACAGAAAAGTGCACGAAGCATCGAAACTTAATTTAAACTACACGTCGTTTTCTATAGCTTCTGCAATTGTTGTTAGTGGTACCAAATGTTTAAGAAAATTTTGAATTTAGTAAGCAAAATTAATCATAACGATGACAAAATAGAAAATATTAATTAGTTAATGCGTGCAATATTTTATGAAAGTGAACCATTAAAGTGACCAACAAACGTAATTAATAATCGATCTAAGATAATTGGATCGAAAAAGACGCATTTTATTAGAATTCGAGTAAAAGTTTAAATACGAAACGTTTGTAAGAAAAATAACTTTAAAATTTACTTTTCATCGTTAAGGTTACTAAATAATAAAATCGCAATTGTAAATTAATATAAAATGGTGAAAGGGACATCGTATGGGCCCAACCCAACCCAACCCAACACAACGTCATCTTGCTCTCATGCTTGCATGGTTTGAAACGCCGTCTGCATATGTGTGGTGATCTGATGAGCCCAGAGAGGGCGAATCATATCATCACCTTACATTGGCTGAAATTTATTTACGACAATTTTGAATTTTTAGCAATCAAAATTGTAGATAATTTCGGCATTTTGTCAATTTTGTCAATTTGAGAGAATTTAGTTTGCACGTTTGCACATTGTCGACATATTCGAGAATTTTTGTCTTAAACTTAAATTGGAATTTTTTGCTTTATTGAAAATTTTTTTTTTTATAGCAAAGCTTTCATTTCCATATTCATATACAATATTGAAACATTTTCAAAATCTTACCAGTGTTTTTTCACATTTTTGCAAACTTTCATATTTTTTCATTTTTCATAATTTTGTTTCTTTTTTTAAATTTAACCAATATGTAATTTACAATGTTGACATTTTTCGATAATTTTTAACTTAACACATATAATGAGAGACTGTTTTTTATTTTTTTTTACATTTTGGAATTTTAAAGAAATGAACTTTTTCACCTTTCGACAACGTCGTACTTTTTACAATTTTTTGACATTTTACAGTTTCACATCTGACATTTTAACATTTTCAATAATTTTTTAATATTATTTTAGATTTTTTTATAACATTTTGGTTATCTTTTTAATTTTTTTAGCAATTTTTCATAATCTTGTTGAACACATGTTTTACACGAAACTGTGAGTCATGCTTTCATGGCTCGCTGCACCTTCAGCGAATGTACATATGTGCGGTGGTCTGATGGGCCCATATGGGGCGAAACACAACCACCTGCTATATTGGCTGAAATTTATTTTCAACATTTTACTCTTGAATGATTTTGTCAATGTTTTTATTGCTTTTTTGCATTCAAATTATTAAATTAGTTGTAGTTTTTATAAAAAGTTATAAAAAAAGTTTCTTTTGACACAAAGCAACATCAGTTTTTGTTGTTTGAAATGATTTTATTTCCGTATAAATTGTGACAAATGGCTGTGAAGCTTAGCAGAAGGCAAAAAAAAACCGACAACGAAAACGCAATTAGTCGTCGCAATTTACGACTCGACGAACGAAAATAGATCTGAATTGCATCAGCGATAATTTTTTCGCCGCAGCGATGAAAGCAGATAGAGGCCGTAATCGGCAACCTAATGGGCATAAATGTCGCCATTCGGGAAAGTTAGTTACAATTGAATTTGCGGAGCCATCGCCGTCCCCGGCCAAATGGCCCGCAACAGTTTAACGGCGCCGTGCGACAAACGTCCCGTTTTAATTTTTCCCTCGTTTTCCGTTCCAGTGGGTCGAGGAGTCGTTCACCAACTTCCAGAAGGGCATCAACTGGCGGTCGTACGTCGTGTGCGACGTCGCCTACAACAACGTCAATAATTGGCTGTGGACGCCCTTCGTCGAGAAGGGGCTCGCCAACAGGATTTACATAGAAATTAACTTCACAATACGGGACTGCAGTCTGTTCCCAGGTTTGTACTTTGCGCGCCGGAACGAAAAATTACCGACGATCATTCTCGTCGTTCGGCGGCGGAGCGAAAGTAAAACCGTGAGAATTTCTTTCGCTTCCGCGGCCAATTTGCCATCGTCATTTTTGTCTCGTGTTGGCAGGAAACGCGCTGTCGTGCAAGGAGACGTTCAGCCTGCTGTATTATGAATTCGACGCGATCACCAAGGAGCTACCGCCCTGGGAGACCGACACTTACAAGTTGATAGGTGAGACTTAAAAACATTTGCATATTGTTATCGGTAATTATATATCTTGCTGTGTCATAACATCATTTTTTCCATATCTGTTTATCTTAACTTCCTTTTTTATCATAATCAACAAAATCAAAAATTCATTAAATTTAACTGTTTTACAATTGAAAGTTTAATGTGACGTCTTAATTTTTTGTCGAACCTAATATTTGTATTGAAATTCATCGATTATGGAAATTACTAGCTTTATTTTGTGAAATGTGTATGTGCTATGAGGTGAGTACTTTTTTATATACTCTTTAAAACTAAGTATAGTTCTATGGGCGTAAAGGTACAGCCTCCAACAACAAATTATTCATTAAACATAAAAAAGTTGCCATAAAATATATTCTTGGATATATCAATGGATCGATCGACACAGACACAGCGCCGTTCAAAACTGCACTCTTGTAACAACGTCCATAGTAATTAAATTTTGACGGATGTTTCAGGTCGGATAGCAGCCGGCGAAGGCAGATTCAACTCCAACACGGAGGTCAACATAAACGTTGAAGTGAAGAGCGTTCCGATAACGAAAAAGGGCGTTTATTTCGCGTTCCGGGACCAAGGAGCCTGCATTTCGTTGTTGGCCATCAAGGTTAGTGGCCGTTCGTTCTCTTTGCCTTTAGAGTTGCAAAAAAGAAATCGTCGCTCCCCTCGCCACCTCCAACTCCACCTAAAACATTAACGTTGCGCCGTAAATCCAAGCCATTAATTAACTGGAAAAAAATTCAATGACTCCGATTCTATCAGAATTTCACAAAATTTCTGCTTCAAAAATGAATTGAGGTTTTTTGTTTCATTTCTCGGACTTACGTCTTATATCGTAAGTCGTTACTTATATCACTAAACGACGACGATGTATGAATCGTTTCATTGTTTCAAGATTAATTCCCAACCCAACCCAATCCCAAACCTGATTGTAATGAACCCAACCTGTCCTGTCGATCATCAACGATTACGATTTAATTAATAAATTATGTTGTTATCCTTTGACTATGAAAATGTAGAATTTATCAAAATTGCAATCAATGCTTGCGATTTTTAATGTTGTCTGACAGTTTCGTTTGACTTTTCACGAAATCTTCGAGGTTAACTTTTTTGTCACATTTTACCATTCAGCAGAATTTATGGACGAATTACGAATTAGTAATTATTAGCGAAAAACATTTCAAAAATCAGCTGACTCGTAAACTACTACAGAACGTCAATTTCATTGGTCAAACTGATCACCAACCCAATCCAACTCGATCCATCAAAAAATTCCTCACACTTTTTACAGTAACACGAGAATTAAAAGCTAGCTGACGAACATTTGATATTAAAGAAGGCACTGTTTCAGGCATGGCTCCGAACGGACGAATGCCCTGAACAGCCTTCTGTACGAGTATTTTATACTATTTTTTTCTACTTTGCGCCCTTTTTACGAGAAAAATTAAAAAATTTGTTAAGTAATTCAACATTTAGGGATATTTGCGCGCGTTGGTAACGTTTGTGTGAAATTAAATAAGGAGGCGGTCGAACAATTAATTTGAAATGTCAGTTTTCTTTGACGCAATATGAGTTGCAAAGACTTGCAATGTACGCACCCGAAATATCGGAAATTGGACAAACTACGATTGGGAATTTATTTCCGAACAAGTCGCGTTCTGAATACGAACGAAAATATAAAAAATTCGAAGAATGGTGCAACGAAAACAATGCAAAGATTATTACTTACAACTGACATTTCGTTCGACGTTATGCACTGCCAAACCTCTGCCAACATAAAGAGAAAAAATTTAGCACTAAAATTTTCATTTTAACACTGTTTTAGGTGCTAAAATGAAGTTATTACCAACGCAAAGTAGAAAAAAATTATCAAATTCCTAGTGATAAAGAAATCTGTCCAATTGGGTTCATTAATAATTATTTTCATTTTAGATTTACTACATAACATGCCCGGAGGTAACGATCAACTTCGCCCACTTCCCGGCGACTCCAACCGGCAAAGAAGTCACCGTCATAGAACAAGCGAAAGGCACGTGCGTCGACAACGCAGAGATCGTCGAAACACCCATGTACCTGTGCAAGGGCGACGGGAAATGGACGTTGCCCACTGGTGGCTGCAAATGCAAAGAGGGCTACCAGCCGGACTTCGAAAAACAACTGTGCAATCGTTAGTCCATCGCAATTTACTCCTTCAAAATATTCCAAGTTTTAATTTGTTTTAGTGTGTGCGCCGGGTGAATTCAAATCCGAAGTCGGCGACAGTCCATGTCAGGCGTGTCCGGAGCACTCGCAAGCCCCCGGCTACGGCGTCGCCGAATGCCGATGCGACGTCGGCTATTACCGGGCACCAGCCGACCCGAAAAACATGTCTTGCACTCGTACGTATCGCACATCAAATCCATTCCGATTCTAAACTTTGCTTTTAGAACCGCCGTCCGCGCCCCAGAATTTAACGACGAGCTTCGTCGACCAGTCCACCGTCATGCTAAGCTGGAATCCACCGGAACATCTCGGGGGACGATCCGACGTCGTGTACCGAATAAAATGCGACGCGTGCTCCATCGGAATTGTGCAGTACTCGCCGAACACCGTGAGTTTAGAAATTCATTAAATTAAATCGAACCCAATCCGCACTAATAATTTAGTTAATCATAATCGTGTATCGTCCTTTAGGAGACGTTCAACGACACCAAGGTGACGATAAGCGGCCTGAACGCAGTCACGACGTACCGCTTTCAAGTGTTCTCCGAGAACGGCGTCTCGTTCGTCAGTTCGAAGACATCGCCGGAGTTCACCGACATAACTGTGACGACGGAGGCCTCCATCGTCAGCAGCATCACCAACGTTAGGGTGACGTCGGTTAAAAGCAGTGAAATAACGTTGGCGTGGGACGCTCCGTCCATCAATGACGGTGGCGAAATGGAGAACGATCTTGTGGAAAGTTACGAGGTACGTAAAATAATTATATTGTTTAAAGTTGATTCAGCCATTGTCGCAAATAAATTACCACCACTTGTAAACAAATTTATCGATGTCTTGTTTACTAAAAAATAGTCGCTTGAAAAGAAAAAGATTGGAAGGAATGGACATCTTTACAAGAATCAAGAGGATGCAAAGATCACGATTGTAAACTTTAAGAATTTATGCAGAAATGTACTTTGGACACATTTTTATATTTCATTTGAAACTCTCTTGACATTTTGCCAGGTTCGCTGTTTCCCAAGAAACGACATGGATCACACCAACGCGACTTCGCTCTTCACCAGCGACCTGACCATCACCTTCAACGGATTGATGCAACGAACGGAGTACGGGCTGCAAGTCAGGACCAAAACGCAACGAGGCTGGGGCGCCTACTCCCCTGTCATTTACAAGACCACCGGCCAAGTCTTCAAGACAGGTAACAAAGAACTGTGTATGTATTTTTTTTTTTTTATTCGTCTTAAACTACTAGTCATTATCGAATCATCAAACATATACTTTTACAGCGTACGTCGGAGGAGACGACGACGGTTTCAGACTGCAAGTCGTCGCCGGCGCCATCGTCATAGTCGTGGTCATCCTCGTGGTGATCATCGTGGCCACCGTGGTCTTCCTGCGGTCGCGATCGAACGACGAGTGCAGCAAGAAGCAGCCGAGCGACTGCGACACCCTGGAGTACCGGAACGGAGAAGGTGCGTTTTGTGCGACGGTCCGCGGGCAAAATTCGATTCGATTCGATCGAAGTTCGCCCCCGGCCGGATTTAGAGCGTACGTGCGTTTATGATTTGAAATGGTCGAAAACTGCACCGTTTTGTGACACGTTAAAATTTTTACATGCACTTTTTCATGCCCCGAATAAAGGACTAGTAGTGACCTACAGTAAGTGTAACGTCTTCGCACCGATTGCATGCGTTTTAATGTCGTAACGTCGTTTTCATATTTGGCTTTTTGTTATTGTTTTGTGTTTTTTAGTTCATCACAGTTCCGATAATCCTCCCATTGTCACCACCCACACCAATGGTAAATGTCGTTGTTTTTTTTTTATTTTTTTATTCGTACCAAGCAGGTTGCACGAAATGTTTGTTATTTTTTGATTAACGTTGTTTTTGTGTGTGTTTGGAAACGTTGTCCAACCTGGTTATATTCGTTGCAAAAATGAGGAATTTGCATGAAGTAAAATTTTTGCAAAGTAAAGTTTCATTAAAGAACGTACAATTTTTTACTCGATTGAGATTAAGAATTTAAAACAAAGGGCTAGTGCATGATTTGTTTTTTTCAATAATAAATAAGAGAATAATTTTTTCGTGAATTGAAAAGTTGAGGACGGCGTGAATGAAGATTAAGAAAAAAATTTTAACTAACCAAATTCGACGGTGTCCCAATCAAAAAAATAAATCGTCGAATACGCAATAGACTTTATTGTCAATCAAAAATAAAAAATATGCAATTTTTACAAAATAATTTAACTTTTTCTTATTAATATTTGTAGCATTAATAACAAATGGTAACAAACTTGAATACCTAACAGAACAAATTTTGTGATTGACGAAAACGTTATATAACAGTTTTTTTTTTTGACTTAGTGATTAATAGAACTAGATGATGACTTAACACTTTAAACTTAAATTTTTTGTAGATAAACATGCAAATTCCTCATTTATCGTGAATCGTTGTAAGTGTCGTGTCGAGTCCTATGTGATATTCGCTTAAACGAAATTTCTAGTGACGACGCCGTTGTTCACCGGAATCGGTGGTTCGTCGAGGACCTACATCGACCCGCACACCTACGAGGATCCCAATCAGGCGGTTCGGGAGTTTGCGAGGGAAATCGACGCCGGCTGCATCACAATTGAAGCTATAATAGGTACAGTTGACTTACACTTTGTAGGCTAATTTTGGAGCTAGTTTTTAAGAATTTATTGTAAAAAAAACTAGAGAAGATTTCGATATGAAACTTTTTCATGTTATTGTACATCGATTGGACATCACACATGATTTTTTGTAAATGTCAATGTTGACTCCCAAGACCTGGAGATGGTGTACAGGATTGGGTCCACCTATTTATCTGAAATAAAAATAAGACCATGCACCATAATTGAATAAATAAAAGGTAACCAATCACTATTTTGAAGGTAAAGGTTTTTCTTCCACTTTCGTGGATCTTGTGTAAAAACTATCTTTAAATTTATTATATTTTTCAATTTTAGTATAAGATTGACATTTCCATAGCCGTATCTAACAAAAACTTTGTACAGGTGGCGGTGAATTCGGAGACGTCTGCCGAGGCAAACTGAAGATGAACGCGATCGACGTCGACGTCGCGATAAAAACCCTGAAAGCCGGCTCGTTGGAAAAGGCGCGCAACGACTTCCTCACCGAGGCGTCCATAATGGGCCAGTTCGAGCACCCCAACGTCATCTTCCTGCAAGGCGTCGTCACCAAATCCAATCCCGTGATGATCATCACCGAGTACATGGAGAACGGCTCGTTGGATACGTTCCTCAGGGTGAGTAGTTCACACCGACGTAATCTGCAAACCTGACCTGCGGCTTTTCAGGCGAACGACGGCAAATTTCAAATAATCCAGTTGGTGGGCATGCTTCGCGGAATAGCGGCCGGCATGCAGTACCTGAGCGACATGAACTACGTGCACAGGGACCTGGCCGCCCGAAACGTCCTCGTCAATTCGCAGCTGGTGTGCAAAATCGCAGATTTCGGTCTGAGCAGGGAAATCGAAAGCGCGACCGAAGGGGCGTACACGACGAGGGTACGGCGTCGTGTCTTTGGAGTTGCACTGTTTCACGGTTGCTTTTTTCAGGGAGGGAAAATACCCGTACGATGGACGGCTCCCGAGGCGATAGCTTTCCGTAAGTTTACATCGGCGAGCGACGTCTGGTCCATGGGGATCGTTTGCTGGGAGGTTATGTCCTACGGGGAGAGACCGTATTGGAATTGGTCTAATCAAGATGTCATAAAAAGCATTGAAAAAGGATATAGGTACTATTTTATTGTCCTGCTCTAAATAATTATATAATCTCGTGTGGTCACTTTGATAAGTGACTTAAAAAAAGAAATAATAGGACGTTAACAACTAACACATTCTATACTACCGTTATTTTTGATTGGTACTACCTTTGATGTCTTTAGCATATCGGGTTAAAACCCCTCTTGGAACGATTTTATATTGACTAGATCAGAAAATGGTTTATTTACGTGTTGTTGATTAATTTTAATTCTATCTACGTCCGTTGAAGCCTTCGCAAATGATGTATTCCCTGTACATCTACACCATTTTCTGAACTCTTTCTTAGTTCGGCCCCTTTTGCTGATTTTGCATTTTCAGAAAAAATAGCAAAACATTCGCTACATCCAATTCATTCATCTTTGAATTATGTGCTATCCTTGTGTTTTCTTATTTTGTTATTTATTTTTATTAACAATCTCCAGGAGTTTTTATTTGTTAATTTTTAATTCTGTTTTGCAATTCTTATTTACAATTATATATTTGTCTCAGATGTAAATACCTCTGATTGTATAATTAATTATTCATCCTCTTATTGATTTGTGATATTTCACATCACATAGTAATACTGAAGTTTGTTTTAATGGGTAGTCATCCATTTTTTTCTTCTTATCTTTTATTACGTTCACCAGAAATGTCTTTAATAATTTTAGTAATGGTATTTATAAAACATACATTTATTTTATTTATTTAACTTTTGCTATTGGTTTTATTTTATCAAAATTGTGTGAACTGTACATTCTTCCACTCCACTTTCACTTCCACTTCCACTAGATAATGTTTGTAAGATTCACGTAATTAATTTGGTCATTTAACAATCAGTGTTAAATCAAACAATTTCTGGTTTCTTTCCAAAATTAGATCTAATTCAACTTTATTTGTTGATTTTGTGTTAGATTTTTTGATGACGACTAAATTAATTTAAATGTCTCTAGATTACCAGCACCGATGGACTGTCCAGAAGCCATATACCAATTAATGTTGGACTGCTGGCAGAAAGAAAGGACGCACCGCCCGACATTCCAGTCCATAGTGAAGACGTTGGACAAACTAATAAGGGTGCCCGACACGCTCAGAAAAATTGCTCAAAATCGGTATGTCGTCCCCCGCCACCCTCCCGCTTACTCTCTCTTTCGTTCACGTTCACATCGCACGCTTCACTCCGTCGCACTCTTTTAAGTGTTGTTAAAAGTGTATTTTTTACTCCCTTGTAGCAGACAACCACCCTTTAATCCTTATTTCTGGCATAGCAGAAACCCACAACTAGACGCGCAACGCTCAGAGTCTCAGAACCCACAAAACGCCGCCCCGCTCGCGTTCAATACTTTATGTCGAAATCAAAACTGCCAGCGTGCGCTCCCGAATTACGGTTTCTCGGACGTTTTCGCGGCTCAAAACTTCGCGCCGGGGCAACTCGACTGTCTGAATCGTCAGTTCCAGACCAACTTGGAGCTGCGGCAGCAGTTCAACAGTCTGTTGAATCTCGCGCAGTTCACGCAAGAGACCCAGATGAACGATCTGTCGCGGAACAACGAGGGCAACGTGGAGGACTGGTTTCGCAGCAATTTCGACGATAATCGGTTCTCGAACGGTTACGAGTCCGTCGACGAGAAGTACTCGAACGGGTACGAGTGCGAGGGTGGGTTTCGGGGCTACGCGAACGATTCCGGCGCGAAGGTCGACGGTCGGTGTCGACTGGAAGAAGAGCGGTTTTTGGCGGGTAACGGCGATTGTTTGTTGGGTGACGATGACTCCGAGCGCTGGCGGGCGGTGAAGGAAGATGTAGAAAATCGCTGGTCGCCGGCCGGAAACGACAGGCAGAGGTTCACAGATGTCGCTTGGGTTTCTTTTAAGAATGTGTAAATATTGCTTTCTTTTTCTCGGTTGCAAAGGTATTTTTTTTTTGCTTTTTACTTATTGATTTTGAGGCGGATGTTTCAAATTTGCTTTTTAACCGGACATTTTGCAATGAGTTGATGGTTTAATGAAAATAACTGGGTTGGGTTGGGTTGGGTTGGGTTGGGTATAACGATAACAAAATACTATGATCATTTAATCGATTCAATCTACAAATTGTATTTAAGCTGCCACCTGGGCAACATAACCAGTAATTACAAAGGTTTATTGCTTTTGTGGAATGTTGAATAAATCTTCACAGCAGTATATATATATCATTTACACAAATGTCAATATTGTATCCTTAATTTTCCATAAATTCTTGTAGATAAAAATATCATGTGGGTTGGGTTGGGTTGGATTGGGTTGCATAATTGTTAAGATTACTTACAATTACCTAAATCAGTTACCTCTAACTTTAATTTTAATAAGCAATGATATTTATAGGATGATAAGCCTAGCCATCATAAAAATCTAATCGACCACAATTCATTTTCCACACGTAGTATCGGGCTTTTTAACTTATTGCTACTTAAAAAATTTGCAGCATTCGCTTTCGCTTTCTCGCTTTGCTATTTTTGTTTGCTTTTTGCTCTTGCAATCCCCTTTTCCATCACGTCTCCAACGACGTCAACTCTCTAACAAACGGAAAGGCATGTGTCCGAACGATGCGTCGAAATGCGCACACGAAAATAGTAAAGTTCTGTGCATGTCATCGTAAAATTAATTTAAAAGTGCATTTCTGGCGGGCGGTGAATTAAACGATTTGTTGCTGTTTAGATCGACGAACCCTTTGGCAGCCGACGCTCCCGATTTGACAAACTTCACATCCGTCGAAGAGTGGCTGAACTCGATAAAGATGGTCAGATACGTGGATAATTTCCGCATCGGCGGGATCAACACGATGGACGCCGTCGTCAACCTCACCGTCAAGGAGCTCACCGAGCTGGGCATAACGCTGGTGGGCCACCAGAAGAAGATAATGAACAGTGTGCAGAACATAAGGGCGCAAATTCGGGTGAACGGCTCCGAAGGTTTTTTGGTGTGAAAGCGGTGCGTCTCTAAAAGTGGTTAATCGACTATAAGTAACGCAGGCAGCTCACGAACTGTGTTAACCGCTGAACGAGCGGACGGGACTACAAACAGGTTGTTTTTTCGCGGCCACTACTTCGGATACAATGAGATTTTTATGTGATCTAAATGTCTATGTTAATTTGTTTTTTTTAGCTTTTTATATATATTTTTTGTATATTTTTTTTACTCTTATGACCGGCGGAAACGCATTTGTTGGTTTTCCTCACGGACTCTTCGAATCCAGTGATCGACTATCGAAGTATTTTTTTTTATTTATATATTTATCATTAAACTGCCATTTTTTATCGTCTCGCGTGCAGCTTCGATCTTTTTCGAGTTTTTTTTTTTAAGTCTTTTGTTACTTAAATGTCCAATTTAATTTTTTTTTTGCGACGGCTGCTACTTTCGTCGAAGATCTGAGCTGCACGTCGTTCGATTCACGTGTACGATAATTTTAAATTCGTTGCCATATTTCTTTGCGTTTCAACACAAACGTCGACCGACAAAACAAAGGATAGAACACCAAGAAGTTTTCATTTATTAAGTCTCCCAGGCGATTCGATAATTGCTCTCGAGTGGAAAGTCTTGCGAGGATTTGACGATAAATCAAAAATCATTATTTATACGTTTTTACATATCAGCGTTGAATTGTGTATTTTCCTGTGTAGTCATTTTGCTGCGTTGAATTCGATGATGAAAAATGTGTGTTTAAGGGGGAATTGGCGGCTCGGCTCGCGAATTTTTCCGCTAGCTAATACGTGAATGTATAAAAATTGTCCGTTAGTTATAATCCTTAAGCAAATCAAAGACTGTCGTCTGTCTGAATAATTCTAAAGATGTACTATTACAAAAGTTACGGTGAAGATAGCAATAACTGTTTGTTCTTTTTTTCCACGGCGCGTTTTGCTCCCTTCCTTTCGAGCTCTTACGAGAAAGCGAGGAAATCTGTACAATCTCAAAAATTAAATTATTTATCGTGAATGTACTTAATTTTTTTATAATGCTCAAAATGTGTAAGCCTAAAGTGTGTATTTTCATCGATCGATCGCTCGATGCGAACCACGACGGATTTTTTTTGCCAAATACCGAGGTTCGTCGATTCGCTTTGTGCTGACAGTCGATGGAAATAATCGAAAGCCTATGTGTGTATTTTACTTTTTATATATTTACATATATATATCTAACATTGTTTTTATAATTAGTGATGTAAATTTGACTGAAATTTAAACAATATTTACATAGTTATATTTATTCTGATTTTAATTTTATATTATATGTATACATTCCATTTTAATTTAGTAGGTGGGGACACTGTTATTTATAGTTTGCTTGTTACATTTTTAATCATTTAATCACCGATTAGGCACTCGTTTTATAAATCTACACAAAATCCAAGTTTGGGTTGGGTTGGGTTGGGTTGGGTTGGGTTGGGTTGGGTTGGGTTGGGTTGGGTTGGGTTGGGTTGGTTGGGTTGGTGTTTGAGGAATGAATTATGCCGATATAGATTAATATCGGCATAATTCATTCCTCAAACACCAACCCAACCCAACCCAACCCAACCCAACCCAACCCAACCCAACCCAACCCAACCCAACCCAACTCAACCCAACCCAACCCAACCCAACCCAACTCAACCCAACCCAACCCGTAATTTAAATAGTTATCTATGCCTCAAATTCAAAACCATAAAGTTTTGCCTCATCAATTTAACTTAAAGCAGATTGAAAATGTCCACATTTGAAAATGTCCATCCACCTACTAAACAACAGCCTAAGTGTGTGAGTATGATCGTGTAAATGAGTGCTGGGCGGCGATCCAGGCGAGATTTTTTACGTCGACACGTGCGCTCCGCAACACCGAACGAAAGCAAAGTACAATTTAAAACGAAACTAGATTATGATTGCACACACGAGATACATATATAAATATATATATATATATATATTAGCGGAGTGCGCGCGCTCAATTTAAAAAGATCGCTCGCATCGTGACCAATTTTTAATATTTCTATACTCTGCGTACGTCAGTGTAAAGTTGTAATATATTTGTAAAAAATAAGTATTATTCATTACAAAACAATAGCTTACGGTTGTTTTTGTTTCAATTATCCTTCCCTTGGGTTGGGTTGGGTTGGGTTATGGTTGTTTTTGTTTGATTTGTCCTTCCCTTGGGTAGTCGAAAGCACGATTGAAGATACTTAAGAGGAAACTGAAATTAGCATAATTTACTCCTGATACACCTCTTCGAGTTTATGAGATCCTGATACAAATCTCCGAGAAGTAAAAGTTGCAAGTTAAAGTTCCATTTTAGTTTTGGCGGGAAAATTTACTCCTGGTACACCTCTTCGCGTTTATGTGATCCTGATACGAATCCCCGAAAAGTAAAAGTTGCAATTTAAAATTCGATTTTAGTTTTGGCGGGAAAAGTTACTCCTGGTACACCTCTTCGCGTTTATGTGATCCTAATACAAATCTCCGAAAAGTAAAAGTTGCAATTTAACGTTCGATTTTAGTTTTGGCGGGAAAAGTTACTCCTGATACACCTCTTCGCGTTTATGTGATCCTGATACAAATCTCCGAAAAGTAAAATTTGCAATTTAACGTTCTATTTGTTTTGGCGGGAAAATTTACTCCTGATACACCTCTTCGCGTTTATGTGATCCTAATACAAATCTCCGAAAAGTAAAAGTTGCATTTTAACGTTCGATTTTAGTTTTGGCGGGAAAATTTACTCCTGGTACACCTCTTCGCGTTTATGTGACCCTAATACAAATCTCCGAAAAGTAAAAGTTGCATTTTAACGTTCGATTTTAGTTTTGGCGGGAAAATTTACTCCTGGTACACCTCTTCGCGTTTATGTGACCCTAATACAAATCTCCGAAAAGTAAAAGTTGCATTTTAACGTTCGATTTTAGTTTTGGCGGGAAAATTTACTCCTGGTACACCTCTTCGCGTTTATGTGATCCTGATACGAATCCCCGAAAAGTAAAAGTTGCAATTTAAAATTCGATTTTAGTTTTGGCGGGAAAATTTACTCCTGGTACACCTCTTCGCGTTTATGTGATCCTAATACAAATCTCCGAAAAGTAAAAGTTGCAAGTTAAAGTTCCATTTTAGTTTTGGCGGGAAAATTTACTCCTGGTACACCTCTTCGCGTTTATGTGATCCTAATACAGAATCGCGAAAAGTAAAAGTTTCAATTTAATGTTCGATTTTAGTTTTGGCGGGAAAATTTACTCCTGGTACACCTCTTCGCGTTTATGTGATCCTGATACGAATCCACGAAAAGTAAAAGTTGCAATTTAAAATTCGATTTTAGTTTTGGCGGGAAAAGTTACTCCTGATACACCTCTTCGCGTTTATGTGATCCTAATACAAATCTCCGAAAAGTAAAAGTTGCAATTTAACGTTCGATTTTAGTTTTGGCGGGAAAAGTTACTCCTGATACACCTCTTCGCGTTTATGTGATCCTGATACAAATCTCCGAAAAGTAAAATTTGCAATTTAACGTTCTATTTGTTTTGGCGGGAAAATTTACTCCTGATACACCTCTTCGCGTTTATGTGATCCTAATACAAATCTCCGAAAAGTAAAAGTTGCATTTTAACGTTCGATTTTAGTTTTGGCGGGAAAATTTACTCCTGGTACACCTCTTCGCGTTTATGTGACCCTAATACAAATCTCCGAAAAGTAAAAGTTGCATTTTAACGTTCGATTTTAGTTTTGGCGGGAAAATTTACTCCTGGTACACCTCTTCGCGTTTATGTGACCCTAATACAAATCTCCGAAAAGTAAAAGTTGCATTTTAACGTTCGATTTTAGTTTTGGCGGGAAAATTTACTCCTGGTACACCTCTTCGCGTTTATGTGATCCTGATACGAATCCCCGAAAAGTAAAAGTTGCAATTTAAAATTCGATTTTAGTTTTGGCGGGAAAATTTACTCCTGGTACACCTCTTCGCGTTTATGTGATCCTAATACAAATCTCCGAAAAGTAAAAGTTGCAAGTTAAAGTTCCATTTTAGTTTTGGCGGGAAAATTTACTCCTGGTACACCTCTTCGCGTTTATGTGATCCTAATACAGAATCGCGAAAAGTAAAAGTTTCAATTTAATGTTCGATTTTAGTTTTGGCGGGAAAATTTACTCCTGGTACACCTCTTCGCGTTTATGTGATCCTGATACGAATCCACGAAAAGTAAAAGTTGCAATTTAAAATTCGATTTTAGTTTTGGCGGGAAAAGTTACTCCTGATACACCTCTTCGCGTTTATGTGATCCTAATACAAATCTCCGAAAAGTAAAAGTTGCAATTTAACGTTCGATTTTAGTTTTGGCGGGAAAATTTACTCCTGGTACACCTCTTCGCGTTTATGTGATCCTAATACAAATCTCCGAAAAGTAAAAGTTGCAATTTAACGTTCGATTTTAGTTTTGGCGGGAAAAGTTACTCCTGGTACACCTCTTCGCGTTTATGTGATCCTGATACGAATCCACGAAAAGTAAAAGTTGCAATTTAATGTTCGATTTTAGTTTTGGCGGGAAAAGTTACTCCTGGTACACCTCTTCGCGTTCATGTGATCCTGATACGAATCCCCGAAAAGTAAAAGTTGCAATTTAATGTTCGATTTTAATTTTGGCGGGAAAATTTACTCCTGGTACACCTCTTCGCGTTCATGTGATCCTAATACAAATCTCCGAAAAGTAAAAGTTGCAAGTTAAAGTTCCATTTTAGTTTTGGTGGGAAAATTTGCTCCTGGTACACCTCTTCGCGTTTATGTGATCCTGATACGAATCCACGAAAAGTAAAAGTTGCAATTTAACGTTCGATTTTAGTTTTGGCGGGAAAATTTACTCCTGGTACACCTCTTCGCGTTTATGTGATCCTGATACGAATCCACGAAAAGTAAAAGTTGCAATTTAATGTTCGATTTTAGTTTTGGCGGGAAAAGTTACTCCTGGTACACCTCTTCGCGTTCATGTGATCCTGATACGAATCCCCGAAAAGTAAAAGTTGCAATTTAATGTTCGATTTTAGTTTTGGCGGGAAAATTTACTCCTGGTACACCTCTTCGCGTTTATGTGATCCTGATACGATCCCCGAAAAGTAAAATTTGCAATTTAACGTTCGATTTTAGTTTTGGCGGGAAAATTTACTCCTGGTACACCTCTTCGCGTTTATGTGATCCTAATACAAATCTCCGAAAAGTAAAAGTTGCAATTTAACGTTCGATTTTAGTTTTGGCGGGAAAATTTACTCCTGGTACACCTCTTCGCGTTTATGTGATCCTAATACAAATCCACGAAAAGTAAAAGTTGCAATTTAAAGTTCGATTTTAGTTTTGGCGGGAAAAGTTACTCCTGATACACCTCTTCGCGTTTATGTGATCCTAATACAAATCCACGAAATGTAAAAGTTGCAATTTAAAGTTCGATTTTAGTTTTGGCGGGAAAATTTACTCCTGATACACCTCTTCGCGTTTATGTGATCCTAATACAAATCCCCGAAAAGTAAAAGTTGCATTTTAACGTTCGATTTTAGTTTTGGCGGGAAAAGTTACTCCTGATACACCTCTTCGCGTTTATGTGATCCTAATACAAATCTCCGAAAAGTAAAAGTTGCAATTTAACGTTCGATTTTAGTTTTGGCGGGAAAAGTTACTCCTGATACACCTCTTCGCGTTTATGTGATCCTAATACAAATCCCCGAAAAGTAAAAGTTGCAATTTAAAGTTCGATTTTAGTTTTGGCGGGAAAATTTACTCCTGGTACACCTCTTCGCGTTTATGTGATCCTGATACGAATCCCCGAAAAGTAAATGTTGCAATTTAACGTTCGATTTTAGTTTTGGCGGGAAAATTTACTCCTGGTACACCTCTTCGCGTTTATGTGACCCTAATACAAATCCACGAAAAGTAAAATTTGCAATTTAACGTTCGATTTTAGTTTTGGCGGGAAAATTTACTCCTGGTACACCTCTTCGCGTTTATGTGACCCTAATACAAATCCACGAAAAGTAAAATTTGCAATTTAACGTTCGATTTTAGTTTTGGCGGGAAAATTTACTCCTGGTACACCTCTTCGCGTTTATGTGATCCTGATACGAATCCCCGAAAAGTAAAAGTTGCAATTTAAAGTTCGATTTTAGTTTTGGCGGGAAAAGTTACTCCTGGTACACCTCTTCGCGTTTATGTGATCCTAATACAAATCTCCGAAAAGTAAAAGTTGCAAGTTAAAGTTCCATTTTAGTTTTGGCGGGAAAATTTACTCCTGGTACACCTCTTCGCGTTTATGTGATCCTAATACAAATCTCCGAAAAGTAAAAGTTGCAATTTAACGTTCGATTTTAGTTTTGGCGGGAAAATTTACTCCTGGTACACCTCTTCGCGTTCATGTGATCCTAATACAAATCTCCGAAAAGCAAAAGTTGCAATTTAAATACCAAACAGACAGGATGGGTTGATAGAAAAGATAAATAAAAACACTTGACCTTTGTATTGGTATATATTTGTTATTATTTAATATACATTCAAGTTATTACATAATTATTGTGGCATTGACATCTAAAGAACATTTCGGGGATATTTGATTTCTGTATTTTTCATTAATTAATTCTTAACACACAACAAAGCATCAGTTTTCCTTAAACGGTAGATTACAAAGATTACAAATATATATGCATTGGAATGTACTATTTGTTTATTACTTGTCAAAAAATAGTGTTTTGTTTTTTTTTTTAATATCTGCGTCGCACTTTCAAACAACATCGCAGCCCCTTCATTCCGCAGTACGTTTGATAAGATTAGAGTCTCGTTTTATTGCCGTTCGATTGGAACCGTTCCCCGATGGTGGCGGGCGGTCACGATGCCGTTTGAAAACGTTTATCGAATAACTTGTTTCACGTTTTACAGAGTGCTTATTTCCAGTTCTAAACTAAACAATTTTCATCGACATCACAGCGACTAGTCTAGTGGCTCAACACGCATTGATAAGAACGCAAATTCAAGACAGAAACGAACGAATTGCTCACGCATGCATATTGCGACAATATCGAGATTCACTTCGCCCTATTGCAGTTTGGGTCCCGCGAATTACTGAGGACTTAATCCTATTGTTTAAAAACAAAACACGCCTAAAAACGGAACGCAACACATTTCTTAAGTACCCAACCGTTTTATATATATATCATAGAATACAAAAAAATTAACTTATCTGCTTCGTAATATATACACCACATTTTTTCAACGTTTTATTTATGTATAGGCCGTTTCGGCAGCGGACGGGGGCCGCACTTCCTTCAAACGTCCCCCGTCCGCCACCCAAACGGCGGCTAGTGTTCCAATGTTCTGCAAAGATTGTGCGAAAGATCTCGTTTGTGTTATTTTTACTTACTTTGTTTTTATCAACGAACACCGACTTCTAAGTTACACACTGTAGAAAATTTATTTATCAAAGGGATCGGACACCTACGACGAGTTTTAAATTATAGGGGAGCATCGTGAAACGGAACTTCTTGATGCCACGTTTTTGGTTTATTTTGTCTTCGTATGCTCAAAGTGGCAGTTTACAATTTTTATAATGACATAAGATAAATGCTTCTTCGGAATGACAAATAAGCAACGCTTATTTTTAATTGGTTTATTTGCGTCGTTGACGGCGACAAAAACTTCCGACTCACGATGCAAAAACGCTCGAGGAAGAAAAATCATACAAGGAAGTACTGAAACAACAACCAGTTATTGTAAAAAACAGCCAAACATTGATTGCACTTTTCTTTTGTAAAAAAAATTATGATATGACACTGAAAACAGTAAAAGTGCGACTTCTCGGACACTTTGAAAGCAAAATTAACTTTAAAGTAAGTACAAAGCAATCGTACGTAACGTCAAGGTAATGAAAAGCCCATCGGAAAACTTTCGACTGACAAACTAAGCCGCAAACACAAAATCAACAAATTTTCCAAACGTAACCACTAATTGTAAAAATAAAATATTCAATAAAAATAAAACGTATTCGAAACAGCGCTGCAATTAAAAATCGGACGGTAAATATCTGGTACGAAAAAATCCAACGGAACACAAAAGTGCACTAATACCAATGCTATCGAAAATCCTTACAAACTAGAAATGCGTTTAAACACACGGCTGCCTTAATAATATTGAACCCATTATGTTGTAAAAAAAAAGGAAAAAGAAAGGAGAAAACGAAGGCTAAGCTGGAGTGAGATAGCGATATAGTATTATCAACTAGCTAGAGTGAGAGGGATATACAACATGTCGTATAACTAACTTTTATGGACGATTACTTATTGATATCGCCGACGTTGATTTCGAATAAAAACACGCGATATTCGCATCCTCATTATTTACAAAGCCTTGGATGTCACAAACGTTGGTATCACCTGCCGCCCCCCCTCAAAGATCGAGAGATGTACGAGTGCGTGTTTTTAAATGAAAACCGGCATATTCGTGCACTATGGCACTTCATTTGGCCCTCGAACTCACGACGTCACGATCCGAAATTGATCCAAAAAACCGCCTACGCGCAAAAATTTCGCGTACGCAAAGCAAAGCTAGTTAACACGTCACTCCCCCCCCAAAGATTTCAAATCGTAACGTCCACGTTCGAAGAGGCAAAAGCGATGTGTACCAAAAACCCACGTAAGTAAAAGAGCCGGACGCCGAATCTCGCCGCCCCAAAAACAGTGCCGCGATCGTCGGCGGCGTCCTACGCCTCCTCACCCCTTACGAACGAATATAAATACAGATAACTATTCACAAATACTTTTAAAATTAAGTGTAAAAATTCCGACGATCTGGCGTTCTCATCTCAATCTTTTCGGGGGCCCCATCGGACGTCGCCTGGCTTGATTTACATGGTGGAGTGGTCCCATTCTAGCTGCGAGACGTTCTGGTACTCGTGTTTGCGGCCGCCGCCGCGCGGCGGCTGCGCCTCTTCTTCTTCGTCCGAAGTGTCGTGGAGCCTGCACGGCCCGTCCACGTTTTCGTCGTCCGATGAACTGTCCGAATCCGACTGTTCGCTTTCAGAGTACTCGCCAGGCTGGCCAGTTTCGAGTTTACGTTCTACATTCTGCAAAAAAAATTAACATAAAATTACAACAAAATTTCCAATCTTTCCAGTCCAAAACCCACCTCCATTGGATTAACAGTTATAGTGAGCGCGGAATCGTCCCACGTCATTTCAGAATCTTGCGTCTCCTCCGAACTGGACCGCTGGTGCGCCGCTCTGATCCTGATGACACCCAGCACGATCATAAACAGCAAGAACCCGACGCACACGACGACGATAATGGTGACGGCGTGCGAACCGCCCGAGGCCATGACGTTCATGTGGTCCGATGGAATGTAATCTCGTGAAACGACGGAAGCCGGATGCACTTCGACGCTGTGTTTGTTGACGGTCGCGTGCGCGACGATAGGCTCTTTCGGTTGCGGGTGAATAACAGTCAACTGCGCGATTGAAAAAAATCATGAACGTCCAAGATTGGCTGCGAAATACTCACAGTTTGCACGTATTCGTTCGAGGTGAACCTGCCGTTGAGTTCCGAGCACGTCAGCTTGAACACCCTGTTCAAATAGTACGCGGGCTTACGGTTCGTGTACACCACCTGTCTTAAAACCTGCTGGTAGTTGTAGACCATGTCTGATCCGGATACGGTCACTCCGTCTTTGGAAATCCTTGCTACCATACCTTAAACGAAAGCAATTTTATTCACGTCGATTACGTCGGTTAAACAACCGTTCCCACCTAATCGTTTGAGCATTTCTTCGGGTACGGAGAGATTCTCGTGATCCGGATTCAAGTTCGGGTAGATCGTCAACGAACACTTGTCGAGTTTTTGTTCGCCGGAGATGTGAATGTCGGCCAGGACCCTGACGCCCATCCTGAAGTCTTCGTACTTCCGCGCCAAGTTTCCAGTGCCGTTCAACAGTATGCTGGGGGTCTGCGGCCTCAAAACCATGACGTAGGTCGTCGAGTCGGGGATCTTGACGGTTTTTCCGTTGTCGCAGGTCACGGTGGTCGTCAGACGTAAGTTTCGGCGTCCCGGTGTCGGGAACTCCCGGCTGTTCGCGTAGCCGATCTTTCGGACCAACGTTTCCAGATTCGTGCGGTTGTCGCCTTCCACTGTCACTTCCGTTAGATCGGAGTTGGTGAGGAGCTCCATTCCCGGTTGCAACAATTCCATGGCCGGAACCTAAAAAATTCATAAGTTATAAATCTTAGTTTCCAATTAAATTATCTATTTCGAAGATATAGCTGATCATAATGACAACGACAAGTAGAATATTGAATTTTTGAACACAGTTAGAAATGAGTACGAAGCAATGGTAGACAGTTGTGATTATAGAGATAATATTAATTATAAAGATGTGTTAGTTAGTTTGTTATAATGAGTGGGGAATTTAATCGCCCCTCCACTGCAACCGCAAGGGTCTATTGTAGCTCACAACTATTTATAATTCACCCTACGTTCCCATTCTCTTTAGATAGAGCAATCCAAAGCAAATGAAAGTGACACAATCATTAAGAACTAATGTCTTTAGGAATCAAAATTGTTCACAACCCAACCCAACCCAATTTCCTAGCAATTTCACTAGAACAAATATACATATAACTGATTTATTCGATGAAGAGCTTCTCCACAAAATAAACAATAAAGAAATAAATCAAAAGGTGATTGACAAAATTTAAAACTACTGATAACATAATAATAACAAAACTTTATTAACCCACCAGGTAATAACAACATTTCCTGTTTTATGTATGTCTGGGTTGGAATGTGTGCAAATATTTATATTTAATTCAGCAAGATTAAATTTAATTTCAGGCCGTTCTTGTTTATAAATAATTTTCTAAATCTTGTACGAAAATTCTTTGTAAGTTTTTATTATGCAATCGACGTTGAAGTTGAATTTCTGTTGCTCTGCGACATTCCGCATACCGTTCAATTAATGGTTTAAAGAAATGGTGGGGTTCATCACATATTGTTTAACAAGTCAAGTTTGTGCACTTCAACTTATACAATGCATAATCAAAATTGAAAAAACCATACAATTTTCATAGTTCGTATGAAATTATTTACCTGTAGGCTTTCTTTGCATTGATGGAGGCAGTTCAGCACCTCTGGTCTTTCAGTGTCGGCGACCAGAACGCTGAGCCCGGCCAAGTAACCTTTGAGGTGGTGTTTCATTTTGTTGTCGGAACCTTGCCAGCAGGCGCCGACCGTCAATGTGGTGTTGATGCCCTTGGTCGGATGTAAAGGCCAATCGTCGATTACCTCTGGATTTTTCTTCTCGGATCTGAACAGCTGGCCGTCGATGTACAATTCGACCTCGGGGAATCTGACGTTGACGGCGTAGTGGTGCCATTGATCGTCGCAAACCTACAAATTCGACGAGTTTTTATAATAATGGGGACAGTAGTAAACTATAGTTTGAGGGAATTTGTCGGTGTCTTGATAGATAATTTGTTTTTTTTTTTATAGATTTAATAGAATTTAGTTTTGGATCACTGCAAGTTTTTAGCATTAACAACGCAACCAACAGCATCAGCTTTACTACAATGTCTTCGGTCTTGATGAACATCATTTGTGTTTTTTAATTCAAGACTCTCCATGAAACAATAAATGGAATATTTTGCGAATGTCGCAACAATTACAATTTTCAGACACGTCGATGTTGGTAAACGCGAACAATTTGTCATCAACCCGTCACCCACCTGTGGTATTTTCCATCTCCATTCCGCCGGCCTGAAAATGTTCAAATCTCCCTCGGAGAAATCGCGCCTCAGCAACAAAATCATGCGACAGTTGCGAACGAAGAACGCGTAGTGGTGCCTGTTCATTTTGTGATCGTCCGCCGAGCACAGGATGTGCTCCTTGACGTGCTTGTCCTGGCTCGGGTGGGCGCCGTGACGCATCCACGTCGCTATCGTGAACGTCGGCGGTAAGTTGTGGTCGAGGACGCTGTTGGGCACCGTCACCGCCGTGCTGGCGCCGTCGAACTCGAACATTTGATCGGATTCGTGTCCTTCGTCGGATATCAGCGGTTTGGTCCATTCGGCGCCCAGTCCAGGACTAGGCAGCAAGTCGATCGCCGACGGCGAGGCTCCGCAGAGCTTTCTTTGCGATTGTACGCTGTAGGTGTCGCGGTCGCAGCCTTTTCCGATGTGCCTGCGCAAAATGTGTCATTTAAATCAAATTAAATTATCGATGCGAATCTTACCGTGTTGCGAGGTCGACTCGCGTCCTCAGCTCGCGTATATTGCAGGGAATGTCGCACAGTTCCAGGCTGGCCGATGGGAACAATTCCTGCTTTCCCGTCATGGGGGCGTAGTCGACCCTCTCCGGCAGCGACCTCCAACCGAATCGACACACTTTGTTCACCTTTATCGTGACCATCACCGGCAGACTTTGTCTCATGCCTAACGATAATAATTCACGAATCGATTTTAGTTAATCTAAAGATGTTATAATACTCACCGCAATCGTAGGCGACCACCGAGAGGATGTGGTTGTGCGATCTTTCGTAGTCCAGGGGTTCGGTGTTGCGGATTACGCCGTCCATGTCGATCACGAAGGGTTGGTCGGAGGTGAGGATTTCGTACTTGCAGACGTCGCCGAATTTCGGCGTGCAGTCGCGATCGGTCGCCTCGACCCGCACGATCTCCCTGTATATGCGGCCCTCGTCCACCTGTCTGACGTAGCTCGGTTCCGAGAATGTCGGTGCATACTCGTTGACGTCGGACACGGTGATGTGAACAGTGGCACTGGAAACAAGAATCGTCGCGTTATTAATTTCGAAAAATACATCGGATTATTTCGCATTGATGCACATGTGAACGTTACGTCATGATTTTTTGTTTTAATGTTGGACACAATGTTCTACCTGACGTAATTCGGTGATTCATATAGGGTTACTCCCTGCTTAAATTAGTGCGAGGATTTTCCTGTTGCAAACTAAGAAAATTTACAACAATTGGTCTAGACGTTGATTAATATGTATTAACCTCAAACTTATTTTTGTTTGTTTTAGTGACTTTTGGGATCATTCAGCAACGGTTACTGTCAAAAGTAGCCCCCATATGTATTGAGTTCGTAAACTAGATAGGACGGTATGATGTGGACCAGATCTGTCGGGGCGGTGGGATCGAATTACAATCGTGTCGAAGTGCAACTCCGTGAGTCAACGCGCTAACGCACTGACCCACCACCTCGACTATCCTCAAACTTAAAAAAAAAAAACATAACCGAAATGAACACCGTTACTGCCAACTTAAATGCAACATGATCTCCCATATGCCAATATAATGTGAAAAACCCAACCCAACCCAGCCCAACCCAACACAACACAACCCAACCCAACCCAACTTTGGTTATGTCAAAAAAATGTATAAATGATAAAAGATTATAAACAGACTCGACAGCGGGTTTCGTACTTCGGCACAATGAACATTTTTGCTATTTTTTCACCACTGATCTAATACATCGCGACATCCATTTTCGTTGTTAAACATCGACGATATTTTGAATACATTTACTACTGACAAAAAGTATGTGTGTGAATATTAACTGCATCTAGACGTTTGCTTCGACAATTGACAGGCGATGGTGACCGTTTCGTGATATATGGGCTCATCAGACCACCACATATATTGCTTGTAACTCATTCACCCAGGGAATGTATGTGCGGCGATCTGAGGAGCCCATAAATCATGAAATGGTCACCATCGCCGGGGAAATTCGCAGAAATTATTTTTATGTCATTATTGCAGGATTACAAAATATAATATTTATATAAATATGTATTTGTTTATTTTACTTCGTTGAATAGTTTGATTTTTATATTTCACATTGTCCACGTTTTGGCAGATTTTTTTGTAATTTAACCACAATATGAACAAAATATTAAAAAAAAGTTTTTCGCTTTGTTTTTACAAACCATTTATTAATATTTATTAATATTTTAGAATTGTCTAAGATGCAAAAAAATGTCCAAAATGGGGTAAATGGGCATACTTTCCAAAAATAAATAAAATATCAAAATTGTCTAAAATGCTACAATTTAAATGTTGGCAATTGGGGAATATTGTAAATTTAAAATTTTTGTATTTTGTCTATTTTGACAAAATTAGACAAGTCAGACAATGGCAAAATATTAAAATAATACAAAAAAATGCAAAGATAAAATTTGGAAATTTCAAAAAATTGTCAATATGCGAGAAAACCTCAATTTCTATAAAAAAAAAAACGAAAAACCCACAATCATCGGAATTGCCAAAGAATCAAGTTATTACATTTTCGAACACCGCCAGTAACCAATAAATCTATTAATCGAAATTTGGGAGATCTTTGCAAAAAACGTCCCAGAACCAAAGCTAACTATATACTAAATACTGAATTAAATTAAATAAATAAAAACAACTAAAGGGGTGATCTTGCGTAATGCATGACCAGCTCGTAGTCGACTCCGATAGCATTACATAATTATATAACACTGCACTTGTATATTAAACGTGACGAACCTGATTGTTTGTAGTTCATTTTTTAATGGCTACTTAATCCACCGATCTATAAGTTCGAGATACGCACACCCGTAATTTTTATAATTATTCAAGGCAGTAAAGACACGCTTCAACACCCACCTCAATTTGATTAATACTATTAAACAATTGGTTTTTTATTCAAAAAATATGTTAATAAATTGCAACATTAATTTCAAAGTTTTCACAGTTATTTTTCATTACAAACATTAAAAGTTTGCTATGAAAAATTAATTATTTCTTAACGGTTAACCGCTTAGTTTTGGTCCTTAATTTTACGGTACAACCCAACCCAACCCAATTTTTTAAACCTCTAAAATTCCAAATCGATCTTTGGTTTGGTTCACTATAGTCGTTAGTTTCCGTTAGTGTTGTTGGGAATTTTTAAAAACTATTATTCCCCCCCCCCCCCGCCAACTGCGAATCCCGTCCGTTGGTTGACGCCGAGGGTGTAATCGAATCTGCTCAAACAACGGCAACATCGTTAGCGGCGCGTTCGGCTCGTCATTAGTCATTTCGATTAGTCAGCGGCGCTCGGGTGACGTCGGCCGACGAGCGGAAATTGCATATATTTGTACGAAAAGCGTAGGCCGCGAGGCGAGAACACTCGAAGAAGCCGGAACGTAATCGCGAATTTCGTTTAAAAATACAAACGAATTGATTGAAACAACACGCTTGACGAGGATTGCGATTACCGCTTCGAGGTTTCGTTTTTTTTAACATATTTGTAAAATACGAAAAAATTTGGAAAAAAAGAAATTGTAAAAACTTGTAAAATTAGAAAAAAATTGGAAAAATTAATAATTTCGTTCTTTTTAATTGGAAAGAAATGGCAATTTGTAAAAATTTTGAAAGTTGGAAAATTTGCAAAAAATTGAAAAATTGCCCCCTCTTTTACATTTTGCCAATTGTGTCAACAACGTTGCACCATTTCCACGGCAAAAAAATTACATAATGCCCATTCCCATCCCACTGCTAATCAATAATTGCACAGCCCCCAAATTTATGTATTTTCCTAATGTCGTCTGGTTATAAAGTTGCCCCCTCTCAACGATAAATAATTTTAGGCTAGTTTTACTTTACAAGTTTGACATTTTATCAATGCCCCCCCCCCCCCGCATATTTTTTGCATATTTACCCAATTTATTTCACACTTATAATATTACCAGTGTTTAATTTTTACCCCCTCTTAATAATGCACCGCCCCCCACGTTTAAAAAAATGACTTACTTATAAAATATTATTTTCTCTTATCACCGGCAATCCGTATTTTTCGTTATTTTGAACTGTTTGATTTTCAGTTTTAGGGAAGGGGTACCTAACTTGATACAATAATATAATTTGATATTTTTATGGTTAGTATGAAATTTAATGTGAAATTTTTTGAGCCCCCACACAAATTCTCCAGGCGTTGTTTATTGTTCAAATTTATTTTTTTAAAAAGTTTTCACTTCGTCATAGATCCCCCAAAGCCCCCTCCTTTTAAAACATGTCGTCAAACGTATCAATATTTTATAAAAATTGCAAATAATTGTCAAAATACTGACAAAACGTAATAAATTGTCAAAATTTCAAAATAACTAAAAAATCCAAAATATGCAAAACAATGTAAAATACAAAGTTTGTTAGTGAGTACGCAAACCAACTCAAGTCAACGCTATTTAAACTTCAATACCCCCACACTCGTACAGCTAGGCTCTGTAATTGTGTAACAGCACGCGTGTAAGGATATTGGAGTCTAGAGGACGTTAGTACAGCCAGATAATCATTTGTCACTTATTGCATGATTTAATGCACCTTCGCCGAATGTATGGTGATCTGATGAGCCCATAGAGGGCGAAACGGCCGTTATTACTTGTCACATTAGCTTACATTTATTTTCACTGTAAAAGAAAATGTTGCAAACGACCAAAAATGTAGTTATTCAAATAGAAAAGGTCGAAATTGAAACGACAATTGCATAATTGGCAAAAATGTTATAGCTTTAAAAATGTAAACTATTGACCAAAAAGCGAATACGTTGTCCAAATGGACGCACTCGTCAATTTTTTAAAAATCGCAAAAAAATCTAAAATTGTTCAAAATGAAAAAATATCAAGTGTCCAACTTGGCAACAAAATTATAAACCAAAAGCAACCCAACCCAACCCGACCCGACCCAACCCAACCCAACCCAACCAAACCCAACCCAACTATTAATTCCTCTTTTTATTTTGTTATTTGGTATTACATTTGCTTTTTGTGTACAGCGTATAAATATACACCCTGGCCCCAAACTTAATTTGTGTAAAGTGAGCCCAAAATTTAATTTAATTTATTTTAATCTTCAACTTTGGAGTAAAACAATTGTCGAGGAAATTAAATATCAAGAAGTAGAAACCTTTTAAGTCCACTAATTTTAATGGCGAAAAATGTCAACATTATCCAATGAAAAAGGTCAAAATTATTAATAATTATTTTTGACAATTTCAATAATTACCAAAACCGTAACGTGTGGTAGATTGGGGGGGGGGGGTTAAATATCCAAATTATTTCATTTTATTCGCGTGTTTTGAACTGCGGAGAATTTGCCCAAATAAAAGATAATAGCAAAATTTTTATAAACAGGAAATTGTGAGAATTTGCAAAGTGCACAAATTTGCATTAACTGTAAAAAAATATACAAAAATTGCCAAAATTTGGAAGAAATTCAATAATTAAAACGAAACAATCGAGTTGCAAAAAGGCAATAAAATTGATAAAATTGTCGACGATGCAGTGAAAACAAATGGCAACAAAATTCAAAATCTGCAATATGTCGAAATGGCAAAACGACAGAAATTATTAACAAAGATAAAATTGAAAATATTTCCAACTGGTGGTGACAGCTGTTTCGCTCTCTCTCTGAGCTCATCAGCCCATCATACACACGTACTCACAAACAAATCTAAATTGTTTAAAACGCAATTTACTAAATTGTGAATATTTGAATAAAGCAACTGATATTTGATATTATTAGCATTTTTCCCTTTAATTTTCATTTAACTTTTCTTTGAAATTATTTTTTGGTAATATTTTAAGTTTTTGATTGTTCTTTCTGTCGACTTTTTAAATTTATTTTTCAATTTTTAGCATTTTTTGTGATTTTATTTTCGTTCGATATCATTTTTACTTTGAAATTAATCGAATCTTGAAAATAGTTGGTGATCTGATGAGTCCTGGATGACGAAATAGATGTCATCACCTGATACATCAACTGTAATTTTTTTTCAACAAATTGATCTTAAAGTCTCGATAGTACCGACTTAGTTGGTCAAAGTAGATCCTTGTGATGACGTGCCAGCACTAGTATGGGAGTATCGACGTCACTTTGAAACATTTACTGTAATTTTATCGTTCGGGGACCTACCACAAAATAATTTTCGCTAAACGTCGAAATAATACGCGTCCAATGAATTGGAATCTGATCCGAAACGACTCGCGATGAATTAACGTCCGCGCGGCAGCCAAATGATTTATTATCGTTGTTGGGGGTGCAATTGCGCGCACAAACGTTTTGCGGCGCAAAAATGAGCGAAACTCGTTAACGTCGGGCGGCCCGTCATGTTATCGTCGAAACATCGATTCGGTCGTTTATTTTCAATCGGCGCCGCCGCCCCGTTTAATTAAACGTCATGTGCGTCGTGTCCGGACCGACAAACTTGGAAATTAGCGCGAAACACATCGAACGGCGAAACGCGGAAACTTCGGAGACGCGAGGCGCAAGTGGGGCACGAAGCGGGCCTCGCCGTCTAATCTAAAATTAAACAAAAAGTGCACTTTTTTCGACTTTTCGTTGAAATTGTCGTATCCATGAAATCAAAAAATGCAAAAATTTTCTAAAATTACTCCTCATATTTTTAGAGTTAAAATTTATCGAGATTCAAAATGCAAAAAAATTAAATTTTTATTATTGTCAATGGCTGACCCAAACCAACCAAACCCAACCCCGATCCGACTCAACCCAACACAAATTCCCGCCAACCCGACCCAACCCGATGTCCAATGATTGCTATAATTTTATTTTGTTTTAAAAATTGTTATTAAGATAACTGCCGTTAATACATTAAATTGTCGTAACAATAAATTCCCTACCAATTAAAAAAAAATTGTGTTGCATTTAAATTAAGAACAAGCTTTCCTGGCAGTAAAATAAATGACGAAATGATTTTATCGGAAATATACGTAGTGCATTTTCATCGCGTTATATCAACGGTCGCTTGTTTTTGATTTAATTAGATTTGTTGTATTTTAGTTACGAATGAGGTTTCCTTGCAATAAAATAAATATAGTTGCTTCTAATTAATGAAATGGGTTCAACAGACGCTATAAAATATTTGGCAATTAAAATAATTATCTAACATCCAACATCAGAACTCAAATCTAAAATATGTCCTTCCAGACTTTCTCATTATATTTTAAATAAGAGAAAAATCTAAATATTATTTTCAATTCAGATTATAAGTCAGCGTTGGAATTTTTCGTAGTTTTTACTGCCGGCTGGATGGCTCGGCTTACCTTGAAAGTCGAAAAAATCAGAAATTTACTAAATTGAAACGAAATATTTTTGTGATTTTTTGCATTTTTATTTATTTTATTTTTTGTTCACAACTTGTTGAATATCTTCGTTTATAATTTTTGTTTCGAAAGCTGCTAGAACTTAAAGGCGCAGGAAACGAAGAGAAATGGAATTTTGAAAAATGGACGAATTTCAAAATTAATTTCCAGTAAATTAAAAATGTACAAAAATATTTAAATTTTACATTTTCTGGCAATAACTTCTGTGATTGGAATATTTTCGATAAGTTTGACATTGGGGGCAATTTCATTTTCAGTAAATTTTTAATTTTTAAAAAAAATTTGACAGAGCATTTCTGGCGTTTTATTACATAATTTTTTTAGTAATATTTTGCACTTACATTAGCTTTTTTTTGTATTTTTCAGACAATAATTTATATTTTGCCCCCCCCCCCCCACATATTTGGACTATTTTAACATCCTCGATAAGTGTGAGATTTAGTTAATCGCATGAACTTACTTACTAGCGCAAAAAATAGAGCGTTTTGAAAATTTGCCTTTTTTGTTTAATTTAAATCATTTGCCCCCACCCCCCTCCATTCATATTTTAAACATTGCTATCGTTTTCATTTAAATAAGTTGAGCACTCGCCTTCCATTGTATCTATTTTATGATTTGATAATTGTAATTAATTTAAAACACAAAATGAAAAATTTGCAGTCTGCAATTCAAAAAAATTATGAATAATTGCGAATAATTATGAAAATCGGACCAATTTCAAATCGTGCCAATTTTCGGTAAATTTTCAAATAACAAAATATTCTAAAAATCAAAAACTGCAAATTACATACCCAAACGGATTGTTGTGCAGTTTTTGGATTTTTCGGGCATTGATATTTTCTGCATTTCGAACAAATTTTCGACATTTTCAAATCAGGTTATAGTCAAAATGTTGGATTTTTTCGCAGGTTTTACTGCCCGCTGGGACTAAAAAAAATGTCAGAAATTTTGCCAAAACTGGGCTCGCAAAACGAAATGATATTTTTGAATTTTTATTTTATTTTATTTTATTTTAATTTATTGCATTTCTTTACTTGTGTTTTTTGTTTTGGGTTGGGTTGGGTTGGGTCGGGTTAGGTTGGGTTGGGTTGGGTTGGATTGGGTTGATTTTGATGTTTTCGTGCATCTCGACAATTTTGATAATTTTAATTAATTTAAAACACGACATGAAATTTCCCAACATCTGTTGACATTTTTGCAATTATTTTGTGATTTTCGTGAGAATTTTAACAATTTTCAATTTTTTTTTTGAAATTACGTTATTTGACAGTTCCTGTATTTTATAAAAATGCAAATTGGTTTGGCAATTTTGCAATATTTGAAATTCATTGATTTATATATAAAAAAAACGTTGTTTATCTTTTTAATTTTTTTTAATACTTTTTTATTATTTTGTAAATTCCTCAAGTTTTGTGTTTATTTTGACATAGACAACTTTTTACTATTTTTACTATTTTTACGATTTACGCATTTGACATTTTGTCATTTTAGAAAAAAATTGAAATATTTTGCATTGTTTCAAAAACCTTGAAAAATTAATAATTTTCAAAAATTCCAAAAATTATTAAAAATATTAATTATTTTTTTTAATTTGGCAGGAAAACCTTTAGAACAATTGGACTGTGGTATTTTTTTTAATGAAAATTTTTAACTGTTTAGACGTTTAATAATTTTTCTAATTTTCAAAATTTTTTAATTAGTCGTTTTGAAATTTGTTGATATTTAATGTTTTTTTTTAATGTATCCAATTTTATGTTAAGCACAATTTAATCGAATGCAACAATATTAAAAAAAAAAATTAAACGATTTGAATCTTGCCTTTAAATTTCTCAAATTTTTCATTCCATTCGAGGCGACGTTGAAATTGCCTGAAAATATTTCAAAACAATTCGCGAACCCATCGCGTCGATATTAAAACGTGAGCATCGTTCCGCCACAGCAAACTCCGGATTTGGTTTTTTTCATCCGATCGGATGGAGATCGCGAAGTCGAAGGAATTTGTTTCCTCCCCGGGGTCGGCGTCGTCATCCGGAAGGGAATTTGCGCGATCTCTCGTCAAACAGTCGGCGAATTTGAACGAAAAGAGGGAATCGCCGCGGACGGAAATATTGCGCAGCGAGCGCGCCTTAATCAGAACCGTCGGAGCCCCCCCCCGGGCTTTGAGGGCGGGCGCATCGTGTGGAAAATTTTCGTTGCGCACGTAGAATTTATTTCCTAGAGGATTAGGGGATTTAGTGTGCCGGTGCATTATTACGACGTGCGTTTCGCGGCGGATGCGCGGATAACGCGGCCGGGGATAAACAAACAAAGACGTAATCCTTTTTGAAAGTTGCATCACAGATATGACTCCGTTTTCCCCGGCGGTTTCCACCGCAATTGAAAAGTTTGCCACGGTTACTCTCGGCAGATTAACTGGAAATTTTTAACGACTCGTTTTCTTTTGTGTTACCTTTGAAATACGCAATACACGAAGCAAAAATTAGAACGTAATTTTTTATTTATACTCAGTGACATATAAACTGCACCACCTAGAAGGGGTGGGAATTTTTGGATCAAATTTCGCAGGAATAGTGGACTAGTCCAGGGAAATAGTTGATTAAAATTTGAAACCCAATCATCAAGTGGTCATGGGATTTTTGACGTTTGTGTCATTTTTTAGAGGTGGTGATAGACGAGCAATTATCGAATCATTTTTTGAATTTGTTCCACTTTTTCGGATCCCGTTGTTTAGTTTAAAGTGTTTCAAGTGTTTAACGATGCCTGGAGGAAGGAGACCTCAAGTTTACCAGCAGTTGAGTGGCTTTGACCGAGGGCGGATTGTTGGTTTACGAGAAGCAGGTTTTTCGTTTAGAGAAATCGGCAACCGTTTGGGACGGCACCACTCAACAATAATGCGTGTTTGTCGAGCGTGGTCTGAACATGGGGTTGGACGTCGGAGAAGAGGCACTGGGGCTCAAAGACGAACCAATGAACGTCAAGATCGCCGCTTAAGACCGATGGCCTTCAGAGACCGATTCTCTACAACTAGATCAATAGCTGATCAATGATTAGGTGAACAATGTCGTCCGATAGGCTTGCGAACAGTTTATCGTCGAATAAGAACCTTTGGCTTGCTGTCTTACCGCCCACATCTTGTGCTACCCCTCACTGCTCAACATCGCCAGGAACGTTTGGCCTGGTGCACGGAAAGACTTCAATGGAACTTGGAGTGGCATCGAGTTGTCTTTAGTGACGAATCGCGATTTTGTTTAGGAATGCATGATGGTCGAATGACTGTTAGACGAAGACGTGGAGAAAGGCGCAATCCTGATTTTTCGATTGCGAGGCATGTTCACCGAACTGTGTGGTTGATGGTGTGGGGTGCTATTGCTTACGGCAGTAGGTCACCCTTGCTCTTCATTCGGGGCAGCATGACCGCCCGACACTACATTGACGAAGTGATAGAACCACATGTTCTTCCATATCTTCGAGGGCTGGAAGACCAACTTTCCAGCAAGATAATGCACGACCTCACGTAGCAAGGGTTTCTCTTGACTTCTTTGAAGAGGCCAATGTTAATCTTTTGCCTTGGCCGTCAAGATCTCCCGATTTGTCGCCCATTGAGCACGTGTGGGACATGATGGGTAGAAGATTGAGGAATTTACCGAACCCACCGCTGACAATAGAAGCTCTACGGCATGAAGTACCGACTGCTTGGGATGCCATACCCCAAGAAGACATTGATCACCCGCTGGAATCAATGCCAATGCGGGTCAATGAGTGTATCAGAAATAGGGGCGGACCAACACATTATTGAAGAAAAATCAAAAAGATGAAGTGTTTTCTTTATCAAATTTTAATCAATTGTTACCTTAGACTAGTCCACTATTCCTGCCAAATTTGGTCCAAAAATTCCCACCCCTTCTAGGTGGTGCAGTTTATATGTCACTGAGTATATTTTTGTTTCAATTATTTATTTTTTCATCAATTTATTTTACTTCAATGAAACTTTGTTCTTAATTAAAATGCAATTTAAACTAAATTTTAATTTATTTTACGCTATTGTTTGGTCAAAGTGGGTGTGAATTATTAATGTTGCAAGTGTTAAATGCGTCAACCGTGTAAAAGTAAAGATGAGCATGCATCAAAATAAAATTAAGTATAGACCATCAATCGTAATAATGATGCCCCAGCATTTCAGAGATAACTTACGAAATGTTCAACTCCAGAAGAAAATGTCTATTTTTTTGATGATACAAACTAAAATAAGAAGAAAACGATGAAATAAAAAAAACAAACAATTAAAAACGATTTTTTTGGAAATCATTATTACAACAAGAAACTTTTAATAAATCAACAATATTTTTGGGTCTTTGTCGTTTTTTTATCATGTTTTACGAAAATATATTTTTGTAAAGTAAGCAGTAGTTTACTACTAATACGGCGGTGTATTTGAATAATTGGTCGCGCTTAACTTAAACATTTTTCCGAATGAAAAAAAAAACATGTGGATGTAAGGGGACGCAAAATTCGTAACTTTGATACTGGTACCCTTATGACAAAGACCACGATGGGGGCGTATTACCGCCATCTAGAGGTCAACATGAACACTCCGCTGCTACGTAATTGCAGTGGTCTTTAACGACCGATTAAGTCTATAAACATTTAACTGACTGATCAAATGTCCACTGACGCAGCAATCTTTGCAGTGAACGAGGAAAATCTCCCCGCCCCTCTAAAATAATTCGTCGATTTTAGTGTGATAAAGAATTTTTTATTTTTCTTAAATTAAAAAAAATCTTAGTAGCGATTAACGATTGTATCTTATTCAATTTTACATCCTCTTAGATTTACATACGTAACGACATATATCATAGTTTATGTCTGTAAAGTAATGAGTTGAAAACGAAATAATGTGTGAGCAACGGAATTGTGATTCAGGGAGGGCTTTGGAAGTTTTCGCGTATGTCTTAGATTAATTTTGAGTAATAGAACTACTCGCCGTTACTAACAGGTGTACCAACCCTTTTCCCGGTAACTTAAATTTAGATTAAATCAAACTGCAGGCAAAGCTGTATAAACTAAGGTTATGTTGGAAATAAAATTTTAAATAATACAATTTAATCATGACAACCAATAGTAATTATTAAATAAGTTGAGTTATATGGCCACCACTGACATCTCTACACAATCTAACTCTCCTTTTAACGGAATCAACAACATTATGAAGTATCCAAGTGAGTGTTATTAATTTCAATTGCGTTAGTAAATCGTTCTTGTAGATCGCAGTTTTGAAAATCATATGACCTCGAAGGCCAAATTGCCACTGTATTTAAACTAATGATGCGATATCCAAAGAATTGCCTCAGAAAACTAATGTTTTCAAAAGTCGTGTGTGCACGGGCGACATGTTGCTGGAAATAACCTTGCTGTAGTTCGTCGTCGTGCAACATGTTCACAAATGGTGTTAAAATTTCATTACAAACTGCTTTACAATACTTCAAAAAGTGACAGTTTAAATGGACTATTTTATTGGATTAAAATTACACATTCATGGTATGTCTATCTCTCTCTTCCAGGGCCAACTCTAGAACATAATTCCGTTGCTCTCACGTTATAATGAAAAATACGTTGTATGGATTTTTCTGTTGCTCCAAAAAATATTTTTTTTCAAAATTGTCATCAAAAGAAAGACGTTAAGGTGTGAGTGTGAGTGCCCGACCCAAGCAAATCCAACCCAACCCAACCCAACCCAACCCAACCCAACCCGACTACACTTAAACGTCATTATCTCCACACTCAGGGGTACGAGTGTGGAGATAATGACGTTTAAGTGGGGTTCGGTTGAGTCGGGTTGGGTTGGGTTGGGTTGGGTTGGGTCGGGTTTGTTTAGGTTGGGTTGGGTCGGCTTTGTTAGGGTTGGGTTGGTACACTCGTTAAAAGTGTATCAAATTGCAAGCGTAAGTGACACTTTGCATGTGAGCATTAACGACATCTAGACGCCAATACCCGTCTTATTGATGTGCTACTCGTGCTTATATGCAACTACAGAGGTCTCTTTTCGGCCCACTAGACGACTTGGTCGATCAAAGGATACTGTAATTCTGTGATTGCAACTTATGAACATTTTTTATATTTGTCAATTTGAAGGTTTGAGTGTGAGTACCCAACCCAACCGAATCCAATCCAACCCAACCCAACCTAACCCAATCCAACCCAACCCAACGACACTTAAACGTCATTATCTCCATACTCAGCGGTACGAGTGTGTAGATAATGACGTTTAAGTGGTGTTCGGTTGGCTTGGGTCGAGTTGGGTTGGGTTGGGTCGGGTTGGGTTGGGTTGGGTTGGGTTGGGTTGGGTTGGGTTGGGTTGGGTTGGGTTGGTTCGGGTCGGGTTGGGTACTCACACACAAACCTTAAAATTGACAAATATAAAAAAATGCTCATCAGTTGCAATTTTCTCATCGTTATTAATAATTTTTACATTTTTTTAAAATTTTGAAAACCCTCTGAGATGTTTTTGGAAAATACCCAATTCGTTAACAATTGAAAAACTCATCGAAAAATTGAAAAACATGGAAACTGTTGAAGAAATTGCATGAAATTGTGAAAACCGCAAAATCGTTGTAAATAGTAAAATTGTAAAAACTTTAAATTTCAAAATATGATTTATCGATTTATGTTACGTAAAGATGTTGTTAAAAAATGCAAAAATCAATGAAAGTGAAATAATCGAAGAAAACTATGAATTATGAAAAAAGGTAAATGGAAAAAGTTGGGGGCAATCATAAAAATGTAGAAAATCATAGAAATCGAATCATATCAGTAAATGGGAAAAGTGGGGAAAAATCATAAAAATATATGAAATCATTAAAATCGAATTACAAAAAAATTGTAAAAATCGAGAAAAGGATATTTGAAGAATTTTAACATTTTCGGATTTTTTTTGCCAATTTTGTCAATTTTGCTATTTCATATTTAATTTAGATTTTTTTGTGCTATGTATTTAAGTAAATTTTTGGACTCAACCTGACAACATTTTCCCAGCATTGTTGGCAAATATTAGTATTCGATAATTTTCGCAATTCTTACAATTTTAGCAAAATTCACGCACAACTAGCAAATGTCCCTCGTGTGTATGAAATGCACCTGCATCCGGAGGTGAGTGATTTTCATCGACGCACATCTTCACATTTTTTTTTTTTTTAATAAATAAATTCTCGAAGATCAATCACGAACCAATTATCATCAACGACTTAAAATAAAAAAAATCGAGTTCTTTTATTGTCGATTGTCACGCAACGACAAAACATTTCGTCTCTTTTCCAAGTCGTACCCAATTCGTATCCAGATTGATAACACTCGCGTACCTCGTTTCCATAGCGCACTTTACGAAATCGGATGATTCATCATTGATACCATCGGTCTCAAGTTGCGCGCCGGGTTCGTGACCAAAACGTAAAACACGTGGCCGCATTCTCAATTAAAAGTGAGCGATACCATCGCCGTATGTTTCGTATTATGGACGTAAATTAAGAGGGATGTTGCGTGCGAACAGACAAGAGGGTGGATAAGTCAGTCGTCGTAGATATGTTACGACGACGTTCGATCGCCGTGAGGTCATAATTATAGTTCGAGTTCCTTCAACTTGGGTGCGGTTCGGTTTAAATCAAGCTACGAATAAAAAAAAATACTAGAGTCGTTTTTTACTTGGTTTTGAATTTTTTCGTCGATAATAATTACTCACCTCCGGATGCAGGCACATTCCATACACACGGGAAAAAGTTAAGAAGTGTTTATAAAATTATAAAATTGACAAAAAATCAATGCTGGGGAAATGTGAGAATTGTTAACGTTGTGTTGAGTCAAAAATTACCATAAATATTTACTAAAAAAATCAAAATTTTAAATTAAAAAAAATAAAATTGTCAAAAAATCCAAAACGAAACTACGCCCATTAAAAAAATAATTCAAACCAACAAATTATATAAAAAAAAATTCACATCGATCTAAAAAACACAATTTCTCGACCTCGACTAAGTTAAACATCATCTGCTATTAAAAAAAACCCATCCCCTGCAAATAAATGCCTGACAACCGAACCGATTTTAACTTAATTTTAATTTCGCCCAACTACGCAGCAATCGCCCGGGGCCGACTGTTTTAAGTTCGTGGCGCCCGCTTTTCAACGACCCCAAGTGCCGGCCGGCTTTAAATTTAACCCATTTTTCGAGGCGTAGTCGCCGAGCGAGCGAATCCCACTTAAACGTACCGATAAGAAAGCGGGAGCGGGCGAATTGAAAACGTTCGAGTTTGAAGCGAAAGAGCGGAGCTTCGCTTTATTAAAATCGGCGATCTCTGTGCTAAGTTACTTTGCATGTACGGCGGGGGGGGGGGGGGGGGGAAGAACGTCGGATCCTTTTCGGAACTTTGTTTCTGGCGACGTGCTTTTGTGAGTAGTTTCCGCTTCCGAGATTTCTTGAATTAAAAAATTGAAAAAAAAAAATATATGCGCAGGTGTTTTTAGACGACGTGCGTTTTTTTATTATTTGAGAATTTTTAGGATTTTGCAATTTTTACAATTACTGTTATTTTTGCATAATATTTGTCGATTTTTAAGAATTTTCGCGTTTTCACAATTTTGACATTTCGAATAATTTCCAAAAAAAAATCCAAACAGTCTATGTTTTTTTTTCAATTATTTCATTTTTGTCATTTTTGTATTTCACCACAATTTTATACATTTGTACAATTTTGAAATTATTTTAGGCAATTTTGAATATTTTCAAATTTTTTTACAGTTCTTGCATTTTCAAATAATTTTTTTTTTACGTTTAAAACGTTTTCGACAATATTAGCAATTGCTTGGCATTTTAAATAATTTGTTCAAATTCATGTTTTCGCATTTTTGATAATTTTGAAAAATTTTTTTTTAATTATTTCATGTTCGCATTGTCGTCAATTTTTACATTTTTAATATTTTGGTCATTTTTGTATTTCACCAAAATTTTATACATTTGTGCAATTTTGAAATTTTTATTTTAGGCAATTCTGAATATTTTCAAAATTTTTACAGTTCTTGAATTGTCAAATAATTATTTTTTACGTTTAAAATATTTTCGGGAATATTTTTTAATAATTTGGATTTCTTGGACGTTTTTAAGATTTTTTTTATTTTTCGTAATTTTGACATTTTGGTGTTGATAACAATTTTTATTCTTTCGTCGAATGTTGACAATTTGGTTACATTTTCAGCAATGTTAGGATTTTTAAAGTTTGCAGTTTTTTCATTTTCGATATTTTCACAATTTGAATTTTTTTGTTCCATTTTGGGCAAGTTTTTTAGAGAGCCTCGATTAAATCTCTGTCGAAGGTCACCGTTGTTGAATCCCTGTATAGGATTTGTAAATCTTTTGTACCCCTACCAGCATGGATTTGTTGATGTCACAGAGGTTATTGCATCGTACAAAAGATTGGTAAAGACGACTTCGTTAATAAAAATTAAAAATATATAAAGGGCCCAGTCATATCCTTGCGGAACCCAACCCAGCAAAACCCAACCCAACCAAACTAGATCCAACCCAACCCAACCCACCCTAACTTAACCCAACTCAACTTAAATCATTTTCACAATTTCGTCGTTTTTTTCATTATTGTCTAAATTGAAAAAAAAACGACGAGGTTGTGAAAATGAGTTAAGTTGAGTTGGGTTAGGTTAGGTTGGATTGGGTTGGGTTGGATCTAGTTTGGTTGGGTTGGGTTTTGCTGGGTTGGGTTCCGCAAGGATATGACTGGGCCCTTTATATATTTTTAATAATTATTAACGAAACTAGATCCAACCCAACCCAACCTAACCTAATCCAACTCAACTTAATTCATTTTCACAATCTCGTCGTTTTTTTCATTAGTGTCTAAATTGAAAAAAAAACGATGAGATTGTGAAAATGAGTTAAGTTGACTTGGATTAGGTTAGGTTAGGTTGGGTTGGGTTGGGTTGGGTTGGGTTGGGTTGGGTTGGGTTGGGTTGGGTTGGGTTGGGCTGGGTTGGGTTGGGTTGGGTTGGATCTAGTTTGATTTGATTTGATTTCATCTTTGACATTTATAAACATATATCGATACGAGTTGGGTTGGGTTGGGTTCCAATTGATTATTTCCCATATTTTTTCATTAACTAAATGATCCTTGACATTCTTACATTTCAAGTTGATTGTCTGTATTTGTTTAGTTTTAATTCGGTTTCATTTTGTTGGATTGGAATGGAGGGGGCCGGGGGGGGGGGATTTTTTAATTTTATATCGTGAAAATGTTACTTGTCAATTTGACAATTGGACAAAAGAACGAAATTGCGCAAAATTCCAAAGGGTACAGAACTTATGATTTTTTTTAAATTGTGAAACTTGAAAAATTCTAAATTTTGGCTCAAAATTGTCAAAATTTTTATGTGCCAAAGATACTAAATTTGAAAATTTTTAGTAATAAAATAATTCAAGGACGAAATCGTTAAGAAGTTGCCGAAAGTTGGACAAAATTTAAACTTTGTGGATTGCGAAAATTAAAATTGTCAAAATTTTGAAAAAAATAAATTTTACTCAAAAATTATCGATATACTCGAATTATGAAAACTCAACCAACTCAAACCAGCCAGTTTTTTTATATAATTTCGTTCTTGAATTATTTTAATTTCAATAATTTAAAAAAAAATTTCTTTCTCAATTTTGACAATTTTAAATTTTTCATAATTTCTGTGTTTTTTGGCATTTCGCACGATTTCGCTATTTTGTCCAATCCATTTTTCCAATTTCCATTTTTTTTTCAAACTCAAATTTGATTTTTTTAAAAGTATCAAAATCAAAAAAAACTTAAAAATTTGCAAAAATTCAACAAAATCGCTACGAATTTATCAACAATTTCAAAACTAAATTGTTTTTAAAATAATAGTCAAAATTACAAGAAAAGTTCAAAATTAAGTTATCGAAAAATTTTAAAAATCACAATAATTAACCAAAATCTCCACGAAAAAATTCTCATTTACACAAAGTGGCACAAGGTCACGTGCTCCAGATTCGCAATCGTTAGTCACGTTTATTCTCGTGCGGAAAGGGAGCGAAGAACATCGGACCAAACAAACTGACGCCACGTTTCCACGCGGCCTGCTCGTCAACGCGAAGGAAAATTCGGGGGAACGCGCCACACAAAGGAAAGGTAAACACACATCGAGCACGTAATTCGTCGACGATGATCAAAGCACCACCAGCCAGTCATGTCTAATAATACGAAACGTGTTATGCACACCTGCGTGTAACACAAACATAAATAAATACGTGTGGCGTTTCATTTCACTACGCGACGGACTCCAATTACTCGTTTCCACACGACATTGAGCATAAACATCCAATAAAAAAAAATCAATTATCATTAATTCGATTGCGGTTTAGTTTGTTAAGAATAAGGTTTTATTGATGGCAGGGAATTCCGTTGTGAATTAATTTTATTTAATATTTGTATTTTAGTTTTGTTATTTTTACGGAATTTAATAAAAAGGAAAGAAAGACAAGGGAAATTTAGAAAAAATGCTATACATCGGGCTATTTGACGTTTTTATGGGGCTTTGCGATTTCGAAGCACATCGTCCATTGCCTCACGATTCAACCGTGACGTTCATTTCACTGCAATTTATGATCTACTGCTAGTGAAGTTGCTGGTGTGTGGACCACGTAAATGTTCACCATTAATCTTCGGAATACGTTCGGAGCGTTAGTAACTTTAAATTAAAAAAAAGTACCCCTACCACTTTTGCTGGGAATCCCAAAGAGACCCAAGAAGCTTTACCGATGCAAAACCGACATAATTAGAGTTGAAAGGCAAACATTATAAAAAGGTAAATAAGGAAATTGAAAATTGATTTTAGTTCATTGCCTTAAATCTCGTTTTACCAATTCATTTGTTGGGCATATTGTCTTTGAGCCATAATCAAAAGTCTCAGTCGTAACTATTACCATTGCGATCGATGCGAAAAAAAAACACAAATCTAAAAAATCGATTTCTAATGTATTGCCTTAAATCGAAGTGCACATTGCCTTTGACTTTATGTACAATATCAGTGGCTGATCTACTGCGTTTAAGGCAGGAACTTGATTCGCCAATACGAAAATTTTTATTTTAAGAAATTGATTTTGGTCCATCCTTAAATCGTGGAAAAGTTGACGAATTAATTACTAACGACTTAAGGCAATTCCAGTCATGCAATTAAAACCAATATAAGGCTGCGCGCAACTTGCAGCACATGGATGTTTGGGCAATGGATGCGAAATGGGAAGTTGCGGTTTACACAAAAAATATATATTGCAATATGAACTTTGCAATTAAAGACAATGGACAAGCTCACATTGAAAGTTGACGATTCCATTTTTTAAATAAAGCTCACTAAGTGTACTCAATCCGACTGGAATGTAAACGTCGTAAAGGGTGTAGTAAGTTTTCATCGAGATTCATGAGGCCCATCCATTGCCTAAAAAGAGGTACAATGTCTTTCAAAGTCGTTGAGACGTCGACAAGGCTGTGAAAAAATACTGCGACGTCCACCAGTAGTGACGAAGCCGGATTTTTTTTATGTTTATTTAATCTTTTTAAAGTTTTTTATACATATTTTTTTAAATGAGTGGCATACGGGAGGCAAATTTGGAGCAATTTTAATTGTCGTTAACTTAAAACACGAAAAAATGCCTCACAACATAGCCGTGCTTTATGGAGCGTCAAGAGTCGTCGAAATTTGTTTTGAAATTTTTAACAATTTTTTTTTTATTGGGTCTGACTTTCGTTTACTAAACGATCATTGACATTCTTGCATTTCAACTTGGTTTTAGTTTCCATTTGCGAAATCATTTTTATTAATTGGATCGGTACCCCACCAGTCCGACCCGACCAAAAGAATAAAAATTTTAGGTTGTATCGGGTTGTGCTGTATTGTATTGGGTTCAGTTGGGTTGGGTTCCGTTGTAAAAATGTCAATAATTTCAACATTTTTTTGAAATTTATCGGGTGCTGATTTTTAGGTTGGGTTAGGAAGGGTTGGGTTGGGTTGGGTTGGGTTGGGTTGGGTTGGGTTGGGTTGGGTTGGGTTGGGTTGGGTTTGATTGGGATGGGTTCAGGTTCGGTTTGGATCCATTTTTACAATTTGACATCTTGATAAATTTTAACTTGTTTGCCCATGTTTTGAAACTTTTTTTTTAGATTTAGACAACATTATTTTTTTCGTAATTTCTGACACCCATTCCCTATGAATTGTGAACATTTGCACAACGTCAATTACATTTAATTTTTCATAATTTGGTAACTGGCTTTTTTGACGTTTCTAGAAGTAAGTCAACTCATTTTCGTGGACAAAATATTAAAAAAATAATTAACAATATTTGTGTCATTTAACTCTACGACAATTGAATTCTCTTTTTAAGGACTCATCCTGAATTCAATTACAAACAGTAAACGTATGTCAATGATAGCGTTGCCAGTTTATTTTCCTGCGTTGTTGCTAGGGTTGTATTTTGTAAGCAGTTTTTATTTTTTTATATCCGATCATAGTGACACTGCACACTTTTTTAAAATTAAAAGTAGAAAATAAAATCTAATTTAAAAATTTACTACGACAAACAAAAAATATCGCTTTTACTAGTGCGGGGATTTTTTTATTTTCTGATTGAGGGAGCAATCAAATTAAATTATAGCGACGACTTGCGTTTTATTATGTTACTCTTTTTACAAGCTTTTAATTAATTTAATTTCTAAATTGTATTTTTTAAAAGATAATTTTTAATATCTGATCGTCTTGGGACTTATTTACTTTTTTCGAGTTTCATAGAATTTCGTCAGAATTCACTATACCTTTATTTTATTTTTTATTCCCTCTGTTAAAATTAAAATCAATGCACACTAATAATCGACTTTTTTTATAATTTTAAACAAGAAAATTACTAGTTACTGTGATAAAAAAATAACTGTGTGCCAGTGGATTTTTATTGAATTAGTCTTCGCCTGATCGGGGGGCAATCAAATTAAATTATAACAATGATTTGCGTTTTATTATGCTCCTCGTTTCTCAATTTTACTTCATTTCACTTGTTAGTCGGTTTGGTGGGGTGAACTAATTTTGCGGTTATGCTAATTTAACGCTGGTCAGTCTAAAATTTCATTGTCTCGACTAAATTGACGACTTGATTCGATAAAATCGAACTACAACAATTAACAATTGTTTCGTAAATCATTTTTTGTCCTCGAGGACGAAATTTTCATATTTTCGTAAAACCGCCGCGTAACTGAATTCGGGGCGGCATTGTTTGAAAATTACCGGCGGCGCCCTCCGACGCCGACCCGTCGAGCACGAAACGGATGATCGTTGAAGAACTATTCGCGTTCGGGGAAAAAGAAAAAAAAAAACACCGCCGATCGATAGCAAATTTGCCGTGAAATTGCAGCGCGGCGCGTCGCGGTTAAAAATCGTCCGTTCCGACGATTGCTCGCAGCCGCAGACCTAACGAACGCGAGCCGGGGAAATAATTGACGCAATAAGCGTGCGTGAGCGCTCCGGCGGCGTAACGGGGCACGTTTTTCCATATGCGGAGCCGGGAGCGCAGAATAAGTGAAATTCGAACCAGCGGCCTCGATCGTATTTACATAAGCGAGCAAATCTGACACGTTCGTTCGCGTCGGTTGCGTAAGACCAAGTTGGGATCGAATATCGGCCGATCTGACCTTCTCGTAAACGTGCTTTCTCATAATCAAATAAGTTAGTCTGCGTGTCCTAGAAGAGATGGTCGCCGTTAATCTTTGTTGTGCGTTCGGTGCGTTGTTAAACCCGGAGGGCATCCAGCGGTGTGCTGAACGGAAAGCCGCTGAAACTGGGCGTTATTATCAATTGTGCTAATCCATCATAATCGCAAGGGTATAAAAAGAGGGTTGCAGTTGGCGTTTCGAACATGAATTAACGATTCATGGCATCTGCTGTAGATTTAAAAGCGACGCCGTCATCTAAGCTCACTGATAAAAATTAGCATTTGTAATTTTGTCCTACTTTATACAAAACTTTTTAGAGCTGGAACGGTACGTCACGTCTGACTTATTTTTTTTTTTTTTTGACTTATCGATGAACCAACCCAACCACTGCAACTTGGCAATGGTTGGGATTCATCCAGAATGAAATCTATTCCGGTAAAGAAATCCTAAAAAATCAAACGGAGAATTTTTTTCTATTGGCAAACAGCTTCGTCGCTGTTGACCTGATTTCGCAGCATTACTTACTTGCTTATCAATTTATTTAATAAATCATCGTTCTATTCCCATCGATCGGTTTTACACGTTTGATGAAAAATTCGAAAGTAAAAAATAGCACCCAATAAAAAAGGGATTAACTGCCTGATCGTCAGATGAAGCAAAATGTTACGAAGGTTCAGTGGAAATGGAGAGACAACAAATATTGGATGAGAAGTACAAGGGGGCGAGTTCTGTGGAAAATGTCGTGATAAGATGAAGAAAGAAGACGAAAATACTGGAGAAGAAGTTTAGGAGAGAGGGAAGAAGGGATGAAGGAGGAATGTTGGGGAAAGATTGAAATGGTACAGCAGGACGAAGAAATCAAAACACTGAAAGGATGAAAAGATGAGGGGTGGGAGGAGGTGGGATAAGAAATGAGCGGAGCCGGAGGAATACGTTAGAGAAAAATGATATAAAGAATGAATATGACATAAAAGTTTTTTAATAACATTCTTTTTTTGTCAAAATTGCTTGGACAGCAATATTTAGAATGTATGACTTTACCTTAACACTTGTGGTAGGCTCGTTTCCTGTGAATATTAAAATCGTATCAAGAGCTTCTTCACATTTTGCAATTGGGAAAAATCTCTGTTTTTTATCACGAGACGTGAGTTTGGTACGAGTTGTCCAGATGAACTAATTTTATAAATTGCTGTTATCAGTGCAATCTTATTGGTCTTGATTTTAAGGAGAAAAATTAATTTTCTGCAACCAAAAAAAAATCAGGTGTGTGCTTTTTTTTAACGGGACTACTATTATGCAACATAAAATAACATTAAATAATTTTTTTATTCAAAAAAATGTTTGGCGGTATTCTGTAGCACAATATCCCACAAAATTGTTTGACTTATTGAGTACTCAACCCAACCGAATTCTATCCCAGCGAACCCTACAAATTTATTATCTAGTGATCTTCTAAATTGTTTTTTTTTGAATTATTAAAAAAACTACAAATTGTTCCTCATAAAGGAGAATTATTTTTGACTTATTGAAGACCCAACCCAACCCAACACGACCCAACCCAACCCAACTCTATCCAACCCAATTCAATCCAAGTGAAACCTACAAATTTATTATCTTGTGGTCTTCTAAATTCGTTTTTTTTTTTTAATATATTCATTAATGTAATCACTCAGTGTGAATGCAGGATCCCAACAGTCAAATTCAGTAAATTTCAGCCGACGTTTATGATATTACATCCTGCAAATAATCTTCCTTCCTTCATATAACGTTTTTTTTTTTTTACTTCTTCCATAAAATGAGTTTGGCTGCAGGCATAAATGCGAGTGGTCGCTGACTCACTTCTTCACTTATTCAGTCTCACTCAATCAGTTTCTCAAACAGACTCACTAAGGCACTCACAGCCTCTATCCTTTCCACAATATATTCAAACGTACGTCACATATATTTACTCATTTATTTTCTTACACCCACACACACCTAACTCCCACTCACTCACACACATTTATGCATACTCACTATCTTACAATCACATACACTAACTAATTACCTGACCGTCTTACTAGACCACTAGGCTGACTCACTCACTTCCACTTACTGACGTACTAATTCACGCATTCACTGATTTACTTCACTCTGTCAATCTCATCTTACTAACTCTGACTCGCTCATCACTCGTGACTTCCTCAGTCAGTTATTTAGTCAAACTCACTGATCACTCACGTTCATTCATTCAACTACACCATCTCGCACTTGCTTGATCATTCGCTATCACTCGCATTTACTCATATATTTACTCATTTACTTTCTTACACCCACTCACACCTAACTCCCACTCAATCACATACACTAACTAATTACCCGACCGTCTTACTAGATCACTAGCCTGACTCACTCACCTCCACTTACTGACGTACTAATTCACGCATTCACTGATTTACTTCACTCTGTCAATCTCACCCAGTAACTATCTTACTAACTCTGACTCGCTCATCACTCGTGACTTCCTCAGTCAGTTATGTAGTCAAACTCACTGATCACTCACGTTCATTCATTCACCTACACCCTCTCACGCTTACTTGATCATTCGCTATCACTCGCATTTACTCATATATTTACTCATTTACTTTCTTACACCCACTCCCACCTAACTCCCACTCACTCACACACATTTATGCATACTCACTATCTTGCAATCACATACACTAACTAATTACCCGACCGTCTTACTAGACCACTAGCTGACTCGCTCACTTCCACTTACTGACGTACTAATTCACGCATTCACTGATTTACTTCACTCTGTCAATCTCACCCAGTAACTATCTTACTAACTCTGACTCGCTCATCACTCGTGACTTCCTCAGTCAGTTATTTAGTCAAACTCACTGATCACTCACGTTCATTCATTCACCTACACCCTTTCACACTTGCTTGATCATTCGCTATCACTCGCATTTACTCATTTACTTTCTTACACCCACTCACACCTAACTCCCACTCACTCACACACATTTATGCATACTCACTATCTTGCAATCACATACACTAACTAATTACCTGACCGTCTTAGTGAACCACTAGGCTGACTCACTCACTTCCACTTACTGACGTACTAATTCACGCATTCACTGATTTACTTCACTCTGTCAATCTCACCCAGTAACTATCTTACTAACTCTGACTCGCTCATCACTCGTGACTCCCTCAGTCAGTTATTTAGTCAAATTCACTGATCACTCACGTTCATTCATTCACCTACACCCTCTCGCACTTACTTGATCATTCGCTATCACTCGCATTTACTCATATATTTACTCATTTACTTTCTTACACCCACTCCCACCTAACTCCCAATCACTCACACACATTTATGCATACTCACTATCTTGCAATCACATACACTAACTAATTACCCGACCGTCTTACTAGATCACTAGCTGACTCACTCACTTCCACTTACTGACGTACTAATTCACGCATTCACTGATTTACATCACTCTGTCAATCTCACCCAGTAACTATCTTACTAACTCTGACTCGCTCATCACTCGTGACTTCCTCAGTCAGTTATTTAGTCAAACTCACTGATCACATACACTAACTAATTACCTGACCGTCTTACTAGACCACTAGGCTGACTCACTCACCTCCACTTACTGACGTACTAATTCACGCATTCACTGATTTACTTCACTCTGTCAATCTCATCTTACTAACTCTGACTCGCTCATCACTCGTGACTTCCTCAGTCAGTTATTTAGTCAAACTCACTGATCACTCACGTTGATTCATTCAACTACACCATCTCACACTTGCTTATTCATTCGCTATCACTCGCATTGAATCGAACTAATGCATTCACTTACACTCGCTAACTCCTGTCTCATTCGTTATTCCACTGACTCGCTGAGCCATTCATTCACTGTCTCATTTGCCCGCTGTATCACTCGTTCACTATCCACTCACTTCCTTCGACTCGCGTGTGCCAATACATGTTTTTCCTTAAACTTCAATGTGGCATCTTGTTAGCAGTTTTAAAAGTTTCTATTAATTTATTAAAAATAAACTACTTAATAAACACGTAATAATAATTATTGTGACGTCACTGATTTGACATTATAACGTAACTCTAAATTACGTGTTGCCTCAAATTATTCGAAAAAAAGGCCGATTTTGAACGCTTGCCATTTCTAAACTATTACAGATAGGTACAACTTTTCTTTTTTACAATTTTAATATTTTGCCAAACGATTGATTTATTAACAATACGTTACAGTTTATTTTTAATTGGCTTATGTCCTTTCGATTTGATTGGTTTCATCATTTTTTATGTGGTTTGTAGTTGGGTTGGGTTTAATTTTTTACAAATACTTTTGTTTAATTAATTGATTTCACGGTCGTTGTAAATGGCATGGATAATCCGTTTCTTATCAAGGATGCACCAAGTGACATTCGACAGAAGTTTATATTTAACTTTTTTGTTTAAATTTGATTATAATCCAGTTGGATTTGGCTTCTTTATTGAAAACCATAAAATATATACAATTATTGTAAACAGTATTATTATGTTGTTTATGTGACGTGTAATATTGTAATATGACGTCAACTTTAATTGTGAGATACGTATGGCTGTGAATCGGTTTAAAAGCTTGCGCGAGGTTCGTATTTTCCCGCCGACTCTTGAAGCTCGAAAAATCACGGCTACGTTCGTGGCATTATTCGCGTTTTAAGTTAACGGAAACAAATCATTAAAATTTTACAATTACTTTTGTTTAATTTATTGGCTTGGGTTGGGTTGGGTTGGGTTGGGCTGGGTTTCTCGTTAATTTCATTTAAAGTAGTTTTAATGTCTTTCATTAATAAATGAGATTTTTTGTAAAAACAAAATAAAAATATTAATAATTAAAATTTATATATTTATTGATACAACCCCTGGAACGCTTTTACCCTACGCCACTGACGAACGACGCGCACTAAACTTCACGAAACGCCGGCTTCCTAACGACCGAAACATCCTTCGACCCGCTCTTCCAAGGATGCACGCCGCGAGTTTATTGATTGCCGATGGATATCCTCCGAGTCGTCCCGGCTGCGGAACAGATCGACGATAATAAAGTAATTGAGAAGAAAGCTCGGCCCCCTTATCCGGTGGAAATTTATGGCACGAACTACGTCGGCGAAACCGGATCCGACGCAGCGGACTCCGTATCTCAAAACGGGCGGACGAAAAAAAACCCATTGGGTGTTTATTTGTTGGCGAGTTTTCTTTTTTTTGTTAAGGCAGCCTTTCTGTTTGTCTGGGGAATGTGGATTAAAATGTAAATCGAAATACCGTTAATTTAGTTACATTTTAACGATTGCTTTATTGAAAATTGTTTCGATGAGTCGCCGATGATATGGCTAATCTTCTCGTATTTTTTTTATAACCGGACGTTGATGTTTTATTAACGCAATGTTTGATTTAAAGGCAAAAATCTAAATTTAATTGGCGGTTGACTAATAGTTTGTTTTTCTCCGCGTCCTTTTTGCAACGGCTGTTTTTCTTCGTTGAATTTTCCGACAGGTGTTTACTTCTGGCGGTGATTTGTTTGGCAGTTGCAGATTGTGATAAATTAATGCAAATGTTAATACATTTTACAGCAATTTAGTCATTTTATCTTTGATTGCAAAAAATGTCTAAACTGTAAAAATTGTCAATTGGAAAGGTGCCCAAAGTTTTCAAAATTGACGAAGAAAATCAAAAAATGTCAAAATTATACAAAATACAAAAAGGACGAACTCGTCACAGAAATTGAAAAATATTCAAAATGACGTCAATGTTCTTATGCAAAAAAATCAATTTGAAATTTTTATTTGTTTTAATTTTTTTGCTAAAATTAAGACCAAGTCGAACGCTTGCAGTCTTCGATGTTTTTAATTTTTTTTTCGGTTAGATTGGGTCAAAAGTTTTCACGATTGCATTTTAGACAATGTTGACATTTTTGAAAAGTTTTGGTAAATTACGCCGAATTCAGTCGAATTAAACAATTTTAATATTTTTTTCCTACGCCAGTTTGGCCCGAGTTGCAACCGAGTAAATATTGTCATTGTCATTGTATTTTCATATTTTATATTTTTGATAATTTTTAGTAAAATAAAGTGATAATTTCAAACCCGACAAGACCCGACCCGACTCGACCCGAGCGACATGTTCTAGTCTACGATTAGTATTCTTCCACCCCCACTCAGTAACATCGGCTTGATACTGCAGCCGTATTAGCACTTGCTGATACGTCCTGTACCTATGTTATCGCGGTCGTGGTGTGGGAAGAGCTCGAGCGGTACTGAGGAGGGGCGGAAAGGTAAAAACAAAAAAGCGTAAATAGAAGCGATAAGGAAACTCCATCGAATCGTACGTTGGCATAAAAAGTAGGTGCAAAAGTAAGTATTCGAATCCCGAGCACCGAACTGCCAGTAACCCCTCTCCCATCGCCGATTCGCGAAGGAAAACCGCACTTGCAACTTTTTCAGGGCGGTACCTCTGTTGGTCTAATTCAACTGGACTACGTGCGCTATTTTTTGCTGCGGCTTCAAACGATATCTCCGGAAGGTGGGAGTAAATTTTCGATCAGTAGTGGAGCCTTATTCTCCAACAGGTGGGCTACCAATTGCATGTAATTTGTTGCCGCCAATGACAAGCGCTTCACGATATCGATAGATTACTTTTTTACTTTCTTACACATCCGAAAAGTCTAAGCATTGAATTTTTAATCCGAACACAATAATCCAAAACCCCACCCCCACCGTAAACATAAGACGAAAGTACAAACAATTTTCATGAAATTTTATTTATTTAAACATTCGTGTCAATTATGTAAAATTTGGCCAAAAATTAATATTGATATTAATATAGCAAATTTATATCCATCAATCTGTCACAATAAATTGACAATTTGAAACTACAATTAATTTCAACTAAAAATTTTTTCTTCAAATTTAAATGTTGAACCAGGTTTAGTCCGTTTGCTCGAGTCTGAGTTCTGTCAATGTCAATTATTTGAAACAATTTTTTAAAAATAATTTTGAGTTGAGTTGAGTAACCAAGTTGATTAGAACAGCAAAGGATCAGAAATTTAACTTAGTTAATTAGTTACTAACTTTGCTTGCAAGCTACTTTGATTGCTGTCCACTTCGCTCCTTAATTAATTTATACACTCCTTTGACTGATTATTTGTTATTTACATGGTTCGATTGCTAGCTTGGCCCCTGTCGATGAATATTGTTATTGGTTCACTGTCAGCTAACAGTGAACCAAGCTAAGAGGCGAGTTATAAGACCAAACAAGAAAAACTTAGCTTAGAGTCCTATATAATTTGCTTCATTTCCGTTTAAGCTATACGATGTCCTAACTCAATAGCTATTACCTAGGTGACTAACTAATAGCTATAGCAAATTTATATCCATCAATCTGTCACAATAAATTGACAATTTGAAACTACAATTAATTTCAACTAAAAATTTTTTCTTCAAATTTAAATTTTGAACCAGGTTTAGTCCGTTTGCTCGAGCCTGAGTTCTGTCAATGTCAATTATTTGAAACAATTTTTTAAAAATAATTTTGAGTTGAGTTGAGTAACCAAGTTGGTTAGAACAGCAAAGGATCAAAAACTTAACTTAGTTAATTAGTTACTAACTTTGCTTGCAAGCTACTTTGATTGCTGTCCACTTCGCTCCTTAATTAATTTATACACTGCTTTGACTGATTATTTGTTATTTACATGGTTCGATTGCTAGCTTGACCCATGTCGATGAATATTGTTATTGGTTCACTGTCAGCTAACAGTGAACCAAGCTAAGAGGCGAGTTATAAGACCAAACAAGAAAAACTTAGCTTAGAGTCCTATATAATTTGCTTCATTTCCGTTTAAGCTATACGATGTCCTAACTCAATAGCTATTAGCTAGGTGACTAACTAGCTAATAGCTATAGCAAATTTATATCCACCAATCTGTCACAATAAGTTGACAATTTGAAACTACAATTAATTTCAACTAAAATTTTTTTCTTCAAATTTAAATTTTGAACCAGGTTTAGTCCGTTTGCTCGAGTCTGAGTTCCGTCAACGTCAATTATTTGAAACAATTTTTTAAAAATAATTTTGAGTCAAGTTGAGCCCCCCCCCACCAAGTTGGTTAGAACAGCAAAGGATCAAAAACTTAACTTAGTTAACTAGTTACTGACTTTGCTTGAAAGCTACTTTGATTGCTATCCACTTTGCTCGTTAGTTAATTTGCTTTGACTTTGACTGATTATTTGTTATTTACATGGTTCGATTGCTAGCTTGGCCCCTGTCGATGAATATTGTTATTGGTTCATGGCCCCTGTCGATGAATATTGTTATTGGTTCACTGTCAGCTAACAGTGAACGAAGCTAAGGGTCGAATTCATAGACGCTACTTGAGGCCTCCTCACACTCACCTTATCCTCACCTCAACCTTGAAGTAAATTTTCGTATTCTTGAACGTTCCTCGACTCAGTTTCCACTCAAGTGTCGGCCATATTGTGAGTTGAAACTGAGTGAAAAGTAAGGAAGCGCAACTGTCACCTTAAGCGTTCCTTTCGTATGTTTATTGTGGCATTTAGCGTATAAATCGTCATATTTTATCGTGAAATTAATACTATTTGTCGCCTTTAGTGTTATTTTTGTTATTCGTTAATATTTGCCATTTTTATTTATATATTGTTGAAATGGAAAACGATTTTTTGGATTTTGTGCAACATGTGGAATACGAGGACGTATATTTATATGCACCAAGGTAAGTTTATTTCAAATATTTAACATACATGTTATATTATAGGGCTCTATCAAACATAATAACTAGACGACACTCGATACTTATGCAAATTTATTTCTTATTTTTAGGTTAATTTTAAGGGATGTGCAAGATCCCTTGGTTAGGTACATAAACAAAATTAAAACAACGGTTCAGGTTTTCGAGGCACGTCATACAAGAAATATTGCTACCGTTAGTGTATCCCAATCGAGCCGAGCATATACGTAGAGGACTTCCTGTACCACCGATATTGAAATTATGTGTTGCTTTGCATTTTTATGCTTCAAGTAGTTACCAGGTAAATGTTTACTTAAATCTGTAAATGCAGGGTAATATTCAATTGTCTTTTCTTTGCAGAGAGTTTGCGGTGATCTGCAAGACATTAGTTGAAGCACTAGTTGCCGAATAATCAGTGAAGTGTCAAGAACTATTGCAGATGCTCTCCCGGTGTACATCAAATTTCCAAGCACACCTATATGCAGTCAATCACAACAAATTTTATGCATTGTCACATTTTCCGGCAGTAACATGCGCTTATAGAAATAAAAAGTCCAACAGCAGAAGTGTATCCCTCTTTATGCGACCCGCATTTTCAAGACAGAGGTGTTGCAGTGGCTGCAGCCCCGGAAGAACAAAGGGGATTTTGATTCGGCAGCATTTATACAGCGACATTTTGTCCAATAATATAAGTGTTAATTTTTGTGATACATTTTACAAGTGCATCTTAGTTCTTGTGTGTATGGTTGCATATTAATATTTATAACAAATTGTACATAATAAAACACAAAATGATATTTTAATTTGTTTCTCTTTTTGCCAAGATTTGCTCCTTTTTTAATTTTTCCTTACTGACGAACTCTTTTAAAAACAATTTCTCTTTACCAGAGAAAAACTTTTGAACTCCATATTATTTCAAATACCTATAACACTATACTGCTGGTAACGTTCAACACAGAATTAATGCCAATAACGGCGAACGATAGCAATGATGCCAACCATAACCACTAAAATATCTGCTTGGTTATGACGTAAACCCTTACCGTCTCCTCGAGCGATACTCGTCTCTGAATACGAATTATGAGTCTAAGGTGAGGACGTGCTAAGTTGAGTTCGAGGTGAGTGAAAACTGAGTGGAGTGTAAGGTCCACTTAAGGAGCGTTTATGAATTAGACCCTAAGAGGCGAGTTATAAGACCAAACAAGAAAAACTTAGCTTAGAGTCCTATATAATTTGCTTCATTTCCGTTTAAGCTATACGATGTCCTAACTCAATAGCTATTAGCTAGGTGACTAACTAGCTAATAGCTATAGCAAATTTATATCCACCAATCTGTCACAATAAGTTGACAATTTGAAACTACAATTAATTTCAACTAAAAATTTTTTCTTCAAATTTAAATTTTGAACCAGGTTTAGTCCGTTTGCTCGAGTCTGAGTTCTGTCAATGTCAATTATTTGAAACAATTTTTTAAAAATAATTTTGAGTTGAGTTGAGTAACCAAGTTGGTTAGAACAGCAAAGGATCAAAAACTTAACTTAGTTAATTAGTTACTAACTTGAAAGCTACTTTGATTGATATCCACTTTGCTCGTTAATTAATTTATACACTGCTTTGACTTTGACTGATTATTTGTTATTTATATGGTTCGATTGCTAGCTAGGCCCCTCTGTCGATGAATATTGTTATTTTTAGCTAACAGTGAACCAAGCTAAGAGGCAAGTTATAAAACGAAGCAAGAAAAACTTAGAGTCCTATATAATTTTCTTCATTTCCGTTTAAGCTATCACCAAACGATGTCCTAACTCAATAGCTATTAGCGCACAAATATGCCAGCTAGGTGACTAACTAGCAATAACGCAATAATAATTTCGTTTAAATTCCACCAACTCTGAGCTTTAGATTGTAATCTGAATATCTAATAATTTTTCACTACGATGTAATTGTTATTCAAACTTCACTTGTTCACTTGCACACAGATTTAATTATCATGAATTGTTTGCTTTTAGGCGGTTATCTTGTTATCTATCAATCTAGCTAGCTTGCTAAGTGGACTTATCCAACTAGCTAGCTATGTATATTAATTAGTGCTTACTTTGATTTGATAGCTAGTTATTTTAGTGCTAACCATATATTAGGTTTACCAGTAATGGCTTGTTTATTAACTGGGCAGCTCGCTTATCATCTCCTACGTAGCTACCTAACTAAATAAATGAACTTTCCCTTCGCACTTTGACTCAACATCGCCGCTAATTACATCGAAATCGCAGTTCGATGTAGTCGGGTCCGATTGATTAATTTCCCTTGGATTTCTTCGAGTATTAATTAATTGGTCTAAATTTAACTTCGTTTCGTGGACTTGATTATGATTTTTTTTTTATTATTATTTTATATTTTTCGCACTTTAGTTGCTTTTAACGGTTCAGTCAATCTCCGACAAACGATTTAAACAAGCGCAGCGAATTTTTCATGCGGTAAAACCTCTTTCGCGTGCGCGCCCATTAATCCGAACGCAATTAAACCAGTGCACTGCCCCGGAGGGTATTGCCCCATTTTTTTCCGCCGCGCGAGGTTTAAAATTACGCCAAGATCGCTTTACGCCGAACTGAATATAAAGCGCGCAGTGGGCGCACTTTTATCTCGTTTATAAGTTGATATGGGCAGACGGCTTAGTATGCAAACCAAACGGGCAGTTGCTGCGACGAGAGGGAAAAAAATTGCGTTTTGTCCAACAGCGTCGATTAATTTTCGCTTGAAATCGTTTTATTTTTTTTGAAATTACGTTTTATTTACATGCGGGCTTTTTCAGCGGATGCGTGTCATCGTTATATTTACGGCGGCGATCAAAACGCAATTGCAATAAAAAAAAGTAGTAGTAGCCGTCGTGAATTGTGATTGATTGGGTTTAAGCGTCTATGATGAGCCGTTAAATTTTTATGGATGTGTTAACGTAGTTTGCTTTCCAAATACTTTCGCTTTGTGAGGTTTTGAAACAGTTGTTTCAATCGATAAGATATACAGGGCGTGCCACTGTAATTGCACCCACCGTTATAGTTTTTTTTTTTAATATAATAAAAAGATATCTCGATAAAAGTTTTAGTCGATCGACCCTATATACGAAACTATTTGTATTAATATCGGGTGTCATAATTGTAAATATTTTCTTTATTGTTTGACGTAAGTCATTTTTTTTTGTACGTCAAACGTCATCGAAAGAACAATAGATCGAAGTACCAACGTTATAATTATATAAACGTACAATTGACATAACTGCAAATGTAATTGTTTTTTTGGTTATCGTTTGACATATGTCAGATGTCAAACTGTCCGAACTATGAATTACGTGTTGTACGTAGTAAATGTCAACGTGCAACTGACATAACTGCAATGCATTTTTTGTACGTCAAATTTAATTTGTTAAAAACTCAATGTCATTTAAAATGCCAAAGTTACAGTTTATTTGACATAAATCAACGGTGAACTGTCACTGTTTTAAATTTAATTGTTTTGGTTATTGTTTGACGTTTGTCATTTTTTGACAGGTCAAAATTGTCACCATGACACATTCAACTGTCACAATACCAAATTTAACAGTGCTGATTATAATTTAACAAACGTAAAAATCGAGATAAATATTTACGTATAATCGTCGTAACTGTAAATTGTCTTCGTTTGAGACAAGATCATGACAACATTTTTGACAATCAAACGACATCGAAACTATAACAGTTGTATTTTTCTTGTCATAAATCAACGGTGAACTGTCACTGTTTTAAATTTAATTGTTTTGGTTATTGTTTGACGTTTGTCATTTTTTGACAGATCAAAATTGTCACCATGAAACATTTAAACTGTCACAATACCAAATTTAACAGTGCTGATTATAATTTAACAAACGTAAAAATCGGGATAAATATTAACGTATAATCGTCGTAACTGTAACTTGTCTTCGTTTGAGACAAGGTCATGACAATATTTTTGAAGGTCAAACGACTTCGAAACTATGACAGTTGTATTTTTCTTGTCATAAATCAACGGTGAACTGTCACAGTTTTAAATTTAATTGTTTTGGTTATTGGTTGACGTTTGTCATTTTTTGACAGGTCTAAATTGTCACCATGACACATTTAACTGTCACAATAGCAAATTTAACAGTGCTGATTACAATTTAACAAACGTAAAAATCGAGATAAATATTAACGTATAATCGTCGTAACTGTAACTTGTCTTCGTTTGAGACAAGGTCATGACAACATTTTTGAATGTCAAACGACTTCGAAACTATGACAGTTGTATTTTTCTTGTCATAAATCAACAGTGAACTGTCACTGTTTTAAATTTAATTGTTTTGGTTATTGTTTGACGTTTGTCATTTTTTGACAGGATTGTTACCATGAAACATTTAACTGTAACAATACCAAATTTAACAGTGCTGATTATAATTTAACAAACGTAAAAATCGAGATAAATATTTACGTATAATCGTCGTAACTGTAAATTGTCTTCGTTTGAGACAAGATCATGACAACATTTTTGACAATCAAACGACATCGAAACTATGACAGTTGTATTTTTCTTGTCATAAATCAACAGTGAACTGTCACTGTTTTAACTTTAATTGTTTTGGTTATTGTTTGACGTTTGTCATTTTTTGACAGGTCTAAATTGTCACCATGACACATTTAACTGTCACAATAGCAAATTTAACAGTGCTGATTACAATTTAACAAACGTAAAAATCGAGATAAATATTTACGTATAATCGTCGTAACTGTAAATTGTCTTCGTTTGAGACGAGGTCATGACAACATTTTTGAAGGTCAAACGACATCGAAACTATGACAGTTGTATTTTTCTTGTCATAAATCAACGGTGAACTGTCACTGTTTTAAATTTAATTGTTTTGGTTATTGGTTGACGTTTGTCATTTTTTGACAGGTCAAAATTGTCACCATGAAACATTTAACTGTCACAATGCCAAATTTAACAGTGCTCATTATGTCAAACGACATCGAAACTATGACAGTTGTATTTTTCTTGTCATAAATCAACATGCAACTGTCATAATTGTAAATTCAATTGTTTTTGTTATTGTTCGGAGCTAAGATTTTTTTGTGAATCAAACATCACCTGAGAAAAAGTATTGAACTGTCAAAGTTATATTTGAGACTTGTCAAATGGCAACTGTTGAAGTTGTTAGTCATTTTGTAAAAGTCAACAATACGACTCTCTTGTAATTTTATCCACTTTGATATTTTTCTATTTTTGATACTTATGTCTTACGTTGTGCCAACTTATGTAAATAAATATAAATAATTTGTGTATATAGTTTAAAATAATTCCCTTGTAGATCACGAATGAATAACACAATTTTTACAATTTCTCCCGGAACCAGACATAAAAGAGACGTGCAGATTCAAAAATCGTTCATTCTAATGTATAAACCGGAAGATGTACATCGCCTGGGTGTGTTTGCTTAGGTTAGGTCCCTTGCAAAATCCACATTTTTGACAATTGATCGATATATTTATTTCTTTTGTGTATTTTTTACATTTTGAAGAGTTTTGTTAATCGACATCTTCACTTTATAATTTTAATGTATTTGAAATTTTTCTATTTTTTTAATTTTCTTCGACCTGCCCCATCTTTTAAAAGTAATATTTTTGAATATTATCATATTTAATAGTTTTGCAATTTTATTTTAACTATTTTTGATAATTTGTCAACAGTAAAATTTGTTGTAAATTTTGATTTGTTTCTCTTTATCCATTTCGACATTTTCTAATTTTGTATTCATTTTCGACGTTACATTAATATGCCCTGAAAATGATATGGACTCGCCATAAAAACAAACAACTCGATTAAATCTACAAGTTTAAACGATTTTTCGTGAAACCCAGTAGTAATTCTTACATACAGGACTCATAAATCAATAATTCTAATGTATAAAGCAAATATTTTCACTTAGAAACAGAAAACGAAAAGCGTCATAATTATAATTATTTTATGGTTCGACGCAAGTCAATTTCTACTTTCCCAACCGGAAGTGATGGTTAATCTTCTATCAACTTTCCTCACCTCTTCCTCCATATTTTGACAACGGTGCGAGTTATCGTAAAAGTCACAGATATTCAAATTTGAATAATTTTTTCTTCTTCTTTTTAAGTGTACTTTTATGGTGACACATAGGTTAAATTTCCAAACGCCGAAACATTCCTAAAATGACGGCTTAAATGGTGTCGACCGAATCATGTTTGATCGTCAATCCGTTTTTAAAACATGTCTAACCCAACATCCAATCTAAATGAACGCATGCGGCTATAAAAGACGAAATGAACGATTGGCGAACGAAGGATGCTGTGTTGATTAGTTTTTTTTTATTATTAAAGAATCGATTGTATAATTTGATGATTTGTGCTTTAGGGGCCAAAGAGAGTACAATATAATGACGGATGGGTAATTGGTTTAATTTTCACGTTCTAGGTTGGGGGGGGGGGTTGATTGATCACGTCCCAACCCAACTGAACTCGATCACACCTGCGTTTGCCAATTTATCAGCCACAACACTAAACGACCGAATAATTTCAAATCGAAACAATTCAAATTGAACAAACGATTTGCAAACCAACCCAACCCAACCCAATTAAATTTTATTGGAAACTGTTGAGCGTACATTCCCCTGATTCTTGAAATTTTGTTGAGTACAATGAACTTTGAAATAATATTGACAACACTACCTAGTTTATTTTGGATTAAGTCGATGAGATGATTTTGTTTACAGTTTTTGTTTGCTGTTCATCCAAAAAGGGTTGACTCTATTGCATTTTTTGTGTTCCTGTTTTCATTGCATTGGGTTCGAGGACATTGAATTCAAATTGGTTCGGTTTGGATTTGGGTCGGGTTGGGTTGGGTTGGATTGAGTTGGTTTTGGTTGGGTTGTATTGGATGGGGTTTGGCTGGGTTGGGTTGGGATAGTTTCGGTTGGGTTGAATCGGAATTGATTGTGTAGGGTTGGGTTCGATTGGATTGAGTTGGGTTGGATTGGGTCGGGTTGGGTTTGATTGGGTAGGGTTGGGTTGAAAACATGATTGAGCTTGAACGCACGAACAACAATCCGGAAAGCAATTTATGAAACTATTATCAAAAAAAATTAAGTATATAATACGTTTTAAGAACAAATCGCTGGGACGGTGAAAGCACGCAATAACAATATAAAGAAAACATGAAAAAAATAATTGAAATGAAAGTATGGGGGCATAAAAAAGACCGAAGTGACGAAAAATAATAACAAAGATCATACGACATTAACAATTATACTAACTGTTTCATCACAGTAATAAATTTTGAATTGTGTTCGAGTTATTATTAAAATTCAAATAGAAATCTATTTTAATTTTAATTTATGTGACATCTAACAAATGACGTAATCACATATATACAAGTTTTTATGCCCCTGAATCGATTCTGACTATTTTCAGAATGACGTATGTTTGTGTGTGTCGGTGAGGGGGCGGGGGTACAAGAAAACCTCATATTTTTTTAAAGCAATATATCAAGCGGATGTGACGTTTTACTCTTATCACTTTTTCCATATCTCGAAAAATTGGTTCTTATAAAAGTTGAAGATATCTAAAACTTTTTTTAAGTTCGTCTGAAACGTTCTTTCGAAAAATATACCACTTACTGGAAAATCGCCTGGCATCGTGATGACGCCAGTTTGTTGGAAATTTATTTAAGTATAATAAAGTTCAGTGCGGACCATTGCAGATTTTTTTGGTTGACATCATGCTTAATTTTAATGTAATTAATAAAATATTAAAATTTAATTTAATATTATGATTCAATTTTTAATCCTATAAAATATATGAAAGTCAAAGAAATATTATTTTTAAAAAACTAGGTGCCCGTCAATGTCAATGTCATCATAATTGCGAAGAGTAAGAAGTCAATTCGATACTGAATCTTAAATAAATCTAACGCTAACGATGCTCTCGTCGCTTTAATAATTTATTTCTCGTGGACTGGAACTAATCAACAGGAAAATAAACGTCTTGGATTTATTGATTTGATTTGACGATCATCATAATCTGCCGGATCTTTACCACATGATATTAAAAACGAACTGCTCATTTTGTCGAACAATAGACCTGTCATGTTGATGTATGAGTGCACTATATTTAACGATCAAACATCCCAAAATTAAATTTAACGTCTACAATTTTTAAATAATTAAACAGTAATATTTAAACTCCAATCGGCCATTTTCTCTCAACGTTCGCATTTCACACACAACATCGACTCGGTCCCAAGTACGCAACGTAAATAGCATCGATTCGCGGCGCGCCCAGGTTGCGTCTTGAGAGGTCGTAAAAATAACGTCGTAAAATTGAAAGCCGCGGGGCTCTCACGAATCCCCGATTCGAAGTTGCCACGGTATAAACACCGTCGCCCCGAAATTAACCCGAATTCTCGGGGACGGGAGCCACCCCGGCGCATTATCCACTCGTCGTCCCTAATTGAGCCATTAAGTTCCGCCCCGGCGCGGAACGGAGGGTTTTAATAATAAGCGCACGAACTGCAGGCTTGAATGGCGGCGAGCAGCGCTGCTCCAAACGCAAAACTGCGTTTTAATGACGGCGCGGCGGCGAAATTACCCCTTGTCGGGGCGCTCGACGACGAGGACCGTTTAACCCGCCGGAATTATTATCTGCCGACCGCGTAATGACGATTTAAAAGCTTTCTATATTGTTTGGAAAAAAAATCGGATCGTCACATGGGCTTTGAATAATAAATGAATGCGATGAGTCGTAAAAATCGATTTTGATTTTGGATTTTTTTGCTTGCTATGTAATTATAACAAATGGTGGATAGCAAAGCGCAAATGGTTGACGTGACCCAGTTCACTTGCTATCTTACAATATAACAAAATAAAAATATATAGTCCCGCACTGGACTTTCTTATGCTTAGTAAGACACAGTGAAAAAATCGTTGAAAATTTTAATAATTATTAAATTATTTTTTTTATTTCAGTCAAATTTTTTGTGATTTGGGAATTGTATTGATGTAAAAAAATTAAAAATTTCCAAAAATCGTTATGTTATTTAAATCGATAAAAATTGTAAAATTCGTAAAAAAAACAAAATTTTAAAAATTCTTCGAATCAGAAGAAATGTAACAAATCGCAGAATTAAAAATTAAAATTATTAACATGAATAAAAATCCCTGTACTTCAACCGAACCCAACCCAACCCAACCCAATCGAATCGAATCGAATCGAACCCAACCCAACCCAATCGAACCCAACACAACCCATCCCAACCCAATTCAATTTACGTAGAATTATAAGCTGCAACTGAACTGAACTGCAACTTTTAATAGAAAGACTTCAGACCGGAAACAATCATGAAACCTAAACGCTTTTCGTTACTAATCAATCATTCATTATATTTACTTATTTTTCTCAGTGATTATTGCGACTGGCTGGGATGTGTTGGTTGGTCGTTACAATGTGAACGACGTAACGAACGATTACTGTCATAAATGATAAAGACCCACCCACTTTCCTCGACTTTTATGTCCGAAATTGCTCCTTGCAACAGAAATGTATGTCCATATCGGTGTAGAAAAATTGTGGCAAACCCAGCGTGAGCATTCATTGCCCACCCAAGCGATGGATCAAACTGAGTAAGTGCACGAAACCCGATACAGTACAGAAGGACACTCAACTAAGATCAATATGATTGTCTATATTGAATTAAATCCTTACCTTTGATGTACAATTGAATATTTTATAACCACCAACCCAACCCAACCCAATCTAACCTAACCCAACTGCTTCACCAAGCGGATGATCAAAACGAATTCAACATCAAGTTTTACAATCAAGAAACTTCCAACCCAACCCAACCCAATCCAATGGAAACGTCAAGTGATACCCAAGTCATTTGACGTAAAATTTTGCATCGTGGGCTCAGTTTTGCAAGAATAAAAGTATGATATCCAACCCAACCCAACCCAATCGAATTCAAAGGAAACAGACTCGAACTAGAGTAAATGTGGCGAATTTTTTCCAGGTAAACCCAAAAGTGTATTTCGTGGACGTTAGTTTAGGTTGGGTTGGGTTGGGTTGGGTTTCAGATAATTGCAATTCCCATTGCCTCCACCTATATGCTTCCCGTACCCATCTTATTTTTGATGTGGTTATCCCCATCTATAACTTTTCCAGTTTTTCCATAGCGACATAGCTTCAACAATTTTTCCCATTTAAAGCCCCACAATTTTATTCCATCGCCTCTTAACAATTCACCATTTTCTATGGTGTAGAGTCGTAACAGATTAACCAACCCAATCAAAGGTAGTAAAAATCATTTCGTAAAATTGGGTTGGGTTGGGTTGGGTTGGGTTGGGTTGGGTTGGGTTGGGTCGGGTTGATTTTAAAAGTGCACAACGTTTAAAACCAAAGTATTCGGGTTGGACCTAGGTACAGATCGGTTGGGTTCAATCGAATTGGGTTGAGTTGGGTTGGGTACAGATCGGTTGGGTTGAATCGAATTGGGTTGGGTTGGGTTGGGTACAGATCGGTTGGGTTGAATCGAATTGGGTCGGATTATGTCTTTCAACTTTGACACTCCAAGTTGAAAGGCATAACCCAACCCAATTTAACCCAATTCAACCCAACCCAACCCAACCCAACCCAACCCAACATAGTTTCAATTCAATGCGCCATTAATCTTTTTTTTTTCTTTATTTCTTTGTCTTGCTTTGTTGTTTTCGATGTTAATTCAAGTTCTTATTCCAGCTGTTTTTGTTCGTTTCTTGTTTCTCTTGTGCGTTTGGCAGTTTTAGATTTTGTTTTCTTTCATCGGTTGTTCATTTCCTTTTCTTCGACAACTACGTCAAATTTTTTCAAATTTTTCAAATTTTTTTTTTCAACTTTCAAATACAATTTTTTTTAATTTATTAAAAATTTAAATACATTTAAGTTTTACAAACAAAAGTCTAAGCACTTCCTTTTTCCGACGAGACGAGTTTGTGTGCGAATATCACCGCCACCTAGATGTCAATACCAGCACACTTTTGCTGACACATAAATGCAGAAATAATTTCGACCAGCCACGCAAGTACTACAAACATTATTGCAAGCAATTACTAATAAAATCGCTTCGTTGAAAATAAATGTCAACGAAAGTATTAAGGCGATGACAGCTGTTTCGCACTTGATGGACTCATCAGACCACCACACATACACTATTTGTAATAAATCTCAAATTATTTTAACGTTTTATTTAAAACTAGTATTTTCAATAATCAAACCGCATACTCTCTCAGCTCCGATCTTTTGAATAATAAAATACCACGTACATTAATTAATGTTCGTTTACGTCGACGGATCCTTTCAATTCAATTTGCGTTCAGCGCATTTTTAATTACAACGTGACGAGGGTACTTTTTAACGACGTCTACGTAAAGCAGGCCTTTTTTAACCAATTTGCGTACGTAAAAGGGCAATAAAACGCCAGTGGGTTTTTCATTGTGCTTCGATTAAAACAACGGAACAAACGGTTACTAATAAATAAGCTTCGCAACGCAGCAATCAATGCCACAATTCGTCGTTGGAAAGGTATGTATCCAAGTGTTTTGGTGCAGTTGGAATTGCGCGAAAAAAAAGTACCACTTCACGCATTGGTTGCATAAACATCTAAACAAAATTTAACAACTGCTTCAATTTCAATCTTGGTAACTCAATTGTACTCAATATCGGATTGACTTTTGACCATCGATTATATTTGTATATATTTAATATTAAATTTAAAAAAAATCAATTGTTTATATATGCAATACGTAACATCGGATTGACTTCTGACCATTTGTAATTTAATTTAATTTAGACTGCATTACAATTTAAAAATAATGTACTTCGCTGTTTTAATTTCGACCGTGAACAGCTTTTAAAACGGTCTATTTGTGAAATTAACAATGGCCACTAACCGCACGCAAACAATGCACAGCGACATCGCAAATGCATCGCAAAATGTGATCCGCGAGCGCGCTGGACGCTCCGACGCGTCGCTCCCCATGAATCAAATATATCGCGTTGCTCATCCGCCCGAAAAAAAACCCGCAACCGGGCGGCGGCGCCGACGTGGCACAAAAAGATGTGTCATCCGGACGGATCCGAACGTCCTTTGCGTCACAACGCGCACCCGGCGCGGATGCATTGTTTGCCGTGTATGCGAATAGCGCGCGCGGCTAAAGCGAATTTAATGTCAATATTTGACGGTGCACCGGCGTATCTGCCCGTGGATAGGGTGAAACGGAAAATCCGATATCTGGCGTCGGTGTTCGACACAAAACGATATCTGAACGGGTCGGGCACGTCCATACGCGGGACATTTGCATCGAGCGATTGTGCGGCTGATGTAAAACGCCATCAATCGATCCGTTGGCGCCGTGCGAACGGTCGTTGATTTCTCTTTCCGCTTTTCGAGGAATTGTTCGTTTTATAAAACTTTGAGGTATATGCGGCGAGTTTGTAAACGTTCCGATGACAATAAAGTATCCACGATGTTCGTGTAATATAATTTAACGACAAAATCAAAAGTGCAAAAAAATCGATAATTAGTTAAAATGCAAAAAATGTAAAAAAAAACTTAAAAAATCGTTCATATGGTCGAAAATACAAATAAATTGTAAAAAATTGGCAAAATCGTAAAAATGTAAAAATGATTTTTTTTTAGAAAATCGTTACAATCATAGAAATCAAAATCGTTAAAAAACGAAATAGTCAAAATTGCAAAAAAAAATAATTCCAAATTTTATGGTCCAACATGTTAAGCAATCGTTAAAAATCGCGATCGAAAGGGTAGTAAAAAATATCGAAAAATCATTCCGAAAAATTGTAAAAATCGTCAAAAGTTTCCACGCAATCGTAGAAATCGTCGAAAATTTCACAAATTGAAAAAAACGTAACATTTGTTGAAAATCACGGACATTTTAAATCGTTCACGTGACAACCGGAAAATGTAGAAATCGTTAAGAATCGTAAAAAATAATTAATACGTAAAACAAATGTCAAAAATGATGAAAAATTGTCCAAAATAAAAGTCAAAAATTATTGAAAATTATCCAAAATTTTCAAAAAATTATAGCAATCAAAGTTCTTAATCATCGAAATTGTAAAATATTCAAAAAAACTGTCAAAAATTTCTAATGGTCAAAAATAACAAACATCGTCAATTTTTTATAACATTGTAGAAATTTACAAAAATTCAAAACAATCGTCAAAATAAATATAAGTTGTATGATCCAACATACAAACTTCAAAAAAAAATCGTCAAAGCAAATCGTTAAACAATCGTCTAAAATTTCGAAAAATTGTAGAAATCCCCAAAAGTTTCCAAACAATTGTCAAGATCGTAATAATTGTCCAAAATTTGGAAAAATCGTTAAAAAACGTAAATGTAACAATTGCTGAAAATCACAGAAATTTTAAATGATATAAAATCGTCCACGTGACAATCAAATAATGCAGAAATCGTTAAAAATCGTAAAAAATAATTAATACGTAAACCAAATGTTAAAAATCACAAAAAATTGTCAAAAATCGTTAAAAATTATTCAAAATTTTCAAAAAATCGAAATTGTGAATGCTCGACATTGTAAAAAAATCACAAAAATTTTAAAAACATTTACACAAATAATTTAGATTTGATTTAGAATTAGGTTGGGTTGCGGTTGGGTTGAGTTTGGGCTGGATTTGGATTGCGTTGGGTTTAGATTGGGTTGGGTTAGGTTGGATTGGGTTGGGTTGGGTTCGGTTTGTTTTTAATATTTTGGAAAGAAATAAAATTAATTTAAGTAAAATGCAAAACCCCAAAGAAATAAAATTAATACGTAAAACAAATGTTAAAAATCACAAAAAATTGTCAAAAATCGTTAAAAATTATTCAAAATTTTCAAAAAATCGAAATTGTGAATGCTCGACATTGTAAAAAAATCACAAAAATTTTAAAAACATTTACACAAATAATTTAGATTTGATTTAGAATTAGGTTGGGTTGCGGTTGGGTTGAGTTTGGGTTGGATTTGGATTGCGTTGGGTTTAGATTGGGTTGGGTTAGGTTGGATTGGATTGGGTTGGGTTTGGTTTGTTTTTAATATTTTGGAAAGAAATAAAATTAATTTAAGTAAAATGCAAAACCCCAAAGAAATAAAATTAATACGTAAAACAAATGTTAAAAATCACAAAAAATTGTCAAAAATCGTTAAAAATTATTCAAAATTTTCAAAAAATCGTTAAAAATTATTCAAAATTTTCAAAAAATCGAAATTGTGAATGCTCGACATTGTAAAAAAATCACAAAAATGTCTTGCCAATCGTTAAAAACCGAAACATCGTTTAAAAGTTTAGAAATCGTTAAAAAAAGTAATATCAAAAAAAGTTAAATTTTTTTTTAATCCTAGAAATTCATAAAAATTAAAAACAATCCTAGAAATAATTGCACACAAAGCAATCCGCAAATTGTTAAACAATCGTTGAAAAAAATTGTAAGAATCATACAAAAATTTATGAAAATTGCAGACATAGTCACATTGTAAAAAAATTGTCGAAAATTGCAAAAATCGTTAGAAAAAATCAAAATCGTGACAACCAAAAAATGCAGAAAGCGTTAAAAATCAACGAATGTTGAAGATCAAAAAAATATTAATACGTACAACAAATTCCAAAAATCGTGAAAAATTTTCCCAAAACACAAGAAATGGTCAAAAAGTATTGAAAATCACGGCAATCTTTAAAAATCGCCAAAATAATAAGATATTATGCGTAAAGCAAAGCGTTACACAACCGTTGAAAATCCTGGAAGGGGTAAAAATCGTAAAAAAAGTCTAAAAAATGCAGAAATCGTCGAAAACAATTCACAATCATAAAAATTGTCGAAAATCACAAATATTGAAAAATCGTCACAATTGTTAAGAATCACAGAAATCTTTAAAATTTGCTCGAAATTGCCAACTAAGACACGAGCCACCGCTGGTTAACTCGGTTTACAAATATTTCGTCGTTTTTATGTCGATTAATTTTTGTTGTGTTAAAGGATGCATTTTTTCAGTGTTAAGTGAGGGATTGTTGATTGTTGAATTCGTCACCTGATGAAGCCACAGTGTTGACGAAACATGTGTAGCGTCATAAATAAAAAAATTGAAATTTACAATGTTTGGTGTTTGAGTGTTATTATTAAGTGAAGGCCTAAATATCCCTTAAAACCTTGTTCCCATCCGGGTTCTGATATCACGCAGCCACTAAAAACCTGTATTAATTATTTTCAAACCACGTACAGGTTAATAAATACGACACAGATATATTTAAATTATGGAACAAAATTAAAAAAAACATGTTTATACAAATAATTTAGAATTTCATTTAGAATTAGGTTGGGGTGCAGTTGAGTTGGGTTTGGGTTGGATTTGGGTTGCGTTGGGTTGGGTTGGGTTGGCTTGGATTGGGTTGGGTTCGGTTTGTTTAATATTTTGGAAAGAAATAAAATTAATTTAAGTAAAATGCAAAATCCCAAAATTTTCTAAATATACCTTACTAAAAATTTTCAACAATCCAAAAAAATTCAAAAAATACAATTACAAAGGGTTAAAAAATTCCAACAATCTTATTATCTTATTATCCTATAGTATTTCCATTTATTATCAAATACTAAAGATGTCAACATTTTCATGAATTCGTAAGATGCCGGAAAAATTTAGTTTTTAAATTTTTAAAATTTTTACAGTTACATTTTTTTAATTTTTATTTCGGTAAAAAATTACAAATACAAAATTACAATCGATGGCCTGTGTTCAAAGTTTCTTAAAGCATACATTTTTAAAAAATTCCAACTGTCTAAGAATTTTTGAAATGCCGAGGATGTCAAAATTTTCATGAATTTGTAAGATGCCGAAATATATCAGATTTCAAATTTTTTGATATTTTTACTTTTTCAGACATTTATATTTTTTTAATTTTTTTTATTTCGGTAAAAAAATTACAATCGATGGCCTCTGTTCAAAGTTTCTTAAAGCATGGAAAGTTTAAAAATTCCAACAATCTAAGCATTCGTGTACATACGAAGTCCCAAAGATTTTCATGAATTTGTAAGATGCCCAAAAATTTTGGATATTTTCACATTCTTTTGTGATTTCTTTAAATTTTTATTTCGGTTAAAAATTCAAATAGCGAAGATGTTGTTTCGTGAATTAATTTTTTTCTAGCAGCTAATTTTGAAAATTACCACAAATAGTCATCGTGATAGATATTTTTTAATTATTACAGGTTCATAGCCGAGTTACTTCCCGAGTCGTGGAATGTGCATGCGCATGTTAGGTGAGTACTTTTTTATTTTAAAGCTTTAAGTACTTTTTTATTTTAGAGCTTTAAAATAAAAAAAGTACTCACCTAACATGCACACGCACATTCCACGACTCGGCAAGTAACTCGGCTGTGAACCTGTAATAATTAAAAAAATATCAATATCACAATGACTGTATTTGTGGTAAAGTTCGTTTAGTTTATTATTAAAACTCTGGTGGTTACGTGGAACAGTTCACAAGGTGTATTAATTGTGGCGACGTTTAAATTAGAACTTTTTTTAGTTTTATTTTGACGGTTTTTTTGATTAGAATAATGTACCAGGTGTTTTTCGCGTTTTCACCCCAATACCTATGTAAATGGTGCCATTTGACATCGAACCAACCAACCAACCAACCAACCCAACTCAACCCAATCCAACCCAACCCAACCCAACCCAATCCAACCCAACCTAACTCAACCCAACCTAACCCAACCCAACCTGGGTTGATTGTAATCAATTCTGGAAGCAAATACCCCAACTCAACTAACTGCAATAATTCCCTAAAAGCTTATAGACCTGGGGGAAAAATTATTATTTGTACAATGTTGTTTATGTAAAAAAAATATGTTTTATATTCACGTTTGTTAATCCAGTCAGATTAAAGAAAATTTTTCGGGTTGATTCATTCAAGAGAGACCCACTAACACAATCGTGGTTGTAGAGGATGACTAACCCAACTTGCTCTATAACGATATGGTTTTATTTCAAAAGGATTTGAAGGAACCAAGCCCATCATCAAAAATTTGCTGGTGCTGGTGCCTTGAAGTTCAAGGCACCAGGATTATAATTTAAATCAGTTGGGTTGGGTTGGGTTGGTTTAATGTTGAGTTCCAAGGTGGCCTTGAAATAAATCAAGATCTGCTTGAGGTTGGGTTGGGTTGGGTTGGATTGGGTTGGGTTGGGTTGGGTTGGGTTGGTTTTATGTTGAGTTCCATGGTTGCCTCGAAATAAATCAACATCTGCTTGAGGTTGGGTTGGGTTGGGTTGGTTTTAAGTTAAGTTCCAAGGTGGCCTCGAAATAAATCAACATCTGCTTGAGGTTGGGTTGGGTTGGGTTGAGTTGGGTTGGTTTTATGTTGAGTTCCAAGGTGGCCTCGAATTAAATCAACATCTGCTTGAGGTTGATCGGTACCTCATTAGCATGAAACAGATCGTGAACCCAACCCAACTGAATCAGGATTTTTTTACTTTAATGTGATTTGTGAGAACTACGTTCGTACGATTTAGATTATTTTTCTATCGCCAAGAAACATAGGGCTTGTAATCTCAAAACCGAGTTTGAAGTATTTCCTGAACCCGAATCAGTTGGGTTCAATGTTCCAAATGAGAATCAGTAGAATTTTTTTCAGATTATTGGGTTGGGTTTGGTTGGGTTGGATTGGGTTGGGTTGGATTGGGTTGGGTTGGATTGGGTTGGGTTGGGTTGGGTTGGGTTGCATCAAGTATTATATCAAAATTTAAGTTGCTTCACGATTAACTAATAAATCAGCTAGAAAGTTGAATTAATTAGTTGGATTCATGGCTAACCATCTAGATTGATATCCAAATATCTAAATAGATCGATTGATCATTAACTGGCTAACGTGATAATCTGATGACCTAACTAAGTATCAAAGTCGATAATCTTGCATTTAATTAACTACCCGGGAGACGCTGAAAAAAAACATTAAACATTTTTTTTTAATTTTAATTTTGATTTTTAATTTTAATTTTGATAAATTTGATAAATGTTTGATCCTGCAGTTCTTGCATGAGTGACGAAAACTTCATGTGTTGGTACTAACGACATCATTTAAAATCAAAAAATCGTCAAACAGAAAAATCGTCAACAAATTTTAAAGAATTATAATAATCGTCAACATCACGGAAATTATAAAAATTATCAAAAATCACAAAAATTGTAAGAAACCGTTAAGACAAAATCAAAGAAATCGTACGAAAAAAAACTTAATGATCGTCAAACATTTGTGACAATAATTTAAAATCGTGAACTAGTAAAAAAATCATCATAATCCTTCAATATTTGTGAAAAACTATTCGTACTATTTATAAACTAGACATCGATCCAATCTTAATACATTTAATCCAAATTAAACCACCCACGGTGACGATTTTGTGCGAAACAAAAAACGACATAAAGTAAATTTGCCTATTAATATACATCACGGCTTTAATTTGCATCTAAGGCGCAGCGATTTCATAATATTACGATTTAAATTAATTAAACCGCAAGAAAAATAATGTTATTCGTAAATTCAAATTTCTGTTTAACTTTTTAACGACCTTCAAATATATTATAAAATAAATATATTTAATGCAAATCAGAAATATAAACTAAACGTATTTATTGATTCACGCAATTATTTTCATTGGTATCTAAGCCCAAACGAAATCGAAAAATCGATACTCTACGGCGGCAGTGAATAGAATGGTGCAAGCGTACGTTTCCATTAAACGGTCCCGAAGCACGCGCAGGGACAATGTGGATTCCAGAACGGCTAGAGTGCAGAAAAGGCACTTTGTATGCATGTAGGTCAATACCGATCGCTGTGATAATTGCATGAATACGCGACGATCCACGTCTGCACCGTGCACTACAAGCTAAGTTATATTGCACTTCATATTTCGTTTTAATCCAATTCATAAGTCTGTTGTCGTCAATTAAATTGGTCATTGAATCTAGGAGATTAAAAAAAAACGAGTTGGAAATGTTGAATATTTTAGTACTTGAATGATCGAAAAAGATATATACTGCGTCATCATAATAAACAATGGCTACATTAAACAATTATTTAATTTCCAAGGAATCCTATTTACGTCACAATCCATGACGTAAGTGGTGGAATCGTTGAATAAAGTTTCGGATAAAAAAACTAACCTATAGAAAAATTCTTCGCCACTTATATATTTTTTTTTGGAATGCATTTCTTACGATAACGAAACAATGAAGTCGCTATTATAGCATTAACCTTTGTTGAAATTTATCGCACGTAAAATACAAATGAGGTAATATTTGAGGAAATATGTGTCGCGACATTTTTTAAAGTCAAAAATATTTCAAGGTTTAAATGTTTAAAATTAAGCAGTTTGAATTAGAAGTGAGTATTCAATAATTTGTGAATAAAAGGGCTAATTTATTTAAAAACTCGTTCATGCCCACACCGTTTAAAACTCAACCCAATCAAATCCAACCCAACCCAACCCAACCCAACCCAACCCAACCCAACCCAACCCAACCCAACCCAACCCAACCCAACCCAACCCAACTGAAAATTAAACCTTGTACAGAAATCGTAGCATTAAAACTAGGCTGGGTTGGGTTGGGTTGAGTTGGGTTGGGTTAGGTTGGGTTGGATTGGATGATCGTGCATTTTACAAAAATGAACAATTTTCCATAAAATATTATCAGTGATTCCATTGTTGGTTTGGAGGTCCATGCAATTTAAATTAAGATTAATACCTGCGGTTTTGGTTGCTGGAAACGTTTCAATTTTTTTTTTGCTTTATCTTTCAGATTTCATATCAGAAGATCAAAGATAATAATCGACAAAACAATAGAGATGCATACAGCAAAGTATTTACATGTCATTTTTGATAATATTGAAAATTTTTCAATAAATTTATAAAACCTAGATACTCATAATTTTAGTTTATTTTTAATGGTCCATATTTTTTACTTGGCGCTGGTGATGGTGGAAGAAATAAAACATAGGAACCATTAAAATTGAAATAAAATTATCTGAATTTTATTGATGTGGTGAAAAAATTTCAAAATTATCTTAAACGGCCATAAATCGCAATTGTGCAAAAATTTGATAAATTGACGCGATTGTCGAAATGTCGAAATTGCTGAATGGGTTCAAAAAAATAAAAATTGCCCAACCCAACTCAGCCCAACCTAACCCAACCCAACCCAAGCCAACCTAACCTAACCCAACCCAACCCAACCCAACCCAACCCAAAATCGAAAAATCTCAATTTCAACATCAAAAGATAACAATAACGAAAAGTCCAACAAAATTGCAATTTTAAATATAAAAATAAAAATTGTCAAAAATTCCAAAATTAGTACAAATTCCAGAAAATTTCTAGAAAATTCTCCGCATTGGTTTGACGAAAATACGAATCTAATCAAAATGTCAAAAAATATGATCAGAAAAATCGAAAATCTTAATTGGGAATTAAACGAAAAAAATTAAAAATCGTTAAAATCTTAACAAATGTCAAAATTACGAAGCCCAACCCAACTCAACCCTACCCCAACCTAATTGTTAAAAGTATAACAAAACAATGTCTCACTTAAAACTCAAACGATTTCAATTTTAAACTACGCGCGAAAAAAAAATCAAAATTCCCAAAATCGTCACAAATGTCGAAAATTTTCAAAGTTTCAACATTCGAAAAATTTCAAAAATGCAACTTTGCCAAAGTAATAACGAATCGATCCAAATGTAAAAATTTTATAATTCATTAATGTAACCCAAACCGACATTGTTGATGTTGTTTTCTGGTCTTCCTTACCTTATGCCACTTGCACATCAAACGTAGTATTTGATGTGATGTATTTTATTCGATCTATCTAAGGTCCAAGTCATCGTGTAGTTGGAGTAAATACGCGCGACGTGACATTGATTGCGCCATGACCTACGTTGCACGGTGTACTTCACGTCAGACGTACTGCGTCCCTGTCGTATTCGTATTCAGTGTTTACGTGTTATGCACAACGCTGCAGTTCCGATGCAACGATTTATGCAATCTAGGTCGTGTACTAGTTTCGTAGGTTATGCATACAGCACAACATCATCGTTAGTTGGGTTGGATTAGGTGGAGTTGGGTTGGGTTGGGTTGGCTTTGATTGAGTTGGGTTGGCTTTGATTGGGTTCGATTGACATACGAAGCAGTATCAAGATTATTTATCACCAACAAAATTAAAAATGATTTACTGCTTTCAAAAAAAAATCCAATCCCAAAAAAATTGCTAACTACACTATCCGCATGACTTTTTCTATACAACAACATGTTGTTCGGATGTTTAGAGATCATTAATGTTACTGCTTTACAAAAAGATAAAACTCAATCCCACTCGACCCGAAAACTCAAAAACGACCACTGAAATATTTTCGATTTTTTTTTTTAGTAGTCACAACTGGATTCCATCTCTGTTTGGAGCTCACCATTTTCCCAAATCAACCCAAAAACTAATTAAACCACCCACAACATTTTTACTTTACGGAAATTGTATTTATATTTTGCAACTATTGTATTTTTATTAAGTTTTAGATTTAAATATTTGGAGCACATTAATGACAGTATTTTCACAAAAATACCCCAACCCAATCAAACCCAACCCAAAAACCCAAAGACAAATCAAGGATAAGAGTAAGAAGTTTTCAATTTTATGGACATCATATCCCCCCCCCATTTCATTTTGTTCCATTTTCGTTAATTTCTTATTCATTTTTTTTGCATTTTTTTACTTCCGTTTCTTCTATGTTAATTTTTTACAGTGATATTTTATCACTTTTCAATTTTTCTTATGGTCCACACAGTTTTTCGTATTTTTGTATCTTTCTTTCTTTCATTTGTTTCACTGTCACTCTTTCCACTATTTTTGTTTTTTGTCATTTTCTTCAAATTTTTTTTAAATTTTCTATTGCTCTTTTTGCCTATTTAATTTTTTTTTAATTTTCGTCATTTTTGCAATTTTTTTATTTACTTAATTATCGAACGAATGAATCGTTCTGTTTATTTTTCCTTCTTTTGTTTGGTGTTCATTTTTACTTGTTTTTTTTTTAGTGTTATTTTTTGCTCGACTTCCGTTTTAATAACCTTGTTCTACTTTTGCTTATCGTAGTAAAGTGTTGGTTAATTTTGTTTAATTTTTTTGTCTTACATATTTTTTTATTTTCATTGATTTTTCTTTAATTCCTCTTCCATTTTTCAGCTTGCGGTTGTCTCATTTCATTTTACTCCATTTTCATTAATTTATTCTGCTGTCGACGTCCTCTAGTTCAGTTTTTTGATTTTTTTAATTTTTCTGATTATTCATACAATACAATTTAAGTGTTTTATTTTTTTTTTTAATTTTCTATTTATCTTTGTACCTATTTGTTCTATTTTAATTTTTCATGAATATTAATTTTCCACTATTTCCACTATTCTGACTATCCAAGCTATTTTAGTTTAATTTTCTTCTCATGTTTTTACTCTACAATTTTTTTTTAACATTTTTAATTTTTCTTAATTTTTTTTCCATGGTAATTTTTTAATTAATTAATTTTTTATAATTCTTCTGCTGCCTTTCTTAAATTTCAACTTCCTGCGCTTTAATTGATTTTTGTTTTTAATTTTTCTGCTTATGGTTTGGTTCCCTGTATTCTGTACCACTTTAATTAATTTATCTTAATTTTTGACATTTCTATTTTAGTTTTTCACTGTCATACTTTTTCTTGATCTTATTTCTATTTTTCCGTTGATGGTGAATTTTGTTTAAATTTTGTTCTATTTTAGTTTCTCCATTTTCGTAATTTTTCCTAATTTGCTTTCGATTCGATGGCACATACTTTCACACATTTTCATTGAATTTTTCGCAATTTTCTCCTTGCGTTTATTTATTTTCATTAATTTTTCGTTTACTTGTTTAAATGTTTCCGCTGCCATTTGCCATATTTCAGCTTCTTTTGTTTTCATTGATTTTTCCCCAATTCCTTTCTTGTACCATTTTCTTAATTTTGTTGTCAAGTTTCCGCTGACATTTCTTCTATTTTAGTTTTTTACTTCCATTTTCTGATGATACTTATTTAATTTTTTTCTATTTCATAAAATTTTTCCTAAATTGTTTCCTGCTGTAATTTGTTAAAATTTCTCACAAATTTTTACCATAATTCACTTTTCGGCTGACAGTTATTTTCATATTTTTCCCCTTAATTTTGTTGACGTTCAAGAAACGTTAACTTTCTTCTCAATAACAGTTATAAGCAGCGGAAAACTGCTCGGTGATTTCATCGAAACAACTCTGTCCGACAAATCAAACGCGGGCGATATTCGTAGTAAATAATTGACATTGGTAATTAAAAATTGTACGGTTTTTACGCAATACGTAGAACCAGCTACCTGCCTAAGAACTTACCTTAAAGTTCAATGAAATTAAAATAATGTAACCCGAACACAAATTACATTGTTACATTAAATAACCTGAAAATGGATGTTTTAAGTTTGTACAATTATTTCCGCAATAAAGTGAAAGTAAGGCAAACTCGACGATATTTCCGAAACAACTCTATCCGACATATTAGAATCTGTCTGTTTGACGGTAACGCACGAAATTGGTCACTTGGTGACATATCAACTTAAACTGAAACGAGGGCTTTGTTTGATTATTAAAAAAAAATTAAATATCCCATGAAATTAATTATTGAATAAATTTTTTTATGATTTTACGACATTTCGTCGAATAAAATCCCCGCATATTTTAACGAAAGACGACGAAACGCCGAAACAATCTTCCGCGTTCGCCAATCAATAAAAATAATTATTATTCACGTGGCCTCGATGTGCCATCATCCAAGCGCAAATAATCGATTACAATTACAAAAAGGACACACGGCGACTGCATTAATATCGCATTCCGAACCGTGGCGATGACGCAACGCTACAAACAAATCTTCTTCATTAAAACGTCCCATGCATATTCATCGCGCGCACCAACCCAACCGAGCGAAATTCTGCGTCGGCCGACGTGCGTCACGAGCTTCCGAAAATAATTCTATTCTGCCCCAGAAGGGCGACTCACCTCGTGCTCTGCTTTCCATTGCAGCCGACGGCGGCGATGTCGAACTTGTAGTTGCGTCGCTTCTCGCAGTTGAGGACGCGCTTCGCCCTCAGCTCGGCGTAACCGTCTTCCTTCGAGATGATCTCGAAGGGCGCCTCGCCGTGGTGCTTGTTGACGATGTGAAAGCTGCACACGGCCTCGTTGATCGCCCTGATCGCCGGTGTCACCTCCACCAGAGTCTCGTTCTCTTTCACGAGACCGTGGTAGCCATCTTCGACGTTGATGTCCAACTTGGGAGCTGCGAAAAAAAAAATAAAATTGACTTGCTGCGAGCGAGCGTCCTGCGCTAAATAATATTAATTTTAGTCCATAGAGTACTGCTGCTTAATTTTGCGTAGTTCGCGTTAGTTCACTTGTCGTCAACGTTTTATTCGGCCAGCTTCATTAAAAATTTGTACGACACACGAAAACATTCCAGACAATTATCAAGTAGCGGGTTACTGAAAGTTTCCATATGAAAGATCAAGTCAACAATGGTTTCCCGGAATAATCCGGGAAATTCGCCTCCTAAACTACCACCCCAACAATATTAAAGATTATAATTAAGCAATTAAACTACTTAAACAAAATTCACAAACAAAACTTGTTTATAAATTTTATTATTTTTTTAGATTGGGTTAGGTTGGGTTGGGTTCTTTTTTGTCAATTTTGAAAATTGTACCATATTCTACACATTTGATTTTTTTGTTTTCATTGCAACAATATTCCTGTTTTGTTTTCCATCTCCAATCTAGAACCACATCGTAATTTCTTTATTTTTCCACCTCCTCTGTAATATCCATGCACATTCCACCCCAACGAAGTAACACATGTCGCCTCACATTTGAACATTTCGCAAGTATTTGTTCTACGGTCTTCATACCGAAAGAGTCCAGCATCCGAATCACCAGTTACCCATCCCAAGACAATCTCTAGTTTCAAGAAGAACTGGGATTAAAATCCATGGTTAAAATCCATGGCAATTGGATTTTTTTCCCAATCAAATGTAGCAATGCTGGAATAATGGACAAAAAAGTTGTATTTTCCATCAACAATTTCATGCCTTGGCGGTTTTCCGTTTCTTCTTCCAATTTTAAGCTTATGGGCAGCATTCGACAGAGGAAAATTGATTAAGGCGATGGAAGAGGTGGGGATATCGGAGGGAGCTATCGATAGAACAGGGCAAAGGGTGAATGGTGACAGTGGGTAAGGACCAGACAGGATTTAGAACAACAATTGATACAGGGGTGCTCACTGAGCCCGCAGATGTTCAATGTCTATATGACAAAGATAGAGGAAGTACTAAAGAAGGGAGAAGACCGGGAGGGCTATGGAAAGAAAAGACATAGTCACTGGCATTTGCTAGAGGAGACGCAGGAATGACCAAAGGAGATGACACGAAAATTAGAACGTTTCCTGGAGAGGAGAGGGTTAGAACTAAGCACAAAGAAGATAAAGGTGGTCGTTTTCGGGAAAGGAAGGGGGAGAAGGAAAGTGCAGGTGAAATGGAAATGAGAGGAAATGGAGCAGAGTGAGAAAATGGATACGTGATGAGAGAAAACAATACTACGGAGGGAAATAAGCAACATATATAGAAAAAGACGAGGAAGGCGGATGAGGAAGCGTGTGGGGAAAGAGGAAAGAGAAATTTGAGGAGACAATGAGGATATGGAATGTATGCGTAAGGAGTATAATGTTGTATGGGGCAGAAGTATGGGGTGTTAAGGAGCAGAAAAGGACATACATAGGACAGTTGAAGAGGACCCCAAACTTAGAAAATTCGACTCCGAATTATGTAGTAAGGCAAGAAACCCAAGCCAACCCAACCCAGCTAAACCCAAACTCAAACGAACCCAACCCAATCGAACGCAACTTAACCCAAATCATCCCAATCAAATCTAATCTAACCTAAGATAACTCTACCCAACCCAACCCAACCCCAACTCAAACAAACCGAACCTAATTGCAAAAAAATCCTAACGCCTAAAAATTCAATTATCAAAAACGCATTTTTTTATTTCCGGGTACTTTATCATTTTTGCATTGCGACTATGAAATTTTTGAAAAATTCAAAACGTTGAAGGTTACAATTTTCCAAAATTGAAAAGCTGTCTGTGCATACAATTTTATTAATTTTCGAAGGATTTATGCATTTATGCAAAATTTACATTTTACATTTAACGAAATTAAAAAAAAAAACGAATTTTCAAAAATGAGAAAAATTATTTTTTTAATAAATTGATAAATTTCGCGAGTGTTGGTATTTATGATTACGACGTTTCTGAAATGTCCAGACATTCAAATTGGAATTAGAAAATTTATTAAAATAAATAATCAATAAAATTGTACGCATCGGCAATTTTTATGACTTTTGAAAATGTTGGAATTTACAAAATGCAAACCAATCAAGTGTCAAAGATAACAAATTTTCAAATTTTCAAAACGTCAACATTTTCGTGCCCTAGGTATTTTTTATATTTGGCAGATTTTTAAATTTTTAAAAATGAAGTGAAAATCTTCATTTTTAAAAATTTAAAAATCTGCCAAATATAAAAAATTTGGGCCGAAAATTGTTTTATTTTCTGAAATATTGACCCAACCCGACCGAACCCAACCCGACAGAACCCAAACCAACTCAAATCAACCGAACCCAACCCTACCAAGCCCAAACCAACCTAACCCAACTCAATCCTCGAATCCAACCCAACAACCATTATTATTATTTTTCAATTTTCCAACAATTTTTTTTATTATTTAGGTCATTTTATAATTACAAAAATTCCATACATTGAAAACTGCCAAGATTTTCAAAAGTCAACCGAACCCAAACGAACCCAACCCTACCAAGCCCAAACCAACCCAACTCAATCGAATCCAACCCAACAACCATAATTTTGTTTTAATTTTCCAATAATTTTTTTATTATTTAGACCATTTTTATAATTATTTATAATTCCAAACGCCTAAAAATTCAATTTTCATAAACGCAAAAATTATTTATGTGTATTTCGTTATTTTTGCATTACGACTGGTTTGAAATTATCAAAAATTCCACAAAAATTGAAAACTGTCAAGATTTTCGAAAGTCATAAAAATTGTCGATACGTGCAATTTTGTTAATTTTCGAAACATTTGTGCATTTTTTTAGGTTTTTTTAATATACAGCCATTTTTTTGAATTTTTTAACAAAAAATTTTAAAATGGTAGGATTTACGAAAAAATTAAATTATTAATTCTTGAATAAATCGACAAGTTTCACAAGTTATTGTTGATTGGGGAGCACTTTATTTTTTTTGCAATTTTTCCGTTTTTTAAATTATCGACCATTTTGGAACTTTCAAAAACTCGAAAAGACGCAAAACGAAACAAAATCGAATTTCAGAGATAACAAATTTTCAAAACATCAACGTTCCCATGTCATAGAAATTGGTAAAATATATATATTTTTTTCATTTCCGAAAATTTTTGAATTTTTGAAAACGAAGACCAGACTTTCAACGGCGCCAACGATCGTTTTATTTTCGTAAATATTGACAGTTTTGAACTTGAACTATATAGACATTAAAAAAAATTAAAAACGTCAAAAATCATTTCTCAAAAATGGCAAATAAATCAACCATGTCGTCTAGATTGCGGAAAAATTCATATGTTTTAATTTTGTTAGTTTTGCATAACGAGATTTGTGGATTTTTTTTGTTCAGATTTCAAAAAATTTATTATCAAAAATTCAAAAAGACCCAAAGACTCAATTTCAAAAACGCGAAAATTCTTCAACTTTTGTAAAATTTGATTTGGATTTTTTCAAAAATTCAAAAAATCAACTATCACTATTTTCAAAAAATGCAAAAAACAATTTTCTAAAACTCCACACACCCAAAAATGTCGACATTTTCAATATTCATAGAACTTGTCGGTATATTCAATTGAATTAATCTTCGAAACATATATATATATACATTTTTTAAAATTATTTTCATTTGATTTTTTTGTATTTTTTAATTATAAAAATGAAAATAAATCCCAAAAAAATTCAAAGAATGTAATAAACATCTATAGTATGCTTCAGGAGCGGGAGGCGTCCGAAGTGAAAATGTTTTCGTGAAACACTCAAATTCGAACGCGTCCCACTTCTGCACTATAATACCTAGACTTCGTTGTTCAATCCTCTGAAACTTTATTTATGTGCAATTTTGTCGCATCTCGTACCGTTGTGCGGCGTATCGAATAAACTTTGAACTTTGTGACTTTGATTATGAACCCTGGCCATTTTTAATCTATTACAAATTTTTGAAAATTCAATTATCTGCAACTTTGTGTTGACTTTCCTATCTCGTACCATTTACGCAGCGTATCGAACGAAACAGGCAAATGTTTAAGGCATCCGTACAATTTTTTTTTTAAACTTGGGTTATTTTCAAATCGAAATCGATTATTAGTGTTGTGCAAAATGAACTCGAAAGGATTTTGTCGAGAAAACAACGCAGTATCGTACAACACTGCGACAAGGTATGGAGGCAGTGACACCAATGGATTTGAGACGATTTTTTAGTAAGCGAGGAAAAAGGGTTGGGTCGGGTTGGTATTGGAAGAATTGGAATAAGACAAGCAACATCGATGGGAGACGTAGGGCAACTAGGTTAACAATCAAGTTATGGGGTTGGGTTGGATTGGGTTCAGCTGAGATGGGTTGGGTTGGAATTGGAATTGATGGTATGAGACAAGAAGCATCGATGGGAGATGTAGGACAACTAGGTTAACAATCAAGTTATGGAGCTGGGTTGGGTTGGGTTGGGTTGGGTTGGCTTGGATTGGATTGGATTGGATTGGATTGGATTGGATTGGATTGGATTGGGTTGAACTGAGCTGAGTTGGGTTGGGTTTTGGTTGTATTCTGGGATTGCGAGTTTTAAAAATGAAACGATTTGCGTTTACGAGATTATGATATATTACTTTCAACGGTGGCTAAAATCGAATTTTTGAAAAAAAAATTGAAAAAAATCATTTTTTGCAACTCCATTTTTGAAATTTCCAACTTATTCGTTTCGCATTAACCTCTACAACAAGACGAACCTCAACCGAGAACCAAAGACAAGTCGGAAACGTCCGGAAGTAATCCAGAAATACCTAACTTTATAGTTCCACATAACGACATTATTTATAGCCCGTACCATGAAGATCGAAAATATTACAACCGGTCTCCTCAAAAGACTCCCATTTGCGAGAAGCCATTAGCACCGCTTTCAGTCTCGACTGCCTGTACAAACAGCTATTTCGGTTTAATGGAAACAAAACATTACTCGCGACACACCCAGCAATTTCACGTCTTCTATAATATAGCAAAAAATTGTGAAATTGTCAACGAGATTTTTCTTTGTTCTCGAGTCGTTCTTGTTTTGAGTTTGATTTTTTGTGTTGGTATTACTAATTTTTTTAATTAAATATAAAACAATAAAACGGTTTCGTTAAAAACCGGACGGTTGGCAACGCCGCACAAAGGGAATCCATAAAAAAAACGCAGACCAAATTCGCTAATAAATAAAAGTCGCCCGAAATTAAAAACAACGCAATACGCGTTTCCACACCGACCCCGTTTCTAACCTAAAAAAATCAAAAAGGTGTGGCCAGCACCGTTGCGAAACGAATTTTGCATAACCGGATGGAGAAAAATCGATTTTGGGCCGCGGTAACCTGACTGGAACGCTGAAATCTACAACAAAGTTGACCTCAAAATTGCACCTAAATAATCCCTTTGTTTGACACCTCGCCGGAGACGTTTGCTCTTTCTGTGTGCGTCCGGAGAGGGGGAGGTTAAAAAATTGGAAAGTTATCACCAGCCTATTTGATATACGCGGCGATAACGAGTTAAACAATCGCAGGTTCTTATCGCTCATTTCACAGATGAGTGACGCAACGCCGATACGTTGGTTTTTTTTTTTCATTTTATTTCGCTCCGCATAAATAAACAATTCGCGACTGACGTCCGACCCAAACAAAATAAACGCAAACGCGAATCAATCGCCGCCGTGTTCCGTGCACGGTTTTCGAACGTAGCCACCGATCGATTAAACTTAACCGGAAAATTGCCGTTTTCTTCGACTGCATCTCAACGCCGGCCCGAGCAAGGTATTTCTAAGGGAGTAGCCCAACGGAATGATCGCCCCCTCGACCGCAAATCGTCGCCCGAGCGGCGCGCAACAACAAATTGTACGACTGCGACGCCATTTTACACGATTTACACCTGTCTTTGCGTTTTCGAACAAATCGCAAACGACTGACCCGACTCCACGAATCGCCGACGGAAAAGGCGACGAAAACGCGACCCGCCAAACGGACCAGGTAGCGATCTATCAAACGCGCGGAAAAAAACCCCGAACGACACAGGTGCAACGCGAAAGGTGAAATTCAACACTCACCGCCGTATTCCTGCGTTGCCACGCAGAGTCCTATCGTTAAAACACTAAACACCTTAAAAACTAGCATCTTCGTACTGTTCTCGTGTCGGAGAAATCACAAAAACGCACTCGCAGTTCAAAAAACGCACCGCTTTTTCATAACGAAATTAACGTCATGTCCTCCTATGGACGGCAATTTTTTTACATTGACTCTGTCGGATCCGTGGTTCGGTCGGTGGGCGGCGGTGGCGCCGGCGTCGTCGGCCTCGTCGGCGGGAAATTCGAACTGAACGCGATTTCACGGCACACCGGTCGATTCGCGTTAAAGGACCAATTAAGTACGTGATTGAATTAAATACGAAACAAAACGATTTAGGAGGCGCAAGGAGCGATGCGATTAGAATGAGCGAGACGGAATATTTATGTTGATGGTAAAACGCAATATAAGTATCCCGATGGGGCAACGACTAATCAAAAATAATAAATTTAATTTCCACCTCGTTTAAATTAATCGATTTTTTAAAACAAATTGCGTAAAATCGTTATATGTATTTTTGGGGAAATCGTCAAATCATCAAATTATTTAATTTAAACATAAAAACCCTAAATCAAAATCACTGCAATGCCAACCAACGTAAACCATGTTTGCGTTTTAAGTTTGAAATTCCTAACCCAACCCAACCCAACCCAACCCAACCCAACCCAACCCAAACCAACCCAACCCAACCCAACACAACCCAACCCAACCCAGCCTCCCTCACAATCTAATTGATAAACATTTTTTGCCAAATCTCACGCTTTTACTTGAGATCTCGCTATTTTCATTCGAACCTTGTTTTTATAATTTCCTTACTGAATTCTATGATTTTCAATTAAAATAATAGCTGCATACAGATTAAGTGCAACTTTTCAGATTTAATTTAATTAATTTAATTTCAGTTGGCAACCCTTATAATTTTTCAGACCTAAAATTGACTAGCGCCATCTCTCCGGGTAGTCCTCAAGCCAAGGTAGATAATACAGTAAGCTGTTTAATTTAAGTGAATTAATTAGTTTTTAATAGATTTGCCTTATTGATGATACACATACACCATTGATGGAAATTGTCGATCACAATGATTTTACTATTCCGTGTATGTCTATTTTATAAATTAATAATAGTTAGTTGGCAATTATTTTTTTATTGTTACTTAATTAGTCAATATTTTATTCGAATTTGAGTTTAATTCTGTTTGTTTCCGTTTTAAATGTTCTATTAAATGCATTTAATATTTTTTTGCGTATTTTTTATTTTCTATAATCGTCGATTTTCGTTTCAAATGTTAGCGACACTCCAAATCTACAGTTGGCAACTCTGTCAATAATAATTGACGCGCCATCTACCCGAACACAAACACACGACACAAAACCATCAAAATCAAATCATGGCTTTAAAATTACTTTCGCACGCAAAAATACAACGAAACATCCTGTTATTAAACAGCAATAAATTAATCAAGGTACGTAAATCCAAAATCACCGACGAAAACGACAAATGACATAACCTTCAACAATTGCACTTTGACACAGGCGACGTTCTGCACGAAACCGATCGAGTTACCAAAAAATGCCTTGGGTGACACGATATCCGCCGACAAGCAGCCAGAGAACGGCATAGTTTACGACAAAAAACCGTTCAAATTGACCTTGGAAGCAGGTTGGTTGCGCCTCGACGCTCATTTAATTCCTAATCGATTCCGTTTCAGGGAAACGATACTCCTGGTGCTTGTGCGGGCGATCGAAAAATCAGCCGCTTTGCGACGGCACACACAAACAAAAACAACTGAGAATCAAGCAGCTGTAAGTTATCGATTGAAACACATCAACTGTCGTCGTCGTTAATTTCGATCATTTCAGACCGGTTAGGTTCCAAGTCGACGAAACCAAAGATTATTGGCTGTGCAACTGCAAGCACACGAACAACCGACCGTTTTGCGACGGCACCCACAAAATGAAACACGTGCAAGACGCAACCTCGACCGTCAAACAGTGACCGCGATCGCTTCGAATTGTACATAACTTAGTTGAATAATTTGGCGTAAAATAAAAGTTAAAACGACAATTTGTTTATTAATGGATCGAAGTAACACAACTCAATAATTTAAACCTACTTACAACTAATAGCGACCTAAAAAACGATCGGTGATTACGTTTTATCGGCCTGCGGTTGAGTGGGGCTCTCTGCCTCCTTGAACTCGGCGTCTATTCGTTCTTTCGCTCGAACCACTTTCGACTGGATGTAGAACGAGCCGCCGTTGGACTTTTCGTTCGCTTTGAACAGCGCGTCGTGTCGCTTCGCGACTTGTTCCGGCGTCATCTCGGTGACGTTCAGGATTTGCTTGGCCTCTTCGAGCGACAGCCCGAGTTTCGTGTTCGTCAATCGTTCGGCTCGCGTCTTGTTGTTGCCTAACCTCCTGGCCGCGTCTTGCGAAGCCGCTATTTCTTCCTTGACGGCTCTTGCGAAAGCCCTAGCGACAATTTGGGAACCAGCTACGATAATTTGCGCTATGAATCTGGCCATTTCGTACTGTAACTGCTCGAACGTAATGTCATAACCTCCAAATGTCACATTTTTAACGGGGGACTTTAACAAGCTGGCAACGTGACGACGTGAAAAAAGTACGCATTTGGAAAGTCACCAAATTAAAACGTCATTCTCAATTATTTTTATTAATCAATTAATTAACTTCATGTACAAATCCTGTCAATTTTATTACGTTCCCTGTGCCGCATGTTTCAATAATCGTCCAGAAACGTCGTTTGATTCAAATCATTTCATCCCGGACACAATCATCTGTCGTGGGAATGCTCGAAAATCACCTTAAAATGGACAAATAATAACGTCGACTTGTTTAAACCGCGAAATTCACCTTGATCTCCGCGTTATAACCGCAGCCCAGCAACTTGTCTTTTTTCAAGGTGTTGTCGGTGATTCGTTTCACCTTGATGTCGATTTTAGCATCGCACGATCGGTTCCGGTTGCGGCTGCTCACGCTGTTCTCCTTGCAGACGTATATTTTGCGGTACTCGAGCCGCTGCAGCTTCGGGAACGTGGTTTTCACCACCCACTTGGAGTTCGTCTGCGCGACGAACTTTTCCAACCACTCGTTGCACGTCTTACCCCAGCTTTCGGCGTTCGTGAACTTCGTGCGCACCAAAACCGCGAAGTTGTCTTCGGCCTTCACGCTCTCGAATTTTACGATCTTGCTGTGCCTGTCGAGTTCGTTGAACAGCGTCTTTATGCCGTCTTTGATCGGTGACATCGTCGCGATTCAAACCATCTCGATGGCATGTAAACAATGAATCGCCTGAAGCAGGCGATTCATTGTTGCCAACGGTGACTTAATAAAAATGTAGCGACGTTGCCAAACCACACAGAAGATTCGTATGTAATTTATTTCTACAATTTCTCATATTTAAACCATTTAGGGCCAGTTTTTCAATAATGGTTCATCTGTAGGATCATGTGAACCGGGTTCAATAATTGAACCCGGTTCAACTTGTTTTGCGTTGCTCAATTTAATTCTCATACTAGTTCAATTGAACGCCGTTTATCTGCTAGTCGTGTTCCCAACCACTTTGCGCGCCTCACTTCACGTTGAAGAAATACAGTTTTCATGCTAAAAAGGTTCGCAGGCGTAGTAGCCTTTCGTCTTTGTTAGCAAGTGGCGAATGTTTATGTACGGTTTGTTTATAGTTAAATTATAAACTTTAATGTCACAAATGATAAAATAAATCGTACCAGTCTGAAGGAGGCATTTTATATTTATGTATATTTTAGTTAATCTATATAGTTGATAGCTTCACCAGAAACATATTTTTTCATCACATTAGCTAATTTTAATGAAAGTTAAAACAGCCGTGACCGCAACCATTTTCACACCGTCTAGATATTCTATGTAATTACATATTTTGGCGTCTGAAATAATCTTCAACTGTAAATTTGCACATATTTCGAGATTAACATATGGATATTTTTTGTAAATTGAATTTAACGTAATGTAAGCAACATGAATTAAAACCAAAACTGCTTTAGTTTTGCTAAGCGTTGTATAAAATAATAGCCTTGGTCGATTAATGTACTGTACATATTCCTCGATATCAGCATCGTCTTCTATTATTTCAAAGAATCAATCAATATCCATCGTAAAATTAAACGAATACACGCTACAATCACGGACGAATACACAGAGATGCGCTTCAACTTTGAGGTTATGTGGTGTAGTTTAGCGTTAGACCGAGTTTAAACGGACACGGATGTGGGTTCAAGTTGAACACAGTTTAATCCAAGATCATGTTCTGAACTTTGCTTGAAAAACTGGTTTTTTCGATTGAACTGAGTTTAAACTCTGAACTTAGTTTAAACCACTATTGAAAAACTGGCTCTTAAGCGTTAAATCGCTTTCGTTCAACGACGAGTTTTTATTAATCTTTAACATTAATCACTGAAACGAGCGAAATTACTATAATTTATCGGCGAGACAATTTAAATTGAATTCCGGATCGGGTCGTTACTCGCCCTATAATCCAATACGCAATCAATTTATAGATAAATTAAAATAAATATGCAAATTATAAATTTATAACCTCGATAAGATAAACAACTAGACGTGGCAACATCGCCTAGTTTTATTGATTAAACTTAGTGACTTCATTCCAAAGTTGGCACTATCAACATAAATGTAAATAAAATGGCAAAAACAAACGTCGTTTCAACCTACTGCCTTATCTACGTGCTAAATTTCGTAAGTAACTTCACACTTAACGCAATAATACAATTCCGTTATTTCCCAGGTTACGGGTTCCAAGCATTTTTGCGAATTCGATGTGTGCAACAACGACCAATACTGCTGCGGCGACGACATTTGTTGCAACAAACCGCTGGATTTGTGGTTCCTATGGTAATTGATCACGTGCGCGTGTAACTTTGCGATAATGCAACTATGGTTTCAGGCTCGGGATCGTGTTGGTTTGCTTCGCGTTGACCATAGCGGCGATCATAAAGTGCATCAGGAGGAAGAGGTCGACTGTGAACGTGTACGACAAAGTACCCATGAACGAAGAATTCTAAAATATCGATCCACTCACACACACACACACACCTTAGCCATTAAATTAAAGCCATTTATTTCACGACTGTGATAATTTTATGTTTTATTTGTAACTTGAAATAAACATGTAATATAAATTGTGTCTTTCATGTCGGTTGGAAAGTAGCGGTTGCGAGAGATTCACCAGAATAAGCTGAAAATTTTTTAGTTATGTTGCAAAAGCTTTGGAAAATTTGGATAAAAACTTACTTCCCTAACGTGATTTCGGGCATGCCTGCGTCGGCCCCCTTTTTGAAGCCTAAAAAACCCGTGGTGAGATATTTCGGTGTAAAAAAAAAATATGCAAATCTAACCTAAATACAAAACCGTGGGTAAGAAGGCGTAATGGAAAACTGTTTTCGTTAGGTTAACGACGATCGAAAGTCGTTGCTTCGCTCCTTCGGATAAAGCCATAGTTGTTTGTATAGTGGGCTTATAAACAATTGTTTGTCTAATTTCAAGACCACTTCGTGCTCGGAAACGATGGACAAATATGAATATAGTCAGGTTATGCAGAGTAGCCAACGTATACAAAAATTTCCCCTAATTTAATCATTACCACCAACTGTCTAATTAAAGAGATTGTTAAAAAGTGGCAGTTCGTGATTGCTAGCTTCGTATACGTTATATAAAATAATTATGCGCAATTTGCAACTTGGATATGTTGTTGATTAAGGACCAGGCTAATTTGTTTTTCTATCATTGATATGATGATGAGAAACCGTCACCAACTGCACATGAATGTAAGGAAGACGAACCGAAACCAATGGGACTTTCAGATTTATGGCCAATTTTCCACAGTGAGATTATAATCAAGGAAAAATGCACAATGGATACCTTGTAAAATAATGTACCCAACCCAACCCAACTCAACGTATCCCAACCCAACTCAACGTATCCCAACCCAACCTAAAAATTAATTTTTTGTAGTTTTCTAGCTTGAAAATTAAATTAAATGATTAATTAATTTTTGAACTTTCCTATATTTAATTTTGTTAACTATTCCTAACTGAGCATTCAAAAAAATTGTAAAGTTTGCAAATATTTTGGACAAAGTTCGCCATTTCAGACTCAACATATTTTTGGAACAGGCCATGCATTACCGCCAAATTGTCTTAAATTAATTGAAGACGTACACAATTGTAGAGAATTAGATAGTTATGCAAGTGTTTCATAAAAAGACAAAAATAATTTAATAAATTCTGGTAATGGACCTACACATACCCTCACAAACACATACAACTTGTGCACGAACGTCAACGTTTGCAAACATTGGCCTTACTGACGATTCTGTTCATTAGATACGATTGAATTTTTTTTACTAGTAATACGACTAGTATTAAGGAGAGCGTTGTATATGGATGTGGTGTTGTAAGAAAAAGATCTATGAAATAATCAATAGCACTCGAGTATTATTATAATACCGTACTTCAAATAAATTAACTAAAACCAACAACAGGAACTTTCGCAAGTATCTTATCTAACACAGCGGGTAACAACGCCATAAACTTAAACCTCGTCCCCATTTTATCCGCACCGATCATCATTTCGTATCCAAACTTCAAGCTTTTAACTTGCTCGGGCGTCCCGACTTCCTCGAGCTTCCTCACCCGATGCTCAATCCCCATACGCGTCAAAAAATCCCTCTGGGTGACGGGCCCGAAAGCCAACACATTCCCACCTTCTGTCGCCGCCTGCAAAATTAACGTCAGTAATTTAACCAATCGCTCCTTCAAGTCATACATTTTTCAAGGCTAGAAAGTCGACGTCGGCCGTCAGATCCGCGTGTCCTGGCTCGACCAGCGGGTCGTGTTGCCTGTGCTCCTTGAACGCCCTGAACGTGTCCTTGCTTTCGCCTTCGTGTCCGTAATCCGCGATCAAAGCCATCCCGCCGTTTTCGTCTAATCGTGTTGCGATTTCCTTCGCTAATATCAAACCCTGCGGGGAGATCTCGACGTGCTCGCGGGTCTCGTTCCTGTTCATGTAGAGTTTGGTGGCGGGCGTCTCTTGCCGAGACACGACGTACCTGAACGCGTCCTCTTTGTTCTCGTCGATGTCGATGAGGATTTCTCGGTAACCGTCGGCGGTTTTGCACAGTTTGTGGACGGGCAACGCGTCGAAAAATTCGTGCGCGACTAGCAGAGTGAACGTGTTCGGGACGTCCTTTAAATGTCTGTACCATTTGATCGGCACTCCGGCGATCGTTTTGCCCTCGCGGTGTACCAAGGAATTCGGGTCGTCGATGACGGTGCTTTGCACGCACAGCCTCCGAGCTTGCATGTCGGTTAAATACGGACTCATCTCCACCAAATTGACGCTTAAACTTTTCAACGATTGAAAGTGATTAAAGACGCGTAAAATGTCCTGGCACAACGTTCCCCGACCTGGTCCCAATTCGACAATCTGGAACGGCTTCGGCGCGCCCACTTTCGACCATTCGTTCAGGAACCATATGGCGACCATTTCGCCGAAGATCTGGCCCAGTTCGGGCGACGTCACGAAATCGCCGGACTCGCCGAAGACATCCTTATGCATGTAATAACCGCCCAAAGGGTTCACCAGTACTTCTTTCATGTAATCTGCGACCGTTATGGGGCCCGCAGTTTTGATTTTTGCGTACAGTTGCTTGGCCAAGTCGAACTTTTTCTTTTCTGGGTTAGGTTTAACCGTGTAAAACGAACCCAGCGACCGGCATATCAGTCTGGCTCTCGACGTGTACATAACTGGATTAAATCGATACCATGTTTGAATAAAATTCCATTAAACAAGTCATGGCGATTATTGTTTTAAATGCGTTGTACGACTTAACTGGGCGTAAAATTAAAATCACCATGGGTTATTTATACGTGATTAGTTCCATTGACGTGACGTTCGGTAGTTCAGATGAACGTAGTTGTTCAAAACGACAGAGTGAAATAATTAGCGCAGGGTTGCCAACGGCAAATTTTAACCGGCAACTTTACAAAAATTTCGGAATCGATGTTTAAATTTGCACCGTCTACAATAGTGGCGTTAATTTTATTTAATGATCAAAAAATGAATTGAAGATTAAATTTATAAGTTGTGCTCGATTTTATGCTCACTGTTAAAATTTTTTATAAATGTCATAATTGACAAACACTTTATAAATGCTAATAATTTTTTTTTCCACATTGCGTTGGTAATAACTTCATTTTAGCACCAAAAACATTGTTAAAATGAAAATTCGAGTGCTAAAATGAGTCTGGTATATATATTTTTCTTTACGTTGGTCGCCGTTTGTCAGCGTATAATGTCAACGAAATGTCAGTTGTAACTAATAATCGTTGTTTTCGTTGCACCATTCTTCGATTTTTTTATGTTTTTGTTCGTATTGAGACCGCGACTTATTCGGAAGTAAATTCCCAATCGTAATTTGCGCAATTTCCCGTATTTACGGTGGAGTACATTGCAGGTCTTCGCAACTCATGTTGCGTTGCCAACCCGCGCAAATATCCCTAAATGTTGAAATACTCGACAAAGCTTAATTTTTCGCGTAAAAAGGGCGCAAAGTAGAAAAAATAGTATAGAAGGCTATTCGGGGCATTCGTCCGTGAATTTCGGACTCATGCCTGAAACAGTGCCTTCTGCAACTTGTTTTTTTAATATACTGTTCTGTTTTTCAAAACATTCACAGCAAACGAAAATTTGGAAAATGTTGAAAAATTGTCACCATTTAAAAATTACACACAACTCGAACGTTAAAATTTAATTAATTTTTCTATTGCGATAAATTTCAAAAAATAAAAGTTTTACGTTTTGAAAATGCAGTCAACCTTTTCAAAATGTAAAAAAATAATTTCCATCTCGAAATTTTTGGCTCGGACATCTTTTACGTTTTGAAAGTTTTGATACTTTATTATACATAAAGTATAAAGAAGTAAAAATGCATTAAAATTTTCTGCGAATACTGGGTTGGGTTGGGTTGACTTGATCCAACCCAACCCAACCCAACTCAACCCAACCCAACCAAAGGTTCGCAAAAAATCTGTTTTCGAACATATTGTCATTAAAATGAAAACTGCATTAAAAATCAAATTTTAGCCAATATTAGGTTGGGTTGAAGTGGGTTGTGTCAACTTGATAAAACCCAAGCCAACCCAACTCAACCAACAATTTCAAAAAACGATTAAAACAATTTCATTAAAATGGAAAATGTGTGTAAATCAAATTGTTGTTAATGTTGGGTTATGTTAGATTAGGTTAGGTTGAGCTAGGTTGGGCCAAGTCGGGTTAGGTTGGGTTGGATTATGTTAGGTTGGGTTAGAATTAGGTTGAGTCGGGTTGAATTAAATTGATCGATTTTAAAAAATTCTGTCATTAAACTGAAACAATGAATTATTTTTTTCCGAATGCTGGGTTGGATTAGACGAAGTGAACCTAAGCCAACCCGACCCAACCCAATCCGAATATGTTTTCATGAAAATGAAAAAAAATGCACCAGTAAGCATTTTGAATTATTGAAAACATTGCGAGATATCGTTGTTGTCCTTGACATCTTTTATATTTTCGAGTTTCAAAAATGTTATAATTGCAAAACATTCTAAAATGCAAAAAATTACATTCAAAAATGGAATAATTTCGAAGATGCAAAAGATTAATTTTCAGAAATAAAAAAAGTGATAAAAACTGTCAAAAGTAAACATCAATCAAATTTCAAACCAAAATTGAAACTGAGATACCCAACAACCACATACCCCCCACCCCGCCCGCATCAATCGCGAGTGCAACCTCCAAAAAAAAAACTCAAACGCCCGGCCGAGATTCGAACCCCGCCCGCGCCAACGCGCCGAGCTCGAATCCGATCGATTACAAATTGTTACGTCCCCCGATTAATCGCCGTCGCCCGTCCCTTCGAAATTGATTTTACGCCGCCGTGTATGTACATACATCCGGTAGCTATGACTCCCGTCGTTACATTATTAAAGAGACAACGGTCGTTCCAATCAAATGTCATTTTCCGGATCAGGTACGTGCAACGACGCAGTCAGGTCCGCCCGAACGTCCCGTGCAACACGTCATTGTGAAAACGTGGCGAAGCGCGGCATTTAATTTTTTAATTTATTTAAAAATAAATTTAAAAAAAAACAAAAAACTAGGGAAACGCAACGAACGCAACGAATAAAACAATCGTAGGTGTATTTTTTTAAAAGCGTTAGTTTCGCCCGATTTTTTTTTTGTAAACGTTAACGAAAGTGCCATACAAGTGTAAACATGTAATCGTTTTTTTTACTACGACAACGTACGACATTATTACGTAAGTTTACGTGTGGAGTCGAGGACAAATATTTTTAATGACTTAATAATTTATTGTGATTATAGATAATCACGACCACGTAATACGATCAATGTGTCGAACTAACACAGTAGGTTTTATTTTGTCATTTGTAATGCAATACAGTGGCATGCTTAGAAATTAATAACAGAAGTAAAAACTTACGTGACCAAATTCCTATGGCAATGGGTGGTTAACCTGAAATAACAATTACGATTAAAAAACTGATTTTAAGGCCACTTAAATTAAATTAAATTAAATTAAATTTTTCCAAAACGTTTCTTGCGAAGCCCTCTTGGAACTCGAAACGAATGATTGGCGTTTTTTGAGCTTCAAGCTGCGTGGCTGAAAAAAATCGCGACCCCAACGAACCTAATGACAATAATAAGCAAGACACACAAAATGGATCTGAAAGACACGAACAGGCTGTACATCGAAAGCGAAAAACCAAACCGGTCTAATAGTAAGTTGTTATTTTTATGTATTTTTTTTTTTTTTAATTTAAATTTGTTTTCTTTCGAGGTTCTTCGAGGCGCGCCAGCAACGAAAGCTCGGTCAGTTTTCAAATACCGTGCGAACGAGAGGACACGCCTCAGGTGTTGTCGATGTCGTCGATCGTCTTCGGCAAGCAACGTTCGCGATCGTTGATGAACGTCGCGAAAGGACCGAAGCAGCCTTACGAAGTGGTGGACGGTTTTTTGAACGGGATCGACGAGAGTCCGCCGAGCAACAAGTTTAATTTGAGGAGGTCGTCGTTGCAAAATGATAAGGTGGGTCCGTTTTGTGTTTTGCAAAGTTGGAACTTTGGTCGTTCATTTCAATTATGATTTCTTTGGGGAAATTGTGACATTGGAATTTTTTGACTTCCATTGCCAAAAAATGCGTAAGAAAAAATTTAAATTTCACAAACGATTCAAAACCCAACCCAGCCATCGAAATTTCTAATTGTTTGTATTTTTCGATTTCTGGAACTGTAGTCGTTCATTTCAATTATGATGTCTTTGGGAAATTGTGACATTGGAATTTTTTGACTTCCATTGTCAAAAAATGCGTAAGAAAAAATTTAAATTGCACAAACGATTCAAAACCCGACCCAACCCAGTCATCGAAATTTCTAATTGTTTGTATTTTTCGATTTCTGGAACTTTAGTCGTTCATTTCAATTATGATGTCTTTGGGAAATTGTGACATTGGAATTTTTTGACTTCCATTGCCAAAAAATGCTAAAGAAAAAATTTAAATTTCACAAACGATCCAAAACCCAACCCAACCCAGCCATCGAAAATTCTAATTGTTTGTTATTTTGCGATTTCTGGAACTTTAGTCGTTCATTTCAATTATGATGTCTTTGGGAAATTGTGACATTGGAATTTTTTGACTTCCATTGCCCAAAAAATGCTAAAGAAAAAATTTAAATTTCACAAACGATTCAAAACCCAACCCAACCCAGCCATCGAAATTACTAATTGTTTGTATTTTTCGATTTCTGGAACTTTAGTCGTTCATTTCAATTATGATGTCTTTGGGAAATTGTGACATTGGAATTTTTTGACTTCCATTGCCCAAAAAATGCTAAAGAAAAAATTTAAATTTCACAAACGATTCAAAACCCAACCCAACCCAGCCATCGAAATTACTAATTGTTTGTATTTTTCGATTTCTGGAACTTTAGTCGTTCATTTCAATTATGATGTCTTTGGGAAATTGTGACATTGGAATTTTTTGACTTCCATTGTCAAAAAATGCGTAAGAAAAAATTTAAATTTCACAAACGATTCAAAACCCGACCCAACCCAGCCATCGAAATTTCTAATTGTTTGTATTTTTCGATTTCTGGAACTTTAGTCGTTCATTTCAATTGTGATGTCTTTGGGAAATTGTGACATTGGAATTTTTTGACTTCCTTTGCCCAAAAAATGCTAAAGAAAAAATTTAAATTTCACAAACGATTCAAAACCCAACCCAACCCAGCCATCGAAATTTCTAATTGTTTGTATTTTTCGATTTCTGAAACTTTAGTCGTTCATTTCAATTACGATGTCTTTGGGAAATTGTGACATTGGAATTTTTTGACTTCCATTGTCAAAAAATGCGTAAGAAAAAATTAAAATTTCACAAACGATTCAAAACCCAACCCAACCCAGACATCGAAATTTCTAATTGTTTGTATTTTTCGATTTCTGGAACTTTAGTCGTTCATTTCAATTATGATGTCTTTGGGAAATTGTGACATCGGAATTTTTTGACTTCCATTGCCCAAAAAATGCTAAAGAAAAAATTTTAATTTCACAAACGATTCAAAACCCAACCCAACCCAGCCATCGAAATTTCTAATTGTTTGTATTTTTCGATTTCTGAAACTTTAGTCGTTCATTTCAATTACGATGTCTTTGGGAAATTGTGACATTGGAATTTTTTGACTTCCATTGTCAAAAAATGCGTAAGAAAAAATTAAAATTTCACAAACGATTCAAAACCCAACCCAACCCAGACATCGAAATTTCTAATTGTTTGTATTTTTCGATTTCTGGAACTTTAGTCGTTCATTTCAATTATGATGTCTTTGGGAAATTGTGACATCGGAATTTTTTGACTTCCATTGCCCAAAAAATGCTAAAGAAAAAATTTTAATTTCACAAACGATTCAAAACCCAACCCAACCCAGCCATCGAAATTACTAATTGTTTGTATTTTTCGATTTCTGGAACTTTAGTCGTTCATTTCAATTACGATGTCTTTGGGAAATTGTGACATTGGAATTTTTTGACTTCCATTGTCAAAAAATGCGTAAGAAAAAATTAAAATTTCACAAACGATTCAAAACCCAACCCAACCCAGACATCGAAATTTCTAATTGTTTGTATTTTTCGATTTCTGGAACTTTAGTCGTTCATTTCAATTGTGATGTCTTTGGGAAATTGTGACATCGGAATTTTTTGACTTCCATTGCCCAAAAAATGCTAAAGAAAAAATTTAAATTTCACAAACGATTCAAAACCCAACCCAACCCAGCCATCGAAATTTCTAATTGTTTGTATTTTTCGATTTCTGAAACTTTAGTCGTTCATTTCAATTACGATGTCTTTGGGAAATTGTGACATTGGAATTTTTTGACTTCCATTGTCAAAAAATGCGTAAGAAAAAATTAAAATTTCACAAACGATTCAAAACCCAACCCAACCCAGACATCGAAATTTCTAATTGTTTGTATTTTTCGATTTCTGGAACTTTAGTCGTTCATTTCAATTATGATGTCTTTGGGAAATTGTGACATCGGAATTTTTTGACTTCCATTGCCCAAAAAATGCTAAAGAAAAAATTTTAATTTCACAAACGATTCAAAACCCAACCCAACCCAGCCATCGAAATTTCTAATTGTTTGTATTTTTCGATTTCTGAAACTTTAGTCGTTCATTTCAATTACGATGTCTTTGGGAAATTGTGACATTGGAATTTTTTGACTTCCATTGTCAAAAAATGCGTAAGAAAAAATTAAAATTTCACAAACGATTCAAAACCCAACCCAACCCAGACATCGAAATTTCTAATTGTTTGTATTTTTCGATTTCTGGAACTTTAGTCGTTCATTTCAATTATGATGTCTTTGGGAAATTGTGACATCGGAATTTTTTGACTTCCATTGCCCAAAAAATGCTAAAGAAAAAATTTTAATTTCACAAACGATTCAAAACCCAACCCAACCCAGCCATCGAAATTTCTAATTGTTTGTATTTTTCGATTTCTGGAACTTTAGTCGTTCATTTCAATTACGATGTCTTTGGGAAATTGTGACATTGGAATTTTTTGACTTCCATTGTCAAAAAATGCGTAAGAAAAAATTAAAATTTCACAAACGATTCAAAACCCAACCCAACCCAGACATCGAAATTTCTAATTGTTTGTATTTTTCGATTTCTGGAACTTTAGTCGTTCATTTCAATTGTGATGTCTTTGGGAAATTGTGACATCGGAATTTTTTGACTTCCATTGCCCAAAAAATGCTAAAGAAAAAATTTAAATTTCACAAACGATTCAAAACCCAACCCAACCCAGCCATCGAAATTTCTAATTGTTTGTATTTTTCGATTTCTGAAACTTTAGTCGTTCATTTCAATTACGATGTCTTTGGGAAATTGTGACATTGGAATTTTTTGACTTCCATTGTCAAAAAATGCGTAAGAAAAAATTAAAATTTCACAAACGATTCAAAACCCAACCCAACCCAGACATCGAAATTTCTAATTGTTTGTATTTTTCGATTTCTGGAACTTTAGTCGTTCATTTCAATTATGATGTCTTTGGGAAATTGTGACATCGGAATTTTTTGACTTCCATTGCCCAAAAAATGCTAAAGAAAAAATTTTAATTTCACAAACGATTCAAAACCCAACCCAACCCAGCCATCGAAATTTCTAATTGTTTGTATTTTTCGATTTCTGAAACTTTAGTCGTTCATTTCAATTACGATGTCTTTGGGAAATTGTGACATTGGAATTTTTTGACTTCCATTGTCAAAAAATGCGTAAGAAAAAATTAAAATTTCACAAACGATTCAAAACCCAACCCAACCCAGACATCGAAATTTCTAATTGTTTGTATTTTTCGATTTCTGGAACTTTAGTCGTTCATTTCAATTATGATGTCTTTGGGAAATTGTGACATCGGAATTTTTTGACTTCCATTGCCCAAAAAATGCTAAAGAAAAAATTTTAATTTCACAAACGATTCAAAACCCAACCCAACCCAGCCATCGAAATTTCTAATTGTTTGTATTTTTCGATTTCTGAAACTTTAGTCGTTCATTTCAATTACGATGTCTTTGGGAAATTGTGACATTGGAATTTTTTGACTTCCATTGTCAAAAAATGCGTAAGAAAAAATTAAAATTTCACAAACGATTCAAAACCCAACCCAACCCAGACATCGAAATTTCTAATTGTTTGTATTTTTCGATTTCTGGAACTTTAGTCGTTCATTTCAATTATGATGTCTTTGGGAAATTGTGACATTGGAATTTTTTGACTTCTATTGCCAAAAAATGCGTAAGAAAAAAATTTTAATTTCACAAACGATTCAAAACCCAACCCAACCCGGCCATCGAAATTTCTAATTGTTTGTATTTTTCGATTTCTGGAACTTTAGTCGTTCATTTCAATTATGGTGTCTTTGGGGAAATTGTGACATTGGAATTTTTTGACTTCCATTGCCAAAAAATGCTAAAGAAAAAATTTAAATTTCACAAACGATTCAAAACTTAACCCAACCCGGTCATCGAAATTTCTAATTGTTTGTATTTTTCGATTTCTGGAACTTTAGTCGTTCATTTCGATTATGATGTCTTTGGGAAATTGTGACATTGGAATTTTTTGACTTCCATTGCCAAAAAATGCGTAAGAAAAAATTAAAATTTCACAAACGATTCAAAACCCAACCCAACCCAGCCATCGGAATTTCTAATTGTTTGTATTTTTCGATTTCTGGAACTTTAGTCGTTCATTTCAATTATGATGTCTTTGGGAAATTGTGACATTGGAATTTTTTGACTTCCATTGCCAAAAAATGCGTAAGAAAAAATTAAAATTTCACAAACGATTCAAAACCCAACCCAACCCGGTCATCGAAATTTCTAATTGTTTGTATTTTTCGATTTCTGGAACTTTAGTCGTTCATTTCAATTATGATGTCTTTGGGAAATTGTGACATTGGAATTTTTTGACTTCCATTGCCAAAAAATGCGTAAGAAAAAATTAAAATTTCACAAACGATTCAAAACCCAACCCAACCCGGTCATCGAAATTTCTAATTGTTTGTATTTTTCGATTTCTGGAACTTTAGTCGTTCATTTCAATTATGATGTCTTTGGGAAATTGTGACATTGGAATTTTTTGACTTCCATTGCCAAAAAATGCTAAAGAAAAAATTTAAATTTCACAAACGATTCAAAACCCAACCCAACCCAGCCATCGAAATTTCTAATTGTTTGTATTTTTCGATTTCTGGAACTTTAGTCGTTCATTTCAATTATGATGTCTTTGGGAAATTTTGACATTGGAATTTTTTGACTTCCATTGTCAAAAAATGCGTAAGAAAAAATTAAAATTTCACAAACGATTCAAAACCCAACCCAACCCAGACATCGAAATTTCTAATTGTTTGTATTTTTCGATTTCTGGAACTTTAGTCGTTCATTTCAATTATGATGTCTTTGGGAAATTGTGACATTGGAATTTTTTGACTTCTATTGCCAAAAAATGCGTAAGAAAAAAATTTTAATTTCACAAACGATTCAAAACCCAACCCAACCCGGCCATCGAAATTTCTAATTGTTTGTATTTTTCGATTTCTGGAACTTTAGTCGTTCATTTCAATTATGATGTCTTTGGGAAATTGTGACATTGGAATTTTTTGACTTCTATTGCCAAAAAATGCGTAAGAAAAAAATTTTAATTTCACAAACGATTCAAAACCCAACCCAACCCGGCCATCGAAATTTCTAATTGTTTGTATTTTTCGATTTCTGGAACTTTAGTCGTTCATTTCAATTATGGTGTCTTTGGGGAAATTGTGACATTGGAATTTTTTGACTTCCATTGCCAAAAAATGCTAAAGAAAAAATTTAAATTTCACAAACGATTCAAAACTTAACCCAACCCGGTCATCGAAATTTCTAATTGTTTGTATTTTTCGATTTCTGGAACTTTAGTCGTTCATTTCAATTATGATGTCTTTGGGAAATTGTGACATTGGAATTTTTTGACTTCCATTGCCAAAAAATGCTAAAGAAAAAATTTAAATTTCACAAACGATCCAAAACCCAACCCAACCCAGCCATCGAAAATTCTAATTGTTTGTTATTTTGCGATTTCTGGAACTTTAGTCGTTCATTTCAATTATGATGTCTTTGGGAAATTGTGACATTGGAATTTTTTGACTTCCATTGCCAAAAAATGCGTAAGAAAAAATTAAAATTTCACAAACGATTCAAAACCCAACCCAACCCGGTCATCGAAATTTCTAATTGTTTGTATTTTTCGATTTCTGGAACTTTAGTCGTTCATTTCAATTATGATGTCTTTGGGAAATTGTGACATTGGAATTTTTTGACTTCCATTGCCAAAAAATGCTAAAGAAAAAATTTAAATTTCACAAACGATTCAAAACCCAACCCAACCCAGCCATCGAAATTTCTAATTGTTTGTATTTTTCGATTTCTGGAACTTTAGTCGTTCATTTCAATTATGATGTCTTTGGGAAATTTTGACATTGGAATTTTTTGACTTTCGAAGCGAAGTAAACGAAATTCAAATATTAATATCCGTAACCTTTCCAGAATCTAGAAACCTTGAATGAATGAAACGGGCATCAATTTTACACTAAGGGAAAAAATAATCGTCGACGGGCGCTATTTATAGATCGTAGTATAACGGAAATAAATTCGGGGCTCAATAATTGAACTCATCGATAATAGAAAAGAGAAAGTACGCGCACTTTAATTAATCGCAGACGTCACGACCGACCCATCCACGACGTCATCGTCATTTCGAAACAAAAAGCGTTACACGCTTTTATCAATTCATCAAAAATTAACCTGTGGGAATGTGACGTCAACGTGCGTAACGCTTCTGATCACTTCGTCAATGTTGACACTGTTGACAATGAATTTTTCTTTTTGTCTTTTTTGTTCTCAAGTCCGAGAAAAAAACCAAGTCGTCAGCGCCGCCAACGGTGACGCCGATCCTGCGCGACTGTTTTGGGCCTCAGCTGAGCACGGAAAACCTGTCGACGCTTCCCGGTACGCCAATCCCGTCGCTCGTGCAGGACGATCCGGAATTGGACTTCACGGAATTGCCGCCGCCTACTCCCACGGAAAAGGAAGAGGTATGTACATATACTTACTACGTAACTAGTTCACCGTATGTAGGTCGTATTATCAGATATTACAAATGCGTAACTGCGTCAACATAAACAACATCATATGAAGTATGTGATACAATACAAAATATTTAATTGATTTTTTAAAATTTGCTCAAATCCCTCATTCAAAATTAACCGCAATCCGCGCCATGCAACGACTAAAACAAAAACGTCCCAAGTTTCGTACACAGGCACACCCGACGCATGACGACGATCCGGTGAATTACTAATGAAACAAACGACGTAATGGCAAATCAATTTTTAATTAAACATTCATCGTCCCCATTTTCACCACCGTGTAATTTCCAAACGGCGAAGAAAGCACACATCGATCTGCCACTGCCCACCTCGTTAAATAATCATGTCGGTTATTTTTTACAATCGTTGCGTGTTTGACGACAAATTCAAACTTGTTTCGAATTATGTGTTGTTTGTCAAATGCATCGGCATACAATTGTTGCAGAACTTAACTGACTACTAACAACGTTGCAGTTAAAAACAAAAATTCATAAATGTTTCGCTTTCGTGTTTGTGGCTTCTGTGCCGCGCACAAAAATTATTTAATGTCAACTCAGTCATCTCCGCTGTTTTCATCACGTTTATGATGCAAGGAGTTGGATTAGATCAGGTAATGAATTTATTAGAACACGAACTTAGTCGTAAATCAACCATTCTATTGTGTAAACCGGACGACATATATGTTTCTGATGTTTCCTTAGCCGGCGGATCCGGAGAGCTTGTATTTCAGAGACGGACGCAGACGAATCGACATGGTTCTCGTCTACGAAGAAGAAGAGCTGGGAGTAATGACCGAGGCCGAAGCAAAAAGGAGGGATCAAAGGAAAACGTTCCAAGTACGCATTTTTTTTTCCCCAATCGCTCGCACTGACTTGACTGCCCACTTGCAGGAAAATCTGACGAAGGAAGGTTTGGAATTAGAACTGGAACACAAGGACCTGTCGTTCGACGGCAAGACGTGGTTCCTGAAGATCCACCTCCCGTGGAAGACCAAAAGCAGATACGCGGCGGTCATGGGCATGAAGCTGCCCATCAAACGCTTCATAACCATCTCCGTGAAAGCATGGGTGAGTTGATTAAAAACGATTTTCTGTGCAAAAACGTGTCATTGATCAGGACGACGAAAAAAGCAACGTCAAGGACAGGAACTTGTTCGCCCAGTGGAGGGCCAGATGGCAGGACCTTTTCGAATTCGACCACGATGTGATCGAGAAGGAACCGTCGTTTTACGATAGCACTCGAGGAGCAGACCGAGAGGAACAGTACGTAGTGTGTGGCACCCACTTATAGAACGAGAAAGGCACATTTTTTATAATTCGCTTAGATATGCACGGGGGGGGGGGGGGGTACTATGAACGATTTTGTGAAAAATTTGATTGCTCGAAAAAAATGCAATCATAATCCAAAGTTGGAAACTAATACAATTCGAATTTCCCTAGCTATTCATTGTTAAACATAAACGACACATTCCGAACGCGAAAGGTTATTTAATTTCAGTAAATAATCAAAAATCTCTGGCCCGACGTAGTCGATTGCTATGAAACTGGAACTAATTTACAGTTAGTTGGGTTGGGTTGGGTTATGTTGGGTTGGGTTGGGTTGGTTGAAAATCTCAAAATTGTTTAAAATCCATGAAATGTCATCTATACCATAACTGAATAAAGAAACGTGATCACGAGCGATTTTATTCAACGTTACCGTTCATCGTCGATTTAAAACGACACATTCCGAGCACGGGAGGTTAATTAAGTACAATACCTAATCCTAATAATCCAGCTCAAAATGTTTTGTTTGCATTTCACAACTGCACCGCTGCTTAGCGTCACACTCTGCACCTTTGAAGTAACACCCATGACCATGTAAACTAATGTATCTCACGTTGCAGATTTATCGTGAAAGATCGCGTGACGTCGTACTCCAGCGCCCAGAGGAGCTTGATAGTGATGCAGATCCTGCTCAGGGTGAAATTCGACGACACTGACAAGGTGCTCAATCGCAAGCCGCGCCACCAACTAAGTCACGAAACAAATTGAAACCTGCGAAATTTCAGGTTGGAATTCGACGGCTGCTGAACGATTCGACGTATCTGGCCTGCTTTCCCCTCCACGAAGGCGCGTTCGATAAAGTCGACAGCGACGGGCAGACGTTAGATAGACGGGTGAGTTGGTCTGTAGCAATATTGCAAACATGTGCGCGTAGGAACCAGACCGTCTTGATTTATGAAACGCGACATCGGCAGTAGTAAGAAGTGTTTAATCACAGGAAATTAATACAGAAGGGAGGTGAGTTGAGGAAAACCCGGCCTTGTTCAAGCTAGACAAGTAACTTTAGGTCAATTAAACGTTGTCTTTATCGTTATCACTTTTATCTTTTACCTGAATACAAACGACAAGCGTTCCCTTTGCAAGCTAAGAACCGACTAAAAGACTAAAAACTAAATTAAATAGTTTAAGTTTTACTGAATTTAACAAACTTTCCATGCAATAAATGCTATGTAACTTTTCATTAAAATTCATCGAAATTGTTTAACACGAAGGATCGAAGTGACTTTTTACGTTTACGCCGACTTTGCAGTTGCTGTATTTGGAATGGGCGCGACCTTCGAAATGGCACAAGCGCCAACCGTTGAATTTGGTGCGGAGGTACTTCGGCGACAAAATCGGGCTTTACTTCTGCTGGCTGGGGTTCTACACGAAGATGCTGTACGCGCCGGCCATCGTGGGAACCCTGTGTTTCTTATACGGCTTGATGTCCATGGACAGCGAGGACAACATACCAAGGTGAGCTACCGGCTTTGGTGATCGATGATACTGACGATGGTTTCAGTAAAGAAATCTGCGACACCTCCGGCCCAGGAAACATAACGCTTTGTCCGCTCTGCGACAAAGCCTGCAGGTACCAGCAATTGTCGGACAGCTGCAAGTTCGCCAGGCTGACGTACCTCTTCGACAATCCGGCGACGGTTTTCTTCGCGATCTTCATGAGTCTGTGGGCGACCCTGTTCTTGGAATTGTGGAGGAGGAAACAGAGCGTGATACAGTGGGAATGGGACCTGCAAGGCATCGACCAAGACGAAGAACCCAGACCAGGTAACGAAGAATTTATAAATAAAAATAAACTGCCGTTCATCGTCAATTTTCTTAGAATTTATTTTTTTCTTTGTCGATTATTTCTTTGATAATGGCGCAGGTTTTAACGTAATTTTTACACAGAGTTTGAAACGAGCGTGAAAACCTTCCGGACGAATCCGGTGACGAGGGAAAAGGAACCGTACCTGCCGACTTGGTCGAAAGCCGTCAGGTTCTTCGCCACTGGATCCGTGGTCTTCTTCATGGTGAGCAGATTTAATTTCATTGAAATTTACGCCAAAAACTTTTTTTTCAGTTAATAGTGGTGCTTTGTGCTGTCCTTGGAACGATAATCTACAGACTGGCGCTGGTATCAGTCATTTACGGGGGTGGGGGGTTTTTCCTCAAAAAACATGCCAAAATATTCACAACGATTTCAGCGGCGTTAATCAATCTGGTTATCATCATGACCTTGACTAGGGTAAGTAATCACACGACTTATCGTAGCTAGCAACTTAATTTGTCTATTTTCTTAGATTTTTTTTTTGCTTCCATCGATGATTGGCAATAACAATTTTGATTCTTTGCAGTTTTATCATAAGATAGCGATCACCTTGACGAACCTCGAAAATCCGAGGACGACGACCGAATACGAAGATTCGTACACGTTCAAGATATTCCTCTTCGAGTTCATGAACTTCTACTCGTCGCTCATTTACATAGCCTTCTTCAAGGTTCGCGTCGATATGATCCGAAATGCTTTACGTTCATTTGTTGTGGTTCCCAGGGTCGTTTCTTCGATTATCCCGGGGATACCATAAGCAGACAGTCGGTCTTTTTGAGGGTTAAAGGCGACGTCTGCGACCCAGCCGGCTGTTTAAGCGAGCTGTGCATCCAGCTGGCCATCATCATGATCGGGAAGCAAGTTTTCAACAACTTCCTCGAACTGTTCAATCCGTAAGTGCAAGTGGCTAAGCAAAAAATCCAATACAGCATGGTTAACGTAATTCGTCCTCCCCAGGAAATTTTACAACTGGTGGCGGTTGAGATCCCACAGGTCCCACACCAAAGACCTCACGAGGAAGCACACCAGGTGGGAGGAGGACTACCACCTGCAGGACCCCGGTCGCCTCGCCCTCTTCGACGAGTACTTAGAAATGAGTCCGTTGTTCGCAGGTGGCTATGAATCGTCATCGTCATTAAAATCCAATTTTTTAGTTCTCCAATACGGCTTCGTCACGTTGTTCGTGGCCGCGTTTCCGCTGGCCCCGCTCTGCGCCTTGCTGAACAACATCGCGGAAATTCGCCTGGACGCGTACAAATTCGTGACCCAGGCGAGGCGCCCCCTGGCGGAACGGGTCGAAGATATCGGCGCCTGGTACGGCATTTTAAAGGCGATCACTTACGCCGCAATCGTCTCCAATGTGAGTATTTAAATGCATTTGTGTATGTCACGGGCAGTGAAAAATTTTGTTCGTTCATTAATGGTTCGTTTACGTCATAGGCAACATATTTATTTCAATGAAATGTACAACGATTTTTCTTATTATTAAACAGGCCTTCGTCATCGCATACACCAGCGATTTCATACCGAGAATGGTCTACAAGTACAAGTACTCGTACAACGACAGCTTGATTGGGTACATCGACGCGTCGTTATCAGGTCTGTGTAACGTTTTGCTTCAACGACGCGTCGTTTCTCACTCGTTCATACTGGCTCGGCGAATTAAAACACTCGTCGCTTATTTCAGTGTTCAATACGTCCCACTATTTCGAAGGAATGGGCGCCGATACCGACATACAAGATCCACCGGCTACCTGTCAGTACAGAGGTGAGATTCACTTCGCCAAAAATTACGATTGTTGGGTTGGTTAACTTGTAGGTTACCGGAATGGACCGGATCAGGCCGATCCTTACGGTTTGAGCCCGCAATATTGGCACGTTTTCGCCGCGAGGTTGGCCTTCGTGGTGATTTTCGAAGTAAGTGACTTCGAAGTCAATTTGCGTCATTTTATGATTATACGTTTTTTTTTTTTATTTTTGAAATTATTTTCGTTTTTTTTTATTATTAGTTTAGCGTATTTTTCAAGTCTCGTCGCTGCTCTTGTTCAATATTTTCATTTTTCCAATTTATTTTCAAGTTGTACATTTTTTAAATATTTTTTTCTAATTTTACAAATTTGTAGAATTAACGTCGTTTTTTTTTTATTCGAAATTGAAGCCGACTGTGTGATCCTCCATTTTTTTTTATTATGCGAACAACTTTTGGGCTCATTCGGCTAGTTTACGTAAAATTCTTTAAAATGTGCGACCAAATTTACGTCTGGGCGGTGGAATCGAACCACCGTCGTTTCGCGTCTGCTCGTAAGTCAACGCGGTAACATGTCGCCAACTTTATAAAATAAACGCAGCTTACTTTAATGACGAATTTAATTGAAGGCACTGTATATTAAACCAATAGAGAGATACAATGTATGATCGTACAACGCTAGATAGCAGCACGAGCGCGTGTAGGCGTGACCCAATTTCAAATAATACTGACTAACTTCACAGCACATAGTCTTCGCGCTCACCGGCATCATGCAGTACGTCATTCCGGACGTCCCGTCAGAGGTCAGTGCAACCAATTTCCCAACTGTCACAATTTTTTTTTTTTAAATAAAATCAACCCCATTCGCAGCTGAAGACGCAAATACAACGCGAAGCCCTCCTAGCCAAAGAAGCCAAATACGAGCACGGACTGAAGAAGAACGACTTCGACTACGACGAAATCCTCGGCGCGATCCGGGACAACAACAACGCGACGAGAAACGACAGAACGCCAGGTAAACGCACAAAACCGGGCGCGTTCCACCGCCGATCTTTCCTTAATTTGCAGCCATGCGCGGCGCCTGGGCGAGGAGATTAAGTCGCCTGTCGGACGGTCTGGAGGCCCACGTCGAAGTGGCGACCAGAAAAAGGAACGCCGTCAATTCCACCGTGTGGGAGGTTACATAACGAAGTTTTCTCCAATAAATAGTTCATTACATTGTACATAAGAGTGTAGTTAAAATTTTAATAAATAGTTTGTTTAAATTGACTTAATTTGTAAATTAACGATCACAGTCCTCGTTAACTGTCAAATTTGACACAAGCAGTTATTTTATATTCAGTCAACGTAGCCAGTTTTCCAATTGCTATACAAACAATTTTTGTATGAAATAAAAAAGCACGTTCAATTGAACACCATCTTAGGACACATGCTTTGATGTTTGATTGGCCCAAATTTAAAATGATTACATATGGGCCAATCAAACGTTTCTAGTTACTAAGCAACAGTTGGGACTTTCCTTCAAATTATACAACTTACGTTGGGAGCACTGCTCCAAATTAATAAAAATTATCATTTATGTCAAAATAAATTATCTCGTACAAGTTGATAAATTGAGGCATAAGTGGATTAATTAACGCACAATTTATGATTTTATTTATGAAGATGATATGTTGGCGAAATACGAAATTATAATTTGACGGTAATGCTAACATAACCTCAGATATTAAATGGAAAAATCTCATTAAGTTTCATTATACGTTAATGCGATTAACTGGGTTAGTATTTTTTCAAAATGCATACTGAAATTGCAAAAAAGGATTCGTACGTCTACATTAAAGAAGAATCCTTGGTAATTAAGGAAGAATTCCTCGATGTAAACATTCCGCAAGGTAATAATGTAATGCATGATTTTTTTATTATTAGGTGATGGGCGAATCCCACAGCAGAAACAGTTCGAATATAAATAAGTTTATTTTTTTTTAATTCAAAATTAACTTAACAATGTCTTTGATTATAGAAGAATTCGATACAAAACCCAATGCTACCCAACTAAAGCAAGAACACGAGAACCATCACAAAGGAAAAACGCACGTGTGCTTCACCTGCCACAAAACCTTCCAAAGAAAGTGCAACTTACTGCAACACATGACGATCCACAGAGCGGAAAGAAAAGACAAATGCGACGTCTGCTCCAAAACCTTCAAGCACTACGGCAGTCTTTCGCGCCACGTGAAGGCGCACAACGCCGATCGAAAAGACAAATGCGAGATTTGCTCGAAGACCTTCAAAAGCCGGCGGAACCTCTTGCTCCACGCCAAAGTGCACAGCGACGAGCGACAGCACGAGTGCAAGCTGTGCTCGAAGCGTTTCAAGCGCAAGTCCGGCCTGGTGCAACACGTCAAAGTGCACGCCGAAGACGAGCGACACGAGTGCGGCGTCTGCGGCAAGGGCTTCAAAGGCGCGCCCAATCTGACGCAGCACATGGTGACGCACTCCGATGAAAGAAATCACAAGTGCGAGTTTTGCTCGAAGAGCTTCAAGCGGAAGCCGCAGCTGACGGACCACATGGCGCTGCACTCGGACGAGAGGGGGTACAAGTGCGAGGTTTGCTCGAAAGGCTTCAAGAGGAAGCAGGACTTGATGCAGCACGTGAAGTCGCACCTCAGGGAGAAGAAACGCAAGTCGAGGTCGGTTGGCACGACCTGCTTCAAAGAAAAGTGTCATAAATGCAGGATTTGTGGCAAGAGTTTTAGAACGAGGCCCAGATTAACGCAACACTTTATTTCGCACCTCCAGGATCAAGATTACAAATGTTGCACCGAGAGTTTTAAGCAAAAAGCCCACTTGTCGGGACACATGGAGCTGCACACTGAGGAGCAAAGTCACCGGTGCGAAATTTGCTCGAAGAGTTTTAGGAGGCTGCACGATATGCTGCAACATGTGAAATTACATGATAAGGGGAGGCACAAGTGCGAGTTGTGCAGCAAAAGTTTCAGATCTCAGAAGTGCAAGTTGGTGCACATGAAATCTCACCGTGTGGGGAAATTTCGATGTGGCGTGTGTTTGAAGGGCTATGTCAGCAAAAAGAAGTTAAAACATCATATGAATAGAATGTGCCGCGATGTGGATCGACAAACCACTGAAGCGGCCGTCAACCAACATGTCGGCGATGCAGACGCCAATAGCCTATTTAATGTAAAGATCAAGCTAGAAAATTTTGACGTCATTGTTCCAGATGGTGAGAACTTTACATACAACATGAAAAATAATTTTTGAAAACATTTGAATTACTCATTTATTTTATTTACAGATAAAATTGGAAATAATCCCGAGAGCACAACTGGAAGTTGTGCCAAGTCTTTCAAAGCCGAGGTGAAAACTGAACCCACGGAAATATTGTGTTTGAACCACGTGCCTGAACCTACATATGATTTTATTGCAGTAAAAAAAGAGGAAGATTAAATAAATTAAATGAACAACAACAAAAATACGTTTGTTTGTACAATTGAAGAAGTGAGTTTTAATTTGACTGAAGGCGTCAGTCAGTTTAATTGAGGTCAAGGAAACCAAAACCAACCCAAACCCAACCCAACCCAACCCAACCCAATCGCTACATCGTTGGGTTAAATCAAGCCCGAAAACCAGACCACTTCGATTTGGCATTGACTTCGCTTACTTTGATTTACCATTGATTTTAATTTGACGTTATTTGGAGACAGAGTTGGGTCGGCACAATGTGAATGTGATTTTTTCACAACCCAAAGAACACACGCGGGGGGGGGGGGTATAAATTTATTGAAAATATAACTTCATGTAATTTATGGCATTTTTTCTGTATGTACGCGATTATGTTTTATTACAGAGAAACATTTAATTTTTTAGAAATGTTAATAAAATATAAGAAAATTGTTAAATATTTTGTGAATTTGCAAATTTCACCAGGATGGAGGGGAATTAAAGTTGATAAAAATGCAAATAAGAAAATTTTCATTAAATTAAAAAAAATCACAACAAAGTTTGGTCCATTCAAGCTCTATGGTTGGCAGCGCCGCCATTTAAACTAGACAATTGTATAACTTCACACAAGTTAAAATACCTTGGTACAATTTAATAAATCCACAAATTGTTATTCGATCGTCGTTTTACTGTCAATAAAACATAATTTATATTAATAACATAATGTAACGAAATACATTCACTTGGACGGGGAAAATATCAACGTTGTAGTTGTAAATCGTCACTTCACTGTCACAACATAACCTAATTACTGTTCATCTTCAGACAAAATGGGAACCAATTTCATGACTCGAATCCCGCAGTACGCATACGCCGAAGTGAAAACCGAACAGACGGAAATTTTAAGCATTCGAACCTCCGAAAAAGAAGAAAACGCCGATTTCATCGACCCAAGTACGGATGAACCATCGACTAAATTAGAACAATGTCACAAATGCGACGTTTGCGGCAAGGATTTCAAGAAACGATGCTACATGCTGCGACACAAAAAGCGACACGCCGACGAAAGAAAGTACAAATGCGACGTTTGCTCGATGCTATTCACCACGCGGATATACCGAACGAAACACATGAAGACGCACACCGGCGACAGGAACTACCAGTGCGAGCTCTGCCCGTTGACGTTCAAAATGCGACCGACGCTAATGAAACACGCGCTGACGCACACCACCGAAAGAAACCACAAATGCGAGATTTGCGCCAAGATTTTCAAGACGAAGAAGTGCTTGCAGAGCCACGTGCAGATACACAACGAGCGCGAGCACCAGTGCGAGATTTGCCGCAAGTCGTTCAGCACGAGGAGGTATCTAGCGGTGCACTTGCAGGTGCACGCCGAAGGCAGCAAGTACCGGTGCGAGGTTTGCGACAAGGTTTTTAAAATACGGGGGTGTCTGTGGCAGCACATGAAGACACACAGCGACGAGGGGAGTCACAAGTGCGAGGTTTGCTCGAGGGTTTATAACACGCGAGAGCACATGCTGCAGCACATGGAACGGCACGGCAGCAAAAAAAAGTTCGAGGGAAGTCACAGTTGCAAGGTGTGCTCGCGGCGTTTCAAAAGCATGCGAGCCGTGTCTGCGCACATGAAGTCGCACTCGAAGAAGACGTTTGCGTGGAAGTTGTCGTGTAATTTAAAAATAGGCGGGAAAGACGCTAAACGAATTATTACAGACGAGTCCAAGTTGGTCACAAAGACGGAAAATTTCCAAGGTGAGAATTACGCTCGATATTTTTTATTTATTACAACTTTTATTTTTATTTGCAGATATATCGGAAACTGACATCCATCCAATTCACGAGCAGGTGAAATCCGAACCGACCGAACGTTCAGATTTATTGTACGAATCGAAAGCTTTCAATAGTTGCATTGTGGGGATGAAGACGGAACAGATAGAAACCGTCGACGTAAAACATGAAATGTCAAATATGAATTACGAAGATTTTGCGGCGAATACGAACCGTAGCTTGAAAGGGACATTTTGGGATGTCGATGCAAAGACGGAAGTTGATGAAGTCGGAGATTCCTATAAAAATCATTGTTTCTCCATATTCAGTGATAATTAACTAGTTTCGTTAATAAAAAAAATATGTTAAACGTGATGGGCATTGTTTGATACAAATGTAATTTTTGGTCCCAAATAATTATGAAACTAGACCACTGAAAATATATTAAAAAGGCGAAAATACGAACAAACGTTTTTTAACATACAAAAAGTACAACTGAGGAAATGATTGTATAAATTGCCAAAACATTGAAAATATTGAATTTCGACATTTTCAAACTTCAAAACTGTCATTATCACAGAAAACCACCTACGCGCCATCTCGTTCAAATATTTGTTACTATTTTGATAGACAAAACTGCAAGACCCATTTTTTTTATTTTGAAAATTTGATTTAATCGGCGTCAATATGTTTTCGATCAAAGCTATTTATCTACTTGAAATATTTCAGATGTTAGTTAAGTCAGAAAAAAATCATAAACCGCGTCCACGTTAAAGTTAATTGTTGTCCACCTATATTCGATTTTTTAATATTGGTAACACTGATGTCTTCGGTTTACAGTCGCCATTGTACCGAACGGATTTGGTTATGTACTTTCGTTGTCGTTAATGTCGTTATATGCATTTGGACTAATTGGCGACAACTAAGGTAAGAGTGAGAGTTTATCACATCTAGAATTTAAAGTAAAATTTACGTTTATCACAATAATCGATAAATTAATGTAATAATTGAATTTTTTATTTACATTGAATAATATTTAGAGTGGTTTCAGATATCGTAATTAAACAGCGAAAAAGGATACTATTTATTTTAAGGCAGAGCAAATAAGATCAAGGAACTAACAATAACGAATTCTAAACACTTGTCAAATGTCAAAATGACATTTTCATGTAACAACATTGTTAGTCGCGATTTACGTATTAACGTTCGCAACGTAATTGTTACAGCTCCACGGAAGATAATTCGTGCAAGATTTGTTCCATGGACGCGCCGAAGGGGAAGTGTCGAATGTGCTCGGTGATCTTCAAGACGAGGCGGGACATGCTGATGCGCATGGACAATCAAACGCACCTGAAATGCCAGGACTGCTCCGCGAGCTTCACGTGGAAGGACCTCGCGTTAATCTACAAGTGCAGCGTTTGCTCGAAGAGCTACAAAACCAGAAGCAGGTTCCGAAAGCACGCGCTGTCGCATTCCAAGGGCGGCGTGTACAAGTGCGACTTCTGCGCGGCCACCTGCCAATCCGACGTGGCCCTGCGCGCGCACTTAAAGAGACACGCCGACAGGAACAAACACAAGTTCGACGCGTACGCGAAGTCGACGAAGCGCATGATGGCGTACGTCAAGTGGCACGACGAGGGCCTGCAGTTCACGTACGAGCTGCTGGAACGACCGGGGAAGCAGTTCTTCAGGTGCGGGGTGTGCCTGAACGTCTTCTACACGAAAGAGCTGCTGCAGAACCACGTCTACAAATCGCACATTGAGGAAAATCCGAGCGACGTCGGGGGCGACCTTTGCTTGGTGCAGATGGCACCTCAAATCGCGGGAGGGGACAGACTTGAATCTCGGTCGCAGGAGACCATTGTAATCGACGATTCCAGCGACGGAGAAGATTTAGTTACCAACGACGAACATTTCGTTAACAATTGCGACGAATATTTCATTGTCAACGACGAACGTTTTGTTACGACCGATGGCGATTTCGATGTCGACGACACAAACGGTAAGAATTAAAATGAACTCCCTTTGAAATTAATTTCCATGTAGTCTCTATGTAATTTTTTTCTTTGTTTCTTTAGTTTTCAAACGAGCGTATCTCTAATAAAATTTTACTTTTGCCAGGAAATGAACAATCCGATGATCGCGAGAACTACATCCTTATTGAAATTATACCTGGACCTGTACAACTTCCAAGTTTGGTACCGAAACCACCGGATAACCTTGTCATTAAAACGGAAGACGAACCGGATGAATGCGTCGAAAAATCGGGCAACCTGGACGAATTTTTCTTCAACGTTCTTCAACAGATGAAGGACGAGGATCAAATAAAGTTAGAAGGCGGAGATGACGAGGACATCGCAAGCTCCGTTTCATTAAACTCGTGTTACGTGAAAGAAGAGCCGTGCGACGTCGAAGAAACCCAAATCGTGTTTGCGCACAATTGAAATTTTCGTTAAACGTTATTTTTACGACGAGTGGGTTATTGAAGACGATTTAATGACGATTATTAAATCGTCTTTGGAATTGCATTCACCGATTGCCGAGCAAAAACCAAAGAGGTTTTGCGCCGAATTGTTTGTGATATCCCTTTGTGGAAAATGTCTTGAGTTTTGTAACTTTTATTTTTTGAATAAATTTATTTTTGATTAAGTTTTGATTTACTTTAACATGTGAAGATGCCTATTACCAAATGAAACTTATTTCTTAGTTAGAACAAGCCATAGACGTAATTGAAAATTTTTATCTTGTTCTTAATTTATAAGTAAAGAATATAAAAAGGATAATTAGAAAAATTGAATTTGAGATAAACGTGGATTGGGGGTCAAGATAAATTCTTTTAAATTCAAACGAAAGAGAGAGGACGGGAGGAAAGTTATCAGGGTGGGAAGTAGCTAGGATAAGGCTGTCGACAGCAGAGGTGGAAAGGAGGAGAAGAGAAGGGAGACAGGTGGAAAGGGAGATGGTAGAGAGGTGGAAGCAGGCGGAAACGCAGGAAAGAGAAGGGAAAATAAGGGAGGCAAGGTACAATGGGAGATCGCGATTGGAAGAAGGCATTAGGAGAGAATGGGGAAGGGGTACAGATACTAGAGGAGTGACAAAATTGATGGAGTGGAGGGGAGAGAACTAAAGCTCGTGTGCATATTTGCGCTTCGTTCTTTGCGAAATTTTCCAAGTTTTCCAATCATCTCCTTTGTGTTTAGGTCAAAGTTTTGTCACTTACTTTTTCTCGCCCCGTTTCAGTTTGGACGCTACCGATACACATTTTCGTTCCTCTTTTTAATTTAATTTAATTTAATCACCAAGTGTCCAATAACAATTTTCTTTAAATGAACGTTGGTTCCTATCGTGGTACATACGTACGTATTAGGTGCGATCACAGAATGCAGTGGTTCGAAGGCGTCCATAACAACGTTTGTTTATTATTAGTGTTTGACATTTGTTTAGTTGTTTACGTATAATTTCAAGAACATCATGGCTTTACGTTTGGTGAACAAAATTAATCGTCAATTCGTCAAAAATGTGAGTACGCAAATACCACTTTCGCAACGCGCCCCGAAGACGTGAACCTTCGTCGAACCGCTCGTAGATTTTCGCGCCGGCTTCGTCTCGCGCGCGATTTCACGCGTCCGAAATCCCCAAGACACCCGAATTGACGTTTGTGTCGACGTCACCGCCGGTTTGACGAAAGTCACGACAGTCTGGCGCGATGCGTTAGAAATGTCTCATTGTATTTTTTTCGGGCGCGTTTGCTAATTTTAATGTTGGAGGCTACTAGATGCTTATATAAGCATAATATAATTAGTTTAAATAACACAAATTAAATAAACGCTTTTATTCCGGTTGACATGCCATGAGTGCCATGTGATACGAAACGCCATGGAATTTGTGATAAACGTCAAAGTTCCTTTAATCGATCAAATGTAATTTAATGAGCGACGTTGAAGTTGTGGAAATAAAGAAGAAAATTACAACCAGAAATTTCAAATATGATCAACCAACCCTAGCTAATCCACACTAAAATACACAAATTATTGTCACCAACCCGACCCGACCCAACCCAATTTTTCTCATTAATATTGGTCAAAAGTTTAGAATTATGCAAAATATGAGGTTCCTTGTTTCCATCGATCACATTCGAAAAAAAATAATAAATGTCAGTCTCCGATGTGTTCAGAATCTAACCCAACCCCAACTATTAGATTAGATTTAAATTACACATGCTTCCATGACTTGATGACTTGTATGTGTGATGAGTCCAGAAAATGTGAAACGGTCCATCGTAACCCATTGCATTCGTTGAAATATTTTCCTATGGACATTTACACGTTATTTAGACAATAACTAACACACAAAACAAATTGAAAATTATATCGCAGGTATGCAGATCACTCTCGGGCAAACGCGACCAACTGCCGGAAATCGAAAAACCAAAGGAAGAAGCCGCGCCCACTTTGGAACAGTTGCCGCACGCGGAGCACTACCACGTGTGCCGACCGCGCACGACGCCGCTGAAGAGGTACGCGTACGAGGCGCAGAACGAAGCGGACATGGCGAAGCGGAACGTCGCCATGCAGCACCTGCAGCCGGCCCTGCTGCCCGAATATTACAAACCGCCGCTGGAGATCAACGCGTGCATGTATCCGGATCCGGTGACGGAATCGGAAAAACAATCGTTCGGACAAGCCAGGTCGGTGACATTAATTATTGTTGTTTATTTCAATTCGAGAAAATCTTATTCTTAATCGAAATTCGGCGTTAAAATTTAACGCGTTTAAGTCGAAAATATTATTCGTTGCAGTAAGTAATGAGTTAAAAACGAAAAAACGTAAAAAAATACACGATTTTAATTTTATTTTATTTGGACAGTGTGCGATGGCCGAGCAAGGAAGAATAAAACGTGGATAGAATTTCGTGCTTCAGTTGTTTGTACATGGTTAGGTTGATATTAAATTGAATTTAATCAAAATTAATTAAAGTAAATCAAATCGAACGAATTCAATTTTTTTATTGCTAGTAAATGGATTGCATTGACGAACGTGAAACTGGTGGACAGTGGGGGGTCAGTAGGGGTGCTTTAGTAGGTTTTTGTCTCTGATGGGTTTCTTAGATCGAAACAGTGAAGGGGGTTCAAAGTTCGTTTATGTGCATGATAACATTTTTTTTCGTTTTTTATTTGTTGTATGTTTATTGGAAAAATTGCATTTTAGTTGATGATGTGATATTCAAAAAAAGGCAGTTAGCTCAAAACAAAACCCAACCCAACCAGAAAACATGAAACAGAAAAAATAATAGCAACACAAAGTAAATTTAAACCAAATTAAAAAAAGTAAAGGGTATAAGTTTTAGTGAAATATCCAAATTGAATTCACCACAAGTCGATAGTAACGTCCATAACTACACCGGACGCCTGTGCATGAAGCCCAAGGGTGAACCCAATAGCACGGCTAATCGTATCCCTTGCATTTCCAACTGAATTTAAACCAAAACATTAGTTTAGTTCGACGAAACCAACGAAACCAACGAAACCAACCAACCGTAGTGTTGTCGACGAATTCGAGATAACCAAACCTAAACCCAAATTCGTAATTCAATAGATTCGAAACCCAAACAAAGACAGTGGTCGTTGAAAGATGCAAATCAAACTTAAACCCAATTGAAGCAAAATCCAATGGGATATAAAATCACAGTTATTTTTTCGAATCCAAGCAGAGAACCTTAAAAGAAACCCAACACAACGAGAACCCCAACTCGTAATAAACCAGCCCAGCATTCAATTTCAACAAAATCCAGTGAGATTGAGGTTAGTTTGAGGCGAATTCCTGATTTAATTCGCCACAGCTTGACGTCATCAGTATAAAGTCCAAATGCAAAGCCCAAGAGGTCAGCTGAAATTCGAATACAAAATAAGAGGGGTTTGTAATGATTTACAGTCCTTAAAGCTAAAGCAGAGTCGTTTACAGCCAACCCAAATCAACCCAACCCGACCAAACCCAATCCAACCTAACCCAACCCGACCTGACCCAATAAGTTTTCCAAGATAACCTTATCATGGTTCTGTCAAATCATGCAAAACCCAATCGAATGGGTTGGGTTGCGTTTTTATCATTGATTAAACTAATACTGTTAATTACTGGGTTGGGTTCTGTCACAATAATTAAAACCTCGTTCGTCAATGAATTCAAGTACAGTCACCTGAAACAAATATGTTGCGAAACGTTAATGTGGAAGAATTCATTCTGCAGTCAGAATGACGACTTAGATTCTAGACGATAGTCACAAACTAAAGCGGCGAATGATGGGAACCCTGAGGCACTCCAGCTGCTATTTACAAAACGTGAGACAGCAGCCTGTTCACTTTGAATCTAATCTCATATATTTTCTCCCCCACGCAGGCGCTTCGAGGAGTCCAAGACCTGCAAGAACGTGACGCTGCCGCTGAAGGTGCCGAAGCTGGCGAGCCCCTTCCCCGACCCAGTCAAAGTGATGCAGTCGCACACTGTGTCGGACCAGGAGAAGGCCGAGCAGATGATGGCCGAGTCTAGGATGATGCGCTCGATCCCCGACAAGCAGGTGCAGGTGCGCACGATGCCGCCGACCCGTTCCTACTCGACGAAGGACTCTGGCGGCAAGGGGAAGGACGGCGAGAAGAGGTGCAAGCTCCCCGGCGTGAAGGAGCAGAAACACTGCGTCTCCATGATCAGTCCGAACTGCGTGCCCCCCAAGTCGATCAGCTGCGTGCACAAGAAGCAGAAGCAACCGCCGTGCGTGAAGAAGGAGGCGCCGTATCCGAGTTACAGCGAGACGTGCCACGAGGACCCGTTGGAGAGACCGTCCGAGTGCAAGATGTGTCCGTGGAAGCCCGAAGAGCATCCGTCGTTTAAGCCGCCCAAGAACAAGTTCCACACGAGCAGTCTTTTGGCCGCGAAGAAGGAGGAGTGCGCGAATCCCAACACGCGCAAGAAGAAACCGTGTGGGTGGGTTCAAGAGGATAAGAAGGTTTGTTGACATTTTTTTATTTGAACCTATGATGTTCGTCCAAGTGACGTGACTGTCCTCACCTGCAGTTTCTGGCACATCTTTATTTCGAAGATAACAATAAGAATTTTTTTTTTTGGACAACGCACAGGTGTAGTTCCATATTGGTTTAAAGGATGTGTTTGCAGGCCAGAGTTTTTTCGTTATAAATGCAAACAGATTTTTTTCTTTGTTCTGCAAGCGAAGTGGGGAGCTATATGTTTCTGGCTCAAAATTTTATAACTATAGCACATATACAACTTGTCCCAGGACTGTACTTTGTCATTTTCCAGAAACAAGAGAGTATGAAACCTTCAACGGCGCACAGACGAACGACGAAGCCGAAAACAAAGACCACGGCTTCTTTGATGAATCTGGAAGAGGGAGACGGAAACGCAATGTTCGTCGCGACTAAGGTAAATGATCTACGATTTATTACATTGTTTGGCAACCATGAGCAGTCTGAATCTGACCTGCCATGTGATTAAAACAGAAACCTTTTTTTTAAAGAAAAAATATGAGACTGTTCGAGAGTACATTGTTTGGGCGACATCCCGATGCCAAAGGCAGAGCGGTGTTGCTGGCAAACAACGTGCTCGAGAACGGACGACGTATTGGACTATTACGAGAAATGTTTATGGATGGGCATTTAATTTTAAAAGGGTCCTTTTCGCAGCCGCCCTGCAAGAAGCCCGTCGACCCCAAGTGCAAGAACGAGCCGAAAAAGAAGGACAACAAGAACAAGCCGTCGCCGGACAACAAGGGAACGAAGAAGACGACCGCCGGCCTAGGGTTCGCGATGGACAGCTGGCTGCAAAATCTCGCGCCCAAGGGACCCGGCGTGAACCAGTCGGCGTCTCTGCAGTCGGGCGATAACGTGGTGATCGTGTCAGGGGCGGTGTTGCAGACGGCGACCAAGAAGCCCGGTTGCGGCAAAGACGGGAAGGGCAAGTGTAAGAAGGTGAAGAGCATTGAAGTTCTTTTAATTTGTATAATATTTGTAATAGTATATTATTCAACGAGACCATCATTGCGCGTTGGATAATATAATATTGTTATATCAATTATGTTATGGCTATCCGGTTGGTATTATTTTTGTTAATTCGTAGTTTCTTTCGTTTCCAGTTTCCATTTCAGAAGTGTTCGTTGCCGTTCCCTCGTAAGCCACCAAAAGAACGTGTCGATCCGACCAAGTGTCCCAAAAAGAAGCGGCCGAGGTTGGTGCAAGATTGTCCCGGCGAGAAGGAAGACAACTGCAAGCGTTCGGCGGGTTTGACGACGGCGATGGGTCCAGGCCAAAACTTGGCGTCCGAAATCAACGGTTATTACATGAAAGGCGACAGCATCAAGAAGGACAACAAAAAATGTCCAAGGATCAACATCGACCAATGCAAACCGGTACGTTTCAGTGTTGAAAAGCGGGCAAATAGAAATAGTGCAGTTTCACGGCCGACTTTCCACATACTCATTTATATATTTCTTGTTTCTTGTAGGAAGACGAAAGTGACGATCCGTGCAAGAGGAAACGAAAGGGAAAAACCCTGATCTGCCCCAAAGATCTGCTGAACAAGAAGCGACGAAATCCGAAGAAGAAGACCTGCCCAATCCTGCCGCCCCTGATGCCGCCGACCCGCCCGTCGAGATCAGCAACAAATTTATAAATGTGGTTGCACCCGCAAATGCCCATTAGTTTGAATATTTCGACCATTTTATACGAGTAAAGCCATGTTCCTATACCAATAAATATTCCGACGGAAGGGTCTTGTCCTCCTCAATCGCTGAAAACTCCCAACGATTTTCTTTTACGAGCACGACTGTATGACAACTAAACAAACGCCTTTTTTCGCAAATAAAAACAATTTGAAATAAAGATATTTCCATACATATCTTTGTTTATACGACGAGTGAATAAAATAAATTCAACAAGTAGCAAAGCATATTTATTTTTCGATTTCAAGGCCGCCGTTTCTTATTCAATTTGGTGACCTTTAAGAATTGAATCAATAGCGCCGTTGCTACGGCAACAGTTTCAAACATAGCCGTCAAAGATGATGGTTTGAAATGAACAAGTGACCGGTGTTGTGCGTTTTCGAAAAATGCCGGAGTTGCCGGAAGAAATGTACTGCTCCCAGCAGATATGTATACCTCCGACGTTTCCCTATTTGCTGAGGCAGTACGCAAAGGCCGCGATAAGATCGCAACCCCTGGACCTGTTAAAGTGAGTGCGTTTTCGTTTTAATCGGATTAACATTTATAAAAACTTATTATTTTATTATGTTTCATGAGGTCCACCTGCAAAAATATTTGACTGTGTTGGCCAGTTTGACGTAAATAGTATTAATGTTGGTAATTATTGAACGAAACATTGGGTTAATTATTTTCTTTGTGTGTGACAAGTCGGGAAAAATAGGAAAGAGGAGACTGAGGAAGAGATGGATAAAATTGATTGGCAACAATTAAGGGCAACGACCTTGGTGGAATGAAAAGATTGGCAAAGGATCGAAATCGATGGAAAATTAGGCTCAGAGAAGGAGGGGAAGGAAAAAAGGAAGAAGACCATCAAAAGAACCACACGACTTCTTCACCTCGCAACTAAATTGGAATGCCACAAACTTCGCCTTCAATTGAAATATTTACCAAAGTCGTTTCGTGGACACGTTACCAACATTTACTGCAACTGGTTGTATATCTTAAGACCAAATGACCAAAGAAACGCAATATAACTTCAAGTTCCAAACCATTAAATTTCTAATTCAATAAACCACAAGTAAGCTCAGGACTGCAGAAGAGATATAAGAAATGTCCCAGAACCTTTTGGGTTGGGTTGGGTTACTGTCGAGCTAAGCTTTCCTTGCCCTTTTGGCTTAGAACATTTTTGTTCGTAAACTTATCTTTCTTCTTCCATTATTTGTCCCAGTAATCTTCACCTTGTTACCTTTAACTCCCCTCGGTATGTTTGTTCCTTATGTCCCACCTCATCCCCTTTCTGTCTTATTTGTAAACTTGTCTTTCTTCTTCCATTATTTGTACACTTCCTATCCATCTTCTTTTTTTTATTAGTGTTACCTTTAGCTCTCCTCGGTATATTTCGTTCTTTGTGTTTTCTTTTCGTGTCTTCCCTCGTCGCACCTCATCCCTGTTCGCTTTCCTGCCTTATTTGTAATCTTTTCCTAGTCTTATCGCTCAATCCCAACCCAACCCAACCCAAATGAATAGTAAACGAACTTAAAATTGCCTTAATTTCTTGCACTGCACTGTAATGAACTCAACCCAACATAAAACCTCAGCTCTTACATTTCTTGTATCATCCGTTTGGGTTCCATGAGTACTGTAATCAGTCGACCAAGCGAAACCCATTTTTCATTAAAATTGCCCCAATTTGTCCATCTTTGATTTTTTGTACTGGGTGAGTAGTTAACCCAACCTAACAAAACTCATCATGAACTTAAAATTTAGTGAGTGTTGCAATGAACCCAACCCAAGCTAACATAACCCAACTATAATAAAACCAACAGACACTTTGGCTTCGATATTTGGCGAAAATAATTGTACTTGAATGATGAGCTGAAACTTGGTAAGCTGAGTTTGGCCGGAAACCACGTGGGGTTAACTTGTAATTCAAATGAGTTAAGTCGAGATGGGTTGGTGGAAAGAAGTTAATCGATGAGCTGAGTTTATTATTATTTAGGTTGTGTCGAGTCCAATTATGTTTGACTCAAAAACAGCTTTGCTCAACTTTTTAACAATCGGTCTTTACACAGTTTACGTTGTCGTGGACATCTGCTTCTTCGATATCGTTAACGAAATCAAACAAAACAACTTCCGGTTTGACAGGAAGTCGCACGAAAACGCAATTAATTTGTGTTGGCGACGAATCTATTCGCTTTGATTTTTAGGTGGTCGACCGCGTACTTCCGATGCCTGGCCTTGAACGTCCCGCCGCCCATTAAGCCACGTCTAGAGTACCCCATCCCCAGGGATTACGTCGGAATAACGCCGGGTTGGCTGAAGGCGCTGAACTACCAGCTGCGCAACTCGAGAACGGTCACGTTCAGGACGCTCTGGGACAGGTGGATGGGTTCGTGTCTGGAGCACGCGACTCTCGTGGAAGTGCTGTGCTTGGGCGGCTTCACCAACAACAAGGCGATACCGTGGAACAGGTTCGTCGCCCTGTGCGCCGGATACCTGAACGACGTAAGCGGTTCAACTCGGTCGGGATGTGCTTGTCCCCGCCAAATTCTTAGAATTTAAAATATCATTTCGTTAAATTTCGCAGAATTTGACGCAAACCATGATAATGATTTGCGAAATTTTAACGGAGGAACCCGAAGGGGGCTCGGCCATGGTGACTCTGGAGGTGTTCCTGGATTTGTACAGGTTTTTGGCGGCCATCGACGCGTCCCAGCCGCGTTTGATTCAGAACGTGTTCTTCACGGACGACGACTTGAATCTGTTCGATAAAGAAGAGAAGGTCGTCCAGCGGGTCGCCAGCGTACAGGAGGTGGAATCCGTCGAGTATAGGTGAGTTGAAGTTGGAGTGGTTATCTTCATGGACCGTATCCTATTTTTTTGAAGCATGCCCACGGTCGAAGAATATTTAGAAGAGCAGATGGTGGAAGCGATGCCCGAAAGCGAAGAAAGCGTCATATCGTGCCCGGACCTGGCCACCGACGACGTGTTCTCCGAACCCGAACCTGGACCTCACGTGTACTTACATTCGGACAACCGCGCGCGGTCATAATAATAAAATGTATCGTTTTAGAGAAAGCAGCGTAGAAACGATTGAATTTCTGCCGCTCAACGTCTACGCCGAAGCTCTGAAGGAAGAAAAAGAAGATGATGAATTGGAAGAGCAGTCGGTGGAGGAGACGGAAGGGGCTGGTGGTTTCGAAGACGAAGACGACGACGACGACGACGGCTCCGCCGAGCACGTCGAAAAGGTGGAAGAGGAAGAAGAAGAAAAGGACAAGGACAAAGATGATTCGATGACGGACCTGGAGAAGGACATTTTGGAAAAGGGCGGCTTGGTAATGGACGACGACGAAGATCGCGATAAATTGAAGGGGGACGACGACGTCGTACTGACCGACATGGTAACTGGCCTTCTATGCTGTACATTGATTGATTTATTCGTCTCTAATTTAGAACGAAGGTGTTATGCCGGAAAAGGCGGAGAGCGAGGTGGAGATGGAACCCGAAGAGTCGGAATATGTCGGCCAGGAGAATCCTCTCATGAAAGTGAGATCGGGGGAACAAATTGTGGTTCGCGCCGACGAGGAGGAGGTCACGTCATCAACCACCGTCGAGGAGGAAGAAGAAGTAAGTTACTTGTAACGTTTAAAAATTTAAATTTTTCCATTAATTTTAGAGTGAACCAGAAGATGTGCATATACCGAGTGTGCCCGGTATTGGCCCCCCGGTGCCTAAAGAATTGGTCGAAGCCGTCGTCGATTATTTGACTAAAGTTTCGGCGGAAGAACACGGAATGACGATGCCCAGACACGTCAGGCATTATACGTGTCCGCCTCTCGAAGTGATGTATTGAAATATTTTATCATTAATCTTGTAAACATTTTTTTTTAATTATTACATATTACAAAACCAAACAAAAATACGTCATAAATTATCAATCTTGGAATTATGTTCCTTCATATGAAATGTGCATTTATAGAGAGGTGAGTACTTGTTATCGATTCTCAAAAATCCGTGTTCTCGTTGTTTTTATTTATGAGTCACTATTTATTCGTTAGTGTTAGTGAAGAATCGACCTAACCCAACTCGACTCGACCCAACCCAACAACGACTCGACCCAGTCCAACTCAACTCTATTTCCGAATTTTTTTGTAATTTTCGACTTCAATAGACACCTTTCATTTTGTTTGACTTTAATTAACATTTGATTGGCATTTAACCTTGGACATTTGACTTTGACATTTGACGTTGACGTTGACTTAGACTTTGACTTATACTTTTGACATTTGACACTGAAATTGACAATTAATGCTGACTATGACCTTGAAGTTGTTCGTAAGCACTGACACTTATCACTTTGTAATTTTTCTCCAAGATTGGGTTGGGATGGGTTAGGCAGGCTTGGGTTGGGCCAGATCAGGCGGAGTTGGGTTGGGTTGATCAAATGTCAAAGTCGAAGATGAAAGTAAAAATATCATTTCACTGGAAAGTTGACTGACTCGACTCATATTTGACCAACCCAAGCCAACTCCACCTGATCTTACCTAACCTAACCCAACCCAACCCAACTTAATCCAATCTAACCCAGCCCAACCCGACTCGAGCCAACCCAACCCAACACTATTTCCGTAGATTTTGCCATTTTCATGACTATCTGGTTAACGTTTCAAAATGTCGATTTGACAATTAATTCTAACTTCGACAATTAGTTGACAGTTTTACCAGTCAGTTTGGCATTTCAGTTTGATTATCATCTGACAGTTTAGATTTGGGTTATCACAAATCTAAACTGTTTTATTTTAATCTAAACGTTTTACTACTAAATTGGGATTAAATACAAATTTTCATGTATCTGGTAGTGTCGCAGTCAGTTTGACAACTAATTGATAATTGACAGTTTCACCACTGACTTTATTTTATTGTGAGTTTGACTATCGACAACAGTTTAAAGATTCGTAGTCAAATAACCCACCACTTTGACGTTTTACTACTTTTTCATTTGAATACAACTTTTCCTTTATCTAAAAATTCGCAGTTAACAGTCAGTTTGACAGCTAATTGTTGCTTTCCCGACTAATTGATTAATGTTTTCAATGTCAATTTGCCAATTAGTTCTGACTTTGACAACTAATTGACAGTTTGGCATTTTATTGCCAGTTTTACTATTCAACTTTTCATTTGTCTGACAGTTTCGCAGTTAACTAATTGTACAATAGTTAAGAGTTTAGTTTGACAACTGCAACATTGATAACCAGCTGATGAACGTTTGTCAATTTGACAATTAATTTTTATTATTTTTATCGCTACTTAACATTTTCACGACGTCCACCCATCAGTTGAGTTTCGTTTCTGTTTAACTGTCATTATTGTGTATACTTTGGATTGCCACATACGTGGGATGTCTGTGGCGGTTCGAAATTCCCGGAAATTATCGTCTTTCATGGTTGACTTTGACATTTGACTTTCCACTTTGACACTCAGTTTCCACTTTGACTTTTATATTTTACGTTTGACTTTGACATTACACTATGAGATGTTGACATTGTCGACATTCACATGACGTTTGACTTTGACTTTGACAGGGACTCAGACTTCGACTTCGATATTGGACTTCGACATTGACATTGACACATTGAGATTGACGTTGACATTCCACTTTTATGCTGACCTTTCATTTTGACTTTTGACTTTTATATTTGACTTTTGTATTTCATTTTGACATTTTGCCTATGAAATGTGACATCGACTTCGACATTGACACGGTGAGGTTGACATTGACATTGACATTCCACTTTTATGCCGACTTTCCATTTTGACTTTTTTTTGACAGTTTAATGTTGTGACAGTTGCCTTTGACATTTGGCTTTATGTCGTTGCGTTTATTATGATTTAAAATCAACTTGGTTCCATGTGATTTGAATCAGTAAAACGCAAACTGTTTTTTTTATTTCAACTGTCATTAAATATCATAGTCAGGTAAAAAGTTGCGAAATTATCTAATTTGTTAAATGTTTATGTGTATTACACCGACACAGAACACACTTCTACGTAACTATAGAAATACGTCGCCCGTCACACTAGAACTACAACGCACGTTGGGTTGCATATCCCCACTCACCTAGCAACCACGGTGGTTATGGTAACGACAAAAATATCCATCAAAAACTTTGACGTTTACAAAATAAAACCACGATGAACTATTTCAACGCCATTTCGCTGGCGTTCCTGATTGGCGCGTCGAACTTTCAAATTACTTGGACCTCGCGTTACATAACGGAATTGGACGAGTACAGCTTGGAAAAGCTGGTGACGCGATTCAGGGCTCTGATGGTAAAATTCGACATACCGGCCCCCGTCAACTACAACCACTTCACGTACGAAGACTTCGCCTCGGAGTACGTCCACGTGAACGATCTGCTGGTGGCGTCGGTCGACGTGCACGAGTACATCGGCACGCGGATCAACGTCGAGTTCGCCAGGCGATTCGGCGTCAACAGCGACCGCAACCTGCCGTCGGTGAAGTTGTTCTTGGGAAACGTGACGCAAATGAAGAACTTCGCCAGGCCGCACACCAAAGAGAACTTGCGGGAATTCGTCGAAGACTACGCGGGGATCTACATGGGAAGGGAGGGTTGTCTGCAGGAGTGCGACCGGTTCGCTAAGAAATTCGCGACGACCAGCAACAAGAGAAAAATAATGTCGGAAATTGAAAATTTCTATAAGACGAGCAAACTAGAGGTAAATACGACGTATTACAAGTAAATCTTAAGTCCACTGTGGTGTTACCACACACATTTTTTTTTTAATTTCGTTGCAGGACAAGCCGACGATCAAAGTTTACATTTTAATTATGCAGCGAATCATCGAGCACGGCTATGGAATCGTAACTACCGAAATCAAACGATTGGGAAACGTCATCCACAGCGGCAATTTTTCCATGAAAAACGGCCGCAATTTGCTTTTGCGAAAGAATATTATGCATTCGTTCGAAACACGTTGACGGAGTTACGCAATAAATTGTAACTATGATTCTTAATAAATTTGATGGTTTTTTTAAGTGGAACTAAATAATTATAACGATTTGCATTTATAGGTTATGGGATGAAAATATTCGATTGTTACGTCAATTTTGACGTTTGTAGTATAGGCGGCGATTTCGAAGGTCACGGCACTCTAGTTCGCCGCCTTGTGGCGTACAACGGTACCCGCTTTATACAAAAATGGCGCCCGCAACATCGAAATTTTTAGAATTCAAATCGGCGTCGTCCACCGTAATCTCGAGCGCCGAAAACGTACATTTGCGTTAATTTATTGATACGTAATAGGTACTTACGTTTCGGTCGGAGTGTGCCTGGAACGTGAAACTTCGCCGGGGCGTCTGCGAAACTTTTCTCCGAAGCCACCAACACAACGCGCGACTATTTCACGCGAAATTGTACCGAACGCGACGATTCCGCTTGTAGTCGTTATAGGCGTAACACTGCACAATAATTACAACAATAAAAAGTCTATACGCGCGGAAATTTATCGAAATAAATCTGAAACGCCGGCACAATTAAATCTGCACTGTTTACGATCGCGTCACCGCACTAACTATGCCAGGTGGCGCTCGCGTCGAATAATTTGAAATGGAGCAGCAACAGGTGGGGGAACGATTGGTACGAAATTACATTTTCGAAGTTTTAAAGCGACGAAGTGAAGTAAGCTTCGAAAATGTTCGATAAGTTCGACTACGCTAGAAAAAAAAATCGTAAAGCAGGGATATTTTCAGTTACACACCTGGTAGTACTATAGGACCGTCGTAGGCCAATCGCGTTCGTACGAAATATAGTACATGAAGGGGAACATTTCTAGTTACAAGCCTGGCTATATTGATTCGAACGCCAAGTGTACACGCGGCGTGGACCAATCGCGCGCGGCCATGTAAAACTCCGTTTGTTTGAAAATCTGCGTTCTGTCAAAATCGAAGCTCCGCAAGCAAAGATGCTCCGTCTGTGCGTCTTCGCCGTCGTAATGGCGACGTTCGCGTCTGGAAACGCCGTCGAAGACTGCAGGGGATGCCTGTCCCTCGACGAGTTCAACTTCGAAAAGATCGTCACGAAATTCAAGGCGGTCCTCGTGAAATTCGACATAATGTTTCCCTACGGCGACAAGCAGGAGCACTTCAGCACGTTCGCCGCTGAGGTGGCCGACAACAACGACATAGTCGTGGCGCAAGTCGGCATCAAAGACTACGGAAACAAAGACAATGAGGAACTGGGCAGGACGTACGGGATCAAAAGCAAAGAGGACCTGCCCGCGGTCAAGCTGTTTCTCGGCAGCGCAGACAACCCGTTGACTTTCAAGGACGAGTTCATCACGCACAACCTGAGGAATTTCGTCTCGGAGAACGCGGGGATTTACGTCCGGCTGCCCGGGTGCCTGCAAGAATACGATAAGCTCGCGCGGGAGTTTATGGAGAGCGCCGACAGGGCGGTGAAATTTAAGGAAATCGAGGCGCTTCCGGAGAGCGCTAACGATGAGGTTTGTCCCGTTTAGTTTATTTTTAAAATGCAAAGTCGCTAATTGTTTTTTTTATTTCAGGAAAAAACTGCAATCAAAACTTATTTGCTGTTCATGAGCAAGATCGTCGAGCTCGGCGTCGATTTCATCAAAAATGAAAAGCACAGACTGAATAAGATTATAAAAGAAGGGAAGATACACTACAAGAAAAAGCACGAATTGACGCAGCGCCTTAACATATTGCACGCGTTTAAACAAGTCAAAGACGAACTGTAGGGTTTGACTTGTTTATTTTGTATTTCCGGTGATTTACGGTAGCTTTACATTTGATTTAAGCCTGTTTTTGTTCAAGTATTTATAGTTTAAATGACCAGGGGTAGTTTATCTTTGTTTGTTTCTAGTTTTAGTTATTGTTGGAAAGACGTAGACGTTTACTGTCGTTTAATTTGAAATCATTTGCAAAAGGAAATTAAGACTGTGAATTTAATGTTGTATTTTGTAACCACAATTTTGTATTGCAATGTAAATTAAACGTTTTTATTCAGAGCTTATGGTGTATTCAATGAAAAGTACCGATGACAAAAATTTAAAAAAAAACGACCGAGACAATCAAGTTAATAAGTTTATTGGAATGAAGAAGTTAGATTTAAAAAATCTGATTACAAAAATATATTCAGTCGACAATTCGAGTTTTTCTCACTTCCAAAATCAACAACAAATCGACACAAAATAAAAGCGAGTATGAGATTAACGAAAAAAAGTAAAAAAAATCCTATATAAGGTGCAATGTCAGCTCCATTTAAAGAAATAATCCAAATTAAATACATTCATTAAAAAACAAAGCATACAACGTTTAAACCACGAAAATTACTCCTAGAACGACGCGTCGCCCTTCGAAACGTCCAATTCCGACAGCTTCTCCGATATCACGGCCGACTGATCCTCGGCGGACTTCTCTCTGTCGATCTCTTCGTCGTCGCTGGAGTCTCCCGTCTCGTTGTACAGAGGGCATTCTTTAGCGACGTACTCCTTCGCTTCGTAAAACGTCTCTTTGAACTGTTTCGCAACTAGAAATTAATTAATGAGATGCGACGCGCGCACGAGCGACGCAACTTACAGTCGACGCTCCCGAAACGGATGGCGCAGCACTGGAATTTGATCTGTTCGTCGGCGAAATCGGCGACCCGGTAAATGAAGGCCTTTTCGGACCCCAGGCTCGGCTTCAGGTCCATGTAGGGGGTGATGAAGTGGTTCGCGCACACTTTCAGCGTTTTGTCGCGTCGCATGACGATCCTCGCGGTTTTGTGTTCGGTGTTCTTTAAGATTTTGACCTCGCCGGTTCCACGTTCCTGAAACGAACGGAATTAAAGCCGGCTCGGTTCTTGCGTTGATTGTAAAACCTTCCACTCGGGCGTGTCCTCGGTCTTCGCGTCCCACCGGTACAGCTTGGCGCGGAGCTTCAGCATGAGCTGTTCGTCCTCTTCGTTCGTGGGGATCACGACCTCGGGCAGGGTGATGACGGGCGGGTAGTGGACGTCGAACTCGTGTTCGGATTCTTCGCTCGACGTGCGCTTCCTATCGCCCGCTTCTTGCTGCAACGGGGACGGGATGTTTGGAACGCACATAACCGCAAAATGGTCGTCATGTGCGAACAATGACGTTCGGATTCGTACTTACGGTCGTTTCGGCGGTCATTTCTGCGGCGTGCGGAGTGACGACTGGAAGATTCGGTGCGTCGGTCTGAACGTTGATATCGCATAAGCAAATTGAACGGGCTTTTCGACAAAGTTTTCGACAGTTCAACTTCAACTTCAACCTTGTGTTTCAATGTCGCGACGACCAATGGGGGTCGAGCGTAGCGGGTTTTGATTGGTCGCGGCGATGGTTGTGTTTTGCTTGAAGATTTGAATTCTTAATAATTTAAGATTGTTACCCAGAGAATTTGCACAGATTGCAAACGCGCAGATTTGTTTGATAGCAAACACGTAAGTACCGGATGAGTTGCTTAGTAAATACAAATGTTTGATTATCCGATTTAATATAAAAAAAAACTTTATTGGCATAAATACAACATATTAAAGAACCCAATTTTATATTCTGCATCATCCATTTCCTCACCTTTTATCCAGCCTCCTATCCTTCACTCCTCTGCTACCACATATCCGGACACCTCTTTCTTTTATTCCCTAGTACCTGCAACATCTAAATTTATGTTATTCACCCACCTTTTCCTCCCATCTTCCCTCTTCTCGTTTAGTTTTTTCTATATTTCCACCAGACGCCCTTCTCTCCAAGCACTTTCCTCCAATCTCTGCCTCTCTCCTTCTCCTCCTTGCCCCATCCCACCCCCACACATTCCTATCACACTTTTTGTACTCTCCCATTCAGTATTTCTTCTGCTTTTCTTCGTTATATTTTATGACATATGTATGACAAATTAACAATTGATAAAGGAATCTGTAATATCGATCGATCGTAAGCACTTAAAATCCATGTCATATTTTATTTGTTATACTGGATGTTTGTATATGATTGCCGCTCTCTAGAAATGTCGCAACTACTACGAATCTGAACGATGGGATTGAGATTGCGACATTCGATACAAAATGATTTGAAACTTTTAAAAATGTTAAAATTTGATAATTATTATCGTTATCAGCACATTGGGAATGGATTGTGGTGTGGTGTTTTGATTCATCGTCGTGGCGCTTTAAATATGTGTAAAAATCTTTAAGTATTACCTGGTATCCCTTCGCTAGTAAGTATTAATCAATTAAATTATTATTTTATTATACATTATATTATTATTATTATTATTAAAACCTATTTGAAGTTAGTTGGTATTGCCAACGTAATATTTTTACATATTTTATGTATGCAAGTACATCGAAATATATCGCCATGCAAAGCAAACGTCTAGTTGATGTGTTTATTTATAATTGCGAATAATTTCACTTTCAATTTCGATGAGGACTGCTGCGATTTAAATTACAATTTCAACGTAATAAATATTTATTTATTTTTATTCAGTTGGCAAGGTTAAAAATCGATACTGTCACTGTCACATAAATATGCACATAAAGTTATGATGTACTAGATATAATTCAATGTAAAAATGTGATTACGTTTCTATAACAACGTCCTCGTTCGAAAAGTTTAAATTTAAATCGCGCGTGACGTTTAAAATGATAATACAGGGATCTACAACTTGGTATCGACAAGGTAAATAAATGTCAGAGTTGTCACAAACGTCAATAATCGCAACAACTTTTTTTTCGTTCAATATGTTAATTTTGAATCAACAAGGCTCGCGAGTACTCGCCGATGTAAATCTAACGAACTTTGGAATGCCCATCACAATAGCGTTCCGTAATTAACATACTGTGCATATGCGATACAATTATGCCAGTGGACATTTCCTTTACGCCAGTCACCCAAACCCCTGCATTTCGTTCGCAACGTGACGTTCTATTAATAAGATCGGCGTTATTTTCGTAGCGCGGCACGCGATCCGAAATGTCTGTCAAGTACGGTTTTGAAGCGGCCGACGTAATCAAAGAAGGACGCGTGACGGCCGAAGAAGTCGAGGCCGTAAAGAAATGGAACCGCGAGCAGAAGAACATTCCGCTGCTGGTCGACGAGCAGATCGTCAATTTCGTGTTGTCGTGCGACCGAGATTTGGAATTTACGAAGAAGACGGTGCAGGAATTTTACAAGGCGAGGAAAAGTTCGGATCTGTTCGATGACAGGGACGTCGGCAGGGAGGACGTGCGGGCGCAACTTGAGGCGTTGTAAGTGTAATATTTTCAAATTAGGGTTTCGTAGTTTGTGGCAACGATGTTTAGTTATGACATCTCCAATAATTAACGACGTCTGTCTCGGTGACTTGCGCTTTTTGACAGCTGCGTAAATTTGTTCAAGTCGTAAAATAGTTACGGCGTGGTGTGATTGCATTGTGTTTAATCCATTGTTTCGTTTTTTACGACGCACGCCGTTTATAATTTAAAGTTAAAAATGTTCGTAATTGATATCAGTGACAGGAACGACAATGAGGTTATGTTAATCGTAAAAGTTGTTTCTAGTTAATAAGTTTTGACGGCCGCCGATAATGCAGTTTTCGCAGATGTCAAATTTGCAGTTTTTTTTCATTTGAAATGTTTTTGATGTTCAAAGTAGTTTTCTCGTTTCTCGTTTCGATAACAGACTGTGTTGTTTTCAAGGGAATATAACGTTTTTCCGAGACGGACTAAAGATGGCTGCGCTGTCATATTTCACAAATTGCACGACGAACTATATTCGAAGTACAACATGGGGCCAGCCATGAAGTTGTTGTTTATGACCCTGGACGCCGCGATATACGACAACCCGCCAACTGGACTCGTCATCTTATTCGACATGAAAGGCGTAAGTATAAGTTCATTATTTTGTCATGACTGGCGCAGTATCACATCCAAGTCTAACATGTGTTCTTAAAAATGGCGTGGTATATAATTTTACAAAGAATGACTGACGTCTCTCACGTTGCTTTTGTGTTCAGAGTTGTTCATTTTGCTGAGCTTGCAGGAACGTTCGCTCATGCCTTGGGCTTTTATTTGCCACACAGTATAAATAAATAAATAATTCCTGTCACAAAGTGTTTAATGTCTTCTGATATGGTTGGAAGCATTTACTTTATTTTTCATAAATTGCGATAACCCATTTCAGGTTGGTCTGATGCACTTGACCAGAATTCGCCTGAACATGGTGAGCGTCTTCTGCCACTACCTCCAAGACGGCCTGCCCGTGAAACTGAAAGAAGTGCACGTGTTGAACACGGCGTACTTCATCGACAAACTGATGGCCATATTGAAGCCGTTCTTGAAGAAGGAGCTCTACGAATTGGTGAGCGGTTGTTTCTGTACGAATTTCGTAAAGAATTTAAATGAATTTCGATCGGTTGCAGTTGCACTTTCACCGGCCCGAGACGGACATGGAGACGATTTACAAGACGGTGCTGGCGAAAGACTGCCTGCCGGAAAATTACGGCGGCGACTTGCCCAACAGTACAATTTTGCACCAGGAGAACATCGCCAAGTTGGCCGAAATGAAGTCGTTTTTTGACGCCGAAGAAAAACAAAGGAAAGACGTTAAATGATAAATATGTACGCGTTTTATTTTTTGTGTAGTTTTTTTATCATGATAAAAGTTTTGAAATGGTCGTGTTTTTTGGTACAACCGCAACTGCAGCTGCTACTGCAACAGCAGATCCAGTTACAGTTGCAACTACATCTACAGTTAAAACTACATTTACAACTGCTGCTACAAATAACAACTGCAACTTCATGGAAAAGTATGACTACAACAAAGGACAACTACAATCGTAACTGCAACTACATCTACAACTACAAAGACGGCTACGACTATAATCAAACTGAAATGACAACTACCACTAGCACTTCGACTGCAATTAAAACTACAACTATAACAACGACTACAACTAGAATTATCATCACAATTACAATCACGACTACAATGATAACTACAGCTACACATACATTACATTACAACTACTACCAGAACAATAACCACAACTACAATCACACAAACACAACTGCAACTACAAAACACAACTATGACTAAAGTTACAACTACAACAGCTAAATACGACCACAATTACTATCGCAGTCAGATTCACGAGCAACCACACATCCAATACGATAACTACTAGAAAAATTATAAGTGCAAGTACATACACAATCATAACTACATTGATAACTAAAACTACAGCTAGAACTACAATTACGACTACATAAACAATTGCTGCAACAATTTGAACTAAAATCACAAATACAATCACAATTACAGTGATAATTACTGTTAGGACAACTACACTTGCAACTACAATTACAGTATACGCACAGAACTGCTCCAATCACAACTACGACTAAAATTACAACTACAACTTACACTACCGATGCTACTCCAACTACGACCACAACTACAATAATTACAGTCACAACAACAAACAACCACACAACAAATACGATAAGTACAACTATAACTTGTAGATGCACCTACAGTTGCAGTTTGCATTTACATTTACAACTATATCTAACATTACAAGTGCAACTACGTCTACAACTTCCACACTTGCAATTGCAGGTATAGCTACTACTATTAATACAAGCACAACAGCAACTACGACTACAACTGAAAATACAATTATAAACAACTACAATTTCAACTAAGTACAACTACAGCGAAAATGCAATTAAATTATTTGTGAAACTGTCGCACAACTCCAGCTATTACAAGAACTACAACTGCTACACAAATACTACAACAAACAACCACAACAACAACAACCACAACTACCACAACTAAGCACAACGACAACTGTAAATACGACTACGAGTATAATTACAATTTCAACTACAAGCACAAGTGGAATTGCGATTAGAACTGCAACTGTAAGTGCAACTATAAAGATGGCTACATTCAATTACAAGAACAATCAGAACTAAAACTACAAGCGCATCAAAATCAATGACAACTACAACCACAATGACTATCACAACCACTACTATAATTACAGCAACAACTTTTAGAATTTTAGTTGTGCAACTACAAGCACAACTGCAATGCGATTGCAACTGCAATCAACTACAATTGTAATTTGTGTCTCAAATAGAATATGCAAATTTAATATTTTTAAAACTTATTATATTTTCTTAGGTCTCCTAAACTTGGAGACTTTTGTTGATTGTTTCACTTTTCTTTTTTTTCTTTTTTGAGATAGTCGTACTGATGAGGACCGATAACTCTGCAGTGGACGTAGACGATTATCGCAAATTTTAACAATTAAAAAATATGATTTTTACTTTGATGAAAAGTGAAATGGTAAACATAAATAAAATACGAACAAAAAAAAAACAACTACAATCAAAATTGAAGTTGATAACAGGTAAGGTTGTAAATGACACCTCAACGATATTAAAAAAGAAATAATTATAAAGATTTTTGTAGACGAGTTCTCTAAATCCATCATTATTTTTGTATTTTTATTTACATTACAAAAATGTGTGTAATTTTTGTATTTTTTGTAGTTTTTTTCATACTTCTTTGTATTGGGCAGGTTGGGTTGAATTGCGTCGTGTTATCTTTTCATTGCTGCATTGTTTCTAATTTTGGTTCTTTTGGTGCTTTGGTTAATTGTTTAGAATTTGTGTTTCTTTTGAGTTTCCTTTTCTTGCAGTTTCTTTAGTACTTTTTACGTTTGGTATAAGATATGTCATTTTTTATTGAACAAGAAGTTGTCCAAACCAACCCAACTCAACCCAACTCAACCCAACTCAACTCAACCCAACTCAACCCAACCCAACCCAAGACAACTTCTTGTTCAATAAAAAAATGATATATCTTGACAACAAGAAGTTGTCTTGGGTTGGGTTGAGTTGGGTTGAGTTGGGTTGGTTTGGATTGGTTGAAGAAGAACTTCTTCAACCCAACCCAACCCAACCCAAGACAACTTCTCGTTGTCATTTTTTATTGAACAAGAAGTTGTATTGGGTTGGGTTGGGTTGAGTTGGGTTGGTTTGGATTGGTTGAAGAAGCAATTCTTCATATCTTGGATTATCGAAGAAGACGAAGTAGAAGAACGAAGAACTGATAGAATACCATGAAATAGTGTAAGAAGAGAAGTAATAAGAAAAAAAGAATACGAAGAAGAGTAAAAATAATAAGAAAAAGACGAAGACTAATGCTTGCTTAGCTAGAATATGTGATGGAATTATTTGGCGATTGATCATGACCTCGCCCTGAATAAATGAGTCAACGAATTTCTTTTAATTTATATTTTATTTTTAATTTAGTTCAATTCTATGATCGATATTTTAAAAATCGTTACGTTTGATTAAAATGGTCTGACTGCACATCCGGGGAATACAATAGAAATAGAAATTTACGACCCACTAAAATTTTATCTATGTTATTCATCACTCAAATCATATCGTCTCATATTCTATTTGTATTTTTTTGCACTACATTTGTAATTATCAACAATTAATTAGTAATTAATAAAATAAAATAAAATAAAAATCTCTTTTGCAATTACATGAATATATTTATTCGCGACTGCTTCCACTGTCGCTCATAAACTTTCCAAATTAAATTTAATTATTACGTCATAAAATTTTGTGGTTGAGATAAATTGATTGACAATCGCGTAACACTATCTCAAACGCGATCACATCCAAAGTTTTGAGTGATCTTATTGTTTCATCGCGTTGTATGTACGTACTTCGCGTGACCTAAAATCCCAACGGATCTAGCTAGCGTCAAAATCACACCAGCACACTATCTACATACCTACTTCCTGCAACGCGGAGCTGCCCAATTTTTACCGCACTTGGCATTAGAAAGCGCTTTCTCCGACGCGATAGGTAAACGCACCGTGCACATTTTTACCAACATGTAGCACGTTTCCTTCTAATTCTATCGATATAACATTTTCGTTTGTAGTTACCTAACCACAATAAATCGCTTCCTGTGTCGTTAATAATTGGCGATAAATTCGTCGATTTGTAACGGTTCGTTGACATCACAAGAATGGAATTAGTATTTGTTAAAATTTCTAAATTATTTTTAAGAATTATTCAATTGGTATCTATGTTATTATCGAGGATAGAAAGTGCATTAATTGGAAGTAATTCGAAAATTAAAACGCAATCGAATTTTACCGAGAGCGTACGAGATGTTTAACGAGGATCACAAAAGAATCAAACAACAAAAATCTAAAATATTAAATTCGATGTAAATTTTCGAAATTGACTCAAACACAAATTCCCAATAAAATTTGCTAAATTGTCAAAAAAAAGAGTCTGCGACCAAATAGATCATTAACTGTAAAAATCTTTTCTCCCAAGTTTCTCCCCAGAAATAACCTGATTGTTAAAAAAATCAAATCGTGCACCATCGCCGGAAATCATCTCCACACACGTTTGTTTAAATCGAGTTATCCCCACTCGAAACTTTCGATTTCGTTGCTCTCTACACAGGTAAATATTTTAGAGTAGTCTTCGCGAACCCATCGCATATACAACTCGATCAGCTGAGAGTTTCGTGAATATCGGGGACACAACAGAAAGTCACTTTGGTCCTTGCAGTGCGCGCGTGCGTCGTCTTCGAACATGTCGGACATCATGAAAACGCAGCCGTTCCTCGAGGGTCTCAAACGGTACCCGGAGAATCGCGAGAAGGATTTAAATAAAATCAAAGTCTGGTGAGTGAAACCACCGATTGGCACGATTCGCGAAAAACGATATAAAATTTAAAAAAATTAAATTAAAACTTAATCGAAGAATTAAAATTTCCAAATTGTTTTTTTTTTTTTTAATTAAACCCCAACCCAACTCAAATTATTTCGTTATTTACAATAAATTGTGATGATATTTTATCAAACAATTAAAATAAATTCGATTGGGTTGGATTGAAAAAAATTGTTACGACAATGTTTGATAAAATAGTCCACCCAAAGTTACTAAACCCAACGCAATTAAAATCGGTTCGTTATTGACAACAAAATTTCATATTTTATGAAATTGCTCAACCCAAGCTAATTAGATTTAAGGAAATCAATTCGTTATTTGCAACAAAATGTTCGAAATATATAAAAAAAATAATGGATTGGGTTGGGTTGGGTTGGACGGAGTCAGGTTGGGTTGGGTTTGGTTGGGAATAAAAATTTTTGCACAATATTTTTAAATAAAATATGTTGAACTATTTTATTTAAAAATATTGTGCAAAAATTGTATTCCCAACCAAACCCAACCCAACTTGACTCTGTCCAACCCAACCCAAGCCAACCCAACCGAACCTAACCCAATTTGACAGAGTCAGGTTGGGTTGGGTTGTTTTTTTTTGACAATTTAGCAAATTTTATAATTCTATTTTCATTTTTCGTTTAGGAATTTTGAAACTTTTTACCGATATGTCTTTTGAATTTGAAAATTCACATCGAATTTAATATTTTAGTTTTTTGTTGGTTAATTCTTTTGCGATCCTCGTTAAACATCTCGTACACTCTCGGAAAAAATTTGAGCGGATTACGTTTTAATTTTCGAAACGAATTGGTTTGAAATGCAATTTTTGCACAATATTTTTAAATAAACTATGGTGAACTATAATGCATTAAGATCCAAAATTATTAATGGATTGGGTTGGGTTGTGTTTGGTTGGACAAAGTCAGGTTGGGTTGGGTTTGGTTGGGAATGCAATTTTTGCACAATATTTTTAAATAAAATAGTTCGCCATATTTTATTTAAAAATATTGTGCAAAAATTGTATTCCCAACCAAACCAACCCAACCGGACTCTGTCCAACCCAACTCAACCCGACCCAATTGGACAGAGTCAGGTTGGGTTGGGTTTGGTTGGAAATATAATTTTTGCACAATATTTTTAAATAAAATAGTTCACCATATTTTCATTGAATCATTCAAAATCGAAAATAACGTTATAAGTTATAAAAAAATAGAAAAAGGCGAAAATTAATCGTGAAAATCATAGCACTGTAGTTCCTGAAAAACTGAATATTTGTTAAAAACTTGAAAATACGAAAATGAAAATGAAAAGCCGAAAGAAAATCGCTAAAATATGGTGAACTATTTCATTTTAAAATATTGTGCAAAAATTGTATTCCCAACCAAACCCAACCCAACCTGGCTCTGTCCAACCCAACCCAATTGGACAGAGTCAGGTTGGGTTGGGTTTGGTTGGGAATGCAATTTTTGCACAATATTTTTAAATAGAATAGTTCACTATACTTTATTTAAAAATATTGTGCAAAAATTGCATTCCCAACCAAACGCAACCCAACCTGATCCTATCCAACCCAACCCAATTGGACAGAGTCAGGTTGGGTTGGGTTTGGTTGGGAATACAATTTTTGCACAATATTTTTAAATAAAGTATAGTGAACTATTCTATTTAAAAATATTGTGCAAAAATTGCATTCCCAACCAAACCCAAAATTGTATTCCCAACCAAACCCAACCCAACCTGACTCTGTCTAACCCAACCCAACCCAACCTAATCCATTAATGATTTTGGATCTGAAAACGCATTTGGTTAATGGATTGAGTTGGGTTGGGTTGGGTTGGATAGGATCAGGTTGGGTTGGGTTTGGTTGGGAATACAATTTTTGCACAATATTTTAAAAAAAAATATGGTGAACTGTTGGATTGGGTTGGGTTGGGTTGGGTTTGGTTGGGAATACAATTTTTGCACAATATTTTTAAATAAAATATGTTGAACTATCCAACCAAACCCAACCCAACCTGACTCTGTCCAACCCAACCCAACCCAATCCATTAATGATTTTGGATCTTAAAATCCATTCGGGTAATGGATTGGGTTGGGTTGGGTTGGGTTGGGTGGGACAGAGTCAGGTTGGGTTGGGTTTGGTTGGGAATACAATTTTTGCACAATATTTTTAAATAAACTAGTTAACCATATTTTATTTAAACCCAACCCAACCTGACTCTGTCGAACCCAACCCAACCTGACTCTGTCCAACCCAACCCAACCCAACCCAATCCATTAACCGAATTCATTTTAAGATCCAATCATTGATTTTTACACAATTTTAATACTAATTAATTGTTCAATAAATAAATTGATTTTTTGATTTTCGCGCTCTGTTTTACCGGCCAGGGCTCCCCTTTACCGACACGATCTTGAATTCTGTCTCAAAGGTACGACGACACTAACTTACAAAGCTGCCTTGGATGTGCACCCTGTTTTATTTTTACGATAATTCGTCGACTTCGACTAGTGATTCTTAATTAAATCCAAGTTAGAGAGTTGAGCGAAAAATGTGTGCAAAATCGTGAATCGTTTTATTGTTAGTGATGATCATTTCATTTTATCTTTTTGTTCATTTTCGTCTTCGATTGTCCCACATCAATTATTTGTATTAGTTGTTTGTATTTTATTTTCGTTTTTTTTTAATTATAATTAGCTTTGTCTTTACGAATTGTTTTCATTTATTTTCTTTATTATTTATCATTTCTTTCTTATTTTCTTTACATTTTAATGAATGCACAGCGAATAGAGGAAAGTTTGACAAATCTACTACACAAATCTAATTCAAAATCGTCATTATTATGATTTTTTTCTCCGACGTATCTGAAATAAAATCTGAGTGGTCTGTCCGAGATTTGAACCTGTAACGTTTGGGTTACTAACCAATGGGATATACTACTGGACTAATAGCACCACAAATATTTTAATTACATCAAGTGTCAATGAATTGGTGCTGACCTATTGACCAATGGATTTTAACACATTGATTATTACGAAACTATTTATACTACAAACGAATAATCAACAATTGAAATCAACATACAATATAATTTTTTGCCGCCTAGTAAATTTCCCAACGTAACATCGTAAACAAACATTCCAATCGTTTCCTTGCCGCAACTTCGTTTCCTTTCACGGTGCGCATCTAGGTTAATCAAACAAGTGTTGTGTGTTAAGAAATATCCAATTTATGCGGTACTTGCTATTTATGGTAATTTATGTGGCGATTTTTAGCAATCGATTGCAACCGACGGATTTATTGCGCGGGTTATATAATTCATATAAATTACATTATGAACAAAAACGAGAAATCAAAATCACTATAGGCGTCCCGAGAAAGTTGCGTAACGGACGGGTTTGTCCCGTTGTTTACCGACCTCGTGAAAACCGCAAAGTGGTTCAAGTTTAAGGTGGGTCCACCATCCATCGACGAATAATCGCAATTCGAAATAAAATCGCAAAAAATGGAAAGGTGGTGAAATGCGACGCGTTCCAGATGACGCATTGTTGCAATACATTGTTACAAATATTGGAGAAAGTGTCTAAGTGGTAAAAAATAAACAAAAGTGTCACAAAAAAGGCAAATTTGTTTAAAATCTAGAACTGAAAAATTGTGCGAAATTAATTAAAATTCAACAAACGCCATCGTTTAAAATAATAAAATGTTACGAAAAGAAAAATGTCGAAATTTTTGGTAAAAAAGCGAAGTTGTAAATTCAAAAGTCGTAAATTGTAAAAATATATAAAAAAAGAAATTGCAATATAATCAACGCCGTGGAATATGTAAAAGTCGTCGCCTCTCAGGTTGGGATCTTAATTGTCCGCTTTACATATTTCCATGAAACGTCGTAAATCACTTCTGATTGTTGCGAAACGTTTTAGCCCAACTGCATTTTATCATCACTTACCCTCAATTATTTTTTTTTGTTAAGACAAAATTTTAGTCCACTTTGTAAAAACATCAAACTCGATCAAAAATGCGAATTGACGGAGTCGCAGAATATTAGAAACGTTATTTATGGACGACGACTTATACTCTCGTCAATGAAAAAAAACTTTCCCCGTATGGTGTACGGAGAAAGTAATAACACAATGAGAACTATTTAAACGAACGAGTTTCGTAAAAATAGAAATTGCGGCAGTTACGACAAAGTTACTCAACAGGGGGCGGGGGGGGGGGGGGACGAAGACTGGATTTTGTTACAGCGAAAGCGAATTTTTCAAATTTTACGTCACATCAAATAGAAGAATAAAAGAAAACTTGGATTTTCTACTGGAAAACTATTCCTATTGGATAATCGCCATGAATGGGCGATTTACTGAAGATTTCGAACGAGAATGAAACACGTGTACCGGTCTCTTAATACATACGACCAAGTTGTTTAAAATTTATTGCATGATTAACATCAATGTGTAAAATGAATGGAAAAAGAAATTCAACGAATTTAGTTTGATCAGAAGTCAGAAATCAGACGAAACAAAAAATGTATTCAAGAGGAATTTAAGTCCGCTGTATTTAATGATTTGGTTCCAAGAGGAATTTAAGTCAAGTCAGAAAAGTCTACGTGTTCTGAGATAATATCAGGAGCAATTCTTGTGTTTTCTTAGAGAAGCATAGGGAGCTCGGAACAAAGGTATGGAAGATATCTCCAAGATTTCTTCAGTAAATGTTCCCGAAGAAATGATATACAAGACATCTTTGAAAAAGAAAAATTAAGAGATTCCCAAGTCTGCTGAACAAACCCAACTTTGACGTTTACAAGTACAGTAGATACGAAAATTATGCTAAACCCCAAAAGATGGGAGGGGTAGACTAAGCAACCCCAGAGGAACATGAACAGGAACAGGACACTATGAGAAAAGATGAAGAGTGTAATTATGCAAAACCCCAAAAGATGGGAGGGGTAGACTAAGAAACCCGAGAGGAACAGGAACAGAACACTATGAGAAGAGAGGAAGAGTGTAAATGTCAAAGACAGGAAAAAAAAAAAAACCAAGAATGCAGCCAGAAAAGCAAATCAAGTTAACCACTTGGAACCCAAAAGGCACTTCCGAAAAAGGAGCAATTCGCAATGGATTGGAACGTTCGAGTTGCCTAATTGGTGACGCCTTGTTCGGGTTGGGTTTGGAATCCGTAGTGAAGACTTTCCTTGGATTTGTTCCTGTTGGCCTTTTGGTTTGTATAGAAACCTTGCCACCCGTATGGAACCTGATCGTAGACATCGTGACCCATGATCACTACTAGTTTATGTTGAGTTTGAGCACCGTGGTTATGGCCATCTTGATGTGTTGACCACGTCATGTTTGTTGTGGGTTTGAAATCCGTTGTTAAAAGTTTGATTGGACGATTGGCTGACGTTTTGGTTAACATTGAAACCATGCCAACCAGGTTATAGACAATTGGATTACAATGGTGTGATCGGTGACCAACTTTTATTATCATTTGAGTTCGCTTGCTTTTATTATCCGTGGTTCTGGTGAAGATTTTCATGACTATTTTGGGTTGGGTTGGGTTGGGTTGGGGTGGGTTGATTGGCATTCATACCAATCCAGCCAAATTGAGTGCGATGGTTTCCGTTTCCATGGAAATCGCCGTTGGGTTGGGTTGGGTTTTTCGAGCCCAAGTTGGTGTTTTGGTTCAAATTCTGGTTCTCATTGAAACCTTGCCACCCATATTGAGTTGGGTCGATTCTGACTGAAACCATGTTGAGTTTCCCTCGGGGTAGTCGTGTTCAAACCCAATTGTTGGTCACTTTGGCCCACACACCATCATTAAGGCCAATCGTACCACATTTGGTGCGCAGACTTTGATGTCTGGATTAAAGACGGTCTTTGGTCAGCAATTTAAAATTTCAGCGATCAGTCGGATGAGGGTACGATACCCAACCCAACCCAACCCAACATTGTCGACGTAATCAAAAAATGTAATAGGTGGATAGATAATCAAAACAAATTATGTCAAAGTGGTGTTCATTTGACAAACGAGGAAAAATACTAAAACAAAAAAAAATATTTACAGAAACGAACTGAACAAAGAATCCAACGTTAACACAAAAGAATAAGAAAAGGGCGATTTCGAAGGAAATTGTCTTACGATTGCAAAATTTTGATAATAAAAATACTAAAACAAAAAAAAATATTTACAGAAACGAACTGAACAAAGAATCCAACGTTAACACAAAGATAAGAAAAGGGCGATTTCGAAGGAAATTGTCTTACGATTGCAAAATTTTGATAGTCTACAAAATCAGTCAAAATTAAGAAATAACTCATAAATATCACTAAATTGAATAAAAATGTCAAAAGAAAAAACCTACAAATTGTTACGTGCAAGGAAAATAATGAAATGGTTAGAAACGCAAAAAAAAAACGATCCCAAGGACCAATCAATATTCTCGAAATTGCCAAATACGGTAAGAGAAAAAAAATGTGACATTTACTCTGTTGACGTTGACAAAAATTTGGATTAATTTAAAAAAATGCAAAAAATCTAAAGTCAAAATTATGACTACGAACAGCACACTAATAAAATTGCAAAGAAAATAAAAAGTATGAAAAATATTATGGAAATTTAAAAAAAAATCGCTTTAGGAAAAAATCTTAAATTATGAAGAACAAAATTTACATAGTTTATGTAAATAAATTGAATTGCAAATCTTGTCAATTATGACAGATAATTAATATAAAATATGGTCAAAAAATTGAGAGAATTGATAAAAGTGGTAGGTGACCTGTGTTGGGTTGGGTTGGATTGGGTTGGGTTAGGTTGGGTTGGGTTGGGCTGGGTTGTGCATAAGTTAGTTTGTTGTGAATGTTGACGATTATATTCGTCATCGTTGCGTTTCTGGCGACTTTGCTGATTATTCTGCGACCTCGGCTAGCTGACCATCGATTTGTCCCAAGATTTGGATTTGGTCGCTCCCACGACAACACATTTTACCTTCATCTTCACAAATTGATTATCAACTTTTACACTACAATCCAAATACTTGTAATACATGGAAAACAAGTCCATTGTGAAGCTTCGGACATCGAACCCAGTCGATGGTGATATTAATGGGACGAAAATTGTCCAAGGTGATTATTTACTTTTGATTAGGACTTTTGAAAATCCACCTAATTTATCGCTGATTGAATTCCGGACTGGAAGCAACAATAGAAAGTTAACTCGAATAGGAGGGATCGAAGATATGTTGGCAAAAATGCCATTTTTTTTCAAATAAACAAAGATAAAATATAAGAAGAAACATTGGATGGATGATGAATGTAAAACCCAATTGCATGAGAAAGCAATGCTAAGGTAAAATATGTAAAGGGAGACGAAAGAAGACAAAAAGGGGCAAAGGGTAAGACAGATGTGCAGAGCTTGGAAAATGAAAGTTATGAAGCAAAAGCAGAAATGATAACGAAGGAGATCAAGATAAAAGTTCAAGCCAAGAACCATAACAAATACCCTATGACCTACATACGGTGAACTACTTTATGAAATATCTAAAAATAAATTCATTGATAAAGTTATTAAGCTGTAATTATAAACGTTATTAACCCTGTAATGGTTTCAAACTCTTTTTCAAAAAAAATCAAATTCCTTTATGATTTATTGTATTTTACAAATTTTTGTGTTTTTATTTAGGATGTCCACGCAACCCCACCTCCCGGAAATATCGGACGAATACATCTATTTATTCCTGCACGCCTGCTTCTATTCCCAAGACAAGACCAAGCACACGATCGAAACCTACTTCACGGTGCGATCCAACAACCCGGCGTTGTTTTCCGACAGAGACGTCAACTGTCCCAGGATGCAGGTCATGATCAAATTGGCGTAAGTGACTCGCAAATATTTTTCATCAGTCAACCAGACCTTTACGTCATTTGACGTTCTTTTTATCGCGATCGGCGAAGTCGGGGTCCATGTAGAAAGCGTACGGTTTGCTCCGGTTCGGGCCGTCATTACCGTTTTCGAACCCTGCAATCGGATTCGTTTAGTCGGAATCGTCGTCTATGCACATTTTACCTGACGACCGGCGAGGTAAGCAAAAAATCGCCGGCGCTGATTGGGTGCGCTGCGTTTTGACGAATTCCCGTGCGCAGCCGTCGTGCCAGCCTGGACACGTTATCGCGTCGACGGCGCTCCCGTTGGCCAGTTTGCCCGAGTTGCCTTTATCGCACTTGGGTTTGTTTTTGTCGAAGCGGGGGCTCTGGTATTTCGGATCGGTGTCCGGGCGCACGTTGCTCGATCGTGGTGGGGCGGGTTTGCACTTTTTCTTACCTATTTCGCGACAAACAATTGGTTATGATCAAACAATGAATCTGTGTGTACGAATTACAATGCTTTGTATATTTTTAAAATTTTTTGTGCCAATTTTCACTTCCCAATCAAAACTCGTTTGAAATTTTAACGACTTTAACTTCTGTATGAACATATTTTCGATAAAATTAATGAAAATTAACCAAACACGATTAAAAAAAAATAAATAGTAATGATCAAAAAAAAAATCAAAACGTTTTTGAAAAATTACCCGAGGTAATAGCAACGGGCTTCCAATCGGTGTGCACGCCGACCTTGCAACTGTCCTTCTTAGCCACGGGCTTGTCTCTGTCCGCCTGATCCTTAGCCTTTTTTTCTTTCCGTTTGACGCAGCCGTCCTTCGCCTTGCAAGTGTTGATCGAACATTCCTTAGATTTCTTCTTCTTCTTCTTCATGCACATCTTTTCCAACTTCGCCTTCTTTTCTTCCAAATCTTTTTTGCTCTTGATCGGCTTGGCGGCCGCCTTCGGGGGCTTGGGTGCGCTGGGCGGTTCGGGTTCTGGCTGTTTCGGAAGGTTCGTCTTCACGCAAACCGGCCTGCAGCAGGGCATCTTCCGCTCGCACTTCTTCTGCATGCATTTGTTGCCACAAGCTGATACGATCGAATCGTTGGATTAATGAAAATCGAAAAATATTTTTCAAAAATTTTAAATACAAAAAACTGAATTAAATACTATACGTAGAAATGTCAGTAAACGTCAACCGTCAAAGACCACATAGTCTATTAACTTGAATCTAAAAAAAAACATACGTCAATGTGCTTAACACTGAGGTAACTGTTAATTATTAACTGTCGCGTATGATACTTTTGAGTATCAAACATAACTGTGAATTATGTACAGTAACTTCAACTGTCAATGTCAAGTTTAAGCCTTAATTGTCCGAGCTATGAACATCGAGAACATAGAGAACAGTGAACGAGAACAATGACTCTCCTGAATGTAAATGTCAATTGTAAACGTCAAGTGTCAACGTCAACTGCTAACGTCAACTGTCAACATCATCAACGAACTGCAACTGTGAAGTTCAACGTAGACGTCAGTTCTCAATTTCACTTGTTAACGTCAATTACTGTCACGTATGGTACTTTTGAGTATCAAACATAACTGTGAATTATGTACAGTAACTTCAACTGTCAATGTCAAGTTTAAGCCTTAATTGTCTGAGCTATGAACATCGAGAACGTAGAGAACAGTGAACGAGAACAATGACTCTCCTGAATGTAAATGTCAATTGTAAACGTCAACTGTCAACGTCAACTGCTAACGTCAACGGTCAACATCATCAACGAACTGCAACTGTGAAGTTCAACGTAGACGTCAGTTCTCAATTTCACTTGTTAACGTCAATTACTGTCACGTATGGTACTTTTAAGTGTCAAACATAACTGTGAATTATGTACAGCAACTTCAACTGTCAATGTCAAGTTTAAGCCTTAATTGTCTGAGCTATGAGCATCGAGAACGTAGAGAACAGTGAACGAGAACAATGACTCTCCTGAATGTAAATGTCAATTGTAAACGTCAACTGTTAACGTCAACTGCTAACGTCAACTGTCAACATCATCAACGAACTGCAACTGTGACGTTCAACGTAGACGTCAGTTCTCAATTTCACTTGTTAACGTCAATTACTGTCACGTATGGTACTTTTGAGTATCAAACATAACTGTGAATTATGTACAGTAACTTCAACTGTCAATGTCAAGTTTAATCCTTAATTGTCTGAACTCTGAACATCGAGAACATAGAGAACAGTGAACGAGAACAATGACTCTCCTGAATGTAAATGTCAATTGTAAACGTCAACTGTCAATGGCAACTGCTATCGTCAGCGGTCAACATCATCAACGAACTGTAACTTTGAAGTTCAACGTAGACGTCAGTTCTCAATTTCACTTGTTAACGTCAATTACTGTCACGTATGGTACTTTTGATTATCAAACATAACTGTGAATTATGTACAGTAACTTCAACTGTCAATGTCAAGTTTAATCCTTAATTGTCTGAGCTATGAACATCGAGAACATAGAAAACAGTGAACGAGAACAATGACTCTCCGGAATGTAAATGTCAATTGTAAACGTCAACTGTCAACGTCAACTGCTAACGTCAACGATCAACATCATCAACGAACTGCAACTGTGAAGTTCAACGTAGACGTCAGTTCTCAATTTCACTTGTTAACGTCAATTACTGTCACGTATGGTACTTTTGAGTATCAAACATAACTGTGAATTATGTACAGCAACTTCAACTGTCAATGTCAAGTTTAAGCCTTAATTGTCTGAGCTATGAACATCGAGAACGTAGAGAACAGTGAACGAGAACAATGACTCTCCTGAATGTAAATGTCAATTGTAAACGTCAACTGTCAACGTCAACTGCTAACGTCAACGATCAACATCATCAACGAACTGCAACTATGAAGTTCAACGTAGACGTCAGTTCTCAATTTCACTTGTTAACGTCAATTTTTAATATCAGCCATGAACACAAACACTTAACTCAACATCAAAGGTGTGTTCACAGTCTAATTTCGCTGTTTACATTTACATTTACAAAACAGCTGTTCTGAACCCGAACTTTAAAATCAACTACTCTGAACATGTTGAGCATCAAGAGTAATATTGAAATATAAAGTTCATACGAACTCTGAACATAAATAGTTAACAAATCACTAAGCTAGTTAACCATATTGTGAACTGTCAACTGTGACACGTTCACAGTTGACAGTTCACAAGTCTCATCGTTGGAGTTTGTGATTTATGTTGATAATTATGTTCGAAATTATATTTGTCAACTGCGAACATCAATTATATAGCAGCGTCACCTCTGAACGTTTACTGTGAACGCCAACTGTCAACGTCAACTGTGAATGTGAACTCATCTTGGCGTTAACCCTAACTGACAATAGTGAAATTACTGTAAAAGTTAATTGTGAACATTAATTCAGAATTATTACTGTTAACGAGATCTACATAAAGTCAAGTCAAGTCAAATCAAGATCAATAGTCAACATTGTGAACGTTATTCTGTTGTTAATAGTGACCCAAGGATGATGTCACAAGTAACGTTACCAGTTAACGTTCACAATCACAGTTATATTTGACTTTGACAGTTGTCTAATGCGTGTCATTATTCACTGAGCCGTAACTGTGAAACGTCAATTTTAATTGTGAATTGCAATTCTGACGTAAATTGTCAACGTAAATTGTCAACGTCAACGTCAACGTCAACTGTGAACATCAACTGTGAACATCAACTGTGAACGTCTACGTGAACGCGATTAACACTGAAGGTAACGGTGAAACAACTAAAATAAAATAAAAATCGTTAAAGAGAAAATCAACCCAACCCAACGCAACCCAACAAACGAAACGAAACGAAAATGACGAAAAATAACAGAAGCAATCAAAACCAAAAGAAAAAAAACAAACGTAGCAAAACGAAATTTACGGAAATAATAACGAAATGCAAATCGTTGACAGTTGACGTTGATGGTAACGTCAACTGTCAACGTCAATTATGAATAAATCAACTGGTAACGATCATAATCAAATATCAGTAGCAACTGCCAACGCAATGCCTATCAAATATCTTCACAAGTGACTTTCATTGTTACGTTCATAATTGACGTTAACATTTTTTGAAGCTCGGAGGTGACGAGTCACTGAGAACAAGCAATTGTCAACATCAATTAAGATTCAGGTCAACATTAATTGTGAACGTTTGTCAACTGTCAACGTCAATTACCATTAACTGAACGATCAACAATCATTATCAAATATCAGGACAAATACTAATACAATGCCCATCAAATATGTTAACGAGTGACTTTCATTGTTGAAATTGGCTGGTGACTTACCTAATCTGACAGTTGACTTTGACAGTTGACAGTTGACTCAGTGACCCGAGAACAAACAATTGTCAACGTCAACTGAGAACGTTAATATTTGTAAATGTCACTTGTGAACGTAACATTTAAACGATAATTGAAGATCAACGTTAATTGTGAACGTTTACTGAAAACTTCTTTTAAGTCTATCAACACCAACGTTGACGATGGTAACAACAACTGTCAATGTCAATTATCATTAATTCAATTGGTAACAATCATTTTTAAATATCACAAGTGACTTTCAAAATCACGTTCATAGTTGACGTTAATAAAGTTCGCAGGTGACTTTCCCAATCTGACAGTTGATTTTGTCATCGAGAACAAACAATTGTTAACGTCAACTGAGAATGTGAACATTTGTACGTTCTTGGTTGACGTTAACAACTTTGAAGCTCGCTGGCGACTTTCCTAATTTGATGAAACTGTGAAATTCACAGTCGACATTAGTAGTTGATTGGTTCAATGACCTACGATAGTCAACTGTTAAATGACAATGTGTGAATGTCATTCGTAAACGTCAACGATAACGTTATCTGTCGACGTAAATTATTGACTGACAACGTAACGTTCATAAAATATACGAATGAAACCTCGTACATAAAGAGACCGGTTTTGGTGGTACGGGCTTGGGTTCAGCTGGAAATTTCGGTTTGGGACACTTTGGACAAGGAACCGGTCTCTTCGGTAACGGCTTGCAGCAATTTGGTGGGGGTGCTTTGGCATCAACGCATTTTTTCTGTTCCTTGCCGCACTTCTTGGCCTTGCAAGGCGACGGTTTCGCTGAAAAGTTTTTTGTTTCTTTTGTCCATCATTTTGAGTTTTGAAGTACTTACGTTTAGGTTTAGGTGGTATGTCCAAAATTTCGTATTTTTTACAAATGGTGCACTCCACGTCCGGCATTTTCTGTCTTTTCTTGTAGCAACAGCTCCGCTGACTCTCGCAGGGTTCCTTGGCCTTCGACACCTCCACCTCGCAGATCTTCTCCTTTTTGGGCGGACACGCCGCCTTCGTCGGGGGACATTCCTTCTCCTCCCTTTTCACCTCGGCCTTTTCGCACTTCTTCTCCTCTTTCTTCTTCTTCCGATCGCCGCACTTGGATCCTTCCTCCTGCGGGAATTTCGTGTATTCGCAGTCGTGTTTCGAATCGTCTTGCGCCAAAACGTCGAAGATCTCCGTCGGCTCACGGATATCGTCGCTCTTATCGGGTTCTTTGATCGAGTGGATTTTTTCCGGATCCTTGAACTCGACCGTGGATCGCGGATCTATCTTTTCGACGGAGACGATTGGGTCTTTTTTGATGCGCATTGCTTCGTCGAGCAATTTTGCGAAATCGTACGAAGGGGCGTAGCTGGCAGCGAAATCGCTGGCGATCTTCCTAAAATGTCTGTCGCGTTTTTGGGCTTTGCTCGCCGATTTGGATTGGAAGAGTTTCTCCTTCGGTGGTTTATCTGCAGGGAGCGACGACTTCTTGCACTTTTTGGGCGTCACGTCCACTTTGATGGACTTGACGCATTGTTCTTCTTTTTTGCTTATGATCTCTTCGGGGACGTCGACCTTGCATCCGGCGTCGTCGGCCACATATTCAGGTTTGCATTTCGACTTCTTCAATTTCTTCGGCGCCTTTTCGCATCGGAACGTCAATAGAATTTTGTTGTCGTCGTCCGGCGCGACGCCAGAGTACGTATCGTCCAATTTGCATCCGGCGAAGGTGTCGTCTTTTTGGCATTTAGCGCCCCGCTGCTTTTTTTTGACATTTGCTTTATCTCGTTCTTGTTCTTGTTCCAACTTTTCGTCCAGCTTCTCGGGCATCTCTTTGCACAAACGGTCCTCGACGAATTTTCCTTCTCCGCTCAGCGACTTCTTCGCTTCGTTCTCCACTTCGAATTCCTCCGAGAATTCCTTCATGTCTTTGATCTGCTCTTTGAAGTCCTTCTTGACCTCCACTGGTTTTTCCTCAACGGCCGTTTGGAATTCTAAAGTCTCGAGTGGTTTGATCTCGCAGGGTTTTTCGTAAGTTTTGATTTCGCGTTCGACCGGTTTTTGGGGTTTGCTGGTATACGATTTGAAAAAATTTAAAATCTTGTCGATCAGGCTGCTGTAGTTCCTGGTCTGCGTGTATTTGCGATACTTGAGGCCGGTTTTGTACGTGACGGTCGATCGAGCGAGCTTGAGGTTGGCGGCGGAGCCGGTCTTCGATTGGTATTTTTTGAAAATATCGGATTCGCCGTTCTTCCTCAAGTTCCAAAGGGCAATGTTGGGCAAGATCCGATCGTTGTGCGGATTCAACGACGAGATCATCGCTAGATTCGGCGTTGTTGACGACGTTCCGAATTTCACGCGACATCTTCCGCTGTCTTGGCTGTGGCTGTGGATCGTGAAAGGTGTCCGTATATCTTTGGCGTTCAGGTGGGGAAAAATCTGCAAGAGCAACCTGATCAATCCGACGACGAGTTTAGACTGTTTGACTTACGTTTGGACGAATCACTGGAATTTTTCGCAAGTATTTGAAACTCATGGTAAATTTTGACTTACATCGCCGAAAATGTCAAGTTGATTTTGAAACTTGGCGTCGTTTCAAAGCCAACTGGACCCATTGGTGAAAATGAATCAATGAACGAAAATTCTGCATACTTTATTACCAATTCGATATTGACATTACATGTTTGTCTTCTTCACCATCTCGTCGTTTTTCATCAACCCAACCCAACCCAACCCAACCCAACCCAACCTGATGGGGATTACTTGCAAGGATTTCGACGTTTCTTGTCGCAAGGATTCCTCGGCGTTTTTTTGACGTGTGTGACTATCGGTTTCTTTTTCTTAGGCGCGCATGGATCTCCCCTTGACACGTCGCATGGGTTGTGCTTCTTATTGAGCGGAATCGCAAGGGAAATCAATCGATATTGCGTTGCCTAAAAATTTGAAATTAATCACGAAATCTATGTGAAAAGGCTTCCCACTTACTCTGGGAGATATGACAGGAAAGAGTTTTAAAAGTTGCAAAGTCATTGTGAATTTTCCCAAATTGGTTGTCAAAATTTGATTTAAATTCATGGCTCACTAACTTCGACTTGAAATTGTCGAAAAAACAAGTTGAAGGGTTTGGGTGAGGGAGATAGAGGTAAGATAGGTAATTGATAGACAAGGAGGGGAAGCAACGAGGATGTGTTGGAGACAACGTGGAAGGAAATTGCAAGAGGATAGAAGCATAGGGCAACGAGTCGTACGTAAAGGAAACTGGTGGAAGTAAAAAAGATTTATGCATAAGGCCTCTTCATTTCGAATCGTTCCATCTTTTTTGATTTTTTTTGGGGAAATGTTTCTTCTTCTTCATTGGTCGCCCTGATCAGTCTTCCTTGCATGGATTGTTATGGACGAATTATTTTAATAACCTTAGACAAATTGGTGCCACGTCGACGTCGTTGTATGGATGGAACCGATTGTCCTTAGCAGAAATTTGTGTTCTTCTTGTATTTCGTTTGAGTGCATGATCGTTTTCAATCGTCTTTGGATCTCTTCTTATCAGAAGAAGGATAATGTTTCTTCTTGTAAGATGCCGTTCAACTTCGGCCCATCTCAACCCAACCCAATCCAGCGAAACCCAACCTATCCCAACCCAACTTATCCGATCCTAACCCAAACCCAATCCAAATTATCCCAACCCATCCGATCCCAACCCAACCCAACCCAACTCAACCCAACCCGGCCTCCTCTTAGATCGCAAACATTGTTTTTAGTGAATGGGTCCTTGTGTTTCCACATGCTTTTGTGGGAAGGAGGGTAATTCTTCTTCTTTTCATAAGAATTGTCGTTCTACCTAGCGGTGTGACCCAACCAAACCCAACTGAATCCATCCCAGATTTTTCTTAACTCATTGATATTTTGTTTGGTGAACGGACGTTGCTGGAAATTGGCGGAAAGAGTGCAAGTGCGTCTGTACTGGGAACAGACGGGGTGACAGGTGTTGATCCAAGGCACCCGAGTCAATTGGCGATTCCACTGAGGTTAAGGTTATCACTCGGCAAGTTTATGTTCAATACAAGTGCAAACCTAATGATGTATTATTACAATGGGGACTTGGATTTTTGTTCTTGGAATTGTTTTCTGCGAATAATTTCTGAAATAAAAGCCTAGTCCGATTCGACCCAATCCAGCCTAAAATAATTAAGTGTTGCAGTGCACACAATTAGCAGCCTAGTAAACCTAATGAAATAAAACATCAAGCACTTAGGTGAAGGTTGTGTGTTAGGTTGTGTTGGAATTTTCTGCAAACAATTGGCAGCCCAATTTAATCCACCACAACCTAAAGCACTTTTTTTAAGTGTAGCTCCTTTTGTGATATTCTACAAAGAATTGTCAGCCTAAGCCTTAAGTTGTTTTGGGATATTCTGAGAATAATTGCCTAACCTACAACAAATATGTACATTTGATTTTTTATCGGTCTTTTCTCAACTTTTTTAGACTGTCTTAGGTTGGACGATTTATGTTATGTTATGCTGTTTGTGTTATTTTGCAAATTGGGTTGGATTGGGTTGGGTTGGGTCGGGTTGGGTTGGACAGTGCTTGAATCCCAACCTAATCCATTTAGGTTTAACTTATAGCAATTGGGTTGGGCTGAAATGCAGTTCTTGGAATCGTTTAAAGTGTGGTCTTAGGTTGGGTTGGGATAGTCTGTAAGGAATTGGCAATGTGTACTAACCCAACTCAACCCAACGTAACCTAAACTACAACCATTGGGTAAAGCAATTTAATGTTATTATAATGGGATCGTAGATCTCCATCCTCGAAATTGTTCACACTTAGCCCTTAGGTTGGATGATTTATTCACCAAACCCAACCCACAACGATTGAGTGTATTTAATTTTTTTGTAATGGGGTCTTCGATTTTAATCCTTGAAGTCTTAGTCTTAGTGTTAGGTTGAACGATTTATTTTATGTTGTTTTGAATTTTTTTTGCAAACAACTGGCGGTGATTAAACCCCAACCATATCAATTGGGTTGGGTTAGGTTAGGTTGGGTTGGGTTGGGTTGGAATACAGTGCTTGGAATTGTCAATAATGTGAAATCAGGTTGTCTTGGAATTGTCTTAAAGTACAACTATACGCGACCCATTTTTTTAATCCTTGAAATGAAATCCTGGTTTTAATCCTCGAAATTGCTGTCTTACGTTGAATTATTTATTAGGTTGGAGTTTTTTAAGTCTAGACTAACTCAACGTGGCCCAACGTGGACCAAGTGTTTTAATCCTGCAATTGTTTACCCTTTTTGACGATTTATATTACGTTGTGTTGGATTTTTTCGCAAAGTGCAGTGCTTAACATCTACCTAATCCAATGCAACCTAAATAGATTGGGTTGGGTTGGGTTGGGTTGGTTTGGGTTGGGTTGGGTTGGGACTCGTTTGAAAATATGGACCCAACCCAAGGGTCCATATTTTCAAACGAGCCGTCGTTCTACTTAATGCTGGGATCTAATTTTTTCTTCGACGTAGTTTTTATGAATCTATCAATGCACTCTTAACCATATTTAAAAATCTTGCTTCTATTTTCTCTTTCCATCGTTCCATCGTTACAACCTTCATGGAGTTTATTTGAAAAAAAAAATTCATGGAATTTCACCTCCTTGCAATCGACTTCAATGTTTAAAAAAAATGTAAGACTTGGAAAGCGATACTTACTGATAAACAAAATTATTAGAAAATACATAAAATGAACGATTTTTGTAGCACAGTAAATATTTATTATGACATTACAAGTCAAATAAGTATACAGACGACATGGCGACGTGTAACATTTTTATTCGCATGAATCTTCTTTCTTTTTCTTGCATGGATCGTCTTTCTTCTTCTTGCAGGGATCTGACTTCTTCTTCTTGCAAGGGTCTTCCTTCTTTTTACCGCACGGGTCTTTCTTCTTCTTGGCGCAGGAATCCTTCTTCTTCTTGGCGCAGGAATCCTTCTTCTTCTTGGCGCAGGGGTCCTTCTTCTTTTTGCCACCGTTGTCGCCGCACGGACCCTTCTCCTTCTTCTTGGCACAAGGATCCTTTTTCTTAGCGCAGGGGTCCTTCTTTTTGCCGCCCTTGTCACCGCACGGGTCCTTCTTCTTCTTGGCGCAGGGATCCTTCTTTTTCTTCTTTTTGGCGCACGGGTCGTCGCCGCCGGTTTTTGATTTTTTCTTGCCTTTCGCGCCCTTCTTGCCTTTGCATTCGTCTTTGATGAGGTCGCACGGCGGGCTTTCCTTTTTCTTCTTCTTGCAGAGCTTCGGGGCGTGCGCCGGTCGTTGGTCGCCAATGAATCGGCGATATTTACGACCGGTTGTGTAACCGATTTTGGTGGATTTACTGGGAGCTTCGACGGTCGTTTGGGCGATTTCGGCGACTTCGGCGTAACGCGCGCATTTTTCCAATAAATTGGTTTCGTGGGGTTGTTGGGCGTCGGCTGGCGACTGCAAGATGTAGGCGAGACGTTTCAAGATTTTTTCGTAGTATGACGTGTGGTTGTTTGACGTTTGATGGGCTGGGGCGTGAATCGAGGTGTTTTCGAATACGGGCCTCCGTGCCTGGATGAGGCCCTTCCTCACCACGCACGGGAACACCCCCTGGTAGTCGCCGTGGTTGTGAAAACGCCTGCTGGTCGCTACTGTGTTACTGAACGGTGATGCTTTCTGGGGATTGGAAAAAATGGTTTGGATTCGTGGATGGGCTTCGGCGGGGTGGGGTACTCACCTGATGCTTGAACACGGATAATTTACGGAGATGTCTGACAATCATGGTTCTAAAATTTTGCGGTCACATTTGAAGGAATTTTGTCGGAAGTGACGTTAATAAAAGTTGTTTATTCCGCATGTTGCTTGAATTGTGACGAGGACGTCATAATTGCCACGTCCATGGTTACCACAACGTTTTTGGTTATGAGTTGATGACATTTTATTTTATTGACATCGAGGTGAAAGTTTGTCAAAAATTTGGACAAAATACTAAACTAAAAATATTAGTTCCATATTAGACCATTAATGGTCAGTGACATCAGATTGCAGAAGACGACTTTTCGACGAGTTCCTCATATGAGGTCGTGTAATTTGGGCGAAGTTGAAATTCATCTTAATTGACATTGGCATTGATTTTGGCCCCAACCCAATTCTAAATTGTTACCAATTTACTGCTGGAATTAAAGACATGTGAATGTTGGGCAGCTGCTGCACGCATTTGATGAAGAATTGGGAATTCGCATTAATTATTGATCAACATGGAGGCCACAAAGTTGATCCAATGTCAAATCTTTAATGGCTCAAGGTAATTCAACGTCGAATACAAAAATGTACCATTGGATGACAAATTCGCAATGGAACTTAATCAAAAACTATTTCCCAATGATGAACCCGTTCGAACCCATCATAAATTCTATTTACAGCCATTGGGTTGGGTTGGGTTGGGTTGCGAGCTTGCACTGGAGCTGTTACCCACAAATAATTCAATATAACCAACCACCCAATTTGTTTCCTCAATAAATCCAAAAGGATAAATAGAATATTGGAATTGATGCAGGTTTGAATATGGTTCTGAAACTAATGTGGTGTTATGTGGAGCAATCTACTGATCATCAACTTACTCAAAACTAAAGTCAACCCAACCTAATCAACCCAACCTAATCCAACCCAACCCACCCAACCCAACCTAATCTAACACAACCCACCCAACCCAACCCAGCCCAACCTAACCCAACCCAGTCCAATGCAATTCAAATGTAGCATTTGAAGCCAAATAAATGCATTTTCAATTGAAACCAAAAACCATTTGCCAAAAAAGAACCCAGCCCAAGATCTGCTAAAACGAATCCAATCGAACCCAAAGCAAACGACTACAACCTGGTCTAGATCGAGTTACGATGATTTTCAAATCGTTTGATTTGGATCTATTGTCGAGTTGCATTGGATCTGGCAAATTTTAAACTATTCCAATCTAACCAATTTCAATTAAATTGCAAATCTGGTGCAACCCATTGATTGTGAACTTATTCAAAACCCAACCCAATTTCTAAAGATTTTACAGTGAATCCGGCGAAATTATTTCAAGTTGATTCAGATCACCAACTTACTCAAAACTAAACTCAACCCAACCTAATCAACCCAACCTAATCCAAGACAACCCACCCAATCCAACCTAATCTAACACAACCCACCCAATCCAAACCAACCCAACCCAACCCAATCCAATCCAATCCAACAAAAACAACAAATCGAGAAAAATTCGCCACGGTCCAACTTAATCCCAACTCTAATTGAACTTAGTCAAACTCGTTTAGCCCGAAACGAACCCATCCGAACCCAACCCATATTCTTCCCAACGCAACCCAACCCAATTCGATCCAACCCAACCCCAATGGCTATTTTTTATAGTAACTGTTATTAGTTGTTTAGTGTTTCCTGAAGAATTTCGCATTAAAATCACTTTTTAATTAATTAATATTTTTAATAAGCTTTCGTTGGGTCTTAAACGTATTGGCCCAGTTGAATATAGACAGCACGTCGATTAATGTCCATGTCGTTATATTTGAATATTTTACTTTATTAGTTCATTTGATTCTAATTGAGAATTAAATTGTAATTACGTTGAAAGTGCACTAAAATTCAATTGGGGAAATAAACTTTCGTTGGGTCTTAAACGTAAAGTGGCCGAATTGAATATAGAGAGCACGTCGATTAATGTCCATGTCGTTATAGTTGAATATTTTACTTTATTAGTTCATTTGATTCATCGTGCACCGAAATAATTTAAAATAATTACGTTGTCCAAATCCAATCTAAATATAAATAAACATGAAAGTTGGGGCAAGCTGCAACTGCACATTGACATAGCTGGGATACTCACTTCATACATAGCTCTCAAAAAAAGTGTGACAGCTATCTTGATACAATACATCACTATGCTTTTTATCAATGACTCGTTCGATTAAGATAAATTTTGCTTTGACATAGCTGGGACGCTAAATGGAAGTAAAATAAATTAAATTAAAAAAAAATACATCAGTCATTGCATATATCAAAAAGATCGGCATTGGAGCTTAAATGTAAAATTATTCAAATAACTTCACAATGACAATCAGAATTAAAGAACACGTTTAATAGTTCGAAGTTAAATTAATTGTACGCTCAAAGTTAATAAACGATTTATGCTTTGTGTGTATTCAACGCACTTTGGTGTCGTTGTGCTACAGGACAGGATCGGATTAAATCATAAAAACGTTTTATCTCAGTAAGGATCAAGTACACAAATTCAAATTCAACGCAATTTATCAAAAAAAAGAAAAAAATAAATAAACATGCAGGGTATTTTTTCTCTTTAACACCCTCACGTTTTATGGAAGCAAATTACTTCAGCTGGCCAAAAATGTATGGGCGCCACAAAGCTATCGATGCTCTCACGCACCGTCGCACTAAACTAAACTTTTATTAAAGGCCTATTGACCAATGGAGGAAAAATAACTCTGCGATGATAACACAATCAATGTAACGAGTTCTTCGTCGTATTTTTTTCTTCGGACTTTTCGAACTGGAGCACCACCACTATGTACGCAGTCACGATGTTGGTCATGGTGAAGACCCAGGTGTAGTCGACTTTGAAAAATCCAGCCGCCGAAAAGTGTGGAGTCAACAGCACCGCCTTCCTGCCCAGCAGCAGCAAATTTTCTCGAAGGATTCTTACTTCTCGCGTTTTGGCCATCGCTTCCAATTCATGGACTAGTCCGTGGCATACGCTTCCGGTTTTTCTCGCCTCCTTGCACGTCGTGTCACAGGCGGATGCGACTAGCGAAACCATAAGCTGGAACAGGTGAGATATTTATTGTTGTTTTGATAGCAGAGACAAAAAGAACTCGTAGCATAGGGTAAGGGTGGGTATTAGTGAGGAATTGGTCCTCTACAACTGGATGACTCATTGAGGTGAAAGTGTAGGCATATTCACAGGAAAGCTAGACGGAAGTTAAAAAGAAAACGGGAAGAGTAATTGGGGAATACCAGACTGGTTTCAGAAAAGAGCTTCGATGCACATCGATGTTAAATTATTCACCAAGCCAGGACCCTACAAAACACCAATAGAAAAAAAGTAATCAGAATCAGATTTTATCGAGGACATAAATGTGCACTGAGGGGAGGCAACGTTACGGATATAGAAACGTAAGTTGCTGAAGAGAATACATTTAAGAGTAAACGAAGATGACCAGCGCTGGAGGAGGAGGCAACAATGATTAGGCAGACCAAAGAAAAATTGACAGGAGGATGTAGAAACTGACTTGAAAGATTGTGAAAGGTGTGAAGGCCTTCATCTTCAGAACAGGAGACAAGTAATTTCACGAGCCCAGGACCCACAAGGTCAACGATGCAGATAGGGAGGTTGCGGGCACGTCTGAGAAACTGGAAAATACTGGAATATGTGATGGCTAAAAGAGTGGAGGATATTAATATGGACAAGATGAGTTATAATTAAAGTGCCATTTTGTGGAAAAAGGATAAGGTGAGGATAGGAAGAGATTTGAGCAAATATTTCAAGGGACAGGATGGAGGACGTTTAAGGACAGACTCATATGTTCGAACACTAAGAGAGGCTAGATGAAGCCACTTAGAAAAGTGGTGGGGTTTGGTTCGGTTGGGTTGGGTTGGGTTGGGTTAGGATTATTAATTAACAAAAATGAGGTGGTAAGAGAGACGTTACATTGTCAAAGAAAAACGAAAGGTACCGCCAAAGGTAAAAGTAGCAATTTATGGGGAAAATATATTCCCGATTGAACTGGAGAACGAGGACGACAAGAAGAAGGCGATGGAGTATAAGTCAAAGTTGAAAGACTTGAGAACAGATAAAGTATTCATTGGCCATAACCTTACAAAGAACTCTTTCCTTCTTTTTCCAGCAAAATAGTATGACAAAAATGCAAAGAATGAAAAAATAAGAAAAAATTAGGTCACCTTAGAGGGAATTGAATGTAGGATCAGAAATAAAGTAAGTGGAACTAGCAATGACTATGGAATACAGGACTAGAAAAAAAGAAACGCAGCAAAAAAACCAAAATTAAATAAGAGAAAGGAACATGAAGCAAAGGAGAAGAACCAGAAAGATATATGAGGATTGGCAACATGGAATATAAGAGGAGTAAATGGAAATTATGACGAATTAAATGAAGAGGATGAAGATGAACATAACACTATAACAGAGACAAAGAATACGGGTTGGGTTGGGTTGGGTTGGGTTGGGTTAGGTTGGGTTGCGTTGGGTTGAGTTGGGTTGGGTATAAATAGTACTAAAATGTTTCAATAAATGAAATAAATTCACAATTGGCTATCTCGTCGGGTGCTGATTAGTATCACGTTTAAATAGATGAATCAATCCGCCACGGTCTAACCTTGCTGAGTGCTGGTAATAAAAATAATTTAAAATTAAATTAAAAAATTTAAATGTTTCAATAAATTAAATTAATATTAATTAATAATAATTGCAAAGATGCTAAGTAAAAAAAAATGTGATATTTAAACAATGTCTTTGGCAATGAATTTCTCGATGAAATATTTTTTGTTTTTACTTTAATGTCTTTGGCAACGAATCTCTGGATGAAAAAATATTAGTGTTTTTATTCAAACAAAGTCTTTGGCATATTTAAACAATGTTTTTGGTAACAAATCCCGCCATGGAACAATATTTGTGATTTTACTTAAACAAAGTCTTTGGCATTTAATTTCTCGGTGGAGTATTAATTGTTTTTTTACTTTACGTCTTTGGCAATGAATCTCTCGATGAAACAATTGGTGTTGCGACGCTAGATTATTAAAATTACCGAAGAACTAAATTTGTATGGAGCAAATTTACGGTGTCTTCAATAACTAATAATTATTACTAATTAATTGTCTAAAATAAAAATTAAATACGTTTACCACAATTACGCAACCAAGCACCAAGAAAATCAACATTATCTCCAAATGGGGGACCTCCTCGTTATAAACCACGAAGTTGTGTATAACCAGCACGTCGAGGGTAACTATCCCCATCGTCATCGAAAACAACGTCCATCCGAAGACCTCGTTGAACAACTCGACCTGGCAGCGAAGTTCCTCGTGGATTTCAGCGACGTCTGGCAAACACCTGCAAGCTCTGACGTTTTCAACCGACGTCGGATTCCCGATAAAATTCCTCGTGTATTTCACTATCGAGCGATTAACGGCCGCGTAGCCGGAATTGATGCGCGAAACGAAACGGTGCACCAAAATCGCCAAGGTGAACAAATGGTACATTTGCAGCGTTTCTGTTATGTAGAACATGGAGAAATTGTAGGTGATCAAGCAGGCGAAGAAGACGCCCGGGAGCGCGATGTCCAACACGACCATCCTCCAGTAACCCGCTGGGCGGAGTTCCGTCTCGTGTTCGCGAATTTTTTCGTCGATTTCGCGGAATTTGTTTAAGAAACGTTGGTATTGGTGGGCTTTGCACGAATTCAAGGACGCCAACGCGACGACATTGGCGATGGATAAAAAAATCGTGACTGAAACGTCGACGACCATCTGCGTGGTGTTCATGACGTGGAGGTACGTGAAGAGTCTTTGATGGGATTTTACGTAGTAGGCGGCCACGAACGACGCGATTAACAGCGACGGGTAGATTTTTTGAAAAGTCGTCGTGGTAAACGTCTGGTTTTGGGCGTTAAATTTCGGCGTTAGGCCGAATACCAGCGCGAAGTGCAACAAAGGCTTTATGGACCGCATGTCTGACTGTCTGTGCGCCCCATTGTCATCGACGGCGATGATAATCACGATCTAATTAATTTATCGTCAAGTTGAGTGCTTTTAACTTGGCTCCAAATCGTTTCTTTATGAGCGATATTTAAGTACCGATTAAGTGGGATCGGGTCATACAGGGCCGGTTTAAGACAATTGATTTTAATAAATTTTAAAATTTTTGCGTCTCTACTCTGCGCTTAGGGTTACATTGTCTTAAACCAATTAGTAAAGTGGTTAATCGTGTATCGTGTTATTGTTATTTCTTTATTTAGAAACACCAATTAAAACACGAATCTAATTTGTATAACGATCTCAAATTCTTGTCAGTGATTAAAAAAAATCCATTAGAAAGTAGACGTGTTAATTCAAACGTCGTAAAATTTTATTGCGATCAAGTTGATGTTGGCCAATTATGTTGTTTGCGTTCGAAATTTTATTATTCCGAATCGCGTTCGCATGAAAAGTCGAAATTAAGTGATAATTATGAAATGAATCAAACCGACTGGACGAGATGTCGTTGCGGTGGACGCGCACGAAAAAGTTGTGGCGTCCAAGTGACCTTAACTTTATGGAGATTTTTTTTGCGAAAATGTTATTTGTTGGAAATTAAATCGAATTAGCGCCTGTTCGGCCATTTCGCCTTTGTGGACAAATCGATACGTTCGTAGATTCGTCGAGGAATCGAGTGACAAAAGAAATTTGGTACGTCGACTTATGAATACGAATAATGATCTAGTGATCTAGTCTTTAAATGGATTCGATCTGGTATTCAAAGGCAGGTTGAGTGCATTTGCGTGTAAATGGGGTTCACGTACAGTGCCACAGCTGTCAACGACTATATATATACATAATTTTAAAGCTAAACAACTTCTTTGGTTTCGGTTGGGTCGGGTTTGGTTGGGTTGGGTTCGGCTGGGTACCGCGTTTGGTTGGGTTGGGTTGGGTTGGGTTAGGTTAGGTTTAGTTCAATTACTATAATGACCTAGTATCTACTATATATGGTGGTCTGATGAGCAGAAAAACAACCTGCTCATCAGACCAGGTTGGTCAGGCCGGGTCGCATTTGGTTGGGTTGAGTTGGGTTGGGTTAGGTTAGGTTTCTTATAGTTCAATTACGATAATGACCTACTATCTGCTATATATGGTGGTCTGATGAGCAGAAAAACAACCTGCTCATCAGACCAGGTTGGTCAGGCTGGGTCGCATTTGGTTGGGTTGGGTTGGGTTGGGTTAGGTTAGGTTTCTTATAGTTCAATTACGATAATGACCTAGTATCTACTATATATGGTAGATACTAGGTTATTATCGTAATTTAACTATAAGAAATCTAACCTAACCCAACCCAACCCAACCCAACCAAATGTGACCCAGCCGAACCCAACCAAACCCAAACGAACCCAACCCAACCCAAACCCAACATAAACCAAAGAAGTTGTTTAGCTTTAAAATTGAATTATTCTATTTGGCTTGGAAATGTTGAGGACATTTGTCTAATTCGAGTTATTTTATGTTAAATTATTGTTTTGGCATAAAAATGTACTGATGTTGACGACAAATTGTTTGTGATTACTGAGTACTGAACCCAACCCAACTCAATCCAACCCAACCCAAAACGTCGAGAATATCTATTTAACAGAAAAACATACAAAGTATCGTAAAGACAAACACAATGACAATTGGCTAAGAATGAATCATTTATTGATGTTTTATATATTTCTTATTTTTTTCAAAATTTTCAAAAAATCTAAAATTGTTCGTCATTTCGACCCATATTCCAAAAAAATTACTGAAAAAAATGCAAAAATGGACATAACGTAACGTTTTCGTGTTTGCTTAATTCCCAAAAATCACTTTAGGCATTTTTTGAATTTTGAACATTAGATTTTTTTAATTTCCTTGCATGTTATGAATTTTTGTTTAAATGCTGTAAAATGTTATCATTGTTCTTTTACGTTTTTTTTTTAATATTTTAATTTTAATTTTTTGTCCAAGATTTAAAAAAATATATAGAAGCCAAAAATTTTTTTCAAATGTGGAAAAAAATTAAACATTATTAGACATATTAATATTTCGTCCATTGGTAATTTTTGCATTTTTTAATTCTTTTGAAATTAAAAAAAAAATATTTCAATTATTATTTTAGATATTTTTCATTTTTTTTCATATTTTTATATTTTTATATTAACTACGCCACTGTACCCTACATGTACAGTGTGTGAAGAAATAGAATTTTTGTTGTAATTGATATTTTGTTAACTTACGACATTGTCAAAAAAAATGCAAATTTCAATTTTTTTTTCATTTAAAACAATTTTGACCATTTTTTGATTTTTTTTCTTTTGAAACATGTTTATTATTTTATAGCATCGACAAAGACATTTATGTATTTTTGATAATTTATCAGTTTTTGACATTTTTAGAATTACAAATAATTGGGCATTTGACATAAAAGTTGTGTGAGAGTACTAACGCCATCTAGACGCCAGTACCAACGCCATCTAGACGCCAGTACCCCCCCCCCCCCCCACACACACACGTACTCGGCTGCAATTGCAGGAAAGACCACTTTGTGGAAATTTATTGCCGACGGCTGCGAATTACTTAGAAGTTTAGGCAGTACCGACTCAGTCGGTCGAAACAGATTTCTGTAATTGCGTAGCAGCCCGACTATGAATGAGATTGACATTTGCATCTAAATAGCGTTAATAATCACACACAAACTTTTTCACTCGTGCTTGCACGACTTGATGCGCCTTCAGTCAATGTACGTGTGGTGATCTGATAAGCCCATAGAGGACGAAACAACCCTTTGTTGCATTCACAAATATTTATTTTCAATCGGACAGTTGCTACGTTTAAGTTAATTTTGCGAGTTAACATTTTAAAAATACATATTTTGCGTTTCGAGCAATATCGCCAATTTTATATTTTTTGAAATTTTTTTTATCAGTTTTTGTGTCAAAGGCGTTCGTATCCACAGTATTGATAATTTCAATCCTATTTATCGAAGCAAAGAATTGCTGGGTCAATCATTTCAACTTTGGCGAATGCCTTACTGCGTCTTAGATATTGTTTGCAACCCAACCCAACCCAATCAAATCCTGTGCAACCCAACCCAACCCAACCCAATCCCACATTGTGTGCAAGAGCAGAAATTGGCTTAAGAATTTGTTCGAGACTGTTAGAACGATATTTATTCTTCAGTTCTTGACATAAAATAAAACAAGTTTGCAATGTAAATATTTTTTAAAATTTTTTGTAATAGTTTTTAAATTTTCGATAACTTCGTCAATTTTTACACCGGTTTTAAAAAATTCGTAATTTTCGATGTTGTTTAGAATTTTAAATTTTAAGTTTCGGAAATTTTCGCGGACACTTGTCAACTTTGATAATTTTTTTTATTTTGGATGCAAGGGGTTCGCTTCCATATTAATTTCAATCGTTTGGATCGTAGCAAATCGTATCAACTTTAGACAATGTCTCACTGCATCGTAGGCATTGTTTTTTGTAGAAACATATGGCATCTTCATCCAACCCAATCAAATCCAACCCGACCCAACCCAACCTGAATTGACGTGCTGGCAACTGTCTCAAAACTAATGCACCTCCCTGCCTTTAATGCCATGAGACGGGCCCGCCCTCTCCAATCAACCCTTAGACGACTGATCACACGAAACTGTAACTAAAGAGAATTATTAGCGGAACTGATTTGAAACAGGATAGATTAATGGAGAGAGGGGGGGGCGTGGATTAACAAACATTTGCAAAAATTTCACATTGAGATAACTGTAACACCCAGGTCACAAAGTAAGTGATAAAACTTTGAGTGTGAGTGTTAAATAAAAATTATTTTTTAATTTCTTTTATTTTTAAAAGTTTTGCATGTTTTTCTTTAAATGCTTTAAAATTGTCGTAATTGTCAAAATTCTCCGAAATAGAGTGCGTGTAGTAGGCGATAGTGCCCCCTCATCCGACGAAACCCAACCGAACCCAACACAATACAACCGAACCCAACCCAACCCAACCCAACCCAAGTTTATAAAATTTTGACAGTCCTATTGAAATTTTCACAATTTCGCCAAATTTGATATTTTGAAAAATGTTTATGCAATTTTCGTTGAATTTATAATTTTAACAAAATTTAAAAAAATTATTGTTTGCGTTTTTTTTAATATTTTCTGAAAAATTTTTAAGCATTTTCTGACCATTTTGTGTTTTGCAACGTTCACTTACTTTGCGTCTTAAAAAAATGACAATTTCAGGATTTGGTAATTTTTACGATGTTTTCATTTTGACATTTTCCTATGTTGGACAATTTTCGAAAATTTCGAAAAATTTTTTATTTTACCAGCGTTTTATTTTTTTTTGGACAATTTATTTATTTTGCCGTTTTGGTCAATTGTCAAATTTTTCACTCGTAATATTTTTGAATTTTGACAGTACATGGTTATATTTAGTTATTTTTGACAACTTTTACCTTTTTTTAGAAATTTCGCATTTTACACAAAATTTGTGGCCGTTTACCGTCCGGGAATTTTAAACAATTCATTTGTAATTCTTTGACGATCGACGTTCATTTGACATTTTTTTATTTTCATTTTTTTTTGTTTATTTTGGCAAATTTTTAATAATTCTTTATTTGGATTTTCAACAACTTCGACGACAGTTTTTCATTTTTGTGCATTTTATATAATTTTGATGACGTTTTAGGAATTCTGATAATTTTCGTTTTTTTTTTTTAAATTTTCGTTTTATCAATTTTGATTTTTTTTTGGAAATTTTCAACATTTTTAATTCATTTTTAATTCTTCGTATTTCGACATTTTCAACTATGCGCAAAAATGCGCAATGAGGGTACTTTTGCATTTTTGCGACATTTTGACTTTTTGACATTTGACAAGAACGTACTTGTGGTGGTCTGACGATAACAAATACCGCGAAACGATCGATGGCCGTCACTAAATTCGTTCGGCGAATCACAATTACTAACAAAATAAAAATAGCTAAAAACATCAACTGCGTTGCTCCGAATCAATTTAACTCGGCCAGCAATTACACGCATTTATTTCAATTATTTTTATTTTTGAAATAATTGTTATCGCTTCGTAATTTATTATTGTTTTGTTCGACAGGTGTCTGGGAATCGGGGAATTAATTACAATTACGTGTAATTTGTTTATTTTGCAAATCTTTACAAAAATATGATTGACGTGTTAATTAAATTAAGGTCGCAAAGTTTATTCAACGAAATTTAAAACAATTTTAATTTTTTAATTTTAATACTATTTATAAATACATCTAAACAAACAGGTCCCAACCCAAACAATGCAATTGCGATTATTTACCAATCAACATTTCTAATTTGCGAATTTCGTCGAATACAAAGGAGGTGTTACAAATGATTGTTGACGGCTCTTTAATTTTTTTCTTTTATTACAAAAAAATTACTTTGATTTAAATAAAAATCATTTACGATTACTATTTCATTAGATTCGTTGAGGTTGAAGTATTAATAAATTTTCAAATTTTAGAAATTTGGTGCAACTTCCAAAGACGACGCCAGAGGGCTACAAGGTCATGATGTACACCGTCAGGGATCCAGATTACCGAAAGTTGATCTTCAGCGACGCCGTCAAGGCCTTCTGCATGTACAACGACTGCGTTCTATCTGAAGACGGTTTGGCCGAAGGGTACGAGATTGTAATTTTTTCGACTTTCTTATTTTTTGACGTTGACAGATCGTTTGATTATTTGGACATATCGTCCATAGATTCAGAAAACACAATCAGAGCTGGCCGAATAAGGTCGTTGCGGTTGGTAACGTAGTTGATTATCGATCTTCGTTTAAAACGCATTTATTGTCAAATAGTTTAAAATAATCAAAAATTCCCAGATTCCCCGTCGCATGTTTTTTTTTATTACATTCCCACCAGAAACAAGTTGGCCTCGCTTTCATCGACAGCGCCTTTCAATCATTGTAACTAATCGATGTGCGACGTAAATCATTTTATTTTAATTATTTTTTTTTTGATTATAAGTATAACGATTTCGTGAAATTCAACAAATCGAGATCCTTTTGTGAGTGCGTCAGTAATTTACGCAATCACGCAATTTAGAAAATTGACCTGCATTCACGCGACAGAGCAATTAACAAGTTCGAACTGTGTAGGAACTTTAATTCCAATGACAGACTCATATACTCGATATTTTTTGCTCCATGGTCGTCGGATCGGTCCCACAAAGACCGTTGACTTGTTTCGTGTCAGGTGGTCGTTTGTAAAACGAGTTGTCGTCGTAACGACGCGAATGACGTCAGCACCAGACGAATCCGCAAAAAATATGACACGGTTAATAAATAATTTTAGAAGTTGTTTTTAATTTTCAGGTACATAGTCATCTTTGATATGACCGGTGTGTCTCTGGGACACCTGGCCAGGGTCAGCCTGCCGTCTTTAAGAGCCTTCATGATCTACATACAGGTAATTCTGTCTCTTTTTGAATCCAACAATCGAAGTAACGAAAACGGATTTGTATAAAAATACGTGGCCAATTAAGTACTCGATGAAAATGCAAAGTTCAAATTCTAAATTCTACTTAAAATAATTACCCATAGAATTATCACGTTCGATATTTGCAAATAGCGCACGTTTACAGTTATTACAAATAAATATGTAGAGTTAACCTGAGACGGAACTAGAAATACAGACGAGAATTTAAAATGTGAGTGCGTGACTAACACCGCACGTTTTGGGTGAATGATTCTTCAGCGTAACTTTTCAGCGTCGCATGTATGAATTCATTTGTTTTAATTTTTTGATACTGATAGGTAATTTTTAGAGTGCTCTTTCGTTGGTTCGTTTTAGATGATCAGTGTAAATAATAACAACGAGGAACACGATTTAATTTCTGTAGATTAAAATGAAAGGCGATCACCAATCGTAAGGACTATTTAATCATATGAAATCAGTGAAATCACTGATAACGTTTATGCTCGTTTAGTATCCTTCTGTCGATGAGACGTTCAGTTATAGAAGCCGGTGATCATGCTCTCAACCCGTTGCTGCATACGACTAACGAGCTAAATCAAAGTCTTTAATATACGTCCTCGTAGGCTATGTTGCCTACACTATCAAGTCGTATGGTCGCAGAACATTTCAAGAAAGAAAACGTCCTATTTTGAAACCAATATCTCAACCGGAAATGATCTCGAAAAACCAATCAAAATTTTTTCTTAAAAAAGTTTCCTATGTACAGTTTTAAAAAACACACTTCGGTCACATTGGGCCATGACATATACATATTGATATTTTGGCATAATATTAATCCAATATTCAAGACCGACGGTTCAGGAAGAACTGAAATTAAAAATTCAAGTCTGCATAGAAGAAAATCCAATTACTGAAAAATTTGGCAGAATTTAAGTACAAACCAAATAAATTTTCTAATCGCAAGCAATTTTTTCGAAGACCTCATTTTTGCGAACAAAGTTATCAAACGAGCATTTAATTTAAGTAAAATGGCTTAAACAGGCGAAGCAACTTTTTGCATAAATGGCTTTTTATTTTCATCTCCAATTAAACTCAGCCCAATCCAACCCAAGCCAAGCCAACCCAACCCAACCCAACCCAACCCAACCCAACCCAACCCAACCCAACCCAACCCAACCCAACCCAACCTAACCTAACCGAACAAAATTTTCCTAATCATTGGAGTAATGTACACAAAAAATGCTGTGAATATTAATCGCCTGATGTCTGGCGATCATCCATTGAAGACCTGCTTAGTTAATATTCACAGCATTTTTTGTGTACATTACTCCACTGCAAGCTTCAAATTATGACATAATTATTCATAATTAAAAAAAATTGATTGTCAAAAACTACTTACTTCCAATATAGATCGTTCTTCACAAAAATTGATTTTTTAATTTTTTTTTAATACTTAGTATCGCATGGACTACAATGGTGTATTATTTCAATTAAAATTAAAAAAATCTGGAGATTTGAATTGAGTAGGAAGGGGGGGGGGCTATAGGGTTGTAACAACAATCACGTGCTAAATTACGTCAGGTGTGTTATGTGTCTCTTATACGTGGTATCGATCTTCGCACGGAGCGAATCGCGGGCATTTGTTCTGCATCACCGGAAATGGCTTCAGATTGACTGACGCGACGCCGAATTCAATTCTTTATTGTTTTAATCGACAAACTGGCATACGTATGCACATCACCACAGATTTCATAAAAAAAACATCTTAGGTGTGCTATGATTTTAAGCGATGAGCGTACGTAATTTACAAGCTGTCATGTTTACGTTTTACGACTTATTGCTTATGCTTCAGTTACATGATTTTCTGGATGTAATACACGTCGACTCGAATAAAAATTAACGCAATTTCGTCTCACAATTCAAATTTAATATTTTTTTAATATTTATCATTAATTTCGAGACATTTTAATTTTTTTGTTCGATAACCGTTAAATGTTAGCAATTAATCAAACATACTTGGAATTAAATGGAATTAACGGGGCACTTATTATAAACGTTGGTGTGTTTTTTTTACAAGGACTCTCATACATTTGTTTTGCACCACCACCAGTGACTTAAGATTGGCAACTGCGAGCCTGGTTCAAATATGTGACATGTTATCGTTGATCTTGTCTAGTCTAGTAGATGTTAAATGATCGGCGATAGTGTCTCGTTTTTAGTCTAAAATATAAGAAATCGAACAACTGAAAGTGTATACGAAATACGAAAAAATGTCTTCAGGTCATCGTAAATTTCCAACCCAACCCAACTTCAATATTAACTATAAATAGAACCAGTGAAAATTGACTAACGATATTCGATGATAGATGAATTTTATCGATTATTAACAGCTAATAGCTATTTATAACTAAAAATTTTCAATGCAAGCAATTAATGTTTAACACCAATCTCTATTGTTATTGCAAACGTATCAGTAATCCCAAAATGACGTCAAATTATCGATAAATGCAACCAGTGAACCTGAGCCAATAACTACGATAGCTAATACACTGTTAGTTAGGGTTTCGGCTTTCAATTGCTTTTTCGGTTTATATTTTCAGTTTTGCAATGGCCGGACAATTACATGTTTAGGAACTCGATTACGTCAATTATCTAATGCAGCTAATAACTAACTATAGCTAACGATCTTAGTCAAAGTCAAAAATTAGGTATAAAGATATTAGCAAGTACAGTGTAATAGCTAATAATAGCTAAAAATCAAATTTTATAATTAGATTAAAATCTTAATTATCGACATTGACTCATAAAATCGATAGTTAGTTCAGTGGTCATCTACAATATTGTTAACGTTACCTTTCATTATTTATTTATTTATTTATTTCATTATTAGCTAAGTTTAACAATAGATCGTAAAGTAGAGTAGAGATGAACTTCGCCCATTTTAGAGGGTCACATGTTACTTGGGAACGACAAACAATTAGTTTTAACACCAAATTATTACTTCAATTATCGCTAGTTAATGTTAGTTATTAGCTAAAACATTGTTAATGTTGGCTGGTAACGATTGTTTCAATTAAGTTTAAATTAAATGTCATATTATTATACTTTCAGGAAGCGCACCCAGCCCGCTTAAAAGCCATACACGTCCTAAACACTCCCAACTTCATCAACCACGTGATGCGATTGATCTGCCCCATGATACGTTCGGAAATATTGTCGCTACTAAAATTCCACAAAGGTGAGTAATCTTCTTGATTGCTAAGATAAATTTCGATGGGTGTCCTGGTGGGTGTTAGGTTGTTATTTAAAAAAAAAAATTCTAAAATAAAAAAGAATAAGTTTAACGTGCAATAATAATAATATAACCGATAAAAATATTTTTGCAAAACTTTTTTCAGGTAACGTCCCGGAGGGCTTTCCACTGGAATTGATGCCGGCCGATTATGGTGGCGAGGCCCCCACCGTCCAGGAGCTCGACGTCACGACTCGGAGCCTCGTCGACAAATACATCCAGTGGCTGAAAGACACCGAAACGTTCAAGGTCGACGAGTCGAAGAGGTCCAAGAAGTCGTCGTGGTGGGGCATCTTCGGCGGTTCGAACGCCACCACACCGCCGCTCACCATCGAAGAGGAGAAGGAACAGTTCTTCAAGAATTTGCAAATAGACTAAAGTTCTTGTGTCGAAGTTGTTCGTTACCTTGTTTTTTTTGCCGCAGCTAATAAGATCGTTAAAAATAAAAAATTCCAAGAATCGTTTACTGGTTGACTGGTACTTGGTTAGTTAATTAGGTGTGCACGCAAACGAATCTTTCCATAGACGAGATAGGTACCAATGGAAGATATAAAGGGGGGTGTTATATTTGAGTACTATTATACAGGGCTGCTCAATTAGAATCATTTTGTTTTGTATCCGGTTATTAAGTTTTTGAAATAAAAATGGTTTATTTGATGTGTTTTGTTTTTATTAAGCCCCCGAACAATTAATCGATGAAAAGAAACTAGTGGCTGATTAGAAATAAAGAAAAAACAGTAAAAAACAAAAAATCCCAATTGAAGAGAGACGAGGGTTAAACGGCGAATGATAAAAAAAAACGAATACAATGAAAACAAAAAAAGCGAAACAAGAAAATCGAAGAATGGAAATGGAAATAAAAACAACATGATGAACAAAACACGAACGGAATCGAATCAAATAACAAAAGTCAATACGTCAAAATCTGAAACATTCTCAAAAATGTAACAAATTGAAAAAAAATCGGACGCAAAGTCACAATTATCACAAACAAACAAAATGTTTGTGATAGTTAGGTTAGGTGTTGGGTTGGGTTTTATTTAGTTAGTACAGTTCTTTGATTATAGCTATCGTTTGTTCAACTTGCTCAGGACATTTTGCACAACTTGATCATTTATAACAATCTTGGCGATTTTTTAATTTTAGACCATCCAAGGTTCGGTTGGGTTGGCTTTTGTTGGGTTGGGTTGTGTTGGGTTGGGTTGGGTTGGGAAATTACTATTGTCAGTTTTAGTTTTGTCAATTTGCAGTGGTTTCGATTTTTTTGAAATATTACCATCTTAGCGAAAAAATATTTTGGATTTTTTGAAAAGTTTTAAAACTCACTGGTGTTAACCCGACGCAATGCTATGGCTCCAACATATATCAAAATTATCTAAAATGCAAATACGTGACGTCAAAATATGAAAAATGGTAAACATCATTGACGAAATCTCGACAGTACTGACTTATTCCGCCAAAGGAGACCTCAGACCTTTACGATTACACTCGATTACCGTTACGGCTAACGACCACAACACCGTACAGTTTTTGGTCTAAATTTTCTTCGAATCTCTGGACTTAAAATTTGTCAATTTGGGATATTCGACTTGGAGTTGGGTTTGGTTTCTGCAAGGTTCGCGGTTGGGTTTGATTGACTTTGGTGGTAAATATGCTTTGTATGACCATTTTAAACAATTACTGATCGGTTTGGATTTGTGTTTGCAGTTCGATTGGATTGGTTCTGATTGTTTTTCGGCTTTCTTGATTTTGATTGCGCTGAACCAAAACAAAACAACGTGCAATGCTCTAGGTTGGGTTAGTTTGATGGGCTTCATTTTTTTAATCCAAACAAAACAACTTAAAGTGCTATGGGTTGGGTTGGGTTGGGTTGGGTTGACTAGTTGATAAATTTGGAACTAATTGGGTTTGAATTGGGTCTAACTACTTAATGTAACCAACCCGAACGAAACCGAGCCTCGCACCAAGTTTTGGCGTTTCATGTTTTTCAATTTTTTAACATTTTTTAAATTTTCTACATCTTTTGAGTTCTTGCAATATTTTCTCTGTGGAATAACTTTAACGATTTGAAAGTTTTGATTATTTTTTGAGTCATGGCCATTTTGCACGAAGTTTGCAAAGTTACGATTTAATTATTTCGGTCAATTTTTGAATTTTAAACAATTTTTAGTTTTGCTTTTTTGAGAATTTTGGGTTGGGTTTGGTTGGGTTGGGTTTAATTATTTAGGTCCATTTTTGAATTTTAAACAATTTTTGGTTTTGCTTTTTTGACAATTTGGGAATTTTTATTTTAAGGAAGTGAAAACTTTCGTTTGCGACAAAACCAGTCAACAAAAACAAAACCACAAAGCCACATAAAAACCACAAAGGAAAACAAATAAAATAAATGGGAAGACAATATATAAAAAAAAATATTACACTAAAATAGAATAAAAAAATATCGTTAACGTTGCATTTTACCGAAAATTAAATCGATGAACCACAATTAACCGTCCAACGCCATTAAACAAAAATCACGACGAACGAACACAAAAAAAAATCCCACAATTCCCCTCCGCCCCTCGAACCGTCCCAGACGCTAACGATCCCCCACTTGACACGACCCTGTATAATCCCGAGCTGGTGAACTTTGGTGCGGTTTTCCGCCGGCGCCCGTCGCGGCGTCGCCACCGTCGCCATTCTTAAAGGACCCAGAGCGGACGAAATCATTTCACATGCGCGAGCATAACGATTTTACTGTGACCTATAAAGTGATTGCCGCCATGTCAGTGTCCGTCCTGTAAATTTCCGCAAAAATCGCCACCGAAACTGAGTAAGTACGCACGAAGACGCCGTTTGGCTACGCCGCGGCGAAATAACGAGGCGGCCTGCGAAAAAAAAACGGCCGCCCCGACCGGGCGCGACGCGAGCTTTCGAGCTTCGTTGGCCGTCTGGGCATCGAGCGATTTTTTTCGCCGCGAGTCCGATCGGGTTTGCCGTTGCGAATTTGCACGTCGACGACCGGGGGGGCCTCGTCGCCGCGACGTCGTCAATTGACGTCGATAACGCGATAATTCGAATAATTCGGTTTAATTGACGTTTGAGTACTGCTTGTTAAATGTGATCTGTGCGATAGTTAAGGTCGGTAGTAAAAATTATTGTAATTTCGTTTGTGGTGTCGTAACAGGTGAAACATAAATTTTTGTTGTAGTGTACAATTGACGTTGACGTAGCCGATGTATGTTAAAAGCAGTTGACGTTGACGTTGACGTTGACCGGTGACGTTGATAGATGATGTTGACATTGTATGAAGACAATTTTTAACATTTTCATATATTACGCGATTTTATAGTAGACGTACGTGTCAATGTGAATTAACGAATATGACGTTGACAAACGATACCGAGTGATAGCGAACGTTGACAATTATTTATCATGGTTTTATAAGTTCGATATTACGTTGACACTTGACAATTAAAATAATGTAGTTGACTGGTGACGTTGGGAATTTACATTAACTATGACAGTTGACAGTTGACAGTTATAGCTGACGTCAACAGATGTCGTTGTTGCATCATTTTGCATCATTTTGGTTTTATAAAAATTATGGCCTGTAATAAAAATAGATAACATCGTTAACATTTGTCATGAATTATATACAAAAGCGTTGATTCGATGACGTTGACAACTATAATTGAAAATTTGCGATGATTCAATGTGACGTATGTTATATTATATTGCATTTGATGTAGAATGTTAATCCAAACCAATCGAACCCAACTGTACCCAACCCAATCCAACCCAACCCAATCAAACCCAACCCTATCCAATCCAAACTGATCGAATGAATTAACACCATTTGTTTATACATTTCTACCAATGTTGACTACAATTAATAATATTATTAACTCCATTTGTTGATAATTGAGCTCTTTTCGCAGTTGGGTGCCATCGTTGATAATTATAATTGATAGTTGGCGTAAATTAACTGTTGACGTTGGCAGTTAACTTACTGTTGACTGTCGTTGGGGTGATATTGATTTTTCACATTGACAGTTAAGCATTTCCCACAATGACGGTTACACGTTCCACATTTTTAGTAGCTATATTTTTAGTTGACGTTGACGTTGACATCCACGAAAAACATTTGACGTTGACAGTCGATGTCAAATACCAATCAGCCAATCAATCAAAATCAGTTAAAACTAATTGACGTTTAACGTTGACAGTCGATTCTATACGACGGTAATTAATTAATTAATTGGAATTTTTTCTTCGATAGTTGACGATATAAAAAGTTGACAATTGTGAATTTACATTAAGGGTTGGCATTTACAATTGGCTGTGACAGCTAATGTTGACAAGCGATATTATTATACACAAAATTTGACACAGACCGTCGATGATATATAATATCGTTGACATTTGACGTTGAGAATTGACAACAAGGTTGACAGTTGACTACATAATATCTTTGACATTTGACGTTGAGAATTGACAACAAGGTTGACAGTTCACTATTAAAGTTGACGTCGACAACTGACTGCTGATGAGATCGGTGAACGTTTTCAATTAATAATCACAGTTGATTTCGTTAATTGACAGTTATCCTTGACAATTATCCTTGACAGTTCTACCCGACAGTTATCTTTGGCAGTTACCGTTAACAGTTATTCTTGACAGTTCTACTTGACAGTTATCTGCACTGATGAGATCGGTGAACGTTTTCAATTAATAATCACAGTTGATTTCGTTAATTGACAGTTATCCTTGACAATTATCCTTGACAGTTCTACCCGACAGTTATCTTTGGCAGTTACCGTTAACAGTTATTCTTGACAGTTCTACTTGACAGTTATCTTTAGCAGTTACAATTAATAGTTCTTCTAGTAAATTATCCTCGAAAGCTATCCTTGACAATTATCGTTGACAGTTATAATTGACAATTATCCTGGACAGTTATCCTTGACAATTATAGTTGGAAGTTATCCAGGACAAGGACAATTATCCTTGACAGTTACTATTGATAATTATCCTTGATAGTTAGCTTTGACAATTATAATTGACAGTTATCTTTGGCAGTTATCATTAACAGTTATTCTTGACAGTTATCGTTGGCAGTTATCATTAACTGTTATTCTTGACGTGTATCTGTGACAGTTATCATTGACAATTATCCTTAACAGTTATCCTTGACAATTACAGTTAACAGTTATCATTGACAGTTCTACTTGATAACTATCTTTGGCAGTTATCATTAACAGTTCACCGTGACAGTTATCCTTGACAGTTATCTTTGACAGTTATCATTGACAATTATCCTTGACAGGTCTACTTGACAACTATCTTTGGCAGTTATCGTTAACAGTTATTCTTGACAGTTATCGTTGACAGTTATTCTTGACAATTATAGTTGGAAGTTATCCTGGACAATTATCCTTGACAGTTATCATTGACAGTTATCCTTGACAATATCTATCATACGTTAATAGATAACATTTTCATTACCATCAATTAATTCATAACAATCGACGATTGAAGTTGACAGTTATATATATATAAAAAAATTGAACGAGACAAAGTAGTTCAAATGTAATAACAACTTAATGGTGTTAGTAATTTTGTGGGTCGGTTGTGGAGCTTGTCTCCAATTAAAACGCGATAACACGTCGAACCCTGGAATTGCGATGTAACTGCTATCGATTTCTGATACAAGTGCCTACATCGATTTTTGATCAGATAACGTTATCCTGCACATGCCAGATTAATGGCCCGTGCACATTACATTATCGTCATTATTTCGTCACGCGTGTTATCGAAGCGATTATTTCAGTCATTGCAGTTTGAAAATTAACCACGTGTCCATATGCATTTGTTACAGTGATTGACGTATTTGTCATCAGTTGAAATAATTTGTTTTGATAACATTTTTTACCGATAATTTTTTCAAAGAATTTTAGTCGTTTCGTTTATAACGTACCATGGGTTGATTTGAATAGTTGGCGCACAACCCAACTCAACCCAATGCGATTGATTGGAACAGGTCGGAGCAAACAAATCGGAAAATCAAATTATTTTTATTAAGAACCATAAAAATATATAATTATTCGTACTTTTCCAACGGTTCTTGAACCTCCGAAAAGCACGGCACGTTTGTGGCGTTATTTGTGTTTTAATACAAACTATTAAACTATTAAAATTAAAACAGGTCAATCGTGCTGATTAATGGGTTGCTTTATTTTTTAGTTCTTTTTAATTCAATTTTTAATTTTATGATATTTTCATATTTCTTCATGAAACTCGGTACCCCGTCCAACCACTACATTCAACTAAATTCAATTTCATTGCAGAAATGGACCTGGAATTACAACTTCGAGCGGCCGAAGTCAGAAAATACGACTTGGAAAGGGCGCACGCCGATGCTTTGCAGGCCTTGAGGGGCTGCAGCACCGACCTCCTGGAAGCCAGACAGTCCAGAGTGCGCGAGCTCGAGAAGAAGGTCGCTTTGGAAACGGTCAGGTGAGCGCAATTAAAAATGCAATTAAAACGATGCTAACATAAATGCCGTTCGTCGATTTCAAAAAAAAAAAAATCAATGGCAATAACTCAATTTCAGATGTGAGGAATTGCAACTGGAGCTGGCAGCCTCTCAACGAAATCGAGTCCACGTTGGCAACTGTTCAAGTCAGTCATGGGGAACAAAGGGCAACGAAATAGACAAGATCATGGCCAAGATAGAACAGGATAATCGCATACTGGCCGAATTGGATCACAGTCGTTCGACGACGCTCGGTAAGGAAAGGTTTTTTGTAATTTCGCGAGTACAAGATTTTTCGCAGGGTTGGCAACGAGCGCAAGCAGCCACGCGTTGGGCGAGAGCAGCCCGCCGTTGTCGCCAATAACCATGTCACATACGACCCCGTCTATGTATCCCACATCGAACATGTCACACAACAGCACCTATCAAACGAGCCAGGCCCACCAATTGGGTTACCTGTCGACGGGAAACTCGTACAATCCACCGATTTCGCAACATTACAACAGCTTGGGACACTCGTACACGAACAAGAGTATATTAGGGACGTTGAATTCGTTGGGGCAGCAAGGGATCGGATCCTTGGGGCAGAGTTTGGGACAAAGCTTGGGACAAAGTTACGGGCAAAGCGCCTTGTCGAACAGCTTGGGGCAGAACGCCTTGGTCGCGTCTTTGGGACACCAGAGCCTCGCGAACTCGATAGGGGTTTTGGGGAACACGTCGTTGAGCAGCGGACTGGGCACGGGGATGGTACCCTCGTCGTACGTGACCAGCACCATTTCGAACAGCACTTATTCCAACGCCTTGGTCAGCAACGCTGTTTCTCTGCCCCAGTCCGCTTACAACAATCCGAGTTTCAATAATCCGGTCACCAGCACCCTCAACCAATACAACTTGCCGTACAACCCGGTCACCACGTCCGGTTACAGCAGCAACGTGACGTTCTCGAATCCTCTCAGCTCGCAGTTCAACAGCCTGCCCATGTCCGGACCCGTCGGCATGTCCATCAAGTTGAAGCCGCTGGAAGAAGTCGAGCTGGGTGAGTTATTTTTCCACTTGACCTTTGCGTTACGACGCCGGAGGTTGCGTTGAACTAGCGACGCGATGTGCCGAAGCCACTTTGCAAACTCAAAGCAATCGATATGGCTCCTTTGTGGCGTAGACTCTCTCTTTACAGCTTAATTGGAGCGATTTCATAAAAAAATTCTCAGGTGCTGGTCGAAGACCAGCTACGCCATGCACGCCCCATCAAACCTCGTGGGCTTTGACGCAATCGATGGGTATCGCGGACGCACGTCCCAGGATGATGACAGATGGTTTGGATTCCGAATGGAGTGGAATGCACGGCGTGGACAGGAATTATCTGAACGGTCATCCCAGTGACGGCCAGGTCGACATGTTGGACATTCCGGGCAAAGGGAGGTGTTCGGTTTACATAGCGAGGTTTGCAAACCCATTGAAAAATCGTGCGATGTTTATCGCCCATTTGTAGGTTCTCTTACGACCCTGAACCGGATTCGGAGGAAGAGCTGAACGTCCAAGCCGGGGACTACTTGTTAGTTTGGGGCGAACCCGTCGGTGGGTATCTGGACGCCGAATTGTTGGATGGACGACGTGGACTCGTTCCGGCCCATTTTGCCCAAAGACTCATAGGTGAGCAGGTACTTTTTGTCATAAAACATGGAGGACGAGTTAGGGAACAGTAAAGTTCAAAAAAATGTAAAAAAATAAAACGTCAAAGTCAACTGTCAGAGTCAAACTTTCAAAGCGAAATACGTCAAAGTCAAATGTCGAATATAAAAGTCAAATGTCAAACGTCATGGTCAAATGTCAAAGTCAAGTGTCATAGTGGTCAACTGTCAAAGTAAGAAGCCAAAGGTAAAAAAGCCAAAGATCGTAATGTCAAAGTTAAAATCGTAAGAAAAAGGGGGAAACTCAAAGTCAAAATGACAACAATTTCAGGAAATTGCGACTTTTTTTAAGCTTCTGGTTTTAGTAAAACTGCTCGTATGTATACGATCTGGGTCTTAAATGAAAGGGGTTGAGTCAGGTTGGGTTAGGTTGATTTGGGTTGGGTTGGGTTGGGTTACGTCAGGTGAAGTTGGGTTGGTCAAATGTCAAAGACAAAGATGGAAGTCTAATGCCAAAGACAAATGTGAGTGCAGTTAACTTTCAATATGAAATATGATATTATTTCACATTGAAAGTTGACTGACAAAGTTGACTCACACTTGTCTTTGGTATTTGACTTACATCTTTGACTTTGACATTTGATATTTGACATTTGACATTTGACATTTGACATTTGACATTCGACATTTGACATTTGACATTTGACATTTGACATTTGACATTTGACAATTGTCATTTGACATTTGACATTTGACATTTGACATTTGACATTTGACATTTGACATTTGACATTTGACATTTGACATTTGACATTTGACATTTGACATTTGACATTTGACATTTGACATTTGACATTTGACAATTGACATTTGACATTCGACCAAGCCAACTCAACCCAAACCAACACAATCTAACCCAAAAGAAAAAAGTGCCAGTTCCAGCGACAATTTCAAAGTAACAGCAAGTCTTAATTGTCAATGTTAGTAGCAAATGTCTATGCCAACGTCAAACAGCAACGCCAATGTTAATATTTATTACCAATGTCAAATGGAAATGTTGCATCCTGCGCTTCCCCTTCCCACCTGTATTTCTGCTCCCAGCCACTCATCCAGCTGCTTTTCTCCCACTACGTTATTCCCCTTTTCTCTATTGGCTCTAGCCTCTCCTCCAATTTTCTCACTATCACCTATTTTCCCCTTTCTTCTAATCCTATCTCAATATTTTTTAATCTTTCTTCCACTATTTCTTTCCCTTTCCTCAACTCCTGCTTCATCTTCTCTCTACATTCCATACCTTCCAGTCTTTCCCTTTTTCCGTCAGCGTTCTTCTTCATGACCTCCGCCAACTCCCCCATCATCTCTTCCAGCAAACCCCATACCCTCCCATCTGCATTATCCTCTTTCTGTCCTTGTAAAAATGTCCACGATTATCCCCTCGAACCGGTTAAATTTTTTTTCGACAAGTCTTAAAGCTCGAGAAAGCACGACTACGTCCCTCGCCGAGACGCGATTCGTGTCTTTGCTCGAAAGAAACATTTGAAGCGACGTTGAAATTGTATTTCCAAACAGTTAAAATTTATGAGAACAGATCAACGATGTACTGAGTTGGGTTAGCTTATGTTGAGTTGGGTTGATCTTTTAAAATAATTAGTACTACATAGTCGGATCCATCCATCAGCATGTGTAGTAAAGACAACGCAAACACAAAGTTAAATCAAAAACGAACAAGATAAACGATTTAAAAAATTGACAGAGATTTTTCAATTAATGTTCATTTTGTACGTCATTATCAGCAATTTTGGTATTTCGTTATGAATGATTGACCTGACAAACAAGTCAACACAAGGACATTAGAAGAAATAATGAACAGTACAAGTTCATCAGCACTAATTTTGTATGACAATTAAAGTAAAAACAACGATTGTTTTTTCAAGTTGTGTTGACAATTTCATCAAAAGATTTAAAGAATCATCAGCATCAGTTTCTTACTGATGATTACCATCCAAATTAGTTAATTAGTTATTATAAGTTATAAATAAATAAATAAGCAAAATCAGCAATCAAACTTTATTGCAGGCGACGATCTCTTGGAATTCCACCAGGCCGTCCTGAGCACCCTGAGAGAGGAAGAAATCAGCGCGGAAACGTTCGCTGCTGACGTGCAACGGTTGAACGAGCTGGCCGAAATATCCGAAGGGCAGGAAGATGACCTGAACGAAGGTGAGCAAGGTAAGGACGAGCACGTTGATTTAGCTTACGTTCAGCATGCACTTCCCCAAGTAGTTAGTCAGCAAATATAGTCGTTCAACAGTTAACGTACATAGTCAGCTCGTTTTGTTCGAGCATCGTTGTTTTTCGACCGAGTTCGTTGTGATGCCGAAAAAGGCACGATGCTCGACGTACTTTACTTATCTTTTTTTTTTTCGTTTGGTTGTGAGTTAGTTAGCATAGTCGTTTGATGATTCGTCAGAAAATTGGTGTATAGCTATAGCTATAGGTCAGTAGGCGATTTTTTATGCAGGTGAGCCAAGTGAAGTTTATTAGAGAAATTTTCTGAAAGTGAAATAAATAATATTTATTTCATTTGTTTCATTGTCATTATTATTATTTTCTTATTTTTTGAATTTGTGTGACGAACGTGGTCTCAAGGAATATTCGAAACTAGAAATGCCTGAATACAACTCACTGGTTGGCTCAGATCTTTGATTTAAGTGTTCGTTTTATATTTTTCTATGAAACGCCGTAAATCACTCAAATATAAATTATCTGATTTTAACTTTGCCAATTTGAGGTTCTCCGAGAACAATGCAATTAAATTTTCTGGAATTTTCACATTGCCACTGATTTTTCTTTTTTATTTTTTGTATTTTTCAATGGGGATGTCCGATATAATTTTTCAATAAAACTTTATTGGCCCCATCCTGCATAATTTTCAAAGATTGATGTCCAAGGCGACTTCGTTATCGCAATTTCGTACAATTTTCTGATAAATCGTAACGACCTTTTGACACATAGATAGAAATCGAGACATAGATGGCGCAGTTAACTGACATCAGCGGCGTACCCAGGATTAAAAAATGCAAATTATATTAATTTTATGCAACATCGACTGTCCCTTTTATTAATTAGGTACGTCACTGAGTGCCAGGTTTGCCAATTTTTCATTTCACGCCATCTAGCGATTAAATATAAATAAACATTGAAAATTGAGTATAATTTGTGAAATGATACAAAAAAAAAATCCAAAAAAATCAAACGAAAGAAAGGACAACGAGATTCAAACGTCCAAATGGAAGGAAATAAATTTGAAAACTTGAAACGAAATTCAATAAATAGAAATCATATACAAAAAAACAAAACAAAATAAGAGAAATAATAACGACGGCAATCGATAAAAATGAAAGCAAAATTAATTTAAAAAAAAACAAACAAAATTGAATTAAATCAAGAAGAAGAAGAAAAGGACAAAAAGATCAAAACAAATGGGAAACAAATCATGTGAACATCAAAATAAAATTTGATCGCTAGATGGCGCGGAAAGGCAATCATTCAACTTGATTCTAGTCAGTGGCGTTGACGATAATTTTTAATGGCGTAAGTTGTGATACAAAGCTTTAGTTATAGTTTATGTAGTTCAGCTTTTAGGCCAACGTTGCCACGTCGATGCTTTGAGCCGCCATAATCAGGAGCTCCGTTAAAAACAAGACGTTACCAAATGTCCTAGCGAAGCTTTTTAGTTCGTTAGCTTAGCAACTGAAGTCGATGGCTGTTTGTTTTTTGGGGTAAATTATATAGCTTTGTGTTTTAGCTGCTCGTCGAGCTTAGCGATAATCTAAAGACTTTTACGACGAGGTTCCGTTGTTTTATTGCAAAGCTCCTTTCGTCCAGACGACCGGTTGAGTCACACACATCGTCGACGTAAGTTTCCAGACACCATAAGTTTCCGCAACCTGGAAAGTCGAGAGATTAAATCTTAGACAGAGTTTTCCACTTGGGTCGCCAGTCTTTCGCGAAGTATCGATTTCGGCCGTGACAAATCCGATTTGTCGTACTGCCCTAGATTCTGTTACGCCTTCAGGATTAATTTACTCTACAGGGCGCGTTAATTTCCGCCCACGAAGTAATTAAGTTCGTCGGATTTATTTTCGGTTCAGGTTAACACATTTTTCTTGTTTATTAATTCGATCGATTTTTATTTTTTTTTGTTTGATTGACATCTTGTCACATCTTTTCTACGGATTTACTTGGTTATTGTTTATATTTGCTTCTCGTTTTTCTTTTACGTTTAAAACTGTTCACGTCCGACGTTATCTTTGAAATAAATTCCGTCGTCCCAGGTGAGATTTGAACCTGCGACCTTGTGTTTACTAGTATGGAGTTCAGATCATTTCGCCAGCAACCCACGCCATATCTGATTAGCTAGTCTTTATTTATATTGGTCCCCTACCAACCACAAAACAACAAAAGTGATTATCATTAAATAAAAAAACATAAACATATAAATTTAACTGTACGAGCTTTTCTACTTTCGAGCACCAGCTTGCGTCGTCTTCACGTTTTATTTTCCTCCACCTTTTCTTCGCCTTCTACTTCTTCTTCTTTCCCACCTGCACATTTTCACAGAGAGAGAGACAGAGCTGACTAATTACGTTAGAAGGCACTTAGCTTTGATGCAACTGACAGTTGATGATTGACAGACCTATTCTTCTCGGTGCTAGTGCCCGCCCCTAGGCAACTGACGCTCGAAAGGCAGCTGAACAAAAGCGTGCTGATTAGCTGGACGGCGCCTGACGTCGGGCCTGGCAACCAAATCGAAAGCTACCACGTGTACGTCGACGGGGTGCTGAAGACGACGATCAAGGCAAGCGAGAGGACACGCGCATTGGTCGAAGGAGTCGACAGCAACAGGGTGAGCGAAATATTTGATTTTTTCAAATGCAATTAAACATTTTATTGCAGCCTCATCGCATAAGCGTCAGATCTGTGACCGCCAACCGTCGCACATCAAGAGACGCGGCCTGCACCATGATAATCGGAAAGGACACCCATCAATTGGGGCCGAGCGCCGTCCGAGCGTCGAACATAACCTCAACCCAAGCGGTCATCAGTTGGCTACCGGCGAATTCCAACCATCAACACGTCGTCTGCGTCAACAACGTCGAAGTCAGAACCGTCAAGCCTGGAGTTTACAGGCACACCATCACCGGCTTGGCCCCGAACACCCAGTATCGCGTGACGGTGAGGGCCAAGCACCACAGGGCCGCCCAGAACGTGGCCAACCTCGCCGAGGATCTCCCGATGCCCGCGGCGGCCCATACGGACTTCAGGACGTTGCCCAAAGGACTTCCCGATCCTCCGAGCGACATCCTGGTGGAACCGGGTCCGCAGGACGGCACGTTATTGGTGACGTGGCATCCGGTTTTGGTGCCGCACCATCCTGGATCGGCGGTCACCGGTTACGCCGTCTACGCTGATGGTAAGAAGGTCACTGATGTTGACTCCCCGACTGGAGACCACGCCCTGATCGACATCAGCAAATTGTTGGGGTTGAATCCGAAACACGTGACTGTCAGGACGAAAGCCAGGGATAGTCAATCCGCCGATTCGGTTCCAACACCGATTCCGTTCAGCGTGTTAAGGGGCGGGGCTAACAAAACCAGGCAGCAGCCACATTCGGCGGTGTTGCCAGTACACATGCGTCAACAGATGCCCAGACAAGCACAACAACAACAACTAGGGCAACAGGTTGTCGTTTACTGGTCGCAAATATTTTTCTATAACACCTTCCTTTCAGATCATTGAGCACGACGAAAATTTGAGCGACAAGGAAATATTTCCTTCTCAAAACGTCCATCGACAACAATCGGGCATCCCCTCAATCGGTAAGCAAACCAAGCGTCAAATATAAATGGATCACGTGGCCTGCAAACAAATTTCTAATCGAACGTGAACAAGCCACGTGATTCTCGCGAACACGACGTTACTTCGACTCTTGCGTTCGTTGACTGTTTGTCGTAGTTAGTTCGTAATCAAACTGTTAGTGGAGACTTAGCGTAGAACTAGCGATTGGTAGCATTGGGTAGTGTCCCCGAAAGTAGATTTCGTGTTAATCGGCAAAGGTTTCGCGTGGAAAATCAAACCCGTATTTCTGAATCACAGCGCAACGATCAATTCCAGAGATCACCAAAGAGACGTACGAAGGTAACTTGTCTGAGGACGAGATGATGGACAGGAGGAATCAGAGGCAACCGCAGTATCACCAGCAGCAGCAGCAACAACAGCACAGACAGCAACAGCAACAGCAGCAACAACAACAACAGCAACAGCAGCAGCAGCACAGAACCGGACCGCAGCAACGACCCGAACACCAACAACAGCAACAGTATTATCAAGGTTTGTTGTCGGGGCATGGCTTTTAGAGGTAGTGGAATTAGTTGAGACGCATATTTACCTAAGTCGTTTAGCTCGACGTTGCTTACGTTTGGTGTTTAAGATCAATCCTCGAATCTGAAGTAGTTAGGTAGTTAGAAAGTTTCTAATAATTATACACAAAGTTGTTTTGAACTAAACTTTGGCCTCACCACAATTCCGTCAAAATGTATTGGTCTGTCATTGTAGTTGGATACATGAACAGTGTTAGCAACGCATCGTCAGCGCGAGCGGTACTGACCATTTATCGCGATGCGAACGGACGCAATCCAACGGATTGATCTAAGTTACTAAGCTAATCGATCTCTAGTTTTTATATCCCTTGCATTTAGTGCAAATAGTAACTCGTCATACTGATGCAAAGGTTTTGTTATAACTAATTTCATTATATTGTCTTATTAGATTTTGGTTGATTTTAAAAATCACATAATATGACAGACATACGGTGAACTAGTTTATGTATAATTGCTTCCATGTTTCCATAAACTGCAAGAACTTTTGCATTTCAGCTAATTTCTATTTTTAATTATGTCACCGTTCAATGGGGACTACGAGAATTGTATTTACGGTGAAAGTTGGGTTGGGTTGGGTTGGGTTGTTTTATTGAAACAAAATTTAAATTTTATTTCGTGGCGAAAACTTCCGGAAAGTGATCGTAAAATTACGAGTTTCGTTTTCCAGCACAACAAAATCAGAGAGGTGCCACCAACATCAACAGGGTCGGTCCGCAGAACCAGGTGTCGAGGGGCGCCCTGGTGGGACCGCCTAGCTCTCAAAACGCCAACAATCCGCCGACCGCCCAGAAGAGGGCGCGATGGTTCGTGGCGCTCTTCGACTACGATCCGGCGACGATGTCGCCCAATCCGGACGCCTGCGACGAAGAGCTGCCGTTTTCCGAGGGGGACTCCATCAAAGTTTGGGGCGACAAAGACGGCGACGGATTTTACTGGGGCGAATGCAGAGGTAAATGGACGTCAGAATTTTTTAAGCAGTTTGGGCATAGTCGATTGACTATTGACGTAATTTTGCAGGAAGAAGAGGCTACGTCCCACACAACATGGTGATGGAAGTGGAGGGTGGCCAAAACCGAGACAGATGGGGCGACATCTACGCCAACATGCCGGTCAAAAGAATGGTGGCCTTGTACGACTACGATCCGCAGGAACTGAGCCCAAACGTCGACGCGGAGGTGAGGAGCTATTACTATCGTTACAAATTCCCCAACAGCACAGAAAAAAAAACGATCTTGAAACGTGCGACCCCGCGCTCTACCTTCTTTTGTGCCCCAACTGCAGGTGGAGCTGTCGTTCGCGACGGGCCAGATCATCAACGTCTACGGCGAGATGGACGACGACGGGTTCTACATGGGGGAGATCGACGGCGTCAGAGGACTGGTGCCCTCGAATTTCCTCACGGAGGCTCCCGATCAATACAGCGGCGGGCAAACGTCCCAATCGACTGGTTCGATGGGGAGAGGACAGCGAGGCAGAGGTCACGGACCGGGTGCCAGGGGCCCTCCGCCGCCTCCCAGGGACAACATAGGAAGACCCAGAAAGACAGGTATACCGGTAGCTTCGATTAGACACCGAATTGTTCGCTTGGACGTGATCAATTTTTTTTGTTAACCTCCCTCCTGAGGAAAAACGTCCAATCGAACAATGTGGCTAACTTGTCGCTTCCGATCGATAAGAAATTGGCTGAAACTACTTGAATTTGCGTTAATTTCGATATTTGTATGATCACACGCTTGGCAACTTTTTTTTTTAATTTCATTGTGGCCCCCCCGATAGAGAAAAATAGGTTGTTAGAAGGATTAAAGCTGACCAGTTGGCGATTAAACCGATAGTTGCACAAAGTAGACCTCACAGAGCACCAACTAAGTGTTTAGTAAATGAATGACGTCACTAGTCCCTTAAGATTATTATTTTGGTCAGTGGCGCACGCGCGGTGAACGGCGACGAACGAAATTGGAACCCTATCAACGACTACGAAATTTGCTAGTTTTGAGCTCAGGTTCAAACCCCGCGTGCGCCTCTCATTTTATTTGATGCAAAGACCAAAGACCAGATTATGAACAAAGCTGGGCGAGCTTCGATTGGCCGAAATAGCGATGCACTGCGTTCCAAAGTCAAATAAAATATTTTAGGGTAGATAGCTTGCAATGTTGTATTTTTTTTATTTTTCTACTTTTTCAAAATCTATTTTGGAAATTTAAATTGACGACAATTTTTCCCAATATAAAAAAAAACACAACCCAACCCAACCCAACACAATTTAACCCAACATAACTCGAAAATAAAAATAAAATGTAACCAAGCGAATAAGGGGAACATGATGAGAAAAACAAATGAATTTCACGACAGGAACTTGACGTTGCATTAGTACTTTTGTTTGTTCGCTTGTTATTATTCAACTTTTTTTATTTTGTTTTTCTTTTAGGTCTTTTTAAGGTACTTGGGTTGGATTGGGACGAATTTGATTTTTTGTTGTTGTTTTTTTCCGACTTCCTTACTTCCTGTTAAGTTGGATTGGATTAGGGTATTAAAGGAATAATCTTCAATACCCTAATCCAACCCAATCTAACCCAACCCAACCCAACCCAACTTATTTTTTGCCTTTAATTGATAATTAATTGGGTTGAGTTGACTACTTCGTTTTTCCAATGTATGGGATGAGGTAGGTTCACCCTTTTGGGTTTCTAGTATTTTTTATCAGTATCTTTGACTAATTGACTAATTGTCTTTATTGCACCTAAAGTAACAATTGGGTTGAATTTTTCAGTTGGGTTTCTATTTCTATTATTTTTCACCAAATAAAAAAAATATATAATCAACCAAAGAAATATGTTATAACATAAACGTCAACGATAATAACAAAAAATGAAAAAAAAAATATTCTTTGCTATTTTAAATTTAATTCAATTTCTTAAATTTATTTAAAATTGAAAAAAAAAACTAGTCGTTTTTCTTGCATTGGGTTTGTTTTTTTAGTCACGTGATTTTCTTTATTTTACATTTACGTTCACTTATTTTTTTTTCGATCTGGCGAAGCCCACTGAAATAGTGTTAGGTGAAATCGCCGTGTTCGCAAGTTTTTTTTTCTTTACGAGTTAACGCCAAGGCACACATTGTCATTCCATTCTGTATATGCAAATATATTAAAATTATTACAGTGCAGTGGTGAACTTAATAGAATTTGAACTCCAAAATATTATGGACTTTAGTTACAATTTAAAAAAATTTGTCGTTGGTAAACTTTGGCGACTTGTCTGCGTGTAATGGGTTGGGTTTGGTTAGGTTGGGATTGATTGGATTGGATTGCGTTGGGTTGGGTTGGATTGGATTTGGTTAGGTTGGGTTGGGTTAAATTGGGTTGGGTTGGGTTGGGATACTTTCAATTGACTTGAAATAAATACTTTTGAAAATTTGAAACAATTGATGAATAAATGACAAATGGGAAAAAAATGTAAAATTGTTCTATAATTTTCAAAATTTTCCATATTATTTCAAAGTTTAATTTTTTTTTTGTATTTTGTTTAACTTTTTTCCTAATTTGATCAATTTTTCCATTTTTTTCAAATTTGTTACCTATCAATCTTCCAATTTTCTAATTTTCTAACCACTAAAAAAAATTGAAAAATTGAATCAAATTTGAAAATTTGAAAAACTTTAGAAGATTTGGAAAAATTTGAAAAAGATGGACATACAATTTGGAAAAAATATAAAATTGGATTTGGTTGGGTTGGGTTGGGTTGGGTTGGGTTGGGTTGCTGGTATCTGCACGATCTCTTCAATTGACTTGAAACAAATAATTTTGAAAATTTGAAACAATTGTATAAATGACAAATTGGAAAAATTGTAAAATTGATTTTTTCTCAAAATTTTTACAATGTTCTACAATTTTCCAAATTTTTAGTTATTTAGTTTAACTTCTTTCCTAATTTGATCAATTTTTCCATTTTTTTCAAATTTTCACAATTTTTTACGTTTTTCCAATTTTCAAAATTCTCTAAATATTTTCAAATTTTCACATTTTTTTCAAATTAAATATCTGAAGAAATTTGGAAATTTGTTGCAATTTTTCTATTTTCCAATTTTTTTCCAATCTTCTAACTTTTCACATATTTTTCATTCCTTCCAAAATTTTCGAATTTTCCATATTATTTCAAATTTTACTATGAAAACCACTGAAAAAAATGAAAAATTGAATCAAATTAGAAAATTTGAAAAAGATGGACCAACAATTTGGAAAAAACATAAAATTGGGTTGGGTCGGGTTGGATTGGATTGGGTTAGGTTGGGTTGACTTAAATTGGGTTGGGTTGGGTTGCTGGTATCTGCACGATCTTTTCAATTGACTTGAAATAAATAATTTTGAAAATTTGAAAGAATTGTAAACTTGGAAGAAGAAAAGAAAATGTAAAATTGAATTTTTTTTTCAAAATTTTACAATGTTCTCCAATTTTCAAAATCTTTACAAATTTTACATTTCTTTCAAATTTTCCATATTACTTCAAATTTTTTAGATTTAGTTTAACTTTTTTCCTAATTTGATCAATTTTTCATTTTTTTCAAATTTTTTTTACGTTTTCTCAATTTGCAAATCTTACATTCTTTTCGAAGTAAATAACTGAAGGAATTTCGAAAATTGAACAAAATTTTAAAAATGCGAATTTTGAAAAAAATTGCACGTTGCAAATTTTTCTATTTCAAAATTTTTTCCAATCTTCTAAATTTTCCAAATCTTCCAATTTTCTAAATATTTTCAAATTTTGCATTTTATCCAAACTATGAAAACCACTGAAAAAAAATAGAAAAATTATATCAAATTTGAAAATTTGAAAATCTTTAGAAGATTTGGAAACATTTGAAAAAGTTGGAGATACAATTTGGAAAAAATATAAAATTAGGTTGGGTTGGGTTGGGTTGGGTTGGGTTGGGTTGTGATTGGATTGGGTTCGCTTGGGTTTTAGACAGTTAATCATAATGACGAACGAGGTAACTCTGAGATGAGATGAAATACTGACTTGAAATAAATAAGACAACCATTTAAGCAGTTTCATCACAAATTACAAACAAGAACAACAAAACCTAATACAACCGAATCCACTCCAACCAGAATGATTTCAACCTAATTTGACTTACACCAGTAATATTGGGTTGGCTTAAAGTTGACCACTCCAAAGTTCAACTGAATCCATTCCAAAATTTTCTATACAATCTACCTCGACGACCAAAATCATTGGCAGAATTGTCAGAAAAGAAGTCACAAAGTCACTCGAATTCGAAAACACGACCAAAAGAAATCGCCCAACTAAATAAAAAGCATAAAACACGATAGCAATTAAATACCTTACAGGGAAGTTGAATTGGACACTGAGCATTTTTAACTCCATCTGCATGGGATAAAAAAATTCAAATAATGCATAACTGAAGGAAAATAACCTCCCAAAGGACGAAACCATTACGACGACGAAAGATTACGAGGTGTTACGATGGAAAAATTTAACAGATACTTTGTATGTGAGTGACAATTCCATTGGACTGATTATCCCACTCCTGCTGACGAACAGAATCAATGATGATTGTGATTATAAAGTTTATCAAGTTCACGACCCTAGTTAGATTATATTTACATCATAAATTATAAAGTCATAAAAACAAATTTAAAAGAACCAACTTGTCACGCAGTGCACAATTTTTTCCAAAAGTAACCAAGCGCTTTACAACGCCATCTGGCGACGTCTTTTTGGGTTACGTTTTTCGACAATAATCTGGTTTTTGGCAAAATTAATCACAAGCGATTCTTGCGCCCCACCGGTTTATCTCAGGTCATACAAAAGCGACGGTTGGCAAACGTGTGATATGCAGTTTATTTCTTACGACTTGAGAACGATGTGTTTTTGTTTTTTGCGTAAGACTTCTGTGTGGATTTTTTTTTTAAGTTGTAACAAATAAGCTGGGCTTTAACTGTTAAATGTTGGATTTGCACTATCCGTTTTGGATGCTCATTGCTAGTTCTATCTCTTTCTATCTCAAGCTGTCATTGGACGTATGCGGACGCTGATTAAACGCGCGACACACGAACTCGAACACGCGCAAGTTGGTAGAATGTTGTCGGGTGGTTGGTGACCCTTGTCTTTAACTTCACGAATTAGAACCAATGTTACCAACGTGACATTTTAAACCCGCAACCCAATCGGGTTCCAATTTATCTTTGCGTCGGCCAGTTGCTGAAACGAAATTCAGCGGAAAATTTCACAATTGATTAAAATTCTCTCAGGTTTTCATTTTTTTTTTAAATTTCATGATATATCACAATCAACCAAAACCATCATCGCTTAGACAACAGGCTACCGCGCAACTCGATCGGGCAAACCGTTGCAATTTTCTCTCAAAAGTTGTAAGAAATAAACGTACGAAATTTAATCAATCTCACGACGTTTCGTAACTTTTCATACTCAGGCCACTTAGTCGTTTATTTGATTTTCCTACCATCGTAAAATTTATTCCGAATTTTTGTGCACCCCTTCCAGTTCTTATCAAATCATCGTCGTCACTTCATTTTTAATAAAATCAAAACCCATCACATTTTCGAAATTATTACGAAGTGACCTGATGATGCAAAAGCGCCCGAAACGTCGATCGATTTCCCAATCACGTCCGAATATGTCCCGACGAGGCAGCCGACTGTACTGTGTGTTGTCTTTGTTGCTAGATGCCTGCCCTGTGTTACCCTCTCAGTTAGACAATGCTACCAACACAGCGATCACACCGAACACACAAGCCTTCAACGAGCACCAGGTAACTGTCTCACTCGCGCCGCTCTCTTTGTATCTATCTAACTGTCGCTGCATGTTACGACGCGGTGTGCCGCTACTGCTACAATTTCGCTACAACTCTTGTTACGGTTAGAACTTTGCTAAAAATGCGCGCCGCCACCACTTTGCCACCACATCTACTACTACAACCAATACTCTAAAACAACACGACTAGGTCACCTCATCGCGTAAAATGGGCGACCAATTGTTTTTTTTTTTTTTTTCGAAACGATGGCAGAACACTACAGTTTGACACGCAAATGCTAGCTCGATGTTTTTGTATTTTTGTTTGTGTACCTGTGTGTTTTTTTCAGCCAGTATCGCGATTGACTGAATCGTTATCGAAAAGAAACTCGAGTACTAAGAGTACTACGTCCCACACTAAATTTCCATTATTGTGTAGTTGGCATCGTTGATTTTTAAAACAATTTGTTGTGAAATGTCGCTACACCTTCGTAGAATTTTATTCGAGGTCGGGCAAAAACGACTGGACGTCGTAAGGTAAAAATTATAACTTCTCGTTCTAGTTGACGTCTTCGGGTGAATCTTTTGACTCATCGCCACGAACGTTGTTTTTGGCGTCGATATTTCCATTGCGAAGCAATGCCGAAAGGTTTTGTCAAAAGATCGTCAAATTCAAATTCTTGGAATTTTTTTTTATACGAAAAAACGTACCTTGAACATAAATTATATGTAAATAAAAATCCAAAAATGAACAAAACTGCCTTTTTTCCTTGGTGCATCGTTTTAGCGAGAAAAAAAAAATAATATCACTCACGAAACACCCTTCGACTTTTGACTTTTGTTGGGAAATCAATTTCGGTGCAAACTTTTCGAATTAACTTTTTCTGTAAATATTCCAATATTGTTGAGTTTGTATCGCTTTTTTGCGTTGCAACGAAATATGAATAGCATTAATCAAAAATTTCTGGCAGAAATATCCAAACTTTGTATGGTCGGGATATTAATTTCTAGTTATGTCGGAAAGCTTTGAATGCCTCCCAGCTTAACCCAACCCAACCACGTTGATCTAAGCATACAAATGAATGAAAATTTCAAGACTATTTACCCAATTGGAGGTAAATATTATTTTTGTTTATGCCTTGTTTCAGCAAAAACAATAATACGGCTCCAAAAACACCGTACGGGATATTTTTTGTGAGAAATTGTGAAAAGAATGATTGCAAAATCTTCACAATATAATCCCAGTCATTAACTAATAGGAAAGTCTATTTGTCAAACATCGACATTGATCCATAGTTTGATCGAAAAATTTGCGATGCCATCCAATAAATTTCATTTATATTATGGAAACGATTTTTGCGACTAATTTCCAAAATAACTCGATCAAAAATATTTGAAGATGGCCGATGAAGAAGCCACTTTCTGGCAAAAAATGTTGCCAGAAAGTGGCTCAATATATAAATTACTTAATTGATCCAATTAACTAAAATATGTAATTAAGGTTTTAGTTGATAAACTTATACGAATGGTAAAATAGTGTATCTTAAATAATATACGAGGTGTGTTCAAAAAAAACGAAATTTTGCTATAACATCGAACATCGAACCCAACCCAACCCAACCAAACCCAACCCAACCTAACCCACAGAGTCTCGTATAATATATTTGCAGCGTAAAAAAACATGAAATCTAATTATCAATCTGTGCTCTACGTATTTGTATTTAAATCAATTGATGTTGTTGTTTGCAAACAAGTACTTTAAACGTTGCTAAAGTCTCTTTATTGAAACCTGATCTGTACAAGTGCTGTTTAACAAAAATTTGGAAACGTCAAAACGAAGATTACCAAACCATTTTTTTTTGCAAAGTTGGGTGGATTTTAATTACAAATTTTTTAAACCTCTAAATTCAATGCCCTGATATTCAAAATTCCATAAATTCATATCTCCAGTTCGTTTTAAAAACGTGACGACGTACTCGTGAATAAGAACCGTTCTTACTGTGTTGTTTAAAAAAAATTAAAATGGTAATAACTTTGAAGCTATACGGGGCCTTGCAAAGTCGTTAGAAGTGGCTGGATTGACGTCACATTTATTTTAATTGATAAATTTTTTAATTGTTTGATTTATTTGAACCCTGGCGGACAATTGATTGATTTATTTCATCAGTTGTGTTGGTTCGAATCAGGTGGATTTCTATGGAACATTGCTAGTTTTTATTGAACAATAGAACGACCATAAACGTCCCAGCTCAACTTAACCCAACTCAACTCGACCGAACCCAAACAAATCTTTGACTTTCCATTGGGCTAAATAATTACTCGTTTTACATTTTTCCAAAGAAACGTCGCAAATCATTCACATATTCAATTACACGTTTACTTTCGTGAACAACCAAGTTTGTAAATCGAGGTAGGCTTTATCTTATATACCAAATTCAGCCCAACCCCAAACCAACCCAACCCAACCCAACCCAACCCAACCCAACCCATATACTTGCCTCGTCGTTATGTAGTATTTAATTTGTTCAATTTTTTAGTATTTCACTAATCAATTTTTTAATCAATTCAATTTTTTTAGTATTCCATCAATTTTTATTTTTTTTACAACTTTAACTTTTGCGTGTTTCTGCCCCCTCTCCGGGCATGGGTTAGTTGACATGGCGTCGTACCTATTTTCTTGTAGATCTTTCCATGCTTCAGTAACTTGACGAAAATTTATTTTCCTTTTTCGATTTTTTTTTTTTGATTTCATGAAAAGTATTTTATTATTGTTGGGCATTTTGGCCCCTACGTCTCTGTACCTCGAATTATTTACCGCAGATTCTTGCGTTTTAATATTTTAAACATGTTTAGGATTTGCCACAATCTTGTTTATTCCAGGTTTCGACAATTTCAATTTTTTTATTATGGACAAGGTTTTGGGGCAATTTTGGATATTTTCCACAATTTCTGTTTGCCCCACGAATGGGTCGGACTGGGTTGGGTTGGGTTGAATTGGGTTGAGCTGGGTCGGGTTGGGTTGGGTTAAAATATTAACAAATGTTCAGGGGGTTTAATTTTTTCCACAATTTTTCACTTTGCTTTTTTTTTATTATTCACTCATAATACACAATTGATAATTGCCCCCCACCCCCCACTTCCCAATGATCCTGAAAAGTTCCATTATGGCAGATGGTATGGAAACTTGTTTATTTTTCTTCGTTTCTTGTGGGTTAGGAGCTTCTCCGCCTTGACTGGCCAATCTGAAACATTTTGATTTATGTCTTTACCTTTTCCCTCCTTTCCCTGCCCTCTTCTTTCTTCCTCTTTAACCTCGCAAGTAACTCCACTCCATTCCCTTTCTCCCCAACACCCTTCCCCAATCCCTGTCCATTTTCTCTTCCTCCCTAGTCCATCCCATTTCTTCACACTCCTCCCACCAATGTCTCCATTCGTCTCTTTGTTTTCCGCATACCTCACATCTCATCTAATCTCCCCCCATCCAATACTTATTCGCCTTTTCTTCGTTGTCGGACCTAAACCTCGCCATCATCCTTTCCTCCTCCGCCGAGTTTCCTCCTCTCAGGTACCTCGGACTCCTTCCGTGTACCTGGAAGTACTCCTTTCCTGTGTTTCTACTTGTTTCCACATCTCCTCCAATTCTTTCTCCACCCTTTTCCCCGCCATTCTTTTCCTTTCCACTTCCCCCGTCGACATCTCCAGCTTTCTTATACATCTTTATTCTTCCTTCTTCCCATTCCGATGGCCCCCTTCCCTTACTTTCCCTCCTCTGCAGTTCCTCCACTGCCTTTTTTGCCAGGCTACCATTTGATTTTATGAGTTGATTCCAGAAACTTAGTTAAGTTCGGTTGCTTCAGCTTGAACCAATTGTTTTTGAGTCTTTGTGGGGAACAACGAACACTTTTCAATTGCCCTGGACTATGTCAATGCCCATTTCAACAGAGTCTGGTGATTTTTTAAAGAAATTTATTTGAGTCACATCTAAGACACTTTACAGTAACAAAGTTTTTAATGAACGTTGACGCAATGAAATAACTTCGTTGCTTTGCGTTGGGAGAAAAGTTATTATACATAACACAAAAAAATTAAAGGATAGGTTGGGTTGGGTTGGGTTGGGTTGGGTTGTTTATTTATATTATCATCAAAAAGACGAACGATTTAAATCGTTATTAAAAAAAAACAAGCGATAGGTCCTGACGCTCGAGAAAGCAGGACTATCGTCGACCCCCCATTTCTATTATTTCATTTCTTCTATATTTTTTATCGGCTTGCGTTGATTGAGTAACAAACAAATCTAATTGTAATCCATTTGAAAACAAATCCTTTAGATTTGGAGTCGATTTTAAAACATTTCTCGTTGTTGCAAAAAAAAAATCAGATTAAAATATAATAACTAAGATTTCTATTATTTTTATTAATTATTAATTAATACAAGAAAATTAATGCGAGGCTACTTACTATCAAATAAATAACTATTATCGTATTTCCAAGTATCAACGATGCCCGGAAGTCTTACGTCACATTAAATTCAGTCAACGATGTTTTAACGCCAGAATTGTTTGCGTTGTGAGAAATAAAATCCGCCATTGTTCGACAAATAAAAATTACTAATCGCATCAATGTTAACCACGAGACCGCAAACAACGATAGCATTTCCAAACGATAAGATTAATAACGTAATTCTCCTCCCACGCGCGTTTATAACGCGGCCGTTGTTCGAGAAATAAAAACGAAAATACGAATACGAATGGTATACGTTAATGTCTTCGGTGTAAGATTTGCGATTATTTTGTGTTATATCGATTTGAATTAATAATCGATATTAATTTTAATAACATGTTTGAGTTGTGTTAAATCGATTGTGGTGTTTCATAAATGATTGTAAATTAAAATCAATGCCGATCAAACGTGGGTTAGGGACTTTGTTTAACGTTAACTATTTTTTCCTATACTATTAACGTCTATGGTACATAACCTTGCTGTGCATAAGTTCGAAGCCTTGTTTTAGATGATTTAGGAAATTTTGATTTGTTTGAGTTTACTTAGTTTGACATATTTTGTGTTGCAGACGGTTTGAAAAATTTGTTGCACGTTATCCAACCCAACCCAATCAAATCAAACCCAACCAAATTCAACATTCTTGGGTTAAATTTAATTAAGCTAACAGTCAATTTTTACTTAGTTTTGCATACAATGCGTTGCAGACGGTTTGGAAATCCTTCACAATTTTTTTTCACATTAAAGAATTTTCATGCAACCCAACCCAACCAAACCCAACTCAACCCAACCTTCTTGGGTTAAATTTAATTAAGCTATTAATAAAATAGTCAATTTTTACTTACTTTGACATACTTTGCGTTGCAGACAGTTTGGAAATTTTTTACAATTTTCTTGCACATTAATAATTTTTTATCCAACCCAACCTAAACAAATCAAACCCAACCCAATTCAACATTCTTGGGTTAAATTTAATTAAGCTATTAGTAAAATAGTAATTTTTTACTTACTTTGACATACTTTGCGTTGCAGACAGTTTGGAAATCCTTTACAGTTTTTTTTGCACATTAATAATTTCTCATCCAACCCAACCCAACCAAATCAAACCCAACACAACCCAACCTTCTTGGGTTAAATTTAATTAAGCTATTAGTAAAATAGTAAATTTTTACTTACTTTGACATACTTTGCGTTGCAGACAGTTTGGAAATTCTTTACAATTTTTTTCGCATTAATAATTTCTCATCCAACCCAACCCAATCAAATCAAACCCAACACAACCCAACCTTCTTGGGTTAAATTTAATTAAGCTATTAGTAAAATAGTCAATTTTTACTTAGTTTAACATACTTTGCGTTGCAGACAGTTTGGAAATTTTTTACAATTTTTTTGCACATTAATAATTTCTTATCCAACCCAACCTAAACAAATCAAACCCAACCCAACCCAGCCTTCTTGGGTTAAATTTAATTTAGCTATTAGTAAAATAGTAAATTTTTACTCAGTTTGGCATACTTTGCGTTGCAGACAGTTTGGAATTTTTTTACAATTTTTTTGCACATTAATAATTTCTTATCCAACCCAACCCAATCAAACCAAACCCAACTCAACCCAACCTTCTTGGGTTAAATTTAATTAATCTATTAGTAAAATAGTAAATTTTTACTTACTTTGACATACTTTGCGTTGCAGACAGTTTGGAAATTCTTTACAATTTTTTTGCACATTAATAATTTCTTATCCAACCCAACCCAATCAAATCAAACCCAACTCAACCCAACCTTCTTGGGTTAAATTTAATTAAGCTATTAATAAAATAGTCAATTTTTACTTAGTTTGACATACTTTGCGTTGCAGACAGTTTGGAAATATTTTACAATTTTTTTGCACATTAATAATTTCTTATCCAACCCAACCTAAACAAATCAAACCCAACCCAAGTCAACCTTCTTGGGTTAAATTTAATTAAGCTATTAGTAAAATAGTAAATTTTTACTTACTTTGACATACTTTGCGTTGCAGACAGTTTGGAAATTTTTTACAATTTTTTTGCACATTAATAATTTCTTATCCAACCCAACCTAAACAAATCAAACCCAACCCAACCCAGCCTTCTTGGGTTAAATTTAATTTAGCTATTAGTAAAATAGTAAATTTTTACTCAGTTTGGCATACTTTGCGTTGCAGACAGTTTGGAATTTTTTTACAATTTTTTTGCACATTAATAATTTCTTATCCAACCCAACCCAATCAAACCAAACCCAACTCAACCCAACCTTCTTGGGTTAAATTTAATTAATCTATTAGTAAAATAGTAAATTTTTACTTACTTTGACATACTTTGCGTTGCAGACAGTTTGGAAATTCTTTACAATTTTTTTGCACATTAATAATTTCTTATCCAACCCAACCCAATCAAATCAAACCCAACTCAACCCAACCTTCTTGGGTTAAATTTAATTAAGCTATTAATAAAATAGTCAATTTTTACTTAGTTTGACATACTTTGCGTTGCAGACAGTTTGGAAATATTTTACAATTTTTTTGCACATTAATAATTTCTTATCCAACCCAACCCAATCAAATCAAACCCAACACAACCCAACCTTCTTGGGTTAAATTTAATTAAGCTATTAGTAAAATAGTAAATTTTTACTTACTTTGACATACTTTGCCTTGCAGACAGTTTGGAAATTCTTTACAATTTTTTTGCACATTAATAATTTCTTATCCAACCCAACCCAATCAAATCAAACCCAACTCAACTCAACCTTCTTGGGTTAAATTTAATTAAGCTATTAGTAAAATAGTAAATTTTTACTTACTTTGACATACTTTGCGTTGCAGACAGTTTGGAAATTCTTTACAATTTTTTTGCACATTAATAATTTCTTATCCAACCCAACCCAATCAAACCAAACCCAACCCAACCCAACCTTCTTGGGTTAAATTTAATTAAGCTATTAGACATTAGACATTTTTGTGGATTTTGATGATTTTACTGTTTTAACATTTTGATTAAATTTACTCCCTCGATGTTTTCGCGAACTGCACATTTTTGAAAATGTGTATTGGCCGCATGTGGCTTTTTTTTAATTTTTTTCAAAGTGTCTTAAATTGTGACCATTTTTAGACAATTGTGACATTGGTTGGGTAAGGTTGGGTTGTGTTAGATCGGATTGGGTTGGGTTGGGTTTGATCGAGTTGGAAATTGTTTTCTTTTTCTTCGAAAATGTATAAAAAAGAAAGCTATTGTCGTTTCTAGTTAACCGGTTGGTTGGGTTCAGTTGAGTTGGGCTGGGTTGTAAGTTGTTTCATTCTCGTTCGAAAATGCTGACGTAGTTTCAAATTAATCCAGAAGTTGGGTTGGGTTGGATTGGTTTGGGTTGGAACTTGTTTTGTTTTTATTCGAAAATGTTTAAAAAAAAACAAAGCCGACGTCGTTTCTAATTAATCCAGAAGTTGGGTTGGATTGGGTTGGGTTGGATTGGGTTGGAACTTGTTTTATTTTTATTCCCAATCTACAAAAAAACAAAGCTGACGTCGTTTCTAATCAATCCAGCAGTTGAGTTGAATCGAGTTGGGTTGGGTTGGAAGTTCCTTTAATCGTTTCTAGTTAAACAGGACATTGGGCTGGGTTCTGTTGATTGGGGTTGGGTTGGACATTGTTTTCTTCTTCCTCGAAATACATTTAAAAAAACGAAGCCCACGTCGTTTCAAGTTGAACTGGAAGTTGGGTTGCGTTGGATTGGGTTCAGATGGGTTAGGTTGGAAGTTTTTTTGTTTTTGCGAAAATATATAAAAAAAATCAAAGTTGACGTCGTTTCTAGTTACACCACAAGTTGACTTAGGTTGTGTTGAATTGAGTTCGGCAGGGTTCGAAATTGTTGTATTGTTTTTATTCGAAAATATATAAAAAACAAAACCGTCGTTTCTAGTTGAACGGGGATTGGGTTGGGTTGTATTGAGTTGGTTTGGGTTGGACGTATTTTTCTTCTTTATCGAAAATATTTAAACAAAACAAGGCCGACGTCGTTTTTAGTTTTAATTTTAGATAAAACGAACGGCTGCACAACAAAATTGCACAGAAATAAAATTGTAGAGCGTTAAATTTGCATTAAATGGACGGCATATGTCTATATTTTTTAGCGCCAGACAGATATGCCTCGTCCAATCGATTCCATTAGCAAATTTCATTCTCCACAATTTCGCTGCGTATCGAGTTTTGCAACACGGGGCGTCCGTTAATGAGCAATTGCACGGTAAGAAGTTGCGACGCCGATCGAACGAGACCCGCCAATCGGACTTATGCAGATCGAATGACGTCGTGCCATATGACGTCAAACGGATTAGGTTATTTTTAATGATAACACTTTATGGACATTGTATAATTTGGTGCCGAGACTGGCCGCTTTTCCCCACGCAACAGTGTCGTATCGCAGTGTCTTAGCTTATGCTGAATCCGCCGCGCGCGCCGAAATTCAAACTTTAAATTTTACAGAGCAGAGCGAGAGGGGCGAGAGGTGGTAATGTGACGCAGAGCGTCGCCGGAATGGGCCAGATGGGGCAGCAGAACTTCAACCAATCAACGATGAACCCGTCGCCGATGGCCACCGGTCAATCGGCCTACGGCCAGCAAACAACCCAGCAGCAGCAGCAGCAGCAGCAACCGCAGCAGCAACAGCAGCAACAGAACCAGTACGGCGTCCAAAACACAGCCTTCTCCGGTCAGACGACCAACCAGCAGCAGTTCGGAATGGGCGCCGCGTCGACGACGTCCCGCTTGCAGCATAAAGGGGTGCCCCAGGTGGTGCCCAACGTCGGGCAAACCATGCAGATGAACCAGTCGCAGCAGCAACAGCAGCAACAGCCGAACCTGGGGGCGCCCAACCTCATGCAGAAGCTGAACGAGATCACCGCGCCGGGCGGCGACATCCTGTCCAAGGGCAAAGAACTCATATTCATGAAATTCGGACTCGGCGGCAAATAACCACGCATACAGTTCCGTTGCGTTTGTGTTTACGTTTAACGAAACAATTGGAAAATTTAACAAACGTGCTGTTTTTGGAACCATCGTTACTACTCTCTCTCAATACGACTCAAGTACAGCTTACCAAAAAAAAAAAAAAACCCACACGTCTTTGATACAGCGATGATGAGATATTTTCCTTCGATTTCCTTTGCATTACTTAGGTTATTTACAACTTAATTGGTTCAAAGTTTTTTCCTTCGAGTTCAAGTCGAGTTGGGTGATGAGAAAAAAAAAATTATATTTTTGATTGAAAATATTGCAACATTTGCTGTACCTGACGTGACATACTTTACAAATACATTTCAGTAGTTTATTTTTCAGGCTATCGTATGGAGTGGGGAGAATTAAAAAAATCAATAAACAAAGTGTTCATGTATGTTATTACAAAATTTAGCAACGCCTATTTTATATATTCCAGCAATTTGGGAAAATTAAGCCAGTGTGCAGATATCGAGCTGCTGACGCCGTGGACAGCGTCGAGGTACCCCCGCCATCAACTTCGTTGAACTGTCGTTTACCTCGACGCTGGGCCACCCTGTACATAAAGCGGCGAGCTTTCGTTAATTCGCAATCATATCGAAAGAAACCTAGTACGTATTCGTGTAACACTCAGTATTATCAAAGAAAATAAAGATGTTTGTGAACATGTTTAATTAAATGTCTCGAGTACAAATTCGACCAATCAACTGAAAGCATAGGTTAGTTTACTTAGTTAGCCGATTGTACTGTAATCCGACCGGTGGAACAAAAAAAAAACCGGGCTTGTTAATTAATTGTGATTTTTTACCGGGATTTTCGAAAATGCCGCGCATCTTCGACCTCGTCTGCATTTACACACAAGACTTATCGGTTTCAAAAACAGCTGATTGCGGCACAACCCCCTGTATATGAAGCAACTCGCTGTACATGCCGGTTCGTTCCCGGACGGGCGCATTCCGGAACGAACCGAGCGAAATTTGTTGTGCCTTCTCCTTTATAACGCACAGCTAGAGTTCTTTTTTAGCCTGTTAACAAAAAGAATAATCATCCATCGGTGTCATTTTTTCGCTTCCCGTCGTCGGGCGTCATTTGCGTTCGGATCGAAACTGTCGTAGGTTGTTATTAGCGTCTGTTACGTCGCGCGCGCCACACGTCCGTTGAATTGCGTTCGTTGCGATCGTTTGTTTGCGTTTTTTTTTCTTTTTTTTTGTTAAATGTGTTAAAGGAATTCTAGCATAGGCACCTTGTTCTGTGTTTGTTTGTTTTTGTACAAATTCTAAGGTGTAAGATAAATAATGTAAGTGTTGATTGACCCTATCGAGCGCGAGGTTTCCGAAATTCTAGCGCCGCGTTCAGAAAACGTCGACAATGTTGCTTCCGGTTCGAGCGGAAGTCGTCGAGATTTACGGACGCAAATCGTTGAACGTTGAAACACTTTTTTCTGCTGATGCGAGATTGCAAACGAAACAAATCAATAGAGAAAAAAATCGAGTTGCTGGCATCCAATATAAACCGTCACTTCCTGTTTGACCGGAAGTCGACGATATTTGGGAAATTCCACGAAAAATATAACGAAACGGTTCGTTGAAAACTGAAAAAAATTGTAAGATGATTTGCGCAGCTTCTATAATTCTTACAACGTTCGGAAAATTTTAACAATTGGATTCTTTGACATTTTTTCTACGATTTGATTTTTTGATATTATTTCATTATTTTCCCAATTTTAATATTTTCACAATTTCTTGCAATGTTTAATTTATTTTAAATAAATGTTGCTTCCTTACAGTTTAACGTTTTCTCCTTTTGACTAAGTTTTAAAAAAATTTAAATCTGGTTATGAAATGTTTGTATTTTTTGCAGTTTTGGTGCTTTTTTGCAATTTCTAGAGCTATGGTATTTATTTTTAACATTATGTACATTTCACATTTTTGTCAATTTTAAAATTCGTTAATTTAAAGTTAAACAATTTTGACTTTTCAAGTTTTTTTTTAATATTTTTGATTTTATTTTTTCACACACATTATTAGTCAGTACCATTCAACCCAGCAAATGCTTTTACTGCATTAATTTATTTAAAATTATTGAAATATATCGATAGCATTACTTCCGGTTTGATCGGGCGTCAGATTATTAGAAACTTTTTTGGATTATTCTTGAGCACTTTGTGTAACGTTTGATGGCCAGTCTGATCGAAAAATATTTCAAAATTTTTCTGAACTCTTTCGTTTTTATTCTTCTTTGCATTTCCATGCTTTGAAAAATATACCGTGCATTGTAGAGGTTAAGAGGCTTCGATGATACCCATTACGTTTTTTTTGCTACAAACGATTTTAAAGGAATTGGTCCTATTCCAAAGTGGAAGTGGCTGAGCTGCGTTTTTTTGGAATTACTTTCTAGTCTCTGCGTTATGCAAAGGTCGATATTTGGCAACCAACCCCACCCCAACCCAACGCAACCCAATCCAAACCAATCCAAACCAATCCAAACCAATCCAACACAACCCAACACAACCCAACACAACTGAACAGACCAACCCAATCCAACCCAACACCCAACCCAACACAACCCAACCCAACACAACTGAACAGACCAAACCAATCCAACCCAACACAACCCAACCCTACCCAACCCAACACAACTAAACCTAACAAATTTCCATTAAAACATTTCTATTCTTTCAAAAATATAACAAAAGGGCATGTGAAAAAATCATACCGGTCTTCTTTTGCTACAAATGATTTTAAAGGAATTCTGTTGTCTTTGCAAAATTATTTTTGTACTTCTCATAAAAAAATCCCTTTCGTTCGTCATTCTTTGAAGAAACGACGGTGCATTATATGGATCGAAGAACATCCCCAAAAATTTCTCAATGGTCTTGGGAAATTATTATTAATCTTGGATTCAATTAAACCAACCCAACCCAATCCAACCTAGCCCAACCCAATACCACCCAATCCGACCAAAATGCATTCCAACCCAACCCGACTCAATTGAACACAGCCAAACACAACCCAATCCAACCCAATACCACTCAACCCAACCTAGTCCAACCCAACCCAACCCGACTCAATTGAACCCAACCAAATACAACCCAACCTAGTCCAACCCAATACCACCCAACCCAACCAAAATCCATTCCAACCCAACCCAAATCAATTGAACACAGCCAAACACAACCCAATCCAACCCAATACCACTCAACCCAACCTAGTCCAACCCAACCCAACCCGACTCAATTAAACCCAACCAAATACAACCCAACCTAGTCCAACCCAATACCATCCAACCCAACCAAAATCCATTCCAACCCAACCCAACTCAATTGAACCCAACCAAACACAACCCAATCCAACCCAACCTAGTCCAACCCAATACCACCCAACCCAACCAAAATTCATTCCAACCCAACCCAACTCAATTGAACCCAACCAAACACAACCCAATCCAACCCAACCCAACCTAGTCCAACCCAATATCACCCAACCCAACCAAAATCCATTCCAACACAACCCGACTCAATTGAACCCAACCAAACACAACCCAATCCAACCCAACCCAACCTAGTCTAACCCAATACCACCCAACCCAACCAAAATCCATTCCAACCCAACCCAACCAAACACAACCCAATCCAACCCAATCCAACCCAACCCAACCTAGTCCAACCCAATACCACCCAACCCAACCAAAATCCATTCCAACTCAACCCAACTCAATCGAACCCAACCGAACACAACCCAATAAAAGTCTCCTGTTGCCTCAAACGATTTTGCTTTTAAAAGATTTTTTTGACTTTGAAGAAATGAATTGTGTACAACTCCGTACAACCGATTTCACAAAAAATTTCCTGCGTTCATTATTCCTTGAAAAATTGACGGTGTGTCATGTGGACTAAAGGAAAAAATTCAAATGCATATCTTACGATCTTGTGATGCAGGTGGCGTTGTATTAAAAGCTCGATGGTACGCATATAATGCGAAGCACCCTCGCAATGCTTTTTATTGCTGAAGCTTCGATTGAAGCCAACCCAACAAATTCCAGCGTCGTTGAAATGTGGAAAACGTTACTTCCGGTTTGGCAGGAAGTCGGCGTTTTTATAAAAACGTTTCGTTCGTTGAAAGAACGCATGGCTTTTATGCGAGGAAATATTAATGACTATCTGATGCTGCAATTTAAGAGCCATTTTGGGTCAGAAGTTTATGCAAATTTTAAGTTGCTGTATTGTCAGCCCTAGTACTGCGCGAATATGTTGAAAAAATCTGTTCAAATTTCACCGGAAGTCGGGCAAAATATTTCTTTTAGTTAATTTTGATCTTCGACGTGTTATAGAATCCAAACGGAATTTAAACAAAATTTTATTCGCATCCGGTGCAATGAAAAAGAATAATTGATTTATGAGTTTTTTTACGATGTTCGCCTCCAGGATACATCTTGTGGTGCTATGACATAATTCGGATGAACGCAAACATTTCGAAAGTTCATTGTCGTAATAACACAAAAAGAACCACTTCCGTTTTGACCGGAAGCGTCGGGTAAAACCGCCAGAAAATCGGAAACCCGCGTCCTTTCCTAATGTATATAAATATCTATGCAAGGCTTCAAAATTATACAGGTTTACGACTGGTATTCGCTAATCTATCGATCATCCAAAAATATCCCCCCCCCGTTGCAATTATTTTCGTCGTAGGAATGATCATAGAAAAAAAACTTCCAACGTAGAGCGGACCATATATTTATTATTATTGTTGTCGTTGTTGTTGATGTTGTTGTTATTATTTGATATGACGTAACCGGTTATGTTCGTTATGATCGCATTATCCGCGTAAGGATAGCCAATATCAGTCAGTGTTATATAAGTTGGGGCACGACTATGCAGAACACGGCGAAAACGGTGATAAATGTTTGTCCCAAGGTCACATATCATTAAATGACCGCGAACGATGGCATTGCAGGCTTGAGCGTTACTATTCTTCATGTATTATACACTGTACCAAAAATCAATGATAATAAATAATTTACAAGGTTGCAATTGTTTTTATTTTAGTCGTAAAAAATGTAATATTTTAATAGTTTTTAATTTATTAACCTTTACCGTTGTGTATGTTGGGTTGCTGTCCGAATTAGTTTATTCAATTAGCAATCGATCAATTTTGAATTAATTTGACTTGCTGGTCGGAATTGTCATAAGTTTGTCGTGGATAGTCGTTGGAGCGGTCGATTATGTGATCGTTAAAAATTGGTATTGGTTCAATCAAATTCGAAATTAAAGTCGTAAAAAAATTTAATATTTTAATAGTTTTTAATCTTGACAATATTTTAAACATGTTTGCGTTATTTAATTTCATAACATTTCCAGTTGTGTATGTTGGGTTGCTGCCCGAGACAGTTTTGATGTCAAAAAAATTGATGTCACACACGTCTTAAAATCTTTATTACAACTTGGAACAAATTAGTGACGACATTTCAATGGGTTTCCAAGATGACAGCGACGTTCGCCCCATCGGGACTCGGCTTATAGTCCAGCGCCCAAAAATTCGTGAAAACCAAAGCTTCGCCCGCGCTCAGATCGACCCTCAACGTCGAGCATTCCTCGCCGCAATCCGCGGGGTGCAACCTGAACACGTTCCGCCCGACGACCTGACCGACGACGCCGATGGAGTCCCTCAACGCGACCGACTTGAACCTCTCCACTTTGTAATTCTCGCTGATCAGCAACCAACTGTACCGGATCGGCGACAACTCCGGCGCCAGAAATCCGGGCCGAGGCACGAATTTTCGAAACGCCTTCACCGCCTCCACCTCGCAGTTCTGGAAGTGGTAAAAATAGACGTCTTGGTCGTTGATGCGGCGAAAGGACTCGCCCAGGTTGCCGTCACCCGCGTACGCGTTCGACGAAAACTTGCACGGAAACGACCTGGACAACGCGGGGTCGTTCAAGACGTCCTCGACGAGCGTCGCGTTGCCGTCGAGCGTCCAATTTTCCATGGCGTTTTCCAAGATGACCGGCCGGTGGAGCTTCACGTACTTGGCGTTGATCACGTCGGCGTCGAAGGCGTCCACGACGTCCATTTTGTCGATGAACTCGCAAAACGTGCATTCCCAGTCGGCGCCGGCGGTCGCTTCCGGTTGGTGGCGGAACCCGTCGATCAGGCACTTGGACGACTTCAGGTGGGTCCAGTTCCAAATGGGCATGATTTCGATGAGGAAAATGCGCGCCAACGCCGAATAGTGCCAATTGATCGAATCGAAGTACGATAATGAATAAAAGAAAACGACGGTGGCGATGGTTACACAGGCGTAGAACACGAAGTTTTTTAGTTTTGTTTTTTCGATGGCGTCCGTTAGGGGCTGGCAAATTTTTCGAATTTCGTCCTGGGTCAGTTTGTTCTCGATGCAGAACTCGTGGAATTGCTTCAGGTCGTTTTCGATCTGGGCCAGGTCGCACGTTTCAGACGTTGACGTTTTGATCCCCATCTGGAACGAAGACAAAGATTAAATAAAATTTGAAAATCTAATTTCTTTCTCAAATAATAATAAAGACATAAAACAAAATCCACGATCAAAGCCAATAATATGAATAACACGTACGTTGAAATAAAAAAAAAACTCGAGACAATTAACATGACAAGCTGTGACATAAATCAAACCAACCCCAATTAAGTCGTAAATAAATATATTTATTTACCAATAATGAGTAACAGCTTTGATATAAGAATATGAAGGTGTTGCTTGCATCAGTCAATTAATGATAATTGTTTGAAGCAGTGTGTAGGTGATAATTGTTTCATGGCTCGAGACTTTATTTCCTACGCCGAAATTTTTCTTTGAAGTAAACAACGAGAGAGAGCGAAGAACACACAAAGAAATCTTCACTTATAGATACTAAATGCAAACTCAAAACTCCACAGGTCCATCAGAGTCGAAATCAATAAAAAATAAAGACATAGTAATGTCTTTATTGCTATTTTTTATTGATTTCGACTCTGATGGACCTGTCAGTCGTGATCTCAAGTCATTGAACCAATCCAACTCGATCCAACCCGACCCAACCCAACCCAATCGAACCCAACCCAACCCAAACAAAACCAACCCAACCCAACCCCACTCGATTAATAATCGAAGTCAAACATTTACTTTCATGTTTAACGACACTTTTTTGTAAAGTTAATTAATATTCAGTATCGGATTGACTATTAACCAATACAATGGGAGAGTTTATACAAAATTGGCACCACACGTTTGTGCATTTCGACAGCTTTCATGTCATAATAAAATTACACCCGCTACAGTTTTTTTTTTATAATTTGAGAAAAAATCCCTTAGTGTTGAGAATTTCTTGTAATGACGTCATTCGTATTTATAACCAATTGCATATATTTTTAACATTATAAAGAATTTTGGGCTTAGCGCATATAAATAAAATTTATGCAGTTACATGATAATTTTTTTGAGCTAAATGAAAAGAAACGAAGTTTTTTTAATGTGGATAATTTTGTGATTTTTTAATTTTATAATAAATTAAAATGCACACATAAATCATTTCTAACAGATCCATTCTTTGTCGATAGATATATAGTTAAAAACAGTGTGGGACGCCATTCAAAATCATTTATTTTTTAGACAAACTGTAGAGTGCGGTTTTAATTATTATTTGGTTTTTTTTTTTAATTTAAAGAAATTGTTTAACCTCCAACCGACTGTACGTGTTTTAATGCAAGATGCTAAGAAACACGAATATTTTTTTTGCTCTTAAAAAATTATGATGTTAGTTAGGTGCATTTTAAAGTGCTAAATCATGCGTAACAGATCTATTGTTAGCGGACAAATATCTGGAATAGTTCAGCTCACCTAAACAAATACAATTTGGATCGATTTCTATTTCTATCGTTAAAAATAAACGATAATCGAGACAGTAGCAGTTTTAAAAAATCCCAACCCAACAAAGAAAATTTGGATTTCAAAGAAGATGAGTTATTTTTGACAAGTTTGATCTGAATTTTGAGCAATTGTCATTTTGACAATTGTCAATTTTGACAGTTTTGTCAGAGAAATGTTGACAATTTCTTACATTGTCATATTGTCATATTATGTTAACCACCAACCGTTTTTGTTCTAATTTTGAAAAGCATTGCACTTTGGTCTCTAATCGATTTTTGCATTTTTTGCAACTTTGGAGTTAGCCATTTTTGCCTTTTTTCAATATTGACACTGTTTTGTAAAAGTTGATAGTTTTGAGTAAGCAATTTTTGACGAGGCTTTTAGAAATGCATATTTTTTTTATTGGCGATTTTAACTGAAATTTAAACGAAACAAACCCAACCCAACCCAACCCAACCCAACCCAACCGAACCCAACCCAACCCAACCCAGCATAATGAAAATTTTGAAAGTGTCAAAGTTGAGGTTGCCATTGTTTGCATTTCAAGTTTCAGTTTGCAATTTGTGTTTCACGTCTTTCAGGCAATTATCATTGTTTTCCATTTTACAAGTTTCGCCAACAACTTTTCACAATTGTCGTGTTTTCAGACTTTCTGCAAATTTTAATTAAGCAACTGATGTTTGGACAATTTGGTGAATTTCGATTTTTTTTTTGCAACGTTGACAATGTTCGCTTTGTCTAATTTTGACCGTTGGCAGATTTGACCAGTTTTGATACTTTTTGAAACAATTTTTCATTTAGATATTTTTACAATTTGTAATTTTGTCGAATTTCACGTTTTTCTTTTTTCTTTTTGTTTGTTTGGGTTGGGTTGGGTTGGGTTGGATTGGGTTACTCTAGTTTTCAATTTTATCTTCTGCCAGTGCTTTTAATGTTAACTTTTTCTATTTTTGGAATTTTTGATTTTTTACATTTACATTTGAAATTATCACATCACTTCGTAAAGTAATATAAGCGAAAACTAAGTAAAGATGACAATGTTGATTTGGCCATTTTTGCCACGAAAATTTTTTTGTGCTTCGATAACAATTTTTACATATTTTTGCAACTATGACAAATTTACCAAACTTTGAGGATTACATTAACATTAACATTACATTAACAACATAGACGTACCATTTTTGCAAAAATTTACCAATATTCGTTATTATAGTTTAGACCAGGGGTACCCAACCGAACACTTTTAATTTTTGGTCACGGTTTTCTTTAACTAACGCCGAAAAATGTAAAAAAAATGATAAATAAACAGCATTGCCAGGTTCTTCTCAACTTTTCTTCATCTTCAAGTATCTACAATTCTTCACCTCGTTTTCACCGTTCAAGTAATTTTCCAACGTTCGCCTTTAAAATGATTTTTTTTAATGTTTGGGTTTATTTTTTATTAACCCGAACACTTAAAGTTTAAAAAGGTTTTGTACTGTTTCGGTTTTTGTGTCCACGACAGCACAATCGAAAACAAAATCATAAAATTCACTTTGGAGGGGTTGGGTTGGGTTGTGTTGGGTTGGGTCGGGTTGTGTTGGGTTGGGTTGGGTGGGGTTGTGTTGGGTTGGGTTGGGTTGTATTGTATCGAATTGGGTCGGGTTGGGTCGGGTTATGTTGGGTTGTATTGGGTTGGGTTGGGTTGGGTCGGGTTATGTTGGGTTGTATTGGGTTGGGTTGGGTTGGGTCGGGTTATGTTGGGTTGTATTGGGTTGGGTTGGGTTGGGTTGGCACAATATAAATGAAAAACCGAACTACTTCTTATTAAAGAACGACCAGGTTAATGTGAATCAGCGAATGTTAATTTAAACAAAATCGCCATTTCATTCGTTTGCTTTATTTTTCAAAAATCTATTGCTCGATGTAAACGTTGCGTTTGCACAAATCTGCTGCCCAAACGTAAACGTAAAACATCTAAATGCAGCGAAATCAATTAAAAGAAAATTAAGTCGGAATAATACGAAAGTTGTAAGTCTAGACAGTACCGGTCGCTAAAGACCACTGCAATTACGTAGCAGTAAGAGTGTGGGGTCTGGATGGCGCTAATATTACTGGTCGGGTGAGCTCAAGAGAGAACGAAACAGCTGTTATCGCATTAACACATTCGCCCCAAAATATTAAAAATCATTGAAAAAATCCTTAAAAATTGTAAAACAAAATTTTAGTCGTTGAAAATTAAAAAATAATTGTTATCGATAACGTGCGTACATTGTTCAAAATCATAAAAAAACATGAAATCGTTATACATTGAAAAAAAGTTAAGTAAAAAACGTAAAAAAATAAACACATTATGAATCAAATTACATCGTATTATTAAAAAAAATCTTCAATAAATAATGAGAAACAATAAATATCCAAACAAATTTAATAAAAATAAAAATTACAAACAATTAGAAAAAAATAAAATTCGACAAAATTTGTCAAATCTGTCACCTGTCAAAGTCTGTGTCAAAAATATATTTTTATTGGACAAATTACAAACTAAAAAAAAATTAAAAATTGAAGAAATCATCAAAAATCGTTGAAAAATACAAAATTCAAAATGACATTTTGTTTTTACTCAAAACCAATTTGCAATGAACTGTTTGATGTTAGTTTAAGCGTCGTTGCATTTTTTTGATATGTGACGATTGGAAATATAAAATTTTAATGTAATGTTTATGTAAATAATTGCAATTTTTAAATTTAATTGGCAAATAAAAATACCAGAATAAATGAAATGTTGAAATTAAAAACAAGGAAAATAATATTATATGACAATGACAGTGTAAAGTAAACGAATTAAAAAAAAAATAAAAAATAGAAAAAGTAAAAATATGCATTGAAAAAAATTACCAACTGTTTTTAATTTTTAAATTAACACAAATGGCGTCGACGCCTTCGAACTGAGTCCGAACCTGCTTCGCAGTTACCTCCCCGACAACAATTCAAATATTTGCCCATTTTCACGACTCATATTTCAATCACAATCCCAACAATTCGAAACGCAACGACTTGTTTACCTCCTCCGTCTCATCGCCGGTTCGACTTCGACCTTTACAATCGACATCCGACACGTTCCCTAATCGCTTTTCCAATCGACGCACTGCGCACTTCACTCGCCTCAATTCCTCGCCGACGCACTTTTCGCAGGTGGCCGCGTCGAACAGGTCCTCGAAGAAACCACGGACGTCCTCGTTAAGGTTTGGGCCGCAGACGTCGACGCTTTTCGTCGTCAGGATCTTAATCAAATCGCCTTTGCTCAGCCTGTCCAGCTCTAGCTCCATCTCTTTCCGCGAATGTCGGCAACTAACTCTTTGTTTGTAGTCGACATGCGGTCATCGCTTACGATACTAATTGCGTTTTTTATAAACGACGCGTTGCTCATAAATCACACTCGCCACTCGCGTTAAAAAAAATTGATCGTTCGGTTGTTGGTTTCTCATTAATCAATTATATAATCAGCAGCGTGCGTTTTAATTTATTTACGAAAGCTCATAAATTGATTTAAATACGAAAAAATGTTGAAACCAATTAATTATAATCTTGGATCGAAAACATTTGAACTGGGGGTGCTACGCACGATTGACGAGTGCACTCGAAATATTTGAGCGTCGATGAACGTCAACAAACGTTGGATTTTGTTTACGAATTTTTGACAACCTCGGACAATTTGTCGTAATTTCGTTCGATTTGTAACTATTTTGATTATTTTTGATAATTTTCGATGAGTTGGGATTTTTAATAAATTCGATTTTGCGATTTTTTGACAACCTTGGACAATTTAGTTATAATTTCGTTCGATTTTTAATTAATTGATTTTTACAATTTTAAGCGATTTGCCATATTTTTTACGATTTTTGACGATTTCTTGCTATTTTTTGATAACTCTTGAATAATTTTAAAACGATTTTAAAGCTCTCATTGTAATTTTAACTATTCTTACCATTTCTGACAATTTTTTGATTTAATTATAGTATTTACAAGTTCACAACAATTCGTTGCCATAAGAATTCGCCAACGACACCAATGGAATAAACTAAAAAAAAAAACTCGAAATAATCTCGTAATAATCAATTAAGTAAACAAATGTCTACGGTAACTCGACAAATACTTTGACAAACCATTCCAAGACTGTTTTCGAGCAACGCGTTGCCATAACAATTCTCCAACGTTAGACACCAACGGACCAACCAATTGGGTTCGCTTGTGTTGGGTTGGATTGTGTTCGGTTGGGTTGGATTGGGTTCCTGAAAATAGCTCAGTTCACTGTTCCCTAGCAATCCGTCGCCATAAGAATTCGCCAACCTGACTCAACAATTGAATCGTCAATCGATATCCACACCAACGGAATAAAACAAAAACACAACCCGAACTGTAAATTTAACTCAAAACCCGCATGCACGGAAAATCAAAAAATAATCGTTAACTGCGAATGTTAACAGACCTAACGCTTCGTCATCACCAATTTAACTGGGTTGAGACAACGAACAAGTTAACTGTATAATACACACCGATGGAATAAAAAAACAATCGATTAAGTAAACAAGTGTCTACAGTAACTCAACAAATATCTTAATTATTCCAATACCGTTTCCGTAAGAATTCGCCAACGTCAGAAATGTCTAAAAGTAATTTGGTTGGGTCGTGTTCGGTTAGGTTGGATTGGGTTTGGAAATAATCATTTAAACAAACAAATGTCTACAGTAACTCAACAAATAGTTTGACAGACTATTCCAAACCATTTCAGAGCAATGCGCCGCCGTAAGAATTCGCCAGCGGTAGGAATTATCGCAATTATTGCTAATATTAAGCTCGATTAAGTAAACAAGTGTCTACAGTAACTCAACAAATATCTTAATTATTCCAATGCCGTTTCCGTAAGAATTCGCCAACGCCAGAAATTGCTAAAAGTAATTGGGTTGGGTCGTGTTCGGTTAGGTTGGATTGGGTTTGGAAATAATCAGTTAAACAAACAAGTGTCTACAGTAACTCGACAAATAGTTTGACAGACTATTCCAAACTGTTTCTGAGCAATGCGCCGCCGTAAGAATTCGCCAGCGGTAGGAATTATCGCAATTATTGCTAATATTAAGCTCGATTAAGTAAACAAGTGTCTACAGTAACTCAACAAATATCTTAATTATTCCAATGCCGTTTCCGTAAGAATTCGCCAACGTCAGAAATTGCTAAAAGTAATTGGGTTGGGTCGTGTTCGGTTAGGTTGGATTGGGTTTGGAAATAATCAGTTAAGCAAACAAGTGTCTACAGTAACTCAACAAATAGTTTGACAGACTATTCCAAACCATTTCTGAGCAATGCGCCGCCGTAAGAATTCGCCAGCGGTAGGAATTATCGCAATTATTGCTAATATTAAGCTCGATTAAGTAAACAAGTGTCTTCAGTAACTCAACAAATATCTTAATTATTCCAATGCCGTTTCCGTAAGAATTCGCCAACGCCAGAAATTGCTAAAAGTAATTGGGTTGGGTCGTGTTCGGTTAGGTTGGATTGGGTTTGGAAATAATCAGTTAAACAAACAAGTGTCTACAGCAACTCAACAAATAGTTTGACAGACTATTCCAAACTGTTTCTGAGCAATGCGCCGCCGTAAGAATTCGCCAGCGGTAGGAATTATCGCAATTATTGCTAATATTAAGCTCGATTAAGTAAACAAGTGTCTACAGTAACTCAACAAATATCTTAATTATTCCAATGCCGTTTCCGTAAGAATTCGCCAACGTCAGAAATTGCTAAAAGTAATTGGGTTGGGTCGTGTTCGGTTAGGTTGGATTGGGTTTGGAAATAATCAGTTAAACAAACAAGTGTCTACAGTAACCCAACAAATAGTTTGACAGACTATTCCAAACTGTTTCTGAGCAATGCGCCGCCGTAAGAATTCGCCAGCGGTAGGAATTATCGCAATTATTGCTAATATTAAGCTCGATTAAGTAAACAAGTGTCTACAGTAACTCAACAAATATCTTAATTATTCCAATGCCGTTTCCGTAAGAATCCGCCAACGTCAGAAATTGCTAAAAGTAATTGGGTTGGGTCGTGTTCGGTTAGGTTGGATTGGGTTTGGAAATAATCAGTTAAACAAACAAGTGTCTACAGCAACTCAACAAATAGTTTGACAGACCAATCCAAACTGTTTCTGAGCAATGCGCCGCCGTAAGAATTCACCAACAGTAGGAATTATCGCAATTATTGCTAAAAGTAACATTATTTTTAGAAATTTACACATTTTATAAATGTTCGTGTATTTATTTATTATTATTATTATTATTATTTTCAAGATTTTGTAGACATTTGCTTTTTGACGAGTTTTACAATTTTTACGAATTTAAATAAAATAACAATTTTGGAACATTTTTAAAATTACTTTTACGATCCTCAAATATTCTTACAATTTGTTACGTTTCGTCTAATTTTCGAGATTGACGCCATAATCGTCCTCGTGCAAAAATCGCCACTTGTTTGATTTATGTCGCGTCTTGGACATGTTAATTGTTACATGTTTGTTACCATGGATATCCAATGGATTTAATTAAGTTTAAGACAAAAATTTATGTAATAATAAAATTAAAAATTAATATGACGTCAAAGTGCCAGTAAACGACGACCCTAAATGAAATTTTCACGTAACGCACAATGGTACAAATTAGCAAAATTCCCAACCTAGCCAACCAAGCCCCCCCCCCCCTCTAATCGCGCGTTTTAATTACGAACAACAATGTGAAACAGCGCATTTAAGAAAAACTAAAATAAAATATTTTGACAGCTGCACATAATCACGACTATTCATCACAATCAATAAATTTAATAACGGGACATACTTGCGTTTAATCGTTCGACGAAAGCGACTGATCGAACTAATCGTGTAACAGGTGTTCGGCACGTCAGAAAATTCACCCGAACGCCAGCCGAAACGTCAAAACGCGCACGCCCAAAAATATCGACCGTTTCGAAAGGACGGCGTTTGCCGCCTCAGCCGGCCCGAGTAAGAAGAAGAAGTCGGCGGACGTCCACGAGCGCGGCGGCGCGCACGCGTACTCCCCACGTCAATTTGACGTTCGGCTGCCGAGCACCTAAAGTTAAATGGTAACAAACGTTTTTCGCAACCTGAACCGACACTATTGTAAACAGTAAACGGCACAAGTCCAACGATCGGCCAACTCGTTGTCGCTCGCAAGTTTTTTAAGTGATATCGCCCGAGATACGGACGCGCAGCGGGTCTATTTCGCCGTTTTTAATCCATTGATTACGTCACAGGCCATTTTGTATAGAACCTATTGTTCGCAAGCGTATTTGCGAAAAGTGAACGATCGCGTTTCGAGCGAGGGGTTTACGCGTAAACCTGGTGAATTTTTCCTGGTGAGGTGTTCACGTGAATTTCATCAAAATTCCGGTGCCGACGAAGAAAATAGACAGCTACGGTTTCAGTAGCGGTGACAACATGAACAGAAAGAAAAACAGAGGGGGCTCGAACAGGTAAACACGCAACTCCCCGTTTATTATAAACGCCATGGTAAACAAACAATCGAACGTCAGAAAGGTGTCGCGGGTCCTTGCGCCTTAAATTGTCAATATTGACGTCTGTCAATGACACTTCATTTTATCCCAAACGCGAGTCGAACCCAGCACCATTCCGACGATGTTGAAAAAACCGTTCGCGCATTCGTCGTCGATTACTCATCAATAGCGCGAGTTATCGCTTGCATGCAATCCGTGTTTATTTAAATACGTTTTTGTTCCAATGGTTAATCATAATTGTTGTTGAGGTGGGGAATAATCGCCTGTTAAATTAAATTTACGACGGATTTCGCGACGTGGTCGTTGTTCATTATTTCGCATGTCTGAAATCTCGCACTTCGTTTCGCTCAAACTAAACTTCGCAAAGTTCATGTCGTTTGGCGCGCTTGAACGTTTTGCGAGGGAGAACGAACTCGCTGCGATGGTAAGTGGCCAAGATCCGGTGAAACTGCCGCCTCGTGCCTCGTACTAACCGACTTTGTTCGTTTGCAGGTCCCCCAGAGTTAGAAACGTGCCCACGGAGGGGGTTTACAATAATCCCCACTTCATGTACGCCGCCACGTCGCTCGTCGGGAACGTAGTTCGTATACAAACCGCGTCGGGGAACGTCTGGGAAGGTATTTATCACAGCACATTAGTCGCAATTTGACGAGTGTACCACTAATAGTTAATATAATTAACTTAAGATAATAGCAAATTGGAGTCTGTGGTTGGTAAATAAATTGAAACAAACTTACTCTTACCGCACAGCATTTTATTAACACTAGATGTACATTTCGGCAACTAAGTTGTCATCTTCAGCAGTTTTAACTTTTAAGTTAAGATGATTTCGCGTTAGTTAGACGTGTCTCGTTGCTGATGACCGCGTCGTCTTTCAGGCGTCTTTAAGACCTTCTCGAGTCAGTTCGACATTGTGCTAGAGGCGGCGGCGAAGGTCGAAAACTCCGACTCGATAAATGCCACGTTGGTGCCCGACTCCTACGTGGACAAGTTAATCTTCAAACCGTGCAGCATCATTACGATGGACGCTAAAGACGTGGACTTGGACTACGCCACCAGGGACACCTTTCAGACAGATACGGCCATTTCGGCACGGTTAAATGGTAAGTAAATTTCTACGAAGAATATTTTCAATGAAGGTTATCACCAAGTTGGCAAGTCATTAAATTTTAAGCAAAGTTAAGACACAAATTGGTCAATCGACAATATTAAGAAAAAATCTTAAATATTCGTATTTAATACTAAAGATGTTTTAAATCACGTATTCCATTTTATTCGTATAATTTTGATATTAAAAAAAAAATTTGGATGGTCGATGAAAATTTTTCAGTTTTTGGAATTTCGCTTTTATTTTTTTATTATTTTTTTATTTTCTGCGCAGGCCAACAGTTGAGAACTGAAGAGAAGGAATTGGAACCGTGGGACCCGTCGACAGGGGTGAACGGCGGCGAGACGTCGTTGGAACTGGAGCCGGGCGCGAACGGCTGGGACGCCAACGACATGTTTAGAAAAAACGAACAGGTTTACGGCGTTCAGAGCACATACGATCATTCCCTCTCCGGGTACACGATTCAGCTACAGACCAGCGATTCTGCCGATTACAGGTTGGTCTCGTTCACTCAGAACGAACGCGAAGAAATCCTTCAAATGACAAAGCTTCAAAGTCGACACAATCAATTCAAATTCATAGAAATGTGAAGTGCAGAGTTTTTTTTTTTGGCTTTTGATAAATTGAATTGTTAATTTTATTTTGTTCCTTGGTTGAATTGAATTATTTTTAGCCAGGTGGCAGCAAAGTATCTGTGATTTTTTCAAGGTGTTTGTTAATTTAATCATAAGATAAAAACAAACTTGTGGTTTGTTTAAAAATACTAGTTTACTAGTTTGAAGGGTTTGGTTGTAATGAAAGTTTTCTTATTTTCGAGTAGTTGTGTATAACATTTTTGTTGTAAATTGTAATAGGGAAGCTGAAGCGAAGGCAGAACAAATAGCAAACGAAATAGAGAGCCAACCGACCTACAAGGCTCGCATAGATTTAGAAAATGGAGACGAAGAAACTCTCTTTGCGGCTGTCGCAAGGCCCAATCAAGAGAACAACTATCCGGTGAGTTGCATCTAAAAAGTACACTCCCCCTATTTCTAATCCGTTTCATGTCGACAGAAACCGGGAATAGAACCGAACTCGAACGGTAAATACGTCCCCCCAGCGAAAAGAAAGAACGCGACTGCTGGCAAACTAATGAGGAGCACTCCGCCGCCGACGCAAACCGGCAGTGTCCAGACTACGCCCTCGCCCAAGGGCAACGCTCCGCCCCTTCCCTATCCCACCCATCCCTCGCCCCACTCAAACAACGTCGCGCCCCACCCGAGAGAAAACCAGCTCCCGAACCGGGAGCAGACTAACATGCATCCAAACATGCACAACATACCGCCGTCGCACCTGAACAACAACCCGCACAGCTCCCCGCACGGAAACCCCCCACACAACATGCACCCGCCGCCTCCGATGAATCAGCAACATCAGGGGCCGCACGTGCGGGCTCACGTGCACACTCCACCGCACGCCTACAACAACCAGGGTATGAGGCAAGGTCCGCCTCCCAACGTTAACCACAACGGTCCGAAAGGCCAGATGAACGGCGAGGTCAAGCCGCCGAATCAGCGGCCGCCGAGGAACATCTACGCCGCGCCGCCGCCTCAGAATAATCCCATGTCGGCGCCCCAGCCGTACCAGGAGGCCCCGAAGCCCGAGGTGATAAATTGTGTTCAGCAGAGGCATCGGGACGCGACCGTCAAGGACTTGCATAAGTTCTCGCAGGATTTCAAGCTCACACCGTCACATCCGCAAGAACCGCCGCAGCCTCCCAACCAGATTCCGGAGCAGATGGCGCCGCCGCCGCCGAAGCCGCACCCCATACGGCAGTCGACGCCTCCGCAACCGCAGCAGTCCATCTCGCCACAGCAGGAGAACATCGACAAGGTGACCAACACGCTGAAGTCTAGCCTGAATCCGCTCGCCAAAGAATTTGTTATGAATCCGGCGAAATCGTTCACCCCACGGTCAGTACGAGACACCCGGTTGTTGATTTCGACCGCTAATGCTGTTTAATAGGTCGCCGAGCACGCCAACTGTCAGTCGACCGCATACACCACAAACCCCCAGCAATCCTTACATACCGCCGGCTATTAGCGGCCCACCTGGCCAACCGCAGATGCCCATGGTCGGCATGATGTCGATGGGGTACATGATTCCAAGCCAACCACAATACCAACCACAACCGCAAAATAATAGATTTAGGAAATGTAAGTTCTTGTTTGATCATAATCACGTGCTGATTGATTTTAGCGTTCAAATAAGTTCTTTAGCACTAAAATCAGTCTATGATTATTATTATTATTATATTTATTACAAACATTAAAAACATAACAGGTTGGTTTTAATTAATGTGATGTGAGCTTGTGAAATTTTCAATAATGTCATGGTCAACATTTTCACAACAAGGATCAGAATCAGAGTTAAATTAAACTAAATTTGGCGAAAATGAAGATATTGAATGTCGCCAATCGGCAATTTTTAAGCTCGACGTATTTTCTGCTACTACTAGAACTGCGTTTATCTGCATTGTTCGTAGGTCACGAAAAGAATTTTTTGTCAAATACCAGATTAATTTGTATGTTTTTTTTTTTTAGTACCGATGAGAGCGGATATGGCATCGCAAGTGGTCGCGGCAACCGGGCAGCCGTTGCTGGCGCCGGCGCCCCAATTCGTCTACCAGTCGCAGTTGAACCCGCAGACCTACCAGCCGATGCACGCTGTTCGAATGTACGAATCTCCGCCCCAGCTCCAGTACCTGCCGCAGAATCCGTCGAACACGCCGAACCCCGCCCAGCTGCCGCCGTACACGCCCGGCCCGGGGCAGCAGGCCCCGCCTCAGCAGTACCAGGCGCCGCCGCCGCAGGGCCACCCGCAGTTCCCGATGATGTGCCCCATCATACAGACGCAGCCTCACATGATGCAGGCGAGCATGCAGTATCTGCAGCACCCGCCGCCGCCGGGACCCATACAGGTCATATTGCCCCATCCGCAGCAGCAGCACGGGCCGACCCCCTAACGCTGAAAGTACACCCTAGAAAATTGACCCTTCTTGTTTCGTTTCCATCTTCGTTCTTTAGTTAAATGTGTCAAATTGCCGCTTTCCATCCCCGACGGGGGGGTGGGGATCCGTAGTTGAATTTGCTCTTTTTTTGAAGGGCGGGTCTTTGTAACGGGCGACGCGTCGGTCGCATTGCAGAGCTTAGTTTCACAACTGTGTATTTTATGTGTCTTCACGTCGATACTTGTTTTTATTTTATTTTTTAAAGTTTATTGCTTTATACTTACGAGTAAATTTGTTAGGAACGAACGCTAATTATAATCGATCGTTTCAGTTTTCTCCCGGCATTAAAAATTCATTTTAATAAATTTAACTTCATTTTATGCAAATTGAATCTTTGATTGAGATTAATTCTTCGAATCTATTTTTGTGGACAGCTGAGTAAAATAAATTAAAATTTTAAAGTCGTGTACATAGTTTGCCTTTTTCGTACCTAAAATTTAACTGGAAATTTCGATGCACCCTATAATAATTTAAATGTAAAAAACCGTACTTTATTTTATAAAAAAATAAACATTGCCGCAATTATTGTATTAACAATTCGAATGTTTCATTCGTGGATACGTTAAGGGTCAACATCACAACAAAATTAAAAAATATATCGAAGCAGCAAATAATTCTGATCTATAGAACTAAATGTGCACTCCATTTGATGTCAAATTAGTCTAATTGTCAACCCGACCCAAACACAAACTCTTGATATAACCAATCTAATAAAATAATCACAAACAGAATTAAATTAAAACGGCCGCGGACCAACGACGCGCGCAGCACGCACGGCGGACGATTAAACGAGCGGGCGTCGACCGAAGGCGCATTTGCGTCTTCGGTCGACGCTCTCTCGTTCAAGTGCGTGATGTCGTCGTTCATCAGCGGCGTGCCTGCTGCGCGCGTCTTCGGTCCGCGACGAAATCGGAGCACACGTCCGTCCGTTCGTTCGTCTGCGCTCAATGAAACTCCACGTCGCTCCCAAACAAACGAAACAAGTATCTTCGTGTACATTGACTTAGGACTTTCAGGGGACGTTGCACGCTTTGGGCCGATCAAGTCGAGTTCGTGTTATTTGGTAATAACGCGAATTCGATTTAATCGGCCCGGGGCGTGCAAAATCCCCTGCAACTCCTAAGTTAATGTGTGATAAGATGGTTGTTTCGCTTTTGTTTGTGAGCGACGATGTTTTGTTCGCGTGTATTAACGTTTTCGGCGTTGACCACGACGGACGTCTGTCAAATTGTATTTTTGAAACGGAGGTGAATCACGTTGTGAATTTTTATTTGATACACAATTGTATTGGGGTTTTAGTTAAATGATGTTAATATATTTTTCGTTGTCATTTTTTCTCTTTCGATTATAATTTTTTTTACAATATTTTCTATTGCAATATTTAGCTTATATTTTGCTAATTAGTAACTCCCAATTGGGAGGGGGCTAATAATGAAAGTGTAGCCTTGAGCTACAAAAGCAAAATTGTTGACAAGCGCTTGATGCCTTTTTTTTTACTGTACACTGTTGGCTTTCAAACAGAACTATGCAAGTGTTTGCAAGCGAAATGCAAGCGTCCCAATAGAACTGAAACATCGAAAAATTGAATCTTACTGATCACGTGTCCTAATCTTTTAATCGTAAGTAACGAATATTTTACGTTGATAAATCCTGCTGGCGGGCGAGCTCACACACATCTGCAAGCGTCGGCCAACGCGTCGCTCGTTAAATTTTCTAATTTTCTATACGCGACGGGGGGTCGTCGAAGCAACGTTTCATTCCACAAAAAAATTCGATTAGCATCACTTCAGTAACTGCAAGACGTGCTTCGACGTCGCCGTGCGCCTTTAAACCTTTCGGTATCGTCCTTGTTGCAACTCTCGTCTCACAACTTTATCGAAAACGTTTTTCATAATTTTTTTTTTTTGTAGAGAAATTGTTAAAATCTGTAACGCATTGCGATTGTTGAAGATTTTTATTTTTTGTTATGAATTGCCGACGCAGAAATCTTTGCGTGTCGACCGGTCGCTCGAGGAATTTCAAAATAATTTTGATTTCGATTCGATTTTGTTGTTGGTCGGAGTGCTCGAGCGACGCGATCGACCCGTTCGAGCTGGCGGATGTGGACCAGGGTCCGCGTCCGCGTTTATTATTTATTATTAATTTTAAAAAATTGCAAAATTTCGTCGAACGTTTTATTTTTAATATCATTCCGTAAGTTTCTTGTTTTTGTTGTTGTTGTCATTTTATTTCTGTCAGATTGTCCGGCGGCCCGTCGGACTTGGCGACGCCTCGATACAATTTCAATTAAATTTCTCCCAACAAAATTTAAATTTTCGCGGGTTGGCGACGAGCCGCCGGTCTCTAATATATGTAGCGCGTGCAGCTGGGCGAAAATGTGGAACGTCGTTCCGTCATCCGCTCGTTTGCTCGCGTGAATCTTTTATAACGAATACAATGATGCATTGTATGATGAACTGTGACATACCAAAAACGCATTCATTCGATCGAGGCAAATGGTTTCAATTTAACGCCGTGTCCCAGTTTGTTTCAATACGTTCACACTTGAAGATTTTTATGCCATCAATTAAGAGAAGCGGTTTTGTTTCGAATAATAATAGCAGCCTAGGTGCCTTATTAACTTGTTTTAATTGTTTTGAACGGGCGTCCCGTTGAAAGTATTAAAAAGACGATTTTGGCACCTCACACCGATTTTAGTTTTGCGACTCGCGTCGCCATCACCGACCTTTGTTTGTTCGTCCTCGGGACGTTAAAGCTTCGCGAAATTTCCTGTCACGCGCGGAGAAAATCGATGGAGTTATTAATGGTGTTTATTATCGAATCGTTTTTTTTTTGTGAAACTGATCATTTTTATTAATTAATTGTACTGTTATTGAACGTTTCATGTTGAAAATCCATACAATAGAAAAATAAACTCCTTGGTTCCTTTTTTATGCTCGTTTTATTTGTGCGGTCGATGAACGAAATGGTGCTGAACATAATTTCATTAGTTTATATTTTTTTTTTTATTGAATTATGTTCATCAGTATTTTATTTATCATTTGCTTAAAGTTATTTGCAGGACGCTGTTGGGTTTGTGCAACAAAGACCTGAGCACTCTACCAACTGAAGCATCACATGTATAGGTTGGCTGAGACCACTGAGTCTATGCCTTGAAATTGATGAGACAGCAGAGCACGGTGTATGTGTGCCTGCCGTGTTGGGGACCAAATCATATTCACAGTCTTTGCTGAGACGAAACTTGAGCTGGGCGAGAATGGGAATTGAGGGGGCGATTAAACGCCCCACTCATTATAACCAACTAACTAAAGTTATTGCAATTTTACAAATATCAACGATTGATAACTAAATATAAGAGCTAGATTTGATTCAATCGAAAAAAGACGAAAGTGAAAATGAACAATTTAAGAGGCAATAATGACGGCCATTGTTCCTTAAACACGTATCCTTCGGGTGTTGAAAACGGCTGTAAAATTTCGCAAGAATCGTTAGATTCGCAAAAATAATAAAATCGACAATTAAAACATACGATTAGGATCATTTTTGTTTAGTAATTAATGCGATGAAAATCGCTAACGATAATAAAAATCTAAAACTAAAAAAATTGTAATAGTATATTATGTAACAAGTACAAAATGATGCACATTTTGCGCGAGTTTGCATTTGGAGAATTTGTTGCAATAAATTTAGTGTTGTTAAATTCTTTGCTTCTGTTATATTTGGAGGTGTCAATTTCAAGTTACTCACTTTCGATATTAATTATCTGATTTCTTGGAAATAATTACGAAATTATTTGTAGTGCACAAACTGATGACATTTGTCGTTTGACGTTATATTTTAACACATGGCCACTTTGACAAAGAAATCCAAATGTCTTGTGCACTGCACGAAATGTTTTAATTTATTTTTTTCGTTTCGAAAATTCCACTTTTTTAAAAAATTATTATTATTATCATTGGCCATTTAGACAATCATTTGTGCAAAAATTTCTTCATCATGGGTACATTGGTGACTTTTGCGACCATTTTTAATTTTTCACACCGTCAAACATTTGAATACTTTTTGGCAGAATTTTTTTATTTGTTTTTCAATTTATTTTGCATTGCCGAATATTTTAACATTTTTAACCAGTTTTTGTCGTAAAGATGACATATTTTCTAACGAGCACTCAACCCAACCCAAATAAAAATGGATCTCAATAACTCAACAACAAAACAAACATTTTTAAGCAATTTTTATCGTAAAGAGAACATATTTTTTAACGAGCACCCAACCCAACGCAACCCAACCCAATGTAACCCAACCCAACGCAACCCAACCCAATGTAACCCGACCCAACCCAACCCAACCCAACCCAAATGAAAATGGATTGGGATAACTCAACAAACAACAAAACAAACATTTTTAACCAATTTTTGTCGTAAAGAGAACATATTTTTTAACGAGCACCCAACCCAACCCAACCCAAATGAAAATGGATTGGGGTAACTCAACGTTACTGGGATTGGGTTTAAGTCATAATGACCAAAGTTGGGTTGACACGAATTTCGCCTCAAACTAATTTATCTCGTTCCAATGCATCGGGTTTAAAAGTGACGTAACAAGGGAAGATGATACAGGATTTCGTTGGTGATTTAAACGAACCCAACTGATCTATTTCATCTTTACAGTGTGACCTAAACCGATTTTAAAATTCTAGAGCTAGAGGAACCCAGCCCAAATGACCCAACCCAGCCCAAATGAAAACCGAAGTCAATTGGGTTTAAAAAATGATGAGCAACGTTGGGTTGGGTTGTGTTGGGTTCAAACTATTTTTTCTGCTTCCAATCCAATCCAGCTTGATTGGGTTTATAACGCAAGGGATGCAATTGGATTGGGGGTTCGTATGGACGAATTGCAATAAGAAGGCGCAGATTAGTTGTCTCAACGGGTTTGGGTTTGGGTTTGGATGCGATGTGAGGCTAACAATATTCACGATTTTGAATCCAACCACTCGAAAAGCTACTTAAAAAAAAACACACTCAACTTGTGCAACTAACACGACTATGGTTTGGGTTTCGATTGGGTTTAAAGAATCCTTCGGTAGCTATAATCGTACTAACTATGTAATGAAATTATTTTAAACAGTCGTTTTATTTATACTAAATTTTAATATCAGTGCATGTATAACAAGCAAATTAAAAAAAAATCAACCATAATATATCTTGATCCACTCCCTCCACGTTCCCTCTTTTCTCTTGTCTGCTTCATTTTGACTGCATCTGTATCATCTCCCCCATCCCATAGTATATCCATAAAGTGCCTTTTCCATTCTCCCATCTGCATTGTTCTTATCTTTCTTTCCTGAAGAGAAATTCCCATATGTCTGCCCACCCCCCATTCAATCCTCTCACTTCCTCTACCTACTGCCCTCTCTTTTTCTTCTCCCATAGTTTTTTCTGTCTCTTTTCTGTCTTTCTACTTCCTACCAACTTTTTTCCCTTCTCTCGCCTCTTTCAGTCACTTCCTCAACTCTATATTTCCTCTTCCGCATTCTTCATCAAACCATTGTGTCGTTCCCCCCGCCCCTTACACCATTTTTTCTCGTCATCTTCCCCAACTCCTCTGTTATATCTTCTACCTTTATATCCTCCTCCAGTTAACTGACGTATATTTATTTCCTTCTCACTCTTTCCCTTTATCCTTTCCATTCCTTTCCGCTGACTTAGTTTTTCGTTAGTAATTTTTCCCCATTCTAACCGTTTATCATCCACTTTCAGCTTTCTATACCCCATTTTGACTCTTCTTCCTTGTTCTCCCTCCTTAACCGCGAACTTCTAAATCTCCCTTCGTATTTCCCTCTCCTTCTACGTAAGATCGTGAACAATGTAAATCCTACTTCCCCTCAATCTCCCTTTATTCTTCATCACTCTCCTTTTGTCTTCCTTTGTTTCCATTTTTACCAGCATTAATTTACTTTTTCTTGGGTTCGGTTGGATTTGGTTGGGTTGGGTTGGGTTCGGTTGCGTTCAGTTGGGTTGAGTTGGGTTGGGTTGGTTTGGGTTGGGTTGGGTTGGGCTGGGCTGGATTGTGTTGGGTTGGGTTGGGTTGGGTTGGGATCGGTTGCGTTGGGTTAATTTGAAAATTACCACATGAACATTATTTCCTTTCCATTTTTTTTTGCATTTTTCAATATTTTAACATTTACAGCAATTTTAACAAAAAAAACTCGAAATGTCTCACGCAATTGAAACCTATTGACTTTGACATTTTTAAAATCCATTCGAATCATTTAAAAAAATTGCTTAATCGAATTCTTACGATTTGCAACAAAAAAAATTGCAGCCGTTCTATAAAATTTTGGGCACCAGAGAAACGTTGTTAACTTCGACGTTTTGTGACTTTTGTGATAATAAAAAAAAATGTATACCAAAACGTTTCAATATCAATTGCTTCGCCATTTTCTTTCCTTTTCGTATTCTTCCAATCGTGATTTTCTCTTGCTTCGCGTGACATGATTTTTGTAAATAAAATTCCAATTCACGAGCAAGCACACGACTCAAGTTTACTGAATAAAACTCAGAAAAACGCGATAACGCCGAAAGGTCATCGTAACCACGAGATAAATCTGACACAGTTTAAATATTAATTAGTACTTGAAATGTTTTCAACAAATCGCAACTATGCAGTTGGTCACTAAAGGTACGTGATTTTCAATTTGAAATTTTATCAAAATTGTAACATCAATCATCACGCCAATCATGCTTATTCAATTAGACATAAATTTAAATATGTTTCAAGATTGTTTCACGAAGTTATCGTTAATTTTACGGCCATTTGTTTAAATTAAATTAATTCAATTTTTTTTTATTCGTCACTTTTCCAATGAATTCGTTTTCATATTTTCCAAACAGATTTTTATTATTTTATTTTATTAATCGTCGAGTTTCAACGATTTCAAAAAAAATTGCAATACGATTTTTTTATAAAAGATCGGAAGTTATCGTGTTCTGTCGTCAGTCGAAAGGTTATCATCGTGCGCCAAATTGTCGAAATATCGCGCACGATTACTACAACTCCGTTATCTTCGCAATAATAATTAAATTATAATTAATTTAAATTTTTAGCGTCGAAGTGTAAGTTATTCAATGGATTGTTACTTTTGTTACTTGGAATATCATCGTTTATATGGACACCGTTTACTTTGTTCATGAACGAAAGGTTGAACATGAGACCAGGTAAGATCCTTTTCACTATATATATAAAAGTTATTCTAAAATTGCGTTTGAGATTGCGATCTATAATAGTTTAGAAACGGCAAGCGTTCAAAATCAGACATCCCCGTTTTTCCATCCCGCCACGAAACATAATTATTGATTAATGCGTTATTTTCAACGAATTAAAAAAAGTTCAAATTAATTGTAGCTTCAAATTGTCAACTTTTCCCATCGCATCGCCGTTTTTGTAATTTAAATCCACGTTTTAGAACTGCCGACGTTCAAATGGTGGACGGACCCGCCGGACGGGATGTTCAACGTCTACATCTTCAACATAACCAACGCCGATCGGTTCCTGAGCGGCGAGGACGAAAAAATGCACGTGGACGAAGTGGGGCCGATAATATTTAGGTAGTAGTCATGTCCGCGTTGTACGTTTGATACAGTGGACGGTTGCAGAGAAAGATGCACCCATCGGGACGTGGTCTTCAACGACAACAGCACGATGTCTTATACGGTCAACCACACCGCAATTTACGAGCCGGACAGGAACACGATAGACTTGAACGCGACCATCGTCGTCCCCAACATGGCCGTCTTGGTAAGGTAACCGTAATACGTGAGCATTTCCTATTTTATTTGGGTTGGGGTGGGTGGAATGCGTTGAGGGGGTTGGATTGAATTGGATCGGGTTGGGGTGGGAGTTTAAGCCCAACCCAACCCACATTGCGTGGACTATTTATGGTTGGCATCCGATTAAATTTAGTTGTAAGTTTGTACTTAGCTTAATTATTATTAAAATGGTTTTTGTTATTTATGCTGTCAAGTTGCGTCGAATTAGGTTAGAAAACTAGATACCATGTTGGAGCACAATCCGATCCTGATACTCAACCCAACTCAATCCAACCAGTTACAGGATTATTGACAGCGAACACTTGGGTTGGGTTGTTTGTTTATCGACCAAAGATCTTAATTAAGGAATCACCCAAGCAAAATTCCCACTCGTACTTAGTCTCATCTACGATAGCTCTGACCAATAGGGCTAGGTTAGCTTCCGATACCAGTTTGTCATCGGAACACAAATAACTACAGGTGAACAATTAAATGCATCCAAGACAAATGCGGCAACACAAATGGATAATAAAACAAAAGAAATGGTAACATGTCAAAATCAATAATACACAGATGCGAGGTAATTATCTCACAATTAAGGCCAGAAATACGTAACCGAATCCTTATAATCCTCAAAAGTCCTAGGTGGCAGTTATGATTTTTATGTAACAAAGCATGTCGTAAATACAATATAAACAAATGACTCGACTAGCAAACACAGAATTTCAATAACGACGCACTTTTGACGTAAATTTCGATCGGTTTAACGGTGCTTGTAATACGTCCACAAACAAATATTAGCGACGAATGTGACACGACACTCATCAAATATGCTTTTCAGAGCGGTATTTAGGCCAGTCTTAATGTATGGAGTTTGGCGTTGACGTTGACGTTTGGCGTTTAACATTAACGTTTGACGTTGACGTTTGTCGTTGACAGACACAAAAGCATGCTGGCTAAAGATAAAGGTCTACCAAACGGCATTTGTGTTTGACGTTGGTCATTTACGTTTGAAATTGATGCTTTACATTTGAAATCGACATTTGACGTTGACATTTGTCGTTGACGTTTTTCGTTAGCGTTTGACGTTGGCAGACACAAAATAATGTCAACATGACAACAAAGATAAAGGTCTACAAAAGGTCATTTGTATGCGACGTTGATTTTGACGTTTGACTTAGACGTCGGCTTTGTCGTTGATGTTTGACGTAAGCATGTTGGCAACAAGTATAAAATTCTACAGAACGGCATTTGTGTCTGTTTTAATTTATGAAGCATCCTTGACGTTTGAGCATTGACGTTTGAGATTGACGTTTTACATTTGAAATCGACAGTTGACGTTGACGATTGTCGTTAACGTTTACGTTGCCAGGCACAAATGCATGTCGACAACAAAAATAAAGCTCTACAAAATGACCTTTGACATTTACGTTGACGTTTGACGTTAATGTTGACGTTGACAGGCAAAAAAGTACGTTGGCAATGAAGATCTTCGAATCGGTATGTATGTATGCATCGAACCTTTTTGTCGTTGATGCTGACGTTTTTATCATTGACGTTAACAGACCTACAAACAAGTTGGGTTGGGTTGGGTTGGGTTGGGTTGTAAAGATCTACAAATCGGTATGTATGTACGCCAGTCGTATGGAACCTCATTGTCGTTGACGTTGACGTTTTTATCATTGACGTTAACAGACCTAAAAACAAGTTGAACTTGATGTTGACGTTGGACGTTGACGTTTTAGAGTGACGTTGACGTTTATTTGACATTGCCAGTGACAAACGCATGTCGACAACGAAGATAAAGCTCTACAAAATGGCATCTGTGTCTATATTAATTTATGAAGCTTACTTGACCTTTGACGTTTATGTTGACGTTTGACGTTAATGTTGACGTTTAGCTTTGACGTTGACAGACACAAAGTACGTTGGGTTGGGTTGGGTTGTAAAGATCTACAAATCGGTATGTATGTACGCCAGTCGTATGGAACCTCATTGTCATTGATGTCGACGTTTTTATCATTGACGTTAACAGACTTAAAAACAAGTTGAATTTGATGTTGACGTTGGACGTTGACGTTTTAGATTGACGTTGGCGTTTATTTGACATTGCCAGTCACAAACGCATGTCGACAACGAAGATAAAGCTCTACAAAATGGCATCTGTGTCTATATTAATTTATGAAGCTTACTTGACCTTTGACGTTTATGTTGACGTTTGACGTTAATGTTGACGTTTAGCTTCGACGTTGACAGACACAAAGTACGTTGGGTTGGGTTGGGTTGGGTTGTAAAGATCTACAAATCGGTATGTATGTACGCCAGTCGTATGGAACCTCATTGTCGTTGACGTTGACGTTTTTATCATTGACGTTAACAGACCTAAAAACAAGTTGAATTTGATGTTGACGTTGGACGTTGACGTTTTAGATTGACGTTGACGTTTATTTGACATTGCCAGTCACAAACGCATGTCGACAACGAAGATAAAGCTGTACAAAATGGCATCTGTGTCTATATTAATTTATGAAGCTTACTTCACCTTTGACGTTTATGTTGACGTTTGACGTTAATGTTGACGTTTAGCTTTGACGTTGACAGACACAAAGTACGTTGGGTTGGGTTGGGTTGGGTTGTAAAGATCTACAAATCGGTATGTATGTACGCCAGTCGTATGGAACCTCATTGTCGTTGATATTGACGTTTTTATCATTGACGTTAACAGACCTAAAAACAAGTTGAACTTGATATTGACTTTGGACGTTGATGTTTTAGAGTGACGTTGACGTTTATTTGACATTGCCAGTCACAAACGCATGTCGACAACGAAGATAAAGCTCTACAAAATGGCATCTGTGTCTATATTAATTTATGAAGCTTACTTCACCTTTGACGTTTATGTTGACGTTTGACGTTAATGTTGACGTTTAGCTTTGACGTTGACAGACACAAAGTACGTTGGGTTGGGTTGGGTTGTAAAGATCTACAAATCGGTATGTATGTACGCCAGTCGTATGGAACCTCATTGTCATTGATGTCGACGTTTTTATCATTGACGTTAACAGACCTAAAAACAAGTTGAACTTGATGTTGACGTTGGACGTTGACGTTTTAGAGTGACGTTGACGTTTATTTGACATTGTCAGTCACAAACGCATGTCGACAACGAAGATAAAGCTCTAAAAAACGACATGTGTGCCTACCTTAATTCATGAAGCACCCTTGACGTTTGACGTTTGACGTTGATCTTGACGTTTACGTTTGTCGTTGCCTGACACAAAAGTTCATTGAATTGAAGTTTCATATAAGATTTGGACAAAATAAAAAATCCTAGCAGCATAGAAAAACACTAGGAGAATAATTTAGAAGAAATACCAACCCCAACTAGACGAAAACCGGCCCGATCCAACCCAACCCGACCCAACACAACCCAACCCAACCCAACCAAATCCAACCCAACTCAACCCAACCCGACCTAACTCTGAGGTGTCGACCCAAACCCATACAGTCATCCAAGTCACTAGCAAATGCTTACATCGTTGTCTTAAAATTATGCTACAAAGGCAGGGATTTTCATTTAATTTAACACAATCGCAATGCAGAGACGTCCAGACGTAAAGGGTTTGGCGAATAATTTAATTACCCCCAACGTGGATTTGCGATCGGTTTGGATTTTTTAAAAATTATTTGCAATTTGGGCGCCAATTTCAAACGAACCTGTCGCCCAACGTGAAATTTTCGCCACCTCACAAAATTTATAAATTTTTCTTAGCAGTTACATTGAACCTTTCGTTTACATTGACACTGACAATGTTTAAGATGTCTGATTTGAGTTGTTGGGTCCCTTCTTAGACAATTGCAATTTATCGTGTGAAGGTGACTCAAAACTTGAAAAAAAAATTATGTAGAAATTAACGTGTGGTTTTAGGTGGCCGCTTCGTACCTGTGGGACGCGAACGTCTTCACGAAAATGGGCTTCAACTATCTGATCAGCACGCTGGACTCGAAGACCATCGTCAACACCACGGTGTACAATATCCTGTACAACAACACCGATAAGCTCCTCGACGTCGGAAATAATTACCTTCCGGCGTTGGTTCCCATGCGAAACCTAGGGATCGTACCAATGGTGAGTGATTTTTTAATTAGTTTCAGGTTGAAGATTTTTTCCCTTTCAGATTTATGGCAACTTCGAAGACAGAGTCACCTCCTTCATGGGAATGACTCACGGCCACCATAAATTCTCACTGGTTGATAAGTACGCCTGTAGCGATAACGTGCCCGGACACGGAGACGAGTGCCTGGATAAAATCACCGGCTCAACCGAAGGGATCATCTTGCACCAGTACCTGAACAAAAGCAGCGTGCCGCGATTTTACAGGAAGTCGTTGTGCAGAGTCACGCCGCTCTATTTCGAAAGTAAGTTGAATCGAATGAAACAATAATCCTTGACGTTTTCACGTCTCGAACAAACTACGTTTCTTTGTGCAAATCCCACTGCTGATGAATCCGATCGTTTAAAAACTTGCGTATTTGCAGAAGAGCTGTACAAATATGGAACGAAAGCGTACAAGTTTTCATTCCCCAACACTTCGTACTACAGGGTGGACCCATCGTGGTTAGACTGCAACAAAGGCGACCCAGTTTTGCTGGACGGTCTTTCGGATTTGTCAAAGTGCTTCTTCGGTACGTACTTCTTACTTTTGCGTCCCTGTGTAATGTCTCAACCTTTTCAGATTTCCCACTGGTCGCTAGTTACCCGCATTTTCTTTACGGCGATCCGATAATAAAGACTTACGTCGATGGAATGAAACCGAACGCGAGTCTGCACAGTTCGTACGTGTACGTTGAGCCGGTAGGTGTTGTTTCATAACGCGACCGAGTGTTGTTAATCCATCTTTAGTTGACAGGGATACCTTTGGAATCTCGCGCGAGGACGCAAAGCAACATCGTCATCAGGCCCCTGAGCGGCCTGCACGAGATGTTCGATAAGTTCAGTGACATGGCAGTGCCGTTGTTTTGGGTGGAATATGTGAGGATATAGCAATTTAATTTTTTTTTTATTTTACTTTAATTTTTTTTAGGGCCAAGAGGGCCTGCCCGACCACATCGTATATCTGGTGTACACCGTGGCTAATATACTGCCGATCGTCGCGTGGGTGCTGTCCCCTTTGCTGTTAACGTTTGGCGCGGCGTTGATTTGGTGGGCGACGCGGAAGCCCAAACGACAGGGGTCCATGAGCTTCAACTTGGAAAAAATTGAATCCTGAATTTTTTTTGTACATAGTGCTTTTGCACCACCGTGAAATAGCTTTTAGTTTTTTTTTTAGTATTTAAACTTCATTAGTTATTGTTATTATTGTTAAGATTTGTTGATATAAAAGTGTTTATGAAGAGGTCGTTTTTGGTAATTTGCTGACGAAGATAAGGCGTGAGGTTGCATGATTTTTTTTAATCGGATGAAAAATTGTAAAATTGTTAAATAGGTCAGATCGTTTATCAAATTAATCTAAGAAGTAAAAAGTTAAAGAAATAAGGAGAATTAGTGCAAAAGTGCAAAAATGTAACAAATTCAGGAAGGTGGAAAAAATATTCACAAATAGCCAAAAAAATTCAAAATGTTAAAAATAAAAAACGGAAAAACCACCAAACCACCAAAAATTTTAGGCTGGGCTGGGTTGGGTTGGGTTTGATTGGGTTGGGTTGGTTAAACTTTTCTGCTATTTTTGCAAATTAGGCAATTTCGAAAGACACTTTCATTGGAAATTTTGCGTTTCGTTACATTTTCTAAAAATATTTAATAACTTAGACAATTTTTACGCTTTGGACAATAAATAGCAACAAATTTAAACGACCAACCCAACCCAACCCAAGCCAACCCAACCCAACCCAATCCAACACAACCCAGCCTCAAAATCCCACAATTTCCACAAAAAAATTCGCGTTAAACGAAATCGTTTGCAGTAAAAAATTATAAAATCTCAACGTAAACGTAAAAATGTGAAATATGCAAAGAAAAATTAAAAATAATTGTATGGAGACACGAAAAAAATAAAAACTGTAAGATCAAGTCATACGTAAAAAAAGTACATCGACAAAACGCAAAATAAAAACACACGGAAAATAATCAAAATGATAAAAATTGAGGAATCGTAAAATAATTTCTTAAAACCGAATAAAACTCAAAGAATTCGAAAAACAAAAAAAAGAGGAAGAAAATTGAAAAATCAACGAAAACTTAGAAAAATAGAACGGGACAGAGTTGGGAAATCCACGACGAAATGTTCACAAAAATTTAAAACAACTTAGAAACATAAAGTAATTTTTAAAACGTAAAAAAATCTATAAAAAATGTCAAAAAAATTGAGTGAAACTATAATTTAATTAATTAACTGTAAGTTATAAAATAAAACATTGACGAAACACAAGAGAAAGGCAAGAGCAAAAAATAAAAAATGCTATGAACTAAAAATCGGGTTGGGTTGGGTTGGGTTGGGTTGGATTGGATTGGATTGGATTGGATTGGATTGGATTGGATTGGATTGGATTGGATTGGATTGGATTGGATTGGATTGGATTGGATTGGATTGGATTGGATTGGATTGGATTGGATTGGATTGGATTGGATTGGATTGGATTGGATTGGATTGGATTGGATTGGATTGGGTTGGGTTGGGTTGGGTTGGGTTGGGTTGGGTTGGGTTTGATTTGGTTTGGTTTGTTTTTTTTTGGGTTGGGAGCTAGTTATATGTGTTATGGATTATTAAATTGATGACATTTCATTCTGTATTCATTTGTTATTACTAAGATTACGATTCGTTATTAATTCGACGTCTCTTAGATGCTATGATCAAATTGCCGAATAGACGCTAAACATCCCATGCTTTTTATATCACTATTTTTTTTTTAATTTTCTTGTCCTGGTTTCGGTTACAAGTGGAATGTAATTTAATTCCACTAAACCTCACAGATGCTTGGCGCGGTTCTCTTCTTGGGTTCGGCGATAAATTAATTAGGACTATATCAAAATATTAGATGTTTTTATCGAACGCCTGCATAATTTTCTTGTTCTGATTGTGATTGGGGAAGCTATTGTCAAATCTATCGAACGCACTGTGCAAATGGCCGAACAGGCGCTTAATAAATTATTTTGATCAAAATATCCATAAAAACAGCAGAAAAAATTTTCGAAGTTGCAAAGAATGAGAAATTTACAAAATTAACTAAAAGGTTAATTGGGTAAAATATAGTTGGGTTGGGTCGGGTCGGGTCGTGTCGGGTCAGGTTGGGTTGGATTGGGTTGGGTTACCAATATTTAAAGTGAAAAACCAAATGTGAAATTGCAAAAAAAATGGAAAAGCTGTCGAAATTGCCAACATTCACATTTTGTATACTTTACTCTCCAATCCAATCCAAAAAATCGCTCAAATACTAAAACTCAAAAACATGAAATTGTAAAATAAAAAATAATAGCAATACAAAAGTGTCTGAAAATTGACGAAAAACGCTAAAACGTGAAAACCAAAATTGCAAAAAAAATTTTGAAACCATTTGAAACCATTTTTATAGAAATAATCTAAGAAGTATGCAGTTAAAGAATTAAGAAAAATTAGTTTAAAGTGCAAAAAATTAACAAACACAAACGAAAGTGCAAAAATCTAAAATAGTAAAAATCAAAAACTGATAAAGTACTGTAAGTAAAAAAGCTGCGACAATTAAAAATTCAACTACTGAAAAATTGACAAAATTGTCTAAAATACCACAGTAAAAATAAACTGACAAATATTGATAAAAATAAAAATTACTTATAAATAAAATGAGTAAAAATTCTTATATATTTACAATTTTGAATTTTTTTTTCGAAAAATTGAAGGATTTGTTCAAAATTTGAGGCTGGTTGGGTTTGGTTGGGTTGGGTTGGGTTGGGTTGGGTTGGGTTGAGTTGGGCTGGGCTAGCAAAAAAGTTTAAACAACCCAACCCAACCCAACCCAACACAACCCAGCTCCCACAATTTTCACAAAAAATGCATGTAATCCAAAAGTTAAACGAAATCGTTTGCAATAAAAATCATAAAATGTCAACGAAAACGCAAAAATATGAAAACAATGCAAAGAAAAATTTTAAGAAATCATTGCATCAAGACACGAAAAAATAAAAACCGTAAAATGGACTAAAACATAAAATTACTACGTTGACAAAACTGAACAAAGCACAAAGAATTCGAAAATTTCCATTTAATCGAAAAAAATAAAAAAATCAACGAAAACGTAGAATAATAGAACGAGGAATGAGGAAATCGATGAAATCCATTGACAAAAATAAGAAATCGTTTAAAATTTAAAATAAAATAAAATTCTATATAAAATGTCAAACAAATTGAGTGGAAAAAAAACGCAAATAATGAATGAATGGCAAACATTGAAAATTTAAAAAGTTGATAAAATAAAAAACATTGACGAATCACAAAAGACAGGCAAGTGTCAAAAAAATGGCAAAAAAAATGAGGAAATCCGTGAAATCCATTGACAAAAATAAGAAATCGTTTAAAATTTAAAATAAAATAAAATTCTATATAAAATGTCAAACAAATTGAATGAAAAAAAAAACGCAAATAATGAATTAATTGACGAATCACAAAAGACAGGCAAGTGTCAAAAAATTGCAAAAACTGCTCGAAACTAAAAATCGGGTTGGGTTGGGTTCGGTTGGGTTGAGTTGGGTTCGGTTGGGTTGGGCATGAGTTAATGGGACGACCTGTCTATGTTGTTATTAAATTTTGTTGTTGGATGCTATGATCAAATGGCCAAATAGACGCTATACTTTTTATTTTACTCATGCTTTTTATTTTACTAAATTTTTTAATTTTCTTGTCCCGGTTTTTTCGGTTTCTGACTTAAAATATAAAAATTTCTTTATTACGAACATCATTTTCGACAAATCCCAGAAATATTATTCACTACAACATACATTGTCTGAACCATCTGTCCCTGTAACTAACTATCTGTTTATTTGCATTGTTTCTTGTCTGTCTTTGTCGTGTTTTTATTTCTCTTCTTTGCGTTTATGTTTGTTTCTTTCTTTGTTTCTTCTTGAATTGTTTCTTTCTTGAATTTATTGATCGTTCTCTTGTCTAGCACTTTTGCACTTTCTTATTTTCGATTTATTTGGTTTCATTGTTTCGCTATTTTATTTCTATATATTTGTGTCTGTATTTCTTTGTTTCAATTTTCTTATCAATTATTAATTATCCACAAGCCTACTTGTGCTTGTTTCATTTTAAATATATTTTATTTGCTTCCTTGTTTTCTTGAATTGAAGGCTTCGTTTTTGTTCTCATTCTTGGAAAAATAAAAAATGAAATTTTCTCGTTTTTCCTTAAATTTTTTTGTCACATTCTATTTATTCATTTCGTATCGTTCATTTCTTTGCCTTTAGTATTGCCTTTGAATTTTCAAATTTTCTTATCCTGATTTTGATTGGGTTGGGTTGAGTTGAGTTGGGTTGGGTTGAGTTGAGATGGGTTGGGTTGGGTTGGGTTGGGTTGGGTTGGCCAAATCTATCGCACCCAGTGTGCAAATGGCCGAACAGGCGCCTAATAATCTTCGATTGGCTTTGATTAAAATATACGCAAAAAATTAATTTAATATTTTATTAACAAAACATAACAAAACAAACTCAACGATATATACAACGCTCACGCGAGCTCTCAGAGGAACATAAATAAAACACATCAAACGCTTAAACCTAAAACGTACCGAGTAACTACTTACACAATTTCTACCATCTACACAACAATGACGATGACGTAACGACGTTGCAAATAAAAAATAATTCGCACCCCCGGTACCCCTATCATAAGCTATCGGGAATCTCAACATAATCAGTCTTCGTATTCCAAAATTAATTAAAACTGTTGGAATGTCAAATTTGTACGACTATTAAAAAAAAAATAACAAAGCACTACTACTAACTACTAGCTATTAGCTCACGGAGCTAAAATTATCGCGCCACTGGTGTAGAAAATTCCAAAAAAAAAATTAATCTAGTTCGATTACGCGAACGGATCCATGTCGCTGGAGATCCTGTTCAGTTTCTGGCGATGCGTCGCCCATTTGGATTTGACGATGATGGTGATGACCAACGACGTGAAAATCATCGTCAAGAGGAAGCCGTACTTCGCCGTCTGTTCCAATCCTCTCACGGTGAAGCTCGTCAGGTAGATCAAGCTCAGCGCTTCGGACGGAAGGTCGTTGTCGTTAAGACCCTGCAATTAATTAATTTGAAAATGCGATTTAATCGAACGAAATAAAAGGCGCAGTTTAGTCGTAAAAGTCGAGGAAATGCAGTCGCTATGAAATCGCGAGAAAATACTTACAGCACTGAACCACCCAACAGGCAACATGATTTCGTCTTCGTTGAACAGATCCGTGGCGTAGAATCCGGGCACTTTCTTCACCCTCACGTTCATCTGCAGCTGGACCTCCCCGCCCATGGGGAAGCCGTACGCCGGGTGTATGTCGACGTAGCTGAACGTGTGTTCGGGTTTCGGGCTCAGCCCCGTCACCTTGACGTATTCCGAATCGACGTTGTTCATGTGAGGGAACGACATGAAAAGGGGGGCGCCTCCGGCGCAAGCGCTCGCGTCGACGAAACCGTGGGGCGGGCAAGTTCCGGTGTTGATGTCGCAGTAACACTGATTTTCGTTGTTCTGCTCGGCCTTCGCGAAAACGTCCTGCGATAAAACGTACCTGCGGGCGAAATTTTTTTTGATCGAGTTGCAATATTTACGATCGGATTGACTTTTTTTTTTTTTGATTTTTTTTTTACGCACCTATAGGCGGGTACGGTGTTGTTGATTATTTTCAGCTCCTCTTTGAAAACCATCGGGAATTTCCTGCACATCTCCGGCAGGTAAATTTCAATGTCTTTCTTTTCCCTGACGACCAGTGGTGGAAAAACCAAACCGTCGCTTCCGTCAATCCGGTCGCATTCCTCGGTCGACCAGCGGTTCATCATCGTCTCTTCGTTGACGCTGTGTATGTATCCGACTGAGTCCATTCCGGTTAAGCCAGTGTTGACTTTGTAAACGTCTGGTGAAGTTCCATTTCTCTGTAATAAAAAAAAATTAAAATAAGTCCAAGTTAAAATATTTAATTTTTAATTGCAATATTTAAATCATCGCCAACTCACCAATGACAGCAAACCGACTCGTTCGCGTATCAAATACGGATTTTGGAAGGCCAAGATCCCTTTGGCCAAATGATAGGCGGAATCGTCGTAGCCCCAGATGTAGCGATCAGCGGCGACTTTCATGAAAGGCTTCTTGTTCATAACACCGCCCAACGTCAACGACGCCGCCATCCTCGTCAGCATAAACGAATCTTCAGTCTTTTGCGCCGTCGACTACAAACGAAAAATTAGCACACGATTTTTTTTTTTTTCAAAAAAACTCAAACTCACCAAAACCAAAATGTTGGGCGCGATGACCCTATCGCTCTGTTTGCCCTTGGACAAATGCGGCATGAATTTGTGCATGAGTTTCTCTTGGTAGCTGACTGTGCCGTCGTCGTTGAACGCGACGTTGATGCGCTCTTTGGTTTCCTGGTAGACGTACGGGCCCAGTTCTTGGACGTGGAGCTTTTTCGCCAGACCCTGTTCGAACTCGTCGACGTTGGTGTAGTTGAACAGGTGCATCTTGACCAGAAGCTTCGCCGGTGGTTTCACCCATAAATCGTAAGCGAACGATCCGTTAGAAATAACCATATTCTGAAACATAAATTTTGATTTAAATAGATTTAGATATAAAATAAAAAGCGAGTATAATTCGAGAAATGTTTTATATTAAAACTTACGCTTAGGACGAACGAATCGAACGCGTTGGTCAGCCACATCAGGGTCGTACCGACGGCGCTGATCAAAAATAACAGGAATAATCCGGCCAGCACTGGAAAAAAAAATTATTTAATTAGTCATTTTCATCGCCAATTAATTTTTTTTAATTTGTTAATTAACATCGGTGTTACGGCGCCAATTTTATTTTATTTTTTGTAATCGTCGAGGTTATCGTTCGATGTTTCGATTTATCGGACAAATTATTTCAAAATTATTTTTCAAAATTTTATAATCACGTGATTAATTGTTATCTTGAACCAATTTGACAACTTTTTATATTTGGTTCAAACAAAAAAAATTTAAATGCAGTCGTGAACAGCTTACTTAATGAAAATTAATAAAAAAGAAATAAATACGTAAATAGCTAAGATATTTGATGTCAATGCAAATGATAACCTTTCCAGTCTAGACTCGATCGAATAAAAGATCAAGGCGGCGACGGTTATTTTCCTGCAATTTGTTGCTCGAATTCGACTTTTAATTTATATTTTTATTTGTGTCCAAAAATTAATAATAATTTTCCCAATCAACAACAACTTATACATATTTACATATTTACCCCCCCCCCCCCCCGCGCATTTAGCCTTTGCATTTCTGCTCTAATTTTATTCGAGCCAATTCGAATATCAACGATTTTAATTAATAGAAATTTGTATTAATAGAAATTTCAAATTATTTCATTTGCCATTGACCCCCCCCGCGCACATTCAAACGTTTTATCAAAAATAAAATATTAGAAAATTATAAACACAATTCCTATAGCTATTAATTTTTTTAAAATTTTTTTCAACAACAACAACTTATACATATTTACCCCCCCCCCCCCCCCCGCCGCCGCCGCATTTAGCCTTTGTATTTCTGCTCTAATTTTATTCGAGCCAATTCGAATCCCAACGATTTGAATTAATAGAAATTTGTATTAATAGAAATAATATTTCAAATTATTTCATTTGCCATTGACCCCCCCACGCACATTCAAACGTTTAATCAAAAATAAAATATTAGAAAATTATAAACACAATTCCTATAGTTATTAACAATTTTTTAAATTTTTTTCGTTGCCTGGATTCCAAAAATTTTATTATTTTCGAATTCTCATCAAATTGTAAAAAAATGAATAAAATAAAAAACATTAAATAAAATCGCGTCATCGTTAATTTTCGTAAGTGGATTTGCTAAAGTTGTGCAAATTAATTAAAAAAAATCGCAACGCCCCCACCCCCCACAAACAACGACCACGTAAATTAAAATAAAAATAAAATAAAATCACCGAAATTTGATTTTAATTATTTTTGGTTCCGAACACATTTTCAAATTAATTAATTTTAATAAATAATTAATTTTAATAAATAATTAATAATAAACGGGGGGGGGGCGGACGCAAAGAAAAAATCATCGAATATGAAAAAATCCCGATCGCGTTTATTAATAAATCGAAATCGGAAAATCATGAATAAAGTCTGACGTACGCGCGCGATCCGTCAAAAAAAACAAATTTTTTGAAACACCAAACAAACGTCACTATCCCCGATAAACTCCGACCCACAAAATCACACCATATTCTGTTTTCACTAACCGCCGGTATCTTTTGTAAAACAAAGATATGAATGAATTAGATAACAAGATGAATGTAATTAATCGATCCGGGGTCGAGGAAAAATGCAGCGACGTGGCGTAAAATTGAAAAGAAACCGATGACCCCTCGAAAATTTCTAGTAATGCATTTCGAAATTAAATTATCGTTTTTGGACGTAATGTCATAGGTCGCGATTTGTAATAGTTGTGGTTTTGATCGGTGGTGTAACTTTTTAAAAAAATTAGTTATTAGATTATGGCGATGGGGGGCCGGGGTTAGGGGGCAAAATTTCAGAATGAATTTATATCGAATTTATTTTATTTTAAAATAGGTAAATTATTTAAATTGGGGGGCACTTATTATTATAGTTATTTGTTTTAATATGAACCACATGAAAATTTTGATAAAATAATTTATATATAATAAACGATCGGAAACATAAAAAAAATCGATAGTCATTTTTTTATTTACAAAAAGTGTAATAATTTAATTAAAATAATTTTGAAAAATTGATCACTTGGAAAATTTTATAAAATTATTAAAATAAAGGGGCACTCCTCAAACTAAGTAAATGTTTCAAAAATACAAGAAAATAAATTTAAATCGAGGGGCACTCTTTGATTATTAAAAAATTTAAATTAAATTGATGTAAATTCAAAGTAGGCTAAATATTTATATATATATATATATATATATATATATATATATATATATATTTTTAAAGTTATTTTCGAAATTAATCGCACGAAAAATTTTCTAAAAAATATCTAAATATAGGGGCACTAATTAAATCATTTTTATAAAATTATTTAAATCGAGGGGCACGCATTAATCCCACCAAATAAATTACATTAAATAAACGCATCGCACAAAAATTAAAAACACAAATAAAATTTATCAAAAAATTTAAAAAAAAAACTTACTCCACAGTTGTTTCGTCTTGTACTCGTACCCACAAATGACGGTTTTCTTCATCTGGGTGTTCTGCATCCTGTCGAGCAGGTCCTTCGTCAAGGTGGGAGCCCTTTGCAGGATGTGGCCGCGGGGGCCCCTGGTTCCTTCCACTTCTGGATATCGCGACATGTTCGTAAATATTTTTTATCTTCGAGCGTTCGTGAATTCAATTACTGTTGAACTCGCACTTAACTTCAGGTGAATTGCGATTTGCGATTTGTATCACCAGTGAGACAGACTGTTGGTCGATGGGAAGCTGTGCGCTTGTGAACTGAACGGTCAGGCGATTCGTTTCTTAAATATGAATGGAGATTTGTCATTTTTTCAAAGAGGTGTTATCGAGAAGCTGCGCGTTATCTCGAACCAGCGGTTCCAGAACTTTGTGGGTGAAATTATTCGTGGTGTTGTTGTTACATACGAAATTAAATAATAAAATTGTTATTATTAACGCCTTGTTGTGATTGTCGTTGTCGTTTTCCTTTTATTGTCATCGTCATTGGCGTTGTAATGGTTGCTGTCGTTGTTATTGTTATTTTCGCCACTGTTATTGTCTTATGATGTCATTATTTTTGATTGTCTTAGTATTTGGTATTGTCGTTCACTGTTGGACATTTTTGTTGCCACTGTAATTGTCGTTGCCATTGACGTTGTCATTGTCGTTGTTGGTGTCGTTGTCGTTGTCGATGTCATTGTCGTTGACGTTATCGTTGTCATTTTGGTTGCCTTCGTCATTACTAATATCATTGCCGTTGTCGTTGTCATTTTCCTTGTCATTGTCATTGTTATATTCATTGTCACTGTTATTGTCGTTTTCGTGAGATTGTAGTTACCATTGTCTTTGTATTTGCCATTGTTATTTTTATTCACTTTTTACAATAGTTTGTCATCGTAAGTTTTCTTGTCACTGTCAATGTCGTTGACATTGACGTTGTCATTGACGTTGTCATTGACGTTGTCATTGTCATTATATTTGATTGTCTTAGCATTTGCTATTGCAATTGCTATTGACGTTGTCATTGTCGTTGTTGGTGGCGTTGTCGTTGTTGTTATTGTCGTCCTTATTTATGGCTGTCGTTGTCTACCATTGTTATTTTTGTTGTCGTTATTGTCGTTTTCGTGAGATTGTCGTTATCGTTGTCTTTGCGTTTGTCATTGTCGTTTTCGTTCACTTGTCATGACATAGTTTGTCATTGTAAGTTTTGTTCTAACTGTCATTGTCGTAGCCATTGACGTTGTAATTTTCGTTGACATTATCAATGTCATTTGTGTTACCTCCGTAATTAATAATATCATTGGCGTAGTCGTTGTCATTGCCATTGTTATTTTTGTTGCCTTTATTGTTGTTTTCGTGAGATTGTCGTTATCGTTGTCTTTGCGTTTGTCATTGTCGTTTTCGTTCACTTGTCATGACATAGTTTGTCATTGTAAGTTTTGTTGTAACTGTCATTGTCGTAGCCATTGACGTTGTAATTTTCGTTGACATTATCAATGTCATTTGTGTTACCTCCGTAATAAATAATATCATTGGCGTAGTCGTTATCATTGCCATTGTTATTTTGTTGTCGTTATTGTGGTTTTTGTGAGATTGTCGTTATCGTTGTCTTTGCGTTTGTCATTGTCGTTTTCGTTCACTTTTCATGACATAGTTTGTCATTGTAAGTTTTGTTGTAACTGTCATTGTCGTAGCCATTGACGTTGTAATTTTCGTTGACATTATCAATGTCATTTGTGTTACCTCCGTAATAAATAATATCATTGGCGTAGTCGTTGTCATTGCCATTGTTATTTTTGTTGTCGTTATTGTGGTTTTTGTGAGATTGTCGTTATCGTTGTCTTTGCGTTTGTCATTGTCGTTTTCGTTCACTTTTCATGACATAGTTCGTCATTGTAAGTTTTGTTGTAACTGTCATTGTCGTAGCCATTGACGCTGTAATTTTCGTTGACATTATCAATTTCATTTGTGTTACCTCCGTAATTAATAATATCATTGGCGTAGTCGTTGTCATTGCCATTGTTATTTTTGTTGTCGTTATTGTGGTTTTTGTGAGATTGTCGTTATCGTTGTCTTTGCGTTTGTCATTGTCGTTTTCGTATATTGTCATGACATAGTTTGTCATTGTAAGTTTTGTTGTAACTGTCATTGTCGTAGCCATTGACGTTGTAATTTTCGTTGACATTATCAATGTCATTTGTGTTACCTCCGTAATAAATAATATCATTGGCGTAGTCGTTGTCATTGCCATTGTTATTTTTGTTGTCGTTATTGTGATTTTGTGAGATTGTCGTTATCGTTGTCTTTGCGTTTGTCATTGTCGTTTTCGTTCACTTTTCATGACATAGTTCGTCATTGTAAGTTTTGTTGTAACTGTCATTGTCGTAGCCATTGACGTTGTAATTTTCGTTGACATTATCAATTTCATTTGTGTTACCTCCGTAATTAATAATATCATTGGCGCAGTCGTTGTCATTGCCATTGTTATTTTTGTTGTCGTTATTGTGGTTTTTGTGAGATTATCGTTATCGTTGTCTTTGCGTTTGTCATTGTCGTTTTCGTTCACTTTTCATGACATAGTTCGTCATTGTAAGTTTTGTTGTAACTGTCATTGTCGTAGCCATTGACGTTGTCATTTTCGTTGACATTATCAATGTCATTTGTGTTACCTCCGTAATTAATAATATCATTGGCGTAGTCGTTGTCATTGCCATTGTTATTTTTGTTGTCGTTAGTGTCGTTTTCGTGAGATTATCGTTATCGTTGTCTTTGCGTTTGTCATTGTCGTTTTCGTTCACTTTTCATGACATAGTTTGTCATTGTAAGTTTTGTTGTAACTGTCATTGTCGTAGCCATTGACGTTGTAATTTTCGTTGACATTATCAATGTCATTTGTGTTACCTCCGTAATTAATAATATCATTGGCGTAGTCGTTGTCATTGCCATTGTTATTTTTGTTGTCGTTATTGTCGTTTTCGTGAGATTGTCGTTATCGTTGTCTTTGCGTTTGTCATTGTCGTTTTCGTTCACTTGTCATGACATAGTTTGTCATTGTAAGTTTTGTTGTAACTGTCATTGTCGTAGCCATTGACGTTGTCATTTTCGTTGACATTATCAATGTCATTTGTGTTACCTCCGTAATTAATAATATCATTGGCGTAGTCGTTGTCATTGCCATTGTTATTTTTGTTGTCGTTAGTGTCATTTTCGTGAGATTATCGTTATCGTTGTCTTTGCGTTTGTCATTGTCGTTTTCGTTCACTTTTCATGACATAGTTTGTCATTGTAAGTTTTGTTGTAACTGTCATTGTCGTAGCCATTGACGTTGTAATTTTCGTTGACATTATCAATTTCATTTGTGTTACCTCCGTAATTAATAATATCATTGGCGTAGTCGTTGTCATTGCCATTGTTATTTTTGTTGTCGTTATTGTCGTTTTCGTGAGATTGTCGTTATCGTTGTCTTTGCGTTTGTCATTGTCGTTTTCGTTCACTTTTCATGACATAGTTCGTCATTGTAAGTTTTGTTGTAACTGTCATTGTCGTAGCCATTGACGTTGTCATTTTCGTTGACATTGTCACTGTTGCTGTCATTATCGTTGTATTTGTTTCTTCAACATTGTCATTTTTCTAGTAAGTTTAATTGTTACGATGTTACATTGTCGATGTCATTGTCGTTTTCGTTGAGGTTACGTTTCTCATTGCAATTGTCATTTTTGTTATCATTGTTGTCATTATGTTTGTCATTATCGTTGTTGTTGTCATTTTCTAGTAATTTGTTATTATTGTTATTTAAATTGTCCTGTCAGTGATCGTTTTTCCGAATTAAACGAATCAAATTAAAATTTATTTCATTTTCATGTTTTTCTATTTTTTTAATAATTTAACTGTTTGTTTTTAGAATTATTGATTGTGTTTATACGAATTTTATTTCGTTGTCCATTTTTCATCTTCGTGTTTAAGGAATTTCGTTCTGAAATTTTGTATATTTCTTTTTTGGGTTGGGTTGGGTTGTGTTGCGTTGGTTTGGGTTGGGTTGAGTTGGGTTGAGTTGGGTTGGGTTGGGTTGAGTTGGGTTGAGTTGGGTGTAGTTGTTATTTTGGTTGTATTTATACGAATTTCATTTCTTTGGCCATTTTTCGTGTTCGAGTTTGAAGGAATTTCGTTTTTGAAATTCTCTATATTTATTTTCTTTGGGTTGGGTTGGGTTGCGTTAGTTTGGGTTGGGTTGGGTTAAGAATTCGATTTTTTGGCCTTTTTTCGTACTTCGGATTATGACAATCGGATTATAAACAATTGTACGCTTTAACATTTTTCGAAAATTCAAGCAAATTTAAATAATTCACAAAAACGTCAACGTTGACGTGTTGGCATTTCTTTGGCGAATTTTGACAGTTTTTATAATTTGCAAATTTCGTGCATTCAAGTACGCATTTTTGGTAATGTTTGTAAATCAACCCAACGGAACTAAACCCAACCCAACCCAACCCAACCATCAGGCCAGAGATTTTTTTATTATTTACTGAAATTAAATAACCCTTCGCGTTCGGAATGTGTCGTTTATGTTCACCAATGAATATCTAGGCAAAATGGAATCGCTTTTAATTGCGTTAGTTTCCAACTTTGGACTATATTTTTCTGATTATAAACAATTTTGAAAATCTTCAGGTTGGGTTAGGTTGGGTTGGGTTGGGTTGGGTTGGGTTGGATTTTTTCGAGTATTCAAAGTCATCAAATTTGATTTCTTCGCAAAAACAATTTTTACAATTTTCAATCGCTGCAAATAAGTTCGAATTTTATTGAATTAAATGATTAAGTGATTTTTCATAATGCACTGAACTTAACTACATTTGCATCGTTGTGCGTATATCAAACGACATAAAATATAATCGCTCATAATTACGTTTCTTTATTCAATTAGGGTTCCCACCGGTACGAAGATAGCGGATAACGCTGACGACCATTTCAGGTCGACCACTTCCGATCATTCACCGGACTTAAATATCCTCGCGTGCTCGGAATGCGTCGTTTTAAATTAACATCGAACGATAATGTTAAAAAAAAACTCTCATCCATTAAACAATACTAATTAATCGGATTCGAGGGCTTCGAACACATTGAGGACCGCTGCGCAAAACAAGTAAACACAATATTTCGAAACGGCTGAATCGGATGATCGTGATTTTTGCGGCGGTTGAAAAATGCTATTACATCGATGGATCTACGAAGGTTGTTATCGAAGTTGGCGCGCACCGAGCGATTGTGGCAGCGTCTTCCAACGTCATTGCAAGAACCAACGCACAAACACTTTGGGTGTTCGTGCAATTCCGAGAACGAAAAATGCAGGTGTGAATAGAAAATGGTTCGAAGTGATCAAACATCTGGACATCTGGACATCTTCGCAGTAAAAAAAAAATAAATTTGTCAAAATTGTGAAAAAAAAAATGATAAGGTTGAAAAAATCACATCAGCAATGAAATAGAAATTCAAATTAATTAACATCGGAAAAAATTGAAAATGAGAAATTAAAAATTCTTGAATTGCTGCCAGGTGCGATTTTGTCAATTCATTGCCCAAAGTTGCAGATTTTTGAAGTGCTTCACATACTTAAATAAATTTTATTCAAATCTTTCTGCAAGTCTCGAATCTAAAATATATCCGTGGTTAAAATTTAAGAAATTCTTCAAGTCCTGAAACTATTATTTCCACGTTAAACATCACGTAAATAAATGTTGAGTTATATCTTTTGTCGAGTGGGTGATTTTAAAGAATTTATCCAAAATATTTTCTTAATAATTCCTAAACTAATAATTATTACAATTGATTAATTAAACAAATTAAACGACAAAGAATTAGTTCTAGACACAAAACGTCATACACCGAAATAACCACAACGATTGTAACACGTGATGTAAATAAATTGTTTATGCCAAATTTTTTAATTTTTAATTTTTTCTTTTACGTTTCAAACTGATGAAGAAAAATACGCTACCGTATCACCCGATAAACGCCGACGTCACACCCAGCTCTACAAACGCCATTCCACCAATTCAACGTTCGCCAGTTGATTAGTGCAAAACAATTAATCATTACTTTTTTGGTGCGAACCGACGCCACAAATTAATTCAAACGCAGGCCAAAATCGAGCGATAGACGCACGTGTTTTGAACCGCGATATTTCGAAGATGAGGTCATTAATTATGTAACAAAAATCTCGCAAAATAATTGTACTTTTAGGGAAAAAATCAAGAAAAAAAAATCACATAGGAAAATAAAAAAAATTGGCAAGATGTAATTGACACCGACCATCAACACCAACACCAACACCCTCGCCACCATCTCGAAGTCGACGAAAGCAACCTTAAAAAATTTTATTGAACGAAAACCCAAACGAATACTAAATAAGTTAAAAAGAAATCTAAACAAAACCAATGTAAACATTGGGAGTTCGGTCAAAACACGTGTTACGCTAATTGGTAATTATCGGCGATAATTTCACAAACAAAAATTTCATGATTGATTGTTCGCGGTTTAGTAAGTGGCAGCAATAATAATTCGTAAATTAAGTTTACAGAAATCGAAACGCGATGACGAGGTTTCTTTGATTGATGGAATTATTCCTCTCGGAGTAATCGGGTGCGTTTGCGTACGAGGTGAATAAATCGTTTTGTGATTTATTCACATTACGTTTCATAAATTCTTTCAGTTTACGTTCGCCGACGCACGTACGGCCCAACACAATTTTGTTTCGAGAAAATTCGTAACACGTAATATCGCTACGATCTCCGGAACTCTATTGATGCGAGATTAAAATATGCGCCGTTAACACATTTCGTCCTGGACTAATTATTTAGACTTGTTGTTGAAAATCTTGAAAATTGATTACTGGTAGCAAGATTTATTCGCATGTTATACCCGGATCGAAGAAAAAAGGGTATAATGACGTCACGATGGGAATAATAGATTGACGAAAGGATGGGAGGATCGGAAATACTCTGCCCTATTGCTAGTTATTCTAAATCTGTACTATCGATTGCTAATATTAGCATTATCGATTGTTGATATGCACCCATCTCGGTCAACATCGCTACGAACGTCGGAGATCTATTTCCGTGACAATAAAATACATATCGTCTTCCTGTAATGATTCCATTGCATGGTTCACTACGTCACGTCATTGTGTTATTAATTTGTAAAAACCTCGTAAAATATAACTCAACGTCGAAAATTTTCAACCTTCAATCATGACCAACCAAATTAAATATTATATCCAATCCAACCCAACCCAACCCAATGCAACTCTACCCAGTCAGAGTTGATGTCCAACGTTTCATTTCGTCGCACTTCTATATCGTATTGTACGAATTATTGCAGACTTACGCGCAAACGCAAGTACGCGTAGTCGTGGAGAACGTCAGTGTCGTCGCGCATCATCGAAGTAACGCTGAGGTAGGCATCGATAAAATGAAAACTACGAGTTAAACGCGAAGAGTTTTATTCAGTTAGCCTAAATTACGATCCGGGTCAAGTTAGTCAAGTTAGAAACTCATCACAATCATCGCAAAAATATTGAAATTGTTAAAAAATTAATTAACTAAAAACGTTAAAATTCTAAATACAAAGTATACAAAAAAAGACAACAGTGTAAAAGTACTCGAACTTTTAAAAAAGTAAAATTAGCAAAAATTCCCAAATCTAAAAACCTAAATGTGCATAAAACGCAAGTAACGCCCACCTTGCCAATCTCCCGAACCACGCAAAACAACAACAAATTATAAAAATTTAAAAAATCAGAATTTTTTTTTTTTCAGAACTATCGATCGAGCAAATTGGCGAGAACTACCGTAGCAGTAAAAACCGGTTATATAGGCCCAGTCATAACATTTCTTATCACTGAACTTATTATTTAGCAGACGCGATTACTTAACATGGCGGGTCATGCATTTTATCGATGCGCTTATACTTTTCGTATTGTTTACGAAACGTCTTGTAAAACCAACGTTGATTTATGGCCTTGCGCGATCGAAATAGTCGATAGGTTTTTTTTTTTAGTTTTTTTTTTTCGCTAGAAATTTGCATCAGTTTGCTTGCGTTCGCTACTTGCTCGTATCCTGTTCGTGGATTTTGCAACTCGATCCAAGTTTATTTTTCACTGATAACCACAATAAGCCCTAATTGCGATGTCGCCGTCTACGTGATTTTTATATTGCAATCGGTGGATTCGATTAGATGGGATTTCTGTCGAGGTAATAAGTGCACATGCACTTATTCGAGAAAATATTATGTCGAAATAAATTAAATTAAAATTAAAAAAAAAATAGGGGAAGCAAAGAAGTAAGTAAGTAAGGGGGCGGAGACAAAGATGTGTTACTTGGAACTAACGGAGGCGGATAAAAAATTAAATCAATCAAGATTAAAAATTAAACTAATTGACACGAAAAAATAATTACAAAAAAATAACAAATAAATGAAATTTTAAATAAATTTGACTGAGTTTTTTTTTATATTTTTTATTTCTTATGCTGACGAAAATTATTGCATTATTGCGAAACTAAATTATTTAATTTTTATAATTTTTTGCCATAATTAAGATTTAAAAGGGGGGTCGATGAAACATAGAAAGTATTTGTTTCGTTTACTTGGAATGAAAATAGTGCAACGTCCGGACTAGGACACGCGACACGCCCCTGTTGTTAATCGCCCATCGAATGTTTTTAATCCAAGGTCCTTCGAAAATATTAACAAATAAGTCAATATGAAGATGAATAAAAAAATATTCACTTGACACGGATTTCAATGTCACGATTAACGCTTATTGCTACCCGAGATAATGTCGTCGAGTATGTGCAAAATTTCTGCGATGTGTTCAGAACCGGCGTCAGGATTAAATTTAAAAAATGATATCAATATTTTTGTTTAAATAATTATACTAATATTTACAGTAATAAAAAAATTCAACAGACGATCAAATTTACAAATTTGTCTGGATACAAAAATTTTTTGAAAAATTTAATATACGACAAACTGTAAAATACATCAAAGTGCAGTGATTTGAAAATTGTGGAAAATTAAGACAGTTGCAAAATTACGAAAAACTGTATTGGCTTAAATTTAACAAAAAAATAGAGTTTGTATTGTCAGAGTTGGGTTGGGTTGGGTTGGGTTAAATTAAAAAAAATAGAGTTTGTATTGTCAGAGTTGGGTTGAGTTGGGTTAGGTTGGGCTGTATTGGCTTAAATTTAAAAAAATAGAGTTTGTATTGTCAGAGTTGGGTTGGGTTGGGTTGGGTTGGGTTGGGTTGGGCTGTATTAGCTTAAATTTAAAAAAATATAGTTTGTATTGTCAGAGTTGGGTTGGGTTGGGTTGGGTTGAGTTGGGTTGGATTGGGTTAGGTTGAGTTGGGTTGGGTTGGGTTAAATTAAAAAAAAATAGACTTTGTATTGTCAAAGTTGCAAAAATGTTCAAATGTGATTGAGAAAATTTCAAAATGGCGTAATTTTAGATCCTCGACCCTAATTTTAAAATCTAAATAATTTGAAAATATACAGACGATAAAATTTACAAATTTGTCTACGATACAAAAACTCGAAACTGTAATTTTGTTGTCAACCTTTTTCAGAGTTTGAAAAATTTTAATATATCACAAAATGCAAAATACTTGGAATTATGGAAAATTATGAGAATTGCAAAAATTACAATAACAAATGATGATTATTTAAAAAAAAAAATAAACAACAACGTAAGAAGATCAAAAATCAAATTAAACTGAGCACCGAAACAAAAACCAGACGCGTCCGCCCCTGTCCATGTTACTTATAATTAAACATAATTTAATTAAAAACAAATCTGAAATGTTAATTGGTGCCATTAAGATGTCTTAACGCGATGTCTATCCATTTTTCTGATCCAAAATCCTTATCGGCCGGTTCGAACGTGACCCGATCGTGAGACGCCTGGATTTTTGTTGACTTCGTTGATTTTCGTTAAAATTCGAACGATTTAAATTATTCGAACATGTAAAACAATAAAGTTGTTTTTTTTTATGTTGCGTATCTGTTATAATTGGTTGTGTTATGTAGCTATGAAATTTAGTTGAGATAATCAACGGAGACTTCAAGGTCTCACGACTGAAACGAAAAACAGATTTTTATTTTGAAACGATGTGCAATTATCGGATGTCCAATGTCGAGTTGGAAAATGTTTGTGTTGTTCGTTGATTGCGGTGGAAAAACCGGGTAAAATGGTCGAATTCGCAGATTCGATTTTGTTTAAATGGGATGGCCCGTGTTTCTTACAAATTTTGATAAAATTGTTTTGTTGTCATTTTGTTTATTTCTGAATCCAACTCAACTCATTCCAATCACAATGAATTTTCCTCAACCAGTGAAGACCAAGATGAAAATTATCGATTTGTTTTTAGTCTTAGACTAAACGAATGATTTTTTCGTTTAATTTTGTTAAATTATTTGTAAAAATTTTATTTAATTTTTTACAATTATTTTTATTTATTCCTCGTGATTATTTTTTTTGCAATTTTCTTTTTAGTTATTATCATTTTTATTTAATTTTCTCCATCATCTGTATTGCATTTTCTCCAAATTCTTTATTGTATTTTTTTTTTTTTAATAATTACTCATTTTCTTCATTACCAGTTTATGATTTACTTTTAATTGTCTTCGCGTTTCGTAGACACAACATCGCCCAAATTGAAATTCCACGAATTAATTGATCATTAAATCCGTTGCTCTTTGACACGAACGGTATCTTCGTGACATGTTACCTAACAATGACACAGTAATAAATTATTGCAAATTACGAATAAAATAATTTGATACGCAAATTTGACAAATTATAAATTTGTCTAAATGATTTTATCATGAATTAGCCTATACAGACATTTTATTCAAATTTACAAAAAAAATATTTCAAAAATTATAATTATTATTAACGAATCATCCACTTAAACAAATTTAAAATTAAAAGTCCTGAATCTATTTTTACTTTCTTATAAATTATGTGTAATTATTTTTTTCCGCATATCTCCATTTCTTTCGTCAACGTCAAACCAATCTTAATTTTCGATTTGGACGAGCGGTGGGTACTTCTCTATTCCACTTTTTTGCCACAATTGGGTTTCATTTGGGTATAACCCAGCCCAGCCCAGCCCAGCACAGCTCAGCCCAGCCCAAAATTAACCAAAATTAATTGTGTTGGGTTGCGTTGGGTTGGGTTGGGTTGGGTCGGACTGGGTTGGGTTGAGTTTAGATTTTTAAATTGTTTATTGTTTAAAATTGCCTTATTTATTATTTTCTGATTTTTTCCATTTTTAACATTCCCAGTTTTTTTTGAAATTTAAACAAATTTAATATTGTTATAATTTTTCCAATTTTTTTTAAATTTTGTTGTGTCCTCTTTGACAATTTGTGCAGTTTATACAATTTTCTCAATGTTAACACTTTGTGAAAAATCCCATATTACATGAAACGTCAAAATTTACATTGAATTTTCAAAAAAAAATATTAAAAATACAAAAACCGTGGAAATGAATAGTTCAAAAAATGCACACATTGTCAAAAATAGAAAAAAAATGCAAAAAAAAATCCAAAACATTTCGCATCAAATTAATTTGATGCATTAAATATGCTGTAATAAGCAGCACTGTTATGTCGCCGATTTTTTCAAAACGTGTGCTCATTTCCTCTCTCTCCAACAGAAAATTAATTAAGGCACAAACTGTGCAGATAAGTGCACCAATGAGAAGTCAAAACAAATCAATCAACCACCACTGCGATCAACAGTACCGAGAACGTTACAATACGCCACGTTTGTTTACTTTGCTTTAAATAAAAAAAATGCAAACTGTCTAGACTCATAGCAGATAATTTGGATATTTTCGATTGTCGAAGCGTTGCAATCGGGTCGCTTTCAATTTGAAAATTTGATATCGCGTACAAATTGAACGGGTCTTCGTGCGTTGCTAGGTCCAAGTCGTGCTCGTGCCATCAGTGCGAGGATTTGAGGTCACTACACCAATTAACGTAATTACACAATTGCTTTATTTCCTTTTAGATAAAACCGTCATCGGCGCACTTAATTAACGAAAGTTGATCGATTGCATAACAACTTTATTAAATTTTGTAGAACAGATTCTAAAAAAATTTTCTGAAAAGCAATTGTGTGTGTTTTTTATGGATATTTAAAATTCGCAAAAAATTGAAAAAAAATTAAATTAACCAAACTTAAATGATTTAAAAATTGGCAAGAAACTGCAAAAATTATAAAAACTACAAAACGGCCAAAATAGCACAAAATGCAAAAATACCAAAGCTGTCACAAATAGGAAAAAATAAAAAAAAATCGTCGACATCGTTTTTGACAAAAACGGTGCAAAAAAGACAAACATTGACAAAATTTTGTAAATGAAAAATTTTAACTACGAAATCGCCCACAAATTTGGCATAAACTGTGAAAAATTGCACAAATGCACGAATTTTTAAATTTGATATTTTTGACAATTTCGTGAGTTTTGACATTTGACAAGTTTGACAGTTTTGACTTATTTACAACATAGACACTTCGAATTTTGAGTAATTAATCAGTTTACAAATTTTGACGTTTGCTTTTAGGCATTTTAATTATTTTCACAATTTTGACAAATTCAGGTTGGGTTGGGTTGGGGTGGGTTGAGTTGGCTTGGGTTGGATTGGCTTAGATTAGGTTGGATGTGCCCAATCCAACTCAACCCAATCCAACGTAATTTAAGCCAATTCAACCCAAGCCAACCCAACTCAACCCAACCCAACCTGAATTTGTCAAAATTGTGAAAATAATTAAAATGTCTAAAAGCAAATGTCAAAATTTGTATTCTTTTGTATTTTTGATTATATTTTTTTTCGCACAAGAAATTGTAAAAATTTCAAACTCTAAAGATCATCAGAATTGTGTACACAAAATTAAAAAAAAATTACAACTGGCAGAAAAACAAAAAAATTAATTATAACTTACGAAATTGTCTAAATGAAATATCAGCGATCGCCAGAACTGCTAAATAACTTGAGAAACGCAAGAAAATTCCTCTAGAAATTTGTCAAAAAAAGTAAAAATGGACAACATTGTCAATAGTTGCCTAGTTGCAAAATTTTTAATTAGGCAAAAAGCAATAAAATTGTGTTGCATATCGAAATTTTACAAACGTACAAGTAATCGAAAAATGCAAGAAACGTCGAAACTTCAAAAAAATTCAGAAAATTCAAAAGTCAAATAATTTTAAAATAGTCCAGAAGCCTTTAAAGAAGGCAATTGGTTTTTTGGCTGCAAATAAAGAAATAAGTGTTCTACGTTTGAAAAAAAAAATTGGACCAAAAATAAAAAAGATATTAGGGTATTACACTCTTAAGTGGGACACACTGTATATTCGTTCATGAACAAATTTCTCACAATCACTTGCAGATATTTTTTTTTTTAAATTACCCCGACTTAAATAAGAAATAAATCGTTGGTTATGCAGAAAACACAATTATCGAGGTTGTTGGTTGCCTACAGTTCAATATAAAATTTATATTACGACGATACGTCATGTAATGGCAACTTCTTGCAAACAAAACCAAATTTCCTAAAAGTTAAGAACGCGAAATATTTCTGTAGATGCAATGTCAACATGACAGTTCTTTTTTAGGGAAATTTTTACATTTACTATTTTTGTTAATGTTGGAACCATGGAAATGTTACTATAAAATAATTACATTAAAAAGTATTTAATAGAATTTGACAGGTGGGAGTGGCTAATGATAAATGTCATGGTAATCAAACATAATCTACAGCTCCTCTTGGCAAACATGAGTCGGAAAATACACGAACTACAAAAATTTTATTTAAAATATTTTAAGCGGGAAAATATTCAACCAATAACGCTCAAGCTAGTGGTTTGGTACATTCTGAATCAAAAGTAATGGTAATAAAATCTGCATCAGACAGCAGTTAACAGATTGTATGTTATGTATTTTTGTGTATGCTTATTTTGTAATTTCTTATTCGTTAATAAACTTTAAATTGTGACAAAAGTTTATTGCAACACTACCTTTTAAATTTGCCGCCGAAATACTTTTTACCCTGAATGTGCGTTGAAAAGCAGTGTCGCTCTCGCCACGCCCCCTCAGCTGTCATGTTTGCTAAGGCGAGCTGTAAATATATTCACAATTTAATCAATTGTACTATCAACGATTAATTTATCTCAATCTGGCAGTGTTTTTAATTATTGAACCTATAACTGGCAACTAACTAACTGGCAACTTATGCACGTAGTTAGAATTTAAAAAACTGCATTTCTTCTGTCGTATTTTTTATCAAAATTGATAAGTAGATTAAAAAACTATTTTCGTTATTCGGAAGTGGTCAGGAATTAAATTCGCGAATAGGAACATTCGCGTTTAACGTTGGCAGGGCCGAAATTCCCCGCAATCGCAGTGCGCGTGTTGCCGTGTAAAGTACGTAATGAGGTCGTCGATTCAGGCAATACATGACGCCATCGGGGAAGACCCTGAATCGAAATTTAACGATTTCGCCAAGACGTGAAGACCACATCGCCCAGATTAACCGTCTACTTTCAAGTAAGTTCCGTCGCGTCTCCAATCAAATAACCAAAAACCGATCCGTTCCAGTAAATCGAAAGATGTCCGTTGAAAATCACTTCAAATCGACGTGCACGTCGAGAAAGGACGACAAAGGCACATTGGAAACGGACGCTGTTGACGGCTCTTACGACTTGTTGGGCTTTAACGAGAACGTCGCGGTCATTAAACACAAGCGAGCAGATGTGACTGAAGAAGTGAAACAAAGTGCTAAAATTTCTGTGAACAATGACTCGAATAAGTCGTCGATTCGGAGTAACTCTATCTGCGGTAAACAAGTGATACTGAAAACTAATTTATCCGGGCAGGTGGTCGTCATCAACAAAAACTTGGAATTCCCGTTGAAATGCCAGAGCTTCGTGGAAAGCATCGACTCCTTCGGTGGGGATTCGATAAGCGAACGGATTTTTTCCAAGTTCAATGGTTTAGATTCTGCTGTCAACAATTTATCTTGTGTAAATTTACAGTCGCATCATAAAGAGGCAAATCGTTGTGCAAACGCAGATAACGACGATGATCTGCTATCAGTGGCCTTGGACGGAGATAAAATAAAAACCGTAGATCAGCATCGCGCGACCGATAAGACGGAGCTAGAAGTTCTCATCTGCAAAAAACCGCTCAGGACTTACAAAGGCAAGCGAATTTTCGCGGCGAGCGGGAGTCGATTCGACAAAAACGCCGCCGCATCGTTCAAGTGGGTGAAAAAAGTCGAATGGGACGGAGAAATCAACGACGCGGACGTCGCGAATCAAATGAAAATATTCTTGAGAACCGCCGACGCCAAAACCGCAAAACCGGCCGGGCACGTCGCGAAATTGCGACCAGTCGTGGAAGCGCAAGGCGAAGACCCGAAACCGATGCTTTGCTTCCCGCAGGGTGGCTTCCTTAAACTGAGACAGTTGAAAAATCTCACGGACGACTCGCACGAAACGACGCAGACGAACGATCAGGTCAAAGAAACGCACGGCGGTCGCAATACGGTCGAGTCGCCTTTGCACTCTGTTTTTATCTTGAAGCAGGAAACGAAAGATTGCGGAGACGACCCGGTCGAAAACGTCGACGAATCGCGATCGCCCGGCCTGGAAACCGCGAGGAACCACGTCAGGGTCGGGCAGAGACGCAAAGCCAAGCGTCGCTCGTTGGTCATCATGCGCGAGTTCGAGAAGTTCATGAGGCTGAAGGGGAGGACGCGGCGGAACAAACGGGCGAGGAAATCGCGACAACGCGACGTCTCGTGCCAGGCGCACAGCGAGACTTCGAATGGCTCGACGCAAACTGAAATAACCGGCGACGGCTGCGAATTCGCGACGGAGGGGAAAGATGACGGCGATAAGGTGTTTGTAGAGGAAAAAACAATCATCGGTAGTGACGTTCTTATGGGTTGCGGCCCGAGAATGAGTCCTTATAGGGAGGACGCGCGATTTGTGGATGGGAAAATCCTCTGCTATGATGGTGCAGTGCAAGGAATTCCGAGTCAGGATCTTCAGATGTACGACGGGCCCTATTCTATAATGGATGACGCAATGGGCAAGAAAATGTTTCATGAATATTTGATGAATTGCATCCAAGTCGATTCGATGGGGAATTTGTGAGTATTGTTTGATTCTGTTATGTATATCCGCCCAAAGAAACTCGTGCTCTGCTACTACTTTCGAATGTCTAAGGTAAAGCATATGCCGTCCAAGTGCTTTCTTTCTACTTTCTCGACTATTGGTCATTTTTCACGCTCCTATTTCCAATTTTGTCTCTCCTCCGATATTTCATTTCAGATGCCTTTACTTTAAAAATTAAACTTAAATAAAATACTATTGCATTTATTTAAAAAACATTATTAGTAAAACATTGTCAAAATTGTTATTTAAACATGTATGAAGCTATTTTTATGAAAAAATTTCAATTAAAATTATTAAATACAGATTTGTCTCCGTTGAATAATGCATTACTTGATCTTGTTAAATATGTGTAATTATTTTTCCTTAACTACGTAATTTTTGTCATTTATGTCATTTTATTAATTTTGAGACGTTTTGAATTCTACTGAAGATGAAAGCAGTGCTTTCGAAATGTACATCTAGAATAAATATTATTCTATTATTGTGAAATAGTGGTTGTGTTAATAATTTAATAAGAATTATATTATTTTCAAAATGATAATTATTTCTGTAACTTCCAGACAAATTCATTTAGAAGCCATGAACAACAACTCGTCAGAGGCCCGAAGACAGTGCATCGCGCTTAAACTGCGACAAGTATCCATCGACACAGTCAACAACAGCGAGCTGGTAAGTCACTCGAATTTCTCCCACCGCAAATATTTAATTTTAATTCCATCAGACGCCCTTGCACCTGGCGATTACCTACGGATGCAACCAAGTGGTCGACGTGCTGCTGAAATACGGCGCGGACATCGGTTCGATCGACTCGGTCGGCAACAACGGAATCCACCTGGCGGTCCTCCACAACGAAGGGACGATCCTGCAGAAATTGCTGTACGAAGCCCAACGACGGCTGATGAACGTCGACTCGTACAACTACGAGGGATTCACGCCGCTGATGCTGTGCGCGCTCGAGAAGAAAAGCACGTTGGCCGGCTGGTTGCTGAACAGCGGCGCCGATCCGAACCTGAAGGACCAGAAGTCGGGGAGGACGCCGCTGTTCCACGCCGTCGAGAACAACGACAGTAAGTCGAATCGAACGCGTTCGCCGACATCGATTGACGAATCGTTTTTTTGCAGTCGAGATGGCCAAGTTGCTGTTGTTGAGCAACGCCGACACGAAAATCCGCAACTTCTTCGGCACGAGCACGCACGAGGCGATGTTCGAGCTGGAGAACGTCGGCATCGAGCTGAAGACCATGATAATCGGCAAGGACGTCTTTCAAAATAAGAAGAAAATCAACGAGAGGAAGAAGCGCAGTCCGAGGCCGCCGGAGAAGCCGGAGCCCTCGAAGAGGCCCAAGCTGAAGACGACGCAGACGTTCAGAAAGATCAAACACAATTGATTGTTTATTTTTCAATTTATTTAGTTTGTTTTAATTCCAGCTGTTCATCATTTTTTTTTCGATTGGCTGATCGCTCTTTTACACGAACTTTCCACGAAACCACCGCCTCCAGTATTTCAAGGTATCTAGGATTTCTAGGCTAGGTTTTTTTTTACGCGATGTCACCGGTTGATAAAATCTAAGTCGTAAAATTGCAATATTTTCATTTAATTTATTTTTATTGTTTTTTTTTTTAACTGCTTTTTCAGTTGTTAGATTTCATCGGGCGTCCTGCATGAAATATCGCAATTATCAGCGATTACTAATCCACACACACACATCGAACCAAAACTGTAGCTTTTGCAGTTTTGCTTCAACTAGTTTATGATGTTTTAAAAATATGTCTTGATGTATTTGTGTATTTTGATTAGTTTATTGTTGGCACTTATTTAATTGCGGTGTAATCTGAAGGGGCAGACATGACTATGTGATTTGTATTTTGTGTGCACGTAGCGTAAGTAATTTTTAGTTCGGATTTCTAGAAGTAATTTTAACGATGACTTTAAAATAAATAATTTAGCATCACAATGGATGACTAGCCCTATTATATTTAGTTCCCTTGGTTTTATTTATTGATCTGTATATACAAGATTTCGTCTTGTCCATGTTATTGATGATTTTTAGCCTCTGTATATATTATTCACCCAATAATTGAATTATTTTTTCGAAGATGCAGAATATTACATAATTTACACAAATTGCAAGCTGTTTTATGACCTTTCCAAGTGCAATAAGTAGAAGATTACATGTTCTATACGATCAATTAAAACAAATAAATCGAAACAAACTTACCCTTACCACACAGCATTTTAACAACTAACAACTAAGTTGTCATCTTCAAATGTGTCGAAATGTACATCAACTGTTAATAAAGTACTAAGATCTAATACAGCAGTACACTGCTGAAGATGACAACTTAGTTGTCAAAATATACACCTACTAATTTGTTTCAAATTATTTGCCAACCACAGTCTCCAATTTACTATTATAATTAAAACAACGTTCATTTATAAATATTTATTGTGACATTTACAAAATTAACCGACTTTACACAAACCGACAACAATGTATAAATAATAATATATCAGTTACCAATAGGTAAGTATATATAAAATAGGAGTATAAATATTTTATTGTATTAAATTATAGTTCGAAATCTTTCAGAAATTTAGGCACTGCTTGGTTACATAATATGTCATCTTTGATATATTTAATTCAATAATAGTGCTTCGGTAAAAATCTTAAAAGGTTTCTATGCGCCCCCGACAAACGATCGCAAGCGTGGAACTAGAAAATGGCGATCTTCAAAGCCAGGTAAATCGAGATTAACTGAAGTATTTTACTCGCCCAATAAAACCTGCAACAATCGAAATTTTCATCGTGAGCTTCGCATCGCCGACTCAACACTCACGTATTTAATTTAACTCTGGCCTTCGGCAAACTCGAAAGATCGTCTTTCAGGACGTACTGCCGTATCCCCAGCATGAAGTCCTTGACGTACGGGTCCCAATCGAAACCGTTCTCCTTGCTGATGTTGACGTTGTACTTGTTCCCGTCCTCTGCGTTCTCAACGGCTTTGATCAGATCGCCGACGGTCGACGTGTGGAAGTTCCACTCGTTCAGCGCGAAGAACTCGCCCGTCTTGCACGCCTTTTCGAACTTTTTGCTAATTTTATACATTCTGGAAGTTAACACTTAACATCAGAAGACATACATAAAATTAAGTAAAATAATTTTATGTGATTTTTGCGAAATGTGTAGTAATTTGATTTTAATAATATTTAGAAAAATATTGAAGAATAAATGCAAATGGTCTTTGATCCGTTGTAGATGATTGGATAGGAAAAAAATTAATTTAACCCAACCCAACCACAATTTTAACTTCCCACTTACATGGGCTTATGCTTCGTGCAGTACAAAATCACATCGAATATGCACGCCGGCATCGTATGGAATAATATCGAGTAGATCCAGTGCATGAAGCGGTTCGTCCGGTACGAAAAGCTCGGGTACCAACTGATGTACTTCGACGGGTATTGTCGGGCGTAGTTCTGTGTCAGTTGGCCGAAATCTCGCCACGACACTTTATTGATTTGTCCGCTCGTGCAGTTGTACACTCTCATCGTGTTCGATCTTAAACAAAAATAATTTTGAAGGAATTGACGTGACGAATTATTTTTTGCAAGTTTTAAATAAAAATTTCATTTCTAACGACGTCCAAATCATTACAAAATATCACCTGTAAGCGTTTGTGTGCCACGCAACCGTAACCAAAGTATTTGCGACTATATCGACAGGAATCAGATCCATGATGAGTTTCTCGTTACAAATAATACTTTTGATCGATCCGCGTCCAATTTCCATCATTATCCCCGTTATGCCCGAAATGTTGTCGACCCATCCGGGAAAAGGTTCCTTCCACGCCGCGGTCACTGCAACGAAATTCGTTAGACGAAGACTCGAATTAATCGACCCGTTACCTATGGAAGGTCTCACGATCGCCACGGGAAGTTGCCCCGAGTATTCCAAAACTATGTATTCCGCCAGGGCCTTGGTCAACGTGTACGTATTTGGATGGTCGCCCTGAAACGGTAAGTCATCGTCACCACTTCCACAACTGTGTACGAACACTCACCATTATTTTTTCCGTTAGTAGATCGACGGCGTCGTCCGGCAGCAGTTCGATGCAGTTTATCAGCGCCTTGGGATCGAAGGGGGGCTTGTAGACGATTTCTTCGACTTCGTCCCGGTCGGCGTTGCTGTAGGCAGTCGACACGTGGACAAAGCTCTGCGGCACACGAATAAAATGAAATCAATTGAATTTCGTGCAGTTTGTTACAATTGGATTCAATCACAACTTGAGAATGGATGCATGTCATACAAAATATAAAATTTTCACCTAATATGGACGTTGATAACTAGGGCCATGGGCCACCATGGTACTGTTTACTCCGAGTGTGTGGCATTTTATTTGACTTTTAGTTCAAATAATAAATCTTAGTAAATTTGAACTTTTTTCAATTTGAACCTGAAGAACCCAATCACAATTAACCTTTAATAATCCATTCGCGAACCTAATCCAATCCAACCCAACCTGATTCAATTAAGTAATTAAGGAGATTATTAGTTACCTTTAGACGTTTCATTTCGCTGCTGAATTCAACGACTCGTTTGGTTCCTAACGTGTTTAGAATGACGGCCTCTTTTAAGTTTTCGTTGAATCTGCAAACAAAATTTATAGCTCTGCGACCTTAGAAATTATTGCAATAGTTAATGCATTTCCTGTTCTTTGAATGCAAGTGAATCGCACGTTTTCCTTGATTTTTGATCAATTTTGATATATTTGTGTCTTTGTTGACTTCAAACGAATTTATCGCTTGCCACTTGTTATTAGGTAAAAATTGATATTACCTGACCGTTGCAGCCGAATGGAACACGATGTTGATTTTCTCGGCGAGCTTTTCGCGATCTATCTCGCTGATGCCCAAGTTCGGAAGCGAAACGTCACCTTCGACGATCTTCAGCTTGTCCAACGTCCCGGGGTTGTTTTCTTTCAATCGATTGAAAACCTAAATCGAAAACGCAATTGTTTACTCGACAACAACTTTGCGCGATTATTTTTAACAAACGATTTACAAGACTGCTAGAAGTTAAACCGATTGATGTACTCACGGGATTTTTCAGCAGCTCCCTCAGCCGCTGTTCGCCACCGAGTCCCCTCTTCGGCCTGACCAGCAGGTATATCGAGTCGATGTGCTCGCACGACCTCAGCAACTTCTCGACGAGCGCCTTGCCGATGAAACCCGTCCCGCCGGTCATGAAAATGCTGGCGCCCCGGTAGAACTCGCCGATGTTGTTCGTCATGACATCCTCGATGATGTTGTTGTTCTTGATGTTGAGGTAATTGGACGACGTGGACAGCGTTTCGAACTTCAACGACGAGTTCAGGTAGAACTCCTTGTTTTGACTCTTCGGCACGCCCATCTTAATTTTGAATTTCTGCAACGACGAACAGTCATATAGTTATACGGATAGGGCGAGGTCGAAGAAAGAGATCGCGGAGTCGCAACGCGAGTTTACCTGGAAGTCACCTGCGGCATGGCAAACTTGAACCGAACCTGACGCGATATCAACGACGTCGGTAATTCGCCGTCGTCCGCGTCGCGCATTTCAGTTCGAGCGTCGTTTTCGTTTCAACGCATTTCGACGTATCGATTGTTTACGGGTCTACATAACCTCGTTTTGTTGAACGACGCCTTTCGCTTTTAATTCTGCCCGGAATTTTGGAACGTGGAATTTTAATTCTTGCGATTCTTGTTTTTCATTTAAATCTAATTTTCTGACTGTTAAAATTTTCATCCGCATACCGACCGAACAACAACTGATTGCCCATTGGCTCCCGCTCAATGCACACGTCCATTTTATCGCGAATTTCAAATTGGACAGCTGTCATGGTTTTATGACAGTACGTTTTGATTATGCATGCAATGGATTGATTGGTGCCGTTTTATATCAATAAATCGTACGTGCCGTGCAGTACGTTATTTCTTTTCGGTTTGCCGTGAAAAATGAAAACTTGGTAGGCCAAACTTGTGCGCATGCGCGTTCCTGATCGTAAGTGACAAAATGGCTGGCGTGTTTAAAATGTCATCGCGAAATGTGTCGTTTGTTGCATAAAAACTGCACGGTGTTACCCTCGGCTGATTCCTAGTTCGTTCTAAGGTAAGCTTTACTGAATATCACATAGGATTAAGGACTAGTTTAAACGTACGATCGGTGGACTTAAGTAACTGATACACATCAAATTTTCTTGCATTTTTCGACCAGTTATTTATGTCCACCGGATTGTGCGTACAGGCGAACGTTCGAAACGCGGCGGTTTCTCGCATCGTTTTATGCCTACAAACGAATAGCAAGTCAATAAGCCGAAATAAAAATATGTTTTTTTTTTGGGCACAAGCGTCGTTTCGATTTGGGCCGATCGCGCCCTCTATGGTAGATTGTAGGTACCCGTTAAGGCGCGGAATTAAGACGCGGTACTGGACTAATCGTTTAGGTGTCGCCAGTATACTGAGATTGCGCATTTAATTAATTTGATTAAAGGCAATGAAAAATTAATAACAAGTCATTGGAAATAAATTAAAAAAATTAAACCATTAAAAATTCTAAAAAAAAATATATCAATTCGTGAAAATCAAATAATTGCTCGAGGGGGGGTGGGGTAGAGTATAAGTGAATTAATGTATCATAAAGTGTCATATGTTACTGAAAAATTGATTTGCACTCTTAACGACGAACTTAAGATTAAAGGGGACAGAATATTTTTGTCTGGATCGCTGTTGTCGTTGCAATAATTGACTTTGAAATGCCGTCATTTATTATACCCCCCCCCCCCCCAATCACTCGTAAAAAATCAGTCGGTTTGTTTCGAGTTAGAAACGAAGTAGGTGTCTCAAGGTCCAAGCTACGTCAGTGTATCTTGAGTTAGAAGTGAAGTAGGTGTCTCAGCTATGTCAGTGCAAATTTTCGACTCTGATTCGGTGCCAACGTTTTTTTTTAGCAATTTTGCGCAATTTAAAATAAAATGAGTTGAAAGTCTATTTGGGTTTAGGTCCCAGCTATGTCAGTGCAAATTATTTTCAGCTGATTAGGTGCAAATGTTTTTTAATCCAACGACGTGAACAACGAAATCATGGTAACTACGTCACATTTTGTAACTCGATTACGAAGTGAATTGAATTGGAATTTTTTTGTATAAAACACACAGCAGAACGCTGTTTTTTTTATTACTCGACGTTTTGTTGATCAAAGCTGACGCCTCGTTAGTTTAGTTTTTATTCTAAACCGGTTACAGTTTAAAATCGCAAGTTTTTGCGACCGTCGTTACGCACAGTTTTCAGGAATTATAAATGGCATGGAACCCCAACGACGTCTGAGCCTTGCGTGACTACGACGACGACGACGACGACTGACAGACGTTTCGTAAAATTTTAATAATTTTATCGCGACACGAAACGCTTTTATTCACGACAGCTAAATTATTGGTTGCTTTCGCGATTCAACCGGAAATCAAAAATATTCGACGTAAATAGTCAACAATTATTCAACGCTACCAAACTAATTTTAGGCACTTAGGCAAACAGCACGACAATGAATTGGATTAGAAACGATCGGGGCATCATTACGTCCGGTTGGATTTTTCCGAGAAGTACAAAACGTCCCACCTTTAAGTTAAGCGGAACGTTAACGTGTGATGTAACACATTAGATCATCGTTGACTGGTTGACGCAGTTAAAGCAATATTTGATTTCCGTATCGAACGGCCCGTAATCTTCATTTCCGGTCGGATCGCGAACGCAACCGATAGTTTACTCGTTAATGTGATGTCGCGATAAAATTATTAAAATTTTATGGGACGTGTGTCCGCCGTCGTCGTCGTCGTCACGCGAAGCTTCGATTTCGTTGGTGTAGCGTTTCATTTATAATTCAGGAAAATTGTCCGTATGAATGTTGCGAATGATTGATTTTTTAACGACTGTTAGGTTTTAAGTTGTATCCGGTGGCGTTCCCGATCGATGAAATTGGTTAAGATGGCGTTTTTGCTGCGACTTTATTTAATCGCATTGTTTTTTGTTTTATGTATATTTTTAAACTTGAAATTTCCTGACTTTTATGAAAGAATTGCGCCTTACAATGGATTAGAAAACGTTTTTTTAGTCGAAATTGCTTCTTCAACATCGCGCGACGAAGAACAACAACGCCTCGACTGCGGCGTTGACACATTTGTTATTCGTCTTTTTTCAAGCAGTGAACCAGGACAATTAAAAAAAATAGTTTATAGCAAACGAGTACTGAACATGTGTCATGTTGGTTTCACTTGGGTTGGATTGGGTCGCAAAACATGTGATGGGTTTGTGTGATCTGAGTGACCGAAGATAATTTACGATTATGCGAAAATATGTTTGTAGTTGCGGCTACTACACTAACCAACTAACACAGATTGCAACACAATCCAACTCAACCAAATCAAATGCAATTCAATCCAATGCAACGCAACTCAACCCAACCCAATCCAACCAGAACTTGAAACGAAAATTTCATGTATTTTACGACGTAACTGCGCCATTTAATGGAACAGTAAAGGTATCGTACATGGCCTTGGCATCGTACCGTATCATAGATTGCATGAAGTACGCAAATACAATAAAGGCCAAGTCACGTACAACAGACGTAGACTTATACTAATCAACTAACGGAAATGTGTACAAGCAAATTCCAGTCAGCTCAACCTAGCCCAGCCCAGCCCAGCCCAACCCAACCCAACCCAACCCAACCCAACCCAACCCAACCCAACCCAACCCAACCCAACCCAACCCAACCCAACCCAATAAAAATTAGTTTTAGGGCAAACAAGTTGTCTTTCACTAAAAATCGACCGACGTGGTTAAATTGGCAGATACGAACCAAAAAAAATTCTCCAGAATTCATCAACAACTTTTGAGATTTATCTTTGGAAAAAATATGACTTTGTTGATTGTCGATATTAATCAAATTTTCAACAAGGTCTGTTTTTTTCGTTGCATGGAAATCACTGTCAAACAAAATTTTTAATGCGGACACATTGAACACAATTAACTTTCAAAATATATGCACATAAGAGTTCGATCGACGACATTTTACGTCGCCCGTTGTCGAAATTAAAAAATTGAACAAGTTGTGAAAAATTTGAATAAATTTGTGAAATTGGAAAAAATTGGAAAGATGTCAAGATTTGAAAAAGTTGGGTTGGATTGGGTTGGGTTGGGTTGGGTTGGGTTAGATTGGGTTGGGTTGGGTTGGAAAGATGTCGATATTTAAAAAAAAAGTTGGAAAATTCGGCAAAATTTGGAAAATTGGAGTAAAATTGTGAAATTTGAAGAAAAAACTATTTGAAAAATTTGGAAATTTGTAAAAAGATTTTTTTACGAATTTTAAAAATAAGGCAAATTTGATGAATCTTCGATCGAAATTGTTTCTCGAATAAAATTTCATCAAAATCCAACACATCCGATCAGGCCCACAAAATCCAAACGAGGTACAGGCAACGAAGGTCGTCATATCCCAAAATCGTAATACGCGCAGCACCGATGAACTCAACGAATACAAAAAATTTCCGATGGTCATTTCGTAAAATGTGACGTAGTTACCATGATTTTGTTGTTCATGTCGTTGAAGTAAAAAAAAAAAACATTTGCACCGAATCAGAGTTGAAAATTTGCACTGACATAGCCGAGACACCTACTTCACTTCTAAATCAAGACGCACTGACGTAGCTTGGACCTAAACCCAAACATCCTTTCCATCTATGTTTAAACAAAATTGCGTTACGCCGACTAAAAACATTTCCACCGAATCAGATGAAAGTTCGCATCGACGTAGCTGAGACACCTACTTCATTTCTACAGGCCTTGGGACTTATTTTTTTCAGGGATGCTCAAGACGACATTACATTTACTGAGTACATTTTAAAGACTGAAATCGATCTGAATTGGGTAAAACATCGTAATCGTTAATGAGTTAAGTTAATGAGAAGGAACTTAATCCGCTCTCTGCTATCGCAATGGAGAAGGCTGCGCTTTGATTTTTTTTTATACAAAAAAGTGGGCGCCACTAAATTACAATTGTTCAATTTGTAATAAAATTTATGTCAATAAGATGTATCATTCATATTGATTTAAAAAAAAATTCAGTGATTTTTATCATATCTTTCTGTTGTGGCTGTCATATTTTTTACAAATTATTATTATTATTATTGTTATATAAATAATAGTTAAAACAAAGAAAAAAGTTGCGTTTTTGTTTCTATTTGTTGTGTTTTTAATTTATTTCATTGTCAAATGTTTCTTGTTATGTTTGCTTTCATTCGTTTGCCTGTTTAGTATGTCGGCGAGTTTGCAACGTACCCATTACATTAAAAATACCCAATAACGCAAATGCAATAATACAAAAAATATTATATATTTATATTTCATTTATCTGTCCAGAGGTTTTAACTTAACTACTCGCTTTGGTTTTCTGTTTTTGTTAAGTTTTTAATATTTTTTCATTGGTATTGTTTTGTTTGTTTCTATTGTTATTATTGTTTGTATAGTTTCTATTTATTTATTTTTAATTATTTTAATTTTTCATTGTGGTTTGATTAATTTGATTTTCATTTTACTATTTTATTGGCAATTCCTTTTGTTTCTTTCTCCAATTGTATTGGATATTTTTAATTCCTTTTTTGTGATTGTTCTCATTGTTCGTTTCATTTATGTTTTCATTGTTGTCTTCACTGACATTTTCATTAACGTCTCGTTCATGAATAGCTTGCATTATTTTTTCAACTGCATATTTAGTAATGGGATTGAGTAATCTTGTAGAATGCAAAGTCGTAACCATCGTGACATTTATCCACGAAATAAAATGTCAATGGCCCCAGGTGAAATTTAAAAATGAGGTCCTCTACAAATATCAATCGTATTTTTTTCTTTGTAGACGTTTCAGTTTTTTTTACTATATTACATAATTTTTATTTACATTTGTTGCAATTCTCGTTGGTTTAATTTGAATTATTTTCTTTGAATTATTTCATTAATTTTCAATAATTTGTCCCAATTACGATGTCGAGTGAAACAGGCGTCAACAGTTATGAAATTATTGAGTTAGGTGAATGCGACCATAATTTCATGTTTTTATTTCCTTTTACTCAAATTCGAATTCGTCGTTTATTATATTTGATTATTTTTTTATGTATTGTAATTTCTTTGCCACCTTCTTCGTTTATTGGATTCCGTTTTATTTTTAATCATTTTGACTTTTCATCTTAATTCGCTTTTCTTTCTATTTAACTTCACATTAATTATTTATATCGGTTATCGTTTAAAATTTAATTTGCGACCCCGATCTACGAACCGCCACTGTCGACGTTCATAAACTTCGTTCTAATCGCCACGTAATAATTAATAAACATTAAAAGACTTAAAAACCCAACATATAGGTCAGTAATAACGAGTTTTTGCGTTCCGATTGCTGTTATTCGCTCGCTTTCGAACAGGAAATGTGCATTTCATTATCTCCGATTAAATACACACGCCGCTCGTTCGGAAAACGATACGTAAACAGTACGTGTCGTTCAACTTGATCCGCAACGTCGACGTCGACGACGTCTTCGTGCCGGTCGTAATAAGAGTAATTTATTTTTCGCCGAGATGAGCGTTTTTGCGGCATCCGGCACGAAGGACTGACTGGACGGCAATTTCCAAACTGACGCGACGCACGGAGAATATGCAATTCGTGACATGAGGCTTCAGGCTTGTAATCGCCCGTTTATTTTCGCGATTGTAACGTGCGTCCTAATGGCCCATTAAGCGCCGCTAAATCGCATGTTCTTATTGTTTCTGAGGCAATAAAATCCGACGAGATTTGTTCCGCGCCGGCCCGTCCGATTTTATGGCGCGCAAAGTGCAAGTGCAAACGTGCAACGAGGTCGATCTCGAAAGTTTATTTCCGTTGGCAAACATGATGTATTGATTGAGTCATTCGCACACAACTGTTGTGTGTTTGGGGGATTAGGAGAAATGTTAGGCTAATGAAGGATGAAATGTGATTATTTACGTTGGTTAAAAATGGGAGTGAATGAAATTAATCGAATGAAAAAAAATTGACTAATACGGTTATGCCAATAATTTCATTGTCTACGACTATTATTTTTCACAAAAAAATCAATGACTAATTTTTTATTCCAAAAATTCCAATGACAACTATTTCTATAGCAATAATTTCATCGGCTGCTATTTTTACATCCAATAATTTCACTGACTACAATTTTTATTCCAATAATTTCGTGGTCTATTATCTTTATTCCAATAATTTCATTGACTACTGTTTTTATTCCAGTACTTTAACTGGCTAATGTTTTATATCAAAAATTTCATCGACTACTATATTTATTACAAACAATTCATTGACTACTACTGTTATTCCAATAATTTCATTGTCTGCGACTATTATTATTCACAAAAAAATCAATGACTAATTTTTTATTCCAAAAATTCCAATGACAACTATTTCTATAGCAATAATTTCATCGGCTGCTATTTTTACATCCAATAATTTCACTGACTACAATTTTTATTCCAATAATTTCGTGGTCTATTATCTTTATTCCAATAATTTCATTGACTACTGTTTTTATTCCAGTACTTTAACTGGCTAACGTTTTATATCAAAAATTTCATCGACTGCTACATTTATTCCAAACAATTCATTGACTACTGCTGTTATTCCAATAATTTCATTGTCTACGACTATTATTATTATTCACAAAAAAATCAATGACTAATTTTTTATTCCAAAAATTCCAATGACAACTATTTCTATAGCAATAATTTCATCGGCTGCTATTTTTACATCCAATAATTTCACCGACTACAATTTTTATTCCAATAATTTCGTGGTCTATTATCTTTATTCCAATAATTTCATTGACTACTGTTTTTATTCCAGTACTTTAACTGGCTAATGTTTTATATCAAAAATTTCATCGACTATATTTATTCCAAAGCTTTCATTGACTACTATTGTTATTCCAATAATTTCATTGTCTACGACTATTATTATTATTCACAAAAAATCAATGACTAATTTTTTATTCCAAAAATTCCAATGACAACTATTTCTATAGCAATAATTTCATCGGCTGCTATTTTTACATCCAATAATTTCATTGACTACAATTTTTATTCCAATAATTTCGTGGTCTATTATCTTTATTCCAATAATTTCATTGACCACTGTTTTTATTCCAGTACTTTAACTGGCTAATGTTTTATATCAAAAATTTCATCGACTACTATATTTATTCCAAACAATTCATTGACTACTACTGTTATGACAATAATTTCATTGTCTACGACTATTATTATTATTCACAAAAAAATCAATGACTAATTTTTTATTCCAAAAATTCCAATGACAACTATTTCTATAGCGATAATTTCATCGGCTGCTATTTTTACATCCAATAATTTCACTGACTACAATTTTTATTCCAATAATTTCGTAGTCTATTATCTTTATTCCAATAATTTCATTGACTACTGTTTTTATTCCAGTACTTTAACTGGCTAACGTTTTATATCAAAAATTTCATCGACTACTATATTTATTCCAAACAATTCATCGACTACTATTGTTATTCCAATAATTTCATTGTCTACGACTATTATTATTAATCACAAAAAAATCAATGACTAATTTTTTATTTCAAAAATTCCAACGACAACTATTTCTATAGCAATAATTTCATTGGCTGCTATTTTTACATCCAATAATTTCACTGACTACAATTTTTATTCCAATAATTTCGTAGTCTATTATCTTTATTCCAATAATTTCATTGACTACTGTTTTTATTCCAGTACTTTAACTGGCTAATGTTTTATATCAAAAATTTCATCGACTACTATATTTATTCCAAACAATTCATTGACTACTACTGTTATTTCAATAATTTCATTGTCTACGACTATTATTATTCACAAAAAAATCAATGACTAATTTTTTATTCCAAAAATTCCAATGGCAACTATTTCTATAGCAATAATTTCATCGGCTGCTATTTTTACATCCAATAATTTCACTGACTACAATTTTTATTCCAATAATTTCGTGGTCTATTATCTTTATTCCAATAATTTCATTGACTACTGTTTTTATTCCAGTACTTTAACTACCTAACGTTTTATATAAAAAATTTCATCGACTGCTATATTTATTCCAAACAATTCATTGACTACTACTGTTATTCCAATAATTTCATTGTCTACGACTATTATTATTATTCACAAAAAAATCAATGACTAATTTTTTATTCCAAAAATTCCAATGACAACTATTTCTATAGCAATAATTTCATCGGCTGCTATTTTTACATCCAATAATTTCACCGACTACAATTTTTATTCAAATAATTTCGTGGTCTATTATCTTTATTCCAATAATTTCATTGACTACTCTTTTTATTCCAGTACTTTAACTGGCTAATGTTTTATATCAAAAATTTCATCGACCACTATATTTATTCCAAACAATTCATTGACTACTACTGTTATTCCAATAATTTCATTGTCTGCGACTATTATTTTTCACAAAAAAATCAATGACTAATTTTTTATTTGATTTTTTAGCATGTTTGGCAATTTTTACAATTTTCGGACTTAATAGTTTCAATATTTCGACACCGATGACATTTTTGAATTGTAGACCATTTTGACAAGTTTGACACCTCGATAATTTTGACATTTTAGGATCGTCAACTATTTGACAGTTATGGCAAATTTGACTAACTCATTTTATTTCGATCGTAGACACATTTTAGACTTGATATTTTTTACATGTTAGTCAAATGTAATTAATTCCCAATTAAGTTAACCTTTCGCATCGTTTGGAAATGACACCATTCCAAAGTTTGCATCCAAGAATAACACATTTCATAAAAATCCATTCAATCCAATGAGATAAAATTATTTCAATGTCAATTTTATTAATGGGACAACTCACCATATAAGACAAAAATGTTAATCATATGAAATCTCTTGTAACGTACATTAATTTAATTTAACTTCAAACAAATAGAATTTATAAAAGACAACAATAAATATTCTTTTTTTGTCATGCGAAATAAATGCTGGGATGTTTTTTTGATAAAAAAAAATGAAAAGGCAGGCTCATGATGGTGGGTTGGATGGGGATTTCATTCATTCAACGTTCAATTGACAACGTTTCACGAAATTATTGCACAGTAAAGTAAATCAGACGAAGTGGCACCTAAATTGTTTTTGTGTGATTTTTTAAAAAAAAATATTGAAAATAAAAATCTAAAAAATCATTCCTCCGCAACCTTCTACGTTAAAACGCAAGCCACACAAAAATATTTAAGTAATTCCAAGCGATAACAACAAACACGAAAGAATCCCGTGGAAAACTCACCGCGATTTGTTTCAAATTCCGAAATGGCGAACGTCCCCGCGGCGACAGCGACAACCGATCACGAACTGACGCGACTTCGAATTTCGTGCTTTCAAGTTATCAAATCGCTACGCGTAACGAACAAACGAACGCCAATCAATCAGAGCCGAGCGTACCTGTCGTTCGTTTGCTCAGCTTCGGTCGGCCACCGCGCCGCGTCGATAACAACGTCGCCCGCATCACATTCACATAAATGTTTCAGTGGACACGAGGAACGATGAATATTAATGGGGATAACGCGAGACGGGAAAGACGGCGGGCGGCCGGCCGAGGGGCGTCGGTGGGGATGAACGAGAAGATGGTGCCCCGGGACACCAACGACTTGATTATATGCTCGGTTTAGTGGTTTTTTTATTATTATTAAATTGTTCGTTTTTTTTTCACGAGGCAACGAATTCAAAATTGTCCAGTGATCTAATGATTTAAATTAATTTATCGTTAAAATTATTTAGAATTTGTTTAATTTGTCTACAAATTTGTCTACTAATTTTGCACTTAATAGCTCGTGACTTCACGTAAAAATAATTCAATTGTAGCGAAAAGTTGAAAATGCGCAAAAATATGCAAAAGAATTAAAAAGAAACGATAAATTAAAAATATTTCTTAATAGAAACTTTACACAGCTCTGTGTTGCAAAAAAGAAAACAAATACAATACAGAAAATTCGGGTTTAACGATTAGGAAAAAGAAAAAGGTCATCAATTTGTTCAAGCTGACGTTTTACTTCTTTATTGAAGCATTTTCAAAGCAAACTAATTTAAATTTGATAAATGACATTTTAAGTATAACAATAAGATTAAATTAAACAGAAAGAAAATAATAATACTCTGCTAAGATTATTAAGCTCGTCAGTGTAATATAATTGACAATCGAACTTAAAGCGCAAACATGAAACGTATAATAATTAATGCACACAACTGAAATATTTACCGCTATATCGCGATGTATTATTACGTTCGAAATTTGCAAATGTCGCACCTTTACAGATTTCAACACGTAAAGGTATTTATGACGGCGTACAATAGGGGGCATTTAATATTGATGACGAACACGAGAGTTCTAAGTGTGTGTGTATCATATGTGGTAACTGTGATAAACTAATTCGGTCTGCAACCGTACATACACAGTAATGCACATATTTATGTGATGGCTATGATTGATAACTCGTTGATGTTTTTTTCCACTTTGAATTTATTTTTAATTTTTTTTCGAGTTATACACTTTTTGAAATTTTGTCAATTTCTAATTAAACAAAAAATAAGTCAACCCAACCCAACCCAACCCAACCAAACCCAACTCAACCCAACCTAAGTGCGATATTTTTCAAGTTCTTTTTTTTTAGAATATTTTTTCAAGTTATTTTTTTACAATTTTTGATATTTTTTGAATTATGTTGTTTCACTTACGAACGTATCAAACAAAACGTCGATATTTTGAAGACATTGAAAAACTATTTTTTAAAAATTTTAGAAGAATTTTTCGATTTTTTTATATTTTTCGAACTTTTGTCTCTCTATAAATCTCGACATTATTTGCGTGTTGGCACTTTTTGCTCTTCGTCCACTTACGTAATTCCTGAAATTTCAAAAATTCAAACAAAAAAAATGCTATAAACTATAAATATTTTTTTTTTAAAACAGCTCATACTACTCATACTCATCCACAATTGTTTTCACTCGTTCCGTTTAGATTAGGTTTAGGTTGGGTTGGGTTTGAGTTACAACTCAAATTAATTCAAATTAAACAAAAACATTTCACGTCCACAATTATTTTCGTTCGTTAGGGTTAGATCAGGTTTAGGTTGGGTTGGGTTGGGTTTGAGTTACAACCCAAACTATGTAAATTCAAATGAAACAAAAACATTCCACGTCCACAATTCTTTTCGTTCATTAGGTTTAGGTTGGGTTGGGCTGTCAAAATGAGCTTATTTGGATTAGGTTTAGGTTGGGTTGGGCTGTCAAAATGAGCTTATTTGGATTTGGTAGAGTTTGCATTTCCTGACGTCGTGGGTTTATAGGTTGGGTTATGGTTGAGAAATCTCAACGAAGAAGATTATAAATAAACTAAGTGCTTTTTTTTGGAAACCACGTCTACTATTTCCTTTTTGGTCGTTCTATTTCGTTGGGTTGAAATTTGTCAAATTCAACTCAACGAAATAGAACGACAAGGAACCACGAAGAACAAATGCAATAACTAAGAAAAAATCGAGTAAGCCACGTCCACAACTTTTGTGTTTGATTTTGTTGGATTAGATCAGGTTGGGTTGGGTTGGAGAAATTTAGATAAAATATTTAATTGGGAATAAAAATTAAACGCTTGGCGAGCCACGTCCATGGTTTACCGTTTCATTCGGTTTTGATTGGGTTGGGTTGGATTTGAAAAATGCGCCTCGACTGCGCCAGTCAAATCCAACAAAATCCAACAATTTAAATCGAAAGAAGAAACTTGGTAACGAACGAGAAACAATAAGCCACGTCGACAACTTTTTCATTCGATTAAATCAAATTGGGTTGGGTTGACAAGTTGAAAGATTTACCTGAGACCACGAAAAGGACGAAATCCACGTCTTTGATTTTTCGATTAATATTCGAAAACGTTCAATTTTTCTTTAAATATTTTTGTGTAATTTTAATTCATATAGTTTTGGAATTTTTTGTAAATAAATTTCAGCGAATGATTGGACTTTCGTCCTTAAGGACTTGATACCTTGAACGATACATCCGGTGAGGTTCATGATTTACAAAAAAATACAAAAAAATATCCTCATACTCAAGCTCGCGTGATGACATAGAACTTACTAAGTCAGTACCTTTGAGACTTGTAACTACTTCAGAGTCGTCGGCACGAAAGACAGCTTTGTTGCAACTGAATGTACCAGGCGATGACACTTATTTCGTCTACAGGACTCATCTGATACATCCACTGAAATTAATTTCCAAAAAAGTTGTATCTCGCACGGACGGCTGCGAAGCAGTTACAAGTCCCGACAATACCGACTAAATAGGCCAAAGCAGAGCTTTTTGATAACATAACAGCATGACTAAGTATTGACGCACGAATGGCGTTAGTATTAATTTTCAACAAAGTTGTGATTCGTACCGACGGCTGCGAAACAGTTACAAGTCTCGACAAGACCGACTTAGTAGGTCACAGCAGAGCTTTTTGATAACATAACAGCATGACTAAGTATTGACGCACGAATGGCGTTAGTATTAATTTTCAACAAAGTTGGGTTAAGTACCGACGCCTGCGAATCAGTTACAAGTCTCGACAATACCGACTTAGTAGGTCAAAGCAGAGCTTTTTGATAACATAACAGCATGACTAAGTATTGACGCACGAATGGCGTTAGTATTAATTTTCAACAAAGTTGTGTTTTGTACCGACGGCTGCGAAGCAGTTACAAGTCTCGACAATACCGACTTAATAGGCCAAAGCAGAGCTTTTTGATAACATAACAGCATGAGTGAGTATTGACGCACGAATGGCGTTAGTATTAATTTTCAACAAAGTTGCGGTTCGTACCGACGGCTGCGAAGCAGTTACAAGTCTCGACAATACCGACTTAGTAGGTCAAAGCAGAGGTCTCTGATAACATAACAGCATGACTAAGTATTGACGCACAAATGGCGTTAGTATTAATTTTCAACAAAGTTGTGTTTCGTACCGACGGCTGCGAAGCAGTTACAAGTCTCGACAATACCGACTTAGTAGGTCACAGCAGAGCTTTTTGATAACATAACAGCATGACTAAGTATTGACGCACGAATGGCGTTAGTATTAATTTTCAACAAAGTTGTTTTTCGTACCAACGGCTGCGAATCAGTTACAAGTCTCGACAATACCGACTTAGTAGGTCAAAGCAGAGCTCTCTGATAACATAACAGCATGAGTGAGTATTGACGCACGAATGGCGTTAGTATTAATTTTCAACAAAGTTATGTTTCGTACCGACGGCTGCGAATCAGTTAAAAGTCTCGACAATACCGACTTAGTAGGTCAAAGCAGAGCTTTTTGATAACATAACAGCATGACCAAGTATTGACGCACGAATGGCGTTAGTTTTAATTTTCAACAATGTTGTGTTTCGTACCGACGGCTGCGAAGCAGTTACAAGTCTCGACAATACCGATTTAGTAGGTCAAAGCAGAGCTCTCTGATATCATAACAGCATGAGTGAGTATTGACGCACGAATGGCGTTAGTATTAATTTTCAACAAAGTTGTGTTTCGTACCGACGGCTGCGAAGCAGTTACAAGTCTCGACAATACCGACTTAGTAGGTCACAGCAGAGCTCTCTGATAACGTAACAGCATGAGTGAATGTTGACGCACGAATGGCGTTAGTATTAATTTTCAACAAAGTTGTGTTTCGTACCGACGGCTGCGAAGCAGTTACAAGTCTCGACAATACCGACTTAGTAGGTCAAAGCAGAGCTTTTTGATAACATAACAGCATGACCAAGTATTGACGCACGAATGGCGTTAGTTTTAATTTTCAACAATGTTGTGTTTCGTACCGACGGCTGCGAAGCAGTTACAAGTCTCGACAATACCGATTTAGTAGGTCAAAGCAGAGCTCTCTGATATCATAACAGCATGAGTGAGTATTGACGCACGAATGGCGTTAGTATTAATTTTCAACAAAGTTGTGTTTCGTACCGACGGCTGCGAAGCAGTTACAAGTCTCGACAATACCGACTTAGTAGGTCACAGCAGAGCTCTCTGATAACGTAACAGCATGAGTGAATGTTGACGCACGAATGGCGTTAGTATTAATTTTCAACAAAGTTGTGTTTCGTACCGACGGCTGCGAAGCAGTTACAAGTCTCGACAATACCGACTTAGTAGGTCAAAGCAGAGCTCTCTGATAACATAACAGCATGAGTGAGTATTGACGCACGAATGGCGTTAGTATTAATTTTCAACAAAGTTGCGTTTCGTACCGACGGCTGCGAAGCAGTTACAAGTCTCGACAATACCGACTTAGTAGGTCACAGCAGAGCTGTCTGATAACGTAACAGCATGAGTGAGTATTGACGCACAAATGGCGTTAGTACTTCCACACAACTGCAAGTTTCAAAAAAATTGCATAAGTGTGCGAAAAGCAAAAAATTCGAACAAAAATGTCAAAAATTCGTTTAAAAAGTTAAATTTTAATTAGACCCCTGTACATCATGCAAACATAAAAAATAGAAATGATTGCACGCGAGGGCGCCATTTAGCATTGAGCTCGACGTATAGCCGCGCACTTAACATACGAAAACAAAATCTTATCACTTACGCCACTGCGACCAATCGTAACGGCGCTCCCACGCAAAAATTAGCTCCCAAAGGCAATCGGCATTTTCGGGTCACGTTTTCGTTCCGTACAAGTACAAGTAATCACGTTGGCATTAATAAAAATAAACGATGGGACAGACACGCAACGTCGATGATCTAATTTCCGTGAAAAACTATAACCGTGCGATTGTCACGAACGTGCTTGTCGGGGCGACACGTCGCTATTTTCGAAAGGACACGAAGATTGACAGAGGAATTTGAGCAACGGTTGAAAGTCTAAGGTTCTAAAAATATTCAATCGAGATCCACGACTGCGTTACGTGTGTGGTTTAGTTCAAAAACCCAACACAATCCAAGCCAAATTTCGACGATGTTAATATTTTTAAAAAATTTAATAGCAAAAAATAAAAAAATACAAGTAATTAATTTTGTATAAATAAATATAAAGGACGACGACCAAAAGATGCAAAGTTAATGGAATATTAAAACTAAAATGAAGAAAAAATAAATTTTAAAAAAGTAAGTGGCGCCCTTAGTATTTTTAACGAAACAGTCCGTCTTCACTGTGGTTGAGTCGAGGTGGGTGTCATGTGGTGTTTGCCTAGAAAAACTAAAATCTCTGATTTAATTAATCGACGTGTTTTCTCATCGCTTAGCAGGATTAGAAAGTCGTCGGCGACTAGGTGAAGATGAACGCAAAATAATCGCACTAACAATGATCAGCAGTGAGCAATTAGTTTCGTCCCAATTAGCTTAGTTTAGAAGGCGCTGGCGGCGATGCAGAACTGCGATGAAAATAATGGAATAATCGTTGGAATGAAAATAAAATTAATGATCGCTTCGTCAAGAAACGAGGTGTTTACATCTGCTTGTGCACAATCGATGCGTCGACACACTTTCTAATGGCGTAAAATACGGACACACTTGATTTTGGGTCAAATTAATCATGGGTGCTTTTTGTGTTGAATGCGTTGGGTTACTTACAACTACTTATTTATTCATTTATTTGTTTGTGTCATCGTTTGTTAGATTGTTTATTCGTTGGTTCATTTGATACTTCGTTCCTTTGTTTGGTGGCGTTGGTTCGTTTATTCCTTTGAATCAACTAACGAACTAACAAAAGTATAGACTTTGTTAGTTCGTTAGTTGGTTTCATGTTGGTTGCTTAACTTGTCCGTTGGTTCGTTCGCTAATTTGTTCGTTAGTTCCTTTACTAGTTCGTTCGTTGGGTCTAGACAAGCTAATGCGTAAGGTTTTAAAAAAAGTGTAACCATTCCAACTTTTCCAACTCTTTGTCGAACAGTATGTGTCTATTGGTGGAATTTCTAGATCCCAGGACACACAAGAACGAAATCGGCTTAGTCATTGCCTTCTTTGGTTTTATTAATTCGCATGTAATGTGTGGAACTGGATTTTGATGTCGAGAGAGAACGTCGAGAGGCGTAACTTCTCTATATTTGTTCGCCGAATATAAACGTCCAGAGATAATACATACTCACCTCATAGTGCATACATATTTCATACATACGAAAATAACTATTTACACTCTTTATTTCATTTATTAAAATTATCTATTATGTTTTTTTCGACATATTTGATATTTAATGTTTGACATTTTGTGAATTTTCATCAATTTTTTTTGGCAATTTTTATGTTTTTTTTTTCAACTAATTTTAACGCGAATTTTTTTAAGGTGTGATGATTTTTATATTAACGATTTTTTTTACGTTTGTAGTATTTTTACTGTATTCACAGTATTGGCCAGTTCATAAGTTTAACAATTTTTTTTTTGATAATTTTATTAACTTCCTTGACATTTGGCGTAATTTGTATAAATTTTTTGGCTTTTTTTATGTTTTCTGGCAAAATCAATTTTGACGTGGCGTTTGTGGAGGTTTAGGTGATTTTCATATAATCTCGAAAAGTTTTATATTTTGAGTATTTTTTATTTTATTCGAAGCTCTTTGAAGTTTAGATTTTTTACAATTTCGTTAATTTCGATCACTTTACGTTTGAAGTTTAGATAATTTTCAGATTTTTTGACAGTTTCGTCAATTTTTATGTTTTACGTTTTTTGACAGATTCGTCTACTTTTTTTAAAAATGAAGATAAGTAACTTTTATTTTTTACCCAACCCAAACCAAACCAAACCAAACCAAACCAAACCAAACCAAACCAAACCAAACCAAACCAAACCAAACCAAACCAAACCAAACCAAACCAAACCAAACCAAACCAAACCAAACCAAACCAAACCAAACCAAACCAAACCAAACCAAACCAAACCAAACCAACCCAACCCAACCCAACCCAACCCAACCCAACCCAACTTCACGGGTTTGGGTTGGGCTGGGTTGGGTTAGGTTTGATTACGTTGGGTTGTATTGGGTTGGGTTATGTTAACACAAAACAAACGAATCGTAATAGTGTTGGTAGTATTGTCAACAAATTTCGATTGAGGTCACAAAATCTATTTTAATGTGGAATTTTTTTTAAGGTTTGTTGATTTTTATATTTTTAGTATTTTTTACTTTATCCGCAGCTCTGGCCATTTTATAACGTTTAATATTTTGTAAAGTTTGGATACGTTTTTCTGGGCGATTTTATAAATTTCAACGACCTTCATATTTGGCAAATTTTCATAAATTTTTTGGCATTTTTTATCTTTCTTGACAACATTTCATGTGGAATTTTTTTAAAGGTCGTTTCATTTTTATATTTTTAGTATTTTTTTTCTTTATTCGCAGCTTTGGCCATTTTATAACCTTTTTTTGTTTTTTGTGTTTTTTGCGTTTTATAAATTTCAATGACTTTGACATTTGGAACAATTTTTATCGATTTTTTAATTTTTTATGTCTTTGACAAAATCAACTTTGACGTTTTTCAAGGTTTAACCGATTTTTTATGTTTACAAATTTTTTTACATTTTAGCATTTTTTACTTTATTGCGAATTACGTTTAAATTTTTTTGAAATTTAGATTTTTTACAATTTCGTTAATTTTTACCACTTTTATTAAATTTGATATAATTTTAAGTTTAGATAATTGTTGACAGCTTCGTCATTTTTTATATTTATCGCATTTGTCCGCTTTATTATTAAAAAATCACAGGTTGGGTTGGGTTGGATTCGGTTGCGTTGGGTTGGGTTGGGTTAGGGTGGAATGGGTTGGGTTGGGTTGGGTTGAGTTGGGTTACACTTGGGTTGGATTGGATTGGGTTGTGTTCGCACAAACTACAAAGGATTTTAATCGTAACAGTGCTGGTAGTATTGTCAACAAATTTCGATTGTGTCAAACTTCAAATTAATTTCAGTTTCAAATTCTTAACTCGACGCATTAGAGGTAAAGCTCACTTCAAAAATAAAATCATTGAAAAAATTTTTTTTTTGAAAATTATTTTGTGACAATGTATGAAAAGTAATAGACGAAATATCAAAAAATGCAAAAAACTAAAATTAAAAGAAACCAACTTTCAAGAACAAAAAATAATTAAGAAATAACAACGATAGCATAAATTTAAAACTGCGCAAGAATTAGTAAAAAAAACACGAAAATACAAATTTGCTAAATATGTACAATAAAAATTAATTGTTTCAAAAAATAAATAAATGAGGTTCATGAACAATACTAAAAAATAAAAAAATGTAAAAACATAAATTACAATAAAATATATCGAGCAAACTAATCGTCCAAATGATTTTTTTGATGTTGGTGAATAATTATTGGTAGTCTGGATTATCTACATTGGTAACCCATTGGAACCCAACCCAACCCAACCCAACCTGACTCATTCACAATTTTAACTATCTTTCTTTTTTCCGGGCACCACATTGATTGCATTTTCCATGAATAATTACCCTAAAATATATAATTTTCAAAAACGCGAATTTCGAAAGTAAAAAAAACCTTTAAAAAATCAACCGAGAAATCAGGGAAAATAAAAAAACTAGAAAGAAAACAAGCCAATAAGTAAAACGTGAATTAAGAAAAATCAGAAACTGTTTAAAATGGTTCAAAAATGAATTCAAAAAAATTGAAAAATATCAAAAACAGCAACTAAAAAAAAAACAACAATTCTAAAAATATATATTTTTAAAATATGGTGAAATCGCGAAAATATGTTGCACATTGAATCATTGGAAAAAAATTACCACCACTCTGTGTTGACATAAGGCGCAAATTCAATCAAAATGGTAATCATTATGTACTTTATCTTTGGTAATAAATTTCTAAAATCCAGAGATTTGGACCCAAGACCTTAGGATTAGTATGCAGCAGCCTAGATTCCTAGAACACTGCACACTAACCGTGAGTATTAATTACATTAGAAAATCCATAAGCTACATTAATTCTTATCTTATCCTTATCCTATCAGTAAACATGTGCAAGTAAAAATAATTTTAAAATGCAAAGTCGTAAAATTGTATTTGTTGGACACGCTCTCGTTTTTTGTGACGTAACTGAATTATTTATTTTTTATTAGATTGAATTTTTTTAGATATTTTTAGTAGATATTTTTATTTTTTTTTCAACGATTTTATTTCATTTCGTATTTTCACAAAGTTTACTTGGTTTTCATTTGCAATATTGTTTTGTGACCATTGATATGATTTACGTTTTCAATCAGTTAATTGTGTTCGTGTGTCGCGTAAAGTTGTTTTTTGTGTTTGTATTGCCTTTTTTTGGTGGTGATTTTTTTTCTCTGTTGATTACTGATAACGTCGTTTTTATTTTTATGCAAATCAATTGGGATTTTAGTTAGATAATCGTATCTTCCATTTGTTTAAATTTTTCATTCGTTTTTTATTTATTTCCTTCGTTTGCATTGCATTCAATTAGTTTTTTTGTCTGTTCGATTTATTTATTTATATGACTTATGGTAGATAGATGGAGTTAATGTTAACGTTTAGATCTCTTGACTTGGAAGAAATCTATGTTACAGGGGTGGTCTATTGTTGTTTTGTATCGGATGTAAGACACACCGTGGCGCCCTTTTAATAAACATTGACACAACACGCCGTCTTCACTGAGAAAATGTGTGGGAAATTTCTTAAATCGATTGTCGTGTTTTGCTAGCAATGCATTGCTCACGTAACGACGTAAATATTTATCGAATTTTCGTGCTCGTCGATTCAATTAACATGCATCGGATGAAAGCACTTTGCAGTGATAACCGATTCGAAAGCGCTTTGTCAATTAACCCAAATGCGATCGGCGTTGTGCACGGCTGACGTAAACGTTCTCGGTACGGTTTAAAAATAATTGGAATCGCTGTCGGAAACGGCAGCGGGCGCACTGCAGCGGATCGATACGTCGCGATTAAAAATAGAACGCGGGTCCGATGGAACATTGATTGCGTTAAATTTATGAATTTATCATGGATTGGCGGATCCGCTCTGCTGGAAGGATACGTCGCGGAAAATCAATAGGCCGGTGCGTTCAACGGCGACTGAACGGGGCCAACTTGAAAAAATATTCATTGCTCCAAACGAGCGGTAATGTCACTTCATCTGTCGGTGATGTCATATTTTATAGATACGTTTGATAAATTCATCATCCGATGGTTTGAATCCACGAAGAGTTTTATTCGCAAGTGGACAGTTTGATAAAAGTGAGATGGGGAAATGGACTTAATCAAAAATTGTGGATGTAGAACAAAATGTTTGCTACGTCATCACTTCATCTGTCGGTGATGTCATATTTTATAGATACGTTTGATAAATTCATCATTCGATGGTTTGAATCCACGAAGAGTTTTATTCGCAAGTGGACGGTTTGATAAAAGTGAGATGAGGAAATGGATTTAATCAAAAATCGTGGGCAAGAACAAAATACCAAGTAAGTGGATATGTCCAAATAAACAAATTTAAAATCAACGCACATAAACAACAAAATATGAATAGCACTTTGAACTTTTCATTTCTAACGGTGTGATGACATTCCCAATAAATGTGGGTCACGCAAAACGAGTCATATAAATTGGGTATTATTAAAAATTTGTATTCGAAACGAATCGTCTCGTTTCGAAACGATCACGACATTTAACTCGGCTACAATAAAATAAACATACGACCTCAATTTTTTCATCACAGGATGAAATTGAGCGAACCCAACCCAACCCAACTCGTATGAAGTTCAAAGATTTGAATTAAAAGGTCTGGCAACTAATAATTATGACGAAATATTTCATTAGTAAGTCATGTTATTATTAACTAAGTGACACACATATTAAATCCACAAACATTGTCGTGTCGACAACAGCGGCGGGTATTTAAAACGTATGCTTACTCTGCGACGAGGAGTTACAATCGAGCTAGCATTGCGTCAAACGATCGTAGGTCAGGCGACGCGTCTAACTCTATGGCGTTTCGATCTGTGTGTTTAACCAATAAAGTACATCAGATTTTGCATTAAGTGTTTGATTTTGATTAACGGAAGACGCGGTGATGGGGATTGTAAGAATACGAAAAATGTGTCGTAATTCCGAGATATTAAACAAAGACACCGTAGTCTTTAAATGCTCTACAATTACGCAGCTAGTAACGAATCACTTTAGTAATAATTGGTGAAATTGATATATTTCGTTTTTAACTCATTACTTTATAAAAAAAAATCATTACATCATGTATGACAAAATGTTATTAATTTGTAGGAAATAAAATATTTTTTATTATAATTCAAAACCCATCAACGTCAAAAATAACCGCTAACGTTACGCGTTAAAAAGCTCTCGATCGAGTCACGAGCAAACACTTGCGAGAAGTTCGCCTGCGAAAAGTCAACATTGCAAGAGATGTGAACAAACTCGGAACAGCGCAATTATCGGCCATTAAATTTTGTTTGCACGTAACCCATCGGCACTTGTAATCGTCGCTTTCTCGTGTTTTGTTAGTCCTGACGCAATCCGCTGATTAATATTAAATTATTCGAGCCGCGATGAGCTCGGTGATAATTCCTGGGCTCGACCGTCGAATCATTTCGGTAAACGTCCGGTCGGGACCAATTAAAAATGATTGTCGTCGGCTAGACTGGTAAAGAGTTAAAAGTTAAAGAACGTTGAAATTGTTTGCATTACGTTAACTGGGCAATAAAATATGGGGCGTTCTATTTAAAAAAAGAATGAATGTCGTCCCACTTGTGCTGTAATAACACAACGGCATCAGTGAAACTATTTTTGTTTTTTTTTTGTTTTTTTACAATACACGTTAAATTTTATTTCGTCATAATTCTTGACGTGCCAACTCCTCGTGGTAAACAAAAATAACAACTCGTGAATAGATGGAAGGAAAGTTCTTGGGTTTGGTTGGGTTAGGTTTTGTTTAAAGTTATTTTTTATTTAATTTTGTTAGGTTCGTTAAATTCAATTTGTTATTTTACTTGCGTTACTTTATATTCGATTTAGTTTCTGTTGACAATTATTTGAATTTTTTTAATTACATTTTTACTTCTATTGGTCGTTAATTATTTTATTTATTTTATTCAGTGATATAAATTTAATTCATTGTCGTTTATTTGAGCTTCGATTCTTTTCCCATATTTGTTTAAAATTAAAGTAGTCAATGTATAAATATGATTGTACTTATGTTTGGATTCTTGGACGACGTTTCGCCTTTATTCTGAGCTCCACGGCAAAAAATCCTAACGGATTAGACAAAAAAACCAAAGTTTGTTTGATCAAATCTTGCTGCATTTATGAAATAAAATCAGAGAACTCACCATTCACACAGCTTGACAATCCAACTCAATTCAACACAACTCAATTCAACTCAACCCAACCCAATCTAACACAGCCTAACCGAACCCAACCCAACCCAACCACATTTAGGTAATGTTTTGTTATTTTTGATAATGTTGGATTAGGTTGCCTAACGTAACGTTAGGTTTAATTCGAGTTTACAACAATAGAACTTTGGATAACGTCGGAAGGTTGGATCTGTTGGTTTCATATAAAAAACCACGGTTTACGGTTACTGGTTTAATTAAAATCAAATCGAACTTATTGGGAAATTTAGGATGGTTGGCGTTGGGTAATGTTAGACTAGGTTGGGTAATGTTGAAGTGGGTTGGGTAATGATGGATTATGTTGAGTAATGGTGGATTATGTTGAGTAATGGTGGACAAGGTTACGTTAGATTAGGTTGTCTAGCGACCATACCAACTTGTTTAATTAAACTCAAAACGAAGTTATTCAGCAACCTCGTCTACTGCAATTGGGTTGGGTGATATCGATTGAGGTTGAGCTAGGTTGGGTAATGTTAAAGTAGGTTGGGTAATGATAGATTGTGTTTAGTAATGATGGACTCAAAATTCAGAAAATTAAAGATATGTCACAAGAAATTTGTTTTTCGGTTTTTTGTATATTTCTGTGTTTGTTTAGTTTACTTGTTTCATTCAATTAATTTACCATAATTGTTGTTTTGTTAACTTGTCTTGTCCTTCTGTTTGTTTGGTCTCTTCTCTACCTGAAGCTCATGTTTCTTGGGTTGGATTGGATTGGGTTAGGTTAGGTTAGGTTGGGTTGGGTTGGGTTGGGTGTGGTATTTTTTTACGTTGGCCCAATAGCTCTAATGCAACAGAAGTGGATTATAATGGTTCGTAACAGCGTGGGTTCCATTTGAAGACAAACTTATTATGCAACTTCATTAAAATGCATAGAGTTAAGCCTTCCTTTTAATTAGGTTGGTTGAATCGAATCTAATGCAACAAGACTAGATTAGCATAATTCGTATCGTATTATATTCGGTTTAGTAAAAAAAAAAAAAAAACTGCGAACAAATCCATTATCTACCATTGTTGATTGGAATTAGTTTGTGTGGAATTTTATTAGGTTTACCCAATAGGTCTAATGCAACAGAAGTTGATTTTGACAATTGGGTTCCTTTTGAAACAACAACAGTCGGAACTTGTTCTTCAATTAATTGAAAGTTGTTCAACGTTCGATTGGCTTCGGTTGGGTTGGGTTGGATTGTGCTGAGTTGGGTTGGGCTGGGTTGTGTTGAGTTGTGTTATGTTGAGTTGGGTTAGGTTGGGCTGGGTTAGGTTCGTTTGATGTAGATTATCGTGATGATCAGATGAGGTTCGGTTTAGTATAAAAACTACGACAACCTCGTCGATTAGAATTAGGCTGTACAACCTGGCTGTGCAAAATTCACTATATAGGCTGGCCCACCAAATAGAGTATTGTGGTTCATATCGGATTAGGCTCACCTTTAAACTACAAACATTGGAATTAGGTCGTGTAACAGAGGATTAAGTTGTGTCAACCGAGAACCGATATGGATACTAAGACACAAATATCCCATGCATATAAACTTATAAATGAAACCGACAAATTCCGAATACGTAAAGGTGACATTTCTGGATATACACATAATAACATTATAACGATGTTATAATGTTATTGTTAAATAAACAGAAACCGACGTAATATGTGTATATTTTCGTTGTTCTTATTTTTAACCTATTGTTATTTATGCCATTCGAACCACAAGATATAGTTTGTAGTTTGTAGTCTATAGTCTGCAGTTTATAGTCTATAGTGTGTAGTCTATAGTATGTAGTCTGTAGTCTATAGTCTGTAGTTTATAGTCTGTAGTCTGTAGTCTATTGTCTGCAGTCTGTACTCTATTGTCTATAGTCTAAAGTTGTAATCTACAGTCACTAGTTCAAATGAGAATAATTTATGTATGTTGGGTAAAATATTTTTTATTTTTAACCTATTGCTACTTATACCATCCAAATCACACGATATAGTATGTTGTCTATAGTCTGTAGTCTATAGTCTATAGCCTATAGCTTATAGTCTATAGTCTATGGTCTATAGTCTGTAGTCTATCGTCTGTCGTCTATAATCTAAAGTCTGTAGTCTGTAGTCTATTGTCTGTAGTTTAATGTTGTAGTCTACAGTCACCAGTTCAAATGAGAATAATTTATGAATGTTGGGTAAAATATTTTTTATTTTGTTTCCAAATGATTTTAAGTTGTTTCGACGACAGCACTATATTCTAAATAAATTGAATAATCCACGGTCACCTTTTTTCATTGCTCTATCTTTCAATGACCTTAAGCAAATTAATTTTGTCCATCACCAAAAAAAAAAAACTTTCTAAATGTCAAACTTGTCAGATTCACTTTACCCAAAATTAGCACATTACAAATCTTATGATTTCAAGTATTTTTGACGTTGCCAAATATTGCAAAATTTGTAATTTCTGTTGTCTAAAATTAATACAGTGACTAAAATTGCCAACAAGGTCAAAATCTCTAAATTTCAAACAAAATTGCGAAATTTGTATTAATGTCATAATTGTCAGATATTCCAATATGTCAGCAAAACGATTAGTGCGGAACTTAATATTTGATTGATGAAAATATGACAGATGAAGATATGGCAGTTTCGATATATTTTAAAATAGGTACATAGTTCACCATATGTTGGTCATATTATGTGATTACACACGCAACCAAAACAATGTCAAGTCAACAAGGCGACGTAATTAAATAAGGACATTGCAACAAAATCATCAGCGTTGCTATTTACGACGTAACGAATGCAATGGATGAAAACGAGGGTTTATTAGGTTTATTATTTATTTAGGCGTTGATTGGTTCGATCGCGTCGGTTCAAATAGCGAAGTAAGGTCAGTGTCGATCGTGTCGACGATGCATTGAATCACATACAATTCATTACACTATATGTTTGATTAAATAAAACGAAACTTAGTTATTATGCAACATAATTGGCTGGAATTATAAATGATGACGTGACGTTACATAAGTCGGTGTTGGATTATGTTTCGATTGAGTTGGTTTGTGTAGAATTAATAAAAAAATAATGCGAGGTGTGACCTAGGATCTTAAGTAAATAGACGAGTAATCGACGTGTCCACATTAGAAAATGTCCACATTAATCATTTTCGACTTTTTACGACGCATCATAATAAATAACCTCTCGTTTCTCCTCCGCCTTTAGAAAACAAAGAAACCGTGTCAAACGCAGACGAGTTTTCACATCTCCGCCATTTTCTAATCATCCGCGAGAAAGCCGCGCCGTTTCGTTCGGGCCCGCTAATCGACCAAACGGCGTCGCAATCCTAAAATTAAGTGTTACGCTACGCGTCGCAACAACACGCCGCGAGCGCAAATCGATTTCCTGATTCTCGAGCGCGGCTTTATTTTGCGCCCGCGTGCGTGTGCGCGATTCTAGAAACGGCGTTTGTCGCAACCGCCGGCTTTCTTTTCTATTGGCAATTTCTTTACGCCGACGTGACCTTGTTATTTCTTCTCGATCGAAACGCCACAAACGCAGGCATTATTATTAATTCAGCTAGATGCTAATTCGAATTTTGTAATAGTTGCAATCGTTTTTGCGAGCGCGGGTAACCTACATCGGCGGCGGCGTTGCGATTGTGGCGTTTGGGAAAAAACGGTGATGTAGAGCTGACCTGGTAGCAAACCGTAACCTTCCGATCTTTTCCTTGGTCTTTTGTGAAAGTTTAATGTGGAACGTGACCGTTTGTGTGTGTGTTGGACGATGGCGTTGCCAGCTGTTGTGATTTTCGGTCCGGTAATCCGGGTCGCAACAAAAATATTCCACGTTCATCTCATTTCTTTTTAACAATTTTCTTTTCTTGAAAACTCGAACAATTTTAATAAATCAACTAGGAATCAAATAAATAAAATAAACTCAAAGAAAAAACTTGACAGATAATTTTTAATTAATTTTCAAATTGAAGCAAAATTTCACACTCTTTGGTTTTGTTGCGTTTGAATATAAATTGATATAATTAATAATCATAATAATACTGACATTTTTTTGACATTTGGAAATGAACAACGATGAGGAAGCGAAATATTTTTGTTAGGAGGTCGTTCGTCGGGTCCTGCTGACGTAATTTTTGCACCGGGAAGTGTTTGAATAACTAAAAGAAGAATTGCAAAAAAAACGTGCTAATGGATTTGTTCGAAGCAAAAAAATTAAATATTTAAATGGTAGAGTAAATTTAGGTGGTTATGTTATGCGTGTCCAAGGCGAGGTGTCTCATTAGCACCGCTGGAATACGTTCCTGGTCGTTGTCTATCTGTAATTATGACAGTGTCCTCGAAAAGTCATTAGATTATAATTTTACAAAAGCAAGGTAGCAATTTTAATTGCAATTTTATTTTTTTCGTTTTATGTAACTGGCATGAATTATTTAGGTTGGGATAATTTTGCATTTTTAACTTCGTACATGGTTGCCAATTAGGGTATTTTTTAAATTTTATTATTTATAAAGATTTTCAATTATTTTAATTTCGTTGCAGTTTGGACAATTTTGATTTATTTTGCGTTTATGTCAATGTTGTTGATTTAGATATTTTTACATTTTTGTCACTTTGATTGACAATTGGGGTATTTTTTAAATTTTATTATTTATAAAGATTTTCAATTATTTTAATTCCGTTGCAGTTTGTACAATTTTGGTTTATTTTGCATTTATGTCAATGTTGTTGGTTTAGATATTTTTACATTTTTGTCACTTTGATTGACAATTGGGGTATTTTTTAAATTTTATTATTTATAAAGATTTTCAATTATTTTAATTCCGTTGCAGTTTAGACAATTTTGGTTTATTTTGCATTTATGTCGATGTTGTTAATTTAGATATTTTTACATTTTTGTCACTTTGATTGACAATTGGGGTATTTTTAAAATTTTATTATTTATAAAGATTTTCAATTATTTTAATTCCGTTGCAGTTTGGACAATTTTGGTTTATTTTGCGTTTATGTCGATGTTGTTGATTTAAATATGTTTACATTTTTGTCACTTTGATTGACAATTGGGGTATTTTTAAAATTTTATTATTTGTAAATATTTTCAATTATTTTAATTTCGTTGCAGTTTAGACAATTTTGGTTTATTTCGCATTTACGTCAATGTTGTTGATTTAGATATTTTTACGTTTTTGTCACTTTGATTGACAATTGGGGTATTTTTAAAATTTTATTATTTATAAAGATTTTCAATTATTTTAATTCCGTTGCAGTTTGGACAATTTTGGTTTATTTTGCGTTTATGTCGATGTTGTTGATTTAGATATTTTTACATTTTTGCCACTTTGGTTGACAATTACGGTATTTTTAAAGTTGCACAGTTCTATAAATATTTCAATTTTGACAATTTTGAATATTTTGTCATTTTTGGCAAGTTTGCAATTTTTAAAATTATCGATAATTTCTAATTCTTCGACTAACGATTCTTGCAATTCACTTTGACTTTGACATGCAATATTTTTTAAGATAATTTAGCAACAACAACAACAAAATTATACTATTTTTCAATTTTTAGCAAATTTTGTATCATTTTGACATTTTGAACTGTAAAGTTGAACAAATGAAGTCAAATATTTTAACAACGACTCACTAAATTAATACTAATTATAAACGCGAAATCAAAATTAACGAATAACACACGAGTGATAATTGAACTGAACGAAAACGAGATCAAAAAACCTTGTTGTAGTATTTAAATTGTTTAAACAGTAAACGTTAAATCCTGTATGTTTTGACGCGAGTGATGTGTTATATAAACTGCCCTCCTAAAAATACCGAGTTGCATCGATTTCCAATTCGAAAAACTAATTTTTCGTTAACTAAATCGAATTTTAAAGAAAGGCAATCAATTTAATTAAAACGTGCCCCAAAAACCCCAACGTCATTTTTTTCAGTAGACTTGTGAGGCATGGTGACTATGACATTATGACATTTGCAAAACTGTCACAGTGAAAAATCGAATACTTGATGTCGAGAACTTTTAATGTCAAAAAGAAAATCAACACTAACGTGACCCACTTTAAAGGTTTCCAATAGTAAACGTTCATGTTTCGTTTCCTGATTTTAATTCGTTACGTTGTGAGTGATTGTTCAAGGATAGTCGTTCACATTAAAATCCGTCAAAATATGTCAAAGTAATAAAAAAAAAATTATTCGAGATTATTTTTTCATGTCTTTTGACCGTGAAATCTTTGTATTATTCCGAAATCTTAAGCAAGGACTACTAGCTATTACCTCGATAAATATTTTATTTATTTTATCTATAGGCGGGAATTCTTTTTGAAGCAATTTAAAACAATTAATGCGTTCCTGATAATAATGGCCTATCCTTTTTTTATATTTCACATATATATGTTGAAAAATTGATAATGTGCAATAAGTACAGATTATAACTATTAATTAGTAGTAACTCACTAGGTGCTTCCTACACCCTAACGTAAGCACCCTTATGATTCAAAAAGTATACTAAACGTAAACGACTTTTAATTTACAATTTTTAACACATGATTTTTTTAGATTTAATTGTCGTTTTCTATATTTTTCATTAATTAAATTAATATGATTTTTCGTTAACGATTTGTCGAGTTGCACCAAATAATCGCTTAGTTATCGACCACGTTAATGAATAAAAACCGCCCCCTACGCCGAACGCACCGCATCACAATCAACCCGTTTGTCCGAATCGATAGCTCCGTTTTCCGCCGACAAACCCGCAATCGAACGACTTACCTTGGATAACGAACACAAAACGGCGGTCACAGCGCGCAACTCTTATCACTCGAGCGGCTCTGACGGAAAATCGAGAACCTTTAAGCGCTCATGCCGACCGCGAACGAAACGACCGCAAACGCACAATTCGGAACAGCGCGTTCAACAGACGACCGTGAGCATCGCGAAAAGTATCTCGCCGGCCAAGAGTCGCGGGTAGCACTGGTCGGATCGAACGGGAGAACCGAAGCGGCGGAAAACGCCGGAGAGAAAGCAGGAAGCGGCGGAATTGCGCAACAAGTTGCTCGGCGCTTTCGGCGGCGGTCGGTGCCCCTTTTCGCGGCGCGCTCCTGCCCGACGACGGACGGTGACACACATCGGGTTATCGTGGCGGAATTAAAAAATGGAATTTTCCGGAATGGGTTGGCGTTGACGTCACGTGCGATGGCTCTGATTCGGGGTCTGGTGGTGACGTGGCGTAAAAGAAAGGAAACCAGTTGTTTTGTATGTTAAACGATTACAAGTGAGCCATGGTGGGTTTGTCTCCGTGTTCATTTAAAGCTCTGATGGCGTTAATCGATTAGGCCTAGAACCACTGATGACGTCTTACTGATGAACTGATGTCGAGAACTTGTCAAAAAATATGCTAATGCAATGATGCCAAACATTTTTAATGCAGATCAACATTAGTCGTTTAAGAATTTGTAACACGAAGTGCTTAACATTTATCCCAATGGACTATGACTTAAAAATTAAAAAAATATAATTATGAACAATTGGGGAACTGGGGAAATGAACTTTCGTTAAAATATTTGAAGTATCATTTGAAAAAGTTTCGTTTAAAGCGTTGATGGCTTTAATGGGTTATTACGATGGCCTAATAAAACCTGAATCGTTAGAGAAGTGAATGTAGAGCGACGTTTTTAAGACTACAACTACTGATGACATCTTACTGATGAACTGATGTCGAGAACTTGTCAAAAAAATATGCTGATGATGACAAACATTTTAAATGCAGATCAACTTAGTCGTTTAAAAAGTGAATTTGTGACACGAAGTTCTTAACACTGCACCTACTGATGGTACGTTTTACATAAAATGGTTAAAATTGTTTATCCCAACGAATTATGAGTTGGGCGTTAAAGTAATGTGAGGTGGGGAATTAAAAATTCAATTATTTTGAATTGTGAATATAACGAAGTTCTTAACACTGCACCTGCTGATGGTACGTTTTACATAAAATGGTTAAAATTGTTTATCCCAACGAATTATGAGTTGGGCGTTAAAGTAATGTGAGGTGGATAATTAAAAATTCAATCATTTTGAATTGTGAATATAACAAAGTTCTCAACACTGCACCTGCTGATGGTACGTTTTACATAAAATGCTTAAAATTGTTTATCCCAACGAATTATGAGTTGGGCGTTAAAGTAATGTGAGCTGGGGAATTAAAAATTCAATTATTTTGAATTATGAATATAACGAAGTTCTTAACACTGCACCTGCTGATGGTACGTTTTACATAAAATGCTTAAAATTGTTTATCCCAACGAATTATGAGTTGGGCGTTAAAGTAATGTGAGCTGGGGAATTAAAAATTCAATTATTTTGAATTATGAATATAACGAAGTTCTTAACACTGCACCTGCTGATGGTACGTTTTACATAAAATGCTTAAAATTGTTTATCCCAACGAATTATGAGTTGGGCGTTAAAGTAATGTGAGGTGGAGAATTAAAAATTCAATTATTTTGAATTATGAATGTAACAAAGTTCTTAACACTGCACCTGCTGATGGTACGTTTTACATAAAATGCTTAAAATTGTTTATCCCAACGGATTATGACTTGGACGTTAAAGTAATGTGAGCTGGGGATTTATAATTTCAATTATTTTGAATTATGAATAATTGAGGAACTGGGGAAATAAACTTTCGTTCAAATATTTGAACGTCATTTGAATACGACTGAATCCTGCTGGGTTAAGTTTTTTGCTGTTGATGCTGATGATAATTATTTGTCTGCGTATTCATTTAAAGCTCTAATGGCATCCATGGATTATTATTAGAAGTAAATCTGTGTCCTTAAGATTGCAATTACTGGTGACATTCTACTGATGAACTGATATCAACCCAACCCAACCCAACACAACCTAAAATGCCTGCTGATGTACTGATGGCAAACAAGTTCCATCAATGTGATTTATTGGCATTTATAGTTACATTTGTCAAAGTTTCACATTTTTGAAATTTTTGCCAGTTATAAAATTGTTGATATTTTTGTTCGTTAATTTTATTAGTTTGGTAATTTCAATAATTTATTTAAACTCAAAGCATCCCAACTGACCTAATGTTGTTGCTTATGTGACTATGGCGCATAAATCTATAGAATAGAAGCCAAAGATTTGAATATTTATTTAAACGACGCAATCTTAGAGGACTATTGAGTTCGTAAAGACCCAAACTGTAAATTCGAAGTTGAATTTATGTAAAAATATCAAGCAACTAGGGTTTTTGCGTCAAATAAAGATTGCTGGGGATTTTCTGTCGGATTGGGTTGGGTTGTCATTATTTCCATTCAAAGAATTTAAAGCGATTTTAAAACCAACCCAACCCAACCCAACCCAGTCTCAGCCCTGAAATGATTGTGTCATGTGCCCCAGCGGACCCCACGAGCGCAATTCGTTCCTACTTATACGGAGCAGCAAAATGAATTAAATTCATTTTATATAATATAATATAATATTATGCATCTTCATAAAAAAAATCCGAGATACTTTCAGATTAAGCAGTGACATTGTCCAGCGAAAAATTCCATCCGTAAATTGATTAAAATATAAAAATATAGTAATAAATGTGATAATTAAAAAAAAATGCATAGAAACCGAAAACAACAGAAATATAGGCGTTTTTGGCATTTTATTAAAAACATTACAATGTACAACCGTGCACGTTAAACTCTGTCAGTGACGTAGTTTGAAACCCAGAGAAGCAATCTACTAAAGATAAAAACTTTAATGTTTGCTTCTTATGCAAAGAATTAGCTCTGGAAAATTTCGTTGCCGTTCAATTTACAGTGACAAGTACTTAAGCACTAAGTAGGTTAAGGCTCCGATCACGTGACACAAGACACAACGCTGTTCGAACGTACACTGCAAGGTTTATATAACCTCGCCATACCAACGTAGTAATACGACACATATCTCATGACGTAATATATAACGAAATATAAAATATGTTACATATAAATTAGTTCACCATCTTAACTACGTTAATCATGCAAGAGAATGTACTGTGCCACGTTATGGAACGCAATATCAGCAATAGTAAGAACTATTTAATCACATGGAATCAATACAGATGGGAGATTCGTGCTTCCGACTGGGTTACTTCTGCTAATAAATCACATTTTTATAACTTTGCACATTTATAGTAAACAAAATCAATGGGAACTATTTTCAAGTAACATAAGGACATCTGTATCGATTGGTTTGAACTGAACAGAACTAGTGTATTGTAATTTAGATTATTTAGCGGATTTTGATTAAGTTTTGATATTTCTCGTTGTCATTGCAAAACAATCTCAAACATATAACAATAAAAACACGTACAAATCCCTAAACTTGCGGAAACAAATTTATTTTCATTGTCGAGTTTTAACTTGTTTTGAAATTTTTCATAAACGACAAAATTTATTAGTAATAATGGTTGCAACTACTGATGACATTTTACTGAAATATGTTTTAAAAAATTCAAAGTAAAATAAAATACTGATGCCACTGATGACCAAATGTTCTTTAATCCATCATTACTAACGAAATATAAACGGAAATGAATTGGTAGATACTACAACTACTGATCACTGCATACTGAAGTACTGATGACGAGAACTGTTGAAAGTGAGATGCTGACGCTTGTGTATTTTCAGTTGTTAGTTGTTACTGATGTTAAGAACTACCCCAAACAAGTCGACTGAGAAGTGTATATGTATGGCGAAGACATCTGCGTCTAAGTACTCAGTACTTTCGGAAGTGAATTCATATAGGGGGGGGGGTATTAACTGGTTATTTACGAATGTCATTAGTTAATAACACGATACTGAAGTACTGATGTCAACCTCTCTCTCATATTGAAGAAAAACAAACTCATTTTAATAAAAAAAAAAAACTGAAAAGGACCATATCCATAAGAACTGATGTAAAATTCCCTCGTTTAGTGTGGTTGGGTTGGGTTGGGTTGGGTTGGGTTGAGTTGAGTTGGGTTGAGCATTACAAGAAAGTTGATCTTATACAACGACCGATGACACGTTGCTGAAGTACTGATGACAAACTACCTCAATTACACAATGGTTCTGGTCTTAAATACATCAGTCGTTATATATTCGCAGAATTTATTAGTTTTCAATTTTCATCGTCAAGTTGTTTTGCTTTAATATTAAACTGAGGATGAAAATTAAATCATGGATGACTTAGCAATCGATCTGTTTTATTTATTTATCTGTTTTATTATATTCTATTGTTTTTTCCCAAAGCACAAGTTCAATTTAATTCGGTGGCACCGATCACATTAGATTGTAACTCGCCCCGCATTAAAAACGCTCCAATTTGGGTCGTTTTGTAACTCGCCTTAGTTGACACACCATCGCCGACTTTCTCCTCCGAACACGAAAAACACGAACTGCATTAAGTACATTTTATTTGAATACATAATCGCGATAATTTACACTTGGATACAAAGATACAAAACTAGAACTACGAGGGTAGAAAAAAACTGCTCGATCGAACACATGATTCGTCGACGGGGCGCAGAAACAACCAATGCGCATCGCCGGCCCCGTCGGACCATCAAACGTCTTACAATTAGCACAGATGCACGTGACCCAATGAAAACAATTTATGACGGAAAAGTGTATTCTTTCGTCCTGGGTGAAAGGGAATTAATTTTGTTACCGAGATTAGTGGAAAATTGTGAAGAATGCTTGACAATTAATTTAAAACAAAAAAAAATAGTTAACCCCGAACAACTAACGCGAATATTTTTTAGTGTTTGAAAATTGAATTTTGAGGATAGTTAGTCGTTAGTATTTTCAAATGTGCTTTTAATTTAATAAAAATTGAAAAAAAATCGTTTATTTTAATAATAAAAAAATTAAAATTATGTGCTAATTAATCTACATCCAAAAATGTAAAAAATGCCTTAGGTGGTAGCTTAATAGTAAAGATTATTGATTAGTAGGTTAACCCTTGGCAGCTCAAAATTTTACGACTCGCGAATCTTAATCCCACCCGAGCTACCGCAATTAAACACACTTGATCGGTGTTTTCGTTCGCGTTCGGCCCAAAATCGACCGCGAGGTCCCGGCCCAAACCCGAAACGAAACCACCGAAGCCGGACGTCCACAAAAAAACCAAACAGAGTTAAACAGAGCGGGGGTTATTTATCATCGCCGTTTTAGCCAAAGCCCACACTCGAAGCCGGCGAAATCAACGAAAGAATACGGCGCGGGTCGACTGGTCTCGAGACCGTCGTCGGCTCAGTCAAATCACGATATATCACGATAGGCGGGGGCGGATCGCGCTCCTCAACTGTAGTCGAAGAGCAGAAATTTTTCCAGCGACGCGGGCAGCTCGAATCCGTCGACGGCGTCGATCAGCTTCCTGCCCATCTTCTTCCGCAGGAAGAGTCTAACCTGCCTTCTGAGCGTGAGCGGGCTGCGCGCCAGTTCCAAGAGGGCGGTCTTCTGCTCGGGCGATATGACGTTGTTCCTTCTGATCATGCACGTGTCGAACGACTCGCACGCTTCCAGCAGGAGGAGGAAGATCGCGTCGGAGTGCGAGGATATCACGTTCTGGAGGGAGTTCAGGATGCCGTCGGGGTCCCTGAACTGCGTTTTCATGACCACCTGAAAATCGAAACGAAGTATTAGAGAAAACAATTGGATGAAGTCAAAAAACGTTTTGAAAAACGCAATTTTCAAGAAAAAAACAATATTACAAAAATTAAATTTTTGCATTGACATAGCTGGAACACGTACTTTATACATTGAATCATTGGAAACAACTACCAATAACGGGCTACTCGTTAATAAAACCTACCACAAACGCACTACTCATTCATAAAAAATTAGTTTTCCAAAAAATGTTGGAACAAATGCCAAGAAACGTAAAAAATCAAATTTGAAAACAATTCTAAAAATCGGAAAAAATTCAAATAATTGAATTGCAATGTTTGAAATATTCCAGGAAGTAACTTAATTTAGTTAATTTAGTTCTGATTTGCTCTGATCAGCTGTCATTTTTATTGCTAACTTTGATCTTCTCAGTTGATTTACAACTTGGCTTCGCTTTGAGAACTTGGTTCACATTGTCTTGCTCTGTTTTTTTTCTTCAATTTCTTGAATTTGGTTTGCTTCTCATTGAATCTCTTTTCCACAGTTTACGCTTGGACTTCGTTGCTTAGTTGCTTCGCGTTGCTCAACACGTATTGCTTTGTTTTGCCTCAAACAATGAAGCAAATCAGAGCAAAGTTACTTTCGTGGCCAAGTTTTAGAGCTCACGTTCCTTTCATTTATCGTCGCCTAAAGTCTTTGCTAAGCTGTGCATAAATTTGCTCAAAAATTTGGCAAAGGAAGCCGCTTTGCTCTGATTTGATTTGTTGTTTGACTACTTTGCAAATCCAACCCAACAAAAGCCTAGCGAACACAACTCAATCCAACCCAACCCAACCCAACCCAACAAAACCCTATCCAACCCAACTCAATCTAACCCAAGCCAACCCGACCCAACCGAACCCGACCCAACCCAATCCAACCAAATCCAACCCAACCCAATGCAAAAAGTTTGATCTTCGACAAAACTCAACATCGACACTTTTCATAATTTAACTGTCAAACATGAAAAATGTCGAAAATGGGTCCACTTGCCAACATTGCCACACCTATCGAAAATCTCAACGAATTTGCAAAAGTCATAATTGCCAACCTAATCAAACCCAAAAAGTTTGATCTTCAAGAAAACTCAAAATTTACAATTTTGGCAATTTTACTGTCAAACGTGAGAAAATGGAAAAGAGTCGAAACGTTGCACCCTTGTCATCATTGTCTAAAATGGGGTTGGGTTCGATTGGCTTGGGATGCGTTGGGTTGGGTTGGGTTGGGTTGGGTTGCACCCACAATTGTGCAAAAGTCATAATTGCAAACCCAACCTAACCCAACCCGACACAAAAAATTTCATCTTAAAGAAAACTGAAAATGTACAAAATGTTCTAAGGGGATTAAAAAAAATTAAATTAAAGAGTTCACCTCACCACCTCGCCCCGAGATATTGGAAATGAATAGAATTTAATAAAATTTAGTGTGGAATGATCTCGACGTAAAAAAAGTTCACATGCACTCACCCTTGCGCCAAATCTCAACAGCAAATTGACGACGGCTATGCTGGGAGTTTCATTGCTGGCCAGGTATTCCACCAAGACGGGTCGCAGTTGCGAATTTCTGTCCATGACGTCGTTGTACACTTTCAAGTTCGGGTCGGCCCCTTCGTTTAAAAGCATCTGAAAGGAGAAAAAATAAAAAAAAATAAAATTAAAACTACGAAAATCCAAACAGAGTTAAACAAACAACCACCCACCTGTAATATTTCAAACCTGTTGGGGATGTTATCAGCGCAGGCGACGTGCAACGGTGACCCGATGATTGGCGACGAGCAATTGACGTTCGCTCCTGCAACAGCATACGAATTCACACACACGTTCGATTTTTGGGAAAATAACAACCCTCACCTGCGCCAATTAAAAGAGAAACGATTTTCGGGTCGCCCTTTAAGATGGCCAGGTCCAGCGGGCTCGGCTTTCCGAAGTCGTACACGTCGTCGTAGTTCAGCTTGGCGCCCTGCTTGATCAGCAGGTTCACTATGACCAAATTGCCGGAAAGCACAGCATAATGGAGGACCTGAATGTTACACGTTCGGTGAAATAAAAGCGAAGAACGCGAACGTGGTTTCGACTTACGGTTCTGTAATCGTGGCGTTCGTCGGCGATGGCGTTCACGTCCGCTCCGTATTTTATGAGGAGGAGAACGGCGTCCATTCCCTTTAAATGAAAGAATTGTCCTAATTAATTATCAACGACGGTCCTGAGCAATTTCATATAAAATATGTCGGTTGCAAATGAATATAAATCGATTCGTTTGAAACAAATTTTGTTTATTCTCAGTCCGGTAGAATGAAAAATAATAATTGATTTACGAGTTCTTTTTTATGATATATTTTGATATTTTTGGTATGGTTTCGAAATTACTAATAATCAATAAATTAATATTAATAATTTTTTTCCTATTTAGATTTTTTACAATTTTGGTGCTTTTCGGATTAAATGGCACCATACACAAAGTTTCCAGTAAATCGCAAAATCGAATTATTTCAATATTTGTAGATACTTTGAAGCATTCGTACTATTTGTAAACGTATCGTAACCCAACCCAACATAACCTAACCAAACCCAACCCAACTTAACCCAACCCAACCCAACCCAACCCAACTCATCCAAACGAATCGTTGAAATAAAATTGGAAAATTATTTATATTAGTCATACGTTCCAAGGTTACTTGGATGCCGATGTAAATGGCAATGGTTGCCCATGAATTGCACTAGGTGACAAAATAAAATAAAAATTATTTATATACTTTTCGATACTTACAACCAATGAGGTCGTAAAAGTCAAGGAAATAAGGGTGCATTAAAAATATTTTATAATTATGAATTAAGAGCCGTCGGGTGAGGCGTTGGGTTCGGTCATCCGATCCAGAGTGAAAAAATAATAATTTTTAATATCGAAAATTGACCAAATTTTGACAAATCAATTTTTTTGATATAAATAAAATATTCGTTAAGTTCCATTAACGTTGTTTCGTTATAGCATCGATGGGTTTGGTTAGCTTTGCCTGGAATAAATATTTTTGGTATTGAAAAAGGTTCAGATTTGTTCCAGAAACGTATACTTTTTGACATTAACAGTGACGTTTAAAAATACCTGAGGTTGCCTGGCAGCTTTCATCAGGGGCGTCAGTCCGGATCTGTCCCTGCTATCGGGATTAGCCCCAAACGTCAGCAACAGTTCGAGGTAATCCAGATCTGTGATCAAATTAATTTCCGAACCGAAGAAATATCTCTTGTTTGGGTCGGCGCCGTGCTCCAGGAGCAGTCTGGCGATGTCCATGTGCTTGTTCCTAATGGCCAAGCGCAAAGGCTCGTCGCAAAGCGTCGTCCTCGGGAACTGCTCGCCTGAATCGGGCCTGTAATCGACTTTGGCTCCCGACATGAGCAGCAACCGAACCACTTCAGTAAACCTATAAATTTAATCAAAATATTTCGTTTTCAAAAGAAAAAAAATCGAACTAACCCATGCTCGGCGGATAGGTGCAGCGGGCTGTAGCCGCATTCATCGACGGCGTTGACGTCGCCGCCCCTGGTCAGCAACAGCTGGGTGGCTTCGTAGTAGCGCTGCCAAACGGCGTAGTGCAGAGGCATCAAACCCTGGGTGACCGGCTCGTTTACCTTGAACGATATTATACCGGGTCATGCGTTTATTTTGACTCGCGTGTTCGAACTTGAACTTTACATTGGATGGGACGGTTCAGCAGACGTACCTTAGCGCCGCACGCCAACAATATTCTAATTTCGTCCAGTGGCACCATTCTGATGATGGAATCCGCTAGCTCCCTCTGCAGGGGATTTGTGATGCACTCGGTCGGCATTCTGCAAGGCGAAATGATAATTAAGCAATCGATGATTCACAAATTTAAAATGAAACAATTGGGTGGGTTCTGTGCGAATGGCGAGTTCTTAAATAATTTTTGAACATTAAATAAATAAATAGTTTTTTGTTTGGACTGGTATGCATTTTCTTGTAGATTTTCAATCCTCTTTATTTTTGTAAATTATAAATTGTTATGAAAACAATAAACAATGAACAATGACAATGTTAATATATTCCTCAACGTTATATCGATTTATAACTGAGCATTTAATCATAAGATTGTTGGTGTAGTTGTTTAGATGTTCGGAATAGTAATCACAAGGTCCCAGGTTCAAATCTCAGCTGGGCGATAGAATTTTATTTCAGAGATATTATTAGTATTATGAATCGAGGAATTCAAGATATGGTGAATCGAATGATTCAATAAAACAATGAATCAACGAATCGATGAATCTGTGAGTCAATGGATCTGCGAGTTATGAGTCCATGAATCTGTAAATCAATGAATCGATGAATCAATGAATCAGTAACAATGAAACTGTGAGTAAACAATGAATTAAAGAATAAGGGAATATGGGAACGAAGGGAGGAATGAAGGGAAGGAACGAAATCAACTTAAGGAGGGAAGGAATGGAGAGAGGAATGGAATTGGAATTGGAATTGGAATTGGAATTGGGTTGGGTTGGGTTTGGTTGAATGAATGGTAATATGAATCGAGGAATTCAAGATATGGTGAATCGAATGATTCAATAAAGCAACGAATCAATGAATCGATGAATCTGTGAGTCAATGGATCTGCAAGTTATGAGTCCATGAATCTGTAAATCAATGAATCGATGAATTAATGAATCAGTAACAGAAACTGTGAGTAAACAATGAATTAAAGAATAAGGGAATAGGGGAACGAAGGAAGGAATGAAGGGTAGGAACGAAATCAACTTATGGAGGGAAGAAATGCAGAGAGGAATGGAATCGGAATTGGAATTGGGTTGGGTTGGGTTGGGTTGGGTCGGGTCGGGTCGGGTCGGGTCGGGTCTGAAAAATTACAAAACGATCTTACCTAAATATTTTCAAACTTTGAACTTTGAAATCGACATTTTTTCTTTTTGATTTTTTACAAGTGAATTTTGAATTTTCAAAAATTTTAATCTACTTTCTTATCCATTCATGATTTTTTTTTCAACGAAATGCTACTTAATCTCGTTTACTATCGCATTGCCTGCTTTGATTGAGTTGGGTTGGGTTGGGTTGGCTTGAATTTTCATAAACGTTTAATTATATTTTTTGCGAATTTTCAAAAAAAAAAAAATCAACGAACTTAATTTTCGCCAAACTTCGATTCTTTTTCAAACGACAGGTTTTGTTCGGGTCGCCTTTTGCAGAACATTTTGACTTTTTGATTTTTTCACAAATATAAAATAAATCAAATTTGAAAATTGACGCCCGACGTGTCGGCTTTCTTTAATTATTTTTATGAATTTTGAACCCAACCCAACCCAATTTTTGTGCATTCGTAAATCTGCAGTTCCGACAAACCGCATAAAACACAGTTTCATTTAATGGTAAAAAAAAATCGTCGCTATTAATTAAAAAAAAATTACGGTGTTGTACAATTTTGTTCAATTTCCGTGATTTACATAAATAAATAAATTTACTAAAATTTGAGTATTTGAAAACTTATATACAATAAAACGTTTATACTCGACCAAAGATATCCATATATCCATAGTGCACAACGGTGTCGTCATCGTTGATTGACGAGGGGTATAATTATGTAACATCGACGCCAAGCAAAAATTACACAAAACAAAAATCCCAATCAAAGCATCACCGCAATAAATAAATATTTGTTTTTCAAGCAAACTCGTAGTTTTTGAATTTTCAAGAATTCTACTTTTTATCTACTTATGATTCTTTAACGAAATTCTACTTATTTTGAAATTTAGTTTTCTTTTGCATTGCCCGTTTTGATTGAATTTTCATGAACGTTTAATTATCTTAGTTTGTGAATTTTTAACATTTTCAAAAACTAATCAAAATTATGTTCAAAAGTTAGAGAAATGAACAGAAGTGGTAATTCGAGCAATGAGCAATTGTAATGTGTATGTGTCGTTATTTTACATCGTTATTTCGCGAGTCTAAATTTCATTATATATATTTTAAGTTCCGACGGCAAAAGAACCGATTTAAAATAATAAATCATTAATTAATCAATTACAAGATAATCGAATAGGAACTTATTGGAATATTCAAATTCAAGATAGAAAATGGCAGGATTGCATTGATTTAAAATTAAAAATTCTACCCCCCTCCCCCGCTTCTTATAAATCTTCATACATATAATATAGTAGTATAACGAATTTTCAATAATTACTAATAAGTATTAATACATTTATTATTAGCAATTATCAATCAATTGGCATAAAATTTCATAAAGTTAATAATAAGAAATATTTGCATGGAGCTAAAACAACACATTATATCCAGGTTTTAAACCAATTTGGAGGACAACGCATCTGGTTTTAAAACAATTTGGACATTTCGACCATTTGACTACTTTAAACAGACGCATTTGATATAATTAGAGAACAGTAAATGGAGCTAGAACATGTGTTAGTTCATGGTTTAAAATCAAATTTTGATAATGGTACACTTGAAATTAAAAATTTAGAAAACACGATGTGTGTCGTGTCGTGAGCAATCGTCAACTAACTCCTCGCGACTACGATATATAATTTAACTAATTTTATTTTACGAAGGTTGGGTTGGGTTGAGTGTAGATCGCATCAATTTTGTCCAATTTTTTTTTTTTTTCATTGACGCATCAAAAGTCAGGTTCATGCGTGTTTTTGCTAAACAATTTCATCAATTCCGGTGCATTTGGAATTTTATATAATTTTCTCGGGTAATATTTAATTTTCGTTTAAGGACTTTGAAGTTCATTCTCGACTTTAGTCGACGTATTTCGAACGCAAGAATGGAATGTTTTTCGCCGGTGTTTTTGGTTTAAAATGATTTTTCGCACCAGTGGCGTCCCGTTCGTAAATTAAATTAAATTAAAAAACGTGTCGTAACTGTCCAATATTAGAAACCCGAATATTTCCGAGATACGAGCGATCGATCATGCAATCTCGACATGTGATTGTCGAAGAAATCCCCGCGCATCATAAATCTTGGCAGCGCCGTTGTTTTCACAGCCTTAAATAAGCCACACGTGCCCGAAACTGCGTCGATGACAAATCCCCCGGTATTAGTAGCGATCGTTCACTCTAAGCAAGTTTTATAGCGCGCCGCCGCCGCCGTCGGCTCTGTACTAACCTAAGGAATTTCATCGCCATCTTTACCGCGATTCGCACAACGGGCACAATTTTTTTTTTTTATTATTCGCCGAACAACTCGGAGAGAAACGCGGGCGTCGAGTTCGACGGACGGGAGGCACTGAACGTTGCCGTTGCGACGATTGCGGAAAGGCGACCGAGAGTGTTTAATAATAGAGTACACGATCTCCGTTGGCAAACGCCATCACAGCTGTTCGACGCGCGTTCGATTTTTCAGAATAACTTCGGCCGGAGGGCGCTATTTATGGCGGCAAGGTCGGACCGCGAATAAAACGGCAATAATCCGTTTTTAATCGATTTATCGCTCGTTTCCTCCGCCGAAAATAGCGACTCGGGCGCTGTTTTTGTTTTGGCGCAGGATGACTTTTATTTTCGTCGTGGGGGTCCTGCGTTGTTTTCGTTGCGGTCTGAGACCGCTTGGTGTAAATTGGCGAAGTTCCGTAAACAAAAATGTGTGCGTCTTTGGCGGGGGCTGCGTTGACCCAGTGAAGACGGTGGTGGGTCATTCGTTTAGTTACTTGAAATGGGTGCCGCGTCATTAACATTAAAAGAAATCTCGACGCATACGTCGTAAACATATCTGAAGTAAATATATGAGCATAAAAATATTTACTAAGACAAGACAACTAATAAATTTCGAATAAATAATTAAATATTTAACAAAGTCGCAGTTGCAACATTTAAATAAATCCGTGCACATGGCTATCTAGTAATGCGCCGTAAACAAACAAAAACGTCAAGAGTTTGTTTTGCGTGCATCGCCTTCAATGTCATTTAAGTTCAAAACAAATGAAACATTTCATCACTGAATAGCAACCATTGAAATTTTGCCAATTTCGTATTTCTAATTAAAAACATATTACCTATAATAATAATTATAAACTATGTAAAGAATGCGAGAAATGTAGATGGAGATGTCCATTTCGTCGCCGTCCAACAGCAATCTGGTGTTAGGGGCAAAATTGAACGAATTTGCATTAATACAGATATAAAATGCTCTTAACACCGCTAATGCGAAAATCTAGGCTTTTATATATCTATTGTAAATTATTCATTAGTTTACTTTTAAGATTATCAGACTCGTAACACAATACGATATAAATTATTTATTTATAAATTTGGTCGGACGTTAAGTAATAACGAAAATGGAATTATTCGCATAATTCAATTTGTTCAAGTCTTGTGGAAGGCGATGAAATTATTTAATCAGCAGTTATTCTGTCGAATTCGTGTGGAACGGTGAGGAGAATAGTTGATTCATAAATCCGATTACTTAAGCCACTAACGACAAGAATTATTTAATGTCCCAAAATCTTATTGGATTAATAAATTCTTATGGTAACGGCAAGAAAATTATTTATTCACAAAATAGCTTCCAAGAAAACGTTCTGGTAATGTTAGTCATATTAATTCGTGTCGTAATTCACTTATTCAAACCTTGAGTTACTCTGCAATAGACGTGAAATGCAGTCGGGATAGTTAACATAAATTAAATGATATAAACTGCATTGCAAAGGTAATAAGTTATAAGTTTTCTTACGCGAATCGTGAGAAACGGCCGGGGAATTAGTTTACTGATGCATGAAATTATTCGAGTCGTGAGTTGACGGTAATATTTGTTTATTACTTATCAGACGTAATTGTTTATTTGTGAGTTAGCCTGTGGGATACTATATACCTAGGTAGAAACTATGTACATAGACGAGCGATTTATTTTATAATATAATTGTCCATATTTCGTGGGTTCCTATACAGTCAGTGTTTTTGTATATTAGTGAAAAGTACTCACCTCGTTGCATGTATATTTCATACACACAAATATATCAATTTGTAGGATTACATTTTTTCTAGCTCTGGAGGCAACATGCCATGGAAACCAAATTCGAGGGAAGTCCTGGCCGAAATGTGAGTACAATAAACTAACTTTATGTATCGAATTTCAATATTACGGGTTTATAAAAATAGTATGAAAATTTAACTTGAAAGAGTTAAAATGTGACAAAGAAATCTTGAACTGATATTTCATGAAGTACAATTAAATGATGAAGCATAGAACCAACACAATCTTTTAGTTCTTATTTTTTTAAACCAAATTTGACTACAATAATAAAAAGAAACATTTGACCGTTAACCTTGACACCCAAACTTGATTCTTTCGGAAATTAATCCGTTAAACAACAGACTTTCGATTGAAATAATTGAATTAAACATAAAAACATCAAAACGATTTATTATAAGTCGTTTCAAAGCCGACAATAGTTGACCCTTATGAGAAAAGATTAATGACAGTTGTTTCGCTCTGTTTGAGCTCATCAGACCACTACACGAACATCCGATGAAAGTGCATCAAATCATGCAAGGGAATGGCCAATGATTTGTGTGAGTGTTAACGCCATTTAGACGACAATCCCCATACTCTTCGCCTCACCGCACCGCTTCACCCTCACCGAATGTATATGCGGTGGTCTGACGAGCTCAGAGACAGCGAAACAGCTGTGATCAACCAATAGATTCGCTGAAATTTATTTATTTATTTTTTTGCAATAAATTGACAAAAACGTTGAAATGAAAAAATGTCGAAATTGTGGATTTTGATCTGAATTGATAAACACATTTAAATCATTCAATAATTCCAAATAATAAACATTTTTTTTAAACAATGGACATGGAATAAGGCCCCGAAAAAAGTAAATTTCAGCAAAAAAACAAAAATAATTAAATATATATTAAAGATAAAATACAATCAACTACACTATAATGAAGCACAAGATGAATATGAAACGAAAATAACCTCAAACGGAAACGAATAAACAAAAAAACTAAGAGACAATAAAAAAAAATTTCTAAAAGTTGCAACTTTCGAGCTGAAGCCAAATTATGGAGTGGGAGTATTAAAATCATTTAGATGATGCCATGACGATTGCTTTGATGTCGGATTTGTATCTAGGATAAAAATTAGCTTCAAAAAGTGTAAATTTGCTTCGACGATGATCTGCCAAATTATGAACGGGTAGCGAAAAACACTAATGAAATTTCGTGATCCGTCTTGACCAGTGAGAGTGGACGAATTAATTCAAATGGACAGCATAGCACTGTGTGTGTTTGGGTCGGTTTATTCAAGCCCATAACCTAAAAATGTAAACGTCGACGAAACCTAAACTGAAAATTTGGACAGATTCTTCGCACAAAAAGTTTCAAAAATGATACACATTTGTAGATATTTATACAATGCAACTGTTGGGTTGGGTTGGGTTGGGTTGGGTTGGGTTGGGTTGGGTTGGGTTGGGTTGGGTTGGGTCGGGTTGGGTCGGGTTAAGTTGGGTTTGATTGGGTTGGGATGGATTTTTAGTTAATACAACTGGATTTTTGTTGTAATTTGTACATTTTATTGGTTCAAAATATTTTCAACTCGACTAACTGTTTGTCACCACCTAAAATCAACAAACTCAAATCTTTTCGTCTTTTCATAAATGGATACAGCAGAAGTGATAAGAAGAAGAAGAAGAAGCAAACCAACTGGTAGAATGAACACAAAATTGGAAAAATGACAAAACATAACTCAAAATATAAGTGAGAAAACAAAAACATAGTAAAATTGTAACAGGAGAAGAAAAATATATCTAACGATGGCAAGGACATGGCGAATCCAATCCAATCCAACATGCAACCAATCGTATTGTCTGACGATCCAATTTTTAAATAATAGTTTACACGAACAGAACTCCGTTCATTAAAAAGCATCTCTAGAAGTGGAACTTAATATACATATCCACTTGAACATGACTTGTGGAAATTATTTAGAGCGAAAATAGTTGATGTGCAAACCAACCCAACCCAACAAACCAACAACACCCCAAGTGGAATTGGCTTGGGTTGGGTTGAAAATAATTCCAGGTATTTAGTTCGAAAAAAATCAAATTTAATTCAAACTCATCAGAAGTCAAACCGGAATTACCGAAGCGGTTGATTCTAACACGGGTTGAAAATATAGCCAGAAGTTGAAAGAATTGGTTGATAATGATATCAAGGATTTTAGATGCTACAATTATTTGATTTTAAATTAGTCAAATCCAACCATCCCATGTCCCATAAACTAACAGCTTACCATGCTCTGGTAGCTTTTTCAATTCCATTGTCACGTCAATATCTTAATGTTTTACAGTCGAACTAATACAAAACGTAATTAATAAAAAAAAATCAAATTTAAATAAATATCCATTCACAACATTAACATATTTTGGTAAAACCGCACAAACCATAGCGTACATTCTTCGAAAACAAAATCAACAAATCGCGTTCAGACCAACTTGCAAATTATCAAATATGCTATTTGATGCTAAAGATAAAATCAGAAATCTGGCGTTTATGAAATCTCATGTTCCAAATGTAGGCCAAACAGGCCGAAGTTTCGAAACGCGTTGTACTGAACACTTTAAAGTGTTGACTTTAAATTACGATACGAGTACATTTGCTCATATTATAAATTGTAACCATTCTCGAAAGTAATAAACTAAAAATGTTGCACAACTATAACAAAGGCACTGTTAATCCGTTAGAAGCGGCCGAAATTCACAAAATCCAATGTAATCAGCTCGTTAATCTGTTGAACGAGCAGAAGGGGTTTCCGAAATATAAATCCATGTAGACCATATGTTATTTTTCCCTCACTTCCTTTTCTTTGTGTAAATGCATTTTTTCGTATTCTTTCTAATTCGACTCCTAACAAAACACAACAACAAAAATCAACAAGCGAACGTTGCGGGGGAGTTGGAAACCAACTGCGACGCCGCTGCCCGTCGACGACGTTCGCGAAAATAGAAAGTAACGCCGCGCGAGCGCGAAAGAAAGCTTTTTTGTTGCGAGACGGATTTTTGCAATTACCCGTTACTTGCGTTTTGCAATGGGTATTTCCACACCGCTCGGCCCATGCGCCCGCACCACGCTGCCGCATTCTCCGCGGAGCACCGCCGTCCGTTTTCTTAACGGCACACTTGACATTGGCACTTCTGGAAAACTGCCACAACGTTGGTTTCGGTGCGAAAGGTCGGTAATCCGGATTTCGACGGCGCGCCGACTTTAAAACGGTCAAATTTATGAACGACGACGCGAGCCAAATATAGAACGGCGACTTTGTTACCTACGTCGCACGAATACGTTGTTGCTTTGAAAATATTTTTCATATGGGATCGGGAGGCTTGGTTCGCTCTGAAGTAATCCCTAATTGGTTTTCATTTTCCTGTCATCTTTATTTTTAATTTTATTCCTCTTTACGTTTCAGTTTGGATTGAATTTATTTCGCTCCCAACGTTCGTATATTTCATTGTCGTGGTAGCAAAAAAGCAAGCAAACAACAACGAAAATTCAATTAAACGACAAGAATAATACACAAAATACAACGAATGACGAAACCCGAAGAAAAACATCAAACGTACGAAAACATGCGCATGGTGATTGCGAAACCCCAATTTCATTGATTGGCAAGGTGTCAAACACACGCACATTTGAATCGCGCGTTTTCACGAGCTCCGATTATATTTTGGGACCCACAACATCGCCATTATTTGTGTGATTTCCCCACATTCATCCGCGGACGTCATTTAACCAGAAGCGTTGGACGTCCCTCGAGAAATTACTCTGGCAGATTTTCACTTCGTATTTCACGTCCTTTTTATCGACTCGTGAATGGACAATGCGTTGCTATTCGTGGCGATGATCGCACTTTCTCGATTTTCTCTCTAAATGAAAGCGTCGCACGTATCATATGTTTGTGCATTGGACCGTTGGATTTATGATTTGTCATCGAATTGGTGGCATTCGATTTTTTTTTATCTTCGCACTTTTTTAACGAACTTTAAGGTAATGCACGTTGTTTTGTGTAGTTCGAGCTGAGCTCGATCTGATGATTTTATTTAATTTTATTTCGATGTGTGCGACGCCAGTTTGAGATTTTAGTCTTCTGGTGAGTGGCCAACTAAAGACAAATAAAATCCAATCGAACGATAGATTTTTGGTCCTGTACGAGTTCGAAATTTCATAAAATGTACGCAAATATTATTAGGAAACGGAATCCTGGTAGAAATATTGTGGAAAATGAAAAAGAACTGTAAATAATGAAATAAAAATGAAATGCAAAATAAAAGTAGATAAAAATGACAACAATGTGGGATATACAACAACTTTAGTTATAAAAAAAGGCAGACAAACGAAAAGAAAAAATGAGGATGGAAATGGATCAAAGAGATGCAATAAATAAAATAGAAATCTTTAAAAAAATAATTGAACTTGAATGAAAACGAAATAAAACTAAAAGTTATAAACTGCCAACCCGACCCGACCCGACCCGACCCAACCCAACCCAAACCAACACAAACCAACACAACACAACCCAACACAAACCAACCCAACCCAACCTAATCTTTGTTTTTTTTATGAATAAAATAAAAGTAAATAAAAATGACAACAAATAAAGTGGGATATACAACGACTTTAATTATAAAAAAAGGCAGACAAACGAAAAGAAAAAACGAGGATGGAAATGGATCAAAGAGATGCAATAAATGAAATACAAATCTTTAAAAAAATAATTGAACTTGAATGAAAAACGAAATAAAACTGAAAATTATAAACTGCCAACCCAACTCAACCCGCCCCGACCCGACCCGACCCGACCCAACCCAAACCAACACAACATAACACAACACAACCCAACCCAACCCAACCCAACCTAATCTTTGTTTTTTTATGATTAAAATAAAAGTAGATAAAAATGACAACAAATAAAGTGGGATATACAACGACTTTAATTATAAAAAAAGGCAGACAAACGAAAAGAAAAAATGAGGATGGAAATGGATCAAAGAGATGCAATAAATGAAATACAAATCTTTAAAAAAATAATTCAACTTGAATGAAAAACGAAATAAAACTGAAAATTATAAACTAACAACCGAACCCGACCCGACCCGACCCGACCTGACCCGACCCGACCCGACCCGACCCGACCCGACCCGACCCAACCCAACCCAAACCAACACAACACAACACAATACAACCCAACCCAACCCAACCCAACCTAATCTTTGTTTTTTGATGAATAAAACAAAAGTAGATAAAAATGACAACAAATAAAGTGGGATATACAACGACTTTAATTATAAAAAAAGGCAGACAAACGAAAAGAAAAAATGAGGATGGAAATGGATCAAAGAGATGCAATAAATGAAATACAAATCTTTAAAAAAAAATTGAACTTGAATGAAAAACGAAATAAAACTAAAATTTATAAACTGCCAACCCAACCCGACCCGACCCGACCCGACCCGAGTCGACCCAACCCAACCCAACCTAATCTTTGTTTTTTACGAATAGTATGAAACCTGAAATAGTTGGCCACGTTGGGCGTCAATTAATTATTAATTTAATTTAATTTATTACGTTTACCAAGGTCCATATGTTGGAGTGGCAAATTATTAAATTTCATTTGTTCGAAAAGTTTTGCAAAATTGTATTTAAGAGAATTTTGCTTTAAGTTGCTTTCTTTATAACCCGATATTTTTATAGCCAGCCATGACTGGAATTAATACAATTGACGATAAATTTCGAAATTTAATCAAAAACATTGTGAAAAAAGTGGCGTCCGTTTGGCCATTTGCATGTTTCGATCGATCAAATTTTTGAACTCGTGTAACGTGTTTTTTTTGTCAGATATGCCAGATTGAAAAATTTATAACCCGATATCTTTAAAGTCATCCACGACTGGAATTAACACAATTGGTGATAAACTTCGAAATGTAATCAAGAATTCGAAACAATAAACATTGTGATACAAAAGTGGCGTCCGTTTGGCCATTTGCATTTTTCGATCGATCGAATTTTTGACTTTTCTGGCTGACAATTTGACATTTTACAAGTTGCAATTATTTGAAATTTATTTCTTGGCAATTTCTAGATCATAATTTTCGAATTTTTGATTTCACGTCATTTTTGCTTTATGGCAGATTTTGAAGTAATTAGAGAAAGCAATCGGGAGAAATTATTCAGAAACAATCAAATTAAAACTTTTAAATAAACAAATCACTTCGAGACGACACGTTACGAACTTGTAAGGTTACCTATTCCTGTTTAGAAGCAAAAAATTAGTAAAATATTACGAACTATCATAACATCGATGTATTATAGCACCACGAACCACGACCAATTCTTATCTGGCCGCTGTGATTATTGTCCCTCGATGATGAACTGCTTCTTTATGTATTATCAACATGCTCTCTAATCGATTTAAAACAACGGGGCAAAGAAATTTCGCTTGATGTATTGATTATACCAATCGTTTCAAAACGGCACATTCCGAACACGTAAGGTTATAAGTGCAATGTGATTCGTCGCGTTGACAATGGTGCTGTTAGCTAAAATACGTTTAAAATATAATTGTAAATCGGTTGATTAATATGTCGTTTTATGAATTTACGTGAGGTTGCGATCTCGATAAAAATCCATCGTCACCAAATAATACGTTTTTTTTTATTATTATTGATTTATAATTTTTTTGCATTTACTTTCTTCATTACATCAAGTCGATTATCATCGTTTTACGTATCAGGTTAGTTTAGTTTAGTTTAGTTAAAACACTCATGTGTATGTTTAGTTGCTGCCCAATTGAGAAAAAAATTTTAAGGTCCTTCTCTGTCAAGAATTTGCTGCATCGTGAAACAAAAGTGGCGTCCGTTGGGCCATTTGCATTTTTTTGGGGGTCAGTAACTGGAAAAGACCCCAAACAACACATTCAATGTTTGGCAAAAAACCCACACACGAATTTTTTTGACCATTTCGCGCACCTAGCGCTTTTCTATTTACGACACAATACGCAGACACGCACCGCCCATAAATACCAAGGTTCATTTACATTTCTGCTTAAACTGAACGCTCGCTTGTGTCGACACGCCGAATTACGAAATGCCGCCGCAACAACTACCTCGGCCGATAACAAAGGACGCACGTTCGATTTTCATTACCGCGCTTCCAAGGCCGACGGGATTTATTTTTAATTGCCCGCGACTCCCCCGTTTCCAAGTGCGCGTTAAGAACGAATTTCTCGCCGTGCAAAAAAAAAAAAACGCGTGTGCCAAAATAAACCGCTTTCTTCGAGGGAAAGACGTAACGAGGCGCCGGTCGATATTTTTAGGTCGCGTCGATGGCATGCAAATAGAAATCGACGTTGCGAAGATTGAATGAAAAGTGGATCAAACTATTTATATCGAGTCTTGCATCCGCTCCTGTCACCTTTCGTCCGGTGGATCGTGCGGTTGACGCGGTTTCGTCGCACGATCGTGGGCTGCTTCGAAAAAGGCGGTTAATTTCGTTGCTCGGTCAGTGGCGTATCTGGAAAATATTTGCGACGATGGAAATATTTAATTAATTACTCCACGAATTTTATTTCCCAGGTGATGTAATTGCAATTTGCAAATTGCGAACGTAATAATTCATTGTGTAACTGTTATGAACAACGTGTTTATTTGCGAATTTCTTAACTGCCTAGAAAATTACACGAGGCTTCTAAAGACTACAATAATTTGAAATCCAATCTGTTTATAATATCTGCGATGCAGTGCTTCAACTTAGACAGAACTTATGTAAATAGTAATTTAGTGAAGTGAGTAGTTAAAATACATCGAACAATAAAAACTAGTACAGCAATGACACTGTAGTCGACACAATCACGTAGACTTCAATCAATTTCTGAGCATTGAATACAAGACCATTGATTGAACCATTAAAACATCATATTTTGACGTCTATTCGTGGAAACTGCACTTAACAATCAATCAATCATCAATCATCAGCAATCATCTAGTTGTATAAACTTGTAGACAATCATATTTAAAAGAAAGTTTTTCATCTAGGCCTAAAATCTTAACTTTGAGCAACTGCCTAAACAACTGCATTAAATTTCCAAGTCTGGGTTGGGTTGGATTGGGTTGGGTTGGATTGGACTTTACGGCACTCATCGATAATTGCAGATTCCCATCGAACGACGCGTAGAAAAAATCAAACACTCTATCGTATAAACAGGACGACGCTCGTAAAGTTTCATCGATGCTGAAACTGCCAATCGGAGCTCGTAAATCACACAAAAGTGACTTTTACGAGGCAAGTCGTGCCAAACGACGTAACGATGGGCCATTAAAGATGTCGTTACTTTGCACAATTCAATTCAATTCAATTCAACCAACGAGACTCGATCAAGGATGAATTTATATAATTTTCTACGAATTGTTTTGGTGCGATATGTAGCCAATTAAATTGAATTTTTCGAACCAATTCTGAAAATTAAATCCAAACCCAACCCAACGAAATTATTTAGAAAATTAAAAATTAATTGCGATCCTGGCACTGTCCTAAAAATAAATCAAGGGCGATCTTATCTTTCGTTGATTGTATTGTAGTCGATTAAAAATACGAGCGTGGAGTTGAAGCTGCCAAAGCGGAGCGATGCCAAGGAATATATCAGACAATACAATTATCTGGTATTTAGATAAGTTAAATTTTCTCCAAGAAAAAAATCTTTAAATGTAGGTGGGTTCCTGGGTAATAACTTGGAATTTCATTTCACCTAACGCAGTTCCACGGTTAGAATTAGGTCCCGGTACCCCCTCGATCCTGTTACTAAACTGGCGTGCGGATCTTATAAATCAAACATTCTATTGTATAAACCGGAACTTCGTTGATAAAATCGCAAGGTTGGACTACTCCAAGGTTACAAGACGTCGTATTCATTAAATTAGTAACTTTATGACATTTTCTGACCCCCGTATTCGATATTATTGACAATATGAGTTGTTTTGTTTTTCGAAGAATTAAACATTTTTGAACCCAACCCAACCCAATCCAATCTAACCCAACCCTCCCATGTCCTTTGCTACTCTCAGATTCTTAACATTTTTGGCAATTTTTTTTTCAATTCCTCTGCAGGCCGAAACATCTTCTTGAGTTTGATTTGTTTTGCCGTGGGGGGGGGGAGGTGAGTTGGGTTTGATTGTATTGAAACCCAAATACTTTTTATAAAATCTGTCCATTATTTTACAAAATATTATCAGTTTATGACGTTTCGTGAACCTCACTGTTTTAGAATTTTTTTTGAATTTTTGAACTTTTTGCTTTTTTCATAGATTTTATAAATTTTATGAATGTCAATTTTGTAAATTTCCAGTCTCGATTTGATTTTTTTTTTGTTATTGTTTTTTACCACTTTTTACAGTGGCTGTGTGTATCAGAAAAGCTGTCGTTGTTTTTTTCTTTCATTTTCTAGCTCAAAGCATAAACCCCCAACGGTTCTTCATAATGTCCACGTCGTTTTTATACTTTTTGGCGAAATTTGTCATTTATTTAATTTTACGTTTTATGCATTTTTTTCAATTCACTCCACTCAATTCTATTCTATAAATCAAACATTCTATTGTGTAAACCGGAAATCGTCGTGGATGAAATCGCAAGATTAGCTTAGTCCAAAGTTACGAGACATCGTCGATGTGTCAACTAAGTCAGGTTCAACATACATTAATGCGACGATAAAGGAAGTAGTTTATATAACACGAACATCTTCTTACTCGGGGCCACGTTTTGTCGTATTTATCCAAATGTATAAGACGTCCAAGAGTCCAAGATAATGTATGTGGAAAATTTCTTTTCGTCTAAGGTAGTTAAGAATTTGGATCATTATGCTTCCACTAAGTTTTATTTCTAAATTGATTTTCAGATCTTAAAAATCAAACATTCTATTGTGTAAACCGGAAGACGAGATCGTCGATGTGTCAGGTTCAACCTACATTAATGCGATAATAAAGAATTGTCGTTCAATTTTCGTTCATCTCGAAGTAGTTTATATAACATGAACATCTGGTTACTTGGGGGCGCGTTTTGTCCTATTTATCAAAATTTATAACCCGTCCAAGTGTCCAAGATTATAACCGTGGAAAATTTCTGTTCGTCTAAGGCAGTTACGTGCTTAGAATTTAGATCCTTATGCTTTCACTAAGTTTTATTTCTAAATTGACGTTCAGATCATAAAAATCAAACATTCTATTGTGTAAACCGGACGACGAGATCGTCGATGTGTCAACAAGGTCAGGTTCAACCTACATTAATGCGATAATAAAGAATGGTCGTTCAGTTTTCGTTCTCCTCGGAGTAGTTTATATAACATGAACATCTGGTTATTTGGGGCCACGTTTTGTCCTATTTATCAAAATTTATAACCCGTCCAAGTGTCCAAGATTATAACCGTGGAAAATTTCTTTTCGTCTAAGGCAGTTACGTGCTTAGAATTTAAATCCTTATGCTTGCACTAAGTTTTATTTCTAAATAGATTTTCAGATCTTAAAAATCAAACATTCTATTGTGTAAACCGGAAGACGAGATCGTCGATGTGTCAACAAGGTCAAGTTCAACGTGCATTAATGCGATAATAAAGAATGGTCGTTCAGTTTTCGTTATTCTCGAAGTAGTTTATATGACATGATCATCTGGTTACTTGGGGCCACGTTTTGTCCTATTTATCAAAATTTTTAAGCCGTCCAAGTGTCCAAGATTATAACCTTGGAAAATTTCTTTTCGTCTAAGGCAGTTACATGCTTAGAATTTAGATCCTCATGCTTGCACGAAGTTTTATTTCTAAATTGACGTTCAGATCTTAAAAATCAAACATTCTATTTTGTAAACCGGAAGACGAGATCGTCAATGTGTCAACAAGGTCAGGTTCAACCAACATTAATGCGATAATAAAGAATGGTCATTCAGTTTTCGTTCTTCTCGAAGTAGTTTATATGACATGAACATCTGGTTACTTGGGGCCACGTTTTGTCCTATTTATCAAAATTTGTAAGCCGTCCAAGTGTCCAAGATTATAACCGTGGAAAATTTCTTTTCGTCTAAGGCAATTACATGCTTAGAATTTAGATCCTTATGCTTGCACTAAGTTTTATTTCTAAATTGACGTTCAGATCATAAAAATCAAACATTCTATTGTGTAAACCGGAAGACGAGATCGTCGATGTGTCAACAAGGTCAGGTTCAACCTACATTAATGCGATAATAAAGAATGGTCGTTCAGTTTTCGTTATTCTCGAAGTAGTTTATATGACATGATCATCTGGTTACTTGGGGCCACGTTTTGTCCTATTTATCAAAATTTTTAAGCCGTCCAAGTGTCCAAGATTATAACCGTGGAAATTTTCTTTTCGTCTAAGGCAGTTACATACTTCTCCACCAAGTTTTATTTCTAAACTAACGTTCAGATCTTAAAAATCAAATTCTATTGTGTAAACCGGAAGACTTCTTCGATATAATCGCAAGGATACGCAAAGTTATGTGACCACAAGGCCAGGTTCAACCGCAAATATCGTAAATTAATGCAACAATAAACTATACTCGTTCAGTTTTCGTCCTGTGCACATTTTTATTGAATAAGTTAAATCCTTGACTAAATTTTAATTAAAGAAAACATAAAATCTCGCGACTGCGTTCATTGATTGACCTTAAAGTTATTTTTAGAGTTAATTAGCATACACGAGATGAATGGTTTGTTATTAACTCAAGTTATTTTTGTATGAATTATGCAGATATAAAAAAATACGTTATTTTTAATTTTTGATGATTTAATTTCCAATTAAATGCAGCGAGGATGTTTGCTCTTAATTTTTTTTTTGTTTTATTAAAATAATATTTTTTTTTATTTACACAATTTGCATTTTCGTTTAGATTTTTATTAATCACAGTTGAAGTTTGTTTACTTTTATGAAATAAAAATTCGACTATAATTTAATTTTTTTAATGCAAGGACCACGACAATGATTTTACTCGATTATTCGATGCTCAACTTTTCAAAACAATTAAATTAAATCAAAAACATTGCTTCAGCGTAAAAAATCGTAAACTCACCTGTAGCTGTAAATGTGCGTCGTCGTCTTGGCCTTTGGTATCACCGAACAGATATCAAAAGAAAAAAAAAGAAAACACCAAGTTCCAAACAACACTGTGTCGCGAGTACCTGACTTCCTCTCCGTTCAAAAACTGAGGCGTCGTGTTTTTGACCGCCGAATATATATCGCGTCGCGCCCGTCCGTCCCGTGCGACTCGGTCGCCGAAAAAATCCGCGAAACTCGCCACGGATTTTCGTCAAAATTGACCCCGGCGCTCGGCGTCTCGCCGAAACGCGCGCACCGGACGGAAATATCGCCGATCGACCGCCCGTTTCCGCGTTATCGGTCGATTCCTCGCCGTAAATCGCCCCGACGTTTTCCGCACGGCTAGTACCCGCGTCAGGCAATTTTGGGGGACGTCCAAGTTGGAGGAGAGCCAAAGACGGAGTTGCTCCTTTGTTAGGTGCGAAACTACGTGGAAAAAATATGGGCATCGGTAAATGGGGAACAAAAGGCGCGCGCGTTTTGGTCACACGATCGGTTTATAATCGAGGTGATTTTTTGTGGGCACGCGGGTCGCGATGGGGAGCGAGGTGTTTACCTTTGGGGCTCTGAGGCGCGTGCATCGGAACAATGTAAATATTTTGCTGTTCTATTTTTGAGCTTTTTTAGCGCTCGGCGTATACATAATATTGATCAACACGGTTGAAAGGCAAAACAAACGCAGGCTGAGAAATCTGCGTAGTTCTGCGTCGCGATTTTTTGGTTACCTTACTCGTTAAGTTGGTCCAGAAAAACGATAAGGGGGTAATTTTACAAATTTTACAATGACGAGAAATCAATAAAAACTAAAATATAATTGTGGTTAAAGTGACAAAGACAGGAATTTAAAAAAAAGTTCAAAAAATTGACATTTAATTTGTTTTAATTTTCTGTGTACAGTTGCCTTGTTCCAAAATAACATATTTTAGAAGTCATTGTGCCAACCGCATAATTAAGGTTGTTTGTCATTGTTTATTATTAGTTTCTCGAAAACCAGACCTGTTGGGAACATTTCCTGCAAAGCGACTTTAACGACTAATTTGTTCGAATTTTTTGCTGAATTAGTTTTGGGAATTTGGAAATGTGAGGTTGGTTTTCAGTTGAAATTCTCGTAACATAAATTTTGCAAAAAATTGAGATCGTTAAGAAAAATACTTTGAAGTGATGCGACACACGATCGAATGGAATAAAAAAAAATGAGAAACTTTGGGGGCCAAGTTTGAGGTTGTATTTACGTTCTGACTGTTGGGTGGAGTAATGGGCTTCGTAACTATGAAAAAGTTCATTTAGTCCAAGGAAATACGGCCGATGGTGTGTAATCTTGGTATTTTAACCAATTTTGTAAAATTTTCCCTTTTGTGCAATTTTTTCTGTAGCTCAGAAAAACCCTTTTCGCGTTTTTTTTTGCATTTTAAACGATGTTGGTAATATTGACATTTTTGACAACAAATTGTAAAAAATTAAATTTTTGCACATTTAATTTTTTGTTCAATTATCACAGTATCGATGTTTTTTTTTTTTTTTTTTTGGTGGGTGGACTTTTAGTGACTTCTGTAAATTTCCTATTTTCCACAATTGTGATTTTTTTGTAAGTAAGATTGAATTTTTTTACTTTATTTATTTATTACATTGTTTAAGTTTTTCTCCATCATTTCTTTAATAATATTGGAAATTTAAATGTGGACAAATTTGAAAATTCTTGACAATTTTTCTTCTTCAGAATATTGTTTTTTTTTTGTATTTTAGGCAATAATTTTTTTGTGTAAAATTTTTTCAATTTTAAAATATCATTTTTTTGACAATATTCGTAATTTTTGATATAATTTTATTTTATCCACCTCTTGTATTGAGTTGGGTTGAGTTAGGTTGGGTCGGGTTGGGTCGGTTTGGGTCGGGTTGGGTTTGTTTGGATCTTCAACATTTTTGACAGTTTGTCTCCTTCACAATTTTGGTAATTTTGACATTTGCGACAAGTTTGCATTAGTTACAAAGTGTAAAAAATTAATATTGACAATTTCCACAATTTTTACCATTTTTGCACACTTGCCAATTTATTTTTTTCTTCAATTGTCACAGTATTGATATTTTTCGTGGATGACGTATTAGCAAATTTTTCACAATTTTTCTTCTTCAGAATACTGTGTTTTTCTTTTTGTATTTTAGGCGATAAATTTTTTTGTGTGTCAAATATTTTTGACGATTTTAAAATACGATGTTTTTTGACAATATTCGTAATTTTTGATATAATTTTATTTTATCCACCTCGGGGTTTTTTAAGAAGTGTAGATTTTTCTTAATTTCATCAAATTTTGTAAATTTTCTATATTTAATTTAGTAGTTAAACTTAATTTTGCACATTCTTGTATTGGGTTGGGTTGAGTTAGGTTGGGTTGGGTCGTGTTGGGTCGTGTTGGGTCGGGTTGGGTTTGTTTGGGTCTTCAACATTTTTGTCAGTTTGTCTCCTTCACAATTTTGGTAATTTGGCATTTGCTTAATTTTAAACTTATTTTTGCACATTCTTGTATTGGGTTAGGTTGAGTTAGGTCGGGTTGGGTCGTGTTGGGTCGGGTTGGGTTTGTTTGGGTCTTCAACATTTTTGACAGTTTGTCTCCTTCACAATTTTGGTAATTTGGCATTTGCTTAATTTTAAACTTAATTTTGCACATTCTTGTATTGGGTTAGGTTGAGTTAGGTTGGGTTGGGTCGTGTTGGGTTTGTTTGGGTCTTCAACATTTTTGACAGTTTGTCTCCTTCACAATTTTGGTAATTTTGTCATTTGCTTAATTTTAAACTTAATTTTGCACATTCTTGTATTGGGTTGGGTTGAGTTAGGTTGGGTTAGGTTGGGTTGGGTCGGGTTGGGTTTGTTTGGGTCTTCAACATTTTTGTCAGTTTGTCTCATTCACAATTTTGGTAATTTTTATAACATTTGCGACAAGTTTGCATTAGTTACAAAGTGTAAAAAATTAATATTGACAATTTCCACAATTTTTACCATTTTTCGTGCCAATTTATTTTTTATTCAATTGTCACAGTTTTGATATTTTTCGTGGGTGACGTTTTAGCAAATTTTGCAAATTCTTAACAATTGTGATTTTCTTTTTTTTGTAAATAATACAATTGAATTTTTTACTTTATTTGTTTATTTATTTATTACATATACATTGTTTTGTATTTACAATTTTGACAACTTTGTATTTTTTCATACTTTTTACGTTTTATCAGTTTCTTACTTATTAGTATTTTTGACACATAGGTTTCAGGAAATTTTGTCAATGTCAATATGTTGAGATTTTAACCAATTTTCAACCAACCCAACCCAACACAACACAACACAACCCAACCCAATCTTTATCTCTTTGCATTTTTTTATTGTAATTGAAACGACTTTTTTGCAGTGTTCGTTTTTACCCTTCTCACTTTTTGCGTTTTTTTATATTGAAAATTAAATTAAAATTTAGACAACTATGAAAATTGTTTAGTTTTTTTCTCTCGATGATACTGATTTTTTGTATTTTAGACAACTTTTGTAAGTTTTCAATATTTTTCCAATTTTGAAAATAGTTGTATATAATTTTATTTTATTTTATCCACTTTTTAAAAAAAATATCATTAAATTTTTTAAATTTTCTATATTTCGTTTTGACAATTTGGCAGTTTTTGTGGTTGCAGTTTTACACAAATTTGTATTGCCTTGGGTTGGGTTCGGTAGGGTTTTTATTTTTGACGTTTCTTCACAATTTTGGTAATTTTGACATTTTTGACAAGCTGCCTTCGTGACAAAGTGTAAAAAATAAAATTTGACAATTTCCACAATTTTTACAATTGTTGCACATTTAATTTTTTGTTCAATTGCCACAGTATTGATATTTAGTGACTGGACTTTTTAGTAACTTCTCTAAATTTTTTATTTTCGACAATTGTTATTTTCATTTTTTTTTGTAAATCGTACAACTGAATTGTTTACTTTATTTATTTATTACACAAGCATTGTTTTGTATTTTCCAATTTTCACACATTTTTGTATTTTAGACAAATATATTTTTCACACTTTTTACCAGTTTGTTACTTAACTATATTGGTAATTTTTTAATAAATTTTTATATTTTTAATAAACAATTTTCGTAAAAGATAACATGTCGATATTTTAAACCAATTTTTCAAGCCTTATATCTTCACATTTTTTTATTGTATTTGGAACAACTTTATTTTTTGCAAATTTTTTAGACCTTTCGGAAAATTTAAATGTAGACAAATTTGACAATATTACCGGTCGAAGAAAACAAATTAAATAAATTCCACTACATAGCCTGAAATTAGACGTCGTAACAAGACATAAGACATAAGACATAAGACATAAGACATAAGACATAAGACATAAGACATAAGACATAAGACATAAGACGACACAAGACGACACAAGACGACACAAGACGACACAAGACGACACAAGACGACACAAGACGACACAAGACGACACAAGACGACATAACACGACATAAGACGACACAAGACGACACAAGACGACACAAGACGACATAACACGACATAAGACGACATAAGACGACATAAAACGACATAAGACGACATCAGACGACACAAGACGACATAAGACGACATAAGACGACATAATACGACATAATACGATATAATACGACATAATACGATATAATACGACATAAGACATAAAACACAAGACACAAGTTGGTTGGTCGACGACCCCAAGTCTAGTCCTAAATTATCTCGAATTTCATTCGGTATGACAACTAATTATTCAAATAAAATTGTTTTTGCGCTCATTTTGACACAAATCCAATCGAATGAGAGAACTAAAAATTTGCAAATACGAAACAGAAAAATTCAAATCAAACTATCAAAACTATTTTTTTTTAAGTTATCGTACATCCTGGGCTTAGAACCAATAAAACCAATAAAATCTTATAAATCAAACATTCTATTGTATAAACCGGAAACGGTTTTACAACTCAACCCGTTGAATAATTATCAAGGTTTATGGCGTTTGGACGGACATCATAACGTAGTATTTCTTATATCCTAATTAGTCAATCAAAATGACGCATTCGTTTAACAAACACGAACAACAAAATTGTTATGAAATATTTCTTTGCATTTTCGCAACTCCGTGCAATTTTACTACCGCGTCAATTTGTAAATAATTTATTTCTCGTGCTAAAATACATTTAACATCGATTTTGGGTGTAAAACAATTTGAATCCTCTGCCAGCGACGGAGTCGTCGGTTTTGACGGGTACAACAATTGGTCCACGACTTGAATCTAAAACAAAGTCAGTAATCCTTGGCACACATGAATTCCCGCGACTCACCAGTGATCGGCGCGTTGACGTTTCGACCACAAAGACGTGCGCCCTCGATCACTACGTAATCATCGGGGCATTCCTCAAGTCCTGTTCCTTCGACGCCTTCGCCCACCGTGCTCATCCCATCTGCGATAAAAAATTCACAATTTGAAAGGACTTTGGAAGTTAGAATGATCGAAACGCGTGACTTACCCGAATCAACGTTTTCCAAACCGAACGGATAATTTAAATTCGTGCTGTCGACGTTCGTGTAAGATATCGAACAGTAACCGGCCTCCCTCCTTATGCAGATTGCGTAATTGACGTTGTTCTAATAAAAGAAGTGAATAAGCATCAACCCAAACGAAAAAAAATTACGATTAATGCTAATTTTCTTTGCGATTCTCGCGAATATCTCGTACGCTTTTCGTTCAAATAAAATAAAATAAAATAAATAAGCACACGGTCACCGTTCGATGAAGACGGTACAGACGCAATAACTTTATGTCGCCAAAATGTTTCGTTTCACATTAAATAAATAAATAAATAAAATATACATTTTTTTAACAATTGAATTAATTTTATACGATTTTTTTAAATTTTAATAACTTCTTGGTATTTAAAAAAAATTGTCATCAACTTTGTCAATTTTGTGCGATCACTTCTTACTAACAAATTGGTCCGTTAAGTAATTCGTATGTTTTGACACTGGGTTGGGTTTATATCGCAATCACCAGCGTTCGCTGCGTAAAAAACGAAACTGCTATGCTATGGTTCCTTGTCCTTTTCTACTTGTACTGAAATTACCATCGAACATCGTTGGGCTTTTCATTGTAATCGGAATGTTTGCCAACTCGTCGAAGATACATTGCCCGTAATTTATTGAATATTTGTGTGCACTCGTGTTTTCCTCCTCTAGCCTTTTGCTTGCAGTATGAGTGGTTACTATTTTTTGGAATACTACTATAATTATTTTAATATTTTCCGTAGAAAGCAATGGAGATGTGTATACCTGTCTCCAACTTCTTAATCGCTGGAGTAAAAGTAGAATAAGAGTTTAATTGGGCTGGGGTTTTTTTTTATTGGATTGGGGTTTTTTGAATTGGATCGGATTGGGTTGGGTTAGGTTGGATTTAGTTGGGTTGGGTTGGATTTGTTAGGTTGGGTTGGGTTGTACATGCGTTAAGATACAAAATTTAACATTTTTCGAAATAGAGGCTACAATGAGACAAACGTGCCTACGTTGGGCGTTGACTTGTCCAGGGTACTTTAGTTCGCAATAAAAGTCATTCTTGGAAACCTCCCATAAGAGAAACGTCAACGTCATCGAAACATCTGTACTTATCAACGTCAGCTGTCAACGTCAACTTAAACTTGACTATCGACGAACTCACCAAATATTGCGGGTCGCTCCTGCTAGTCACGGCCGCCTTTTCGTAGTTAAAGCTGGAGATCACACCCTGCGTCCTGGTGTAGTACTGAAGACAGTTCATCGAATTGCCGCAAGGTGCCGCCAACTGGCACACGCGAATTTTGAACCTCTTTGCGCTGATCGCGTTCGATAAGAGCGATATCTGTAGGGGTCCTTCCAAGGTCGACACGTCGACGTATACTGCAAATCAAAGGTTGGTAGTCTTAATCTCAGTGGTGATAAATGCGTTCGAGGTTAACAGTTTCTCTAAGAGATGGCGTTATTCCCATTTTCGATTTTTTATTATCAGGTGCGATATTAAATGAGTCTTTACGGTGGTCTGATGAATGGGTACCAACATAAATCACATTGATATTATTTGGTTTCTAATTTTTAAGGCCGTACCATGTTGTCCGGTATTGTATCCGCATATGACCGGAACCACGTCGTTTAAGTTCTGGCCGATTATGACCAGACGTTCTCGGGTACAATCGCCGTCCATCGGACCTTGCAACTGAAAATTAAAAATCGTGACGCGAATAAATCAATCAATTGCATCCACTTACCTCCAAATCGATGAAATCGATCCTCATTTGCTGAACCTCGTTCGAAGTCTTATAAACTCGATGGATGCAAGCGAGACTGTCGGCTAAATCCAGTTGCCGGGATAAAAAATATTCTTGGTATTTGTCACTTGATTCTGGAGTCATCGTAATCAGTTCTTCAGTTGGTTCGTCGGTGGTTTCGCTAATAGTTTGATCGTTGGGTTCTTCCTCAGCCGGCGCTTCAGTCGCCACCGTCGTGTTCGGTGGAAAATATCCAGGATATCCAGGACTTTCAAAGTACGTGCAGTTCTGATTCGAACTGCCACCGCAGGTGCCCCTAACTAATTTTTTTTTTTATTAAAAAATATTTTTTATAATTGCGACTTACAAACGCAACAGACGCCGTAACCGTCGGCGCATTTTCCGGTCGCCCTCCCCCCCATCTTGACGCACTGCTTCCACAAATGACAGGTCCCCTCGTAGGTGCCGAAGGCGCCTTCGGAGACGCACCGGAAGTTGGCGAACTGCACCACGGTGAACAGGCTCAGAAATTTGCTCCTGAGGTGCGCCAGCGGGAATCCGAAAAACGTAGGCGTCCGCTCTTCCCCCACGCTCTTCTGTTTCCTCGTCCCGTAGATTTTCTCCTGCAACGCGTTCAAGTATTTCCGGAGCACGTCGGTTATTTTGTTCCCGGGCTGGTTGAGCTGCTTGTGTTGGGTGTTTTCGGTCCGGTTCGTGCATTTCTTGCCGCGCCCGCAGTTGTTTTGGGTTTTGGTGCGGTTCTTGTGTCTGATGGGTTGGGGTTGGGGCGGCGTCGTCGGTCTCTTGTTTTTGTTTTGCGCGGCGGACGGACGTCGTTGGTGATTGGGTTTTTTGTGGGCGATCTGGTTTCGGTTTGGGTGCGTTTGGGCGCAGTTCTTGTTTGGCGGCGTCGCGTTGTTTTTGATTTTGTTTCTCGGGTTGTTTGGTTTGTTCTTCGTGGCGGTCGTGGTGGTCGTGTTGCCGTTTGGTTGTTTATTCGATTGGGGCTTTGTTACCTGCAAATGTTATTTGTACTAATCGTCTAAGTACAAAATGTTTTAATTGTAAAAATTGGCAGAAAAGTAAATTAAAATGTAAAAAAAAAATCAAACCGTGTTTTAATCCTACAAACAGTAGAAGTCAAAATTGCCGAATGTTTCCCAAAAAATGTCTTAAAAAATTCAAAATTGTTAAAATTAAAAAAAAAATGTTTAATTTTTTAGTGGAAATACTTAAAATTCTTTGCCACGCGAGCAGAAAGTCTTTCTGTTTAATTCTGCGCAAAACATGAAACAACGGTTTGACAGTTTGTTCCTGACAAGTTAATATGGTACAACGAAACGATCATAAGAGAGCACCCAACCCAACTGGACCCAACCCAACCCAACCCAAACCAACCCAACCCATACCCAATCCAGAACAGGTGGTACAAATGTAGTCCTTGCAATTCATCAAAAAATAAGACCATAACATCATGGGTTGGCCATCATTGTGCAAATCGTGAAAACGGCAAGGAAATAATTAAATACAATGAAATGCAAATATTTAAAAAAAAAAAAATACTTGGCTTTGTTACGAAATTGGTTTGGACTTCGTTTGTATAAATTGTACAAGTCGTGACAACGACAAGGAAATTAATAGCTATTTACATTGCAAGTCAAACATGTATTTTAAAAAATGCAATTACAAAAAGTGTCAAATATATCGAACAGCTTCAATTTATGAAAAAAGTCAAAATTTCGACAATTGCTAAATATTGCAAAATTGACAAATTTGACAAAATTGTATAAAATACAAAAAAAAATCTCAACAATGTGATGTACGATCAAGAAGTGATGAAATAGTCAAAATGTTTTCAAATTCTGACTCAAAAATAACAAAAAAACTACAAACTCCCATTGTTTAACGTATGTGTTCAAAAAATCGATAATAGAAAAAATGTATATTGTGAAATAAATGATAAAATAAATGAAAAACGCAAAAATACTATAAAGTCATAAAATTGCCTGCAAGCATTGATGAAAATATCATAATTTCCGAAAACCAAAATTAAAAGGCGAAAATAAAAGAAATTGACAAAACTATCGAAAAAAAATTACTAAACTGTTAAAAAAGTATAACAATGTCATAATTTCATTGTTTCGATTTTCTTCTTTTTGGATTAGTTGAGGTTGTTTATGATCGGTCATTTTTGTTGTTATTTATTTTGTCTTTATCCTTGAGGTTCGTTTTATTTTGGTTGGGTTGGGTTGGGTTGGGTTGGGTTGGGTTGGGTTGGGTTGGGTTGAGTAGGGTTTGGTTGGGTTGGTTTGGGTTTTGGATTTTTTTTTTACTTTCACAATGTTCGTCTTGTTGATAGTCTTTGATAGCCTTTAGTTGAAATTTTTGACAATTCGGCGAATGTTTGTAAATTTTGCTATTTTGTCGATAATAAGTGCTTCACATCTGTTATATACGATCTACGTTTGCTACAATTTTAACTATTTTAAAATTTTGACAGTTCCAATTTTTGAGTTTCAGTAAAATTTTCCAACAAATTTAATTTCGACATTTTTGGCAATTTTTGCAATTTTTATACAGCGTTCGATTTAAAATAAAAAAATCGTGCCCCTTGAGCCATTGGCTGACGCTGCCAATGGTCCAACCCAACCCAACCCGACCCGATCCTAACAATATTCATATCGAAAAAATAGTCTAATTGTGATAATCAAAAAAAAAACAAAAATGTTACCATAAATTATCATAAATGAAAAAATATGACTGTCAACATTTTTAAAAATATTAATCAATCTGTCACTCTCAAAACATGAAAGAACTGAAATGAAACAACCACAAAATTAAATGAATTAAATTATCGAATTAGAACAAAAAAGCAATGTAATCTTAACAGTGATACTTAAATAATAAAAATAATTCACATCAAATTTTAAGCTATTCTCGTTTGCGAATTGAAATTCGTTGTCTCGTGGTTAGACCCCCCCCCCCCACATTTCTATGTTCTTCTTCTCTCTTTCTCTTACACTTCTATGTTCTTCTTCTCTCTATAACTTACGCTTACGCAACTATTTCAAATGCAAGCTGCGCCGCCAAACGAAACACGCACGTAAATCACTTACTCGCTTGTGTCCCACCGGACGGGTCGAATAATTGAAGTAATTGAACTGGAACGCGTTTCCGTCGTCTTGGTCTTGCTCGGCGAAATTCGACCCGATGTCGAAATGGTTCAGGTAAAATTCGTCGCCTGTTTCGACGTCGTAGACACCCATCCGTCCACCCCTATCGCGATTCGTACCATTTTCGAACCTAAAATAATTTGCGTTGTGGCCGTCATCGTTCCTTCGATCGTTTCGATAGACGTGCGCGTTCACACAGTTGATCAACATGTACGTCACAAATAACAGGGGCAATAACATCGCTGTGCTTTCCGAACTAATGTTCGACGCGCTCACATCCAGCTAGAAACTGGATACTGGGTGCTCGTCTCGGGGCACGCGATGTGACAAACGCAATTAGGAGAAACCAGAGCGAAAAATGCTTCTAATTTGTGTCTAAATGTGGCGAGAAAAACGGACCCGTTCGCTGCTAATCATTGCATGGCGTGCGATCGTCGTAAGTGGAGTAAAGTGACGTCGATGTAATCTTGGTGTGTCGTGCGCTCGAAAATTGCGTCGATTGCATCTCGTTGCAACCAGCGCGCCACTGTCACAGTGTCGTGAACGGAAAACGACGTGTGAATGATAAAAAAAAAATATTTAGGACGTAGTACGGTACACGCGCTCTCAATGATATTAAAAAGAATCGAGTTAGTAAGGTGTTTGGTGTATGTACGGCATGGTCCAACAATTTCAAGATTAACCTGCGCGCGCGTTAGAAACGAAAGGAAGCTGTCTCGTTTTGCTAAACTTGCAACGTTGCGTTTGGTTCTCGCCACCTTGCAGGTAGACACGTCGACACGAAACGTTGCGCTTTTGGAAATTTTGCATTAAATTTAAAGTTGTCGATAAATTTTATTTCCATGTCGAACTACATTTTTTGGTAAAGCAATGTAATACTTAGTGATGTAAAGAAATCTTATATAATTTCTTAGTTTATGGTATCGTAGAATAATAAAATTTCTAGTTCTGTCTGGTCTTAGTTGTATTTTTTGAATATTTTTTGTTTGTATTTCGTATTTGAATATTTACTTTGAAGATGTTGACAGACGGAGTTTATATATTTTTTACTTTTGCATTTTGGCAAAATTTTCAAAAATTGTAAACCCAACCCAACCCAACCGAGCGCTGTTATATATTATAATGTTTTAGTTTTCCTAAATAAAATTAGGATTCTAAACTAAATGAAAGGAACTGGAAAAGTATTTGATTTGCGGAAGAACAACAATAGTAATACTAAATATTAAAAGAGCATCTAAAAAGTATGAAGTAAACAGTAAAAGAAACGAAATTTTAAGAGGACAATAAATTAGCAAAAAATCAGTAGAATTAAGATCTTCGTTTGTGACATTTTTGTATTTTTTAAACATATTTTTGTCGGGTTGGGTTTGTGTTTGAAAATTTTAACATTTCTTGATGATTTTTGATGATTTCTTAAAAACCAAACCCAACTAGACCCAACCCAACCCAATGTCGCATCTTCAAAGAAATGAATAAAATTCGACGGTTTGATTTGAAAATGAACCCAACTCGACTCTCAAAATGCTTTGTTGTCGGGTTGGGTTGGGTTGGCTTGGGTTGGCAATTTAAATTCATTGACTTTAACTATACAACGAAAAATATTGACTAACCAAATTTAAACAAAATGAGAGCCAACATAATCCATTTAATTGTAAATGGACCCAACCCAACCCAACCCAACCCTCAAAATTGATTAAATTGAGTTGGGTTGGGTTGGCCATTAAAATTCATCGACTTTAACTATACTACGAAACATATTGACTGACCAAATTTAAATAAAATGAGAGCCAACATAATCCCAACTCAACCCAACCCAATCCAACCCAACCAAACCCAACCCAACCCAACCCGACCCAACCCAACCCAACCCAACCTAATCCATTTAAATGTAAATGAACCCAACGCAACCAAATTTTATTAAACTTTGTTGGGTTGGGTTGGGGCGGGTCCATTTACATTGCTTGCTTTTTATTAAGTATCTCTGAGCCTATCTGCTTCATTTTGTAACTATTTTGCTAATTTTTTTATCTAGTTTCTTGGGTTAAATCGGGTTAAACTACCTTAGTTATTTGATTGTTATTCAACTTGTTTTAGAAACTAATTTTAACTTCTAATCTAAATTCGTCATAATCAGGCGTATTGCTCGTTTATTAGTTTTATTTATTAGCTTGACATACTAGCTTATTTTATTAGCTTAGTTGGTTTAATGATTTCTATATAGCTTGCATTTCTACCCAATTTTATTTTTATATACAAAGCTTACTAGAATGATTGCTAGTTTGTTAATTTATTTTTCTAGCTACGTTGATTCTTATCTTGTCAAGTAACGTTACATTGGCGTTTCTAGTTATTCTTTTTGTCATTAGGAATGTGAGGTTAGATAAATAGTTTCTTCGCTTCACTTACGTTGCTAGCTAATTTTTGAGAAAACTTACGTTTGTCGATGATTCAAACGGTGATCGACAGATGACAATTTGCTCTCGTTGGAACGTTTAATTGTCGTTGATCATCCATTTTAACGAGTTCTGGTTGAACAGCATTTAAAATTGCCAAATTATCAGCGCCCGCGGCCGCAACGATTTCAGTTAATCGATGCTACGACTGTTTCCTTTATAAGTTTGGTTGCAGTTTTCGTGCAAATCCAAAATGCGAAAAATTAAATTGTCTACGACATTTTTCAATTTATTGGGGGTTTCGTTAAGAAATCGGATTTCCAACCCAACCCAATCCAACCCAACCCAACCCAATCTAATCCAACCCGATCTAACCCAACCAAACCCAACCCAACCCAACATAAACGTCTGATAATATCAGATGCTTTAGCAACTGTTTTCGGATTTGTTTTGCTCTTGCCGTTCATCCTTTTTATGTTTCATGTCATCGTTGATCAATTGGATTGGAACCCAATCTAATCTAATCCAATCTAATCCGACCCGATCTAACCCAACCAAACCCAACCCAACCCAACATAAACGTCTGATAATATCAGATGCTTTAGCAACTGTTTTCGGATTTGTTTTGCTCTTGCCGTTCATCCTTTTTATGTTTCATGTCATCGTTAATCAATTGGATTGGAACCCAATCTAATCTAATCCAATCTAATCCGACCCGATCTAACCCAACCCAACATAAACGTCTGATAATATCAGATGCTTTAGCAACTGTTTTCGGATTTGTTTTGCTCTTGCCGTTCATCCTTTTTATGTTTCATGTCATCGTTAATCAATTGGATTGGAACCCAATCTAATCTAATCCAATCTAATCCGACCCGATCTAACCCAACCAAACCCAACCCAACCCAACATAAACGTCTGATAATATCAGATGCTTTAGCAACTGCTTTCGGATTTGTTTTGCTTTTGCCGTTCATCCTTTTTATGTTTCATGTCATCGTTAATCAATTGCATTGGAACCCAATCTAATCTAATCCAATCTAATCCGACCCGATCTAACCCAACCAAACCCAACCCAACCCAACATAAACGTCTGATAATATCAGATGCTTTAGCAACTGCTTTCGGATTTGTTTTGCTTTTGCCGTTCATCCTTTTTATGTTTCATGTGATCGTTGATCAATTGGATTGGAACCCAATCTAATCTAATCCAATCTAATACGACCCGATCTAACCCAACCAAACCCAACCCAACCCAACATAAACGTCTGATAATATCAGATGCTTTAGCAACTGTTTTCGGATTTGTTTTGCTTTTGCCGTTCATACTTTTTATGTTTCATGTCATCGTTAATCAATTGGATTGGAACCCAATCTAATCTAATCCAATCTAATCCGACCCGATCTAACCCAACCAAACCCAACCCAACCCAACATAAACGTCTGGTAATATCAGATGCTTTAGCAACTGTTTTCGGATTTGTTTTGCTCTTGCCGTTCATCCTTTTTATTTTTCATGTCGTCGTTAATCAATTGGATTTTCTGATTGAATTGATAATGCAACCCAACCCAACCCAACCTAACCTATTTTTCGTGTCTGTCATTTTTTAATTCGGGGAACGATAACAGTGACATATGCACAACATAGACTTGTGGTAACGACACTTGAAATGAAAGAAATACCAGAAAAATACGTTAAATACGAAAAAATCTTAAATCTCACCTAACTCGACTAGACCCAACACAAACAAACTAAGCCTTTATTTTTTTCGGTTTGGGTTGGGTTGGGTAGAGTTGGGTTGGGTTGGGTTGGGTTGGGTTGGGTTGGGTTGCAAATGAATTTCAGTGCAAATGCCATGCAATTAATTTTGACTTAAACATGACAACCTTGACTTAAACACGTCAAACATTTTTTCTTTTCAATACATTAAACTCTTGATAATGTTGGGTGTAGACGTTTTTCGTCGAATAACAATCCAAGTGACAATAAAATGACAATCTTAAATAAAATAAATTTTCAAATTCAATTGGCCTTCGATTTGTTACAATCGACGCAGTCTAAGTCAACTAATTGCTAATTAAAAAAAAAACAAAACGACCGAAGCTAAGTAAATCTTTGACAAATGTGTTAAATTTAATTATTAAAATTGAAACGATAGTTAATACTTGTATTTTAATGTTTTTCTGGCAACAGCAACAGCGCTCTGCCTTCGACATCGGCCTGCTGCCAAAAGCAACGTACTTTCGAATCGTCATGAAATTATTTCGTAATTTTCATTGTTGTAGTGGCAATTACTGCCGTTGCCAAATCCATCAAGTGGTCAAACTGATTTCGATCGAAATAACTCTAGTGGTTTTCAAACTTTTTCATTTAACGCACTTTTTCGTGAAACGTCGCTTTTGTCTGGGATATTTGGGACCCAACCCAACCCAATCCAACCCAACCCAACCTAAATTACCGTTTAATAAAAGGCCGATGTGATTAATTGTTGTGTATTTTTGATTTTTTAAGAATTGTTGAAATTTACAAAATATTTTTTTTGTATTTTTATTTTTTGTGGTTTTTGCTTTTTTTTAATTAGCCAAGTTTGTAAATTTTTTCCAATTCTTTTATTTAATTTTTTTTAATGGTTAAAGTACGTTTTCTTTTAATTTGTTGACTATTTTACCAGTTTTTTATTTTTTTTTATATTTTATTTTTAATATTTTTACATTTTCATGGCGTTTGACATGATTTTAAATATTGGTAGAATTTTCTCAATTACCAAATTCCACACATTCTTTTTTTTTTTTTTGAATTTTAACATTTTTGACTTTTGACAATTTTTAAAAATATTTTTCAATATTCTTCCAATTATTCTTTTTGTAGTTAGTTTGTTTCATTTTATATATTTTTTCCCATTTTAATAGTTTCTGGAGATTTTTGATTTTTTTTTAAATTTTTGTTACATTTCTTAGCATGTTTTTTTAAAGTATTTTTCTTAATTGTCGCATATGTATTTTTAATTTCGTTTCGTCGGTTTGTGTCAAATTTTGTGAACGATTTGACATTTTTTTACAGTTTGGGTTAAATTTTTTGCTTTCGTAATTTTAAAATATTTTTTATCGTTAGTGTTTTAATCCATTTAAATTTTTTGAAAATTGGACGGTGTTGGCTTTTTTGAAATTTTCCCATTTTTCCATTTTTTAAAAGCTTTTTGCATTTTTTAAGATGCTGTTGAATTTTGCGAAATAAAACTACTGTTTTTGGGAACTTTTATTTTTAAATTGTATGTGATTTTTCAAACAATTAATCACAAACTTAATTTTATTAGAAATCTGTAAATAGCAAAGCTCCACACCACCAATAAAGATATTTAACGCCAAGAAATTCAACTAAATTTGCTGCCAACTCAACGGTGTCGCTCCCAAGCGGTTTCTGCAAAATTATTTTAACCAAAGGTGAACTCAATTCTCAGATATGCGAGCTGTGTCCATTTAAAGTTTTCATAACGACATTAAAATTAGTCACTTTCATCGATAACACAACCCAAACAAATAAATTAAATTAATTAAATAAATCGCGTTAACAGAGCTTTTAATCTAGAAGTGAGCAGGTGGCTCCGTCTTTGGACAGCTAGAGTAACTTTTATCCAGAAAACTCACCTAATCTGAATAAATGAGTAAATAAATAATTTTTTAACAACTTGAAATTTATTTTATTAATTTTTTATGATTTCCAGTTTCAAATTAGCGTTTTGGCAAATTTGTAATTATAAACATTTACGTTTAAAAACCCTGACGCGAAATTCGAAAAAAAAATAATCAAAAACATCAAGAAATGTAGATTTCATTCATAAAATTCGATGCGTAACATTTACTACGTTTTTTATTGCGACCGTAAAGGTCGTCCAAATTCCCGGAAGCCGATATTCATTTCATTGATTTAAGCCGGCGCGTTTGCAACACTGCGACGCAGCGCTTCTCAACACTTTTATCCCGATACTGTTTGCGTTCGAACAATCGCTTTAATTATCACGCGCAATAATAGTCGTACGTCCCGTCATTTATCAACGTTGAAATTTAATTCGCAAAACGCGACTGGTTACGATAATAATTTTATTAAAATAATCCGCGAGACGTGAACGTTTGGGAAACGCTGACTGTTCTCGAATCGAGTAGTTCCGGGAAGAGCTCGGCCTTCGCTTCGTCGAAGGTCGAATTTATGCAACGTATAGGCCACCAAACGCGCAAGGCGACTTGCGACCTCCGCCGCTCCCGACCACGGCGGCGCTGCGATCGAACCAAAACACGTTCGACTGACGCCAGTTTCGGATGCGTCGATGACAGACAGCGTCGCGCAATTCGAACCGAATAATCAAAAACTTTGCGAGAATTTCCGCGATTGGCCGCGGCATGAACCGACCACGCGATCGTCCATCGCCGCGCACTTTCCGCACAAGTCGACGGGACGGAGCGTCCGATTCGATTCCCATTTGCTTTTGAGGTTATGTGACCGCGACGAACGTAAACATTGGGAGCGTTTTGGGTAAGTGGAACGTTTTTTTTTACGGTTTCGCGGTTATTTTCGGCGACCGGGTCGCCCACGCGCGGCGACTTTGAGCCTTGGCACCGGCGAATTCGAAAATCGACGTCGGCGAAACGATCGTTTTTCTCCCTCATTGGTGCACAATGGCAATCAGACGACCGGTGCATCATCCTGTTTCAAAGCTAATTGCTTAAGTGGGGCATTCAATCAATCATGCGTGTGAAGAAATTTCCTGTGGCGTTCTAACGACGTTTAAGATTTGAATAACAAGTGACGCCCGAATTATCATAATCGCTAGAGTTAAAACGCACGTGAATTACGTCGGTTGTAACTTTGCATACAATGCCCCCATTCATATGCAAAAGGCGATGTGTCAAAAGGTCGCGGGCGCTTGATCTTTTTAAAATGCGATTAATGTTCGCGTGCCGGGAGTTTGTGCGCTTGTTCTAGTTCTAGTTTTGATAACGAGCACTAACAAGGTGAGTTTCACGTTTATTTTCATTTTATCGATCGTGGCGTCTTCGTCGCTTTTGTGGTTGACTATTAGTCCTCTAAGGGATCGTTTACACACGTCCGCTTTCCGGGTTATTATTTGCGCGGCGCGTTTCCGTAGCAACGTCTCGTGTCGGACGAACTTGGCATTGGACGTTGTCACGTGTATGTCGACGGTATTGGACCAGAAGAGTCAGCAGATTTCTCGGGTCGTTGCGATTGGTCGACGGGGAACAGGCCACATGCCATTGATCATTCACAGCTGTTGTCGGCGCGCGTGACTTGCACGGTAGATGGTGTTTGCCGCTCGGTAATTATTCGGCGCATGAAGGCTGTTGCACACTCGTGCGAAGCGTGCAGATAGGCGACGCAAAAACAGCGACAATGTGTGTCGTCCATATCGAGTTGCGATATCTGCTCCACTTCAATTTACATAACGCAAATAATAATTGCGATTGGCGTCGTAAATTTCTTCGAATTAACTGTAAAAAAAAAATCCGCGAGCTGATCTTTTCTTATTGCGAAATCTCGTAGTCCAGTGTAACGCCGTTTGGTGTTAAATTAAACGTTTGACAACAAAGTTACTTACAAACGACACATTCCGAAGTCGCAAGGCCACTTATTTGAGTTTATGTGTAATCGCAAAGAATGAATATTGTGATTAATCTCAATTTGGAGCTTGACGGAGAATGAAACACGGTTACCTCGAATGCAAAAGCGGTTGGGTTGGGTTGGGTTGAGTTGGGTCCAGTTCGATTAGATTGGATTAGGTCCAGAGCTCATTGTCGACAACCTGGACCAATGAAATTTTAATTTTGCTAGTTTTCGTTGTTTCAGGTCTAAACAAAGGAAATTGGTAAGCTACTGTAACGACAAGTGTTGACGACGTTAGACAATGCAACAGCTGGCGCATACGTCAACCTGAATACATAAAATAGTTGCGAAACCCTTGTCGATAAAACAGTGTAAAATGCGCTCTGCATAACCACCCAGGTCTCTGCATTACCGGCACGTGGTTGGATAAGACTAGAGAGGGCTTATATGGATCAGATGAAGAGAGCAGTAAAATTAAAGAACTCAGCACCAGATTGCATTGTGAAAAATTGGAGGTAGAGGCGGCGAGGAGGGTGGCAAAGTACGAAGAAATAATAAAGGGATACAGAGGCAATAGCTTAGCGAAAAAAGTGATGGAAAAGATGGAGAGGCGCGTAAGACAGTGGGATCATTCATCAAACTGGGAAGAGTGCAGAAGGAAAATGTGTAAAATAGCGGTGTTGTCCATCGAGAGGGTAGACAGAATGAGGAGGGGTAGGGCAGTTGAGAGGGAGGTATTGTAGAGGCTCAAACAGGTGGAAGCACAGGAAATGGACGGGAAGATAAGGATATAATCAAAAGTAGGAAAGAAGAAAGAAGTTTAGCGAGATATAGATGCGGAAACGAAGAAAAGAATAACAAGTACTGTATGGGAGAGGAGCAACTGATGAATGGAAGCATTGATGAGAGGAATATGCGGGGATGGGGTGAAGCAAGGAGGAGAAGGAGAGAGGAAGAGAGTGGAGGAAGGTGCTGGGAGAGAAGGGCGGGGTTAGAGATATTGAAAAAAAACGTAACGATATATTGGGAATATGTTTGCGGCAAATTATTTGATTATTGTTTTGTTGCAAAATTACGTTAGATTAACTCGCTGTTGAAATTCACTTACGTTTTCGATAAAAAATTATCGACCAAATGGCTTTGTTGAAATTGTGAAGTGCTTGTTATTGAAATGTCAATGTAAAATCTCGAATGCGCACTGCCGGTATGGTAGGTACCGCGAACCCAATACCGGTAAAGTGGACAACTTCGTGTGGATAGGTAAACCGGTGTCCAATCAGATTATTTTTTAAACTTGGACACACGTGACACGTACGAACATATGTTTGATCGTACCTATAATGCACTAACCGTTGGCGCTGACTTTGATGTTTGACCTCAAACTTAGAAAAACATAACCTAATTAAACTTAGCTTATAGTCTTAAATGCCAAATTTCCATGGCCTCCTATTTGCCAAGACGACGTGTATACCCAGATTATTTCCAATTCGCGTTAAAATACGTACAAAGAATTCATTAACAATGCAACTCGACCTCTAACATCAAAACAGCTAATTACTAAGCAAGGCTCTTCCGACTACGTCTACACTTTGTACAATTTGTGAAATAGTTATAATTTTTCTCTTTAACGCATTCATTTTTCATTGTCCTTGACCTTGATTAGGTTGGGCTGGGTTGGGTTGGGTTGTGTCAGTTTTTACGTAACAATTTATTAACTAAAAGTTAAGTTATTAACTGTAGTTAATTAATTGCTTAGAAATAGACCATGCGAACGGTGCATTTTTGATTGCCAATTTTTTCTTCTCTGTAGTCGTTGACAAGGTTAAAAAAAATCGAAACGATATCGTCCAATGATCCACGATTTTGCTATTTTTTTGACGGTGACCAAACAAATTACTTTGCAGAACGCGCACACACGTAATAATTGTTTTGACAAACGCAGCGTCCGTTGCAACAGCATTGAAATGAAATCGATGAACTTGACCCACCACCTCTGGCCGATAAGCGGCGTTTTTTCGATGTTTCGGTACTTGGTCGCGCGCGTGAAACGTGCCCGGAGGTCAATTTTCAAAGCGATTTCGCGATGCAGAGGGTCACCCTCCGTTTGTTTTGCACGATGGGCCGCAAAAGTTCATCGTATGATTCGGGACTTTATTTGGCGAAACGTGCGCGAGTTGGAACCAGTCCGAAGTTTCGTCCCGACTGGCGCACGGTGCCAGTAGTTGTAGTCGTTAATAGTTTGTGTTTTTTTGGATTTTTTTCTCTTCATCGTCAAGGGTGTGAGTTAAATCGTTTTTTTACTTGGAAAAAATATCAACACTGAAAAATTGACTAAGATAAAATTCTCAATTGTGTAAATAAATTATTGTGGGAATAGTTAAAGGGTTGATTATGAAAAAAGTGCTTAAAACGGATTATCGATTTATTGCTGCTCGTCCTTTTCGTCCCGTCGATCGGGTCGTCCCTATCAAAGAAACTCTAAATTACCAAATTTCGCAATCTCGCGCCTTATCGCAGCTGGCAATCTTATCCTCATAAACAAATGATTTCTATCGCGAATATAAATATCCGTTCTGCACCTGTGTTCTTGGAATTTTATCTTCAAAGATTTCGATGTTTACTACGCACTTTGAAGCGTATCGTGTACACGTTTTTTTTTGTCATTGCAGGAACTTTGTACCCTTTCGACTTCGCTGCGAGGGCCGAAAGAGTCGAAACCGAAGCGGAAGGCGAAACAATGACCGAAACTGAGAACGCGGTGGTGGTCGCGAACGGCGTCGAGAACAACGTCCTGTGGATGGTGGGCGACGAGGCCAAGGAGGAAAACGACAGCTTCCAGTGCGACGAGAATGGTGACGCGGAGAACCAACCGCCGGCCGCCCGGTCCAAGGGACAGGGCCTCACCGGGCTGTCGCACGAAGAGACCAAGGCCCTGCACGAGAAACGGCGTCGATTAAAGTAGGTGGCTTTTTTTACGTTTTTCATTTTTCGATGATGCGGTTTGACTTTGCGATGTTTAAATGTCACTGTCAATGTCAAAAGATCAGCAATGGCCCAGTGGAGACGGCGGGGTTACATAATTTTTTATTGTGGTACTTTTTGTTCGTCGTATATTGTTAAAATAATTATAAAAAGAACGAGAAGGAAAGAAAGAAGACAAGGCAAGAAAACGAGGATGGGATACAGGAAATTGCAGGTGGACGGTATCTGCAACATTTCAGAGAAACTCAACCCTGCTGGGTTGAGTTAGTCAAGCACAAACGTAAACAACCAAGCCCAAAAAAATTGGACAACCCTTAATCGACCCCAAACGCAATTAAACCCAACGAAATCATAACCAACCCAAATTAAAAAAAATGTGCGAGAATTAAACGAAATCGTTGGGTTGGGTTGTTTTGGGTTGGATTGGGTTGGGTTGTTTTGGGTTGGGTTGTTTTGGGTTGGATTGGGTTGGATTGGGTTGGGTTGGGTTGAATGGATGCATAGATTTAGCGACATCGATGAAAAATTAAAATGAAAACGGTAAACAAAAAATAGGTTGGGGCGACTTATGTTAACTGAAATAATTGAAGAACTTAATCGAACCCAACTGACGTTGTTGGGTTATGTCGAATTTTGTATCGCATGGTTTAACAAATCAGCACCACCTATGGTCTGTCCGGCGAAGAGAAATCGAGAAACCACGCCTTTCAAATTCATGGGCGCCAACATACGAATTAATAAAACCAGAGAAGGCAATGACTGGAAATTCCACCAATAGACAAATTCTAGTAAAATATCCCTTGTTTGTGTGGAGAGGGGCTGCTCGATATATGTTCGCCGGACAAAGTATATGTCATTGGCTACGTGAACGCATCGTCACACTCATATCCAATCAGAAACGGTTCTTCTTGTCAGTAACGCCTGCGTCATTGGCTACGTGCATCTGGTACTTTCCGAACTAATGAAAATAAAATAGGTGCAAATCTACATTGTTTCTAATTAAATCAATTAATATAAATTGTTTTAAGCGAATTAAAAAAAATCTGATATATTTTAATTTTATAATTTTCGATATTTTTAGATTTTTGGATATTTTTATTTAAAAAAATTGTAATATAATTGAACAATGGTGGGATCTGTTTTATTTTTATATAATTCATATTTTTTTTTATATTTCCGCCAAATAAAGAAACAAGTTCAGGACTTTTTTATTTTTTATTTGGCTTCATGAATGAATTTCGTTTCACGTAGTCCGTCCATGCCCCACACACCTCGATTCTTCGACCTCGCAACTTTGTGCCGCTTCCCACGCACCGCGGGCCGAACTGCGGCAACCTGTTGCGTTCAGCGTAGACCCACCTTGACGTTTGTGCGCAAGGCCGGTGCCGCCGATCGTTTTTGTTTACGTAGACGTCATTCCAGTTACAACACCAGTGTCAATCGGTTCGTTTTTTTTTTATATACAAATCGTGCGCTAAATTTATCGGCCCGCGGGGTTCCGAACGTCGCCGGCGTCTTCGAAGAGTTCCGGTGCGTCTACGAGCGCGTCCCGTTAAGGTTATGTCGTATCGATTCCTTCCGACGAAGACGTTTCGCCCGGGTGTGTTTTTGTGCGCGTTTAATCGGTGATCGGGTCGTTTGTGGAAATTTTGTCGACGTTAGGTTACGTTGTTTTAGGTGCTTTAAAAATGTTTACGTTCGATGTTGAGGTTGACGAAGAAGGTTTAAACCTAAACCATTGGCGTCGAGGCCAACTGAGCTCTTAATTAAGAGTACGCGATAATAAGATAAATAAAGCGGAGTGCAAGTTAAAGCTGAGATTTAATTGATTTCGACGAACGAAATAAATTTCAATTTAGTTAAAATAAAATACGTAACGCAATAAAAAATATTGCGTTGTTTTTTGTGCTAAACGTCTTTTTTGACGTTGGGGATTTTAATGATTGATCGATTACGACGTCATCGATATTTTTAAATAGCATCCCATGTACGAGTGATTTGATTTTATTCCCTATCTGATCGTCGTGTCACGTGCGCAAGATACTTTGCAAGAGAAGTAAACGAAAATGTTTTTTTCCCGACTTTGCAATTTCGATTGGTTTTTCGTTTTCATGTCGAGGACGAAAAACGCCTGAAAAACACGCGAAACCTAAAAAATGTAGCTTGTTGACGTGGGTGGTGAAGGGGATGTAAATTGCAGACAGTTGCGCCGACGTTCCACCACCGCCAATTAATGCCCCGCCAATTTTCGTGGAATTCCGAGGTCGGTTCACAGCCCACGTCATGGAAAATCGAACGACGTATTCGAAGTTAATTAAATCAAGTGGAAATTATTAAATCGACATCAAGTTTACTTACTTAAATAAAATTAAACGAATGAATGGGGTTCAAAAAATATATAAAAAGCAAAGGAGGTGCAATTAATGTAAATAAAAAAAGAAAAATGTAACAAACTGGGCAACAAAAATTAAATTAGAATTCAAAACAAACTAAAAAAAAACCAATTTAACGTAATAATGAACGGAAAATGTAGAAAATACAATCAAGTCGATGTTAAAAGCAAGTTGATGAGAGTTTTTCATTTATTTCGTTGGTTCGATTTAAAATTAAATTACAAAAAAGATCAAAGAAATCTGTTACGCGCCGGGTTTAATGAAATTTGTGAAATTAGTGGCAAAATGAACTGCTTTTTAACACGAGACGTGGATTTTCTTCGACACATCGAGTGATAAAAAGCAGAGTTTTGCTACGTGTTTTATGCAAGATTACAATACAATTAAAAAAAAAATGCCACGAAATTTTCAATCGCATAAAAATGTAAAAAATTACCATAAATATAAATCTACAGAAATGATTTTTTTTAATAAAAACGATATAAAAAAGAAATTAAAAGAAGACAAGAACTTAAAAGGCAAAGTCAACCCAACCCAACCCAACCCAACCCAACCCGACCCGACCCAACTCCACCCAAAGCCAAATCCAAAAATAAGAAAATAATAAAAATAATGAAAAACTCTCGTAAACGTTGACAAACATGTTTTAACCCAACCCAACCCAACCCAACCCAACCCAACCCGACCCGACCCAACTCCACCCAAAGCCAAATCCAAAAATAAGAAAATAATAAAAATAATGAAAAACTCTCGTAAACGTTGACAAACATGTTTTAACCCGGAAAAGGTTAAACGTGAAATAAAATAAAGAAAATTTGGAAATAAAAAAAATCGAAGAGAGAGTTAAATTAAATTGGAAAAAAAATCTACCGAAAGGCAATATATGAAGATAATGAAAAATTAAATTCGAAACTATAAAAAAATCGCCGACGTTCGTTAAAACCCAACCCAACTCGATCCAAAGTCAAAAATAAAAATAAGAAAATAATAATAATAATGAAAAAATTCAAGTAAACGTTGACGAACAGTTTTTAACGCGAGTGATGAAAATACCATGAATTCGGAAAAAGGTTGGGTTGGGTTGGGTTGGGTTGGGTTGAACGTGAAATAAAAATTAAAAAAATTGGAAATAAAAAAAAATAAAATTGGAAAAAAAATCTACCGAAAGGTGAAGATAATGAAAAAAGAAATTTCGAAACTATAGAAAATCACGTGGACGTTCATTAAAATCGAGAAAATTCGTAAAAATCGAAGAATATTGAAAATCGCCAGAAATCGCTCGAAATTAAAAATAATGAAAGTTGCTGGAAATGAATCTAAGAAATGTGAAAAATAAAAGCAATAAAAAATAACATTGAAGTAAACAAAGGTAAATAAGGATCATTAAAATGTTGAATTAAAAAAAAATCGACCCAACCCAACGAAGAAAACATCAACGGAAAACTTAATCAATTCGACGCGAATAAAAACAAATTAAAAGAATTCCAAGGAAAATTCGTAAAAATCGAAGAATATTGAAAATCGAAAAAATTGTAAATTAAAAAATTTTGTTAAAAATCTTAAAAATCAAATTTGACTTGGAAACGAATTTGCTTTAAATTAAACCCTAGGACATAAATCATATAAATGAAGAAGAATCGAAAAATCTTAATCTTATAAAAATAATAAAAAATATAGGAAACCAAAAAAATTTTAAAAAAAGTAAAATTCAACTTTTAAATCAACCCAACCCGACTAAGAAAATATAAACTGAACAATAACAAGCTGTAGGATTTATAAAAAAGTTTATTGAATTTATTTCTCGTTTACTTAAACAAATTATGTTGAAACCGATTGCAAATAAATTTGTAGTAAACAAAATTAATAAAAAAAATTAAACTCACGCAAATACGCGAATGCAATAAACTAGAATCAAAAACAATAATTGATTTTTTTTAGAGCGATCGTATTTTTAATTTAACGTCGCGGAACGATTTCCGATAACTCCGCCCGAGTCGATAAATTTTCCACCGCCCGTCATCCTCGTTAAAAGCAAATTACCGGCCGACGGGGACAAACAAGTTAACGACGCGGCGCGCAGGTAACTTTCATGGACTACTTGTTGAGCTTGCTCGGTTACGAACACGCCGATTCCGACAGCGATCGCCCCGCGGACGAGTCGAAAGCCACCCGCGATAAGATGATAGGAAAGCAGCTGAGGCGAAGGAACAGCAAGCGGTTCGTCATAGGCGACGAGGGCGAACCGGCGCACGACGGCGGCGGCGGCGACGCCGACGGCGCCAACAACAACTCGGGCGACTGGAACCGAAACGCCAGATTCTTGCGCGTCGGCACCACCATGACGTGAGTATCCGACGATAAAAAATCCAACACGACGGAAGATGAATCGCAATCGGACTGGGATTAAGTTTGTTTGTTGTTCCGTTGCGAGTGTACGCGCAAGCCGACGGCGTTTGACGTCACTCCGATCACTGTCGCTGTCAAATTTGAATTTTATTTGACGGGCGTTCGCGCCCGCCGTTTTTTTTTCGTAACGAACGCGCCGATTCAAAATCGCTCAATTGCGTCTTCGTTGCAGGCCCAGCATGTCCCAGGGCACGGTGATGCTGCAGAATCGGCTGCAAGAAAAGGACTTCACCGTCGCGACGCCCGAAGAATTCGTCAAGAGGTTTAACGGCACCAAGGTCATCAACAAGGTGAGTCGATTTCTGTGTAGAAATCGCGGTGCATTGTAATTGCCGAAGGTCAGGTTTCGATAAACGTTTCGAAATCGGCGATCGCGAAACCAAGTCGTGGAATCCAACTGCGTCGTCGGAATCGATTATTTAATTTGATGTTTTTTTTTTATGACTAATTTGTTTGTAAGACTCCGCAAAATTAGACGTCAATAATTATCATTAGTTAAAAAAAATCTTATATAACGTAAAGTAGTTATTATAGTAAGTAATTAAAAATCAAAGCAATGTAGTTGATCAAAATTTTAGCTTAACATCTTTATTTAGTCAAAAGAAAACGACTATGACTTCGGACGGACAAATTGTTATATTTCCGATTTTACCGGAAGAAGAATACTAAACATAAATAGGCAGAGACGATAAAAACGAACGAATGTTTATAAAATTTATTTGACGATTGGATCAAACAGCTGCTGACGCTATGACTACAAATATGTTAACGATGAAATAAAACAATTGGCTACGTTTTCGAATATTTTGAATGAGATCGTTCCGTACAGGTGCTGATTGCCAACAACGGCATCGCCGCAGTGAAATGCATGCGTTCGGTGCGCCGTTGGTCCTACGAGATGTTCAAGAACGAGAGATCGGTTCGCTTCGTCGTCATGGTGACCCCAGAAGATTTGAAGGCGAACGCCGAGTACATCAAGATGGCCGATCACTACGTCCCCGTTCCCGGCGGCACGAACAACAACAATTACGCCAACGTGGAGTTGATCATCGACATAGCCATCAGGTGTCAAGTGCAGGTGCGTTAAACACGCGACGATTTCGCGACGAATGATGTCACTGTGTGATTTAGGCGGTGTGGGCCGGTTGGGGACACGCGTCCGAAAATCCCAAGCTGCCCGAGCTGCTCAACAAGAACAACATATCGTTCATCGGTCCCCCGGAGAAGGCGATGTGGGCGCTGGGCGACAAAATCGCGTCGTCGATAGTGGCGCAGACGGCGGAGATTCCCACGTTGCCTTGGTCCGGATCAGGTAAATTTGATCAAAAGTAAATGAATAAGCGATACACGTCCGTGTTGTAGATTTAAAGGCGCAGTACAGCGGTAAGAAGATAAAGATCTCGTCGGAGTTGTTCGGCAGGGGATGCGTCCATTCCCCCGAGCTCGGGTTGGCAGCCGCTCAGAAGATCGGCTTCCCGGTTATGATTAAAGCGTCGGAAGGCGGCGGAGGAAAAGGGATCAGGAAGGTCGACTGCGCTGACGATTTCCCGACGGCTTTCAGGCAAGTCCAGGCCGAGGTTCCCGGCTCGCCCATCTTCGTGATGAAGCTGGCGAAGTGCGCGCGCCATCTCGAGGTGCAACTGCTCGCCGACCAGTACGGCAACGCCATCTCGTTGTTCGGTCGCGACTGCTCCATACAGAGGCGCCACCAGAAAATCATCGAGGAAGCCCCGGCTGTCATCGCTGCGCCGTCGATTTTCGAAGACATGGAAAAGGCGGCGGTGCGTCTGGCCAAAATGGTTGGGTACGTGTCCGCCGGCACCGTCGAGTACCTGTACGACACTTCCGGTCATTACTACTTCCTCGAGTTGAATCCTCGACTGCAGGTGGAACATCCTTGCACGGAGATGGTCTCCGACGTCAATCTCCCAGCGGCACAGTTACAGGTAAGGACTTTGAAAAAAAAAAATACTAACAGGCGTGACTTGGTATAGCTTTTCAATTGAAAACGTATTTGGAAACAATTTTTGCCCAACATCCCATCTAACCTTTGAGCTCATCAGACCACTACCATAGTTATATTAAAAATTAGACTTAGAAAGTTACAGATCATTGAGACACTGAGTCAATATTATTGAACTTCACTATTGAACATAATCGCAAAAATTAAATAAATTGGTTGTAGATAGCAATGGGGCTATCGCTGCACAACATCAAAGACATAAGACTGCTATACGGCGAGTCCCCATGGGGTTCATCTGAAATCGACTTCGACCAACCGAGAAGCAAACCCCAGCCGTGGGGTCACGTCATAGCCGCCCGAATCACGTCCGAAAATCCCGACGAAGGTACGTTTATTCGTACGTGTTTGTTTTTTTTTTTGCTTAATTAATTAAAATAATTTAGGCTTCAAACCAAGTTCCGGCACGGTGCAGGAGTTGAACTTCCGATCGTCGAAGAACGTGTGGGGCTACTTCTCGGTGGCCGCTTCGGGCGGCCTCCACGAATTCGCCGACTCCCAGTTCGGCCATTGCTTCTCGTGGGGCGAGAACAGGGAGCAGGCGCGCGAGAATCTTGTGATTGCCTTGAAGGAGCTTTCGATACGCGGCGACTTCAGAACCACTGTCGAGTACCTCATCACGTTGCTGGAAACCAAAAGCTTCCAGGTATAATTGCAATTAGTTTAAAATTTTTACACGAAATGTGTTATTATTATAAATTTGTGATTTTAGGACAACACAATTGATACGGCTTGGTTGGATATTTTGATTTCGGAACGCGTCCAGTCGGAGAAGCCGAACATCATGCTGGGCGTGATTTGCGGATCTTTGCACATCGCCGACAAGTCGATAGGCAACGCGTTCAGGGAATTTCAAACATCGCTGGAACGAGGTCAAGTCCAAGGGTCAAACACGTTGAATAACGTCGTCGATGTGGAGCTCATCAACGGCGGGTACAAGTACAAGGTGCAGGCGACGAAGAGCGGCCTCAATACGTACTTCTTGGTGATGAACGGGTCGTTTAAGGAAATCGAGGTTCATCGGCTGAGTGATGGGGGTGAGTTAATTCGCCAATGTATTTTATTTGTGTCTTCATTGTTGTTCGTTTAGGTATTTTACTCTCCGTCGATGGGGCCTCCTTCACGACTTACATGAAAGAGGAGGTTGACCGGTATCGAATCGTCATTGGTAATCAAACTTCTGTGTTTGAGAAGGAAAATGATCCGACTCTCCTGCGGTCCCCTTCTGCTGGGAAACTGATGGCATTTCTCGTTGAAGACGGTGGCCATGTTTCCAGGGGACAGACTTATGCTGAAATCGAAGTAAGTGAACTTATTGGTTGACTGTTAGAATTTCAAAAAATCAAAGCGGTTAAAGATATTTAACTGCGGTAAATGTTTGTCCATGAGATTGTGATTTCTGTGCCAAAAACACAAGTAAAACTTATGTAATTATATAAATAAGTTTTTCTTATATCATCTTTAATAAGTAATTTGTATAACTACTGACAAAAAAAAATTATTTGCTCTATGTAACTTGCACAAACAGTTGTCAACTTTGAATCTTCCCACTCATAATACATAACTGCATAATAATGTAATTCATTGTTTTAATAATTAAATTTAATTTAAGTTATCTTGGATTCGAATTTTTTTTTCTTTCTTTCATTCTACTTCCATCTTTGTAGGTCATGAAAATGGTGATGACTTTGACGGCAGGCGAAGCCGGATCAGTCTTTTACGTCAAGCGTCCCGGGGCGGTGTTGGACGCCGGATCGATCATCGCCACCCTCGAGCTAGACGACGCCAGCTTGGTATCGAAAGCGCAACCGTACAGCGCCCCGTTCCCCGAATTGGACGTGTCCCACCCGATCAATTCGCAGAAACTGAATCACATCCACAACTGCTACAAAGCGATACTCGAAAACACCCTGGCCGGCTACTGCCTGCCCGATCCGTACAATGCGCCTCGCTTACGCGAAGTCATCGAAAAATTCATGTCGAGTCTTCGCGATCCCAGTCTGCCGCTGTTGGAATTACAAGAGGTGATTGCGTCGATATCCGGCAGAATACCGTCGGCTGTCGAGAAGAAAATCCGCCGATTGATGTCGCTGTACGAACGCAACATCACATCCGTGCTGGCGCAGTTCCCAAGCCAGCAGATAGCGAGCGTCATTGATAGTCACGCCGCGAGTATGACGAAGCGCACCGAACGTGACGGTTTCTTCATGGCGACCGAAAGTATCGTGCAACTGGTGCAGAGATACAGGAACGGGATCAGAGGACGGATGAAGGCCGCCGTACACGACCTGCTTAGGCAATACTACAACGTCGAAAGCCAATTTCAACAAGGTGAGGTCGCATGTGTTTAATTTATTTGGTGATTAAGTCGTTGTTTAGGTCATTACGACAAGTGCGTGTCAGCATTGCGGGAAAAGCACAAAGATGACATGTCGTCGGTTACAGCGACGATTTTCTCACACGGGCAGGTCGCAAAGAAGAACATGCTTGTGACGATGCTCATCGATCATTTGTGGGCGAACGAGCCCGGGTTGACCGATGAATTAGCCGCGACGTTAAATGAATTGACAACCCTGAACAGGAGCGAACATTCAAGAGTTGCTCTAAGAGCTAGACAGGTTTGTAATAAAAAATTGTTTTCGAACGAAAATATTAAATATTTTTTCATCAGGTTTTAATTGCTGCGCATCAGCCTGCGTACGAACTCCGCCACAATCAAATGGAGAGCATCTTCTTATCGGCCGTCGATATGTACGGTCACGAATTCCACCCGGAAAATTTGCAAAAACTGATCGTGTCCGAGACGTCGATCTTCGACATCCTGCACGATTTCTTCTACCACACCAACCGCGCCGTCTGCAACGCGGCGTTGGAAGTGTACGTGCGTCGGGCGTACACCAGCTACGAAATAACGTGTCTGCAGCATCTCGAGTTGAGCGGAGAGGTTCCCCTCGTCCACTTCCAGTTCTTACTGCCGCCGTCGCATCCCAACCGGCTGGTTAAATTCGACGCGTTCGAAGAAAATCAAGATGATAAACCGTACCTGCTGATCGACAGTTTCCAGCGGACGGGTTGCATGGCCGCGTTTGAGAATTTCCAACAGTTCGAGCAGTACGCCGACGAAATTTTCGACTTGATCGAGGATTTCGCCAGCCCCGCTGTCATATCGGCGAAGGACTTGAACGCCATGGAAAGCGGATCGGAATCGAGGACGAATAGCACGTCGATTAATGTTAGTTTTTCGGCCGATGCGGCGAGGAATACGGTAGAAGAGACCAAACAGTACGAACCTGTTCATATTTTGCACATAGGTAAGTGACGTTGATTTTAATAGAAATGATGGGATACTAACTAAATTATTACAAGGAAAGTAAATCTTGATATTGATAACATGGAATAATAATTTTTGATGCAAAGGATGGTCGAGACCATTGCTATGTGGTTGTAAATATTTTTGGAATTTTTATATTTATTATACATTGGATAGAATACCGTTATTTTATTTTGTACATACAGATCTTTTCATCTAAAATCAAAATTTTATTGTTTGATACTTTTGATCTAATTACTGACAATGGACTAAGTTATTTTTAAATTGTACACAATCTGTTTTAATAAATTTAAATGCGTTACAATCTCCTATTTCTACAGGAGTTAAAGATAAAGGTGACACGGATGATTCGACGATGAGCAGGACCTTCAGCAAGTTCTGCGCCCGTCACAAGGAAGAAATGGTAACGAGAGGAATACGACGAATCACCTTTGGCGCCCTGAAAACCAAACAGTTTCCGAAATTCTTCACGTTCCGTTCGCGCGACGGCTTCAAGGAGGACAGGATCTACAGGCACCTGGAGCCGGCGTGCGCGTTCCAGTTGGAGCTGAACCGCATGCGCTCGTACAATCTGGAGGCCCTGCCGACGAGCAACCAAAAAATGCACCTCTACCTCGGCAAGGCAAAGGTTGTCTCTGGTAATGTCTTTAAAAAAAGGTCATGTTGTCAAGTCAACAGTTGCAGGTGTGTCCTGGCCAGGAGGTGACCGACTATCGTTTCTTCATACGGTCGATAATACGACATTCCGATCTGATAACAAAAGAGGCATCGTTCGAGTATCTGCAGAACGAGGGGGAACGCGTGCTGTTGGAGGCGATGGACGAGCTCGAGGTTGCGTTTTCGCATCCGCATTCGAAACGCACAGATTGCAATCATATATTTTTGAATTTTATTCCCACGGTTATTATGGATCCAGCGAAGGTGAGTTTGACATTACTTAATTTGTTCGAAAATCGATGACTTAGAGTTTGCCAAATATAACAAGTAAATCTTAACTTGGGTTCAATAAATTATTATCCATATTTCAAAATCTATTTTATTACAATAGTAAATTGGAGACTGGTTGGCAAATAATACAATTAATGTGTACATATTTCAACAAATAAGTTGTCATCGCTAGAATTATAATAATAACTAACAATTTCCAGATTGAAGAGGCGGTGACTAGTATGGTGATGAGGTATGGACCCCGTCTATGGAAGCTACGCGTTCTACAAGCCGAACTTAAGATGACAATAAGGGCATCGCCGAATTCCCAAACGACTGTCGTCAGATTATGCATAGCCAATGATAGTGGCTATTACCTCGACATAAACATGTACACCGAAGTAGTTGATCCTGACACCGGCATCGTAAGATAATCTTTTATTTGACTCATGCCCAGTTGCTTAGACAACTTTGTGAATTCTATATAACTCTGTTAATATTTAATTTTAGTTATTTAAATTTTGCATTTCATAGATTCGATTCCAAGCGTACGGACAGAGGCAAGGCCCGATGCACGGCTTGCCCATCTCGACGCCCTACCTAGCCAAAGATTACCTCCAACAGAAACGGTTCCAAGCGCAGTCGTCTGGGACGACGTACGTCTACGACTACCCGGACATGTTCAGGCAAATGGTCGATCAAATGTGGAAGCGTCACAGCCAAGAACGTCTATCAGGTTAGCGAAAACGTGCCCGATGCGAATAAACAAATCACCGCAAGTCATCTTTCTTGCAGAAGTAATCCAGATGCCGGAGAAATTCATGGATTTCGTCGAGTTGGTCCTCGACCCGGAAACGGAATCTCGACTCGTCGAGCAGAAACGTGTGCCCGGCGAGAACAACGTCGGCATGGTCGCGTGGCGGCTGACTCTTTACACGCCGGAATATCCAGAAGGAAGAGACATCATCGTCATCTCGAACGACATCACTTACTTAATAGGATCGTTTGGTCCGCGCGAAGACAAGGTGTTTGGGTTGGCCAGCGAAATAGCGAGGAAGTTAAAAATCCCTCGGGTAAGTGCTGGTTAATGATTTAACGACGAGATTTAATTCGTTTGTTTTTAATTTGCAGATATACATAGCCGCCAATAGTGGAGCACGTATAGGACTAGCCGAGGAAGTGAAGAGCATATTTAGGATAGCGTGGGAAGATTCAAACGAGCCTGACCACGGTTTCCGTTATTTGTATCTCACGCCGGAAGATTACGCTAAAGTCAGCCCGTTGAATTCGGTTCGTGCGGTGCTTATTGAAGACGAGGGGGAGTCGCGATATAAACTGACGGATATTATCGGCAAAGACGACGGATTGGGCATCGAAAATTTGCGATACGCTGGAATGATAGCCGGAGAGACGTCGGCCGCCTACGACGATATCGTTACCATATCGATGGTCTCGTGCAGGGCTATTGGCATTGGGGCGTATCTTGTTCGGTTGGGACAGCGCGTGATACAAATAGAGAACTCGCATATTATTTTAACCGGGTACAGTGCGCTTAATAAGTTACTTGGACGTGAAGTCTACGCGTCCAATAATCAACTTGGTGGGATACAAATAATGTACAACAACGGTGTTTCGCATAAGACTGAGCAGAGCGACCTGGATGGGATTAGCTCGATGTTGAAGTGGCTGTCGTACATGCCCAAGGAAACCGGCGCCCCGTTACCCATTATAAAGCCAATTGATCCAATCGAGAGGGAGATCGGTTACATGCCAACTAAAGCGCCGTACGATCCTAGGTGGATGTTAGATGGTCGCCCATCACCGAGTAAGTTTTTGAATAAACTAATTATATTTACTTTCTAATCGAGTCGTAAACTGAAGCAAAATTCGAAAGTTTTATAACAATATTTGACATTTGTTGTTAGTAATGTAAAAATGTAAAAGGCTGCAATATTTTGTTAACATCTACTACTATCAAGTACTACTTAATTAATAATTAATTAATTAAGTGTATTTAATATTAATAAAATTGGACTTTATTATAATTAATTGTGATTTTTTCAGACAATTTGAATGAATGGGAGAGCGGTTTCTTCGACAAGGACTCGTGGTCGGAAATCATGCAACCTTGGGCACAAACAGTTGTCACAGGCAGGGCGCGACTGGGCGGAATTCCGGTCGGGGTCATCGCCGTCGAGACCAGAACAGTTGAACTGAATCTCCCCGCCGATCCCGCTAATCTCGATTCAGAAGCAAAAGTGAGTAATTTTTTATATATACATAAAATGGTATTAATTATTAACAATTGCAGACTGTGTCCCAAGCTGGTCAGGTGTGGTTCCCAGACTCGGCGTACAAGACTGCCCAGGTGATCCAGGATTTTTCACGTGAGGACCTTCCGCTAATCATCTTCGCAAACTGGAGGGGATTTAGTGGCGGCATGAAAGGTTTGTATCTAAGTCTAACTACTTTTTAATCAATTCTTTTTCTTTGTTTTTTCACTGCTTCATCCAGCCATTACAATAGTAGGGGACTAATTAATATTTATCTGTGTCTTCCTTACTATATTTTTATTATTTCTGTATTTTAATATTTTTATGTATATTTTAATTCTAGATATGTACGAGCAAATAATGAAGTTTGGTGCGTACATCGTCGACGGGTTGAGAAAATACAGGAAACCGATTTTGATTTACATCCCGCCCAATGGAGAGTTACGAGGAGGCGCGTGGGCCGTGGTCGATCCCACAATTAACTCGCGCTACATGGAAATGTACGCCGATCCAGAATCCAGGTTTGTTTGACTAACAATAAAATATTACGACGCGATTTAATTACCCTAATTATTACAACATATAATTTAAAGGGGTGGTGTTTTGGAGCCGGAAGGCACCGTCGAGATAAAGTTCCGCAAAAAAGACCTGTTGAAAGCGATGCATCGCATCGATCCGGTGATCGTGGGACTGAAGGAGAAGATCGCGACGATCGAGCACAACCAACCTCAGCACCAATTCGAGCGCAAAAATAGCTTATCGCAGCAGCAGCAACAGCCGGAACGAAAGAAACATCCGGACGTTTTGGATTTAGAGAAGGAAATAGTGGCACGGGAGGAATACCTCTTGCCTATGTACCATCAAGTGGCGGTCCATTTTGCCGATTTGCACGACACGCCCGAAAGAATGCACGAGAAGGGGGCAATTATTGTGAGTCGCCGCCGCTAGATACACATGTTATTTATTCGTTTTTTATAGGACGTTGTGCCGTGGAGAAACTCGAGGTCCATCTTGTACTGGAGGTTACGGCGATTACTGCTCCAAGACAGGGTGATTTGTGCGCTGATGGAAGCGCAACCGAATTTGGTCGTCGGTCAAGCTGACGCCATGCTCAGGCGGTGGTTTATCGAGAATAAGGGCACATCAGAGGTAAAATTTAACGTACGATGCGTTTTTCGTTATAAAATTCTTGTTTTTGTAGAGCTATCGTTGGGAGAACAACGAAACCGTTGTCCAATGGCTCGAGGATCAATCGAAAGAAGATTCTATCGTCGCGTACAATTTGCATTGCGTCAAAAAGGACGCCGTCATTAATCAAATTAAAGATTCCCTCGAGGTAAGTGTTTTTTTTATATTGACTGTTACTTGAAAATCCGACGAGGTAAATTGGTCTGAAATAATAAAATGGTTATTCTTCGATTGTATATCACCGTTGGGTTAATATGCACGATGGAGATGTGGACAAAAATGAAAGAATTTAGTAAACGAATCCTATTAATTTGTGTAGGATTGTCCAGATGTCGCCCTGGACGCAGTGGTCGAAATCATTGGCAGGCTCAACGACAATCAAAAAGCGGAAGTCATACGGACGCTGTCACAGTTAAGCAGCAGTCAGTCGGAAACAAACGAAAACAGTTAATACACAGCCTTTTGTCTTTTATTTTTCCCCTAAATCGAATTTAATCTCACCGAACTTCTTCACCTAATTTAAGTTAAATGCGACGCGTACAACGTGCCCGTCGTTTATTTATCGCGTCACTGTGATGGAGACTTTCTTTATTGCGAATAAGTTCGAAAGCCCGCATCGAGCAAACTCTCAATGAGTGCGCAATTGCCGCACGAAACTGTGTTAAGTTGTTGATAATTTTATTTATTGTAAGTTGGCTAATAAAATGACTTTATAAAGGCTATTTTTAACCGCTTCGCTCGCGTTGTCCTGACTGGTCTGGCTCCATTTAAAATGTTCCATGTCATTTTCCTGATCAAACACTCCTGTAGATTTTTCCTTTGAACGTAATTTTTTATCGTAAATGCGGCGTTGGTGACTTTGAAATAAATAAAAAATATTCATAGCTACATCGATTGGATTGGATAGGGTCCTAGGGTCCTAGTAGAGAATAGGATCTGACATAAATATTTGCATATATGACATTGCAGAAATTTTTAGAGATTATTAAAAACAATAATAAATATCATTTTATGAATTTATGTTGGTTGTCTTTTAAAGAAGATGCTTATTATTATTAATGTTATTTTCGCTTGTGTAATAAAAAAAAACACATTGATGGTTAAAGCAGGAATAGAGGTATAAATGAGCCTTTGTGATAAAAAGCACTTTGGCTGTAAACTTATGCATTATTTTTTTTTTTCTTTAACAATATCAAATAATGTGAAGTGCACATATGTAATAAAAGTGCAATATAAAACGAAATTAATTTAAGTAATGATTTATGTGGTGTATATAACGTATTTATGATCATATGTCCTTAATCTAGCAAGCTTCATTATTTACATTAATTACATATCCTACAAGTATTCCGATATAAATATTTTCTTAAGATCAGGTACACTTCCGCCGCTGGCGGCAGCGCGCCGGCTGCCGTCGCAGGTCACTCTTTGGAGTTCGCTTTGGTTGGATCCTTTCGACTCGTCCAAGTCGACGTACGAGTAAGACCTCTGCATGCTGTTGCCGTAAAACTCGTTGTCGTTGACGTACGCCTTGAAGCTCTCGAGCGACCGCTTCGAATTTGACCGTTTGATCCTGAAGTTGTGGTTGAGGTCGATCGTCGTCTTCAGAGCCGTGTTTTCGGCGGCGACCGGTAGTTTACCGGCACCGTCCGTCGACAAATGGGGCTTGAAAGTCTGGAGGATTTTGGGCGGAGCGTATTCGAGAACGTCGTCTGTCGAACGATACCGCAAATAATCGAACGTCTCGTGCCGGTGGGCGGTCACGAAGTCGATGTTGTTGTTGTCGTCTTCGACGTCGTCGTTCATCTGGTAAAAGTCGAAGTCGCCGTTTGCTTCGGTTGTGATCGAATACGAACTCTGGCTGCTCAACGAATCGAAGGTTTTGTTGGGGTTCTCGTCGGGGTTCATGCTGTCGGTGAAGTAATCTTCTTCAGAGTCCGTGCCGGGCTTCGCAGCCCCATCGAAGCTGTCCAGTTCGTACAAACTAACTTCGCTGTTTGAACGCAAGTTATCCTCGTTGCTTGTTCCGACGTTTTGAGCGATGGGTTTATTGACGGCTGGTTTCGCGGCGTCGTCGTTGACATTGATGGGATCAATGGACGTAGCACGATGAATTTGAAATTGGTTTTGGGTGTTCGTTTGGCACGTCGAGCACGAGAAATCGACTTTCGGAGTTTTCATGTCGTTGTGTTGTTCTTGTTGCTTTAGGTAGGTGGCGTGCGCGTCCAGGTTGATCAGATTGCTCTCTGATTGTTTAACTCCTAGAAAATTTTACAAATATAAAATATAAATGAATTTGTGAAACACACCTCTATCCTTATGTCTCCTGTAATTATGTATGACCGGTAGCCGTCCATCGATACTCGTGTACAACGAACCGTTCGTTATTGGAAATTTCGGTTCAGTCGAAGGCTGGTAGGTAACTCTTTGTCGCTGGGGAACCGTCGGTAACACCTCCACCGCAGGCGCTTGGCTGCAAAACGGCCTAAATTTTCCATCCAGTCCAACTGCAATAAAAACATTAACTTCGTGGTTAAACGGTCGATGTACGTACCTTGAGGAAGTTTGTCGTTTTGTCTACGCCTTTCACTGCAGTGGTAAACAGTGGACACCCAGTGGCAAAATCTCGTGTCAACCAGACCTAAACTCAACGGCACTAAGATATCTTGAAGTAGACCTAGACACAAAGCTGCGCTGGCTACGCTCCAAGGCGACAGTAAACGTGGAAAAAGGCATAGAATCTGAAATTTAAATCAATTAAATTAAATAATTTTATAATTTGATTTAACAACATACATTTTAAGCAATAAATTTTATTTAAAGTTTCCAAAAATTCTAAAATATCAGAATTCATTAGAGAAAATAAAATAAAAATAAAATTGCCGAGAAATTATCTAAATCTAAATTTTTAACGCTAATTTGTTTAAAGTTCGCTTAAAAATAATTGGAATGCACGAGCAAAATAATTTAATAAATACATTGTTTATGGGAAAATTACTTTCCCATAAACAATTCGACTAACTCAACTTGTTATGAATCGATTAGACTATTGCACAATTAATTGTCAAACTGTTAACTGCGAAACTGTCAGACAAAGGAAAAGTCGAATAGTAAAACTGGCAATAAAGTGCCAAAGTCAGCGGTGAAACTGTCAATTAGTTGTCAAAGTCAGAACTAATTGGCAAATTGACATTGAAAATATTAATCAATTAGTCGGGAAATTAACAATTAGCTGTCAACCTCTATCAGATAAAGGAAAAATCGTATTAAAATGCAAATCTAGTAGTAAAACGTCAAAGTGGCGGGTTATTTGACTACGAATCTCTAAACTGTCGTCGTCGATCAAACTGGCAATAAAGTGCCAAAGTCAGTGGTGAAACTGTCAATTAGTTGTCAAAGTTGTGAATTAATTGACACTGAAACATTAATCAATTAGAAGGAAAGTATCAATTAGTTGTCAAACTGACTACATTACACTACAGTACCAGATACATAAAAAGTTTTATTTAACCCCAATTTAGTAGTAAAACGTCAAAGGTTATTTGATCACAAATCTAAACTGTCAGATGATAATCAAACTGAAATGCCGAACTGGCTGGTAAAACTGTCAACTAATTGTCGAAGTCAGAATTAATTGTCAAATCGCCATTTTGAAACATTAACCAGATAGTCATGAAAGTAACAGTCACTTGCAAAACTAAACCGTTAACTGTGAAACTGATAAATATGCATTTACATATTATTAGGCAAAAAAATCAAACAGTTCGTCTGTAATAAAAATTTATAAAATATATGAAAAATTAAAATCGTAAAACAATCTCATGAAGATGCCCATTTCGTTATCAGGCAATACTTGAGAGTCATTGAAAACTAGAGGAATAATAGTCTAGAACACTTCGTTATGATAATAATTTTTTATGGTAATATTTTTTTATATAACGCGAAGTAGAAGTCAAAAAGTACAAAAAATTTCGGAAATAGAGTTGAGTTGGGCTGGGTCGAGTCGGGTTGGGTTGGGTTGGGTACAGAGATGACTGATACAGTGAAAAATAAATTTACTAGTTTAATTTTTTTCAACTACTTCGGTCATTTAGTTTATTGTTGTTTAATTTTTATTTCCAATTACTTTGACTCATTTCATTTAAACCTACGCAATGATAACTATTTATAGTTAATCGCGGTAATTCGGTCCAGGCCCACGGCCCAGATGTGTTTACTGACATTTAAGACGGGGATCGCGAAAGGTCACGGGTCGGCGAGTCCGGACGACTCGCCTGGTATTTCACGATCAGCGTTGCAACATCCGGCCGGCAGAGTGCATCAGGGATCAGCATTTCCATTAAAAGTCGCTTGTTCGTGACGTGCGCGAGCGCTGTGTTCGCAGTGATCCCATATTCGAAACGCCGCTGGCGCCTTCCCCTCAAGTCGCTGGCCAAAAGTGGTAAAAGTGGGGACGGCAGTCGGGCTGCGCCGAAACAGTTCGGCGGAGTTCGCCTCGCGAAACGAGAAACTTGATTGATCTACGTGTGTAGTCGACGATAGTATAGTCGCTTTCGGCCCAGCTCGACTGTCGTCCCCACTTTTTTGAGGGGAAGTGCTGGCGGCGGTTCGAATATGGGATCACTGCTGTGTTGCACGTGAATTCGCGTATCGCGCTCAGCTGGTTGCCGGTCGCGCATTCTTCGCGACCGTAACGTCGCAACCGAAAATAATTTGTAATTGCCGTCGCGCGACCTTGAGATTCTTTAATTTCATACGTGGGATGTTTAATTACCGACGCATCGTTGCGACGTTCGTTTGATGAATTTACGAGTTGTTTTGCGGCGCGGCTTTGGAAACGAGGTCGAATAAAAGTAATGAAATAAAAACAAAACGAAAAACAACCAAGAAATGTTACTCGAATTTATGACAACGAGTTAGTCGTTTTGGTTAACGTTGACGTGAATTTAATAAATAGTCTCTCCATCAAAATCAGTTTTATGTTGTAATTTTTTTATGCTATTATTATTTCTATGATTTATAAAAATTACCAATTGTTCGTTTTGCATTTTACATTGAAACGCCGTATATCTAAATTTTAAATACGACGACGTTTGGTGATCGAGATTTTATTACTTTGTATTTCTGAACACTTACGATTATTGGTACGTGGCTGAAGAGGTAACAGACGGTCAAAATCGGCAAGACGCTCTCGAATCCGACCCCGTCGTCCCCCTCGTACTCCCTCTCTTCGCAATTCCTGGCGTTAATGCACGGCCTTCTGCTGTTTGTCGAACTGACAGTCGTCGAAATGTTAGACGTGTCGCTGTTCCAAGGGGTTTCGCGATTGTTCGTGAAGCGTCGCGCCGCCGGAACGCCCTCCATCTTCCTGTCGACGTCGTAGTAACTCTTGGAGTCGTCGTTTTTCGTCAGACTGAGCTCGCTGAGGTCGCTGTTCGACTTCTTCGAATAGTCGAAGCCGACCGCGCCGCGCGTCAGGCAGTAATGGTAACAGGCGAAAACGCAGCACACCGACGAAACGCACACCAGAAAGATGTGCAGCGTCGTCACGAAAACGTTGTACTTGACGTCCATCTCGTACGGCATGAACTTGCACAAATTGACCGGGAAGTAGGCGTAATCCGCGGCGAAGTCGGCGCCCGTTTGTTTCGCCAGGATGGCGGCGACTCCGACGCACGCGCACAGCACAGTGAGGCAGAACAGATGGTACACGACGTGCGCGGCGGTCAGGTAGTTCTTCACCTGCTCGCCCTTGCGGTGCAACTTAACCGAGAATAGCACTATGACCGCCAGGGTGGCCAAGGTGCTCGCCTGAAACGTGTGCAGCGAATTGAACGTCCACACGAACACGGAACAGTAATCGAAGTCTATGGCGTCCTGGTCGAGCATTTGCAGGATGGTGTAAGTGACGACGGAAAAGTTGCGTAGGACGCTTTGGATCAGGATGGCGACGGTGGCGACATCGTAGCACCGCCATCTCTTTCTGTTGCGGTGGAATATGACGACGGTCCATATTAAGACTATCGTTACCATGGGGACGGTCACCACGGTCATCAGCTGAAGGCGAGTGTAGTGAAGCATTTCTTATTGCAGCTGATCTGAAATTAAAAATCACTCATAATAAACTTCATAATTTTTTTTTAAATCAAGTTTATTTCATAACTTAGGTTATTTGTGCACTAAGGTTAGAATAAGGGACGATTGTCCAAGAATCTAAACGGTTTAATTAAACTCAAAACGAACTGATTCGACAACCTTGTCTACTGCAATTGGGTGGACTGACGTTAGATTAGGTTGTGTGATGTTTGATTGGTGGATTATTTCAATTATCTCCTTTAGTTTCGTTCTTTTATTTCTCGTCGTTTATGTTTCCATCGCAATCTTGACGGAATGCGTTACCAGTACTCGATTCCCCCGCCGTGAAACAGCGCGCAATCTGGATGGCGCCCCGCCCCCGCCCCCGACTCTGTACTACGTTGCAACACCGAGCGGCCGTCTACCGTATCGCAAACAAAAAACGGAGCGCGTAGGTAGGTTAGGCGAAAAAATTCCAAGGCCGATCCGCGCGCCGTCGGCGCCGTTCCGCAAGCGGCGGCCGAAACAATGGCCTGCAGGATGTGTACGCGGCCTCGCATTGAACGCGCGTTCGGCGCGACCCAACCTAGTTATACGCGATACGGAGACGTGGGCAACAGTTCCGAGATTGATTGTCCCGAAGACGAAGCGATCGGGCGCGAGATTTGCGAGGCGCGGCTGCTTTCGATTTCGCGGTAATTTATTGCAACGGGATTGCAATTGTGTGCGTTTCGTTGAAATGTCAAGCGGGGGGGTGCGCACGTTGCGTCGGACGCCTGCACGTTTGTCCGTTTCGGGTGGGGGGGGGGGGCTGATTTGGTACTTTAATTTAGAAAAAAGATTGAAAATCGAAAGAAAATTAAAAAAAAAGAATCGCCAATCAACAATCGTTTCCTCGTTCGACTTTCATTTGTTTTTGTTCAATAGTTTTTCGATCGTTTCACTTTCATTCTTTTTTTTATAAATTCTATTTTACTATTCTTTTCTTTCTTTTGTCGCTTAGACTTTTTAGTTTTATTTCTTTTCCTTGGTGTTCCGAATTATTGTATTGTCAACACAACCAAAAAATTGAATTAAAGGAAATATAAACAACAAAAAATATACTAAGCAGATTGAAGAAGAAACAAAAAAAATTCAATAAATGCCAAACGTAACGACGACCAAACCGGAAACAATTACACTAACTAAGGGAACAAAAGTAACAAAAAATTCCAACAAACAAAATAAGATACAAATGGAAATTTAAATAAAAATCTTCGAATCGGAAATAATTTAAACGGGGAAAATAGTGAAACGAGTGAAAACGTAATCCTAACGAGAATAAAATATTATTAAATAATAGCGTCTGATTTCTTTTAGCCGCAAAAGTCCCATATGGTGTCCGTTTAAAATAAGAAAGTCGATACGTTTTGCTCGAAAATTGGATACGTCATGCATAATCTAGTTGCCGGTTTCGATTTACGGCAATGGCACTGTGCTAAAAAAATCCATCTTTTATTTCAAATAAAATAGTGCGTGTTTTTTTTTTTTTTTATTGTAAAGAAAAGGATCTGGCTCAAGGGTATTATTTTTGATGAGTTAGCTGTTTCTGATTTTTTTTTTCATAATAACGAGCGTTGAAGGTTTATTTTATGATTTTTGTTGTTTTTTCGCAATTAAGTGTTTCTTATTATTGCACTACACGTTATTGCGTACTAATACATTTTCTATTTAAAATTAGCTATTTCTTTTTTTATTGTCCACAGCATTCATTAATCGACAAAGAACATTTAACTCCAAAAATTACAAAAAAAATGAATTCTTTGAAAAAATTTTCATTTTACATAATTTTTGGTAATTTTTCAACAGGCTTGCGTTTTAACAATTTTGATATTATTGACATTTGACCTTTTGACACTTCTTCAATCTAAAGAGTATTTTTCAACTTTGACATTTATTATATTTGAGATATTTTTGGCATTTTTTTGTTGTTAAATGACGTTTCGGTTACTTAGTAACACTTTTAATCTTTTGACATTATAATATTTTTAATGTTGTCAGTTTGCATGACTTTGACAATATTTGCAATTTTGACATTTGTTAACCTTTTTTGACAATTGGATATTTTTATATAATTTTGATCGTTGACGAAAAAATACAAAATCGAATCGATGGGCGATGGTTGCATTTGGTTGCGTTAGCTTCCATTGCCAATGAAATTACAAAAACAAATAAAAAATATATAAAAACCCAATTTTGACAATTTTTTAATGCGTTTTTTGTAAAATTGTTAACGTTGACATTTGATAAGAATCTACATTTTAATTTTGTCACAATTTCAACAATTTTACATTTTAGACGTTAAGTTTTTCGCAATTTTGACAATCTGTACATTTCTCAATATTTTCACAATTTAAAAGTTTTACCCTTTTAACAGGTTTAATTTTTGACAATTTCTACCTTTCACATTTTGACATCTGTCACAATTTTAAAATACTTTTGACAGTTATAGTTCGACAATGCTAACAATCAAATACAAATACTTTCTTAACAACTTCACTTTCGACACAATTTTTTTCAGTTGGCAATTAATTTTGACTACTGTAACAATTTTCACAGCTTGTGCAACCTGCTGATATTTTCAACAACCTTTAGGTTAAACCTCAAAACGGACGGTTAACCATTAAATTAACTGTCAATCTTTAAATTGACAGATAGTCGCCAACGTGATAGTCGTAAACTATCACTAAATCGTGGAAGGTGGAGACTGATTATAGAAACTTGCAAACGGATAAAACCCAACCCAACCCAACCCGAACCAACCCAACCCGACTCGACCCAACCCGACCCAATCCAACTCAATCAGTGGATGAAGTTCCAGTGAGTTGATGAACCGTTGATCAAGTTAACAAAAAAAACTTCAAGTTAACTATCAATTTACTGTTAATCTTCATACTGACAGATAGTCGTCAAAGCGATAGTCATAAAACTACCAGCAAGTTAGAGATAATAGTCATTGGTAGGTAATTAAATCCCAAATTGAAATTTAAACGTCAAACTGTCTATTAACTGACAGGTAAACTGTCATTTAATCGTCAAATGTCTAACTGACAGTTAAACGACAAACTGAAAATTACTCGTCAAATGTCAAATTGACAGTTAAAGGCAAACGTCTAATTGACAGTTAAACGTCAAAAGTCTAACTGACAGTTAAAAGTCAAAATGACAGTTATCAACAACTGAGAATTAAAGGATGAAGTGACAATTACTTTGGTTATTACGAAAAATCCAAACTGACGTCGAGAGATTCATCCGATCTCAACCCGATCCGTAGCAGGAAAATAAAAATAAAATAAACAAATATACGTTAAATGTTTTAAATGTCATTGATAAATGGCTTCAAATATAGAAAATGATGTTTGAAATTTATTTTCGGTTTCACTGTCAGAAATTAGGTTTGGTTGGGTTGGGTTAAATTGAATTGGGTTGGATTAAGTTGGGTTGAGTTGGGTTGGGTTAAATTGAATTGGGTTGGATTAAGTTGGGTTCGGTTGGGTTGGGTTGGGTTGGATTAATTTGGGTTGAGTTGGGTTCGGTTGGGTTGGGTTAAATTCAATTGGGTTGGGTTAAATTCAATTGGGTTGGATTAAGTTGGGTTCGGTTGGGTTGGGTTGGGTTGGGTTGGGTTGGATTTCATTCATCAATTGCCAACTGATGTTCTAGCAGTTGTGAGATTTTCCCATTTTTTATTTAAAGCAATTTTGCATTTTGCTATACTTGTAGTTAAAGTTTTTGCTGACAGTTTTGATGCATTGACAATCATGAGATTTAATTTTCTTCGACTTTTGACAATTTTAACAATTTGTTATTTTGGCGATTAGATTATTTTGAAAGAAATTATCGCTTTTTGCCGATTTTTGTCGAACGACGTTTAACCAGCTTTTGAACATTTGCGCCATTTTAACTTTTTCATTTGTTTTGGCCATATTTCTTAATATTTTTAAACAATTTTAACGTTTCCCATTTTCGATATTTTTTTATAATTTTGATGTTTTTCCATTTTAGACAATTTCTTCACAATTGGCATTTTGTAAGGCATTACAATGTTGACGTTTTTTGAAAACAATTACTTTTTTGGCTATTAATACAATTTTGGCGCATTTTTAGTTTAGTTTGCCTACTTGGTAATTTAAATATTTTATCATTTGCGTTCAAGATCGGTCGGAAATTTTTGTTTCATCAGATTTGTGGTATTTTTTGATTTCATTTTACGTGCGGGGGTGAAACGCCCCTGCTCGAGGTTAATGGCTGACGTGTTATTTCTAAGAATTCCAATTTCTTAAACACGTATGCGTTATAAGTAAAAAGTACCAGCAAAAATTTCCGAAACATAAAATCCACAACCTTGAGTATCAACAATTTCTTGCGAATGTATAGGACCACTTAGATCAACGCACTTTTAATGGTGAGCAGTCACGTACACTTTTTGTACTAAACCAGCATTTTTTTTGTCGTCGCAACCGGTTATGTTTTCAATTCACGCGTCCTGTTTGAAGTAACTTCGATTTTTCAAACGTGACACGTTAGTAACGACACATGCGTCACGCGTCGATACAAACAAACTCGAAAACGAGAACTACGATTAAATGTCGATTCCGATTTAACTTTCTCGCGATTCGCCAGAACCGCGTTGGGCAACAAGTTACATCAAATTCATAATTACAATTAATTAATCCAATTAGCAATTAATCAAAATTTTCGTCACGTTCAACGCGCACATTGTCCGGGCGAATTTCCTACATCTTTCACTTCGCGACGAGGAAACGCGCGCCAAATAACTCGCACAATGTATTCGTGAAAGTAGTCGGCCGGAATATCGGGGCCGTTTGACCGCGGAAAGGAAAAATATCGCCGTCAATTTCCGTTTTCGTGACACTTACTCAAATCGGTCCTGACGGGGTCATCGGTGTCTGGGCCGGCCGTTTCGTACGAAAGGGGGACGCACGGCTATTTCATAACGACGACACTTTCTGGCACGACTGCGCCGAACGGACGCACGCACGCACTTCCAACGACGCACCTGGCACGCATTTTCGAAACGTCGAGGAGTTAACGTGGGCCCGGACGCGATCCGACGCGCGAGTGCATTGTTTTTCGGCTTTGTTCGCGCGACCGAGTGTCCGTAATCCGCCAGCGGATGAAGCCGTACGAATTGTGAGCGGATGTAGGTCAGTTGGTTTGGTTTCAATACGCCGCCGTTGCGAGCGGAGTTACAATTGTGCGGCAGAGTACGGAAACCGAGCGGGAGAGAGCGACACCAAGCCGCCGCGCGATTCGTCATCGCAACTTCATAACGTCGGAAATTATAACTTGACCGATCAAATTACCGTGCGTTGTGAAATTTCTCTTCGTGTTCGATGCGAATAAATAAACATTTTTAATGCTAATTTAGGTTAGAAACTATTCGACGTGTCTTAGTAACTTTTATGCTGGATTGCCCAACAACGATATGTAATTTGTTTCGTCTGAACGAACCATAAATAGTCGTAACATACCGGGTGCCCCGTGCACGCTACCATCGATCCTCTTTGATTTGTACCTGTACCTTTTTGGTAGCCATAGAAAGGCGACCACATCATTCGCAACTTTTTACGACATAATAATAATAATAATAATAATAATAATTCTTTATTGGTGCTTTTGATACTAGATCATTACACAAGTCACAAAAAAAAATAAAAATAACACATATAATCCAAGTAATTACAATAAAAAGTTAAATACAATAAAAAGCAGTACAATGTCAGAAATTACCAAAATAGAAAATCCCATTGCATAGACTAAACATCATTTACAACATCACACGTCAAAAATTCACTAATCGAATAAAAAGCATTTTCAAGGAGGAATTTTTTTGTCCAATTGTATAAGCTGTTGCCACGAAATTGTCTTATGTTATACGGCAACTTATTATAAAGTTTTATGGCGTCATAGTTTGCACTGCCTTGCGATTTTTTCACACGATGGTGCGGAATCCTTAGGTCATGTCGGTGTCTTGTATTGTAGTCGTGTGTATGTCCATTAGTTTCAAAACAGATCAAATTGTCACTTGCATACTTTATACACGTAAGTATATATATACATGGAACCGTCATAATGTTTGTGTTTCTAAAAAGTTCTCTGCAGCTTGTTCTTGCACTCACACCACACAACACTCTTACAGCTTTTTTCTGCTGCACAAATATTCTTGTTGCTTCTGGCGATGCTCCCCACATTATTATCCCATATGAAATGATACTGTGACAGCAGCTGAAGTATGCCATTCTTGCAATTTCATATGTTGCAATGTTCATCAACCTTCTGATAATGTAAATACTTCTGGCAATTTTAGGACTTATTTTGTCACAATGTTATTGCCAGTTGAGATTGCTTGTCATGAAAACTCCTAGGAACTTTATGGTTGCTTGCTCCTGATTTCTATTTTTGGTTTTAAAAACCATTCGTTGTGTTTTTTCCATATTTAACATAAGCTTATTACTGCTAAACCATTGCCGTGATTCTCCCAGAGTATTATTAGTTTTTTGCAGCAACGTCTCTTGATCTATAGCTCTGTTGATGAAAGATGTATCGTCGACGAACATGCATGTCTTACATTTAGTATTACCAGGCATGTCATTAACGTAAATTAAAAACAGTATTGGCCCAAGAACTGATCCTTGCGGTACACCATGAAACATTTCTTTTTCGGCAGAAAATTCTCCCTTCCAACCGACTTTCTGATATCTGTTGGTGAAATAGGATTTAATTAGAGTATGTGATTCACCTCTAATTCCATAGTGGTATAGTTTTTGCAGTAGTATCTCATGGTTGACTGTATCGAAGGATTTACTCAGGTCACAGAAACTCACTTCTGTTAGTTCGCCCTCGTCGTAGGCTTCCATTATTTCATTTACGACATCAATCATGGCAGTCATTGTCGATTTTGTATTCATATAGCCATGTTGACTGGTATTTATCAGTTTCTTCTTTTCGAAATAGGTCGTTAGTCTTGTCTTGATTGCTGATTCAATCACTTTAGATAAGGCAGGAAGTATGGCCACTGGTCGATAATTTTCACATTTGTTTGTATCTCCCTTTTTGTATATTGGAACAATTCGTGCCTTTTTCATTATATCTGGAAACACGCCCTCTTGAAAGCACTTATTGATTAGTTTCACCAGAGTGTCAATAATAATTTCTAAAATTGCTTTCAGTAGTTTTGTTGTCAATCCGTATATATCTACCGCTGATTTATTTTTAATATTTTTTACGATACTGGATACCTCTTCTCTCGTGACTGGCAGAAGAAAAAATGAGTCACAATTGTCTACGTCTATTCTTTGGTAATAAGTCTTGGGTGTAGTGTTAACTTGTTGAATACTTTTTAGTGCTTCTTCTCCTACGCTCGAGAAAAAGTTATTTAACTCCTCGGGGGTAATGTTGTCATCGTTTTCTTCTTTCATATCTTTTCTGGTTTCTCTCTTTATCACATTCCACATGGCTTTCTGTTTGTTGTTCGCATTTTCAATATAATTTGCATTCTCTATCTTTTTCAATTCTTGTATTCTCTTTCTCTATGCATGTTTTAAGTTTTTATATAATTCTATGTGTTCTACTTCTTTAGATACACATGATATTGTTTTAATTGCATCTAGAGTTTTTTTCATATGACAGAGTTCTTCATTCTTTATGCTATTAGTTGATTGGTGACACTGGGATTTAGTCTTTCTTTCTTGTGTTGGAAAGGATGACTGTAAGCAATCAGTAATTACAATGTTTAACATTTCGAAACCATTTGCGTTCCTCTCGAACAACGAATCCCACTTAATTGATTTTAACTTTGTTTTAAATGTATTTATGTTTGTTTCATTCATATTTCTCCGCTTTGTTTCCTTGTACTCTTTTACTTTATAACGTCGTACATGACACGTTTTAAATAAAACGTTGAAAATTGAATGTGGTCGATGAATTAAAACTCAATCAAATAAACTTCAATGGGACTAAAATATTATGATCGTCATTGAAACAAACAAAACGATACGAAGTCAACAACAACGATTAAAATTCCGGCGAGCAAACACGTCGTGGGCGCAAATGAGCGTGACGTAAAAAAAACAGTTGATATTAACAAATCCTGAGAAGCGATAAAAAATAATCTTTATTGATTTCTACTGTTTTTGAGCGACGGGCGTGATGGATTTAGACTAACTACATTTAATTAAAAATCGATCAATGTCATCACTGATCACTTAAATCAAAGAAGCAATTATTCGGAGAAAAAATTAATTGGCAACTGATTCATCGCAACGACCGTTAAAGCAGCCACCCACGTCAAAGCTGCCGTCGTCGCGAAAATCGAATTTCCCGCAGATGGGTCGTCATATCTCCCGAAATCCCTGCCGTAGATCCCGAACGTCATCAGACGCGTCTGGGGCGCCTTCAACGTCAGTTTCCTTTCGACGGCTGTGTCATCTGTTGACGTGGTGCCCGACCAGGTGTAGTCGCCCACGTCCATCGGTTTCACGTCGCTGAGCAACGTGTTGGGCATTTGGGTGGTGTTGGTCGATATGTTGAACGTGCCGGAAATTACGACCTCGTCGAAGACGTACGGCCACGTTATTTCGGAGTAGTGCTGGTGACGTCTACCGCACGATTCCAGCGTCGAATTCTGACAGGAGATCAAGGCGCAAACGTCGATGCCGCCGACGTAAACGCCGCTGAAGGATCTGATTCCGGAAAACGCCACCAAGCGATATCGGTAGTGGTAGGATTCGGGTTGCGAGGCGACGGAGGTCTTGACGTGGAAATCGCAGCAAAACTCTTCGTGGCAAAGATTCTCGTCGATGGTTCCGGCCGAAAGGTCCAACAACAAGGACGCGTAACCTGAAATGAAAATTTTTTAAATTTTTTACAATTTGCGATAATTACGTTGCATATTTAAAATAATTCTTGGCAGGTCGAACTGTCCGCTCTATTACGCCCTTTTTCATAAAATGTTGAAACTGAAGTTTAATGAACCAGTTTTTTGAGCTTATTATTAAAATTACTGACGAAAACTCACTTAACAAGTCATCCACGCTTAGACTGAAATCGTCCATCGCTGTACCAATTGCGTCGATTTCTTCAGTGGATCTACTTCCGGGCGCGATGATCACTCCTTCGCCCCAGTTCCTTTTCACCTCTTTGACAAACACCCTACTTCCATGTTCGCTAACCACACCCATGTCCAGTGCGCCTTCGATGCCTAAAATCGACTATCACTTTTAAGATCACAACTCGCATTTTATTTACCTTGAAAGATCCCGGTGCCTCCGCTGCCTTGTCTCGGGTTGTTGGCGCCGGCGCCCAGAAGAACGACGTCGTGTTCCACGGCCCACATGTGCTGCGTTTGCAGCGCTGTCAGGAAAGGCAACTCGCCGAACCACATCGACGGGAAAATCATGTGTCTGACGCCCTTCCTGACGAGTCCCAACGTCGGCAGCTCGAACAGGATGTCGAAGCCCGTGAACATCCCGAAGGTCACGTCGAAGTCGGTTTCGAAGGTGACCTGCTCGGGATTCTTGGTCACGTTCATGGGGTGTTCGCCGAAAAGGTGGTATTTCCTGTACCTGGGGGGGATGAAACGAAAGTTTAGATTTCAAAATCTCACTTAAGAAAACAATCATAAGTTCCTGTTAAAGTAGATGTAGATGGGGTCGACAATATCCGATCAAAACGGAAACGATTGTCGATTTTGATGTTGGGTTGGGTTGGGTTGGGTTGGGTTGGGTTGGGTTTGGTGGATCGTGTGGATTAATTTGAGTAAATTTGCAAATTTTGACAATTTCGATGCATTTATTTTGGTTCGTGGATGATATTTGGGCAATTGAACGTTTTTAAAATTTTAGACCTTAGATTTTAGACCAAACAAACAAATTAAAAAAATGTGTGTGGAGCTCTGATGAGTTCAATATAGAGCGAAACAACCATCATCACCTTAATACGTTCGCTGAAATTTATTCTCAACAAAGCGGCCTTCACTGGCGATAGCTGCGAAGTAGTTTCAAGTGTGTGCATGTCTTGTTTGTTCGATAAAAACCACTACAATTACGTAGCAGAAGAGACTGTGGGCGTTGACGTCCAAATGGCGCAAATGCTCACACAAACTCTTTGTCACTTTTAAAGTTGACATTTTTGATAATTTAATTGTTTATTACTTTCGATCAGCTATAATTTGAAGCAAAAATAAAATTAAATAAATAATAAAATTAGATTTACTTGGCAATGATCCCCCCGGTTCTGTTGAAGGCGACGTTCGTGTTGTAAAAATTAAAATCGTCAGTCGCACAATCATCACCGTCCTCCGCCTCCTCCGAACAGACAGCCTTCTCGATGATATTTACGACCATATAAGAATTTTTGAGTTTAGCACTGCAAGACAACGTTTTGAAAAAATTAGGAAATACGCCGTCTGTATCATCGCAAGGGTTCTTCTCCAGTGGAACTGCGCTAGACATCACCGCAAGATTATCCCTAGTTTCGAGTGCGCCGATCGTGATCGTTCTCTCGGGAAAAACAATAATGTCGACATTCTGAAAATGATCCAAACAATTAAATTAAAAATTATAAAAAATAAATTAAACCAAACGAAAATAAATCCTCGCATCCTATAATTATCGTCCAAAATAATCATAAACGTGATATTATTTTTTTTACCTCGTTGTCGTTCAACAGATCGACGTACTCGTTTGCGTTTAACTCTGCCCGTTGTTCCGGGGTTAGATTAAGCACCTGGCGCGGGTAATATTCGACGACGAGTGCTCTGTACGTATCGGCCTGAAAATAAATATTGCAATATCGAAAAATATTAAAATTTAATTTACCTGGAGCGACACGCGAACTTGCGAGGAGCAGGCCAACAAGCAAAGTACCAAATTCATCGCGAGCATATTTTTGTGATACGCGCCGCGGACGTGGATTCGATTTTGTGCCGAAAAACCGCGCTACACTTCCTAATGTATCAGACGCCGAAAAGATAAAAAATCTTATCTGCGTGAGTATATCGGTCGCGATGAATAATACATTGTCATAATTCACCAATCTGGGACATCGTGTATGAAAATGATGGCAAAGAGTCGATGAATACAAAAATACATCAAAATCAAAAATTTGCAAAATCAAAAACGTACACAAAATTGTGTAAAAACAATTAAATTTATTGAAATATAAAATATAAATAGTTTTATGCAATGTGTCGTCGGCATAGCATAGTTATTTAATCCTTCAATTGTTAATCCTAAGACGAGACCAGAGATCAAAGAATATCCCAATTTTTGGAGAAATCAGGCAAGGTGATAATCTCGGTCCCTTTTAATATCCTATATTTAATACCCCATATTAAGACTTCTTCTATTATTTTATACTCGAGCATAAACAGAAATGGACTGAGACTACCACCTTGTCCGACTCCTCCGAGGATTGGGATATTCTTTGATGTCTAATCTCGCGACTTCTTGTTGTGTCGTGACTATTTCGACTTTGAATTACCTTTGCAATGTTGTCATTTTCTGTCTGAGTATTGATGATGTCGGTCAGGCGTACTCTATCAATGGCCTTTTTCAAATGACGAAGAACACATACGCAGTTGCATTGCCTTTTCTTTCATTAGCTTAACAATGAAAATTGCATCTGTTGTTGATGTGCTTTTTCTAAACCCCTGTTGTTCTCCTCGACTTTCTATGTGGTTTTCAAATTTTCCTTTAGAATCAACAAATTTCATTGTCATGCATAATAGTGTGATTCCCCTGTAATTGTCTGGGCATGAAGCCTTTTTGAAGATGGGGATCGTAATGCTCTGTTGCTCTGCTTTGTTGAATAGTATCGTCAGGTGTTTAGCCAAATTCTCGTCGGTCATACTTTACAGTTCGTTAGATGTGTTGTCTGGTGCCTTGGCTTTTCTTTTTTTCAGTTTCTTAAGTCTCAGTCTCATTTCCGCCTCATCGATCGTGACGTTAGTTGTGGCTCCGTGCTCTTCCAAACGTACTAATTCCGTAGAGTTGTAAAGCTGTCCCAAGTGTTCGTCGCATGTTTCCGTAGACACTCGTAAAAAGAAATTAAAAATATTCGAAACGTATATCAAAATTTGATAAGCAATAGCACAATAGACTTCCTGAAAGTCAAAAACGTCAACATTGTTGTTGTCTTAAAAGCAAAATACAAAAAAAAATTAAAATCGTTTAGGACGCAATAAATAAAATATAAAAATATTAATATTAAAAATTGTGTAAAGGCAAAAAGTGTCAACTTTGACAAAATTGTTTCAAAATAAAACAAAAAATTTCAAAAACAACAAAATTGTCTCGAACAAAAATTAAAAACTTGCCTCTTGTGCAACATTAGCAAATAATAAATAAAATTGACAACGTTGACAAAATCGTCTAAAACAAGAACGTACGCAAAAAAGAAATTAAAAATTTATTAAAATATAAATTACAAAGACTCTCTGAAAGCAAAAAATGTCCACACTGACACAATTGTCTTAAAAGCAAATTAAAATTGTTTTAAAATCAAAATTACAATTTTAATTTTTTTTTGAAAAATGTTTTCGTGCAATTTTATTTTCCTGCTTAGATAATTTCAACATTTTTCACTTGTTAATATATATTTTTAATTTTTACAAAAAAATATAAAAGCTTTCAATTGCACAGGAAGCAAAAATCGATAAATAAAATTAACAAACGTCACGAAGATTAACAAAATTGTTGTTACAAAACACTTGTACTTATCTCGAGTGTTCGGCAAATCTGTCGTTTAGTATAAAGCTGATCAATATTCGTTAAAATTAAAATAAAACCGAAGAAAAGCAAGTATTTAAACTTTATTCAAAACCAATTGACAATTAATTCATCGCAATGACTGTCAAAGCAGCCACCCACATCAAAGCCGCCATCGTCGCGAAAATCGAATTTCCTGCGGACGGGGCGCGATCTCTCCCGAAATCCCTGCCGTAGATCCCGAACGTCATCAGACGTGCCTGCGGTGCCTTCAACGTCAGTTTCCTTTCGACGGTCTTGCCATCTTTGGACGTGGTGCCCAACCAGGTGTACTCGCCCACGTCCATCGGTTTCACGTCGCTCAGCAACGTGTTGGGCATTTGGGTGGTGTTGGTGGATATTGTGAACGTGCCGGAAATGACCACCTCGTCGAATACGTACGGCCACGTTATTTCGGAGTAGTGCTGGTGACGTCTGCCGCACGATTCCAGTGTCGAATTCTGACAGGAGATCAAGGCGCAAACGTCGATGCCGCCGTTGTAAACGCCGCTGAAGGATCTGGTTCCGGAAAACGCGACCAGGCGGTATTGGTAGTGGTAGGATTCGGGTTGCGAGGCGACGGAGGCCTTGACGTGGAAATCGCAGCAGAAGTCTTCGTGGCAAAGATTTTCGTCGATGGTTCCGGCGGAAAGGTCCAGCAATAAGGACTCGTAACCTGAAATTAAGAATTTTTAATTTTAAGTTCTTTAAAAATTATAATTAAGTTTTTTCAAATGTTAATTTTTTTTCAATTTTTTTCCAATTTTTTATATTAAAAAATTGAAAAAAATTTAACATTTGAAAAAACTTAATTCTAATTTTTAAAGAACTTGGAAACTGAAAAATTGGAAACAAATGAAACTTGAAAAATTTTACAAATGTAAGATTTGAAAAAAATGATGAATTTAAAAAAAATCTCGTTTTAGAAAATGCCACAAATGTAAACAGTTGCCTCGTCATAAACCTTTAAGTATATTAACACTAGATATCAATAATCAAACTCTTTGATTTGCTGACAAGGTGTATCTCATGCCGAAGACTGCGAAATAATTACCAGTTTCGACAGCACTTACTTCGTCGATTACATCGGACCTCTGTAATTGCATAGCAGCGCGAGTGTGCGGGTACTGACGTGTAGATGGCGTTAATACACTCACAAACGTTTGTAACTCCTGTTTGCATGGCTACGTGAACCATAAACTGTCCGTCACCACCTATTACATTCAGTAAAATGTCTTTGTGGTATTGTCAAAAATTTACAAAAAAGTCAAATTTTGTTTTAGACAGTTTCCATATTTTTCTTATTTTGCACGAATAATCAAATTTGTTTTAATTGGATTATTGATCAAAAATTGACAAAAGTGACGACACTGCGATATTGAAAGAATGTCTCAGTAGTCAAAAAATGTTAAAAATCACTAAAATGCCAAAAACTACATCAATTGGTCTTAATTTGGCTTAACTGTGAAAGATTCATAAAGTAGATTAAAAGTGCAAATCAAAAGTGTTAATAAATTTGAAAATGTATCAGAAATTGCAGATATTTGGTTTAACAGTTATTGATAAAATTACCAAAAACTAGTTCTAATTTAGCTTAATTTGTCACGAAATAACTAAAATGCATGAAACTGAAGAAAATGCAATCTGGGTTAATTGGGACTTAGAAAAATTAAATTTATATTAATTTTAATTCATGGGGCAAAAATTGCCAAAAATGCAAAATTGAAAAAAAGTCAATTTCCATAAATTGTTAGTCCATCACAGAAAAAATAACCCAACCCAACCCAACCCAACCCAACCCAACCCAACCCAACCCAACCCAACCCAACCCAACCCAACCCAGCCCAGCCCAACTCGACCCAATAATATCAAATCAAAAGGGAGATAAGAAGTCAAAGTAGAAAAATATTACAAATACAAAACAAATAAGCAGATAAGCAACAAACTGTAACTAGGATTGTAAAAAAAACCGAGAAAAATAAAAAATAAAAATAAAAACGAAATCAAATGAAATAACAATCAAAATGAAATAAATAAAAGTACAAAAACTCAAAACCATAAAATATAATAACCCAACAAAACATGAACAACAAGGTTAGTAAATTGCAAAACATGGGTCGAAAATTTCCAGCCAAATTACTAATTTATCGAAGCAAATGTCTTTGAAAAAAATTTGCAAAAAATAAGTAAATTGTGCTATATATGACAGTTGACGATTCATTTGTTAGAGGTTAAGCCACCCATAAATTTCAACCAAAAAAAATGGCAGCCATGAATCTTGTGAGGAGCAACTTGGATCCCAAATTGCATATTCAACAAAATTCTTGACTGGTCCTGTTGACAGGTCGAATTGTCCAATCTATTACGCCCTTTCTCATAAATTAATTTTTTTGCGCTTATTATTAAAATTGCTGACGAAAACTCACTCATTAGATTATCCACAATCAAACTGAAATTGTCCATCGCGGCACCAGTTTCGTCGATTTCTTCGGTGGATCTGCTTCCGGACGCGGCGGTCTTTATTCCGCCCCAGTTCTTTTCCACCTCTTTGACGAACACCCTACTTCCCGATCCGCTAACGACTCCCATGTCCAGGGCGCCTTCGTTGCCTAAAACCGACGCCCGATTACCCAAACGAGTCGACGAATCGCGTTTCGCTTACCTTGGAATATTCCGGTGCCTCCGCTGCCGCGTCTCGGGTTGTTGGCGCCGGCGGACAAAAGAACGACGTCGTGTTCCACGGCCCACATGTGTTGCGTTTGCAGCGCTGTCAGAAAAGGCAACTCGCCGAACCACATCGACGGGAAAATTATGTGTCTGACGTCGCTCCTGACTAATCCCAACGTCGGCAGCTCGAACAGGATGTCGAAGCATATGAACATCCCGAAGGTCACGTCGAAGTCGGTTTCGAAGGTGACCTGGTCGGGACTCTTGGTCACGTTCATGACGTATTCGCCGAATAGGTGATATTTCCTGTACCTGGGAGAACGAAACGAAAGTTTTGGTTTCAAAATCTCAGTTAACAAAACATGTTGACATTTGACACAATTTTAAAACCTTTGCGTCTTAGATATCATGCAATTAAAAAAATATGTATGGAGATCTGATGGGCTCAAGATAGAGCGAAACAACTGTCACCACTTTAAAATTTATTTTCAACAAAGCTGCCTTCGTTACCGAAGGCTGCGAGGTAGTTTCAAGTGTAGACGATGCTTTAGTTGTTCGATAAAAACCACTACAGTTACGTAGTGCGGGCATTGACGTCTAGATGGCGCTAATTCTTACACATAAACTCTTTATCACTTTACTATTTTTTAATTTTTTTTTTTAATTTACTAATATAATGAGATTTACTTGGCAATGATCCCCCCGGTTCTGTTGAAGGCGACGTTCGTGTTGTAAAAATTTAAATCGTCAGTTGCGCAACGATCATCGTCTTCCGCCTCCTCCGAGCAGACAGCCTTCTCGACGATGTTTACGACCATATAGGAATCTTTGTTTTTAGCGCCACAGGACAATGTTTTGAAAAAATTGGGAAATATGCCGTCTCTGTCATCGCAGGGGTTTTTCTCCAACGGGACTGCAGTGGACATCACTGCAAGATTAGCCCTAGTTTCGAGTGCGCCGCTAGTGATCGTTGCCTCGGGAAAGACAATGATGTCCAGATTCTGCGCAAAACAAAATATAAATTGGAAAATTATAAACAAACAAACAAGAATAAATCCTCGCGTCTATAATTATCGACGCAATCGAAAACACGATAAAACACTTCAAATATAAACAATGATTTTTTACCTCGTTGTCCTTCAACAGGGCGACGTACGCATTTGCGTTCTGCTCTGCCCGTTGCTCTGGTGTTAGATCGGTCTCCTGGCGCGGGTAATATTCGATGACGAGTGCTTTGTACGTATCGGCCTGAAAATGAACGTTTCAACATTCGAAGGAAAGACATTTCAAAAATTTGATTTACCTGATACGAAACGCAAACTTGCGATAAGCACGCGAACAAGCAAAGTACCAAATTCGTCGCGTGCATGTTTCTGCGATGCGCACAGCGTACTTGGATTCGATTTTGTGCCGAAAAACCGCGCTACGCTTCCTATTGTATCGGACGCTGCAAAGATAAACGGAAACCTTATCTGTCTCGAGTACATCGGTCGCCATGGATAATGCGATGTCATAAAAATCAATTAATTTTCGAGCAAAAAGTTTACAACATAAGTTTGTAATAATTTTCAAAAATATTGTCGTTGGCAGAAAATCAAAAATTGTTTGAAATCAAAATTAGAAACAAAATAAAATTGTTTTAAACTAAAAAAAAAATGCAAAAATTTCAAAAAAGAAAAAATCGTCTAATGAGCGTAATAAAATTGACCGAAATATGACGTTTTTAAAAATTATATCTCAAAAAATAACATCGAACGTGTCAAAATTTATTAAAAATCGCAATAACTTAAATTTTGAAAATATTAAAATGAACAAAAAATGGCTAAAATGAAAATATTGGCACAGTCGCGAAAAGCAGTAAAACCAAAATTGCTTTAAAAAAAATGAAGGCATCGAATGTGCGATAAAATTAATGAACAAAAAACAAGCAAAATATAATTTCATTTTCTTATTACTATTTTTATTATTATTTGCAGACTAGTTTTTCTTCCGACGTGATTTATTTTAACGTAGCTATCAAAAATCGAAACACCATTGAGATCACCTTCTCCATCGAACCTTGGAGTCGCAGGAGACGACGGCTGTATTATTCGCAACCGTACGCAAAAAATAAATCGCGTTGTCCACGTCGTGGAACCTCGCAACAGCAATTGTTCCATCGCTCAACTCGTTATTGCGTCCCGCGTGCAAAATATTACACACTTTACGAACAAAAAAAAAACAACGTTCGTTATCTATATTAACATTGAAAGCCTTTCGAGCCGTGTTTACGGAACCATCGACAGGCCAAGTTAATTAAACACTCGAGTCGCGGGAATATCGGATCAACGAATATTTATTCTCGTAAGCGCTCCCATCTACGTTATAATCAAATTGGCGTTTACGACTCGCCGTTTGTATCCACTTGACTGTTGACCCGCGGAGCAGTCGGTAAAAATCACCCGACGAGTTTCAAGTTGAAACGAAATCATAAACGTCAGATAAGCGGATCCACTCAGACAATACCTTGGACGACAACAAATAAGTTTAAATGATGCTTCGAATTGGACCAAAAAAAAAACAAAATCTGCTTCCACTGCGTTAACACTATTAATAATCACGTTCACATGATATACAAGGATGATACTATAGCACAGTGAGTTTCGTATTTACTTATTTATGCTGATTTATGTTGATATTGTTTGCGCTACCAATACATAGATGGCGATATTTTCGTTGATGGCGCGCTCTTCCACATAAAATTCACCTACCAGCGACGAGATGTCGCTACTAGCTTCACTCATGTATTTGTCATGACAACCGATAGAGGGAGCAAAACGTGTTTATCTTCGCTGTCACTGACAGTAAATTTTATTTTTTAAATATTACAAGTTTGAAACGGCGTTGTTTCCTCGGGTTCTATATTATTTGCACTTCTAGTTTATGAAATTTGCTGTCCGCTATTTGAAGGTTATGATCATATTTTTACGCGGAATGACAAAAAATTTAGTTGTGTTGTGTGGTGACATTTCCATCGTTTAAATCATAAAATGAGTTTATTTATTGCAAAAATAACGCAAATGTAACTAAGATGAATAAAAATAACTAAGATAATCAATCCGTGGACTTTATTAATCGTTTTTGTTCATTCCGATTACAATCACTTGAAGATTTCCTCGAAAGTGGTCCCGTTGTATGCGAGATTGGAGGTGGCCACGTCATTGAAACAAATGTACATCCTGAAACACAGCGCTTGAGCCACGAAAATCGACGTTGTCTTTGGTTACCTCTCGGGAGATATCGTCAGCTCTTTGCAGATCAGCGAGAACAGCGCTTTCGAGTGTTTCTTGTTGTCGGCGGCGCCCAGGCACCCGATGGACGTCAGACTTGCCAGAGCGGCCGGGTCGGACGTCGACCCCCACGACATGTTCACCCCACCGACGACTGTCGCCACGCAATACTTGAAAGGTTAATTTTTGTAAAAACGAATCGAGGCGAATTAAGGCAAGTACTTTACGTTCAGTGGCTTTCCAGTCGACGACGATAAGACCTTGCACAGGTTCTTGGTCAGGTCTTTCGGGATTTGATCGTCCGGTACGTTTGTTTCTAATCTAAGGAACGGCATTTTCGCTATAGTTCACTGTCAAACTAGATTCCTGAACGTGGCGAATTTGAACTATGGGCGATATTATTCGTAATAATTCTTGCTGCAATAATAATAGCGTTGATTAATATTATCGTATGAAGTGTGTCATAAACGATGAATCTCATACCCGTACCAACTTAAATTAATCACGACAGGCTTGAAAACTGATGGAAAAATAAATCCCATTATTTGATACGTCGGTATGTTACTAAAATATGTGGATACACGCTGTTGAGTTGTTTAGTAAATGGAGACGTTTGATTGGCTCAAATTACACGTCGACCGATAGACTTGAAGGTTGGTGATTTTAATGCATTTTTCTTTCGTTATCAGTTTCTAGTATTCATCGGTATTTTTATGCATTGATGCACACAGTTTGCAATGTTGCGAATTTTCTGGTGGTTGTTCAAATCAAAAATGTCTAAAAATCGGGTTGGGTAAAAAAACGCTTTGCATCAAATGGGGAAGCAATTCACGATTGACGTGTTTGGATTTTGTTACATTATTTTTTTTATCTATCATCGTTAAGCTCGAAAAATATCGCACGTCGAATTTATGTTGGCAACAAATTGCGACGTTTAATTTTATTATCGCGTCCATAATAAGTTCTAGTAAATTTCATTATCATAGGTTGTCGGTTTTTACTGACACATTTGGGCTTGGTACTTGGTGCATAGTTGAAAATTCTGTGAAATTGTCATTTGGCTTTTGTTTTGCATTTACGTGCATTTTCAAATACAAATTAATCGTGCGCGTTCGACTTTTACTTAATGAAACATAATTCCGGCGGATTATCGGTGGATACTTTGAAATTTGAAACGACGCGCTAGTGATTCAGGCGACTTGGATTGTTTCTTCGCCCAACGGGAACAAGACGTAAGCGTTAAATTTTACATTTTTGGCCGAACGAACATTAACGTTAATTATCAATAAATGAAATCGCGAATGCATTCCGCAGCTTTTGTAGAAGTGACGTTTTTGTGTAAATTTCGTGGACGCGTTCGCTTGAAATTGCCGATCGATAAATCCCTACTATACCGACACGCACAATTACACTTTTTGTTGTCGTTAGTTTGTTACGTTCGACGTTAAATTAGAAATTCCCGAAGTTCGAGAAATAAAACGTACGCAAGGCTTACGGGCGAAGTACGTTGGAACCACAACCATTGCCGAAAATAACGTCCAGCGTGTATCTCGCGAAGGAAGATTGCCGAATTCCCGCCATCGGCGCTACAACATTGGCTCAGCCGCCATATTTACAGAATCCAAGTGATTACTTGGATTTTTCGTCGTTTTAACCGGTAAGTGGCCGAAATTCGCCGCTTTTCGGACGCCCGACCGGAGGGAGTCGCGTCGAGTCCCCCGCAAGCCGGTCGAATCTCGCCGAAAATAACGCGGAGCTTGCCCACTAAAAAGCTAACCTAACAACCCCGACTTGTTTACGTGCTCGCCGGTCTAACGGCGCGTTCGGTTTCAGGTCTCAAAATTGAGTCGAAAATGAGCGGGAAGAAGAAAGAGGACCACGAGCCGGAGGAGTACACGGTGGAGAAGATCATAGACAAGCGAGTCAACGCGAACGGCGTCGTCGAGTACCTGCTGAAGTGGATCGGATACGACGACAAAGACAACACGTGGGAGCCCGTCGAGAACCTCGACTGTCCCGGCCTCATCGACGGCTTCGAGGCGGAACGAGCCAAACAGGAAAAGGAACGCACCAAAAAACGAAAGTCCACCAGCACGCCGACGTTTGACTCGAAAAAAAAGAAAATAGACGAAAAGAAATTGCACGGCTTCGACAGGGGGTTAGAACCGGAAAAAATTATCGGCGCCACTGACAGTTCAGGTGAGTTTTGCGGTCGGTCATTCGATTCTTAATTAAAGTGCGTGAGTTGAAATGTCGTTAAATAATTTAAATTAAATTAAATAATTTGGATTAATAAACATTGGCGCTAATTCGATTTATCGAACAGGACAGCTGATGTTCTTGATGAAATGGGCCGGTACGGACGAAGCGGATTTAGTGCCGTCCAAACAAGCGAACGTCAAATGTCCCCAGATTGTGATCAAGTTCTACGAGGAGCGTCTCACCTGGCACTCGCCGAACAACGAAGAGGAGAAAAAGGACAAGGCATAATCGTAGAGCGTTGTATTAGGCGTACATTTACTTTTAATTTTCTGAAAGGCGACTTTATTTCTTCAACATGAACACAGACACATTCATGGGGGATTTTTTTTTTTTTCGTGTAATATTTGTAAATTCAGTTGGTTTCGCGACGAGTCCGCAGCATCGGTCCTTTTCTCTCGTTTAAGTTGTTTCGTTTTGTTATCCTAGATGGTAGGTGAGAACGTCGTTCGTTAAAAATGTGTCGAAGCGTCTAAATAAAATCATCTCTTCTGGTGTCGAGACGACTGGAAATTATTTGACGCATGGGTTTCGGAAATTTCTATATCCATAATCTCTGTTTAAATTTAGTGTAAAATTATTTTTATGATAATAAAATAACTACTTGTAGGTTTGTGTGTTGGGACCGATCCTGCCACTAATTTCCCTGGGAAAGTGCCACCGAGCACTGATTGATAAAATGATCCCAAGTTGATGCAAACCATTTTTGATTTAACTGTTGACGATTTTATCAATTTTAGTAAATAAAGTAGCACTAACCTCAAGGGTAGATAAAGTAGAATTTTAACAGCTAGGGTAGATAAAATGGTTTAAATTTTTTATTCAATTAAATTTACAAATTCCAACATTAATTGGAAGGGTTAACAACATTAATTGTACAATTATAGTTATCAGAAACATTTATTTTTGGAACACCACAACTTGTGTTTGCTTTCACAGTTACGCCAAAAATTGTAATTTTTTTTAAAATTTGAATTTCCTTTGAACTTAAAGTCCGACGATAAAATCTCATTATCTTCTCAAGCGTAATTAGCGTCTCGACGCCAAAAAAAACGTTCTAAAGTACAATTTTATCTCCTTATATAATAAATAACTATTTTGTAATATTATTACGTAATTTTAATCGCAAATTTGACGTAAATTTTAAATCCTAGTTAAAAAACAGAGTATAGGTTTTAGAATATTTATAGGGTTGGCTATGAACTACAAATAGTGGCGTTGGCGACACTGATGCCACTATCGCCAACGCTAGAAATGATTGTAGAATGTTTGACGTAAAACACGTATTTACAAATTTGTGTACGTATTTCGTGTTTACTTGTAACAAAATTATACCAATGTGTTATTATCATGGCATAAATGTACTGGTAGTTAGATGAGCACCAAATTTTCAAAGTGGTTACTTTTGTTTACGTTGTTGTCAAGTTCGTTTTTATGCGATCAATATATGATATTAATAGTTTGTGTAGACAATATGGAGATTGATGCAAATGATACGAAGATTGTTGGAATAAAATCTGAATCGATAAAATGTCCAGGATTGTTCCCAAAACGTCAGTCTTTCTGTGAAATTGTTGAAGTTGACGTAAAAGCAGAAAATGGTGTTATTATAAAAGAAGAAGATTACGTCAATTTCGAAAGTGAAGCACAGGATATTTCAGATATTTGCGTTGGAAATGAAACCAAAGTTAAGTTAGAGCTCGGCGACGATGTTTCCGAAATCTGTACAGTGGGCGTGGACAGCAAAGATATGACCCAAATTCTCACCAACAAACAAAATCACAAATGCGTCGTCTGCGCCAAATCGATCGCGACGAAGGCGACCCTCCAGCGACACATGAAAATCCACACCGGCGAACGCGACCACAAATGTGAAATTTGCGACAAATCCTTCACGACGAGGCCGTACCTGCTGGAGCACGTCAAGACCCACGCCACCGACCGAAACCACGCGTGCGAGACCTGCAACAAGCGCTTCAAAACCAAACAGAACATGGTCGACCACAAGAAGACGCACGCCATCGAGCGGAACTACATCTGCGAAATTTGCGACAAATCCTTCGCCGTGCAGCGAAACATGCTGCAGCACGTCAAGATACACACGCGCGCGCGAAACTACGAGTGCGAGACGTGCAACAAGTGCTTCAAGTCCAAGCAGAACATGTTCGACCACGTGCAGACGCACACCACGGAGAGGAACTACGAATGCGAAGTTTGCAGTAAGCGTTTCACGACGAGGCAGAACATGCTGAGGCACATGGTCAGGCACGTGAGCGAGCGCAACTACAAGTGCGGAGTTTGCGAGAAGCGGTTCACGACGAACGGGGATATGTCGGAACACGCGAAGCGACACACCGGCGAGAAGAACTACAAGTGTGGGATTTGCGGCAAGTGCTTCACGAGGAAGATGTACCTGTCGAGGCACGTGAGGAGGCACGACGCCCAGAAGAACTACGAGTGCGAAGTTTGCAACAAGCGATTCAAGACTAATCAAATTATGTTGGGGCACGTGAGCGCGCAGTGCCGTAAGAAAAGTTATAAATGCGAAGTTTGCAGTCAATGTTTCGATAAAAGGACGAAGCTTTCGAGTCACGTGATGACACACGTGACTAGAGAAATCGGCGACGTTGACAATGGGTTTATCAATGATCGGCATGAGATGTACATAAAGGAAGAAAAAATTGAGATTGAGGATGGTAAGAATTACATATGTAATTTTTCTTAAATCTATTTGCGAGCTGTCATCACAGTTTATTAAATTTTAATATTTTGTTTTTGTTGAAATTTTTTGCAATAGTTGTCATTGGACATACTCCCAATGTTGTGGTATCCTCATGTGATATTTATTCAGCCTTCTTATTGATTAATTGGTTTGCAGATGTCTTTGAGACGAAACTGTCAATGGCTGCAAATGAAAGTCGTGTTGATGTCACGAAGGAAGAGAAACCCAAAATGACGGAGGTAGCTTTATGGCTGCACGATGAGATTATGATCAAGCAAGAAGAGGATAGAGAGATTGGGGTTGCTGGTGGCTTGTGATTGATGGGAGCGCGTCGCTAAATCGTTTTGTGTAACAAATAAAACAGCTATATTAAAGAAATAGTATAAATAATAATTATGTTTTTGAGCAAAATAATGACAGAGTTAGTACTTTTAACATAAACAACAAAAACTTCACTTTTCATTGTAACACTACAAATAATTTTATTGCATACAAAAAGCTTGGCACGTTAACAACAATTTTGCAGCGGTCTCTAATAAAATTTACTCTCTTTTGAAGCAAGTCCACGAACCCAACCCAACGAGCTTGGTTACTTTGGGATCTCACAAAATGGTCAGTTGTGTGGTAAGTAAACATAAACAAGTCTAAATTTTTTAATGATTTTTTTTATTTGATAATATTTTACAACGTTTCCCCAACTGGTCGTACGGTTAATTCCACAACCTGAAAAAGTTTTAAAATCATCACTGTCACAATACGTTAATTTCACTTACGTTGACAGTTGGTGGGGTGGTTATTATGTACATCAAGGCATTTGCGATGTCTTCGCACTTGAGGATGTTCGTGTGATTCTTCAGCATCGCCTCCTGCGCTTCTTCAGACATTATTCCGCTCGCCGCGAAAAATTCGGAAGCCACCATACCCGGACTCAAACTCTGCGAATTAAACGATAAACATATTTTCCCTGAAAGTGTCATTACGACAAAAAATTTCCAACTTACCGTTATTCTGATTTTACTGCCGGCCCTGATCAAATCCAAACGCAACGTCTCGGTGAGTGCCCTGAGCGCGTACTTGGACACGGGGTACATGTTGGCGTTGGGGTAGTTCATCACTTTGTGGCCGGCCATGCTGTTAAGGTTGATTATCTGACCGTCGTCTCCGTTTTCCCGCATGATCTTTATCGCTTCTCTGGCGGCGATGGCCGGCGCCATGACGTTTGTGTCGATTACGGATTTCCATTTCACCACGTCCCCGTTGATTATATCTGTGTTGGACGATATGCCGGCGTTGTTGACGAGGACGTAAACGGGACCCACGTTGTCGCTGACCCATTTGAACGCCCGCACGATTTCCACCGCCTTCCTCAAGTCCACCTGCACGCTGTAGAGCTTCCCGGGTTTGCCTTCTAATTCCTTGGCCAGCGAGTTTATGCGATCGACGCGCCTGGCGAAGCCGACGACCTGCGGGCGGTGGTAAATAAAACGAGAAAAAAAATGCGTGCGTACTAACCAACATTCCGGCGTCGGTTAATGATTTAGCTATCGCGGCACCGATCCCAGCGCTTGCTCCTGTCACTACGGCTACCTTGCCTTTAAGATTTTCGGTCCCCATCGTTTCAGAATTGCAACAAATCAAATAAATGGATAGTTTTAGTAGCACTAATAATAAATTTAGATACCAGGCCTTATATATCACTTATCTAAATTAACGTTTATCTAATATCAAGATTAATTGAATGCATGACTCGTATCTGTATTATCTACAAAAACACTACATAGACCCTTATATGGAATAAATCGAAAATTAAGTGTAAGCGGGCTTTGTTGGCTGATCATTTGTAAAACGATTCTGACTTCTTTTCAAGGAGTTTTAGAATCGGCTTTTATAGACATAGTTAAATAGTAAAATAAATTATGAGTTTTGCATTATTTATTGCAAACATTACTTATTATTTTTGAAAATTTAGACAAAACAAATTAGAAACAGCAACGAAACTCAGACAAGAAAACAGACAGAAAATCATAAATAAAATGGGCAACGAAAATCGAAGACGATAACCAACGTCCACATCAGACCACATACATTCGCTGAAATTGCACCAAGTCATGCAAGCATGAGTTGCAATAAGTTTGTGGGTGAGTATTCACGGACGTTGCCAGTAGATGTTGAAAATTTCGAAGGAGAAAATAAATCGCTAAATTCAACTTGGCAAGCGCCATCTATTGCCTCTTTTATCGCACTTTATTCTTAAATTACTATCACTTTTGTTATGCGATTCGGTGATAATTGTTATTCAGGGTTGGCATCACTGATTGTCAAGACTACAATTTGTAAAAAAAAAATATGACAGGTTGTTCAGCAGTTGTACATTTTACAGGCAAGTTGAGTTTTTCCGTCGCAATTTCGCACGGAAATTACGCCAACAACTAATTGTTGATTTTCGCAGTTGAACGGTTTGTTTTCGTTTAGGTTTCCCACAGATTCCGAACAACGCAAGCAATGGTTGATCAATTGCAGGAGGCTGGATTGGATTCCTACACAAAACGATCGACTGTGTTCGGTGAGTAAAATTAATTTCGCCTGCATTTGTAGTTTCATGTTGTTATTTTTTAGTATCATTTTGAAGAGAACCAGATTGAACAAAATCGTGCGGATGGAAAGAAACTGTTGAGACCGTTCGCAACGAAATTAGTCGATGGTTTTAGAAATGTGCAGAAGGTAAATAAATTGATTAAATCTGTCTATTATTATGAAATTATATTATTGTTTAGCAGCCTACATTGGAGGTGAGAAATATGAATGGAGATAATCCCACTGGTGTAGTTCTTGAAGTAAAACCAGAGCCGACTGAAATTGCCTACTCGTCGCAGTCTGAAGCGTCTTTCCAATGTTGTAATTTTGAAAACGTTGATGTAAACGCCGTCGTAGTCAAAGAAGATGAAAACGTGGCTTTCATTCCAAAACCGGAAGCGTCGACGAAAAACCGACCGAAAACTCACAAATGCGACGTTTGCACCAAGAGCTTCAACCGAAGGTACAACATGTTGCAGCACACGAAGCTCCACACCGGCGAAAGAAACCACAAATGCGACATCTGCTCGAAGTCCTTCCAAACCAAGCCCGTCTTACTGCAGCACGTAAAGTCGCACACGAATGAAAGAAACCACAAATGCGACGTGTGCGCGGCGAGCTTCAAAACGAAATCGGAGGTCTCCAAGCACGCGCGGCGCCACATCGACGAGAGAAATTACGAATGTCGCGTCTGCGCGAAGACTTTCAAGACGAGGAGCGACGCGTCCGTGCACACGAAGTGCCACGCCGTCGAGCGAAACCACAAGTGCGGCGTCTGCAGTAAAAGCTTCAAGACGAAGTCGGAAATCACGAAGCACGTGAAGCGACACACTGTGGAGCGAAACAGCGTCTGTTACGTGTGCGCCAAGCGTTTCAAGACGAGGCACGACGTCGTGTTGCACTTGAAGTCGCACACCGACGAACGCAACCACAAGTGCGACATTTGCGCGATGCGTTTTAGGACGAGGAACGAGCTGGTGAAGCACGTCAGGTGTCACAGCGACGAGCGGAATTACAAGTGCGATGTTTGCGAGAAATGTTTCAAGACGAGCAACCACGTGGTGCAGCATATGAAGTCACACAGCGACGAGCGGAATTATAAGTGCGACGTTTGCGGCAAGAGCTTTAAAATGAGGAACGCGATGGTGCGGCACATGATATCGCACAGCGACCAAAGGAACCACAAATGCGACGTTTGCGCCATGTGCTTTAAGACGAAACACGTCTTGGTGAAGCACATGAAGCGACATAAATGCGAGATTTGCATCAGGAATCTCAAAGCGAAGAATAATACGGCGCAGCGTATGGAAAGTCACAAAGAACATGCGATGCAAAAAGTCTTGTACGGCGACCTGTTGTATGACGAAGATAGAAAAACGAAGCAGAGTATAATTGAAGGATACGATATAAACCTCAAACAAGAAATTGTGGAGATGAACGACGCAAGTGGTAAGTATTGGATCGGTGACATTTTAAATGCCTTGCCCACGTCATTCGATTTTAAAATAATTATAAATTTTGAATTCATACTCCTATTGAATGAAATCTTTTTATTTCACAGCCCAAGAGGAAAATATCTTGGATTCAAATGTAAACAATTCCAATGACATTTTACTCGAAGCAAAACCAGAACCAACTGAACTTGTCTACTTGACACAGTACGACTGCACATCTTCACATCGTCACGTTAATGAAACGCAATCCGAACACAAGTGCGACGTTTGCTCCAGGTCTTTCAAAACGAAGGTGATTTTGTCGAAGCACCTGCAACGTCACACCATCGTGAAGAATTACCAGTGTGAAGTTTGTGCGAAACGTTTTAAGACGAAGGGCGAGGTGTCGAAGCACGTGAAATGTCACAACGACCAAAGGGCGCACAAATGCGACGTTTGCGCGAAGAGTTTTAAAACGCGGGACAAGGTGACGAACCACATGAAGCTCCACACTGATCAGAGGAATTACAGGTGTGACGTTTGCACCAAGGGTTTCAAGTCTAGGAGCAATCTAATGGCGCACATGCAACACCACACCGATGAGAGGAAGTACGAATGCGACGTTTGCACCAAGAGGTTTAAAACGAAGTGCAATATGGTGCAGCACATGAAGTCTCACGCCAATGGGAGAAAGCGCTACGGAAGAATGCAATGTGAACATAGAGGAGGCGTTTTGGGGATTGAAGATGTGCGGGGTAATTATTTATATTATTATATCAACTATTTTTTGTTGCTTTAACAATGTGATGTCTAAATTACTCTCACAATTCTTAATAAAATTAATTCCTGTTGGTTCGCAGGTGTAATTGAAAGTAAACCCTTGGAGACTATGAACGAAAATCATTTTCATCTTCCAATGATGGATGGACAACCCAAGTCAACGGAAGCGATCTATTTATGCCAATCATTCAAGACTGATGTTAAAATTGAAGAAGATTTGAAATCCATGAATATGGTCGGTGTAAAACTAGAATTTTCAAATGCAAATATTGAGGAGGTCACGTGAATAGACCAGCACTGAATAATTGTTGATATTAAAAATGAAAATTCAATATTAGCTGCAATGTATGATAAAATTTTAGATTAATATAGTTTGTTGAATATTTTCGCTGTTAATAATCTTGGCTCACGTTGTGTTTTGTAATTAGTATTTAATATTGATATCGTGTACTTTTAAGAAGTGTCTGCCAAATTATTTTCAAAGATGTGTATATATATCTTGTTAAGAATGCTATAAAATAAAAGTTTAAAAATGTATATGTTTTTTATTTATTGACTTATACAATAATAAATAGTAGGTTTAAAAGAACCCGCAGTAAATGATTTGGCGAGTAAACAATGTTTAGCGTTCGTTAAACGTTTCGAGGATTCGTACCAGGATCACATGAACGCGAAGAGGTGGCCGAAGTATCCGGAGCAAATTATTTGGCGCGAAAACAGAAATAAAAATTTTTAGCGTTCGTTAAACGTTTCGAGGATTCGTATCAGGATCACATGAACGCGAAGAGGTGGCCGAAGTATCCGGAGTAAATTATTTGGCGCGAAAACAGAAATAAAAATTTTTAGCGTTCGTTTAAATTTTCTGGGATTCGTACCAGGATCACATGAACGCGAAGAGGTGGCCGAAGTATCCGGAGTAAATTATTTGGCGCGAAAACAAATAAAAATTTTTTAGCGTTCGTTAAACGTTTCGAGGATTCGTGCCAGGATCACATGAACGCGAAGAGGTGGCCGAAGTATCCGGAGTAAATTATTTGGCGCGAAAACAGAAATAAAAATTTTTAGCGTTCGTTTAAAGTTTCTGGGATCCGTATCAGGATCACATGAACGCGAGGAGGTGGCCGAAGTATCCGGAGCAAATTATTTGGCGCGAAAACAGAAATAAAAATTTTAAGCGTTCGTTTAAATTTTCTGGGATCCGTATCAGGATCACATGAACGCGAAGAGGTGGCCGAAGTATCCGGAGTAAATTATTTGGCGCGAAAACAAATAAAAATTTTTTAGCGTTCGTTAAACGTTTCGAGGATTCGTGCCAGGATCACATGAACGCGAAGAGGTGGCCGAAGTATCCGGAGTAAATTATTTGGCGCGAAAACAGAAATAAAAATTTTTAGCGTTCGTTTAAAGTTTCTGGGATCCGTATCAGGATCACATGAACGCGAGGAGGTGGCCGAAGTATCCGGAGCAAATTATTTGGCGCGAAAACAGAAATAAAAATTTTAAGCGTTCGTTTAAATTTTCTGGGATCCGTATCAGGATCACATGAACGCGAGGAGGTGGCGAAATATCCGGAGTAATTTGGCGCGAAAACAAATAAAAATTTTAAACGTTCGTTTAAATTTTCTGGGATCCGTATCAGGATCACATGAACGCGAGGAGGTGGCGAAATATCCGGAGTAATTTGGCGCGAAAACAAATAAAAATTTTAAATCGTTTGTTTAAATTTTCTGGGATCCGTATCAGGATCACATGAACGCGAAGAGGTGGCCGAAGTATCCGGAGCAAATTATTTGGCGCGAAAACAGAAATAAAAATTTTTAGCGTTCGTTAAACGTTTCGAGGATTCGTACCAGGATCACATGAACGCGAAGAGGTGGCCGAAGTATCCGGAGCAAATTATTTGGCGCGAAAACAGAAATAAAAATTTTAAGCGTTCGTTTAAATTTTCTGGGATCCGTATCAGGATCACATGAACGCGAAGAGGTGGCCGAAGTATCCGGAGCAAATTATTTGGCGCGAAAACAGAAATAAAAATTTTTAGCGTTCGTTAAACGTTTCGAGGATTCGTACCAGGATCACATGAACGCGAAGAGGTGGCCGAAGTATCCGGAGCAAATTATTTGGCGCGAAAACAGAAATAAAAATTTTTAGCGTTCGTTTAAAGTTTCTGGGATCCGTATCAGGATCACATGAACGCGAGGAGGTGGCCGAAGTATCCGGAGCAAATTATTTGGCGCGAAAACAGAAATAAAAATTTTTAGCGTTCGTTAAACGTTTCGAGGATTCGTATCAAGATCACATGAACGCGAAGAGGTGGCCGAAGTATCCGGAGCAAATTATTTGGCGCGAAAACAGAAATAAAAATTTTAAGCGTTCGTTTAAATTTTCTGGGATCCGTATCAGGATCACATGAACGCGAAGAGGTGGCCGAAGTATCCGGAGCAAATTATTTGGCGCGAAAACAGAAATAAAAATTTTTAGCGTTCGTTAAACGTTTCGAGGATTCGTACCAGGATCACATGAACGCGAAGAGGTGGCCGAAGTATCCGGAGCAAATTATTTGGCGCGAAAACAGAAATAAAAATTTTTAGCGTTCGTTTAAAGTTTCTGGGATCCGTATCAGGATCACATGAACGCGAGGAGGTGGCCGAAGTATCCGGAGCAAATTATTTGGCGCGAAAACAGAAATAAAAATTTTTAGCGTTCGTTAAACGTTTCGAGGATTCGTATCAAGATCACATGAACGCGAAGAGGTGGCCGAAGTATCCGGAGCAAATTATTTGGCGCGAAAACAGAAATAAAAATTTTAAGCGTTCGTTTAAATTTTCTGGGATCCGTATCAGGATCACATGAACGCGAAGAGGTGGCCGAAGTATCCGGAGCAAATTATTTGGCGCGAAAACAGAAATAAAAATTTTTAGCGTTCGTTAAACGTTTCGAGGATTCGTACCAGGATCACATGAACGCGAAGAGGTGGCCGAAGTATCCGGAGTAAATTATTTGGCGCGAAAACAGAAATAAAAATTTTTAGCGTTCGTTTAAAGTTTCTGGGATCCGTATCAGGATCACATGAACGCGAGGAGGTGGCCGAAGTATCCGGAGCAAATTATTTGGCGCGAAAACAGAAATAAAATTTTTACGCGTTCGTTTAAATTTTCTGGGATCCGTATCAGGATCACATGAACGCGAGGAGGTGGCCGAAGTATCCGGAGCAAATTATTTGGCGCGAAAACAGAAATAAAAATTTTTAGCGTTCGTTAAACGTTTCGAGGATTCGTACCAGGATCACATGAACGCGAAGAGGTGGCCGAAGTATCCGGAGTAAATTATTTGGCGCGAAAACAGAAATAAAAATTTTTAGCGTTCGTTAAACGTTTCGAGGATTCGTACCAGGATCACATGAACGCGAAGAGGTGGCCGAAGTATCCGGAGCAAATTATTTGGCGCGAAAACAGAAATAAAAATTTTAAGCGTTCGTTTAAATTTTCTGGGATCCGTATCAGGATCACATGAACGCGAGGAGGTGGCCGAAGTATCCGGAGCAAATTATTTGGCGCGAAAACAGAAATAAAAATTTTTAGCGTTCGTTTAAAGTTTCTGGGATCCGTATCAGGATCACATGAACGCGAGGAGGTGGCCGAAGTATCCGGAGCAAATTATTTGGCGCGAAAACAGAAATAAAATTTTTACGCGTTCGTTTAAATTTTCTGGGATCCGTATCAGGATCACATGAACGCGAGGAGGTGGCCGAAGTATCCGGAGCAAATTATTTGGCGCGAAAACAGAAATAAAAATTTTTAGCGTTCGTTAAACGTTTCGAGGATTCGTACCAGGATCACATGAACGCGAAGAGGTGGCCGAAGTATCCGGAGTAAATTATTTGGCGCGAAAACAGAAATAAAAATTTTTAGCGTTCGTTAAACGTTTCGAGGATTCGTACCAGGATCACATGAACGCGAAGAGGTGGCCGAAGTATCCGGAGCAAATTATTTGGCGCGAAAACAGAAATAAAAATTTTTAGCGTTCGTTAAACGTTTCGAGGATTCGTACCAGGATCACATGAACGCGAAGAGGTGGCCGAAGTATCCGGAGCAAATTATTTGGCGCGAAAACAGAAATAAAAATTTTAAGCGTTCGTTTAAATTTTCTGGGATCCGTATCAGGATCACATGAACGCGAGGAGGTGGCCGAAGTATCCGGAGCAAATTATTTGGCGCGAAAACAGAAATAAAATTTTTACGCGTTCGTTTAAATTTTCTGGGATCCGTATCAGGATCACATGAACGCGAGGAGGTGGCCGAAGTATCCGGAGCAAATTATTTGGCGCGAAAACAGAAATAAAAATTTTTAGCGTTCGTTAAACGTTTCGAGGATTCGTACCAGGATCACATGAACGCGAAGAGGTGGCCGAAGTATCCGGAGCAAATTATTTGGCGCGAAAACAGAAATAAAAATTTTAAGCGTTCGTTTAAATTTTCTGGGATCCGTATCAGGATCACATGAACGCGAGGAGGTGGCCGAAGTATCCGGAGCAAATTATTTGGCGCGAAAACAGAAATAAAATTTTTACGCGTTCGTTTAAATTTTCTGGGATCCGTATCAGGATCACATGAACGCGAGGAGGTGGCCGAAGTATCCGGAGCAAATTATTTGGCGCGAAAACAGAAATAAAAATTTTTAGCGTTCGTTAAACGTTTCGAGGATTCGTACCAGGATCACATGAACGCGAAGAGGTGGCCGAAGTATCCGGAGTAAATTATTTGGCGCGAAAACAGAAATAAAAATTTTTAGCGTTCGTTAAACGTTTCGAGGATTCGTACCAGGATCACATGAACGCGAAGAGGTGGCCGAAGTATCCGGAGCAAATTATTTGGCGCGAAAACAGAAATAAAAATTTTTAGCGTTCGTTAAACGTTTCGAGGATTCGTACCAGGATCACATGAACGCGAAGAGGTGGCCGAAGTATCCGGAGCAAATTATTTGGCGCGAAAACAGAAATAAAAATTTTAAGCGTTCGTTTAAATTTTCTGGGATCCGTATCAGGATCACATGAACGCGAGGAGGTGGCCGAAGTATCCGGAGCAAATTATTTGGCGCGAAAACAGAAATAAAATTTTTACGCGTTCGTTTAAATTTTCTGGGATCCGTATCAGGATCACATGAACGCGAGGAGGTGGCCGAAGTATCCGGAGCAAATTATTTGGCGCGAAAACAGAAATAAAAATTTTTAGCGTTCGTTAAACGTTTCGAGGATTCGTACCAGGATCACATGAACGCGAAGAGGTGGCCGAAGTATCCGGAGCAAATTATTTGGCGCGAAAACAGAAATAAAAATTTTAAGCGTTCGTTTAAATTTTCTGGGATCCGTATCAGGATCACATGAACGCGAGGAGGTGGCCGAAGTATCCGGAGCAAATTATTTGGCGCGAAAACAGAAATAAAATTTTTACGCGTTCGTTTAAATTTTCTGGGATCCGTATCAGGATCACATGAACGCGAGGAGGTGGCCGAAGTATCCGGAGCAAATTATTTGGCGCGAAAACAGAAATAAAAATTTTTAGCGTTCGTTAAACGTTTCGAGGATTCGTACCAGGATCACATGAACGCGAAGAGGTGGCCGAAGTATCCGGAGTAAATTATTTGGCGCGAAAACAGAAATAAAAATTTTTAGCGTTCGTTAAACGTTTCGAGGATTCGTACCAGGATCACATGAACGCGAAGAGGTGGCCGAAGTATCCGGAGTAAATTATTTGGCGCGAAAACAGAAATAAAAATTTTTAGCGTTCGTTAAACGTTTCGAGGATTCGTACCAGGATCACATGAACGCGAAGAGGTGGCCGAAGTATCCGGAGTAAATTATTTGGCGCGAAAACAGAAATAAAAATTTTTAGCGTTCGTTAAACGTTTCGAGGATTCGTACCAGGATCACATGAACGCGAAGAGGTGGCCGAAGTATCCGGAGCAAATTATTTGGCGCGAAAACAGAAATAAAAATTTTTAGCGTTCGTTAAACGTTTCGAGGATTCGTACCAGGATCACATGAACGCGAAGAGGTGGCCGAAGTATCCGGAGTAAATTATTTGGCGCGAAAACAGAAATAAAAATTTTTAGCGTTCGTTAAACGTTTCGAGGATTCGTACCAGGATCACATGAACGCGAAGAGGTGGCCGAAGTATCCGGAGCAAATTATTTGGCGCGAAAACAGAAATAAAAATTTTTAGCGTTCGTTAAACGTTTCGAGGATCCGTATCAGGATCACATGAACGCGAAGAGGTGGCCGAAGTATCCGGAGCAAATTATTTGGCGCGAAAACAGAAATAAAAATTTTTAGCGTTCGTTAAACGTTTCGAGGATTCGTACCAGGATCACATGAACGCGAAGAGGTGGCCGAAGTATCCGGAGCAAATTATTTGGCGCGAAAACAGAAATAAAATTTTTAGCGTTCGTTAAACGTTTCGAGAATTCGTATCAGGATCACATGAACGCGAGGAGGTGGCGAAATATCCGGAGTAATTTGGCGCGAAAACAAATAAAATTTTTAAACGTTCGTTTAAATTTTCTGGGATCCGTATCAGGATTACATGAACGCGAGGAGGTGGCGAAGTATCCAGAGTAATTTGGCGCGAAAACAAATAAAATCGTTCGTTTGTTAGAGGCGTTGCTGTTATTCTTGCCGAAAACGAATTATGAACTTTTAACTTTCTTAATTTACTACCAGGGATAAATTATCTTATAACATTAATAAGATAATTTCTTAGATTATTAAATGTTATCTTCGAGAAGTAGGAACTGGTTCATTGCTTAGCTAATTCCAAAGACAGTTGAGCTACTCAGCGACAGATGGCGCTGTGGAAACATATTTAATTTATTAAAACAATTTATTTATTCTATTTACAGCGTTTATTTAATTTAATTTACATTATTTAAAATTAATCACATTTTATCCATAACATACACGTTCCAAAAAATAAATACAATTAATTAAATAAATCATGTTAATAGCGTCTTCATTCTGGAAGGGACCGATAAATCTTTAACTTCGTCCTTCATCGACTGGAGCCTTTGCTTCTTTTCTGAAAATGAAATGTGAAAATGAAACCATTTTTACGTTTAAATGTGTCCAAGTTTTATGAAATGTCATAAAAATGCATATAGGAACTTTCTATCAAAACACTTTGATGTGGCTACCCTGCATCAGATGTTATTGGCATTGGTGGAAGTTTTGCCATGACCGGATTGGACAATTCTAAATCAAATCACGTTTCGACCGTTAGGGTACGTTAGTGTGAACGTTACTGTTGTGCGTTGTAAAAAAACAAGGATTTTAGGATACGAAATAAATAATGTCACACTTCAAAACGCCGTATCCAACAGCGAAGCAGCGCAGGCAAGATGCAGAGTTCACTACGCCAAAAAGGAAGTTCTCCGATAGCGAAGAAAGCACCGACAGCGATGTCTCTGGCAAGTACACTCCGGCCGCTTCACCAGAACTAACCCTAGTTGCCGAGTTCGACGATCTAATGAGGATGATGGAGCAATGTCCCAACGTTGAAGCCGAATCCATCCTCTTGGATTACGCCGAGCAAGTACAAGTCATGATGTTGAAATTCCAAACTACCGACCAAGAGTGTCGACGGCTGCAAGTCGAACTGGACAAAAAAACGCACGAGTTTAGCGACCTCGAGGGCAAGTTGATCATCGCTCGCAAGCTACTCGATCACGAAAAGAGAAACACACGTCGGGCCGAAGAGGAACGGGACGTATTAGTAAGTAACAGACGGATTCATTTGACGTACGACTAATCACCGCAAATTAGGAGGCGCAAATGGACAAAGTTCGCGACTTGGTATTCAAAGACGGCCGGAGTCAAATTTCGGAGGACACTCGCGAAAAACTGCAGTTTTTGAACTCCATGCGTCGTAGTTTCGAGCCCAACAACGTGGCCAGGAGCCCGCAGCTTAGTCTCATCCATGAAGTCAATTCCACAGGTTTTTTTTTTTTTTTTGATCGTTGATAAATGTGCTTTGTTATCGACGTGTTTTTTAGGGTCTTTGTTGGCCGATCTTAGTTATTCAGTGTCGGAAGACGATTTGGACGCGTCTGCCTTAAAATCGGGGAAAACGTGGAACAAACATCGGCCCAGCATCGATCAGGTCGCACAACCGCCCGTTAAGAAGCGGCGTTCGACGAATAATAAAGTCGTCGAGGTCTGTAATTCTTATTTAACTTGTCCCAGTTTTCATGTAAATTTGCAGATAAGCAACGCTGAAAAAGTGACGGCGACTACGACGGTCACTGTCATGAAAGACGGCCCCATCACCGCCACTTCGGTTATAGAATCCGTTCCTGTCGAGCAAACACAATACTTGGCCACTCCCAAGGTGTTCAAGTCGATGTCGACCCAACACGACACGTGGCGGGCGAGTCCTCAGCAGAACTGTGCTCCTAATTTAAGGCAGCACTCGCTACATCTGAAAACCATCGTCATGCCCGACACATGCGGGCCTTGCAATAAAAGGATACGGTTCAGCAGAACTGCGTTGAAATGCCAAGATTGCCGGGCCATTTGTCACCCGGAATGTAAAAATAAGTTACCTTTGCCGTGCATCCCGTCAGTTAATACACCGACACAACGTAACATGGCTGTAAGTATTATTATAGAAGATAATAATAAAATTAAAAGTGCAAATTTATATTTTTTATCAAATAAATTATTAAGAAATGGTTTAAAAGATTTTCTATTGCAATTTTCAGGGAGTCATTGCAGATTACGCGCCGTTCACGGCCCCAATGGTACCTGCCATCATTGTGCACTGCATCAATGAAATCGAATTGAAAGGCTTGAACGAGCTGGGCATCTACAGAATTCCCGGTTCGGAGCGAGACGTGAAAAATCTTAGGGTACAAACGACACAACGATCTGACTTATTGACTAAATTATTCGTTGCAGGACAAATTCCTCAGGGGAAAGGGTGCCCCGTGTCTCGGTGAAATAGACGTTCATGTAATCTGCGGCGCAGTCAAAGATTTCCTCCGTTCACTCAGCGAACCGCTGGTGACGTACAAGTTGTGGTCGGAGTTTGTGGGAGCGGCCGAGGCCAACGACGACGTCATTTGCAAGATTCTATCCAAGCTGCCGCAACCCAACCGGGACACCTTGGCCTACATAATGTTGCACTTGAAAAAGTACCACCCGTCAATACGAATCGATATCCGCTAACGCATGTTTTACGCAGGGTCGCCGAGGCGAAAGCTTGCAAAATGCCGGTTGCCAACCTCGCGAAAGTGTTTGGGCCCACCATTGTCGGGTATTCGTCGTCCGAAATCGACGCCACCGCTCTTTTACCGCAAACGAGGCAGCTAATAGCGGCGAGTACTCTTAATTAATTTCTGTTTGCGTTATTGAATTTTATTGCACGCAGGTCATGGAGCGGCTCATAAATCTACCGGCAGATTATTGGTCAACGTTCGTGAACGTCGACTTTAAAACTCCGAATCTGCAACAAACGGCCAGCACAGATTCGTTGTTGCGACCGACGCTGACGCGAGGTGTCTTAACGTCGTTCTCCGGAGGGTAATTATTTAATTAATAGCGACGTACGACGTGTAACTGTTCGTTTCATTTTCAGAGAGTTCAAGAAGCGTAAGCTCTTTAAGTTTCCCGTGCACTCGTAGAAACGACTCGAATGGAATTTTATTTGTTTTTTTTTATTAATTTTAGCAAAATATGCAAAATATTTTAATGCTGTTCTAGAATCGTTTTTCACCAAATTGTGTGATGTAAATTATCATCAGTATTGTAAAAATTTGATAATAGATGCGTGCGGTTTATTTCTAAAAATTAATTTCCGTTTCGTTAGCTAAAATTATTTGTAACACCTGAGCATTAAGTTTAAATAAAATATTAAGTAAACCAATAAAATGTGTTGTCAAAATTCTAAAACGATGTAAGATGAAATGAAAAGACAAAATGGTACCGGATAATATAATTATTTTGGAAGCTTCGTCCCGTAAATGATTTACCAAAAAAAGATCACGGATTTTGATGATTTTTTGTTTGGTGGCTAATTAAAGGTGTAGAAATAAGAATCCGTTGAAATTTTTTGGAAGATAAACATTTATGGCCAAAAAATCGTCACGGAACGGCTAAATACCTGTTTTATTATGTTGTAGGAGCCGTTACAAGTCCAACGGTATGAAAATTATTTCTCGGAAACGTCCGCTTCGGTGTTAAATTCGCAAACAAAGTTATGACATTTTTGCGCCTAATGCCAAGTTGCGGTAAATGCGAATAATGCCAACTGCCGTACGGCCCCGCCTTATTTCATTTGATTCCCTACTCGGATATTGTTAAATTTAATTGAAATATAAAAGTACTCTATATTTGAATTTATTATAGTTTCTAATTTAGTTATATGATTTGCGTTTTTCCACACCACCCAAGAGGTAAAGCACTTGGCGCGTTTTTTTTATAGTGGTATCCCCAAGAGGCCTATTCCACTTTCATTATTAGCAAATTTAAATGTAGCACATTATGCAGTTAAGGGGCACACCCAAAGCAGTTTTCCTTGATAGCCGCACGTCACACTGCATATACCTCACTCCTTAACGGATAACGACACGCTTTGTACACGCGGATTAGGGATACCCAGAGTGGATACTGCCACCATGCAGATGACGATTCGTGCTTAGTGCGGGTTACAAGTAGACCGCCAAGAGTTAGCCCCATCAAACGATACACGACAGTGAAACATTTATGTTGCTTTGCAAATAAAATGACTATAAGCGTTTTTATCTTTTTTTCGTCGTACACCACCATCTGAAACAAACATTCAACGAATTTAATATTTTAATGTACACTGGGAAATGTGTTTGTTGTAAACCGACTGAACTTGAAACGCAACGTATTATAAAAGTTAAAATCTCACGAGCTTACCTTCTGGAAGTCGGGGTCCGGCTCCACCCATACTCGGCACGCCGGCGCTCAAAAAAATAAAAACGCCATCGATTTTACATCGACACAGTTAGCAAATTCAAATGTAGCAAATAAATGCAACACACGCCGTGTAAGAGACATACTCTTCGGTTCTTTCATAGTAGATCCTAGGACCACAACTATTTCCCCTGATCATGTTTGCGATGATCTCGCTGTAGAGGCAAACATACGCGCAACACTTGTTATACCAGACCCTTTTGGTGTGGACAACACCCCGTGTGTGCAAGCTTCACACGGGACTAACAGATGCCCAGGGTGGGTACAGCATCCTACCTAACGCTTGTGGATGACGAGTCGTGCCGTCGTGCAGGTAACAGTCGACTTCCAAGCAAGCCCCTTAATTACACGACGTGTGAAAACACTTATGTTGCTTTCTTACAAATAAAATGACGTTACAATTATGAGCGTTTTTATCTTTTTTTCGTCGCACACCAGCATCTGAAACAAACATTTAACGCATTTAATATTTTAACGTACACTGGGAAAAATGTGTTTGTTGTAAACCGACTGAACTTGAAACACGACGTGTATTGTGTACAAACTACTTATGCTATTGAAAGCTCTGTTATTTGGGTTAAAAGAACCCATCAGGTCTCAATTAAGATCGACGACTAAACGAATTAAAGGTTTCCTTGGCTTGGTCGGATTTCATCGCAAATCCAATCAGAACTTAAACTAACAAAAACCAACGACGAACCATTTAAAGAAATGACAAGTAGTAGATATTAAAAATCCTGAATACGCAAGTTTCGAACTTTATAAAGATATTCCAGCAAACATAACCCTATTCTTCAACATACCGATTTTTCAAAAATTATAACTTAGCCATAGATGCGAGCGATGTAGGAACCGGTGCAGTATTGTCAAACACAAAAATAAATAATGATCGACCCATAGATTATATATGTGCCATTAATGAATTTAACGTTATTCCGGTCTGCACCGCCATCCATCGGTGTCGATCATTTCGGCGCCATTACGCGACGTAAATTGCCGCGTACACGTGATTTAATAAATTGATAGCTCACCCCATAACCGCCTCGTCTCGGCCCCGGCTCCGTCCATTTGGATGCAAGATCGACGCCGCAATCCAAAAAGTCCGTTCACTAAACGAACGGTTAAATTTTGATTTAACAAACACCCGAAAACTTGCAAAGCCATTCTGACAATGGAACGAGAAGCGTCGCAAGTGCTAGTCAGCGCCGACTACATAATCACTTTTTTGTTCAAAACTGCCCGTTGCACCTAGGCGACGCTATCTTTGCGTTTTTTTTTCGGGGACTAATAATAATCGGGTGGCTTTGATATGCGTGCCGGCGACAATCAGAAGTTAAGATTGTCTTCTTTATTACTACGTCCGTAGTCACATAAGTTGTACGAAATTTTTTATTGTACACTTGAATCAATTAAGGAATTTTTTAAAAGCATCCTAAGAAACCCAATACATTTCTTATTACGGAATGAAACATTTCGACTTTTCCCTGATAATTTAGTTCCGATGTGCACCGCTATGTGTCGGTGTTTATTTTTTTTTTTTTTTTATTTTAATTTATATTTAATTTAATATACCAATTCATTGCTATATAAAAAATCAATGAGACATACCTTTAAACATAATCAATAATTAGAACCAACATTCTTAATAATTGATAAATAATCTTGTTTAAAAAGTGTAAACTCGGCAGATTTACAGAAAAGCACAAAATTTTGTAGATCGTTGACGTTTAGGCCTGCGTCACTTCTGCCAACTCAAATGAATTTTCAGTAGTTCTAACGATTTTTTCGTGGTAGTTCCATTGAACAGGTTTGGAAATGCACGATTGGACCGACCGTTTACAATACAAACAATAAAACTGTCAAATTTGACACAAATCAAGATGAGTGTGGTCCGGGAGAAACGCGAAAATTTCACGAACAAGACCTTCGCGACCGTCGACAACAGCAAGATAATCACGCCCGAGTACGTCCTGCGGCTGCCGAACGTGGCGGACACGTACCTGTGTTCGCCGGACGCCAACATATACGACATAGACTTCACGCGGTTCAAAATTCGCGATTTGGAGAGCGGCGCGGTGCTGTTCGAGATAGCGAAGCCCGTCGCCGAAAGCGTCGAAGACGGCGGCGACAAACTCGGCGAGGGCGACGAAGCCATCGACCCCAACTCGGGGCGGTTCGTGCGCTACCAGTTCACGCCGCAGTTTTTGAAACTGAAGACCGTCGGGGCCACGTAAGTATTAAGCGCTTTCGTCGCGTCGACGTCGTTTGACGATCGCATTCGTAGGGTGGAGTTCACGGTGGGGAACAAGCCGGTGAACAAGTTTCGGATGATCGAGAAGCACTTCTTCAGGGATAAGCTGCTGAAGACGTTCGATTTCGAGTTCGGGTTTTGCATCCCGGCGTCGAGGAACACGTGCGAGCACATTTACGAATTTCCGACGCTGCCTCCGGACTTAGGTAACGGACGAGGTCGGTTTCGCGCGTCGGATTTGAACGTAGTCTGTTTCAGTGAACGAGATGATTGCGGCGCCGTTCGAGACGCGCTCCGACAGCTTTTACTTCGTCGACGACTGCCTGATAATGCACAACAAGGCGGACTACGCGTACAACGGCGGCCAGTCGACATAAAGCGGCGTCAAGGACAAATGTACAGGGTTCAAACAATAACGGAAAAAAAAACTGTCAAATGCGTATACAGGTTTAATTATGTGTGTAATAACCGTCGTTCTCGATGTGTCTTTTCGCAGTAACAAAGCCACTTTTGTTCTTTCGATAGTAGCACTGTACACCTCGTATTAAAAAAAAAAAAAAATTGTTGAATCTTAGCACAAATTTTAGTGAAAGTACTCAAATACGACGAAGCTTGAGTTTCTGCAGTTTGGACGACGTAGATTCGCATCTATGCTTGAGTAGGACTTACAGTGACGTGTTTGCTTTTTTTAGCACAAAATATTGATATTTTATTCATTTATTTGTATAATTTATTATTTTGTATTGATCTCATCTTGTGGTGAAGAATTTAAATAAATGCTATAAGAGTTAAAAAATTACTTTTTCATCACTGACCTTTGAACAACAATTTCTAGTTTCTAAAGCGAAGAAATCGATTCCTAACAAACAGATATTTGTCCATATACATTTTTTTGTAAATTATTGATTTATTGACGTATCCAACTGCGGCGGTTATCGTTATCGGCAAATATCAGTACTGCCAAACTTCACAATTTCAAATATTTTGCTGTGGTAAACCGTAACATAAAAATTTTAATTCGTGAAAACAATTCAACAATATCTTCGATTCGTATCTACTCGTCACTGTCAGCAGTTAAAAGGGCGAGTTTTTTTCATTTATATCGTTGAACACTGCAAATTGACAAGAAAAATAAACGTCAATTCATTAGAATTTACTCTACTACGAATGGTAGTTGGCCATCCTGCCTGTTTTCATAACCTTAAAATTATCCTCGTCAAAATGTTAAAATCGATTCTGCAAAAATCGTTCTTCGCCCAAAAACAATCAATACATCTAAACAAACTACCAATCAATCGCAATTTTTGCTCCGCTTCGCGTTGTTGGAAATGCGGCTCCGTTCGAAAAAACCCCGCAGATTTGCACTGCGATCAGTGCAAAGTCATACAAAGTCCACCGGAAACCCGCAACTACTTCAAAGTCTTCGACTTGGACGCGAACTTCGACGTCGACGTGCACCGCCTCACCCGAAAGTACAGAAAAATGCAAAACGTCTTGCACCCGGACCGCTTCACAAACAGGTTTGCCGCGTAATTATTGCTAAGAAATTATCGACACGTTGATTGTAGTTCGCAAGAAGAGCAGAAAATCTCCGAGGAATATTCGTCGCTGGTGAACAAGGCATACGGCACGTTGCAGGCGCCGATGAGCCGCGCCTTGCACATGCTGTCGTTGAACGGGCAGGCGATAGGCGAGGACGACAAGGCGTCCGACGCGAAATTCCTACTCGAAGTCATGGAGTTGAACGAAGAGGTCGGGAAAAAATCGATTAAATGAAACCGCCGACGGAATACGAGTTTGTGATTGCAGATTGAGGACGCCGAGAGCCCCGAACGTCTCAAAAAATTGAACGAGAAAAATAAAGCGGCGCTGAACGAAGTAATCGGAGAGATATCGCGATTTTTTGAAAACGGCGACGTGCAACGAGCGAAGGAGGCGATTATACGAATGAAGTATTTTAATAGCATATCGAAAAGAATCAACGATATTTTAAGGGAAAGGGGCATCGTTGATTAGATAAGCTTTTAAACGTCATCTCCACTTGGATTTATTACATAAAATATTTTCACTTTGTCTTGATCTGTGTCGGTAGTTATTTAAGGCTGTATATAAACTGTAAATAAAATGGTACGACTTTTATTGTTATGATGAAAATATTTCTGTTCATAAATAAATGAGGACATTAAAAGTTCCTTAACGGCATGTTGGGGCTTAGAACTATTTGGAACTTGTAAAGATCCTGACAGGCAGAGGGCTTATATAGAACATGAGGATAATAGAAAAAATTTCCCCCTCATCACTTACCGTAGATAAAAATTTGGGAAAACATTTTAATAATAATCTATAGGTCAAAAATTATAAATTAGTTCCATAATAATTATTAATTTCAACCATTTCACGACGAACAATACATTTTACACCCACGCAAAAACTGATTACCTTTAACTGCGTCATTGTCCACCTAAACATCAATTTCGATAAACATGAAGATGCAAAAGGTCTTCCACTGCCTCGGCTATTCCATCGCCTTAATTTTGATACAGGTTCGAAATTGACCAATTAAACCTACCACCAGTTGATTACCATCGATTCTTTTAGACCATCGACAACGGCGAAAACGTGTTCTGTCGGTACGACGAGCTCGGCGACTTCGTCTGCAGAACTCCGACGGTTTCCGAGAAAATCGTCCTGACGTCCAGGTATTTCGCCGCGTTCGCCAACAGCGCGATCCATTTCGGCCAGTCGCTGCTGCGAATGTTCGAGAAGATGTTCATCGAGCAGCAAAACGTCGCCGTGGAGAATTTATCGATACTGTCGGATATGTACAACTACGGCAGTTTGATTACCAGTAATTTGTTGGAAATTGTGTATTTGTTCGTGGGCGAGCCCGAATTTCCCACGCATTAAAAAAACTCCCATCGTGTACAACGAAAAGGATGATGATTTCAATGACAATTTGAAATTTTAACTTGACATTTTGAACGTCATAGTTTTATTTTGCTACCGGTAGAGTTTGTATTAATCAAATGCAATAAACGTTTAGTTTTCATTGTTTTATAATTATTAACTGTCAGTTGCAAATGACAAATGTCAATGTATGATGCAAAAACAGACCATTTTTGAAACATTTTTTTAATATTTACCTTTCGAATGTAGCGGAGCCACTTCGCTCGAAGAACGCGGCAATTTTTGAACCGGCAGCGTGGAAATTGTGCGCACAGACGACGTAAACACAATTTAAATCGCGCTAATACACAACGCGTACGTTTGACTACGTAAATAATGCGACACTCGCGTTAACGACGACTGATGGAACTAAACAACATTTTTATTTGCAATTTGTTTGCTTTTCACGAGCAAATTTAAATTAACAATAATTTTAGTTTGTTTCGTTATTAAACAATAAGTATAAGAGACGTTATTTCAAATTTTGGAATAAAAAAAAATTAAATCTTTCAATATTTTAAACGTTATGTGAACCTCCACTATTTATAGATTCCAGTACGCGATTATTGAATAACTAATGAATAGTGTGGAGATATTGAAACTGTGTTACTGTGGGATGATATTACGAATTTACCAATTCGTAAATAATAAAATTAATAATTTTAAAAGTCTATAGTTCATTGTGAACGCGCCTTAAATCTTAACCTCGATATCGCCATATTGTGGTCGGTTCATGTGGAGTTATTGTGAATAATAATTTTTAATAATTTGTAGGTGAGTACTGGACGTTCAAATGTATTAATTACGCAGTGTTACTTTGGTGGATGTACGTGCCGTCATTTCTGACTTTAATTGCTTTGATAAAGTGAAGTCCACGTTGAATTTTTTTCGTTTTACGTGTTACTTCAAATCGTTTCTTGTTAGATTTAAGTTTCGGGTTGCATTGTTTCATATCATTTTATTATTTGTATATATAATTTTTTTATTCGTATCGATTTTTTTAGGCGAAAATGAGCAGATTTTTCGCCGGTTCCGACTCCGACTCGGATTCGTCGTCCGAGAGCGAGATAATCCCGAAAGCGCCGGCCCCGACTTACTCGGTAAGTACTGCCGTCCGACCCGACGGTTTCATTTAAACCGGTCGCCCTTTCAGTTCAGCGATGACGAAGAAGAAGTCAAACGGGTCGTGCGATCCATGAAAGAGAAGCGATACGAAGAGCTCACCAACACCATAAAGCAGATACGCAACTACAAGAAGATCAAGGACATCAGCAGCATGCTGACGAGTTTCGAGGAGTTGCAGAAGGCGTACGTGAAGGCGGCTCCGGTCATCGCGAAGGAGGAAAGCGGGCAGACGCCGCGGTTCTACGTGCGTTGCCTCGTCGAGATGGAGGACTTCATCAACGAGACCTGGGAAGACCGGGAGGGTCGCAAGAACATGAACAAGAACAACAGGTTCGTGTCGGAACGATGTGATTTCGGTGTGATTTCGGTGCGAAATAATTTTTTTTTCGTTTTTAGTAAATCCTTGTCGTCGATGAGGCAAAAATTGCGAAAATACTTAAAAGATTTCGAGGAGGATCTCGCGAAGTTCAGGGCGAATCCCGACTTGCCGGACGACGAGGAGGACGAAGAAAAACGTGAGTTTGGTTGTGAAATAAACGAACGGAGATTTTGAAATGCGGCGGATTGTTTCAGGCGAGCCGGAACCGGATAGCGACGACGAACCGGCGCCCGCGAAGCTACCCGAGAGGAAGATTCCCGTTCCGGATGACGGCGACGACATGTCGGACTCGGACGAGTGGCCTTCGGATTCCGAATCCAGCTCCGACAGTTCAGATTACGACGACAAGACGACTTTGATGCGCGAACGTTTCTTGAAGAAGTCGGGACCCACGCACGATGACGACGAGGATAGGGAGAAAAAGAAAGAGGAGCGTAAGAAGGAACGGAAGGACAAAGACAAGGAACGGAGGAAAGCGAAACGGGAAGATGAAGAGGACGGAGGGGGCGAATGGGAAACCGTCAAGGGCGGCGTTGCGATTCCTAGTGTATGTATTTTTTACTGTTTGTTTTTTTAAATTTATTTCTATTTTTAATTTTCCTCTAACCTTTCACCAACACTCAGGGGCTCTGGATCACATCATGCAGCGATGAACATCACATGATGCATACCGATCCGCAATCATTATCTAGGTTTTATTTTATTTAATTTATCTTTTCAAACTTCTGCACACATGCGGAGATGTTACGTGCATTATTTTGGTTTTAACTTGGTTTAGTCACCCTTTTGTCATGCGCTCAACATTGGAAGGCCGCAAATTCTTTGTTCATCAGACGCATTGTCACTTCTAATTCTTTATGCACCGTCTTTCAATTCCATTTATTTATTAACGACATTCGTGAATTTGCAAATGAGAGAAAGAAAAAAAAACCACGCCAGTGTTAAAAACAGGTGTTATATTAAAACTGTAAACTTGTGTCTATTGATTTTTTTTTTATGCAGGAAAAGCCGAAGATGTTCGCGAAAGACGCCGAGATCGACCTGAACCTGGTCGTCAAGAAACTGAGCGAGATCATGGCGGCGCGCGGCAAGAAACGGACGGATCGTCGCGAGCAAATCGAGCTGCTGCACGAGCTCGTCGCCATTTGCGACCAGCACAACTTGGGGGCGGCGATAACGATCAAGATCAAGTTCGGGATCATCTCGGCGATCTTCGATTACAACCCGAAAGTGTCGGACGCCATGAAGCCGGAATACTGGACCAAGTTGCTGGAGCGCATGTCCGAGATGCTGGACATGCTGCTGCTGAACCCGCAGATCTTGATTTCAGAGTCGGTGATGGAGGACACGGAATGCTTCGATCAGGCGCCGTTCAAGGTGAGGGGGTGCGTCCTGACTTCGCTGGAGCGGATGGACGACGAGTTCACGAAGCTGTTGAAGGAGTGCGACCCGCACAGCAATGAATACGTTGAGAGGTAACACATAATAATATCATTTGTATGTAAATATTACTGTGTTTATCTAATATTATTATAATAATATATATTATTATATAATTTTTGCATTTTTTTGAAAATTTGACAACGTTAGTAATTTTTTAACATCCTCAGAAATTTTTTATTTCAGACAATTTTGAAGTTCTTTGACTATTTGATTTTTTTTAAATATTTTTGCAGTTTTACGAAAAATAAAAATTAAGCAACGTTGGTAATTTTCTTGCAATTTTTATTTTTTTACAGGTTTACAATTTATAGGCCTCTTCCGAATTTTAAGAATTTGACTATTTTTGATATTTTTTGACAATTTGTTTGGTCTTTCTGTTTTGTTCGTTTGATTGTATTATTTTTTTTTATTTTGTTGTTGAAATTGCAGGAAACAAATGTTAATTAAAATTCATGTTATTCTTGCATATATAGTAATTAAACAAATACATATTTTTTATTCAGGTTGAAAGACGAATCGAAAGTGGCGAGCATCATCGACAAAGTGCAAAAATACCTGGAGATTTACAACAACCAGTCGGAGCTGTGTCGCATCTACCTGCGAAAAATAGAGCATCTGTACTACAAGTTCGACCCGCGCGTCTTGCAGCAGAAAGTCGTGAGTGTTTCAACTTTGCTGTCACGCTTCAATTTAATTGACACGATTTTGTTGAAAGGGCGAAGTTCCGATGGACGTCGTTACGTCGGTGCAAGAAATGGAGAAGCTCTGCAAGTTCATTTACGCGAAAGACGGCACGGACAGGTTGAGAACGAGGGCGATTCTATCGCACATGTACCACCACGCATTGCACGACAACTGGTTCCAGGCCCGCGACTTGGTTCTGATGTCGCATCTCCAAGAGACCATACAACATTCTGATCCCAGTACACAAGTAATGGACGTCGCTGATGTCAACTTTTGTATTGTATTGTAATCATTTGCAGATCTTGTATAATCGAACCATGGCACATTTGGGGCTGTGCGCTTTTCGACACGCGAACATCAAAGACGCGCATAATTGCCTCGTGGACTTGATGATGACGGGAAAACCGAAGGAGTTATTAGCGCAAGGTTTGCTTCCACAGGTTGGTGAGAAAGTCACGTGATTAAGATTGTCGTTAAATTTGTGTTTTATTAGCGGCAACACGAAAGGAGCAAGGAGCAAGAAAAAATCGAAAAGCAACGCCAAATGCCCTTTCACATGCACATCAATTTGGAACTATTAGAATGCGTCTATTTGGTATCGGCGATGTTGATAGAAATCCCGTACATGGCGGCGCACGAATTCGACGCCCGTCGCCGAATGATTTCGAAAACTTTCTACCAGCAGTTGCGCAGCTCCGAGCGACAAAGTCTAATTGGGCCGCCCGAGAGCATGAGGGAGCACGTCGTGGCCGCGGCGAAGGCGATGCGCAACGGCCACTGGGCCGCCTGCAACAACTTCATCATAAACGAGAAAATGAACGCGAAAGTGTGGGACCTTTTCTATCAGGCCGACGCCGTGAGGGCCATGCTCACGCGACTGATCAAAGAAGAGTCCCTGCGGACCTACCTGTTCACCTACTCGCACGTTTACGACTCGATCTCGATGGCCACTTTGTCGGACATGTTCGAAATGGAGAAGCCGTCGGTCCATTCCATCATTTCGAAGATGATTATCAACGAGGAATTGATGGCTTCGCTGGACGATCCGACGCAAACCGTCGTGATGCACAGGAGCGAGCCGTCGAGGTTGCAGTCGTTGGCTTTGCAGCTCGCCGATAAGATCAATAACTTCGTCGATTCGAACGAGCGCATTTTGGAGACCAAGCAGGGGAATTTCTTCTTGCACAGAGCTAACCAGGTTTTTATGAAAAAGTGACGTTGTAAATATGAATTCTATTTTGTGTTGTTTTAGGGTAATTTCAGGGGCGACAGGCAGAACTACCGCGGCGGGAATAATCAAGAGTGGAATAGGAATCGGCGGGATAATCGAAGGGGCGATTATTGATTTTGAGGGCTGCGCTGCTGGTTGGCAATTCTTTGTATTAAAACGTTTCAGAAACTCGTATTGGTCATTTATTGAAGCTTTTTCGTACGATGGGTCGAATCTACGATTCGCCCAATGTAGACAACAAATAGTTCATCGCCGACACTAAAATTTTAGTTAAATAATTTTAATTTAAATGAAAGAAAATAATGCAAAGTGTAAAATAGATAATTGATCATTCGTGTTTGTTTTGTATTTAAAGATGATTTTTATGTTTAAGTTACAATGTGTGCAAATTTACGCTTTGACTCGACAGAGAATCGCTGAAGTAAAGCCACTGGTCATAGTGGTAGATGCCACTAAGGCATCACGTGCATAGGTTTGGAGTGGCTGAGACCACTGAGTGCCGATTATGCCTTGAAACTGATGAGACAGCTGTGTGCCTGACCCACGGGAGTTCAAATCAGATTCACAGTCTTTGTTGGGACAAAATTTGAGCGTGGGCGAACTTGACAAAATCTCACTCTAAAATCCTTGAGAATGGGAATTGAGGGTGAACTATAAATAGTCGTGAGCCACAATAGATCCTTGCGGTTGCAGTAGAGGGGCGATTTAACGCCCCACTCGATACAACGAAACTGAACAAAAAAAAGTTTAAATGAGACGATTCTGGAGCTGTTTAATATTACGTATTGCGACTGTATCTATAGTCTGCTCATTATTTCAACTTACGCACGTTAACGCGATTAATGCAATGCCAATGAAATTAAAATTCATATTCATTGGTTTAAACTTGCAACAGTGCTAAAATTTCTTAGTGTTCACAACCCAACCCAACCCGTCAATTACTCACATCCTTCATATTGCCATATAAGCTCGTTTATAAGAATTAATAATTTTGTTAGTGCCTATTTCTACGATTTTGAATTTTATGTGAAGTTTATTCAAATCTAACGACGTAAAAAATAACACAACCGTTGAGTTGCTTCTCAGTAAATTTTAATTTGATTTTAGAATTTAGAATTACACTGCGTGTGAACAATTTATGAAAAATAAATAAAAAAATTCGCTTTATACGGCACCTTACGTTACGTCGTTGTTATTATAAATGATTGTAAATTAATATTTAAGTAAAAATATCATCAAATAGGAAAATTTGTAGTGAAGCGGTTGGCAGTTCTGCGCGGCCTTTTCTACGTCGCACCATCGCCCGTTCGAATGTCCGTGCGTTCGCGAGTGCTTATTTCTTCGTATATCGCGCGAATTCCGTGTAAATCCGGGTAAGTTATACATCGATCGGTGCGTAACGTTCGATGTGATAGATCGCGTACATTTAAAATGCCGAAATCGGACAAATTAAACGGTGTTTCGGGTTAAATGGTGCTTGACGTTTCTGGTCGTTTGAAATGGCGGCGGCGGCGGCGATGGCGGCGGCGACGTCAACTCCAGTCTACGGGGATGCAGCGACATCTGATAACCAAGGTATGTACTCCCATTTATTTATTATTATGTTATTATCGGTTTAATTGACGCGGATATATCATAGCGATTTACAAAAATATGGATCATTGAATATTTCCATCGGTTGCATTTGCTTCGGCGAACGGAATGTGACGATGCACGGCACGCTTTTTTTGTCGGTTAGTTTTCGACGACGAGCGCGCCAAAAAAATTATCAAATGCGAAATTCGTCCTTATCGCGGTTTGCGTTGCATTCGTCGTGCAGGTAGACGATTCGTTCTTATTTGGATTTTAATGTTAGGTTTTATTTGTTCGGCGAAAATTTACTTCGACAGGGCCGGTGTAAATATATTCGAGCCCAAGTTCGAAAAAAAATATATGAAATAAATGCGATTTTTTCAATTTTGTGATCGACTTAGTTTATTTCGATTCATATTAATTTTTATTACTATAAATATTTTCATTTTTAATTAAAAAAAAAAATCGAATTCTACTTTTCCGATTGTTTTTAACGAGTTTTTGAGATTTACGATTTGTTTTCGATTTTAACGATTTATGATATTCATGATTTTCAACAATTCTCGATATTTTCGACGATTTTTAAGATTTTTGTCGATTCTAATCATTTTTTAAATATTTTTTGTTCTACGATTTTTTTGGTATTTTTATTTAATCGTTTGGCATCGATTTATTTCACTCGACAATTTTTCTTAATGGGAATGGAACCATGTAATCAATCGAGCGACTTATAACGAAACGAAAACGAAAACGAAAACAAAATTACGCAAACAATTACTTTAGGTAAATTTTTAATTAGACTTTACCCAATTTTAAAATTATTTTGGCTTTGGTCTGGTTGTTTAAAGCCTGCTAATGCTGCGTTAAACTTGTCCAATAAAAATGAAATGGAAACAATGTTGATAAGTTTTGTATGAACTGTGCAAACAGGGAGTACTGACTGGTTTTGGAACAATTGATTGGGGCGATTGCAAACGAGAATGAAGTACATTTTGATTTAAAATTCGTTACAATTATTGCAATCATTTGTCATCTTCGACGCGACTTACAAATTGGAACAAGTTTAAAAAAAAAAATTTCGACCACTGGGATATCTTTCAGGTTTCCAATTTTTTTGGGGGAAAATGTTAAAGTTCAATGTCTGGATGGAAACTTCTTCTGGAAATTCTTTTACTAGTCTCCATCTTGGACAAATTTTGAATCCTTTGAAATGTACAAGCCCCCCCCCCAGCAAATATATAACAAGATTTGGCGAAAATCCAAACGACTGGCAAATGAAGATTATGTGGCCAATTAGTCAACAACCCAACCCAACCCAACCCAGCCCAACTTCGCCCAATCCAATCCAAGAAAAGTTAGATAACTAGGAACTTGTCAAACAAAATAGTTAGAAACCTAGGTGACTATAGTATATTTTTTATGACAAGGAAATCGTGGTAGGGATCATAGAAATTGGATAGGCTAACCGCGAGGCAACCGCACACAAGGGATATGGAAACCATTTTTTGAGGTTAGATTTATCCGACGTTAGTGACAGTCGTTCCTTTCACGGCAGACGTGACTATTTCAAATTAAGTAATTTCACTTCAGTTCATTTCGTTTGTGAAAGAAAAACGCCTCCACATTGCGATAATTTAATTTAGCTAGATTAATAAATAAATTAATTAAGCTAGAAGTGCTAGCTAAGAAGCAAGTGTGTGTGTATGCAGCTAGCTAAGTAGCTAGATCGACTTGTGCTTTATAGCTAATGCCTTGAGCGCTAACTATATATATATATATATATATATATATATCTTCCTTATTACTTACTTACATCCATTTGTATCTAGCTAGGCAGCTACATAGGAGATAATAAGCTAACTAATTCATAAATGAGCATAACTAGTAAACTAGATATATAGTTAACACTAAAGTTATAAAGCTATAAAATCAAAGCAAGCACTAATTGTTATACCTAACTAGCTAGCTGGTGAGATTTACGTAGCTAGTTAGCTAGATAGATAGATAGCCGCCCTAACCTAAAAAGCAAACAATCCACTTGGTACGTAAATTAGTGTGGAAACTGAAATATGCGCGATTGATACAGCCCAGAACTATGGGAAAGCTACGGAAACAAGTGTCATCATTAGATGTTCAGAGTAAAATCTAAAGGTCATAGAAAATTTTGTGTGATGTTCCAATCGAGTCGGTGTGGAATTTAAACAATTATTTTTGTAACGTTGCTAGATAACTAGTCATCTAGCTAGCTAATTGTGCGTTAACAGCTACTGAGTCAGGACCAGTACGGTGATAGCTTAAAAGAAAAAGACAGCAAATTATATAGCACTCTAACGACTTTGCTTGCTTAGTTCCTAGCTATTTTTCTAGCTTCGTCTTGTAATAATTGTTAGCTTCGTAGCTAAGCAATTAGGAGTGAACTTAGCTAGGTGTTGTAAGCAAGCTAGTAATCAAACCATGTAAATGACGAATATGCAGTCGAAATGTATAAATTAACTAACGAACAAAGTAGCTTGCAAGCAAACTGGTTAGTAACTAATTAACTAGTTAACTATTTTCTGAAATTCAGACTAAAACAAATGGCCTCGAACGATCGTTCTATTTTGATATATTACTAATTTCTTCATATCCCTATTTCCTAGCTCTGTTCCTAGCTTCTTCTTATAACATGCTTGTTAACTTGGTAGCTAAGCAGCTAGCAGTGAACCTAGCCAGGTGTTCTAATCAAGTTGGTAATCAAACCGTATAAATAACGAAGCAGTCAAATCATTGTATAAATTAACTAACGAGCGAAGAAAATTGCAATCAATCACCTTGCAAGCAAACTAGTTAATAACTAATTAACTATTTGCTGAAATTCAGATTAAATATAAAAAAATTAAATACAACACCGATTCAAATAAATTCAACCTTTGTAACGTATACAGTGAGTTTAGGTCAACGCTATGCACTTTTTAAGAAACAACGCAAAATAGCTTGCTATAAAAATTTTATACCCAAACTTAAGTAAACAGGTCAGGACTGTCACGCCTGCGGCGAGCAATAAAACAAGCGCGAGAATATGTATAATGTATTTTTCGAAATCAATGCAGAATCGAAAGGAGATACATAATCAAGTACAACGGTTACATAAGTTTTTTTTTTGTTAATGCTAAACGTTCTTATGTACAATATGTCAACATTAAAGTCACACCCCTCGCTTCGCTATGTACACTTTGTACAGACTCCGACGTTCGCGGCGTCGAAAAATTTGGACCTGTTCAATTCGTTAGGCGGTCGAAACGCGGAAAAAAAATGAAAATCGGCGGCGGTGCGAATGAAACGGTCGTGGGGGGCGTGCGCGATTCAAACGAAGGAGCAATTTTGAGGAAGGCGTCGATGATGACGTGGTTTGTTACGAAACGGGTTGTTGGAGCGAATAGTGCAGTTCGATGTGGCGGATGAGGCAGGGCACCGACTTGGTATAGCACGGGCGCGAACCGCACGTTAGTTCTCTACAGTGTCCTGTTTTACCGACTGCGCGACGCACGTGGACGTGAAAGCGTTAGAACTGTTCTATTTACTCGCGTTTTTTGGCAATACTGAAGAATCTATGTACAATTTTGCACGCTGTCCAATTGGGTTGGCGGCAAAGTTTAAATAATTAAATCACAATCATTTGGCACAATAAATATTCGTATGATTTACGTCTGTTCAGTATTTTTTGAGCGGTCGTGCGCTGTTCATTCGAACCAACGGTCGATGGCGTTTTTAATGTTGTTTATGACAGGTGCTGTCTCGCCTTTTTGTTGAGCGTATTTTGCACCACTAAGGAAATTGTACCTTGATCAGGAAACAGCTCGTTAGTGAGCTAAAAAAAAATATTGCGAAATCCCTATCACTGGCGAGAACTATTGAATACAAATATTACATATCGACATATGTCGTATTTTAACGACCCAATGTGTTATGTTGTTAATTGTACTTTTTTAGCAATGGTTGATCCAATTTCTACTTCTACTTAATGTTGTAGAGTGTTCCATTTTTTAAAGGTATCGTTGAGTCGGAAAACGATTATTATTGGTATTTTGATCGCATGAAAACGGTAGCTTCGCACTTTCTAGGGATTCCGGTACAGTGAGCGTTGATTCGTTCCGCCCCTAATCGGTGGCTTCTACATCATCGCAAGGATGCTCGTCCTGTCGTGTTGATTTAACCCGCTCCGTTCGTCCGCATTGCGCTCAATTCGTTCGGCGTTTAGTGGTCGCGATCGGTTCGTCTATTTTATAACACAGCCTTCTTCGATTCGGCGCGTCCCCCGCCCCGACTATAACTTCTCCTTCTTGAGCGTGAAGTCTATCACCTTGCAGATGTCGCACGCCGCTTCCGCGTTGCAGGAGCAGTTGTCGTCGCACTTCTTCAGGTCCTCGCACAGCTTGAAGTTCTTCAGCTCGCGTCGCAGTTCTTTCCGTATGCTGCTCATCTCGTCCTTGTCGTCGGCGACGTCCTCCGACCGCTATCCGCTCTGTCACATGAACACGTCTTGGAGCTCTTGGTTCTTGTTCTTGAGGGTCAGTTCGTCTTCGAAGGTGACCATTTTTTCTCGTTGCTTGGGCGGCAGTTTTCGGGGCACTCGTACGGTCAGCGGGAGCAGGTTGTTGATGGGGGTGTCGCCCGCCGCGCCGGACAGGTCGAATTCGCTCACGCTCCTTGGCACGAAGTATTCAATTAGTGGTTCTGTACCTAAGACCAAAAAGATCATTAGAATTGTAATGTACAAGTCGTCACACATAAATAATAAAAATGGATACAATCAACATCTTCGATTGTCTGGTGGCAGCAACGAAATTAAATTATATAAAAAAAAATTATTTTCGTAAAAGATTTAGCCTCAATACCGGCTGATCTCCTGGTGGGCGTGTTCCTCTGAAAATTGCTCTTCCTCGGCAGACTGTTATGTTGCAGCAGCGGCGGTAGTTTCTTAACGGCCGGGGGCGTCTTGACAATCGGCGCGGCCCCTTCCGTCTTCGGTCGCTGTCAGGAACTGACGACCGCCATTTGTTCTTCTTCGCGCGCCTTCATCTCGTTGCGGACGCACGTCGCCCCGATCAGCCTCAGGAGATTTATGACTTCCTCCTGCACGAGACTGAAGCACATGGCCACCAACGCCATGCCGGTCATGATGTAGGCGGAGCACGCGCACAGCGAAATCTCCTCGGCGTTCTGCCCGGGCAGCAGGTCCCCGAAGCCGATCGTGCCCAGCGACGTGAAGCAGAAGTAGGAGCCCTCCAAGATGCTCCAGTTTTCGAGGCGGTGGAACAGAAAGGCGCCGGAGCATATATACGCCAGGACTATGACCAGGCATAGGGTGACCGGAACGCGGATTTTCGTCGCACACGGGCAGTGGGGTTTCGTTGTCGCCGTTCCGCATAATTTTCCGTATAGGCGGCGGAAGCTCCTCGCTAAGACGTCGCCGGTGGTCGATAAATAGAGCAACATCAGCGGTATCCCTATCAACGCGTAGACTATCGTCACTAACTTGCCCCAGGATGTCCGAGGAGAAACGCTGCCGTATCCTAGAATAAAAAAATAATGATTGTCATATCGGCCAATCAGAGTCGGGATTTTACATCAAAGTCTATTTCGATCATTCTGCATTTATTTAATTTTTTTTCATTAATTATTATTATTAAATGATGTTATAGTGGGACGACGGGGTTAACACAGACATGTTTTTACTTGTTGCATTGTAATAATAGCTACGGGTGTTTAGAGAGAAAGCATAATATTATTAATTTGGAACGAAGGAATTGCTATTGTTATTACAGTTGTGCGGTAGCATTTCACGTTTTACCGAAAGCAAATGTTTCAGTTTTATTCATAATTTCGAATGCGTCACGAATTGCGTTAAGATGAGAAGCACATGAAGCATTCTGACCAAATTTCGCGTACATTTTTAATGACGTGGCAATTGTCTCGGGTCGGCGCGTTATTCATCACTTGTTGTCGATCACTTATTATTAGAAAAATTAAACATCGCGAGTAACTATGCTGATTTTAATTGTTTGAATTATAAAATTAGTGTAATCTAGCAATGAGCGTCTTGAAGTTTATGCAAATGTTTGATGTACTTGGTGTTCATTTTGTTGTAAAAAGAACAGGGTGTTAAATTTGTAAAATTTGGCTTTATTTATAATCGTATGTAAAATTGGGAAACCATGACTTAATAATGTCTTTGGAGAAACCATATGATCGTTTTTGACCAATGAGAATGGATTAGATATTAAGCTGTAATTAGCCGTTTTCAATATAAACTATGACGATGCTAGGGGCATTTCAGTAGAATTTTCGTTAAAGCAGAGCATAGTGTCAACGACTGTTCCTCTATCGATATTTTAAAATAACAGTTAAAGAAATTGCGAGAAACGTCAAACTAACTAATGAAAGACATCATGTTAATGTTTATGCAACATTATTACTCGTTTATCTGTCCTTTTTGTTTTGTGCGAAAACGAGCACATTGATTAATCGCGCCGAAGAGAGCAGTTGCCATTGGACTGCGCACAGTTGGTGAACTTTCCGCCGGAATCACAGAAATGCTTGTGTTCAAAATAGAAATCGCTAACCACTTGGAATATTGGAGTATTGGAATGTAAATGTGTCGTTAATTCCTTAAGCTATTGTATGCAAGCCGAGAATCTCAATGCATAGATGCCTTGTTTAAGATACCTAACGTTGTGTATACTCGCAGTTAATTAATTGTTCCGAAGATATCGATTACAATAAATCGAGCTTCCTTAGGCAGTGGCGGTGGTGCATCGAATGTAAATTATAATTAGCTTCACGGGATGAGAAAGCCCCTAAATATATTGATTATGTATGCTATGTTTCTGTCTCAGAAACGCATGAAATATATATATATATATATATATATATATATATATATATATATATATGCCTATTTAATACAATTGTCACATTCTGTTCAACTTGGTAACGTAAGACGTAAATTGCAAAACTGATTAGTAGTATTAATTAATTAATATTTAGGCAGCGACATTCCAATAAATGGCTTTCACAAAGTTTCTTGCCCCATGAACAACGCCGGGCTTCCGTGACCACGGTGATATCTACTGAAATTTGAGTTTAAATGGAAGCCGTCGAGACGTAGTTCGTAGTTGTTGATTAGTTCGTCGAATGTACGGCGATAAGCAGAGTTTAACAACAGCTTCCTAGATCTTTTCATTATATATATATATATATATATATATATATATATATATATTATATTACATGGACTAGCCTAGTTAGGGTTGAAAACTTGATTTTATATGGTGCAAGAACTTTGCCATAATGTTCTCTATTGGGCCATTTATAACAGTCTATTTTTATTGACCATTTGTCAATCAATCGACCTGTCCAGTTTCAATGCGAATCGATCACGTAATTTATTATTGATTTGATTGGTTGTACGTGTGCCGCATCAGCCAATGGAGATCGTTAGGTACGACGGGCAACGACTGGTAGTTTTCCGTTACGTACACATATTGATGGAATAATGTAATTTGTGCCTGCCGGCAAATGTTATACGTTCCTTGCCTGTGATTATATTACTATTGTCGTTTCCAATACTTTAACGAAAGTTTATTTCCCTCATTAAATTTTGCGATAGGCAACGAGAGAGGAGCCATGGTGGAAATACTGCACAGAGTGAAAGAGTTCATGAGGGAAATAATGAACATTATTAAAGAAAATAAGGGATTAAGAGGTAAAGAAAAGACAAACATGAAGCAAATGATCATTAAAAGAGAGTATGATAAAAGAAAGAGAAGGGAAAGAAATAATCATCGTTATGAGAGAAGTGGGGATGAAAATGGACAAAGAAATACAACGACACGCGAATTAATAAAGAGAATACAATGGAAGAAAAAAGGCAAGTATAAGAATTTGATGGTAGACAGGCTTGTGGTGTATACGGAATGTACGGGAGCCGAAACCCAAAGTAAGAATCAAAGGAGAAAGGAAAGGTGGATGACGAAAATCGCGATAAAATAAAAATCATATCAATAGGTTAGTTAGTTTAACAAATTTGTACTATTATTTTAGATCCAAGGGCAAGCTGGTGTTGGGTTAGATTTGGCTGGGTTGGGTTGGATTGCACTTGAAAAAAATATATATATATATAATGGAAACAAACAAAATTAAATGCGTCAGTCTAGGAATTTGTTTAAAACGCAATCGTTGATAATTTGTTTATGTTATTTATGAATTATTTTTATGCATACAACTGCATATGTCTATCTATAACAGTTTAGAAGCTGGACGCGTTAAACTCGAAAAATATTTCGCGAGACTCAAGATGGATAGATTAAATCTGTTGGGCAATTTAATTCTGTACAACTTTATTTATGAGCAATGTTGTCGTATCTCGTACCGTTCGCGCGGCGTATCGTACGAAACGTGGCGCCTCGATCAATCAAATGGGCCAGGTATGCAATTCCTTTGAGGGACATTATCGAGTTATAATATGAAGGACGCGGCTGTCCAGAGTACCCCCCCCCCCCCCCCCCCCCCCGCTGACCGAATATAATAATAACCGATCGACGGCCGAACTTCCGGAACACAATTTGCGAAACGGATGGATCCGCCGATGCACGCAAACGGTCAAGTTCGTTTTGCACGCTCGTAAATTGTTTTCCGAAAACGCGGCCGAAACGTAAATCGCTTTTAGCAGCTAGCCCCGCATAAATATCCGCATCGGAAGGTTCGGAAATAAAATCGGGCCGGATGTGCAGTGTCAAAAAATGGGGGGGGGGGGGGGGCTGGTGGCGTGTCGGCGATCGTTAAGCCCGATCTCCGCGTGTGTGTCGCATGTCGCCGGGGCGCGGGGTTCGCGCGATGTACGCTCTACATCCTGGAATGTGTCGCCCATTTGCGTTGATGTATGGCCTCGTTACGCTCGCGCTCTGTCGCGGTAATAAAGTGGATTGGGAACGGTTATAATATTAATTCGTTACATCCATTGAAACGAAAGGGGGGGGGGGTATCCAAGTTCGAAAAGCATGCGATCTTTAATTGGTTGGGTTACGTGTTTGTCTAATCCAATCGAACCCGCTAATATGTAGAGATAGAGAAAGAGAAGGAGTAAAAAATATTGGGGATTTTGACAAGACGGAGGAGAGTCGATAGATAGGTGCGAGAGAATATTACTTTGGGCGATACAGATAACTTTGACAAAGGTAGCTTTGGAACAAATTGTTCTCGAACTCAAATCATTTGTATAGTTGATGTATTGAAAACAAAATATCTTTTGGGGTAGCATACACCACAATGGAGATAATATGTAAATTGAATTAAATGACAGACGATTCATAAATATCTAAATATCAAAGTTGTAAATTGAATGCAATTTAATATTACGTGCAGGTCTTTTCGGCGAGTGTGCATACGTTGCGATTACGTTATAATGCCCCTGCATAAATAACATATATAAATGTAATGAAGATTTAGGAAATAAACTAAACCGATTGACGCTAATTGTGTTCAACTGACGTCCTTTAAAACGCGGTGCAGTAATTTTCACGAGCGCGTGGTCTTACTGCCGAATGACCTCCATCCGTAATAAAGTGGCGCCCAACGTGGGGCCCGAGCAATTATTTCGTGTAACAAATTACCGTTTAGTCTCCATATCGCATGACATTAATCGCCGCTTCGTACAAACGTTCTGACGTCCAGATCTCCTACGCACATCAAACGCGTTTGCCCTTTTTGGTAGGCGCAACGAATTATTTTTTTTGTTACACTCTGGCGGAAATAATTTATGGACGAAATCGCTCTTGACGATCTCGTTGTTGCGGAAATTTAACGAGCTTTTAAATATAGGTACTTGCGTACAAAACGCAATTAAAAATAATTCCGAACGAATTGTCTCAAAACGAAGATTTTTATATGAGTTCAGTAAGCCCTGTGTAATACGGAAGGTATTTTTTGCGGCGAATTTACATTTAAATTAAACGTTTCGTGCGTTCACGTTGGCAATGTTGTTTTTGTGTTTATGTTTTAGAAATTGAATTAAAGGGGTGCTTATAAATCGAGAGCTCGTTGCGATGTGCTACAGCGAGGGATGGAAATGTTTTGTTTGTTCGCTTCGTTGGCTTATTTTTATTATTGCAATTTGAAATTAAAAAAAAATTAATTATTAAATGGTTTGGATCAGGTAAATGAGGTTTGGATGATTGGACGGTCGTCTTGCCCTTATTGCGAGTTCGTCAGCGAAAATTACCCCAATTTATTTTAACTGTTGCACGTTCGTACGAATAAACGAAACCTTTGCATCGGCTTCCCGCGATTTTTATCTTCAGTTTTCGCGACCCGATTAAGATAGGCACACGGGCAATTTTCCCGACCGTTAACCACCCCATCGATCCGTGCGCCCTCTGGCGTGTCCGTTCGACGTTATTACGTCATCCGCGAAAGACGAGCGATAGCGATCGCTGCGGAAGAAGCGAGTCGGCCGCATTCGGGCCGGACGGAGTGAGATATGTGCCGACGGAGGACTTGCTAAGCAAATTTCAAACTGTAATTGAGGCAATTTGATTGTACGTGCGGTTGGGTCGAGTCGATAGCGGTGACCTCTGGGATTAAAGTGGCGCACTTTACTGCAGTGGACAGTGAGAAAACTCGCAGTACCGACGCCGGTGCAATCAGCAGCTAATCGTGTCCTGTGTGTTTGTTACGAAATACTAGACGTAATTTTGTTTGTTTGTGTGTTTAGTTGTTTATTTAATTTGATTAAATATTAAAAGATCCAGATCTCTAAGATGAATATAATCTATTGTAAGACGCAATTAAGTCATAAAAGTTAAAGTTGTTAATCTTTTATTGCAACACTTTTTCTATAACCACAGGAATGTTTGATGCGATTTAATTGCATATTTAATTTCATTTTCATTTTCTTTGTCTTTATATTTTTTGACAGAAATTGAAACAAAATAAACTAATTAAGTAATTAAAGCATCCAGACAAGCAACAAAACAATCGAAGGAAAATAAGCCAACAACTTCAGTAGAATGCAACTCTTAAAGAAATAAAGAAAAAGAGCTTTAAAAACGTCTGTCATTTCGATGTGTCGTCGAAAAAGCCAACGTTGTGTAAACGAATTGGTCGTCGGCTTTCTACGTCGGAAGACGAACGAAATGTAATGTTTATGCACGAGCAATCGCAGACTGCCATCTCGGGGCCTGCTTCGTGACGTTTAGCGTTTGTTTTTACGTTTCCGAATCGAACGACGCAACAAAACGACCGAGACTGGCGTAAAAAGGTATCGCGTCGTTACGGGGCGAGTCCACGATAAGTGCAGACGTAGAACGCGATTCGTTATCGTTCGGTTAATTTCGTTGTGTAATCCAGGACCGTTGGTTTAGAACAAGTCGTCGTTTCTGTGCGATTTGTGTTTGTTTTGTTTGTGTTCATATTCGTGGACGAGGTTAATTGTGAGTGGTCAAAAATTAAAAAGAAAATTGAATAAAATATAATTGCAAAACAAACGAATGTATAACATTGAAATAGAATCAGGGATTAGAGAGTTGACGAATAAATCATTGAAATCAACTTTGTCGGTTCTTGTGATGTTTAATTAAACGTTAGAAATAAGGTCGTCACGAAGTTAAATTTAAGATGACAAAAGTTTTTATCGGCGAGTTTGCAATCAATCCGATTACATTAAAAATACCCAACGATATTCATTTGTATCCATTTATTTTCTTATTCCTATATTTTACACATTTATTTCTTTGCCGTTATATATATATATATATATATATATATATATATATATATATATATATATGAAAGGAAAGATTCTTGGGCATACACCCGCATGATATATATACTGTCAACCGGAATATAAGGATCAACGAGTAACTCCGAACGTCAGTTCTTCTAAGTCAGCGAGACCTAGAAGAGCTTCCTGAAGATGGCAGATGGGACTCTACCGAAACATTTCTACAACGCGGTTCACAACCCGAGAACCAATAAGAATATATATATATATATATATATATATATATATATATATATATATATATATCAGACTGTCAAGAATTTATTGGAGTCCCTGTGGCTAGTCCGATACAATTCAAGTTAAGTAGTCATCATGGACTTTATTTCAGAAATAAAATAGTAATAACCCCAACAGAGATTTGAACTTTAGACGATTGCTAGCTTGTTTTTCTTTTGTATCGATTCCTCTCGTGTCTAATTGGATTGAGCTATGTTGTTGTTTCATGTTGTGCCCTTATCGTCGTCGTTCCTCCCTCGCAGCCATTATAAAACCAGTATGTCGTTTTCCGAGTTTTAACGACAAAAGCCTTTGAGAGACACGAAAATAAATCGGAATAAAACATAATTTTCCGGGCAGGTGCATTTCGCATGTCCAATTTTGTTCCTCGAGGACGTTGTCTCCGGTCTGAGTTTCATCGATTCGGGCGCACTTGTAAGCGTTCCCTTTGTACCTACCCCGGCATGGAAACGTAATATGCGTTGCGTTTCCTTAGAATCTCGACATGCTAGCTATTTCCAGTTTGCGCGGGCGGGCCGGTGGGGCGTTTGCGTAATTTTCCGTCCGTGTTCGAGTGACCGTCGCAGACGCTGCCTCGTTTCGAGGGCTTATCTAGGGCCACGTCTTCGTTGGAAATGACACGGACGATCGCTATCAAATTTTCGCGTGATTTAATGCAGCGGATCTGTCGCCCTTATCGTCTCGTGCTTTGAATTGTTGCCTTTTTGATTTATTTATTTTCTGGCGTCACTTGGTGGGTTTAATTTTTTAGATTTTTTGTTGTATTTGCTCGGCTTTAGATTTATTTAAGTTGTAACGTAAATAAAATAAATATTATATCGTGTCAGGAATTCGGCGAATTGGCAAACGTTCCGATTACATTACATATAACGTAATCCATATGCAGCACATAATTTCCAGTGCAGTGCCGCAGGCGAATAAATTAGTTCCTGAATATCGGAACGGCGCTCAAAGGTAAAGTTACTTCGTTAGTTCGGTAAAATTCGGCGGTTGGAAACCACACGCCAACGCGGAACAAAACGTACGAAAAGTCAACGTAACGGAACAAATTTTTCCTCGCGTGCGTCGCTTCGTTTAAAATCTCGGGCGCATTCGCCTAATTAAATAAGCAGTTTAATTTCGAGGAAATTTACTTAAGTCTTGAGCCATTAAAAGTTTGCGCCGCCGGTAATAAAGTCGGGATTTAATGCCCCCCCCCCCCCCCCCCCGCTGCCGCCGCCCGAAAATGCTCAAGGATAATTCGCCGTCGATTCGAACGTGTGCGGCTGGGTATCGATTGGCCCGGTGGCAGCCGCGCGTTTTATTCAAAGCACATTTGCGATTTTAAATAATCCAATTTGCATGTAAATTATATCGGGCCGCTATTAAATCCAAGTGGTGGATTCGAGAGTTATGATGTCGTTAGGTGATGTGGCCGTGTTTACGCCACGTATCGTTTTAATTTTCTGCGAGGTTTGCGGGGCGGCGGATTCAGTTAACGTTAAATATCGGATGCGGAGGTGTTGTTTTTAATTGCTCATTTCATAATTCGTTGCGCGCCGTAACTGTTCGCGATTAAAATGCGATGGGGTGCGCACGTTTTGGTAATTGCGAAAAATTAATTGTTCGTTGCGTGTGTTGTTTTTTGACAGTTATTTATTTTCTGGCGTCACTTGCTCGGCTTTAGATTTAAATTTTAAATTTAGTCGTAAAGTTGTAACATAAATTAAATAAATATTATATCGCGTCAAGAATTTCGGCGAATTGGCAAACGTTCCGATTACATTACATATAACCAACAAAGAAATCGAGTCACGTCATCAGTAGCGATTGGGGTATTAACCGATTACACGACAATCCAGATGAATAGCTAAGTTGAGGATTCCTCACGTAGTGAAATTGAAAACAAAATTTATGAAACAAAACAATTGGCAGGCGTTCGTGCCTTGCTTGAAGTGAATATATCGGAAAATATCAACCCACTCATTTCATAGTTCGTTGCGCGCCGTAACTATTCGCGATTAAAATGCGATGGGGTGCGCACGTTTTGGTAATTGCGAAAAATTAATTGTTCGTTGCGTGTGTTGTTTTTTGACAGTTATTTATTTTCTGGCGTCACTTGCTCGGCTTTAGATTTAAATTTTAGATTTAGTCGTAAAGTTGTAACATAAATTAAATAAATATTATATCGCGTCAAGAATTTCGGCGAATTGGCAAACGTTCCGATTACATTACATATAACCAACAAAAAAATCGAGTCACGTCATCAGTAGCGATTGGGGTATTAACCGATTACACGACAATCCAGATGAATAGCTAAGTTGAGGATTCCTCACGTAGTGAAATTGAAAGCAAAATTTATGAAACAAAACAATTGGCAGGCGTTCGTGCCTTGCTTGAAGTGAATTTATCGGAAAATATCAACCCACTCATTTCATAGTTCGTTGCGCGCCGTAACTATTCGCGATTAAAATGCGATGGGGTGCACGTTTTGGTAATTGCGACAAATTAAATGTTCGTTGCGTGCGCGACGAGGTTTAATTTCCACGTAGTCAAACGTCCACTGTGTCATACTGGGTGGAAAATTCATCGTTGAGAGTTAAAATTGTGATTTGGTTGGGGTGGGGTGGGTTTGGTTAAGAACTTACCAGATGCGTCCCACGTAAAATTTTCCACGATGAATTTTCCGTAAATCACTGGGGCCCTTATGACAATTTAATAAAAACTGTAAAATTGTAGGCAAACCTCGAGCACTTAAAATTTAGTTGTCGAGAAAATTTTTTTTGGTTATTGTATTTTTGACCATATTTACGTTTTTAATTTTTTTTTGTATTTGATGTTAATATTTTAAATGTTAAGTAATTTTGACAAGTTTGGGATTGTGCGCAATTTTGACATTTTTGGCAATTTTGTAAGTTATGATAGTTTAGAATTTTTGTAAATTATTTTTTTTTGTTTTTGATAATTTTTCTATTATATTTCTTAAGGGTTTCCATCAATAAATTACTTTTGCTTAACTTTTGTTCGTTGTTTCCAATTTCGTCTGCGTTGTTATATTTGTTGTTTATTTTGTGAGGGACAGGGACAGAGGGTAAGTAAATATTATTTTTTGAGAAAAATCAAGATTAACAAAAAAAAACGACTGGCCTTAATGTTTTCATTTTAAATGTTGATTTTCTTTAGCTTATTTTTTCTTGGAGTTTTAAGAAGTACGTTATTTTTATTTTCCTCTTATTTTAAAGTAGTGCTTTTTTGGCATTCTAGACAATTATGACGATTTTCGAAATTTATTTTAACCAAATTAAATTGAAATTTTTGCGTTTTTTCCATTTTTTAGAATTTGATCAATTTTGACTATTTATCGTTTGGCATTTGTGGCCTTTATACAATTTGGCATTTCTGCATTTTTTTAATAATTTCGTCCCGATATTTGCATTTTTAACGTTTTCGATTTTTGAAATTATTTTACCAATTGTATTCTTTTTCAATTTTGTTAATTTTACATTTTAATCAGTTTAGGTAAGTTTGACATTAAAGTTTTTGACAATTTGATTAGCATTTTTATTATTTTTTTTTATTATTGAAATTTTTGTGCTTTGTTTTATTAGCGTTTCCTGTATTTCTTCTATTATTTTCAAATAATTACTTTTATTTCAATGTTTTAAATTAATTTTGCTTTTATATTACTTCGCCATTTATTATGGGTAACTTTCCTGGATTCGTTTATGTAGGGGGGGGGGGGGGGGAATTTGTTATTATTTTTTAAGAGAAAAATCGACTTTAACAAAAAGTAACCCAATCCATTCCAATTCAATCGAATCCAATCCAACCCAATCTAATCCAACCTAACCCAACCTAACCCAACCTAACCTAACCCAACCTACCCAACCTAATCTAACCTAACCCAACCTAACCCAGCCCAATTCAACCCAAGCGAATTTAGTACAAGACAATTAAACACAATCCAATTCAATCCAACACAATTCAACCCAACCTAATTCAACCCAATCCAACACAATCCAACCTAACCTACCCTAACCTAACCTAACGTAAAACAACCCAATTTTTGCAATTGTGATTAAATGAATTCAAATTTATCAAAATTGCAAAAGCATTCAAAAATCAACTATAAACATTGCGTTCTTAGATCAAAGCAAAAAAAATAAATCCAGTTCAAAAAATGCCGATGCTGTCGAAATTGCACCAAAAATTTTCAATGAAGAACTTTTAAACTAAGCCAAATTTTCAAACAAAAAAAAATTAAATCAATTTCAAAACATTGACAGACCGAAATTGTCTAAAGGTGATAAATATGTTAAAATATCAAGAAGTCACTAAAAATGTCATTGTCATTGTCATTGTCAAATGTAAAACTTCAAAAAGTTCAAATAATGTCAAAATTATAAAATTGGATAGCGCTGCGTTGATATCGTCAATCGGAAAGGTGAAGAAATTGTTGAAAATATTAAAATTGATGAAATTTTTCAAAATGGCATAAAACACCTGGTTCAAAAAAAATTTCAAAATGTTAAAAATATTATATCGAGACTGCGACAATGTTATTCCGAAATAAAACGCTTTTATAGGGATTCGCGTTCCATTATGACCTCTTAATTTGTCTGGGTTTGTTTTACGATTCATTCCTGCAATTGTTTCATACGATATGACAAGTGAGGGCTCTATATGAACATGTCTTGTTGTTATACGACCTCAACTCAGGAAGTTTAATATAAAATTTTGTGGATGTTTGGAACAATGTAACCGTTGGATGTCGTGAATGATCTATTTGGCACTGACTTTTTATAAATTTAAATCACATGCGAGAATCTACGAAGCCGATTAACATCTGCAGGTAGATCACGATTTTTTTTTTGGAATTTGAACCCATCTGTAAGACTTCTTTTCAGGCTTTTAAACTTTGCAGCCTATTTTATTGATTTAAAATAATACCAGTGAATTTATTCCTCGTTCAAATACTAAGTTTCATCCAATTACCAGAAAAAAAAACGGACGTTGAGTTACCATCCCCAGTAATTAATACGTCTTCGTGTTTCTGTTAGAAAAAAGTGCTTTGTGTTACAAATAAAAGTCTTTACTATTGACAGTCGCAAAAAATTCCCGTCAGCAAAAAGCCATACAACATTATTCCAGAACCAGCTTACGTATTTACGTAACGTCCCGCCAACCGACAAAATAACGATATCCCTGGAAAAATCGCCGTCTAGGCTTCCTCCTCCTAATCAAAGGCGCGCCGGAGATCAAAGCGAAACGGAATCCGCTTTAATTAATCCCACTTACGTCGAAAGGCGGAAAATCTCGAAACAACTTCAATCGCACAGTATTTTTTCCGCGCCGGGCATCGTCTAGTGGGCCGCTCGCGCTTCCAGGCGGGCGAAGGGTGCTTCCGGCCCGAAATCGACGCGAAGGTGCAACATTTCCGAAACGTGCGCTGTCCGCCGACAAATTTCATTGTTATTTAACGCCGGAAAAAGCTACTACGTATGTACCCGCGAGGAACATATTTCCTGGCGGCCTTCGCTTAATAAATAACCTCTTGAACGTACACGTCATTTTGCGCTATTTATACGTCCTTGGGGCCATCGCGCAATCTTTTTCATGGTATTTCGCGTGTGTGGATGTACGTTTTCAATATCTCCGCGCGAGAGATATTTCTACGTGGATTATGGGCGAGATTGCGAGGAAATATCGGTTTAACGTGTTTGGGGTTGTTCTCGATGCGTCCTTATCGTAATAGCGTTATAATTAATTTGTGATGCAGGATTGAATTGTGTGCGAACGAGGGAAACGATTTGCAATAAAATTAATTGGTTACTAAAATTGCATTTTCAAGTTTGTTAATTAAAGCCTCAAACAAATGCAATAATTTATGTACTGCATGGTTAACGCTCCGATTTGTTTCAATTAATGGGGTTGTAATTAATTTGACACAAACTCCCAATATATAATTCAGTTAAAACCAAAGCATTTCGTTTCCAGTGCGCAGTGGGAGTGGAGTACTTAAGCTTTGTGGCGCCACATATTAGATATTTATCAACGATGAAGTAGGCTGCAAAATGGTAATAAAGATTAGTTAGACGTTGCAATCCCGATGCGTTACAAAGTTTAAACAAGTAGGGAAACATTTTACTTCCATTTTTAGTAAACGTTGCACTTGGTATGCACGTACCAATCGATAGCGAAGCCTTCCGATGAGTTCGCGTTTTAAGCAAAGCAAACGTTAATCCCGGCATCGAAAAACGAACACGATGAAAGGCAACTTCTAAACAAACCGGGTACGCTCTCGACGCGAAGCGACTCCGGCGTACATATATGAAATTTTAAGTGGACCGTTCGATCGCGACGGCGAAATGAAACCGGAGACCTGCGATGCTTTATGACTTAATCGGTCCACTGGCAGCAGGTTAAGCCATTTGCATGTCCGCCGTGCATTCCGGTAGGTTTAGACAGACAGACGGCGCCCACTCAGACTCGGTTCTCTGCTTTTCGCGAAACTCTCGCAAAACTCGCCTTCCTTATTGCCCCGGGACATGTAAGCTCGACGCTTAATGCCCAGAGTCTGTTCGAGTTCAGCTGGGTTATTGCAGCGAAACTTTTTTAATTATCGGCGTTATTAATATTTCGTGATGTGGAAATGACGCGGTTCTGTCAGGAAAAGTTTACCGGTTTACGCGTTCAGAATACCAAATAAATGCTTAGAAAAATAAATATAATTTGCTAAGAATACAGTCTGTACAAATAATGAATAATAGTGAAATAAGTGTAATAATTAAAATTGTAAATAGTGAAGTAAAAATCATCATTCTGTCGAATTTTCCGAGAAATACATAAAGTACATAACGAGCAATGCAAGACAAAGCGTACGAGTTAAAAATGTTATCGTCAATCAATCGAATGTTTACGGAATGCAGGTTTAAAAAACGAGAGCACGCGAGGATTCCCGATGTATAAAATATAGCGAGTGGGTGAAATAGTTGCACACTGTGGCGGGTGCAAAACTTGAGACGTTACCACTCCAATTTCGATGATGCGATGATGTTTGATTAACAATCATTTAAAACTTTACACACAAAGTTCAGGTCAACGAAAACCAAGCTCCTGAGATGAAAGAAACTTCGATTGATCAGATTAAAAACAGTTCCATTTAAATAATAATGTTGACGATGAAATTGACTCTGTTCGACTGTTAATATTTCTTTTTATATTCCATACAATTATTTATATCTAACAATGTGGACAAATGTTTGAAATTTATCGGCGCAATTAAAGTTAGAATTTCAATCAGAACTTCGCCGAAGTTTAACGTGTGTTTGCGTTGCTGAAACAATACTTCATTTCTCATTACTGTAGCATTTTTATTGAGCACTTTGAAGCTACTTTATATTGTAAACATCTAATAATATTGTTTGCGTTTAAGTAAATGTTATAAAAAATTTATTTTCAAGAGTTTTGGACGATTTGTGCCTTTATCACCGGATTCTTCTAATTTAATGACGTCATATTTACGTTAAATCGGCTGCAGTACAGAAAATTGGCCATAAAATGAAACAGAGGTCTTAAAAAGCCATGAAAGTCCGTATTATTGAAAATTATTGATTATAAAAGTCGTTATTAGTTCTGCTGTGATGTGAAGTTTTATGTTTCAAATTCTCCTTTCATTTTGATGGAACTAAGGACTGTATTTAAAGCGAGATATTAATTTGTGGCCGTGTGGTTAATGGTGCAAAGCCGAGATTGTTAATTCAAGAAAAAATGACAAATTTTATGTCGCAACAAAAATCCACGAGCATAGGAATTATATCCTCGTCAAAGATGTTTGGCCAAACAATTCAGTAATAGACGATGTTTTTTCACGGGCGTATTTCATGTGGATGGGGGGGGGGGGGGGGGGGGGGCACTTTGCGTAGACGTAAAGTACCAAACAAGGTTGGGCAGTTATTTCCTGCGAAAACGCAATTCAGTTTATCGCATTCGTCGTTCGAAGTTATTTTATCGATGAATTTATATGCATGAATTATCGTACTTAATGAAGTGAATGGACTGTAAGTATTTATATGAAAATTTAGAAGATTGTAGAAAGATTGAAACATTGCAGAGATCAAAAGTTATGAATATAAAAAAACAGCACTACATAATTGAATTTTGTTTAAAACAAGTTAAACGTTTTTAACGTGTAAGACGTAAAAGCCGTTGGAGCCATTAAAAATGACTAAGATCACATTATGCGAATCTGAACCTTAGTAACAACATACGTCCAACCGCGAAAAATTGAAAGTTACCAAAAATTTAAATTGACAAATATTTAGGTACATTTCGATGAAGAGTCTGGTTTAATTTGTTGTTGTGTCAGGACTGTAATTTCGTCATAATTTATGTGGTGTCCTTTGCCATTTGAGTGGGATGCTAGTGCACAAAAATGGGTTTACTGAGTGATAAAAGAGAAGTTTTGTCCTTAATAGTTGTAAAAAACTTTGTAACGGGGTTTCTTGTTAAAATTTAAGCACTTGTATTTACACTTCACTTTTTGTTTGACGTTCATACACCGCTACTTGTCAATTTTTTTTCAAACTCGCCGTTGACTGCCAGCGTTTTTATTAAATCTTTTTCCAAGCGACGTGAAGCGTTTAGTCTTTTGACGTTCCTTACATAGTCTCGCCAAGGTTGATCTGATCGAAATTGGTTTTTAAGGCTTTTTACCGACATTTTCTCCTTTTTATAAATAATATTACTTAGCGATAAAAGGGAAGTTTTGTCGTTAATAGTTGTGAAAAAGTTTGCAAAGGGGTTAATGATTCGATCGGCGATTCAACGTCACTCAACGCCTACTATGCCAGGGACGATTATTACACAAACTCGTAACATAATTATTTTTACGTGAATGGGTATTGGGTATTTCATATTCACTGCATTATTCGTCTTCATTTCTTGTTAAAATTTAAGCACGTGTATTTACACTTCACTTTTTGTTTGACGTTCATACACCGTTACTTGTCAATTTTTTTTTCAAACACGCCGTTGACTGCCAGCGTTTTTATTAAATCTTTTCCCAAGCGATGTGAAGCGTTTAGTCTTTTGACGTTCCTTACATAGTCTCACCAAGGATGATCTGATCGAAATTGGTTTTTAAGGCTTTTTACCGACATTTTCTCCTTTTTATAAATAATATTACTGAGTGATAAAAGGGAAGTTTTGTCGTTAATAGTTGTGAAAAACTTTGCAAAGGGGTTAATGATTCGATCGGCGATTCAACGTCACTCAACGGCTACTATGTCAGGGACGATTATTACACAAACTCGTAACATAATTATTTTTACGTGAATGGGTATTGGGTATTTCATATTCACTGCATTATTCGTTTTCATTTCTTGTTAAAATTTAAGCACTTGTATTTACACTTCACTTTTTGTTTGACGTTGATACACCGTTACTTGTCAATTTTTTTTTCAAACACGCCGTTGACTACCAACCTTTTAATTATAAAGTCATGCATTGTAAAAAATTTTTTTTGACATTCCGTTGGTATAATCAAACACATTCATGTTTTAATAGTTTTGTTTTTATCATTTTTAGATCCGAATCTTGGCTGTCTAACAAATATCAGATTATGTTTCCCTTGCAGAAAATAAATCCCACAACAATTTAAAATTTACGTTTGGTGTAACGGTTTACTTCGTACAGCGTCGCGCACGTGTCGTTCCGGTTAACACCCGCGCAACACCAGCTTACTTTTTACGAGTCGTAACTTTAAATTGCGTAACGGTTATTAACGGGACCGTCAACTTTAGCCGGCGGGCGAGTCTTGACGAGTCCCCTCGAAGAATAACAAGTCGCTTCCAGCGAGCTCATGGACGGGGTGTCGCCGCATACATGCATTATCCCACGTGCCAACGACACGATAACTAGATCCGTAAGATATCTTGCATGTCTGCGACCCCGCTCGCTAATCTTGAAGTCTACGACGTGCCCTCCGCCCCGCTTCTCCGACGGCTTCTGAAACTTTAACGGCGACCGCCTGTCAGAAAGTAACAGCCACGACACAGCACGTGCCAAACACACAGTGCACAACTTTTCGGTCGCGGGTCGTTCATAAATCCGGACGGGGATAAAGTTTACACGTAAGAGTGTTTTTTTTCTTTCGCGAGTCGTTCTGCATCTTATTAGGGCGATAAATTACGGGGGAAGTTCGGAAACTTTTGCAATTGCGGTATCTGGTCGCTACGAACTCGAAGGTGCCGTTAAATGGCCCAGGTTGCTAATTTACAGTCAGACCCGGGGGTTCGGTAAATAAACACCGACCGTTGGAGGTGACTTCAACGCTGATACAATGCAGTGGAGGATATGGGTCGGCGTGGAACAAAGAGAAAAATAGAAGTTATAATTACTGGAGTGGACATAACAACAGGAAGAGTAAAAGAAGGACTTGAAGATGAAACACGACGAGTGAAAAAACTGACAAGCAAAATATGAAAACAACAACGACGACACAAGCGATGCCAAAGGACATTAATAAGAATAGAGGAGTGAGACCCCCACCCCACCCCCATTAATGATCGATTACGATTTCAGAATATAAATAAAAGATTAGCGCTAGTGCGGGAGTGCGATAAGATCCGCATCTCGCGTGGGAACGTTCCCCGCTCCGACAAAAATATTGAAAATATGAAAATTGGATCACACAACCCGCATCACATCGGAGTGATAAATTAAAGCCAATAGAATGTGTCAAAATGCCGTCATTTCTAAAAGTAATTAATTAATTTCAAGCAAGAAGCAAATTCGCCATCAATAGACCCCTGATCACTAATCAACGATGAATAACGACGGTAATTTTCCTGAAGACGTAAAAATACCCTGCGGGACACTCGGCCCAATTAAACCGTAACGGACGGCGAAAAAATGCAAAATTGTGCGAAGACAAATGAAATAATAAACGCCCATTCTGTTTCGTTTATTTTCGCACAATCTTTTCGCAGCCGCTCAAAAGCACTGCCCTAATTAAGTCCCTAATGCGATCAGAGGCGTTCGGAGGCGTAAAAAATGTGCCCCCTTCCCGGTCGCAAAAAAGACCCGGATGAAACGATAATAGATCATTTCTCAGTTGTGACTTATTTATGCTTATAAAAGTAATTGATGAGCCCCGTTTGTTGTATTCGGACGACGGCGACGATTTAATTTATTCGACTCGATCGAATAATACAACTGTCAATGGGAAAGTAATGGGATTTTGATGAGGAAGTTATATTTGTGTTTGATTTTTTAAGCTTTTCGTGACCGTGGCCATCAGAGGACGATTGCAATAAATCATAATTTAAATTGGCGTTCGATATCAACGTGTAGTGAACCGTCCACAAAGAATATAGACGAACGAGGATCCAAAGTTGAACTTTTAAATAAGCTCATTATCGCTGCAAATCTACAAATCGTGGCGTACAAAAATGTTTATTAAGTCGATTAAAAGGAATAACGAATTCAAGTAGCAATTACTCATGGAAACGAAAAAAAAAAATAATTACAACTACAATCCAACCCAACTCAATCCAATAACAATTATGTTAAACCAAATTAATAAAAATAAAATGCAGTATTAAGATTTAATTGTGTCAAATCACACAGGCACAAAATATCCACTAAAATTATATCGAAAATTCATCAAAGTTGATCCCGATTTACCTTTAGAGTCTTTTACCGTAAATGAGTAAATCGAACTACGTTGGATTATAATCACCGTGTGAATCGAATCGAATGAAATAATCCAAGTCAACTCAACCCGAAGCAACGAAATAAAACAATTTATAATTTAGAAACCGCCCACCTCGTCTTATAAAGTCAACTATTCTCGAAATATGGTCAAAATAAACTAATTATAATTAACATTTAGTTTCAATAAGTTATGTTAGATCGAGTTACAAAACTCAAATCACGTAGGCACAAAATATACGGTCTATGCGGTCTTAAATTGTATCAAAAATTTATAAAAATTGACCCTGATTTACCATTGGAGTCTTTTGCCGTCGATGAACGAGCGATTTGTCGAATCACGATACTTACGTTTTCATTTTCTTTGTGTTCTTTCGACTAAGGTGAAGAATGTGTTTAATAAAACTGTCCATCAACAGAGAAAGTCATTAGGCAGGCTTCGCCAGCACAGTTTCAAAATTTCAACAGGATTTTCACGATAAATTGGTTTCAAAATAAACCCACAAGTAAACCAACTCTTGCACCACTTTAGACTGCATTGGTCTAAAGTTCACTCGATAACAATCTCGATTTCTTTATTACTTCGAAGCTAGTTTATGATTTTTTAATTTTAGTTTTCCCGGCTTTGCTGTATTCAGCTTGGTTTCAGGGTAGGCTAAGGCCAGTGCACTAAGGCAGTAAAACGTAAATATAGAAATAAATAACCCTTGTCCTAGTCAAAAATTGAATTTGGATTGGGTTCGATTGGGTTGGGTTAGGTTAGATCGGGTTGGGTTGGCTTAAGTTGAGTTGCGTTGGGTTGGGTCTGTTAACATTTTTGTGAGTATTGGTGCCATCCACAAATAATTGCTGCTACGTAATTGTAGTGATCTACCGATCAGGTTATCCAGACTTTTAACTACCCCGCCAGCCTGCCTTCTCTCACCAGATGTAGCAGGTGAGGGCAGCTGTTTCGCTCTCTATAAGCTCATCAGACCACAATACACCCATCGGATATCATCACTCGACACAACGTGATAATTTTGTCATTTTGACATTTCTACTTAAAAAGTTTGCGATTTTTGGTTCTTTTTATATTCATCAATTTTTAATGATTGGAACTTGCCCTTTTATAATTTTGATTTCATTAATTTTAACTTATCCAAAAGTTTTTTTAGGGAATTTAGTAATATTTATGTAAGTCATCGTACACAATATAACACAAAACAAGACAACTCGAATGATTTCTTGGCTCAGTCAACCCAACTGCCAATGGTCTATCGGTAATATTTTTTTTTTGAGAACTATACTCGGCTCAATGAAAGCGACCAAGCGGTTCTTGTTGACGCAAAGGGTGCCACAGGGTTAAGAAATTCTAATACTACATCTTAACTAATATGAATCAACTCATGTTTGATCGTCAAATGGATTTTAAAATTGCCTTTAAGGCAAGTAATAACAAACTTTAGCGAATGTAACGAGTAATGGCAGCCATTTCGTCCTCTATTGGCTCATCAGATCATTAAACATGCATCAAGTCATGCAAACTTGAAAAAAAAAATCGCTGAAATGTATTTTCAATAAAGCTGTCTTTCGTGCAGACTGTGCGAAGTAGAATATATTGGGCAGCACCGATGTATACTTCTGTAATTGCGTAGGAGCACGAGTGCGTATTGACGTCTAGGTGGCGCTCATACTCACACGCACACTTTTTGTTTAAAAATTTGGCATAACGTCACTGTATGTAAACGTAAACGGGAAGAACATAATTCTCGCAAGGCCTACAAAAATAATTAAACTAAAATCAAACAGTTCATGTTCGATCGTCAATCGATTTTTAAAATTTTCTTTGAGTCTTTATTGCTTAGAAATATTCCATGATGCATTTTTAACCAGATTTGATAAACTGTGGTCTATCAAATCTGTAATTTTAAGTTTACAGTTTAGGTCACGTGTTGTTTTGAAAATTATTTTTTTTACACCCGACTCAATCCACTTCTTCTTGAGTTTTTGTTCAGCGCAGTATATTAAATAACGTAACCAGTGTGAATTATCGACGTAAATGTGTATCTTGGAAGTAAATGATTGCAAATCGTTTAAGTCTATTGAAGAAACCGGATGTTCGACGTGGATTCGAGTGCAATTAGAATCGGGTGTTTGTGGTTAAAGATCGTTTTAATTGTATAAAGCAATTTAATAATGAGAGGTACATACTTTTGTCCCCCGTGCGGCGCCCTTTCAAAGAAAATCATCCCGCACTTGCAAATTTGTTTTGATGAAATGATGGACATGTGAAATTGAACTATTGCGATTTTTTTTTGTTAATTCGTAATTAAGTGCAGAAAGTTACGAGTAATTAAAATCCGACAGCTGAAGTAACAATGCCTTGTGGGAACTTATCGGAGCGTGGTTTACTTTTCCAATCAATTGTTTACTTGCAATCTGAATTTCTCGTTGCCGTAGACGATTAAATATTTAAATATTTATGATTAAAAAAATTTTTAACTAAGGCGAACATTGAGGTCTACAAATATTCGTGGAAGAGGCGGTTCACTGCTTTTGGTCAAGGTCGTTGTTTCCTAGAATTCCTAGAATTTTGTCATTCATATGCATTTCACGTTTGTACCTCGGCGACGTCAAAGCTTCCCAACAATGATGCAGACGAACCCTTTGTTGTGGACTAATCAATTTAACGAGCAGTTAATTTGCTCTTGATTCATTTGTTTTACAAAATCGAGGTACTGTGAGGTACTTCCGCTAGAAATTGGACAAACAAGTTGAAGTTGAGGAGTTTTATTTTGCATTGACGCAGTTTCTGCACGTGTGTGGTCTCATATCTCAAACAGTAAAACTGAACCCTTCGTCTGTCCATATGTCTGTCAAACTAAAATTTCTTTGGATTAAAGAAATATTTCAAGCTGAAATTTGTCATTTTTTAGTCATGTGGGTACCTTAAGGATCTCAAACCTACTTCATATCAGAATTTTATATTTCGTTATTTTCGAAATTTTGCTGAAAACGTATCTTGAAAACTAATCCTGTATTTCTAAAATTAATCAATTTTTGAAATAAATAACAGATTTAGTACGATGATAAATGGTACTGCGGAAATAAAATACACTGGACAGTTGTACGTAGTACATACGTATGTTGCACACGAACAGGTGTCCACACGTTTTTCCTTGCACCAATTCACTGTTTAGTTCGGTCGTGTAATTTACGGAGCCGGCTCAAAAAAGACATAAATAGACTGCACCGGCCGCTAAAACCAGCGCCGAAACGAACAAAGCCGTTTTAAGCGTATGCAAACATTTATCTTCATCACAGCCGTTTGTTAGACTGTTCTCGGGTAATTCCGGATTCCCACAATTGAAAAGTACATACTTCCAGCAACCCCAACCAGACAGCGACGGCACCCGAGCTACGCTGAATAAATTGGTTTAAGGCAATTCACAAACTGTAGCCTTGTAACTGGAAATAATTCCCCGAGCCGGGGGGTGGGTGCGCCTCTGCGTTAAAAACGACCGACCGCCGATTCAACTCCGGCGTCGTGTACCTGGAGCACATTCATTTATTTATGGAAATATTCAATTCGAACTGACGACGTTTTTACGAGCCGACGTAAAAAAAAAACACAATTCCTTCTTGGAACTCCCGCGTCCCGGCCCCAACGAAATATTCATTACGGTCGAAGTAAATTCGTTTAAGTTTCCTGAAAGGGCATTAAAAATTTACGGATCGCATTGGCATTCAGTCGCGCGAGCACCTGACGTTCGGGACGATGATTTATAAATTCGCGTTTGATGTGGCCGAGTGTCGCGGCCTTTTTCGCCTTTGTTTTGTGCACTTAGGGCGAAGTTAATTTATACACCGGGTGGTGCCCTGACACACACGGTTTGGAGAGTTCCCACGCGCGACACGTTAAAGTGCAAAGTTAACGGGGGGGCGGCGGCGTCTCTATGTTCGCGAGTCGGCGTGTTTAGTTTTACTTTTAATTGTCAGTGTGAATCAAATTAAGTAAATTTATTTTCGCAATTTATTTAACTATTGTTTTATATTCGTTACAATGACATAATTAATTTTCTCTGCGTTACACTTTACTTAGCTATTTATCAAGATGTCAAAAATCCGGAGTGCTTTGAAACCGGTTGGCGGAAGGCAATCAAAGGAATAACAACAAAAGTTTGTAAATAAACTACATTAATCCGCTACACCCTACCTTGCTGCGTTCTGGTACCCGTTGCGAGATCGATGGGATATGATTTTGAATTGTTGATTTTCGGGATCGAAGTTGGTAGCATTGAGTGCTCTGAGGTGTTATATGTGTCACGATTGTTTATAAATACAGTTGGTTTTGTATAACGTGTTCGGTGTTGTTAAATTTATAGGTAACGATGTGTCAATGATTATGTTCTCATCCACGTTCGTATCTTTTTGCAATTTCTAACGCTGGGTTATACTTTTTATTAAATTTGAGTTCATGATTAATTATTTGTTGAGGCGAGAGCTGCAAATAAATTTTTACGAATTTAAAAACAGGAAAAAAAAACAATTTTTATTAAGAAAATTTTATTAAGAGACAGAATAATACTTAAATAAGGTAAAATAAGCAAAAACATAATTTTGAAAAAAAAAAAAACTAGTAGTTTGTGAGGCCGCCATGTAAGCGAATGCACTCCTGCAGTCGAGGCTATCAATCTGATTGTTGATGTACTCTAAGGGTACGTCATCCCAAGCATCTTCAATTGCATGACGAACTTCATCAAATTCTTAATGTGGATACCCACCCAATACCACACTTTTTCGATGGGCGATAAATCTGGCGACCGAGTTGGCCAAGGGTATAAGAACATCATAGAAGTTCGGCAAAATATGGAGGCAGGCGTTATCTTGCTGAAAAACACCATCTTCAATTCCTCTTACATAAGAAAGGACAACAGGCCTTAACACATCATTGACATAGCGTGCGGATGTCATTGCTACCAAAAGCAATAGCTCCCCATGGTGGTCGTGACAGCAAATTCGAGATTATGTCGTTCGCCTCGTCCCAACCCGACCCGACCCAACCCAACCCAACCCAACCCAACCGAACCCAACCCAGAACCTAGATTCGTCAGAAAAGGCAATGTGATGCCATTCATTGCCCCAGTTTCTGTGTTCATTGCTACAGTCAAGACGCTGACTGAAGTTAGGCCCATTGAGTGTATTCTGTGGTGAACGGTGCGTTGCCCGTCGACCGAGTAGACCACCGTCTTTCTCTTAGGGCCATTAATCGAAGAAGACGATCTTGCCGTTCGGTAGTTCTTCTGGTCGCACCTATGCCTCTCGCTGTGTTCGCTCTCCATTGGACTATGCTTACCATGCTGCCATCACGGTAGCCACACTACGCCCCATAGCTGCAGCGATTGCACTATACGAAGAACTACGTTCCCTCTGTCCCACAATACGACCCCTTTCAAATGGGATCAATCGTGTAAAGTTTCGATGCCGTCGCCTGCGAGGCATGATCGAACCACACTAATATTAAAACTGGCGCTTTTGTAGTAATAACGTCTATCAGTTGGCAAAAAACCGCAATTTATTTTTCAATTTGAAAAATGGAAGATTGTGTCGCGTCGTGAACGTAGAGACTTGTGATTTTCGCGACTCATAAGATAGCTCGATGATTTCGATTAGGTCTCTTTTTCACGTTTTTGCGCCACTGATTGTGCGTCGCTAATTGTCTGGGCTTTATTAAATATCTTGATATTTCTTTCGACTGTTTGTCGAATGCTTGTGTGCTGCTTGTCGAATGCAAGTGTAATGTAATGTAATGAGTTTCTGTGTGATGAAACCTGGTTTATATTCTGTTTTTTCTGCCTGGAAGGGATGCTTCTAGACATTTGGTGGGACAAGTTCTTGGAAGGTTCGAAAACGTTATTACCGATAGTGGAGGTTGTATAATAATTTAAATTGCCAAGCGCGTCGGCTGATGGCTTGTTTACAATGTTAGCATTGTGATGGAATATAACAGTTGTAAAAAGACGGGATTTAGGAAATATAAATTGCCGCGGCGTAATAACGAGATAATGGAACAGTATTTGGTACGTGATAAAATATGAGAAACGAAAATTTGTTTTGAAGCCGGCGCTGTCATAAATATTTATGACCGAAGCTGCGGACCCAAGATTGCCAGGTACCGGCGGTAACCGCTGCAGATGCACGAACTACGGTTCGATAATTTGAACATTGAATTTTGAAATTAAATGAATTTTGTTTTGCTTAACCGCTTGTTTGTTTTGCTTGCCGGACCGAACAGATTGTCCGAATCATATGAAACTTTAATCGTTTGTTAGGGACGGTGCCCCCACTATTCAACCAAAATTTCATTTTAATAAAGTCATTTTTTCGGCGTATTCTGATTTCACTTGCGATCAGTGTATAACATCCCTTAAAACGGGATTCCAATTATAAAATTAAATTCACTGACGTTCTAAGTTAATAAGAATTCTGCTGTTATTCAGTTGCAGCTTCTTCTCCTTCATCCTTAAATCAAACACAACGGCTTTGAATGTGCGTTGAGTGTATTTCACGTCTTAAAGGATCAACTCGCTAGTTCGCTAGATTACATGTATTTATTATTCGCAACATAATTAATGGGAGCTCATAGCTCGCCCGGTATCTAACAGCATAAGCTTAATTTTCATCCATAAGCCTTCCTCGGCTTGAAAAACTGCTAAGTAAATTTGATGCAAAAATTAAGGATCGCTACCAATCAACTTGTTTTTAAAACAAATGTGTTAACTGTACGGTCCTCTCAACCTTCGCAAATTCACATCTCCGAACAAAAATTCGCCCCATTCGGCGCCAAACCGCAATGAAACGAACTGCACCGCACCGCGACAGCCCGTTTTGTAATTAAACTTCGTATAATGTATGCGTCGTTTCGGTTTGAATTTCGATAGCCGAGCTCCGCGGATTACGCGGTATAACTTCGCGCGCGCCGCCGAAATGCAACTGTTTGGTTGTGCGGGAAATGGATTTAGTTGAACATGGAGCGGCTTGTAAAAGGGAATCGCTTGAACTGTAAGCGCTACAAATTTATACAACTGCCTTACGTGAGCCCTGCGTGGGTGGGTCGGTCTGTGTGTGTTAAAGTGTTTGCCTCGGTCTGGATTTTAAGTAATTAATGTGCAGTTTATTGCCGACAAGCCGATGGCGTGTAAACGGTCGGCACATTTAGTTTCCGTTGCGTTAACGCGAATCTTAATAGGCGCGGATGTAATGGGTTCGTGTTAATGCGGTGCTTTTAATTTTCACTGAAATGTTCCGACGATGTTCTATTCTATTCTGGTTTTCGTCTCTTTTTCGATCTTGACTCGGTCATGTTATCAGCTTTGGACACCTTTACCATTTGTTGGATATCTTGGCATGCTAATTTATACTTGGAATATTAAGTACTTGCCGTACTAGGCGTTCAACAGCGGAGTTGCAAGTGAATCAGTGGTCGTCAGACCCCATGCTGTGCACATGAATTGTACGTGGGCGAAACTTTGTATTCATAATAATAATAATAATAATATTAATATAACTTTATTGCCCAACAGAAGTACGTGGTACGTGATATTTTATTCTATTAAGTAGGTCAACGCAGTCAATTGTGTTGATAATCAAGTTATGAAGAAATCGAGCACTATGCATTTTTCTCCGACTACACAAAGATTCCATTTGATGTCTCTGAAGCAAATGTCGATAATCTATATTACGTTTTGGGTAGACGCCATCAATTTTGTACGATAAATATTTTAAGAATCGGCGCTGGATTCGTTCTATGGCTAGATGCTGATTGGTGTAGTATGGATACCATACAACTGATGCATATTCTAATTTACTTAAAACGACGGCAAAATACATTTAAGAACAATTACATTGCAAAAATATTTTGATGAACGCATCACAAAGCCCATACTCTTCGATGCAGAATGACAGACACTATCAACATGATGACCAAAGGTCATCAGCATAGAGTCAAATGTTACTCCAAGATCCTTTATAATGTGTGGCTTGCTAAGGTGATCCCCATCAATTGCGCATGAAGAAGGAATCAAAACTGATTTACGCGCGAAAGTCATTGCGTTGCATTTGCCAATATTCAATTTTAATCCATTTTTGGTCGACCATTCGAAAATCCTATCAACATTTGATTGTAACGCATCAACATCCAGTTGCCCTCGAATTCTACTATATATTTTCAAATCATCCGCATAAGCTAAAGCCTCACATGTCATTGAGGATAACAAATCGTTAATGAATTTGATGAACAGAAGTGGGCCAACGTTCGATCCTTGCGGAACTCCCGATGTAGAAATAAACTCCGCAGATCTAACCACGCCTGTTATTGGAGGCACAAGACTCATAGCTTGTTACTCGATTCTGACTAAATGATCAGCCGACCCCCATAGCACACAGCGGGGGGGGGGGGTCACTACTCGACTCGCCACAGCCACCACACAGGTAACGACCAGACAAAGGTGACGGAGTCACAACATTGCATATAACAATAAAACAGGTACCACATAATACGTAAATAATATACAGACAACTATGTCTTACCAACGCTACTGCTCTCTAACACATGCATCATTCTTTAACACAACTAACGAAACTATACGAAGTTATATGTTAACAACTTTATAATACGACCTTTCGCACGCCACTGCAAGTGGTAACAGATATTCGTTGCGGTGTGGACTGCCAACCACAACTGTCTTGTTTGTTAAACTCCCTCATCATTTAAAGGACGCCCCCTACTTAACCCCTAACTAATTGACTACACAAATGTATGAATTTTATGGAATCTAAATAAAATAACATTGTTGTTCACTGCGTTTAAAAATTAAAGTTAATGTGTATTCAAAAATTTTAGCTCAGCAATTGGCACCGTAACGTGGTGCACGTGTACCTTATCCATTATTGAATCAAATCGGTGATGACAACAAAGCAGAGAAGATTCTCGCACCTTTAGACGCTGCGCATGAGAAACTATTTTAGTCGTCGAATTCAATTTTCTGTCACATAATGGAGAGTTAGTTATCTCAAGGCGGGGCAAAAAAATCGAGTGTGGAAAATTGAAAACGTCAACTCGAGCAGTCTGACGTAAAAAGTTCGTAAAATGATATTTTCGGTATTTTAACCGTTCCCTCGCACAATGTAGGTTAACTGTCTACGAAAATGCATTTCGTATGGTTACGTAATAACGTTTTGAAGAACGTGTTCGCTTTATCATTGTAATAGTGCATGTGACTGAACGAGGAAGTCGAATGAATGAAATTAAAAAAAAAAAAATTAAAAAAGAAATTTGTCAAATTATGTTACAAATAATTTTCTTTAAAATGTGTCAAAAAGACGAATTATAATTAATTTGATTCCTCTGGAAAAAAGATGTTTGGGTTGCTCTTCCAAGTCCTTTACGGTCGTCATCACTTCATTATCGTCGCCATCTTTTGGCAACAACCCTTTCTTTTGCAAGTATTTTATAACGAACCTCTGATTTTTTCCATTTTTAGAAATTCTTTAAACTTTTCTACTTAAATTCAAAATTATTTGATCAGTTAACAAGTGACAAAACTACAATTGAACCAACGTAACAACAAATGATTAATAATGTGTCAAATTGATTCAACGCCTACTTTATCAGGGACGCTAAATAATGATCTCCCCTCGTATTACTTTACAAGATCAGCCATGGCACAGTTTATATCGAGTAAACAATTATACCATTTTATTGGACACTTTGAAACTACTTTGCATTCTAAACATTTCACACACATTTCCGCGCACGAAATGCTCAAACGTAACACTCGATAAGAAATCAATACCGACATTTCTAACCGTGCGGATTTCGGTGTTCAACGTGCGGCATAATTTCCTCCCGTGCCCCATATCCCCAATTGCAACTACACCACTCGAAGCGTTACGCGAATACTTCTTACTCTCGTCTCGTGCGGTATTCCGGCCGAGCGAATTAGGGCGTCCATCGTGATTTAACAAACAAGGAAGCCCGTTCATTGTGCAGAGGTACACGGTCGTATATCTTGCAGGGGTGGCCGAGCTTCCCCCGTACTTTCAGAGGTGGGGGGATGTAATCGAAACTGATTAAAAGGGATCGTTCCGATGGAACTGCTAACTACTTGCCGTAATTCCTAGTGTCTTGCCGGAATGGTGAGATTAACGGCCGAGAAAGTCCACGTTATAACCGATTTTTCCGACGGACTGCATTGTTTGTGGAGAATTTGCAATTTGCGTTCGGACGATGTCGAGGCGCGTGACGTGATTAATTAAAAAATATTGATTCGGTGAACGCCGCGGCGCAGGTAACGGAAATGCCCAAACAATTTTTAATTTTAACACCGAAACCATTTTTAATAAAGTACAGATATTCGGGCGCACGCACCAACGCTCGAAATTCTATGATACTCGCTGACAGACGCGTTGCACAATTTATGTCCTACGGTATCCATCGATGCACGTTTTGAAACTGCAATAATTAAAAGCAAAAATGTTAACGTTGTCCAATGTAACGGGAGTTTTTTTAAATTTGGCGTCGAAGTTGGCCATGAATGTTCAACTGTGAACGAACCACAATTTTGTACATACACTCAAACGTCACTTAAGTAACAACTTTTGACAATTAAAAGTCAGGTTAGATGGTTCGTTCGCAGTCCATTCACGGCCAGCTTTGACGCCAAATTAAAAAAAAAAAACACCTTTATTTGTTGTTTGAGATCCTCAAGTACGTACGAGAGATCATTATTTAGCGTCCCTGACATAGTGTGCGATGGCATGTATCAGTGTAAGTAATATAATATAGATGCGCAGTATCTAAGTTTTTTTACTATGCCCTTTATATGAGATTTCCAGATAAACTTGTTGTCAATAGTCATTCCCAGATACCTATGTTCATCAACCGTTCACACCAGCAGCCTTGCATGCCTTTATGTAGGCAATCATCAGAATGGAAGATCAACTTTATAAAAAAAACAACCTTTATTTGGCATTTCTGTCACTAATGTTACATCGTGTCTTTTTATTTTTATTCCTCCACTCCTCGTTCCCTCCACCTCACTCCATCTCTTCCACCTTCTCTTCGTTTTGTCCGCTACGTCCCTCTCCAGCCCTCGACTGCTCACCTTTCCTGTAACATGTCAATTTTGTGCTTCAATTACCCTCCTTTTCCTACCCTCTACCCTCCTCCTTTTTAACTGCCCTAATATATGTACCCCTTCCCCATTCTCTCCCAATGCCTTCCTCCAATCGCTGCCCCCCCGCTCCTCCTCTTTGCTCTACCCCATTTCTTTGCACTCCTCCCACCAATGCTTCCATTAATCTCTTTCCTTCCCGCATGCTTCACATCTTTTGTATTCTTCCCCCACCCAATATTTATTTGCCTTCTCCTCCTTCCCGCATCTATAGCTTGCTATTAGCTTCTCTTCATCTGCCGTTTTACCTCCACACAAATACCTTGGCCTCCTCCCAAATGTCTGTATTGCTCTGTACCTCCCATTGTACCTTGCGTCCCATATCTCCCCTTCTCTTTCCTGCGTGTCCGCCTGCTTCCACCTCTTCACTTTATATTATCGGAGCGTATTGTGTGAGGTGAAGTTATATACATCAACTTGGTCTTACTCGTATTTATTATAAGAATTTCGTGCGCCCACTATTGGAAGTTATAAAAATCGTCGTGCATTCTCTTCATAAGATAAGTTTTCCAAGGAGCAACTAATATCTACATAAATTAGTTGTAGTAAAGGCCCTAAAATACTACCTTGCGGAACTCCTTTATTAATGCTTGCTTAGTCACTCACTGCATCATCATTTTCACCTTATATGATCTTTCCAACAAGTAATTTCTAATCCATTCCCACATCACTCCCCTAATTCCAATAATTTCTTTACAATTCGTAGTTTTCTCGGTCAATCCTTTTGTTTACAATTTCCCACAGGTTCTCAATCGGGTTGAGATCTGGTGATTGCGGTGGCCATTCCATTACAGTTACTTTTTTTTAAATTTTGACTCATCACTAAATAAGACCGTTTTAATTGGTTGCGTTTAGAGATGAGTGGTTTCTTTGCGTGGCGCCGGGCGTGCAGGGGAGGCATCTACCAGTCATCTGCGTACGCTTCTAGCGGCAATTGGTAGCTGGAGATCTTTAACAATCCGCGTAGAAGTTACAAAAGGGTCTATTTCACCTGCTGGACGATGAGGCTGTCTGTTCGCTGACTGGTTTTCCTGGTTCGATCTCCTCGATGATTTACTTCTTGGTCGAGTTATATCGAGTAATGATGTTTGAAATTGAGCTTTTATGGACATGGTATTTTCTTGAAATGTCAGCTTGTGACATCCCATTATAATAATCAGCTACAATTCGCTTCCTGAGCTCAAACCCAAAGTTATCCCCTTATCAATAAATGTACATTAATTAATAAGAGACACAATTTCAGTAGCTACACCTTAAAATCTTCACACAAGAAGGTAACTTCCTCCCGATTTTAACTAAACACAGAAAAATCTAATGAAGTGACATTTAACGAGTTTTACTTCATCCAATATAAGTGGCAAAAACATGAAAAACAAAAATATTTTTAAACATTTTTCCTTTTAATGGTTCTTTAGAATACCATTTATTAATAAAATTGTAAAAATGAATTTATTTAGAAAAATAAATTAACTATCTATATTACATTTTTTTATTTAACAAGGTGTAGTTGCATATGTTTTTGCCACCACTGTAGGTCTGTAGTTGTCATAGTCGTTATGATTCCCTGCTTTGAAGGTAGGTTTCGTAATAGCCGTTTTTAATTTTCCAGGAATTGTCCCAGTTGTAATTGACAAATTTATTAGTAATTGAGCGATTGTAAAGTTCAACCATGTCGATTATATCACCCATTGTCATATTCTCAACTCCCTGAGCTTTTCTTTTGTAGCATTTCAAGATTATATTATTAACTGTAAATATATTTCCGGTAGATACATCGAGTGGTCTCTGTTTATTATATTTCTTAGATCCATTAGTTTTTTGTACACCCTAATGTCGCATTTATGGAGAATGTTGTCGATCTTTTTTGAGAACGTCATCTTTTTTATTATCAAAAATTTTCCGTTAATATTTCATTTCTTTGTCCTCCAACTCACATCTCTTCCAGAATTTCTTAGTCTGTTAGTTAGTTTCTTAGGTCTGGTGTTTTTTATTGATTTTTATTTACAATTTTTTAATTTAAAATCTATGTTAAACAACGCTTGGAACGATTGAAACCCTCGTACATATTAGTCCATAATTTATTGCCGGTTTCTTGCACGCTACTGTTTAATCACGACCGAATGGACTTTAATTAACAAAACCACGGGGTTCTGGGTTGAATATATGTCCAGGGTGACAAAAAATTGATTACGACGCTGCGCGAGACATAAATTGTGTTTCCAATTATTGGAATTTAATTGGAAAATTCAAAGGAACCCTCGCCGCTTTGAAAGTCATCCGAACTCGCTCAGGTGTGTCAACAAATTTTTAACTTTGCACCCGCGCGACAGTTTTTTGAGCGTTTAGACGCCGCCGTGTTTTTTTTTTCGTTGTGGGAAATTTTCCGCCAATTAATATTTCCAAGCGCCGATCTAAAACCGTTTGAAAAACGTTAACAGTGAACCGAATTCTTATCAAACTGCGTTTTTATTCGAGGACGTCCAATTAGTCCGGATGTTCGAAATGATTGGCGTCATTAGAGCGCGGCCGGAATTCGGCGAATTCAACCGGAGGATCGCTAATTACGTTCCAAGTGGGTATCGAGTTTAAATTCGGCGACGAAACACAAACGTCAGGTCGAATTGTATCTGGAAATTGTTCGGGGGTGGGCTGGAGGAGTGCGTACGCTGATGTGCTCGAGGTGAATTATGTCCGCTTTCCGCCGTTACAAGTAAAATCACTCAGAGTTGAAGAAACGGCGCGTTCTGAGCCCGAGTGTTTTCGTTCGATTTGATGACGGAATTAATTTTTCAAATGCGTTGCCCCGTTCCGGCGCGGACGTGAGGACGTAAATCGTGGCTGCTTTGGCGTGTTTCACTCTTAGTGCGTCGCTTTTTTATTTTTGGTGGTTTTGGAAAAGGTGCGAACAGGTCGATAATTTTCACATGGGCCGTATTGCGTCATAAGTCTTATTCTGACATTTTTTTTTTAATTGCAATTATTGTGACGTTATTTGTGAACTTAATTCGATTGATTGTAAAACATTTTTTGGGGAATCTCTATAAACTTTTATAATTAAAATTAAATAAATATTTATGTATACCGTATGTCCCAAAAAAATTAAAATTAGAATTTCATATTTTTGGGATCTTCTTCGTCTGAAACGTATTTTTAGTTTACTTTAGTTTTTTTTAAATTTTACAGTTTTGCAAACACTTATAGTTCTAGCTAAACTACCTTTTCCGTTCACAGTACGTCAAAATGTTACTAAGAAAAGTTGTTCGGAATGTAAAGTCATGCAAAGTTTCAGAAAAGCAAAAAAATATAAGACATTTTTAATTAAATTATTAAAACAAAAAACAACTATTACGTTATTCCATTAACCCTCCACCTTCATCGCTGCATAATTCAATCAGCCGTCGCAGTTCCTTAACTAGTTATAACTTTGTAAACATTGTAAAAAAAAATATTGTCATTACTTCGCAATGAAAATCAGTTTTGTGATATTACTTTAACGATAACCCAACCCAACCCAACCTAACCCAACCCAACCCAACCCATGTCATACTACAATAAATACTTGAAATGTAATTGATGGTTTTTGTTTTTGTAATTATTAAGCCACATCATGTTATCATTGCTGTTTCAATTGCAATACTGACCAATATTGGATTTTATTAAAGTAGGCCGATCGTTGTGAAAATACTGGCGTAACGTCATAACTTTATATTCTGAACAACTTTTCCTAGTAACACTTTGGCGTACTATGAACGGAAAAGGTAGTTTACCTGGAACTAAAATAGTGTTTGCCCAACTGTAAAGGCCTACTTGATTTAAAAAAATCGAAACTAAATTAAAAATAAGTTTCAGACAAAGCAGGGCGGAATCCCAAAACATGAAATTTCAATTAGAAAATTTTTGGTCAATCATACCTATTGTAAACTCAATCCTGGGACATACGGTATATATAATATATACTATCTTAAAAAACTTTTTGATTAAAATTGCGTTTATTAAAATCGAACCAGTTTTAAGTAATTAGACAATTAGACACGTGGATAAATTTTTTGTTTCTGACGACATTGTTTCACATAAAAAAGTGAAAATGAATCCACAGAACTTTTTACAAAATAAATCTATAACCCAACCAAACCCAACCGAACCCAACCGAACCCAACCGAACCACACCCAACCCAACAAAACCGAACCAAACCCAACCAAACTCAACGAAACCCATCCCAACCCAATTTGGGCGGTACAGCTTATGTAATTAATAAATTGAACTTTTTTTTTTAAATAACCATAAAAAACCAAACCCAATCGAACCCAACCCAACCCAACAAAACCGAACCAAACCCAACCAAACCCCATCCCAACCCATTTTGGCGGTACAGCTTATGTAATTAATAAAGTGAACTTAATTTTTTTTAATAACCATAAAAAACCAAACCCAACCGTAACCAATCCAACCCAACAAAACCGAACCAAACCCAACCAAACTCAACCAAACCCATCCCAACCCATTTTGGGCGCTACAGCTTATGTAATTAATAAAGTGAAATTATTTTTTTTAAATAACCATAAAAAACTAAACCCAATCGAACCCAAGCCAACCCATTTAAACCGAGCCAAACCCAACCAAACTCAACTTAACCCATCCCAACCCAATTTGGCGGTACAGCTTATGTAATTAATAAAGTGAACTTAATTTCTTTAAATAACCATAAAAAACCAAACCCAACCGTAACCAATCCAACCCAACAAAACCGAACCAAACCCACCCCAACCCATTTTGGCGCCACAGCTTATGTAATTAATAAAGTGAACTTATTTTTTTTAAATAACCATAAAAATGCCCAAGGGATTTCTAAAAAAGCTCTGAGAGTTTGAGTTACTCGCAAGAAAAATTAAGGAGATAATAATTGTAGCGAAACATAGTAAGGGCCCAATATATCGACCTATAAGTGTTTTTGAAGAATTTATTCAGCTCAGCTCAGAATTAAGGAAGATGTGGATGCAGACGATCGTTATCAATTTATATTTAGACAAGGACACACCAACACGTAACAGATTCACAGTATAACCAAAATGAGGGCATGAGAATATTGAATATAGTGGAAATGATACAAATAAAATTACAATTTGTCGGAAACCAATGGAATCACTAAGATTGTGTAAATATAGTCTCTTTATACCCAACCCAACTCAACCTAATCCAATCCAATCCTTGGATTGGATTGGATACCCAACCCAACCCAACCAAACTTAACCAAACCCAACCCAACACAACCCGATCAAACCCAACCTTACCAAACCCAACTAAACCTAACCAAACCCGACCCAATTAAGTCGAATTGTATTCTTATTAAATAGTAAGAACTATTTAATCACATGAAATCAATACAGAAAAAGATCCGTGCTTCCGACTGAAAACAAGTTATTAGTGTACTATTGAACTAGTCGACGATGTATAATTAACCACAATAAACAAACATCACTTTGTCTCCACGATTGGTTGATACCTTACATCATATAAAATAGGAAATAAGGTCTAATAAATTCTGCATTGTGAGAAATTACTGAGCTGTTCACCGAAATTTTCTTGTCATTATTTTACGATCGAAAATATTGACATTAATGCAATTAATACACTGAGTTATTTAAAATGCAATTTAGGTCAGGCCATTGTGCGCTAATTCATTCTTCAGCATAATGTGCTGTTTGAACTAGCTTCAAAGTAAACGACATCGTCCGCCCTTTAAAACGAGATATATTTGCATAGCATCGGATCCGTTTCGACACATTTCTTCTAAAAATATAGAACTTCCGCTCGGGTATCTAAATTGGCCATTAGTTTTGCTGGCGTTGTGGAATTCATAATTCATTCGAGTGGGAGGTTTTGATAAAATTGGCGCGCGTGTTCGCCGCGCGATCTTTGGCATTGCCGACGAACTATTAGAACGGTAAGAAATGACAGAGACGGAAGAAAAGAGATTCAGAGGAATGTGTGGCTATGCACGTCGTGTACGTTTAAGTACCGGGTTGTACCGGAGCGCCACGAAGTTAAAGATGCTCACAAATTACACAATGATTTTAATGAAATACGAAAATTTATTGCTTAGTTTATTATAATTATATTTTCTCGATTAAGTTCACTTAGGGTCAAGTCAGAATCGCCAACTAGACGGGTGTCAGTGTAGTCTCAATCTGAACGCAGAGCAGTTTGTTGTATTTGCTCATAAAGTATGTCAACGGCATGGCACACATCGCGATATGGAAACTCATTCAAAACACATACAATTGCAAGTTTGAACTCGTTCCGTTACTGAACAAAAAAGGTAGACATATGCCGTCGACGCGATTTCGTTAGCAAATTTAATTCTAATGCTTCAATATCTTCGAGTATTAGCTAACGAAAGATGAAGTCAAATACGAAACAACGATTGTGTCGTACTGATTTATCAACGAAACGATGCGATTCACATTCGATTCTCTCGAATGACGCCAAGTATTTAGCAAATAAATAATTTCGTTTCGTCAAAGCGACCGTGGGACGGGAGAGGTTTTCGCTTTGAGCGCGATTTAATTAAATATAAAACGCGCCCACACTATCGCACGGACGAAACAAACTAATCTGGCGTATAAATAAACCAGGGTTGCTGTGACCGTGCGCGGAGATTTCGGTCCGAATGCGTTGTGCATTTGTTAACGTTAAATACTACCCCAGAGGGAAGTTTTCCATGTAAATGAGCGGCGACGTACGAGAATGTGACGTCGCGGTCGTTAGCGACAGAGACGCGAAACCCACTGAAACGACACACTAACGCACATACACACACACACGCGAGGTTTCGGTTCGGTTGGGTTACTTGTCACGGTGTGATTTTGAAGGAGATTTGTTCGTTAAAATTGCAGAAGCTCATTACACTAGGTCTGCAATACAAGGGCGCAAAATGACAGGGATGATTCGCGATTATGTTGTCTGCGTCGTAATACAGACAACATATGTAGCATATCTGCGTCATTAAACATTAGGGTAAGGTTTCATACGCATTGCGGTGTTATTGAATGACGTAGAATTATATATCTATATATTTTTGAAGTTAGCATTATTTAGTAATTTTCTTTGCCGATCCAAGCACGCGACCCGCACAGATGAATGAATAAATAACGAGATGTTGTAAAAAAGACTGCGCGTACGCAAAACGTCACGTAATAAATTGGATTGGACGGGAACTTATCTCATTAAAAAGACGCGGCATCTTGAGCAGGCGTGCAAACATATAATTTCACTATTCAGCCTGATTAGCCGAGCACGAGTCGTTTCATTTTGTTATTAAAATGTCTGGAATTTGCCATTCGATTATTTCACAATTAAATATGTTTTTCGCACAACAATATTAGTTCATAAGTTTTGTATTTAAATGAAATTTTGTGAAAAAAAAATGTAGAAGAATGTAGTAAATAAATATTGGCGTTTGTTTCCGTAAAAAGTTGCTCAAATTGTCTGTATTCGTTATGTCCGTTCACTGTAACCATTGCGTTGAATAATAACATCACTGTTCCGATGTAACGATTTGTGCAATCTAGGTCGCGTACTGGTTTCGTATATCACACGAAACTTAATATAATGTCGTCTTTCAAATTTGCTTTTATTTGGCAACTATTCTATTCACAATGTTTCCTCCTCCCTGTGTGATTTTTTATATTTTTATTATGTTGTATGCATGGATTGTGGAAGAACTCAAATTGAATTAAACAAAAATTCCACCTTAATAACCTAGCAAGAGAAGCTGTACCATCTCTTCCTTACTTACAACAAAAAGTTACTAAAATAATTAAAAAACATCTAGACTTCAATGGAATATTAACGGACGACAACTTTTTTGAACGTTGTCGTCAAGTTGAAAGAATCACTACCACGATGGAGCTACCAAGCACACCAAACTGATTTGAACAAAAGACGCGCATACTTTTACATCTGGAACGTTCACCCTGTGTGCTGGGGGTAAAATACTTCTGTAAAGAGAAAGAAAGGGAAAGCTGGAGTAGTTAATAATAATGTGTAAAATACGTTAACAGCGATAAGACCGTCGGAACTCTATTGATACGTACGTGTTTAATGATATTCTGTCATAATATAGTGTCATAATAATTGTAATTATGAGAATGAAAAACGCGTATATATTAAAATTATAAATTTTAATTAATTAACTATTAAGTTGCTCGAAATCTCTCGATCACGCATGGTGCCGAATTTAAAATCATCCAGTTTACTGTCTACAACGTTGTATTTCCATGTTGTTCAACATCCACACGAGTATCGGAACATTATTGATGCGGTGGTTGTGTTCAATGGCATTTTGATCTAATGACTACAAGTTTGGTTTGGTCTTTTTTTGTTTATTGCCCTCTATTTACTTCATCTTTACATTTTTTTAAATTAGGTTTTTTGTTTAGTTTGGTTTGTAATATTCGTCTATCGTTATGTATTTGTTAAATTATTTTTGATTATTGTTTATTTTAATTTCGTTTCCATTGTTTGAAATTTTTAAGTTTGTATAGTTTTCATGTACATCGCTTCTTTGCTATTTTTTATTTACTATTTGGTTGAGCCCAACTGTTTTGAACAACTTAGGACTTTAGATGTTGTGTTACACCACCCCATCTAAAATACCACCGTTGCTACTGCGAACGACGAAATAAATCCAACTCGCTCAGCGCTGACAGCGACCGTCGGAACTCTATTGATGCAACGTTTGTGCCGAATTTTTAATTCAGGTGAATCTTTTTAACTTGAATTGGTCAAAGTCAAAGCAATTTTATTTGGTTGACTAGACCGAGCCCCATTGTTTTGAACAACTTACCACTTAGCTGTTTTTGTCTCGCATGAAAATTGCGAACCCTTACAGAAATTGTAATATGTAAAGATAAACACGTCCATGTTGAGACGAGAGTGCATCAATTCTCTTTATATGTATGTATGCAAATGCGAAACATATCTTGTGCACTCTTCTTTGAACGCGCGTTCATAGTTGCTACTGCGAACGACGAAATAAATCCGACTCGCTCAGCACTGACAGCGACCGTCGGAACTCTATTGATGCGACGTTTGTGCCGAATTTTTAATTCAGTTGAATCTTTTTAACTTGAATTGGTCAAAGTCAAAGCAATTTAATTTGATTGACTAGACCGAGCCCCATTGTTTTGAATAACTTACCACTTAGCTGTTTTTCTCTCGCATGAAAATTGCGAACCCTTACAGAAATTGTAACATGTAAAGATAAACACGTCCATGTTGAGACGAGAGTGCATCAATTCTCTTTATATGTATGTATGCAAATGCGAAACATATCTTGTGCACTCTTCTTTGAACGCGCGTTCATAGTTGCTACTGCGAACGACGAAATAAATTCGACTCGCTCAGCACTGACGGCGACCGTCGGAACTCTATTGATGCGACGTTTGTGCCGAATTTTTAATTCAGGTGAATCTTTTTAACTTGAATTGGTCAAAGTCAAAGCAATTTAATTTGATTGACTAGACATAGCCCCATTGTTTTGAATAACTTACCACTTAGCTGTTTTTCTCTCGCATGAAAATTGCGAAGCCTTAGAGAAATTGTAATATGTAAAGATAAACACGTCCATGTTGAGACGAAACTGCATCAATTCTCTTTATATGTATGTATGCAAATGCGAAACATATCTTGTGCACTCTTCTTTGAACGCGCGTTCATAGAGTTGAGTTAATAATTCATTTTGCAAGTATTTGCCTCGACGTACAAAGGGTCGTTCCGCCATAGGGAACAGGAAATTCCCCTCGGGCAAACGGATACTTGTGAGACGTAAGAATTTATTACGGTGTAGAGAAAGCTGCTGGGATGTTTAACTTTAGTTCCGGTTGTGCTTATCTCGAATTTAAATAAGGGACGTTTATGGGGTTAGAGGAACGTTATGTTGCGTTAATAAACAATCATGTGCGAGAAGAGGACTAAGATGGAGAATAATCGCGAGGATATCAATGACGAAGTTGATGAAAAGGAACAAAATAAATTAAAAAAAAAAAAAAAATGGTGGATGTAATTAATCTAAGTCTATTATTGAACAAAGCTCCGATTGCACCACGATTCTTGCTAGGCATTAAAACTTAGTTTCGGTCTTACGTAGATCTTATCGCTGCAGCGGAGTGCAGTGTGTAGGAGCGCCGCAGTAAAATGGATGAAAATCTAATTTAAAACGAGCCGAAGCAGTATCTCGAAGTAAATGGGACGAACATAATTTGTCCCAAGTCCGAGCGACGGAAACAAGGGAGTCGCATTAAGCAGGCGCTTGGAAACGTGTGTTTAGCGCCGTTCAACTTTGACGGTAGTTCGGAATCATCCGTTCCGTTCGAGATAAAAATGCATTAAATGCAAACGGCCGGCGAATACAAAGAGTTACTCGTCCCGTTAAGCGTCGTCGCTGTAAATTTCGCCGCCGTTACATCTCAGTCGATAACGAAACTCATCTGGCCCAGATGCTGTTATACATTGCTTCGAATAAAAACTTCCAATCGACGTCTCTGCAGCGTCGTCTCCTTTCTTTTATGTCGCCCGGGTCGTTTGCAATCTCGCAGTGGTCGTCGTTTTTCGGTCTCGTTGAAAGTGGGTTTTCGTCGGCGAGTTATGGTGACCGAGACCAAATAAACGACGTGTGAAACATTAATACGATCATTTAAATGAACTTGTGTTTTCCAAAGTTTTGTTGAATTATTTGCTTGAACTGGACAATAAAATATTGAAAAATTGGCAAAGTTTTTTTTCTATCACCGTTGAATCTCAAAAAATCGAATTTGATTTGAATTGTATAACTCATACAATTCACGTTTTGTCAATTCGTTAAAAAATATATTTAATATTGTCTAAATGCACAGACATTTGTTAAATATTTGAAGAAAGTCGTGTGAGTAGAACAGAAATTGTTTTACTAGCAATAACTTCAAGGTGCACGTTGGACGGATTCAATTTACGATTAAGTCAAGGTCCGTTGAAAGGTGGTTTCAAACAACGAAGGGGCGCGTGTGCGCGGACGTCTTTTGGAAATTGTTGTATTTTTTTTGTATTTGTTTTCATAGCAATACATCCAGACATTTCTTCGAGTCATAGACTCACATCTATATCTTCAAATCCAAGTCTTCTTTGTTAGACTCGAAACCTCTTACAATTTTTTCCCGATCTTCATCGCAACGTAATACATAACCAAGATGTCCAAGGTAGCTCGTTTTCCCATATTGTTTTACTCTACATAGTCTTCCATTGTTTCGTCCCAATGGATTTAAAATTCGACGGTAAAATATTGCCTTCGTGTGATTTTGCCCAAATTAAGCTTCGTCCTTCTCAGGCTCTCAACTTATTACAACTCCACGCTAAACTTATCGCAGCCGAACTATATTCTTGCCTGGAAAGATCTATCAAGGGGTTGCATGAAAAACGTTTAGGAACACTTACCTGTGCCAATCTATTTATAGGGTGTTTGTGAAAACTGGCAGAAAACATACACGTGTACAGTAAGCCACAGTTTCATCTTAAATATCTCAAATATCAAATTACAAACTGTGCAAGTATATGCCCAAAAAGAAAATGTGACACCTTTAACGATTATTTTTTTGCCATCAAAATTGTTCAACTTAAACATTTTGAAAATATGAAAATAATTAACACTGCGACGTTAATATCGTAATACCTATGATTATCCCTGGTCATTGTCCACCTGTCATTTATTGAAACGTTACGCGTCATCCTTCTTCTCTCGTCCTTTTATCTCTTTCTCCGATATACCTGGTCTTCCTTGCATTCTTATTATTATTAATTCGATGCAATATCTCATTTTACCCTTCATTTAAGATCTGCAGCATTTTCATGCCGATGCTTCTCTTTTCCCAAAGAGAACTAACAATATGCAATACGTTGCATCTAGGTTTTAAATCAATTTGGGGACATAAATCATACACATAGCGATGACATGACAGTTGAAAAACTTTAGGCATCGAAATTTTGATTCATGCAACTGAATATTTGACATGTTTGGATTGAAATAATTAGAAAACGGTTAAGAGACTTACGGAAACGTACCATTTCCTGGTTGTGTATCGCAATTAAGCCACAAAGTCATACAAAATACATAACCTTGGTATAAACATGAAACATGAGGAGGTAAGAATGTACGAAATTTATTTAAGGGGCATCGTAATGAACGATAAGATGTCAAATGCATGTGATTGGTTTGGGTTGAGTCGGGTTGAGTTGGGTTGACTCAACCCGACTCAACCCAATAAAAACCCAACCCAACCCAGCCTAATCCAATTCAGCCACAAATTTAATTCTCCATGATTAATTTTCTAGACATCTTCTTCCTTCCTCCTGGTTCTATAATACTAAGGCGTTGATCTCGATCCTTTGTTACGTTTTGAAAACCGTAGGTGTTGCTGTGGTATATCAGCTTAGCTATTCAGAGTGGTAGGTGTAATCGCCATAACCGTCTTCTTTTCATTGGAAGCGTTTTGTCAGCTTCCTTAATCGTATGGTGGATATAATTGCAATAACATGAGTGAAATTGGCACAGGTGAGTATTTTTAAATGTTGCGTGCGTCCATTATCGACCACCTTCGCATTTGGATTAAGTAATTTGTATCTCTGTTCTTTGGTTCTTTCTACATTCATTGTCGATGCTGCGATAAGTGAATTTATCCTCCACGATTCCTCTTCGTTTGAATTCTTCGATGCATCATCACCTGAAAGTGTACCGCAGACTTTGGTCAGATTGGAGCATTTTTGGATATTTCTGTTGAAATCGTCGCAGGTTCTTAAATATTTCACGTTATTTATCGACCCTAGCGATTGAAGATTCAGTTATTGAAAGTTCGCGAATCGTTTATTATTATTAAATTTATTACTATCCCCGCCTAGAAATTATTTAATGTTAGATTAACCTCCACATCGCATCTAAAATAACACCATGTTTTCTGCGAAGAATAACTCTTTATATCCGTCTTGCCAAACATGAACAACGACCGTTGGAACTCTATTGATAGAAATTTGGAACATGCGCCGTTGGAACTTGCTATTAGTTACAACGTAAATTTTACTTCAATAGTAATTCCCCGGAATTATATGAATTGGTTTTAAAGCTAATTGGCACTAATTATCATCAGTATTGACTGTAAGTTGACATTTTGCAACAGTAGCTGATAAACGTAATATTTATCTATCGTACAGTATGTCATTTTCGCGTTGCTTTAGAACTATTGCGATTTTTAAATATTTTGCATAAAGGCAAATTCTTAGTTAAAAATTTCAATTATTTAAAATTTAAAAGGCTCGTTACCTGTCATAATTTCGTGCAAGTTCTGAGCTCTTATTCGCTGTCAATTTGCTGTGGAATTTGATTCTCGACGGCGGTGCTTTTACGTACTTCCGAGAGCGTGTTACGTTACCAATGGATTTTGTTTTTACTGAAAATCCGTCGGTTCGTCGTTCTAAACTGAACAATTTATAACATTTCGTTTCGTAACGAGTTAAATGTCTGCAGTCGAATCAGTATATGTATACGAAATTTTATTGAAATTCGTCAATGGCAGCAAATGCGAACTTTGTTAAGCTGAAATTCGTAATTTGTTCAAAATGTTCCACGATTACAACTTCGTAACTTCGCACCCGTGATACCTGTACTAAAATTTGAATGTGTTTCTAAATGTGTTCAATAAAGATAAACTTTACAACGTTGCACTGTGGTCTCGATTAATACGCGCTGTTGTTTTGATTTAATTTTTAAAGGCCGACACGTTGGGTGTCAATTTATTGCGTTGATTCCCAATTGATGATGGAATCCTTGCATTGCATCCAAAATTTATTGTGAGCGATGTGAAAGGAGATTTAGATTTTATTATCGAAATTTCAGGTTTAATTTTTTTTACTGAATCGCGTAGACGACAAATTTTACTTTGTGCATATGTGAGTGTTATCGATGAAATTTTCTTATTTTTTTTTTCGCTTTTGTGGTCGTTTATTGTTATTTTAGTTACTTATTGGTACTAAATATATGCGGTTTAGATTCCCAAAGAAAAGTACACGATGGTTTTATCGTACCGTTACACTTGACTTCTACGCCCGATTAATTTTGTTTTTGAATTTAGTCGTGACTTTGACTTTGACTTTTGGTTTAATTCAACAAATTGCATTGACTTTGAAACTTGAACTTGAGGTTATGCAGAACGATACGCACCGTGCGAGGCGAAATTATCGACCAATTCGATTTGTCGAAAAATGTCCTAAGATCCCACAGCACCTAACTGATATTTCATATTTCGTAAAAGCTCCTTCGATCTTTTCGAATCCGCTCGCAACATCCGCCCTTATTAGATTATAAATATCTCCAAAACTCCAACTAATTCTTCCGCTACATCCTCCGGGACGTAATTGTATATCGGAACGGATTCGTCGGAAAATCCGGCGAAACTTACCAAGTTTTCGTCAGTGAGTTATAGTTTTATTTTTCAGCGTGCTTTTGTAGAACGGGCGGGCGGGCGCTTCAAACGCTCTTGGGGTTCGTCTCGCCCACTCCGGCCTCCGCACGCCCCCTAATAAAACGTACTCTACAAATAAATATTCCTGGGCACAGAGAGAGGAGCGCATACGAGGGCGCACACACACGAACGCAGAACAATCATCGGTGGAGTCTTTATATTTCATCGTGTGCGTCGGAACCGTTCGTTCGTGCACCCTGAATGAACGCAACAAAACGTAATAAATTTCACAATAACATCGTCTGTTGGAGTCGGTGCACTTTAACAAAGGGTTTTTTTTTGATATTCGATAGCATAATTAAAAATTTTGATGGTGGGGGAAAAGTTGTGTGGAAAAATTGATATATTGCGGAACGTTTACAAATAATGGTTGTGACTGATTTCGGATTTCATGAGATTTGAATTTATTTAAATTGTGATTTATTGTTCTTATTTTGTGGATGCGAGATGGCGCCAATTTTGATTTGACTTTATACGAAGAGGAATTTCATACGTGCGCAGGAATACATTTCATAAATATCGCCCGCAATCGAATTTAATCCAAACGCATTTGTATTGAATACCGCGGATTACATTCGTGTTTTGCATCCGGTGGCGATAATCAAACCACTATCGAACTGAAATGAATTTCCGCATCCGATATCATCTCGAAATAGTCACGTCGTCATTACTATCTTCATCTGTCAAAACATCGTCCCTTTTTTGCCGGTGGTTGTTGTTGAGCTCCCGCGTACACGAACGTCGCCTTTGAACTCTGCGACTAGTCTCTGGGATAAGCAGTCGGCCGCCTCGCTTCTCCCAAACAAAAGAGGATGCCTCCGCGAAATATTAAATCCGCCGGATCTCTCTCACGTATTCAAAACGGCAGGTAAATATAGAAATATTCGTTCGCGAGCGCGGCGAGAGAGATTGGATTTCCTGTAAGATGGGATTCGATTTTGTGATTCTAATGTTGAGAGCGAGTGTGTTGACGCGTGGCTCCGATTCGTCGGTAGGTTTGGATTTTTGTGTTAAATGGAGACGCGAGTTGTGATAAATTAAACAAAAAAAATTGTAGCTATCGTTAGACTATAAATTATTACTACTACATTGAACATTTAAGCGACTATTTGTAGAATTTGCACTTAAAAATGACACATGGGAACTCAACTCAAATGATATTTCTAAATAAGTCTAAAAAATTTGTCTTTTCAAATTATTTTAAATTTAGTGTAATCGAATGGTTTTATGTAATTTGTATATGCTGTTAAAATTGTCTATTTTTTCTTATTGTGTCAATGAGATTGGCCACAACCACCACCATATCATTATGTTTAAAAATGTAAAATGAACTTAGGAACTTTGGTACTGGGCAGTGAAGGAATATATCGAAACAATTCTCCAACGAGTGTTGGCGTACCTTGTTTAATTAATGTTCATGGCAGCGTGATGCATAATTAACTCGCGATGCGTCGCTGTGCAAACTAAGAGGTAGCCAATCTAACTTTAGTCGTTGGCTTACTATCCCTACAGTAAACACGATTTATATATTAAAGACATTCTGTATGCTGCGAAATAAAAATAAAAAAATGGATAATTTGTAACGTTGTGAATGGAATGGATTGTCCGAAGGCTCATATTTATTGTGGTTGGGTTGGGTTGGGTTGGGTTACGTCTATGTAAGTAGTTTTTTTGGATTATTTAAAGGGTGCGAAAGTTGATGCAAGAAAAAAAACAATGGATTGTCCGAAAGCTCATATTTATTGCGATTGTGTTGGGTTGTGTTGGGTTGGGTTTCATTTACGTAGGTAGTTTTCTTGGATTATTTAAACGGTGCGAATGTTGATGTAACATAAAAACTATGAATCCGAAAGCTCATACTCATTGTGGCTGGGTTTCGTCTACGTACGAGGGGGGATCGTTATTCAGCGTCCCTGACATAGTAGGCGTTGAGTGACGTTGAATCAATTTGACACATTAAAGTACTACTCATTTGTTGTTACGTTAGTTCAATTGTAGTTTTGTCACTTGTTACACCTGTCCAAATAATTTAGAATTTAAGTGGACAAGTTTAGAGAAATTCAAAAATGGAAAAATCAGCTGTTCGTGTAGTTATAAAATACTTGCGAAAGAAAGGGTTGTCACCAAAAGAAATTCATCAACGTCTACTATGTCAGGGACGCTAAATAATAATCTCCCCTCGTATAATAGCATTGGGCTACTTGGATAAAATGAATTTTCGAGGGTCGACGATGTCTACATATGACGTCAAGTGAGTTTAATTGTTGAAATTTTATTGTAAAAGAACTGTACTTACCAATGGTTGTTATCAGCGTCAAGGAATACAGAAATGACGAACTGAAGCTCCATCGATGTGTATGGTGATGATAAAATATTGTCCCATCGCCGGAACTGTCAATATATCCACTCCCTGTATTGCGCAGGGTTCTGAACAGCGCCTCCTGGAACTCAAGGACCTCTTCGGTGGCCAACCTCGTCCAATTCTCCCTATACAGTATGTTTAAGTTCTCAGTTATGCTCCATAGCCTGTCGACCGTTTGAGTTCTCAGCTCACTGACTATGCTGTTTTCGGTCTTGGGCTTGGCCTTCGAAGCCGCCACTCCGTTTTCGTGGCGTAGCCCGCCCTCCAGCGCCATGAAAGTGAACGCGCCGATGATGGTGTAGCCCAGGACGAGACAGCAGACGCCCAACGTGGCCAGAATGGAAGTCGACGATTTGTTGGGACACGTGTAACAGCAACAGAGGAAATTCTCCGTCGCGTATTGTTCCTTGTGCTCGTAGCAGCATTTTTTCTGGGCCGGGCTACCCGGCGGCGAAATTCTTCGCATGTACGGCGAATGCGGCGGGTACCCGGGGTACGACGGCGCACTCGGGGCGTTCACCGCAATCGGATCGCGGATCATTTCGGCGGAGGTGATGATGTTGGATATTCTTGGTGGTTTTCTCTGGCGGTTTTAAGACGATCGCCTCCTCATCTGGTGTGGATCATGCCTGAAAAAACGATCCTTATTTAAAAAGCTCAATAAATTTTTTAAAGTTTTTTTTTCAATTTCGTTGCCAATCCGGAACACCTCGCATTGCATATCGGTTTATTTTCATCTCGGCTCGATCTGGCAACTGAATACAGGCGAACACATGTATTATGCAAGGTGGCTTACAAACAGATACACATGTCCGCGGCAGCCGAACAACACAAAAGGACTCGGCTGCCGCATTGAAATGCATACGACGTGCAATAAAATCATAATGCAGGAACGCGCAGCGCGCTACAAGAATTTTCCGTAAGCTTTCTTCTACGCGGCAGCCGGCGGCTGAGAATCTTTTCACAATAATTTCACAAGGAGTAGGATATTTGCTTTGCATAATGTAACAGGCGGTGCGACACGGACGACGGTAAACCGAACTTCGTAGAGGCAATATCGGCATAATTTGATGGCTGAATTCGTTTTGTTTTGCGGTTCAGACGCGTGGAGCGACTTTATGGCATGCGGATCGATTTACATTGGAAATGCGTCAAGGGCTAAAGGATTATTCAGAGAAAAAAATGGTGCTGTAAAACTAGTCTTTTAGTAAATTTAATTGTTGCCAATCATGATCCAATATATATTACAATGGCTAGTTGAAGTTAATAACTTGCTAACTAATATAAACGATATAAATATTATATACTTTTTGTTTTGTTTTTTTGTACAGTTTATTACAAGCGTCCGGCGAATCTCCGGGAAATAGTGTTGAACAAAATCACCGTGTTCTAGAAGCACATTTGTGTTATTGAACGTAAAAGTTTGTGTGCTGCTTCTAGTTAGAGCGAACGCCACAAGATTCCTCATTTGCACAAATGGGCGAGCGAGAAAAGTTTTGACGAACTATGTTTCTATTCTGCAATTGCATTGCCATATTTGTTTATTGCGGTGACGAAGTAATCAATAGTGGAGCAATCCGTTGTAACCTTACGCTACGGTTTGTTTGAGATTTGAAAGCGGACAATAAAAGTGGCACGCGGCCAAGCCTAGTGCAGACTCTGCCTGATTCGATCTGTCCGCCGACAATTGAAACCCCGTCGTTGGCGGGGGCGGGTGGGGGTGGCGCGCGCCCGCTTTTAAAGTCAATAGATTTCGCGACGCGCGTTTAACATGCAAATTTATCGCGATCTGATTTATTGGATTTTCGACGCGTTCTTCGTCGGGAAATGCCTCCGACGCGTCGCAAATAAAAACTGAAAGACTGAGGTGGAAATATTTGTCATAAAAATGCAAATACGTTTCATTTTGGGAGTGCATTTTCGCACGCTAACTCGCGAGAACAAGTTCGGATCGACGTTGGCGCGCGTGTGAAAAAACTCGTCGCTGTGTTAGGTTTGCGACACGAAATGGCTCTGACGGACGTTCTCTGATGTTCGGGAATCTCGTTACATGCAGGATGCGAGTGTAGCTGGTTTTTTGAAACATGTTTTAAAATGTAAACTAACACCGACTAAAATGTATTATTAAATGTATGTCGTTATTTTTTGCTACCAATTTGTCTTCGAAAATGGGATAATTGCAAGTTACGACTTGCATCCGGTGGGATACAAAATAATTAATGATTTACAATTTATAAGATATAAGAGAGAGTATTTATGGCCCCTAACATAGAAGGAAACAAATTGAGGAAATATCAAACGTTTATTTTTCTACACAATCTCTCTGGACGATGATAGTGGTGATCAAATGGGTGCTCTACTGGTTTGTCGGTAGCGTTTATTTTCAAAAATAAATCGTCTTGGCGACTTCGACAATACAAAGACAATAGCTAGCATCGAACAGTTCACCAGCAGGATAATACGGGAAGCCATAGAAATAGAGAAACGGAAAGAAACCCTTAACACACGTGATGACGCCCAAAGATTGCCAGCAACATGGAGACCAGTATTACAACAATACAGTACAACAAGTACTCAAAGGACAGCGTCACAGGAACAGCCATAGTTCACCGCACGCCCACCACACCGAGGTCCATTAACCAGTAGCCGAAGTAAGAAGCAGTCGAGCGTAGTCAACCCCAACCACAAACCGGAATATAAGGATCTACGTAACTCCGAACGTCAGTTCTTCTAAGTCAGTGAGACCTAGAAGAGCTTCATGAAGATGGCAGATGGTACTTTGTCGAAGCGACCCTTCGGAGAACATTTCCGAGAACCAAGAAGTACAGATTTCGACCGCGAGAACTTACGCACCAACATCTTGTATCATGAGCAGTCAGTCGTTGAATAAAACACTTTTAGCAATATTAAAGTTTATTGCGACATCTTTTTTTTGCAATAAGGTGTTTCGGAAACCCTTGTCAAGCAATAAACATTAATATGACATATGACAAACCTATCGCGGTAACAAGGCCGACTTACTATATACCCCAGTATTTACTGCAAGAACTAGGGAAAACCTTGTATATATATATATATATATATATATATATATATATATATATATATATCTTCGACGTGATAATAAATTTAATAATGAATGATCGATGCCGCATTCATTGCTTACGACACTCGGTCTGGGAGTTTGCCCGTCGTTCAAAGGCGTTGGAAATTTATACGTACCAAACCGACTGTAAGCGCTAAATCACACCAACTCGATTTTCCCGAACTGCAATCGACGATATTCGAAGCATTTACACATTGCTGGTGATGAATGGCTAGCATCCGCTGCGAGAGGATCCCTGTATCAATTTTTACCCGTTTCACCGCCGGCAGTCTGAGCCACGGGTTCTCGAATTCCTCCCAGCGATATAAATAAACGAAGAACACAACCGGCTCGAACGCAATCGAATTCCTCGCCGCCCGCCCGCGGTTAAGCAATGCACGCAAAATCGCGCTGTGCACGCGGCGCGTCAGCGCGCGTCGCCGGTAATATTTTATGAGACGTTGATCCTGCACAAACACGGACCGAAGATGAAACCTGCCTTATAAGTAAGATAAATGGAGTCGAGAGATTTACTCGCCCGGAGCGAAGATCGTCGGAGGATTTGCCGTTTTCGAGGTGATGAATTTGCGTAATTTGTGCAACGAGAACAAAACGAAGGCGATGCATTTTTCGTAATTTACGATCTGTTTGGCCGTGCCGGGGGGGCTGAATGCGCCTATAAATTCGGCGCGTCCTATATACGCCCCGAGTTTCGAAATGGATGCTTGTAGCTTTACGGGCGTAAGTTATTGGTAAATTTGAACGCAAAAATGTCGAATATACTTCTCCATCGTTACGTAATAATTTTGCTCGATGTGTTTCCACGAACTATGTTATGCGCGGTTGTAAAAACGTTGTATAAGAATTATGCTTTTGTTGTGGCGTTATTTGCGACGGCGATGTATTTGAAATGTTTTATTTTATTTCCAGGTTCCGCCACCACGAAGTTTTGAACTGTTCCGAATGGTAAGGTATTTCATATTTTTTTAATTACAATTAAAGGCAATAAACTTTGAATCGTAATAATCATTTATTGTCGTTTAATTCAACGACTAATATTTGCTGCCACTGTAACAAATTAAACGACAAATGAACGTGCAATACTTGCAAATTACCACCAACATAACTTTAAATTAAAAAATATACCATAAAAGATTAGAATTAATGATTACAAAAAAATTGTGGAGCGCATGTCTTCGTTTTAGTTCATGTTCCAGTAGATAGAGTATGTCGTGCTAACTTTTAACTTACTTACCAATGACGATATGCCGTCATCTCTAAAATGAAATCCACGAGGATGTTAAACATTTAAAGTGATTTTCGTTGCGTTTTAGTCCTCGGCACTCATTTTTCGTCGGCTCAAAATTACAGCGAATTACATTAGTTTAAACCGAAAATAGCGCCGGTTAAAATATTATTATTCTGCGTCTATTTTCAATCTTGGAGACGAAGACCCATAAAAGTAATTAACGCGTTCGCGAAAGTTAATTATCAAACTACGTTCTAACTGAACGAACTTGGTTCTAGCAACTCCTGTAGGAGCTCTTAACTAAATGGAACTTTTGATAAGTTCTTTGCCGTAGGCGATTTGTTTTAGAGCAATTGTAATTGCATTATGCACATAAACAATGGATATAGACGTCTGTTTTTTTTTCAGTACGGCTTGACACACATAGCAAATGACTTAACGAGAATGCTGCAAATTGTTCAAAAAATATATAATTTGTGCTCGTTAATTGTGCTGACCGCAATAAAGTCGTTTAACGTCGACGTCGACGACTGTCTACATGAAGTTTAATTTAATTTAATATTCATATCTACCCAAACTACAACGTGATTGAGTTATTGTATTATTACACTTGATTGCTACACACGATTATTTACTTCTTAGGCCACATTATTTAATTATGATTGCACACGTTGTTTTGACGTTTAAACCTACTTTTAAGTTATCTTGTGGATTTTAAATTTGAGATTATGAAGAACGATACCCATCGTACGAGGCAGATTTAACGATTTGTTTGCCTCAATTTACCTATCGCATCGCTATAGCGATGTACTCAACGATGTAATTAAATTGGACCTACATAACATGCATATTAAAATATGGTAACCGAAACCTTTTTAAAATCTATGTTAAAATCCCTGAAATAATGAAGTAACGAAAACTTACTTTTAAGTACGTAACTATGAGAGAGCTCGCGTTTTAGTTTTAAACGCATAATAAAATTACGAAGGAAAGGGGGAAAAACTTGCACTATTTAATTAATTTCCGAGTAGGTACGTAAGGACGGAGAGTTTATGCAGCGGCCACTGGGACAAGAACACTTATTAAAACTTTTCGGCCACCAGGAAAATTAAAAAAAGTCCCCAGTCGTTGTGAAATTAAATCTGAAAATTTAATGTTGGGTTCGTCCGCTCGCTTTCCTAGTTCGTAAAAAAGAGAATTTATCAACTGTAGCGAAAATGTGTGTAATTTGTCGTTTAGCGCACGCGGACCGAGGACTAAATTCGCTTTGTAAATCTCTTTCAGTCATCCTCATGGTTATTATTTGATTAGCACGAACGCGCAGGTGCGGTTTACTTTGAGTTTAATTGCCGCGTTGTCATAAATAAAATTGTTGGTACCACTGGTTTACGTAGATATGTATTCTGCACGGACTGAAGATGAAATTGTCATGTACGATGGCTGTACGATCGATACTGATTTACTATTAGCGTTTGGATTTGTTGAAATTTTTGGGAACGCGGAACATACCGAAGTTAGTTCGAAAACGCGCCGTTTGCAATAATTCGTACGTGATATTGTAATTGCGTTTGCGTGCTCGCCGGATCGTGCTGTTTGACGATGACGCGGTCATTTCGCAAAACAAGTTTGTTTTTCATATGTCCGAATGCTAAAAACTAACGCGTCCGATGCTGGCGGGTAGGTACACGCGGAAACGTCGAATATGCCATTCTTTAAAGGCGTCGCATTGCAATTGATGTTGATTTGTGTTACACGAACCGGAAATTAAATCGGTCATGATTTGCTTTTGATATCACGTTATATGTCGCGTAATATCTTTTGGTGGAAAGGGATGAAGTTATGTAGTGGTAAATTATAGAGTCCAACTTAAGTCAATTTATGTATTAAAGTTGTTGCAAAAGTTTAATTCGGGGATTTACATGACCTTGCTTGTTGTGTTAAGCTTCTTCTTTTTCTAACGCCAAACAACCGTGGTTTATGAGCCTTCCTATCTCCAAGGTATCCTTTTTCTTTGTCCGGGATTTTGTGGATTGGTGAGTTTGTAGGTTCGTCTTCCTCTTTATGTTATTGTGTTCTTCGGTCTTCTAATGGTTGTCTGCTGGTCTCCAGTGTTGTAGTTCATGGCTCGTGTGATCGTCCTATTTTTATGTTTCGTAGCCTTGTCAATGATTCTGGTGTTTATCTTTTTGATGTGCTCCTGAACACTCTTCACCCCAAGGTCGTATCTTTTTTGTTATAATCCGCCGCATTATTTTGTTTTGGAGGACTTCCATAGTACTTATGTGTCCTCTTGTGACTGTCGACCAGACTACTGAGTCGTAGGTTATCGTCGGTCTCAACAAGGTTTTATACATACAGCACTTTGTTGGTAGTACTGAGTTGACTGCGACTACTTAGTAGTTGTGCGCCTCCTCCATGTCATTTTATTGTCGAGCGTAGGGCTCATGTATTTCACCTCGGAACTCCAGGGCAGTTGTCTTCCCCCAATACTGATGTGGCAGTTGGGTGGGCTGATCTTCTTTGTAAATCTTGCAGCGACGCATTTATCTTCATTGAGAGTGATGCGCCACTGGGTGCACCATTCTTCAACCGCTTCTAGAGTTTGATGGCAATACGTTTTTCATTTCTGGAGGAGGCGTATAAGGCTGAGTCATCTGCGAAAATGGCCACTTCCGTTCCCTGTTTTCTCGGAAAGTCTGCGAAAAAGATGAGAAAGGGCTTTGGGCCCAGGATCGATCCCTGAGGGACTCCTGCCTCTGCCAGCCTTGGTTTTGAGAAGTCCGTAGCTCTTTGTGCCATAACGAATCAAACGCTTTTCTGATGTCGAGGAATATGGCCGCAGTTAATTGTGTTGTTACAGAAACCACCCAGGATCGCTTCAGTCAAGCTTAGCCCGACCTCAAAAATGATTCCAATGTCACACGAGTTGCACGGACTGATGATTAAATGCACACATGTTTAATATTCCATCTAAGCCTCCTCTTAATTTGTAGCGAATATTTCCAATTGGATTTTTAATGTGTGGCTATTTGTGCTATGTTAAATGGCACGCCTGCGGAAAACAGCGCGTTACAATGTTCTCCTCTGGCCAACATTAATATTGTTGGCGTACGTGATGAAAATTGACCCCGTTTAATTAATACTAGCCAAGTGTCCGGGTTCTAAAGGCACCGCTGTTCGTAATATTAAATTTGAAGCTTTAATGCCGGTCGTTTTTGAGGATATCCGATGTGGAATTTCGTCCCCTTTGTCTCTCGCCCGGCTTCGCAACTCATACGTCACGTCGCATCACGAAGTCTGCGGACAAAAGTTCCATCCCCGGTCCGTCAGCGTTAGTAACGTTAAATTTACTTTGATGCAAAGCAACCGGTGATGAAACGCACAGTGTGGCCGCTAAATAAGATGAATTCGTGCGGGCGAGGTTCGCCCCGACCGCGACAAAGACCTCCAGCGCCGTGGATGAATTATAGTCGTTTTCGCAACGGAAACTGAATGTTCGCATTTAATGTTTTTCATCCAATTGCATTATGACTTGCACAATAAAGCATTGCTGATAAAAGTGGATTGGATTTTATTGATCAGCGGTATAGTTGTGGTTCAGTTACCCGTAACGTATTTGAAATTGAAAATTACATCGACTGGTGTGCCTTTTTAAACTTTATAAAATGTATATATATATAATATTCACCAACGTTAGAGGGAGCTAGTCGATTCGGTAAGCCTTGTTTCATTCTGTCATATTTACCGTTCGACTATCCGATGTTTACATTGTTGTCTGGGTGGAATTTTGCCCCTTTTGTCTCTCGCCTGGTTTCGCAACTCATATTTTACGTCGTGCCGCGAAGTTTGTCAACAAATGTTGTATCCTCGGTCCGTCAGCGCTCGTAACGTTGAATTTGCTTTGATGTAAAGCAACCGGTGATGAAACGCACAGTGGGACCTCTAAATAAGATGAATGCGCCCGAAGGAGACGCGCACCGACCGTAACAAAAACGACCGAAGCGTCGCGTCCTCGTGTTGACGAATTCTTGCAATACGGGACACAAAACGAAAACACGGAAAAGGGCCGTACTTTAATGGCCTTGTTCCGCCCGCGAAGACGTGGCGCAGCTTTTGAATTAATAACGGGGCTCGTCTGGTTAACGTGGGAATACGCCGGTTTGGAGCGTTTCCATTGTTTGGCGTGACCGCGTTTAGAATTTCGAAATTATTTTCATTTGTTTACATCGAGCGTACGGAAGTAACTGTAGATATCCGGTCTGCCAAATGGGCGCAGTGCAACCGCCGTGTTTTACGGCCGGGCGCGCCGATTATCAAACTTTTGTGCTCCGCGAATTTCAACGAGCGGCTGGATCAATTCGCCACGCGTTTTGTAAACGATTTCCATTGTGCTGCCACTCTGTTTGCTTCATTGTTTGTACCTGGGCGCAGCGTATTATTTATTTCGCAACGTATCGACAAATTCCGAGCGTATTGGAGCGCGTCGCTCAAATCCGCATCGCGTTAAACTCGTGAGTTTTTTTTTTTTAGTTTGTTGACAAGGATGGATCGTCGGGTTGGTAGGACTAGCAAAAAGGACGTGCACTTTTATTAGAAATCAGTGCGGTGGGGGGACGCAGACGAATGATTAAATTCCCCCGTGATGAATTGATATTGATTGCTCGACGACCGTGCATTTGTTCGTAGATATGTTAGACGTGTTCAAACTGAATGGAGACGTGTATGGCATTCACGAAATAAGTGAGACAAGAGCAATCTTGAAATGTGGTTTCTATTTCGAGATTTCGTTTGATTTATTATCCAAATGCTTCCTTGATGACTGGGTGCGAAATTTCCAGTATGTTTGTGTTTTTTTTCATTTGGTGCCAATTGGGCGGAAATTGCTTCGAAAGAAACTAAATCAAATATATTTACCATTATTTGATATTATTTTTGCTAGTTAAGAAGTTATTGTTTAAGATAGGGGGCTATCTGTCCAACTCACAATTTGCAGTAAATTCGGGTTGGATTGGATTGAGTTGGGTTGGGTTGGGAATATTACCTTCCAACGGTCTCAAAAGTTTACACGACATGACCCAAGGTTTTAACGAACTTCGATGGAAATCTTGTGCTTGATACCTTTCATGAAAAGAACGGACGACAAATTAGTCATAAAAATTTTTTTCTAAAATAGTCCGTGACAGCACCTGTTTATCAGTAATGGTTTAGAAATGGCAAGCGTGCCAAGTAGGACTTTTTCGAAAAATCATATACGCTGTGCAAACGGAACGAGATGCGACGACATTGCTCATAAAGAGAATTGTTGAGAATTGCATTTTGCCAAATGCAATCCACAGCGGCATATATCTGCCTATTATAGTTTAGAAATGGGATGCGTTCGAATTCGCAACTCTGCCAAACACATTTTGGGACTTCGGACGCCTCCAGCTTGTAAACCATGATAGATAGATATATTTGGGAAATTTAATTTCTTTGTTTATGTAGCCTTTTCACATATCGAACGGTTTAGTCAGCGTTTCGAATAATGTGTGAATTCGTTCGAAATTTCGTTCGGTGTCGACACGAAAAAGGAAAACAAGACTTTAATCAAATTATCGAGTACTTAAAAGAGTCAATGTGTCCTAACGAAGCCAAAATTAATTGTTGGTGATTATCTTGTCGTTGGATGAATAGAGGAACTTGAATCTCCTTTGCCCGTCAGTGAGGACCGTTTGCGGTGTCAATATTTGCGATTAGCGAGTTTCTGCATTGAAAGGCTGAATACCTCAAAACAAGAGCGAAACGATCGTCCAATAATCAATATTTTCAGATCCTTTTCAGTTAATGTTTACAGCATTTTATGGCAAGAATTGATTGGTTCAATTGTCCGAGATTTATTCGTAAATAAATTCTTCGCGTAAGTTTTATTTTTATGCGGTGCCTTTCACGTCGGGTTCTCAATAAATAAGATTTCTTATCGTGCGTGTTACTACACGGCTCTATTCCATTGTATATTTTATTGCACTTGAAAGCAGAGCAAAGCGATTTAGACGAATCGGCCCTGGGGAGTTTCCGAACGGGAGCTTTCTACTACACGGGGGATTACTTTTCTAAGACAGTTGCGTGTGTTTATGTGAGTAATTAAATGAGATAATAAAGTAAATTGTTGCTGCGGTAGATTTATTATTGTCAAACAAGTTTAATTTGATACTTGTGCCTTATGAACTCAATATTTGTTCGCTTATATGATCATAATCAAGAAATTTCATAATAATTGTATGTCGTTGGTACGACACAGTACCAATGAATAAAATAATAAAAGTATAACTGAGTAATACTAGAAATAGCTTAACGAATAGTCAAATGCAAATTTTAATAATAGAGCTTTGCTTGGAATTATTTCCCAAACGCACATGTTTTCGACCCACTCCGGTGAATACAATAGAACTGAATGATTTGCAAGTAATCTAAGAAGGAAAGCGTTACTGGCGTAAAAATAAAAATTGCAAGGTTTGCAATTTAAGATTTATCTAGTTTCTATTGTGTAAAACCGGACGACCCTATCCTTCATTGACTTCGAAAATAATCTTTTGGTCGTTGTTTGGCATTGTCACCTGGGCTCCCTTTTCATCGACAGGGATCTGTATTTTGGTGGCAATGGTGTGGGTTTCTCCTCAATCCATTGTTCTATCTTCTGACAGCACTTTAAAGACTCCCCAGGATATACTTATCAATTTCTTTATAGTCGAGGGTTTTAAGATCTTCATATCTAGATCTTTCTTATCCAACGATGATTTATAATAAATACCCCGCGTTACCAGAGATGGCTTTGGCTTCAGATTGAGACTAGACTGCGTAACTGAAGGAAATATTTTCCTATTCCTGCATTAATTAATCATCTTCGTTCGATTTTAAAACTTCGACGTAGTGAATGGTTCGTCGTAAACAAGGGGGGGGGGCGAAATGGAAATATAATAACTTCTGTACTTGACGAGTACTTTTACTAGTTCGAATTAAGGTTAGGTTACATCCTGTATACGTATACACATATATAGAACAGTCAAGTTGTGTCAATAATGACAGAAAAGTGAAAAAAGATTAATATAAATATCGTATATATATATATATATATATATATATATATATATATATATATATAAAAAATATCTCTTTTCCTTTATATATATATATATATATATATATATATATATATGTTCTGCTTTTTTCTCGGGTAATGAACCGCGTTGTAGAATTATCCCTGTAAGGGTTGTTCCGACGTTTCGGCAATGTCACAATTGCCATCTTCAGGTTGGTCTTCTCGGTCTAAGCGATCTAGAAGAACTGAAACGCTTAGACCGAGAAGACCAACCTGAAGATGGCAATTGTGACATTGCCGAAACGTCGGAACAACCCTTACAGGGATAATTCTACAACGCGGTTCATTACCCGAGAAAAAAGCAGAACAGATTTTACCCGCGAGAATCTACGTATCAACATATATATATATATATATATATATATATATATATATATATATATGCACCCTACAGTGTATCTACTACACTATTGGACTTTTTGCGGCAGGCTAATATTGACGTTGGCAAAGTTCCACAATCCTCTGGGAATATATCGATTTTCATCTAAATCAAACATTACGAGGCAAAGTTAAGAGCCCGGGCTGTTAATCTCTTAAATACCCGAGCAAATGAACCGAGGGATTTTTGCATTTATCGTATTCGAGCGTAAAGTCGCCGTTTCAAAGAAAAAATTAACAGAGAACGAAATGCAATTTGTCGCCTTGTTCTTTCCGTTCGCGTAGACGGGAACAACTTCGAGACGATTACAACGCTGCATGTGTGACTTCAGCCTGCTGTTTTTCGTTTGTTCTTAATTTTTTCATTTCCGCTGATTGTACGTTAAATTAAAATTTTATTGGTTGCATTACAAAAAATATTTATTTATGGAAACTTTGGGTTGGGTTGGGTTGGGAATCTGTAAAATCCCAATTGGTGGCGTTCCGCAGGGACCGATGTTAGGGCCTTTTTGTGTGTAATCTACGTATATTAACGAAGGATTTGTATTTCAATGAATTATTAGTAAGTTTTAATTTGTTCTTCATTTTAAACCTCCTTTGATTTCATATCAAGTACTTATGTTGAACTAATTTAAGAAAATTGTTGTAATATGTGGCCCTTCGACTAACAGATCGAGAGGGCCCTGTACATAACCTACATTTAATAATAATAATTTATCTAGTTTTATCGAGCTTTTTTTTTGAATAGTGTACTATAACCAAAAACACGTCGATTAGATAAATGGCCTGTTTTGGTAATAAGCGGCGTAAAAAGTGCATTAAACGAAACGGTTTTCAAAGCCCTTTGCCCGCATCCACCGGCCCATCAGCAAATGTATTTATTTGCCGGGAGCTTTTGACTTTTTAACGTTCGCCGAGCGCGGAGCGCAAATATTTCCGTTCGACCAACAACATGATCGCCTGATGTTTGAACAGTTTCAAAAATCGAATCAGTGCGTTCCACCCGCGCCTGGTAACTCTCGTTCGTCGATGTTACACGTGTACGATTTTGTATTAATGACAAAACGAATTTGATTGGTGGTGTAGTGAAGTGATTTCGGAAATTAATTTTAACGCCGCAGGACCGTAGGAATAGTGTAGAATGAAAAACAAATATAAATAGTGTGGTTTGATGAGCCCATAGAGGACGAAACAGCTGACACCACCTCGATGGTTATTTGATGGTTGTATTGATTTGATTCACGTTAATAGTAGAAGTATTGAGTTATTATAAAACACATCCACGTGAAACCAGATGGAAAATAAATAAATAATGTAAATAAAAAATCTGGCATAAGAATTCCACAAAGATAAACATTGCAAATGAATGCACAAATAATGAAAAGTGCGATAAATTAGTAAAATCGAATATAAAAAAGTCACGTTTCATTTATTTGAACTTGAGTACGAAATTGACTGAGATGCAACATGCATTAAGACGCGTAGATTATGTGTTAAGTTACATTAAGTGTCGTTTCAATAAGTGTTCGCCTGCGATGTAAAATCATAAAGTCAATTAGTTAGTCGCAAGGTACATATTTTAAAACGCTTCCTTACACGACTATACGTAACGTGTACGAAATTATTTCCGCTTATCAGATCGAAAAATTTGTCTGTCATCTCCCCCTTCGGAGTACTTATCTTTTTCGTGGAAGCGGTGCGAGGACACGATTGCGAATTAATTGAATTTTAAGACTGTAGATTTTGTCTGCTTTTGGGGACCCTCCGAGGCACGGGCTGAATGCAGATCGGCGTAGGCGACAATAAGGCACGTATACCGAGGCATTAAGATGGGGTCGATCGTGTCCTGTTTGCTTGAACATGCAGTAAGTGATGGGGAACGCGGCGTGTCAGTTGTTTCATTCGTGTCATTGTTGGTTTTACACGATCGCCGTCAATCGGTTAACTGTAACGGGATAAGCAGACGTCAAGTGTCTACATTTTTCCTGATTTAATATGATCTCGGGGTTGGAAAACGTTTATTGGAAAGGGAACGAGACGAATATGTTCCTGATGTTTGTTTGAGAAAAGTTTGGGTAGGGAGAGTTTTGCGGGATGGGTGGATGAAAACAACAAGGAAAAAGGTAAAGAATGGAAAAGTGGCTCGAGGGAGGATGTTAATGGGGTTGAAATATCGCGGAAAATGAAAATATAGAACAAATGATTAATACTTTAATGTGTCAAATTGATTAAACGTCAATCAACGCCTACTATGTCATGGACGCTAAATAATGATCTCCCCTCATATGTATTAATAGTAATAAATGCAAATAATGGTTGGTTGGTATAAGAAATTTATGCACCAATTGAACTTAAGCTAACGAAATTCTAACCAACCTGGTTAACCGGACATATTCAACTCGAACCTGATTGAAACATGGAATCAAACCCACTAAGAGCCAACCTAGGTTATTTCTAACGAACCATATTTGATGATACAATGACTAAGGTTGGTGTGGGTTTGGTTAGGATTATAGAACGTTAGGTTGGGTTGGGTTGGGTTGAGTTGGGTTGGGTTGGGTTGGGTTGGGTTGGGTTGTATTCGTAGATTGGGTTGTGTTTGGTTAGGATTATAGAACGTCAGGTGCATAAGATTAGGTTGGATAGGATTGGGATGAGTTATGTTGTGTTGATAAGTCAGGGTGGGTTTTGTTAGGATTAAAGAACGTTAGGTTGGATAGGATTGGTATGGGTATGGTTGGGTTGGGTTGTGCTCACTTGTGTTGGGTTGGGTTGGGTTGGTTACTTAACAGTGAGTTCTACGAGCATTTCATTAAAGTTACTAAGATTGTATATAAGATTGGATACGATTTGATACAGTTAGATTATTTTGCTGTTCAGTTGTTTTTCTGGTTTTCCTGTTTGGGTTTGGTTATGGTGAAATTTATTGTGAACAATTAGCTTGCGTTTCCTTTGTCTTTTTCGATCAACATTTTTCTGCGTTGGTTTTGTATTTTTTTTGTGTGATTTCAAATGGTTTGTGGCGGATTGCGAGTTGGTTTAGGGTCTGTTTCTATTTTTCACTTGGATTTTGCCGAATAAGCTGAGTGAGATTGCAGACCGTTTTTTCTTCTTATTTGGTTAATTTTTTGTAATTCAGAAATTCGAAAGAGAACGAAATTTTCGAAATTTCTGAACCAGAAAAAACTATCGTACGAAACGGATAAAGGCCTTCAAAATCGAAAATAAAGTTTTAGTTCGTTTTTGTTTTTTATTTCATTTTTATTAATTCCCCCACTTGATATTTTTTCTATTGCTGAACACAACATTAAATATGCTTATGAAAAAATGTAAGAAGTTTTTTTTAGAAAAAAAATCTAATTTTTTTTAAATTTTGAATATTTTGTCTTTCTCCGAGTTTGAAACAATTTGGACAATTTCTTTACTTCCACATTTTCTTTTTTGCATTTTGACGAAATGTCATTTGAGTTTTTTGGGTTTTTTGAATTGTAATTAATTTTGAAAAATTTCAAAATTTTACATTTTTTCGTTAATTTTGATTATTTTACTATTGACTTTTTTTGGACAATTTTACTTTGTTATTTTCAGACAATTGTGACAGTTGTTTGGGCATTACGGCAATTCTCGTATTTCTAATAATTTTTACTATTTTCGAAATTTGAACGTTTTTTCGTATACATGGCATTTTGGCAATTTTGATTTTACCTATCCAATCACAATTTTGACATTTCGAAAATGATGACTGACACGTTCGTCATCTACATTTTATATTTTCTTGTATTTTCAGTATTATTTATTTCTTGGCAATTGTTTATTTTCTTACGTTTGTACTTTGACAGTTTTCATTTTGTCAAATTGATTGGAGTTTTAAATTTTAGGAAATTTTGCCACTTTTTACAATTTTGACATTTTTAGCAGCTTTGATTTTTGTCGATGTTTGAATTTGAAACAATTTTGACAATTTTGTTAATTTGGAATTTTTTGAATAGAAGACAGTATTTTTTGAAAGCGTTGGCATTTTCAACAATGTTAAATTTTCGACGAAGTCGAATTGTGAATAATTTTCAAAATTTTTCGTTTCACACTTTTGATTCAACCTTTGCTTATTTTAACATTTTCGATAATTCCCAACCCAACCCAACCCAACCCAACCCAACCCAATACTACTTTGCATATTTTCTATAATTTGGAATTTTTCTTTGTTAATTTTTTTGTTGATTTTGCATTTTGATAAATTTTCAGACAATTTTGACACGTTTCGCATTTATGATATTTCTGGCATTTTGAACAATTTTTTTAATTTTATGGAATTTTGAACATTTCCACGAAATTTATTAATATTAACATTGTCGGCATTTTTGACTTTGGTTGTTTGGTAATTGGTGGAGAAAAACAAAACACAATCCCAATGTTTTCATTTTCTAGATTTTCATTTTTGCATTTTCAATACTAGCGAGCACATTTTTTTGTATTTTAGAAAACTTTTCCAATACAAAATTTTTGCGTTGTACGAGGCCTGTTCAAAAAATACGTAGACTGACGTCACAAAATATTTTGATAAATTTTCAGAAAATTTTGACACGTTTCGTATTTGTGATATTTCTGGCATTTTGAACAATTTTTTAATTTTATGGAATTTTGAACATTTCCACGAAATTTATTAATATTAACACTGTCGGCATTTTTGACTTTGGTTGTTTGGTAATTGGTGGAGAAAAACAAAACACAATCCCAATGTTTTCATTTTCTAGATTTTGTCATTTTTGCATTTTCAATATTAGCGAGCACATTTTTTTGTATTTTAGAAAACTTTTCCAATACAAATTTGCGTTGTACGAGGCCTGTTCAAAAAATACGTAGACTGACGTCACAAAACAAAACGTACTTTATTTAGTTGCATGTGTGGGTCCCCTGCAAAGTAACCCCCCCCCCCACACACTTCTTATCCCAACGATATTTCCGCTGTAGGTTCCGCAGTCCTGGTACACTTCTCTTGTGATGTCTTTCAGCTCCTTTGTCGCATTTGCCTGAATGTCGGGAATCGTCTCAAATCTTTTTTCCTTTCAAAGGTCTTTCAAGTTTGGGGAACAAGAAGAAGTCGGCAAGAGCGAGGTCAGGTGACTAGGGCACTTTTTAAGAAAACATATAATTTTTTAGTTTTTACAACATTTTCACGTTCAAACCATGCAATGTGCAATTTATATATAAATCTCATTTACAACGTCAAATCGCAGTTGCGCATATTCGAAATAACCGCGACCCACTTTAATCCCCACGCGCGATAATACGAATGAAATTCATCGCGGTTCAAAAGCGACAATTAAACTAAATCCGGCTTAAACACCCCACAACATTAAAATCTATTCCATAAACACGTCCAAAATCGTTTCGCGCCGGATGTCTGTCTGGCTGCGCCGGAGGCCTCCGGCCATTTCATTTTGTTATCGCGGCGCGAGCTTACGCGAAAAGCGGCATTCTTACCTTAAGCAGATTAAGCCCCAATCTGCGTCGTTCTTCGGCGTGCTTCGGTTTTATTGCGAATTTCCGCTCAATCAGACGAAAAACGCTCACTTTTGTGCGGAAATCCGGGCGACGACTCGCAACGCCCAAATTAAAAAATCGCGCGTTTTTAATATCGTCGTCGTTTTCGAGCTCGCACTCGGAACGTAAATTGATGGAGAAACGCGGCGAGAAAATCGCGAAACACTACAGGGGCATTTAATAAAGCGAATTTGCATTGTGGGTGTGTAGCTGGGCGCGGAGACGATGATAATAAAAGAGGAACGGACGAGTTGCTTTTACGTCGAGTAATTAATTTTGAATTTTCCCAACTTAATGGGGAGGTTCTCGTGAAAGCTCGCGCGCCGTAGATTTTTTTTTCTAATTGCGATGGTGGAAAAATACGAAATATTTACCTATTGAAAAACCAATACAAAACTACTTCGATTCGCTAACATTGTACCTTAACTTATCTTGTACATCGATGACAAGTTCTCGACCCTTTTATGTTGCTTAGATGTTATTTCAATTGAATGTAGTTGAGTTGTATTATTATACGATTAATTAAAAAAAAAAAAAAACTGTAGTATTTATGTTCGAAATCCTTTTATTTCTGACTTTCTGTACTCACCAAACAGTTCGTCTATGTAACCCATTAGGTTTAATTTCAAGCTTTTAAGGTTCAATCTCATGCACGAATTAATACTTGAATCTCACTGATTGGCCTCAACATAAGAATTATTATTAGTTTCAATAAATTTGGCAATGTAGAAATTTTTTTCCATTAGAAAATTTCACAGATATTTCCTATTTTAGTTTTTATATAATGTGAACAATTTTGACAATTGTCAAATAATTGAGTTGCTTGGGTTGTGTTGGGTTGGATTTGATTGGATTGGGTTGGGCTTGGGGGGGGGGGGGGGGATAATTTAAGCTGAAACACAAATTCTATAAAAACTATAACTTTGTTATTCAGAAACTGCAAAATTATTAAATTAAATTATTTTCAAAATTAAAAATTGCGGTAAATCACAATTTCCATGTAAAGACATTGTATGTTACTGACAACTCAAAAAACATACCGTATCTCATCGTATGGATGTATGTTTGATTATTTTCACTGTGGTGGGCATATTTTTAAGTCGTCAATGTATTAACTGAAGGCTCATTTTTATTTATAGAATTTAAACATTTAAAATTATATTCGGTTAAAGTCGTGCAGAACGGGAAGGAGAATTAGTTTATAAACTAAATTAACGTGTTGTGAAGTCGAAAGGAAATTGAAACCAGAAACACACTGCAAAAGTAAGGACGTCAAAAATCCCTAACAAACGAAAAATTAATCAGAAACGAATATTACAGATGTGTAGTAAGGCAAAGCGATGTGGGGGGTGGGTACGTTTGCTTTTAAATAAACTGATACATGGTATGCCAAGTTTTATGAAAAATGTGTTTTATAATTGAAGACAAGATTTGTCAAACAGCTATAATAGCCTAGCCTTACTTATTATAGTTAGAACTGTAGATAATAAGATTAATTACAATTAGCCTACCCCCCCCCCCCGCTTTGCTGGTAGTGTACCTTAATCCCTGATATTGTACATTGTCGACAAGATTTCGATCCTTTTGTGCTTCTTGGGTATAATTTCAATTGAATATAGTTGACTTGTATTATTATCCAATTAATAAAAAAAAAACCGAAAATAATTTTTGTTCGAAATCCTTTTATTTCTGACTTTCTCTACTTTCTCTGGTACAAATCTGTTTGAGTCGGATTATTAAAATTTGGATGGACGCCGAATCCAATCGCAGACGTGCGTCGACGTGGCCGTTTTAAAAGACGCGGCGTCTAAATTCTCGCCAATCATATCTCGCCGCCGCCCGCGATCCCAAAGTTGTATTTTATCCGCGCAAACTTACCGCATTAAAACTTAAAACAGGATAATACGTCACGGCGGCTTATCTCCGATGCAAAAACAAAATCGCGTCGAAACTTTCCGACAGTAACGAATGACGACGAGTTGCCGCGATCGCTCGCGTCTTCTCCCGCCCTCGCAACGCTATCGCTCCGGCCCGGATTTAAAACTTGCGTGTTATTAATTTTAAATTGAACGATCCGATTGTTGCAGTAAAATCGGCTCGGAGCGTTCAGCTTCCGCAGTTCGCTCGGGGCGGGCGCCGCCGTCGCGGAATTGGAAAAAAGCAATTACGTAATGCGTTTATTTGCCCATATTTTATCGTTTACCGTGGAGTGGATTTAAATTAAAGCGAGTTGGGAAGTTTTTCTTATTGTGACATCTTGGCTCGATTGTTGCAAGTGTTTCTGAGTTAATTCGCAATTATGTTTTTAATGATGTAGATATTTGTTGGGTTTTTTTTTGAGTGCTGTTTAGAGATCAGGTTGGATCATTATTTGTAACGTTCAGAATTAACTGCACCTAATATACGCTTCTTAATGCGTGTCGAAAATTTGGCTGGGTTTGGGTCAATGTTGCATCGCGTCCAGTCCAGTCCAGCCCAACCTAACGCACCTCAATCCAGATGACTTAATCAAAAAAAAAAAAAGAAAAAAAGTACAGGGAACTACACAAAAATAAGACATAACTGATAAGTCTTAAAATAATTTTGGGCTTAACCCAAATCGCATCAGCAAAATACAATCAAACTCAATGCAAACCTAGTTCAAAACTGAACCTCAATTCTATTAATTTAATTCAATCCAAACGAATTGAATCAGATCACAACTAAGGGGCAAGTTTTTAAACGAAAAATCGTTACTTATATCCTCGAACCCATAGGTGATTAATCATTTCAAAGTGCACATGCAAAATGACCGATGTTTGTTTACTCTTGCATCGTATGTACGTCCTGCGGTTTTTACCTTTTGATTTGATTGAATCTATTAATAAATATTGCGAGTAGACTTGAGTGTGGGGGTGGTATCAATATAATTAAACTAGCAGCAGTAAATTATTAAAATAATTTAAGTTTAATGAATCACAGCCCGAAGATAAGCGCTGTCGTCACTGTGGGAAATGTTTCGAAATCCATTGAATCGAAAACTGCTTACATCGATACACCATGTACCAGATTTGACCAATAACCGCACCAAGTTTCCCGCCGGACGAAACAAGAACCAACTTCTTGCGGGAGCTTCCTTTGATATACGGTTATCGCATATTGCGGTCAGAGGCGCGTAATATTACGAACTAATTGGACTAAATGCAGTCTCTATACCGCGACGCTGCCGGGCTATGTAAGCAATTAAACGAGGAAATTAGGCTAATCGAAGCGGAACGGTATGGACTAGTCCAGTTTTGCGAGATTACGCCGATGTTGTTTTTCCGATCGGGCGTCTATTGGCGATCGTAAACGAGGTAGTTTGAGGGCGAAACAAATAGTGATACTCGTTCCTCTTATTGTGAAAGTGGATGACGACGACACCTGCATTGTTACGGAAAATGACGATCTATAGGAAAGTTTCTTAATACAATTTGTCTGAACGTGTTCGGGATTTTTTTTTACTTTCTCCTTACTCCATAATTAATGTTAATGGATAAACAAACACAAACTTTACACCAGTTGCTGGTCAGATTTAATTTTATCTCTGAAACAAAATTCGAAAGCACCGACCGAGATTCGAACCCACAACTAACACATCACCAGCCAACTACCAAATCCAGCCCGTTACTATACATCCAATGCGATTAAAACTTAAACTTTAATTCTTCATCATTTCTCAAATCCCCGCGTTTCAAATATCGTCGAGGATTGCCGGGATTTTCAACTATTACCGTCGTTAATCCGTAATAAGTGTGTTTCCGCGCGCTCGACGGGGCTAAAAAGATGTTGCCGTCCGGCCGAAGGGGAACTAATCAAAGTTTCGAGTTCTGGAACGAACAAGTAATCCGGCAAATTTCCCGTCGTTCCGATTGAACTTTTTCGGATTCAATCTGCGACCGTTCCGTAGACAACTTCAGCCCGAACGGTAGTCGATCGTGCCAATTTTAATTTAACTTTCACGTCGGATCGGATCGCTCCACATCTGTCGGCGTATTGCGTCGTTCAATTAAAACGGCGCGGATTAGTCTTGAGTTTAATTAGTGTTGGATCTTTTGGATTATTTTGGCTATTTAACGACGACAAATTGCTGTATAATCATAACCGTTGGTTTATATGTTCAGTGCGTTTGTTGCGTTGATTGTTATAACGTTGTTGAACGCACAGTGTGTTACTCTTAAGGTTCTAGTGTTTGTTACCCCCCCCCCCCCCCCCCCCCCCCAAACATCGCAGACTAGCTGGCCGGTGTCACAGCTTCATCGACAGAACCCGTGATTCATGTCATTTACTTTATTTTCGTGCACTTTTTAGAAACGATTTGGAAGAAAGTTTAAGTTGGTGCGTAAGTGGGTAAGCAATTTTTGTGAGTTTGTCATTTTTTAATTTTTGACAGTTATTTAATTTTTTGTCGATGTAAATGAATAGTTTTTTAATTTTTTTTTACTATTACATCGATGAATATTTAGATTGGACGCCAATGCATTCTTATTTGCTCATATGCTTATAAATATGCAATTTATTCTTGACTTAAAGTTTTACTTTTATTCTTAGAGTCGAGATAAACGTAATACAAGTAGGTAAGCTATATTGGTTCTGCGACACTTCGATGGACATGTCCATCCGAAAAGACCACGGATGGGGGTGGGGGTAAGTACTTGCGGTCCAGAAGTCTCTCAAACCTCTTTCAAAGGTCATCGCCGAAAGTTTTCAATAACAGAGGATGTTGAAGAAGTGGTCGTCGTAGTCTATGCCTGAAGAAGAATAAGAAGTCTTTCAATGTCATTGCCGAAGAAGCGGCCATTGTTGTCGTCAATACCAGAGGCTGCTGAAGAAGTCTTTCAATCCGTGGTCTCTTTGGATGGACATGTCCATCGAAGTGTCACAGAACCAGTATAGCTTACTTACTAATACAAACATTTTGAATTTGAAAACAACCGAGTTGGTGGCAGTTGGGTTGGACTAGGCTAGGCTGGGTTGGGCTGGTTTGGATTGGGTTGGGCTGGTTTGGATTGGGTTGGGTTGGGTTGGGTTGGGTTCGGTTGAGTTGGGTTGGGTTGGGTTCGGTTGAGTTGGGTTGGGTTGGGTTGGGTTGGGTTGGGTTGGGTTGGGTTGGGTTCGGTTGAGTTGGGTTGGGCTGGTTTAGATTGGGTTGGGTTGGGTTGGGTTGGGTTGGGTTGGGTTGGGTTGGGTTGGGCTGGGTTGTCGAAAATATCGTAGGCGTACTCTCGCCTAATGAACTATTGAATATTATTACTGGAGGTGTCGAAAAGTAGTCGAGAGTCATTTTACGGTGAGTGAGCCGTTTGAAAAATTAACACGGAGATGCGTCGAATGATTAAAGTCGAGAGTAACGAGTTACTGATCGGGCTTCGATGAACAATGAGCTAAGATCGGGGCAGTCAGTTCTCAACGAATTTCGGTTCCTAAAAATTAAAGGCGGCGTTAAAGCCTATTAAACTTACGTTACGTTAACTTAGTTGGCGATGTTAAAAAAAATAAATAAATGGAAAGTTCTATTATTAGAAATCGATCATTTTGCGATGAAATAATCTGTGCAAGGAAAATCGAACGGAAAAGTTTTTTTAAACCCTCTTACCGCCGCCAATTTGGGATTAGACAGAAATGATTACGTGAGCATTTTATTTATATTAATATCGGAAATTATTTTGCTTCCGGAAGCAATTGTTTTCTCTTCATCGGTTTTATGGGTAAACGTGTAGAAGATCTTCTGGTGATCGTGTTTCTCGACCTTATTGTAACTTGAATGTTATTATTATATTTTAGTTTTATGCACACAACACTTGAAATCACCGACACAAACCCTGTTTATGTGTCCCGGGAACTTTTTAATAATCAATGTGCTTATTAACATTGACATGTGCCCATTTTCGTAAGTTTCGCAATCGACGGTGACGTCATTACAGGCCAGTAAAATCGGAGCGCTGATAATTTAGATTAGAACGCTTCGAAATTCAATTTGCATCGACTAATTGGCTCGAAGAGATGGGTCAAACGAGATGTCTGGTGACTTTCGGACGGGAAGAATAAACGCCGACAGGGGCAGGTTCGGTGTTAATCCGATAGTTGCGAGTGCCAGGAGTTGGCAGGAACGGTACTAAGATTTTAATCCCCGAACGACACCGTCGATCCCGCCCTTCATTGTACGTCTGACGACCGAATATGCAGCGACGGACGAAACAAAGCCGGTTTCGGCGTCGTCGATAATTTCCGCGCGAATGCCCGCATTTTAAGAGCGACAAATTTAAATCCGATTAGGGTTGACGCGTCCGTTTGTCGCTGCGCGCCGGGCGTGTAGTTTGCGCGTCCGTCGCAAATTGCACACCGTCGATGTAAGTAATAATTAGTGGGTAAACATAATGCGGCATTATTAGCGTTGCAAATCAAACGCGACTATCTACCGACGGCACCGGGGCCGCCCACTGTGACCCCCCGTCGCCCCCGCCGCTACAGAGTCAATGCATGTCTGATAATGTTGATGACATAATTTGCATATTTGGACCAGCATATCAATCATAATAAAATTTAATATTTATGAAACGCGTCGCGTCAAAATCAATGCGGCGCGACTGTTTAGAATAACAATGATTTAATTTCGTCTAAAGCTGATGGATGGTCACGTATTGTGTTTTAATCGCGCGCGGCAAGGTTAGCGATGAAAGACAAAAGGAGCGAAGGAATAAACGGGATATCCTTCGTTGGAATCGGAATCGATTTTTCATCAATTCATTCAAATTGGTATATTTCAATCATGGCTTCGACGAGGAATGCAGATTATTCGTCATAACGTCGAAAATTATGAAATTAAATAATTTGAAATGGAATTGATTTGCAATGTATGGTATGTGTGAAATAATTAATAAATCAAAGAGTGCAAAAAAATGTAAAAAAGCAAGTGTCAAACATTCCCTGGAATACCAAATTGGCAAAATTATCAACGATATGGGGGGTACATATTTTGTTAAAAGTTTAAAATAGTAAAACGCAACCCAACCCAACCCAACCCAACCTAACCCAACCCAACCCAACCCAACCCAACCCAACCCAACCCAACCCAACCCAACTGTCAAAATGTGAAAGTTGTACAAAACGTGGGGAGGGACTTTTTTCTATTTAGGTCCGCAAAATCGTCCTGGATTGGGTTGGATTATTTGATGGGCCGTGAGCTTTTTCACAATTTTACTAATAAAATATCTAAATTGTCAAAATGACAAAAAAGTACTGAATATCTCCTCACAGAGCTTTCACTTTATAGATCACTCGTTGCGTTACAAAAATGACGTATGTGCAGCTGTTACTAATACTGTTGTGTATGTTTGGTTGCCGTCCAGTATTACAATCACTTTTATTCACCTATTAATCGCCTACATAATGATTTATATAGACTAGCTAGGACTAGTTGAATAAATTGTACTAATCGAGTTTAAACGAAAGAACTTCGTTGTTGTCCCTTGTTGATTTTTATGTTGACATGATTCGTTCATTGTGTGTTAGGTCTAATAACTTCTTCCGATGTTTGCCCATGCATTTCAATGTCGTGTTCAAAACCCAAACATTATTAATTAAAATCACGATTTTGCTCGGCTTTTCACCCCACACAGTGCTGCCTCTGATACCCTCATTAAATTTTAATTTCCAACGTTCGCGATAATGTCGCCGAGGGTGACGGCTCCCCCATTGAAGACTCTCGGCATCAGCCTGGACGCTGACGCATCCACCACCGTATGATACCTACATTGTTATCGCACACAATGGCGGTGTCCAATTCCGGAGAAGTATAGACGAAGGGATGATGCATCAGCGATAAACGAACGCGCGATGCGACTTTTGTGCACGTGGCATGGCGCGATTTAGGCGCCCGCTAACTACGCCCCATTGTTCCAAGTGTCCGACACCGGCGATGAAAAATGCATCGGGAGGTTAAATCGAACGCGTTCCGTTCACGTTTGCACTCGAAAGTTGTTAATTTGATATCTGGTTCATCGCGAGCGTTGGTTACGTGTCGATTGGTAAATAATTGCAATTGCCAATGCGTAATTATTGTCTAATTAAATACGCAACTAAACTGCATTTCGTGACTATTGATTGTTATTGGGATTTGTCAAATGATTATAATGTGTTAATGAAGTGAAGTGTAACAATCTGCATCATTGGTGTAATTAGTGGGTTCGTAGTTGAGAAGGTAAGGAAAGGTAAGGAAAGTAACGACCATGTCTGCCCGTTTTCAAGAAAGTAATTATTTTGCATCGTTTTCACAACGATTACTGTTGCGAAAAAAAGTACGAGGGGAGATTAGTATTTACGGTCCCTAACAGAAGGAAACAAATTGAATATCAAACGTTTAGTTTTCTACATAATCTCTCTGAACGTCCGATGCATTTGGTCCAACGATGCTTCGAACTTTTGATTCCTCTGGAAAAAAATTCTTTCGGTTCTTTTTCATGCATCGAGTTCGTATGTGGCGACACATTATTGTTCGTTTTTCATATTGGTTGGTACGAGATATGCAAACATAGAACATTGCCTAGTTTTCGCACAATAAATTATTTCATGACATCAATACTGATGTTTTGCTGAAGACATCTATAATATATCAAAGCGCAAATACCCTAAAACTGAAAGTTGTACCAGCTGATGATCTACTATGAAAATAAATGAATCGACAATAAAATGATCACCTCAAATTGCATTAAAAAGCTCAAATTTAATTAACATTGAAATTAAACATTCCATCCAAACAATCCATGCGTCAATAACATTGTTTGTTTTTGTTCGTAAATACCGTCAATGCAAAATAAATATCAATTTCGAGCAAACGTCGTTACGTAGATAGTCGCTTTAATTGCAATAGTAAATCGGCCAAAGGCTCGAATAAATTATATATTAGCGAACGGGTCGTGATCTTTGTCCTGCTTTCCGATGACCACCCTACCAGCAATCTATCTTCGGATAAACGCCGTTTCCCGGTTTCCTACCCAGAAGGTTATAAAAGATGAGTAATTCCTTATTGTGTCCGTTTCCTTATCTTTGAGAATTAAATATTTCACATTCACTCATGGAAAAAGATATTTTTATTATAATCCTGTTCTATTAAATCATGTAGTAAATATTTATTATTCCCTTTTGCCGTCGGAACTCGTTAAAATGCAATAGAGTGAAATCTATTACTCTTAACGGAACATTTGAAATTGTAACGCTGTCACAGACTCAATATATGTTAATTTCTATTTTTAAATCAGGTGGTGTTGAGTTGGACGCGAACCTCGACACGTAACGAAATGCTGAATATTTTCTTGAATTGTTTTCAGCTTTATCCATTATTAAATTTTTAAAACTAATTATCATTTAATCGTAATTTGCGAATCTAAGATTTTAATTACGTAATAGATTTTTATATATCAAGGGTACACTCAATCAATTATGTTACTTAACCCAACCCAATCCAATTCAACCCAACTCGACCCAACCAAATACAATTCAACCCAACACGATCCAACTCAACCCAATTATAATTTTGTGTATACTGTTGTGGTGTGTTTTTGTTTTTTTTTCTTTATCCAAAAAGTTATGCATTTTGTGTGGATCACACTTTTATGACTCAACTGCGTCTTGCAATGGAACCGCGATGTATACGAGAGGAGATCTTACGCAACGCATTTTTTTTAAATTTTGGACAATGTCGACATTATCGAGTTCATCGACGTTATCCATTTCGACGGTTTTGCAATTTTGATATTTTTTGCATTCATTTTGATTTTTTTGGGCAATTTCAAAAAAAATGGAATCATTGAATTGCAAAGAGTATCTGCTACGTTATGACAGTGGCCTTTATATCCACAGACTAAATCGGTACTGTCCAGACTTGCGACTACTTCGCAGTCGTCGGCACTAAAGACTAAGAAAATAAATTTCAGCGTATGTATTGGGGTTGGGTTGGGTTGGGTTGGGTTGGTTGTTTCGCTCTATCTTGAGCTCGTCAGACCACCACGAACCCAACCCAACCCAACCCAACCCAGCCCGACCTAAGATTTTAATCTAAGAATCTAAGATTTTAATTACGTAATAGATTTTTATATATCAAGGGTACACTCAATCAATTACATTACTTAACCCAACCAAATCCAGTTCAACCTAATCCGACCCAACCAAATACAATTCAACCCGACCCGACCCGATCCGACCCGACCCAACTCAACCCAATTATAATTTTGTGTATACTGTTGTGATGTGTTTTTGTTTTTGTTTGTTTGTCCAAAAAGTAACTTTTACGAATCAACTGCGTCTTGCAATGGAACCGCGATTTATATGTCGACATTATCGAGTTCATCGACGTTATCGATTTCGACGGTTTTGCAATTTTGATATTTTTTGCATCCATTTTGATTTTCTTGGGCAATTTCAGAACCTTTGACATAAAAAAATGGAATCATTGAATCGCAAAGAGTTCGCGTGTGTGAGTGTCACTGTATATCTAGACGTCAGTACCACCACAGTTTATCTGCTACGTAATGGCAGTGGTCTTTATATCGACCCACTTTTATTCGCAGTCGTCGGCACTAAAGACTAAGAAAATAAATTTCAGCGTATGTATTGGGTTGGGTTGGGTTGGGTTGGTTGTTTCGCTCTATTTTGAGCTCGTCAGACCACCACGAAGCCAACCCAGCCTGACCTAACCCATCTCAACTCGAAAAAACCACCCAGAAAAATTAAAAAGATCGAATCTAATCCAATGAAATAAATTTTTAAAAAATCACGAGATGCAAAAACAGTCTTTAACGCCTTCGACAATCGTAAAAAAATCTCACGAATAAAATTAAACGAATAAAAAATAAACGGCGATTGCAATTTAAGCGAAAAGAAATTAAAAAAATTATTCTAAGAGCGACGCGCAAGTGGGTAGAATTAATAAACGAACAGAAAAATCCAAAAATATCAAAATTTTCTGCATTTTTTATTATCTGACGAATTTTTCGAAGCGATTTTGTTCGTTAAATCGCAGACGACGTCAATTTCCGTTTTGATTTCGAAGATCCGGCGAACGCAATAGACAAAACGATTCGAAACGTCGCCGCGATCGCCCGGATTTAATTCCTTCGTTTACGAGCGTCTAAGAAACGTCGTAAATCACTCGCGTTTTATTTCCAAGCGCACACACAGTTTTGCATAAATTACTGTTCGTTAATCGTGACAATCCCAAATGAGTCAGACGCTGTTTTTTTTTAAATAAAATGAAGAGAAATAAAGCCCCCCCCCATAACAATTCCTAGATAAATTCATTCTCGACATCTCCGACGTTTTTAATTGCGAAACTTATCCCACATGATTGACGGGTGTGCTTGTTGGCCACTTGATGTACTGTATGCGTGGTTCGGAGCGACTGTTTGTCGGACTCCCGATGAGTTGCTACTCGTAGCTGAGTACTTGACTACTTGAAAATGTGCACTGTACTGTACTTGTATTGTCCTATGTTTGTATTCTACCGAACTGTAGTTTATATTATAGAAGCCCGATAGCAATTTTATTACTATATATTATATCAGTTTACTATGCGTGCTGTTGTTCAATATAATTTATGTACACAACGTTTTTAATTCAACCCTAAAATATTACAGAATTATTTCGAACTAAAATGATGTTAATAAGATTTTATTAGATTCGTAGCTGCGTACATTGGATTTTTTTCCTTCAAATTATACAAAAAGTTGACGTGGAACATTCTGACCACAAGGCCACGTTTTTGAAAAATTTGCTGCAAAAATCCATACGAAACGTCGCCATGTTGCTGTTTGATTCGGCGAGGCATCCACGTTTACTGCAGAGTAGGTCAGCGCCATTGAAATTCACAACATAGGTTGCCGAATCGATTTCAACGCAAGTGCGCCCCGATCCATCGCCGACGTCGATTGACAGCTAATTAATTAGCCATTTGCTAATTGGACATTTAGCAGCGTCTTAGTTTGCAAATACCATCAGAGCGATGCGAGGGATTCCTGGTTCGGTAATTGGAAGTCGGACGATCGAGAACGCGCGTTTCCTGCGCCGACGACGGCATTAATTGCGCGCAGATGGCGACACCGGTTACTTAATGTACCCACCGTAATCCTGGCGCGGACAGCGCTCATTAAAAACGAACGACTGCGCCTCCGGGCTCGGACTAATTTGAGGGATCCTCCGCCGCGTCTCGCTCTTCTCTGGTCGAGACAAATGCTATCGGCTACGTCAAAACTGAAAAAAAAACTGTCTTTGCGTTTCTGAATTATCGCCGGGCGATTTGTAGAGCCATCTGTCTGCGACGCGAACTAATTAACGGTGATAGAACAAACAAATCAAAATTAAACAGAGAAAACATTAAAATTAAATTAATTTTGTTAAAAATTGTTATAAAATAACGCACCGTGATATGAAATTTTTAATTTGAACTTCAAAAATCTGAATGCAAAAATAAAAAAAATAAATTAAACCAGGAGATGCCGCTCGTCCGTCCCCCGTTGTGATTTCTTGTAATAGTAAAGTTTGTTATTCTTATGCTATTGTTTTCATTGAAATTGAAAACCAAAAAATATATTTCTTTTGGTCGATTTAAAATTTTTATTTAGAACATGTACCTAAAGAGCTGCAAAATGTGTACATAAGCACTTAAAAACAAATCGATAATGATTTTAAAAACAATTAAAAACGTTTGTTTACAATAAAATTCAAGAATTTATTTTCCACAGAATTTAAAAAAAATGTGGGCAAGCGAAACGTCGAAGACAAATATTGTATTGTTAAAGCACGGTGCACACATTAGTGCATACCCAAACAAGGTTATTTTCTTCCTTCAAAAATTTACCTACAAACGAACCGAAAAATAAACTAATGGCGAAAAAGTACAGTCTATCAAAAAAATTCTAAAAGTCCTGATTGTTAAATGTGTTAAACAGGGTTTAAGTCAAATACCATCTTCCTCATAAAGATTCTGATTCGCTTCTGTCCCAACTATGATTCGCAATTTACACAACTGTAGCAAGACCAGGTGCAGCTTCGAAGCACTGCCATTTTATTTACTTTTTGAAACCGGATTGACTTTTGACTTTTTTGTTGCTTTTGTAAAAAAATCTTCAAAACCGAAAAGGATTTCAAATTCCACTGAATTGTTCATCAGCAGATGGATACGACGAGTATTTGCAACCTTATCTTAAATCCGAGACTAATTTAAACTTTTTTTAAAGTTTTTTAAAAATACTTAGAAATTGGATGTGGATTTAATTTTCCTTTGATAATTCTTTTCTAAATTTGTGTAAAAAGTGCGTTCGGGTTTGGGTTGGGTTGGGTTGGGTTGGGTTGGGTTGGGTTGGGTTGGGTTGGGTTGGGTTGGGTTGGGTTGGGTTGGATTGGGTTGGGTTGGGTTGCAACAGTGAAGACGGAATGATTCGAAAGTTACGTTTGAGGGCGCCACACACAATTATGCTAATTTGAAACGATAATTAAAATTTCTTCAAATGTTAAAGGTGTTGGTGGAACAAAATGTCATTTCAATTTGTATCAGAGCCGATGAATTTTGCTAATTAATTAATTTTAATATAACTATTCGTTGACGTATATGAGACAATAAAACGTTTTAAACGGTGTGGGATTCTCTTCTCGCAATTTCCATTTTGAACTCCGATCGAAAAAGTCTATTTACGATGCAATTGCTACCGCAAACAAATTCCCATTTGGTCGACGGAAACGATCGCATAATTGTGCAGCGGCTCCACGCATTTAATTTATTAAACAAACCGGAGCACTGTCAATATAAACAGCTAATTTATTAGGTTTACATATCATTATTGAGCGGCCCCGCCTGGGGCCATACACGCTAATTTATTTCAAAGTATAAAATCAATCCCGGCGGCAAATTCATAACATGTTTGTAATTTCTGGCACATGGGGAGTCGGCGCCGCCGACTGGATGGTGTGGCCGGAAAATCCAAGCCGTTCGCGCAACTTGCACAGGAAATTCGGGGGCGAAATCCGAAATATTCCCTCGGCGGCAATACGCGCCGATGCGAGTGCCAGGGAGTTGCCTTTGAAATATGATCGGATTACCGTAGATGCGGCATTACGCCGTGATGGGAAAATTCTTTTAAAAAATAATCTGCACGTCCCACGCCTATTCATATGCACGTGAGATTTGCATGCAGCCCGGTTTGTGTGGAATTTAATTTGATGCGGCGGAAAATTTGAAATTTATATTGCAGATTCGGGCGCATTGATGGACGGTAGGGGGGTGGTGGTGAATTAATGGTTATCGGTTAATGGTTTCCTGAAGTCCAAGAATGAAAACGTGCGAAGTCGAAATTATTTTAAACTTTTTAAAACCAAAGAGTGTAGGCTACACTTCTGCGAAACTTCAGTTTAATCACAATATTGGGAAGCAATTGTTTCATCCAAAACGACTCATAAATCTATTAGTCTATTGTGTCACGTTGGCGTACTAAACGATACGGCAGAAATTAGTCCAAGCTTACAATAGTGAAAGTATTTTAGGATCAGTTAAATATTATTTAGCTAAGTTTGGTACGGCGAGACTTTGTCTTATTTGCAATTTGGAACAGAAAACAGCTCACCAGGGCTATTCAAAAAATTCAAGCGATAATTACGTTAAAAATAATTCAATTCAAGTTTATTGAAATCTAGTAAAAGTCTGGGTCTAATGGACTAAGGGTCTAACGGAATAAATTTTTGGATTATGCAGATTTTTCTATGAAAATTGTATACAGTTAAATTTATTTCCAACAATTACGTACATTAATAACTTTGCAGTACAAATATCGTTCGTTGTTAATTGCAATTTCATTTTACACAGCAAACAAATAATTTAATAGGGTTGTTGCATTATGTATTTTCGAGTATTAACCTGAGCTTTTAAGCTTTTGTAAATGAATGAATAAATGACTACAGATCGATTGAAAATAATTATGATTAAAACATTTTGTCTATAAAATTTTTTTTCTGGAATATAATGCATTCCGATTAAGGGCAGCAAATTGTGTATAAAAAAAAGTGTTTAGGCTTTAGCGGAAATATGAAAATGATCAAGAATAGATAATACAAACTTCTTCGATTTCAGTTTTGAACGAAATTTGGGTTGGTTTGGGTTTGGTTGGGTTGGCTCTGGTCAGGTTGGGTTGGATAGGGTTAGGTTAGGTTGGGTTGGTTAAAAGGATGACATGAACTCTTTAAGGAAAACATGTCAAGGACTTGAATAGAATCGAAACAGCGTCTTAGATTTCAGTTTTGAACGAAACGCAGTGCTTCAACACAACACAACATAAAATACTATTTAACACAATGTCCATTTAGGCTATTATTCCGTTTTGCGTAGCGGATTATTAATTAACATTTTTTATTTTGCCTCAGAAACATTTCAAATAACGAAAGTTTATTACCCCAGCGCATTTGTACGAAATTAAATAATCTAAATTTAATTTTTTCAACGAACTTTGTACGAATTCCTGCGGTAAACGAAACAGTAACAACCAGAAAATCTGAAGTTCAATAATGGTGGCATATAATTACGATAAACTACCATAGAAATGTTTCATTCTAGTACGTACTAAAAAGTACACTTTACACTTTCATGCAAAGAATAAATTTTGGATAAAATGTCTTTGCACATTCAAGTTTCCACAGTAATGCCAACCGACGTCCATACAACACTTGCGCACCAATTACATTAACATAGTTTTCACGAGATCGATCGAAATAAACACAACGCTGTTCTACGACGTATCGAATCCCAACCCATCATATCCACTAATTTTATGGGTTTAACAATTTCGTTCAATCTTAGTTAAGAATGATTGATGACTGTTTGTTTCCGAGATGCGTCACATTATTTAGAAACATTCAAAATAAAGTTGAAACTGTATTCGCTGATGTACGTAGCATAATTAAAAATTACAAAGTTGTGAACGTTTAAATAAATAAAATATATAAATAAATATATAAAATAAATTTAACAATAGGAGCGTTAATTAAAATAACGGATTTAACAGCAACGAAATACGACGATGAGACGACCTTAGAACTTTTTGATCGAACCGAGTAGAGAGATTCAGCATCGTACTATTACTCCGAATAATAATTCCATGTAAATAATTGGACAAATAAGGATGTTTGTCGTATTATTAAATTAGTTAAGTTAGAATATAAGTAGTATAATGTAATTGTAACTCGATATAAGTGCTTAGATAAGTTAAATCGTAAAATATGGCTCCGAGACGAGACTCACCGCACGTGGGCCGAGTCGACTTGATGTCGATGCAAAAACTATTTGCGTCCAATCACCGCGTGTAGAACGTTCTTGGCAACTTCTGGACATTAAACAACCAATTGGGCACTTGTGACTTTTTAATTTTAAAAATAATGTGAAATAGCATCGGGTTTATAAGCCGTCGGGGATCGGCATGACAGGTGTTCAGTCCTCAACGTAGCTTCGCGTGCGACAATAATAATGGAAACTCCAGAAGTAGAAATCAGTGCTTTTTAATTTATTTTTTGTTAACAGTAGATTATGAATTGTCGAGTTTAATTGTGCAAATGTATTGCGTTTGCAACGAACTAGTTGTGCGTGCCTTGAAATGGCTTGAGTCATTGATGATCACTTAACACGTTACTGGCCCGATTGCTATCGCGAATGGTCGTAGGATGTTTTGAATTGGGTATGCTTATGTAATCGGAACGTTTGAAAATTCGGCGAATGTCGTTAATAAACGCAGTATCTTTTTACCGATCTCAAATCGTCGAAGTTAATTACTGCCACCTCCATCTGCACTTCCCGCTTACTAGGTATGGCATTGTATCGATATTGTATAGTATTATACAACGTTGTATGGTCAGGACCAGTAGTTGGCTGGAGGTGCAAGGAGTGATTCTGGTACCTGCAAATATTTTATAGTTGTGTAGTTGCCATAAATTTTTTTTTATCGTTTCAGGATGTGACATTCTCCACGTCTCGTGCCGAATTGATTCAGGGGTAAGTCTTTTATGTATATATTATTTTGATCATCGCCACGCGTTGGAATCAATTAAGTACTTATTGTGATGCAGTAAAACTTTGTTTTGGAAACTTCGTTTGTCTATTGTACAGTAGATTAGGCAAAGTTTCCGTCGTCGCAATTATCGAAACGATTTAATTGCTAGCGCGCTAATGGATTATTTAATTTCGCACGTCGCCCTCAGACTCTAAACTTTCGACTTGCTCAAGACGAGCCCTTAATAACGGCGGCTTCTCGCGGCTTTGCGGGCGCGCGAAATAAAGTAAAACGACCGACGACAAGTCACGTCCGAGCGAATTCATCTCGATAATGCGTCGCGATGTCGTCGTTACGTCACCGTGGTTCTCGGCCCCGTCGCCAGAGCGAGAGGGGGCGTGGTTTGGCTATCGATTGAACATTAGGCACCTCACGCACGTGCATCGCCGACTCGACGCCCGTAATAAGAACGCGACGGCGATAATTGACTGATGGTGAAAATATCTCCCGATTGCTGAAATCCGTCGACAATTAGAGGCGTTGTGCTTGAACGACTGGCGCAGTCGTTCGGATGCGACGTCTAATCGCTTCTCAGGAATCTAGCGCCTTTTAGGCGCTCCCGACGGCGCTCAATTGGATTATGAACATAACCACTCTCCGCGCACGATAATGAAATTGCCGGCTGGAAGTTGAATGTTATTTTGTAGCGGCTTTCGCAGCTGCGAGATTAAATAAAGGCAGAGTGCTCCTCGCTTTTTGTATACGGAACCTCTTTACGGCGAAAAAGGCCGAAAAAATTGTAATTGATGGGCGTGGCCGAGGACGTTGTTGAAGTTTTCGAACTGCATTCGTTTGTTTATGTTAAAATTTCTGCAACAAGTGCATGGAAACTACTCTCATAGTTTATATTTCGAAATATTTAAGAATTAACTCTCAGAAGTCAATTAAGACATTTTGAGAACTATGTTATCATCACCATTCAGAAGAAAATTGGCTTTTAATCTGGCACAATTTAATTGGCTAAATTTAAAATCGCACAGGAAGGGATCTAACGATTGGCGCAATTCTTTAAATTAATAGGAGAGACTTAATTAAATGGGCGCTGTAATGCCGTTTAATAAAATCCACTTGAATTTGAATGCACGAGATGCAATTGTGAAAAGCCAACGGTAGAAAGGGGCGATAAACGCGAGCATCGGGTTGATAAAAATGCGATAATTTGGCTGGTAAATATCTGTGTTATGGGGCACGGACAATGCACAAGCCACCACTTTGTCTCGTAACTGCGCCGTTTTGCCAACTTGAATGTCCACTTCCGTGTAATTTCGTTTCTTGCATCGAGTACTAATGTCGTGGCTTTTTGTCGCTATCTATTCTTGATTTACATGAACGTGTAATGTATATATATATTATTTTTACTTTTTTCTTAGTTAAAACATTACCTAATCGTTTTATTCTATACTCGGCTGTGGCGATAAATTAGCGATATTATTATAAGTTACGGTCTATTTAATTAATAAATATAAATAAATCTGCAAGAGTCACCCCCGTGATGAGTGGTGGCAGAATTGGGGAATGTGAAGTGTAAGATTGATAGGTTTGGGTACGTATGGAGAAATATCCGAAAAGATACTTAATCGAGTGAGTGGTTACAGGAAGAGTTTTGTTTAAAATTTTGTCGTACGTCTGTCCGCCCTTATCTATGTGCGGTTCCGTCAAAGGGCAACTCTGTGCTACCAGCTGTAGCAATTAGTATCCGTCAATTAAACGTCACGTTCTAAAATCGTTATACAGCCGTATCGAAAATTCAAAACAATTACAATTACAGCAATCGTGTAACCCACTTCGATCAATTCAAAATTTTAATTAGCCAATTAATATCACATGCATTGTGTGCGTTTGTTTGACGGAATAATTAACTTGTGATTATCGTCTATATGACATTTACTTCGATAGAAAAAAAAATTCGTACGCAAATAAATGCAAATATAAATATAATTTAGTTTTTCTTCTTTTGGAATTGAAACTTTTTCGGTTTTTGTTAAGGAACATATGCAAATTGAAAAACAAAACAAAATATATTCCAAGAACAACAATTCTAAAAAATATATATTTTTCATGGACGGAAAGAATTGAAAATGTAAAAATTTTCAAACACGAATTTCAAAAGCTGTCCAAAAGGCTCAATTTTTCAAAAAACTCTCTTTGTAAAAATCTAATAGTTAATAAAAGGACATGGCATGAAAACAAATAAAAAGAATTGTAACAAATCGCAAATAAAGCAATTCAAAAAATAAAATAATGAAAAATATATATCACCAAAAAATTAAAAAATAACGAAAAATGCCAAAATGCAAAAAAAAATCTAAATATATACAATTAAACTAAAAAACACAAAAATTAAAAGAAATCCAATTTCAAAAACATTTCTAAGAAATCGATAAATGTTTATATCAAATTTGGAAAACTCAAAATATTCCAAAACGCAAATTTTATTGATCTCAAAATTGTAAATAAATGACGAATTTTGCAAAAATTTCAGTTGTTTCAGCATTATTCCTACACTACAGAAATATGTACTCAAGTAATAACCAATTTAAATATTTTTTTAAAAACTTTGCCAAAACAATAATAACGAAATTTAATATAAAGTAAATATTCTTTTTTGATATAAGCGATATCAACCCAACCACACCCAACCCAACCCAACCCAACCCAACCCGAACCAACTCAACCCAACCCAACCGAACCCAAATCATCTCAACCCAACCCACTTGAACCCAACCCAAACCAACTGTACCCAACGCAACCCAATCTATTAAAAGCAAAGTCAGTAACTAACGCCTGCCAAGCAAATAATTGCTTACCTCAAAGGGTACGATATCTTTCAAATATTTCTACATATTTTTGAATAGTACTTGCAGAAGGTGAAAACACATCTCTAACTTTTTGCAAACTTCTTCTTCATTGAGGCAATTATTGGTTTCGTTTGATGCTCTCATGGGGTGTAAAAATTTAACGACTTTTTTATCTTACGTAAATTGAAATATTTGGCATTGTCAAATCAATTCAAATGAATTCAAATCAGTTAACGTTTGTCAAGAGACAGATTCGATCAAGTCGAGATTTTGCATTGGCATAGCTGGGTCACAGACTTGGCTCGTGTGGTATATAATAAATTGGCATAAATTGCGACCTTTTGTCTCGGGTTGCACCGATCAAGTTACAATTTTGCACTGAGATAGTTGAAACGATGAAATTAATCATTGGAAGAAAACTAATCGAAAATAACGAAATCTAGCAGAATGTGGAAAGCGAACGAGTATTGATTGGGGAGTTGAGGAATTTTCTAGAAAAAAATTATAGAGACGTCGATGGAAATAAAAGGGATAAGAGGCTGGGACTCTATGAGACCCATGCTCTTCCTCTTCCATCATTCCATGCATTTACCAATTTATGACTCATAATTCCTTTAAATTCGGATTGGCCGCATTTACCTTGGATATTCCTCTTTTATGTTTCTCCTACAAACAACTATGCTTAGTCGCTTAGTAGTAATGCGACACATATCTCGTAATGTAATGCGGTATCAGCAATAGGAAGGACTATTTAATCACATGAAATCAATGTAGTAAAGAGGTTAGTTCTTGCTACTGACAGCGAATGAGTATCACGATCGTCGAAGTCAGTTACTTTACATCGTTTACCAAGACGTATGTAACCTACTCTGTAACTCTGTAACCTTGCTTCAGCTCTTCGTATTGGTTGTCTATGCAATTCGTTAGTACATTATTTATTTATTATTAGATACCGAAATACTTGACTTATTTACCAATTTATTTATTTATGAAACTTATTTATCCAAGTTCGCGGATTTGTGCTGGGTTGAGTTTGATTACGTTGGGTTGGATTGGGTTGGGTTATGTTAACACAAAACAAGCGAATCGTAATAGTGTTAGTAGTAGTTAGTAGTATTGGTTGGTACAACCCAACCTAACCCAACCCAGCCCAACCCAACTTCACGGGTTGGGCTGGGCTGGGTTGTGTTGGGTTTGATTACGTTGGGTTCGATTGGATTGGGTTGTGTTAACACAAAACAACCGAATCGTAATAGTGTTGGTAGTATTGTCAACAAATTTCGATTGAGATCACAAAATTTATTTTAATGTGGAATTTTTTTAAAGGTTTGTTGATTTTTATATTTTTAGTATTTTTTTTTTACTTTATTCGCAGCTCTGGCCATTTTATAACGTTTAATATTTTGTAACGTTTTGGATACGTTTTTTTGGGCGATTTAATAAATTTCAACGACCTTGACATTTGGCAAATTTTTATCCATTTTTTTGGCAATTTTTATCTTTCTTGACAAAAACTGTTTTAACGTGGAATTTTTTAACGGTCTATTGATTGATTTTTAATATTTTTTTCTTTATTCACAGCTTTGGCGTTTTTTGTCCTTTTTTGTTTTTTGTGTTTTATAAATTTCAATGACCTTGACATTTGGAACAATTTATATCGGTTTTTGGATTTTTATATCTTTGACGAAATCAACATTGACGTGGACAGTTTTCAAGGTTTACAAAAAATTTTACATTTTGAGTATTTTTTACTATATTCGCAGTTTTTTTATAATTTCGTTAATTTTTATATTTGTCGCATATTTTTTACGTTTTCTGACGGATTTGTCTGCTTTAATATTTAAAAAAATCACAGGTTGGGTTGGATTTGATTCGGTTGCGTTGGGCTGGATTGGGTTAGGGTGGAATGGGTTGTGTCATCTTGGGTTGGGTTGAGTTGTGTTAGCACGAAGGATTTTAATCGTAAGTAGTTGGTAGTATTGTCAACAAATTTTGATTGAGTTCAAAAGTGTCAAACTTCAAATTAATTGCAGTTTCAAATTCTTAACTCGACACATTAGAGATAAAGCGCACTCCAAAAATTAAAGCATTAAAAAATTTTTTTTGTAATTTTCAAAAAATTTGTGACAATTTATATTCGACGAAATATCAAAAAACGCAAAAATTCTATAAAATTATAGAAAAAACTAAAATTAAAAGAAACCAACTTTCAAGAACAAAAAAAAACACGAAAATAAAAATTTGCTAAACATGTACAATAAAAATTAATTGAGCAAACAAATCGTCCAATTGATTTTGTTGTAGTCTGGATTATCTACATTGGTAAATGCAACCCAAGCCAAGTCAACCCAACCCAACCCAACCCAACCCAACCCAACCCAACCTAATCCAACCAAATCCAACCCAACCTATTCCAATTACACTACCGAACCGAACCCAACCTGACTCGATCACAATTTTAACTTTCTTTCTTTTTCCGGGCACCACATTTTCCATGAATAATTACCCTAAAATATATAATTTTCAAAAACGCGAATTTCGAAAGTAAGAAAACCTTCAAAACACTGCTGTGTTGTCAAATTGTAAAATTTCGTTTAACGCAACGAATTCATCGAACAACAACGTGAAGATGTTCTTAATATAAGAAAAATAAAAAAATAGTCCGAGTAAATAAAATTATGGCCGGAAATCTGGCAGGGGAATTTTTTTTCATCTTTAATTGGCCATTAAAAGCACGTCGGCGTCATTTAACCATCGATGCCACGTAATTGCGTCCACGTCGACGGAAATAACAAGAGGGGACGCCAAACAATAAAAATTCCCGGACGCGACGTTCGACCGAAACCGACCGATTGTACGCACGCCTCGGCACTGATTTGCTCCATTGCGCCCGGACATTTCTTAACCAAGATGGATGCATACGCAAGTCGAAAATCAAGTCGGCCGTGCCCGGAAAGCTATCAATCTAACGCGAAGCTAAACGTCACGTCAGGTCGGCGGCAACAATACGCATTTTTGAGCAAATATCGTTCCCGGCCGAACGTACACAGCTCATTGTGCGCCTCGGCACGGCCCCGCGATTTTTACCCCACGCACAGCTTAATGTAACGTTCGCTAACGTTTAGGGCTGCGTGTTATCGGAAAATCGTCGCCGGGAGGGCGTCGGATGCTCGAGTTGATATCAATTCGAAGTTGAGGTAGAGAATGTTAGTGGGGTTATTTTCCGGAATTCGCTATTTGAACTGTATGTAAATAAATTGGCGCAGTCGTATGGATATATATTTTTTTTGAACACCACCACTTTACAAACTATATAAGTTTCGTGGTTAAGGCACAATGGCGATGAAATCGAAGTCGATGAATACTCGTAGACAATAATCTTGACGTCGCTAATAAGGGTGCGAAAAGCCCCGCCATTAAAATCGATCGTTCCGTCCCAATTTCCGCCATAACCAAGACGTTTTCTCAGCATTAGAATCGTGAAATAATAGTCAATATGTGTTATATATATAATTTATTATTTTTCGTGCTATCCAATTTTCCCTCTCGGCCGTTTCGACCCTTGTTACTCGATCCGACTCCCCTTGACGTAAAAAATATTACATCGTCTTATGTTTTGCGCTCACATATCCAGCGTTCAGCCGGCCATTCCTCATCGCAGCGCCCCCTCTGACACATGAAAAGGGTTTGATATGAAGCATCGTCTGTGTCTATATACACCCTCCTGCGAATTGTATTACTTATTGGAATTCCATTTCGGATGTTTCTCCGTCTCCAATTTCGGCCGGAAAATAAATTTCGTCTGTTTAATGGCAACGAGAAGTTTCGGAGCTGGCGTTCGATGACGGGGGTGCGAAATGAGGCGCGTTCTGCTGATGGCAGATTCGTCAATTGTTATCTCGTATCGTTTAGTTTGATGTGGTGTGACGCAATCGCGAGTTTGTGTGTCCACTGGAGACTGACGGGGTTGCTCCGCAGATCGGATTCCATGCGATTAAATTAGACGTAGACAACCAGAGTAAGTTTGATTTAAATAAATAAATAAATAACTTTTTCTTTAATTGCTGACTTTAATGTTTTCGTTCTGGGAGAATCGCCCACGACTGATTTGGCGGATAGAGTTGTTATTGGGCGGCGTATTTTCGTATAATTCGCTTGTTGTTTGAGTTTTATAGATGAAAAAGTTTAAAGCCATCTGAGAATTTGTATTTGGTTTAATTGCAGAAGAGTGTTGTAGTATCTAGAGATTTCGTTTGCAACAAAAAATAGCATTATATCGACTGTGTAGATAGGGTTGTCGTCCGAGTTAGTTAGATTGGTATGGGTGTGGTCCTTAGGTATATTAGCCTCGGCGTCACTCACTTCAACAATTCGCTTCCACGCATGTGCCATCCATTGCAGTTTGCTGTAAACTTTGTGATTACTGATTTAGTTATTTATTACTTAATTAATGAAAATCACCCCCAACTGATTTTTTGAATAGTTGTTCAATTATATCATCGATAGCATTTGTATGTATTATTTTGTTTGTTTCAATGCATATCGCTTTCACTAAAAGAACTTTAATAGCAAGGACTCAAATTTCATTTCGTACGTAACTGTAAGCGGTGGCTATTTGCAAATGTCGAACGTAATAACACATTCGTTATCTTAACGAATATTTCGAGAGAGGAAATGAGGACTAATGGAATTTTGTTGCACGGAATGTAACTACCCCATCTAAAATCTCACACGTGTCGTATGTGAAATTGACGACTTAAAAGGGGCGTAAACTTTTTATGACTGCCATCGGGGGGTAATTTTTTATTATTACATTACATTCGCAGCACCGTGGCAAAATATTAATGGACTCCCATAATAGAACTTGCAGTGCATGGTAATGTACTGAAAAGTAGTCGTAGCGAGTTTAATCCTCGGTGCATATTTAATGGTTTTGTCGCCAGTTTTACCCCACAGTGCTGTTGCAATGGTTCTGAATTTAAATTAAGTAAACTAGAAATTAATATCAGTGGCGTCCAGCTCTAAAATTTAAGATGCTCTGTTTAAAACCTGTGCATGTCGAAGTTCCATCACGAGCGCAGCCCAATGAAGATGGGGTGATGGTTAGGTAGTACCATAGGGTGGGATTGAATGGAATTGCAAATTTGCTATTAGAAAAAAATCAGTTGTCACCAATTTTAATAACAATCGAAAAGATAATAGAGTATGGGTACCTAAACACAACAATCACAAGATCATACCTTAACATGTTCGGAGTTTGTCGTTTTAAGTAATAAAGGTTTAATTGACCTACGAATTCAGGAGTATATTACAAAGAGACAAACATCGTCTTCATTTCGAATCACTCTTTTAATTTGGTTTAATAGGAAATTTTGGTACACTTGATAAATATCAATTGGCAAACAGACAATTTTATGAAATACAAGAAATGGTCAGCAAAATCAACAAAATCAACAAACATTAGCTCGGTAAAATTTAAAAAAATTGTTAGTGTGGTATTTTACTATAACTAAGCTTCTCAAATATTTTGTGTTATTTACAAAATATTACAGTTGAGTCAATTTATTATTCATATTTTTTTGTACTAGACTAATTACCCTTACGCGATCGGAATTTGTCGCCTTAAATACTTTAAAATTTAAGTTTGCTCTGCTTTTGCAACCATCGACATTTTCACATATTACTGATTTATTTATTATCTCCATAACTACAAAACGTTATTGATTTTAGATTATTATTGTTATTAATATATATTTTATTGTTATGAATTGTGGCGTGTTTTGCTACTGACAACGAAATGCTTTAAATTAATTAAATGATTGCCCAGCACAGCAAGTTGTCAAAATACGTAACTGTAGAATTGCACCAACAATAATTATGTTGTGTATGTTGAGTTGACGCCCGAATTAGTCACTTGAACTGATTTGAACGTTGTTATCGTTGTGGACACTATCACAAATGGTCGAATAAAAAAGATGGTTATGTACTGTTAATTAATTTCCATGGCGTCCTTGTATATATTTTATTGCGACTAAAATTACCCATACTGTTGCGCCTGTTGGGTTGGTGCCCGAATTATTACATTTTATGTTTTATAAAATATTAAAATTGTTAATCGAAGCAAAATGTCATTTTTCTTAATCTATGAGAGGTTAAGAAAAATTAATTTTTTTTATTGTGAAAAAATAAAAATTGTCCAAACGCCACAAGATGATCTTGCTTAAAATAAAAGAAATATGAGGGGCGAGGATAAAATAAAAAATTGTGAAATTGTGAAAACTACAAACGTCAAACGTGGAAAAATAAAATTTAACACAATTTTTAAAATAGTTGAAAATAAAAAATTTCTTAAGATCGTAAAATTGAAAAAAAAATATTAAAATAAAAATGCAAGAATGACAACCAAGGCTAATAAATTGCAAAATAATTAAAACAACTGAAATGTCAAAATTCGCAAAGAAATTAGGAAAACATCAAATTAATCAAATTATTGTCAATTATAAGAAATGCAAAAATCCTTCCATGTTAGGGACCGTAAATACTGATCTCGTCTCGTAACAGTGGTATTTTACTATAACTAAGCTTCTTAAATATTTCGTGTTATTTACAAAATATTACAGTTGAGTCAATTTATTATTCATATTTTTTTTTTGTACTAGACTAATTACCCTCACGCGATCGGAATTTGTCGCCTTAAATACTTTAAAATTTAAGTTTGCTCTGCTTTTGCAACCATCGACATTTTCACATATTACTGATTTATTTATTATCTCCATAACTACAAAACGTTATTGATTTTAGATTATTATTGTTATTAAAATATATTTTATTGTTATGAATTGTGGCGTGTTTTGCTACTGACAACGAAATGCTTTAAATTAATTAAATGATTGCCCAGCACAGCAAGTTGTCAAAATACGTAACTGTAGAATTGCACCAACAATAATTATGTTGTGTATGTAGAGTTGACGCCCGAATTGGTCACTTGAACTGCTTTGAACGTTGCTATCGCTGTGGACACTATCACAAATGGTCGAATAAAAAATATGGTTATGTACTGTTAATTCATTTCCATGGCGTCCTTGTATATATTTTATTGCGACTAAAATTACCGTTACCGTTGCGCATGTTGGGTTGGTGCCCGAATTATTATATTGAACGGCATTTGTGCATTTGCATAAATATGCCAATGTTTTATAAAATATTGAAATTGTTAATCGCAGCAAAATGTCAAGTTTTCTTAATCTATGAGAGGTTAAGAATAATTAAATATTTTTAAATTGTGAAATTGCGAAAACTACAAACGTCAAACGTGGAAAAATAAAATTTAACGCAATTTTTAAAATAGTTGAAAATAAAAATTTCTTTAGATCGTAAAATTCCAAAAAAAAATGCTAAAATAAAATTGCAAGAATGACAAGGCTAATAAACTGCAAAATAGTTAAAACTACTGAAATGTCAAAATTCGCAAAAAAATATCGAATTAATCAAATTGTCAAAAATGACCAAAAAAGTTGCACTTTCTGAAAACGTCTGCATAAAAACCAAAATGCAAAAACATATCTCATTTGTAAAGAAAACGAAAACAGTGGTAGTGAAAATGTGCAAAAATTACCTGGAGTGTAAAAATGTCCACAAAAAATGCTAAAACTGTCAAAAACATATTAACGTCAAAAAGCAAAAAATTCATCGCCTACTTGGATCATTTTTTAAAAACAAAAAACTTAAGGTTTAACCGTAAAAAATCCTTGTATTTCAATTGTCTGTTATACTGAATCTACAGAAAACGCCATCAGTGCTCGGGCACATTAGCCATCAATCATTTTTTACAGCATCGCCATCTACGGCAAAAAATACACTCGGGATTAAAATTCCGATCGCGATCTGCCGCCAATTAATTACCAATATCAATCACGAACATTTCTCGCGTTATTTTGTATTCCCCGCATTTTCTCCGCCGTAAACTCGCGAAAAGTTCGGCCGGGCACGTTGCGTGTTTCACGCGAGCACTTTGGTTCGGCAGTTTTCCGGCTCGACTGCAATCGATACCCCGAGCCAGTCGGATTGTGAAAATTCGCAAAGTCGCATTCTAATATTGTCCTCGGGGCAAAAAATTGCGCGAATGGACCGAATTGAATTTTGCTTTTGCGGAATTCTCGACGGTCACGTCTGACCGATGAATTATGCATGACGCGAGGGGGCGCCACGTGCGCTGGCGTCACGTGTGGTGTGGTTCGTCGGCGTTGGATTTGCAAAGTTTAACTGGTTAGTCGGTAGGGGTTGCTTTAATTAAGGCGACCGGCGAAGACAAAAAAAAACCGTCACCGCTAATACGGAGTTTCAAGTCTCAAGTTGGTATATTTTCATTGTTAGTTATTTAATTGTATATTGAAATATGTACGAGTTTTCAAACTCGCCTGTCTGTGTCTGCAACCAACAATCATAAATTGTAATATATATGGATTTAAATTAAATTTAATTTGGACGAGCTTCCAGCATTCCGCACCCGGTCGCGCATATTACGCATAGGCCCGTCCGATTAAATTAATTAGTCCGGGCCCATAAATAATTCGGGCGCGCCTACAATTAAACATTCTGGACCGCAAATTGAATACACGGAATAGAAAAAGGCCCGAAAATCCGCATAAATCGCCGGCGATGCTGGGCAGCATTAGCGATCATTCCCCCCCACTTCTTAGGCAGGCGGCGCGTTTAATAAGTAAACTCGGTACGAATTTGAATTTCCGCACGGACTTGGGAGGATTTCCCCGGGTCGCTACGTAGGTGGCGTTCATACTTTATTCAGATATTCAAAGGTTATCGTTCCCCTCGGGCGTCTTGTGTTTTTCCGAACTCGAATTTGTCGTTAGGACTCATGAATTATTTATTATATATTTTATTTTTCAAACGGAGCGCGCCTGACGCGACTCGCCTTTTCCTCCCGAAGATTAAATTCCGCAAATTTCGTTCGTGTGGGAGTGAACGGGACAACTAAAAAAAAAAAAAAAACGGGCTAACTATAATGTGCGTCTCCTCGAGATCGCAGTGGAGGGGCGATAAACGCTCCACTCATTATAACTAACTAACTACATTAAAATTCGACACAAATATGGAAAGATAAAGTTGCAAAAAAAATCCGAAAAATGTAGTGTCGAACGTCACAAAAACTTCGAAATTGTGTAAAATACAAAAAGATTAATTAATTTTTTTAATGTCTTGTATAAAAAAATTAAAATTGACAAATTACAGAAAATGCGAAATACTTGCAAATCATTTGAAAAATTGTCCAGATAAAAAGTCTATTGAAATTGTCGAAATTGTAATTTTTTTAAAAATTGTCAAAAATGCATAATACACGTAAACTGTAAAAATTTTAAATTGAAAAAATATAACAATTGTAATGTCTAGAACAGTATTTGTGTAACTACAAAGGAAGTATTTTTTTCTCAGTCTTACCTATGAGGACAATAAAAATCTGACACAAGTAATAATCGATCATCTTATCACATTCGTGTGTATAAAATTTACCTGCAACCTGAGGTGAGTACTTTTCTAAGAATATACAAAAACTTGTACGTACAGTTCTCGTTGTTTGACGCAATTTATTTTAGTGAAATCCAAGTCTTTTAACAGAAATATACAAAAATGTTAAAGTTGTCACCAAGAAAGAAAGAATTGCCAAATCTGTCAAAATAAAAATTGACAATAAAGCAGAATTATCTTTCGAGCGGTGGCATTCAAAGAAAGAGAGACAGACACAAATGCTCTGAAATAAAGAAGACAAATCTTAGAAAGAAACAATTTTGATGACGTGACGTTTGTTGTATACATCTCGATTAGTTTCGCAAGGTTTGGTTGGGTTGGGTTGGGTTTCGGTCTGGCTGAAGTTGGAGCTGGAGTGATTAACTCACACCGTATCTTCAACTTGCCCCAAGTTGAGAGCAGATGTAATTATCGAGAAATAAGTAAGTGCCCCACACAAGACCAACCCAACCCAACCCAACCCAACCCAACCCAACCCAACCCATGTGGTTGATAGTAAAAGAAGCTTATCTACAGCACCACTACAATCAATTGATATGCGATCAACATCGCTGTTCTCTCCACGACGCCATAAATTCGTTCTCTTTAAAAGTATTTCGATATTCAAAGATCTTGTTGAAATCGTAAAGTCAAGACAATTCAAATAAATAGGATATCGCGTAGGTTACCCCTGGGCTTCGTATATTCTGTGCCCCATGGGCAGCAACCCAACATACGCAAAAGTACGGGTAGTGTACATACAAATGACTTAACAACTGGTATTCCTCCTCCATCGCTGTCAGATTTTTTTTACAATGTTATGAACACTGAATGGTATAGATGGTTCTTCTTAACACTACGAGCACAGCAAACTTGATAGTGTCCGCTTATATGAAATCCCGCTACGTGCGTCAGGTTCCATCTCGCTAAATGAAAAAAAAAAAAAACGATTGAATTTTTTCATGGATCAAAATGGACTCATCGATTCATTTAGATTTTTGTACTACAGTGATTACTCCCCTGACTTTGCGCCTTCAAACTTTTCATCCCCCCCCCCCCTAAAGACTCACACGGGTGAAAAAAAAAAACATCATGCGGGACAGATGGTTTGCATACTTTACTCGAATTATTAGATTTAATGCGAAGATCTCATACCAAGAACTAAGCGAAGAACACATTTGATGATTACGTGACAACGAACAAGTTCGCTTGGAATTAATAATCTCGCGCACACTTAACACTTTGTTGGTTGAAACGGGTGGGAGTAGATAAATAATGTTCATGTAACACAAACTAATCTAAACCCAATCCAACCCAACATGGTAAGTTGGGTTGGGTTTGGATTACTTTGTGTCCTTCATATTCTATCGATTTTTAAATAACACCATTGCTTATAAAATGATGAGCTAAAATGAGCTAAAATAAAAAAAATAAAATTTTGTTTAAAAAATTAATAAAAATTCGCAAAGACTGAAGAAAGATTGCAGCTTTTTGGAAAATTCTAGATATTGTTATGATTTTCGATCTGGTTGTCCCAACCCAACTCAATTTGCAAAAAATTGTGAAATTAAAAATTTTAACTTGATCTGAAAATTGTAAAAAAAGAAATAAACGATCTTCGCGGACAAATATAAGTGAAACGAGAAGATAACACAAAAACAAATCCCTAAAAATAAATAAAAACCTTGAACTTGAAATAAATTAAAGTTTAGCAAATTATAAGTGAAATTTTTTGAGAATTTTTGGAAATTAGTTTAGTTGGCAGTGTTAGATATTTTCCAAATGATTTTGGAAATTTGTGCAAGTTTGAATGTTTCTGGCAAATTTGCGGGAGTGGTTGTCCCAACCCAACTCAATTTTTTATAAATTTGGAAAAAATTATGAAATTAAAAATTTTGACATGTTCTGAAAATTGTAAAAAAGAAATAAACGATGGGCGCAGACAAACATAAGTCAAACGACAAATTACCGGAAATAAATAAAAACCTTGAACTTGAAATAAATTAAAATTTAGCAAAATATAAGTGAAAGTTTTTGAGACTTTTTGGAAATTAGTTTAGTTGACTGTGTTCGATATTTTCAAAATGATTTTGGAAATTTGTGCAAATTTGAATGTTTCTGGTAAATTCGTGTGAGTGGGCAATCGTCGAGATTTGATTTTTGGACCCATAAGTCAAACTTGCAACATTTTTGGATTTTTTTATTTCCATTTTTCGACAATTTGGAAAAAATTGATTTTTTTGTAATTTTGGATTGGGTTGGGTTGGGTTGGGTTTGAAAAAAAATGTCCCAAGACAACACAACGCAATAGATATTTTCCAAATGATTTTTGAAATTTGTGCAAGTTTGAATGTTTCTGGCAAATTCGTGTGAGTGGTTGTCCCAACCCAACTCAATTTTTTATAAATTTGCAAAAAATTATGAAATTAAAAATTTTGACGCAGACAAACATAAGTCAAACGTGACGATAACACAAAAACAAATTACCAGAAATAAATAAAAACCTTGAACTTGAAATAAATTAAAGTTTAGCAAATTATAAGTGAAAATTTTTGAGAATTTTTGGAAATTAATTTAGGTGACTGTTAGATATTTTCCAAATGATTTTGGAAATTTGTGCAGGTTTGAATGTTTCTGGCAAATTCGTGGGAGTGGTTGTCCCAACCCAACTCATTTTTTTTTATAAATTTGCAAAAAATTATGAAATTAAAAATTTTGACATTTTCTGAAAATAGTAAAAAAGAAATAAACGATGGGCGCAGACAAACATAAGTCAAACGTGACGATAACACAAAAACAAATTACCAGAAATAAATAAAAACCTTGAACTTGAAATAAATTAAAGTTTAGCAAATTATAAGTGAAAATTTTTGAGAATTTTTGGAAATTAATTTAGGTGACTGTTAGATATTTTCCAAATGATTTTGGAAATTTGTGCAGGTTTAAATGTTTCTGGCAAATTCGTGGGAGTGGTTGTCCCAACCCAACTCATTTTTTTTTTATAAATTTGCAAAAAAATATGAAATTACAAATTTTGACATGTTCTGAAAATTGTAAAAAAGAAATAAACGATGGGCGCAGACAAACATAAGTCAAACGAGACGATAACACAAAAACAAATTACCGGAAATAAATAAAAACCTCGAACGTGAAATAAATTAAAGTTTAGCAAATTATAAGTGAAAATTTTTGAGAATTTTTGGAAATTAATTTAGGTGACTGTTAGATATTTTCCAAATGATTTTGGAAATTTGTGCAAGTTTGAATGTTTCTGGCAAATTTGCGGGAGTGGTTGTCCCAACCCAACTCAATTTTTTATAAATTTGGAAAAAATTATGAAATTAAAAATTTTGACATGTCTGCGATGGGCGCAGACAAACATAAGTCAAACGAGACGATAACACAAAAACAAATTACCGGAAATAAATAAAAACCTTGAACGTGAAATAAATTGAAGTTTAGCAAATTATAAGTGAAAAGTTTTGAGAATTTTTGGAAATTAGTTTAGTTGACTGTGTTAGATATTTTCCAAATGATTTTGGAAATTTGTGCAAGTTTGAATGTTTCTGGTAAATTCGTGGGAGTGGGGAATCGTCGAGATTTGATTTTTGGATCCATAAGTCAAACTTGCAACATTTTTGGATTTTTTTATTTCCATTTTTCGACAATTTGGAAAAAATTGATTTTTTTGTAATTTTGGATTGGGTTGGGTTGGGTTGGGTTTGGAAAAAAAAATGTCCCAAGACAACACAACGCAATATTTTGAAAATTAAAATTGGTGAAATCTGGTGAAAGATTGTAAATTTTTTTTAAGTAGTATACATTTTCAATACTAATTTGGATTCTGGTGCACAAAATTTCCACAATGTTTGCGTTAGTGTTCGGTCATTTTATGCGATTTGTCGCTTTTTCCAAAATCGAATGGCCAACGAAATTTTGGATCGGGTTGTGTTTTGAGTATAGAAAAAATTTGCAAATATTTTTTAAAATCCTCAAAATCCTTCACATGATGACTGACGTCGAAGGGCCAAACAAGTATCGGACCTTGTATGATTGCCATTTGTTTTTCGAAATTATTTCAAAAAATGTATTTGGTTGTGGGAGAGTTTCCACAAGATACTAATGGAATGGCAAAATAAATATCCAATATGATAAGAAGAAGGTCTGACAACGTATTTTAATTCGTTTAACAGTCTACATAGTTCAATAATTATATATTATAGAGGCACATCACCAGTATTATCATAACAACCCAACCCACCCCACTCCAACGAAACAGCATCGAGTGGTAAACGCAATAAAATCATCGTAAATCTAGGCAACCGTTGTTTCAGCCACCGAATGTTTGGATAACAATTTATTCGAATAAATCGATTTTACATTTAAATGAACTTTCGTCCACAGAGGTTTGGATTCGAGAGGTTGTTACCTGCGCGAAATTACCTTCCATTAAATTAAGGACCGTGTTTGTAGAGCGAGCGCGGTTGTAGCTTTGTCACCCGTAGAGAATATGTGGTACCTACATTTCGAAATAACTGCGCCACTGCCACTCAAACAGATTTATATTAGGATTTTTTTTCCAAAATTAAATACTTTTTTAATTTCAACCAAGAAAAGAAGGAATTAGAAACGCGATAAAATAGAATAAATTCAAAGAAAAAAATGGGAATTAAAAATTACATAAAATTTCAGATTCGATTAGACAACAAAAGTAAGGGCGCCACGAAGTTGTATTACCCAATGTTTACAAGTGCATATGTCAAGAAAATTTATTATATAAATATATTATTATTTTATCATAATCATAATTATATTCGTGCATTTGTATGGAAACGACGCAATAAATCAATTATTATAAAATATATTAAGTTAATTGCCATCGTTAAAAATACACCAGCATACCTTTTAGCATAAAATAATTCGTCGACCTTAATAACTTTTATCGCCGTCGCGCGAACTTTACAGAACGTTCGCCTGTAAATTTTATATTTAGTTATAAAATGTAAATTTCGCCGTGCGCGGAGTTTCGACTCGGAAAAACTTTAATTTCGGGTTTATTAAAGTTATCGCGGCGGTCTTTATGCGGCAATTCGCCGGCTAATATTCCGAATGCGTCCGTAACCGTGTTCCTTAATAATACGAAATTACTAGCCCCCCCCCATCTTAATCCGGCGACGGCGGCGTCCGACGTAATTGAATGATAAAGCGAACGACGTCGCGGCATTAAAAAATCGTACGGGCCCCCGGAATCCGCGACACAAATGGAAAAATCCAAATGTCGAATTAAACGCTCCCTAAATCATCCCGATCCCCGGAGCTTTCCCGACGAACCGAACGCGCCAAACTAAGAGCAAACTCGCAAGCCCGAAAGTTCCATTTGAATATTTGAATCCGAAAAACGGGGAAGCGTATCAGTAGTTCGCGAGTTATGCGGCTAAAAACGTTCGTTGTAATTTCCAGACCGTAATGCGGTTTTAGTTATTTGCTGCTCTATTACTATTTGGGAGTTACGGTCTGTTTGACTCGTTGCAAAAAGCATGTGTCGGCATATTTTAAAAGTGTTGCATTTGGATACGCGTCGTTGTATCCAAACGTGCATAAATTGATCCTGAACCTGAAAAAATACAAAAATCGAGATACACGAGGGAGGGTTATTATTTAGCGTCCCTGACGTAGTAGGCGTTGAGCGACGTTGCATTAATTGGCAATACGTTTTTCACTTCTGGAGGAGGTGTATAAGGCTGAGTCATCTGCGACAATGGCATCGGAAAGTCTGCCATAAAGATGAGGAAGAGCTCTGGGCACAGGATCGATCCCTGAGGGACTCCTGCCTGTTCCTGCCTTGGTTTTGAGAGGTCCGTTTCTACCCGTACTCGGAAACGTCTTCCGGACAGGTATGAGGCGATAAGTTTGATCGTGTTTATATTTATGTTACACTCCACCATTTTCAGTAGCAGTCCTTTGTGCCATAACGAATCAAACGCTTTCTTGATGTCGAGGAATATGGCCGCAGTCACTTCCTTGGTACAGAAACCACCCAGGAGTACTTGTAGGTTAGTTGAGTGTGCATAAGAAGCCGTATTGCTCGTCCTGGGTGATGTGTTTTTCTTCAAGTTTCTCGTAGTCTTTTGAGGATGACCTTTTCTGCTACCTTTCCTTGGCAGGACAGTAGGCTGATTGGCCTGTAGCTTTGGGGAAGGGTGCGATTTTTACCAGGTTTAGGTATCCGCTGGAAAATAGGCCATCCTCAGAGCCGCGTTGATGTACTTCGTTTTAGCACCAGCGGTTTCTTTGGGGGTTTTTGCATCGTCTGATTTGTTATCCAGTCCGGGCCAGGTGTCTTTCTTTTCTTGAGAGCCCTGATGATCTCGTTGACTTCCATACGGTCATTATCGGGCTGTCCTCGCTTTTCAGAGCGTTCTGAATTATTTCCCTCGTTTGGATTTCGAACGTTGCATCTAGGTCACCTGGTGGTTCCTCCAAGTCCTTTTCTAGAGTATCGGCAAAAACCTGTGCCTTGTCCGCCGAGCTCTACGATGGCCCGTTTGACCCCTGGATGGGAGTGGCTCTGTTGTCATGTCTTTGAGAAGAATTTCGGCGTTCATCCCTCACAGCCTTCGACAGTGTCCCATTTTTGGTTTGTCATTCCATATCGCATTGTGGAAGTCATCGAGAGCTCTCCTAAGTTGTCGGTTCGTGACGTTGGCTTCTGCTCTGTCTACTGGATCCAGGGTTCTTTGTGCCTTTTTCAAGGCCCTGATTCGTAGGTGTAAAGGGCCTATAACGGTCGTTACCTCTTCAAGAGCCGTTATAATGATCTTTGAGAGATCTTCTGTAGCCGCGTCCAGCTGTTCCTCCGTATTTGCCATCTTGACTTGGATCATTTGTTCGCATTTTGTTTGGAATTTTCCTCAGTCTATGCGTTTCCCTGCTTTCCGTCGATCTTTTAGGCGTCTTCTCATAATCTTATCAGAATTGCATTATGATCCGAGCTTAGCTCCGTTAGGTTTCTGATTTCCATCAGACATGTGAAGTCCTTTGTTAGCACCACATCGAGGATATCTGGCCTGGAACCTGTTCGGAAGAAGGTCGGTCCAGGTGTGGGGTGCACTACGACGTCAGAGTACTGCGGGAATCTGTAGAGTTTCCATCCTCTGGACCATCCTCGTCGAAGAGACGATCGTAGTCTTCAACTTTAAAGGCCCTACTCGGAGGTTGGGTTGGGTTGGGTTGCGTCGGGTTGGGTTGGGAACCGTCGTCGTCGAAGAGACGATCGTAGTCTTCAACTTTAAAGGCCCTACTCGAAGGTTGGTACGCCAAGACGATCTTTATTGTGCCATGTGTCCTTGTCGTTAACAATATTGCAGATACCTCTAATGACTGAAGGTTTGGGAATGTCAGTGGGTAAGCTGCAAATCCTTTTTTGCTAAGATCTCCGGCTCGTAACCACGTCTCACTAACCAGCAGCACGTTGACGTCCCACCTTTCTAGGACCTCTTCAACCCCCTGACCTTTTGGTGGATACCATTAGCGTTCCATGCTACTATGTTAATAGCCATTATTTAGTTAGTGGAAAATTGAGCAAAGGAATTCTGTTTCATCAAGACAACGCTCATGCGCTATTCTGAACGCAGGATTTGAATTATTCTGAATTATCCTACTTTATAACAAAGCATAATGTTATCAGCGAACAATGCACAACACCCATACGTACATTTTTCAACGCTTCTCTTTTGTGCAAAATTATAATAAAACAGCGACGCGGAATGTGTATTCTGTTGTGAGTGACAACTGCTTGATTGGCGTTGGGAATTCCCGGATTTAATTAAGAGGAAACCAGTTGTGGTTTTTCATTAAATAAAGTACTATTAATTTTCCTTTTCTATACCTCGCCAGCTGTGCGCTTTATAGGAACGTTACAAAGAACAATTTTACGGCGGAATAATAAAAGCTACGAAACAGCACCTGCAGAGCGTTATAATATGTTTTAATGGAGTTGTAAATTTAGTTTGAACGCCGGGCACTTATCGGCGAATCGCCATTAAATCAGGTATTAAATCGGTTAGAAAATGAGCACAATGGACGCGAAAATGTATCGTTTCTTGTTTTAAAAAAAGTAAGATTTAAATATATATATATATATATATTTTATATAAAGTGGTAAATGCATCATTGGTTCATGATAGTAGGTGCACACGCATGTGCTCGTTATTTGTGCTGACGGGGGCACTACATGTCCCGTATATTCTGTTAACACAAGCCGTATGAAAATCTATGCAAAAGTGAGTCAATCAATCTGACTACCAAAATTAATCATTAAATGTATTTTAAAAGGGCGTACTGTTCCGAGTCAATTGTTTAGACCACTCAACTCAAACAACTTGAACCACTTCTCCTATACATCTACACTACAGTTCATATAGAAAATGGTAGATATAGTGTTTTAATGTAAAACATATTTAGTGTATCTACAACATCATATTGCAATATTGGAAGGAGCAACTATTTGATTACATGGCGATCCTGCATATATAATCAATATAGAGATCTGCCTAAGAACATAGGTTATTACTTGCCTAATACGATGCAAATAATTGTCATTACGATGGTGATTGTCAGCTCACCATACTCTCATCTTATGACCCATTGATATGAATTCTCGACTCTGATTGGACGAAATTTTAACGGGTAATTAAAAAATTAGATAATTAACAAAATTTTAATTTGAAATTTTAAATCTGACAATATCATGTGTACGATACAAAGCACCAAAAAGCAGCAACAAGAGACTGCGATGAAAATTCTAATTGAAGAGGAAAACTCAACGGTCCATTTAGGGACAAGGTAATCCAATAAAACAATAAAGGAACGTAGGTAAGGTCTGGCGTTTTCGAGATGCCATAAATTCCAGGTTAACAGATGCGACGGTAGCACGCGCTGTGTTTTATCTCCGGTCCGGGTGCGGACTTTTGATATTCAAATGGCTGGGGCCGGGTGCTTTCCACGAGGTGGGTGACTTCGACAGTAATTTACGGTTTAAAATAGGTGCAAAAATGAAATGATAACTCGGAAAATTAATTTCATAAGTTTTCCTTCTGAAGTTATGGATACTTTGAAGGTTCGGTTCTGAGTTTGTGGAGTATCAAATTTGATTTAAATGATTTAAGTTATTGGATGTGAATTAAGGATTATAATTATGTGAATAATTATTGCCGTATTATCTTTTCTAATGGATGTTGAATTTTATTCTCCGGCGTTAATTGGTACAGTTGATTAAAACACTTGAATTTGATGAGTAGTCGTAAATCAATAATTCTATTGTGTAAACCGGGCGAAAGTAATGTAAGTATAAGGAGCCAAGCAAGTATCCTCTCAGACGATGGTCGCAAGTCATTGCTTTAACGTTTATGCCAATTGAAGGCATGAATGAATGTTTTGTATGTAATGCATGATTAATTTTTTTTTATTACATTAATGATGGAATGTATTGCGATACGCAACAGCTTCGTGCCATCTCGATAACTACTTGATAATGAAATTCTAATCAGTCGGATCATCAAATCCACATAATCTATTTTACTGGGGACGCAAATTGGTTTGACTATTAAACATTTATGGGAGATGTAACCGCTAAACGATGTGTTGTGTCGTTCCGCACGTAATATAATCGATATGACATGTTGCGCTTCAAACTACACTTGTAATTTTTTTTTAAACTGTGCGAGTAATTTTTTTTTAAACTGCATTCGAGTGATGTTAACATCGTTGTGTTCCAATGATTAAAAATTTATACTTTTATATTGTTTTTCGCTACAATACTTTGCATTGAACAACACAATAATATTAAATCGTAGTGTGGAAGATAGGCCTCGCTTTGTGGGAAAGTCTGTTGTCAGACATGGATATCGATTGACCGTAATTCGGTATCCGATCCGTCTGGGTTGGTTTCAGCAAGCGCGCGTCAGATCAACGTAATGTCAAATTTTGTTTCGGATTCGACCGCTCGCTGCAACCCCTGGAAATATTTGTAGTTGTTACCGACCACCGCTGGGCCTTTTGCCTGCCAGTGGAACAATTAGATCCCGATATCGGTGAACGTGTTCAAGTCGTCGTCACAATAAATCAAGTAACCTATTTCGAATAACTCAGCATCGTCATCAGATTAAATTAAGATACATTAAAATATGTTTTTCTTGCAATATTCAATGTGTGTTGGTGCGAATTATACTGAATTGGGTTGGGTTGGGTTGGTAAAATGCCTCTGTCATTCGAGACTTGAAAATCAGGTCGTCAAGTTGGCAAGTTTCTTTGCGGATATCTCGACGATACTGTTATTCTACCTAAATTATTCGAAAAACATATCAAAGTCGTTATGTAGCCAGAAATTGTGAAAATATGCTTGGTCGGATTTATGCTTCTTTGATTTGAGTTTCAGTTGCAGTCCGTGTATTAAAATAAATGCATACAAATTAGCTTTGATGTTGCGTTATTTCCGCTGTGTCTGTGAACTTGTGGCACCGTTGCGTTAATGCCAATTGAGAATAAACTAAAAACAGTCGCAACGTTTAATGTAATATTGAAGGATTATGTTAAAATAAAATTAGTTATACCTGACGTTTCGTTTCCGGTCCGTGCGTTAATTAAAAATGTCACGTTGGATGTGTTGCTGGTATTTTAAATAACATTTGGGCAGTGTAGTGTCTCATAAATAACTTTCGCTTATGAATAACTAGTGCCATTATTAAAGCACTCAGGTTAAAAACTTCTCGATTCGCAATGCAAAACAGTACAATAACTTCGCCCCCGATGTAATGCACGCAGTTCGTTTTCGTCGTTTTGCGCCACTTCTCCTTGCAATAATTTATGCATCCGAGCTAATAAAGGCGAAGATCCCCGTTAACAAACGTAAATAGCCGGCAATAAATTTGCACAATGGGACTCGACGCGTTTGTGCGCGCGGATAAAAGTAGAGGGCGCGCGCTGCCGTTGTTTTGCGTTCCGTCGCGTTTAATTTAGTCTTCGGTCGGTGTAAGTAGAGATGAATATTCCGGGCTTATTACGGGGCCGTCGACGGCCCGGGGAGTAGTCACCTTGCTGTGGCCCGCCGTCTCCGCGCTTCCGGTCTAATAAAGCCGTTTATTCGCAGCAAATCGACCCTGTTTGCGAATTATTTCGAGCGTGCTCGTCCGACGCGGAAAAATACTTGTTGATATAGCCCGAGAAAGCGCCGGATTGAACGACGTCGAGGACTTACGGATTGGAATTTTATTGCGCTTTGTTGGTATCGACGATCGATGAGCGATGTATAAAGGTGACGGGCGCAGAATTTATTCAGAGACGCATCAAATAAGAATTATGGTAATTTGATTGCAAAATAGATTATTGGATTTATTAGAACCGGCGAGTAGTGTTGTGCCGTCGCATTTAATTTAGTCCTCGGTCCGTGTGAGCAGATGAATATTTAGAGGTTATTACGGGGCTGTCTAACGTCACTTGTTTAATCCAATGATTTGATTCCTTCTCAAAGTATATAATGTGAAGTTGGACGGATCTCGTTGAATAAAAATGCAAGGAACACGTACCCGTGCCATTTCAATGGAACGCGTTATTGGATTTATTACTGCGGATGAAAGGACGCGCAGCTGTCGCGCTACCGCATTTAATTTAGTCTTCGGTCCGTGTAAGTATATTTAGGGCATATTACGCGATTGTCATGTGTCAATTAGTTCAGCGAATGATTGTGATTTATAATTTGAAATCTCGTTGAATTAACATGCGCAAGACCCACTCCCTCAAAACCTCCGAAATGCAAATTTGGTGCATTTCCCAGTAAAATTATGCCCAAATTTCAGTTTTGCGTTTCCTTGTGAGCTTCATCGCACATACATCCAACTGCATCGTCATCGAATTGATTGCTCCGGGCTTTGCATCACAAATATGCAGATGCACAGGTAACGAATACGTGTCTAATTGCCAGCAACTAGTTTACGGGTTCGCGGAACTTTGGGAACTGCGCGCATTGTCTGCAGTTTAGCCGGAGGCCTGTATCCGGCCGAGGCAATCTCGATGTTTCGCGTAGCAAACAGACGAAACGAGGTGTAGCTGCCACGGAACGGATCCGTAGGGGACGTGCTGCGCGATCGAATTCAAATTAATCTCTCGTCGATCTCCGGTTCGCGTCGGCTCGCAGTTAATTTAAATAATGAATCGCGTTTATATGCAGCAGCGAATATCGGCGAAAGTTGATTTGCATTTCGCAAAGTTTTTGCGAGGCAATTAGCGCAACGGGGGGCGATAAATTCTTCCGATACAAGCGGGGGAAATCGGGAAGGGATTAGTCCGCGTCGCGGGGACGATTCTGCCAGTTTTTGTTGGAGGAAAAAGGCGAATTGCGTTTATTTTTAGTGATTTTAGTTGATTTTTCGTCAACCCAATTGTGTCGATGGTCACAAGTCGATATTTGGAAGTCAATGAGATGCAAGTTAAAAGATCCGAGTCGCCATGGCAAACTTTATTTTTTACCACGGAAGTTCTCAGACTCATAAGTTTGCTGTCAGGACTGGGGAAGAGCTAAAAAAGTTATCATGACAATGCTGACGCAGAGATTGTTACAAAGAACGTCATTTCGGACGAACTATACTGGTCCAAGTAGAAGCACCCGACAGAACTCCAGGTGCTCAGATTTAAGCTATCCTGAATGGACTCTGTAATAAAAAGGTCAGTTCAACATCAACATCGTCGTTTTTTTGGTCATAACGTTAACCTACAGATTCCTAAAAACTAGCTTTAACAAGAACTTAGTAAAATTAATCGCCTCATATATGGAGGGAAGAGTACGGGTGGATGAAGAGCTATTGACAAAGGGACACGCAACAGCTGGGGTCCCGCAGGGATCAATTCATATTAACGATGTACGTGGGAGGGAACTTTGCGGATGACTCGGCCGTGTAATTGTCGTCACGGACGAAAACATAGCCATAGACTCTAGAATGCAGTCGGCGACATAGAGGATTGGTACACGCGATGACGTCTAGATCTAGAGCAGGACGAACGCGCCGTTGTGGGATTCACCAGATACTATTTGCGTGGGAAATGAAACACTGCCCTGGAGTAAGGAAGTCAAATATCTATGAGTGAGCATCGATCACCGGATGATCTGGAAAACTTAGACAAAAACCATTTGCTCAAAAATAAAGGCTTCAGCTTTAGTGTAGGGCCCTCTAATATGCCGGACACGCAAACTCGATATAAAAACTAAGCCATTAACATACAACAAAACAGTCCTTAACGTACCGCTCGGAAGCACGGCTGCAACAATCCACACTCGAAAACTTAAGGTGATCCAAAACAAGATCATGCGACAAATGGCTGATAAACGACTAAGTCTGAAATGACTTTGATCTAAGGAGTGTTCAGGATCGTCTCAAAAAGATAAAATGGAAGTGATAGACAAAACAAAGACACACGACAAGGAGACCATACAACGAGCTACGGATTACATCTCCGGCACCTCAACAGGGAAGGTTAAAAGACCAATAGACACAAAATGAGGCGCGATAGGTCCTCAAAAACAATCAACAACACCACATCGCAACGAGATTTCAAAAGATGAGAGAACCCATGAACAAGATTTTCATCAATATTATCTACTTTGAGAAAATTGATCGACGTGAATGACAATATTTTTGGTCGACTGCTCCACTGAAATATTTTCAACTCTGTATGATCACATTATGATCTTAATGTCGAAATAACGCTAATTAAATCGTTACTATTGTCGTCGTTTGTCAACGATGCTACTTTGAAATGTCTCATAAATCGTTACTATGATCTACTCATATGATAGCTAATTACAAATTTAATGCACGCGTGTTCTTCGTTAGTCACGTTTAAGGTCAACCACATCATTAAATTAGATAGTCTTCGAGCTTATTGTTTGCGAGTCGGGTAGGGTAGATTTTTCTAAAGCCGTTATCATCATATAAAGCACCTTTAATGTGAAACCCATTCAAAATTAAGTAGGCAGTCAAGCTGTGTGAGGTCTTAGCCACGTCGTGGTCACTTATTGATCGTCGTTGTGGCCGTGGAACGCCGCTGGTCGAACCCGAGACTGTATTAATTAATAATCCAGTAATTTTCGATACCTCGCTTAGATATTTCGCAATTTTAAGAACGGTTATTGAAATATTTTTCTTCAGAAAAATAATTTAATTAAAAGATTTATTCGACTATTATTAATAATTCATTCATAAGAAATATACTATAAATGCATTCTTCCGTCATCGTATCGGTAAAATAATAAAAAGATTTTTTGTAGATATTTTTTGTGATACGTCAGTTTTATGGGCGCCACAAAGCTTAATTTTAATACTAAGTAGGTCGACGTAAGTGTTTCAATTTACGTAGCCGACAATCGTAAAAGTAAAACTGTGGCTGAATTGCAAATAGCAACGAGTTTCGTGAATCGTAAAGTATATGAACTTACTTACTTAGCCAAATCATCCACATCTTATTATGACAGCGTTCAAAGCGATCGTTGCCAATCACACCATAATAATATTGGGTACGATTGCAACCACACTCGCCATCATTAAGCAGAGTGCAGGGCTTTATGCGTTGAATTGGAGGTATACAGTCTTATATAAATATATAACAATGTGACAGTAACACGATTCGGAGCCGAACGCATTTGCAATTGAATCCGTTCGCCCACATTGCTTTGTTCCTGACAACGGCGCTGCATATTGTACGGTGGAAGTTAGGTCATGCGTCTTTTCAATTTGCGTTGTTTCGCAGGAACGTTGTTGCACAAGATTAAATTTTGCGGGCAACTGCATATAGCAAACCAGCCACGACGCGTAATCCGTAAGGTCGACATTCGCCTGGCTCGATGGTCGAAACCGCATGCACTGAGGTTTGCGCAGCGTTGTGTGGATCCTCTGTTCGGACAAGCGGTGGACCGTACATAGCGAGCTCGTGCGGAGTCAATGGCGTCCGCATCGCCCATATGGGTTTAGGTTTCGGTCCGTTTGTTCCAGTGTGCGCGACTCAATAAAGCACGTCAGCGAAAATCTTGACGGTAATTGAAAAAGCTCCTCCCCTGCGCATTAAGTATGCAGGTTTTAATTTCGGTGCGCGTAAATTATGCACAACGGTCGGCAGGAATTCCCTCACTATTTGAGAATTAAAACAAGGACACGTACTTCGTTTCGAGTCAAAATAAAAAAAAATGGGCTACGTTAATTACATTATTCCGATCATACGTCGTAGACCAACCAAATAGTTGGAGTTAAGATCCGTTAATTATGGACGACTAGGTTGCGTCCTGATCAGGGTCAAATTAATTACATGGTCCGTATCGATCATGAAGTGAAGTTACCTAATCCTAAGACTAAACTCCTTAATAATTCTCAAGTGGCGAATACATATACGGCTACAACGCTAACTATAGTAAATTTTAATTAAATTCTAATTAAAACGCTTTAATCTTAATGCATACGACAACGTTCTATGCAGAGCTTCTTCGTTTCTAGTAATTTTTCTTTTTCACAGTTGATTTTATTATTTCCCCTAAGTTTTTGTTTCCCATTTATATTTACGTATTTGCTGCTTCGTACCACGGATATTTTATTACGCATCCGTATTGGGATAAAAATACATCCAAAGTAAACAAAATCCCCGCTTGCATTAATATGAAACGTTCCGCAGACAACATTTCCAAAAATCCGCGTTCGCGTATCCATTTAAATGCAATATCTCGAGATAACGCATTATATTCCGTTCATATTCAGGAAGCTTTTCAAGTGGTCTGGGGAATCGCTCAGAAAGATACAAAGCCTTTGACGTTGCGCTCCCCTTATCTAACCGTTAATCCGCACAACATCAAATCTTATCGATTACGTAAACGCGAATGATCCGGGCGTGCGTTCACGTTTGAAATCCGCCTCCCCGCCCCGGATCTCGACGTCGACTTGTTTATCGTCTGAATAAATCACCGACTGTTGCCGATGGTCAATTTGAGTGGAAGCTGAAAAAAGCGCCGGTTGCGTTTCAATGGGAAAAGTTTTCCGTTTAGGGGAGACGCATTTAATTTCATTGGCGTCGCGCGAAAGCCGCCCGGATCCCAAGGCAAACTTTGATTAAGCGTCAATATTTGCGCGGGGGCTCACGTTTCAAATCAATCATTTGACAAACTCGTTTAATTTTCGAGCTTATCCGTACGAATGGTAATGTCTGTTGAGAAATTGTGTCGGGAAGTTCGCGACGGCTTCGAAGTTTCAATAACCAACCCTACAATTAGAAATTTTCGGCGGACGTGGTTGTCAACGAACGTCGTTTTTTTTGGGGTCAAGGTCGATTGTTGTGTTTCCCGTGAAAGGGGTTTTAATTTTAATTATTATACATATTTGTTATTTCATTGTGTTTGCGCTACGTGAACAAGTTCGATGAGAATTTCGCTCATGTATTTTACGCCACTGATGTGCGTCGCTATCGTCTGGGCTTTATTTTAACGTTCGAAGGCTTGTTGCAGATAAACTTTTTTAACTAAGTAACTATTTATTAACATCTTTTGGAATTATTTCACAATTACAATTGTCGCTGTTGCGATGTGTTAGCTTGTTTGATCATTGATTAATGCTTAAGTAAATAACACTATTGTATAACTACTTAAGTCTTCAGTAATGATGAATGATGATGTGACACTCTTCAACTGTTGTGTTTTGCTATTCTTGGATAGTGATGCTTTGTTATTGTTCGACTGTTGTCTTGAATGATGTCTTGAATGATGTCAGTGCTTATGGATCGGCAGCGTGGTCGACAGCTGTCATGTCCAAAAACTAGAGGTGCTCTAAAATAAAATTATGAGGCGCGTTACTAACGTTCCATGGTTCGTTAGAAACCAAAGTCATAGAAACGACATGGACCCGAGGAGCCTAGAGGAGCACCTCAATGAGACCAACAAGAAAACCCTGGACTTCGCACGAGATCATACAAATCCAACCATAAGAAGGGCAATGGACTACATACCAAATCAGCCGACCAGGACCATCCGGAGTCCTATGGACACGCTGTTAAACGGGAGGTAAGAAGTAACCCCCACCACCACCAAATCGCAACCACAGCTACATAAAGGGATACAAGAGAAAAAAGGCCCAGGAACTCAATGAAGCTCAAAGTCATTTATGGCATTTATGAAAGGGGAATTCTGCGCGAAATGCCGGGCCGCAATTGTATTCCATCATTCTGATGGAACTGCAAAACTTGTTTTGTGCGTGCTATTAAATGTATGACTTACAAAAAAAAACCAACCCAACCTAAGACAAGACAACCCAATCCAATTCAACCCAACCTAAGACAAGACAACCCAATCCAATCCAATGCAACCCAACCCAACCCATTATATTTTGCAATCCCTAGGAAATCAAAATTGTCGAAATGTGTTCAAAATAAAAATAGTATAAATTCCAAATTGTGGTTTAATGCGTGAAAAAAAATTGAAATTATATAAATGGTTTGTTTTTAATTAGAAAAATTGTCAAAAATACCAAAATTGACTGAAACAAAAAACATTATAATTGTTATAATGGACACAATCGGCAAAAAATGAAAATGGAAATGACTTCAAAATTGACGACAGAATTGCACAGATTTTTAAAAATTATCAAAAATATGTATTTGGGCAACAAATTGAAATGGAAATAACGTAAAAATGCTAAGAGTGAACGAAAAGCTAAAATAATGCAACGAAACGTACAAGTCCGGAAAATAAGACTAACGTATATACGAGGGGAGAACAGTATTTACGGCTTCCTGAACGTCGGTGCGCGTTTGGTTCGAAGTTGCTCCAAACCTTTGATTCCTCTCATTTTTAGAATTTCTCTAAACTTGTCTAAATTATTTGAACGGGTAACAAGTGACAAAACTACAATTGTACCAACGTAACAACAAATGATTAATATTAAAGTATTAATCATTTGTTGTTACGTTGGTTCAATTGTGTCAAATTGATTCAACGTCACTCAACGCCTACTATGTCAGGGACGCTAAATAATGATCTCCCCTCGTACATACAGCAAAATCGGATTACTTCGATACTTTCGTAAAATTCGTAAAATAAAAATCGTCTGTCATCTATGTAACCAATCGTGTACGACGATGAACCCTTAAGGGCCGAGACCGAAAGACTGAGCATCGCCTTATTGAAAATTCGATTCGCATTGTTCCGGTCGCGATATCGATTACGAAAGTCGATCCGGGCGCGCAACAAAAGAAAATCGCCGCGATTTCGCCCCATCCGACCGCGATTATCTCCACTGGAAAAAACATCGTCTTTAATTACGTCCTCCTTACGACGGGAATTAGCGAGAGCCATTAGCCTGCGCGCACGGTTTTATTAATTTTTTTCCGCCAGTCACGCTAAAAGCCATAATGGCACGGAACAATCGGCCGGGACGGGCGCCTTCTTTAAAAATCTCCTCCCCGAAGCCGATCGTATTACGCCACATCGATTTCTCCCGAGGCCGTCCCCGGATTAGGGCGAAGGGTGCGGGCTGACGCGTCGCCCCCCGTCGTCGTGCCAATTTTTGAACCTTCGACGGTCAATTAAGTTTTAATTTTTGCGGACGACGTTAAAGGAAGAACAAATTGACCGCGATGTTTTACTTCCGCTCCGTATAAACACAGCTTTGTTTTTTTAGGCAGTGGTGGATATTATTTTTGGTCGTAACATGACATATTTTTGCAACAAGTTTGTTCGACCTTTCCAAATAATTTCTCAAAAATAATTCAATAGAAAAACATCTCTGGATATAAATAAGAGAGGGTTAATATTTTCATTAATATCTTTTCTCATAAATAATTTTAAGGTCGATATTTTAATTCTACATTAAGTTAGTAGCTGTCTACCCAAGGATAATTATTTTTAATTGGACTCGACGAGGTGCTTTAGGCAACGGCGTTCACTTGTGACTAGATACATAGAAACAAAAAAAAATTATTTGGCATAAATGAAAATTAACGTCTCTATGAATCGGCGACACCATCGCATCCATAATGCTTACTTACTTTAGTGAAATTTCACATCCGCTTAACCAAAATTAAGGCCGCAGACAAAAACGGCCAATGGTGCACTTAATCCAACATCTATCGTGATTAGTCAATTAAAAAGCAAAAATGAACCGGAAAACGTGGCGTCCCCGTTCAATGTTGACCATTAATTTCCATTAGGACCTAACGAAGATGGATTCGCAGCGGATTCTGACGAATTTCCGGAGGCAGTGTTTTTCAGGCTCGCTATTCATAATCCGCCGTGGCGCAGAATGAAGCGCATTTAGCGCGGGCGGCGAGGTATTTATGAAAGGGTCTCGGAACTGGAAAAAAAGGGAAGAAAAACGCGCGCACAATAAGAAAATTACCGCCGGCCATCGCACCTGAATATTTCATGCGGAGGATTTTTTCCCGCTCGCCGGCGGCGCTTTTGCGCCAGGTTTAGAGCCAGCGCTGCCAGCTCTGAGCTAAATTATGCATTAATTTCGAAACGCATTCGGTTTAGATTTCGGCGCGTTTTGTTTTTTGCGAGCGGCCAAAGTCAGTGGGAAAAACGGCACGCGATGGTAAAAAAGGTATCTGGTGCGTGAAATATTAAAGGGTCGCTGTATAAAATACTGCCGGCGCTTTACCTTTGAAAAATAACCGCAGTAACAAAAGTATTGAATATATGAGCGAAAAATCCAACCCAACCCAACCCAACCCAAAAAGTTAATCTAAACTATAGTTTATAGTTATATAGTTTTCTATTGTTTGACGCAATTATGTTGTAAAGGTCAACGAAATATGAGTGCGAATTAATCATTTTCTATTTCATTTTGGAAAATATTGTAGAATTTGTGATCAACATAGAAGGGAGCTAAGTCTAGTTTATTTACATTTTTGTGCTTGATTTATTAGACATAAATAAAAGCCCAATTGATTATAACTATGTAGCAGATTTTCTTTACGTATGTTAGTAGCAATGATAATTAACGTAAGAGTATTACTAAACACGCCCTCTATGATCTGTACTGCGTCCTATGCATCACTTCAGCAAGCTCGCTACGTATTTATCACTTGATCTTGAATTAATTATTGCATACGTTGTTGAAACTTCCCCCCACTCATATATGCACGAGCGAACCACATCGATGCCCAATCGAGTAAGGGCACTCGAAAATTACAACGCAATTCCGCTTCTTTTGTGGTTGTAAGATAAAAATACCCATCTCGAACGCTCTCCATCGGAAAAGTAAACAATATGGCGCGGAAATCGCATAAAATTTTATCGACGACAATGGAGATTGTTTCGTTTCATCGATAAACGATTTCTATGGTGGATTAAGAACGAAACTAGTGATCGTAAAATCGAGCGCGTCCGGGGGCTGCTCCGTCGCCAAAAATCGAACGCCGACCGAAACTTGTCACGAACAGAAGCGGCGCAGGCCACTCGACAAATTAACAATGCGAAACAGATAATCGCGATAACAAATTGTCAACTGGTGCGTAAAACGTGCCCCTAACTGTGTTAACCGCACACAAGGGCCGTGCAACGATGCCCGACACGCTACACACATCGGCAATTTAATTGCGAATTCACATGCGGTCGCCGACCAACAACACACAGCAACAGACGGCCGTCGCGCAAGGCGCCGCGAATTTCGATGTTTCGCAGGGTGCGTCCGCTGTAATTTTCGAACACGACGATCCCAGTAGAGCTGCACCATTGGATAGCAATTACCGCAACTGGAACTGATGCGGCGCGCGCGGAACTTTCGGGGAACCCGCGCCCCGGGGCAGTCGAGTCGCTGAATCCGACATCTGCGTTTGAACTAATCGCGTGCATTTTAGCTACGATTTGGTCATGTGAATTAACGAAATTAGGACCATATGCGAGATTTCTCACGTGGTTAAGCGCGGATGGCGATTTGCAAATATCTCTTGAAATACGCTTTTACGAGTTTTATTTAATTCGAATTTTGAGCATAACGTACGCTTCAAATTAACTTAACAGATGTATACAATTCTTTAGGAAAATCACGATTGTAATAATATAATAATAAAAATAATAATACAATTAGAAGATGCACTCATAAATCATACGTGACACCTCTTTGGTAGACAAGAGCTCAACGATCAATGAGCCAATGGAAAACGTTAAAAGCATCTCGGTGGCGATGTGGGTTTTAGAAACTTTTCATCCTTTTTGGTCATGGCGATCGACTTTGGAAGGTGGTTATACAATTTACTCCAAATATCGGATGTCGTGGTACACCATCCTCCAGGACCAACACACTTTCGAAATGGATGCAGGCCGCACATCCTCTACATAGCGCTGACGATGAACTTCTCGTGTCAAGTCGAAGTTTACAATATTACTGAACTAAGCTCCGATCACAACCCAATTGGAGAAAATCCTAAGAAACGTGGCGACGAAATGAGGAGGAGAGTTGACTGTTAAGCTTATCGCAGATATTGCGAAGAGGAAATCTCAGTCAAAAGGATAGAGACAACCCATGAACTGTATGCTGTAGTGTTGGATTTAACGTCAAAAATCTCGATAGCACTAGCAAAGACCACCACCACCACCAGGCCCTTTACACCTGGTGGGTGGTTGCCGCCGGAAAGCAAAATACTAATAAGGGGACGAAGAGCCGCCAAGAAACAAGCTGACAGGACAATGGATCCAGCAGACAGAGTAGAGGCAAATAGCAAAAGAACGTCATTGAAGGCCGACAAGAGTGACCTATGGAACAGAAAATTCTTGAGCACTGCCAACGGCTCACTCTGGAGAATCGTGAAAGAGTTGAAACAGAATTCCTCTAATGGAAGGAAACACAACTACAACGCCCCAATCCACGGTCAAAACGGACTCGTATATAAAACGGCGTAGAAGGCAGAAGTATTTGCGGACACCCTTGAAAAAACATTATTAGGCCTTTCCGAAAACCTTAATGACACCTTCGAGAAAGGAACAGAGCATGTAATACGGACAGTAATGCAAGGAGATGCCTCAGCATTGGCGTCAACCAGCTCTGATGAGGTAGTAGAGACAATCCGACAACTGAACACGAAAGCCTCTGGATCGGATAATATAACAAATGAGGAGATAAAAACCTACCAAAAAGGCCGTTGATGCCATGGCGGTGGTTATGACACTAAAGTCGGGCAAGGACCAAGTTCTACCACATAATTGCCGACCAATTAGTTTATTGCCTGGTATGGGCAGGGTCGCGGAGAGGATCAGAGAGGATCAGAGGATCAGAGAGGCCAGACTTGAAAGCAGAACTAACCGAGAGAGTGTCCATCGATGATGAGCAATATGTCTTTAGAGAACGCGACTCAACTGAACTACAAGTCTGCAGACCGACAGAGGCAGTCTTCTTAGATATGAGAAATGCATTTGATGGGGTACGGCACGACGGCCTACTCAGAAAAATGGCGGAGGGGTTATGACTTCCGCCTTAGTCAAAATTGTCTTCTCATACCTAAAAGGAAAAACCTTCCGGATTCGAATTGAAAGAAACCTGTCCATAATAAGACCCGCAGGGATCAATCCTGGGACCGGTGCTGTTCTTGGTCTACATGTCGAACTTACCACAAAGGCAGGGCACGGGGATGGCCATCTTCGCAGACGACGCAGCAGTGGTCTCCTCCACAAGGAATGAAATACAGACTCACCGGCTATTACATACTTCTCCTCGGCCTGGTCGACTGCGGCGAAGACCCAAATGAACAAGCTTGAGGTCCTCCAGAACAAAATACTGAGAATAAGCACAAAGGCTCCTTTTGATAGAAATAGCCAAATTCGACAAGACCTGGACCTGAAAAGTGTTCAGGAGCATCTCAAGAGATCAACGCACGAACCTATGAAAGGACATGCGGGCATTAAAACCCAACCATCCAAAGGGCCATGGATTACACCCCTGCGGACCAAGCACGTACTATACGCCGACCACGAGACCAATACTAAATCACTGGGTTGGGTTGGGTTAGGTTGGGTTCGCATCCAAAATCACCATTCCTCAAAAACTACGCAAAGAGAATGTCTAAGTGAAGATAGGGCCCAAGAACCTTGTCCCTAGAAACAAAAGTCCCAAGTCCCAGGTCAAGGCGACAAACTTGGCGGCTTGCAGAATTGTGTCTTAGCTGAATAACGTCATTAACATCAGTTGAAATTTTAACAGAATTATCTGCTGCTGCGTCTTAAGATTGATTGAGAGGTTGTACATCACTTTTCTGTAAACTTTTTGGAAATTTAACATTTTAGGATTTTCTGCATTTTAGACAACTAAAAATATATCTCCAACATTTTGACATTTTTTCATTTGGTTTTTTCAAATTTGTTTCATAAAATATATTTCGAATCTACTACTATTCGATAAAAAAGTACCTGAACCTTTCTTTTGTTTATTTTGCGAATAGCTTCGATCATCATCTTAGCCAAATATCTTTGTCGTGAAAAACGTTTTTTTTTGCTATTTACATATTTTAATCGTTGTTCTTGTTTTATTACGGTTGCATATTCATATTTTAGAGATTTTTGTCATTTTTCACAATTCTTTGCTGTTTGAGGAATAAATATTCTTTTCCCGGCATCTCTATTGATTTTCCATAGTTCCAGGTTATGAACTTTTTTGCTCTTTCAGTTTTTTCGTGCTCAAGTTTTCTATTAGTCGGGTTGGTTTGGGTCGAGTTGTGTTCGGTTGGGTTGGGTTCCTTTCAGTTTATTACACGTTTTATTATCTATTTTTTTTATTATTTCTTATTGTTTTCCTAGCCTCAATAATATCTCAACCCAACCCAAGCTGCACAGCAATGAAATCCAAACCAAACTTTCTAAAATATTAATTTGAACCTCCCGTTTCGTCCTTGAGGAGTCACCAGATCACCAAGGATGCATCCGCTGAAATAGTCACGCAAACATAACAGCTACTTAATAGACAAATCTGCCAGACATGTTATAGTTAATTGGTCAAAATAATACTAAACGATCAACGTGTCATTTGCATTGAGTGGTGACAAACCAACCTCATACAAATTGACGAGTAGTCCTCAAAGTGCAAACACTAACATTATTGTCATGATTTAATTTTACTATTTTATAGTTTTTATCATAAAAGTATTTTTGAATTGAATTGAATTGGGTTGGGTTGGGTTTGGTTGGGTTGTATTGGATTAAGTTTGGGTTGGGTTGGGTTTGTTTGGATTGGACCCTTAAAAAGTTGCATCTTCAACCTGTTACCTAGAAATCACAAGGCAACATCAATAATCTGAAAGTAAAATTTTCCAAAAAGCAAAAATTAAAATGGAAACGTTTCCAACGTTTACCTTTAAAATGTTTTTTTTTAATGTTTGGATTTACTTTTTATTAACCCGAACAGTTAAAGTTTAAAAAGATTTTATACTGTTTCGGTTTTTGTGTCCACGACAGCACAATCGAAAACAAAATCGTAAAATATCACTTTGGAGGGGTTGGGTCGGGTTGTATTGGATCGGGTTGTGTTGTGTTGGATTGAATTGAATTGGGTTGGGTAGGGTTATGTTGGGTTGTAGTCGGTTGGGTTGGGTTTGCTCAATATAAATGAAAAACCGAACTGCTTCTTGTTAAAGAACAACCAGGTTAATGTGAATCAGTTATGTTAATTTAAACAACATCATCATTTTATTCGTTCGCTTTGTTTGTCGATTATTTTTGAAAATCTACGTAAACGTAACTCAAGCGTAAACATGAAACATCTAAATGCAGTGAAATCAATTAAAATAAAATTAAGTCGTACGAAAGCAAATTAAATTTTAATTCAATTTAAGTGCGGTGGTACTGCCTATTAAAATCGAGGGGGGGCAGCAGTTCACTTTAATACATTCGCTGAAATTTACTTTCAACAAATCAATCTTTAATGCCGACGACTGCGAAGTAGTTGTAAGTCTAAACAGTACCAGTCGCTAAATACCACTGCAATTACGTAGCAGTAAGAGTGTGGGGTCTAGGTGGCGCTATTATTACTGGTCGGGTGAGCTCAAGATAGAACGAAACAACAGCTGTTTCGTTCATTAACACATTCGCTGAAGTTTATTGCCCCAAAAATGTTTAAAATCGTTAAAAATTGTAAAACAAAATCGTACGTCGAAAAATTTTACAAAACGTAATTTAAAAAATTAAATTACGAAGTCGTTATACATTGAAAAAAAAAGTAAAGGAAAAAACGTCAAAAAATTAGTATTATTAAAAAAAAATCTTGAGAATAAAAAATAATGAGAAATAATAAAAATCGAAAAAAATTTAATAAAAATACAAACTTTTGTTTAGTGCAAAAAACCTTAATTCAGATTTTCAAAAATATGAATATATAAAATATAAGAAAATTACAAACAATAAAAAAAATAAAAGTAAACCTAAATAAATAAAAATGAACCATTCTCTAAAATGATGATAAGGACAGCAATTGCTGTAATATTTTATATAAATCACAGATAGGAGAAGAATTCGAAAAATTATAAAAATAACATAAGATAAATTAGAAGCAATGAAAAAAAAAATGAACTCTACAAATCATACGAAGCATTTGCCAGTTGAGTGTCCAAATGATCTTGACATTAAAGTATCATTTTTAAAACAAAAATATTTACAATGTTTACGTACGTCAATTTCATAGATTGTTACTTTGTGACTAAAATTGTTCACGTTGGGTTGGGTTGTGTATATGTCATGGCATGGCATGTCATCGATATGTCTTCAATGGCATCGGACGATATCCTTTTACCACCCCTTTCGAAATCTTTTAGTTTTGCAAAGTTATTTATATTCAAATTCGCTCTGACCGAGGTCTTAGGTGCTGGCTTACGTCCATGATCAAATTTGTACGTGACATCGTAGAAAATCAGGTTGTGGAGCTTAAAGCCGACGGCGATGCACAACTCTAGTCGTCGTCGCTTAGTCGCTTAGCTTCGTGGACACTGCCACAGTCTTTTAGAATTACATTAGGGGTAAAAGCTCTCAGTCGTGGGGATTGATTCGTTTCATATGTCAACAGCAGGCTTCTCAGTCGAGTGTAGGGAGGTTTTATTCTTCTACAGATGTTGAAAAGGGCGCCACCGAACCTAATTATTTTACGACTATGCGCCAATCAGTCGGAGTGTTTTAGGACCATCTGACGTAGGGTAGTCAAGGGGAAAAGTAAAAATAATAAAAAATTAAAATTTGCACATGAACAACTGAAGGACTCGTTTGTTAAATAACGAAAACAAAAGGAAATGGTGAGCTTGGAGAGCTGTGTTTTTTTATTGAATAATATAATAATCGTGTAGAAATAAATAGACGATGGAAAATCATTATTTAGCGTCCTGACATGGTAGGGGTTGAGTGACATTAAAGTATTAATCATTTGTTGTTACGTTGACGACCAGATATTACGACGAAGAAGTGATGACGGCCGTAAACGACTGGTTCGAAGAGCTACCGAAAGATTTTTTTCCAGAGGAATTAAAGGTTTAGAGCATCGTTGAACGAAATGCACCGATGTTCAGGGAGATGACGTAGAAAAATAATCGCATATTTCTTCAATTTGTTTCCTTCTATGTCAGGGACCGTAAATACTGATCTCCCCTCGTATGTAATAATATGAATACAACTGAATTAAACAATTCGACTATAAAAATTGAATAAAAATTCGTTCAAGAGCAAAAGCAATGTGGATTCTTTATAATTTGAACTAATTTTAAATCGAGTATCCAGCATTTTGTGATAGTAATTTCTTATCCACCTCAACCAAGCGATTTCACAAAATGGCACACAATGCCCGCAACGTATAATACGTCGAGTTGTTGATTTTGCACCACTCGCGCGCGTTTGAATTGCCATCGACGGCCGTTTCTCTCATCGATTTGTGCACTGGACTCGCAATAAATGCCCCCGTGTCCGAAACCTGCGCATTTGTCCGGGCGACCAACGCGAAAAAATCGCCCATTTATCTCCTTATCGTCGCATATTAACCCGACCGACGATTTCGAATTCTCTCGTCTCCGAATGAATTAATTACCTCCCGGCGCCATCGCGCCAAAGACTTCGAGCTTTCAAAGGACCCGGTGCGAATCCTCGGCTCGCACAATGCGCTGATCGATATGGGCCGGCCGGAGCTGCCTCCTTTCAACCCTTTTCGCGGCGGCGACTCACGTGACGTGCGATAGTTCTCCGCGAAAGTTCCCGGTCAAAAACAAAAGACGACGCAACGGCCCGAGGCCGTAGGTCGGGGTCCGCGGCGCCGGGAAACGACGCGGAATGATAAAGTCGCCTATTTCGAGGGCATTAGGGCCGGCGCTTTTTTTTATTCCTTTTGTGCGCGTTTCAAAGGGCGCCGTTAATTTTCGGCGATCCGGCCGTAGAGTGACTCGTCAAAGGGTCGTTAATTTTTCATCGCGCGTAAAGTGATTTATTTATGGCACTCGGATGTGAAATGATGGCGACGATATTGAGGGTCGCTTTGTGATGTATTTTTAAATTTTGCGATTGATTTTTATGCAGAGTACACACATTCCGTGTACGAGACATCTTCGAAGTGGGAAATATATTTGTTGTAGATTGAAATGGTTTAATAGTTCACGTCCAAGTTCTTCGCTATGTGGATCCTTCAACGCCAGAAATATTTCCCCAACAATTATAGATCATCTCTAGCATTTACATCAAGACAAACTGCTTCCGTACCATACGTGGAAACTACCTTCCAGAGTCGGAAACGCCGTTTTTCGTTAAAGATCGAAATCGACTTAAAATAAATCTATTCTTGTTTCTTGGGGTCATTTACATATCAATTCATTAATTCAATTCAATTCATTTCATATGTGACATCAAATCTGTGCAACTTTCATCAGCCTCGCAAACATAGTCATTTTGTTCTCGAAAAACAAAAATCAGTGAATCATCACCACTACATAGAAACCAAACATGGAGATCTAAGTGACGAAAACATTGTCATTGTGTATTACATTCGATCGTATTTGAGTTGATTTGCAGTTTGCTCAATCAGACACACCCCTGGTTACAACGTTTCGAACGGATTTTGTACGTTAGCGGTTTTCGGGTCGTATGATCAATGCCGTTCGTCAGAGTTCGAAATAAATGTATTCACATAGATTTAATTACATTGTAATTGAGTTGACTCCCAGTAACTTTTCGCTTACGCGATTGCATCTCTTTGAGTGCTGTGGGATTCGTCGTCGATGTGTAATTAACTTCCCCTTTCGATTGCTTTATCTTCGTCCAAATCAGTGATGGTGTTCGATATCGGGTTTCGTGAATTTGTTTGTTTTGCGCATCACGTAATAGTTATTTATTGTATAAGACGATGAAGTTGTACTTTATCTTTGAGATCGTTTTTTAGCGTCGAGTCATCATAGTTCCCTGGCTATGGTTAATCTAATAACAATAAACAAGGCAAGCACTCAAATAAAAAATACCAATTATGGAATATAGCAGATACAATTGGTCAAGATTCAGATGCCAGTGCCTTGGAGTAGCTATCCTGCCATTAGAGTGAAGAATCTTAAGAAATATCTAAAAGGACGGACGAAGATGTAGATAACGTAATTTAATATAAATAGAAATGAAATTACACGACACACTAAACCCAAGGATTTTGCGATACAATTTATCTTAAGAACTAAATGAAACACCATATCCTCAAATTATGAGGCAAATTAATGTCGCTGAATGTAAGAGAGGGTTGGGTTGGGTTGGGTTGGGTTGGGTTGGGTTGGGTTGGCTTGAGTTGGGTTGGGTTGGGTTTGGTTGGGTTGGCTTAGTACAAAAACTTATCGATAATTGCACCTATAAAATACATTGTTTGGGAATTATGTTGCACCCCAACAATTGCAACCAAAACACACATCGGAGAATAAAAAAAAAATAGTGACAGAGATATGTATTTCGAGCAAACACAAACTAACTCAACGCAGCCAATTTGGTTACAAATGTTGCGTTGCGTCTAGAACAATTCTAAATAATTTAGTACAAGTGTCTCAGACCAAATAAGTAAACGCCTTCGAGAAAATGCTCTTTCTTAATCAGGTTCATTCTCTCCTGGAGCTGTTCAGAATCCGGCGCCGATACTGCCCCGGATGCGTCATCAGCATAACTGATCTTTAAGCCTTCACTAATACAAGTAGTTAGATCGTTCGCAAACAATGAAAATGAACGGACCCAGCACCGATCCCTGCGGAACTCCTTCATGCCTACTATATACCGGGTTGCGCAATAGTATGGAAACTGTCAAATATATTTTTAAATAGCAATAGGACTAAAATTTTAGATTTTTAAAAAGTACCTTTTCTTCTGATTTTGACAATGTAATACATGTTAACCTTTTTTTTTGTTTCAAAATGTAACAAAAAAATTTTGTTAACACCAAAAATTTTAGTCAACGACAAAGCCTAGTTGGCTATGAAATTTGTTGTGTAAGTATAGTCAAATAATTTATCTAAACAGATAAAAATTCTGAAAACAACACCAGAACTTTATTAATTTTTTTTTACAAAAGGTGTTCAAAATGTTTGCCGTTTACGTCTTCGCAATAATAAAATCGTTGAACACAATTTTGGAGGCAATTTGTCAACATGTTTGCAGGTATATTATTAATCTCCAGTCTTATGCGTTCCTTTAACGTTCCTCACCGTTAAATCCGGTGATCGTGCAGGCCATTTTATAGTTCCTCTTCGTCCTATCCACCTATCAGCAAAAAATTGGTCTGAATACGCTCGCACTTGTTGTCCAAATTTGTTCTGCAGGTATGTTTCCGCCTCCAGTCAGAACAAATCACTTAAGAAAAGCACTGAGGGAAATGAATATCCCAGCAAACATAATGAGGCTTATAGTTATGACAATTAACACATGGGCGAAGGTTAGGATAAACGTAAGAGAAACAGATATTTACAATCAAAGGTGTGAGGCATGTTCACATGTTTGTCTTCCCAGTTTAAATTCTCGAGACATATTTTTCACCATTTGGTGGGAAACAGCACCCTCACCTAATACACCTACCACGTCTTCATGAATTTCTTTTGGCGACAACCCTTTCTTTCGCAAATATTTTATAACTGCACGAACCTCTGATTGTCGAATTTCTCTAAACTTGTCCACTTAAATTCTAAAGTATTTGAACAGGTAACAAGGGACGCTAAATAATGATCTCCCCTCGTACGTTCTTTTTTAGTGTCTTAATTTATACACGGAGGCGCCTGCAAGTAATATAATAACCACTCGGATTGACATATCGTAATGGGTAGTTTCTATCGATCCGGGGAAGTTAATTTACGAGCTGGCGTAGAAAATCCCGCTTTGATTAAGACCGAATTATCAGTGAGCTGATAATTAAGTGGTTAATTGCACGCTGCGTGGCTGCGCCGCCTTCGTCGTAATCCAACACCTTTGTTGTATTATGCATAGACTTGAACCTAATAAATGTGAGCGTGTAATTAAAACCGATGACGCACTAATTCGTTATTCATGAAAAGATTGCGCGACAGTCGCGACTCTGCGACTGTATAAAAACCATCAAATGGCGGTTAATTTAATTGGGTGAGTTCTCGATTTTAAACAAACGATCCATTTTAATTAAATTCAAGTAAATCATCATAAAAAATGCATCATTCTTGCAAAAGTAACTGTCTGCGACGTCCCTTTTCTAGTTATCCGGCTCGAAGGACCAATGTTTGGCGCTACGTGGACAATGTACTGCGTGTAATCGACTCGCGGCGAGTTGTAAATTCGCCGAGTATTTTGATTACGTATCTCGCTCACGTATGTTACGCCAAATAATCTTCGTCGCTACCGTCTGGGAGTTATTAAATCGTTCGAAGGCTTGTTCAGATAAAGTCTTTTAACTATATACACTATTTATTATTAATATTTACAATATACAACTTTGCTCAATTACAATTGATGAAGATACACTGTATGTATGCCTCATCGGCGGCAACATCTAATCGCAGGGTCGTACGGATTGACATAAACTATTCTATATACTTAAAAATAATTGTGAGAAATATTTACATTATTTGCGCGGATCTAAATTGTCTTAATTAAATCCACATATGGGTGTGGGACCGAACAGTAACATTTGAATTATTTTGTCAGTTAGTCGAGGCACATACTTCCAAACAGCTTCAAATAATAATATTTCATTAGAATCAAAATTTCTTTAGCAATTCATACTTCAGAGGCGAATAGCACATCAACTTATTCACGACTTCGACTCCCGTATCCTCCGCATAAATTTCATCCGATGATCGAACAAATTGCGCATCTGCATAGTCGCAAACTGCCGTTCGAAAGTTGCGGCGTCAATGGCGGAAACTTCTCTTCGAATTTTCCCTCGAATATCCGGTGAAGTGGTTGACCCTCGCCGCCGCCGACGCCCGCGCGGCCCACCTAACGCGTGCCCGGTCATTACGGAGTTTCGAACTAGTTTACCCTCTGATATATAATATCATAGAGTGCCGTTATAATGTCAATTTGCCAGCCCGTTGTCGGGCTGGCGAACTACGAACTAATGAAAGGATTGCGAAGCGGCGATGGCACGGAACGGGCGCCAGTTCGTTTCACACGCGAGCGCAACAGCACTGAACGTTATTGCATTATTAGGAATTCTGAACTCCGCCTCGTTTCTAACATGGTTACCACGTCACCATCAAAAGAAATAATTTTGTACGATATGGGGAACAAATAAAATTGTTCTCTTTCATCACAACTAATGCAAATCTGGTAATGAAGAATTTTATACAACTCCCACACTAATTAATTAGCGATGGTGAGTATTGTTGAACAATCAACAGCAGCGCAGTGCTATCTCAATTAGGGAGAGTCAACAGGGGTAGCCTCGTCTGGATATCCGGGCACGCTGGAATAGAGGAAAATGAAGTAGCCGATTCGCTGGTAAAGAGCGGTGGAATTTATTGGTCCAGAACCGGCTCTTGGGATTACAAGAGCCTTGGCCAGAAGCTCGAATAAGAGCTGGATGGAGCACAAGGTACTGGAAATACTGGCAGGAGTGCCATGGAATGAGAAATTCCAAGATAGTACTGAAGGGCCCATCTGCTGCACGTACCAGGACACTGTTAAGTTTGGGTGGGAAAGACCTGCACAGTCTAACAGCCCTGGCTACTGGGCATAGCCGACTAAGGCATCACATGCATAGGCTGGGAGTCGCTGAGGTCACTGAGTGCCGACTATGCCTTGACAAAATCAGGTTCACAGTTTTTGGTGAGACAAAAGTGAAGCTGGACGAACTTGACAAAATCTCAGCCACTAAAATCCTCCTTTATTTAAAGAGAATGGGAATTGAGATTGAACTATAAATAGTTGTGAGCCACAATAGATCCTTGTGGTCACTATGGAGGGGCGATAAACGCCCCAGTTATTATAACTAATCTAAAGAAATCAAGAAAAAAAAATAATTTTTGATACGTACCCCTCAGCAGTACTCAAACGTAAATGCGTTTATTGTTACCATCCACCATTAGCAACACTCACGATTGCTTTTAGTGCCCAAGTAAGTAGATCGTAATCTATTTAATCCATGCATGTGTTACGGTAGGAGTCGATAGTGCCTCGGGGGCTAATGAACTATATGGTCCTTTCTCCGCGCCCGCCCCCACCTGCGGTCCCAGCAGCGTCGTTAAGCCGCAGATCGCTCCACCGGGTTAATCCGGCGACCTGGGAGCGAGTTCAGTTTCCGGTTCGGCTCGTCTTTCGACCGAAAAAGCGAAATTAACGCCGTTCTGTCTTCCCGCCGGTTATTTGCGCCGCGCACGTACGGATGTAATTGCAAAACACCTGCGACTTCCCGCGCGAAGCGCGAGCTTCGGAACCGAAATGAACACGTAATTCCGCTGAATATGATGGGTTTTATTCGCGCGGTGCGGCAGAAGAAAAGTCGTTTGCTGTCTGCGGGCGGGGCGTAGTTTAGAAGTTCGTGGCCCGCTCTGCGGAAAGTTTATTTCGAGTGCATCAACGTTGTGCGAGTTCGCCTGCATAATTTGTCAGGTGCCGCTGTAGGTGGGCATAAACAACGTCGTCGGGGATTTATGAATTATCCGGCGCATTGTGGGTTAGAATTGACAGGTGATATTTCAGACGGTGTATAGTTGACTTTTTTATTTTTTGTGGAGTTGTACCGGGAGGATCAATAAGCTATAGCTACGACACTCGTAATTCGTAATTTCATGAAATTGTCAATAGGTAAATATTTAGTAAAAAATGATGTATGACAGTAATGAAAATAAATTTATTTCATATTCGTAAACAATAAAACATGCAATTATCGCAGAGCACCTCAAATAAAATGACGTAAAACACGTAAATGATTGGCAGCGGCAACACTTCATTGATGCAGAAGATCTTTTTTTTCCAGTACAAGATGTCCTCTTCTCGGTTCAGCAGTCCGACCGAAATTCACTTTGAGAAAAGCCCTTACATCTCGAGGTAAATGTTTGAAACTTGATCTGAAGATAAGGTGCTCTTTCATCAAGCTCAGTGATAAATTTTTCAGGAAAATTCTTTGGTACTTAGGAGCCTTTGTAGGACATGCAAATTTGAATAAAATTTGAGAAATTGAGCGGCACACATTTTGTCGACAGTGTCCACACAGTTATAGTCAAGGATTAACTGGGGCTTTTTGGCGTCGCGGCCTATTTCGTCGTCGTCATGTAATGTTGAGAGTAGTATTACAGACACCAGCATTTTGCCCTTTTGGAATCCAAATAGAAAAGATTCCACAGCCCTGTTTTTTTCCCTACCAAAAATTTTCTTGGAATTTCAACTTTGTTTTTCTTCATAGTGCCCACATCGTAATTTTTTTCGTGAGCAAAATTTCAGCGAGTGGTACATTTGTGTACCAATTGTCGATCGGATCGGAGCGACTAGACGTTTCACATCTGTCGGAGAATAGGAGGCCGCAAATGGCCCATCTTGTTGATTTCCGCAGTATATTTTTAGATCGGGCGTGCAAAAACTTTTGGCATCACATGTGGCTAAAAATCTTTGGGATACTCTGTAAGGAATTGGCAATGTGTTAATTTCAGCTGTATCTAACCCAACCCAACCCAACGCAACCCAAACTACAACAATTAGGTAATACAATTTAATGTTTTTATAATGGCATCCTAGATTTTGATGATTTATTCAACAACCCCAACCCACAACCATTGGGTGATGCAATGTGTGTATTTAATTTTGTTATAATGGGGTCTTAAATTTCCATCCTTGAAATTGTCCACACGGAGCCATTAGGTTGGATGATTTATTCAACAAATCCAACTCACAACAATTGGGCGATGCACTGTGGGATTTTATTTTTTTTATAATGGGGTATTAGATTTTAATCCTTGTAATTGGTTACACTGTATTAGTCTTAGATTGAACGATTTTTTTTTTACAACCAACTGACAGTGATTAAACCACAACCTAATCAATTGCAAAGAGCAATTGGGTTGGGTTAGGTTCGGTTGGGTTGGAATGTAGTGCTTGGAATTGTTCATAATGTGAAATTAGGTTGTTTTGGAATTTTCTCTAATAAATTGGCAATCCTTAAAGTACAACTATACGCAACGCAATTTTTATCCTTGAAATGGAAACCTTGTTTCTAATCCTTGAAATTGCTGTCTTACGTTGTATGATTTATTAGGTTGGAGTTTTTTAAGTCTAGGCTAACTCAACGTGGCCCAACGTGAACCAAGTATGTGTATATTTCATTTTTTATAATGGCGTCTTAGGTTTTAATCCTTGCAATTGTGTACACTTTTTGACGATTTATGTTACGTTGTGTTGGATTTTTTCGCAAACAATTGGCAATGCTTAACAGCTACCTAATCCAATGCAACCTAAATAGATTGGGTTTGGTTGGGTCCTTATTTTCAAACGAGTCGTTGTTCTACTTAATGCTGGGATCAAATTTTTTCTTCGACTTCGTTTTGACGCAGTTCTTATGAATCTATCACGGCATTAACCATATTTAAAAATCTTGCTTCTATTTTCTCTTTCCATCGTTCCATCGTTCCAACCTTCCATCGAAACGTTATATTGTATTGAGCATCAATTTCATGGAGTTTATTTGAAAAAAAAAAATTCATGGAATTTCATACCCTTGCAATCGACTTCAACAATAAAAAAAATCTACTGTGCTTCTATATCCAAGACTTAGAAAGCGATAATTTACTGATAAACAAACTTATTGGAAAAGGCATAAAATGAATGATTTGTTGTAGCACAGTAAATATTTATTATGGCATTACAAATCAAATAAGTATATAGACGACATGGCGACGTGTAACGTTTTTATTCGCATTAATCTTCTTTATTTTTTTTGAATGGATCTGATCTCTTCTTCTTTCTTTTTACCGCATGGGTCTTTCTTCTTTTTGGCGCAATGGTACTTTTTCTTTTGGCCACCCTTGCCACTGGGAATGTATTGAATAAAATCACAACGATCCCTAAATGGACGTAGCATCTCATCAATTGTGGTGTACTCGCTCAAATTGAACGCCGACCTGCAGTTGTTGACAAAAGCTTGGGAAAAGTCACGAATCGCTGCTAGTATTTTTATCATCAAATCTCAGACAACTATAATAGACTCAGGTGTGCCATAAACTCGTGCCTGTCGAGCCAATCTCGGTCTCTAGAATATTGGTGGAGCACTCGCAGTTGATCAATATACACATTGGTGTTTGCGATACGTGAACAAGGAACTGCGTGTAGTCAACTCGTGGCGAGTTGTAAGTTCGACGAGAATTTCGATTAGGTCTCTCGCTCACGCGTGTTACGCCAAATGATTTGCGTCGCTATCGTCTGGGCTTTATTTTAACGTTCGAAGGCTTGTTGCAGATAAACTCATTTAATTATGTACACTATTTATTATCACTATTTACAATATACATTTTTTCCCAATTACAATTGACATTGATGATGATACACTGGAAGTGTTACTGTGTTACTTCGACTGTTGTAACTATGTGTAGCTGACACTGGTACTATTCGACTGTTGTCTTGAATGATGGTACACTTCGACTGTTGTCTTGACACTTTTTGTTTGAGGGTGGAAACGTTCTTTAAATAGTAAAGTTCGTTTGTGCCATTGGTGGGACTGAAATGTCCCCATTTTGATATAAGACGAAGAACTCGTCGTGATTGGTAGAATAATGCAATGAATGTGATTTAAGTAAAGGAAGTTTTGCTCGACATCTGGTTTACGATTTCTAAGAGGATTAATCTAAAATCCCGATAATATAATAATTTACATGGCCTAGAATGTCCGGTAATTGCTTATTTACAACAGCATCTGTGTAAAACGTGGCAATCGTAAAATGACGGCTTTGTAAAAAGGGGAATTGGGGCCGCAATTGCTGTCCGGTACCTGGACGTGCGAATTAACATAAAACTATTCTAAGTTATAAATTAGTTAAATTATGTTAAGTGACAGACAAAACAAAACCAAGTCGTTGATGTGGAGAAACAAATCGTTATTAATATAAATGATGCTAATATCATTAATGGTAATTATAGGGCAACTAATAGTAACAATTTACGGCCGCACTATTGATCATTTAGATAATGATGACTGCGTACGAGGTAATCAGCTTTAGATCAATTCGGTTAATCATTGAGCATATTTGTATTTGTAGACCATAATGGGATTGGCAGTAATAATTATAATGGATATTTATGTGCATTATGCAACATTATTGGTCAACGTTCAGATATTATCGCCAAAAGAGTCGCATATAATATATAGTATAATGTGAAAATAATATATCGAATGGCTTTGATGTAATAGTAAATATTTTGAGCCATAAATAACGTATAAATTAATCAAAATTACCTGGTAACGAAATAAGGACAACGTTTCGTTAGGTTAATGATAATTTAAAATTTATTTGGAAATTATTTTCAAAATCACTTTGCTTTTTGGTATTACAACAAATTATAGTCTTTTCCATTCTAAAGCAATCGAATCTACACTGCCGCCCAAAAAATTCCGGACACCTCCAAAATCTTTGTTGTGGTATTTAAGATAAGGAGCACCCATCCAAATGTTTTTTTTTTAATTCCATTATATAACCTTCATACGAACAATTTTACAATTAATGCGAAAACAAAAAAATAAAAAATTAATTAAAAAAAAATTAAGGAATATTTAATAAATGAACATACAGTGACAATAGAAAAGAATTCAACACTAATTATTACCACCACGAGCTCTTATAACATCCCTCAAACGATTAGGCATACTTTGAATGAGGGTGGCAATGTATTCTTGAGGGATCCTTCCCATTCTTCTGCCAGTGCCACTCTTAAGTCATTCAACGTCTCTGGTCGGGGTTGGCGACGTATCACTCTTTTACTAAGAAGATCTCAGACGTGTTCTATTGGATTCAAGTCGGGACCATTGGCCAGCCACGGAAGACATCGTATACCGACTTTTTCCAACTATCGAATAAATGGCACATATGGAACCATAGATGGTTCTAAACATTAGATGATGTACCTGATGTGGGCCTCTAAAGATATACCAGCCCAGATCATCACACTGCCTCCATTAAATCCAATTCTGTGAGATATGCAGCATTGATTGTATCACTCTCCTGGTCTTCGCCATACCTTCTCACGACCGTCTTATTATCTAGGAATAATCTAGACTCATTGGCAAAGGGCACGTTCGTCCATTCGTTGTCAATATTCAAATATTTCTCACAATTATTTTAAAGTATGTAGAATAGTTTTATGTTAATCCGCATGACCCTGTCCAGGTACACATGGTGCCGCCGATGCGGCCAGCTAGCGGTCGGTTCGGTTATTTGCATTTTATTTTTTTTTACCAAATTTAAAATATAAGAAACTCTTGTACGGTCACGTACAAGACGTTATGTATTTCAAAACCATTACGAGCCGTCATTTTACGATTGACGGTTGTTTGTAAAATAGCAATTTACAAATATTTAAATTATTATATGGCCTCGGGATTTTAGATAAATCCTCTGAACTAAATGTTCCAAACTTCGCTTTCTTTCATCATTTTAAATTCATTCTGTACCAATCACGACAAGTTCTCCATCCTACATCAAACTGGGGACATTTCATTCCAACTAATTACAGAGAAGACCGTAGTATTTAAGGAACGTTTTCGCCCTTAAACAGACAGTGTCATATCATCACAGTGTCAAATTATCAGTGTCACATAGCACAGTATCAAAGTGTCAAATTACCAGTGTCACGGTATCACATTATTACCACGACAACAGTCAAGGTAACAACATTATCACGACACCAGTCGAACAGCTCGTATCAAGACAACAGTCTTAACAGTTACACATAGTAACACATACAGTGTATCTTCATCAGTGCCAATTGTAATTGGGCAAAGTTGTATATTGTAAATATTAATAATAAATAGTGTATATAGCTAAAAGAGTTTATCTGAACAAGCCTTCGAACGATTTAATAACTCCCGGACGGTAGCGACGAAGATTATTTGGCGTAACATACGTAACATACGTAACATACGAGTCGATTACACGCAGTATATTGTCCACGTATCGCAACCATTGGTCCTTCGAACCGGATCACTAGAAAAAGGACGTCGTAGACATTGGACCTTCGAACCGGATAATTCAGGAAAAGGACATTGCAAACAACTTTAAAGTAAAAAAAATGGAGTGCCCGGAATTTTTTGAACGCCAGTGTAGAATATCACCTCGAATGTATATTTACATTGTGACCTGGCCATTTTTTAAGTTCATTTGTTGCTAATATTTGCAGTTTGATGATTTGCAGATCTCGATTGTCAACATTAAATTTATTTCGAGCCGTTTCGTAACACTCGTCACGTTCAACACACCTCCGCGGCGCCTACACACACACACACCTACACCTGCAACGTAACAATTTAAAGTTCTGATATGCAAATTACGAGTACAAATTGGCGCAACTACGAACGGCGGCCGCACAGCGCAAAGTTTAACGTTGGCAATTTTAGGAACACACGAATTTGCGAAATGAAGCCGAACAATGCACGTTCGCCGTTTGATGGATGGAGTTCTTGAATTTCGCTTTGCCCTTTGCCGGCCTCTTTGCACCGTAACCTTATGAAGTGAGTTAGACGAGTGCCCGGGAATTCGCAGTTTCGCCACATTTTTCAAGACGTTAACGTTAATTTGAGAAATTTGATTTGGCATTGCGTCGAAATCAAATTACGTGATCAATTACAAGGAATTGATATTTTTGTGTTCCAATGTTCGATATTGTAATAGGCCACGTTTTTCGATATTAAATGATTTCCAAGGTTTTTTATTTACAAGTGTTCGTGATTTTTTTTGATCATGCAATAGTATGCTGTAGTTGGGTTATGAACTAATCCACAATCGACCCAATTACAACACTCACCGGTTAGTAATTCGCATTCTGCAAACGGTCGTTGTTTTGATTTCATTTGTTACACTTGCCGTCAGCAAGAATGGAAATGATAGTTCGTATTGACGACAATTGATTTGGAAAGACTCGCGCGATTAATATAAATATCCGCTTGCAAGGCAGGAGGAGTGATACATAGTTAGTCTTGTATAGATAGTCGATGGACAATCATCGAGTTCCGTCGATATGTAGTGCGAATAGTAGTACGTGCATAGTTTGCAAAACGTTACGACAACGCTCGACATTAGGGTAGGTCAGTACAAACCAACGACGCTGCGAAACGAACAACCTTGCAAACGAAGCAATTATGTAGAGTTTTAATAAATACATACATCAAAACTACCGACGAGTATCATTTACAAGCAAGCCCGATCTAGTAATATTTCAACCAGTTTTGATAGTATGTCAGTAACTAGTTTGGATGTTAAATTTAAATTTAGTTGTTGCTGTAGTTAAACTATTAACTTTAATTCAATTCGGTTTGGTGTTAAATTCATCAACTTTATTATCCTGCTCGTAATTAACTTCAATTTGGATACTCATTGTGCGGTCGTATTGTCTAAATGAAAAATTATTACGCAACCCTTTCGGATTTAAATACGTAACGACTGCTGCCGAATCGGGGTCGTAAACCCACCGGATCGACAGGTCGGCGATTTAATTTTACGACGCCTCGACAATTTGGAACGCCCCGCTCCGCCCGCGCCGCGCCGCACGAACTGCTCACCGGTCTTTTAAACGTCGCCGTCGAGCGCATTCAAAGTGGATGCCGGCGCCCCCTCATGCATGGAAATAATATCGCCTCCCAGCTCGAATGATAAATTCCCGCCCTCGCCCACTAAATCCCCGAATATTATTTTAATTTGGTAAATTGTCCTCGCGCCGAGCAGCTTCATCTTCGTTCATGCGAACTACCCACTTCGGGCGTTAACGCTCGGCGCTTCCTGCTCGAAATGAATAGACGGGGTCCACTTGAGTCGAGCTCGTTTCGAAAAATTACGGGCGCTTCGCCACGGCCGCGTCCCGGACTGAAACGCAGCGGCGGCAGTCGTCGAGTGCCTTAATTGTCTGACGGAAGGCGCCCGAAATTTAACCCGGAAATTGAAATTTGAAGTTAATGGGCGCTATTACTGTGCGTTTTTGATGCTAATTATTTGCAAAACTAATGGGATATTCGGCGATAAATTCGTTGAAGGTCAGGAGTAAAGTTGGCGTCAGATTTTTGATCTTCTATTGTGCAAAATTTGCATTATTATTGAATTAATTTTTTTAATAAAACCTAAACTGGTTTCAAGCATTTGCTTTATTATATCGATCTTTAGGTTTACAACTGTCTAGATCTTATATGGTTCTTCTTATTATTTTTCTTGTTGTTCTTCCTTCTTTTTCTTTTGCCATTTACGGCAACGGATTTATTGCTTTCACCTACGGGGGATATCATTATTTAGCGTCGCTGACATATTATCCATTTATTTCTCTTCCTATCCATCTTCGTCACTTGCATAATTTTATAAGCTTTCGTGCCCTTGCAGTATTATTTGTATCATTTTGGTAATATAAACCTCCCTTTTTAACACTTTGGTTATCATTAATTTCCCAAAAATTATTTTGTTCATCTGATGATCAACCCATCTGACTTTTCTTGTTTGCAATATATTTTGCCTATATACATAGCAAGGCTCGAGGAAGTATTCAAAAATGGACAAGACGGGGGGGATTGGGTAGGGAAAGAATATGGTCTCTGGCATTTGCGGATGACGTGGCCATATTGGCGGATACGGAGAAAGGGCTAAAGGAGATGATAACAAGGCTAGAAGGTTTCCTGGAGAGGAGGGGCTTAGAATTAAACACGAAAAAGACAAAGTTGATGGTGTTCAGGAAAGGTGGAGGAAAAAGAACGGAGGTGAAAATGAAATGGAAAGGAGAAGATATTGAACAGATGAGGGAATGGTTATACATAGGGTACGTGATTAGAGACAACAACAGTGAGGAAGGACATATGAGGCATATGTGCAAGAAGGCGAGGAAGGTAGACGAAAGTTTGCGGGGGTGCCTTTGGGGGAAAGGGGAAGGGAAATTTGAAGACAAAATGAGGATTTGGGCCGTGTGCGTAAAAAGTATTATGCTGTATGGGGCCGAAATATGGGGGGCGAAAGAACGTAAATTAATAGAAAAGACGTACATAAAGCAGATAAAAAGGGCGTTATATTTGGAAAAATCGACGCCAGACTATATAGTGAGGCAAGAGACAGGGAGAGAGAGGTTGAGAGTAGAGACGAATAAGCGAAATACGAAGCGATGGTGAAAGGGAGAAGAGAGTGTAGCCTGGCAAAAAAGGTAGTGGAGGATTTGGAGAGGAGGGAAAGCAAGGGAATGGGGCTATCGAAATGGGAAGAAGGAAGAATGATGTACGAGAAAGCGGGGATGTTGACGAGAGAAGTGGAAAGGAGAAGAGAGGGGAAAAAGGTTGAAAAAGAATTAGAGGAGAGGTGGAAACAAGTAGAAACACAGGAAAGGAGTGAGAAGATAGAGCATTCAAGGTACAATACTAAGTTCAAACGGATACAAGTACATGGAAGGAGTCCGAAGTACCTGAGAGGAGGAAACTCGGCGGAAGAGGAAAAGATGATAGCGAGGTTTAGTACGGCAACGACGAAAATGCGAATAAATATTGGATGGGGAGGGGGGAGATTACATGAGATGCGAGGTATGCGGAAAACAAAGACACGAATGGAGACATTGGTGGGAGGAGTGTGAAAAAAAAGTTTCAGATAAGACAGTCAAAAGGGAGAAGGGGAAGGCGAGAGGAGAAAGTGGATAAAGAAGACAAATTGAGTGAAATATGTCAAATAACAGTAAATGAAATTTTTTGTTATTTAATAATAAACGTTGTTTTTTCTAACTAATTAGCATATTCCGGCAATTTAAAAATAAAAAAGTTTTACAATTTCGTAATTTTTGATATTTTTTGATTTCGCATTTTTATTCTTAATTTTGTCAATTTTAATTGTTTGGTATTGTCCGCGCGTTTTGCACTTTTGAACAATTTTGACAACATTGTTTCGCAAAAATTGAATTAAATAGTAAACAAACTAGTGCAAGAAAAATTCTAATAAAATTATTTTGAAGCACAATCCAGTTACACTTATGGAAAAATTCACCGAAATTCGCATATTTTAGCGAAATTATGTATCAGGTAGGAGGCTATGTTCTTTTAACTTTAATATAATGTATGATGTAAAAATATAAAAATGGCGTGGTCTCCGCGTCGATATCCAGTTTCACACGCTACACACAAATTAAAAAACGCCGGAACGCAATCGCGATTGCCGAATTTCGTAGTTGCGTGTTTTGGGATTGAAAAATTCCACCAATAGACAACTTCTATTTAAACTTCACGCACTTGTGTGGGGAGGTGCACAATTTCATCCAACGGATAAACGGGTTATATATATTATAATTTTATTTTTAAGTATATAGAATAGTTTTATGTTAATCCGCACGACCCTGTCCAGGTACAGATGGTGCCGCCGATGGGGCCAGCTAACGGTCGCTTGGGTCATTTACATTTTATTGCTTAATTTGCGAAGTTTAAAATCTAAAAACTGTTGTACGATCACGTACAAGACGTTATGTATTCTTAAAACATTTGCGGCCCCAATTCCACTTTTAAGCCGTCATTTTAATCCTCTGAACCAAATGTTCCAAACTTCCCTTTTTTCATTGCTTTAAATTCATTCTTTACCAATCACGACAAGTTCTTCATCTTACATCAAAGTGGGGACATTTCATTCCAACCAATTACAGAAAAGACTGTAGTATTTAAGGAACGTTTCTACCCTTAAACAGGCAGTGTCACATTATCAAAGTATCACATTGCCACGACAACAGTCAAAGTAACAACATCAGTCGAACGGTTCGTATCAAGACAACAGTCTTAACAGTTACACCCAGTAACACATACAGTGTATCTTCATCAGTGCCAATTGTAATTGAGCAAAGTTGTAAATTGTAAATATTAATAAATAGTGTAGATAGTTGAAAGAGTTTATCTGAACAAGCCTTTGAACGATTAAATAACTCCCAGACGGTAGCGACGCAAATTATTTAGCGTAACATATGAGAGCGAGATACGTAATCAAAATACAACTCGCCACGAATCGATTACACGCAGTACATTGTCTACGTATCGCAAACATTGGTCCTTCGAGCCGGATCACTAGAAAAAGGACGTCGCAAACACACCGGCTATATGATATTACTTTAAGCTTACATTTGTCAACATGTACCTGCCGAAGATTAAACGTAAACATTTCAATTTTTATTTCGTACTTATCGTGCTGTTTAATGTCATCTTACCGCTTCGGTGCAGATTATTAATTACTACGAAACTAATTAGCTCAGTTAAAAAATGGCAGATGTAATCCAGTCGCTAAGGGGACTAAACTTCTAACCGAGTTTAATTAACACCTAGACCCAACTGAGAAATGTCATTCATCCTAACGAAATTATCCATCGTACATTTTATATTACGCGATAAAGATATTCAGTCGACGTATATCAATAAATTGCTGAACACGAATCTTCGTCGAAAGCAGTAAAACGAACGAACGACATAAAAATTAATGGACGTAGAATTGCATGAATAAACAAAAGATACTTTGAATAAATTATCGGCAGTAAATTTTTAACGACTTGTAATGTTTGCAAAATTAAATATTAGCATTAAATATTAATATAAAAAAAAATCAGCACAAATTTTTGCCATTCTAATCGTTAAACTGGTTGAAATTGCAAAACACAGCCATTTCCACAATTACAATAAAACACAACCGTTCCGAAAGTTGCGTTGATCGAATTGTGCTCGCGCATAATTTAACGACGCGTCCGATCGGTCGAAACGTCCCGCCGAACAATAAATGTATTTAATAACGTCGATTTTGTTTTAATTTGCAACGTTTGGACGCGCCCCGGGGACGTGTTCGGAACAAAAACTGATTAACGTCGCTTCAGTTTTGACGCACGCTCGCGATTCGCGCAACGAGTTAATTCGGCGACGCAATTTTATCGAACGCGTCCGACGCCCCCTGACTCATTTTTCGGTTACGTTCCAGTTTATCCGGCTTCCGTTCTTTGAATTAAATGAATATGAGTTGCGTCGATTTGCATTTGAATTGTTGCGTGATTTGTCTTGATTTTACAATTAATGTCATTAATAATTTTGTTGTAAATTTTATCAATATGCCGTGGAGAGAGGACGTTAGGTTTTTGGGTGCAAAAGGATCGTCAGTTCAATTTCCCTCGGTCTCACTGACTTAGAAGAACTGACGTTCTGAGTTGCTCGTTGATCCTTATATTACGATTCGTCGTTGGGGTTCACTACGCTGGACTGCTTCCTGCGTCGGATCCTGGTTAATGGCCCTTGGTGTGCTGGGCATTCGATGAACTGTGGCGGTTCTTGTGGCGCTGTTCATTAACTGGTTGTACTGTATTGTTGTAATACTGGTCTCCATGTTGCTGGCAATCGTTGGGCATCATCTCGTTTGTTTTCTTTCCGTTTCTCTATTTCGATGGCTTCCCGTGTTATTCTGCTAGTGAACTGTTCGATGCCAGCTATTGTCCTTGTATTGTCGAAGTCGATGTCCCGTGTCTAAGAAATGGTTAGCCAAGGACGACGACGCATCTCTTTGTTTTGCGGCGCGAATGTGCCCTTGTTTTGGGGACTTCGATGTGAATTGACCGATGTATGTCTTCTTGCAGTGTCCACATGGTATTTCATATACTCCCTGCGTTTTTAATAGAATTTTTGTTTTTGGATTCCGTAGCATCGTTTCTATCTTCATGTATGGTTTGAAAGTTGTATCGATGTTTTCTGTACTAAGGATCCTGCTTATCTTGTCCGTGGTCCATATGGTAAAAACGCTATGGCTGCTGGTTTTTCTTCTTCATTTTCTTCCTCCTGGGTTTTCTGGGGGTCTGGATGCTCTGAGAATTTCCCGTTTCGAAAATCAATTCCGCGCCAGTGCTTTGTGTATGTAGTCCATTTCTTTCTTCTATCCTTTCTGATTTTGTTATTAATGTTCTTGTTACCGAGTGGAGTTGTGGTGGTGTGACTGAGCGTTGGGGTATCTGTTGGTGCGAGTTTTCTTCATGTATACTGTATGGCTGAGACTCTTGTCTTCTCTTTTCATTACCAATACGTCCAGGAACGGTAGCTGGTTGTCTACTTCCACTTCCATGGTGAAGTTTATAGCTGGATGTTGCTTACTGAGGTGCTCCAGAAACCTATCGAGTTCTTCTTTTCCCTGTGTCCATACTACGAAAGTGTCATCCACGTATCTCTATTCTAGTGCTGTAGTCTCCAGTTCCTCCATGAATAGGTTGGATAGTGGTGATCCCATGGGTGCTCCACTGGTTTGTCGGTAGCGTTGATTTTCAAAAATAAAATACGTATCACTAGTTTCATGATGTGGTCTAGTGGGACTTGTGTAAACAGTGATACTACATCATAGCTTACCAACAAGTGTCCGGGTTCCACAGTAAGGTTCTTCAGCGTTTCTATGAGATGGTCTGCGCTCTTGACCTATGATGCTGCTAGTTTGGCGAAAGGTCGTAGCTGTTTTGCTAGAAATCTTGCCAAAGATTGAATTGGTGATCCAATTGAGCTCACTATCGGATGTAGTTCGGGTTTGTGGATCTTCGGTAGGCCATATATCTTCGGGCATTTTGACGATTTTTCTCTTGGTATAGTTATTTTCTTGGTCTCCTCATCCAGTGGTGATGTTTCAATTTTCTTTTAGGTCTTCTCCAGGTAGGTCGTTGGATCTGTTGCGATGGGTTGGTATATATGTAGTTGGAAAAAAATGTTTGTAATCGAAATCGAACCATGAAAAATTGAAATGAAATAACGGTTTCGTTTTATTGCAATTTATACTACAATCTTAATTTAGTTTGATGTAAATTTGCATTTTTATTTTATAATTTTTTTCATTTTTGTTTGATCCACTTATATTTGTATCGCTTGCAATTTTTTTTTTACTTCCATTTGCTTAATTTTTCCGCGGTTTATCTCATCACATGAATAACTCGAAAAGCAACTCTAGCAAAATCTACGGTTATATTATTGTTCGTAGTTTTTTTTTTGTCTTTCTGAAAAAGTACACGCAAACAAATCAAAACAAAGCCCAGCGTAAGAAAAAACAATGTAGCGAGCGACGGCGCCGTTAGATTTAACTGCCTGATCATCACACATTTGTCCGAAAGAAAAACCTTTTATTTTTTTTACGCGCGAAACTTTTACGACGCGAATATGAAAAAGTCGATTGCGAATGGGCTTTCGCTCGGTTAATGCCGCGGTCGTTTGTCAGCGGCGAAACATTAAGATTTTTATTCGCGCACCGAAATCTCTTTGTGCGCGAAATTTTGCGCGCGAGGGTGTCCGACGAACGCAACGATCCGATACCGCCGTTTTTGTCGTTCGTTCGCCGTTGTCGAAAAAAAACGCGACGACGCTTCCGCTGTTTGGGATATTTTAATCGTTCGAAATGATGGAATTACGTCGGCGTCAAACGGGTGCGTTTTATGTCGGTGGGGACACGTGGCCAGGGTGCTACAATTTCGGCCCGAAAGCTTTTTCAGTTTTATTTGTTTTATTTAATGTTTTTGCAAAATTGTGGAAAATTTTATGCATTGGTGCGTATTTTTGTTGACGGTCGAAAACTGCGTTATTTCTTAAGGGTACCTCCTTTGTATAAAAAAAGTGATTTTTTTCAAAAAAAAAAATTCTAGGAATCGGGAAAAATTGTACAATTAGCGTTGCTGGGACTAAAATAGTATATTCTGACTATTAGAAGTAAGAAAAAAATAAATATCATTGTTTTTTTTTTACAGTTGAAAACTGCCTTTTTCCAAAGGGTACCCCTTTGTGATTTTTTCAAAAAAAAAATTTTTCTAGAAACCGCGAAAAATTGTTCAATTAGCGTTGCTGGGACTAAAATAGTATATTCTGACTATTAGAAGTAAGAAAAAAAATAAATATCATTGTTTTTTTTGATGGTCGAAAACTGCGTTATTTCTTAAGGGTACCCCCTTTGTATAAAAAAGTGATTTTTTCAAAAAAAAATTTCTGGAAACAGCGAAAAATTGTTCAATTAGCGTTGCTGGGACTAAAATAGTATATTCTGACTATTAAAAGTAAGAAAAAAAATAAATATCATTGTTTTTTGACGGTACCCCCTTTGTATAAAAAAGTGATTTTTTCAAAAAAAATTTTCTGGAAACCGCGAAAAATTGTTCAATTAGCGTTGCTGGGACTAAAATAGTACATTCTGACTATTAGAAGTAAAAAAAAAATAATATCATTGTTTTTTTGACGGTCGAAAACTGCGTTATTTCTTAAGGGCCCCCCCTTTGCATAAAAAAGTGATTTAAAAAAAAAAATTCTGGAAACCGCGAAAAATTGTACAGTTAGCGTTGCTTGGACTAAAATAGCCTATTCTGACTATTAGAAGTAAAAGTGTATAAACGGTATTGAAGACACTTTTGTGATGAAATTCCAAATAGCGCGGTACGTAACTTCTGCTTGAAGATACCTTTCATTTGAGTACCAACATCGCATATCTAACAGAATTTTTGAAAACAAAATTGTGGAAAATTTGATGCATTGGTTATTGAAGACATTTTTGTGATGATATTCCAAATAGCGGGGTACGCGCAAGTAACTTCTGCTTGAAGAGACCTTTCATTTGAGTACCAACATCGCATATGTATCTGCATTTTTGAATACAAAAAGATGTCAAAAAGTCGAAATTTCTGGAAAAGTTTTGACACTTTTGTGACGAAATTACAAATAGCGGGGTACGTAACTTCTGCTTGAAGAGACCTTTCATTTGAGTACCAACATCGCATATCTAACAGCATTTTTGAAAACAAAAAAAATGTCAAAAAGTCGAAATTTCTGGAATAGTTTGTGATTTTTGGCTTCTCCTTGGAGAGACCTTTCATTTAAGTACCAACATCGCATATCTACCAGCACTTCCACAAAACCAAAAATTTCGACGTTTTGCCGTTTTTTTTTTTGATTTTCTGTAAGTGCTCGTAGATATGCGATGTTGGAAGTCAAATGAAAGGCATCTGCTAGTCGAAGTCAAAGTGACAAGGATTTCCGGAAATTTTGACTTTTTTGTTTTTTATATTTTTTGCAAAATTGTGGAAAATTTGATGCATTGGTTATTGAAGACACTTTTGTGATGAAATTCCAAATAGCGGGGTGCGCGCAAGTAACTTCTGCTTGAAAACAAAAAAAATGTCAAAAAGTCGAAATTTCTCGAAAAGTTTGTGATTTTTGGCTTCTGCTTGGAGAGACCTTTCATTTAAGTACCAACATCGCATATCTAGGAGCACTTCTACAAAAACCAAAAATTTCGACGTTTTGCCTTTTTTGATTTTCTGAAAGTGCTGGTAGATATGCGACGTTGGAAGTCAAATGAAAGGCATCTGCAAGTCGAAGTCAAAATGACAAGGATTTCCGGAAATTTTTACTTTTTTGTTTTTTTTTTGAGTTCTACTTGGAGAGAGTAATTTGAGCAACGTCGCATATCTACAGTTTCAGGAAAACAAAAATTCGATTTAATTAAAAGATTAAATCGAATAAAAATATTACGTTATATTCACATTATTATTAATAATTAATACCTTTCTTAATTCGTTTTGCTTTGCGCTTACGCCCTGACGCCGTAATTAACTATTACGACTGAAACAAATGGATGTGACATTTGAGAACAACATTGGAAGTGGAACGAGAACACCACGTAATTTTGACAAAAAATGCATACCTTGTGAATTTGCGCAACCACGACATTAGCTCCATAATATTTATTTATTTCACTTTATGCCCCCCACCCCCCCCGTCGTGCATGCACGCTTTTGACTCTTATGTTCCGGCGAGTTGTAGTTGCTCAAACGTGTCGTGTTTGTTCATCCCGCAGCGCCGCCGCCGACTCCGGATAAAAATCCACCAATTTGGCGAAGTGTTTTGTGGACGGTTTTTAGCAGGATTAAAGCGTGCTCCGCTTGAGTAGACTGTATATTCTAGAACATTACTTATTCCTCGCCGCACACGTACCCGTTCTTTTTATCCTGTTTCGTTTCCCGCGAATAATTTGTATCGGACCACTTCGAAGAAGTAATTCGGGAGAGGAAGCGTTTTGTTCTTTGAAAAAAGCCACGGGACGCAATTATCGGAATGATATACAGTGGCCGTCTCGTTGTTCCCGGCGCTACGTGCCAACTTTACGAAGTTATTCTTGCGCCGGGGAATAAACGATTGGCGAGGACTTGAAGTTTATTTCGGTGGTTACGACCCTTAGATCGGGATTAAAGTATCACCTGAATTTAAATATGTATGGATGTATGTACGTAGCTCTAAGTTATAGGACAATTATGAATATTAACTGTATTTGATAATTTATGATATGACTGGCGACGTCTAACAATAAAAGTTAACCTAGAAATCTTCGTGAAACGTCAAACGAAGCTTAGAAGTATTTACGATCCCTAACATGGAAGGAAACAAATTGAAGAAATATCAAATGTTTATTTTTCTACATCAATCCCCTGAACATCGATGCATTTGTTCCAACCTTTGATTAACTATAGCGATTGTTATAAACGAATTTTTATTTGTTCACATTAAAAATATATAAAAGCAATTACAAACCAACCCACCCCAACCCACCTAAACACAACCCAACTTCACTATCATAATCTTTCCAAATGTAACACTTAAAGGCGACTCGACAACCAGTCAAATTTCGTTAACCGATCGTCAAGAAACCCATGCGCGTGACGTCAAAATAAAAAGTCTCAATTATTTTTTTAGACAATTTTTTTCGCATTTTTGTTGAAAATCTTTTTTCTAATTTTAAGACTTGTATTTAAACGATTTTGTTATTTTTGTGTAAATGCCATTGAATTTTTTCATGTTGTCATATCCAACCCGAACCCAACTAAATCAAACACATTTCAGAAATTTCAAGTAACATTTTTAAAATCAGTCATCGTTTTCATTCGGCGGTGCGGCATTTTATATGAATTAATCTCACACCGGCCCTGACATGTGAAACATGGCTCCCACATAAATCGCCAGTATATCATAATTCGAAGCAACGTTGTTGTCGTAATTCATATCGGAATCCACGATCAATTGACGTCAAGCACCAAGGGGAAGTTAGAAGGTTCCTCACGTATTCGGAATTAATCTTTTTGATTAATTCCACTAACATCGTATTTGATTTGTTGGTTGTTAAATGTCGTTAGTCTATAGTTGACGAACAAACACACGTCACGTTTTGTATTAGGTCACCTTATATGGCTTTGTTAGTTTGTAATAGGTTAGCATTTATGTGTGATGAGTACGACGTACATACGGTGAACTAGTTACGTAACCACTTTCTCCTCTTACCACAATAGTTACTCGTAGTTAGTTGCGATTTTTTCATTTCATTTTTTTCTACTTTGCGCCCTTTTTTTACGTGAAAAATTACCAACCCGCGCAAATATCCCTAAATGTTGAAATACTTTAATTTTTCACGTAAAAAGTAGCTTAAAATTAACAAGAAATTGTCTATTAAATTGGAGTAACCTATTTTCAAATTATTTCTATATTTCATCGTCGACAAATGGACGTCAATAAAAAAATGTTAAATCAAATTGTCGTGTGAGTTGCTCTATGCATTTTTAAATATACAGGGTGTTAAAAAAATCTGTATCACAAACTTTAACGGCTGATAGTCCAAAATATGCCGATATCTTGATGAACGTGGGTCCGCAAATGGACGGTTTGGGTTGGGTTTCGTTGGATTGGATTGGGTTTGGTTTGGTTTAGTTTGGCTTGGTTGGGTTGTCCTTGATTTGTTTGATTGGTTTTTACTTTGATGCTCCCAATGCATGCACGATGCTGCCAAAATTATTTATTTATCATTTAAGTTTCTTAACCAGCTTCCTATTTTTATTTTAACTCCTAGTGTTCGATTTGTTCATTTTATTATGTTTTTTTTAACTACATGCACAGTTTTTATTGATTTATCCCTCAAAGTAATTTTTTAATTTCTTTTCTATTTTTTACTTTGAAAATTTTTTACTTTCTTCTGTAAGATTGCGTTAGATGCGTTTAATTGGGTTGGGTTGGGTTGGATTGGGTTTCTTTGTGTTGGTTCGGTTGGGTTTTGGTTTTTACTTTAGAAGATTTTAACTTTTCTTGTGCTGGGTGTTTTAAAATTATTGAGTTGCAACCTTATTGTTTTCTTTTATGGAATTGCGTTAGATGTGTTTGATTGGGTTGGGTTGGGTTGGGTTTGATTGGGTTGAGCTGGGCTTGGTTGTGTTGTCCTTGGTTCGGTTGGATTTCTGTTTTTACTTTGGAAGATTTTAACCAATTTTCTTGATTTGCAACAACTTTTATTTATATATTTTATTATTATAAATTTTAATTTTTGATTTTTGTCACATTTAATTAATTTTCAATGTTCAGTTTTCCTTTCTTTGCTTTTTATTTTCTTTTTATTAGTTTCTGAACGTTTTCTGCATTTGTAGCAAAGCACTTTGCTTGGTTTCCTGGTGTTCATTTTTTCTATAGAATTTATTTATTTATCATTTTGGATTTTAATAATCACATATATTGTTTTTTGTTTTTATCTGCCAAGTTTACTGCTCACCTTCGTCTAATTTTCTTTTATTGTTTTGTTGTCTTTTATGTATTATTTCTTGTCTAGTTCTTTTAATGCACAGTTAATTCTAGTGACATATACAACACAATCCAACCCAACCCAATTTAATCCAACCCAATCAAACCCAATCCAACCCAACCCAACCCCACTACACCCAACTCACGGGATTGTGTTTCATTCATTGGTGTCGCTGAAGAAACGTTGGGTTGGCATGAATTATTTCCTAAATTAACCCAACCCCAAACAAGTTAGTTGGCCATTTCAATGCGTAATTGCTGTTCAACTTATCAGAACCCAACGTCGTCTAACTTAACGCAATCCATCCAAAATTCAACCGGCTTAGTGTCTAGTTACTGTCTCAACTCAATCCATCTCGATTTTCAGGGCCATTAATACAGTTAACACGTGTTATTCTGTTCGATTTGTTGATGTCGCTAAAAAATAATTGGGTTGGATTGGGTTTGATTGGGTTGTTCAACACGTTTAGATAAATCTGTATGATACAGTAATAGTCAAATTTCGTAAATTAATCAACAGGTTTTTTTATTCAATAAAATTGTTATTGAACTCTGTTCGATTCAAATAATTCGAATATTGTTGATTGTCGTGCGGAAAAGTAAATACTTGCGCGCTCGGGTATCCTCGCTAGTTCTTGTTTTTCGTTGTTGATTGTCGTAAAGTACTCAATTTATGAGTTTTTTTAAATAAACATTTTATGGTTACACATATGAAGTGGATTGAATAAATATTATTTATATATATAGTATTAAGGATTGATGTGGGGATTACCGTAATGAGTTTTTCAACAACTGAAATAAACTAATCCAGCCGCGTACATAAAACGGAATAATTTAAAGGTTTATTTTGCAAATCGAATTCGTATAATTAAAGTGCACGGCATGCAACGGAACAACCGAAACAAAATCAATACGAAATTTAACAAACGCCACGTTACGTTGTCATTCAATCGCGCCCGGAGTTTTTCAAGAACTCAAGCTGAACAAATTAAATCGGTACGTCGGGCAGCAAGCACACTTTTGAGTCCAGAGGTCGTCTCGGAATTAGCGAAGCGGCGTTTTTCCTTTAAATGCAATTTACGTTTTACACTCCAGGTGAACCGATCTAATTAAATATCGGGGGCGATTTATCAGTCTGGAGCGGCAGCCGCGGCAGATAAACGATCTCGAAAAGTTAGAAAACAAGCTACTTACAAGCGAAAAAGGACGCAGTGAAACGCGGTGGCGAGTTAAACGCCGGGAATTGCAGGGGAGCGTAGCTGCAGCGGCACTCCGAACGACCGGCAATGCCCGAGAGATTCCCATAACGTATAGCCCAAGTTTCGGAGACTGTAATCTCGGCGTATTTTTCATGCAGTTTCGGGCTTCCTCCCGTTGCGCGTAGCGGTGCCGAATTTCAATAAGGCGCTGGTGTAAATCGTGCAAGACGGGACTGGTCGGGGAAAAGGGGATTTGAAACGTCTGAATGTATCCAGGATGTATTTTACATAAATATCAGTTGATTAAAACTGAATAAAAAAATATTTGTGCACATTTAAGGAATTAAACTAAACGAGTCGACTAAGCTTATAAGCTCCCATAAATTATTAATGAAAGCATTAAACCGGTTTGATTTTTTTTGACTGGTATATTAAAAATAATAATTTTATTATTATTAGTAATTTTTAACAACTGGTTTTTCTAAAACTTTTTGTTGTTAGACAACTATCATATTCAGCAATTTCGTCAATTGGTACTTTGACTGTTTTATTTTTTTTCTTCCATACGTTGGTAAGTTTGTACTTTTTTTATTTTACTACCTCTGACCTATTTTTATGTTTTTAACTTGTTCGCAATTTGCAAATTCGGTATTGCTTGAAGCTTCGTATTTTTTTTTAATTTTGAACAATTTTCAATATATTGAATGCTTATAGCTTATAGCAAAATTGTAGCAGTAATATAATACGAACCCATTTTCGAATTAAACCGAAACATCACTAACGGGCCCTATTTATTATTTACACGCGCGGCATTAATTTCGTGAAATATCGCCGGGGCGAGTACCCGCAAATTGCGTCGATTTTACATTAATTCAATTTAAACGAAAATCAACGATGTTCGAAAAGCCGCCAATTAATTTTCCGCAATTGGCGCAAGAAAATGGCCAAAACATTTTTGCGTCGCGTTCGCTTACCGTGGTCGGGTCGACGGCGCCACCGCCGAAGAACAAAACACAAAACACACCGCACTTATGCACGCTCGATTTTCCTCCTCCGCATCGAGTCACTCGGGCTGTCAATTTTCCGGTCGCATCGCGCGGGTGGAAATTCGTCTAGACGGGGCGAAAACTCGCGCGTGTGGCTGCTGGCAGGCATCCGCTGGTACACTGACTGCCGGTCCAACCCCTACCTTGAGGGTGGGCAGGATTCATGCGCGCCGCGGCGCGGCGTGGCGCGGGTCTATCGGAAAAATGAGAATGCCTCGGAATTATCATCACTTTTATTCCGAAGCGAAAAACAATTTACTTGCAATTTTCGAACGTCCAATTCGCGTTTGTCGAAGAAACATTTTCGTTTGCAATTTAGGGATGATGCGCATTGCAAGTGAATTGTTTCCAGGAATTCGAATGTAATTAATTAATGTTTGTTCGGGATTTAATAATAATGAATTTAATAAACCAATCGGTTGAAGTTGAATTAAATAAATTATATAAAAAAAATTATTTAGTAATGGTGAGATAAAATTCGTTTTCTACTTTGAGTTTGCGACTAGTAACAATGTTAATTCAAATATTTGAAAATGCTAAGTTTTAAAAATATCAAAAATTAAAGTACTTGGCTACAATGAAAATAAAAAAATATACAAATTTAATAAGAAACGCAAAAAGTAATAAAATTATATAAATGAAAAAACAATTGCCTAAAATGGCAATGAAATGAACAAGATTTTCAAAATTTCACTAATTTGACAAAAATGTGTATAAAAAATCGCGTGGACGCACTAACGCCACCTAGTCGTCAATACCTTGACACCTAAGTTGTTACGTCATAAGGTCTACTTGGACCGACTTATCGGTACCTTGGAGCCTTGTAAGTTACCTAAAAAAAAATTTTTAATTTCGTAAAATGACAACGAAATTGATGATTTTCAAAAATTAACACGTTGTCTAAAATTCAAAAATATCAACAAACTTGTCTAGATGTAAAAAATATCAAAAGATTATTTCAAAAATTGAATAAAAACGACTATTAATAAATAACCTCGCGAGTAAATGGTACATCAAAAATTGATTTGTGAATCGCGGTAATCTGCCACGATACGTGATGCGGTGCAGCGAGTTCGCGTCGGTTCGCAGAGCGACGTAAGGTCAGTGCAAATCGCGCCGACCATGCACTGCTATTGAATCATCAACCACAATAAAGAACATCATCACATTTTGACGATTTATTCGGCCCTCTGTGTTGTCTACATTAGTACAGTTTACTTACAGTACATTTAATTGGGATCATCTCAATTAATTAATAAAATGATGCAATTTGTGTTCATTTGATTTTGTCTGATTTATAGTTGGTCTTCTTTTAATTTTTTTTAATTTTTATCGTATTGTTTCCAACTACTTTTATCTTACAATGATCATAAAAGCACAGGCGTGTAAATCAATTGATTTCATCGTTATGTTTGTGTTTATTATTTTTAGTGTTACCTTTGTTAAAAAAAATCTTTCTCCAGTTGGATTTGATTTAACTTTTACCCGTTTTCATTGTTTTTCATATTTTTCCTCTGATTGTTTATTTCGCTTCTGCGATTTGACTTTTATAGTTTTGTGTAAAGTCGTGTTTTCATTGGGCTTCTTTCATTTCACCTGTTTCGATTTATTTTCATCGTCCCCAGTTTTTCTTTATTATTTATTTATTTTCCCTTGTTTACTATGAAATTCTGTTTTCTTTTTGTTTTGTCTTATTGGCGTTTAATTTCCAGGTTTTACCTTCCTCTAGTTGTCGAAGTTTGTTTTCGTATTACTTCATCCGATTTTGTTTGTTTTTTGAATTTGTATGAGTGTAATCTAGACCTCAATACTCCCACAGCTAAGCTGCTATGAGATCACGTCGGTTTATTTTGTACACCGACTAAGTTGGTATCGTCGAGACTTTTGTTGAAAGTAGACCTATGTGATCACATAGCAGCTTGACGTATGCATGACTACAAGCACATCAGCGGACGTATTTTAAATCTTTGTCGAACGTTAATTTGGTCGTTGCGGAATATTTACAACCGTTCGGAAATCGTTAAGGAATTTCGGTATCCGTTGAGAAATTTCGGCAACTATTGTTTTTCCACCGATTTTCGTCCGTGGCGAATACTTAATTTTTTTCTGTCTCTACTACTCGAAAATTCAATTTTTATTTTTGGACAAGAACAAAATTTATGTAAAAGTTTTGTTTAAGTTTTGTTTTGTTTAAGTGGAAATTTGCAATTATTTCTTTTATTTCGCCCGCCCCCTCGATCATTAATTTTATGGATCGTCATCATCAGTTCAGGTTTAGTGTCTTATTGACAACAACACAAAATTCCTTAAAATCCCAAACGTAAAATTTTCCAAAAGTTTAAATTAAAAATTTGAAAAAATAGCCAAAAATATCAAACACGCAAAGCAAAAACTTTAAAAATGCCAAAAATAATTACAAATGATGCTTCAAACATTTCCATTTCATTTGTGCATTTTTGCAACGTTGTGTCTCCAACGGTTGAGTCGACGATGTTGCCATAACTTTACATTCTGAGCAACTTTTCTTAGTACCACTTTGGCGTACTGTGAACGGAAAAGGTAGGTAGTACCTAGAACTAAAATATGTTTGCAAAACTGTAAAGGCCTACTTGATTTACAAAAAATTGAAACTAAACTAAAAATAAGTTTCAAATTTTGGGTTGGGTTGGGTTGGGTTGGGTTGGGCTGAGTTGGGTTGGGTTCAAATTTTGTTGCGGAACCCTAAAATTTGAATTTCCAATTCGAAAATTTTGTAAACAATCTGGGGGCATACGGTATATATATATATATATATATATATATATATATATAAATAAAATATTCGGAAATAAATTGGATACACTTGATTGTATATGCAAAATAAATACATTAGTGACGTTTCGCTTTAAAAATGCATAATCAAACCGGACATCGTTAATTTATAATAAATAATTAATTAACCTATTTGTATATGACGAGTATATCGATCAGGTTTATATAACAAATTGCATATGTCATCAAAGTTACTATATAACGCGACAATTATGGGAATAATCTCGATTAATAAAATTAAAACATATGGCATTTTGAATATGTTGTTAATGACAAATATTGTATTTTTTATAAAATCAAATACATCAATGAAAATTTAATACGATGCACAACAGTATTATTAAACATTTTTTTAATGCATGTAAATTATGTATTGATTGCACCTAATAACCGACACGAATGGAAATCATAAATTAAAGCATTATTTGAAGGAAATTCTCCATTCTCATTGGTCAAAATCGTCATATAATACGTGTCGTTAAGATGAATTTGAATCAAATAATATACAATTCCAGTTACAAATCACACATAGACCACAATCACACTTTGAAACGCACCATCAGCTCGTTCGTATCCTTTCGCGGATTGTCAGAAATTGTGCCCCAAGTCTTGTGCCAAATTTTCAAATATTTACATTTATAAAAAACTAGGTCAATACATCGTACTCCTTGAACCGCATCAACAGATTTACTTAATCGACCTGGAGTTCGCCGAAGATAATGAAACACGGGCACCTCGTTAAAATTCATTTTTTTTCGTCGTCGTTGGCGGCGCACGATTTAATATTTTCCTTCTCAATGCTTAATTCTTTAATGTCGGATCTTTCGGCGGCGGTTCTCCGGACTCCGTGTAATTTCTTTCCGAGTTTACCGGAATGAAGCCTTGAGGGATGATCTCTACGCGCGGGTATCGCCGTTCGCATCAAACGGGCGCCGCAGTATATTTCAAAACGGTCGGAAGGAATGACGGTAACATCCATCAAACGTTTCATTGTTTCAAATGGGAAACCGAGGCGTACACCCGACGTAACTCGTACACAAATATAAATAATTCATATCGACGTCGTCTCGTTTCGTTTCTGTTTGGATTCGAGGTAAATGATTGTGACGTGGCACCCTTAGTTCTGCGATAAAATTGAATCTAAAGTATTTTGGCCTTTTTACCAGAAAATGATATATATTAAAATGACGAATTTTCATATAACGCGATTTTCTTACAACGCGCTATGTAATAAACTCTTTTTAAGTGGTTGTCTATTATCTGTATGCGTTTGTAATGTTTCGTGCTAATTAATTTTGACCTTCGCTCTAGTTGTACAGTTTTTAATTCATATATTTTACCACATATACGCCATCTAGACGTCCATGTTCTAAATCTGTTGCACAATTGCAGAGTGAGTACGTTTTGGTGCAGATATGTACAGGTTTGCAGTTACGAGACATACTGGCACACTTTGCCAGGTTCTTTTAACGGTCATCTGATGAGTTGATAGACGATGGTCACCACTTATACTAATTAATATTGGTGTGTTTTATTTTATTGTTGATCACATACAGATCTGTTATTTTCCGTTCAGGTGTCTTCGCGACGGTCCCATCTTTAAAGTCGTATTCTTCAAGTTCTTATTAAACGCGGCATACACTCGGGGTGGCTGAAAGCTAATTTCGCAGCGACGTGCAGCGACGTGAAATTAAAATTTCCCTATCTAATTAACGTCTGTCGCGAAACAGATGTATTCGCGGTATCATCATTCACGACACAGCTCCATATTTACAGCAATTTTCTGCCGGAGTAATTACTGGCGAACGGCGGAGCCCCGGTTTGTTTTGTACGTAACGTGACGTTGACAAGCAAAATATTACGTCGGTTTCGCGTTTCGATGATAAGCACACACACGCACGCAGGCACACGAGGACGAGTGCAAATAAAATCGGTCAGTGCGCCGCGGTGTTTACATCATGTGATACGATATTGATTTCGAAATTATAGCGGAAATTTATTCTCTGATTTATGAGTTTGTTTGTGATGGTAATTTGATCCGGCTCAAACAGATACCACACGGGGACACCGCGTCGACAAAGGAACGGGCCCCAATACGCAATTATTTGCGTACGAATATGGCTGACTGAAATAAAACGTTGGAAAACTTTGTTTGCGCTAAAAAACGTTCGTTGGCGAATGAATCCCTATATGTCATATTATCGAAGTAATTTCGTTTTTTTGTCTAAATGAATGTGACGAATACCGAACATAATTAGTAATAACGTACCGGGTGTTCCAGCACACTTGCTTTAGTACTCTTCAGATCGTTCTTTATCCTCATATCCATTGCTTGTCCATCGATGATCTTCGTGTACATTTAAACATTCGTACGTAGCGTCATATAGAAGAGAATAGTTAATAGACATAGTCAGTCCGATAGTCAAGTCTTGTCCGATGCAATGAACCAGTGGATGCTTGGTCCAGGTCAAGTGACACAGGTCGGTTCCTAACCTGCTGTACCGTCACATGAATTTGCATTTACATGCCTGCGCACACAAGCCATCACAAGACAGCTCGCATTCCAACAATTCATAGAATTGTGTCATATGTCCCGTACAAATTGCAATGTAGAAGACCGGATAGCCCACATTCGTTATCGATGACACAAGCACATAGCTAGCTATCTCGCGGTGACCTTTACACGAACTTGCGTTCCATGACAACAACAACCACAATAGTAGCGTCACAACGTTAACCACAACAACAGCAACACTGCACATCGTAACTGCACCCGATCTGCGTAACTCTTGCAGTGACCACTTGTGAGAGCAAACATCGATGCACCGACCGTCTCTTAAGACGATCCAAACCGAACTAAGATTCTAAAGTGTACTATCGTATTTTTCGTAAACAACCCAACTGGGTGCAGTAAACATGTACAACGTTTTCATAAGTTTCACTGAATATAGTAATTTTTCTTTGGGCGTCTTACATGTTTATTTAAGTTTATAAACTTAATTTATGAACGTAAATAATTCCTTTTAATCTTCACGCAATGGTAATCTCGTACGTTTGAATAAATCCGCGAGAAATTACACGAAAGTTCGCAAATATACCACGGCGCGTTTTAGATTTGCTTTCCTGTTGGATTTATTCATGCTGTTGGATTAAATTTGAAATAAAATTTAGTAAAATACTCATGAAAATACTCAAGTTATTTTAGAATTACGGTGCGGTTAACAAATATCACCTTACCCACTTATGTTGCAATTAAACTTTCTTTCGCATCTATTTTTAAAAGTTCGGAACTGGCACAATATTTTTTTTAGCTTTAACGAATTTTATGTTATTTATGAATTCGCTACGACTGCTTCCGCGGACGCTTTTAATTCGAAGAAATAAAATAATAACCTCTCCATTTCATTGTTTTTAGCAGTAGAGGGTTATAACGCTTTTTTATTAGGCTTAACACTTCAGAAGGGATTCGAACCTTTATTTAATAATCAATTAAAAACCCATTTTAAAATTTAATCAAATTTAAATGTTTATAAACAAAAATAACATTAAAATATGTTTCAAAGAATCATGACAATCTTACTTTTGCATTAGAAAATATGTATTTTGAATAAAATGTCAACGTGTCTTTGAACATTGAATAATTACCCCAGATTCTATTGCAATATATTTTTGAGTCACTTAGTCATACATGGCCCACATTTCATGGAAGTAGTTAATAATCCGGTTTTTCTTCTAACGACTCGTTCATTCGCGATTCGCATTTAGTGATAATAAATAATTAATTTTATTTTATCTTTTCCCGTGATTTTCTCAAACTTTGCCCCGACTTCGTCTTCAATTTTTCATTTCTCTCTATCTCTCTCTCTCTCTCTCTCTGTAACGTGATTGCGCACTTTTAATAAAGGTTTGTTGGTGGGATCTCGGCCACCTAGGATCCTGTCGATAAAGTGGTTTCAGTATTTATGTTTCTGATATGATTTAAGTAAACCGTTCTATGAACTGAAAGGACTGATGATTTTAATGTTTTCTGTGGAATTTAATAAAGTCAATAAAACACTTTATATTAAACATTTTTATTAATAAAAATATATAAAAATGAATTTTATGTCTAGTTGTGACTGAATCTGAAAAATCACAAAAAAATACATTAAGGCAACGCGACGATGGTTCGGATAATTTGATCAACGTGCCAAAGTCTAATTCGCTTGTTGATCAAACCAGTTCCGGTTGAAGCTCGCCAATCTTCTAACTTACCTCTCGAATGGATGACCATGATTTCCGGGATACTGGATTCCTGCGTAGATATTCCGCGATGCGTTCGTTTTTGTCCATTTGACGTGTGTGCTAATTACTCGTGACGTCATCTGTCGCACCGTAGCACGTATTTTATGGTCGCCATCGTAGTCCTAAACTTATGTATAACTTCCTCCTGAAACAAAACAAAAAAATGGCGTGCAAATCGACAATGTTATTGGGGGTATTGGGGTTACCTGCATCAGGTTGAAGCACATGGCGATCAGCGCCATGCCCAGCATCAAGTACATCGAGCAGAATATGAAGCTGAGTTCCACGTCGAAACCGTCCGATGAGTATATCTTAACGCCGGGCACTATGTCGCCGAAACCTATGGTGCTTAGCGATATGAAGCAGAAATAGGAGCCGTCCAGTAGGTTCCACTTTTCGTAGTAGGCGAAGAGCAGGGCGCCGCCGATTATGTACCTGATGATTGGGGGGATGAAAATTTGGGGAACGTTTTTTTTTAGATCGACGGTCTTACCCAACCATGATTAGTAAACATATTGTGACCGGTACTGTGACGGTTTGGGTGTCAAACGTTTCGTCAGAGGGGTCTTCGGATGCTGCGCTTCCTCCGTACTCGCCTTCGATGTCTGGATCGTAACCATTTGAACTGGTGTCCTCCTGAGGAAATAAAATAAAAATAGATCAATTCCAGAACAACTACAATATTATTAAACCCGCAACAACCCTCGATCGAATTAACCCCAGCAGGTACAGAAATTAAAATCAATCAATGAATCACCATTGTGATACTTCATTGGCCTGTGTAATTTTTTTTTTATATGTAATCCTGGATTTATCCCCCTGTTCGTGTACAACGTCAAAACATGCAATAAAATCGAATTACACAGCAAACAATTTTCACCCCACTTTCAATATGAGAGACGCGTGAGCATATTATCATTACCAATTACCGATAATTAGGCACCCCCGACTTAATTGGAATTCACTTCAACCAAACGACCGTAAATCGTGGAGAAGGTCGCCGAAAAGGCACCTGCCGATAATTAGCAGGTCGTAAATGGCGATAAATTGCCGACAAAAATGTCGACGCTTTTTTCGACAGCATTTAACGGGCGCTATCACCCGTCGACGGGCTGTCACATTTTCAATTTAGCGCGGACGCTATCGGGAATTTGTCACGTTGTCCACGCTTAAGCAGGAAACCATTCTGACGACATTCTATGAAAAACCTGTCAGCGATACATCACGCGAAGAGACTGATAAATGACGTCCGTCCCTCGATTTTTTATGAATCGAATTTTTCACGTCGCGCCGGATGAAATTGTTTTCGCGGCGACCGTTCCTTTAATATCGCGAAGGCCTGCGGCGTCGAACAACACGGACGATTCGAATTTTAAATTCGCGCGTATATCGTATGTTAATAAAATGGAAATGTCCGCCGCGTTCGTTTTTCATCGCCGTCAATTTTTATGTTTTACGCCAATCACGTCCATCTGGTGATTAAAAATTACTAGCTCGGTATTTATTCGGCTGTGCATTTTCGTTTCATTTACAAATGAATCGTTTATGCCTAATGTTTTTTATTCAATTGCAATTTTTAATTTCTGCATTTTTTTTTCTATTACAAATATCGTTTTCGATATTTTCCATCGTGTTCCTTTTGTTTCGTTTATGTTAATGTGCGTGACTCAAAATCTTGTTGCTACCAATTTCTGCCTCCTGAACCAAATCAGTTGTCCAATTTGTTGTTTTAGTTATTTCTTCATAAATTTTATTCGCGTTTCAAATATTTTCGTTCGATCTGGTTCATTTAAATCGGTCAGTAAATAATATTAAGGTAAGTCGAAATGTCTTCGGCAAATATTTCCATAGCCGTTCGTCATTCCCCGGACAAGATTACGCCGACGTAAGCTGTTGGCTTAACAATTGCATAAGTCATGACCCGAGAACCAATTTCACGAGAGGCTCAAACTTCGACTTTGATGTGGAAGTTTGCATTGTATCAAAGGGTCGCATCGATCGTGAATTTTTAGCCGCGTGCCAGTTCGCGGGGTTTCCTGCTTCGAATTTATTAATTTCGGCCGCGTCGCCAGATATCGTTTTAACGATATGGACGTAAATTTTCCCGAATGACAATCAACGCGTTTACGATACCCATCGGCCCGAGCGCGGCCATAAAGATAATGAAAACGAACCACCATCAAAGCCGTCCAGCGTTTATTATTGATGGATTTATGCTGATTATGCATGGATGCCGGCGACCGACTTTCGCAGTAATAAAATAAATAAAAAAAAAGATTCGTTCGATGCGTGCGCGGACTGATTTAAATTTGGAAGTGCGTCGGTGGTGTCACTGGTGGCGTTGAGAGGCGACGATTTTAATGACAGATATGGCACGTCATCAGTTTCGAAAGTTCAACTTTTTAATCTCAGTTGTTTGAATCGCGTCTTAATATTTGAGAATTATACGAGGGGAGATCATTAATTAGTAGGTGTAGGCCTAGACACCTATGAATATTAATCGTTTGTTGTTACGTTGGTTCAATTGTAGTTTTGTCACTTGTTACCTGTTCAAATAACTTAGAGTACTATGGCAACTTAATTTCAAGATTGCGCGATTGCATCAACGGAAAATTGAGCAAAGGAAAATAAACGTTTGATATTTCTTGAATTTGTTTCCGTAAATACTGATCTCCCCTCGTAGCATTTATGATGGTTTCGCTAACCTGCAAACTTTCGCTGTAATCGCTCAATCGACTGTTCATTTCCAAGGTCATCTGTCTTTGTCGATTGCGCTCCGCCCTCCTCTTCGAGACTTCTGGGCAACCTTTGCATAAACAGCAAGTCGCGTAAATCCATTTGAACGATCTCGCCATGATGTCGCCGATGTTGGATAAGTAGAGCAAAAACAATGGCATGCCGATTATGGCGTAGATGATGGTGGTGATCTTTCCCCAATAGGTTCGAGGGACGATGTTACCGTATCCTAAAAAAAAAAAAACAATGAGGATGCTATAGTCAAATTGCAAGAATGTAAAATTTTTCAAAAATATTAGAATTGAAGAAAGTCAGAATTGCAAAAAATTGTAAAAAGTCGAATTAAATGCAAATTTGGGAGTTAACCTTAACCTTAACCGTAACACCGAGTTTCATCCCCAGTTTTAAAATAAAACTTGGGTCCTATTCCAACTGTGTCCAATCTGATGGCAATCTGATGACAGGCCTAAGAACGTCCTTTTCTTTCTGCGTGAGTCGCGGAACGAATTTCGGTGCAACTCAATCCTTGATATTTCTGTAATTTCAGAAAGTTGATCAATCGTTAGACGGCGATCTTCACGGATGAGGTTATTGATTTCTCGTCCTGTGATGTCTTAATCTTCTTCAGTATTTCCACATCACCCCCTCCCTCATCTAGACATCGTGGACAGATTTCCTCCTTTCTCTCTCTCCCTCACTTAATGCCACATCCATACACTTGTACATCCAGTGATGCCATACATCCGTCCCCTCATCCGCAAAACTTACACCTACTGTAATTCTCATCAATTCAATATTAATTTCGTCTTTCCTCGTTGGCACATCTAAACCTCGCTATAACTATCTCTTCATCTCCTTCTCCTAAACTCAAATATTCTGGGCACCCCAAGTACTTTGCTGTTATGAACTTTCATGTCATCTGTTCCCCAATCATCACCTTACTCGATTTTCCCGTAAATCTCTGCTATTCTGTCCACCAGGTCCGATGATACACCTGTCCTCACCATCGTCTCTTCCAGACTGTTGCCGAAGACCACCCTCAAGTCTACGAACATGCATAGTGCATATAGTTTTCTGCTCTTCTTCGCAAGTTCCTTCTCCGCCAGATAATTCAAGGCGTATAAGCTATCTCTCGTTGCCCTGCTTTTCCTAAACCTTGCTTAGTGTTACCCCTAGCCTCTCAACTTCTTCCTCCAACCTGTTCACTAGCATTCTGTACGCCACATAAATCAATGAAATCTTCTTATAGTTGCATTAGCTCCTCCTTAAGTCTACGAACATGTGCATGTAGTTTTCCCCTCTTCTTCGTCAGTCCCCTCTCCTCCAGATAATTCAAGGCGTATAAGTTATCTCTCGTTGCCCTGCTTTTCCTAAACCTTGCTTAGTGTTACCCCTAGCCTCTCAACTTCTTCCTCCAACCTGTTCACTAGCATTCTGTACGCCACATAAATTAATGAAATCTTCCTATAGTTGCATTAGCTCCTCCTTAAGTCTACGAACATGTGCATGTAGTTTTCCCCTCTTCTTCGCCAGTTCCCTCTCCGCCAGATAATTCAAGGCGTAACAGTTATCTCTCGTTGCCCTGCTTTTCCTAAACCTTGCTTAGTGTTACCCCTAGCCTCTCAACTTCTTCCTCCAACCTGTTCACTAGCATTCTGTACGCCACATAAATTAATGAAATCTTATAGTTGCATTAGCTCCTCCTTGAGTCTACGAACATGTGCATGTAGTTTTCCCCTCTTCTTCGTCAGTTCCCTCTCCGCCAGATAATTCAAGGCGTATAAGTTATCTCTCGTTGCCCTGCTTTTCCTAAACCTTGCTTAGTGTTACCCCTAGCCTCTCAACTTCTTCCTCCAACCTGTTCACTAGCATTCTGTACGCCACATAAATTAATGAAATCTTATAGTTGCATTAGCTCCTCCTTGAGTCTACGAACATGTGCATGTAGTTTTCCCCTCTTCTTCGTCAGTTCCCTCTCCGCCAGATAATTCAAGGCATATAAGTTATCTCTCGTTGCCCTGGTTTTCCTAAACCTTGCTTAGTGTTACCCCTAGCCTCTCAACTTCTTCCTCCAACCTGTTCACTAGCATTCTGTACGCCACATAAATTAATGAAATCTTCCTATAGTTGCATAAGCTCCTCCTTAAGTCTACGAACATGTGCATGTAGTTTTGCCCTCTTCTTCGTCAGTTCCCTCTCCGCCAGATAATTCAAGGCGTATAAGTTATCTCTCGTTGCCCTGCCTTTCCTAAACCTTGCTTAATGTTACCCCTAGCCCCTAAACTTCTTCCTCCAACCTGTTCACTAGCATTCTGTACGTCACATAAATTAATGAATCTTCCTATAGTTGCATTAGCTCCTCCTTAAGTCTACGAACATGTGCATGTAGTTTTCCCCTCTTCTTCGTCAGTTCCCTCTCCGCCAGATAATTCAAGGCGTATAAGTTATCTCTCGTTGCCCTGCTTTTCCTAAACCTTGCTTAATGTTACCCATAGCCTCTCAACTTCTTCCTCCAACCTGTTCACTAGCATTCTGTACGCCACATAAATTAATGGAATCTTCTTATAGTTGCATTAGCTCCTCCTTAAGTCTACGAACATGTGCATGTAGTTTTCCCCTCTTCTTCGTCAGTTCCCTCTCCGCCAGATAATTCAAGGCGTATAAGTTATCTCTCGTTGCCCTGCCTTTCCTAAACCTTGCTTAATGTTACCCCTAGCCTCTCAACTTCTTCCTCCAACCTGTTCACTAGCATTCTGTACGCCACATAAATTAATGAAATCTTCCTATAGTTGCATTAGCTCCTCCTTAAGTCTACGAACATGTGCATGTAGTTTTCCCCTCTTCTTCGTCAGTTCCCTCTCCGCCAGATAATTCAAGGCGTATAAGTTATCTCTCGTTGCCCTGCCTTTCCTAAACCTTGCTTAATGTTACCCCTAGCCTCTCAACTTCTTCCTCCAACCTGTTCACTAGCATTCTGTACGCCACATAAATTAATGAAATCTTCCTATAGTTGCATTAGCTCCTCCTTAAGTCTACGAACATGTGCATGTAGTTTTCCCCTCTTCTTCGTCAGTTCCCTCTCCGCCAGATAATTCAAGGCGTATAAGTTATCTCTCGTTGCCCTGCTTTTCCTAAACCTTCCTTAGTGTTACCCCTAGCCCCTCAACTTCTTCCTCCAATCTATTCCCTAGCATTCCTGTATACATCATGTACGCCACATAAATTAATGAAATCTTCCTATAGTTGCGTTAGCTCCTGCTTATTTCGACGTATTCTCATGTAATAACTTTAACAAATTTTGTTCAGACTTCCTCAGGTGCATACATCCATCCTTCGCTATCTATTCGATCTTTCCCTACTGCTTTTCCTTTCTTGGGTTCACCCAACCCAACCCCACCCTTGTAGGTCATCCCAGCCCAAATCTATTTTTCATTCCTTTCCGCTGTTCTGTATCCTGTACCTCTTCTTCTCCCCCCACTAGGAGCTTCGTTAAGTGACTTCTCTTTTACATCGATTTTCTCCAGCACTTTCTCTTGTGTTTTTTCTTTCTTAGATATTCCCATATTTCTTTTGGCCTCTTAAACTACAAATGTTAATTATTTAACCGTCATAGCTTCGATGCGATGCGATCAAGCATCCGTTACAATATAATAGAGTAATTGATTTACGAGCGATTTTTATACAAAGTAAGCGAAGTTGTAGGGCTTTTTACGTCGATTCGAATGGATTTGTGTATTCGTAAGCCATTCAGGGCATGCCTATTTGAGTTTGTAACGTTTAAGGTTTGAAAGTTTCAGTAGAAAATGGATGTTATTTTCAAACAGAGAAAGTTAAAATTATTATAGCTGACGACTTTATTGTTTTTCAGGTCCCGTCACTTTTAAATGTGCCGACGATAACTGCTATAAGGGTAAGTGCATTTATTTATATTGAAGTTGATTTTTTTAAACGAGGTATATGTTTCTATTCTTAATAAAATAAAATAACTCAGTGATACTGATAATGCTGTTAATTCTTTAAAACCAATTACAAATTTATTGCTTGTGTACGTTTCGTTGAATTTTTATTTCAATTTGATATAATACGTTCGCAAGCAGACAGGCTTCTTATTTATGCTAGTTAACGTTTTAATGGTGTTTAACTTTCCGTTTACCTTTGAGAAAAGCATTTGCTGTTCTCCGTTCCCCAGCTTTAATCCCGAAACGTCGCCGTTTAAACAAATCGCTTTATTGTTTCGTCGATCAAAGGGACTCGTTTTGTCGATAATCGAATTCCGGAAGCTATCAAAAATCTCTCTCGCGCCGATAATAATTGATCCAATTTTTCCATCCGCTGCGCATTTTAGAGTGGAAATGTGTGTCACGTAAATTAATTACGTTTAAAATACGGAGAATTTTAACGGATTTTAACGAAAAATTGCAGCCGAAGCTGTTAGTTAACGTGGGCTCTGTTTCGACAAGCACTGCAAGTACCGCTTACTTGAGTTGTTCAGCAATGGGAATTAAAATATTGATAAATTAATGGAATGAATCTCGAAGGGGTAAAAACTAAAGGCATTGATATGTTGTTAAAACGCATAAAATTGTCTAAACCAAGACACAAACGATTTAAGTTAAAGTAAAGTGTGTAACACAATCACACATGACAGGTCCATTGTGCACGGACAATATACATACGAAGTATATGGATCCGTATTTTCGCCCCATAATTTTATTGCTTATTCAACGCAATGGAGCAGATGCCCGATCTTATATGAGCTCGATTAACAGTGCGTTCTGGAGTTGATGTCGATGCACGTCGCCCACAAAAATCACAAATAAATTAATTTCAAACTTATTCAAATTGTCGGGGTTATACATTAACTACTTATGAAAAATAATTGTAGCCCAATCGCAAAAATGATAATTTACGGTTTTTTTCTCTTCAATATTTCACGAATGCAAAGTTTCGATATCGGGAATGCTTTGAGTGATGGTCTGTCGTGTTGCAGAACCCGTGGGCGGATTTAAAAGTTTAACGCTGACGCAATTTTCGCAAACTCTTAATGCATCGATCGCCCAATAACGGATTAAGGTGCATATTCGGTCGGTTTGAAAAAATATTTATTTATATCCTGCTACGTCACAAACGCCCAGAAACTTTCCTATATCGTCGACGTGTGAGATTGGTGTTTTTTTTTAAGTTATCTCGGCGGTAATTTTGTTAAATATTACTGGATTTTTCATTGTTATTATTAATGTTATTGTTTAGTTTGTATCGCAAGCAGGAAGTAGGAATACATAACTCGTTCGTATTTTTTTTATAAATATTTCTACTTAAAGTTTTTAATGGGATCTGTTTTTAATTGTGATAAAGAGTAGATTGGGTTTAAAAATATTCGGGTTTAAACGATTAGAAAAAAGAAAAACCCATAGATTTGTTCCAGCTGACGTTTCGCTTCTTTATCGAAGCATTTTCAAAGCCTGATATATTTTAGATGAAATTGAAAGTGATAAACAAACCAGTCGTACCAACTACATTTAACAGGAAAACACAACTTAAAACTAAATTTAAATTTAATAAATCACATCGTCGGAAAGACATAGATAAAACTGCTCTACCAACCGATACACAACAAACGACGCGAGCCATGGAAAACCACAACGTCCTCTCCTCGTATCGCATTTCGGTCACGTTTTTGCTCACGCACATTAAGCGGAGGTTATAGGTGAAATTTCAATGCAAACGTCCGGAGTACGTGACGCGTTCGTTTCCGGCGCGTCGGGCGGCAACCCCTTCCCGATTTTTGCATCGTTCCCGGTAACGATCGTTACCGGATTAAGTCGGCGTTTTTACGATTGTTTCCGGTGTTTGTTGCAAATTCGGCTGTTCGCAGGCTGCCGCCGCGACTGCGACGATGTGAACGATTGATTTTGCCCAGGGGGGTTAACGTGTCGGAACACGGGTAGCTTTTACGTTTGTTGTTTCTCGTCGAAATGCAATGCCGCGCCGAGCAGCGATGATTAACTTAACGAAGTTTGATGAAGCGCAGAGTGTGTTTCGTGTCATATTTATAAACAGGACGTACAGTTAATGTTGTTGGAAGGTTGTAGATACGCATTTATCGTCGTGATCGTAATTAGGAATAATTGAACGGTTAAATCAAATGGATCTGCTACACCTTGGCCGCAAATATATATACAGATATTTCATGTTGTGATTCTCGCCAAACATCTCGTGCACACCCTATGGAAATGTGATTAAATAAATAAATTTAACGTGGGCGTTAAAATTAAATTGTAGCAAAATTGAATAAGTATGAATTAAATAAATGATTACACAAAGACGACTCGTACGCCACCCGATTGTTTGAAAACATCGCACCATAATTTGAATTAATTTAATTATTTTCTCGGGAATTGTTTTGTATTTTAATATTAATTGCAATTCCATTGAACGGTGCAAACTACACCGTCTGGTTGACCCGATCACGGACAGTATTTACGTATCATTCGGATTTGTGATTCTCGTGAAACATCCCGTGGTAATTATACTAATTTTTTTTATAAAAAAAAAATTGTAGTAAAAGCCAATTGATTAGAATAAAATGATTATAATTATAGAAGCTGGTAAAGTGATCAAGCGTCAAAATCGACCTGCGAATCGATTTAAATGCAAATCACTTATTCCAATTTGCCGCAGTCTTAAATATGCCAACGTTGTAGCTGTCAAGGATCGTATATATGTAGATACAAAGCAGACGAAGTGAAATAGCACGCAGACCATTAAGTGCGATGCAGCTTTCAATTTAAGAAAGTGCAGGGAAGGAAACCTGGCGAATTAATTACTTTGGCGTTTATTTAATCTGCGATCCATCGAGCCCTTGCGAACAGACAAAGGTGCGAAACTGCGAAATTAAATTTGGGAACGCGATAAATCATTTAAAATAAATCCTACAATCCAACGGTTATGGTGCATGTGGGTTTAAATCTTTGCAATAATTGCTGGATGCTCTTGAAGGTGGTCAATAAATAATTGTTTGGGAACCGCTTTCGACAAGAACCTGGAAATTATTTCAAAAGTAATTCCATTTTATTTCCGATGTTTTTAAATCGTCTAATATAATAAGCTTATCTTAAAATGTAAAAGTCAATTCCTTGCTGTTTTTCTCGGAATTTCAATTAGTCGTGTGAATAAATTAGAGAAAATATTACAAAATGACTCAATATAATTAATCATTTGAAAGCAAGTCCTCAGCATTTGTAGGAGGTCGAGTTTAACTTCAAATCGTGCAGTATGTCAGTACTGTCAACTTGTAAATCAATATAATTTTTTTCCATGTCGCTATAGCCATCTAGCGCCGTCGAAATTTTAAATCAATTATTGCAAAATATATATATCAGTTCGATTTCGTGAAAAAAATAACAATCGACAAAATGCTTACCGATGGTGGTTATGACCGTCAGCGAGTACAGGAACGCCCCCGAAATGCTCCACTGCTTGGAGTAGTCGAAGACGTCGGATCCGTCGAAGCCGGCCCTTATCGCGTCAATGGTCCTGTTTTGAAAACGGAGCAGCTCGATGGTCACGTTCTCCCTCCACATCGTCTCGTTGAAGACGTTCATCGTCAGCGTCAGGTTCCAGAACCGTCTGGCCGTCTCGTTCCTGTACTTGGTGACGTTCAGGGTGACCTCTTTCGTGGCGTGGCCCTCGATTTCGATGAAGATAAAAGCCCCGGCTATTGCGTAACCGACCTGTACATAAATTGCAAAAAACGAAAATTAAATAAAGTGCCATTGGACTTAGCGGATAATTGTAATCTAGCTGGGAAACATTAGTCATAGATTTTGTAGTTTATCGTTGCGTCCCAAGACTGCCATCTTGATCTAATACACATTATAATCGGTATATGTGCTCCTTAGTTACGTCGGCGATCGTGCTCGGATGCTCTCGCGCGCACTCGTCATTGAACGAGCGGTCGTAAATGCCAGATTTGATTAATTTCCTCATTTTGTATAACAATACAAAAAAATTATGTAAATATTTTGTTGCCTCCGTCACTTTTAAGTGTTTGATTCCGTGAAAAATTCACACTGGATTTAATTTTGTCATAAAATTCTAATTATTAATTTGTTCCTTAATTACCAATTTTTTGGATGATTTGTTATCGATTTTTAAGTTACCAAAATATTTACATAGATACAAATTTATAAAACGAAGCAATGAAATTTATACCGACCAGCTTACAATAATAAAAATAAAGTTTTAATCATGAAAATGTACGTCGAGTTTTAAAAATTTATCCATACTAATATACAAGCAAAGCAAACTAGAGCTTACGACCAATCGTCCCTAAACATAAACGCGGTCGTTTCTGCGTCCAGTAATTGCCCACTAAACGAGTCTCCTCGTAATCTACGCCGGGGTTTATAAAATATTACCAAGTGAATGTTTAATATTTCGCAGGCGGCTTCGCGACGAAGGAAAACACATCGTATTTCAGATTAGTATCCAAAAACGCCATTGAATATGCGGGTCGAAATATTTAATTAAATATAATGCAGGGTTCGTGGAATTTTCTCATTTCATTCGGGCATTGATACAATTTATATGGAGTATTTTGCGATTTGTGTTAAATCTGAAATTAATTACTTCGTTTATCAGCTGCTGAGATGTGGTTAGTAGAAGTTAGATTTACAACGTTTGCAAAATGTGATCAAAAAGAATGCAAGATTGTTTTTTGCAGATGTGTTCATGGCATTTCAGGCTTGCTTAACATCAATTTGGTAATTTTTATGTTCTATATGTATTCGTGTCATGGTTGATATTGTTTCATATTGCAAGTGATGTATGAACCATGGACTGAACAAATTTTGACGTTTTACATCGACTAATAATACTTTTGCACTGACATAGCTGGGGCGCACACTTTACTAGTAATAATGTTAATGTTAATCGATCAAAATTTAGAAAACCTAAAGTCCATGCGATCGCTACTCACCACCAATCCGATGATGCCGACATTGCTGAACATGAACGCGATGAACTTGCGGACGCAGTCTTTGAACTTTTTCGAAAACGGTCGGTCGTTTCTTCTCCTCCTGCGCAGCGACCTCTGCCTTTCCATCTTACAGGTGCGCGCTCATTTTCGTCTCATCTCGCGTCGCTCGTCGCCTGTTTTTTCCTCATTTTCTCGCGCGTACGGCGAGCTCGTGCACTGCAAACGACCATAAAGTTTTAGCGCCGGCGAAGAGCTGCGCAATTAAAACTTTTTACAAAGTTTTAATCGATACGGAAGACCGGTCGGGAATTGCTTTGTGCATTCTCACGTACATGAGCCGCGTTCGCGAATTGCAACATAAACAACGTTTGCGGGGCATTTGTATCCGGCGAGAGCTTTGTTGGATAGTGCGTCCGTCGATCGTTTGGAAGATTACGTTGGGCAAGTAAAAAAAAATGATTGCTTGTTATGAATTTGAAGAGTGATTTAAAAAAATGCATTTTGATATAGCCATCTAGCGTCGAGCTAATTTCAAATTGTTTACCGCTTTGTCGTCATTTAGGTGGTGAGCAAATAGGTCATAGCTCCAAGCACCAAATTTCAGTTTCCGCTGTTTGGTAAGCTATGAAACAAACGCTACCGTCTACAGTCCACCCATGCAACTGTCTGCAATATGCAAAATTTGATAAAGTTGGACGCGAGATCGATTACATGCTGTCTCATACAAGTGAGGACGTTGAACAAGTTAACAAACAAACCAAACCAAACCAAAACCAACCCAACCTAACCCAACCCAACCCAACCGAACCCAATCCAACCTAAGCCAATGTAACCCAACCCAATCTTGTCGCCAACTAATTAAGGGTATCACCCCACTGAAATGTTGAATTTATTGGTAGATGGTAGACAAATGCAGTGCAACCAAACCAAACACAACCCAACCCAACCTAACCCAACCCAACCCAACCGAACCTAATCCAACCTAAGCCAACGTAACCCAACCCAATCTTCTCGCCAACTAATTAAGGGTATCACCCCACTGAACTGTTGAATTTATTGGTAGATGGTAGACAAATGCAGTGCAATTACTATTCCTTAAATTTTATAATTACGTTTGGCAATTATAGTTGGCTTCATGTCGATTAAAGTTCTGCTTGTGCAGCTATTATTTCGTCATAATATTTTCGACTTTGGTGAAAAATTTCTGATCAATTTTTTTAATGTCTAACCAGACGGTTGTGGGATAGTTGGAGGATAGTTTCTATGAAAAGACATTTCATCCACTGATTTTCATTCTAGTCCATAGCTGCCAGTTGTTTTATCGCAGCCTCCCCTACCCTACTTCCGTTATGACACCCTCTCATTGACAACGTCATCCAACCTTCCTTCTTCCGTTGAGTACGTTGTCCTTGTCGTCACCCGTAACTTATCCGTAATACATAACTAAACCTATCTGGCTGTTACCCCTTTCAGTGTTCATGAACTTTACTCTTGCCCTACCCAACTCGACCCGACCCGACCCGACCCGACCCGACCCGACCCGACCCGACCCGACCCGACCCAACCCAACCCAACCCAACCCAACCCAACTGAACCCAATCCAACCCAACCCAATCCAACCCAATCCAACCCAACCCAACCCAACCTAACCCATTCAATTTGCATTTTTAAGTTACCTACCATTTACTGTCATTTTGGCTTTATTATGATTTGCAGAATTATGTTTGGGAGCAATAAATATAAAATAAAAATATTTGCAAGATGTAAGGAGAGACGCGCGTCGAAAAATAATCACATCAGACTTTCCAATTTAAAGAATTTCCCAACGGGAATACAAAAGATCATCTTTGGCAAAATTGCCAAAATGCAAAACGAAATACAAAAATGTCGAAATTGACAAAAATCCAAAGATTGTGGAAAATACAAATAATTCAAAATTTCCAAAGATGTTCCAATAATATTGTTAAAATTTACAAAAAATATAAATTATATCAAAGGACGAAATTATAAAAAATTTTATCCATAAATTATGCCAATTATGCAATGATTTTCAATATTTTAAAAAAATTATGAAATTAGAAAATTGCGTAAAAAAATGTAAAAATATCGAGCTGCCAGAAATTTCAAGGTTGTCAAAATGTTAGTTATCGAAAATGAAATTAATGAATACATGGTTGGGTTGGGTTGGGTTGGGTTGGGTTGGGTTGGGTTGGGTTGGGTTGGGTTGGGTTGGGTTGGGTTGGGTTGGGTTGGGTTGGGTTGGGTTGGGTTGGGTTGGGTTGGGTTGGGTTGGGTTGGGTTGGGTTGGGTTGGGTTGGGTTGGGTTGGGTTGGGTGCTTTGGTGTGATTCGGATGCAAATCGACTATTTGACGTTAACTGGAATTAAGATTTGGAATGAAACATAAAATCGTAGTTACCGGGGAAACTAATGACGATGTAAAAAAATATGAGAAATGAAAAATACACGATGAACTACACGAAGTTTACAACTTACTGTCCGAAATCTGGCAAACAATTCGTTGTAATAAATTATATTTAAATGTAACTTGTGAAATTCATAAATCAAATGCTCTATTGTGTAAACAGAATGCATATTATAAAACATTATGAAATAATTATCCATGTACTTAGAATTTCTCGTCGTTTCAAGGAACAAAACAATTATACGCATCAGGTTTAAAACAATTGAAATTCAAATACAAATAAATTCAATTCAATCCTTCAACTAATAATAACTAATAACATTGCCAATACGCAAGTTTTGTTTATTTCTAGTAAGTATTTATATCAGTTGTAAATATTTCAAGATTTCATTGAACACTTTAAGACTACATTGTATTGCAAACATCGCAAATCCATTGTTTGAATTAAATTTTGATATCGCAAACGGGTTTAATTTTACGAATGATTTATCGAATATCACAGATGCATGTGGTTGTTATAAAATATTAAGACAGTTACGCGCAGTATCTGGACGCAACGCTTGTATGTACATGTCTTGGCGTAAATAACGAGATAGTATTTATACAATTTACGTTTGAACTATAATAGGTTGCAATGTCTGAATTATCAACAAGTCATTTGATCACTAAGGTTTTGATCACTTCGAATAAATCCGAGCACCGTAACTGAAAATAACGATCGCTACCTACCACCTCGCGTCTCGTAAACGCGCCCCAGTTTACATTAGCACCGGCAATAAAATCAAAATCGAAACAGAGCAAAACAAACAGATCGCCGGGCGTTATTTATTTACCGTGGAATTTAATATTCCGATCGGTTTGTTTAAGTTGCCCAAGAGCGCGGGCAAGAGACCATTGGCGCTTATAAATAGCGGATCGGTCGCCGAAAATAATCGCCGCTTTTTTCGCGCGTCCGCGAACGGGCGCACAATCGGCCTGGGAAAAAAAAACGGTCCGGCGAGCGCCTCTCGTTCGCGATGAATAGAAATTTAATTTTATAGCCGCTATTTCTGAAAAACCACACCGGTGCGCGCCGACGTATTAATAGAAGTGAACACATCAACACCTATATTGCATTATGAACGGTTCGCTTTATCGAATTTTTGTTTATGGTGGCGGCGCCAGGAGAAAAAAAAAACATGGCAGGAGATGTAAATTCAATCGATGGTGCACAACTGAAGCTAATGTAGTCTTAACGAAGCCTTAACTTGAAAAACATAAAATATCACTGGATGAATTAAATGTAAAAAATAAATAATTATCTTAAATTAGCTGAAACGCAATGAAAATTCCTGGTGAGTAAAGTATACCGATGCAAGGGTACGGACACACCCGGTGAGTAACTATATTATTATCGATTATCTTTATATATAATGTTGGGGAAGCGAGAATAACGATGACGTTTATAAAAACGGTTGACTAATTTGCGTCATGACGGTTTTTTGCAATTTTCATAATTGGACGCGAGAGCAACCATACAAGAGCCAAACCAAACACGAAATGCACACAAGCGTGCGAACTTCCAAGAAACTGGGCATCAACATGGCAGCTTGTTTTAAAAATTATACACATTAGCTAATTAATTTTTTGGCAGCAAGTCATGCAATCAAATATGTTTCGAGAATGCTGTTAAGAAACGAACGTTGCGGATCCTTGGACTACCGTTTCGTCTTTATTTTGTATTATCGTAGCATGGGGAAATGTATCAGATAAATTGAAGTGGGGAAATGAACTTTCGTTAAAGTATCTTAATCGACCAGCGATCGAAATGATTTCTTTTTATTGTTTCTGTTCCGTCTAATTGGTTGAATTCTGTCGACTTGGGTTGGACTAGGTATCGTTTTGTTATAGTTGTTGTAATTTTTGATCAATTGTTTTTTACTGTTTACGTTCGTATTTTTTTTTTGTAGAATTTACCTCAACTTTTTTTATTTTATCGTCAATTTACTCGCTGTTTTTATAAACGGGAATTACGAAGTTACCTTCACGTACTCGGGATCTATTTGATTGGGTTTTTATTAACTCTTTTTTTCTCAGTGCACCCAAGCCAACCCAACCAAACCCAACCTAACCCAACCCAACCCAACGTATCTGACGTGCGAGTCTAAAATTTCGGATTTCAACGTCTAATTGTGGACGCTTTTAAATCGTCGCCGTTTAACGAAATTTTCGTTTCGTTTCAATGTGGTATTAATAGTAATGTATAGTAAGAATTAAACTCGATCTCATCAACGTTTACAAAAATTGAAATTGGCCATTCAAAGTCGACGTGATTTACGGAATTAACATGAAAATATGTTAATCGAGCAATTAACTTGGCGAGTTAGGAATATCAATCAAGTTCGGACTATAAACGTAAATCCGCGACAATTAGATCCGGTCAAGGCTTGCGAATCATTTCGTGGATAACAAGCACGACACAGAATAGGGACGATCGCAACGTAATCATTGATGCGCACGGCTTTTAACGCTTTTCATTGTTTTGCGCAGCTATGCGACAATAGAGCTCTCGCGGATGATTTATGAGTGCACTTTATCTTGGTTTCTCTCGTTTTTTGTTTTTATTCAGCTCGACGTTGATTTTCAATCTCGTTAACTTTGTCATTCATATTAATATTCTTATTGTTATTGTTGATCGTAATGTTATGCTCGGTGACATTTTCGTGTTTGTTCTCTTTAGCTTCGTGTTCGTAGTTCTCATTCGCATTATTGTAGAGATTGTCGTTCTCATTGTTATTCCCAATGTCATTCGCATGTTTAATATAATTCTCATCGTCATTCTCATCTTCCACATATTCATTGTCATTGGCATTGTTATCTGTTGTTTTTTTATTGTTCTCTTTGTCATTCATATTCTCAATGTTGTTTTCATGGTCCTTATTATCTTCTTCATTGACACTCGTCTTATTAAATTTCTTTTCTATTGCTCCTATAATTATTTGTTTTTTTCTTGTTGTTCAATTTTTCCAATGTTTCGATTTTGTTGCAGTTGAGGGTAATGGAAAGTTGTACCAATGTACGCGATCTGGTGTAGGTTAGTGTGAGGTTGGTTGGGTCTGGTCAGGTTGGGTTGGGTTGGGTTGGGTGGGGTTGGGTTGGGTCGGGTTGGGTTAGGTGGGGTTGGGTTGAGTCGGGTTCGTTTGAGTCGGATTGGGTTGAGTCGGGTTGGGTCGAGTCGGGTTGGGTTACGTCACACATTTTGATTTGATAATACTGTCTGATATATTAACTCCAAAGAGTGTGTAAGAAAATTGAGAAAAAATGTCCTAGAGTTAGTTGAAAGTCATGGAACGTGAAAAGTGTTTAAAAGGATGTAAAATGTGATAAAACAAATAATTCGATAAAATATGTTTATATTAAATAATTTCAATGAGTTTTTACATTAAAATTAATGTAATAAATAAAAATCGAAATGTGGGCATGACAACTATTATTATCTCAGACATTTGTAAAACATGAAGAGATAATGGGTTTATTCATCTTCAACACACAAAACCGCAAGTATTTATTAAAATTTATTTTGATTGCACCTCAATCAAAAATTGCGACAGAACTTTTAAATTCTATAAAATTTGTCAGTTATTATTACAAGATCGTTATCTAGAAACAATTATAATCGTTAGACTTCCTTTACTTGCTGTTAATTAACATTAACTTGTACATGGTTATGGTTTATAGTTTATTTATGGTGCATCGTAACTACTCCATGCAAATCTAGTTTTTGTGGTTTTTAACAGTTATAAAAACTCCTCATAGCATTAAAATTAATTGCTGGTTGATGCTATTTCGTAACCTAAATTATTGATAAAGAATTGAGGAATTTTATTTAAGTACACATGAACGTATATGCGTTTCAAACGTTGCACCTGTCGATGAATCTGCCTCTACGCACGAACATTGGAACTGGAAAATCCACAATTGTCGAAAAATATTCGGCTTCAACTGGATTTATTATTCGCGTTCCCATGTAAACAATGTGTTTCTCCTTTCAATATCAATGACGTTGTTGAATTCTCTGGTCGGTCTGGGCTAAGGAGAGTTCAACACCTGGCGATAATTTGTTCACATTTGATTGCTGCACTCATTTTCTTACTTCGACAATTCGTTGCCATATAAAATTGTGTGTGAGTATGTGTGTGTGTGTGTGTGGTAATAATTGGAGTACAAACCTGGAAAATGTTTTATATTTTTATTGCAATATCTAAAGTATTAGTCAATAAAATAATAAAAGTCATATAGAATTGGTTTGGGTTTTGTTGGGTTAGGTTCGGTCGGAGTTGGTTAGTTTCAGCTCTAGACAAGGTTGTTTGCCCTGTCTTGCTTGGTTTACAGTTTGTGTTAAACTGTTACCAAACCAACCCAACCAAACTTAATTCAACTCAACTAAACTGTACCCAACTTAACTCTACCCAACTCAACTTAACCCAACCTGACTCAACTCAACGCAACTGCACCCAACCCAACTTAACCCAACCCGACCCAACTAAACTAAATTTAACCCAACCCGACTCAACCCAACCCAACCTTGCAATTCGGTTGGTCTGGGTTGAGTTGGATTGGTTTGGGTTGGGTTGAGTTCTTCGATTTCGATACTACCAGCCCAGTATATATTTCACATCAATACGAAATATTTTATATTCTATTTTTTTTTTTTTAAATTATCATCTTTGCTTCATTTTGCGAGCCAATCAATTGGTGACCTGTTTTATATTATAGGTACTAAATATTTTATTGTTATTAATAAATGCGTTGTGCACGTTTTGTTAAATTCTTTTTATTACTCTTACGTTAATCAGTTCAAGAGCACTCCAGCCGATTCAATACTCAATGAAATTTATTTTAGAATTAAAACATTTGGCGGTTAATAATTCCTGAATAACGAAACGTAAGGTACTGATTGGGAGCAGACAGATTTTCCATCGAATTATGTACAAAATTAAATTGATTCGATTCATTCGTTTTTGTGACATAAATACTTGACCAAGAATTGGAGGAACATGATAATTTATATTAATTGTTGATAATACAACAGTGACACTCTCAACAATTCTGAAGCGATTTATAAATCACAGTTCTGTATTTTGTAATAAAACAAACTGTTTCGAAGCACGAAAATGTAATCGAGATTATTCAAGCGCCATTTTTTAATGTGCCACCCTCAAATATTACATAATCAACGCAACTGGAAATATTTGTCGTGTCCAAGGTAAATATTCGACCCTACGCCGCCAGCCGAGCCCTTAATCCGCCAAAATAAACGCGAGCCGAGTTAATATCACCTCGCAAATCGCGATTTTGAGTCAATCATCCTTCACAGGCCGTATTTCTTTTATAATTGGCCCGGATTCGCAGGCGCTCCGGGGCCAATTTATACGATAAAGAACACGAGCGGAAAAACCCGAAGCGACGAGAGCGACTTTGTTTATTGTTATCGAATCGCGCGGAACCCGAGCAAGAGACGTTCGTAAACAGCCCCTTTGTTAAGAGGCGCCTTAATTGCCGTTTTTGCCGGAAATAACGTCATTCGGCGTCGTCGCTTTTTTTTATTTCCGGTGGCGTTTGGGTAAAATTGAAAATCGGTGGCGCATTTCCTATACGGTTTGTGTAATTTTCCGCTTAAATTTTCGTGGCCATTTGCATCGAAATTTATATTAAAAAAAAAAAATCATATAACGTAAAAATGGCGTTGGGGTTTAGTAATTGGTTCGGTTTATGGATGTCGCTTTTACGAGTTTTCCGCAGATTTTGATCGTTTGTGGTTTATTTATGCATTGTGTTAAATGCGGCGGTCGGTACTTAAATAAGAAAGACCCCCGGCGGCCTGACTTCGGGTGATTAACCCATTCGCCGCTTTGGTGGGAATTGAGCGAACGACGAATTAAAATAAGCGACGAAAACGTTGAGGTTTAATTTAATGCTCGAGAGGAACAGTAAACAAAGCAAAAGAAATTAGACTCGAAGCCACGTGAACTTAAAATAATTTACCGGGCGCAATATTTGAAAAGTTTAAACTCTCATTTAAAAAAAAAAAAATAACAAAAGGGCAACTAAATAAATTCCATAACAATTATATAATCGTAATCGTAATCGATGGTAGGTAGTGACGATGAAAACTGTTACTTGGCAAATTTAATTAGTTTACGTTTAATGCCATGAAAATTAATTTTTAATTGAAATTAAATTATGATTGTTTTAAATACAAAGTCTTTGGAATAAAATAGCAGTTCGTACCTCGCCACGTATTGTAGAAGTAAAAGATGTTGAAATTAAATTAATCCAAAATTTATTATAAGCGACTCATAATAAAAGCAACACGATTTTCGGCGAGTCCTGCACAAGGATCAGTTATTTTAATTAAAATTTAATTTACAATTTTTTCATTGATCGGGTTATCAGAACATCGGGGCAACGCGTTTCCACCTCGGCCACCATCCGAAACTGCACACGTGCTTCTTATAACTTGCGCGAACACTTCTTAGCGAGGAACCGGTAGTTTCGTAAGCTCCCAATAAGACGATCCGTCGCCGCAAACTTCGCGAGAAAGAAAACGGAACCCGGATTGTTTGCTTGCGAGCGATTCCGGCCGATTCGATCGATGCGAATTTAGTTCTCCGGTCGCAGGGAACGTTTTGTAACAAAACACATGCCTCTTTGAGACTTCCAACAATGTTTCTAGTTTATTTCGTGCAACTTCGACGCCGGTTGCTGTATTTGTGATGTATGCATTCGTAATAAGTTTCGATGCATGTTCGGTGTTAAGGTGCGGAACTGCGGAGCTCGACTTCAACTTGGTCAACTTGGTGCGGGGGAGACTTCGCTTTATTTATAATTTTGTTGAATTGTTGAATTTTAAATGTTCGACGTTTAGTTTTATTTTATTCTGCAGATTGAGGCTGAACAACTAATTCAAGTGAATTAAGATGATTTGATTTATGGTGACGAGTGTTAGAAACAACAGTCATATTAATGAGGGTGTCACGAAGTGAACGTTAAATTTGTGTCCGTTTTGGGCGGTTGGTGAGCAAATAGAAATAGCAGGCGTCCAACGTGGGGACAATTAATGTCATTTTCCGGCGTAAAAAACTCCGCTGCTTTGTTTTAATGTTTTAATCGCTGTTATCGCGTCGTGTTCAACTAGTGGCGTTGCAAATGTATGGACCACTGTGGAATTTCGCTGCCCGACGAATACAATTACGTACATAAAAAAATTCAACGTCTAAAGCACTTATTTTAACATCGTTAAACTTTTGCATTTTCAACGTCTCACTGATCACAATTTTTCATATTTGTCATTTTTTTATTTTACGTCAATTTCAATTGTCAATTTCTCGACAAAAAATTCCAATGGATCCACTAAGAAGCCATGAGCGACTTGTAATCGCATCGCAAATATCTTCAAGTCCGTCGATTGTCAACGTCCATTTGTCGGGCGCACGACGAACGGACACATCGGACCCTGTCCGTGACGTGTTTAAAAGCTTCCAAACGTTTTTATTTTATTCGGATGACGCGAACGTCGCCTTCTTCGCGACGACGGCTTAATCCCCAGATCCTGCAGGAGGGTACGCAAAAAAACCGATTTGTTTACTCCACTGTTATCAATCGGGGCCGCACAAAAACCATGAATCATTGATTGCTGCGCGGCCGCCGTAAAACCGGGGCCGGGTCGTAAATTAATTTTATTGTCGGTGCACGCCGTCCTTTATTAATTTTCAATTGATTCCATTATTGGTTTGCAAAACGGACACGTTCGTAATTTCGTTAATATTAAAATGTTAATTGGCAACACTGAATAAAAATGTACGTGTTGTTTGTTTGCGCGTCGGGACGGGACGGGGGGGGGGGGGGGGTAACTGCAGTGATGGTTTCGCTTTTGGCGATATGTGATGATAATTAAATTTTGTAAATGAACCATTGTAGTTTCGATTTGCGTTCCGATGCGATGCGGCGTTAATACACCGATTCTGACGCTGTACAAATCGCACGGCGTCGCCGTATTGTTAGGTCCTTCCTCTCGTGTGATTTACGACTTTGAAGATTTGTCTTCGCCCCTTACTTCACACTCGCACGTTGTTGTTAGTTTCTGTTCGTCCAATACTTTTTATTGTGCTATTGGGAGTTGAATGATTCTATTGATGGATTATCCACATCTAATAGAAACATTTACTATTGTGTTCGATAGGCGTTTAGTTCGATTACTCGATTATTATTATTAATCAAATGGATCCAGCAGAATAATTGTCAACTCCGTTTATCGCCAAACTGATGCCATCTCGTTATATAAAGTACTAGAGAGGCGTTCTTACATCCATTCAGCGGCAGCACATCCCAAACGCAATACACACATCATGGCAAAAGCAATGGCAACAACGGCACCACATGAAAATATAAATGGCACCCTTCTCAATACAGCGGTTACGATACATAGAGTTACTTACAGGGCCCCTTTCGGGGGCCCGCCCGGTCCCACGTTGCCTCTAGTAGTTATCCTCGAATCGGTCATGTTATCAGCTTTGGACACCTTTACCATTTTCCGGATATCTTCGCATGCTAGTGTACCTGAAAGATGCACTCGATGTGCTCGTCGCTCTCCTGTAGAGTTACAGGAGAACCAATGGGCGTCAGCCCCCATGTCGTACCCAAGGAATGGCATAGGCATACTAGACAGGCAACTTTGGATATTAGCATACCTTGCCTTCTGAACATACGGTTCCAGAATCACTGTCACCAGTACTTCGGGGACAGGTCGAGGTCTGCCGATAACCACGAATGTTATCGGTTCACCAAGAACAATGACATGTCATTCCATTCTGGGGGGCCCTCAATACCCAACTCTCCACAGACACCACAAAGGTGACTGGCAACACAACAATATATTTTGTTCCACATACATATATATATCCATAACAATACAATGGGTATCACATAATAAATCGTTCTACTTTACCAACGCTGCATTTGCCATATATATATATAAGCTTCGCCCAAATCTGTCTCGCTACGGTTTCTGCCTCGCTACGGTTTTGCACAACTCATCACTTCGCACTCACTAACTATGCCACTGCATTCTAGACTACCATTGTCTACACGTGCATCGACTAGTTAAGTCCGCATGCCATTAGTAACTGTTAAAACTAAGACCCCCCTCTCTAGATCTCATGCAATATCTTACTTATCGCCCAGACGACCCCTCCACTCAACCCTTAGCCAATAATACACACAAAACGGTGTGTATTCATATTCATTTTAGGGAATATAATTAAATATTGAAAATATGCATTCGTATAAAAATATATGCGCTGCAATTGTTATAAAGTAAAAGATAGAAAAGTAAAATTAGTTAGAATAAGCAAGGAAAAGAACGGTGGAATTAAATATGAGATTAAATATAGCCAACCACAATTCCGAAATCTATAAATCTAGCTAAGTAAATGAGTTGTGGAAGAGAGATTTATGGAAAATTCATTTCCATTTTAATTGTGGAAAAAAATTAAAGCAATTCAATCCAACCCAACTTAACTCAATCCAACCCAACTTAACTCAATCCAAACCAACCCAACTCAAGTCAACCCAACTTAACTCAATCCAAACCAACCCGAGCCAACCCAACCCGACACAACCCAACCCAACCTAACCCGACCCAACCCAACCCGACCGAACCCAACCCGACCCAATCCAACCCAACCCAATCCAACCCAACCCAAACCGACTCAACCTAACACAATCCAACCCAATCCAATCCAATCCAAATACAAATTTTATAGTTTATGATGTATGTAGTGGGGTAACCTTGCAGAAAAAATATCTACGTTGTTATCATATTTTGGTATTCGTTATCGATGAACGAGTCGAACGTATCGAAGTATAAAGAGAAGAAATTCACCCCTAGTGCCATCGTCATGATTTGTTCTGTATTTGTTTGTGATTTGTTGTCGGCTACCGCTGTATTTAAGTTTTAGTTACAAGTCTGTGTTAATGATCTAATGAAAAAATGTTCGATGTATTTTACCAATATGTCTGAAAAATTAAAAGACGAAACATTAATCGTAGAAAAACTCAAAATGTCATATGGACTACAGTGAGTACAAATGGCCATGTCGGTAGTCGATGCCGGGACTAATAGCGCGACGTTTGCTTTTTGTATACATGCAGTTGTCAAGAATTAAATTTGCTAGGGGAACCGCATGGATGATTTTTTATCTTTTTCAGTTTAGAAGCGAGACGAGTTCAAAGTCGCAACGCTGGCGTTTCGCGTTTTGGAATTTGGATCCCTCCAGCTTTCAAAACCGTTGAAAATAGACATATGCCGTCCGTACGATTCCATTAGCAAATTTAATTTTCTACAACTTTGTTTATGTTTAGTTTCGTTTCAAACTCAAATAACGTCGTGCGGCGCGCTTACACTATTATTTGTGGCTACTTAAGACATCTAGTCCACTATACTAACATACACATTTTTGTTTTTTGAACCGATTCCGTTAAATTGGCTTTGGTTGGAATGTATTGGATTGCGTTGGGGACGCCTAAGAAAAACAATTAGGAACGAAAAACCTCAACTTAGCAACTTAGCACCTTCGACCTGCAAATTTTTTGGATTTTTCGTAATAAGAGAGAAGCAATTGTTGAAGAATCCAAACTGTTTTTTTTTTATTAATCAAACGTTTTTAATTAATGCTCATAGTATTTTAATGCATTATTAATATTAATTTAGTAATTAATGGTAATAGTAGTGGTGGCATGTTTTTGCAATCAGTGCAGAACAATGGAAATTTTTATTTTTGGTTTTCAATGGCGATTGAATAAAATTAATTCCTTCGTGTATTTTTTTTCATTACCCATTACAATTACTAACAAACTAAATGCAAGTTAGCACAACATTAAAAAAATAAAATACAGACACAAAAAAAAAGATACGTGCACGACCATGGCAGTGACAGACGAACAAAACGATCATTATCACCAAACCAATACAAATAACATCAAAATTAAATCTATGTCGACGTAGAATCAGGAAAAATACAAATAAAAGGACATAAAAATAAATTTCAGCGAACGCAGCAACCTGATGACAGTTGCTTCGCTCTATCTTGGACTGATCAGATCACCGCGCATAAATAACTTTGAAGAATTTTATGGTTGTAGACTAGTTGTGTAGTTGTCATCGCTTTATACGTCTGAATTTACGTAATTTAAATTAAAATTTTAAATAACTTAAAAAATTTCAATTTCAAATCAAATCCTGATATTGTTAATTATATTTTCGTAGTAATTGTTTCCGGTACGGTTCCGTTAGATACGGTTATTATATACTTAGACAACTAAAATTCCAACTCAAGGGAATTAAATACGTCTTTGCTCATGTTTGATTGTTAATTCGTTTTAAATGAGTTGAAATTATTAAGTAAATATTGTTTATCTATCAAACCTGGATAGATAAGTCATCACAAAATACAATTTGATATTGTATTACAATTAAGTCTCAACTAGTACCTGACTGATGGTAGCGATACCTGCAACTAGCTTACAATATTGTTTTTCTATGGGCACGTCACCAGCGATATAAATTTCTATACGCAATAATTTATAAAAAGGCCAACTAACGAATCGTTTGAAAAGGCAACTTTCCCCGTCAAAAATTCCCCAGACGCCCGCTAAATTAATTCCTTCCACCACAACAAGAAAAGTCAATAACTCCTAACGTCCTTTGCGTTAGTCGATTAGACGACTGCGATTCGTCGTCTCGGACGTCTCATGAAATTTGCGGCGAAGATCAACTTAAAAGTGACCGACCCGCCGCCGCCGCTCGAAGTGTTGCCGCTTTCTTCCGTCGTTCATGGGCATTCCCCCGGGCTTCGGAAAAGGAGCTAAATTGGCGGCGGGCGGGATGGGACCGCGAGAGACCTGCCGGGCATCTCCCCGAGTTTATTTCGCAAGTTTCGCCTCGAGGACTTAATCTCGAAATATCTCTTTCGCCCGCCGCCGCCGCCAGTTTGAATTATTTATTGACTTCGTTAATGTTCGAAGCGTTTCGGGTCCGTTTTATCGCCGCGCGTTGTTTCGACGGGCGACAGCCCCTAAACGCGTTTTAAATTTGATGACCGTTTGGTAACGCGATTGGTTTCGGTGCACTTGGGCGGAAGGATCGATGCGACGCGACGGTCGCGCCGGCCATGAGAATTATTCAAAAATAGGCGCCCATGGTTACTCATTTTGTGTGCCGGCCAAGTGGTCTTGAACGTGCTTTCGTAAGAAGTTTGTGACGGGATCGCTATTTTTTATTCCGGACGCGGTTTTTCGATAATTAAAACGCGTGTTAAAAAAAAATGTAAACAACAATAAAAAAATATTATTATTTTATCTATTTTTCAATAAATAAGTTTACGAAATACAACAGTGAAAGTAGGTTAAACGCTCTTAGTTGTAAACCACCTTGTGTTAATTAAAATTCCCCACGTTGGGCGACATATATTATGGAAACTTATATAATATGTTTAATGTTGAATTATTGGCTTAATTTGTCCATAACTTAAGTTAAATGGCAAGAAAAATTATTCGATTTTTTTTATTGAAATAAATATCGTATAGCTCAAAAAATAAATTAAAACAGCGATGGAAATTATTCACAAATTACATGAAAGTAAAAAGTAGTGGATGTGGTAAACGCATTATTTTTATTTCCATTTTTGCATCCGCCCCTTTTTGTCCGTTTTCGTTCATTATCCTTGCTTTTCAAATCTTAATCCAAACAATTCGTTCTTACACAGACGATGAAGATACCGATGTTTTCTTCGGCTTAGTCGTGTTTCATCGGATTGGGGTGAGTTGGGTTGGGTTGGGTTGGGTTGGATTGGGTTGGCTTGGGTTGGGTTAGGGTGGGTCTGGTTCTTAGCATCTCTCCCCGTGTTCTGTAAGTCGCTTGACTCGAAGTAGGTTATGTCTCGACGCAATGCTAGCTCGTCTGTAACTCCTTATTGCAAAGCAAGCATTCGTTTTAAATACTTGCCGCTGCCTACGTTGACTTACATTTCGTACCGTCTCTTATTTAAGTCTCGCGCCGATTTAGTTTATTGTAACATTAACTAAATAAATGTTAGGCCTATTTCAAATAGGAGACTATACGTGTATATTGTCCTGTTACAATATCCTGACCTTGAACCTATGGTCATAGCAAATTCAAGACGGGCAGGAAACTGTACCCGTTTGAAAAAATGTGCAGGTCGATTGATATCATAGTCTTGGGATAAAAACGTCTTCGTCCAGTTTTATTTATAATTAAGTTGCGACGATTTAAGAGGAAATTATTTCAAAATTGATTTATTTGATTTGAGGATGCAGTCATTTCTAAACAACACTCTTCAAAAATTTACTGAATCCATGTAATATCGAACTCCACTCTTATTGGTCAGAAACGATGATATGATTTCTCTAAAATCGTTACTACGTCAAATTATGTTAAAAAACACAATCTAATGCATCATAACAGTAAGCAAACGATTCGTTGTTCATTTTTACGATTCAACGATTACATCCTACGACAATTTTAACAATTTCATAAAAAATTAAATCAATCAAAACATTTCATTGCTTGCAGCCCCTTTTCGTTGCGAGACATTTCACAGTATTTTGACTTTTGACGTTTGATCTAAAGTTCTAGTCCTCTCTTATCAAGTAATCCTTGTAATCTATTCGTCATCGCCTTCAACTCTTTCTCCGGCTCTACCAGAACAGCTAACTCGTCTGCAAAAGCCAAACGATCAGATCTTCCCACTGCCCAACTCCCCCCCCCCCCCCATCTCTGTTCCGGTAGCTCATTTAATCCCTTCCTGGCTTTTATTTTTCTGACGCCCTGAACCCAAAAATACATCCACACACTCCCCCACCCTGTCCGACCCATTCAGTATAAAATTTGTAATCATGTTCTTTTCAATGGATCCATAAAGGACTTCATCTGAAGTTCACAACAGTCAATGGTTAATCCGTTATTCAATTTTTACAAATACAGAGCTTACACATAAATCGACAGTCCAGAGTCAATCCGTTATCAATATTTCCAGTCCATTTATTACAAATGCGGAGCTTAAACGTAAATCAGCAGATAATAGTGAATAGGTTATCAACATTTCAATTCCAATTTTTAAAAATTAAAGAACTTAGACTCGAATCACGAGTAATATTATCAGCATTTTCTTTCCAATTGTTAACACATTCGCAACATAAGTCAACAGTCAATAGTCAGTTCGTTATCAACATAATTTTTAGAAATAAAAATCTTAAAGCTTAAAGTCGACAGTTAATAGTCAATCCGTTATCAATATTTCCATTGCAATTTTTACAAATACGGAGGTTATCCTTAAATCTTCAGTCAATAGTCAATATGTTATTAACGCTACTTTTATTTGAAAAGTTCTTTCGAAAAATCTATCGTTTGCTAGAAAAACGATTTTGAAAAATTCTGGTAACTCACGATCACAGCGAAAGACTGTGATAGTCAGTGCAGATTGTTACAAATACGGAGCTTCAACTTAAATCAACAGTCAATTATGAATCCGTTATGAACATTTTCATTCAAAGTTTTATAAATAGAGAACTTAATCTTAAGTCACAAGTCAATAGTCAATCCGTTTTCAATATTTATATGAATTTTTTTATAAATATAGTGTTTAAACTTCAGTCGACAATTAATAGTCAATCCGTTATAAATAATTAAATTAAAGAAAGGCGCCCTTCTGTTTTTCTTCTAGTTGGCTAATGGTGAATCACTGTATTAATTAGTTCGTTTTGTCCAAAAGTCTCTATTGAAGGTAGAAACATTTAACTTTTTGACGGGTTGGGTTTAGCAAAAAGCGATTTTTTCAAAATTGTTAAAAACTAAGGAAAAAATGTCAAAAATTGCAAATTGTCTTAAATGTCAAAAATTCGTAAAATGGTAAATAATCCAAGATGGAAGGAAAGTTGCAAAAATTGATAATTCAAAAATTTGCTAAATTACAGCAATTGCCCAACATTATTAGTTTTCAAAAAACCAAGGAAAAGGCAAAATTGTTGACATTAACATTGACCTTAATATTGACATTGACATTGACATTGACATTGACATTGACATTGACATTGACATTGACATTGACATTGACATTGACATTGACATTGACATTGACATTGACATTGACATTGACATTGACATTGACATTGACATTGACATTGACATTGACATTGACATTGACATTGACATTTACATTGACATTAACATGTCGGGTTGGGTTGGGTTGGATTTGTTTTGTTTGGGTTGGGATGGTTTTTAATTTCTGTGCTACATCAAGTGATTTATGCAATAATTGCCAATTTAAGGCGCAGCGCACACCAAATCGTTAATTTTTGTTTGTGACTGGTATTATTTTTATAATTTCCTCTTCCTTTATTTTATTTCTATGCTATTTTTTTAATTGCAGCATATATTTTAGTTCTATTGTAGTCTCATTCGGGTTTATGTTTACTGGCTTCGCTCCCTCGTTGGTCTATTTATGTTTTATTTTTCCTTCCTTGCGACTTTTGGATACTCGTGACACTCGTTATCTTCTCTTATATTATTAATTTCTTTGCATTGTTTCTTCTTCTTTGTTATTCCTTCTTCTTTGTTATTCCTTCTTCTTTATTACTTCTTCCTTCTTCCTTATCACTTCTTCTTGACTTTCAGCTGTGATTCTCCTCCCTTGTTGCTTCATTTGTGCCGATTGCTGCGGCGGTGTTTTTCAATTTATATTGTCAAACATCGTTTCTGCAAATAATTTCTTCCTCAGTCCTTTGTATTATTACTGATTTTCTTTTGATATGGCAATGTCGTGTTCATTTAGTGCATTTTTTGTTGTTTGAAATGATGCTCTTGAATCAAAGTGATTGGTATTTGAGATTGAGTGACAGTTTATCGCGGTGCAAGCCAGGTGTGCAATCGTTGGCATTCAGACGTTTTGTAACTTGCAGTTATTTGGTTAGCAACTATGCACATTTTATTTTTATTTTTGTTGTTGCAAAACATTTTTTTGTCATACGATACGATATATCTCTTGTCATCTGTCGATCAACGTTTGATTTATTGGCTCCCTTGCAAGATATATTTTTGGTTTTTTTTCTACTAAAAATGTCGGTGATCGTCTCTCATCGCAAAGGCTACTATGAAAGTCCAAGTTATGCATTTCAAACTTGTTGAGGAACCGAATCATTAGCCTATGAAATTATTCACGAAATAATTTGGTTTTTTTTTGACCCTGTTCACCTAACAATTGCCCCGCGAAGAGTGGTACATTTGGGGAACTAAATCGAATTTTTTGAAATAAGAAACTGCATGACTTTAACTCGACGAAATCGAAGAACGTTTCTCAAAATAACCTATAAATATCATTGTGTTATAAACATTTGAGGAATCGATAAACACGCACCATTGCGGCGTCAATTATTATGTTATGACTCAGTCTAAAGATAAATAATTATAAACATTCCCGGTGTGATATAAAGCCCCCAGTCGTGAAGGTTTATTAGATTTTCACCGATTCGGTGATAAGTTATTTATTTTAAGTTGGCTTTAAAAACCGGTGTTTATATTTAAAACAAATAACGCCAAAGTTCCGCAGTCGAAGGTCGAAGCGTTTATTGAAAATTTTCATCACGAATTAGTTCAAAGCTGTAAATGTCCGGTATGGTTTTTTTTTCTAAGAAATTTCGTAAATCATTTTTTATATTTATGATTTTTTACGCAGCATATATTTTATGAGAATTTTTGGGGTTCGTGATTAATAAATTATTTAATATTCGTGAAATCATGAAACGTATACGTCAGCAATTGAAAAAAAATCTTATTTTATTTAACTTTCATTAAATATTTTGGAAACAAATTCTTCATCGTCGACTCGTTGTAATATCAAATAAATGTCAATCTGCCTAACTATCCCCTCTGTTGATTAACCGAAATCGTAATTAGGCTAATTATTTAATTAGTTAAAACAATTTGGATGGGGCGTCGTGTTATATTATTACTTGGTTAATTTACGTTAATTGTGTAATAGAACGAACGTCGTGTTGTGGATGATTTTAGTATTGAATGTGACAATTGATATTTAATTGGTGATAAGTAAAATCAGGTAGGTACAACAAATTGGCGCCCAACGTGGGGCCATATCCAACCACAACATTTATTTATGCAACAGATTTTTTACTCAAACACGTAGGATACATTAAAATGAAACCAAATGTTCGTCACGAAACGCTCGTTTGAGATTTTTTTTTTTTTGTTTCGACGAACATTTATTTTAAGAAACTATTTTAAATATCGACCGGGGAAACAAACAAAATAAACAGTTCATTGCCGCCTTTTATACATCCTGAAGACATATTAGCGTAATACACGGGCTATAAATATCCGCGGCGTTCCCCGGCGCCTGGTAATACAAATGATACGAACTTATCATCTTCCTCGACCGAGATTGTACTTAGCGGGGATTATCCGCGGCGAAGAAGGGGCGTTTTATGTTACGTTTGGATTCTAACCTGGTCGGCTTAGCGAAACCGTTTGCGATACGGCGGAATTAGCGAGGGATTTATTGTCGCGAAAGTCGCCGCAGGTGTTTCATCGAGTTCAAAAACAAGTCGAATATATCATCGACGTACTAAACAAAATTAGTATAAATCAATGAAATAAAGAAATTAAATATAATAAAATAATAAATGAGAACTCGAAATTTGTTTTGTGTGGCTGTTCGACTAGGAGCAAAGGGGACGTGTGGGAATGTCACGTAGTGGCTTGAATGCAAGTGCACAAGGATCACGGTTGCAAGCCAGTGGTCAATTGCGCAGATTTGTAAGTCATTTGTTTTACACCAGCGGCGGTTGTTTGGGAAATTTATTTCGCTGGATCAGAGTCCTCGTTTTATTTTACTGCCCCGTAATTGGTTTCAATGGTATACGATTTTTACGCCGTGTGAATGTTGCACAAATAAAAATAGACAATAATTTAATTTTACGTAATTTTTCGGCGAGTGTGTGTACGTTATATTACAATTAAAATACCCATACAATTATTCAACGCAACAAGTTAAAGAAATGGGTTACAAATATCGGCGAATACAATTGAACCCGGGAGGTGTATGCGCAACGTTCGATGAGAGAAGCAAGGTGGGGGGGGGGGGGGGTGATTAAAATTGTTTGTTAAAACAGAATTTCGTGTATTGTGCTTAAAGAAGTGGACTACATTTTCCAGACTAACATAATAACAAGATAACAGGAGGACGAGAGATTGTGACTCTTCTCACGTAAATTTGGTCAAAAAGTTGCATTTTTGATATTTTACTGTTGCATTGCTAGGCGAACTGATCAGATTGTGACCAGTCAGAGTCGAAATTCTCGCCAGTCAATCGACGTTAGAATGACGTCAGAATGAAATAAAACATAACAATTTAATACAACGAAAATGTATATTGTGACAGTTGGGGGGTATAACCAAAAAATCCAATCATTTACGTTTACTTTTGAACAAATAATGGTAATTAATAATAATAATAATTTAATTTGATTGCACCCTTGTTTAAATCAGCTTGCTTACTTTTAAATTTCTATAAGACTTTCACCACGAAATTAGCCCTTTATATATATAATTGTATAATAATAATAATAATAATATAATTATATGATAGTTATTGTTAAAATCGTGTAAATGTCAGTTGATTTATTTTTTAGATAGATTGGTAAAATCATGACCATAATGATGTAATCAACTTATTAATAAAATTCTTAAAATGTAAACTCCTTGTTCAATCTCTTCCCAAATTTGAGTCAGAACCAAAAACAGCTGACGAACGGTTGTTGGTGGATTTGGTAATCTTTCAACAGTTTTATTTGGGCATCTTACAAGTGCTCGATGGGGTAGGGGCTGTCAACTGTCAACAGCATGTCTTCTTCTAACAATATTTGCACTACTCTGGAGCTGATATCTTTATAAAGTCATAACGACTGCAATAGCAGAAAGCGATCTTGTTGGGCTGTTGTTGTTTGTATTCTGGTTCAGATCTGGATGGTTCCCCTGTCTTGAGGAAACCATGCAAAATTCGAGATACCGTCGACTGGTGTAGACTAAGGCGATTCTGGTTGATTAATACAGTGTTCGACAAGCACTTGAACGTGTGAAGGGATTTGTTTTCAAAATTTATGACTGCAGGAACCAAAATTTTTTACTCAACCATCTCATCAAATCAACAAAAGAAATTTATGAAATTTTATGAAATTGACAAACTTAAAACTTGTAACCATGGTAACCAGTTTTTGCTACTAATTAAAAAAAATGAGAAACCGTTACAGAATGAAAGGAATGGTTGATACTGATCACCATCTCGTGATAATAAAAATGAACCAGATTGTCAAAGTGTAAAAGCCAGGTTGCAACACAACCCAACCCAACCCAACCCAAAGGCGCAGCCAAAAATAGCCAATCGATTTATCGAAATTAGATAAACATTATACTCGAAGATGGTTGTTGAAGGTTGGCAACGTCGTTGACTTATTTAAGCCAGTCATCTGATAACATTTTCAGTTGGGTTGGGTTGGGTTGGGTTGGGTTGGGTTGGGTTGGGTTGGGTTGGGTTGGGTTGGGTTGGGTTGGGTTGAGTTGGGTTGGGTTACATAAACATTATCCTCGAAGATGGTTGCTGAACGTTGCAAGCGTCATTAACTTGGGCAAGTCACCCATTAGATAAAATTTTCTCTAGCGTGGAAGCCAGGATGCAACCTAACCCAACTGACCAATCGAAATAAGTTAACTATTTCTCGAACATGGTGGTCAGCAGCACGTTGGCAACCTCGTTAACTTGGACAATTGATATAAAAATTTGAAGATGAATTGAAATTTTCTCAAAGTGTGGATGCCAGGATACAACACAACCCTACCCAATTCAACCCAACGGCGTAGCCAAAAATAGCCAACCGGTTTACCGAAATAAGATGGTTGCTGAACGTTGGCAACGTCGTTGACTTATTTAAGTCAGTCATCAGATAACCTTTTTTTCTAGTGCGGAAGCGAGGATGCAACCCATCCCAACGGCACATCCAAAAATGACCAACGTTCGAAATAAGATAAACATTATCTTCAAAGATGTTGTCGGCACGTTGGCAAAGTTGTCGACTTCGCCAAGTCAGCTATGATGTGAAATAAAAATTTGAAGGCGAATTAAAATTTTCTCAAAGTGTGGATGCCAGGATACAAACCAAACCAACCCAACCCAATCCAACCCAATCCAACTCAGTCCAACCCAACCCAATCCAACCCAAGCCAACCCAATCCAACCCAATCCAACCCAATCCAACCCAATCTAACCCAACCCAACCCAACCCAATCCAACCCAACCCAACCCAACCCAACCCAACCCAACCCAACCCAACAATGCAACCAAAAATAACCATTTTATTTATCGAAATAATACAAACATTATTGTCAAAGATGGTTACTGGACGTTGGCAACGTCGTCGATTTGCCCAAGTCAGCCATCATGCGAAGTAAAAATTTAAAGACGATTTAAAATTTTCTCAAAATGTGGAAGTCAAGAGTAACTAAACCCCATTGCACTAATCTCGAGTTTTGTTTCATTTGTTCCAATTAACTGTAATCCAATTATTGTCTATCCTTCCCCAATTCTGTGAAATAGTTAGAGTGAAACATTAAAGGCGACAAAGAGTGTAATTATCAAGGCATGATCGATTAATTTGAACGTATTTTATTTTTTTTTGCATTTGGTGTTGGACTTTATTTGTTAATCGACAGTTGCGTATAGGACCTTCTGAAAAATATCGCAACTTACTGATGTGTTCAGTTTAGGAGTTTTTGTTGTGATGACAAAATGTACGCATACATAGACAATACCCATTTTGTCTTTAATCGCGTAGACGTTTCCGGAGTTTCCGGATATGATAAGTTAAACACGTACGCTGCATCTAACAAACAAGAAGCGCAATTTCACAATGGAACGGCGCTAGGAAAGAAATATCGGTCGGGAGTGGGTGGGGGGTGGGGGGGGCAACCCCGTCAAGCCGGAAATTGCCAATTTCGTCGTCAAAAACTTCCCCGAACAATTATTTCTGTTTTTGTTGCGCTCCGTTCGGAATTTAATAACCGCAGAAACAAAAGGACGACGAGGGGGCGACACTCGTACTTCGCGCGCCCGGAATCCTTACGCGCCGACAAGTTGGCCGCGACTAAACCGAGACTATTAATAGTTTTATTAGCGTCTTGAAACTTCTTTCGCGTTTATCAGCTCGCGAGCTCGCCTTACAAAGGACTGTTTATAACGCGACTAAGTAAATAAGTCACCATTCCGGATCTAGCGTTTCAAAAGAAATGGCACGGAGATAAATCTCGGAAGTTTTTAGCCGGGCCCGTAATGTTTCGCAAACTCAATTAGTTTTTGTCTCGGGTTGTTTATGGATGTCGTCCTGAAATCCCGCGCTTTGTAACCGGAGATGTTCGATGGCGCTCACGGCGTAGTAAAATTGTGACATCTCCAGGAGATAAACAAGTAATATTAGGAGGATAATAGGGCAATCAATGTGTCGTCCCGTTAAATCAATTCATGGTGCGCGGACTTTGTTACAAATGAAGGAATTATTTAAATCGAAATCAAAATTCAAAATTGACCAAATTAAAATCCTTAAGAAAAATCTGAAATGTAGGATTTTAATTATCTTTCGTTTAAAGGACAGTCTGCGTCAATTTGTTTTATGGTAAAATAATAAAAATTTTATTTAAAATGTATATACGTTCCCATGTATGCGAATGTCGTTGGGTATTTTCGATGTACTCGGAACGTTTGCGAACTCGCCGTATAATACTATTTAGTTATACTATTGTTTAAACTTAACGTTTAGTTTTGTTACCAATTTTTTAATTATTTAATTTAATTCGTAATACATTTTTACGACAGTATGTGCTATCACCAAAAATAATTATTAAGTAAAATATAAGAATCTAATAATATTATGTAACATTTTTTGAAAAATCGATAATTTTGTCTCTCCGTAATTAATTAATCTAATTTTGTCGAGAAACGAGCGGCCGCTCCTGCTTATGTTTATTCAAGCACCTGTCTCCAGCTGATAAGTTCCTCCAATTACCGAACACCTAGACGCTGGCAACTCGGCTGCTTAATAACCTAAGGCAACAACTAGAGTGCCCTGGATTGAATTCATTTGTTTTCGTAAAGAAAATGGAGAGCTACCCTTTGATGGCCTGCGCTGCCTTAAAAGTGAAAACAAATCGCCATTTTACTTGCGTATGCGTTGTTGAACGAGATAATCTGCTAATACGATATAGCAAAATATTTGCCCGAACAAAAAAATTAAATGAACTGTATCTGCAAAATTGCTGAATTTGTATTTCCAGACAAATGTTTCAAATAGGACGCACTCAAGAAGGCAGTGTTATTTTACATACAACAATTTTCATGATTGAAATAAAAGTAAGTAAATGTACTCGTAATACAATGTAGTTTCAAAGTGTCAATTTTTTGAAAGATTAACTAATTAGCCAATCTGCGTTAATATTGTTCTGGTATTGTTTGAATTATTTCTTATTTAATGTTCTTCGTGACTTAATTCAATTGTTGTGTTCGCATTCATTTGCATTATTTCTTCGTTTCGATTTTGGTCGTTTTGTGATTTAATTAATAAATTAAATCACATTTTTTTGTTTTCGCATCTAAATTATTGGATTATTGCAATTATTTGTGTGTTGCGTTTAAAAATCGCATTTGTTGATTCATCACAAATACTTTTGTTTATGTTGAGTTGCCGTCTAAATTAGTTTGTTGAATTGCGGACCGCAAGGTACTCAAGATTCAATACTCAACTCAACCCAACCCAAACCATAATTAAACCGATGATGACATTTCCAAAAATTTTAATTTTTTAAAATACTTTTTTAGAAATTCTAAAAATATTGAAAATTGGAAAAGTTCAAGCCACGACGAAGGTACAATAAAATTTATTTTGCTTCGATTTCGTTACAATTACGACTTTTAAGGTGCGAATTAAATTTCATCTGGATGTCAACGAAGTGTAAAATTGGGAATTTCATAAATCGATGATTCTATTGTGCAAACCGGTTAGTTAATTTCTCTATATCACGTGGACTAATTTGTTTGTAAATATTGCACTGATTTGAATCGGAAAATTAATCTGTGGGTGGACCATATATATGCATATTTGTCTAGAAAATAAAATATTAACGTCGACGGAGTAATTATTCATAAAACTTACCAATACTCAACCCTGAGTAAGACAAACGGACCATAAGTACAGCCATCTGCGTGAATTTCACATTGACATTTTATAAATCAATCATTCTATTGTGTAAATCAATCGAAATATGAAGTATGGACGAAAAATTCAAAGTTAATTGGTAACTGAGATATTTCAAAATTTGTGACAATTTTAGTGAATCGCGATTTCCGAAAACAAGTTTAGTTAATTAGGACACATGTTTGGTTTTACAACAACTTTCGTTCCCTTCATTGCTCCCGTCGGCGGCGTTAATAAATACGGTAATAAATTTCCCAAACAAATCAACGGAAAGTAATTGAGTGCAAAGCGGCAAATAAACTTCCGAAAGATGCGGGGGGGGGGTTCCAGTTTCCACTTTCGCCTCGCCGCAAAACCTATTTGAGTTGTAAGGTAATTAGATAAAGTCATTTAAACGCCATATTGAATTATCCATCCCAATTTTCCACGGCCCCGGTTTCGCAAATTGAATTACGGACCTCGCGACGCTTTTTTTTCGCGCGATTACATTATGTAAACATGGAAATGCAACAGCGCCTGGTTCGACGCTACGAAGTACGTTTTTAATGTTTCATGGTCTTGTCGAGTGGACGGCTGGCAAAAAAAAGTCTGTCACGTCTCAAATATTAAAAGCTTCGTTAAAATTCAAGGTGGGATTCGTGGCTCGCGTGTGTGCGCGCGAGTGGAAGACCGAAGACCGAGCGCGCCCTGTCGACAAACATCATAAGCTCCCGCGTGTTTTAGCTTTTGTTACATTAGTATCGATTTTCTCGTTTAGTCGTAACTAACATCAACAAACTTGTACATCCGAGTAATGTGATTTGTATGCGCGTTTGGTTAGGAAATATCCAAGTCGGTTTTTGCTGCGCCGGGTGCCATGAACGAATTTAATTTTTTGCCGGGATTTAATTTAATTCAAATCGCGTTTGCGTTGGAGTACGGGGCAGTTTTGCAATGACGGCTCGAAGGGAGGAAAGTAAGGTGGTGATAGCAAAAACTGATCCATTAAATCTACTCACCAACTCGACCCAATCCCACCACTGAAATTCCATTAATGATAAGATTTTTTTTAATTTTTGGTAAATGATACTTTAGTACAAAGACCAAGTCAACAGCTTCTGGTGGAATTCACCAACCCAACCCGATCCAACCCAACGAAACGAAAGCAAACCCAACCATACAAAATAAAACTGGACCCAACTCAATCAAACCAACCCAACCCAACCCAACCCAACCCAACCCAACCCAACCCAACCCAACCCAACCCAACCCAACCCAACCCAACCCAACCCAAACCAAACCGAATCAAACCAAATCAAACCCAATTAGGTAGATAAGAACATTGTAATGTTTGTGACGGGCGATTGGAACTGCACTATGTAAGCTTTTCCAATGAGATGCATATCTAAAATCTTCGAGGTAAGATCTCAATCGACTAGCACGTTGGATTGGGTTGGGTTGGGTTGGGTTGGGTTGGGTTCAGTTTGGTTTGGTTGGGTTGGGTTGGGTATTGGATCTTTGAAAAATCTTTATCGGATATAAGATTGGGTTGGGTTTCTATTAAATCCAGAGTTATAAGAAACACAAAATCGTAAATGAATTCGATTCTAAACCGAATTAGGCAGATAAAAACATTCGAACGGTACTATGTAAGCTTTTCCAATGAGATGCATTTCTCAAATCTTCGAGGAAAGATCCCAATTGACTAGGACGTTGGGTTGGGTTGGGTTGGGTTGGGTTGGGCTGGGCTGGGTTGAGTTTGGTTTGGTTGGGTTGGGTATTGGATCTTTGAAAAATCCTTATCGAACATAAGATTGAGTTGGGTTGCTATTAAATGCAGAGTTATAAGAAATACAAAATCGTAACTGAATTCGATTCTAAACCCAATTAGGCAGATAAAAACATTCGGTTTGTGAAGGGCAATTGGTACTGCACTATGTAAGCTTTTTCAATGAGGTGCATATCTCAAATCTTCGAGGAAAGATCTCAATTGACTAGGACGCTGGGTTGGGTTGGGTTGGGTTGGGCTGGGTTGAGTTTGGTTTGGTTGGGTTGGGTATTGGATCTTTGAAAAATCTTTATCGAACATAAGATTGAGTTGGGTTGCTATTAAATGCAGAGTTATAAGAAATACAAAATCGTAACTGAATTCGATTCCAAACCCAATTAGGCAGATAAAAACATTCGGTTTGTGAAGGGCAATTGGTACTGCACTATGTAAGCTTTTTCAATGAGGTGCATATCTCAAATCTTCGAGGAAAGATCTCAATTGACTAGGACGTTGGGTTGGGTTGGGTTGGGTTGGGCTGGGTTGAGTTTGGTTTGGTTGGGTTGGGTATTGGATCTTTGAAAAATCCTTATCGAACATAAGATTGGGTTGGGTTGCTATTAAATGCAGAGTTATAAGAAATACAAAATCGTAACTGAATTCGATTCTAAACCCAATTAGGCAGATAAAAACATTCGGTTTGTGAAGGGCAATTGGTACTGCACTATGTAAGCTTTTTCAATGAGGTGCATATCTCAAATCTTCGAGGAAAGATCCCAATTGACTAGGACGCTGGGTTGGGTTGGGTTGGGTTGGGCTGGATTGAGTTTGGTTTGGTTGGGTTGGGTATTGGATCTTTGAAAAATCTTTATCGAACATAATATTGAGTTGGGTTGCTATTAAATGCAGAGTTATAAGAAATACAAAATCGTAACTGAATTCAATTCTAAACCCAATTAGGCAGATAAAAACTTTCGGTTTGTGAAGGGCAATTGGAACTGCACTATGTAAGCTTTCCCAATGAGAAGCATTTCTCAAATTTTGGAGAAAAGATCTCAATCGAATAGGACGTTGGGTTGGGTTGGGTTGGGTTGGGTTGGGTTGAGTTTGGTTTGGTTGGGTTGGGTATTGGATCTTTAAAAAAAATTTATCGAGTAGGATATCAAATTGGGTTGGGTTGTCCAGAGTTATAAAAAACCAGAGTTATAAAAAACACAACATCGTTAACATATTCGATTTTAAACCCAATTAGGTAGATTGTAATCTTCTACGAAGGGGCGATTAGGATTGCGAACTGCTCAAATGAGATACATGTCTAAAATTCCTTGTGTAAAAATCCCGAGACGTTGGGTTGGGTTGGGTTGGGTTAGATCGAGTTGGGTTGGGTTGGGTTGGGCGAGAAAAGTGTCTGTCATTTTCAGTCTAATACTGATGTCGTTTAGTATCAATTTCGATAAAGCTCTTGATCATGATTTAGGATATATGGAAATTTTAATCCAACTTCACTACAAATACCCCATCACACAAGCATTATCAACAAACTATCCACATATCGAAATACAAAATCAGGTTTGCTCCCATAAGGTCGCTAGATCAGCATATTCATAGAAATCAGCTGCTGTCGACTTCTCGACTTCGGTTCAAGAAACGACGAAAAACTTCATCAAAAATTATAAATTTTTATGTTTTTTACAATTTTACAATTTTTTGGTTTTATAATTTGTTAGAACCGTAAACGTTATGGGTTGGGTTGGGTTGGGCTGGGTTCTCTTCATAATCAGTAATTGCAATCATAATATTTATATTTGAACGCCTGTAAGGCACGAAAGCATAAGATCGTGGATAATCTTAGTTACGAATTATTAAAAATAGCAGAAATTCAATATCACGATGCTGGACCGATAGTCCAAAATAGATCGTTGGAGTATAATAAAAGTTATAAAAGTGCTCTTACAAATGTTGAACACTTGCCAGAAGGTTAAATAAATTTAAATTAATATTAAAAAAAAATCGTTCGTTTGATTTTAACAAAGGAAATAAAGAATGCTAACAGTTGATCGTGTAAGCTTTGTTTCGCTCTCGCTCTCTCCATCTTTGTATTCATACACTCTTTTTTAATTTTTCATCCAGATATGTAAAGTGGGTAGAACATGCGTCACAGTTGGATAACGCATGGGTGACACATTTATTGAGATAACGAACTGAATCTTAAATTATTCTCGACTTAAACGAAAGCCATCACGACGACCATTACTTCTGTCACGTATCTGTGTTTTTAATTAAGTTTGATTTTGTCCGAAAGGCGATTCTTAGCATCGAAATTAGGAACGGTGATGGTCCATATGAATGAAGGACATTTTAAGAGCGTGGTAAGATAAAACGCGATCGGGTATCATAGATACGTCAAGATCCAAGTGCTCGCAATTACAATCACCTTGACCTAGATCACATTTTTTATAAATGCAGCTGGTATATTAATGGTTTTGTTGGGTTGGGTTTAAAGCCAGTTGTCAACGAAATTGCACGTTTCCGCAATTATTTAATGTAGTCTGTCAATTTTGAAATTAGTTGAAATTGACCGCTCGTCGAACCCGATTTCAAGTGATTTTGAGCGGAGCATAGAGACGGAAGCGTGCAATTTCGTTGATAACTGATTTTAGAATGCGCTTGCTTTCAATTTCGCAACTACATTTATATGATTGTCATGTGAATCACGTTATGATTCTCTGAAATTCCGGAACATGAAAATATAGACCAAATAATCTTGTTGTAAAATTTTCTATCTAATTCCAAACTGTTACAATGTTTGCATTTAAGCGAGCTTTGAAAAACTATATATTGCCTATGTTCTCTCCGAAGGGTTCCTTTGATCTTTCGACAGAGTGTCGTCTGCCATCATCAGGTAGCTCTTCTTGGTCTCAATGACTTAGAAGAGCTGTCATTGATCATATCAAACGACGATTTATAACAAGCATTTTAATTAATTTATATGTTAATTTGACTTGGAAAGCTCAACGTGACTAAAACACCATATATCGACATATGGGGGACATATAAATTAAATGAAAAATCAACAAATTGAACCCGATTTACCTTTTAGAGTCATTTGCCGTCAGCAAACGAACTATTTTTATCGAATGCAACATTTACTAACGATACACATTACATCAAAGTCACCGCAACCTACAACTCATATATATATTTTATGTTAAAGTTATTTGCTTTGAAGCACATTTATTATTTTTCTTCGGTTGTTTCTGAATATATCTCTATTTCATTTATACTTGGAGCTGAGGTATCAATCTCAGATGAACGTGTTTCACCTCGTTCTGTTTCCTAAGAGGTTGTGTTCGGTTGCCTATTTGTAAATAAAATTTATGTAAAGGCATAAAAATAGTTAACCGAAAGCTATTGAGTTATTTGCTGCCAATCGATGAATTCATTCGTCATTTCGTTAACTTTTATTCCTGGTGTAGTATCGATGAGGTAAAAAAATATTGATTGTGGATTTAAACAAAAATGTTGGGTTGGTTAGGCCAGGTTGGGTTAGGTCAGGTTGGGTTGGGTTGGGTTGGGTTGGGTTGGGTTGGGTTGGGTTGGGTTGGGTTGGATTGGGTTGGGTTGGGTTGGGTTGTGTTGGGTTGGATCGAAAGGAAACTCAAAAAAGAAAAGAAGATCTAAGTCTTCGCTTCAGGTCTTCTTGCATCTATTTTATTGCGTTGCCGCCTATGTTCTTTGGTGCTGAGATATATGGGAACCTTGGAATAATGATGGTCCTTGGACCAGGGTACATTTTATAGAAAGAAATCAAAAATAGACACGCCGAAGTACTGGGTTAAGTAGTGGGGGGGTTATAAAGGTTAAGGCCGTAAACGATTGGTTGGAAGGACAACCGAAAGATTTTTTTTTCCAATTTGTTTCCTTCTATGTTAGGGACCGAAAGTATTGATCTCCCCTCGTAACATGTTAATGTATAGTGATAAGAATAATAATTACGTATCAGTGATAAAAGGTAAGGCTTTTTAAAAATGAGATAAAAATGAAATTAGAAATTCTAACACAATAAGGTACCTTGATCACTTTACAAGGATACTCATTGAAGTGTGCATCTAAACTGGAACGTCGTATACAAAACATCAAAATAACGGAAAACTAAAAAAATAGCGATATTTCCAGTAATTTATGTTTCATACAAATTCCATCTAAGATAATTTCATCGCATCATATTTTCCAACAAGCCCGAATAATTCATGCAAGAACTCGCTCGCCAGGAGACTTACAATATTAGAATTTACCTCATTAATTCGACGTTATATTTAGATTAATTAAGCTCGGTTTGTTGCGAGAGGCTTCCGAAATATCGAACGGGCTCCGGTCGCGGCAAAACAACTCGGCTAATTAGCACCTGCCAATTATTACTACTTACCGATTTATTTCCGGCGAGGTGGGCGAGGTTATCGACGGCCGTCCGACGCGATTTAAGCGTACGATATCACTTGCGATTCGCCTTTCGGTGGACGCGTGACGAACGGCACTTTTTGGTAGGATGGTCGCACGCGAACTGGAACTACGGTCGAAACGTGGCTGCCAGTGCAGAGAACCTGTGCATGTGTGTACGAAAATAGTTGTCGGTTATAAATATATTTACCGCCACTACTTAATGTTTTCTAAGCGGCCGAGCGGGATTGTTCTATTTAAAAAAGTGAAGTGGACGTAAATCTGGCGGGCTCTAACTTATCACGGTCTGCACTCTTGTTGGCAGTAAAGTGCAACGAGAGATATATCATAACCGGGCGTGTATTTCGTGCCGCGGAACATTGTTGCTTTTTATGAAGATGCAAAAATATGGGTTGCCATATATCATTGCATATTGGACAACTCGTAATTTAACTTACAAAGAATGCTTGAATAATTCGTTAAAAATCAAGTTAAGAAAGTTTCTTGAAAAAAAAATCTGCAGTGGTCCGCACTGAACTTTCTTATACTTAGTTAGTTATAGTTTTTCGAATTTTTCAAATAAAAGTAGTTCTTAATTTCAATACCTTGCCAATGACATTTTGGTGACTATAAAGCTGAATTATATCCAATTATCATAAATTGACAAAACTGATAATAAAAGTAAACTGAAATAAAAAATGCGAATTGGTAAAAACGTCACATGCCTTAAATAGAAATATTTTAACATAATTGTCAAAAATGCAATATGAAAAAATTAGACAACTTTTCTAAACGTTTTGTAGGTGTTCTTTTCTTTTTTCAGTTTCCTGTCGATCCAAGGCACCACTTCCAACCCAACTCAACACAACACAACCCAACCCAACCCAACCCAACCCAACCTGACTAGGTTGGGTTGGGTTAGGTCTTGTTGGGTTTGGTTAGTCAGGTTGGGTTGGGTTAGGTCTTGTTGGGTTTGGTTAGTCAGGTTGGGTTGTGTTAGGTCAGGTTGGGTTGGGTTGTGTTGTGTCGGGTTGGAAATGGTGCCTTGGATCGAGAGGAAACAAAATGACAATATGAAAAAAAATTGGACAACGTAACACCAATTGATACAATCAAAATTTTGAAAACATGGTAATTAAATTTGAACATCTTTCTGTAACGTTGACTTCATTGTCGCAAACAAACATCCAAAAGAATGAAAAATTTAGGCAAATTGACAAATTTTTCTGAAATTCAAGAAGTCAACATTGACAAAAATGTCAAAATTGTCGTTAATTTATAATTTTAAAAAAAAAATAGAACAAAATTGATAAAAATGCAAAAGTAACAAAAACACGTACATACTTGTGTTGCTTAATTTTACGAAATTGATGAAAATTAAAAAATAAAAATTTTGTGGTTTTCTTAACGTTCTATAGGTCTTCTTTTTTTGAGTTTTTGGTCGATCCAAGGCACCACTTCCAACCCAACTCAACACAACACAACCCAACCCAACATGACTAGGTTGGGTTGGGTTAGGTCAGGTTGGGTTGGGTTGTGTTGTATTGAGTTATGTTGGAAATGGTGCATTGGATCGAGAGGAAACTCAAAAAAGAAAAGAAGTGCAAAAATTCACATAAATTAAGAAAATAAAAATTTGGTGTTTTTCTAAACGTAACTTAGGTCTTCTTTTCTTTTTTCAGTTTCCTGTCGATCCAAGGCACCACTTCCAACCCAATTCAACACAACACAACCCAACCCAACCTGACTAGGTTAGGTTGGGTTAGGTCATGTTGGGTTTGGTTAGTCAGGTTGGGTTGAGTTAGGTCAGGTTGGGTTATGTCAACTTGTGTTAGGTCAGGTTGGGTTGTGTTGGATTGGAAATAGTGCCTTGGATCGAGAGGAAACAAAATACCAATATGAAAAAAAATTAGACAACGCAACACCAATTGACATACAATCAAAATTTTGAAATAATGGTAATTAAATTCTGTAATGTTGACTTCATTGTCGCAAACAAACACCCAAAAGAATGAATAATTAAGGCAAATTGACAATTTTTTTTTGAAATTCAAGAAGTCTATATTGACAAAAATGTCAAAATTGTCGTTAATTTTTAATTGAAAAAATAGAGCAAAATTAATAAAAATGCAAAAGTAACAAAAACACGCAATGTGTTCTTTAATTTTATTAAATTGTTAAGAAATTGATGAAATGCCAAAATTCACGAAAATTAAAAAATAAAAATTTTGTGGTTCTTAACGTTTTGTGGTTCTTAACGTTCTGTAGGTCTTCTTTTCTTTTTTCAGTTTCCTGTCGATCCAAGGCACCACTTCCAACCCAACACAACACAACCCAACCCAACCTGACCTAACACAACCTGACATAACCCAACCTGACCTAACCCAACCCAACCTGACTAACCAAACCCAACATGACCCAACCCAGCCCAACCTAGTCGGGTTGGGTTGGGTTGGGTTGGATTGGATTTTTGTTACTTTTGCATTTTTATCAATTTTGTACTATTTTTTTTTAAATTAAAAATTAACGACAATTTTGACATTTTTGTCAGTGTTGACTTCTTGAATTTCAAAAAAAATTGTCAATTTGCCTTAATTTTTCATTCTTTTGGAGGTTTGTTTGCGACAATGAAGTCAAAATTACAAATTTAATTACCTTTTTTTCAAAATTTTGATTGTATGTCAATTGATGTTAAGTTGTCTAATTTTTTTTTCATACAAACCAACCCAACCCAACCCAAGGTTGGGTTGGGTTAGGTCATGTTGGGTTTGGTTAATCAGGTTGGGTTGAGTTAGGTTAGGTTGGGTTAAGTCAGGTTGTGTTAGGTCAGGTTGGGTTGGGTTGTGTTGTGTTGGGTTGGAAGTGGTGCCTTGGATCGAGAGGAAACTCAAAAAATCAAATCTTCATTTCAGGTCTTCTTGCATCTGTTTTATTGCGTTGCCGCCTATATCCTTTGCAATTCGTTCGCAAATTATGTTTGACGTTCAGCGATTTCAGACGTTTTATTTTCTAAACTTAACTCACATAATTTAAATTTGCGTCGTTTGTGTATTTTTCGCAGGATTGTTGCAATTGTGATGTATACGTTACAATTTAATTTAAATTTTATTGCAAATAAATTTTATTTTAATGCCGAAAATTGCGCTGTAGACATTTTTCGTCAAGCGTCGGTTTATCGGACTTAACTTGTGATGAAACAAAAATCATTAGAAATTTGTAAAATCATTGATTGTCGTAAAGGTCCAAAAACCTTGACGTTTTTTGTAGTTTTTCGATTACTGTTGGTTACAATTTATTTACTTCCTTGTATTTTTTGGGTTCGTCGTTTCTATTTTTATTTTCTTATTACTTGATCATACTAAATTTGCTATTTTTCATTTGAACCTCAGTTTGCATTATTTCCTTAACTTTTTTAAAAATTCTTCTATCGTATTTTTTTAACGCTATAAGGCATTATTTTGTTGTTGTTTTAGCAAATTATTGTTTCGTTAATGTATCGAATCGAGGTCTTTAGATTACTCATTTTCAGTTTCAGTCATCCCTGTGACTCCTGTTTGTTCTTTCGTGTTCATTATGGCTTCCTTGTTGATGTTTCTTTAATTTTATAAATTCGGTAAAAAAAGTAAAACCGTCAAAATTACAAAAAATATCACAATTGGTACCAATGCATAAATTCTAATAAATTAACCAAACTCAATAATAACAAACTGCAAGAAAAATTATCACCAAAAGAAAAAACGTTAACAATACATAAAATGAAAATTACGCCATCAAAGAATCCGCGTAACACCAATGTCATGAGGATTTCAGTCGTCCCGTAATTTTATCCGAACACACCCAGCTTGCGTCTCCACAATTTCGTAAGTATCGGGGTATTGAGACTCCGCCAGCATTTGCTTTAGTTTCTCGTCCCGCACGCGTTTTATCATAGCCAATCGTGCCAGGCGCATTCGCAAGCTCAGCCATAACTTCACCACTGCCGCGAAAAACACGGGCATGATCACCATCCAGACGGCGTTGTAAATCAGCAGTGCGTACGTCGCCTCGACTTTCCGTTTTTCTTTCATGAAGATGCCGATGGTTGTTCTCGCGCAGAGCGCAACGTTCAATGGAATTGATAAAATGTACGGCCACATGAGGTTGTACTTGTTGTTCGATATGCCGTAGGAGAATACGACGAATGCCATTATCTTGACGAACACGAACGCCAACGACGCGTGGAAGTACCAAATTACGTCGGTTACGAATAGATTGGTCACAGGTACCAGTGATTCTTGCAACGCGATTGCTATGTACAAGGTGATTTTGTTGGCGGGCATTTTATCTTGACAGCTGTCACAATTCGATTGCAAGGTATCTTACGTTAATTTCAATTTAGTGCGGTGACAGTGCAGCAATAAAAAAAAAGCTACTGATAATTCAACCCAACCCAACGTTACAAGTCAATATTAATTTAAACAATAAATATTACGGGAATGGAAAAGAATCAAAAGACTGTTTTAATTGTAAATTAGACCAAGGTTTAACCCTTGAAAATATTCGAGATTTTAACTCACGTATAAGGTTTCGTTGTCATATATATATGCCGGACGAATTAATTAATTAGCTTTCTATAAAACTCGTAGATTTTAGATTAAATTTTAGACAATTTATTTTAGAAACAGGCCATGCATTACCACAAAATCGTCTTAAATTAATTAAAGATGTACAAAATCTCGTGCGTTGCAATAAATCTCAGACTGGTATTCGTCCATTCAGTTAGAAAAAAACAGGACGAAGTCCAGAAATGAAGAAAACATTGATAGGTTAAAGATGACATATTTTCAACATCAACGTAAAATAATGCAAAGCTGTCTTAGCAAGTGCAAAGTGGATCTGTTGGATTTGCAAGAAAAGCAATTTTCATTTGTTGTCGGTTATCAAAGTTTATTTATTTTCATTTTTTATTTTTCATCCTCTGTTTTATTTTTTCATATATTGTTTCATTGTTTAATTTACTTGGCTTGGCCTTTTGCCTATAACTGAATTTTTCAAATCATTTCAATTTGTATTTAATTCAGTGAATTTTTTTAATTGTTGATGAGCTTTGAGTATTTTTGTCTATTTTTGTCCGCTTGTTCGTCCTTAAGTTAACAATTTGGAACGACAATTAATTACGAAGTTTTTGAAGCTCGGAAAATCGAAAAATGTTTAGCGAAACGCAAAGGTGCGAATTAGAACTCGTCCCATTTCTAAACTTTAATAGATAGACGTATGCCCTTCGGGATTTCCCTTAGGCAATTTTATTCTATACGACTTTATTTTCGCGCAATTTTGCCATATATGGTACCGTTTGGGCGGCGTAACGAAAATATTTCGCGGCGCCCTAAAAATGTTTCTTGAAAAGCAGAAGTTTGGAAAATTTGAACGCTTGCCATTTCTAAACCATTACAGATAGATCTATGTAACTATATTTGTATGCAATCAATTGTCGTGTATCGTATCGAACGAAACGTGATGGTGTTCAGCTAGGAAAGATGACGATCACCCGACATTATTCGAAACACGGCCCAAACCGCTCCATATATGAAACAATTAAATAAAAAATATTATGGAGAATTAAATTGTTTAATAGAAATCCTGCGATGGTATTTGCGCATCTATATAGGTTGGATGCAGAATTGTTTATTTGACAAAAAATATTGACAAAGTCGCGGAGAATGAAATTTTCTAATGGGATCGAAACAACGCGATATATTTATCTTCAACCGCTATCGTTTTAAATAAGAGACTTTGATGTTTGATTTATGTATTTATTTGCCTTCAAGCTTTAAAAAAAAAGTAAATGTTGGCCAAATAAATTAACCTCGTGGGTAGTAAAAATGAACTAGGGATATTTATTTTATTTGTTTATTCATTCGATGTCTTACGTCTCTCTTAGTTTGTCTTGCAGTTATTAATTTAATTTTAACAATTGTGTCATTGTTGGTAGACAATATTAGATGATTCGAAGAAAGTATCAAAATCACAAGTTGTCACAACTGCACGTGCATATTTCTAGTCTCGTTTTAATCCGTAATTGTGTTGCTTTTATTTTGATTTTTTTGTTGAGTATATTTATTTACACGTTAATTTACTTTCCTGCCTGTTGTCTAATGCGCAGATAACATGTTTTGCTCTAATTCAGTTCGTTATCATTTATTTAACTAAACGAGAGTCCGCGAGATTTTACGAAGCGGTCCACACCAACAATGTAAATCGTCGAAAGCAAAGTAATTCACTTATTTCATGATTTATTTAACATATTTTTATTTTTAATTTCAGTCAGAATATCTGTTACCTCTTTGCTTGACATTTATTCAACGTTACGATAATTATTTAATTTTTCAATAGTTTATTTAACTAAACGAGAGTCCGCGAGATTTTACGAAGCGGTCCACACCAACAATGTAAATCGTCGAATGCAAAATAATTCACTTATTTCGTGATTTATTTAACATATTTTTATTTTTAATTACAGTTAGAATATCTGTTACCTCTTTGCTTGACATTTATTCAACGTTACGATAATTATTTAATTTTTCAATAGTTTATTTAACTAAACGAGAGTCCGCGAGATTTTACGAAGCGGTCCACACCAACAATGTGAATCGTCGAAAGCAAAGTAATTCACTTATTTCGTGATTTATTTAATATATTTTTATTTTTAACTACAGTTAGAATATCTGTTACCTCTTTGCTTGACATTTATTCAACGTTACGATAATTATTTAATTTTTCAATAGTTTATTTAACTAAACGAGAGTCCGCGAGATTTTACGAAGCGGTCCACACCAACAATGTAAATCGTCGAAAGCAAAGTAATTCACTTATTTCATGATTTATTTAACATATTTTTATTTTTAATTTCTGTCAGAATATCTGTTACCTCTTTGCTTGACATTTATTCAACGTTACGATAATTATTTAATTTTTCAATAGTTTATTTAACTAAACGAGAGTCCGCGAGATTTTACGAAGCGGTCCACACCAACAATGTAAATCGTCGAAAGCAAAGTAATTCACTTATTTCATGATTTATTTAACATATTTTTATTTTTAATTTCTGTCAGAATATCTGTTACCTCTTTGCTTGACATTTATTCAACGTTACGATAATTATTTAATTTTTCAATAGTTTATTTAACTAAACGAGAGTCCGCGAGATTTTACGAAGCGGTCCACACCAACAATGTAAATCGTCGAATGCAAAATAATTCACTTATTTCGTGATTTATTTAACATATTTTTATTTTTCATTACAGTTAGAATATCTGTTACCTCTTTGCCTGACATTTATTCAACGTTACGATAATTATTTAATTTTTCAATAGTTTATTTAACTAAACGAGAGTCCGCGAGATTTTACGAAGCGGTCCACATCAACAATGTGAATCGTCGAAAGCAAAGTAATTCACTTAACAAAAAAAAATTATTACAATTTTCCTTTGTCAAAGACATCTCCTTTTAACGCTTTGTGCGCCCGACGAAGGGTCTGAAAATATCCCCGGTGTAAGTTCAGGATGTATACCTGTAAGATTACCGAAGTCTTTTGCGAGAGGTCAGCGTCGGGGAGCTTTTATGCCCGGGCAAAGGAATATCCGATTAGGAAAGGCGATAAAGCCCCACATGTCCGGCCCCTTTTCAGATTGATCACCCCGAGGAAAACGCCGGCTCGAACAAGTCGTCTTCATTCCTGGCGCTTCTCCGTCGTCTTAAAGACCATACGGCGAGAAAAAGTCAAAAGGTTATCGTCTCTCCCCTTTCGTTTTTCTTTTCCAATTTTTTGCGTTAATTTGTCGCCATCCAATGGACACCGCAGATCAGATAAGTCCTCGTCGAAAAATAACCCCGCGAAATTGTTAACTCGATGTTCCATTCCATGACCACCATGAGTGTGACGTTTCGCAACTGACAATACCCGTGAAGTTATGCTCGGACAACAACGAAATACTTTCGCCAATCGGATCAAGTTATTACGTTCAGACAATGGATGCGAGCTCGTCGCGCACAAACAGTGTCTGAGTCGAGCGAGATATGAATGATTAATTACGGTGTTAAATGACGATGAGAATCTGATATAACACGAGCATATGTTACGCAACCCCTCTTAGCATCAGGTGCCGGCGTCATAGTTTCGAGTGATTTTTACGCGAAACTATAATTTGATTGATGGAATTCCAGACGTTGGGGGATAATGGATAATGTACGACGTGTCGTTGATTCGGATACGTTGTTATTAATTTTCTTGCAACAACAACTCGCAGAAATCGGTTTGATGATCAATGTAATTGTAGACGAAATATTTTATGGCAGAAAATCGAACCGCGACCTGATTTTTATATTTTATTCGACTCACACCTGTCCCATCATTTCGATCTTGTCATGAACTCATCAGCAAGGCGAATCTCAGAATCTCAACGATTGTTTGGTTCTGTATCAACTGTTTATTTTCTTAAAAAATTAGGAGAACGGAGTGAATAGATAACATTGGTAAATTTAATAATGTGTGGGGAGCCCCCCCAGGTCGATTACGTCTTGCAAGCGATTTGGCATCGATTGAACCAATCGATCGCAATTTGATCGGCCGTGGAAAGGTTCCCATGTGCGTACATAATGACGCAATCCCTCTCTGTTCCGAATGTCCTGTCGACAGTCAGCGTTATCCCACTCCCGCAGCACACTGGCCTATAAATTTGCAATAGAGTTCAATCCCCGTGATTTAGAAGCCCCCCACGCGGCACTGTTATCGTGAACGAATGAAACGCGTTCAGGTTCTGGGTGCAGTATCCGCACACTTAACTTTTTGCACTGGAAAAGGCCGGCCCAAAACATTTACGATAAGACGACAGGTGTCTTCCTCCGTCATTACTACGGGGCGACCACTTCTACCATCCATGCGCAGTAGATGTTCCTCATTCTCGGCACAGAAACATTTTATAAAATTATTAAAGAAGTAATAATAAACAAACGAAGAAGTTGTAGTAGTAGAACGATCAACGAGAACATTAATTAAATTATGAGAAACATAAACAAATCAACCCTGGAAAACTTCATAATCACAATTTACACGTCCGTTTCACTAACTTGTTTTTTTTTTGTTTCGTCTTCAATAATTTTGGTATAATTTTTTGTTTCATGAGCATTTTCTTTTCTTCTTAGTTGTTTTGGTTTCAAGTGATGTAATAGCATTAAATTAAAGTAAGGGTATTGCAAGTTGTGATAAATTTGATGCAATATGTCTAAGTGAACAGTGGCGGCAAAGGACTTAGAAAGGTAAATGGGGTTTAATTTATATCTTTGTGTGTATCTCATAAGGTAGTTATAGTAGCAATTTTTTTATTGATAGATATAGATAGATATAGATTATCGACAGACTCAGAGACACACAGACGTCATTCCAAATATAGTCAGGATCGATTCAGGGGACCTCAAAACGTGTATATCCGTTGAAATCTCGAGTTCGAAAATTTTCATTATTCCTATACTTTCTTATTTAAGTGTCAATGACATCAATTTGGCTTGGCATTAACCCAACCCAACCCAACCTCTTGTTTTTTAAATATTTTGTTGTTATCTATTTTGGTACTTTGCGTTTATTTTCTGCCACATCACCCTTCTCATTTACTTGCATTGTCTTCGTTCGTTTTTTTTTTAGATTGACGTTAGTTTCATTTCTTCGTTTTTTTTTAATTTTGTTTTTGTTGTTTCGTCTTCTTTTTGCTTCATTAGGGTTTACGCTTTAGATTATCTTATTTTTATGTTTTTGTTGAATGGACTGGGTTGGGTTGGGGTGGGTTGTGTTCGGTGATGTTCAGTTGGGTTGGGTTGAGTCGGATTGAGTTGGGTTGTATTTGGTTGGGTTGGGTTTGAAAAAGGATTTTGAGAGATGGGAAAAAGCAGCGATGATCAGAGAAAAAATATTAGACCCTGGTCTACAATCAAGAAAAGGCATGTTCGACCACAATTCAAGAAAAAATACAAGCAATTGTTTAGATGCCCGTGTAATTATTTCAATGACTTTGTCTTGTTTTGGTGCTTATTTAAACTTTCTGAAGTTGATCGAAATTTTATTTCCATTTTCTATATAATATCAAACTAATGTTCGTGTAGTAATATTGTGTATTGATACAAATTATGTTTATTTATTTATTATGCTTAAATTTCAAAATAGCCAAAAGCAAAACGATCAAAAATTATTGCAATGGAATAAATATCCAACATTCCGTCAATATTTTCGAATTTGCAAGATGTCAGAATTATAAAAATGTCAAACTCGACAAAGTTCAGAGTAATCAGTTCGTCTCGAGGATTTAAACAAGACGGAAGTGTTCTTCGGTAGATGATTATTGACTATTGATTAGTGAATGCCCTTTAAGGTATGGGATGTTTTTTCGCGCTTTCTGATTTCATGAGTTTTTATTAGATTATCTCCTCCCTCCTTATCTCACAACTCCTTTCTAAATTATGTATCCTTATTTATTTCCATTCTCATCGTATGTGGTTTTCCCCACAACTTTTCCTCTTCGTCATCCATTTAACTCGATCTTACCATCTTGGCCAGCTTCTCTATTTTGTATTTGATATTTCACAGTGAGACATATCTTCTCGATTTTTCTTTATATTCATATTTTCTGATTTGTGACCATGTTCTTTTATTCTACAATTTTATTGCGTTTTGCATTCCTCGCTCCAAATCTTGGTTAACTCCTTTAAATTTCCTTGCTTTTATGTTCACTATTTCTTTTGGTGATATATCTTATTGGATCTTTTATTTTTGTATCTTTGCCGTAAATGTCATCAGCTGACTTCGATTCTTTAATTGATTGTCTGTGTCTTTGTTATATCATCCGTTGGTTTCCTCCTGTTATATATTTTTTTAACTTTGTTCCTCTAACCTTGCTATGGCAAGGTTTGGTCCTTATTGTAACCGAAATGATTTCATTGCCTTGTTTCTCTTGTTGTTTCCAGAATCCAAAATCTTTCTGGTTAAAATGTCATACGCTATACATAATTCCAGCGTCGCTTCCCATATTAATGAGTTCCAGTCGCCCATAATTATCCTTTTTCTTATATTTAGTCTTCTTCTGCAGTATTTCGTAGAAATCATTTCAGTTCATTTCTTTGTTGACATCGTTTCTTTTCCATTCAGATTACTGACGTAGCGACTACTTTAATATCTTCTTCCTTTGGATTATCTGATTATCTCCATCCATGATGTGTTTATCATGGTCTTGGTTGTTAAATTCGCGCCAATTTGATTTCTGTATTCTTTATGATTGCTTTGCTTAGTTTTATACGTCGTTCCTGCCTTGTTTCCTATCCACACTCTTCATCTCCGAAATCTTTCTTTGAAATTTCGCCCTCTTCTCTTACCTTTCTTACCTCTGATTAATTGTATCCTCATCCTGGCTATGTTCCTCTAACCTTGCTATGGCAAGGTTTGGTCCTTATTGTAACCGAAATGATTTCATTGCCTTGTTTCTCTTGTTGTTTCCAGAATCCAAAATCTTTCTGGTTAAAATGTCATACGCTATACATAATTCCAGCTTCGTTTCCCATATTAATGAGTTCCAGTCGCCCATAATTATCCTTTTTTCTTATATTTAGTCTTCTGCAGTTTTTCGTAGAAATAATTTCAGTTCATTTCTTTGTTGACATCGTTTCTTTTCCATTCAGATTACTGACGTAGCGACTACTTTAATATCTTCTTCCTTTGGATTATCTGATTATCTCCATCGATGATGTGTTTATCATGGTCTTGGTTGTCAAATTCGCGTCAATTTGTTTTCTGTATTCTTTATGATTGCTTTGGTTAGTTTTATACATCGTTACTGCCTTGTTTCCCATCCACACTCTTCATCTCCGAAATCTTTCTTTGACATTTCGCCCTCTTCTCTTACCTTTCTTACCTCTGATTAATTGTATCCTCATCCTGGCTCTGTTCCTCTAACCTTGCTATGGCAAGGTTTGGTCCTTATTGTAACTGAAATGATTTCATTGCCTTGTTTCTCTTGTTGTTTCCAGAATCCAAAATCTTTCTGGTTAAAATGTCATACGCTATACATAATTCCAGCGTCGTTTCCCATATTAATGAGTTCCAGTCGCCCATAATTATCCCTTTTTCTTATATTTAGTCTTCTGCAGTATTTCGTAGAAATCATTTCAGTTCATTTCTTTGTTGACATCGTTTATTTTCCATTCAGATTACTGACGTAGCGACTACTTTAATATCTTCTTCCTTTGGATTATCTGATTATCTCCGTCCATGATGTGTTTATCATGGTCTTGGTTGTCAAATTCGCGTCAATTTGTTTTCTGTATTCTTTATGATTGCTTTGGTTAGTTTTATACATCGTTCCTGACTTGTTTCCCATCCACACTCTTCATCTCCGAAATCTTTCTTTGACATTTCGCCCTCTTCTCTTACCTTTCTTACCTCTGATTAATTGTATCCTCATTTCTTTTTTATATTTGATTACTTTGTCAATTTTGAATGCGAAGCAGGATTTAGTGTAAACCAGGATTTGATCCTCGATGCTATAATTAATTAAAATAAGGACCCAAAGTCTATATTTCGTTTCTGTCTGACGTAGTACATAATGAAATCATAGCAATCAGATTCGATACATTCCAACTTCGTCACATGATAAAAAAAATTAATAACACAACTCGCGAAAATTTTGATGAAAACGTATAAATAAACTAAATTCAATTTATTAATATTGCATAATACATCGTTACACAATTAAATGATAAAAATTTAATTTTATAAATGCATGTTTTAATTCATAAATATGGCACATGTTAATATATCTAGTCATCGTCGTCGTCCTCGTCCTCTGGCTTGATGATGCCCAACGTTTTCGCAACCCTTTTAACATTAGCTATGACCTCCTCCTGCACCAGATTGAAGCTCATCGCCAACAACGCGATCCCAAACAACAAGTACAACGAACAAAACGCGATGTTCTGCTTGAATTCCTCGCTGTCTTTGACGCGCTTCGCTGGGAACAGGTCCCCGAATCCGATGGTCGTTAGGGTTATGAAGCAAAAATACGCGGAATCCAAATAGTCCCAGCCTTCCCAGCTGTGGAACAAGAACGTCCCGGCGATGATGTAGCTCACCACCAGGAAGACGCACAGCCAGATGGGAACCGGCTTGATCCTTGACCTGGCCGCTTCGTAGTACTCGTCGAAGTAGTCGTCGTCGGATTCCGGGTCGTCCAAATACTTGCTCCTGTGGCCGTAGCCAAGCGGCGACATTATCCTCGGACTCGGGTTGTAGTGCACTAAAATGGAACAACCCCATATGCAACGGAATTAAAACGATACGGTCACTCACGTGGTCGTCGCTTACGTCTATTGCCCTTAAGGGACTCCACCTCGTCTCTGCTCGATTGGGGCGATGGTTCCCTGGGTGGTTCCAGGTAATGCGAACGGGGCATCGACACGGCCCTGCGACTCTGATTCGGAGACGGCGGACGTCTATTTGGGCGCTCTGATGGCTCAAAACGATTCACTGGAAAATGCAATTTAAAAATTATCCAAATCGTCAATTGGAGCACTCACCGTTGACATGGTTTCCGATGACGTCGTTAGCATCCACGACGTATCTGTTGCACAGCACTGGAGTTTTGGCCAACAGGGCCGGGTCTAAATCGGCGTCGAAATTTTTGGGCGCTCTCCTCCTGTCCAAGGACCCACCTCGAAAATTCTGCTTGGGTGTGGGCGTAGATTTGCTAGCAGTCGTGTCTGTATATCTGGATCTTTGGGACGATCTCGCCAACGAATTTGGCGGCCTGGCCGCGGGCATGTCGTCGTGGTACCTGACAAGGAACGTTACCCATGGATAATGATAGTGTTAATTTACTACCTAAGTTCGGTGTCCGAGTGGGAGGTTATTTCTGAAATTTCGAATCCGCTGTCAGCTGATCGCGTCGACGTTCTTCCTGACCGTCGAAAAGACGCTGTTCTGGATCTCCATTGGCGATTCCTATAAGAAAATGTATAAAACAATGCTTAAGGAGACTTGGAAAATATTTATGAAATAATATTGATATGGAAAGAAGAAATAAAAATTATTAAATGGATACGACGAATATTTCTGAAGAAGATTGGGGTTGGGTTGGGTTGGGTTGGGTTGGGTTGGGTTGGGTTGGGTTGGGTTGGGTTGGGTTGGGTTGGGTTGGGTTGGGTTGGGTTGGGTTGGGTTGGGTTGGGTTGGATTGGGTTGGGTTGGGTTGGGTTGGGTTGGGTTGGGTTGTTGAGAAAAGCTAATTTAGAACAGCAAATGGCTTTAGAAAACTATCAACACAAAAGATATATTCGAAAAGCTGAAAGCGAAACAAAAATGAGGAAGCACACAAGAAGAACAGGAGAGATGATCAGTTGTTTCTCCACTTCATAGATAGGCCAATGGAAGAGGTGTCAGGATGAAAGCGGGAATGATATATATTGTTAATGACAACATATGACATATCCAGGACTCGTAAAGGGTCGTTCTCTTAAGTTCTCCCATCATGGACGATATAGGGAAGCCTATGTAAAAAGAAAGAAATGGTTGGCAGTGTTAAATATCCTCATCTGGTCAATTCCGGAAGGCAATAGCCCTGGTCAGTTTACTTCAATGCATTATAGATAGAGTCTTTAATAATTTAATGTTAATGGGTATCATAATAAAATAAGTGGGGAAATGAATTTTCGTTAAAGTATATTTAGAAATGTTTGTGGCGCCATGGACTTCGATCCCATTTTCTAGCGTCGTAAATTGTAGCCCATTTCCAACATCAGTTTCTAATGCCAGCTTTTGCAGAGGATATGATTATTTGGCTTATGATGGACGGAATTACAACTTCCAATAAATACAAAGAATGAAAAGTAATAGGAACAAGAAAACAAGTTGGAAGGAATGTTGATATCTTATAGATCGAGTGACGATTATGTCGATTTATGTTTGATGGGTGAGACCAGAAAAGATGTAATTGTAGAAATTGCAGTATTGAAATAAATTGGATAGGGAACAATAAATATCATTGATAACAGTTTGGGTTGGGTTGGGTTGGGTCGGGTTGGGTTTCGTTGGGTTGGGTTGGGTTGTATTCAGCTTAACCAGAATACAGTGAAGACCATGGATAAAGGTTTGACTGAGATGATGATCCAAAGGATGGGCATGGAGACAAAGGAAGTAAACGTATATTTGATGCAATACGTTCTATAGAAGAGTACGTTGTGTTGTAATGACACAGATCTATAAATCAGAGTCATTAAGGACAAGGATGTAATGGAAGACAGAGGAAACAAAATGCACGAAAAGATATAATTAGAAGTGATTTTCGCCCCTGACATTGACACTTGTTTAACTTACTTATAATGATATTTTATAAACGGAATTCATTTTGCGAGCACTGAAATTAATTGAATTAATTTTTGCTACGTCTCGTACGAACTAAAGTTATCGTTATTGCGAAATAATTTGGTACCAAATTCGAACCCAACGATTTGAAAGCTACCTGCCTAATTCTAATGGAATAATTCAACGACGACTAGGTTTGTTTAACGAAGTGAACACTTACGCTGGTACTCTCAAAGTACCTCGGTTCGATCTCACCCTCTTAGGTCTCTTGGGCTTTTTCGTGCAAACGTAGCAGCACACTTTCCAATACAAGAATCGAAAAGAGGTGGCCATTATGTCGCCGATGTTGGATAGGCAGAGCAGCATCAACGGTATTCCCAAAATTGCGTAGAAGATCGTCACCACTTTGCCCCATTGCGTTTTCGGAGCTATGTGGCCATAACCTGCGGAAGAAATTGATTAATTGATCAATGCAATGAAATAAAATCAAGTATTGAATACTAATTTAATTGGGGAAATAAACTTTCGTTAATCTATTTCTAAGGTTAATTACGTAAAAGTTCCCAGAGTTCAATAGCTGAGGCGTAAGTACATTTTATGATCTTATAGCCTGATTTTTTTTTAAATATTCCAAAAAATCAATAATTCGTCCACTGTTACTAATTAGTGAAAGTTCCGAGATTTTAAGCGTCGGTGATTAATTTTCGTTAATCCGTCCGGGCTCGACATTGACCCAGAATGCAAACGCACTCGCACCTACGCGCATAACAAAGCGCTTAATTTTTTAAAAAATCAGTCACGTAACGAAAACGTTTTTTCCCACCGCTTATGAAAAGCGAACGCGTTCGAAATTTTAATTGGCTGCGAAACAATCAAAAGTAAAAGACGACGACTACCGTCGTTGGATTCCCGAACGCAATATTTACATAATATTTTCGGAAATGTGGAATAATTGGGGTCGAGGCTGCGGGCGTACGATTTTTTTTTTCTTTGGTCGTGAGGTCGAGGCGACGACTGACCATGTCTAATAAAACGAAATCGCATAGGAAATTTGCTAATCGAATGTGACATTGAATTTGTAATTTAATGTTCGGCGGCGAGGTTGGAGTTTCGTAGGTGGCCATCGTCGAAAGGAAATGTCCGTCAGGGAAATGATATGCGAAACGGAACACCGATTATTTTAATTAAATAAAAAATGAGCAATTGCGATAGATGGTTATTTTGTTGGTCAAGATTGCGAAATTTTGATACAAAATATATATAATTAAAAAAATTTAAAAATACATAAAAACTTATTTCGGCGTCAGAAGTGAGAATTGCACTCGAATCTGTACAAATGAGACAAGAAATATTGTGCATACGACCTTCGAAAGCAACCCAACTCAAGAAATCTCAACTTAATCGAACCCAACCCAAACCAAAATATTTCTGAAAAAATTCTTCCTTAACTAAATCTCCACATTTATCACGTTTTGCTCCAGAAAAATCAATGAGGGCATTTTTCAAATTTTTCATTAAGCTTTCATTATAAAAAGTGAAACGAAGTACGAGAGCAAGGATTATATTTGCTGGGACTCTTGGACGATATCGTTTCGCCTTTATTGAGAGTTCATTGTCAATATATACCTCGATATCCAATTCAACCCAACCCAATCCAACTCAACCCAACGAAACCCGAAACATTTCGGGAAAAAAATGGTAGTTTGTAAAGTCCAATGGCACGCTTTGAACATAAGTGTTCTTTAAACTAATTCGCTTCACACTTTAGCTAGTTTCTAAAGCCTGGTTTTATTGAAACTGAAACAGCCCACGTTTTAGCTAACTATTATAAAGTCCAAAAAACTATAGGGTATTTTCAAATTGTCTCAAGAAAATTAAAATTGACTTGATGAAAATAATTATTATTTATAATATCGGAAATAAATCAAATAAAGAGCGGGTTATATTTGTGAAAGGAATACGATTTGGACTCTTGGACGATATCGTTTCGCCTTTATTGTGAGTTCACGGTCATAGATATCTCCGATGCCAACTCAATTAAAATAACAGATAACCAATAAATAATTTGACTGTCTAATTAAGAAAAACGTATGAAATTCGAAAAAATGTTTAATCTCCTTCATGGACAGGATCTGTATTAACTTATATTATTTATATCATCGATGATATAAAAAAAATTTAAAAATTGTAGAAATGACTTCGAACCCAACCAAAGACAACTCAACCCAACCCAACCTAACGCAACCAAACTCAACCCAACAAAGTCCAAAATATTTTTGAAAAAAATTGAGTTTGTAAAGTCCAGTTTTGAACATAGTTATTCCTTAACTAAATCTATCCGCACTTTAGCTAACGTTTATCACACTTTACGTCAACCATTGGTTTTATAAAATCTTGAACAGAATGGCGCCATTTTCAAAATTATATAATTTATATCATCGACGCTTCACAAAAAAAAAAAAATGCCAAATTGTAGAAATGGCTGAAATATCTCAAATACTTTCGAAATTCTCATAAAAATGACTTACAAAAATCAAAAAATGAATTTTTTTAAATATCCAAAAAAATTTTAAATATTATAAAGGCCTTATAAAAAATTGTGGAAGTATTTAAAATTATTTTATTAATTAACATTAATAAAAATCTCCAAATCGATGCAATAAAAATATTTTGCGAAAGTTCCAAGAAAATCACAATTAGTCTTAATTTTATGGTGTTTTCAATATCCCATATTTTTAGCAAATAATTTAAATCATTTTCTTCAGGGATAAGTCCATGCTTCGTCTTTGGATAAAATCTTTGAATTTTATTATTTAAAGATCACGCCACGATAAATAGTTAAAAAAAAATCAAAAACAGTAACAGTTACGTTATTTTGCACTGTAATGGATGGTTAGGACACGTGATGGTTAAGCCAGCGACTTTATTATGAACAGTAGACTTTTAAAGTCCACTTTTTAACCATAAAGTTTCATAAGTCCAAACTTGAAAATAGTTCACAGTCCTTAATCTTCTTGATCTTCCACATTATAACTCATTTCTGAAAAGTTTAAGGATTTAAGTCCAGGAACCGTTTTTAGCTAAATACTCAACACAGACAGCTCAACTCAACTCAACTCATTTTACTACAAAGTCCGTGCTTCATCATTATAACTAATGTAATATTAGCTAAAACGAGTCATTGTTATAACAAGGAACTTTTCATGTAACAAGTATTTAAAACACATGAAATAGATCATATCGTCTACGATTTGCATCTACTTTTAATACTGTAGCTGATTCCAAAAGACCTTAATTGAAAAAAAGTTCATGGTTAGCTAAATCACAAGTTTTAACTAACTTAACTTAATCAGGGAAATTGGACACAGGTAGTCGTCATGTCTTGAAATGGTTTTTTGTCACCTGAAACATATCGAAACGCTTTGAAACATTCAGCGATTCCTAAAGTCCAGGAACTGATTTCAGAGATAGTTCTTAAAGTCATCTTTATAAACTTTTAAAATTAATGAGATGTTTAATTCCTGGTTAGATAAATCACTCCAAGTTTTAACTAACGTTCCAGGAACGTTATGTCTGAAAATGGATCCTTGTCACCTGAAACATCCAATGACGTTAACCAATTCAGTCCAAATTTTAACTAACGTATCAAACGTGTCGTCTACATTACGAAACGATATGAAACATTCAGCGATTCCAAAAGTCCAGGAACTGATTTCAGAGATAGTTCTTAAAGTCATCTTTATAAACTTTTAAAATTAATGAGATGTTTAATTCCTGGTTAGGTAAATCACTCCAAGTTGTAACTAACGTTCCAGGAACGTTATGTCTGAAAATGGATCCTTGTCACCTGAAACATCCAATGACGTTAACCAATTCAGTCCAAATTTTAACCAACGTATAAAACGTGTCGTCTACATTACGAAACGATATTCAGCGATTCCTAAAGTCCAGGAACTGATTTCAGAGATAGTACATAAAGCGATTTTTATAAACATAGCAATTTTTTACGTCCAAGTCTTAACAAGTACCTACGTAATTACTCCATTGTTGCTAAAGTCCAGCAACTGATTCTAGAGATAGCGATCTTTATAAAGATAACAATTTTTAAAGTCCAGGACTTAACAAGTACCTACTTAGAAATGGATCGTACCAATTTTTAAAATTCAGGAGATGTTTAAAAATAATTCCTGATTAGGTAAATCACTCCAAGTTTTAACTAACGTTCCAGGAACATTTATCGCCTTCAAGGCTGTGGTCAAATCAACTGTTTGTAAATCCAAGGAATTGGTTTTGAAGGCAATCCTTAATTAAAATATCCAACTTTGTAACTAATCTAAAGTCCAAAAGATTTAAAGTTCGTGATTAGCTAAATCGATTTACGTTTTGTTAACCTCGCAGGAATCAGATTTTTAACAAATTCGTCATCATCATGTATTCGAAGTTGCGATCCATTTATGGCTAAGTCCATGAACTGATTTTTAAAATATCTGGTTAGCTAAGTTACTCTACCTAGTTAGTTACATAGTTACATAACTTTATTTTTCAGTTATTTTTCAAAATGTTGCCATTTCATAAAATTAGAGTGGTCGTATATTTGTTAGTTACGACTTATTTAGGAAAAATACACACACTCACATTCAACGTAGTTGTATCTTCGAAGTTACGATCAATTTATTAAAATTTTAAATTATGTTTAAAGTATCTATTGCTAATAATAATAATAAAAAAAAATCGTGGTCATGACTTACTTTCAGTGAATAAATCAACGCAAATCAACCTAAATAATTTGCAAATATTGCAAATAAGACCAATTTAATTGTCTGATATATTTTTACCAACTCGTCGCCACGTCAGGTCCACTATTCAAAGTGCAACAGGTGTGGAATTTCGTCGACAACAAAAACTCGCAGGTTCGAATGTGTTACGATCGGTTCATTGATAAATTAAAAGCGCCCACCACTTCTTTCTCCTCGCTTTTATATATAAGTAAACGCAACGTTGGATAACAGATTATGTAAGAAGTGGCCTGCGGTCGAGAGTGTTTTGTTTGGTCGTTTGTTTGTATGTTTTGGCTGCTGGCAGGAAAATGTTAAATCATAGTGAGTTATTTGTTTTTTTTTTTCGTAGTACAAATAAAGTAAGCGATCTAGTGCGATTCATTGATTTTGATTTTGAGTTTCATTGATTTTGTTTAAGAGTTTTTTTTTTATGTTTATAAAAATACGGACGTAACCGTAAATTAAAGAAGAGTTAATCGAAATTAGTTCAGATGAAAAATAAATTTAAATATTTTTATTTTGTATTGTTTTTTTTTTTTAATTTTTTTTTAGTGTTTTAATTTTATTTCTTTTTATATTTTGTGGTTTGGATGTCGTGTTATTATTATTTTGTACCATTTAGAGATTTTAATTTTTTTATATTTTCTATAATCTTTTTCTTTTTCCTTTTTTATTTTTCTTAAAAATTTTCATTTGTTTTACGTGTCGAATAAATACTAAAAATGTTAACTAAATATTTATTCAATTTCCAACTTAATTTATTTTTGACAAATATATTCCAATGCCAACTTATCCGCAACCAACTTGAAACGTTCGTCAAAAAAACAACACCGATCGAATCCTTTTTTTCCCACGCGGCGCCTTGGCACACTCTTTTACTTTTATCCGCTAACCCAGTTCGGCCCACGCCGCAGGTGAGAGCGCAAATATTCCGGCGGACGAGGTGCGATAAACGGCCGGCGGAACGCTCCCCCGCCCCTCCACAACTATCGATTTTTAATCACTGCAATCGGTGCAGGCGGAACAAAAAACGAAACAATGACGAAACTAATTAGAACTTCCCGCGTCCACTTCTTGCTCAAACATCCTATAAATAACAGACAATGCTTTTCCCTTATTACGAAACTTCCGCGGGCGACGCTAATTGGATCGATCCGCGATCGGCGAATTTTTCAAGCGGCTCTGTTTTCTTGTTTCAGTTTTCGCCGTTTGCGTCGTGGCGGCTGCGGCGGTGTCGTGCGAGGAGGACTGGGTCTGGAAGGACGGGGAGAGGAGCTCGAAAAGTTCGAGGTAATTTGTTTCTGTTTGCGTGGTTTATGCTATCGTGGTCACGAAACAGTGAACACGCAATTCTTGATGTTTGGTGATGACGGTCGATGCCTTTATAATTCAGACTAACAAACAGGCAACTAGTTTATTTTTTTAACTCATATTCTGAAACATAGAGTTAGTATTTGTTCCAATTTCAATTTTAATTAGAATGTCATAGTCAACAAATCTGAAATGTTATCAGAAATTTTTTGAATTCACAATTAAACGTTAACGATTTAAGTCTTGCCATACGTGAATGGAACTAAAGATAATGAAAAACACGAATAAAAGAACGAAAAAATATAAACAATATTTATTTGGTTCACGTCTCATAATAACTGACTGTCATATTTTTATGTTATTGTTTTTAGAATTATAAAAATTGCACGGATTCATAGTTTTTCACTTATACTTAATTTTGTTAGCGAATCTAAATGAGTTGAGGTCTCACGATTTGCGAAAAAAGTCAGTTCGTTGCTTCCTCTGAATTTATTAGTTTATAATTACATAGAATTTAGATCCAAAAGCCGTTTGATATCTTAAGGTAGACTAGTTCATCCAATTGAGTTTTTATTGCAACTGTTATGGTTTTGTATCGCCATGCGGGTGCTTAGATTTGTGGTTTTCGTTCTTTGGGTTGGGTTGGATTGGGTTCAGTTGGGTTGGGTTGGGTAGGGTGAAGTAAAAGAAATTAAATGTAACGGCAGAATTTAGATTAACTTTTCATAATAAACTTTAAGGTCAGCTTATTAATAAACCAATATTAATTCGTTTCATATGTCGTTGTAAGTCCAAAAGCCGTTTGACATCTTAAGGTAGACTAGTTCATCCAATTGAGTTTTTATTGCAACTGTTATGGTTTTGTATCGCCATGTGGGTGCTTAGATTTGTGGTTTTCGTTCTTTGGGTTGGGTTGGGTTGGGTTGGGTTCAGTTGGGTTGGGTAGGGTGAAGTAAAAGAAATTAAATGTAACGGCAGAATTTAGATTAACTTTTCATAATAAACTTTAAGGTCAGCTTATTAATAAACCAATATTAATTCGTTTCATATGTCGTTGTAAATCCAAAAGCCGTTTGACATCTTAAGGTAGACTAGTTCATCCAATTGAGTTTTTATTGCAACTGTTATGGTTTTGTATCGCCATGTGGGTGCTTAGATTTGTGGTTTTCGATCTTTGGGTTGGGTTGGGTTAGGTTCGGTTCAGTTAGGTTGGGTTGGGTTGGGTTGGGTAGGGTGTATCAAAATTAAAGAAAAAAAGATAGAGAAAATAAATGCAACCAACAAACATAAAGGTGTATCTGTTTACCATTTAGATACCTATGACTCTAGTCGAATATTTTAAGCGGCTACCTTCGTAAGGCGATGGGAATTGCACGGGGACGTAATGGCAATAGATTATTCCAGTCGTTTCAAACAATTATCAGTAGAAATTACTGCAGCGATTTATTATCACAAACAGCATACATACAGCTCGCCTTAGCAAACATGATAGCAGAGGGGGGGGGGGGGCGAGAGCGGTACTGCTTTTCAACGTTTAATAACGAAATTAAGAAATTAACTATGCTATTACAAAATAAGCATATAACATAATACATAACATAAAATCTGTCAACTACTGTCTAGTGCAGATTTTATTACCTTTACTTCTGATTCAGAATGTACCAATACTTGAACGTGATTGGTTGAATATTTCCCGCTTAAAATATTTTAAATAAAATTTTCGTAGTTCGCATATTTTCCGACTATCATGTTTGCTACAGCGACCTGTACAATTTGCATCGAGTAGCAAATACTTGACAGATTAGAAACAACCTATTTTTTAAACTTTTTTGTACCAATTCGTATTAGATTACTATTCAAATTAAACTGTTCGTTATTCAAACAACTGGATTATTAATATCGCAAGTATATTCATAAAACGTTCTTCGTGATTGCGTCTCACTCGATGTCAAGCCCTCTCACACGGTTTTAAATCACTTACTACCAAATTAAACTGTTTTTTTCCCGATAATTAATTTCGCAAATCTATTTATAAAACGTTTTGTTTGCATTAACTCGCCTCACTCAGTAATTAAATTACTCCGCGGATAAAACGGTTTGTTTGTACAAAAGACTGAATTATTAATTTCGCAAATCTGTTTATAACACATAATTTATGTATCAATAGTAATTGTACTGATTGAAAGTCAGTGATTGGCTGTTTCACCATACAATATAAAAAAGATTTAGGATGATCGCTAAAATGTTTTATAGGACGTATTTTTTTTTTTTTTTGTATAGGAATGCATCGCCTAGGTACGAAGTACTGGAGACTGGCGATTTGAACGACTTCATTCGCCCTAACCGTCCGATTTTTGGAAACGCAATTGGAAACCAACAATTGGCCAACAGGCCTGGAGTTTTTAATCCGATAAGGTTGGTATATTGTAGATTCGTCCGTTATTTATCGGCAACGACCAATCCAATTTATTATTTCTCGTTCCATTCACACCATATTCACACATTTCTTTGAAATTAAAATGTTCCTCAAATCATGATCAACGATGCTTCTTCATTATCTAAGGCTCTGACCAACCCAACCCAACCCAACCCAACCCAACCCAACCCAACCAATCTTTACATATTTATTTTTATGGTTGGTATGGGTGATTAATTATTCGAGAGGAGTCTAAAATTTTGATAAATAAATTCCTTGATAGTTCATTGCTGCTTGCAATTTAAAAATGTATGCTTCGTTCCATTTTCCGTCGTCTTTAAACCACCAATGGTCGCCCTTGGTGCGTTTCTTCCATTCTTGCGGTCACCCACAGTTGCCTTCATTCAGTGCTTCCATAGTACATTCCTTTGTTTTTCCTCGTATCCAACGGTTATTGATTTTTCCTCATCCCCACAGCCTATCATCATCCTCTTTTGTCCATGTGATTTTTAATGATTTTTATGGAGATATAATACCAGACGAGCTTCCTTTGAACATTGAGTATTGTACACTATCGCCCTTTTGTTCCTTCTTCTTACCAAAGAAACTAATTACAATGTTAATAACATTTTAATGGATTCCACTTAAACATCCTCTTTACGTCATTCGAAATCAACGGAGCGTCTTATTAAATAGGAATTGCTCGATGCTCTACCTTTCACTTAAGGAACGTGTCATAGGTGTCACGTCCATTAATTATTTGATAACGATTTAATATTTTCCCTCCTCTTTTTTTGCTTTGTTTCATTATTTTCTTTAACTGTTTTTGTGTTTTTTCATTTCTTCCTGTTGCTCATTTAGATTCCCTTTTGCTATTATCCAGTCCTCTGCCTCATTCAATCTCCTACTACAATTTCCTTATATTTTGCACCCAATTTTTTCCTACCACACTCTTCCGTCCAATGGTTCCAGATGACCATCCCTTCTGTGCTTTAACCGATCGTCCTGTAATACTCACCCAGTCTGTATTATTGAATTTCAAATAACAATTTTTATTCTCCTCGTCCCAAATATTACCCATCCCGACTTATTTTCCATTTTCTATGGCTCTCCATGTTTTCCCCCGGGTTACACCCTCCCAGTTCTACTTTCTAGCTTCCTATTGAGGCTAATCCTTTTATGACCTGTTCCTTACCCAATTTCAAAGACTCCAGTTCCGCACATATTTATCGTTTTTCACCGACCCTTCCTCCCAACAACTATTCGCTTTTATGGAACGTCTTTCTCGCTCTCTGTTGTTTCAAAAACTACCTCCTGGATGAGACCAAATTAAATGGTAAATCTCTCAAAGCAACTTGTTATCTTTTCATGAAGGTTGTGCCTAATACTCAGCTTTTCTAGTTCTCCCACATTTCCCATTGTGAGCCAGTTCCCAACTTCTTGAATCGATAAATCAAGCTCCTTGTCATTGATTGTTCCGCATCCTCACTCTTAAACAACAAAACTTTAAAAGCTGGCAGGTGACTCTTAAGGACTCGTAAGCTTGCCAGTCACTTGTTTTTCATCCCATCCTTCAGTTCGGATCCTTTGAAAAAAAATTTAATTAATTTAGCTATTTTATATGTTTCTTTCAGGCCGGGTGGTTCGTACGGGCAAAACAATTACCCAGTCAGGCCTGGATACGAGCAAGGCTTTTCTGGGCAAGGACTTTACGGCCAGGGCAACTTCATCAGGCCAGATCAAGTCGAAAATTTCGGCCCCGGCGGACCCCCCGATATTTTAACAGGTCCCGTTCCTTCGTGGGAACGAGACCAGTCGTTCAGGCACTTCGACACCTGCAAGTGTACCGAAAAGTTCAACTGCAACGGGAACGGAGTTGCATACGTAAGTAAATGTTTCAAAATTATATACTGTTACGGCCAAGGTATCGAAGATACTGTCGATGAGTTTGAGATTCGTCTTAAAGATCCAAGGGCGCCACCAAAGACAATTACGAAAAAAACGTCAATTAAAAGAAAACGAAACAAAATGTAATGATAAAGATATTTAATCCAAGGAACGAAAAGAAGATTGATAACGAAAAGTAGGAATTCTATCAAAGAAAAAATAAAAACTGACGAAGGATTTGGATAAGAAGATCCAACCATAGAGATGAAAATTAAGAGATAATATCAGGAGATTAAGTAGATTGTCAAAAATGGATAAAGGATGCATTGTTGTCGATACTTTTCAACATTGCATTGGATGGGGCAATAATGGCAATTCTGAGTAATAAGGTCATAGCATGTGCAGATGACATGGCATTCAAATCAAATAGGATAGGACCAAATATATGATGAGCTCCATAAGAGAAACAAATAACAAGTGGAGACTGATGAGAACATAAGTGGGGAAATTATATTCATAAAATCACAGGGGCTATGATGATCTGGACATGTATAACGATGAGAACCAGAGACAATGATAATGAAGGTAATAAAGCGTAAACCAAGTGAGGATAGATCAAGAGACAAATGAAAATGGGAATTCCAAATTTATGAAGATATCAGAAAGTTAGCAGTCCAAGCCTGGAGCAGCACAAGATAAAATGGAGCGCGATAGCTTTCAAGGCTAGATGGAAAATCCTAACAATACAAGGCATCAATCAAAGCAATTCACCTCAAAATCCAGAATCAAAGAACCTCGGCGCAAACTTCATACTAATTCATTCAACTTGAATATCGTGATCGTACTGTATTGTGAAGAGATGTTGAACTTTAATAATAATTAATATAATTGTTCAATAAATGAAATTTTCGCGCTCTGTTTTACCGGCCAGGGTTCTGCTTTACCGACACGATCTTCAATTCTGTCTCATAGGTACGACACTAACTTACAAAGTTGCTGGGTTGGGTTTGGTTGTGAATACCAAATCCATTTGGGTTGGGTTGGTTTGGGTTGGACAGAGTCAGGTTGGGTTGGGTTTCGTTTGGAATACAATTTTTGCACAATATTTTTAAATAAAATAGTTAACCATATTTTATTTAAAAATATTGTGCAAAAATTGTATTCCCAACCCAACCTGACTCTGTCCAACCCAAACCAACCCAATTAACCGAATTGATTTTCAGAGCCAAAATCATTGATTTTTACACAATTTTAATAATAATTAATATAATTGTTTAATAAATGAAATTTTCGCGCTCTATTTTACCGGCCAGGGTTCTGCTTTACCGACACGATCTTGAATTCTGTCTCATAGGTACGACACTAACTTACAAAGCTGCTGGGTTGGGTTTGGTTGGGAATACCCAATCCATTTGGGTTGGGTTGGGTTGGGTTGGACAGAGTCAGGTTGGGTTGGGTTGGGTTGGACAGAGTCAGGTTGGGTTGGGTTTGGTTGGGAATACAATTTTTGCACAATATTTTTAAATAAAATAGTTCACCATAGTTTATTTAAAAATATTGTGCAAACATTGTATTTCAAACAAAACCCAACCCAACCTGACTCTGTCCAACCCAACCCAACCCAACCCAATTCATTTTAAGATCCTAAATCATTGATTTTTACACAATTTTAATAGCAATTAATATAATTGTTCAATAAATTGAAATTTTAGCGCTCTGTTTTACCGTCCAGGGCTCCGCTTTACCGACACGATCTTGAATTCCGTCTCAAAGGTACGACACTAACTTACAAAGCTGCCTTGGATGTGTACCCTGTTTTATTTTTACGATAATTCGTCGACTTCGACTAGTAATTTTTAATTAAATCCAAGTTAGAGAGTCGAGCGAAGAATGTGTACAAAATCGTGAACTTTTTTATTGTTAGTGATGTTCATTTTCGTCTTCGATTGTAGTTTGTCTTATTTTCTTTACTATTACAGATCTAATTCAAAATCGTCATTACTATGATTTTTTCTCTAACACATTTGAAATAAAATTTGAGTGGTCTGACTGAGATTTGAACCTATAACGTTTGGATTACTAACTAAAGGCCTATACTATTGGATCACTTTACAGGGTTTGTCATTTTTAATTATCGTGGCACAATGAAAACTCAACCCAACCCAACCCAACATTACTTGAAACGCTGCCCAAACCGTCCAATATATAAAACAATATACAAATTGTATTAATTGCAAATGACAGTAACCCAACGACGTCACATATATGTCAATTATAATTTAGAAGTCGAAAAGTGTTTTGTGAAATGCAATAGGACGATTTCGATCCAAAAAAACTCGCCTTGAAATTTGATTAAGAAGCGAAGAGCTAACATATGCCATCGCGGACTTTATTTTATAATGTTACACTCTTTACAATTTATTTATGTGTAATGTTTGGAAACGTTCGCGGCGTTTAGCGACCAATCCATTTTTTTTTTAATTTAAAACTCCATGATGTCAAATTTTGAAAATTCATTCTTACGAATCGTAAAAGTCGTGGCGTGGATTGGGACATTGTTTCTGACCCCAATGTTTTTTTTTTTTGTTATCCCTCCTCCTAATGCAATGCTTTCCTATCACTTTTTAGAATTTGAGTTAGATGACTTGGTCAAACATTTGGTTCAACAGACCCTGGTAGCCAACTAGGCATTTATTTGCGTATTACGATACATCGACGACAATGTAGTTGTAGATGTGTTTAATAAATTGAATCGAATTGAAATTATTAATTATCATTGGTCTGTTGTGGTAAACTTGTTTACTTGAAAACGTGCTTGGCGCAGTTCTTTGGATTACGTCTCGTAATGGAAATCTTTTTGTTTCACGCAGGGCCACTGCGACGTCGGCAAGCAATACTGTTGCAGTAGCAGGAAATACGGACCAGCACCATCCAGGCCGGTGCACTCGCCCGACAACGGCATATTAGTGGGTCCGGGTGGGCCGATAGACCGACCGGCGAGGTACCCCGAAAGACCGTACCACCCGATCAGGGAAACGTACGATGGCGGTCCCTACGACGGCGACGCCGGGGTCCTGATAGGACCCGGAGGCCCCACAGGAATCATCGGTCGACCCCCGAAAGGTAAGCGACGCATTAAATTACTACAAACAGCGCCGCCGGTGTTAAACCTGCCCGGGAATATTTAATTGCAATCTCAAACGTTCGTTCCATGACAGGTGGCCCAGCTTACCACCCGTACGGTCCGAACAACGCCGGGTTTTCCGCCTACGCCAGATCGAACAAAGACTAATTAATTAATTATCTAGCGGTAGTTTTCGCAACTAATATATTTATGTACAGTTAGGCAATAAAGTTACAGTTGGTGAGAGATGTGGGTTTGAATTCCGACGACAAATTTCGTCTTTGTCGGGTGTGTAATTAACGCGGTTTTAATATAAGTTTGGAACTGATGTGGTCCGGGTTCGAATCCATCTGCAGAAAATCGACGTTTTACCCAAATCAGTTTATACGATTTGGAGAATTTAATCTGTGTGTGTGCGAATATATAAAAAAAAATAAATAAAATACCAAAAGTATTCTTATGAATTTGATATAATTGCTCATTAATAGGAGTCCACATTGTATGGGTGTAACAAAATAATATTTATGAATTTTCTGGATATTAATTAATAACAAAACTCACCTATTGTAGTTATGACAATGATGGAGTAAAACAAGGCACCGGCCATGTTCCATTGTACCTTATCCGTGTTTTCGTCCCCGTCCCAACCGTCCTTAGTTATGGCGGTCAGAAGTGCAGTCTCAAAATGTTTCAGCCTATCGATCACGGACGCGGTGAAATTATCCTCGTGCAGGACCGCGGACTCGTCGGTGGTCAGCTTCCACAGCTCGTTCGTGATCCCGTTCCTAATCCTGCTGATGTTTCTCTTGACCTGCGTTCGTAATCAAATTAGCCTCTGACGCGCAGTACTTTGTGACCGCCGTCCTGTCGCGTTCAACAAGGGCGGAAAATTAATTACCTCCTTTTCGTGTTCTTTCTCCAAGCTTTCGAACGTGAACGCGCCCAGTATGCAATACGAGACGACCATCGAAACCAGCGTTATGTGCGAGAACAGGCACGTGATGGTCTTCCACGTGTACCGCCAAAACCGCGCGCAGACGCTCGATTTTTTCGGCTCTTGACCCTCCGGGTCGCCGTAGTAGTGGGCCATCGCCGCGTTTCGAATCGCGCGTTTACATCGGTCGTCGAAACGGCTCGTTTTGGAACATCGTTCCACGGGCGAAGTTTACGACAGACTGGGCTATTTTTGTGAATGTGGAAATGCTAACGTCTTGCGCGCCGGCTAAAAATAACCGCGAGTATTTCCAGTTCCCGTCGGCTCGGCATTTCATTTATGTTTTGGGTAATTCTATTTTTGGGTAATCGTGACAATGGTGGCGATGGAAATTGGAATGAAGATAGGAATTTATTAAAATGGTATAAGACCAACCGTTGCATGTGCATGTGAGGTCACTAAAGAAAGCAGAAAAATAATGGACGTCATTTTAAATTGTGATTTGGTTCCCCGTATCTATTAATTAAATAAAATGCTCACTTCGAACCAACAAAGTTTATTTAAGATACAAAATTGATAAAAATACACAAACGAAAATATCGCAGAGATAACATCTTCAAAGCAAACAAAGCACACCGTCATAATAATCCTCGTTATTTCTCAGATTGCACAAAGTACCTCCCTGATTCATAATTTTTGATACTAAATTTTCGTTGCAAGTATACGTAATCGCGTTTCGTGACTCACTCAATAATTCCACTTTCATCGAAAACTTAGGAACTTGGTAGTTTTGAAAGTTAGTCCTCGTTTTCGACAGTTATAACGTTGTCAACCTGGTCTTAAACCGCACAATTACCACTATTTCGATACACGAGCGATCGTGTTCAAAGTTTTGATCCATTTTCGTCAGAGGAATTAAAGTTTTTCGCACCAAACGACTATTACGTAAGTTCGACGCCACAGGTTTCTCTGGAGGCTTCAGACGATATCATTTATTTTACTGTTGTAGTGAAATGAATGATAACGTTGACCATGCAGCCCAAGAATCGTTATTGGAATCGGTCCTTCATTTTTCTTTGCGCTTAATTATCATTGTTAATTATCTTCGTGTTGTGGTTAAGGCGGTATGGTGATGGTGAGGATGAAACGATAATTAGCAGAATGGGAAGTAGTAAGAATAAGAATATTTGAGAAGGCGTCGTAACGGAGGAAGGGCGGCAGATGAAGAAAAATTGTCGACATATGGAAAGAGGTGAAAGCGCAGGAGAAAATTAAGAAAATAACAAGAAACAATGACAGATACAAAGAGTTGCGAATGTGTTGAAGGACGCCAAAGTATTTGGGAGGAGGCAAAACGACAGAAGAAGAGAAGGTTATAGCGAGGTTTAAATGTGTAAATGAAGAGAAGACATGTGTGAGGCACGCTAGTGTGAGGAGTGTGAAGAAATGAAGTGGAGTAAGGAGAAAGAATTGCAAATATCGGAGATGGATATTAGGAGATAAGGGGAAAGGTTGTTAGGGGTGCCAAAGGAGTGCATTGTTAGAAAAGGATGGTGACAGAAATGGGTTAAAGGTACATACGAGGGGAGATCAATATTTACATAGAAGGAAGAAATAGCAAACGTTTATTTTTCTACATAATCTCCCTCAACGTCGATGCATTTGGTCCAACGATGCTCCAAATTTTTCCATCTTGTCAACTTGTCTACTTAAATTTTAAATTATTCGCCAAGGTCGAGTTAGATTGGGTTGGGTTGATATATTTGATTATATGACGACTGGCGACTTTGCAGTCAATTGCAATTGGCTGGAGCCTCGTCAGAAATCGGTAATAATGAAACGTCATCGTCTTTATCTTAAATGACATAAACGACCCGATCCGACCCGACCCGACCCGACCCGACCCGACCCGACCCGACCCAACCCAACCCGACCCAACCCAACCCGACTCAACCCAACCCAACCCAATCCAACCCAACCCAATCCAACCCAACCCGACTCAACCCAACCCAATCCAACCCAACCCAACCCAACCCAACCCAACCCAACCCAACCCGACTCAACCCAACCCAACCCAACCCAACCCAACCCAACCCAACCCAACCCAACCCAACCCAACCCAACCCAACCCAACCCAACCCAACCCAACCCAAGTTTAAAATTTCAAATTAAAAAATATTTAAAATTGAAACCGCGTTAAAGGTGCAAATCCAGCGCTCAAGATAGTAAAAACAAAAATCGCAGTTAACCCAAATGGCTGCATAATCTTATCTCGCGATTTTTTTCGCGGCAATCATATTAAACAGAAATAGATTTCAATTAGCACGCGATAAGCGCTATGACCCAAAGTAAACGTTATCGCCACGTCAGGTGTTAGGCTGAGTAATGAAAATAATGTACCTGGTAGTGATTTCGATCGAGACGAGTTATTTGAATTAATCTAATTGACGGACGTGTTTCGATCAATCAATCAATTCGATCAACAGTGCCACAATTAAATCTTTTGAAGTTTGCGATGGCGAAAAAAAATAAAAGTGTTAAATAAAATCCGTTGATCATTCTCTAGTCACAGTCACGATGTAATCACGTTTTGTTGTCATTTTTTGAATTTTGTATTTATTTTATCAATATTCAGATTATTTTTCCTTATATTGGAAAAACTAATAAATTAAAAATAAATAAATCAATAAACGATTATTTCACGAATCCTAAAATTTTTAAAGTCCTCTGAACGCGTTCGATTAGCGGTTGTTTGTAATTCCAAATCGTGGTGTCCATGACGACGTCCTTTTTCAAGTCCTTGCACGACTTCAGATCATTGACGCAATCTGTCCTGTAGTGTTGGAGCTGCGCGTCGTCCGTGTCGATGCCGTACGACCTGCAGGTTTCCACGCAGTAGGTGGGGTAGTGGTTGTGAAGCGTCAAAACTTTTTCCGTGTTGTGGAACGACTTGACGTAGTATCCCGGATTCGTAAAGTTTCTCGTGCGGTAGACGTGCTGCAACATGTGCATGTTCTTGGGCACGTCCGAGAACCAATCGTGGTCGTGCATGAAGTCATCGATGAAGTACACGTTTCTGACGTTGTAAGACGATTTTACGTTGTTCGCGGTCACTTTGTTCAACAAATCCACCCACGTGCCCTTCTTGGGCATGATGATTTCATCGGTGTCCAACAAAGCGATAAATTTGTATTGGTACATGTGCTTGTAAAAACAGTCGTTGTAAGGCATCAGCTCGTTCAGTCGCTTAGACAACCGATTTTTGCCCAGGTATTCGTGCTGCAGTTTCGGATGGTTGGGCATATCGCCGGGGAGCGTCAGCGGGGTCACCTCTATTATCCCAATCTTCTCGTAATAATCCAAAACTTTTTTCATGTTATTGTGGACGTGGAGTTCGTAAAAGTAAATTTTCGAAGCGCCCAACAAGTGCAGAAGCTCGATCCATTCCACCAGTCGTTCGGATAAGTCGTCTACGAAAGCCAACCCCTTGACACAAACAGCGACGTCTTTCTTTTTCTCGGGTTTATTATAAACAACTTTTAGGATATTGGTGGCTCTGTCGCACGGTTGTGCGACCAACGAAACAGCGATCGGGGGGTTGTTTTCGTACTCCTTGGGCACCTGGCACGAAATCAAATGGGGCTGATACAACTTTTCTTTAACGCCCCATGCTTTCTTCCACATGTAATACGACCACGTTTGCTTCGTCAACACCACTTTGCTTTTGAACCACAGTTGGCAGTATGTCGTCGTTTTTATCTCCACCCTGTTGACCATCGCCAGGAAACGAACGGTGGGGCGCTTTTTGTTCCCGATCCTGACGTCCAAGTAAGCGCCCAGCAGTTGGAACGTGGTGTTCCCGCTCTGCAGAGTCTGCCAGTGCACGTTGTTGAATTTGATTTCGTCGAACTTGGGGGCGACCCCGCACGACGAATTGATCGACTTGGGCGCGTTGTTGTTTTGGAACATGTTCGTCGGCACCGTTTTTACCGAGACGTCTGGAACGTTTAATGCTTCGATTTGTTCGCCTTCGTAAACGACGATCGTTGGAACGTCGTTCGCATAAACCAATGAGATGTATATGATCACACAAGCTAACGAAACACAACAAAAGACCGCGTAGTATTTTCGCTTGATGTGCATTTTTCCGCGGGTTGCTCATCACTGGTTCGCTAGATAGGCGGAGATAATTTGGGCGTTATCTCAAGATAAGGATAATACGCTTTTTTTGTTTTAATATTGGATGACGCTCCATACGTAAAAACTATTAAATAGTATCGACATACAGGCGACTATTAACTCGAACTTAATTTATTTTCTAATTAATTGGAACCCAACCCAACCCAACCCAACCCAATCCAACCCAACCCAACCCAACCCAACCCAACCCAACCCAACCCGATTCTAGTCGTTGTTAGCCGAAGATTTTATTTTGAGGACACAACCGTCGTTGTTTTATTTTAGTAGATAGGCAAATCCTTATGATATAAGTTGTAAACAATTGTGTTTGCAATTTATCAGGAAATGATAAAAAACAATAAAAAATCCGCAAGAGACTTTTTTATTGATTAAATTTTGAAAATTAAGCAAATATTTTTTTGTTGGATATGTTATGTCAAACAACGCCTTTTGAATTTTAGAAAATTATTAGATTTTAGGTTTTTGAAAAATTTTGAAAATTACGACATTGGCTTACTTTTTCTCTTCAATCTTCCAGCATTGTTTGATTTCGGTAGTTTTGAAAAATTGTTAGGATTTTGGAATTTTAAAATATTTGCAAATAAAAAAATGCTATTAATAATAATATAAACAATACCAAAATGTTGGGTTTTTGGTTTTTTTTCAGTTTTTTTGATTTTTGTGGTTCGAGAATTTTGGATTACGTTGGGTTGGACCGACCCAACGCAACCGTAACCAACCCAACCTAACACAACCGAACCCGACCCAAATTCACAAACCGTCAAAAAATGCAAAAAAATCAAGAACGATTCAAAAATTAAGGACGAGTTAGTTACTGAAAGGCAGCTGGCTAATGTACGAAATGATTTCATAACCTATTGCATTTGGTAGAGTTGGGTGTTGGGTTGGGTTGAGTTGGGTTGGGTTGGGTTGGGTTTCATAGGGTTGGGTTTGATTGGGTTGAATTGAGTTCAATTGGTATCGCTTGCATCAAAACGAACATCTTGATTATTATTCCACTGAGGAACCAGTTTTTGTGGTCAAAACCCTTAGTTTTGAAAAAAAACAACGACTTTTCGCAACTTAACAAAAATTTGATTAATAAAAATGCGAAAGTATGCAAAATAATTGACAGGCGAAGATTTTTTTTTATTTCAGGACCAAAATGATAAAATTTGGTTAACGAAAACGCCAAATATTCACAAGAAAAAATGACAATTTGCAAACGAATTTTTGAATTTTAGAAAATTCTTAGATTTGAAAAATTTTGAGAATTATGACATTGGCTTATTTTTGCTCTTCAATCATTCATCATTTGTTTGATTTCGGTGAGCTACAAAAAATGTCAAAAACGTAAAACAAAATCAAAGTAGTTTTGAAAAATGGTTAAGATTTCCGAATTTTTAAATATTTCCAACTAAAAAAAATGTGATTAATAATAATGTAAACATTTTTCAATGCCAAAATGTTGAGTTTTTGTTTTTTTTCAGTTTTTTTTTAAATTTTTGTGGTTCGATAATTTTCAGTTACGTTGGGTTGGACCGACCCAACGCAACCAAAACCAACCCAACCGAACCCAACCCAAATTCACAAACCGTCTGCAACAGTTACGACTTTTCGCAACTTAAGAAAAATTTGATTAATAAAAATGCGGAAATATGCAAAATAATTGACAGGCGAGGATTTTTTCATTTCAGGACCAAAATGATAAAATTTGATTGATAAAATCGCGACAAATATTCACAAGAAAAAATGGCAATTTACAAAAGAATTTTTGAATTTTGAAAATTATTAGATTTTAGGTTTTTGAAAATTATGACATTCGGTTACGTTTTCTCTTCAATCTTTCAGCATTGTTTGATTTTTTTCGGTGAGCTAGAAAAATTGTCAAAAATGTAAAACAAAATCAAAGTGGTTTTAAAAAATTGTTAAGATTTTCGAATTTTAAAATATTTGTAACTAAAAAAAATGTGATTAATAATAAGGTGAACATTTTTCAATACCAAAATGTTGAGTTTTTGTTTTTTTTCATTTTTTTAAATTTTTTGGTTCGAGAATTTTGGTTTACGTTGGGTTGGACCGACCCAACGCAACCAAAACCAACCCAACCTAACACAACCGAACCCAACCCAAATTCACAAACCGTCAAAAAAATGCAAAAAAAATAAAAAACCTCAACATTTATATACTGAACTTTTTATAGTAGCGTTATGTTGCAGAAAGTCATAGTTTTCTGTTAAATATAATACCAGACCTTTGCAAGAACGATTCAAAAATATAAATAATAAAATGTAAATATTTGAAAGATATGGTGATGGTGTGTATGATGAGGTAAGCAATATTTGCTAAGTACGAGTTACTTACTGAAAGGCAGTTGGCTAATGTACGAAATGATTTCGAAAAATATTGCATTTGGTACAGTTGGGTTGGGTGTTGGGTTGGGTTGGGTTGGGTTGGATTCCATAGGGTTGGGTTCCATAGGGTTGGGTTTGATTGTGTTGAATTGAGTTCAGTTGGTATCGCTTGTATCAAAACGAACATTTATTTTAAATAAAATTTAGTTATTTTTTTGGACAGGTTATAAAAAAACTAGTAACCACTTTAGTATTTATTTCTTGTAGAAATAATGGCAAACACCTTGCAATGACATGTACACTGTTAATGCCTACGTTCGACTTTGAGAATGGACACCCGGTATATTTATTCGCATATGATAACGTCGAACGTACTTCTGTCCCGTTCTGTTTACATTTTCGATCATTTGAACTACACCAAAGCAAATCGTAGCAACATCACCTCTCACGCAAGTTACTAGTTACTAATTAGAAACAATTCTTAACAATACAAAAAAAAATACAAATTTTTATAATTTCCAGTCAAGTAAATGCAAAAATTCAAACGTTTTATCCAAGTCGTCTTAGCTGAATTATTATAATTAATTCGTTCGGAATTCTCGTGTACATTTACTTTAGAATTTTTGTTTGTCGACTAGGTTTGATTTATTGTGTTCAACTGACTCGAAATCATTAACGTTTAAATATGACAAACATAAAATGCATATTTTTGTATTTTTGATTTGGGGTAGAAATTCAACCCAACCGAAACCGATGAACTTTGACCCACACGCCAGAGGCTCGAAAAGTTTCAGTTCAAAGTTCGCCCAACTTCAAACGTCTATTGTAAAATGTAAGCGCGAGGTAAATTTGTCACAATAATGTCTTGAAATTTCAACGATGTTGTGTTTGAATAGTTTGTTGTGTGGAAGGTAATTTAATTTCAAAGCTCTATGGGCATTGAAAGGGGTGATTTCGAAAACGCCAACTATTTTATTTGCAACTGATATGACAAATGGAACGATTCTCACGAAATGCAATGAATTTATTCCCAAGACTATTTAAGTAAATTTTTATTGCAAAAACTTATGAATTAAAAATAATTAAGTAATAAAATCTGTGTCGTCTAAGTAAGTCGAGATGTTTGTATCCGAAGTTTAGCATCAAGGGGAATTATCTCAGGTATCCTAAACTTCTCAAGGTCCTCTGAACCCGCTCGATTAAGGGTTGTTTGTAATTCCACATCGTGGTGTCCATGACGACGTGCTGCTTGAGTTTTTCGCACGACCTCTCATAACTGACGCAGTCTGCTCTGTAGTGCTGCAATTGAGCGGCGTCGATTCCAATGCTGTACGACGTGCAAGGTCCGAGGCAGTTCGTCGGCCAGTGGTTGTGCAGCGTGACCACCTTTTCCGTGTTGAAGAACGACTTGACGTACGACCCCGGTTCGGTAAAATTTTTGGTACGATAGACGTGCTGCAACATGTACATGTGCTTCGGTATGTCGGAGAACCAAGCGTGATGGTGCATGAAATCATCGATGAAGTAAACGTGTCTGGCGTCGTAAAACGCCTTCGTGTTATTCATGGTCACATTTTGCATCAAGTCCGCCCACGTGCCTTCCTTGGGCATGATGACCTCGTCGATATCCAGCAAAACGATGAATTTGTATTGGTACATGTGCTTGTAGAAGCAGTCGTTGTAAGGCATCAGCTCGTTCAGTCGCTTAGACGACCCGTACGTGTACAGATATCGGCGTCGAAGTGTTGGGTGGTTGGGTAAATCGCCGGGGAGCGTCAGTGGAGTCACCTCGATCATCTCCCGCTTCGTGTAAAAATCCAAAACTTTTTTGACCGCCTCGTGGACGTGGAATTCATAGAAGTAAATCTTCGTGACGCCCAACAGGAACAAAAGCTCGATCCACTCCACGAGTCGCGCAGATATGTCGTCCACGAAATCCAGTCCCTTGACGCAAACCGCAAACTCTTTTTTTTCTTCAGCGTCGTTGTAAACGACTTTTAAACTGTTCGTGGCTCTGTCGCACGGCTGCGCCACCAACGAAACACCACTAGGCGTGTCGTTCTCGAACTTTTCAGGAACCTGGCACGAAATCACGTACGGCTGATATAATTTTTTGTAATCTCCCCATTCCTTCCTCCATATGTACTTCGGCCACGTTCTGTTAGTCAACGCCACTTCGTTTTCGAACCACAGTTGGCAGTAGGTCTCCACGTTCCGGTTCATGTTGCTGACCATCGCCAGGACGCGAACGGTGGGGCGCATGGTGTTACCGATCCTGACGTCCAGATAGGCGCTGAGCAGGTGAAACGTGGTGTTGTCGCTTTGCAAAATTTGCCAGTGCAGATTGTCGAATTTGATTTCGTTCAATTCGGGGGCGATCCCGCACGACGAGTTGATCGGTTCCGATGGTTTAAAGTTGTGGTAGAAGTTCGTCGGGATCGAACGGGTGGTTTTTCTCGGCGCGACCAAATCGTCGAACGCGTCGGCGTTGCGAACGACGATCGTTGGAGCGTTGTTGCAGTAAATAAACGAGACGTACATTATCACACACATTAACGACACACAACAAAAAGTCACGTAGTTGCTCCAATTGGTGTCCATTTTTCACGATTCGTTCGTCACTCGTTAACCCAAATAATTTTGACGTCATAATTTAAAAAATAATCAACTTAACTTTTATGGCAATCGTGTATGCATGAAGCGTTGGACATGCCAATAAGGTATAATAAATCAAGAACTCAATAAAATGCACACAGCAATGATAATAAAAATTGACCATTAAAACAATACAATAAATAACTAACATGGGAATTGTAAAAAAATTGAAAATTATTAATTAATTATAATTAATTAAAACAAAACACCCCAACGGTTAATAAGAAGAGTCTAATGACTTATACGTCATAATTCAGACAGATTTTTTTTTCATCATAAATAATTCCCTGCGGAAATTTGCTTACTCGTTAAACATCATTTGGCGGTCAGACATGTCCGTGGCAGACACAGGTTGAGATAATGAGATATTGCATTGTCGGTTTGATAACGTCGTAGGCAGTTAAAGGCAATTAAACGAAGGTAACAAGGGTACGACAGAATTAATTAATTGATAGTGTACTGCGATCTAATCTCAAGCAAGTTACAATTTTTTAAACGTTTTTTATACGATATTTAAATGATAATGTCAGTACATCCCTTACTGCGTGCAGTTGCATTTCTTAATAAAACACAGAAGTTGCAAATAACTTTAAATACACAAATATTCCATACCACTTTCCCTACTCCAAGACAAATGGCGCAAAAAATGCAACTTGCGCGAAATATCGATAACTGTATTTAGTATGAGCAAATAAATATCGATAAGTACCCAATAGATGGCGGCATTCTCAGTCATCACCGACCATAGTTCGACTACTACAATAAAGATGGCGCTGAGTAAATTATTTCGCGCCAAAACAGAAATAAAATTTTTAAGCGTTTGTTGAACATTTCGAGGATTGTTACCAGGATCATATGAACGCGAAAAGGTGGCCGATGTATCAGGCGCAATTGATTTCGCGCCAAAAGAGAAATAACATTTTTTAGCGTTCGTTGAACATTTCGAGGATTGTTACCAGGTTCACATGAACGCGAAGAGGTGGCCTATGTATCAGGCGCAATTGATTTCGCGCCAAAACAGAAATATTTTTTTTAGCGTTCGTTAAACATTTCGAGGATTGTTACCAGGATCACACGAACGCGAAGAGGTGGCCGATGTATCAGGCGCAATTGATTTCGCGCCAAAAGAGAAATAACATTTTTTAGCGTTCGTTAAACGTTTCGAGGATTGTTACCAGGATCACATGAACGCGAAGAGGTGGCCGATGTATCAGGCGCAATTGATTTCGCGCCAAAGCAGAAATAAAATTTTTAAACGTTCGCTTTACGTTTCGGGGATTTGTATCAGGATCACAGAATATGCGAGGAGGTGGCCGAAGTATCCGGAGTAATTATTTCGCGCCAGAACAGAAATAAAATTTTTAAACGTTCGCTTTACATTTCGGGGATTTGTATCAGGATCACAGAATGTGCGAAGAGGTGGCCGAAGTATCCGGAGTAATTATTTCGCGCCAGAGCAGAAATAAAATTTTTAAACGTTCGCTTTACATTTCGGGGATTTGTATCAGGATCACAGAATATGCGAGGAGGTGGCCGAAGTATCCGGAGTAATTATTTCGCGCCAGAGCAGAAATAAAATTTTTAAACGTTCGCTTAAGGTTTCGGGGATTTGTATCAGGATCACAGAATGTGCGAAGAGGTGGCGAAATTATCCGGAGTAATTATTTCGCGCCAAAGCAGAAATAAAATTTTTAAACGTTCGCTTTACGTTTCGGGGATTTGTATCAGGATCACAGAATGTGCGAAGAGGTGGCCGAAGTATCCGGAGTAATTATTTCGCGCCGAAGCAGAAATAAAATTTTTAAACGTTCGCTCTACCTTTCGGGGATTTGTATCAGGATCACAGAATGTGCGAAGAGGTGGCCGAAGTATCCGGAGTAATTATTTCGCGCCAAAGCAGAAATAAAATTTTTAAACGTTCGCTTAAGGTTTCGGGGATTTGTATCAGGATCACAGAATGTGCGAAGAGGTGGCGGAAGTATCCGGAGTAATTATTTCGCGCCAGAGCAGAAATAAAATTTTTAAACGTTCGCTTAAGGTTTCGGGGATTTGTATCAGGATCACAGAATGTGCGAAGAGGTGGCCGAAGTATCCGGAGTAATTATTTCGCGCCAGAGCAGAAATAAAATTTTTAAACGTTCGCTTAACGTTTCGGGGATTTGTATCAGGATCACAGAATGCGCGAAGAGGTGGCGGAAGTATCCGGAGTAATTATTTCGCGCCAGAGCAGAAATAAAATTTTTAAAGGTTCGCTTAACGTTTCGGGGATTTGTATCAGGATCACAGAATGTGCGAAGAGGTGGCGGAAGTATCCGGAGTAATTATTTCGCGCCAAAGCAGAAATAAAATTTTTAAACGTTCGCTTTACGTTTCGGGGATTTGTATCAGGATCACAGAATGCGCGAAGAGGTGGCGAAATTATCCGGAGTAATTATTTCGCGCCAAAGCAGAAATAAAATTTTTAAACGTTCGCTTTACGTTTCGGGGATTTGTATCAGGATCACAGAATGTGCGAAGAGGTGGCCGAAGTATCCGGAGTAATTATTTCGCGCCAAAGCAGAAATAAAATTTTTAAACGTTCGCTTTACGTTTCGGGGATTTGTATCAGGATCACAGAATGTGCGAAGAGGTGGCCGAAGTATCCGGAGTAATTATTTCGCGCCAAAGCAGAAATAAAATTTTTAAACGTTCGCTTTACGTTTCGGGGATTTGTATCAGGATCACAGAATGCGCGAAGAGGTGGCGGAAGTATCCGGAGTAATTATTTCGCGCCAAAGCAGAAATAAAATTTTTAAACGTTCGCTTTACGTTTCGGGGATTTGTATCAGGATCACAGAATGCGCGAAGAGGTGGCGAAATTATCCGGAGTAATTATTTCGCGCCAAAGCAGAAATAAAATTTTTAAACGTTCGCTTTACGTTTCGGGGATTTGTATCAGGATCACAGAATGTGCGAAGAGGTGGCCGAAGTATCCGGAGTAATTATTTCGCGCCAGAGCAGAAATAAAATTTTTAAACGTTCGCTTTACGTTTCGGGGATTTGTATCAGGATCACAGAATGCGCGAAGAGGTGGCGGAAGTATCCGGAGTAATTATTTCGCGCCAAAGCAGAAATAAAATTTTTAAACGTTCGCTTAAGGTTTCGGGGATTTGTATCAGGATCACAGAATGCGCGAAGAGGTGGCGAAATTATCCGGAGTAATTATTTCGCGCCAAAGCAGAAATAAAATTTTTAAACGTTCGCTTTACGTTTCGGGGATTTGTATCAGGATCACAGAATGCGCGAAGAGGTGGCCGAAGTATCCGGAGTAATTATTTCGCGCCGAAGCAGAAATAAAATTTTTAAACGTTCGCTTTACGTTTCGGGGATTTGTATCAGGATCACAGAATGTGCGAAGAGGTGGCGAAATTATCCGGAGTAATTATTTCGCGCCAAAGCAGAAATAAAATTTTTAAACGTTCGCTTTACGTTTCGGGGATTTGTATCAGGATCACAGAATGTGCGAAGAGGTGGCCGAAGTATCCGGAGTAATTATTTCGCGCCAAAGCAGAAATAAAATTTTTAAACGTTCGCTTTACGTTTCGGGGATTTGTATCAGGATCACAGAATGCGCGAAGAGGTGGCGAAATTATCCGGAGTAATTATTTCGCGCCAAAGCAGAAATAAAATTTTTAAACGTTCGCTTTACGTTTCGGGGATTTGTATCAGGATCACAGAATGTGCGAAGAGGTGGCCGAAGTATCCGGAGTAATTATTTCGCGCCAGAGCAGAAATAAAATTTTTAAACGTTCGCTTAACGTTTCGGGGATTTGTATCAGGATCACAGAATGTGCGAAGAGGTGGCGGAAGTATCCGGAGTAATTATTTCGCGCCAAAGCAGAAATAAAATTTTTAAACGTTCGCTTTACGTTTCGGGGATTTGTATCAGGATCACAGAATGCGCGAAGAGGTGGCGAAATTATCCGGAGTAATTATTTCGCGCCAAAGCAGAAATAAAATTTTTAAACGTTCGCTTTACGTTTCGGGGATTTGTATCAGGATCACAGAATGTGCGAAGAGGTGGCCGAAGTATCCGGAGTAATTATTTCGCGCCAAAGCAGAAATAAAATTTTTAAACGTTCGCTTAAGGTTTCGGGGATTTGTATCAGGATCACAGAATGTGCGAAGAGGTGGCGGAAGTATCCGGAGTAATTATTTCGCGCCAGAGCAGAAATAAAATTTTTAAACGTTCGCTTTACGTTTCGGGGATTTGTATCAGGATCACAGAATGTGCGAAGAGGTGGCGAAATTATCCGGAGTAATTATTTCGCGCCAAAGCAGAAATAAAATTTTTGAACGTTCGCTTAACGTTTCGGGGATTTGTATCAGGATCACAGAATACGCGAAGAGGTGGCCGAAGTATCCGGAGTAATTATTTCGCGCCAAAGCAGAAATAAAATTTTTAAACGTTCGCTTAACGTTTCGGGGATTTGTATCAGGATCACAGAATGTGCGAAGAGGTGGCGAAATTATCCGGAGTAATTATTTCGCGCCAAAGCAGAAATAAAATTTTTAAACGTTCGCTTAACGTTTCGGGGATTTGTATCAGGATCACAGAATGTGCGAAGAGGTGGCGGAAGTATCCGGAGTAATTATTTCGCGCCAAAGCAGAAATAAAATTTTTAAACGTTCGCTTTACGTTTCGGGGATTTGTATCAGGATCACAGAATATGCGAGGAGGTGGCCGAAGTATCCGGAGTAATTATTTCGCGCCAGAGCAGAAATAAAATTTTTAAACGTTCGCTTAAGGTTTCGGGGATTTGTATCAGGATCACAGAATGTGCGAAGAGGTGGCGAAATTATCCGGAGTAATTATTTCGCGCCAAAGCAGAAATAAAATTTTTGAACGTTCGCTTAACGTTTCGGGGATTTGTATCAGGATCACAGAATACGCGAAGAGGTGGCCGAAGTATCCGGAGTAATTATTTCGCGCCAAAGCAGAAATAAAATTTTTAAACGTTCGCTTAACGTTTCGGGGATTTGTATCAGGATCACAGAATGTGCGAAGAGGTGGCGAAATTATCCGGAGTAATTATTTCGCGCCAAAGCAGAAATAAAATTTTTAAACGTTCGCTTAACGTTTCGGGGATTTGTATCAGGATCACAGAATGTGCGAAGAGGTGGCGAAATTATCCGGAGTAATTATTTCGCGCCAAAGCAGAAATAAAATTTTTGAACGTTCGCTTAACGTTTCGGGGATTTGTATCAGGATCACAGAATGTGCGAAGAGGTGGCGAAATTATCCGAAGTAATTATTTCGCGCCAAAGCAGAAATAAAATTTTTAAACGTTCGCTTAACGTTTCGGGGATTTGTATCAGGATCACAGAATGTGCGAAGAGGTGGCGAAATTATCCGGAGTAATTATTTCGCGCCAAAGCAGAAATAAAATTTTTGAACGTTCGCTTAACGTTTCGGGGATTTGTATCAGGATCACAGAATGTGCGAAGAGGTGGCGAAATTATCCGGAGTAATTATTTCGCGCCAAAGCAGAAATAAAATTTTTAAACGTTCGCTTAACGTTTCGGGGATTTGTATCAGGATCACAGAATGTGCGAAGAGGTGGCGAAAGTATCCGGAGTAATTATTTCGCGCCAAAGCAGAAATAAAATTTTTGAACGTTCGCTTAACGTTTCGGGGATTTGTATCAGGATCACAGAATGTGCGAAGAGGTGGCGAAATTATCCGGAGTAATTATTTCGCGCCAAAGCAGAAATAAAATTTTTGAACGTTCGCTTAACGTTTCGGGGATTTGTATCAGGATCACAGAATGTGCGAAGAGGTGGCGAAATTATCCGGAGTAATTATTTCGCGCCAAAGCAGAAATAAAATTTTTGAACGTTCGGCCACCTCTTCGTGTATTCTGTGATCCTGATACAAATCCCCGACACGTTAAACGAACGCTTAATAATTTTATTTCTGTTTTGGTGCGAAATAATTTACTCAGGACTTCCGCGTAGCGCCATCTTTATTGTAGTAGTCGAACTATGGTGGGTGATGTCTGAGGATGGCGCCATCTATTGGGTACTTATCGATATTTATTTGCTCATACTAAATATAGTTATCGATATTTCGCGCAAGTTGCATTTTTGCGCCATTTGTCTTGGAGTAGGGAAAGTGGTATGAAATATTTGTGTATTCAAAGTTATTTGCAACTGCTGTGTTTTATTAGGAAATGCAACTGCACGCAGCAAGGGATGTACTGACATATCATTTAAATATCGTATAAAAGGCAAAATAAAACGAAGCATTATACACGTTTTCTTTTTATTTTATAATCAAAATATAATAATTATAACCCTTACAATATGATAAGCATTAAAGTTTTTTTTTTAATCCGGACACACTATATATATATATAAATATGGCCAATTCTTAAAAGGTAAAAAAAATACATCCAGAAATATATATTATTCACGATAAAAGGCAATAAACGTGGCAATAAATTAACTTAAAATAAGGGAAACAAATCACGTCAGAAGCTACCATTAATTTTCGGAAAAATACACGACGAGACCCCCGAACACCGCCCCATCCGTTTCGGACGACTCAAACGACTTAAAAAAAAAGAAAAACGGAGCTGCACAAACGTCGCAATTCAGACGAAACGAAAAAGGAACAAAATCACAGCGTCGGAAAAATTCACACTTCGAGTTCGTTTTTGGTCAATGACAATGGTTCTAGACAACAAATTGATTTTCGCTTAATCGGGCAGTCTTTACAATCATTTCTTTAAGATTCGAAATATCTAAAAAAATTTAACACATACATAACACATCTATATACAATAATATACAAAAAAATATCGTATGTATATATATTTAGTAACATATTCACAAATAAGTGGTGACTTCCGAGCGATTTAAATTTTTTTTATTGTTAAGTCGATCACCGCGGAAGTCGCGTAACGTAAGTCTCGAAAGCCTCGACTTTCACGACAAATTTGCACACTGAGGGTTTGAATTGAAATTCGAGATGGACGCAAAACACGGTGATATTTATGAATATGTTTGTAATGATAAGAGTAATTAAAAAAAAGTCGTAGCGACATATATTTATATATAAACATTATATTACACGTAAAAATTCGTCTTCGTTCGTCTGAGCTGGGCAATGTGTCTTACTCGATTATTTGAATTTGGTGAAATGAGGCGTTTGGGTAAAGAGACGGGGGAGAGTGTGCGGGTTTAGCTGATGATCGCATTTGCCCAACTCAGATTGGAACGGGTCGGTGTAGACAGTAAAACAGTGACGAGAAAATTATGTAAAAAATATCCCTAGACCAACAACGTGGTTTTTTCGTGAATGACAAAAATCACCAAACCGTTTTGTATGTATAACAATCTCTTTTTCACCGCTACGGTTTCTATGTACAGGTTATACATATATTCATTTAAAATATAGCCTCTCTGTCTTTGTATACTCTCTTTCTCTAACTCTCTGTTCGCAGCTATTTTAATGAAAAATTTGTACCAAATATATAAAATCTATCCATATATCTATCTGTTTGTCTCTGGATAAACGCAGAAGTTAACTTCAAAAACCCGTCTCGCTTCATTGAGTCTCAATCGGTGAGTGTGTGTGTGTGTGTGTGTGAGTGTGTGAGTGTAAAACATCGAATGTTCGAATGAGTATAAAATCTTTTATTCAGCTAATCAGTTGCTAGTTTTGTTCGATCTACTGTTCCGTGTTTAGAATATCTAAGGTCGAACCTCGGGCAACACATCTAAATATATATCGTACCTATATATGTATACAATATCGTGGAAATTTCTCGTCGCAAATTTAATATCTATATTACATTGTTTTTTTTTAAATGTTGTAAGTTTGTCCTTAAAACAACTCGGCCACGTTCGATCAAATAATAAATTTCCAGCCGCCGTAACGGTTCGTACGAATCTTTACACTACGAATCACAGTTTTCGCATTTGCGTACACATGGGGGTTTCAAAAAGCGTCGTGACGAAACCGGACGGTTTCGTCACCCCCGCGAGAAGCAGCTCGCTCGCTCGCACGCCTTCCGACCTACAAATTCCCTAACTAAACAAACCGTTCGTTGTATCTTTAAGCTCGAGTGTACGCGTCGCAACCCCACGCGTGCGAAACAAACCGAAGCAATCGAGACCCGTATACGACTTTTGTCCGCCGCCGCGACAACAGAAAAATTCTACCGGGGGGAAATGAACGCTCGAATTGACTATTTAAAAATTAGGTTCCGTCGCAACTTCGTACGGAGCTGCCGTGGAATTGCGCGCAACCTGCGAACCGTCGACGCGCGTCCGTGTTATTCACTAGAAAGTCTTTTGTTCTTGTGTGTGTAAATTTTAATACTCTGATAAGGTGTGCAAGGCGGGTTGTCTTCATCATCTTAGGATGACGAACGCGAAGAGGGCGGTTAGGACGAGGGCCGGAATCGACGTCATCATGTAAGTACTCGATCGGTTTAAGTCCGTTTCGGCGCATGTACCTGGAAAAAAAAACAATTTAGTAAAGAAAAAAATATCAAAGTGATGACAACTGTTTCGCTTTATCTTCAGCTCATGAAAGTGCAAAACCAACCCAACCCAACCTAATTAACTCACCGTTGCCGGTGAAGTTGAACGCCCAGTTTCCCCGAGTTCCGGGGACGATGTCCCGGTTGCAACTGCCTGAAACGCCAGACAGTCTCAGCATCGGCGGTCCCGCGTTTTTGCCCAAACCGCCCTCGAGAACGCCGCCTTGGTTTGCGGCGTTCATCGAGTAGATGAAGCAGTAGCGGAGGGCGTCCGTCGATTTTCGCGCCACCGGCGAAGTTATCACGAAGAAGGTGTTGTTCTCTTGCCAGCTGCCGTGGCAGGTGTAACCTGCGATTGCGGATCCAAACTCAGTGTTTAACTATCGCGATCGTCGAATATCTTACCGCTGATCGGTTGCTGCACGCAGGGGGTCTTGAACTCCATGAGCTCGTGCGCGCCGCCGCAGCCGATCGCCAACGCTTCGTATTCGTAAGACAGGCACTCCATTTGTCCGGGCGACTGGACGTTTTCTAAACCTGCAATGCATTGCTTGAAATATTCAAGAGGTTACTAAACGCATTTTGGGTACCTGGTTGCTGCCTCTTTTTGCGTTTTTCGGCGGCGAGGCCGGCGCCGGTCGTGACCGTGTATCGTCCTAAATGGGGGCACTTTTTCGGATGCAAAGTTGTTGCTGGAAACGAAAATAATTATTTACGTGCAGTTGTGCGTAAATAAAAGTTTAATAATCGCATAACGAACTCACTTATTAAGGTCGTGTATGGAACATCGATGGGGTCGAAATTCCTGCAAGCATCGTCCGGATTTTCTTCGCGATCTGCAAAGCAAATAAAACTTAATGCATGTGTCACAGTTGTGCGTGTGCGTGCTTCGAAAGCTCCACAATTAAATTGTGAAGTGAAAAACCGCTGATAACAAGAAAAATGGCGCAAGTAAATAAATATCGACATGCATCCTCACATGCAGACGTCAAATTACCAAGCAATCTTCAAATTGATAGATGAGGCCGATACCTAAATGTCAAAGTGACAAATATTCAATTGACAGCCAAGTGTGTAACTCATATAGACTGGCGTCAAATACGAGGAAATATTCCTGGTGGTTAACTTAAAACCGACATCTAAACGTCAAAGTGGAAAAATTCAAATTGACAGGCAGACATCAAACTCGCAAACAGTCAATTGCATTGACGAATAAACGTATCATATTTTGGTTGCTTATTCAACCAAATGCTGCATACCTATGTATGTATGTGACATTTTATATTCGCAAGTATTCACCTGATTGTTGAATCTCAATGACGTTGCTGTCCCGCTTGTAAAACACCATGCAGACGTATCCGCTATCACTGAAATGACAAAATTCCAACATCGATATCAAACTATGTTCTGTGACTCACCATCCGTGAGTTATATGCGCGACGATCTGGACCTTCTTCTGCTCCAACGACTCGAGAATGCTGTGGCAGACGAGCCTCATCTCGGAATTCTGCTTCCTCTGCTCCTGCGACTCTATCCCGAACTCCCTGAACGCAAAATGCTGCGGGTAATTCTGATGCAGTTTGCTCGGCTTCGGATCTTCGTCCACTATCTTCAGGGTGGCGTTCTTTTGGGAGAACTTGAAGGTTTTTTTGTGGTCCAGGCTGAGCCAGGTGTGGTGGTCGGTGATCCACGAGGGAAACCTGCACCGGTTGTGATGGTTGTCGACTACGGAATTTCAAATTAGGTGACAATTAGGGTTGACGTCATTTGGGTGGTGAACACGTACCGGTTGTAAACTTCATGGTGCGGCTGCCCTCGAACGCGTTTTGTAGCCCGGTGCACGTGGCGTCGCCGGACTGGGCGATGTTGTAGACCACCCGGCTGCCTTCGACGTCTCTTTGGTATATGAAGCAACGATATTGGTCCTCGTCGCTGGTTGCTCTCCTGTTTCCTTGCGAAATGCGCCCGACTAGGTATCTCGTCGAGCCTTCCTTCCAAACGGCCAAACACACCAATTCTTCAGCTGAAAAAATATAATAAATTAAAATATTAAATTTAAATTTAAATTAAAAAAAAATTATCCAATATTTACCGTTACTTTCAGTGGCCTGGACGTCAGGGCACGCCTGGTATTTCAGAACCAATCTTGAATCGTCCGTGCAACTCTCGGCCATGCTCGGTGGATTGACGCAGTCTCCGAAGCCCCTGTTGTAGCTGAACGTGAACGGGGCGCTTTTAAACGGGCACGGCACTGGTTTCGCCTCGGGGTATTTCCTGAACATGCTGTAGAGCGGGGCGTCGCCGGTTATGGCGTCGCATAACTCTTGGAGACTAGCCTTGCCATCGCAGTAACCTGTTATGCAGCAAACAGCAATTTTTATTTTGTTAAATATAGGTCTATCGCGTTTTTTAACGCACGTTACTTACTTTCTTTGTACTGGATGACGCTCTGGTGCTTTTCGTGGATGGCCATGCATCGATAGCAATTTTCCGACCTTGAAAATAAGAAGAGTACAAATATTTTTTACTTATTGTGCAGTTAAGACTTGTGAGGGATAATAGAATTGAATGTAAATAAAAAAGAGGCAAGTAAAACAAATAATAATATTAAATAAAACTGAAAATAAAATTAACGAAAGTGATAAAAACTTAAAATGAAATAAGCAGGTTGTTGAAAAAAAACATCAAATTTAAAAGGAAATGCGAAAAAATAAACAAGTCAAAAGAAATTGTATCAAAGGAACGAAAATTGAAATGAAAATAAATCACACCAAGCGAGGAAACTAGTTACATAAAAATTTAACCAAACAGAAATAAAAAAAAAGAAATGCGGGCCAACAAACTGAAGGAAATGAAAATTATTAACCGTCAAATCTGTTCGCGCACTTACTTGTCATGGACGAGAAACTTATCGCCTCCCTGTTCTTCGTAGCATTCGCCCCTGGTTTCGATGTGCGTAAGGTTTATGTGCAAGGGATGGGGCACACCATTTTGGAACCAGCCGCCTGTCCACTTCTCCGGAAACTGACAGCCACCTGAAACGAAATGTCAAGTTTATTTTCAGATATTTGTTGCTGCAACTATAACAAATAAACCCAATTAAATAATAAAAATAAAAAAAAACATCGACACAAACGGCGCCGGTGAATCCCCACCCGCCCAGACATCGACCCGAGTTACGGGAACGATTAAAACGGAAAAATCTCCGTCGTAATTATGAAACAAGTTCCGCTAAACGGGCCCCGCTTTTCGCGGAGACGCAGCTGGGACTGTGTAAAATCATTAAAGGCCGAGATTACGTAGATTTAGCGATGCCGTTACGGAACACCAGGAAAGAATATGTCTGAAGCACCCCGTCCCACCCCCATCGGCAGCTGCAAGCCGACGGAACGCCGAAAAAATTAGCTACGTAAAACTGTCACTTTTAGAAACGATATTTTTCATAAATAGCGTCGTCTTAGTTACGCTGGGCGATATTATGGTTGCATTATGTGTTACGTCGAGTTGTAACGAATACAGATTTCGAGCTATAGTTAGTTGAAAAATTGAATAATTGGAAAATACTCTAATAAATGCAATTAAAAAATATCACTCATACTCTTGTGTATGTTTGGTTGCCGTCCGCAAATATATAAAGTTGGCGCAGGTGCGTTTACCTAGTACATCGTTTGTACTTTTTCTTTGAACGATTCGAATCGAATCCAATCCAATCCAACTCAACTCAACTCAACCCAACCCAATTACAGTGTTACAAGCAGTGTCGATTTTTCAAACAAAACTAACAACAAAGAAGTCAAATTTTGTAACTTTACGTGGTGCACTTCTTCTATTTTAACAATGAAGCCAAATCCTAATTCGACATTTTCGGTAATTCGTAAACATTCGAAAATTCAAGCAAACGATAATTTCAATTTTTTAAGTTTTTACCAAAACGAATTAATTTTGGCAAATTTCGATTTCACCATCGTTTTTTTACGCAACCCGCCTATCTAATCCAACTCGACGCCCAGTTTGTGCAATTTTCAGAAATTGAATAAAGCGACGGCGGAGTTCAACTCGATTTGGAGAGACATTTCATTTGAGTACCAACATCACATATCTACGACCGCTTTCAGAAAACCAAAAAAAGTAAAAAAATCGAAATTTCCGGAATTTTTTGACTTCTACTTGGACAGACCTTTCATTTGAGTACCAACATCGCATATCTATGAGCACTAGAACCACCAGAAAACCAAAAAAAAAAGGCAAAGAGTCGAAATTTTATTTCATGCCATATGTTTACGTTCTGATGTAATTTGTAGTTCATTCGAGCAAATATAACTAAATATTGAAAATATGTATTTCTAGAAATATCAGTGCTACACAGTATTTTTTGAATTGGAAAAAAATATGAATATTTAGCACATTTGTAGATAATAGCACTTTCCATAATTTTTGAAAAATTGTGTCATATTTTGATTTGCATTTATTAAGTCAAATAAGTCACGATGTCTATTTGTGCTATTATGGTGTTTTTTTGATCAATCTGGCATTCACATCAAAGTTTGACAGTTGCATTAAACCGAAATATGTTAAATTTAGACAAAGTCTGCTCCTGCATTTTTTAAATCATTGCTATTTTCCAGAATTTTGGCAAATCAAAAATACCAAACAAAAAAAAATTTTGAGGTTTCCACCAGCGTTGAAAATTATTTGACAATCAACGTTTTGATTAAATCTTTTCCCAAACGACGTGAAGCGTGTAGCCGGCAAAATGACACTATTTGAAATTTGAAATAACACAAACGAACAATTATTATTTACATATTTCGTGACATTACGATTTGCGAAAACGACTGAGACATTCAATGCAGGGTTATCGTACCCGAAGTCAATTTTTTATAATTTTATTTGTAGCAATAATTTTATGTACAAATTTGAATTAAAGCAAATTTGACTGAAACCAAATTCAATGTACACATTTCTTTTTAATAGAAAAAATGAAAACAAGTTGATATTTTTCGATTGTAATTGTAATCTGTTGATCAACGCTCGACTTATCGAGTACTCCGAGTTTTCGTCTTCATTGGTCTCTTGTAGTTTTTCTAAACTGTGGTTTATTTTCATGGGTTTGGATTTTGTAGGTGTCAGCAAATAATCGCCAAATCCACACTCAACATAAAAAATCATGGGCGACGTTTTTTTTTTCATCCAACCCAACGCAACCCAACTGAACCACCTCCACAGTTTATGAAGTTTAGGTTGGACTATTAATTTAGATTGTCATCAATCTTCCACAAACAAAAATATGGCTGATCTCTCGATTAAGACAATTTCCGTCACCAAGTCGACTCAAGTCAACCCAACCCAACTTAACCCAACCCAACCCAACCCAACTTAACCCAACCCAACCCAACCCAACTCAACCCAACTCACACCACCGCAACCCAATTCAACCAAACCCAATCCACACCAAATGTAAGTTATGGGTTTAAATCCAACCCAACCCAACCCAACTCAACCCAACTCACACCACCGCAACCCAATTCAACCAAACCAAATCCACACCAAATGTAAGTTATGGGTTTAAATCCAACCCAACCCAACCCAACCCAACCCAACCGAATCCTCTTCACAACTTATGAACACGTTAGTCGCCAGTAAAGCAAGTTGCTCTAGAGGTGGAACTCAGGGAAGACGTATCCATTGGGTAAATTTGATTAACGTTGGGTTGCGTTGGAACGACGTCCAATTAATTAGGTTTCATGATCTGAGGCACACCATCCATCATACCGACGCTTTCATAACCGTCTTCATTTCCCACTATTATTTTATTTCAAGGTGGACTACACTTGCGTCAGCAACTGATGAAAAGAAGTTGAAAAAAACTAATAATAAGTGGGATCCAGGTAAGAAATTTTAAACGAGCAAATTTTGGCTGGGGTTTGATTGGGTTGGAATAATTTTCGACTCAACCCGACTCAATCCAATCCAACCCAACCCAACCCAATTCAACCAAAACTAACTTCCAGCCCAACCTAAAATTACAAATATCCACTTAATTTGTAACGTGCAGTTTCCTAAGTAAAGTAAAATGAGTAAAAAAAGTAGAAACAGTAGAACAAAACTCGATGCAATCAAGATCCTTCATTTTTTGGCCATCGCTCCTGAATCTTCCATGAGATCTGGTACTTCCAAAAAAATTTTATATCGTGGAAAATTTCTGAATTCCATTGTCCATTAGATGGATTCCGAAGGCGACAAAATAATCTTAGAACTCGAGAATTAACCCCCGACATTGTCATGAAATTAAAATTCGTTATTTTAAAGTTTAAATCAACAAACGTTAAATAAAATGCATCCGTTAAAAATATACTGAGAATAACGGGATTTTTATTAAAGTCTGTAAAACTTCAATTTTACGAAACTGTGCAATAAAACGCGCCATGCAACAAACCGTTTAATCAACTTAAATACCTTGGCATTAAAGTGCGCAGTATGAGAAAATTACAACGACCAAGGACACGTAAACCTGGAGCAATTCCATCTTCCATGAAACCACACCGACCGAAAACTATAGCAGTTGCGGTGGCCATTCGACTATTTGCAATCTTTGGAATCTCTGGCCGTTACTTTTTGGTGCCAAATCCACGCCGACGAAAAATATTAAAACGTCATAAATAAATAAATTCAATTATATCAATACATATAATTCCAAATATGGTGACGTAAAGACGTCGATGGGGTTACTGTATAATGAAGGGCTCGTCGACATCTCTGACGGAGAAGTTACGATGGCTGTTGTGTATCGGAAGAGGGTGCGGGTGGGGACGTGGGCGGGGGTCGTAAGACGGGAAAGCAAAACGTCTGTAACGCTCGGCCGTTAATTATTCAAGTAGGTAAGGAAATGCGGAACAGAGGGAATACTTAATGATCTATAACGGCGTGTTATTAGGATTATGTCAGCGAGTGCTCGGACCCGGGATTAAATCCGGATTGTTTTGGAAGTTTGCAGTACACTCCATGCATACGCGCCCTCAGGCGGATTCTCCGGTGTATGAGCTCATCGAGAGAAAAGTTACCCACTGGATTAAAAAATTACGTTACCAACAATACCCAACAACGTAATTTATTTTAGTTCCGCGTTAGTTTTTTTGCGCTTCGTCTTTCGACGTTATTACGATGGTTAAATAAATGAATTATATTAAATAATTAATTACATATTCAACTTAATAAATTAACATCCTAAACGAAAATGTTATAAAAAAAATGGGCAATTAATTTCCGACCATTTCACTGAATATACAGCAATATGTATAATAAGAAAGTTCCACGTCTTCACCTTTTCCCTACGTCCCATTCTTCAACTTTGCTGATAAGGTTTACTGCGATCAATGTAGGCCATGTACTGATACGATTATAATTTTAAGTGTAATTCGGTAAATAATTCTTTAACATGAAGAAAAATTATACATAAATTTCGTCCCATTGTAGGTGTTTTAATCTAGTCGGTAATGTAGAGACCTGGATCTTCGTATTATATAAAATAAAACACAATCTCATGTCTTTAGAACAGTGACCAACACCAGGTTTGTTAAAACAACGAACTTCAGTACGTAAAACAGCATACGGACTCATGTCGGTAATGTAGAAACCTGATGCAGACTAGTAACGAACGGCATATAGACAAACCATTAGCTACAAGTCATTTTGCGTATATTTGCCTGGCGTAAGGCTCCGCTTTATTTTTGACATATTTGTTGACGTACATGAAATTGGAAACCATTTTACCCACATGAAGTTAAACAATCTTTATCTATGTATATGAAGTTAGACCCAACCCAACCTAACCCAACCCAACCCAACCCAACCCAACCCAACCCAACCTATAACGACAAAGTACATATGTCACACCTGATGTACTAGGTGTGACATATGTACTTTGTCGTTATAGGTTGGGCGTATCTATTTTGCCGTATTTAGAGTTTTCTACTTTATCAACTTATGCTATTTATCGATCACATTAATATGCTATATTTGTGACTTTATCAACATTTCTTATCAATTTACCGCATTCCTTCCCAACCCGGGTGCCCCAACCTGATCGGTAAAGTAGATCGTGTCCATAGAACCAACCTGGTTCGCACGACGGCGTCCACCCTCATGTCGGTAAAGTAGAATCCTGATCGTATAGACGGAACTTGTCCTATATATTTAATTGGATGCATTGGGGTTTTACCTGCTTAGGTTATTTAGTTCCATTGTTTATCATTTAGTTGCTGAATTCGGTTTCAAAAGATCGACACAATTGAGAAATCGCTCTCGAATTTGTAGAAATGAAAAATACCATTTGATAAAAACGTGACATGGCATTCGGCACACGTGACAGTTGACATGACAAATGAGATATATGACAGTTGACGTATGACAGTCGACATTTGACATATATGACACTTGTCAGAATATATATATATATATATATATATATATATATATATATATAAGACAATTGACAGATAAATATAACATTTGACAAATGACAGATGACAGTCGACATGTGACATATATGACACTTGTCGGAAAATATATATATGACACTTGACAGATAAATATGACATTTGGCGAATGACATATTACAGTTGACAGATAACATATATGACAGTTTACATATTTCTGTGTTACTACACTTCATCAGTAACGATTACCAAGAACCTCAGTGTTGAAATAGTTTTACATGTAGTGGCCATCAAAACTTCTTGACACAAGCTAAACACTCCGAACGAACCACTGACAAACGAACACTAACTGTCGAAACCTTCTCTAGCACATTGATGTGACTTTAAAAAAACGATTGCCAAATGTTCAGTGTCAACAAATAAATTGTATAAATATAAAATAAATGACATATATGAGATATATGAAAGTTCACATTTGACAGATGATATGACAGTCGACATTTGGACAAATAATATTTGACAAAGGACCTATATGATAGTTAACATTTGAGATATGATATTGACAGTTGTTATACATGACAGTTGACATACACGGCGGTTAACATTTGATAAATTATACTTGACAAATGCAATTGGCAAATATTATACACATGAGATATATAGACATTTGACACAAGATCATTGGATTTGACAGAGTACAGTTGATAAATGTAGTTGACGGATTCAGTTCATAAATAATGTTCCAGTTGGCATATATGACAGTTGACATTTGACAAAGGTATTTCACAGATATTAGACAAATAATATTTGTGAGATGATATTTGACAATTGACAACTGGCATATATGACATTTGACCGTTCACAAATAGAATGTATGGCAATAGATTTGACCCAAGATCGTTGGAATCGACAGAGGACAGTTAACATAGATTTGCCAGTTGACAAATGCATTTGACGGATAGTTCATAAATAATGTTACTGCTGACATATATGGCAGTTGATATATGACAGTTGATATATATGACAGTTGATATATATATATATATTACAGTTGACATTTGACAAATGATATTTGACAGTTGATAGATTTGATATGGGATATCACGACTATAGATACATACTATCGTTGACATTTAACATTTGTCAGTTAACTAGAATATATGACATTTGACATGACAGTTCACAAATGGTATATATGACAGCTGACATTAAGTAGATGGCATAATGCCAGTTGACATTTGACAAATAATATGTGACATGACACATGACATGTATGACAGTTGACACATATGTCAAGTTAGACAATCTTTTACTTATACATAATACATAATTTTTGCATAATTTAAATTTTGTTTTGTTTTCATTTTCATAGCAATTTCTTTTAATTAATATTAATTTTATAGTTTGCATTATTACTGATTTGTCGATTAATAAAAACAACGATGACGTCAGCATTGGAAAATTTATATCAGTACAAAATTAAGTAATTTATTAAATAATTTAGTTTTATGATTCGCAACGTTTACATATCTCCCGATCCAAATCCATTTAACCATCCACCAACACAAGTGGCGACGCGATCAACTACCATAGATATCGAGTGCATTCGAAGTTTAGCAGTTGATTTCGGGAACAATCTTGCGTGCACCTCAAAGGGAATCCGTAGCATCGAAACACTAGACTTATTAGTATGGGTTTCTGTTCTCCACAGCGAAGACAGATGCACAAGATAAGCATTAATTAGTAAAGGAATTAATGAGAGGGTATTTGCAGCTTATCTTGGCTACGCCGTCATACAACCGGAGCCCGCAACCCAAAATACACGCTTTGCTGGAGCTAATGAACGCCGAAATTAATCCAGATTTGGCAGCAAACATCCGCCGTTATAAGTAGCGTGTGCGAGCGGGGTCTCAAGGTCGCCACCGGTCGCTATTAAGCAGATTAGGAAATTACCTACTCAATTATGATAATGAATTGGTAAGACGCTGTGGAATAGTTTGCTAAAAATTATGTAATTTTCTTTGTAGCTCGATGAATAAAACATATGTCACAGTCGATATTTGGACAAATAATATTTGACAAATGAAATGTATGACAGTTGACATTTGAGATGACATTTAACAATTGACATACATGACAGTTAACAGATAACACTTGGCATAACATTTGAAACAAAACATATCAATTGACAATTGACATATTATAGTTGGATTTGACAGAGTACAGTTGACAAATGAATTTGACAGATACTATATAATATTTTACAGTTGACATACATGGCATTTAATTTACGGCAGTTGACATTTGACAAAGAATATTTGGGAGATGACATATGATAGTTGATAGATGTCAATTATGTAGGTGACATAAGTCATCGTTGACATTTGACATATGAGTTCACAAATTGGCAGTTCCTGACGTCCATTACCATCATCAATTTCATCTCTCAATTTTAGATATGGATTGGATAGAGTTAAGTAATTGTCTAATTGTTACTAAACTTGTAAAATGCAAAAAATAAAAATTGTCAAATGAGAAAATGTTGACAATGCACGCCAATGAAGTAAAAAATGTTTTAAAGTAAGCATAAAAAAGAATGGTATAATTGTCAACATTTCAGCAAAAAAAAAACGTGAATGCAAAACAATTGAAAATTGCCAGCGTTGTCGAATTTTTCGTTTCGCAATTTCATAACGTCACATGCGACGTTGGATGGGGGGTGGGGCATTATCAATTTCGATTTTCTGGTTGGGTTGAGTAGGGTTGAGTTGACAAATGTGATATTTCGACAAATAATATTTGGCAAACGACATGTATGACAGTTGATCTTTGAGACATGACAATTAACATACACGATAGTTGACATTTGAGACATGACAATTAACATACATGACAGTTGACATTTGACAGATGAGACAGACTTAGCAAAGGCATTTGATAAATAATATTTGACAGTTAACATTTAAGATATGACAATTGACATACATAACAGTTTGTATTTGACAGATGAGACATGACAGTTGACATTTGAGACATGACAATTAACATACATGACAGTTGACATTTGACAGATGAGACTTAGCAAAGGCATTTGATAAATAATATTTGACAGTTAACATTTGAGATATGACAATTAACATACATAACAGTTTGTATTTGACAGATGAGACATGACAATTGACATTTGAGACATGACAATTAACATACATGACAGGTGACATTTGAGACATGACAATTAACATACATAACACTTGAAATTTGAACAGATGAGACTTAGCAAAGGCATTTGATAAATAATATTTGACGGTTAACATTTGAGATATGACAATTGACATACATAACAGTTTGTATTTGACAGATGAGACATGACAGTTGACATTTGAGACATGACAATTAACATACACGACAGTTGACATTTGACAGATGAGACTTAGCAAATGCATTTGATAAATAATATTTGACATACGACGTAGGACATTTGACAGATACATGACAAATAATATTTTAGCAAACGTAAATGTAAAACAATTGAAAATTGTCAACGTTGTCAAATTATCCGGGAATAATGGGTGGGGAAGGGGGCGTTATTAATTTTGATTTTTCCTTTTAGGTTTGGTTGGGTTGGGTTGGGTTGGGTTGGGTTGGGTTGACTTGAATTTGCTTGGATTTAATTGGGTTGGATTGAATTGGGTTAGATTGGGTTCGATTGAATTGAGTTGAATTGAGTTGGATTGGATTGGATTGGATTGGATGGATAAATTTTAATAAAGTAAAATGTAAAAAATATTTTCAAAACATTTTAAAAAATACTCAAAATGAACAACGTCATTCAAATCATCGTCACATATGCATGACTACGTAAATCCAAAAATGAAAAACAAGCTACAATTTGTCAATTACCAGTTTAACCCAACTCAATCCAAATTGAAAATGTGCCAAAAAGGCAAACATTGTTGAATAGTAAGTAAAGTTCCGAAAATACAAAGTTACAAAAAATTATCAAATAAAAAAATACCTACATTGTCAAAAAATTTAATGTCAATACTATGCAAACAATGACAAAATGTTTTTTTTTTTTACTTACCCAAGAACACAAAGATTTGTAAATAATTGAGTTGAGTTGGGTTGGGTTGGGTTAGAGTGGATTTGGTTGGGTTGGTTTGGCTCAAAATAAATTAATCAAATACGAAAAATGATACAAAAATACGCAAAAACTGATAAAAATGAACAAATATTGCCAATCAATTCATCAAATTAATAGTCAACATAGTCAAAAAGTACACTAATACCAAATTAAAAAAAATCAAACTGATAAAGTATATAAAATACCATATATTACAAAATTCAACAAAACAACAAAATTGTCAAAAAAGTTAATATATAAAAAATAAAAACGTCAGCAAATTGTCGAAAATGCAAATTACGTCACATTGTTAAACACAAAGTGCTTAGTGGAAGTACAAAATATGATAAAACGTCAAAGGTCATTCATAATTGTGTAATCGCAACAAAAAGTTAAAAGTGGAGATAGCAAAAAAAGTACGAAAATGTCAAAAATTTAAGAATTAGAATTTTTAAGTTCAAACATTTTAAAACATGTAATTGCAAAAATTATCAAATAATATTTCAAAACTGTCAAAACCACAACCCAACCTAACATTGTTGTATATTAGTTTCAATCAAATTAATTCTTTGGGGAACTATAAATTTTAATTTCCGGAATGAAATATTATAGTTGTAAAACGGTGAGTAGTGTTGCTTAAATTGTATTTAACAACACCAGCTGGATTTATCGCGGTTGGTATTTATTACCGAGTTCTTGATAGTAAGAACGAAACGATCGTCCAAGAATCCAAACATTGTTCCTTATATTCATTTCAATTTAATTATTGCGTCATTTCGCAAAATTTCATTCCATTTCATCACCGCCCAATCTATCAATTATAACAACGAACAAACGAACAAAGTAAACGTCCCGCACAGCCGAGCAAACAAACCCCATTATCGAACGGCGAAAAAAAAACCATTTCAGATCTGCATGCGCCAATTTCGTTTTACGACGCAACAATGAATGCATAAACAAACGTACGAACGAACGAACTTCAATTTCGCCCGAAACGAGAGAAAAACGAAACCCATTACGACATTTCACAAAACCGAACCGAATAGTGTTCCACTATCTCTAAAATCTCCGAGGTGTAATTTTCAGACCGAGGCCCGTTATGTTTGCACCGGATATTCCCGTGTTTTACTGGCGTATTTTATTATTATTGCTATTACATGGCCTACTTCTCCTGGCCGTACGAACGTATGCTAATGCGATACTTTTCTTCTACATAAACTCCCGGGTCTCTCGCTCCTGCCCCGCGCCGTCGGCGTCGGCTGCCGTTACTCCCGCGTGTTTACAATTTAAATCTGAGGTGAAAATAATGCGGACGGGGGCGCGAGTTTACGTTATTTAGGGGGAGCGACGTTTCCGAACGGGGCAAAAAGTGTTAAATTGGGATGCAGATTGCAGCTGTAAATTAACGCGGCGACAAGTTCGGAGTGTACGAGCTGTGCCGGAAAATCCTGGTCGGTGAAATTCGTTTTTTTTTATCAAATTTAAAAGGGTTGCGTCGGTTTCGTGAACGTTGGTGCGTTTTGTGCGCCAGACAAACTAGGAACTGTAGTGCTGTTGTCATTTATGGCAATTTCGTTAATTAAATAATTCGTCAAAGTCCGAAAACGAAATGAGAAAAATTTAGATACGAATTTCTCCGCAAACAGAATATTTATGTTTTGGCTGTGAGTGGCCTGTTGAGGTAACATAACGAGGTAAATCGTTACAGAAAATCATGGTCTACCTTATGATGTCAAATGGCTTCTGGGGTCTCGAACACGAAGTAAAAAATTATATCAAAAATGATGACTAAGTTTAAGAAATAATACAAATCGTTACAGAAAATCGTGGTCGGGTCGGGTTGGCTTGGGTTAGGTTGTGTTGTGTTGTGTTGTGTTGTGTTGTGTTGTGTTGTGTTGTGTTGTGTTGTGTTGTGTTGTGTTGGGTTGGGTTGGGTTGGGTTAGCTTAAAAAATGCCTAACTCATAATATATTTAAATAACTAAAATTCCAGTAAAAATTCGTTTAGATTTTACAATCAACCGTAGTCTATTTTCACTTGGGTTAGGTTGTGTTGTGTTGTGTTGGGTTGGGTTGGGTTAGGTTGTGTTGTGTTGTGTTGTGTTGTGTTGGGTTGGGTTGGGTTGGGTTGGGTTGGGTTGGGTTGGGTTGGGTTGGGTTGGGTTGGGTTGGGTTGGGTTGGGTTGGGTTGGGTTGGGTTGGGTTGGGTTGGGTTGGCTTGGGTTAGGTTGTGTTGTGTTGTGTTGTGTTGTGTTGGGTTGGGTTGGGTTGGGTTGGGTTAGGTTGGGTTAAAAAATGCCTAACTCATAATATATTTAAATAACTAAAATTCCACTAAAAATTCGTTTAGATTTTACAATCAACCGTAGTCTATTTTCACTATTAAGTCCATCTCGATTGTTCTGAAGTTTTTAAGAACCTCCAACAAACTCGTAATCGTTAAATCTCTCGACTGAATCTGAATCGACTGCAAACGATTGCGTACGTAAACGTCCTCTCTTTTAATCAAAAGCGTCATCAAACGACGGCCACAAGTTGCTCGAATTAAAAAGGAACGTCGCACGATGGAAGCAGCGTTTGGAGAGCGCATAATTGGAAAAAAACGCCGCTAAAAGCCGCGCGTACACACACATAGACAAAAACACGCGCGCGAATGATTTACGGCGGTAGTTTTCGCCGAATAAAAGGGGAATTAAAAAAAAAATTGCCTGCGCGCTGCGTTGGTGTTTTGTCGCCAAACAGCTCTCTTTATGACGAGAATGGGGATGCACGAGGTGTGTTCTCGTGTAATCAGGACCCTCATCTGCCGCTACAAAGGGAGTTAGAAACACAAAAAGTCCCGCAACCTGCTTGGAATAGCGAAGAGAGTAATTTAGCTCATATTGTAACGAAGGGAACGGCGGCGCCACCCACACAAACAGACTCGCGTACACTTAGATTAATCTGCATGCGCCGCTTAATTGACGTGGGGATCGTATTAAAAAAATGAATCGTGTGACGTGACGTCATTGTGCCATTTAAATGGGAAAATCGATCTAGGTCTAAGAAATCCGCGATTATGTTTCAGGACAATGGCATTGTGTTTGAGAACCGGGCTTTATTTATTAATTTGTTTTTATGTTTGCTGTTGGACGAACGATCGTAAATCGTCGATGAATTTGAGCTTAAACTCGAACCTGGTCATTGTTCTTCTTCGTGTTTTTATTTTTTAGTTGATATCAAATTCTCCCTTATTAATATAGTCGATGTTGAACAAAAACCTAATCGTTGACAAAAAATACTTAAAAAACTCTTACGATATGAAAAGACTATTTCCACAATGCAACAGATCTGTCTTTCGCACAATTGCAACCACCATCAATATTTTTTTAAAAAGATGTTTTCTTTAGTTTCAATCTCCTTCTCCTTTCCCACATCAAAATTGAATTATCTTCGATCAAATTAAAAATTTGTTGTCTTTTTCCGTTTTATCGCCATTGTTAAACTACTGTTGTCGTTTATTTAGATTTTTTCTTACAGCTGATTCGGTGGTTAAGTCATAACCAACCCAACTCAACTCAATCCAAGTCAATCCAAACCCGACACAATCGGACCCAATTCAACCCAACGCAATCCAATCTAACCCAACCCAATTCAACCCAACCCAATTCAACCCAACCCAACCCAACCCAACCCAACCCAACCCAACCCAATCCAATCCAATCCAACCCAACGCAAGTTATGAAAAAACCAAAAACTAACAGAAACTATACATAAATGTTGAAATTTCTGAACTTGTTAAAAAATTGTCACAAATCAAAATTATCTAAAATGAAAAGAAGAGTCAAAATCAGCGTAAAATAAGATTTTTAAAAAAATCAAAATAGTCGAACGGTCAGAAAATAAAAATTATCAAAAGCAAAAAATATTCTAATTATAAACTTTCTAAATTTCACGAAACTAACAAGAAAAATGAAAACTAATTTCTTACATTTCGAGAATTTTCTTCGAAGTAAAAGTCAAAAAGATTCAAATTTTCTGAAACGTGCGAAGACAAGATTAAAAAAATAAAACGTTGCAAAGTATCATTTCGAAAAATGCAGTATTGCCAAGATTTTCGAAAAAGAAAAACCAACCCAACCCAATCCCAGTTATAAAAATTCAGACTAAAAAGGCTAAAAAAAAAATTGTCACGAATCAAAATTGTCTGAAATGCACAGAATAGTCGAAATTACCACAAAACAAGATTTTAAAAAATGTTAAAAGTCTTGGACTAAAAAAATTGTCAGCATTTTTATATAAAAAAAAAAATATTATCAAAAGCGAAAAATATTGTGTAAATTTTACGAAAAAAAAAAATGTTAATAAAATTTGCCAAACACATAACTTACAAAAATGCTTATATGTCAACGTTGCAATTTTGTTAAAATTCACGAAAAAGGCACAACATTAAAAAATAAAAAATTGCATAATAGTTGAAATATCTAAATTTGTCAAAAATTAAGCGTAATAATAATTTATAGATTTATAAGTAAAAATTGTCAAAACTACACGAAAACTAAGACAAAATGGCCAACATATCAAAAACGATAAAATTGCTAATACGATCCAACCCAGGATAAAAAAAAGTGCACAGACTAAAATACTTGCGAATGCGAATAAAAATTGCATTGTTACACTTGCAAAAAATTATAAAAAAATCGTTTACGACAAAAATTTACAAAATAAAAGAAAAACTAATTTCCTAAAATTTTGACAGCTTGAACATAGAAGCCATTTGACATCTTAAGGTAGACCCAGATTTTCTGTAACGATTTGTATTATTTCTGAAACGTATTTTTCCTGTGTGCACCCAACCCGACCCAACACAATCACAATGCAAAACAACACCAAAAACAAGTTATTTGTAAAATAAACCTGTCGTTTATCAATCACGAACATCGTTTTAAATTATGACACACAGCCTAACGTAATCCAACCCAATCAAAGCCGACCTGACCCGACCCAACCCAACCCAACACAATCACAATTTTAACTCTCGCGATTTTGCAGACACGAAAAAAATTTGTAAAATAAACCTGTCGTTTATCAATTTCGAACGTCGTTCTGAATTATGGCACACAACCTAACCTAGCTCAACCTAACCAAAGCCAACCCGACCAACAAACACAATTTTAATTTCACGATTAATTTTCCAGATACTAAAAGTAGTTATTTGTAAAATAAACCTGTCGTTTATCAAACACGAACATCGTTATAAAGTATGGCACACAACCTAACCTAACCCAACCCAACCCAAGCCAACCCGACCCAACACAATCACAATTTTAATTTTCACGATTAATTTTCCAGATACCAAAACAAATTATTTGTAAAATAAACCTGTCGTTTATAAATCTCGACCATCGTTCTAAATTATGGCACACAACCTAACCTAGCTCAACCTAACCAAAGCCAACCCGACCAACAAACACAATTTTAATTTTCACGATTAATTTTCCAGATATTAAAACTAGTTATTTGTAAAATAAATCTGTCGTTTATCAAACACGAACATCGTTATAAACTATGGCACACAACCTAACCTAACCCAACCCAACCCAACCCAAGCCAACCCGACCCAACACAATCACAATTTTAATTTTCACGATTAATTTTCCAGATACCAAAACAAATTATTTATAAAATAAACCTGTCGTTTATCAAACACGAACATCGTTCTAAAGTATGGCACACAACCTAACCTAACCCAACCCAACCCGACCCAACACCATCACAATTACTTTTCCAGACAAAGAAACAACAACGAAATAAAAATTTTAAATGTAACAGAATCCCTTGATTGAGAGCTGTCAAAGTGTCGACGTGAAAAATTAAAAATCTTATTCGTCGCCACAGCTAAAAAAAAAAAAAACAAACGTGCATTTCCCCCTTTGTTTCTTAACGCCGCCCAATTAACCTAATTAATTTTATTTTTCTCTCTCCAATTAGGGCCGTGAAGTATTTACCCGGCGTGCACTTAGGCTAATTCGCTCGGGCGCGCTCCAAAGCGCAAGGGCGAGGCTTTAATCTTTACGAGACGTAAGATGTGGTCGCCGGCGACATCTACACTCATTAGGTGCAACTGGAGCCCTCGTCGGCGCACATTAAACGATTTTGTTTTAATATTTAACGCGGGTTAATGAGCGCGAGTGAAATTAACGATTCGCATCGATTAAAGCGCCGCCGCCGTCTGAAAAAAAAACCGTTCGGCGAAGCCATGAATATTTTCCGCATAATTTGCGGTTGCGGATCGGAGATAAAATTGGAATTACGTATGGATTTTTTCATGGCGGCCCTCGTATGTGCTAAGATCCGACGGTCTGCGGGAGATAGTGAGTGAGGTCGTCCCCTGCGGCCGTTGGGGGATGACGCAAAAACTTGTAAACCGCGCGGGCGTAGATCTGTATCCACGTCACCGTTACGTTGTGTATTTCGTTTGATACGGCTGTTTGAGCGTATTGTGTATTTAAACAGTGAACGATAAGAAGTTTTTATTACTCATTGAATTACTAATAAGGAAAATGTTATTTTGAATACTTGGAAACGTGCATATCGGATTTTTCAACGAATAGCACTTCGCGGAACTTCGAACTAATTATTCACCCTCGAACGATTTAGGTCAGGTGAGGTAAATATGTTTAAAGTTTACTGGATTAGGACCTACAGGTCACGTAGTACGACGTTATATTTGAGGTGTTAATTAATACAAACAAAGAAAAACGACAGATTTAAATCAAAATTGTCGAAAATGAAATTGAAAAATGAAAAATGCAAATGCAAAAAATTGCATTTTCGAAAAGTAGAAATTGTCTGCGTACACTCGACGCTTCGTTGAGTGGAACGACCAGCTAAATTGGATTAATCACATCCATGAAGAACTCGATCGAACCCAATAATTATTTTTAACTTTTTCAATCATATGGGCTCATCAGACCATCACCAAACATACATTCAAAAGTACATGTTAAACTTGGAATAAGTGATAACTGTCAAAATGGCAATAAACCCTAAATCTGTTACATAGTCACCAAAGGTACAGTTAATTGTAAAATTAACAAAATAGTCAGTTAATCGTAAAATTCGCCGGTTGAGCGTCAAATCTACAGTTACTTGTCAAACTGACAAAATCGACACAATTGGTGGTTCATCCTCACAACATTTTATCTTTAAATTACAGTTAAATGTGACATATTAATTGCCACGTTGATAGATAGCTAAAAGTCAAACTGTCACTTAGTAAATAAAACCAAGTTAAACTGTCACCTGTCATAAGCTGATCTTGTCAGTTAACTGTAGCCACTGACATTTAATCGTTACGAATGAATTGTTAAAACGACAGTTAAACACAACATTTTGATCGTCAAGATGACAGTTAAAACGTCAAACGTGGTATCTATTAAACAAATCTGTCATTTAATTGTCAAAACTGCCGGTTAATTAAAAATCAAATCGAGTCTTAAATGTCAAATTTTTATAGACTGTAAATTGCAAAATTGTTACTCCGCCGATAAATTTAGACGTTAAACAGCTAGTTCATGAACAGGCATTTAGTTGACAAGCTAAACGTATTGTCAATTACGTGACAGTTCAATATGATAATAGATTTAGTTGATAATAACAAATCTTGGCTAATCAAACTGCCAATGAAATGTCAAACTGACAGGTAAATAGTAAACGTCAAACTGACAGTCGTCAGACTAAAAACTAACTGCAAACTTCTTGCAAATCTATTGAACGTAAGATTTACAGTTAAATGTCAAAGTGACAGTACAACGTTAAAATAAGAGTTAACTTAGCTGGCTCATATTATCGACTAATAGGCAAACTAATAGGTCAACGTGAAACTGTCAACCTTCAAAGTGACAGCTGGTTGTGTGAAAGTGACAATAAATTCTAAAATTCTAGAATTGAACAGCTGGTCTATGAAGAGATATTTACTTGTCAAGCAAAGCTCGCTCTGCTTTGCTATTGCGGTGTTACGTTGACCGACTAAGTTGGTTTTGTCGAGACTTGTAATTACGCAGCTGCCAGCACAGCTTTTTCGAAAATAAATTTCAGCGAGTGTAATGGATGGTGAGCCCAGAAGGGCGAAACAGTCCGCCACACATTCGCTTATTTTCAACAAAACGAGCTTTCGTGCCGACGTCTGCGAAGCAATTGCAAGTCTGGGCAGTACCTACTTCGTCAGTCATAGCACACCTATGTAATTGCATATCAGTGATTATTATCAGCGAATATACTAAATTCCTTTAATACACTTTATCTAACCTAACAAAATCGCTTCCGAACCCGAACCCGAGTGACTTATACTCTGTCGACATAGTTAAAAATAATTCGTTCAAATGTATTTTAATTCTCAACGAAACTTTGGATGTATTACAAGCACCGTAAACCGATCGACGTGCAAAATTGGGTTCTGTTTGGTTGGGTTCACCGTCGGTTACGTTCGACGTGTATCGTTTGAATCATTCGAAGTTTGAACTATTGCATATAGATTTGATATTCGTAGACTCACTTTTAGGGCTCGAATCGCATTAAAACTTTTCGGGAAAATATAGTTTTAACCTTCGTGCAATTTTTGCAAATTTTTGTTGATGTGCAATAAAAAGTGATAAATTTAGGAACAATTAAAAAAATTAAATCTTGAAATGATCCGGCAAAGATGTCCATCGCATCACCAGCAACACTAAAATATTTGACATTCAACCATCCAGACTTCAAGTCGGAAACGTAAATAGCCCACGGATAACAAAACTAGGTTATCCAAGAGGTACACGTTTGAAAGTTGAGGCACAAAAATCAAAAATTCAATTTTTGTAAACTTTTCAGCATATACGCCAAGTTGACCGTCAAAATAGCAGCAAACAAAAATAGCTTTTGGAATTAAAACAAAAAAGTAAACAATCATTGTCTTTAAAACACTTGCTATATTTTTGTGAAACTTTGGATTCAGGTTAATGAAATAATGAGGTTAATTTTGACTATTGACGATTTATTAGTAGCGAACTTTTCTATTAGCGAAAACGTGCAACGTGTACAAGTAGCGAGAGTAAACAGAAGCAGCGTAGGCAGCGCGTAACAGCCTTGTCGATGCAAGCGCCCTGTTCTATTAGCAAAACATGCAACGTATACAGGTAGCGATAGACAAAAGCAGCATAGGCAGCGTGTAAAAGCCTTGTCGATCCAAGCACATGGCCTTTCATTGTGATACCGAGACCCACAGAACGAGTAAACAATGGATGGAAACCAATACAATTTAAAGGGCGAGAAGTGCATTAAATTTGTTTAAAGCAATACATTTAACTCAACTAGTTTTAGAACACGACGCTTCAGATTTGTGTGCAATAAGAAACAACTTGTGACAAATTTCTTTTTGCTGACTCAGCTAAGCCATAAACACAATTGAGATATTTATTATGAGCTCAATGAGAGTTCAGATCGCGTTGGGATGCGTCCAAAATTAAATTTTATTAAAACAAATAGTTCAAGTAGTTTAACTTTAACTATATTGGATTGGGTTTGATTGGATTCGAGTTGGATTCGGGTTGGGTCGGGTCGGGTCGGGTCGGGTCGGGTCGGGTTGGGTTGAGTCGGGTTGCCACCAAAGAAAAAACTCATTTGAATTTACGTTCAAATTCATCGTTGTCCATTTGAACTGTTGTGATTTTTATGGTTTCCATTAATGGGTAAGTGGAAATTGTTTTAGATAAAATAAACAATTGGTTTGGGTTGACTTGCGAACCCAACTTAATCTTTTTTATTTTTATTCTATCAATTCGGTTGGCTTGGGTTGCTAAACCTTTATCAAGTCAACCCAAACCAATTGCCCAATAATGGAAACCATACAAATCACATTGACAAAGACAGAGGGCGTTGCCTTTGTACCCCACATGATGTAGTGATAATTGCGCTCGATTTTCCTTAACAACAAGCTACAGCCAGCAATCAAGTATATCATTAGGGAACACAATTTGCGAAAACCTCCCAAACAGTTTAAAAAAACCTATCAGAAAAAAGTTAATTCAAAATAAGAACAGAAGCAAAGCAAAGCAAAGAAACTGAAACAACGCAACAAAAGTAAAGCAAGGAAAAGTAGTAAACCGATGAAGCAAAATTTTTCAGAAATTTAACAACGTCAAACTAAAGAACATTAAAAGTTGAGCATTTAATTTCATCATCAAACATTTCATGCAAAATTCTATTTCGAGTTTCGATTTAGGTTCCAAGGTTCCATCCAAAAATAAACGTAATAATTCCGCTTTAAGTAATCATAGTTTACCTTGAAAATATTCCATCACATCAACATATCAAGTAACTAATTAGTTGAAACAGTTTACTTTGAAATTATTTCCATTTGTTATTTTTGAGCGAATAAATATCCGTGAAAGGGGTGCCTCGGGCTCTAAAGTGATAACGCGTTTCAAATAAATTTTAACGAAATTGTTTTCGCGTTTATTTTATATAAAAAAAAAAACAAATAGGTTGGAAAATGAAAACGCTCTGGCTGTTTACGTCCGAGTTTCGATCGCATCTCTTCACCTTTGTGCCACGCCAAACCCATATAAATAAATCTGCACCGTGGCAACCACACAACTGCGATTTACGTTCGCGCTCAACTTATTCGAGATTTCTCGCCGCTTTGAACGACAGAAGAGAAGTCCCAGGTAACCGTACAGACGAACCTCTCTACTAATTCAATTCTAGTGTTGCAATCCGCGCGCCCGGTAGCTGCTCCGGAGTCGTTTGTGCACACACAAACGAAATTACCGCTGAAGTACAATGGATAATTGTGATTATAATAACATCAAACATAATCAAATCTGCCGGATACGTACATATCCGTGTATTTACTGGTCCTCGTGTGTGTACGTCTGTGTGGGTGTGTGTGTAAGGGTGGGATTCCGGTAGCTGGCGGGGGCGGCGGTGGTTGTAAGCTCCGAGCTGAAGGGTGAAATTAAACCCCGAGGGTTGGGTAACGCAACCCCGCCGCCGCCGTGCGGCCAGATTTAGTAATTACATCAGATGATACACACGCACACACCGAAATAGTTCTAGTTTCGGGGGATGCAAGTGGTTGTCTGTCCAGAATGTTTGGCTTTGCCGACGATCCCCTATGAATTGTGTTCATTAGTCGGGGTCGTCATAAAAAACATTTTTAATTTGTTCAAATTAAAATATTTGACAAAATGAAAATATTTGACAATCATGATAACGACAAATAATTTGCTGATATTTTCTCCTAAAGTTTCATAACAGCGTCGCACATAACTTGTGGTACTCTCCACTTGCATAACATACCCATCTTATACCCATTTTTGGGGATATTTTGTAAAATTTCATAAAAAGTTTCACAGATAAAAGACGTAATAAAAATAAACTGTAATAATGAATATTTGTTGTGCGCAAAGTTTTTATATGAGATAAGTGTCCCCTTCTACCCGAAAGTGTAGGGTGTAAGAGTTTAACAACTCTTAATAAAAATTTTTAATTGGTCTCTATTCTCTACAAGTTTATTTCCCTTTGTCTGTGATATTTTCTTCTTCTCTAAAATTCTTCTTAATATATTAGCCCAACTCTCTGGTTGGTCTTTCACGCTTCCTTTTTCCTGTAGGCTTTGCTTCCCATCTATTTGATCGGTATTTTCCCATTCATCCCCTGCATGTCTCTAGTCCAACCCAACCCAACCGAACTCAACTCAACCCAACCCAACACGAGCCAACCCAACGGCAATAGATAAAATCTTATAAGAAACTAAGACGATGCATGCACAGATTGCATAAAATCTGCTTCGGTATTCCAACTGATTTCTTGCAAATGCATTGACAACATTATTGGTTAGTAGATGCTCGCGAGTAAAATTTTTTTGATTTGTGATCCTTGATCCCTAAGAGGGTTATTCGACGTTTCGGCAACGTCACCTTTTTCATCGTCAGGCAGGTCTTATCCAGATCACAGATCAAATTACTAACAGCACATTTTTCCATTGTTCCCATATTCTTGTTATGCAAATTTTCCAGTCAGTGGGTGAAAAACACGTTGGGTTGATTCGAGTTGCGCATTTCTTCTATTATACAGCACTGCGATCTACAACACTCCCTTCTAATATTAAATTGGTTTGTGTTGCATTTTACAGTAATTGATTAACGATAATTTAGTGAAGGCGTTAAAATTTTATTTAATCTACGGGCGCCATAAAGTGGTATATTCCAATGCGTGGTAGCACCAAACTAGTTGTCTGACTAACTGTAGTGTGATGCCGTAATGACTTTGGTAACAACCTGGTTGTTGCGTAGTTATATTACATTGCAACGTCCTACATTACAATTGAGTTAACTAGGACATCAACATATTAGTGACAAAGGAATTAACGCTTAGATCGACAAGACAATTAGTATAAATAATAGCTTTAGAATGTAGAAGGGAGAAGTCGACGACAGAGAGTCTGTAAGTGCAGTGCTTAGTATCTAACCTCTTTAGTGTGTCGTCAATGTAACAGTGACATAGGTCAGTAAAAGAATGTATAGTATGCAAGGTATTGCGCTAACGCAGCGCCGACCTCAGTTGTGCTTACGATGTAATCTTATAACCAACTACAAATAAACATCACGTTTCGTACAACGACTTTTCTTGCGACTCCGGGAATGTCTCGACTGGGTCTGCGAAGAACCCAATAGGCACCCCTTCAAGGTGATTCCAGCCATCCCTTACGGGGCCTTTTCATAACAACGGCTATGATTGATTAAATGAAAAAAAAACAGTATTTAAAGTATTAAGCTGGCTATGAAAAACAATAACTTGCATCGACGTTATGTTAACGTGATTTATTTATTTTCTCGATGGGTCGAGTCGTCCACTAGGATTTCATAAATCTATGGGCGCCACAAAGTTGAACTATGCACATGTACGAACTACCGTACACCACAATTTCGTTTAAACAAAACCGCTGTCTTGCGTCGAGAAAATTGTTATTAAAATCAAAGCAATTATTAATCAATCATAGATTACACAAGGTATTATTTTTACGTCGCGTTTTCATAATTTGGAATTAAATTTAACGTGCGTTGGATCGTTTCGCGACTAATTTCGTTTTCTCGCCGCTTGATATGTTCGTCACGTGACGAAGTGTCCGAGTGGTTTAATTACACCGCGCACGGTTCGCACTGTGCGGGACAAAAGGGCCGTAATTGCGCTTCTTCGGGGTCGACCGTCGCGCCCGAAAGTAACGAAAGGAGCGGGCGGCGAAGGACCGTGCGGGACCCGCACGCCCGGCTGCCATAATCGAATGAGCGGGCAGCGAGATATCATAAGTTCGTTAGCGGGGCATTTTCATGCGACGATGCCGCCGGTGCCTACAATCACCGTTAATTGGTCCGTTTGCCCCCCCCCCCCACCCCACCCCCCCCACACACACACACACAGTCGGGTATTTACGTATACGGCGGCGAGACTGTATCTTTTGTCGAAATAACTTGATTCAACACAACGACCAAAGGACCAAAGGACAAGAATTGTGAAATTAGGATCCGTGAAGAGCACAGAGGACATTTTTGTGCAAATTGTAAAGTTCCACGTAACCAAATCAATAAAATCGTCCAAACTACGATTTTTCATGTTTTTAATTTAAAATCTTACTTGATTGCATTTTTTTTCGAAATGGTCGAATTCCTGCCGACGGCAAAATGAGGAAGAAACTAAATAGGATTAGAAAATAACTGAACAAGAATTTTCGTTATTATATTACTCTTTTTTTTATTATTACTCGTCGAAGAAAATTTAAACAACCAGAGCTATTTAATTGCAATGGTCTTCATCGACCGGCTAAGTCGGTACTGTCCAGACTTGCAACCATTACAGTCGGCACTAAATATAGTGAATGTTGCAAATTTGATGATTACAATTGCATTTAGATTTTAAATTAAAACATTAGCATTGATAACCCAACTGAACAATCAAAAAATGTATAATTATCAACTATTAAAATATTTGGAAAATATCTCGACTAAAAAAATAGGTGGATGTAAGCAAATGTTTTTTTTTTGTATTCGGAAAATTGAAATAAAAATAGTTTTTTTAATTCGATTCATTGACCGTTCAATTTATTAATATTTACTTTTAATACTATTTTTAAGACAACCTAACCCAACCCAACCTAACCCAACCCAACCCAACCCAACCCAACCCAACCCATAAAAATTTAGTGCATTAAATTGTATGGAAGGGGTGCTGAAGAATTTTAACTACAGGCGAAGTTGTAAAAAAAAATCGCCAACAAGTACAAATTGTAAGAGACAATAAGTGTATAACTTCATGACCAAACCGAACCATTTCGTTAATGAAAAAATGTTTAATTGTCAATTTACCAAAAACAAAAACCGACAAAATAAAGTAAAAATAATTAAATTACATGTTCTAACTACAAATACCTTACTAAGTACGACATTTCAACCCCAATCTCTGAATAAAAACTGATTGACGATCAAACATGACTTGTTTCATTTAAATAATTGTTGCCTTGTGTAATTAAGAAACGTGTATTGCGCAATAGTCGTGAAAGGGGTAAGGATGTCGTTGTCTTTAATTCTAGTTAATCGAAGAAAATTTATATTTCCCTTATTATTGATTTTCTATCTTTTATATTTCCGGTTTTACAACCACCACGAAAATATTTCACATATTTACCTATCGTTCCGCCGCCAAATTACAACTCTCGACTCGGCACTTTTCCACTCGCCGAGTTCGAAATTTAAATCACGCCGACCGGAAAGTCGACGCCACATACTTAAAGACACCGTTGGAACTTCTCGGCGGCGAATTCCCGAAGTTTAAGGCATGTGGGAGGTCGACCGCCGGTGTAACTTAGATAAATTCTTGGCGAAAATCCGCGCAGGTGATGTACGGTGCAGTGGTCGACCGAGGATTTCCAACTTAACAGACCCAACGGGCGGCATTCTCGCCGCCTCCCCCGCCCCGCTTAAGATATTTCGATTGCGATTTTTATCGCGTTGTCGGTCCAAGTGAGAGAGCGAGCGGGACAACTGCACCGGCGGTCGTGGAAATTAGATTTAAAATTCAATTGGCGAACTCATTTTATTATCGCGGGTCACAAGTTTCCCGTCTTGTTTCTATTTCGCGCACAGTTACTTGGACGGAACACGCGGGCACTTTTACGACGTCCGAGAACAAGGCAAATGAATTTTTCGAGGAAGTGATCCGAAGAACGTGCGTCGCGACTATTTGAACTGGTGTATGCCTTCCATCGGCGCTGAGCCAACATCGTGACGAGTGGTTCGTGCCGCGCTTCTAATTCTCCGGCTGACGATAACGATAAACCACTCGATGTCGACTCAGATTTGCTCCTTAGCTGCCGGCGATGCGATTCCGTCGTCACGCAACTGTGCAGCGGTTCAGGAAAAGCTCCTGAAACGGTGCGCTTTCATGAAAAGTTTGATGCGTCGTAAAAGTTTCGGGCCACTTAAACAAAAGTGTGGAAAAACATTGTATAGAAAAAGAGGTCAATTTCAATGGAAGTCACTACAGCGAAGTTATCATCAACGTTGTCTTCTAAAAATTTCCTGTTGAAACACAACTCCAATCGCTTAATAACAATGGGAAGATCAAAAACTATGAATTGTTGAAATATTATGGGAAAATGGCCGTGAAAGCTTACATTCGAAAATATATTTTGTCTAGATATTCCTCAGAATAACAAATTTGTCTAAATACGCTGTCAAAAATACTAGAAAATCGAATAAAGTGATTAAATTGGTTAACAGCTGTCAAACTTAAGATTACTAGACATCTGTCAAACTTAAGATAAATTGACAGCGGCCAAAATTAAAATCAATTGACATCTGTCAAAATTAAGTTTAATTTACAGCTGTCAAAATTAAGATTAATTGACATCTGTCAAACTTAAGACAAATTGACAGCTGTCAAAATTAAGATAAATTGATTAATCTGTTAAACGTAAGTTTAATTGACAGCTGTGACACCTACTACAATTAACTTGCAATGTGCAATGTTCAATTATGAAGCTTAATTCAAAAGCTGTGTGTATGAAATGTTTGCTGCCATTGCTTCGTTATTTTCAACGGGAAAATATTAAAAATTGAAACACGAAACTGTCGAACGTGCAACGAGTTGGCTAAAATACCACCCATAGTTAAAATTGTATCTATCAATGCAATTGTCATCCAAAACATTTTAAAGAAAAATTGTCAAAACGTCAGTGTTTTTAAAAAAAACTGACAGGTATTAATAATCTTATAATTAACTTACAGTTTGCCCAATTGATTGAAGATTTCGTTAACGTTAAGCGCGACAAGTAAACGTCAAACTGACAGCTGTCAAATTTACTACTACCTGATAGCTAATTGCCCAACCCAACCCAACCCAAAAATTTAAAAGAATAATTGTCAAAGTGTCTTTAAAAGCGTTTCATCTTATAATTAACTTACAGTTTGTCCAATTGATTGAAGATTTCGTTAACGTTAAGCGCGACAAGTAAACGTCAAACTGACAGCTGTCAAATCTACTACTACCTGACAGCTAATTGCCCAACCCAACCCAACCTAAACATTTAAAATAATAATTGTCAAAGTGTCTTTAAAAGCGTTTCATCTTATAATTAATTTACAATTTGCCAAATAATACAATAAACGTCAAACGGACAGCTGTCAAATGTACTACTACCTGACAGCTAATTGCCCAACCCAACCCAAAAATTTAAAAGAAAAATTGTCTTTAAAAACCTGACAGCGTTTCATCTTATAATTATCTTACAGTTTACCCAATTGACTGAATATTTCGCTAACGTTAAGCGCGACAATAAACGTCAAACTGACAGCTGTCAAATTTACTACTACCTAACAGCTAATTGCCCAACCTAACGCAACCCAACCCAAAAAATTAAAAGAAAAATTGTCAAAGTGTCTTTAAAAACCTGACAGCGTCCCATCTTATAATTAACTTACAGTTTACACAATTGACTGAAGATTTCGTTAACGTTAAGCGCGACAGGTTAACGTCAACCTGACAGCTGTCAAATTTACTACTAACTGATATCTTATTCCAAAACTTGACGTCAAATTCACACATTTTAAAAAAAGCAACCGAACCCAATTCCAATGGCCCCAAACCAATCCAACCCAACCCAAGACAATGGCACATTATCGAGATTAATTGATGAGAATAACCACAAAATAATTTCAACTGAACGTTGAAAACTAGATTCTAAGCCAATCGAAACCAACCAAATTCTATTCAACCCAAACGAAACCAATCCAATGGAATGAAAATTAATTTAAAGAAATGAAGACCTAGTTACGTTGAGTCTCTCCAGTTTCTTGATTAAGTCTATTCCACGTCCTGTTTAGTTAGGCCTACTTAGACATTTCCTACCTTTCTGTCTCTCCTCCTCACACAAGAAGAGTAACTTTTTCATCCACCCACTGCTTATTTATATACATGCCCTTACTCCCTCCACCATTTTAAGAACTAACAAAAAATAAACAACAAATAAATTACGATCATAAGAGTCTCATAAATGCGAACTAAAATAAAGAAATTGTATGGTTTGTGGCAGAATTGGTCAAGGATAAGAAAAAATAAAAAATAATCGAAATCAATTTTCAAAATTAATTTGCATTTGCAAAATGTCAATGCAATTCTATCCCAACTTAATCTAACCAATGACAAACCAATCCAATCCAAACCCAACCCAAAGGTCCTCTTAATATAGGCTAAGTTACCAAAACCAGAATATCATGAATGTGAATTGTCTACATCAACTCCTCTAACTAAATCTCGCTTTTTGGGGTTGGGTTGGCTTGGGTTGGGTTGGGTTGGGTTGGGTTGGGTTGGGTTGGGTTGGGTTGGGTTGGGTTGGGTTGGGTTGGGTTGGGTTGGGTTGGGTTGGGTTGGGTTGGGTTGGGTTGGCTTGGCTTGGCTTGGGTTAGGTTGACTTACGTGACTCACCTGACCGATTCGAGCTCATTCGTTGAGCATGGTAATAAAATTAATTATATCAGGGATTACAAACATTACAGCAAAACTCGAATTTGTACGGAAATAATCGAAATCTTCGAGAGCAAGATCTTCGTTTATGGACTTTATGAAATTTATTATTATTTATCGTTAGAACTTATTAAAAATAAAAATAATCGTTGCTTGCAAAATCGAACTATTTTTTCGTAGTTTTGACCCAATAACCATTGACGTCTATAAATGCGTCGAGTATCCGTTGACGTCGTTACTTTTAACAACACACCTACCACGTTGAATTATGCGTGCACTCTATTTTATATATTTTTAAATATGCGAATGCGACGATAAATATTCGTTAATGTGATTTATGTGTCTAGTTACATTGAAGCTAAGAATTGATTGATTCATATCCCCTTTTTATGGTTGTCTTTTGTTTATATTTGATTGCAGCCCATTTTTGATTAGTGATTTTTTCATCGTCATTCGACTTCATTTTGCTTGTTTTTAACGATGATTTCGTTTCTATATCAATATTTGGTTTGTGCATGTTGTCTAACTTATTTTTTATTTTGTTTTGTATGCAGTTCCCCTATACTTACTTGCTTTGATGTGTATTTCCGTTTCGTTGCAACCAACTTTTTTAATTAATTTTAATTGAAATGGATGTACATATTTAACATACAAGCGTAAATAAACGTAAACGTAAATAAATAAGGGATGCAATGGCAGAGACTCATTCAAATTTTTAATTAATTAACCATTTTATTCCACCATTCTTTATTCCATTCGGGGTCTCGCAATAACCACCCCGAGCTCGCCGAAAATTCGCGAATTACCTATCCACGTAATCGCCGATCCGTCGTAATTCCCGAGCAATAAAACGACCCATTATGATAAACCCTTCGCGAGGCGGCGGAAACGCGAAGAAAGGATAGGCGACGTCGATAAAAGGACCCCCCGCGCTAATCCTTTACATTCGGATTACGTACTTGCTCGATTTAACCAATTTGTACGGCAAACATCTTCACGTGGTGCGGCGAAGCGGAGAGACGAGGCAGGCACACGAGCCCCAGACGGGCGCCCCGCGCGCTCGGTCTAAATCGTTTTGATAAGTACGTTTGCATTGCAGATCGCGTCACAATGGCAAGCTTATCATTTAGGAGAGCACCCTCGGGGTACGATTCCTCGAGAATTAAGGAAATTTCACTTGAACGTTTTCCCACTAAACATACACAAGCGAACGCGCGCGCGGAGCGGAGGATTAAACGAACGTTTCTTTTGATAGTTCGGGCGATTTGTGTGTCGCGAAGGGCAACGCTACAAGAAATCAGTGGAGTTATTGATGTTAGTGGTGCGTTTGCGAAGCAAATAATAAATTGAATATGAACGACTTGAATCATTTATATTTTCAAGTCGATGTTAGATGGGTGGGTATCGATAGCCAGTCACGTCAACAGAAACTCGACCACACTCCACCCCTAAATTAAGAGGAATTAACCGGCCTACCAGACTCTCGTTGCTTGGTTAGGTCCATAATCCATCCAAGCGAAAATCTTACGAAATTCTCGAAACGACGAAAAATTCATAAAAATCTTGGGTTATTTCGTCGTCTCGCCAAGCCTCGGTGGCGGGTAATTAATATCAGTGTATTGAATCGTTTCGTGATTAAGTCACAATAATCCCATAAAGCCTTGTTCCATTAAAAAAATCTAAATCTAAATAAACTATTGAAGTGAACGCCAACCTAACCCAACCTAACCTAACCCAACACAACGAATCTAAACCATTACTGGCAAACCTTTTCGTTTGGGTTCAATGAAAAATTGCATGAAATTAACTTTCTTGAACCAAAAAACACCGATCCGACGAAGATAACCACAACAATGTTGAAAAAGACAAACTGTTGAAGTTGTTGTAATTTTTTTATAATTAAATGAATTGTCTTCGATTAAATATCAACCCAACCAAAACCTACAAGATGAGTGAATAATGACCAAATGAACAGTCTAGAACCCGGCTGTAATACTCTGAAAAATATATAAGAAAAATGGGTTCGAGTTACCCATACATTAATTCATGTAAATTTTATTTTTAATCATCAAGTAGCAGGGAAAGTCTATAAACTGGAACTTACGAAAACCCCAATCTTGTAAAACAACCTAACCTGTTACAAAACAAACTAGAACTCTTTAGTCCACTAAAAAAATGACACAATTACAATTTAAATTACTCAAAAATGTAGATTTGTAATCAACCCGTAACAAGGAAGGTAGAGTCTCGGAGATATTTGTCAATATCTGTGTAACTGTTAATCGAAATTTGTAAGGGTCACTGATTCAGTTCGCTGTGACATTGACAAAAATGATAAATCAGGTTGAGAAGTACTTTAGAGTACTGACAGTTTGCAAATCATTTTAGTTAACACTGGAGTCTAAAAGATTTTAAGTGATTTAAGTTATTTTCAAGTTTAGTCAAGTCTAGTGGTTAAGTCTAGGTCAAGTCTAGTAGTCAAGTGTGGTCGTCTAGTCTAGTCGTCAAGTGTAGTCGTCTAGTCTAGTCGTCAAGCCTGGTCGACAAGTCTCGTCGTCAAGCCTAGTCGTGAAGCCTAGTCGTCAAGTCTCGTCGTCAAGCCTAGTCGTCAAGTCTCGTCGTCAAACCTAGTCGTGAAGCCTAGTCGTCAAGTCTACTCGTCAAGCCTAGTCTTCAAGCCTAGTGTTCAAGCTTAGTCGTCAAGTCCAGTAATCAAATCTAGTCAAATCAAGTCTAGTGATCAAGTCTAGTCATCAAGTTTAGTCCTTAAGTCTAGTCCTTAAGTCTAGTCCTTAAGTCTAGTCCTTAAGTCCAGTCCTCAAGTCTAGTCATCATGTCTAATCCTCAAGTCTAGTCGTCAAGTGTAGTCCTCAAGGCTAATCGTCAAGTCTAGTCGTCAAGTACAACGAAAAAATTTTACATATAAACAACAAAAAATGCAAAAACTAATATAAAACCCAACCCAATCCAACAAAATCCAACCCAACCTACACCAACCCCACCCAACTGAACTTTTTCAGAAATTCAATACCGTGGCAAATATTTAAGACGACGTCAAAAATGCAAAAAAATGCTTCATTGATGCAACCACAAGTCCAAATTTTTGAACTTAACTCGACTACTACTACTGACTTAAAATTTATTTAAAAAAACTGTTTGTAATTAGCGTTGTGGTGCTTTGAAGTATGTTACATTAGTTAGTCCAACGTTTTAGACTTCATCAAAACGAACATGAAATAAATCGCATCACTGCTAATGCAAACGATGGGCAATTTTGCAGACTGCGTAGATTTATTACAAATTGCACAAATTTGTACAACTAAGTCCCAAGCCTATAATAATTTTGGAATAGTGTTTTCTTGATTATCTGCAAAGTAAAAAATTCGCTACTACTAACTAACTAACTAACTAACTAGTACATATTCATGGACATTGCTTTGAAATAATAAAATTCGTTATGGGTGTGCTTTCGTACGAACAATTTTAGTTAAGATTTCATTAAAATCTAGGCGCTGTATGGACTTATTTGAAAGAAGCCCAAATTTGAAGATTTGAAAATTATTGATAATGGTTTAAAGTCCACAATTGCGGGTCCCCCCCCCCCCCGTATTTTCTTGACAATCCTGTATATGTAAAAAACCTTAAAATGCAAAAAAAATAAATTAACAATTTTGTCTGACATGTCATGTCGTACGTTTCAAAAATTGCCAAAATTATTGGAACGTTCAAAACTGTAAACAATGACAAATTCATCAAAATTATCAAAAATGTGAAATGTATTTATGACAAAATGCGAATATTAACAAAATTGCCAATACCGTGTGCAAAAATGTCGATTGTCTCCAAAAGCAAATTCTTTATAAGATCATCCATAACAATTTTTATAAATACTGTTGCGAAATTGTGCCTAACTTTAGTTTCAGGGATATGCCGTCACCAGTGACATTCGCTGAACTTTGTTTTCAACAAAGTAGTCTGTCATACCGACGGTTGCGAAAAAGTTATAACTCTGGACAGTACAGAATGAGACGGCCTGACCTCTGCAATTGCCTATCAGCACGAGTGATCGCCGACATCTAGACACAAACTTTTTGTTACTTGCGTCTTACGATGACCTATGATTTTTCCTCCTTGGTCTAGACATTTTTTTTTCTTCCACGCAGTGGCGTGGTGTAGTTTGCACCGATTGCTACACAATTGCTGAGGATCTCCAAAAAGAGCGAAACGACCGTACAACCTTCAAAAATTATGTGTTGTCGCCGTTTCTTTTCTTAATGATGTAATGAAAAGGGATCGTTTTTGTCATTTTCGTTTTTATTCTTTCAATTGTTTAATTCTAATACTATCACATATGCTCAGGAATGTCCTGAAACATTTTTGCATTTTTATGTTTTGTTTTCAGAATTTTTTTCAAAATTCAATAAAATAATGTATATATGTTGACTTTTATTAAACAGTCGATTGTTATATTAATTTCTAAGTTATGTGTATTTGATATTGAAATGTTCGCACTTTCCTCGCTACAATGAATTTCAAACCTAGGATTTATGTCCCAATTTGTTAACTACTTTTATTAGTCCTAAGGCCTAATTTTGGTTTTCAATCCGATATTTTGCATTCGGGTTTACATTAAATGTTTTCATCGGGATTTTGTGGTTCTCAATAATGTTTCACAACATGCAGCGATTCTCCTTGTACATTGGTCAAAAACGATCACGTGGTATCGCGTTTGTATCCCTTCAAAAGGACGTGCGTAACGAACCTAATTATTTATATTGAATTATATGAATTATTGAATTACAATAAAGCCATGGCAGATAAAAATAATAAAAATCGAAAGAACGAAAACAAACAATTAAAAAAAAAACGAAGCTACCAGATTTTCAAAAAATTATCCAATTCGATTATTCTGAGACGAACGTGGGGGGAGCACAGTCTGCGGACGCCACGAACCGCACGACATGCATTCTGAACGGCGAATTATCGGCGAAAATCAGTAATTAAAAGTCGATCGTTAGATTAAAAACCGCCGGGGCAGAAGGGCAAACATCACAGTTCACAAATCGACCCCCACCCTCCTAATTGAAGCTCCGCCAAGCTGGGGCTTGTCGTCGAGAAAGTTTAATAAGTTCATTACTCGGAATTAATTGACCTCGCCAATCTTTTGTTCCCCGATCGGCCTAAATCGTCCAGGAATTCGCAAAAAGAATTAAGATATCACAAGACTTGGTGGTTTTGATATTGGATCCGGGTGGCCATTGAACATAAAAATAAAAGAGGCATTAGCAGAAATTGTCAAGGAGATAAAATTGGCACAGTCGTGACAAGAGTAATATGTATGTATATATTTTCCTTGAATTTAGTCAGGAATTACCGAAGAATACTAAACAGAAACGCTTGGCGAACACACAACGTTAAAATAAAAGTGGTGGTAAATCTGATGCAGATTGTGTAAAGTAACTTTGCCCTGATTGAATAAAAATCGTTCTTTTATCGACGGAAAATGACTCGAAAAGGTAAATCGGGGTCAATTTTGATGATTGCTTTTTAGGGTATGATATGTCGATTTTAGACACAAATAATAATGTTAATGATTTGTACTTTACGTTGTTTGATTTTGAGTGATTTTCGATTCAAAACCAAAATTCTCAGAGCAAAACATTTATAAAAACCTAGTTTACTTAATGCAATTCCTGAAAGCAATGGTCATGTGGGAAGGGGAAGGAGAAAAATAAAACCAGAATAAAAATAATAAAAATAAAAATAATTACAAAAAATTTAAAAAAAAATTAAAAAAATCAAAACAACGTAACAATTTATGAAAATGTTCTTAAAATCGTGAAAATTACAAACAAATTAAAAAGAAGTGTAAAAATTAAGGAAATTATTAAAATTGACATTTACAAAAAAAAATTACGAAAACATCAAAATTTTAGTAAGATTGCAAATATAAAAATTGCAAATTAAGATAAATTGTCTAAAATGCAATAATTATCAAAAATTCATAAACTCTAAAGTAAAAAATTAACGAAGTTATTAAAATTGACATTCTCAAAAAAAAAAAAAATACGAAAACATCAAAATTAAAAAAAATTATAAATATAAAAATTGTAAATTAACACAAACTGTCTAAAATACATAATTATTAAGTGTACAAATTAACGAAATAATTAAAATTGTCAACATCCCCGAAATAACGATTCACGAAAATGTCAAAAATAAAAAAACAATCGACTTCGGCCGGGTTGGGTTGGGTTGGGTTGGGTTGGGTTGGGTTGGGTTGAGTTGGGTTGGGTTGGGTTGGGTTGGGTTGAGTTAGGTTGGGTTGGGTTATCGAGTACCTTTTTTCACAAAAAATTAAACGAACGATTTGGGTTGGGTTGGGGTTGGAACTTTTCGAGTAGCAAAAACATTAAACGAACAATTGAATTAATATCACAATCATGTTTGATCGCCAATCCATTTTTAAACATTTATTTCAAAGTGAGGTTGTTTATAGATTTTTTTCATACAGCTGCTGCAACGTGCTAGGCACTGCATAAAATGAGTACGTAAACAAAATTACATAAAACATAAATTGTAAAACCAATTAGTTACAAACAAATATGACTATGATGAAAAATACCATGGCCATAAGTTTAAAGAAAAATAGCTTCGAACATTATTCAAAAACGTCAATTTTTCGTAATATCTTAATTAACACCATCGATCGATCATGTTTGATCGTCAATTACATTAATATGACATACACGTACGTAATCCCATAAAATTACAGTGTCGTAGGGGTTAGATTGGGGTGGGTCTAATTAATTTTTATTTATCAAACATTTTTATTACAAATTTTAAATTATTTAAAAAAAAGAAGTTCACTTACAACGACTTTAAAAGTTTGCAATTAATAAAATTACGTCGATCATAATTTTGCGTTTGTAGCTAAATGACAGTTACTAGTGAATCTTAGACATTTTTGCCAATTTCATGAAATGCTTTTATTTGTCACGAAATCGCTTGAATGCCAACTAATTAAGTGCGGGGGGATAAAGCAATTACGTTCTCTCGTTCCGCATTATCTTACCGCAGTTCGGCTTCTTTAACGCGCCCCCTTCTTTATTACCGCACTAGTCATTTGATCGTAATATGAAAGTAGAGTAGCTACACAACCCCCCCCCCTCCCGCCACCGGAAACGCCGCATAGGTGGAAATATCCGGTAACTATTTCATATCAGCTTTTCATTTAAATCGCATTTTCTTGCATAATTAACATCAAAATCGTTTTAATTGTCTCGCAATCAATACACCATCCGTCACATCGATTATTCTCGACCTCGTTAACTCATTTCGAACTTCCGCGCAACCACTCGGCTTCCCAATCAAATATAATCGTAACGGACCGCGCAGATGTCGCTTCGCGACTACAGCAGAATCCCCCGAGTTCTCGACGGTGTTTGGGAAATCGGGAACATTGGTTTGGGGTCAAGTCGAATTTGGTCGACCGAAAGTAAGACATTAGACGTGGAACGAGTTAGTGGGTATGGATCGTGGGGGGGTTGGGGGGTGCTCCGGGACCAATCGATAGGCGTGTCCGAAATCGCAGATTACGACGTAGACGGTTTATTCGCCCCCAACCCCTCCTCGACGGGACCCGATGTACGATCCGAGATTGTCTCGTCGTGAAATTATGTGCCTCCTGTGGTGAAATTAAGACTTCCTGGGTCCGTTGATGTACGTCTTGGGGGAGTGGACGAGTTAAATTATCTCGTCGACTTTTGCGCAAATCCTTAAAGGACGTTTGATAATGAATTGAACTAAAGCAAATGATTAAAAGGCTGTTTTATAAATATTTTAAATAATTGGATACTTTGAAGCTACTTTTTATTTCAAACATTTTTTAACTTTTTTTTATATAAGCGTACAATAATATCACCGCAACGTCGATTTATACAGAAGTTCATGGAGCACTCGTAATATATTATTTGTCAATATTATTGCGAACAATTCCGCAGACCGACATTACATCCGATCCAACTTCCGCCTCGCGCTTCAAGTTTAACGAGAGGAAACGTGCGCATCGATCGGGCCGAAATAAACGCATTTCGCAGCAATGGAGATCTAAACGAGTGATATCTCGCAAATAACGTTCGACAACAAGAGGATTCAACGTCGAAACTTGACCAGGATCGCGCGCGCGGTCTCGCCGCGACAGTTGAGTGATCGCCGGACCTCCGGATCCATTTGTATCCGGTAATTGAAAAAGGACGCAATAACGTAAAACAACGAGGGAAACGAACGCTCCGACCCTCCTCTTTCTTTCGGCCCACGTCACGAACAAAAAAAAAACAAAAAGACAAAATGACGGCGTCGATGTTCGAAAACCGCGACGCGAAACTCACCGACGTAAAAATGCAAATGCGCAGCAAGACGTACTTTTATCCTTACCTCGGAGGCTGATGCGCGTCTCTTTATTACCGCTGTGCGAGTGAGGAGACTTGACGTCGAATAACCAATTACCCATTTGAAGTCTTCTTTGGCGCTCGCGTTAGAGCGACGGCGCATTCAAAGGTAACGTCGTGTTTTTATTATCTTGCGTGTGTGTGCATTTCAGCTGCGATGCGAGATTTGAAACGTTGCTTTGTGGCGCCGCGAGAATAGGAAGCCTTAATCGTATGGAAAGATTTCTTTGCATTTTTGATGCGAGACCAAACCGATGCTTCGCCTATATTACGGCGATATTTTCAGACGTATTCGAGAGAAACATTTTAAAAACGTTGCATATACAACGACGTTTAATAAACAGAGAAATCTAAGAAAATCATATGCGGGTTATTTAACTAGTTTTCTATTGCTTACTTAGTTTTCTGTTGTTTAATGTTTACTTACTCCGGTGATGACAGCTGTTTCGATCTAAGTTGAGCTCGTCAGACCACCACTGACAATAACATTGAGAATGAGACTTATAATAACAAAGCTAATGATAATAGTATTAAACATGACAACGAGAATGGCTCTGAGAAAACAATGAAAACCACAAGTAAAGTAAGAATAGTAATGACGTCATAAACTATGTCGAAGGACGATGTAAAACGCAATACTAATGAGAACAAAAATGACAATGAGAAATACAATGACGTTAACCACAACGTAAATATCAATGACAGTGAGGGACAATATGAATGAGAAAACGAGAATGACATTAAAAAAGATTACGAGAACGAAAAAGACGATAAGAATGATCACGGGAATGAAAATGATGATCATAAGGTGAGTGAAATAGACAAAAACAATGATAATGATAAAGACAATGATAATATGAACGGCAATGTCAACGATCATAGTATTGAAGATGACCATAAAAACAATGACAACGAGAATGACTCCGAGAACGACAATGACAATGAAATCTGAATGACGACAATGAGAATTGCAACGACAACATGAATGACTATGAGCTTAATTACATGAAACTTAGGTTGGGTTGGTAATGAGATCGATGATCATAAGGTGAGTGAAATAGACAATAGCAATGTTAATGACAAAGACAATGATAATATGAACGTCAATGTCAACGATAATGGTATTGAAGTTGACAATAAAAACAATGACAACGAGAATGACTCTGAGAACGACAATGACAATGAAATCTGAATGACGACTATGAGAATTGCAATGACAACGTGAATGACTATGAGCTTAATTACATGAAACTTAGGTTGGGTTGATAATGAGATCGATGATCATAAGGTGAGTGAAATAGACAATAGCAATGTTAATGACAAAGACAATGATAATACGAACGTCAATGTCAACGATAATGGTATTGAAGATGACAATAAAAACAATGACAAGGATAATGACTCTGAGAACGACAATGACAATGAAATCTGAATGACGACAATGAGAATTGCAATGACAACATGGACGACTATGAGCTTAATTACATGAAACTTAGGTTGGGTTGATAATGAGATCGATGATCATAAGGTGAGTGAAATAGACAATAGCAATGTTAATGAGAAAGACAATGATAATACGAACGTCAATGTCAACGATAATGGTATTGAAGATGACAATAAAAACAATGACAACGAGAATGACTCTGAGAACGACAATGACAATGAAATCTGAATGACGACAATGAGAATTGCAATGACAACATGATTGACTATGAGCTTAATTAAATGAAACTTAGGTTGGGTTGATAATGAGATCGATGATCATAAGGTGAGTGAAATAGACAATAGCAATGTTAATGACAAAGACAATGATAATGTGAACGTCAATGTCAACGATAATGGTATTGAAGATGACAATAAAAACAATGACAACGAGAATGAGTCTGAGAACGACAATGACAATGAAATATGAATGACGACAATGAGAATTGCGATGACAATGTGAATGACTATGAGCTTAATTACATGAAACTTAGGTTGGGTTGATAATGAGATCGATGATCATAAGGTGAGTGAAATAGACAATAGCAATGTTAATGACAAAGACAATGATAATATGAACGTCAATGTCAACGATAATGGTATTGAAGATGACAATAAAAACAATGACAACGAGAATGACTCCGAGAACGACAATGACAATGAAATCTGAATGACGACAATGAGAATTGCAATGACAACATAAATAACTATGAGCTTAATTAAATGAAACTTAGGTTGGGTTGATAATGAGATCAATGATCATAAGGTGAGTGAAATAGACAATAACAATGATACTGACAAAGACAATGTTAATACGAACGTCAATGTCAACGATAATGGTATTGAAGATGACAATAAAAACAATGACAACGAGAATGACTCTGAGAACGACAATGACAATGAAATCTGAATGACGACAATGAGAATTGCAATGACAAGATGAGTGACTATGAGCTTAATTACATGAAACTTAGGTTGGGTTGATAATGAGATTGAGAGATACAGTATGAATGAGATTTTGGAATGAAAATCACGAATATCGAAAATACTGGAAATGCCATGAAGAATGAGTGAGACAATGAGAACCACATTAAGAATGGCATTTGGTTTAAGTCTTCGGCCTCCTTAACTTTGCCTTTCGCTCTCACAGACGTCCAAAACCTCTTTGACCATTTTCACATCTTGCAGGTCTCCTTTGGACAGCGAAGTTTGTAGTTTTGGAGTAGTTTCTTTGAAAAGAGTGTATCTACTTGTTCGTTAATTTCCTTCTATTTCACATCCAGTGTTTTAAATTTATGACGTTCTTATTTAGCTTCTTGTTCTTCAGTGAGTTTGGTCAACCTATCAACTCTCATTTTTTCCTCATCTATATAATCCATGTAACTGTTATGGTCTCCCTTAGTTCTATTGAGCAAACCTTCAGTTAGATGAATAGATTCAAAGTATTTTTGGTCTAAACAGACCATTTTCATTCAAAAAGTGACTTTAAGTGACTATCCACACAAAAGTGACTTCATTTTAAGTGACACCAATGGAAACCCTTTACGTTTTTTAGTAAGGGTATTGGGTTTGATTGCGTTGGGTTGGGATTGTCTCCGGTTAGGTTGGGATGGGTTAACGTCAGGCACAAGAGCCTAAACGAAAACAATTTCAGGAGGAAGCTTGACTACCTAAAAACCAGAAAGGAACCCAGAGCTCTTTTTATCGAGAAAAATTAAGCTTCGTAGAACTTAAATCCTGGCCATACTTAGGAAAGAAAGTTGGGATATGAACAAAAAATCCTTTATTGTAAAGATATGGAAAGAAATCTCACAGGAATTACGAAAATCAGACGATGAGGAATTGCTAGATTGGAATGGGAGACACATGGAACCATTCGAACAAGAAGATGCGAATGGACCATCCAAAGGGGAATAGAAATTCCAAATCTGGAAGAAGTGAAAGAAGCATTAAATCAAATGGCAAAAAAATTTGATGATATCTTCATGGCATTGGTAACATTTGAAGAGGAACTGTATTGAGATCAAGCAGTCGTATGGACACAAGAAAAAATTTCGAAAAATGAGCAAAAGCCTTCATATGTCCAATATTTAAGAAAGGATACAATGCAATGTGGGGATTTAGAGAATTGGAATTGAAATGTGTCGTGGGGAGAAGTTAAATAGGCAAGGTTTAATATATCAGCTGTTAATGGAAGTTGGGTTGGGTTTGGTTGGGTTGGGTTAGGTTGGGTTGGGTTGGGTAAACCAAATAAATTCATAAAAAGTGACATATCCAACCCATCAGTAATTTCGCGTTGCATTAGACCAAGGAGAGCAGAGGTTGAGGTCGAGAATATCATCCAATTACTTGCGAACGGTGACAATGAATATGGGAACTAGAAATATTCTATACTCCAATGTTGTGAGTTAATTTCTCAAATTTGGATTTTTGCAAAATCAATTCGAAAAAACAAAAAAAATAACTAATCAAATGAAACAACTTGGATTTTGAAATTTGCATCGAATTGTCAAACTTTTTTTAACGTACGCAAGAAACGAATACAAATAAAAGTTCGTTGGGTTGGGTTGGGTTGGGTTGGGTCGAAGAAAAATTAAAATTAATTTGTGCCTTGAATTAATTTTTTAACTTTTCGTACGAATTTATATCTTTGCAAACATTTCCCTGACTGACAATCGCAATAAATTTTATTTCTAATTCGTTGTTTTTTATTTGCCTTTACGTCCTTTTGTTGATTTTTTTATCTTTCAAAATTATTTTAGATTATCGTTAAAAAAATTCTTCGTGTCATAAATTAATAATAAAAATTCAATTTGGAGACAAGTTTTACTCTACCTGCAGTTCATCAATGGCAACGATTTTGTGTGCGAGTATTAACTAAGTTGGTTCTGTACAGACTTGCAAATATTTTATGGTATCGTTGCATTCTTTGTTAAAACTTTGTGACGAGTTGTCACTGATGGTTGCATGATTTGATGCACCTTTAGCGGATGTATGTGTTGGTGGCTTGATGAGTTTACGATAGAGCGAAGCAGCTGTCATCACCTTAATACATTAGTTGTGAGTTTCGATAGTTAATTGGTCGATACAGACTCAGTACTCACACACAAAATTCCTATCTATCAAAATTGAATTTAAAAAAGTAATACGAAAGAGACAATTAACAATTTAGACATTTAAGGATATTTTACAATTTATTTGCATTGTTCACATTAAATTTGTCGTTCGGCAATTTTGACGACTTATACTTTTTCTAACAGTTTGCAAAGTTAGATATTTTTGAAACTGTTGACATTTCTGTAAATTTTGAATTTTTTTTGCCCTACGGCAATTTTGATTCTCTAATTTTCATTCACGTGATAAAATGTTGATGTTTTCGCCAAATTTGCCAACTCTAACATTTTACATTTTTGATTTTTGCAATTTTTTAGAATTTTTAAATTACATACAACTCACAAACATGGCTGTGCCAGACGTAGTTACGATTAGACGTATGACGCAAGTTCGTCTCTGTACAGTACAGTACAATTCATTCCAAATGGAATTTGATTGAAATACCTCCGAACAAAAAATTTGCATTAAGTTTTCATAAGTATGTGCATACCCAATGAACCCGATATAAGAGGAGACTCATCATAAATTCATAAATGCATTTTTATGTGCAGAACCACTCCGGATACTTTCGGACCAGACACCGTACATTAAACCTAATGCAATTGTGACCGAAACGGACGCGTCAGACTAGATTTTTACACGAACTGAAATTCGCAATTAATCAAGCGCCAGAGGTGGGGGGCGGGGGCACCGGCGGATTACGCCCGCAGTTTTTTTCCGCCGCGCAATTTTCCCCGGCGTTTGCGAAAACAGCCGCCGGGGCTCGTTCGCGATTCTGTTTGTTTTTAATTATTATATTAATTACTGAAATATTTATTTTCGCGTTAACCGGTGCACTTTGATGGCGCGCAGTTTCCCCGCCGCCGCCCCCGTCTCCGGCGTCACGTTCCGCCTTTGTTTTGCGTTTTCCCGGCACGAAAATTAACTTCCCCGATAATAAATTCTAATGTACGAAAAAGTTTCATTACGATGTGCGGTCGGCGGCGCATTGTTTCCACCGAAATCTAACCCACCAGAACGCGCGGATTCTTTTGTGCGGTCGTTTTTCGTGCTCGGTTCGTGTTTTTTTTTTCTTTCTGTTCGTACTCATTATCGTAAAATAGCGGAGCATAAAGGAAAATTGGTTCATCATCGCAAGTTGCGGAACGGAGGAGCCTAAGGCCGAATACACGTGACCGAGTTTCCGGTTAATTTTCTGGTCGCCGATTTTTTCCGATGCCGGATTGTATCTCGGGGCTAATTTTTGTAGTTGTCGTCGTTTAGTTGGTTCCGAACATTTTTCACCGGATGACTCAACTGAACTCATTATTGTATTTCGTCAAACAAGCAGACTAACAAAACTAAAAGTAGGCCACGTAAACATTACTATTTTATCGCAATAGCTTTGACTTGGCTGATAATTTCTGACGAAAGAATTAAGCAATGCTTGTAACAGAGATAATTAATAGATTGCCACACTTTGTTCGAGATTATTTAATATTAAAATAGTGACGATTATTCCGCACGTAATTTGCAAAAAACGTACGCTTACAGGTGATGAAAATAAACATAACACCGATAACGATAGGACTTGTTGCGACGACCGATAAAAAAATAATAAAATATTTCTAGAGTATGAAACAAGCATGACATAATAAATATTTCACAATTTTCAAAAATAACAAATGTCAAAAATATCAACATGTGAGCAGAAATGGTAAAAAATGTCAATGTGGAAATGGAAAAGATCTGTCATCACGGCCTAAATAGTTCAAATCGTCAAAAAAAAACAATAAAAACGACAGGAATTTGAAAAATCCAAAAAAATTCCAATAAATTCCAAAATAATCACAAAAGTAAAATTTGAACAAAAACTACAAAATGTCTACGGTTTAAATAGTGAAAGAATTATTAATGACATAAGCATTGTCATACATGAACAATTATCAAAATTGTTAAAAATTTCAAAAAGGAAAAATTCAGATTGGATATATATTGGCAAATATTTTAAAAATTGTCGAACTTGGTAAAACCTAAAGACTGTTGTACACAATGTGTAAAAAATATAGCTCGCAAACTGTTGAAAAACAACGTCTTCAACATTTAAAAATTTTAAAACATTTTTATAATCAAAGTAATTAAATGGGTTGAGTTGGGTTTGGCCGGGTTGAGTTTGGCCGGGTTGGGTTTGTACACAATGTCCAAAAATATAGCTCGCAAACACTGCTGAAAAACAACGTCTTCAACATTTAAAAATTTTAAAACGTTTTTATAATCAAAGTAATTAAATGGGTTGAGTTGGATTTGGTTGGGTTGGGTTTGGTCAGGTTGGGTTTGGTCGGGTTGGGTTTGTACACAATGTCCAAAAATATAGCTCGCACACACTGCTGAAAAACAACGTCTTCAACATTTCAACAATTTAAAACGTTTTTAATACCAAATAATTATATGGGCTGAGTTGGATTTGGCCGGGTTGGGTTTGGTCAGGTTGGGTTCGGTCGGGTTGGGTTTGTACACAATGTCCAAAAATATAGCTCTCAAACACTGCTGAAAACCGTCTTCAACATTTAAAATTTTAAAACGTTTTTATAATCAAAGTAATTAAATGGGTTGAGTTGGATTTGGTTGGGTTGGGTTTGGTCGGGTTTGGTTTGTACACAATGTCCAAAAATATAGCTCGCAAACACTGCTGAAAAACAACGTCTTCAACATTTAAAGATTTTAAAACGTTTTTATAATCAAAGTAATTAAAAGGGTCGAGTTGGATTTGGTTGGGTTGGGTTTGGCCGGGTTGGGTTTGTACACAATGTCCAAAAATATAGCTCGCAAACACTGCTGAAAAACGTCTTCAACATTTAAAAATTTTAAAACGTTTTTATAATCAAAATAATTAAATGGGTTGAGTTGGATTTGGTTGGGTTCGGTATGGCCGGATTGAGTTGGATTTGGGTGGGTTGGGTATGGCCGGGTTGAGTTGGATTTGGTTGGGTATGGCCGGGTTGAGTTGGATTTGGTTGGGTTGGGTGTGGCCGTGTTGGGTTTGGTTTACGAAATATTCTAAAAAATTATCAAAATTGTCAAAAACTGCGAAAGACCGAAATATGTCAACGAAATTCAAGCCCTAAACACTGTTGAAAAATAAAATGTTTTCAACATATAAAAAATGTAAACGTTTAAAATAATAAAAAAAATTAATTGTAAAAATTTCAAAATTGTCACGGTCAACGTTTGAAATATTGGAAGCAAATGAAAGAGTGCAATAATTGTAGTAAAAAAGTAAATAAAATTTAATAAAATATCAAATGTGATAATTTTTTGTCATTCATAATAATAGTGAAGAAAATTACTTCACGTCATAATATTACAGTACTACAGAAAAAGAAGCAAATATATGTCATGGACGATAAATCCTGTGGATTTTATGTGTTGAGTAGGGTTGGGTTTGGTTGGGTTTGGTTGGGTTTGGTTGGGTTGGGTTGTGTTGGGCTTGGTTGGGTTGGATTTATTTGGGTTTGGTTGGGTTGTGTTGGGTTATTTATATTTATTGTAACATTTTAAATTTTTTTTGATTGTTTTGACAATAAATGTGGTGGTAGACAAAAAAAAACTGAGAGCAAAAGAAAACTGGCTTAATATTTTTTGCAAGGAACATAGGCAAACATTACAGGAAGCTAGACAGAAGATGTTACAGACAAATTCGCCACAAGATACACCCAACTATAAGATAAAAAAATCTGCAGTGGTCCGCACTGAACTTTCTTATACTTAGATATATATAATACATTTTTCAAAAAAAAACTTTTCAAACAAAAGTTGTTTAAAACATCAATATCTTTAACTTTTGTAAGGTTATTTTTTTCGATAACTTATACATAAAGTATAAGTAAGTAAAAAGAGCGAAGAATGTTTTCAGAAGAACTAAACGAACGAATTGTGAGGCAAAACTTAAAAAAAGCAGAAAATTACAAAAGAAAAGACATTAAAAACATCACGAAACTAAGACAGCTAGAGAAGAACCAATATGAAGAACGTTATTCAGCAAAGGCGAGGATAGGAACTTAGTGGAACGCGATTTTAAAGATATTGCAGGAGAACATAACCAAAATTTTCGGGAATAAGTGGAGAAATGTATAGTGCTTCCAAAATAAAATGAAATACATAAAGTGATGTGTATGAAAAATGGTACAACGACCGAATTAATTATGAAAGTCTTTTGACTTAAGACGAGCGTCGATTCAGTTCCAAGTTAGTGTGAATGACTTTAGAGAACCCGACCAGTAAAGTACGAGTAACCAATGTAGTTTTAGACTCTTTTGAAGTTACAATGGGATTGAGACGAAATGATCCGCTCTACGGTGTTGTTTAACATAATGCTAGAAAAAAATCACCAGAGTAAAATAAACTGTACCGGACCAATATTAAATAAAATTCACCAATATCTATCTTAACCAAGAAAGGAGCTTAAAAGAGACCAGAAAGTTATAAGCAAGCCCAAAGAAAATAGGACTAGAAATGAGCGATGAGAAGACACAAATACGTGTACATGAAAAGTGATTGATTTAGATAATCGCAGACAAATACCGATCGAAAAGTTTAAGAACTTTGTGTATCTGGGTGCATGGCTATCGGAGGACTCGGATAGTAATTCCGAGATTACAGCCAAAATAGAACGGGGATCAGTGTGCGGGAGCGATGAACGGGCTTTTAAGAACAAAGAATCAGAATCAATTCGATAAGACGATAACTAATCCAACAGTGACTTATGATTGTGAGACATGGGTCATAGATAAGAAAGAGCCATAGGTCTGGGAACGAAAGGTACTCTTAAACATTTAAGGGAAGAAATATAAACGACTACTGAGAACGTAGAAATAACGAAGAAATAAGGCAGCTGTATGGAGAAGCAACAATGACTCATTTCATTAGGGCATGTGGGAAGAAGAGTAACCACCGAATACTAAAGAAAATGCCACATTTAAAATTCTTAGTAAATAGGAAAGAGGGACGTCCGAAAACGAAATGGTTGGGTTGGGTTGGGTTGGGTTGGGTTGGGTTGGGTTGGGTTGGGTTGGGTTGGGTTGGGTTGGGTTGGGTTGGGTTCGCTTGGGTTGGCTTGGGTTGGGTTGGGTTGGCTTGGCTTGGCTTGGGTTGGGTTGGCTTGGGTTCGGGTAGGTTGGATATGCTCAAATTACAAAATGTTGGTATTATTTTACGTCAATTGAATTAGAATGATTTTAATTAGTAGAAAAAAAAAGAAAAAATCAAACACTTTCAAATTAGCTAAAGTGTTAGCATCACCAAAATTGCAAATATTGAAAATTCTTAACATTCAATATTATTACGACGGTTTGTCGGATCTGAAATATGCACTGAAAGTGTTCAAAATAAATAACACTACAATAGATCAGCATGTCAGTAAATTTAATGAAATATTTATTTACGTAACAAGGCACTGAAATTGAGTTTTCACAACTTGGATGATATTTTCACGACGACGCTGTTTAACACAAGTCAGTCAAGCAACACATAAAATAATTGATTTAGGTTGGGTTATAAGTTTCGTTATATTCTTTTCAAAGCTGATTCATTTTTAGCAGTTTTGTGCAGTTGGGTCGTATATTATATTATTTTCTTGAAGCGGTTGAAATGGATCTACACTGGAATTTTTTTTTTTGCCTAACTACCAGTAATCGATAATAGGTTTGTCGTTAATGTTGGCGAGTCTGGAGATGCGAAGAAATTTTTTTCTTAACTTTGGAAAACTGTTTGTGGTTTTTATTATTGCGTTTATTAAAAGTATTGTTGCATTACTGATATGACGTAACAATAGAGTAATCTTAATTAAGACAACACATGTATCACAAGTTCAGAAGATTAATGCGTCACTGAACCGTAAGATGATATATTTAAAAATGTCCGACATTAACGACTAAAAAATTCAAATTATTATTCACGCAGTCCAGTATAGTTCTTTATTTTTTATTGGTTTTTTTTTGTTTCAAACTGTTCTTTCCCTTACGTCTGTTATTATTATTTGGTTCGTATTTTACGACAAAATCAGTAATCACAAAATTGAGCAAAGGAATTCTGCTTCATCAAGACAACGCTGTCCACAAAAGTCAAAGTCAATTTCTTTTTAGTTCCAAAATTAAAAGAATATCTTCGGGGGACCAGACATTACGACGACAATGAAGTGATGACCTCCAGAGGAATCAAAGATTTGGAGCATCGTTGGACCAAACGCATATATTTCGTTTCAAAAATATCAATTAATTTCTTTTTAGATAACAATCGAATATGCATTTATCTTCCCCAAAAGTTTCGTAAGTTTCGAACCCGTCTTTGTTTTTTTTCCGTCCTCGTGCAATCAAGCAAAACAAACAAAACGAACTCAATCTGTGAGTCCTTAAGATAGCTTTAGCTATGCAAACCGGAACCTGTGTGCCTTGCTAATTAAGCCGGGTAATTGATCAAATATTCTATTACTGTTGTTTGCAGTCGGCAAATCATTCCGGTGCGCGCATCCCCGATTGTTCCAACTGCGAAAACAAAGAACGAATCCGAACCAGACACGCTCGCGCGCCCCGTCCGCCACCACTAAACCAATTCGCGGGGCAAATCGACGAACAAACGCATCCGCATGTACATCGCGCGCCACCGAAAATGAATTTGCCGATGGAAATCTGCGTTTTTCTCGCGCGCGCGGCGCGCCCGGAACGTGATTCCGCATTGATTTTGCGAATTTTCCGGCTTTGTTTGTTAAGAAGCGAGATCCGCGCGCAGTCTTTTCGAATCTCCGGCGCTGCGCGAAAATTGCATTCGGACCCTTTGTGCGGATAACGGCAGTCGCGAGACGATATAGAGTCATCTACGGAGTAAATATTTAACGAACGGCTTTGTACCCTTCGACGGGCAAAAAGCGGGGTTCCCATCCCCCGGCCGCCGTTTTTGCGCGCGTTTCTTCCGAATGTTATTAATCACGGGTACTTATCTCGCGCGGTTGTTTCTGCCGTAAATATTCGCGTTCATTTGTTATCGGCGGCGGTGTTTTACGGTCGAATGACGTCGATTGTTTCGGGTGGATCGGGGGTCCCTTTTAACTTCGAAAATTAATGCCCGTACAGTGTCGCACGTAATGGATTTACATGGGCGGGGTGGGGGATGCTAGGGGGCGTAGCGTGACATAACAGTGTTATGCATTAGTTAATCAATATCATTCGGACATGCGAATTATTTCAATATGTAGGAGTAAAGTGAGCCGGTCGCTATTGTCTGTAACTAATAGATCAGAACTGACGTGGACGCCTAATGGACTTGAATTCTGCATTTGGTTTTTTTTTATTTTTCGATAAATACGTTACGACTGGTTAATTTCACATTGTTAGCAATTAAATCAGTCAAAACTATGGAACAAAAAAAAATATGTCATAATGCAACTTAATGGTTTTAAAATGTTAGACTATTGTAATTTTGTGGAACATACGAGGGGAGATCATTATTTAGCGTCTCTGACATAGTAGGCGTTGAGTGACGTTGAATCAATTTGACACATCAAAGTGTTAATCATTTGTTGTTACGTTGGTTCAATTGTAGTTTTCTCACTTGTTACCTGTTCAAATGATTTAGAATTGAAGTAGACAAGTTTAGAGAAATTCAAAAAGTGTCAAAATCAGGGGTTCACGTCATAAAATACTTGCAAAGGAAAGGGTCGTCGCCAAAAGAAATTCATGAAGACATGGTAGGTGTCACCTAGGTGCTGTTTCTTACCAAGTGGTGAAAAATATCGAGAATTTAAACTGGAAGCACAAACATGTGAACAGGCGAAAAGACTGGAAATGGAATAAGATTGATCAAACGGCGGAAAAACAAAAAACTAAGTACTAAGTACACGAATAAGGCAGAAAACATAAAGGAACGCGACGGCGAAATACAAAAATTGCATCACAAACAGGCAAACGATAAATTGATAAAGTAAAAGATAAAAAGAGGTTAAGAAAACTAACGTTTTCGTGGTTAAAAAACTGTGTTTTATCTTGTTCTAATTTTTTAACATTTTTTATTAGATATATTAATTTTTTCAATATACCGTTATTTACGTGAACGGTGCCAGCGTGCGATTCAATGGCCAAGCATGGTCGGCGCGATTGGCACTGACCTTATTTCGCTTTGTGTTCACAAAACGAAACGGACCGATCCGCTAAGTAAACTGCACGACCTGGCGAATAGAACTCTCCCTTGCATCGCTTGTATTCGACATAAATAGTAGATCGTGATGCTGGTGCAATTGGGTTGGGTTGAGTTGGGTTGGTGTTCGGTCCCACACCTATATGTGTCATTTAATTAAGACAATTTAGATCCGCGCAAATAATGTAAATATTTCTCACAATTATTTTTAAGTATGTGGAATAGTTTTATGTTAATCCGCACGACCCTGTCCAGGTACAGATGGTGCCGCCGATCTGGCCAGCTAGCGGTCGGTTCGGTCATTTGCATTTTATTACTTATTTTGCCAAATTTAAAATCTAATAAACTCTTGTACGGTCACGTGTAAGACGTTATGTATTTCAAAACCTTTGAAATAGCAATTTACGAATGTTTAAATTATTATATGGCTCTCGGAATTTTAGATTAATCCTCTGAACCAAATGTTCCAAACTTTCGTTTCTTTCATCGCTTTAAATTAATTCTTTACCAATCACGACAAGTTCTCCATCTTACATCAAAGTGGGGACATTTCATTCCAACCAATTACAGAAAAGACCGTAGTATTTAAGGAACGTTTTCACCCTTAAACAAACAGTGGCAAATTATCAAAGTATCACAACAACCACAACAGTCAAGGTAACAACATTATCACGACACCAGTCGAACAGTCTTAGACAGTCTTAACAGTTACATACAGTGTATCTTCATCAGTGCTCAATTGTAATTGTGCAAAGTTGTATATTGTAAATATTAATAATAAATAGTGTACATAGTTAAAAGAGTTTGTCTGAACAAGCCTTCGAACGATTGAATAACTCCCAGACGGTAGCGACGAAGATTAGTTGGCGTAACATACGTTAGCGAGATACGTAATCAAATTTCGAATTTACAACTCGCCATGAGTCGATTACACGCAGTACATTGTCCACGTATCGCAAACATTGGTCCTTCGAGCCGGATCACTAGAAAAAGGAAGTCGCAAACAGTTGGGTTGGGTCCAATGGGGGGTAGGGGTGATTCTACATAATTTTTTTGTCATTGCATTGTTGCTTCGTGAACTAATTTTCGCTGAGAGACCACGAACACAGTTAAAAATAGACTTGCCGAGTGATAAATCTTTGCATAACATGATTTTATGCCATTGTTGTTTGCTGAAAGTAGGTTTTGACTTAAGAATTTACCCCAGGTGCAATTTTGTTTACGCAGCAATATCCACGAGGTCAAAATGCTCGACATTAAGGCTTAATGGTCAAACATTAGGTTGGGTTGGGTTGGGTTGGGTTGGGTTGGGTTGGGTTGGGTTGGGTTGGGTTGGGTTGGGTTGGGTTGGCTTGGGTTGGATAGATAACTCCAATGAATTACGCAACTCCACCAGTAGTAAATATTTCTTTTTCTTCCGTTGGCCATCGTAGTATCGTAAATCGTGTCACCTAAACTGCAAGTGAAACTACGACATAGACCTCGCAGACGCGCTGACTTTTATTGCACCGTTTGTCTATAACGCGACGCACAATGAAACCTGCAGCCAGCCCTCGAAATAATTAGATTTGTATTTTCAAACAAAACCCTCGCGTTTCTCCGCCGAACGTTCTCCCGAACGAGCGGAAACGTCATTCACACGCTCGAACTTGTGCGCCCCGTCGATTGAAACAAACGTCGGTCGGTTCTTCGGTCTCCTCGGCCACCGCGGACAATGCCCGTCCACTCCACTTGCGCTCGGTCGCATCCGGTTAAACAAAGACGGGCCTCCCGTCTGCGTTTAATGAACGCTCCGACGATCACCGGGACGACCTTTTGTGCGGCCGCGAGTCGTGAGAAGCGCAAACTTCGGGCGGTAATCGGCCGCCGCCGTCAAAAGGCGCCTAATCACGGCCGAATGGAGAAAAAAACGAACGTCGCGAACGATCGATTCGAAAGTAAGTACGTCGCGCTAATGCCACTTTAACGAGGAGACTTACTTCGGGACTTCAAACGCGGGCGAAACTAAGCGCCGGCGTCGGGCAAACAGACGACGCGGCCGTTGTCGTTTGTTTTTCGCGTAGACGTGCCGAAGTGGCGTTTAATGACGCGGCTTTTTGCGCCGATAAATGCATAAATAAATGAATTGAATGTGGAGCGAGAGGCTTCGCCGTCGCCTTTAGTTCAAAGCTTCGAAATAAAAACGAAGAATTCTTGTGTCATTTTGTCAAATCGTAGTTAGTTGCTAAGTAATTGGTAACGATGTCGACGTCACGCAAATGAAACCCACATGTGGCAACGCCGGCCTCAATTACCTGCTTGAGTACCGTAATTTTCTTGATCCATTTTAAAAATGTTAAATAAATTAAAACACTAATCAAAATGTAATTAAATTAGTTTAAATTTTGAAAATCTCATCAAATTTGAAGTTTGTAATCGTTTCCAGCCTGTTTAAGCGACAAACTTATATGTTATCGTTAATAAAAAGCGAGAGAAATAATTGATGGCAATTTTGTTGGATTCATTGGTAATTTAATTTCGTTTGCATCAAACAAATCTAATATCTGTGCTCGTAGAAGTTATGGTTAAATGGTCCTGAGGTTCTTGTTTGAAATCTTAAAAGACAACCATTTTTAAAGCGAAATCAGTTAAAAATCATGAAATTGTCAAAATAACGATTTTTGACAATTTCATCATAAAAGTTCATAAAAATGTGTAAAGACAAACATTTACAAAATGGTTCGAATTTGTAAAAATCGTCAAAAATCATAAACATCAAATGACATAAAAATAAAATTCGTCCTTCTGGACTCATCAGACCACCAAAAATACTCCCCGCTGCGTGTAGTCATTGCCAAACGTGACGTTTAGACGTCAATGTCACACTAATTAAATAGCAGCATGACTGTGGGGATATAGACGTGTAGATGGCGTTAAAACTCAATACTGAAAAACTTTTCGTCACTGATGTTGGCGTGACTGCACCCACCATATTCAAGGGATATGTCGTTGGTGGTCTGATGGTTGAAAAAAGCTTACCTTGAGTTTAATTTTGGCATTACTGATAAAAAAAAACCTCATTGGAGAAAATTGCATGAGCTGATAGCATGTATATAAATGGTTGACTGTGGTGTTCCAATTAATTTGCAAAATGTTGATACCATCAATAATCATTTCAGCAATGTTATCAACCACAAACTTTTATCAAAGTAACTGTACAATAAAGGACGTCCGATTTACGTTCTCAGAGGTTACTCAGGAATTATTAACGATCTTTAGTCAGATTCGTCTGGTGTGACGATATCAACTTACAACTCGCCCGAATGTGTTGTGTTGTCTCACAAAAGGGGTATTTCCGGATTTCCAAAAAGAATCTGAAGAAGTGCATTCTTATCGAAGTATTCGTTGTTACCGCCTGTGCAGTCAGGGTTTAGCCCTGGTTAGATTTTCAATACAGCATTGGCTCACTTCACTCACTTCACTAACAAATGGTATAGTTAAGGATATTGATGACAACAAACTAACACTACTTGGCCAGGTCATCGATTTCCTTTATACCTCGTGCCCATGTTCATCATTTTTTGATGAAACTTCTCATCATGCAAATCATTAAAACATTAAAACGTTAAAAGCTCTAATTTTTTCCTTCATTAGTTCTTTATAATTTCGTGATTTGTGACCTACAAAAAGTTGCTGTTCAAGGACTTGATGCATATCCATGCTCTTGTTCATTTAATTTGGTTTTTAATACAACGCCTTTCATCAACTATCTAATCGTTCATTCTGATGCAGAAAACCTTCACCATCAAAAACAATAAATTTTGTGCTTCGGCACCATTTTTTTTTTCTTTCTCGAAACAGTGTCTCTTTTCACTGCACATTTCAACCTCTTCAAGGCCCAAAAAGGCAATGAAGACGAAGTCGACGATCAAATGCATGCTGATTTGTTTTTCCGATATCCACGGAATCGTCCACAAAGAGTTTCTACCTCATGGCCAAACGGTCAATCAACACTTGTACTGGTAAGTTCTTGAAAAACTTTCGTGTGAGACCAAACATCAAAAACAACTGGGTTGGGTTGGGTTTCAATTCAATTTGAATAATTTTTGGCCAGTAAAAATATTCCTGTGGCACCTCCTTATTCGCCTGACTTGAGTCCTTGTGACTTTTTTCTCTTCCCGAAGTTGAAAAATCAATCACCTCAAGTGAACTCATTTTGGGACAGTCGAAGACCCAACCCAACCCAACCCAACCCAACCCAACCCAACCCAACCGAACCCATGACAACCCGACCAAAACAGCTACCTCGTCTAGCAAAAGAGTTCAGACAATTATAACTACCGTGACCATAAATAATCGTTGAAAAGAAATGTCAAATAAAATCGTACTGCAAATGACGACTCCATATGTGAAAGACACAAATAAGTAAGTACGTCCAATGCCATCTTATAACAAATTAAGTGCACCAACTATCGTGATATTTGACCCAACCCAACATGGCTGACTTAGTTAAAAGCAAACAATTGGCGCCCAACGTGGGGCTTCCTTTAACAAAACATGTAATAATTTTTTACCCAACGTGGCAGGCTAGTTTTGGTTCAAAACTTGTTTGATTTCGTCAAAATGTAGGTAATAAATATTTGCCACTAAAATCATTAAAGTGTGACCATAAAGAATAGATTGATAACAAGTGGTGTAATTACGTTATATACAGTGTGTTTCATTTAAGAGTGTAACACCCATATATTTTTTTTATTTTTAGTCCAATTTTAGTAATTTTTTCTCAAAAGTAAAATACCTATTGCTCTATTTACTCCCAAAAAACCAATTGTCTTCTTTAAATGCAAACCAACCTGCGATGGCAAAATAAACGGCAAAAATCAAGAAATCACTTTAGGGATTTCTTTATCGAAAATTTTTACTAGTAATATTTGTTCAGAATCGCCCAAAAACCCTAAATCCAAAATTTCATGAAAATTAAAAATGTTAAAATTTCCCGTAAAAGTCCGTAAATACTTATTATTAGCTGCGCCGAAAAAAGGATGCTGTGAAAATTTTGTTTGAAATAAACTCTGAACTGTCAAAGTTGTTTAAAGTTGTTGTTTAGGCGCAGCCACCTGTGCAAATACTACTTTTGAAGAAAATTTTCACATTTTTAATTTTCATGAAAGTTTGGATTTGGGGTTTTTGGGCAATTCTGAACAATTATTACTAGTAACATTTTTCGATAAAAAATCCCTAAAGTGATTTCTTGATTTTTTCCATTTAGTTTGCATTTAAAGAAGACAATTGATTTTTTGGGTTGGGTTGGGTTGGGTTGGGTTGGGTTGGGTTGGGTTGGGTTGAGTTTTGTTGGGCTGGGTTGGGTTGGGAAAAAAAATTACTAAAATTGAACTAAAAATAAAAAAGATATGATGGTGTTACACCCTTACGTGAAACACATTGTATATACAATGAGAACAAACTGAATGTATGTTCAATAAGTATATCAAAGACATGCCACACATCACTACACGAAACCGCATCAAAAACAAATACACAACAATATTGCAACGTAAACGATTTTCTGATATAAATATGGACATACATCGATGCGATTATTTAGTATGTAATGGGTTGGCTATGGAAAGTATTTTCTAATACCAATTTACTATAACTATCACAAAATGAAAGAAAATCATATTAAATTAAATTAAGACGACTGTGTACAGCAGTTGTATAGAAATTATTACACCACGCCTCACGAACCAACTACAACGTTACTTTTATGGGGCATTCAATGCAATACATTTATAAATTTTACCGTTGCGCATTTGCAATTCACCATGAATATTAAACACGTTGCGGCTTCGCGCGCGAAGCCGGTAAACAACGCAATTGCCGTCGGATTGTCATCCGGCGCCAATCGCTTTTACATTTCGACGCTTTTACCCCCCCAAATAATCTCCAATAAAAGGACGCCGAGGTCTGAACTCACGTTCGCAGATATAGATCGTGATTTAGCGCGTTTAATATAGCGGGGCGCGAGACCTAAGACCCGTGTTTACGTAAGATTATGTTTTGTTCATCCCTTGGACCGCGTCCAAATAATATCCGGCGGTCGTGGCGGAAACACGACCCGACCGAGGCATCGCGAGTCTGAGCTGATCGATAACGACGAACGTAACTCTTTGTTAGATGCACGTACATACAAGTACGTCATCCACGATCCGAAAATTGGGTCGAACGATATGATTAATCAGCGAAAAATACGACGCGAAGTACCCACGTTGGGCGACGTCGGATTTGCGCCCAACGTGTTGTGTAATTGTAATCTTTCGTTTAGTTTGACGTCGCCGTCGGTGCGATCTTTGTTTTCGCGGAGCGCGAGTCTGAACGCTTATCGCGATGACGAGACCTGTTACGTCGCTCGATGTCTGTCAAGCGGCAAGGGGGAACGCGCCGTCGGTGGCGCCCCCCGCTCCGCACCCCGCAAACCCGGTCGTCTTCTATCCGAAACACGCGCCAGTTGCCGCGAGCCATGTATATAGATTAGCGCACACGATGTAGCTCATCCGTAATTACTATTATTAATAACGACTCGGAGCGTCATTCGTTTGACAGGCATCGCAAAGTTTGCCGCGCGCGTCGCTCCCTTTGAGTTACGACGAGAGCATCCGACTAAATTAGAACACGAACGGCGGAAAAGAAGCGCCGAGGAGCGTCGCGGCCGAATGAGAAACTAAGCTTGCGGGATGGAGCGATATAATTTGAGATTAGAACGATATGAGCGTCGTAACGTATGGGGTTTTAATGGACACTAAAGCGGAACTTAAATAACTCCAAGGGCCGACTTTCCGGTGGCTCCGAGTTTGAAGAATATGAGAAATTTATTATTAAAATGGGTGGGTTAATTGCGCATTATGATGGAGAGGTTATGGTGAAAATGACTAATCGGAGGACGGAAATTCTGAATTTATTTGTTTTTTATTAAACACCTTGAAACTACTTTGTATTATAGACATGTGCGCGTTGGAACCTCTTGGATATATTTTCAACGCAAAGTAAAATTCGAAACTGTACTTTATCGCTAACATATTGCTAATTGTCATAGCGTCAGCAGAATATAATTGATTAGTACGAATTTTACTTTGCGTTCAAAATATATCCAATCCAATTCTATCTAACGTGTGCATATGGAATTGGATTGTTTATAATACAAAGTAGTTTCAAAGTGTTTAATAAAATTGTTGAAAGTCTATACTACTGACGTAAATGTTTAATCAAAATAAACGTTAGTTGCACTTTGACGAAATTCCAAATGAAACATTGAATTTTTAATACAAAAAATTGTAAATTGTGTTAAAAATTTAATGTTTCATTTGGAATTTCGTCAAAGTGCAACAGGTCTATTTTGATTAAACATTTACGTCAGTAGTATATATAGACTATCAACAATTTTATTAAACACGTAAACAATCCAATTCCATATGCATACGTTAGATAGAATTGGATTGGATATATTTTGAACGCAAAGTAAAATTCGTACTAATCAATTATATTCTGCTGACGCTATGACAATTAGCAATATGTTAACGATATCAGTGTATTTGTGTATTTGTGTACTCGTTTCGAGGCGACATGAAGTCATAGTCGTCAGTTGTGCGATTGTAAAGTATTTAAAAAGTTACTGCTGTTCAGCGTTGTCGAATTCATGAGGAGACGGAATTGCACGGAAACAGGAAGAGTTTATCAAATGATATTTCTTGAATGTCTTTAAGCAATTCGTGATACCTAGAATTATTCATTTGAAATATGTGGAATAGGGCTGCGCTAGAAAATAATCAGGCGAATACGTACGGCGAAATAAATTGCAGGGGAACAAATTGTGTGCGACTTCCTTGTTTGTTATTCTTCAGTTATCAGGACAATAAAAATGTTACATAATCTGCAATTTTAAGTTAGTTAACTTAAAATAATAATCGTCCATAAATTTATGAACGACGATGTGCACACGGCACGTTTGCAATATATTTAGCCACGGATACTGCGATCGAAATAGTCAAAATGCAATCGCGAAAACTTGTCCTTATCGCGTTTCCACTTCGGGATCGTCGCGTACCTCTGGGCTCGGTTCGCGCGTCATGTTTCGCGATCGCTGTTTGTGGGCCATTGTTGTCTAGGTGTGCCGTGGAATCGTATACGGCTATGACAATCGAAGCGCGCGGTCGACAATTGAACCGGCAATCACCGAGAGCATCGGATAACATCAACTACACCACTCGCGCGGTCCCCAATTATACACTTCAGAGGGTAATGCGAGCGCACGACCTAACCGAGCACCGGTGGCAGTTCGCGTTGCCAAATACCGAATGTGTTTGTAGTTTTGTGCGGTGGGGCGGCTACGCGACGATCGGATTGCAGGTGCGACGTTTCATTGCGACCGCACAACGTTGGCATTTGCGATTGTGAAGTTTGGGCGGCGTCAAGTTTGCCAACAGTTTGATATGATTAGTATTTTATTTTTTCAACCGCAGTCTCCGCGATATATTTCTATAAAAATAAAGCACCTTCCTTCCCCACATATTTTTTTTTAATTTATTTCCGAGTCTTTTCCTTCAGTAAACGTAAACCAAATACAATTTCCACAAATATACAGAAGACGGAGAACATAAATGAAACGAACACGTTACTAAAGTCTTCCGGTTTACACAATAGATTGATTGAATACCGCGCAACTTTTTCAATTTGTTCTCAAAACAAAACGTAAATTGTATTTTTCAAAATCTTTTTATTATATAATATGAAACATGAAGCTAAAAATAATGTAAAGCAAATAAAATCAGCTTTAGTAAACCAAAAACAATTCATGTAAATCACGAGCATCTTCAGGTTTACGCAATAGAACGATTGATTTTCATGCAAGGCAGACTCCGTATAATTTTCAATGTGAACGAAGCTTAACTAACTACTGTTCAATAAAAAAACACCATAAAAGACAATAAGAAGAAAGAAAAAAAGAAGAAGAAAATTAAAAGTCAACATCGAAGAGAATAAAAAGACAAACTGAAACTTGATGAAAATTGTTTGTACAAAATTTTTAATTTTTAATATTACCGAATGTTTTTTTTTTTTTTTGTAAGAGTAAGAAAGTGTGGACTTAAAATTAAATATTAAATAGTTTCGAAATTTTTCAATCAAACTAAAATCGCAAATGCGTCAAATTAAATTAAAAAAAAAATCAAATTGTCTCTGTTTGTGCAACTACGATAATTCCCACATTTCCGCCGCGGTTTCCGATAGGATCGATCGGTCATCCGATCTGGCGCAAAGTCCCGTCGCAAACGCATTTTCCGGGGTTCTTTTTTCCTCCGGCGAAACCAAAGCTCGCGCGCTCGACGAATCGAAACAAGCGGTTATCGAATGTGCGACTCCGCGAAGCCCAAACGGGAAAGGTAATTTGTTTTTTCGGCGCGCGTTTTTGCTTTTCGATTCCGCACGGCCGCCAAGAAAAACGCACGTGCCGTTTTCGTGTTTTCGGAGCGCCGGGCGCCGGCGGCGATTTTTTAAATAAACACGCGGACGCGCGGTTGCTTTTCCGAAAACAAAGGGCATCGATCGCGCCGAGGAACGAACGAGGCACGAGTCGGGTCGATCAATGTTCTCGATGTTAATAATTATTATTATTTTTATTAATTTTGTGAGTTTGTGTGAGTCTGTGAGATTCATGTTCGTTCATCAGACTAGAATTGATATAAATAAAAAATGATTTTTATTCCCCAACTACTCTTCCTCCAATGCAATTAAAGAAGATTTAATTTGAAGTGAATATGAAACTCATCGTGGCATTCGCTCTCTTGACGGTAACCGTTGAGTTAATACCGTGGCAATGCGTTCCACTAAATGCAATCGATTGCATTTGTTATCCATCGTCATTTGTCAAAACGATTAACACGCATCGTTTAACTACTTGTGTGCTTCCCAATAATATGTTCGAATAAACGTTCGACTTGTCCAAGATCCACGATCTGTTTCAAATCTAAAAATCTTAGCCTCTAACTAATAACGTTTGTGAGATGATCTGGTGCTTGGTGGCTCCTTTAGACATTCGTTTTAAACTCCAACTGGGAAATTCAGAAATTCGATTATATTTGATATTTGTTCTAAATTGCATCGACGTTAAAATGAATCTATAGGTGGACGTGACGATAATATTTTATTTCGCGGCTTGTGATTTAGTTTTGTTTCCTTTATGGTTTTTTTCCTATTTCCCATTCGTTAAAATAACGGACATAAATAGAAATTATTCGTATTACATTATTTAAGTCATTTTGCTTCGTTGGTGTCTTTGCTCATTTTTTTCCATTTTTAAATTGTATTAATATTTTAAAAGTAATTTTCAGGACCATGTCCGTAGGCTGATTCGTGCAGTAATTCGTTGAAATTCTGAATTTTCGAATTCCAGTATGTTTTAAATTGAAAATTGTTCTAGTTTTTTATCTTAATGTTTTTTGTATTTGTTCCATTTGTTCCTCGTTACTTTCACTTAATGATTATTTTATTAATTTTTTCTTTTTTTTTGATTTCCATGATTTTGAAAATTATTTTCGTTTTATACCTGATTCTTCATGTGTGTGATTCGTCGAAATTCTGGAATAGTTTGTCTTCAGTGAGCAAGGTGAGCATTACTTACTTAGCTTTTATTCATTGTTTTCCATTTTTTATTTTTTGATTTTTTAAGTCATTATAGACATTTGACATATCCATAAAAATATAATGCAACCCAACCCAACCCAACCCAACCCAACCCATCGATTTCGTTTATTTTCCACTCTTTAGTGCTTTTAATTTCTTGATTGTTATTTTCTGAGACAAATTCATCAAAGCATGCTCGATGATTTTTATTTAATTTTTTTTAATTTATATCAATTTTATTTTGTTCTCTAATCTAATCCAACCCAGTAAAGATAAGTTCAATTTTATAAAAAAATATAGTACACAATACACAATATTTATCCACTTGTAGTTTTTTATGTTTAATTTTGTTTATAATTCGTTGATTCAATTGACATTGACATCGAAATTTAGTTGTTTTTATTTGGGTTGGGTTGGCACAGTATTTTTTATGTAATACTGAAGACATAACAGGCACATTTTATGCACACGAACTTAGCAATAAAAATCTGCAGCGATTTGAATTGAAGTTTCTTCTACGTAGAAAAATTTCCAATTTATTATTATTAGTTCATCTAATTACACGCAAATGTTAAGGTGATTTATTGATCCAATCGAAACCCAACCAAACCTAATCCGGTCCAACCCGACCCAACCCAACCCAACTCCTAATCCTACCTTTTTTAACCAAAAATGTAACCAAATAATAATCAATAATTCCATGCTCTTAACCGTCTCTGCTTCAATAAAAGTTTATTATTTCCAAAATTAAAACTCGAAACGTTAATTAAGCTGTGCACAAAAATGTTACGCGATAAATGCACCAAAAATAATTGCAGTCTATATATATTTCTCGCGTTCGCATGCAACAACGATCCACGGTAATGAATGGTATCATTTACGGCGTAACGAGCACACAAATATAGCGATTTTTAATATTTCTTGATTTAATTAACGAGTGAACATTAATTTACATAAATGTCGAACAAAAGCAAAATAATTATGTACGTAACGACGTAATTTCGATCATAATCGGACGCGTAGCGTCAGCTCGATGCGTTCGACAAATGGGCGAATTAAAACGACAACGGGCATTAGTTTAAACATTTCGTTAATGTAGAAATAAAAATTAACTCAAGAAAATGGCATCACACAGTATCATTTATAAAAAAGGTCCATATTACCTTAATTATCGATTAACTTGTTTCACTCCAAAGAGCAGACTAGCCAAAGCTAATCTTCTGAACTGCGCAGGGGCATATATATGTTTAATCTTAGTGGCGCCCAAATAGACAATTACGAGCATTATATCTTCAGAGAGTGAACCAAAACACAAAAGATCTTTAAATCACCCAGGATTACCAATAAAACTCAAATGACTACTTCGACAAAAGCTTGCACATCAACCCCACCCAACCCCGTTCAACCCAACCCAACCCCGTTCAACCCAACCCAACCTAAATCGATTGAAATTTTAAATCAATGACAACAAATGCGAGAAAATTGACAAGCTAACGACAATTGACAATGCATTACCAAACGTAGAAAATATTAAATTTATGAAAAAAAAAACGACAGATTAAACGACAATAAATTTAAGTAAATCTGGATGATAGCTTTTTTTTATTCGTCATTGATATTATTAATCCCACTGTAAAATTCAATTGTTTTTCAGGTTCACTTCATTCTTTATATTAATTTGCTAGTCAATTTGACTGTTTTGCTCAACAATTTGTCGAGTGTGATGTCGAAGTGCAACTTTGAATATAGTCACAATTATTGTGGATTTTGTTATTCGCCAGCAAAATCGTATTGCAGATTTGGTCAGCGTATAGGGGTGCAAATAATTAGATATTAAAAATTTACCAACTGAAACCCTTGGGCTGCGCTTCGCAAGTCACCACCCTGTACAAACCTCCCGAACTTCCGAAACCGCAAACTGCGATCCAACGCGCCATTTCGTTTAATAAGTGCCCCCCCATATGGCGTCGATGAAAATCAACATTTCGCCGATAAAGTTATTTATTAAAGACGAGGAGGGCGCGCGCGCCAGAACGGGAACGAGACAAACTTTCTTTTCGCTTGATCGACGTATCATTAGACGTCAATACCGGAGCGGAGTACGCACTCGTAGTTTTCCCGATACATTTCAGAGCTCGGCGCCGCGCCGACCCACCCTTCCGGCGAACTCTCGAACGGCCGAACCCCGCCGCCCGCGCCGCCCCGTCCGATGTAAAAACGTCGGAGGGTAAATAATTAATGTTGTTGCGAGTTGTTACTGCCTGAATGTAAAAGTTATCCGCGTAATAATGCATAACTCGACGGGCGAAATTCTGAGAAAAGTTCTTGACGCGCCCGTGCGAATCGGATTTTTTTTACCGCCTCGACGCGACTCCAACAAGGGTGGATGAAAATCTGCGAAATATCAGTTTGTTCGTACGGTGAAAGTTTAAACGACGCATATGTTGTGTGTGTGTGCAGGTGTGCAGTCGTTGTCATTCGGGCGACATTATTAAAGTTTCTTACTATTTATAAGATCCATACGCATGTGTGGGTTTTCGTATCACATTTACAGTCAAAATTGGGCAATTACAACCTGTAGTGAAATATTCCCACAATATTTTTCGATGTTTGTTGAGTAATGAGAAAGTACGCGAATGGTGATTACCAGACTGTCACGAACTTTTCTAACTGCACCCAGTCCATTGTACACATTTAGCTTCGATACTAGATTGAAAGTACTCACTTATTATAGATGCACATTTCATATAAACGAAGATATCAACCGGACACTTACTATAACAAAATGAAATTATAGAACATGTTGAAATAATTAATTCAAGTTTATGAGTTGAAGACTTGACAGAAATGGATTCTGTTGGGGTTATTTAGTTTTAATTGTCAAATTTAAGATAAAATAAAAAAAGCTCAAATCGTAAAAACGACAAGGAAATAATTATACGTCACCTATAAATCGTTTTACGGTGAAAATGTATAAAATAATTATTCTTTAAAATAAATAAATAAAATAAATAAATTATTTCTTATATTTGACAGGTAATTTTTCCGACAGCAATTTACAAAATCGGAGTCAAATCATAAAATTCCCAACCCCCACATTTAAATTATAAAACCATTTATTTTTTTTAATTACAATGAAACTTTTAATTCCAAAAACTTTATTCGATTAATTCTCCCCCATAAGTTAGACATTGTTTCGATTTGTTTTCGGTAATCCTAATTAATATCTTCGTGGATTATTTGATTATTTAAAATCTTCGTAAAATAAATCCGAAACAAAAATCTAAAATGAACCTCGACGATTTTATGAGCAGTAGATATTTAAATACACAACATGAGGGCATTTAAAATACATCGAACGATAAAAACAAAGTAATTTCTTTAGCTTTCTTGGAGGCGAACACCTTAAATCGTAAATTATTCATGCTGACATTTGATATGGTCCACATTGTCCTAAAAATTGCAAAGTCTAAATATCGTAATAAAATCTGATGTTAATTAACAAGGGAACGTGAAAATATCCGAGCGCGCAAGTACAGATAATCGGGTGGTAAAAAAATTAAAACAATTAAGACTTTTTTAGAAAACAAATCAAATTATCTTTTATACCTGCCATAGTTGTTGAAAAAAAGCAATGTCAAAATATCAAATGGGAATGATAAATTAAATCTGACATTAAGTAAAGCAAGTTTTTGTTGAAAATGACATAGTTGTCGAAATGTACATTCAGATTGTAAACTGTGTGGTAAGGGGAATATTTATTTAATTTAATTTAATTAAGTAACGAGAGCGCGCGAAAATATCCGAGCGCGCAGATACAAAATGTTGATTCTAATGCATGTCTAATCCAACCTAACTGAACCCAACGCAACCCAACCTAACAAATTTATTTTGTCAAATTTAACAAAGTGTCAAACACCTTTTACAATACATGGTGGAAGCTAACATTTATTGCTTAGGATGATCTGAATGATTTTTATACATTTGCTCCTGCAACATGTGATTTTTAACAGTCCTACGTGTTTGACATTGTTTCCAATGCAATAATGATTTGTATTCATAATTCATGGCCTAAGTTCGATTTAAAACCATGAACTAACACGTTGCGTTAGCTCCTTTAATTGCTTTCTAACTGACGTATGAAGTATTTTTACTAAATAATTAATTGAATTGAATTGTAATAACATTTGATGACCAACATAAAATTATTGCAATATTTTTTCCATTACATATAATTGTCGCCTACGGCATATTCCACGCAACATTTATACAAAACAGTAATTACATATTTATACATCTGCACGTGTGGGTTCGTTTCCATACGGTCGATCGGTGTAAATACAATTTTAACGGCGAAACTGCATCCGTCAATTCCCAACTCAATTAGTGCGGAGTCTCCGGGCCGAACCCCCACACCCCCGCCCCCGAATTAGTTGCGAGCGATGCGTGTAGATGTCCTTCCTGCAGGCCACTGACATGCAAAAGGACCGAAATTCCGCCCGCCGCCGCCCATCGCCGCCCGCCGCAGGCCTTTCACATGATCATTCCGAACGTGTGTGTTCAATTTCGTGGGCCCCGGGCGCAACAACGCATCCGATGTTGCGCCCGGGTTGGGGCTTCCGACCACCCCCGCCACAGGAAACGCGCAAAACACGAAAAAAAGTTATTACGGAATTTCCGGATATCGAGAATATCGAAACAACCGGAACGTGAATGTCAAATGATAATGACGAGGTTGGTACATCACTGGAATATTTTTGTTGTTAAATACAGTGTGTAGAAAAATTGCCAACATCAAATAATTGTACATGATGAATAAAAATCGGGACAATTCGTATTGCGATAAATAAATTGATTTATTTTTGGGTATTTTTATTGTAATTGAAATGTTTGCAAACTCGCCGAATATAACTACGTTATGTGAGATATAAAATTAAGTAATTAATTTTGTGTTATATATGTTTAATATTATGAGCTACGCTATTATTATTTCCAAAAAAGTGAACAAAGACTGAAATAAATAATTTTATCCAAATGAATTGTTGGTGTAGTTATATAAATTAACGCCAGAGTAACAGTGAAACTTGCAGGTGGAGTGATGACCGATCCCCGATAAATCAAATAGGGGTTGCAGTCATGTTTGAGATAAAATGAAGAACGAATTTATTTGAAACGACCGTCCCGAAGTAGGTGGATCCAGACCCTTTGTTTCCCCGTGCGATCTCCACCACTGGTCATCTTTATCTCTTCTGAGCTCCGAAGTTACGACTTAGCGCTGTTTTTTCCACCCCCGACCGTTTTCGGAAGCGCCTTTCCTTTGTGAGAAAAAACGAGGACGGGAGATCGGCCGCCGTCGGTTTGCAAAATACCGCCCGGGGCGGATTAAAAATCGCAAGACTGCGATTCTTTCCGCTCGGTTTCCCGATCCATTGTGAGCGCGCGCGTACGTTCCCTTTTAATCGCCCTCCCGACTCGTTCCTTGCGGTTTGCGTTTCTTGCGCTAAGCCCGCGCCCGACGATCGCCGAAACGTACGGGGGGCGGTCGCTAAATGCCATTGTGCCGGCGTCTTCCCGCGCCCCGACCCCCGGCTACAAACGTAATCTTATTAGCGCGGATTATTTCTTTGTGCGCGTCGCGCCGGATGGAAATCAAAGTTTCGGGGAAAACGCGACGACGCCGCGTGCGAGATTAATGGCGCGCGTTTTTTCACCGCGAGGGGCGATCCGGTCGAAGGTCGGGAGGTGCTTCGTACGGTCGATCAGGGATGAGTTATTGGACGTTTTTTTATTCGGAATAACCTTGGGGAACGCTTTCGTGGAGGCGGAGGATTTTTGATTGTACCTGTGTGGGTGCTCATCTATCGGTTCTTTTGCCGCCGTTGGATATATCGTCTTGGACCCCGAAGTCATTTTGTTGTATCTCGTTCGATCCTTGTTACGAACATGAAAATTTCGTTGTATTTTTCCATAAAATTTTGTTATGATTTGTTTTTTGCTTTAACGACCTCCCTCCCACTCACTCCGGATGGATTTACTTCAATTTGATACCAACGTAAAGTGACCAACCCAATTGAATGCAATACAACCCAATCGAATCCAACACAACCCAATTACGCTGGGTTCATGGATTTTATCTACACGTTTTGAGTTTCCATCGAAATATTTCTTCGACTGTTTTACAAAAATACTACTTAGCCTCCTTCATCAATACGTTTTAATTACAAAAAAAACCCAACAAAATTCTTTGAAAAAAAAATGTTGGGGTGCATTGCTTTAGGATTTAAATGTTTTCATAAATAATTACACCTTGGAGGACAAATTTTACCCCAACAAAATTCTTTGAAAAAAAAAATGGCCGGTGTGTTGCTTAAAGATTTAACTAATGATTTTATACAAATAATTGCAACTCGGAGCACAAACTTCGCTTGGCCGGATTTCTCCATCGATACGTTTTAAAGTCCAAACAAAATTAATCATCCCATCAACTTTTTTCTTTCGCAATTAAAATTAAAAGTTAGTAATAATCGACGACGTAAAACCTAAATCGCCGCATCGTCGTTACGTCATCGATTTACGAAACAAAGATTTTTAAGAATCAAGTCGCAAAAAAAATCGTTCATGCGGCGCGTAATTAAAACTCTATTAGCGCGGCGATTGTGTGCACGTTCAATTTACAACGACTATGCCCCATTATCGGCGCGACGAAGCGCTCCCGTTGCAAATTTCGCCTTGTCCGCGAATAACGAGATAGTTTTATCGAAAAATGCGCGGCGCGGCGAAAAATCGACGTGGAAAACTTACCGACTTGCGATAAGGAAAGTGACGAGGAAAGACCACTCACCTGCAAACAAGATAAAAAATTATTAGGTTGCGCGAATCAAAAGAACGTTGTTCTACGTGATGACGATGCACGTTAACGTTTTATCGTCGAATTAAAAATATGTTCAGAGCCATTTAAAAATTGTTAAATTTAACGACCAAGGCGACAAGTCATATTTAGTCAAATTATTTAATTGTATCTTTGCAGTGTTGTACTTTATTTTATCAGTTTGTTGTAAAATTGTATGTTTCAGATACAAATTAAAACAGTGATGTAAATTATTAACAAATTTGCTTTGTATTTGATTGTATGTACCCAAAATAATTATTAGAAATAAAATTATGCAAATCTCAAGTTTTCATAATTTAAACAAAGACACCATTATTGCCACCGGAATTGCAAGTGGTGTTGTTAAATTTGTACGTCGCCATCTTGGACTGTCAAGTCAAGATTGACGAAAATGTCAAAATTGTTGTTTTAAATTTTAACAAATAAAAAAAGATGATTTTGCGAAATTGTTAAAAAAATTTGATGTGCTGTCAAAAATGTCAAAATTGATGAACTGTCAAAAATGTCAAAATGTTCTAGTGTTGTCAATTCTTTCCATTTTTTAATGTTAAACTAGAAAAATTGATTAAAATGCAAAGTTACAAAAAGCGCAATGTTTTGATTAAATTGTAAAGAAATTTGCAGATATTAAGAAAATTAAATTGACAAATGTAAATTTTAAAAAATTCAAAAAAAAAACTAAGTCAATTTTATTTAAAAATTAACAGTTGTCAAAAAAAATCAAAATAAAATTTGAACAATGCTCAACCCAACCCAAGTTAACCCAACCCAACCCAACCCAACCCAAAAAGTTAAGCCAACCTAAGAGATGTCAAAGCAGACATCTGTAATTGCGTAAAAGCAGCAGTGTTTTTTTTTGTATTGGTGTCTAGATGGCGTTAATACGGTCGCACAATTTTTTGTCAATTTTTCAAATTTCTCTAAAATGTATTGGTAAAAAATAAAAAAATATCAACGGTCAAAATGGGCAAAAGACAAAGTTTTAGAAAATGATAAAAAAATCAGAAAGGTCAATGACGTTTGCAAAAAAACAAATCGTTAAAAGTCGAATTGGAAAATTCAAAATATTTCAAAATTGGTTTATATTTCATAAACTGTCGCAGCTGTAAAAAAAGATAACGCCAACCCAGTCGCAGTTTATTTGCTTAAACTGATAATCGAGCGAAAGTGCGATAGAGTGAGCTCAGTCACCTGACCTCCATGACTCGACGCTCGTTCGTTTGTAACTCCTTTGTTGCAAAACACGCAGTCGTTTTAAATACCTTCCGCTGTAACTGACATGACAACACTCTTTGTGTATTTTATGTGCATGTGTCGCTTCCTACGTTAAGTGTTTATTTAACTTCTATTCCTGTCGGCATTTTTACCCCCCCCCCTCTCATTTTCCATTCATTGTTAGTACAGTTTCTGTATTTTTTTAATATCTTATTTGTTTATGCAGTAATCATATTCTTTCGAATAAAACTTTTAAAACTTTTTAACTAATTTGTATATGTTTTGTAGTTTTCATGCGAAAACTCTTTTGTAAATATTTTTTTTTCAGGACGCGGAGTGATGCCGAGCGTTTAATTTATGTTCATATCAGTCATTCGATTGTGTAAACCGGACGCAGTTCATAAATTAAACAGATGTGAGTTTAAATTCTTTCGTTGCAAAGAATCGAGTACACGCGAGAACATCCGAAACCATGCGGACCGTGTCTATATAAACTGGCATCAGAAATAATTCTGCAGTAAATTACTCTACAGCTACTCTACTTTGATTTATTGACGTATTATGAAAAATATCGAGGAAAGTCTCACATCGAAACTTTAAAAATCTCAAAATAAATTATGCATTCATGATTACTGGTCCAATCTGCGAAATAATCATTGATTGCGTGGCAAATATAAAACTGATATAATTCGTGCCCGCGGCTTATTATATGCACTAATACGTAATAATTAATATTAACATAAATTTGTATTAGTTCGGCATGAATAAACATAAAATTTCAAATTGCCATTTCAATTGCAGATACATAGGAATAATATCCGTGAAACTGTAATATTTAATTTTTTCGCCCACACGTTATGCAAATCTTCATTCACGACGAGGTGTCAATTATGTTATATGTCTGTTATTTTTTGACACAAAATGAAAAAATCGTGGGCGATACCATCAAACGCCACTGCTATACACGTATCGTCCGCTTTCAGTATACAGTACCATTCGCGATATATTAAGGCAGATCATTAATCAATTAAATAAACAGCAAGGGTCCTAAAACAGAACCTTGAGGTACCCCAAGTTTCTGATCATGTATTTTATCAAGTTTCACAACAATTTTGCGATTTGTCAGATATGATAAAATCCAATAACAAATGTTACCTCTAACACCAACGCAATTAATTTTATTAATAAAAAATGTACGATTCATTGAACCAGATGCGCACGTCAAAAAAATCGGCAATTTCTAATTTTGTGTTTAAAAAAATTAGACCGAACCGACCGTCCGAGGATCCAAACCGTCTCATTTTTGCAGCCCCAACTTATTTCATTAATAATTTTTATGAAAACGGTATCGCGTCGAACTACTTAAGCGATACGTCGGTGGAGCAAACAAACCGTCGCGTCGCGGCTTCACGCTGCAATTTATAGTTAAGCGCGCGATCTTAATTCTAATTTCAACTTTGAAATTTAATCATAAAGTGGCTTTATCGATTTAGATCGTTCAACTTCGCGGGAGGCTGCGATAACAGGGGCGGCGTAAACGACGGTTGCTCAATTATTTAACCAATCGATAGCGGCGCACGTTAAACAATAGGTGCGACGCGCTTAAGTCATTCAACTTGACATCACGGCGACGTTCTACGATATTTTTACTTTGAAGTGCGTCGCCGAGCGATAGGCACCGTTATTATTGCAAAACAATTGAAGAACGAAACGTTTAGAGGAATGATTTGCAAATTAGTTTAAAAAAATGTTTATGGTCGCTGTGTTATTGCGTTGACGTGACGGGTCACAAAACCCACCCCATTTCGGCATTTTCTTACCACGTTAGGCAATTACTTACATATGTATGCATTTTAAGCGAAGGCGAAATTAGATTCGGGCCTCGCCATTAACAAAAGAGCCCCCTCCGCGTGTTTTGACACGAGCTGCGGGCCCCTCCCTCCTCCGGCGCACGAAAGGGTGTCGAATCCCCAAAGAGATCGCAAAAAAGATGAAATTACGTCTATTCGCTTGTTTTAAATTCCGAACGTCGATGCACGCCGGCTCTGGCGGGGGTGATGCAGGGCGGAGGGTTGGGGCGACCGGCAGTCGATCTCTCGAATTCAATTTCGCATGATTGACACGGCTCCCCCCCCCGCAATCCTTCTTGTTCGACAGCGTCGCGACACGACATTTTAATTTTTTTTTCGAACATCGATTTTTGTTGGTTTCGGATTACACGAATTTTGGACGACAAATGAAAGCAGTTGTAAGAGTAGTCGCAGTTTCATATACAGTTTCAACGTGAACCAATTTTAATGAGAATAATATAATAACGAACAGTACAATTAACTTTGCAATGCAACGGGACTGGATGTATCGACGCTGACGCTATGACAATTAAGTCAAGATTTCAAGCTATTTGTGTTTACGTCAATGTACTGGTTTGTGTTGTTTAAAAAATAAATCAAATGAAAACATCGCTTGCCAACTCATAAAATTACAAATCTAATAAAATAAATCATCGAAAATCCTCAAAATTCGTAATAAATTATAAAAGAGTCGAAACAAAAATCGAATCAAAAAAATGTTAAAATCATAAGAAATTATAAAAAGGTAAAAATATAAAAATATTGAATGATCGTCAAAAAATATCGTAAAAGTCGAGAAAACTGTAATTCGTAAACAATCGAAACACAAAAATCTATTAAATTTTAAATGAAAAAAAAATCAAAATTGTCGAAAAATCTTATACATATATATTTTTTAAATAAATTGTCGAAAAATATAATTCCAATTTATTAGAAAAGTAAACAAAATTACTCTTAAAAATCGTTGTAAAAAATCGTAAATAGTTTGCACAAAAAATTGTGAAATTGAAGGACATCGAAAAAATCGTTGCAAAATTGTTAAAAATTCTAAAAAAAACCGTTAATGGGAAAAATAAAAAAGTCGTTGAAACAAATATCGAAAAAAAAAGTACTGAAAATAAAAAAATTTAATCGAATTGTAAAAACAGTCGAAAATGTCGGTAAAATAGTTGAAACTTATCATAAACCATAAAAATCGCCAAAAATTTAAAGAATCGTTGACGATATCCACGGTGAATTGTAAAAAATCGAAATTGTAAAAAATAAAATTCGTATCACTCATAAATTATAAGATATAGGAAATTTGAGAGTTTTAAAGTAAGCAGTTACACATAAAACTGCTTGTATGTAGAAATATTTTTAAAGATAGTAAAAAACGACATAAAAAATAGTTGAAAATTATCATAAAAATATTTAAATCTACATTTAATCATTTATTACTTCCTTGTACTTAATCTTAAGGAAATTTGTCTAAGTATAAGAAAGTCCAGTGCGGGATTTTCAATATTTGTTGGTTGGGTTGGGTTGGGTTGGGTCGGGTTGGGTTGGGTTGGGTTGGGTTTGGTTTGGTTTGGTTTGGTTTGGTTTGGTTTGGTTTGGTTTGGTTTGGTTTGGTTTGGTTTGGTTTGGTTTGGTTTGGTTTGGTTTGGTTTGGTTTGGTTTGGTTTGGTTTGGTTCCTTTCAGTTAATTGCATTTTCTATTTACTTTTATTATTTCTGTTATCATTTTCTGTTACTTGTATTAAATAGGACGTTGACATTATTGTCATTAATATTCAGGATACAACGATTGTTAATGCCAATCAGTCAACAATTTGCAAGCACACATTTTTGTGCATTATGAGAAGAAACTGCTTAACCCGAAAAGTGTGTAACATGTGTGGTGAGATACACGCCAAGTGGTGAGATTTTTATGCCAAATTTTCGACACTCAAAACCGCAAGCATTAATTATAAATTAATTTGCTTGCCTCCGTAAAACAAAAAATTTTGACATTACGTCATTGCAAATTTCTATCTTAACGTGATTTAAATTGGACTGGGTTGAGTTACATTGGCTCTATAATTCAAGGGAGTTCATAGGATTTTATAAGTTGTCTGTAATAGATTTTCCAACCAGATTCTCTTTTTGTTCAATTTAAGATGAATTGGTTTGGAATTTATAAATCGATTAAAAAAAATTCTACGAATCCAAACCAATCCATACTAAATGTCTTTAAAATGCAGATTTTATTTGCAACCCAACCCAATTCATTCTGAGATTTACGGCTAACCGTATTGCCGTCGAATTTTTTCAACGGCTTCGTTATTTTGTTTGTTATTTTGAGTTTTTTTCTTCAAATTTTAATGTATATATTAAATCGTTGTAGATATAAGATAGATAGAGGTAAGTGTATACATTTAGTCATAATTAATAAAGATTTTAGGTAAAAGATAACAAAGTATCGTGGAATTTGCCCAGGTCGTCGTAAAACCCAACTTTGTTTTACGACGAAATCACGAAACTCGGGCGAAAAACTTCACCGAACTCACCAAACCGTTACACCTAATTCTGCAACTTTATGTACTCCGCCATTGTCTGCAAAACGCCGCCGGTGTCTCGATCTTTTTAATAAAGAATCGCGATTCGATGTGGCTGCAGACGACAACGTAACATATTGGATCTGCCCGGCGCGGTCGATATGCATTGGGAGCCGGCGATTCTGCCGCCTCGTGCAGATTAGAAATATGAACAATCGAAATCTTACGGAGAGTTCGTGTCGATGACTCCTGAGGCGATTTTATTCGAACGCGCCGAGCCTTTGTGTCGGTTTTATTCCGTTCTTTGTGGTTCTCCGGCGCCGCGGAGTCGATTAAAATACGCGATATTTTCAAAGTTTCGAAGCAAGCAAAACGACAAAAATGAATTATTCGTTATTATTTATTTCATGCAAATTTCAAATTCATGCGAAGCACGAGACATAGAAAGCGAGATGGTTTAACGAAAGCCCCCTTGCGTGTTAAAATGCAAATGCGGCGGTGGCTCACGCCTTTCTCGTATAACCAGGAGAGCGCTGAGTACGGCAAGTACAAACTTGATCTTCGCAATTATTATATATAATTATTATATCCAGACGCAATTAAAGGGGTCACACATGACATGCATCGATTTTTTTTTATTTCAGCCGAAACGATACAAAAATAGCGATAAACACAACCGTAACAGTTAATATTAATTACGGCTACTAAAGTAACTAATTTGCCAGGGGGCGAGTGGGCACCCCCGAATTACGGTAATGTCCGTAATTTCCTCCTCTTTTAATTTCGAGATGTTTAGCGTTCCCTAATCTAATTTTGATGCTAATTCCAAAAATGAATAATTTTTGGATATCTCGCGAAGTTAATGGGGAGAGGCGAGGAAGCGAAAGCCCGAGGACGCTAAATGGGGATAAGCGCGGGCGACGCGCACAACAGCATTTAATGTATTTTTTTTGTGATGAAAATATTATTCAACTTTCTTTGGCCCCATCGTTTCGTGTTTAAAGTGTACGTGTCCCGATTTGTAAAAAAAAGTTGGAAGAGGATCACGTTGGCTACATATATTCATTAATTTAATTATGCACTTTAACTATGTTAAAAAAATCATTATTTATATCACTGATCGATAATTTAATTAGCTTACAGGCTCACTAACCCAACTTGAACGAACAGTTAACTTTAAATTATATCTAAGTTAGGGGCTAAATTATGGGCAGACGAAAAATTCCTAAAGCTGTTGTTGTTGTTCTTATTCCTAACATTACAACAGTGACCTACTCTTTATTACAACTTTATCTGCGTCTTTTTTTAAATTTTTCTTCACTTCGTCGTTCCATGTTATTGATTTTCTAACAGCGTCCAATCGTTTTCCAGTTCGAACGGTTCATTTGATTTACAATCTCAATAATTTAAATTGTAAATTCCATAAAAAGTCGTTAAAATACATTAAATTATTTTAAACCAAAGTCAATCAAGTCATTTCTATGATTTTGTCATGTTTTAATATTTGGGAACAAAGTGTCATCATTTTCAAGCCCAACTTTATTCTAATTCGGAGTTTTTTTTATTAATTGGTTCAGGGTGTGTATTACAATCTGACAATATTACAAATAAACCCAAATGTTTTGATCATTGGAATTTGTGGATTTTCAAGGTCACGTGGCTTTGGGGTGTCTGTTAAATTGAAGCACCTTTTGTATTCCTTCGCCTGTAAAATACAGGTCGATTGTCAAAATTTTGACAATTTGGAATTATCGTTTTTTTTGAAAATTGTTAACATTTGCAAAATTTTTGATGTTTTACTTTTTTGTGCGAGGAGCAATCGTTCATTTTTGACAATTTTGACTCATTTTTGCACTTGAACAAGCTTTGTGTTTTTCGTCAATTTTTTTCATTTAAAATTATTTAATTGATTAATTAATGTTGAAGAACGTTGATAATTTTTAGCGGTTTCAACTTTTGTCATTTCAGGAAATTGTGAAATTTTCAGTATTGTCCATTTGGTTGATATTATGTTGGGTTGGGTTAGGTTTGGTTGGGTTGGGTTGCATTTTTTATTTTTTTTTTGACTATGTTGGGACGTTTATAATTTTTTTTATAAATTTTGACATTTTTCATGTTTTGTCAATTTTGCAAATTTACAATTTAAAAAAAAAATAATAGTGATTTAGTGAAGAAACACAAAACAAGTTAAGAGAATCCAATCAATCAATCGTACAAATAAAATTAAATAATTAAAAAAATTAGAAATCGCTAAAAAATTTATTTGAAAAAATCACCGACATCAAAAAAAATTATTTGAACCAGAAATCGATGAAATTCGATAAAACTGTTTAATAATCGTTAAGAAAGTTGATTAAAATGAAAATGTCATGAAAATCGAAATAAATCGCAATAGTCAAAGTTAAAGTAAAAAATGACTGACAAGGAGTTTGTGTGCGAGCATAAGTGTCATCTAGACGTCAATTGCAACTATTTTGTAGGCGTTGGCAATAAATCGTTTTGTTCAAAAAAATTCAACGAGTGTATTAAGCTGAGTGGGGTTGGGTTGTGTTTGTTTGGGTTAGGTTGGGTTGGGTTGGGTTGGGTATTTCACTGTATCTTGAGCTCATCAGGCCACACGTACACACATCCGCTGAAGACGAATCAAGTTATGCAATCATAAGCGACAAGGAGTTTGTACAAATTGTATGTGCGGTGGTATGATGAACTCAAGATAGAACGAAACGCCTTAATGCATTCGCTGGCATTTATTTTCAACAAGTATAGACAGTCGCAACTTAATTGGTCGATATAGACCACTGTAATTACGGACTAATATGAGAGGACATTGGCGCCTAGATAGCTCACACACGTCGTTGTCTTACTTGTCGTCGTTGTAAAACTTAATAAAAAATCGCGAAGTCGTAATTTTATTTATTAACGACTTTCAACAAGTTCGCGAGGAAATTTCAAAACTCGACTTGAATCGAAATCACATAATAAAAAATCGTAAAAGTCGTTAGAAACCGCAAAACAAAAATTGATAAAAATTTAATTAAAAATTTTTTTTTAGGAAAATTGCAATAAAAATTAATAGTTGGAAAATTTCGTAAAATTGAATAAAGTTAAAATAAAATTTGGTGACACTGTGTACTCTACTTCAAAAAGTAGAGTCGTTCACCTGCATACAGATTTATATGCTCGCAGTTAGTGAATAAACTAATACTGTTTGAAGTTTATTCGTTCAAACAGCTTTTGTGTGCAATTTGTGTGAACACTTGTACCAAAAGTAATTGTAAACACTCGTTAGTTTGTCGACTCGTTTCAGTTACATAAATAAAACTACAATTAAACAAAATACTTTTCGTATAATTTGTCGGCCAGTAAAAGCCATGCAACAACTTTTCTTTTTAATTTAATTTAACTGCGAACGCAAATTCCATAAAAAGTCGTTAAAATACATTAAATTATTTTAAACCAAAGGCGATGAATCTGACCCGCAACGTTTGGATGTTAAGCTTCGTGGCGCCCACGTACCACCGCATCGAACTCGCCCCGCGCAACATAAGAAACGATACGCAACGATCTAATTTAGAAACGGAAATTGAAAAACTCTCCGGCCGCTTCCCCGGCGAATATGTCGTTTTTAATACCGGCAGGAGTACGCGAGTGAAATGAAATTCGCGATGCGAGTGAGCCAGATCGATGCGCACGCTAAAAGAACGTTTCTGTGTATCGCCCGTCCGGGATATTAAATTCTGGGGCCGTGCGCCTGCCTGCCTCGCCGGCAGGAATCCGCATCCGACGAAAAAATTCCGAGGCGGTGTACAATTCGTCGTTTATTCCAATACGCTCTGCATTTCCGACCGCGTAATAAAGTTGCGGGGCGTCCCGTTTCCACGGCAGTCTATTCCGGCGAGTGGAGTAGCGGCCGCGATATTGCATGTTCGAGTCGTCGGAAGACGCGGCCGCTCGCTCGCTCGACGGGACGAGGCGGGGTCCTTTCGACCGGAAAAATGTATTTGTCGGGAAACGTGGTGTTCGTAGTGTCTGTATTTGCGATATCGTTGATTTGTTTTGCGTCGGTATTAATGGCTTCGACGGGCGTGGGAGACGTCGCAGTTAAATTCAATTAAAATAAAGTTGCGTGGCTTTTACTGGCCGACAAATTATACGAAAAGTATTTTGATTAATTGTAGTTTTATTTATATAACTGAAACGAGTCGACAAACTAACGAGTGTTTACAATTACTTTTATAAGTGTTTACACAAATTACACACAAAAGCTGTTTGAACGAATAAACTCCAAACAGTATTAGTTTATTCACTAACTGCGAGCATATAAATTTGTATGCAGGTGATCGACTCTACTTTTTGAAGTTGAGTACACAGTGTCACCAAATTTTATTTTAAGTTTTTTCAATTTTACGAAATTTTCCAACTATTAATTTTTATTGCAATTTTCCTAAAAAAAATTTTCTTAATTAAATTTTTATCAATTTTTGTTTTGCGGTTTCTAACGACTTTTACAATTTTTTATTATGTGATTTTGATTCAAGTCGAGTTTTGAAATTTCCTCGCGAACTTGTTGAAAATCGTTAATAAATAAAATTACGACTTCGTGATTTTTTATTAAGTTTTAAAAAACGACAAGTAAGACAACGACGTGTGTGAGCTATCTAGGCGCCAATGTCCCCTCATATTAGTCCGTAATTACAGTGGTCTATATCGACCAATTAAGTTGCGACTGTATACACTTGTTGAAAATAAATGCCAACGAATGGATTAGGGCGTTTCGTTCTATCTTGAGTTCATCATACCACCGCACATACAATTTGTACAAACTCCTTGTCGCTTATGATTGCATAACTTGATTCGTCTTCAGCGGATGTGTGTACGTGTGGTCTGATGAGCTCAAGATACAGTGAAATACCCAACCCAACCCCACTCAGCTTAATACACTCGTTGATTTTTTTTGAACAAAACGATTTATTGCCAACGCCTACAAAATAGTTGCAATTGACGTCTAGATGACACTTATGCTCGCACACAAACTCCTTGTCAGTCACTTTTTACTTTAACTTTGACTATTGCGATTTATTTCGATTTTCATGACATTTACATTTTAATCGACTTTCTTAACGATTATTAAACAGTTTTATCGAATTTCATCAATTTCTGGTTCAAATAATTTTTTTTTGATGTCTGTGATTTTTTCAAATAATTTTTTTAACGATTTCTAGATTTTTTTAATTATTTAATTTTATTTGTACGATTGATTGATTGGATTCTCTTAACTTTTTTGTGCTTCTTCACTAAATCACTATTATTTTTTTTTAAATTGTAAATTTGCACAATTGACAAAACATGAAAAATTTATAAAAAAAATTATAAACGCCCCAACATAGTAAAAAAAAATTAAAAATGCAACCCAACCCAACCCAACCAAACCTAACCCAACACAACACAATATCAACCAAAGGGACAATACTGAAAATTTCACAATTTCCTGAAATGACAAAAGTTGAAACCGCTAAAAATTGTCAACGTTCTTCAACATTCTTCAAAATTAAATAATTTTAAATGAAAAAAATTGACGAAAAACACGAAGCTTGTTCAAGTGCAAAAAATGAGTCAAAATTGTCCAAAATGAACGATTGCTAATCGCACAAAAAAGTAAAAAGCAAAAATTTTGCAAATGTTAACAATTTTCAAAAAATCAATAATTCCAAATTGTCAAAACTTTGACAATCGACCTGTATTTTACAGGCGAAGGAATACAAAACGTGCTTCAATTTAACTGACAAGGGCACGTAGCTTTGTGATCCACGTGCCCTTGAAAATCCAAAGATTCCAATCATCAAAACATTTGGGTTTACTTGCGTTTCGTTCATGACTATCTTTTATGTAATATTGTCAGGTTGTAATAGACACTCTGAACCAGTTAATAAAAAATACTAATTAGAATTTGACTTTGGTTGGGCTGGCTTGGGTTGTTTAATTTAATTTTTGGTTTAGCTAGGTTGGGTTGGGTTTACCTTTATTTTGGGTCAGTCTGCGCTGGGTTTTGGTTGGTTAACTTTATTTTGGGTTGGGCCAGGTTGGGTTGAGTCAGGTTGGGTTGGACCAGGTTGGGTTGGGCCAGGTTGGGTTCGTTAATTTTATTTTGCTTTGGATTGGGTTGGATTTAACTTTATTTTGCGTTGGGCTTAGTTGGGTTTGGGTTGGGTTTAACTTTATTTTGGGTTAGACTACGCTGGATTTGATTAGTTAACTTTATTTTGGGTTGGGTCAGGTTGGATTGAGTCAGGTTGGGTTGGACCAGGTTGGGCTGAGTCAGGTTGGGTTCGTTAATTTTATTTTGTTTTGGATTGGGTTGGATTTAACTTCATTTTGCGTTGGGCTTAGTTGGGTTCGGTATAACTTCATCTTGGGCAGTTTGAGTTGGACTCAATTGGATTCGGATTAACGTCAACAGCGTGAAGAGTGTAATTTTGCAGTTGGATTCATAAAAATCCCAATAAAAATCTAAAGTAAACAGAAACTGGAAACATTGAAAAAAATCCTTAACGATGTTAACCATCGTGGAAAAAAAGTTAACTTTTGTAAAAAAATTAAAATCGTATTGTGTTATGTCACAGTCTCTTCGTGGCATCTGTGACATTTGTTTTATGTTGTTTTCCGGCGAGTGGCTCGTCGACTGATGAGAATGGAATAGCACACTATTAGTCTTGTGCCTCAGATAACAGGCGCGGTTATCGGTGAGCCACGATCTCTCCTGCAACTCCGCAGGAAAGCGAAACTTCACGTCAAGTACACGTTTAATTTTTTATCGTATGCTTGCATTCGACTTTGTTTGGGGGATGTACGGATTTTCTATTTTCGTAATTTTTCATTGGAACGTGTTTTCTTTTGTTTGAAATCGCAATTTTTATGCAATTTTTGTCGTCACTGGACCAAATATAAAATTAATGTGATTGTAGAAACGATTTTTTTTATTAATTATAAAAAAAAAACATGACCATATTTTGAGTAAACATTCTAACGCCTCGTGAGGCCGACTAAAACACTTTAGAATATGATGTTCTCTAAAGTTGTAGTACATAATTAACTTGCTTATCAAGGTCGTAGATACGTGTACGCTGTCAGTACGAGATACAGCGGCAATGCATAGTCGGTGCCATTGGCACTTACCTTACTTATTTTGCGAACCCATTCGATCGAACGGATTATTTCTCTTGTATCCTTGCATTAAATCTTAATGCTGGTGCAAGGATTTCGTATTGTATCACGTCCTTTGGTTCATTATATGGCTTTGTTAGATTCACATAGTTTTAGTTGCGTGTGTAATTCGACGATATGACCCACAATATTTTTAATAAAATCTTTATCAATTTTAATAATTCGCATTTTTATCGTCGATTAGTTTTAAGTCCCATTCCATCAATCAATTAGCGTTATTACAACACAGACGTGCAACAGGCCCGCTTCCAAATTTCACCCACTTAACGTTCGCAACATTCGCAAACGACGGCGCCCGGCGTCAACTCCTCGCAGCCAACGTACCTAACAACGTTACGAACTTCGTCGAAAAATTACCCGAGTTTCGCGACCGTGCCCTCCTTAGTATGCATGGGTCTACTCCCGCGACTCCGTCCTCTTATTTAATTTTGTTTAAACTTAAATATTTAACGTCTGATCTTTTCGTGCGAGCGGAATTAATAAGACTTCCTCTTTTAATTTCCTTCCGTCCAATTTGCTCGCGAGGAAGAAGAAGAGCCCCCAATTAATATTCTCCGCGATATTTTTCGACGCGACCTTGGCGCGCGCCGCTGAATTTTTCAGCGCGCCGCCCCCGAAAGAATCGGGACCACGTGAATATTTCAGGGCGGCGACGTAAATTATTCATTTAATTTGGAAGTCTCGCTCGGCCGGAAGGAATTCGTCAACGTACGGATCCAATCTGGCGGGAGTTGTTAGTTTGCATTGAAATATGCATTAGGAGGGGGGGGGGGGGCGATTTCGACGGGGGTTTTTGTGGTTCGACGTCTGATCGGGTTCGAAAGTTTGCCGTAAGCACGTGTCGAAGTTTTATGGAAACGGTGTTGTTTGAATTCGTTGCGACCTAACCCAACCCGACCTAATTCAATGCGATCCAACCTGACCCTATAAAAAATTTAATGGAGGGTTTGGGACGTCGCTGTAAGCGCTACGTAGGACGAAATAAGGTCCCGAATGAATGTGCGTAGATTTAATGCAATACCCACGCATAACGATTCAAGAATGAACGGAAATCGATATATTACATGGCGATCCTGCCAGAAAAATTTCAATAAATATAAACATGTAAGAGTTAAAATTTACACAAAATCGACATTTTTGGCACATTCGATTAATTTGCAATGTTTGGTGACTTTATTTAATTTAATAATAATCTAGAGACTGGAATTTTTCATAAGACAATTTGACAGCTTTTACATGTTCTGCATTTTTGTTAATTTTCTATTTATTTTTATTATTTCTAATTTAAACTTTTTTCTCAATTTCCTAACTGTTTGCATTTTGTCTTTCTTTGATTTCTGCATTCTCGGATTTTTTCAGTTCTTTTTCATCGTGTCTTCTTTAATGTTTTTCTCATTTTAGCAGCGAATGCAGCAAAACACGAACACGAACAAAGCTTTGAAGAAAAAGTAATTTATTTTTCTTCTTTGTTTTCTTTTTCGTCTTTTTTTTATTTTTCACTCTATATGCTCGCCGTGTCATTCGTTTTTCTTTTATGTTAAACCTGTAGGTTGTTTTCTGCATTGTTTTTCTTTACATTGTATTGTACGTCGTTTTCTTCGTTGTTTTGTATTTCTGGCTGTTTTCAATTCCACAGGCTTCTTAATGCTCTTAATGGCCTTGAAAACAACTATAGTACAATACTCAAATTTTGTCAAATTTCACACATCATTTTCAATTTTATTTTGTTTCCTCAATTTTGTAATTTTTGTATCTCGGTTGGATTGAGTTGGGTTTGATTGAGTTGGGGGGTTGGATTGAGTCGGGTTGGGTTTTAATAAGTTGGGTTGGATTGAGTTGGGTTGGGTTTGATTGAGTTGGGTTGGATTGAGTTGAGTTGGGTTGGATTGAGTTGAGTTGGGTTGGATTGAGTTGGGTTGGGTTTTATTGAGTTGGGTTGGGTTTAATTGAGTTGGGTTGGATTGAGTTCAGTTGGGTTGGATTGAGTTGGGCTGGGTTGGATTGAGTTGGGCTGGGTTTAATTGAGTTGGGTTGGATTGAGTTCAGTTGGGTTGGATTGAGTTGGGTTGGGTTGGATTGGGTCGGGTTGGATTTGATTGAGTTTGGTTGGATTGGATTGAATTGGATTGGATTGCATTGGATTGGATTGGATTGGATTGAGTTGGGTATTTAAACTGGCTTGGTATTTACGTATTGTTTTTTACAATTTACAACCTAGACAATTATTTCCGATAACCTCAGCACAAACGAATTCAAATCGTCTCACATTTCCAGGCCCAACCCGTCAACATATTATACAACAATTTCAATAATCAATTCAATTTTTTTTTACTCATTATTTGTTTCATATTCAAATTCCGTTCATTTCATTTTTCGCTATCGATTCATTCGCACGCTCTAATTAACGTCATTTCATTTGCGTCCATGCTTTTTCTGTTCGTTGCTAATTATGATCCTTCGATGCAAATTTTAATAATCACATTTTCAACGTTGTTTAGTTATTTTTTTTTAACTACTCATACTTTGTTTACATTCAAACATATCCTTTTGCTTTTTGTTTAATTATTCGTATTTTCAATTAAAAATTGTTCGTTTGTTACGTATTGCTTAAATTTCGTTCCTTTACGATTCGCTTTCAAGTTAATGCTCAATTTTTTTTCGATACGTACGAAATACACAAGACATCGTTGAAATCTTCGACTTAATCGTTTCGAGTATTTTTAGTAATTTGCAAATTTTTGAAACTTGACAAACTTGGCATTTTACTTCAATCTCTTGTCATTTTAAAGTCACGATGAAGTAATAACGAGTGTTTTTTTTTTTTAATTTCGTCGTCGTCGTCGAAATTGGCCGTGAATGTTTAACTGTGAACGAACCACAATTTTGTACATAAACTCAAACGTCACTTGAGTAACAATTTTTGACAATTAAAAGTGAGGTTAGGCAGGTTAGACATGACAGGTCATGTCAAATAAATAATGATGGTTCGTTCGCAGTTAAACATTCACGGCCAGCTTTGACGCCAAATTTAAAAAAAAACACCCTTATATAAAATGCAAAACATTTTCAAAAATTCAAAATGTTTTCTTTTCAAAAATAAAAAATCTAAATGTATCGAATTACATGACGCACCCTCCGAACACTAGTCAAGGTGCCGATCGTTCATTTTTTGAAAATTTCGTTTCGTCGATTTTTGACAGCTTCGAATGGGGCAGAAAACGTAATTTTGAAAAAGTGAACGATCGGGACCTTGCCGACATCACAACGATCAAAAGCATTGGTGAATTTTTTATTTCCGATAACTAGGGTGGACTCAATCCTGTACACCGTTTGACAATTCACTTTCGACAGAGCCATCTTCAGGTCTTGGGAGTCAACATTGACATTTACAAAAATCATGTGTGATGTTCAATTGATGTACAATAACACGAAAAAAAAATCATATCGAAATCTTCTCTAGTTTTTTTACGATAAATTCTTGAAAATTACACCTCGTAGGCCAAATTGGCCTACGAGGTGTAAGTGCCCCTTAAACAAACTTTGTCCACGTCCTATATAATTATAATTAAATCTAAGATTATTTACGTCTATGGAAATAATAATGAAATCTAAACTTATTTATTCTTAATAATATTTGCAATTTAATTGCATTTACCTTAAACATATTTCCTCAAAAATACAGGAATTCGAATTTCAAAAATGTGAAATAATATTTCCTTGGCCACCGGTCGTAATCTGGGCCAACCAAACCCAACGGAATTGTATGTAATTGTTAATCTTTCCAGTTAATATTTTTTTGCAATTAATTGGTACTATCCCTAAAAGGGCCAAATAAAAATAATTACAATTATTTGTTGGTTGAGTTGGTTCGGTTTGGTTTGGTTTGGTTTGGGACAAATAGCATTTTCTTTCTGGCGATTTTTGAACATACCCATTACAAAGACACAATTTATTAAATTAGATTCCTCCTGATGGACGAAACAAGTCTTTTTTTCTCACATATGTCATATAATCACAAATAACGCTCTTCTACAACCGATGTTCATATCAGCAACGCAAATTAATGAAGACGTCCCCGATTTTGTTATTAATATTAATCCTTTGGGCCAGAAAAAAACAACAACATAAAAGTGTGGCACTCACCCTTTTGTTCCAATTGTCACCACCATGTCGCCATCCAAAACGATACTAGTTTCTCACTCTCACTTATCGATAAATCGTTATATTTTAATTTGACGCGAAAGACAAACTAGTTCACTAAACGACCACGTTTAACGTTTCTTAGTTTATTTCGTCGACGGTCAATTATATTTTAATTTAACGCGAACACAAACGTCCGAAAATTCGCAACGCCGCGCCGTTTACTACTGAAATATGTGCGCGCGAGCGACGCCGATGTATCAATTGTGAGTCACCGGCGATTGCACAATCACTTTTTTTGGTGCAAAAACTGCCCGTTGCACCTAGCAACGTTATCTTTGCTTCCTTGCGGAAACAAGTATCGAATGTTTCTGATGTGCGTGAGCGTACGATTGAAATCTTGGACGGTATGATCATTTGTTGCATTTTTTACATCAGATAACTAGATTTCTTGCAAATCGTGATTATTTTATCTTATTGTTTATATTTTAGCACTTGGCACAGTTAAGATTTTCTTACAATGTCATCAGCTCGAACAAATTTAGCATTTACAATAATTTCGATGCTTTTTGCTTTTTATATTTCAATCAGTTCCATTTACGTCAAGTTGATTGGCTCCAATTTAATTTATTTTTCAGAATTCGGACAATTTGGCGTTTTTGACGTACTACCAACCTTCTCATGGTAACGTGCATTACGATGAATTTTTGGAAATAGTTTAGAAATAATCCAACCAAACCTAATACAAAAAAATTGAGTTTGGTTGCGTTATGTAGAATTAAAATTGTGTTACCGTCGGCCAGTTGGGTTGGGTTGGGTTAGACTGGGTTGGGTTGGGTTGAGCAAATTATAGTTAAGTCACCATCGTCAAATTAAGTTGAATTGGGTTGAGTTGGGTAGAATTAAAGCTGCGTTGCCATCATCTGGGATGAATTGGGTTAGGTTGGGTTGGGTTGAGCTGGGTTGGGTTGGGTAGAATTACATTTGCGTTACCATCGGCCAGTTGAATTCGATTGGGTTGGGTTACGTTAAAGTTGGATTACCATCGTCAGGGTTGCGTTGAATCAATTGATCACCCCATAGTGCCACCAAACCCAACCTAACCCAACCCAACCCAACCCAACCCAACTGGCCGATATTAAAACAACAATGATGACAAAGAAAATTACGTTATGTTATATGCACAACACCACACCACCAATGTCAACAGTATCAAGTCAATCGGGTCCGCGAATGTCATAAATCGAGCTGACTTGTCGAAATGGTGAAAAATTCAAAGAAATGTTAAAAACCGAAAATCAATCAGTTGTGAAATTCCATTTACGTCAAGTTGATTGCCTCCAATTTAATTTATTTTTCAGAATTCGGACAATTTAGCGTTTTTGATGTATTACCAACCTTCTCCAGATAACGTGCGTTACGAATTTTTGGAAATAGTTAAGAAACAATCCAACCCAACCCAATGCAACAAAAATTTGGTTGGATTGCGTTATGTAGAATTAAAATTGTGTTACCATCGGCCAGTTGGGTTAGACTCAGTTGGGTTGGGTTGCGCAGAATTATAGTTGAGTCACCATCGTCAATTTAAGTTGAATTGGGTTGGGTTGGGTACAATTAAAGCTGCGTTGCCATCATCTGGGATGGATTGGGTTGGATTTGGTTGGGTTGGGTTGGGTTGAGTTGGTTAGAATTACATTTGCGTTACCATCGGCCAGTTGAATTGGATTGGGTTGGGTTAAGTTAAAGTTGCATTACCATCGTCAAGGTTGGCTTGAATCAATTGATCACCCCATAGTGCCACCAAAGCCAACCCAACCCAACCGAACTGGCCGATATTAAACAACAATGAGGACAAAGAAAATTACGTTATGTTATATGCATAACACCACCAATGTCAACAGTATCAAGTCAATCGGGTTGGGTTGGGTTGGGTTGGGTTGGGTTGACGTTCGCGGGTTATAAATCGAGCTGACGTGTCAAAATGGTGAAAAATGTTAGAAACGAAAATCAAAAGTAAGAATGAAAGCAAGTCGTGATCTCAACAGCTTCATTTGTGCTTTCACCAAACAAAATAAATTGAAACAAATTTGTTTGAATTTATTTTCCAACCGCAGTCTCCAATTTACTATTAAACTAAATAAACAAATATTAATTGCTTAAGTTTAAAAAATTAACCCAACCCAACCCAACCCAACAAAAGTCAACCCAACCCATAACCAATTTACTATTAAACTAAATAAACAAATATTAATTACTTAAGTTTAAAAAATTAACCCAACCCAATCCAACCCAACCCAACCCAATCTCTCGTTGAACCACGACGAAGAAAAATAAAAATCCCAAAAATGTTCCAAATAGATATCAAAAGTGTAAAATGATTACAAATGTAATAATATTCAAAATTGCAAATATTCCAGGTTAAAAATTTTAAAATCTTCGAAAACTTTCTACAGTCGTCACCAATTGAGTGGCGCAAAAAATACAAAATCAATGAATAATTGTTCGATTCAAAAACTGGGCCGAGTTGGATGAAAATTGTGTAAAATTTTAAAAATTAGTAAAAAACAAAAACAAAAATTTTTTAAATATTCAAAAAAAATGAAATTTCATTTGTCTGAATTGTCAAAAATTTTTCATTTATTGTAATTGTCGCAAACGTTGACTATATAAAAAAAAAACTAAATAAATACAACAATTTAAAACATTTAAAATGATAAAGAATAACACTTTATATGTAAGCGAAAAACTTTGTTTTCATTGAAAACGATTTTGCACAAAACACAAAATATGTAAAATGACAAATGTTCATAGCGAGAAAAAAATCAAAAAGACAAAAGTGTGAAAAAAGTCGATAGTGTTAAAAATGTGCAGACGTTTCAACAAAATTAATGAAATGCAAAAGACAGCTAAAACTACCGATTGTCAGATTTGAACCGATGTCAAAATATTGCAAAAAAATTGCGAAAATTTGTTAACTGAAAGATTTGTAAAAAAATTCTAAACAGTTAAGATGTTGTGAATGTTCCTCGGTGAGTTTGGCATAAATTGCAATTTTAAGAGTTTGGGTTGGGATTTCCATTTGTGTTAATATTTTTAAAAATAGCCCAATGAATAATTTAAAAAATAAATTATCCTTATTTTTGGCTGGGTTTTGATCCATTTGCATTGTTGAGTTAATTATGATATTTTATTTCAATTAAGGATTAAACTAATACAAAAAATGCGGCAATTTCGAAAATATCGAAACTTAAAAAATAAAAAAATCTAAAACTTAAAATTAGATATATCAACAAATCAAACAGACACCAACGCCTGTTTTACTTCCACTCCGTCGTGCAGCAGACGTCGGCGCGCGCGTTCGTCTCCTCCAGGCAATAAAAATTCCGAAAAGTCGGACGAGATCAAACCGCGCGATTGCTTACTCGACATTCATTATCGGCGCTCGATTTTAAAGAATTTAAGACGGGGCGCTCCGCCTCCCACCCGCCGACGCCTTTGTATCCTTTCGCCGGATCGCGTTACGTTTTAATTTGCGCGCGCGCGCCCCCGACGGATCAAAGGAATTCGAAAAACGCCGAAACGAGCGACGGCGCGTCGCGCCGACGGATCCGTCACGGCGAGCGTTTAATCCTTTACGCGTTGTTCCCTTTGTTTGCGAGGCGGCGCGCCGGTTCCGCCCGTAAATTAGAATTCGATATCGGACGTTTATTGTCACCATGTTCGCTTCGCAGGCGCCGCCGCGATCGCGCGAGATGTGAAGTGGACAAATGCGGCAATGATTGAATTAATAAGGAGTGGGATCGGACGTTGTGGGTACGACAGAGTCCTTGAACTACGTTCGATATGATTCCAGTCTTAAGATGTGACGGGTGTTCAAATTAAAAAAATCTGCAGTGGTCCGCAATGAACTTTCTTTTTAATTGTTGCATTTTTTTGTGATGGTTCAAATCTCAGTCAGGTTATAGGAATTTTATTTCGATGAACTTCATGACGTTTACGACTTGTACTCGATCGATCTAATTACTGCAATTTACTGTATGTACTTAATGTTTTCAAGTGTTATGTATTATTTTAATGTAATCGGAATGTTTGCAAAATCGCCGATAGGTACCGCGATGTAATTTAATCAGATCTAATGTTTTATGTGCTATTTCGCAGATATGTAGACACAATCATGTAGTTTGAAACATTTTCATGAATTTATGTACTTATTGCAATGTCGAACAACTAAAATAAAATAATTTCGTTTGCTACCCTAAAACGTCGAATTCCTTGGCTACCCTTGAAGCCGTTTCATAAATAAAAGAACGCGGGTCCGTATGCGACTCCAGAAGACATAACGTCGGGACGCGTCATTTATATTCTCATATTCCCATCTTCCCTTCTAATGCGTCACGTGCACCTGTCTGGAAATCGTAAAAAACGTATCCACGCATTAGCGTCGACGTGAATTATTTCATATCGCGTTTCTTGCGCGTATAAGATTTCCCGCGTCTACGCTCCTCGTAATATACGTCCAAAAGTTCCGACTAATGTATCTAATTCGTCGGGAGTATCGCGTTACGACGCCGATCGAAAAAACTTCGAGCAAGGCACCCTACTCAAGTCGAATCTTGTAAATGTGGTCATCGATTGTTTTTAATTAAGAAAAGCGAGGAAAAAATTTTACCAACTGGTTTAACCGAATAATCGAGCTCCGTGGATTAATTTAATGTTTTATTTAAGAAAGCTCATTAAAGGAATTTACAAATAACTGATCTGATATAAAACACGTGAATGTTTACTAACAAGTTAATGATGCACTGTTTCTACGAAGTAAATGTCTCGCATTTTTACAATAATTGTTTATTGCAGCAGTTTTCTAAGAAACGTCATAAATCATTCATATGACTATATTTATTTTGCTTAGTTACTTGTGTTTGTGCATGTCATATATTGTTTGATCTACAAGATTTTCTTTGGAAAGCTAAGACATACAAACAACAACATACAAAAAATAAAGAACCAAAATAATGCAAACTAAATGAAAATAAAAAAATTAAAACAATCACGAAACAACAAGGAAGAAATAATAAACAAAATAAATTAAATCAAATGGAAAATAAGAAGTTGATACTTTGATTTTTTTTTTTTTTTTCGTTTTCTAACGTCTGCTTGTATTTCATTGCCGTAATTTACGGCGAACGCCTCATCGTTATTTAAACTTTTCCACGTTTCGTCTTCGTCGGTGCTCCTCAGTTAAACCCACTCGGAGCACATCCGCAGGGACTGACGACCTCAGATGTGCCCGTCGGTCGTAAAAATTTTATATTTACGAACGTACGACATTTCATCTCGCCCATATCCATACGTAGACTTACATATCGAAGGTCGTAAAGTTGGGCCTTGCGGGCTTTGCAAATATCGAAAAGTACAAGTGCGCGCCTTCATCCCTCCGGAGTTAAAAATGTAAATTTTTAAACACGGCTATTTGGATCCGACGCGGAATAAACAAAAGGAGAAAATGGCCGCCGTAGGGATTTCACGTCAAGAAGTCGATGAGGTACGAAATTATTTTATGAAATTTGCAATTTACAAAAAATATATCGATCATAGATAGTTTAATAAAACAAAAAATTAAAAAATTCTAAACAAATCGGTTTGTTCCAACGACCGATCATTAACAACGACGACGACCGTCTTGTTTACCAAACAGCCCGCTCGTACAAATTGGCTCGCAATTAAGCTACTCCGGCTTTTTGATAAATGAAGCTAATGCTCTCGTGACTTAGACAAAGGGACACTGCGGCAAAGAAAGGTGGAAGCGGCTTGAGTAATGTTCGCTCATAGTAACGTCAGCACTGTATCCGTCACTGTCTCGTCGCCGTTGCTTTTTTGCGACCCCATTATCAGTATTCATCTGCCGACCTTCCAGCCCCGGCCGCCGCGAAACGAAAGGCCGCTTTAATTGTCGGCGACGTTGACAATTTAGAGGACAATAGACGTCGTCCCTCACGCGCTCGCGTGCCAAGGGAAAAAAAGCTCCGCGCGGGCTCTCGTGCATTAGCGGAGACGGGCTTGCCGTTTCGCGCGCGCGGAAGACGCAAATCGAATTCTGAGTGCCGGAGGCTGCGAAATGGGTCACGACAACCCGTCGCTCAAGCGATCGGAGGAATTGGAGATGAGTTGACTTATTGGTTATGATGATGCGCTTGCATACTAAGATGCAATAATGTCCATTATCGCCAACATACAAGTCCTTAGACACTTAAAATTTTTATCCTCGTCGTAAAAGTCAACGAAAAGTGAGTGCATCACTTGAAATCGTAATTACTTGGATGATTGCATCGATCAGTTAATTTACTCTAATATAACATATTTACAGTTATAGAACCCATGGCTACGTGTACACGATTTGCGGAAAATTCATCGCGAGAAAATTCGTTGTGGGAAAAAGGGAAATTTACCCAACCCAACACAGCTCAACCCAATTCAACCAGACCCAACCCAACCTAAACCAATCACAATTTTAACTGCCCACGATGAATTTTCCGGTACATTCTTCTATTAAGGATATTGAAGACAATACGACGTTATCAGAAAAGAAGCAATCACACCTAGGGAGGGGCTACGTCTATGCAAAATACACATAAAACTGAGCAGATGAAAAACCAGATTAAAGTCTTGCTTAATAAGATTATTAAAATCTTAGTTTTAGAACTTCGCACTTTTTTTTAATTTGACGATATGTTCAAGTCTTTACAGAAAATTCATATAGAATTCAGTTGTAGAAAATTCAACAATTAAGACCCAACCCAACCCAATCCAATCCAATCCAATCCAACCCAACCCAACCCAACCCAACCCAACCCAACCCAACCCAACCCAACCCAACCCAACCAAACCCAACCCAACCCAACCCAATCCAATCCAATCCAATCCAATCCAATCCAATCCAATCCAATCCAATCCAATCCAACCCAACCCACAATTTCAACTTTCCACGATGGATTAAAAGTAAGAACGACATTTAAAACAAACCAAACAAAAACAGAAAGTGAAACAATAGCGACTAGCGACATTGACTTGAATATTTATTTTAAGACACCTAGCAATATTTAGGATCGGATTGACTTGGGTTTTGACTCACCCCCAGCAAATTGAGAACTTGTACTGTCACAGGTTCAGAGACGACGCTTAATATTGTTGGACGGTTTATGTTAATAATTGACATAGTACATTCTATTTTCGATTTTTTAATTTTTCAGTTTGTATTTTTGAAAAATTTTAAATTTGTTTACAATTTTGGATTTAATGAAATAACCATTTTTGAACACATTAAGTTACCAAATTTGACATTTTTGACTAATTTTATTAAAATAATTATTAACAATGTGTTTTTTGATTTTTGGGTTTTTATGGTTTTTTTTGCATATTTTCAATTTTTTAATTATTTTTATTTATTTTCCTGCGATGGTCTTTTGCCAGATTAATCCAAATTAGCCAAAAAGCCAAATTAATTTCTTTTCGATTTTTCCATTTATATTTTTTGAAAAAGTGAACATTTTGAAGTTTTTGAAATTTTGGAAATTTTTTATTTTATCAAAATTTTAAAATACATTAGTTTTCTTTTCTTTTTACGTATTTGACATTGCGTTGACGCAAAATGACATTTGCACTTTTTGAAATTTTTATTTTGCTTTTAATATTTTTCAATTTTTATTATTATTTATTGTCTTTTGATGCCGCTGGACGTGGCCGGACGTAGTGAAACGAACCACGATCGACTTCTAGCACCCACTTCCATTCGCAATTATTGTCTGCGCGACGCCCCGTAATGCTCTCGTCGGAGCGCCGCGGGCCATCGAACGAACTGATGGATCGCCGCGTTCGGAAACGCGAAGAAGGCACAAGAACCAACAGAAAGGCCGGGTTCACTTTTTTCATTGCCCTATGATTAGTTACATGGCGCGCTTTGACGTTTATGTTAAATAAACACGTTTCCCTTTTCATTTCTCCAATGACGTCGTCAACCCTGACTTTTGTATAACGAGTGCATCATTTATCGTGCCTGGGTAATTTTCAAATTCAAAGTCTTTTCAGTAGCTTCATATAATTACGATATATAACGAAGACATCTTAATCACAACAAATAAACAGCCAATTTAAAATAAACGTGATTTACGAAGTTTTTAAAAAAATGTGAAATTAACAATTAGCCGGACACGTCAGGGACATAAATGCTTTGGTTTTGTATTCAGTATCACACAAAGCGCAGTTGTAAATCACAAGGAAGCTTAAAAATAATAAAATAATAATAAACTATAACAATTAAATTAACGAAATTAGTAGTTTTTGAATTAACAGTACTTTTCACTGATTTACAAAAAGTACAATACATGACCACGTCGTTATTAATTCACAAACGTGAGTAATTTACGACCTTGATGTTACAACTTAAATAAACGAATCAATCTATTGGCGTTTTATTAAAATTTATATAGTTTGCAATAAGATGTAGACGTCACGTGGTTATTGCAATGAATTATGAAGATAAATTAAATTAAAAGCATAAAAGACGAGTTGGCCAAACTAACTGACGTAGACTAACAACAGAATTTACGACGAGTGATTTACGACCTTACTATGAAATTATTAAACGAACAATTAATGTTGCAACTCAAGTACACGAATCAATCAATTAGTTACGTATTTAATTTTTTATACTTTGCAATAAGGTGCAGACTTCGATCACATGGCCATTGCAATGAATTACGACAATAAATTCCATTATCGCGAGCATAAAAGACGAGTTGGACAGAGTTCGAAAAAAAAACTGTCAAAAACAAAAATTCGCGTCGACTACTACTACTACGATTCGTCAAAGTGCAAAAACGAAGTTAGAGGAAATTCGTTAAAGAAGTTATTTAGATGCTGCGAACTAACCGGATTTAAGTAAAATAATAACAAGTTCAAATTCAAAGGAAACCAACACAAGATTGACACAAATTTAGCAAGATCTGTACTGGTTCCATGGTATGTTTTATTTAATCCGTGATAACGGATTGACTTTTCACTTGAAGTACTTTTTTTATTAAAACTTGTTCGTTGTGCCAGATAAACGATTCAATTTATATCGAAGGAATTTGTACGTAACCATAGAACAGTATATGTGGGCAACTGATCCCTTAGTCACCCAAAAACCAAACGCAATAAAACGCAAATTACGCCGCATTTAAATTCCATCGACTTAATCATTTTTTTTCTTCTGAGACACTCAGCGCCTGCCTCATCGAACTTTCCGCACCGTCGGTATTTTCTTGGCCGCGCTCCACAATGCGTCTTAATGAAGAGATGAATCACCCGACGAAAAAATCAACGCAGTCTGCAGCTAGTTAGCCTCGCAAGCGCCGGCGGAAGTGTCGACAGCTCCCCTTGACTGATGCGATAGCACGTGTTTCTTCTGCCGGCGATGCGGCGTGACGAGCATGTGTGCCCCGAAAGCCGCCAGAAATATTACCGCAACGATTAGATAATGGCTTTATTTCGGAGCGGTAACGAGCGGCCGATAAATTACCGCACGAACGGACGGACGACGGGCGTATCTCGACCAGTCGTCGCGTTATTTATTCTCCGGCCGTCCGACCGGTTTATAAATAACCGAATGTGCGCGTCGCGTATCGCATGAGAATAGCGGCGATCGAGACGCGATCGATTTCTCGAATATCTGCTCACGTGAACGGTGGAAAAACATAAATCAAAGATCATTCTTATTCTCGTTGATATTTTCGTTTTCATTCTCAATTCTATTATCATTGTCATTCATTCACGTTCTCGATATCATTGATACTGTCAAAGTCATTCACGTTGTTGTTCTTGTTCTTGTTCTTGTCCACTCTCATTATCATGCTCGCTCTTATTTCTCATTCATATTGTTGTACTTGTTCGGTTGTCATTCTCAATTACATTATCATTGATATCGTCAAAGTCATTCAGTTGTCGTTCTTGTTGCCATTATCGTTCATTTTGTAATCACATTGCCCTTCTCATGTTTTTGTTCACCTTGTCCTTCTTGTTCTCTCTGCTGTGCTCATTGTCATTGTAATTTCACTTTTTGTAAAATTTCACGTTCACTTTATCAAAGAAAATTGTGCTCTTCACCTTGTTTGGTAGCTCTGTTTGATGTTATGTCATATTAATCTTTATTGTTATTATTATTATTATACTTTTTTTGCAAAAAAGTCGTTGCATTGCATTGGACTATTTCACAATGTGATTCACTCGACGACTGAACATCCCACCAAAGAAGGTGGGGCTTTGGTGGGAGAACGTCTACAATAATTTTATTAGCCTATGATGTTAATCAAGCCTAAAAATGTAACGTACATTTATTAAGCAGGTTTGATTTGTGAAAATCATACTAGAACCAATAATCAATAAAATCCAACCCAATTGTTGTGCAGAATTAATCAGACAGACTTACATTACGCGCAGCGCATCCACGAATCGATTGCCTACTTTACATTTTGTTACCTGTTTCACATTTTCTTCAATGATATGTATCGTTTCGAATTTAAATTATTATAATTTTAGTTTCGTAATAGTTTTTTGATTTGATTTCTTCAACTTTTTCCATTTCGCTTGTCGCTTTCTTCCAATATTTCATTTGTTTATAGTTTTCTCATCCTTATTCTTTCTTAGTTCTTATTCGACAATTTAGTTGAATTTTTTTTTAATTATTTCTACACTTTCATTAATTCAGTTTTTCCAATTATTTTGTTTGTTTTATCTGCTCGTATATAAAAAAAATATTTGTTGTTAAATGTGGCTAGACTTTTGTTGCTTTTCCTTTTTCATTCTCTAATTTATGACAAAATTGATGTTTTTCTTCTTAACTCAACGCAATTAAACTCAACCCAACTTAAACCAACCCAACTCAAATCGACCCAACCCAACTCAACTTGACCCAACCCAACTCGACCCAACTGAACTCAACCCAACTAAACTTATCCCAACCCGAATCAACCCGGCACAACCTTGCAATTGGGTTGGGTTGGGTTGAGTCGGGTTGGGTTGGGTTGAGTCGGGTTGGGTTGGGTTTCATCGAATAGAGTTCAGTTGGTTCGGGGTGTGTTGGGTTACATTGACTTGGATTGGGTTGGATTAGGTTGGATTGGATTGGATTGGATTGGATTGTGTTGAGTTCAATGCGCAAGTCATTTCTAAATTTTAGATAAACCGTTTCCTCTTGACACTCACGAGGAATAAAAAAGAATGAAATGAAATTAAATCGAGCTGAATTATAGCAAGGAACTAAAGGGAGTGACATTTTTTTTTTCATTTTGTGTTAAAAGTTTCTGTTGGTCAAAATTGTTCTCTTATTCTTATTTTTTTCCCCTAGTTCTTATTCGAAAATTTAGTTGATATTTAATTCCGTTTTTCCAATTATTTTATTTGTTTTATCTGCTCGAATGGATTTTTTTTATTTCGCATATAAAAAATATATTTGTTGTTAAATGTGGCCAGACTTTTGTTGCTGTTCCTTGTTAATCCTCTAATTTATGACAAAAGTGATGTTTTTCTTCTTTACCTCAACCCAACCCACCTTAACCCAATTAAACTCAACCCAACTTAACTCAACCCAACTCGAATCGACCCAACCCAACTCAACTCCATCCAACTCAACTCAACCCAACTAAACTTAACCCAACCCGAATCAATCGGGCACAACATTGCAATTGAGTTGGGTTGAGTTGAGTCGGGTTGGGTTGGGTTTCATCGAATTGAGTTCAGTTGGTTCGGGTTGGGTTGGATTGGGTTGGTTTCGATTGGATTGGATTGGATTGGATTGGATTTTATTGAATTGGATTGTGTTGAGTTCAATGCGCAAGTCATTTCTAAATTTTAGACTCTTTACACTCACGAGGAATAAACAAGAATAAAATGAAATTAAATCGAGCTGAATTATAACAAGAAACGGAGTAAACGAAACGAAATATAAAATATTATAAAAACAATTGACGTAACCGAAAAATAATTTGAATAAATAAAACAACCAAAACAAATAAACAACAACGAACGAAACATTTAAATTAACTGCAGATATATTGAAACATCTCCCAATAAGAATAACTTCAAAAAAAACATGGCTGGCGTCAGGATTTCGGAAATTGGGTTTTTGAGCGCTTGCAGTCGATGCTATTTTTACCAAAAATTCGTATTTAGCGACGGAGCTCATATTTAGGGCAAATCCATAAAAACTCATGTGACTCAATTACATCCCCAAAAGTGTACTGTTGTGGTCTTTATTTTTTTCAAAACTGACGCAAGAGCTCACGTTACAGTCAATGGCCATCGTCACCGGGCAATGACTAGTCATTATTTCTTCCCAACTATGAATGACATTGATCAGTAATATGACTACACTGCTCATAAAAAAAAACATTGACTTACTAAGGACTTGATTTAACGACAACATTATATTATTAAATTGGCCACCGAGATCATGCGATCTGATGCCACTCGATTACTTCTTGTGGGGTCATGTGAAGTCTAAAGTATATGCTGATAACCTGCAAACTATTCAGGCTTTGAAAGGCAATATTCAGTCCCTCGATAGACTTGCCAAAAATTGGGCTGACAGGACGCGCGTCGTCAGAAATAGTCCAGGAGGCAACATGGCCATAAAATTTGACGCTGTAATCAGATTAAATCGCTGGAATTACAACAAGACGGAAGTGAAGCCTCCGTCAAAAATCACATAAATAGTGCACGTGTTATTACGTAACGTAAACAAATCTAAATAATATTTGGATTATATCGTTTTTTTTTTTTTTATTTGACGATCTTTTGATGTTAAATATAACCACGTCGCTGTTGGCTTTTTCGTTCGTTCAAAAAGACGCAGTGTGGTGCAATAATTCAAACGTTGATCAACAGATGACAATTTTTCTTTGGCCTTAACCAAAAGTTTGGCGAATTTTCGTGTTAGCATCGTTTGAAATATAACCGCAACGCAATGAAAAATTTGCAGTTGAGGACCTTACGAATAAATTCAAATCATATTATTTTTTATTTTTTGGCGTTGATCACAAATTACCAACAATTTGTATAACTGCAGCCTCTCAAATAGACAGTTGACGTTATCACAATATTTAATTTGACAAGTTCTGCTGAAAGTTCTTTCACAACATGTCATCCTGTCAATTTAATTGTTTTGTATTTTGTGTGACGTTTAGACGACAGTTGTCACTTTGGTTTTTTTTGCAGTGTCGTTAATTGTTTCTAAATATTTGACAGCTTGGAAATAGTTTTTTGTTTCGTGTGACGTTTAGACAATTGTCAGTTCCAATTTTTTTGCTACTTCGCCAGCTTTTACATTTTGACAGTTTGGACATTGTTTTTTTTTGTTGTGTATTTCGTTTGACGTTTAGACAATTATCAGTTTCGTTAATTTCTGCGTTTTTGACAGTTTAGCAAATGTTTTGTATTTCGTTTGACGTTTGGACGATTGTCACTATCGATTTTTTTGCAATTTCGAATTTTTTTGCATATTTGACAGGTTGACTGGCTGGTTTTATTGCGTTTGACGTTAGCCAGTTGATTTACAGTCGCGAATTTTTACAACAAACGAATTTTCTAATTGCGCGTAATTTCGCACCGCCCCGGCCCTGTACACGCTAAACTAAAAGCGCAACAAACCCAACAAACGAAAAATCGATGCTTGCGCTCGCGCCGGAGACGGATCGCGCAAATTTTCGCAAAAAAGCGACCACATTTGACGCGTGTCGTCGAAAGAGTTCCGCGACAAATGGGGAGACGAAACAATATGACGCGAAAAAAAAAAGCGGGGCACAAACACATACGCACGCGATTCATATTCATGAGGTGTAGCGGACGTCAAGGCAGGGCGACAGCGCAATTTTTTCAAACTGACACAAGATGGCGCTTATAGATTACCCGCGTCGTAGTAAATTTGCCTTCGAGCCGAACGTTCGGGCTGGCGGAGGCGTCGAGGGCGGGGGGGGCTTGGGGGGCAATTCCGTGGCCTTCTTACGCCGCGTTAATTTTCGAAAGAATTCGACGTTTGGCGTCGCTCGAACGGCAGGTGTTTTCAACGCCAACGAAGCAAGTCGTCGTCGTCGTCGATGTTGGAATAAAAACTGCGCAGCAGCCGAAACAACTGGCGCGTTTGAGTCCGGTTAATTATGCCAGACGAAACTTTGTTTGACTGTTGTAAACAGAACACATCTGGTGTGCAGTTGATTTGCATTTATCTACGTGATCATTGTATACGATATTTATCTGGCTTGGAATTTAGATTAACTGACGATCATTAATGATTGTTGTGTGGGCGATTCGTTTCGTTTGAAATTGATAGAAAAACACGAAAATATTTTTTTACGTTAGCTGAACTTCATAGTTATTTTCTGCTCTTTATAATTTTACAATATATAAATTGCATAATTTAAAATATCTGCGATTGGTAACAATAATAGTCTTAGTACTTTTTGTATTCGTTTCAAGTGTTCTTAACGAATTTATAACACGTTCATGTCTAATTGTTTCATTCTGCCGCAAAGGACCCATCCTTTTCGTCGCCCTCGTCATTAGCTAACCACGGACTGGAATTTACGGTAAAGTTTATTTATATGCTGTATTTGTCATTTTATTAAAAAAAAAATAATTTGACACGAGTCACACTTAATGGTCGGTTTCAATGACAAAATATTAGAAATTTGTTTATTTTGTTTATATTACTTTTTATTTTGTTCATAATATATTTTTCTTTAATAATTATTTACCTGGAAATTTTGCGTTTTTACAAGATACAAAAATTGTATTGAAAATTATATCGAACCCAACCCAACCCAAAACAATCGAACCCAACCCAACCCAACTTATCTAAATTTAAAGAATTTTAGGAAAAGGTTACCAGAATGAACAGAATCCAACGATTTTTTTGTATTAAAAAAAAGATTAAACTAAATTAAAGCGAAAAGAAATTGCAACAAAATAAAAAGAAAACTAAAGTTAAGGGTCGTCGTGGTTACCAACCTTACTTGATAATAACTCACCAGGCGGTCCCTGCACCCTAACACCAGTCTTATTCGGTTCTACATATAGAACTTACCAGAATTTCTCGATTGTTGACCGCCGCGAATGTAATTATATCTACAGTTGTGCCCAGGCACATGTACTGCTAAATGACGATCTGACAATCTTCACAGTATTTATATATTATATATTAAGTCAATAAATATTATTATGATATATATCAACAATGAGGGCAATGCTTTGTATATCCCCTCACCTCAGCTCAACCAGTTTTTTTGTATTCAATGCTCTTTTTTCTTTGACTCATAAGTAATATGAAAAGCAGATACATTGTTTAACATAATTTTTTTAGTAACTTACCGGGCGCTTCTTTTACCCTAACATTACAACCTTTCAAAAAAAAAAAAAATTCAGGACCCCAACCATAAAGTTCTCGACTTTCGTTTCCTTTAATTATTATTATAACTCCATCCTTGAAAATATTTTCTAAAATACATCCGACGCTTTAAGACAGCAACTAACTTAACTTTATTTAATTTTGCGCCGTAATCGCTTTAATTATCCGCCTCGCCGCGCCGCGGCCGCCCTCCTAATAACTCGAAACGGTTTATTATTAAACTTTGCAATTTTTAATACATCCGGTCTAATTTACAACCAACACAAACACCTGTACGCGACGTGCCCGCCGCTCGATCCGACTCCCGTAATCCCCCCCCAGAGGCGGGCGCAGGTGCTTTTTAACTCGCTTAACGCACGCCCGTAATTGAATTTTAAGCGTTTCTTTAGACGGACGTATTCGAAAGGAGACGCTTCGGGACGTCAAAACAACCGATAAATTTCGGTCCTTCGGGCTTTGGTCCGTGTTGCGACTGCGTGCGAGCGCTTTCCGCCGATAAATTCCGTTTGGGTAAACAACGTTACGTTACGCCCGTACGAAATAAATCATTTTTTCAATTAAATGCAAATTAACTTGCGGCACCGAACGGGGACAAAAACGCGCGCGTTTGTAAATGCGGCGCAAATGGGGTCGAATTAAATGATAATTAGTCGAATAAGTGCACGGTGAGTCATGCGCTTGTTATGAAACACGAAGAGAACCGGGGCGGCGTCTGGGCAGCGCTGGTTATTTTATGTGTCCATTGGAATTATCGTTGTCCTCCAAAAATATCCATGACAGTCGCGTGCATTTTTAATTTTCGAAATTGGAGTCCTGTGTATGTCGATAAATCTGACGGGTGGTTTTATGAGAACAACGAAAGCTTTTAAATTTCAATGTGAATTTTATGACGACGTAGAAATCCGCGATAATTATTATTTCTTTGTTTGTAACTTATTTTGCGCTTAAAAGTATATTGCACTAAATAATCGGTATTTCAAGACTACATACACTACATGGGCTGTTTATAAAAAAACCATTTAAATGTGCTACTCAAATAAAATAATTTCAGGAAAATATAAAAAAAATACGACATACGTGTTTTAACGATATTTCGCGGGAGCAACCCATTATAAAAGCGTTTGAACGCATATGTCATCACAAATAAGAACGAGGCACAAATTGGAAGGCGATACTGGAAGAAACAAATGAGCACATAAGTCATTACGCACAGTTGGGGAGCCTGCGTGCATATATACAGGTTGTCGATGTTACGAAGTCCAATATTTTAGACACATTATACCAAGCTCGGAAACTTGACAACAATGTACGTGGTAAAAACATCTTGTCGTTAAATAGGTTGCTTGTACGTGCCTACTGTGCTCCAGGGTTGCCTCCCCAATGAGATTCCAGAAATTGGTCTTTTGTTCTAGTGGCTTCGATTTTTGCATCATGACTCAATTTCGTCTATGAATTGTTCAGTTAATTCAGTTGGGTTGGGTTGGGTTACTCCAAGCAGTAGTAGGAACTGGAGAGGACTGGAGTAAACTAAGTTTTTCCTCCACCAATGGTTCTTGTAATTCAAAAATGTTCTCGTAGTTATAATTCTAAACTTTATTAATTTATTTTTATCTTCACTCCATGCTCAAATACACACGCATTTTTCCAACTCAGTTACTAACCCAAAGCAACCCAACTCGGTAACTACTGTCTGATATTGCAAATCAAAAAAAAAATTGTGTTAAAAACAGACGGTTGCCATTGATTATTAATATACGAATAATAAAATCACAACCACCAACAACAACAAATTCATATTTTCTAAAACAAAAATCAAAACGATTTTTATCACTCGACGTGTTCACGTCTCGTGACAGCAATTCACTTTACAAGTGATTTTATAAATAGCTATTGACATGATTTAGTTACCAAAACAACTAATTCTGTGGCAAAGATATGAATAAAAACATTCAACATAATATAGCAAACCATCAATCAATTTTTCATTAAATTTAGTTGGGTTGGGTTGGGCCAATTTTCCATTAGATTTACTTGGGTTGGGTTAGCCTAACAAAGCTGGAGGACTAGGGTGGAAGTGGGGGGCATTTGCGCGATGTAAATTAAATCAAATTCTTAAATTGAAAATAAATTTCACCGAACGTATTAATGTGACGAAAGGCATTTCGCCCTCTACGGGCGCATCAGATCACCACACATACATTCGCTGAAGTTGCATCAAGTCATGCAAACATAATGAGAAGTATTTTATAGCCAACCCATGTATCTATAAAATGTCCTAACCCGACTTGCTTAAACTTGACAGACGTGCAGAAACAGCCCTAATGTAACATAAAATTTCTTCAAGATTTCAACTTCAACTTCATTTTTGTCCAATTTCTAGCAGATGCACCCAAGTATCTCACAGTACGTTAATAACGAATATTAAGTTGTTTGTAGTTTTCGTTGGTCAGGAAATTAAATTAAGCATTATGAGAAATAAAACGTCACTTGTTTCAGCGTTTTCCACAAAATTAGTTTTGAAATTACTGAAGTAGTTGCATCTGCGTTCCCCAAAACTGTTACGACTTTCGCATCATTTCTTATTAATTTAACTATCCAAACACATTTTTAAAATCAAATTTCAATTTGTCAACAAATGTTAGGAAACACTGACGTCAACGAGGTACAAACATGAGACGCTGAGACGCATATGAATGAAAAAATTCTAGGAATTTCTTCCAGAGTAAAAACAACGACCTTGACCTAGAGTAGTACGAACGTTATTGGCGCTGGGGCGAAGCGTATTTTCCTGGAATCATTTACGATCGCAAAACAAACGACCTTGCTTAAAAAAACATATATAGTAATTGTGAATGTTTCCAGGCGAATTATGCCAACGTAAAATGCGCAAGAATGAAAAAATTCAGCAGTGAACCGACCTTTTTTTAAAAAAAAAATTATACCGCAAATAGTTAAGGGCGAATCATCCATGACGACGAATGGTGTGACTTAAAATTAATTTGATTTGTTATAAATATAGGACTTACTTTTGTGTAATTTATGTCGCATAATTAAAACAGTGTTTATTTCCCGCATAAAATACATTTATCAACGACGACAAATTCAGATTCTTTAACCACAAACACCTGATCCCAGTTTCACACGGAACCCGACGCTGTTCCGGTTTACTCAATAGATCAAACGATTTGCTATCATTCAATTCCAAGAAACTCATTATTATCCTTCAGCGATGATTCACACTGAGTTTACCTTATCGTAACAAACACTTAAACCCCAAGAAGAAGTGGATTGGGTTGGGTGTGAAAAAAATTTATTTAAAAAACGACACGTCACCCAAACCGTGAACACTTCAACTAACTAACCGCAGTTTATCAAATTTGGTTAACAATACATCGTAGATCGTATCAGGTTTCATAAAGACAACATTCCTAAGCAATAAAGACTTAAAAGACAATTCTAAAAACCGATTGACGATCAAACATGAATAGCCTGATTTTGCTTTCGTTATTTTTGTAGGACTTACGAGAATTATGTTAAGTGAATTGTTATTGTGGATTGTATCGGGTTGGGTTGGGTTGTGTTTAAAATAATTGGAATTAATTGGGGCCAAAAAACTGAAAAATAAAATGTAAACAAATGGATGTAAATCGAATTACGTAATACATTTCAATTATAAATGAATCGAACTTTAGTTTAGTCCAGTTGAGAAAGTTGAACGAACGACACTTCTTCGCTTTGCACTATTTGTTAAACGATTCCTTTAAACAAAGAGTGTATTTGAGTACGAACGACATCTAGACGTCAACAACTCGTGCTCCCACGACAGCTTTGTTCAAAATACATTTCAGCGAACTTTTTTCCTGTTTGCACGACTTGAAGCATGTGTGGCGATCTGATGAGCTAACAGAGGTTGAAGTAGCCCTGTTGCATTCGCTGAAATTTATTTTCGATTGATTTAAAACCCCAATTGACGATCAAACATGAATTGATTTGTATTAGTTAAGAGATAGTCTCAGAATTTCTTAACCATGTGGCACCCTACGATTTCCATCAACTGGAACGACTTGGCCGCTTTCATTGAGCCGAGTTGTACAAATACAGTTCTGTACTCAATTTCGCCGATGGATAGATAGGGTTGACTGAGCCAAAAAGTCGATGGAGTTGTCGTGATTTGTGTTATGTTGCGTATGATGAAATAAATAAATGTTCTGCTTAACTCTCAACGTTTATGAAATAAAATATTGGAGCACATATTTAGGTTAACGATTCCACGAGATCAACCGACACAGACATAACGCTGTTCGAAAATGTCTCACAACACGCCACGATTTGGTGGATCGTTTTGGTCAAAATGAGTGGAGCTATTAACTATTAACTTTTCGACAAAGACAAATTCTCAAATTCGTTACATAACCTGTCGTTATATGCAAATCGCCTTGAAACTATACATTAATGTTGCAAAATAATAGTGACTGGATTCGAGCATTGGATTTAGCTTGAAAACGTAAGATTTCAAATAAGACTTCGTCATTTATGTAAAAAAAATGTTTAAGCAATCGTGCAGTTGGTGACTTCCTGCGCTGCTTGTATAATCGCTGGAGAAAGGTCGGGTATTGTGTAGACTGATCTCCAGCAGCTCGGACCGACACTCGTTGTCAGTCGTAAACACTATCCTCCTTTATGTATTGATTTCATGTGATTAAATAGTTCTGACTACTGCTGACGTCGCGTTTCATAATAATGCCCTCCTCGGGCTTTCAAGATGAACGCCAACGCATCTTATGTTCACTTAAACCGCCTGGAAAATTTATAACTCGTAGTCGATTTTTTTGTATACTTTACGAAGCCAATTTTCAATTCTAAAAGCCATTAGTTATGACATTCCATTGACTTTACTACATCTATTCGTCTAGAGTTTGGTTTCTTTCTGAAGTGTGCCTAAAGTTTTGACATTAAAATTTCTTATCAGGGTCAATTATTTACCTATTTTTGATTTTAAACCCAGATACGATACGTTGTTCTGATACTTTTAGTTACTTGTATTACTAAATTTATGAAAAATAATAAAATTAAATACACGGAAAACGAATAATAAAAACATACATAATCGTCAACCAAAATAAATGGACTGACCACAATTTATTTTTCCACGACATATTTCCCCAGCGACATATTTCCCATCACTTGACCACTTTGTAAAAATTAATAAACAAAAATGCTAAATAAGCAAAGGTCGGGTATTGTGTAGACTGATCTCCAGCAGCTCGGACCGATACTCGTTGTCAGTCACTCGTTGTCAGTCGTAAACACTATCCTCCTTTATGTATTGATTTCATGTGATTAAATAGTTCTGACTACTGCTGACGTCGCGTTTCATAATAATGCCCTCCTCGGGCTTTCAAGATGAACGCCAACGCATCTTATGTTCACTTAAACCGCCTGGAAAATTTATAACTCGTAGTCGATTTTTTTGTATACTTTACGAAGCCAATTTCTATTCTAAAAGCAACAAACCATTAGTTATGACATTCCATTGACTTTACTACATCTATTCGTCTAGAGTTTGGTTTCTTAGTGTGCCTAAAGTTTTGACATTAAAATGTCTTATCAGGATCAATTATTTACCTAGTTTGGATTTTAAACCCAGATACGATACGTTGTTCTGATACTTTCAGTTACTTGTATTACTAAATTTATGAAAAATAATAAAATCAAATACATGGAAAACGAATAATAAAAAATATATAATCGTCAACCAAAATAAATGGACTGACCACAATTTATTTTTCCACGACATATTTCCCATCACTTGACCACTTTGTAAAAATTAATAAAAAAAAATGCTAAATAAGCAAAGGTCGGGTATTGTGTAGACTGATCTCCAGCAGTTCGGACCGATACTCGTTATCAGTCACTCGTTGTCAGTCGTAAACACTATCCTCCTTTATGTATTGATTTCATGTGATTAAATAGTTCTGACTACTGCTGACGTCGCGTTTCATAATAATGCCCTCCTCGGACATTATTAATAAAAAAATATATAATCGTCAACCGAAATAAATGGACTGACCACAATTTATTTTTCCATGACATATTTCCCCAGCGTTGAAGATGTATCTACAAAGCAATGCGAAGCCAACGTGAAAATAACTGCGACGAGTCGCAGGGAATTAATATCGCCGGACCGAAAACGATATAAACGCCCACGACGGAGCAAAACAAACACGACAGGCTCGAGGCGGCGCGTCGTCGTCTTACATATCAAACACACGTGAACGAGAAAATATCATTAAAATTTCATCAGGACGTAAACCACTTAGTTTGTAACTTCGTGTCACGTCAGACATTGATTTGCATTTCCTGCCAAAACCGCCCGCGTATTTCCAGACACATGTAACAGAAACGACGTCGTAGACTCGCAGACAGTCCGGGGCGGTCTATATTTAGCCGGGGAACGACGACCGTCACGAAAGCGGCGACGAGCGACGCCGAGAAATCTACTAAACCGTGACACATTTCACCGACGGTTAACGGCTCTTATTATTAAATATCTTACGTTGGTAAACATGCCGCGCGCGTTTTTTTTTTTTTCGTTCGTTCGACCCGAGCGCGTTGATAATTGATCGGCTCAATAGTGAAACTGAAAACGCGGCGTTTCTGGGACAGCTGTGCACACAATGGAAACCGCCGAACGAAGGAACGTAGGCTCCGCCCGAACGCATAACACATTCCGAAAATAAATACCTTGAATTGCTCGGCGCGCCGTCGAAATGTATCAATCAATTACGTTTACTGCAGTGAACTCACCTGAAAACAAAAGAAGGGCGATTTAATTAGGACCGCGCGTTCAATTAAAATGCGATTTATACCAATCATGAAATTTAAGGCAAGTTGAATTTCAAATTCCGGGCCGATGCGAAATGTTAATTAAAATTTAGATAAGGTGCAGACAGTATCTTTTAGAGTTGCGAGGGGGGGGGGGCACGAGCGCGACGATGCCGACGAAAGTATTGATTATTAGCGCGTGCAGATCGCGATACAACTTTGATAAACTATGAGCAGAAATAATCGAAAATTTAAATTTAAGTTCGTCACATCCAACCCAAACCAACTTATTCATCAACTCTTCAGTTTATATTTTGTTACAATTTAAAAATAATCAACCCAACTCAACCCAAGTCAACTGTCATATTTACGTTTTGGTGCAAATAATAAATTCTCAACAAATTTTACAATTTTAGGTCGATCGTTGCAATTCAGAAATAGGTACTCGTGGTTACTCATCAAGTTTTATATTTAGTCGCAACTCAAATTGATTCATTCAACCATTCAACGTTGCCTTATAACTTCGCACTCAACACATCAACCATAGAATTATAATAAATTCAATTGGGCTCAATTGATATTGTGTTTATATTTTTTCAATTAATTTAAAATTTATATCAAAATATTACTATTAAGAACAAAGTTAAAAGTTGTTATTATACGTGAGGTTGAGTTGATTTTGATTTTTACTATTTAAGCGTAGGTTGAACAACGCTGACGTAAAAGTTGAACGGTTGAAAAAATTAAACTCGAGTCGACTTGTTATGACAAAATTGCCAAAGTCGAATCAAAAATAATCGTCTCAATCGCACTCAACTTTCAACTTAGTAACTGGCCATTAGTTGACTCAATCGTTTCAACCGGAATTTTATATCTGGTCTAGACAGTCAATTATTAAGATAGTTATTTTCCTTTGCCAAGAAATTGAACGTTGAACGAAAATCAACTCCAGCCTTGAAGGCTTCGAGAAATTAAATTTGTTGATTTGTTTTAGTTACGCTGGAATAAATTAAAGTTATATACGTTGAAATGTATGAAGGGATTTTAAAATTCGAATTTAAACAAAACCTATTTAAGTAAAATGTTTAACAATTTGCAAAAAAAAATAATCGCAGCTATAACAAATACAATGAAAATATAATTAAAATATTTTGTACGTAATTTGCAAACAACGTACGCTTACATGTGTTCAAAGCACAAACCAACTAGTTATCCGAACGACCAACAGAAATGAAACAAATCGTGTTAACAAATTCTGGGACGACCCATTGTCAAACATCAAGTTCCAGCACAAAAATTGGGTATTTATTTTTTAAATATACAATAACTTTTATTAACATTCAATAATTTGAAGTTAAATTCTGTTACAAGTCAGATCCGATTTCTAAAATCTAGTGTTGGATTGATCAATAAATAATTTTTGAACACTTTCATTTAAGTAGGTTTTGGTTGGGTTGGGTCGGGTCAGGTTGGGTTGGGTTGAATTGGGTTGGGTTGAATTGGGTTGGGTTGTATTGAGTTGGATGTGATATGACCGAAGAACTCTTAAGGAGGATCAAAAAATCGCCTGCAATCAGACACAAAGGTACTTATCTCATATAGTGAGCTGAAATTCAATTTAAAATTTTTAAAGTTTCAAACCAATCGTAAAGCATATTTTTAACAAATAAATTAATTAATAATTGATAGAGTACTCGTCCCTTAATATCGTATTTAATAAAATTCACATCTAGTCCGGAATGATACAAGACAACTAGAATATAACGTCAAAAATGTTCTACGGCAATTGAAACCGCAAGCATTAATTATAATTAATCGATTACTCAATTAAACAAAAATAAATTCAAGAAAAATAAATTCTAACAAAATCTCCATTGTAATCGTCGTCAAAAACAATAAAACTTAAAAATCCTTCATTAAATTTAGCTTTTTATTCAATTACTTTTCATAACGACACATACAAGTTGCTCCCCATACATCTAATTTTGACGTCGTTGTACCAATTGCATAATTTCGTCTACATGCCAATATGTTGACAAGAAGTATTCTAAGTAGAACATAAAATCTATTAATCTAAAGTATCTAGATTGTCATCGTAATGTAATTCACGAACGTCTTCCGGTTTGTACAATGGAATAAATGATTTGCGAGTTCCGTACATCAATTTATAGCATGAGCGAATGATCGCAAGGACGATGAAGGATCAATTTCTATGGATTTAAAAACTTATTATAATAAAATTGGATTTAATGCAGTTAAGGCTGGATATGGTTTGGGTTGGGTTTGATTAGGTTGCGTTTTGAATCCACTTGCCCAACCCAACCCAACACAACCCAACCCGACCCAACCCAACATTTGAACATATAAATCAGCTTGCTTTCTAGATTATTACTTCATGGACAAAGATAAGTAATATAATCTTTAAAATTGACCCCGCTTCACCTTAAGAGTCATTTGACGTCACTAAACGTATGATTTATCAACTCACGACAATATTATGACTTTTTACGCCAAACATTTGTATTTTAATATTCCGATACATCTTTAACTAAAATGCCTTTCGCTTTAAACACAGTCTTCTTTCATCCTTTATCAGTGTATACCACTGAACCTGATACTTTTCGACTTTCATCTGCAACTGTATCTCTTTAACTTTTTATCATTAATTCTATTTCTTGTTTTATATTTTCAATTATAGTTACAGTTACTGTTTTTTCTGCATTTATGTCCCATTTGTATCCTTTCTCATTTGACACGACTGCGCTATAAAATATTATGTAAATCTCAGGCTTTCTCCGCCTCCAAAGCTCATGGGGTGTTTTTATAATCAAGATGATTTTTTTCGCAAATACTCGGCAGTATGTATTCACACCACCTCATGCACAGCCATCTTCTTCAAATTAGCAGTAGACAGTAAACTAAATTTCTTCACAGTTGTAATGAATTTTTTTTTTTTCAAATTATTATTGCAGCACAATCCACCATTGTATGATTTCAGTGTTTTTAACATTCTGGTGATTTTTATAAAATTTTGAAAATCAAAAACTTCGTTCGTTCGTTTTAGAAAATATACAAAAATCGTTCGATTAAAATATTAGAAAATATCCGGACCCACCAATTGAATTGAATTATTTTCCGCGTACGTCTGCATGTGAAGCATCTAATATTTTTTGTCTTTTGTGCCTTTGTGGCATGTCAGAAGTTTTATTTGAAAAATTCTTTCGAAAAATTGAGTGTACGAAAGTTCAGTGTGGACGACTGCAATTTCTCATCGATGGGCATTTTTATTTGTAATGCTTAATATGCATTGTAAGATACTGATTGACGATCAAACATGACTTGTATGTTATTAATAATGTATTTGAAACAATATCACAAAACGAGTATAACCGATGTCCTTGCATATGTTATGCACGATTTTTCGAAATATTAATTTCAATTTGTAACGATAATTCTCAACGAGCAACTCCCACATCGATAGCGCAGACGGCATCACGTAACGCGAAATACGCAACGCCTGAAGCCTTTGAACCGCAGCTACGCATCCAGACTAAGGATTCCCGCCACTTCTAACATTTCCCGGATTCAGATAGATTACAAAAGCGTTCAACGCCGGAAGCACAAACAACGCGATAATCCGCCACCGCGCGCTCAGACGTCTTAATAACCCAAACACACCCACGCACACAAAGTGCGCGCCGCCGAAAACAAAAAACAATCGCCGCGTCCATTAAACCCGACCGGGCGACAGGCGCACGTCGTCGCGACGCTATTTTCATAAATATGACGACGTTTAGAAACGCATCGCGCGTTCACGTGTCCCCCCGATTTTTTTTTCGTTCGTTTTATCCCGACGCCCGAGCATATTTCATCCGCGAAACAAGGCGTTGAAATCGTTACGGGCGCCCGCGACGTCTCCGTCTCGAATTTCGGACTATTTCCGTCCGCGCACGAGAGAGAGAGATATATACATATATATAGAAAGAGAAAGCACGCGGCGACGCCGAGACGTTCGTCCGCGGCGGGCTCCGGTTAATGGAATCGCGGAACGCAAATCGGGACACTTCCGCTCTGACCGGAAACGTCATGCATCGATCGCTCAGGAGCGTGATGTACCGCGCCGGGGGAAAAAAACGCGGAGGGAACGGCCGTTTGCGGTGTTAATTTCGCATATTGGATTCCGTAACGAACGGGGCATTAATCAAAACGACTGTCGCGATCCGGTTGGCGCCGGAAAAAAGTAAACCAATACCAAGGCAAATGATACCGACGGTAATAACGACGACAGAAATGAATTACAGGCGTGCAAATTAGTGGCGGCTTTCGGTCGGTCGTGCGAGATCCTTGAATTTTAAAAATAAGCACTCTTGAAATTATGGTGATTTATGTTGTGGCGAAATTTGCGCAGCGACAACGACACCAACGTCTATTCTTTTAACGCATAATTAACATTGACGTAACAATTGCGATCTTAAAAAATTCCAATCTATGATACATGATTCTTCAGAATTCAAAAACAAACTAATGGAGATGTCCACCGGCGAATCTTTGTGAACTTGGCAACCCACTTCGAATTTTTTTTTTTTAATTACCAGTCCATTGTGGTCCGTTAGTACTCATTTGTACGACCTTCAGACCTTCATTTCCCATTTCGCTCAAAACCCGAAAACGGAACGGATAGTTTGACATTTTCGAACATTATTCCATTTTGAAACTTTTTTAAATCTGTCAACTGCAATCGATACAAAATCGTTAGCGCGCGAAGTAACAACTGCTCAACTATTTGTAATAAAATTTATATATAGATTTAACGTTTTTCGCAATTCGAATATTTGCAAAGCCTTCGAATATAGCTCAATGAAATAACAGCTGACTTTATTTAGTACAAGTAAAATAAAATTTTCTAAAAATGAAAATTAGATTAGTGAACACGGCAGCTAGCGATCGAAGGGGATTGATGCTGGGGTGCTGGGAACACCTTGTAAGTCACCGCGCACAACGTAATTGTAGTTTTGTTTTGTAATTTGTAAACCCAACCCAACCCAACACGACCCAGTTTAACCCAACTAGATCATGTTGGCTAAGTTTTTTACATGGTGATGATTAAGTTCCTTTTGTACAGTTGTCTTGCCTATATTTTTTTAAGAAAAATAAATAATTTTGACTTGAATTATTTAAAATTGAATAAAACTTAAAAATCGAAGAAGAGTCAAACTTAATTAAGTGATTTTGACAAAGTTTTGTAGATTGATCAGCTCGAAAGTGACTTAAGTTCACATCCTTATCTTCAGTGATGAGGCTTTCACAGCCCAAATTATAATAAAATAATTTCTGTCCAAAAATATCAAAACCTAACCTAATCCTTGGTTTCTGGACGATTACGAATTAATTTGAATTATAATTTTAAAAATTTCAAAATAATTTTAAGCCACATCTAAAGTTTGCATCAACTTGTAATTATTTCAATTTTTCTAACAATAACCTAATTTGTACATCCAGAACAGATCGTGAACAGTATATTACACTATCTGCGAAGGGTTGGGTTGGGTTGAATTGGTGCTAATTTGGACCGTTTCAAGTAAAAAGCACTAATTAATCACCAACGTTGTGTGCAGTAACTTACATGGCGCCCCTAGCACCCCAGCATCAATTCACTTCGATCTGTAGCTGGCGTGTCCGCTAATCACTCTAATTTCAATTTTTAGAAAATTTTATTTTGATTGATTGAAACTTTGTCTTTGTCATTTCATACCTCGCCGCTATCCTGAAACAATTTTTTCCAAAATTTGTAAAATAAATGGATTAATTCAGGCAGCTCTTTGGGCAATAAAAGCACATGAACATAATCTTAAATTTTTCGATAATTTTAAGATAAATGGCAAAAAACTTGTAAACTTTTGACTTGTTAATGAGCAACTAAAAATCAAAATTATCTACGTATCTGTTTTATTTAATAAAATAGTAATAATTAGAAAAAATTACAATAATATGTTTATGTTGTTAGGCGCAACTAAGTAGTAAAGGTCAATGAAAATGATAACCCAACCCAACCCAACCCAATATATATTGAATATAATCAAAGACGCAAGTAAATAAGCAAATCAGACAGAAAATACGTCGAATAAAGTAATAAATAATGAACAAAACAAACTACGAAACAAAACATTTAAAAGTATAGAATACGAAAATACAAAGTAACCGAAGGCCAAACAAAAAATTGCAATAATTACATAAATGAGAAATAAAAACGCAACAATCAAATGGAAAACGTTGAAGATATATATATAAACATTAAAGGCAAGGAGTCGAAGTTTAATGTATTGAAAATGGTCGAAGAGAAAATGTGAAACAACTCAAAAGGCACAAAACACAACTACTTGAATCGACACGAAACTGAAGAAATTACATCAACGAAAAAAACGAAAGCAGAATCCAAACAACTCCAAAAATAAATAAAATAAAACCATACACATAGTTTAGTAGCAAAAGTCAAGGAAATGTCAGTGCAACGCACATCAACCCAACCTAACAAACCCTTGTGAATGAATAAAACCAGGAAGGGAATGCAATCCTAGAAACAAATATAAAATATAATCGAAGGGAAATAAGCCAAGCAAAGGGCAAATGAACTGAAAGTAATAAGTAAAGAACGAACCAAAACAAGCCACAAAAACAAAACGTTCGAAGGCATAGAATGCAAAAAAAAACAAAATAACTGAAGACACCAAGTAGACAAATTTGCAATAAATGTAAATGACACAATAACAAAGGTTAAAAATTGTAAGCAAAGGAAACTTAAAGAATGAAACAAACAAATAAATTGGAACAACGAATATCACAATAAAATCACAACAGATAAAAATTATAAACGAACGACGACTTTAACAAATCAAGAATTGATTAATAATCGTTAATTATAGGTCAACACGTCAGCACAGCAAAAAAACTTTATATACTTGTCTTTTGGTAGGCACAGTTTAGTATGAAAAGTCAAGGAAATTAGGATACATCGTAAATCAACCAAACCAACGGTTACGTATACCAATGTTGCTTTTGCAAATTATATTATTTATGGTGACATTATATCTAATATATGTACATACCAACTACATTTAACGTAGTTAACCATTTAAAAAGTTCTTTTCTAGGACAATTTTTTGAAAAAAAATTTCAAAAAAAAACGTTTTCACCCACCTTTTCCTTCCACATACGATTTAAATTAACACCAACCCAACCAAAACCATTTTTTTCATAATTTGCATAAAATAGTTTTAAGTTCATTAATTTTTTTATCATACAACACTATTAAACTTGTGATAATAATATTTTTTCATGACTTCAAAGAAATTCACAAAAATGTCAAATGATAAAAAGAAATCTTGTCCCTGCGTGAGAATCTTCGTATAGTCATATAATCAGTGGCGTCCTTGAGGCCATTTGCTTTACCTTGCGTTCGTCGTTGAATTCCAAAGAGAAGCAATTAAAATAACTAGAAATGCATTTTATAAGTCAGATTTTGACGATGAACATCTGCCCTTGTTAACGGACAACTGAACCCAACCCAACTCAACCCAATAACAATTAAATCTTTTCAATTTTCAAAGAAATACATTTAGAACGGATGTCGCTTATATCGGAGTCAAAGTTTGCTTGATCGGCAAACTTTGGAATTGAGAAAAAAGGTATTGGATGGGGGGGGGGGGGACGTACTGATCAATAGAAGTTATTTACCAGGTAAACTATCGTAAACTATAAATTTAAATAAAATTAATTTTTGAATAAATAAACCAATGGAGCATTAATCCCCAATGTTGCATAGATTTGAATACGAGGACCTACCAGCTCGTAAGAAATGACTAAGTTTCAATTGGGGAAATAAACTTTCGTTAAATTATTCCAAGCGTAAATCGATCATGTCGTTTTATTTCAATTTAACTTTATCTCATTTCTGTTATTTTTAACAAAATTTATTTATAAATTAACTCTTTGTTTCTAAGCTAAGCATAAAAAAAACTAGAACCGATTAAAAGGCAACGCATTATAAAAATAAAAAAAAAATTATTTATTTTTGAAATATTTAACCAGTGTGGGGATTTTATGCATAATTGGTGACATTTTGCGATACATCGAATTAATCTAACAAATATCTAATTAAAACGTTCCATATCGACGAATAATATTTGAAATAAAATTACCAGTCATCACCGCCAAGAACACAAACGCACAGCAAACACAAAACATCACAGCCACGTATCCTTAAATTTTGGTACACATTCACACCGTAACTAACACCCCGGCGAACTGAACCCGAGTCGACGTCGACTAAACGCTTCTGGGACCGAAATTGACGTCCCCTCTTCCAACCACAGAGCAAAAAAGGTGAGCAGGTAAATTTTTAACGAAATGCACCTGGCCACGTCCACAGCAATGTTCGAAAAAAAAATCATCCGTCATCCCATAAATGTGGGGCGAAAATTCTACCATCAAAAGCAATTTAAGTAAATAAAACGCACACGCCATACGCACGAAATTAACTCAAATAAATTTACAAGTGGGCGATACGATCGAACGGCCGAAAACGAAAACGGCGAAGGGGAACCCTTTTTATCAAGTGGACGGAAAAATACGACCGCGTTATCTGCGTCGTGATATGCGGCGTAAAATGCACGGCGAATCGGCAACAATGTAACTAAGGGGGCATGTCGAGTTTCGGTGCACGCATCATGAATATATTACATGCCTGTCTTATCTGATTTATTAAAAAAAATTATTTACGATATTAGGTCTGCGAACGTGTTTCGTAACTGCGGTGAAATCGTGCGTTCGTTTTTAGTTGGAGTGGTTTGTGGAAAACGAATTACTGCCCCGGTTATTTTTATTTGTTTTTAATTGGTTTCAGTTTTTACTTTTTCAGCAATTCGATTTTCATGATATCGATTTTTCTTTTTCTGGTTTTTAGTTAGTTCTATGTATAATAATTGAAATAATGAATTGTAATTGTGTAATGATGTATAGTGCGAATAGTAGTACGTGCATAGTTTGCAAAGCGTAACGACAAGACAACGCTAGGCCATAGGGTATGCCAGAACCGACCTTACGACGCTGCGCAACGACCTCCCAAACGAACCAATTATGTAGAGTGTTAATAAATACATAAATCACAAGCTACCGACGAGTATCATTTACTGAAAACCCTAACTAGTAATATTTCAACCCAATCCAACCCAATCTACGTCATTAGTATCGATATTTGTATAAATATCAAAGGACAAAAAATTGTAATTTTAAAATCAACATAAATTCACTAAATTTACAAAAATACAAAATGGACTGAAATGCTTTGAATATCAAAAATATCTATAATTGCCTCATAGGCAAACATAAATTCCCAAAATGTAACCATTGTCAAAAATTGCCTTAAAATCAGAATTGCATTGAAATTAAACCAAAAATGCACAAAATCAAAAATAATTAAATTAGTGAAAAGCAAAATGAAATTACCCGAATTGTCTAAAACATAATAATTGACAAAAAAATTCCAACCAAAAACCCAACCCAGCCCAACCTAACCCAACCCAACCCAACCCGACCCAACCCAACCCAACCCAACCCAACCCAACCCAACCTAACCCAACCGAACCCAACCCAATTTTCTTTACATTTGCGATAAAATGAAATATATATATAAATCAGTGGCTTTTTATTGTCTTAGCAAAATAATTTGAATTTTTCATAATTTAGAATATTCCCATTTTTTTAATATTTCGCAAATTTTTTTTTTATTTTGAGCTTTGACATTTTTGAAACTTTTAGGAAATATTTTTTTTTAATAATTCTGACAATTCTTGATTTTTTTTTAATTAATTTATTCATTCGAAGATGTGCAAGCCCCAACCCATCCCAACCCAACCCAAGCTAATACAACTTAAGAAAACAAAGTTTTTAATTTCAAAATTTTTTTGCAAATATGAAAATTTTGACGATTTTAGCATAGCTTCAACTGCAGTCTTTTTTAACACTTTCATTCATTAAAGAAACAACTGAAGCAAACCTGTGGCGTTTTTTTTTTTTTATTTATTTTTGATAATTTTGAATTTTTTTGAACCTTCACAGCTTCACATTTTCTGAATTTTCGACGAAGTCAATTTCATCGTACACTCGAGTCTTAAAAAAGTGGAACCTGCGCGATACTTAACGTCAAAATTTTATTTGTTTTGACAATTTTTAATTTTTTTACAACGTCTGTTTCCTTCGAATTTTACGAAATTGTGAACGTTTTGATTTTATGAAAATATTTGATCAATGTCCACATTTTAAGACCACGGTTTGTGTTGGTTTGGGTTTGGTTGGGTTGAAACCATTTTTTGAAAATTATGACCGAACCTAAACCCATGTTGTTGGGTTAGGTTAGGGTCGGATGGATTGGATTGGATCGAATTGGGTTGTATTAGGTTGTGTTGGGTTAGCTGTTCGCAAAAAAAATTTAGTGATAATTTTTTTTGACAATTGTATTTTTAGATTTTTTTTGAAACCTATGTTGTTGGGTTAGGTTAAGCTCGGTTAGGGTCGGATGGGTTGGATTGGATCGAATTGGGTTGTATTAGGTTGGGTTGCGTTAGCTGTTCGCAAATTTTTTTTAGTGATAATTGATAATTTTTTTGACAATTTTTAGAATTTTTTTGAATTTCAAACAATTTCACATTTTTTTGATATAGTTATAATATTAAAATTTGTGACACCTTTTAACTTGTTTGGAAATTTTAATATTGGTGAAACTTTTTCGAATTTTTGATAATATTGTAGCAGTTGTTAAACAAATTTTTTCAAAATGTTTTAATATTCAAGAAGAATTCTGCTGATTCGGGTACTGTACTTGTGGGCATTTTTTGCGGAATTCTTGAGTACTTTGATTTTCTTGACAAAACTGTTGATATTTTTGTAATTTTTAAAATTTTTGATTTTATTTTGATATTTCATTCGTTTGAGTGTCAACTTTTCGGATATATTTTTTTTTCAATTTTAAAACAAATGCAATCAAACTTAAAATTTTTGACACGTTTTAATATTTTTTTACACTTTTAAGTATTCCTTAGCAACCAACCACTTGATTTGTAAGACATTTCGTCATCGCCTAACCACGATGAAGATTTGTTTCCAATCAAAATTATTCAAAATCTTTACTTTTGACGTTGAAATAAATTAACCCAATCGAATAATCTGCGCTAAATCCGAGTTGCACAATCGGGACCTCTCACGAACACAAAACGCGATCGTTCCCAACAAAAAATAAAATAAAATAAAAAAAAAACCAAACCACTTTCTTGCAGTCGCGATCGCCACAACGCGCCAATATCTCACCCGGACGAACCCCGACAACGTCGGGAGCGCCGTCGCTCTCGAATTAAATTTAGCGACAAATTGGAAATTTACGGCGCGAGTGTGTTGTACGGCGCGCCGCCACTGCAACTAACGGCGGTCCGTGTGTTCTTTATCGGCTCATTGTTTATTTAATTTCGTTTCGGTATTAACGGACCGGAGCGCCGCCGCCGCCGCCGCGCCGCCCGCCTCGCCTCGCCCCCCGGCCAGTAATGGAGGTTTAAAACCCCGGAAAGTGATTATCGAGTGGTTTAATCGAGGCGTACGTAATTTCCTGTCGTGCGCGCGGTGTTCCCGACCTATTTAAAAATTCGAGCGAGCGACGTGTGTTCGAACTGTCGGATGATTTCACTTTGTTGCGTTGGTATTCGTTTATGTCGACGTCGTTCGATTTTATTTTATGCGACTGTGAATGTTTTCGTGGAGTAGAAAGTGTAAAAAAATGAAAAGTTGTCAAAAATTTTAATATTATCAAAAATTAAATAATATTAAAAATTGTTTAAGATTGAAGAAAATTGTAAAAATGCAATTATCAATTTTTTTTTTTAATATCACCAAAAATATTTTCATACAGTTAATCCAGCCCAACCCAACTCAACCGAACTCAACCCAATTCGATCCAATTCAACTCAACCCAACCGAACTCAGCCCAACCCAACCCAATGCAACTCAACCCAACTCAACTCAGCCCCACCCAACCCAACCAAACCCAACCCAACCCAACTCAACTCAGCCCAACCCAACCCAATGCAACTCAACCCAACTCAACTCAGCCCCACCCAACCCAACCAAACCCAAACCAACCAAACCCAACCCAAAAGCATTATTTGTCAAATTAGTTAAGAAATAGTTTAGGGTTATTAATAATTTTCAAAAAAATAGTTTCAACCTAACTTAACCTAAACACCATGGCTTTAAAAATTCCATTCAAATCTTTTCATAAATTCAAAAAGTTCACAATTTCGTACAATTATGAGGAAAAAATTGTCAAATTGTCAAAGTCACTAAAAATTCTATCAGAAAAGTCATGACATAAAAAAATCGTCAATATTTGCAAAAAATTTGAAAATTTTTAAATTAAAAACATTGTTTAAGTTACATTGGGTTGGGTTGGGTTAGATTGGAGTGGGTTCGGTTGGATTGGATTCGATTGAATTGGGTTGGGTTAGATTCGGTTGGGTTGGGTTGAGTTGGGTTGGCTTGGCTTGGATTAGGTTGGGGCTTGCAAATCTTCGAAGGAATCGATTCATTAAAAAAAAATCAAAAATCGTCAGAATTATCAAAAATTACGTCAAAAATGTTCAAAGACATTCCCCAAAAGGCTCAAAAACTTTAAAGCTCAAAACAAACGAACTTTTGATTTTTGTCAAACGTTCAAAAACCGTTAAAAAGTGAAAATTATTAAAAATTCTAAGAATGTTCCGTCGATGTCATTTTCAATTATTAGACGCCGGACCTATGATCGGAAATTTGAAAATTTCCAAATTGCATTTTTTTCCCTCTAAAATATATAAATTCAAAATCTTATAAAAATCAAAAACTGTAAAGCTTAATAAAACATCGAATATTTAAAATCACCGCTTCAACCTAAATTCGTTCTAAAACACAAGAGTTTCACCAGCGCTTAAAAATTACGATCGTTGTAGAAAGACGGACGTGATCGCTTAAATAAATAAAATTTGGAGTGATTAGAAAATCTCTGCAAACAAAATAAAAGTTTAGGAACATTTTTTGTCTAAATTATATAATCAGTAGGGCCACCTGTAGTGACCTGTTGTCAGCTCCTGTCATCTACTGACAGCTCAGGTCTACTGACGACCTGCTAACAACCCGGACAGCTCAAGATTGGACAGTTTATGAGTATAAATAAAATCACTACAAACTAGATAAGAGAATTTTTTTATTATTCCGAATCAGTATGACAACACCTATCACCTGGTCAGATCATGCAACCTATATAGGTATCTACAAGAAGTTACCTGTTCTACAAAGACGGCTTCGTTATCTACTGATACCACCTAAGACCTACTGATAGCTCGTATGACCTACTGATAGCTCCTATGAACTACTGACAACTGATATGACCTACTGACAACTGCTATGACGTACTGACAACTCACATGACCTACTGACAATTCCTATTACACATTCATATTTCCTGTGGCATACTGACAGCTCGTATGACCCACTGACAACGTATAGGATATGCTAACGAACCATATGACCTGCTTATGACAAACTGGCAGTTTTATGACAGTATGTCAACAACGACAACGACAACGTGTAGGATATATTATCAAGCCATATGATGATAGTGCATGTGACATAATGGCAGTTCTTATGACCGTATGGCAACTTCTATCAACTACTGTAAGCGACGTCTGCCACCTAATAACACTTTCTAAGGTATTGTGATAGGCTCTATATCTTCATAATTGTATTTAAGAACTAGGAACGGCTCATCTGACATACGGACTCTGACTCTGTTATGTATTGGCAGCTCTTATGAGCTACTAACTGCAAGGATGATCTATCAACAGCTCATATGGCCTATTGACAACTCATATAATTCACTGACATCTCATAAGATCAACTAGCAACATATGACATACTGACACAGTCCATGTGACAAACTGACACTGACACTGACCCACGACCAAGTGACATTCGTATCACCTACTGTAAGTGACGCCTACGCTACAATAGCAGGTTCTACGACTTGGTAGCCTAGTAACATTGCCCATCTGACGTACTGAAAGCTCTGTGACCTATTGTCAGTTCTTATGACCTACTAAGGGTTCATTTGATCTACCAGCAGGAATTATGGTATACTGACATCAGATGTCATCGTTTCTTTGCTGATATTACACATACTCTTCGCCCAATTACTCCGATGATAGTTGCAATGACCTGCTGAGAGGTCCTATGGCATGCTTACAGTTTCCATGACCTACTGACAGCTCATGTAACAGTTTTATGCTAATACTAATAGACCGTGACTTACTAATGACTTACATGACTCTCGGTATTTACTGTGAGAAAAATAAATGATTACAATCTGCCCAGCAATTTTTATAATATTCGTTGAAGTTGAGATATGCAATCGTTGACATTCGGGTGTCTTGATTTGCATTTTTTTTCGCACTGTCATCAATATTTTTTTACTCTTCTCTCCACGCACATCTCGTTACTCTTTGCTATTCAGCAGGCACGTAGATTTCATCATACACTTTCTCACTTTTAAAAATACTGCCACAACTTACATTACAACAAATTTCAAAATTTACTAAAAACACATTTTTAACATTCCAACCTCAAAGGTGCATTATAAACTTTCTTCCAATCGATTTGGGGACCCCCGAAATAAATTATTTTTTATGGTCCCACTTAACCGAACAAAAAAAATCCCTTTCTCTCAATTAATTACCCGGGCCTCCACACATATCGAGTGGGCTCGCCCCGCGTTTCTCTCCAACAAACTTCGCCAGGTGCCGGTTCGAGGGCCTACGTGGCGACCGGCGGTACGAAATGAACGTGTCAGACGCACGTGTGATTGGAGGGTGGGGGCCGGGGGGGCGCCAGGAGCAAGTGGGTCGGCGGCGCCCGGTTGACCGCCGCCCCGTCACTTTAAATAATGCACGGGGCCGAAGCCACGGCAACTTGGCGGACGTTAATTCAAATGGACTTTGGTTATCCCGTGTCAGCCGCAGTCCCGCGTTTAATTTGCGCTCACTTCGAAATTGCAACAGTTGAAACTACGCCGGTGAATGCCTGCATGTTGTAGTACGTGTGTGTGTGTGTGTGTGCATGTGCACTGGACCGGTCTCTAGATCGTTAACATGCAATTAAACTTATATTCTTTGGCGGTGGGGACGGCCACAGAAATGTTATTAAGTTATGACGATTTACTCCCCCCCCTCGTCATCGGTTTTTAAAAGTTAGGAACCAGGATTTTTAAGTGCGTGAGTATCCAGCAAAATAAATCGCAACATCCACTTCACAGATTTGCTTGGCATTGATTTAGTCATTGCTACGTGCACCATGGAACAGACAAATTGTTACTAAATTCTAGCAGTCACCGGCTTCTTTTTTATACCCTCGTCATGGGTATTGAAGAATTTCGATATAGATAATAAAGACTGTAGATGCTGATACACATCTAGCATCTAGCATCCATCATTCGTCAAATCTCATCCCACAATTCGCCGCGCCACCTACAATTACGTCGTGCAGTCCCAACGAGAGAAGAAATTCGCACGAGTATACATACATCACGTCTAATATACACCAAGAGCAATTTGTCAGTTAAATTTGCTTTAAGTTTCCCGGTTGTTTGCGAGCGCCGAACCATTAAACTTGTTTCCTTGTCATGTTTGCAATTACTCGCGGTTTATTGATATTTGCGTTTCGGTTGCGTAAATAATTTCGAAAGGATTAATTAAAAAATAAACGCCGCGCCACGAAACGATGGGATCGATAACGTGGAAAAAATGGGCGCAAGAAATTTTGCATAAACTGTTGAACATCGTCAACATACCGAGGAACGATAAATTAGAACGCGTGGCGTCAAACTCGCGTTAAGCGCGAGGAAAAAAGGGGAAGGGGGTATCGAGCTTCCTGGGGTACTAGCAGATAGGGTGGCGCGTTACGGGAGGGTCGGAGCCGTTCCTCCTAGGTCAAGGAACCCCGGCTTTTACCGTGTGTTTTAAATTAAGCTCCTTATCTCTATTTGCGCGTTCGAATTAAAGGAGATTTTCTCCAACAGATTCGACCGCTTGCTAACGTAATTTATGCCAGGAAAATCCATCACTTCCATTCAACTTAGTTATATTGTTACAGGAATTGACCAGAAAAGCTTTTAAATTATTAACGCCGATTACGTGACGACAAAATTGGAAAATGCCGTTTAACAATGGAGCTGTCGAGTTGATTCACGACTGCATTTTATGTTGATTTTTTATTGTTTTACTAAACATGGTACGTTTATTTATTTCTATTATTTTTATTTCACAACTATACATACATTTATACAGATTATATTTTCCAATTAAAGTCAAAATTAAAAGTTTTTATTGAATTCCTGTAACTGACGCCAAATACCAACGAAGCAGTTGGCCCACATCATCGCCGTTACTTTGAGTACTGAATGAAATGTTCGCGGTGATATATTTATAAGCGTGTTATTTATTTTAATTAGTTTTAATTATCGCAACGACATAAATATTATTGAATGAGTAAATATGTTTTGACGTTTACGATGTTAAAAATTGCGATAAAGTGTGCAACGCAGCGATTCCAGACAGAACGTTTTGCAATGGGATGACGTACAAATATTGTTAGATTATTGGGGAAAATATTATTCGAACGATATGATAAAATTTCAAAAAAATCGAAAATCAAATCGATAAAAATTTAAAAAAAAATGATAAAAATCCCAATCGAAAAAAATCGTAATAAATCACAATAGATCAAATAAAAAAAATTATTTTACAATTGTTGTAAAATAATTGTAATTGTCTACCAATGGTAGTTGTAGTTTAGTTCGATTTCATTTAGATTTACTTTCAAGTTCGTCGTTTCAACCTAACTAAACTCGATGCAACCCAACCCCAGCTGCGTTAGCAATTGTTGCGCAAAGATCGTTTCTAACGCTGGTGAATTGTTACGAAGAGACATTGCTCGGGAACAGACTACTTACGTTCCCGGGCGATTCATCTCCGTAAGAATTCGCCAACGCGATAAGTGGTGACTCGGCGAGTTGAGTTGAATTGCATAGAGTTTGAGATCCGTCAACGACAATGAAACGAAAAACTATGCGAAACAAAACGAATTAAAACGAACCGAACTATCTGAGAATTGCTCGTTCGTGAAAATAGCTGTTCCATAGCAATTCGTTACCATAAGAATTCGCCAATGACACCAATGGAATAAATTTTAAAAAAACTCAGAATAATCTCGTAATAATCAATTAAGTAAACAAGTGTCTACAGTGACAATTTCTGAGTGATAAGAATTCGTTAGAAACCATCGCAACTGCTGCTAAAAGTAATTCGGTTGGGTTGGGTTGAGTGGAGTTAGGTTGGGTTGGGCAGTGTGTTTGGTTGCGTTCGGTTGGGTTGGATTGTGTTCGTGAAAATAGCTCCCTAGCAATTCGTCGCCATAAGAATTCACCAACCTGACTCAACAATTGTAGCAGAACGAGTTGCAACAAATTCAATCGATAAATTATTAAACCATTAATCCAATTTTGAAGTCCACACCAATGGAATAAAAGAAAAACACAACCCGAACTGTAAATTTAACTTAAAACCCATATACATGGAAAATCAAAACTTAACTGCGAATGTAAACAGACCTAACTCTTCGTCATTACCAATTTGACTGGGTTGAGACAACGAACAAGTTAACTGTAAAATACACACGAATGGAATAAAACTCAAAATAATCAATGAAGTAAATCAGTATCTATAGTAACTCAACGAATATCTTAACGAATTATCCCAAGACTGTTTCCGAGCAATACGTTGCCGTAAGAATTCGCCAACGTTAGAAAACTAACTGGGTTGGGTTGTGTTCGGTTATGTTAGGTTGGGTCGTGCTCGGTTGGGTTGGGTTGTGTTTGGTTAGATTGGGTTGGCTTGGGTTGGGTTGGCTTGGGTTGGGTTGGGTTGGGTTGGGTTGGGTTGGATTCGGTGAAATAAATATCAGTAATTTACTAATCAAAAAGAAAATAGCAAAATACAAATTTGAAAAATTTGAAAAGAATTTATTTTAAAAACTTTGTAAATTTTTTGAAATTTGAAAAAATTTGGTAATTTGAATTTTCTCAAAACATTTGAGGGAAAAAATAATTACAAAACCATTAAAAAATTTCTAATAGACAATGTTAAAAATCATCAAATTTGATAAAATCGTTAAAAGACAAGAAAATCGTTAATTACAAAAATAGTTAAATCGCAAAAATCGAAAAATTAAATAATTTGTAAAAATTGATAAAATCGTTGAAAATATTGTAAAGAAATTTCATAATAATTATTGGAAAATTATAAATTCATAAAAAATCATTAATATTACTATTGCAAAAAATGACAGAAATCTTCGTAAATCGTTAATTGAAATGACAATCGAAAGATCTTTAGAAAAAAATTGAAAAAATATAATTCGTCGAAAAATTATGAATTCATAAAAAATCATTAATATTACTATTGCAAAAAATGACAGAAATCTTCGTAAATCGTTAATTGAAATGACAATCGAAAGATCTTTAGAAAAAAATTGAAAAAATATAATTCGTCGAAAAATTATAAATTCATAAAAAATCATTAATATTACTATTGCAAAAAATGACAGAAATCTTCGTAAATCGTTAATTGAAATTACAACCGAAAGATCTTTAGAAAAAATTTGAAAATATATAATTCGTCAAAAAATTATAAATTCATAAAAAATCATTAATATTACTATTGCAAAAAATGACAGAAATCTTCGTAAATCGTTAATTGAAATTACAACCGAAAGATCTTTAGAAAAAATTTGAAAATATATAATTCGTCAAAAAATTATAAATTCATAAAAAATCATTAATATTACTATTGCAAAAAATGACAGAAATCTTCGTAAATCGTTAATTGAAATTACAATCGAAAGATCTTTAGAAAAAATTTGAAAAAAATATAATTCGTCAAAAAACTATAAATTCATAAAAAATCATTAATATTACTATTGCAAAAAATGACAGAAATCTTCGTAAATCGTTAATTGAAATGACAGTCGAAAGATCTTTAGAAAAAATTTGAAAAAATATAATTCGTCGAAAAATTATAAATTCATAAAAAATCATTAATATTACTATTGCAAAAAATGACAGAAATCTTCGTAAATCGTTAATTGAAATTACAACCGAAAGATCTTTAGAAAAAATTTGAAAAAAATATAATTCGTAAAAAATTTTTCCAATTTATAAAAACCGTCAAATATAATAAAAATACATACAAATCATTTCTCCATGGGTTGTTTTGATCTTCTATTAATTTCTTTATATTTTTATTAGTTTCATTCTCAGGTTTCTGTTATTTTATACCTAGTAGCTAAATTAATTTAATTCCCCTTTAATTTTTGTTTAAGACCTTCTTTATTTTTCTCTGTTTGCCAATCCAACCCAACAAAAGTAACCCAACCCAACCCAACCCAACCCAACCCAACCCAACCCAACCCAACCCAACCCAACCCAACCGAACCCAATCTAATTTAAGTTCCAACACTACTTTACCCAATAGATTAGAACACGTTATATCATACAGTTCGTCTACAACTACAACAATAATTTTTCTTAACAATCTAATTTAAAAACAAATAAAAAATGGTTTAACATTAAAGTGACTTATATCAAAATTTCCAAAGAATCCTTCCAGCCAATCAACAAAACTTTAATTATACAATATCACTAACTCATTTACCTATCACAAACTTCAACTAAAACCTACTCTCATTCCCATCCAAATAAAACGAACGTTATTTCTACCTACCTCACCTTTCCATTTCAATTCATTCTCCAACGCCCACGTCTTCGAGACACGCTCCATATCGATTTTCGAGTAGGCCCACATTATGCCGGCACGCAAATAATTTTTTTATCCTCGACCGGCCCACTTCACTCGTGATTGTTGTTCGTCTACCAATTAAATGCACCCACCCAATCAATTATTTTTTGTCGTCGTTCTAAGATTTAACCCGCAAACGTCAGCGCGAAAAAAACGCACTGTTTAAGTGCGGGGGTCGCGTCGATCGGGTCGTTAAATTTAAGGACCGCGCGGGCAAAAAGTTTGACCGCAGCGCCGTATAATATTATCGACCGCACCGGCGAATATGCCGCGCGATCCCGATCCACGACCTTTGTTTTTGGGGATGGGGAGAAAAAGTTACGCGGGGGGTCCCAAGCTGTTTACGAGGTCGTTACGATTGGGTGCGGAAGCGTCGCGTATTTTTGTTGGGAGCGATGCGAGTCGTTAGGACGGTTAAGGTCATTGGTACGACTGGTCTTTGATTTATTGCAACAATTGTCGTCTCGTTAAAATTATTCATAGAGAATTCTAATCAGTCTAATGATTGTGAATGAATCTATGCCTACATAAATAAACAATCGTCGATTACTTAATTTCACCCATTAATTTCAATGCACTCATTACAACCCCCGCTTACTGTTTTTTTTTGTTTTCTCGACAACGTGTCGTCATTAGAAACGTTGATATCGAATTACGTGAGAAACTGAAGGTTTTTTTCTAGCCGGTGCACTTGTTCTCCGAACGCGCAATCGACCTTTTTAATTAAATCTAAACATGCAACTTTAAGCGAACGTGGAAAACGTCCGAGGGCAGGAATTTTATTTCAGAATGTAGATTGTTTCTGTCGCATATGCGAGTATATAAACATACGTGTAATGTATACGCTCCGGCTTGCAGAATGAGATTTGCAACCGAAATTCCGACATACCTAGCGGCGGAGGGATGCCCGGCGTAATTTGTTTGCGTTCGGGTTGCAAGCGAGTATTTCTTCGTGTTTACCCAACGTGATGCTTATTTGATGAAATGATCAAAATAAAAATCGTATGGGACATACGATTGTTATCGTTATCTCCGCCATTATTATATTATATTCCATAAAATTTATTTATCAATCAATGTTCAAAACGTCTCATCAATAAAGTTCCGATGGTCGTGGCGACGTTGACAAGGTCATTCGTTAATTATGTATTTTTTTTAATCTGATAACTGTTTACTATACAATCGGATGTCCTGGCCGCATGATCAACGACGGAACACCTAACTCGTTTCTGAAATTCTAATAACTAAAAACATCTGATTAGGGCCAAACCACGTCATTTATTTTAATTGTTATAAACGATCAAATAAGACACGTAAGTTGTAGGACGAAAGATTGTCGCTGGCGTGTTGCAATTGCTCAATATAAATATGCAACGGAGTGCATGTTAGGCAGCGTAAGAGCCTTGTCGATGTAAGCACCACTCATTGCGATTTGCCGAAACGTCCGAAGCAAGTTAAATAATTTCAATACGTACCCACAACGATTCAAGAATTGATTTGTATATTACCCATAAAAGTTCGAATAGAAAACGGGGTTCAAGACAAGCAATTTGATTAATTTATCGTAAAGTAAGCTAGTTCGGTGTATTTAATCGAGGCGGTTTATTAGAAAAGTACACAAATTTTATTATAATTCACGGTCTTCGTGAAGTTCGTAGAAATAAAATTGATTCAAGTGCAGTAAAGATGTATTCATAAATTCTATGGTAATTAATCTTAATTTTGCTTGTTACGGGAACGCACGTCAATTGATGTCAGTAAGAATGTAACACGCATAACCTCAATTGTGCTAAAAACAAATTGTGTAAATTCAGATGTAACAACCGCACAACTTAGAAAAAATTGTCATATATTGGAAAAATTGTGTCACAAAGCTATAATTGCTAAAATTGTTTCATTCTCCGACTGACGTGTCAAGCAAGTTTTTTTCTACAAAAAAATTAGTAGTAGTTGCTGGGAACTAATTGTTTCCAATGAGAATAATATAAATCGTTAATGATCGATGAAACTATATTTTTTATGGAGTATTCATCCGACAATTTATATTGGTGCAACACTGCCACCATCCAATTACGAACACAAACCAACAATAACGAAGTCTATCCATTACGTCGTTAAACAAATTTGTAAAATCTATATAAACGAATCGGGTTTACAAGCTCAACCAGTTTAATAAATGTCCATTGCAAATAATTTGTCTGTTTCATTTTTTTACAACAAATTTGGACATATTACTAAATTTTTGGGGTTGGGACTTGGTTTGGTAATGATTTGTGGTTACACGTAGTAATGAATGATTAATTTATGTCAGCTGTTTGCTTTGTGTTGGGTTGGGTTGGGTTGGGTTGGGTTGGGTTGGGTTGGGATGGGTTGGGTTGGGTTGGGTTGGGTTGGGTTGGGTTGTTACATTTGTGTTCAAGCTTAAAGTCAAAAGTCAATAGTCAATCCGACATCACCAATTAAAAAAATACCAAATAATAATCACCTGTACGTGAATCTGGAACTTTTGTACAAAGCCGACTTGGATTAACGTCTACTCCCGAAGTCGGCAACCTAGGCCCCATAAGATTTTGTTGCATTTTTCGTTGTTGAATTTTATTTTGTCGTTTTCGACAACTTTTTTTTATTCAATTAAGAACAATGTACTTGTCAATAAAATAAAATCCCAAAATGAACGGTGACAGGACAATTTAATGTAAAAAAATTAATTATTTAAAAAAATGTTATTATTGGACAGTGACATATTTCTAATTCATGGGCTACCATTTGGTCTTAATTTTTTAACATCAGGAAATTTCTCGTTGCTGCTAATTTTCCCTAAATGTATCTCATCCTTCGATTTAAAAACCAGAGTGCCCCCCACCCCTCTTTCTATCTCCGTCTTTCGTACCTTTATACTCGTTTCGTTCTTGTTGTGAGTTCATCGGCAATTGATATCCCATGAAACCCAACCCAACCCAATCTAATCCAACCCAACCCAATCTAATCCAACCCAACCCAATCTAATCCAACCCAACCCAATCTAATCCAACCCAACCCAATCTAATCCAACCCAACGCAACCCTTTTTATTAATCAATGCTTTGCAAATTAGCAAAAATCACCCAAAACAAAACAACTAACAGCCAAACTCGTACTGCAGAAGAAGTTATCGAAACGTAAACGCTAGCGTATTTTTTTTAATAAACTCGTAATTTTCATTTAATTTGGAAAATTGTTGTAGCTTCTCGATTTAGGAACCTATTTCGTCTCTTCGTGACTGTCTCATCTATTATATTATATTCGATATCGCCAACACTATTCACACCCTCGTAGCAGTTAAGATCTAAGTGCCTTATTGATGACAACACAATAGAGCTCCTACAGTTGATTTTCGAGTGCACTTCATTCAACAGCATAAAGTCAGGATGACTTGAATGAAATTTTATCCCTGTTTTGAGTTACTATGGACTCTTTTACCCTATAGATTATTTTGTTATTTTTAACGATTTAATAAATTTATAAATCTCAACGTTTTATTACAACTCAGTTCTAACGCTTCATGACATTGGAACGTTTATTTTTTATTTTTATTTTTTATGAACGAAATCGAATTTGCTGCAGTTGACAAACGTTCCTTCCCACTCGATCGTTTTTTTTTTTTTCAGTTGCGTTTGCAACCAACAGAGCAAACTTGTAATCGCCATTGCCACCATAAATTATTCCGTGTCGGTCGCTCTTGAACGCACTTTTCTCGAGTGAGCTTCATAACCGATCATGACCCCACGCCCGCCGCCTAAATGTTGCGGCTCAAGGGGGACCCTTAAATGGATCCCAATTATTATTATCCCGACTACCCCTCGTTTGGCGTCACAATACAGTTATGATTTTTGAGGGCCGTCTATTTACAGTATAATGGCCCGTGAGAGCATTGTGCGTCGATATTTTCGACGTATGTGTTTAATTGAAGACCATTCACGTCGAACTGTGCGTCTGCATCTGTTTCGGTTGTAAAAGTTCTATTTTCGGGGACGGATCGACAATGAAATCGCTGGCACAAGGCACAAAAAAAATGAGTTCGTATATTTGATTACGTACGTGTTAATGCAATTAAATGGAAAAAAGTGTAGACTATATAAAAAAAATGATGTAAATGATGGGACGTAGATGTCCATGTCGTCGCCGGCCGGCACTCAAACGCACGCAATACAAATGAAGCAGTTAAATACTTTAATATTTATAAATTTATATCGTTTAGATAGTTCTGTTCGGGACGTGAGACCGTCAAGGATATTTATTATTATTATTATAATTATTCAAAACGAGCAAACTTTGCGGTTATTTGTATAAGTCATTGTTATTCCACACAAACAAACATCGAGACTGTTTTGTTTGTGATTATTTTTAAATTATAAAAATATCAAAAAAAATTTAAATAAAAGTAATTATGTAAAATTTACTTAAATCCGTTTAAATATCATCAGACTTTTTATTCTAAAATTAATATTAAAGAAATACCTGACTGTGAAGAAATCAATTCGCAACTAAATAAAAACTAATGCGCAACTACGCGTTTGCAAATAATCCCGAAAATAAAACGGACGTAAAACAAAATTAATCACGGCGTTACGACAACGCCGCGCTAAAACTTCGTACATTAAGCGAGAGCCACTTTTCCATTTAACGCGGTGCGCGTTATTGTATTTACTTAGTCCACGGTTTAATTCGCGATTTGATTGATTATTCTAATCATTTATTTCAATTATCTAGGCGCCGTTAAAGTGGTATTCGGTTACCTGGTGTTTACTTTAGCATTAATGATTTATGGGAGTTTTTATTCCGCGCTGTGCTATTAGGACAATAAATACAATAAAATCAATATATATAACTTATTTCGGTAAAGTAATTTTAATTTTAGGTCTTGAAAAAGATTTAATTAATAAAACGAAACGTTGACCTGAGAAAAATGAGATATTTAGTCTTTGGCAGATGCAGATAGAGAGATAATAACTAACTAATGGGTTGGGTTGGGTTGGGTTGGGTTATAATCAGTTAGTAGAGCAAACCATTGGACGGACAGAAATAAACACAAATAAGACTACGCCGGCAGCAGTCGCCGGGAGAAAACGAGGAGAGGAAGCGGGCGATTTTAATAGCAAATTCATTTAAATGTAAACAATTTATCTGATGTCAGACATGGTTTAGATTGTATTTCGTTAAAAAAGACGTACGTTGAGGACAGGATGTCCATAGGAAGCGATTGAGTACGATTTTTTTTTAAATAGCAAATTCATTTAAACAATTTATCTGATCTAATGCATGTTTTAAGTTACAATTTCGTAAAAATATCGTACGTAGTAAAATTATTTCATTAAATCAAATAACTCATAAAAGCATTGTTTAATAAATGGGATCTGTTGTGCTAGTTGTGTACGTAGTTAATATTACATAATTAAAACAAATACTCCATTTAAATTGTCTGAGAAATTTATCTGTGTCGTTCACGCAGTAGATTTTATTTTTAGTGACTGGAATTATATTCGTTGGTGGGTCACCTCGTCGCAAGTCTCCCCGCCGTCCTCTATATTCGGTTCAAATTTGTCAATTTTACGTTTGAATAAGACTTTTAAGAAAGTTTGAGCTCAGAAGAAACATTTCGAAAGTTTTATATTTTTAGTATTTTTTTTATAATTTCAACAAACTTGTTTATATTTTTGGCGTTTTATCGACATTTTGAAGTTTTGTTGCCTTGATTTTTGGTACTTTGCTACAATCTGACCGAATGTTATTTACGTTGCTTTTTATTTAATTTCTACTTAATTAAAAATTCAGCTGTCAACGTTTTTACATTTTTCACATATTTGATAATTCTTACTGTTTTTTAGTAATTTATTGTAATAGTTTTGTTGTGAATTTCCTTACGATTTTCATTGATATTTCTTGCACATGAACAATTTTGCTAACTTGTGGATTTTCTGAATCATTTTTTGTTTCAATTGTGATATTTTTTAACAGTTTTAATATTTTATACAATTTTGAATTTGTATTTAGATTTTTTTCAATTAAATGAAAATGCAAAGAAACGAAAAAATATTAAATGCCCAATTGAATAAAAATAATATCTTTCTTAATTCAAAAAAAAATATTATGTATCAAAATTTCCTTAATGTAAAAAAAAATAAATATAGCAACATTTTCAGAATTTACAAAACAGCTACAAAACATTATTTAATGCAATATTTCAATATTTTCGATTTTTGCAAGTTTGGTAATTTAAACATTTTTTAGATGCAATGAATTCCCTTTGAGCGAATATTTTGCATAAAGTCTCTCCAAGGAACTCAACCCAACCGAATCGAACTCAAGCCAGACCAACCCAATTGCAAGATTTAACGGGTTGGGTCGAATTGCGTTAAGTTTAGTTGGGTTGGGGTGGATTTAGTTGAGTTGGGTTAAGTTGGGTTAAATTAAGTTGGTTTGAGTTGGATTGGCTTAAGTTGAGTTGGATCGATTTTAGTTGGAGTTGGGTTGAATTTAGTTGAGTTCAATTGAATAAAAATAAATAGAATATTTACTAAGATTAAAATACAGAAAATGTATGAAGAAGTAAAAGTAGCCCAATCCAACTCAACCCAGACCAACCCAATTGCAAGGTTGTGCGGGTTGGGTCGAGTTGCGTTAAGTTTAGTCGGGTTGGGGTGGATTTAGTTGAGTCGGGTTAAGTTGGGTTGGGTTAAGTTAAGTTGGGTTGGTTTCACTTGGGTTGGGTTAAGTAAAGTTGGGTTGAGTTGGGATTGGGTTAAATTGAGTTGGATCGAGTTTAGTTGAGTTGGGTTGAGTTTAGTTAAATTTAGTTGAATAAAAATAAATAGAATATAAGATTAAAATACAGAAAATGTATGAAGAAGTAAACGTAGCAAAAAATATTGAAAATCAAATTATGCTATACCCTGATAACGTTGCTATACCTGTTGATATACCCTTGATAAATTGTTGAAATTGGTAAAATTCATAAAAATGTCTAAGAAGCAAAAAAATGGCGAAACTTCTTTCTTAATTTAAAAAAAAAATATTTATTAAGATTTTCTTAATGTCAAGAAATTAAATCAAATATTTTCAAAAATTACAAAATAGTTACAAATTTCAATTTAATGCAATACTTACGCGTTTGGTAATTTAAACGTTTTTTTTATGTAATGAATTTTTTTGAGCGAATATTTTTTTAAAAATTTGTATTAAAGCGAAGAATCATAAATTTCAATAATAAAAAATCAGCGTTGTTTTAATTTTCATATTTTTGAAAAATTTTTGAATCCTTTTTGGTATCCTTTAACTTTTTTCAGCTATTTTAGATATTTACTAGTTCCGATAATTTTGATTTTACGCATAAGCGTATTTTTGTCACTTTGATATTTTTATTCTTTCTGTATTTTTGACTAATTTTGAATTTTCACGCTTGTGTGCAAATTTATTGCAGTTCTATGGACAATCCATACTCCGTTTAAAACCAGTGACGTCGCAGAGGAGTACTTCGTTTAAGGAAATACGGAAATAATTACTAATGGGTTGTAGACAGCACAATTGGATTCCTATACAAGTCTCATCTCTGTACAAAGGATTTTAACAGCCGCCATGCATTATTAAATTTAATAAATTTTCATTACATACTAAAATATTGGGTTGGGTTGGGTTGTATTGGGTTTCGTTTGGTTGGGTTTGGTTTGGTTGGGTTGGGTTTGGTTGGTTGAATTTTGTTGGGTTGGGTTTGGCTGGGTTGGATTTGGTTTGGGTTTGGTTTGGTTGGGTTTGGTTTGATTTGGTTTGGTTTGGATAGGTTTAGTAGACCTCCCTCTACTGAACTTGAACAGACGTTCAGATCCAACATGGTGAAGGAATAAGAAAACATGATAAAATATAAAAATGAGAAATGGATCCGGCTAGAATTTAACTTTATTTTAAATTTTAATTAGCAATTAATTATTAATCTTTGTTAAACCACATCAAGTTGTGAATTTGCATCAAAACTTTGCAAAAATTAAATTCATACGAATACACAACGCAACCACTAGACTCCTCAATTGTAATTTTTTAATTTCCTTTATTATTCTTTTTTTTTCGTTCTGGTTTCCCAGGCCTTGTCGCTGCTCAACTTGCCAAGTTCTCTTTTGGTTTTGATATCGTTACAGTGGGGTTACCGCCATTTCAATCACCGCCATAGTTAACTCCAACTGCCATCGACATACTAACCGACGTTTTACCCTTAAACGAAGTAAATTCGTCCCATCCGCCCAAAACAAGTCCACTGACCCCTAATCAGTCCACGAACATAACCCCAGGTCAATGACCTTTGACCCATTTCAATATGCAGATCAACTACAGTGCTCCAGCACTGTCCATTTCGCCGCCACCAACTCCAATCCCTTTGTGTTCCCAAAACACTTCAAAGCGAAAAAAACGGCGATCGAACACAAAACAAACACGAGCCGGCGTCCGTAAAACGAGGCCTATTTCTCCAATTTACGCGCTCGTAATGCACGGGAGACCTAAAAGGGGCTACCGTATCTGGGGTGCAGACAACCGTATCGTGGGCGAAAACGGGGTGGGGGCGCTCGGCGGGACGCCTCGTGATTCAGGAACGAACCGCGGGGCGCCGCGTCCCGCGCTTATGAAAAACTTCGAAATACATTTGTCAGGCCATTAAGACCGTCGGAGGGGGGCCGATGGAAATTGATTGGACCCGAATCAAAAATAGAATCACGATCCCGACGGAGGAGAGCGAAACGCCCTTAACGAAATTACGAGCGATGAAAATCCGAGAGTGCCAAACAGAAACAACTAAAATCGCGATTTAATTGCCAAGACGACGTATTGTGTCTTTGACTTGGCGTTAAACGCAAGTGGAAAACGTAACGGCGTTCGTCTCGTTGCCGGAGCGGGTATTGTAGTTTCGCGTCGGCTCGACAGTCGGCACCACTGCGGATCGATAGCCGAAATGACCCAACCCCGAAGACGGCGGAAGGACGACTGTGCTTTCTCTCGGAAACTCTCCGCGCAAGAAAAGATCGAAGTGTGCCAAACACATGAAAAACTACAACAGACAATTTTATGTTTATTGTTATCCTAAGTATCGGAATTTAATATTGGATACGAAAACTTAAAATGAATATTTTTTTCCAACAATACAACGAACATTTAAACGTTGCTTAACCAAACTAGCTTGAGAGAGAATTACAGACGAAGAAAGATCTCAATATACGAGGTAATCGTGTAAAGAGACAAATCGATGCACTAATTTCTAGCGTGACTTATTTTATTTATATTATTAACTGTTATTATCTTATTAACTTGATCTAAAAGAAAGTTTAATGTGATACATAAGTGGGTAAGCTATTTTTAATAACTGTGATTTATAAATCGCTTCAGAATTGTTGAGAGTGCCAGTGTTGTATTATCAATAATAGCATACGCAAATAAATAAGCGGATGTGTACTAAAATTAATATAAATTATCATGTTCCTGCAATTCTTGGTCAAGTATTTATGTCACAAAAACGAATAAATCGAATCAATTTAATTTTGTACATAATTCGATGGAAAATCGTGTCTGCTCTCAATCAGTACCTTACGTTTCGTTATTAAGGAATTATTGACCGCCAAATGTTTTAATTCTAAAATAAATTTCATTCACTATTGAATCGGCTGGAGTGCTCTGGAACTGATTAACGAAGAGTAATAAAAATAATTTAACAAAAAACACAACGCATTCATTAATAACAATAAAATATTTAGTAACTATAATGTAAAACAGGTCACCAGTTGGTTGGCTCGCAAAATGATCCCGAATGCAAAAGAGATAATTAAAAAAAATAGAATAAAAAATTATTCCGTATTGAAGTGAAAAATATACCGGGCTGGTAGTATCGAAATAGAAGAACTTAACCCAACCCAGACCAACCCAATTGCAAGGTTGAGTTGGGTTGAGTCGGGTTGGGTTAAATTTAGTCTAGTTGGGTCGGGCTGGGTTAAGTTGGGTTGGGTTCAGTTGCGTTGAGTTGAGTCAAGTTGGGTTGAGTCAGATTGGGTTGGGTTGAGTTGTGTTGGGTAGAGTTTTGTTGAGTTAAGTTTGGTACAGTTTAGTTCAGTTTGATTTAGTTGAGTGAGACAATCATGTCTAGAACTCAAACCAACCCACTCCAACCGAACCTAACCCAACTCAACCCAGACCAATCAATTGCAAGGGTGGCCTACGTTGAGTCGGGTTGGGTTAAGTTTAGTTGGATTGGGATAAGTTTCGCTGGATTGGGTTATCTTGGATTGAGTTCGGTTGCATTTTGGTTGAGTTGGGTAAGGTTGGGCTGAGTTGGGTTGAATTAGGTTTGGTTGGGTTGGGTTGGTTTGGTAACAGCCAAACACAAACTTTAAACCAAGCAAAACAGGGCAAAACAAAAAATAGAAATTAAAATAAACTACTCGATCACTCGTACAATTCCTGGCCAAGAATTTCGTGCAAAATATCAAACGTCAGTTTAATTTATTTGTGTGTAAAATTGCACCAAACAAAACAAGACAAAAGTGAACCGAAATACTTCGACCACAACCCTGTCAAAACGCACATGCAATAATATGTAGCGGAAATTACAAATTAAGATAAATTTCCACAATTCCAGACCAAGAATTCCAGTCACAAAATCGCACCCGTCAACAATTCGATTTAATATTTCGACTATGTTTGTCCGGTAAATTTTGTGTAAATATTTGCAGTTATTATTGAAACCATATTATATAAATATAATACATTTTCCAGGTTTTTACTTTAATTATTACCACACACACACACACTCACACAATTTTATACGTCAACGAATTGTCCAAGTAAAAAAAATGAGTGCAGCAATCAACTATGAACAAATTATCGCGTAAGGTCTTGAACTCACCTTCCCCCAGACAGACCAAATCGTTAAAAATAAATTGAGTATTGAAGAATTCAACAACATCATTGATATTGAAAGAAAACACAAATTGTCTACATGGGAACGCGAATAATAAATCCAGTTGATGCCGAATATTTTTGGACAATTGTGGATTTTCCAGTTGCAATGTTCGTGCGTAGAGGCAGATTCATCGACAGGTGCAAAGTTTGAAACGCATGTGTACTTAAATAAAATTCCTCAATTCTTGACCAAGAATTTAGGTTACGAAATAGCACCGATCAGCAATTAATTTTAATGCTATATAATAATGGAAGGGTACGAAATCAGTTATTACCAGAAGAACAAAGATAAAAGATCAGGAATTATGAAACTTTTGTATTTCAACGCCATCGTCATTACATCAAGTGCGTTTTTAAGAAGTCGTTTAGGACAATTACGGAAGTTTGGGTTGGATTTGGATAATGACGACTTGTTTCTAGGAAATTACAATCAATAATTATCAATGTGCATTGCAACTAAATTCATTAATTGGGTTCGAGTGAATTTTAATGAATTATTATTAAGATATGCTTTTTTTCAAAATTAATTTAGTTCTGCTGAAGATGACACCACAGTTGTCGAAATGTATGCCGTGTTGGAATAAAATTTGGCGACAACTTTAAAATGAAAATACTATTTATAATTAACTTACGTGCTTATCATTAACGTGCAATATTACTTATGTGGATGTGGTTCAGCTAATGTAATTTCGTCCTCTGTGGGCTCATCAGACCAACACATTTGACATTTGTTTTCAACAAAGCTGTCTTTTGCGTCGAGAGCTGCGAACTAGTTAGAATACTCATATCGTCGATCTAAACAGACCTCTGTAATTGAGTGACAGCACGAGTATGTGGGTATTGACGTTTATGGCGTTTACACTCAGATATACACATAAACTTCTGTCCAACACCACAGTGATAAAAGTTCTCGATTTGCAAATATATTTTTTTAGAGCACAACAATGTATACCATATTACTAATGAACGTCAACATTTAAAATAAAAAAAAGTTGGGAACGTGATAACTGTCATAAGTCTTCAATTGAAATGTTAAACATATGTTGCTACGCAACAGATAATATTAATCGTTAAATGGATACAGTTCACTGTTATTATCTTCAATAATTAAAGCTTCAAAATCGTAAATATTTCATATACGACTTCGGGAAAAAATAATGTTTCCGAATTGACGAATTTTATTGCCATATCTAGATCCTTCCCACCGTTCACCGACGACATAATCGGCCATTCCGAACCGCACTAATCACAAATTCGCCCATATTTCGAAAAACTAATCAATCCAACGAGCCGATAACTCGCCCGATCGATCGTTCGGTCGACGCTCATCCGATCACTTGATAAAAATTAAAATTTAAATTATTAGGGTTAATGAACGTAAGTGGGGCGAGTAATGGAGCGTCGATGAGATCGTCTATGGGGTCGGTCGGCGGGGGGTCGGGGGTCGCGGGGCCGCATGTGATCGGATGCCTTTCCCGGCGTTCGCAGGTTCGTGCCCTCTCACCCCCCCTCGCCCCGCGCGAAACCGCGCCGCGGTCCCCCAGGGCCGCTGCTGGATGTCTCCACTTCGGATATTTCGCCTCGCCGCTGTCTGGAAGATATACGGGCGCAGGAGGGCAGCGAAACGTAAGCAATTACCGCCCCGTAATTGCTACAATTAGCGGAGGTATGGTGCAATGATCTGTTTTTGGGAGTATTTCGGGCGCGCTGCGTTCCGAGGGTCGGGCTAGTTCGCCAATTAACTTCGGGCGTCTGCGGGGAGGCGACGTCGGATTCCGGATTCCGGCGACGCTTTTGACAAACAAATGAAGCTGCGGGGTTGAGGTTGGCTATTATATTGTTTGGTCGTTGTGCTGACGTCGCAGTCATAGTTGGTGTGAAGTATGTTCAACTTTGGATTAATTACTCGCAGTGAAAGGTATCTGCGAACGAAGTAGTAAACGATCCACGAAATAGAACAAGAAGCTGTAACATCGTGTGCAAAATATAAAATTTATTATTAATTAATTAGAAAACGATGTTAGGACATATAACAATGTGTTACTTCATACATTTAAAGCGAATTTCAGCCAAAAACAATTTTTCAATATTACGAGACAAATTCTTTCGAAAAATAACGCAGATTATTTTTTAAAAAAATTTGAAATGTTTGTGATCGACTGAAATCTTCAATTATCTTCAATTGCCTGTATTTATTTTCCGATATGATTAACGACGAAGTTGGCGAAACGCTGGAAATTTATAAATCGCCTAATTTCGCACAAACACGACCATCCATTCATATTTCGCCGCGCAATGAGAAACTGTTGACGATTTTAACGATATTCCAAGTTCCGGGATCGCTCCGAAGAGCCATCCCACGTCAAATTATTTAGCGCTATCGACGGCCAATCTTTCGCACTTTCAATAAACCGCTCCCAAATTGAATTCGGAACTTTGGCGAACTAAGATTTCCCATCCGAACTTCGCCCGGATAGTTCGACGCGATTTTTGCATCTTTTAATATTTACTGTACGTGAAGTGGGCGGGGGCGCGCGATCGCGAAACTTCCGCCGGTTCGCGTTAAAGTTCGTCGTCGGCAAAATGAGCACGAAAAACGCACCGAGCGCGACGTCTGGAAATATTTCTCGCTAAGTGAGTTCGTTGTGTGACTGTTTGCGATTTTTTCTTGCAATTAGTGTCGAGCGAAATTCAATTAATTATTTCATTACAATGGATCGGCTTAACTATCACCACGACGTGTTCATTTTTCGTCGCCTTACGTCACAACTCAAACAACTTCAAATAAACGCGCTGGGATCGCACGGCAAGGATCGTTTCGATAATTGTGTGTCACGCGACGAAAATCCAATAACCCCCTTGACGTGTGACAATATTTTGAGATAAGCGTATCGGAGGGTGCAATATTGCAGACATCCGCCCCGCACACACGTACACGCGAGCACTCACATAACACCCCCGATATCCGTGTAAACCGATGCGCGCACATGCAACAATCCATTAATCTTCGATATGTGACAAAATTGAAAAATTCGCGCCCACTTCGCTCTCGAATTGTCTGCCGCCTGTTTTCTGTCCCGGAAAACAATCGGATTAAAACGGCCGCGTCGTAAATTTCAACAATCGACATAACATATTGTTGTGGTTCTAATATATTGCTGTTGTATGAATTAAACAGTTCACAAAAATGTAAATATAATATATATATATATATATATATATATATTGGTGCGTAAGTTCTTCTAAGTCAGCGAGACCTAGAAGAGCTTCCTGAAGATGGCAGATGGGACTCTGCCGAAACGTCGAAGCGACCCTTCGGGGAACATTTCTACAACGCGGTTCACAACCCGAGAACTAAGAAGCATATATATATATATATATATATGTATATTGACATTTTTGGAGAGGTGCCGAGACAATAACATCATTCCGAAGACCACGTCTCAGAAGAAGAACCAGAAAACCGATAACATCCTAAGAAGAACAAGCCTAGCTCTTATAAGAGTAGCCATCCACGATACCAGAAGAGATTCCAACTCCTGAAATGGCATCTAACACCAAGCAACAAGATGCACCCGATTTTGTGGACAACACTTGACCAATTGATGGAGTTCCGTTGCGAGACAGAAACCAACCTGACGAAGAAGAAACACATACAGAAGTTTGAAAAAGTTCTGAAAGAACAAGAACCAGATAAGAAGAATCTCCACCTGGACCCCACCTGGTATAAACCACTCAAGACTACAACTAGATCAAGCATCACATAACGTATTACCTAAGGGTTTTAACTACGCAGTAGCACCAACCCATATCCCGGTAGAAGAAATAATAAAAAAAAACAATCCATTTCTAATTCATTATTTACATTCTCGTGTGCTTGTCCCTTTCCCTTCCGTCCCACGGTTGCTCTTGACTCCTCTCCTTTTCTCTCTTCTCCTCCTTCCATCTCTTTATTTTCTTCATTATCGCCAATCCACTTCCTGTCACGTCCAAAATCTTTTTCCAGTTTCTTCCCTTTATTTTCTCCTCCATACTCTATATATATTCTATCTCCCCACAATCCTCTATCCAATGCTTCCACTCGTCTGTCCCCACCTCGCAGAACTCGCATCTTCTATACCCCTCGTCCATACAATATTTATTCTATCCTCACTTCCGCACCTGAATCTCGCTATAATTCTTTCCTCCCTCCCTCCCTGATCTTCCACCTTTCAGATATTCTGGTCTACCACCATACGAGCAAATATCTATGTACCTCTTATTATAACTAGCGTTCCTCATTATCAGAAGGAATAATATGTGGCGTCGAATCCTCCATTGTCAAATTGGAGAGAAACAAAGCGGAAGAAATCCGTCGAGATGTCCCACGCATATTGAGAACAGCCCTCCCACCAAAGAAGAACACGTCACTGGAAGAAGATCAGGCGGTACGTTCGCCACGGCGACGGAACGTTGAAACGACCCTTACAGAGACAATTCAACGGCGCGGTTCATTACCCGAGAAGGAAGCAAGCAGAAAATATTGTTATTTGTTTTAAATCAATGTAAGGTAATAATAAATAAAGGCACTCGCTACATTTCTTTAATAAAATCACAGATCGAGGAATTCATTTGGCTGTAGATATTTTTTATTGTTGACCTAATAAAATTATTTTTGTCCAATGATAAATAAATATTTGGTAAACACAGTTTTTGTCTAAACCGTTGCGTTAGTTTTAATAAAGAACAAGATTTCCTTGCACTCAAATAAATATATCGCCATTGATAAAATAAATATCAGAAAAAATTGATTTTATTTGCAAATGCAATGACAATTTTATTTCTTTTTTGGTTTTGTTTCACATGGTTTCTACCTTTTATTCAACATCTTATTGCAAAGACCGTTATGTTAGATTTTGAATTGCTTTTCGTATTGTTGTTGCTCGTTTCAATTTCTCAATTTCCCCGCCATAAATTATCTATACATCGAATAGACATTTGGTTGCGTGTCGTTAAATTCTGACTAATTTCGCAAAAAAAATCCTCGAGGTTTAGGTTAGGTTAGAAACGTTTGACATTTACTCTTGACGAGCGCAAAAGAATGGCTCAAACCGTGTCATTTTTTAAACGACCATGAAAAATGTTCAAAATTGCAAAAATTTCGTTGTCAAACGTATACTATATAAAAATTGTCAAAAGTAGAAAATGTCGAAAAAAATACGGTTTTCAAATTTAATGTAATGAAATAGATATTGAACAATTTGTTTAAATGATACAATTGTCACAAAAATGTGTACGAGTATGTTAACGCCATCTAGACACCATGTTCGTGCTGCTACGCAATTACACTGGTCTGCTTCGGCCAACTAAGTCCGCACTGTAGAGACTTGCAACTTACGGGTTCAGCATACCACCAAAGACACAGAGTCATGCAAACGTGAGTGATAACAGTTCGTGTGAGTGCATTAACGCCCGTTTCGCTGAAATTTACTTCCATCAAAGCGATATCTCGTGCCCACGGCTGCGAAGTAGTAACTACGGAGCGGACTTAGTTGGTCAAAGTGTACCTCTGTAATTGGTTAGCAGCTCGGGCGTGTGAGCACTGACGTGTGGATGGCGTTAATACACTCACACAAAATGTTTGTAACTCAAGTTTGCAAGAAGGGCATTTTCTTTCAATTTTTTTCTATTCATTTGTTTCATTTTCTTATCAGGGTCTTGTAGGTTTTGCTTTTATTTTTAATTTATATCGTTTGGCGGTTTGTTGCTGTTGTGTCTCTCTTTTGCTATTTCACACTTACCCAGTATGTGTTGTAATGATGTTTTTTTGGATCCTTGCGAACTTTGTTCTGCGATGATTTCCAATTTTTAAATTTCATTCAATTGCTATTTTCACTGCTGTTTGTGTTGGGTTGGGTTGGGTTTTATTTTTGTGTCTCTTTCCTTTTATGTGCGCAACTTGTTATATTTGTTGCTATTTTCTTGAATTGTTATTCGTCTGATATTTTCACATTTTCAGATTTACATTTTTTGTCAGATTTAATTTTATCCAGGTGTTGCACCTGAACGGACCATAGTCGTAATTACTGTAAACTTTAACCTGAACTAAAATTCCAATGACGCATCAAGATTTGAACCCCGGCAAATTTCTGTGTTTAGGTTGTTCGGTCGTTTTTCGATTTCTATGGCTTCCCTGATGATTCTTCTTGTGTTGTGTTGACTTTCTTGTCTGTGGTGAAGATGGTCTTGATCTTGTTCTGAAACCACGGAAGAGACCAGCTTAACATATTTTTGGACCACCTCAACGGAATCCATCCAAACATCAAGTCCGCCATGGAAGTCGAAGAAGATAAAACTCCCGTTCCCAGATGTGCTTGTGAAGAAACGAACAGACGCAGACGGAAGTCTAACCATACCGTATACAGCAAGACAACACATACTAAGATACCTGAACGCTGACTCTCACCACCACCCAGCTCAGCTGTAGTCAGCAGTGAAAAACTCTAATCAAAAGATCACGATGATTAGCGACAACAGGAAATGAAAACCATCAAGACGACACTACTATAAAACGGCTACAACTAGAGAAACATAAAATTGTCTCAGAGACCAAGAAAATCAAAAAAAGAAGCTGAAGAAGAAGGAAAGGTACGCAGGACGAGAAAACCTCATCCCATTTACATACGAAAATCTGTACAAATATATTTCTAAACTTCGATCGAACAAACACAAACTTATATTACATCGAATGGGATTGGGTTGGATTGGGTTGGGTTGGATTCGTTTGGGATGAGTTGAATTGTGTTAGGGTGCAAACCAACCCAATGCAACCCAACCCAACCCAACCCAACCCAACCCACCACATTTAAATTTAGTGATTTTTGGTGGACACGCTGAAATTTTAAGGCAAGCCAACCCAACCTAATAGGTATGTATATACCCACCTAACGCAGCAAGAGTGGATCATACTTGACCAACCCAACCCAACAAAAACTCAACACGTCGCACGAACACGACCCGTACATACCAACGGTTCAGGTTTTAGGTGTTGTGCAAGGAATCACCGGTTCGAATCCGACGACGGACAGCAATTTTCATTTTTCCTAATTTAGGGGATTGGATGCATAATTTCTTAGGTATCTTAAGGGGGTGATGTTGACTATCTTCAACTATCTAGCCACGCCTACTTATTCAACTTTAAATTTATTAGATGAACTGGCGTTCGTGGAAAGTTTATTGCATTATAACTTTGTTGGGAGCCCAACCCAAACGAACCCAACACATTTACATACGAAAATCAGTACAAATATGTTTCTAAACTTCGATCGAACAAACACAAACTTATATTGCATCGAATTGGATTGGATTGGATTGGATTGGATTGGATTGAATTGGATTGGATTGGATTGGATTGGATTGGGTTGGGTTGGATTCAGTTGGGGTGAGCTGGATTGTGTTAGGGTGCAAACCAACCCAATGCAACCCAACCAAATCGGAGAAGCCAATCGACCGAAAACCAACAAGTTCTAGGAGATATCTTCACTTTAATTCTTATAGCCCTTTCCAACATAAATTTAATTTCATTTTAGGTCTTAAACACAGGATAACCCATCAAGATTTTCACGCAAAATTTTACTTGAAAATAATTATCGTCCTACATTTCTCAGCAAATTACTTCTCTCAAATCCCGGTGTTAGACAACAAATTGAACTTGAATTCAACTCCCCTGAACTGAATTTTGTTACATTAAGTTTCGCAGGTAACCATAAGGTTCACTTTCGATTTTTTTTAATCTGATTAGAAATGTGATTTGTTTAATTTTAAACTAACACATCTAACATTTCTTTTCTCTTTTAAATTGTTTAAACATATTTACGTAGTATTGCATATCTTCTAGGCTTTGAAAGTGCTCCAATAAAGAAACGAAACGTCAGCTTGAACAAACTGATCGTCGCAGTAATCTTTCAATTCGATTTTTGACCACAACGATTTTTACACAAAAAAAAATTCAATTGTATATTATTCCCCATACGAACCAATTAAGCATCACAGCTAACGATAACCTGGCGGAATGTTTCGCTACTCTGTCTAGGTGCACTTTCATCGCGACCGAGTTAGAAAACCGACTTTTACCGTTGCGCAAAGCAATTGACCCGATTCTTGACCGTACCAGTCTCTGCAGCCTTGCCTTCGCCTCGGCATTAAAACCATTAAAATGCATCGCCGCCGTTCCTATATAAATTTCCTCGGTTAATTTGATTTTAAATATAAATCGTGCGTCGAAATTAATCAGGTCGCGCCCCGAGATAATACGGCGAAATAAATTGACTTGAAAGTTTGATGTATTAATCGTTGAAAATCGCGTGGATGCGCGCCAAACGAATTCGACAAATATTTCAATCTAAGGCGCCCGAACGCCAACGATTGCATACCTGACCCGCAGCAACCTGAACTTTGGAATAGCGACGGGCATCGACGTTGGCGAAATTCTCGAATACCAACGTGACCGAAATTATTCAATACCGGTTAAGTTTAGTTATGAGACAATTTCAAGGGTTGCTGGTTTGTTTCGTATTACTTCAAAGTAAAAAAAAAAAACTTTAATCAATTTTTCTTCAATTTGTTTTGTGTAGGTGCAAAGGATATTTATTTTATTAAAATGAATATAAGTATGAATGCTTTTTTTTCAGAATAGTTAGAATGTTATGGCCTAGTTTTTATTGCTGAGTCGCACGCTTTATTAAAAATAACTGGGTTGGTTATTGGGTGTGTGAGTGTGAGTTCTCATAGTGATCGGAGTCGAAAGCTGTAGATTATCGTTTGGGCAACCAGCGGGAATTTACGGGGGTGCATAAAAATCTGATTCTTAAATTGCAAGCAAGGTAATTTAAAAGGGTTTCCGGCCTTATCGGACGGTGTTTACGAGGCACCGAATCCCCGGAATCTCCGCAGACGATTACCTGCGAAATAAACCGTCGTATCGTCGACGATCGGCCCGAATTTCGGTCGCAATCGGTCCGGCGCGATCATAATTCAAAGTGTAGGGTCCCGCAGCCGGCCCGAATACTAACGCGACGGCCGACGGAGCGCCGGCAGTTTGCACAAACAGGCGGCGTAGCGTCGGACCGTCCGGAATACAGAAAACCGAATCTCGCTCTGTAATCGATTCCGGATGGGAATTCACTTGGATGTTGTTATTCCGGCACGACGCCGCCGACACACACACACACACAGAGAGAGGAAAACAAAAACCGACCGAATTATCCGTTAGGTGGACCTGAATTTCAATGAGCGCTCCCCGAACTATCCTGTTGATAATAATTCTCCTTTTGTGCGGTGGCGCAGTTGCACGGGAAATTGCCCCGATGTAAAAATTTCGGTTTGATTACACGGGAAAAGTTCGATGCGGTCCGACGGGAGGTTCGAAATTGATTTATTTCGGGATACGTGTCTAGATGAGCGATCTGGCAAAAAAAACGCGGTCGTATCTCTGCTGTTCCGGATTTGAGGTTGCAGCGGCGGTTGCATGGAATCGTTCAGTGCGCCGGCATTAAAATAAAAATTTTAACGACCACGCAGATAAGCTTTAATTAAAAAATATATATTTACGTCGGTTTCGGTTTTAGAGATACTAGTCATACAATAATGACGCAGCAATTTAAAATATTTTAGTTTGAGTGAAATTTAAGAGCGTGGCGAGATAAAACTGGGTATGATGTCACGCATACGTTAAGAGCCAATTTCGTGTCCATTATTATAAACAAATCAAAACGAAATTTGAACGTTATAAAACAAAAGTCAACGGTGTGGACCCCCCCCCCCCATTCACGTTAACCTTGGTGTGTACTCTTCCCCATAACATATTTCATGGAATCACCAGAATATAAACTGGTACAAAAATTCGTCATCTTCATTATCTTAACTGAAGCAGAAGCAAATCACACGCCTCGCGTCAGTGAGCTTAGGGTCGTGTAAATAAATCAAACATGGCATCCAACTGGCATGGTGTCTACTTTGGATATAAATTGCGAATTATATTTCGTAATTTACCGTCTAAATCAACGCATTTAATTTCGATCCCAAAGGAAACGATATTCTCGATTTTGATGGCCTTGTGTAGCCATCAAAGCCCAGACATCATTTCATACAGCAAGCGATACAAATACGTCAAAATGTTGTTTTGCTGCACTATTCAGGTTATAAATTACACTTCTTGCCGACACAAATTGACGTGCTTTCTTTTCGCTAGCAAAATTAAGTCTAATTACGACAATGCTCAACAATACTGGGCATTATTTCCTTACCCTAATTAATAATTAATAACAGCGAAATTAAAGACAACTAAAACAAACTTTAAAAAAATAAAGCAAATGAACGAACTAAGTGAAATAACAAATCAACACGAAATTTGAACGTTATAAAACAAAAGTCAACGGTATGGACCCCACCCCCATTCACGTTAACCTTGCATGTGTAATCTTCCCCATAACATATTTAATGGAATCACCAGAATATAAACTGGTACAAAAATTCGTCATCTTCATTATCTTAACTGAAGCAGAAGCAAATCACACGCCTCGCGTCAGTGAGCTTAGGGTCGTGTAAATAAATCAAACATGGCACCAACTGGCATGGTGTCTACTTTGGATATAAATAGCGAATGATATTTCGTAATTTATCGTCTAAATCAACGCATTTAATTTCGATCCCAAAGGAAACGATATTCTCGATTTTGATGGCCTTGTGTAGCCATCAAAGCCCAGATATCATTTCAGACAGCAAGCGACACAAATACGTCAAAATGTTGTTTTGCTGCACTATTCGGGTTATAAATTACACTTCTTGCCGACACAAATTGACGTGCTTTCTTTTCGCTAGCAAAATTAAGTCTAATTACGACAATGCTCAACAATACTGGGCATTATTTCCTTACCCTAATTAATAATTAATAACAGCGAAATTAAAGACAACTAAAACAAACTTTAAAAAAATAAAGCAAATGAACGAACTAAGTGAAATAACAAATCAGCACGAAATTTGAACGTTATAAAACAAAAGTCAACGGCATGGACCCCCCCCCCCCATTCACGTTAACCTCGCGTGTGTAATCTTCCCCATAACATATTTAATGGAATCACCAGAATATAAACTGGTACAAAAATTCGTCATCTTCATTATCTTAACTGAAGCAGAAGCAAATCACACGCCTCGCGTCAGTGAGCTTAGGGTCGTGTAAATAAATCAAACATGGCACCAACTGGCATGGTGTCTACTTTGGATATAAATAGCGAATGATATTTCGTAATTTATCGTCTAAATCAACGCATTCAATTTCGATCCCAAAGGAAACGATATTCTCGATTTTGATGGCCTTGTGTAGCCGTCAAAGTCCAGATATCATTTCATACAGCAAGCGATACAAATACGTCAAAATGTTGCTTTGCTGCACTATTCGGGTTATAAATTACACTTCTTGCCGACACAAATTGACGTGCTTTCTTTTCGCTAGCAAAATTAAGTCTAATTACGACAATGATCAACGATGCTGGGCATTATTTCCTTACTCTAATTAATAATTAATAACAGCGAAATTAAAGACAACTAAAACAAACTTTAAAAAAATAAAGCAAATGAACGAACTAAGTGAAATAACAAATCAACACGAAATTTGAACGTTATAAAACAAAAGTCAACGGTATGGACCCCCCCCATTCACGTTAACCTTGCATGTGCAATCTTCCCCATAACATATTTAATGGAATCACCAGAATATAAACTCGTGCAAAAATTCGTCATCTTCATTATCTTAACTGAAGCAGATGCAAATCACACGCCTCGCGTCAGTGAGCTTAGGGTCGTGTAAATAAATCAAACATGGCACCAACTGGCATGGTGTCTACTTTGGATATAAATAGCGAATTATATTTCGTAATTTATCGTCTAAATCAACGCATTCAATTTCGATCCCAAAGGAAACGATATTCTCGATTTTGATGGCCTTGTGTAGCCATCAAAGCCCATATATCATTTCAGACAGCAAGCGATACAAATACGTCAAAATGTTGTTTTGCTGCACTATTCGGGTTACAAATTACACTTCTTGCCGACACAAATTGACGTGCTTTCTTTTCGCTAGCAAACTAAGTCTAATTACGACAATGATCAACGATGCTGGCATTATTTCCTTACTCTAATTAATAATTAATAACAGCGAAATTAAAAACAACTAAAACAAACTTTAAAAAAAATAAAGCAAATGAACGAACTAAGTGAAATAACAAATCAACACGAAATTTGAACGTTATAAAACAAAAGTCAACGGTATGGACCCCACCCCCCATTCACGTTAACCTTGCGTGTGTAATCTTCCCCATAACATATTTAATAGAATCACCAGAATATAAACTGGTACAAAAATTCGTCATCTTCATTATCTTAACTGAAGGAGAAGCAAATCACACGCCTCGCGTCAGTGAGCTTAGGGTCGTGTAAATAAATCAAACATGGCACCAACTGGCATGGTGTCTACTTTGGATATAAATTGCGAATTATATTTCGTAATTTATCGTCTAAATCAACGCATTCAATTTCGATCCCAAAGGAAACGATATTCTCGATTTTGAAGCCCAGATATCATTTCATACAGCAAGCGATACAAATACGTCAAAATGTTGTTTTGCTGCACTATTCAGGTTATAAATTACACTTCTTGCCGACACAAATTGACGTGCTTTCTTTTCGCTAGCAAAATTAAGTCTAATTACGACAATGATCAACAATGAACATTATTTCATTACTCTAATTAATAATTAATAACAGCGAAATTAAAGACAACTAAAACAAACTTAAAAAAAAATAAAGCAAATGAACGAACTAAGTGAAATAAGAAAAATATCATTGAAGAAAAACAAAAAAACGAAACGACTAAAATAAAACATTGCATTCGTGATGGGCTTGAACCGCTGCGATTTGAAATAAGTGAGTCACTTCGAAATTCTACGAAAACGGCCGCGCGAACGGACGATCTTATAAAATTGCCAGCTACGAAAACGCGTGTGATTGTCCGTCTCGCTTCTATGATTTAAATCCGAGGTAATTTTTGAGCCCAAAAACAATAGTCGGCTATTCTCAAACTCGATTATACGCAAAGTGCGGGGTAACTATTGAATTTTACTACAAGACCAAAACGTTATGTTAATTATTATTATTATTATATATTAATTCTACATATTTGCATTAAATCCTCACTGGTTACTAAATCGCATTCGTTAGTCATTTCTCGACGAAGAACATTAACACATTCCACGTGTCGTTCGATATCTTTTGCTGTTGCTGTTTTATTATTGCCTTAGGATTATTCTACATAGTGAATAGTTGTAGTAGCACTTTCCGACATTTTATTAATCACATTTGCCAGATAACTGGATGTGAAACGTCACACTGTCGTTATATTTTTTTAAAATACTTAGCATAACACAACACAAAAATAAAAGTAAATACAAAAACGCAAACATGCATAATAGTACATATAACAATAATAAAAAATAAAACATCAACGGTCGCAGTGAAACTCAGCCGGCGTATAATAAGCCTTCTTGTCCAGGTATTCCTTTAACGAATTCTTGAATTTACTTTTGCCTTCCATATAGAAATACAGTACCATCTGAGATATATTGAGGCAGATCATTAATGAACAAAATAAAAAGGAAGGGTCCTAGCACTGAACCTTGAGGTACCCCAAACTTCTGATCGTATATATTAGAACTTGGGCCTTCGTTATCCCAAGATTTTCTTAAAATATTTAAACATTTTAACCAAATAACACCTGATGAAATAATTTAGAAAATTCTAAAATTATGCCCCATTCACTTAGTTACGATTGCGGATTTTCTAAATTATTTCCTTATTAATTCTAAGTTATACGAGACCTGCAAGCACCCACACGTCGATAAAAAGCGAAGAAATAATGAAAACTTTACTCGTAAGACAAATGTCTTTTATAAAATTGCTGACTTTGGAAATGCGTGAGATTGTTCGTATGAACATTTTTTATAAATGGGCCAGCATTTGTCGGGAGATGTAAGGATGTTGTAACCTCTCGACGTCATTCTGACGAGTAACAATCTTCAACTCCCTTCCTTGGAGGGCTTAGGGTGTACATTTTAAAATAAAACAATCGCAAGTAAAACAATTATTACTAAGAAGAAACGTTAAGAAAAATGGGTAACAAGTGACAAAACTACAATTAAATCAACCTAACAACTTAATGTGACAAATTGATTCAACGTGACTCAACACCTGCTATGTCAGGGACGCGAAATAATGATCTCCCCTCGTACATTCCTTTTATATTTGTTTCCTTGACTCAAACGAATTATTTTCTTCTAGTTACTTATCCCTTATCAATTCTGACGTATTTGCTTTTTCAGTCAAGATTTGGTTCCAATATTTCACTTTAATTTCCCTCTTGATGTTATATTTTTTTTAAATTTTGCTACATTGCTTTAATTTTTTTCTGTTTTAAACTTACTCATTGCACTATTTTCCCCATGTTCCACTTTTTTAATTTTTATTCTTTCTTTTTTTAATTAAACTTCTACTTCAATTTTAATTTAGTTTTTCGTTTTAAATTTTTTATACATTGGCAAATATTACTTACAACCCAACTAAAACCCAACCCAAGCCAACCCAACCCAAGCCAACCCAACCCAACCCAACCCAACCCAACCCAACCCAACCCAACCCAACCCAACCCAACCCAACCCAACCCAACCCAACCCAACCCAACCCAACCCAACCCAACCCAACCCAAGGCAATTTTAATTTAATTTTCTTGCGACATCTTCCATTGTTGTTTTTTCATTTGTTTTTTAAATCTACGTTACATTGGTTTTTTGTATTTTTTAAATTTGCAATTTATTTACTACGACATACGTATTAGGCAATTTACCTTGCAGACATCACACTAACTAATCAAAATGGTTCTGCACAAAAAAAAATCTGCAGTGGTCCGCACTGAACTTTCTTATACTCAGTTGCGCTACACTTTTCGAAAAAACTTTTCAAATAAAAATTGTTTAAAATATCGATATCTTTATTCAAATTAGGACGTTTTCCTCCTTGCTATATAAAAATCTTAAGTTTCAAGTTCTCAAGTTTAAAGCTCTGGCTTTCATCGTTTGGGCGGTAGAGCGCGCACAGACAGACACAAAGACAGACAGACACAAAGACAGACAGACACACAGACGTCATTCTGAAAATAGTCAGAAACGATTCAGGGGACCTCAAAACGTGTATATCCGTTGAAACCTCGAGTTCGAAAATTTTCATCATTGTTATACTTTCTTATACATAAAGTATAAGAAAGTAAAAATACGTAGAACTTTTCATTGACGCTGCTTTACTTATGTCTCTGCATCGAGCCATAATATTCCCAGTCCTCGTTAATAATTCGTTAATGACGCGTCGGCAACCGGTTTGGGGAAATAGTTGGCCGGCTGGGTGGCAGCGCAAAACAAAACTAGACACACGTACACAGGAATAGCTAATATCAAGGAAACCGCATTCGTATCCGGCATCACTTTGCCATTCGGCACCAACATAACTCCCAGACCGCAGCCCACTCGCACTCCGTATTCCGCGAGCGAAATCCATCCAATATGCGGACGAGTTTGTTTCGGAAAATTAGTTTCCCGGAATTATCCAGGCGGTCGCAAACTGCATCGCAGTTGATCGAAAAATCGCGTCGTAAAGCCGTGCCGTCATGGAGTAAATTTAAAAACTAAAACTCAAACAGTTCCTCGTTGCAAACGTCGAATAATTGTATAAGAAATAATCGATAAGTTGCCTAGGAATGAGTTTGAAACTCGAAACGATTTCTGTGCGTTACTGTTGCTAGACGCAATTAAGTTATAAAAGTCGAGGAAAAATGTATGAATAATTTATGATAGATTTACTTCGTACAATACGAAATCTAATTTGTAATTAACAATTTTTAAAGTTTAATATCTATTGGAAAAAGTACCCATTGGAAAAAAAATCGAAACTAAACAAAATAATGGCATCGAAGAATATGTGGTGAATCTAATTCATTTATAGAAACTAAAAGGACAGAAACGAAACGGTAAAGGTGACGCAGTTATTGTTTTCATCGGTTCTCTCAAAATGATTAACGTCGACTTTTCTGTATGTTGGGTTGCTGCCCAAATAAGTATAATAATCGGCGTTGTTCTATCTATTAAAATTAAATCAGTTCATAACCAAAGCAAATATATTAATTATTTATTAGCCAGATGGTACGGCTGGTTGACATGGATCGATCCGTTCGATCACGTCGGTTCGGGATAAGGTCAGTACCGTTCGCGTCGACGATGCATAGCAATTAAATCACTTGCTGCCACCGTTCACGTACATACGACCTTTCTGTATCGAGAAGTTAATTATGTAAAATATAACAATACCAAACCAACATCACATAGTTCAATGTTTTAATTACAACGGACGCTACAGAAGAAATTCCAATTATTTTTGTTGGTTACTTCAAAACTATAAAAACAAACAAGGTATTTTAAAATTTACTACATCGACTAATTTAAATAAATCCGTTACAGCGAAAACTTTAATTTTTTTCTATTTAAAATAGAAATAATGATAAGTCCGGGTAAGCGAAACTTAGATTCTTAGTTTCAACTTATTTAATTCAATTTTAAAAACATTCGTCGAAGAGCCATTGCATTTGATCAAATAATTAAAACGTGTAACGGTTTTGAAAACAACGTTTTGATACAAATAAAATTTTATAAGCAATTGCAATAAATTTTTTAATAAAGTTTTTTTATTAAACACCACTTTTGCAAATTTTGACCGGTTGGCAGTAAGCGCACTTGCAAACTACTTTGCATTACAATCACTCACGTTCGAATTTAATGTCAAATTACAAACAATTTTAATTCCGCACACTTTGAAACATTTTACTGTGAAGCATTTATTTAAATATCGCAAATGGCCGTGTGGACATCCCACACCACATTTTTGTGTGCGTTTAATTGTAAATATTTTATTTGCGATTTGTTAACAAAATATTCGTTAAATAATTCGAAATAATATTGTAACAAAACAACGAGCACAGTTTCATTTAGCCTAGCACTTAAGGTTGCATTTTCAAAATATTTTTTTGTATAATAATAAAAAATCGTCCGCAAGCGGAAATAAGTTATTATTTCGAGTTGGGAATAAAAACGCGGGGCCATTTTACCGCTGAGGAGACAGGATGTGGAGGAGTTTATACGAAACTGGGTTACCCGCATTACGTATAAAGGGATGAATTCTAAAGAGCCATTATAAATTTAGGTCTAACGAACAGCTCGTTGAAATAGTGAGACAAGTGGCTGTGCGCGCTGCTCCAAGCCCTTTCTTGGTTTTCCTGCGCCATCGAGTTTAAAACAAGTGCTTCGCTTTTAACTCCGCCGATGAGAAACTGCGGGCGAGGAGGTCTCTCGGCGTTTTCGAAAATCAATATCGAATCCGCGGTGTTGTTTTGAAATTAATTCGCGAGACAATTAACATAACATGAACAAAAATGAAATGTCTAATAAATAACAATGAAACTTGAAGATGGAAACAACTAAAATAAAAAAATTGTTAAAAATAATTGAAAAATTAACCGTGAACTGCAAACAAATAAAATTAACTAAATTACAAATTAAAAATTAATTGAAAATTCTGCAATTGGTTATATGATGGAGAACGTGTCGCTCACCCAACCCAACCCAACAATGTAACTTTGAAATGAATGTTTAAAAATGGATTGGCGATCGAACATGAGTATGATATTAATTCAATTGTTCGTTTAATGTGTTTACTACTCGGAAAGGTCCAACTCCAACCCAACACAAATCGTTCGTTTATTTTTTTGCGAAAAAAGCTACTCGATAAGTTCCAACTCCAACTCCAACTCCAACCCAACCCAACTCAATGCAACCCGGCCGAAGTCTATTGTTTTTTTTTATTTTTTACATTTTCAGCTCAAATCGTTCGTTTAATTGTTTTGCGAAAAAATCTACTCGATAAGTTCCAACTCCAACACCAACCCAACTCAACCCAACCCGGCCGAAGTCCATTGTGTTTTTTTTTACATTTTCAACTCAAATCGTTCGTTTAATTGTTTTGCGAAAAAAGCTACTCGATAAGTTCCAACTCCAACTCCAACACCAACCCAACCCAACCCAACCCAACCCAGCTCAACCCAACCCGGCCGAAGTCGATTAATAATAATAACAGCGCCAAGGAACCGTTGATTAATATTTCTTGCACATTGAGTTCAATTACATTTATCTAAAGCTATCATCATTTTATGAAAACAAAGTTGAATAAATATGAAACATTTTGAATTTATCGATCAACGTAACCCAACCCAATCACTTGATTATACAAAGCTGATCGATTAAAAATAACGTACGTTCAAAGATTTTTTCCTCAGACCAAAATAAATACAAATTCGGTTACATTAACTACTCGGTTTGATGAAGCAATTACCAAGATACAATCGTATGATGAGGTCGCCCAGAATACACACACTCGGAGCTTCGTTGGCAGAAACGACCTTTCAACGTATACGCTCATTTACATGTTTACGTGTTTTTTTTCTTTTTTAGTATTTTAAATTATTGTTCGTCTTTAATTTTTCATTACATCTCGATATCAACAAAATTAAAAAAAAACAAACTGCGCGTGGGAAAAAAGATTTTCTCGTGCACCGGTCACGTTGATAAAACGTCGGATGAGTTGCGAGCGTAATTGAGGAATTCATACGACCCGGCTGCGCTTTCGCTCTGTCTGCGAAGCGCTGATAATCGTCCGGCTTATTCGAGCCGGTCTGGCTCGATATTTACCATTTCCTGTTCGGCACAAGGGAAACCGGAAAACTAGACTTTTGACCCCTCGATTTCCTGTTAATTTTCCGGCGACGTATTTCCAGCCAGCGCACACGCCCGAGATTGGCAGGGGAGGGCGTTTTCCGAGACAAAAGGCTAATGTTATTTCCAAAACAAATTCCCATACATTTTCCGAAACGTGAATACGAACTTCGTTTGTTAAAAAATAATTTAAAAAAAAATAATAATGATTTTAACTCGTCTCGCAATTAAGTAATTTAAAAAAAATTGTTTTCCCACACCTGGAAACTTGAGGGCCGAAATAATTACGATGTCGTGATGGTACATAGCGCCGGGTTGATAATAAAAAAAAATACGTTTATTACATTTCCGGATCACGCACAATGACACAAGACTTAAATCCACGGCCGTCATCGCAGATTAAATCGTTAGGCCGGCGCAGAAAAACTAATTAGCGAAACACATCGAAAACAGAGTTCCATGTCATTGCTGGTAATTAATTAGAGCTAATGAAAGTGCCCCCATAATTGACCCGGCAATAATTAAGCCCGCAACGCGACACGCATTTTTTTTCGCTTAATTGAAATGGCGCAAGCACGGAAAAAAAATTCCGGCGCCCGGAAACGGCGCAAATTCGACGCGGATGCAAATGTGGGTGACTCACCGTGCGAAGAAGTTACGCCCAGCGTCAGGAGGATGTAAACCGAGAGGGTCGTGGAACGCCGGCGATTGGAGAACGACATCACTCGCTATAATCCAAACACAACGGCACTGATGATGATCTGCAACAAAGAATTTCATTTAACGACACACAATCAACAATTCCGATCGCATCGAAGACGATTCGTTGTTTAAAAGCTACGTTCGTGAATTTCATCGACGTGGTTTACGGCGTTTTTTAGAAAAATTTAATCACGAACAATTAATTTGACAACCAAATATGCATTTTGCATCACAATTGGACTTTTTTTAAAAAAATAATTTTTAAAGAATCATTTCTGTTAATAATTTTAATTTGTAATAAATAATTTTAAACCCAACAATTATTTCGATCAACCCACCACTGGGCAGTAATTATTAGTGCCCGCATCACGTGATTACGCAAAGCACTCCGCACAAAGACCCACTTACTAATTGACCGAGTCGTCGTCCGCTGCGAGCCAAGTTAAGCCGGCGATAATTCTGCGGACCGACCCTTACAATGCCGCCGCGATATTTTACGTTTATGAGAGCGAACGTAAAATATGGAGTCGTTCGCCAACTATTTATCTGTGTAATTGTCCCCCGTTAAATTTCGGCGAATTTCCGACCTCGATCCGGGGCGGCGGCGCTGCGTTTATAAATTATTTTAAAAACTCGCGCCCGTCAAATAATTCCCGCTAATAGAGCAATATTTCAGGCGACGTCCGGCGCCTCGCAATTACAAACAACAGATGTCCTTAATCGCGCCCGACTTACGTTCGCGGAAGTGCCCCACTCGTACGCGAAATTAAGGGATCGAAAATAACGACGCGACGTTTTCGCGTCGTGCCGAATAAGTGGAGTTTTTGAATATTTTTTAATAATTCGAAATTATTTAAACATTTTTAACCCAAATAATAAATAAAGTCAAAATTAATAATTTCAACAAAAATTAATACAAATGTAATTACCAATAAGGATCAAACGTTGAAAATAAATGAGCTAAACACAGCTAAAATAAAAAAAACAAACAAAAGACACGGATTTTTGTCAAAACATTAAAATTTATTATAAAACATGACAATCTGAAATATAATACAAAATGTCAACGATTCGCAAAAAATAATCGTAAGGTAATTGAAATGTCTGTATGTGTGGCGATCTGATGAGCCCATTGAAGGCGAAACGGCCATCATGACTCGCTCTGTAATTGTCGTAAACAACTCACGATTGCATTCCTTGTTACAGTTTCAATGAACGTGTGCCGATCTAATGAGATAGAAAAGCAAAGTATAATTCAAGACACAAAGGAATAAAAGTGGATGGGGGTAACCAATGTAATTGAGGAAGGTGAGGTAGATAGAAGAAGAGAAAATTTTAGCAAGATTCAGAAACGAGAACGAGGAAAAGGCAGGCAAGTACTAGACGAGTGAGACATACAGGGGGTATGAATTCTATGGAGAAGGCTGGGATAAATGAGAACATTGGATAAGAAGGTGCAAAGGTGAGACTGGAAGAAGACGAGAAGTAAACGAAAGGAAAAGATTGGAGAAGAAGCACGGGGGAGAATGGAAAATAAAGATGAAGGAGGTGTGTAAGAGAAAGAAAGAGATCAGCAGGAAGAAGAGGGAACAAAGGAAAAGAGGAAGGGGGGTCAGGAAGAGGTGGCCGGAGCCGGAGAGAGCAATAATGATAATTGAAATAGAAGAGTACTTTATATCTTATATAATCCAATGACCCCAAGTGATATTCGAACGTATTCAGTCGCACCCAACCCAACCCAATCCAACCCAACCCAACCAAACAAAAAGCAACCATTTAATTAATACCAAGTCCAAGTCTTTGTGTTTAAAATCGTTAATGTATTTTGCAGCTCAGAAATAGTTTCTAAACTTTTAATTTACTCCCAATCCAAATTTTAGTTAACAAGATCATAAAGTCTAAGGTGTCATGACCTTGGACTTCGATTTTGAATTAACAACATTGACCTGTATTTCACCAAACCACAATGAATATTTACTTTAACTGTTAATGTAAAGGAAAATCCCACTCAATAATTTTAAATGTCTCAAGTCCATGTCCAATCCACTTACTTAGTATACATTAAAGCAATTCATATTTGGACTTATTGCTTTTGGCTTTTTTGGATGGATTCCGATGTCTCAAGTGTAATTAAGTAAGACCAATAGCTAAGTAGCCCTAACCTGAAACAGCTTAGCCTTTCGATTCATCTGCAAGCATATCGTTTTAACCTAATCCAAATTTTCCGATTGTTTTATCTGGAGACGTTTCTTTGAATTTAATTGAATTAAATATTTCAAGATTTTTGATTTCTGATTCATGAACCTATTACTTGCCCAATTGGGTTTAATTTCAAAAAAAATTTTTTGACCACAAAGCCATTTTCAAACATTTTATTCCTGTTCAGAAGAAACGTCAATGTGTTTAAATAATATTTTAGCCTATATTAATTATTAGCCATTACAAGTTTTCACTCAATCCTGGACTTTTAACTGAGAATCCAATTTGTTTGTTACACAGTTTAGTTGTGTTTAGATACAGCGTCAATTGATGAACGAGATTAAGGTTACGTTGAGTCTTATTAAATAAAATTTACCTGTTTTGCTTTGAACTCATACCAGTTCTAATTTTTCATATGAACCCTAATCCAAAACCATTTTTTTTAATGTCCAACCCAACCCAACCCATTTCAACAAATTTATTGAAAAATTTAATAATAAACACAACCAATACAACCCAATCCAACCCAACCTAACCTAACCAAACCCAACCCAATCCAACCCAACCGAAACTATCCCAACCCAACCCAACCCAACCCAACCCAACCGAACCCAACCCAACGAAATAGACCTATAATATGTCATTCGTTCTATTAATGTCAAGGACGTGTCAGGTTGGGTTGGGTTGTATTGGTCGTATTTGGGTTGGCCCAGAAGGAAGAGCACAATTAATTAAACAAGTTCGTTCGACTCGAAACGAAAAACATTTGACATTTTCCACAAAATATGAATCATTTAATGCTCAGGATAGAAAATAATTTGGGATTGAATTAACAATGTAAACAAATTTTTAATTCAAGTCCAATTTTATCCTAAGCTCGAGTCTATATCGATTAGTGATTGATTTATAGGGAAAATAATTTTGTTTCAATGGAAGAGATTATATTGACGTCCATTGGACTTAAAGGTGCAAGGAGGCACAATTTAAACAAATTTTTAATTAATTTGAGTCCAATTTTATCCTAAGATCGAGTCTATATCGATTAGTGATTGATTTATAGGAAAAATAATTTTGTTTCAATGGAAGAGATTATATTGACGTCCATTGGACTTAAAGGTGCAAGGAGGCACAATTTAAACAAATTTTTAATTAATTTAAGTCCAATTTTATCCTAAGTTCGAGTCTACATCGATTAGTGATTGATTTATAGGAAAAATAATTTTGTTTCAACGGAAGAGATTATATTGACGTCCATTGGACTTAAAGGTGCAAGGAGGCACAATTTAAACAAATTTTTAATTAATTTAAGTCCAATTTTATCCTAAGTTCGAGTCTACATCGATTAGTGATTGATTTATAGGAAAAATAATTTTGTTTCAACGGAAGAGATTATATTGACGTCCATTGGACTTAAAGGTGCAAGGAGGCACAATTTAAACAAATTTTTAATTAATTTAAGTCCAATTTTATCCTAAGTTCGAGTCTACATCGATTAGTGATTGATTTATAGGGAAAATAATTTTGTTTCAACGGAAGAGATTATATTGACGTCCATTGGACTTAAAGGTGCAAGGAGGCACAATTTAAACAAATTTTTAATTAATTTAAGTCCAATTTTATCCTAAGTTCGAGTCTACATCCATTAGTGATTGATTTATAGGGAAAATAATTTTGTTTCAACGGAAGAGATTATATTGACGTCCATTGGACTTAAAGGTGCAAGGAGACACAATTTAAACAAATTTTTAATTAATTTAAGTCCAATTTTATCCTAAGTTCGAGTCTACATCCATTAGTGATTGATTTATAGGGAAAATAATTTTGTTTCAACGGAAGAGATTATATTGACGTCCATTGGACTTAAAGGTGCAAGGAGGCACAATTTAAACAAATTTTTAATTAATTTAAGTCCAATTTTATCCTAAGTTCGGGTCTATATCCATTAGTGATTGATTTATAGGAAAAATAATTTTGTTTCAATGGAAGAGATTATATTGACGTCCATTGGACTTAAAGGTGCAAGGAGGCACAATTTAAACAAATTTTTAATTAATTTAAGTCCAATTTTATCCGAAGTTCGAGTCTATATCCATTAGTGATTGATTTATAGGAAAAATAATTTTGTTTCAATGGAAGAGATTATATTGACGTCCATTGGACTTAAAGGTGCAAGGAGGCAGTGTTGGAACAAATTTTCTTCGTTTTAATTTTACTCCAGTAGTCCAAAGTAAACCGCCGAAGCCCGCTTTAGTTTCATGGGGTCGGGTTGGATGACGACCAAGACATTTTTATAAATAAACATCAAAAACCCAAAAAATCCATTTGCTAAAAAACACCGGATCGGTGAAATAGAACTTCGCGTCACCTTCACGTCCGAGTCGTTTTCTCCGACGATTAAAAACGCACACTTTCGGTGTTTGGCGAAGAGCGACCCGCAAGCCCCGGACGGATTAAACACGTCACCTCTCGTAAAGTACGAATCCGTGTTCTTTTCCGTGGCGCGCCCGCAAAGTTGACGTGACGTGCAAAAAATCCGCGCGACTCCAGCGCCAACGCGGCGAGTGCATTTTCATGCAATTCGACGGCGTAATATTAATACGAAAGGCCGGGGACAAATTGAGAATGTGACTCCACGGTCGGCCCGACTCCTCCGGTACTCCGGCCCGACGTTATTAGATAAGGACGACGTCCCGACATGCATTTTTCATGAAGATGGAGAGTCGTCCGCTAATTTAATAGCGCTGTAAATCGACCAGACGTACGTACGTACGTATACAGATATCGGGTCGGGGGGATACAATCAAACAACACGCCGCGGTTCCCAATGCACAAATGAACTAACTCGCAGTAGACGTGCATGTGTGTGTGTGTGTGTAATAACCTCTCAAAATGCATTAATTTTCCGGGGCGCGTTCCCCTGGCGATCGGGCGTGTGTGTGAGCGCGCACGGTGTTTGGGTTTTATGCACTGGGCAATATCCTTGGTCGTTATTGCTTCTGTTGCGTCAAAGATGGGAATGAAAATCGGGTTACGACAACCAGTAGACGTAATTGCAAAGGCTAGTAATTTACGTCTACAATGGACGGGGATCGTTTAGAAGGACGTGTAGTCCTTCACGTTCGTTAGGACATCGATTGGGAACTGCGTGATGAATATTGAGAGTTAATGGTGTACATGTAAATTTGAACTGAATTTAATTACCGTGGCTCCATAACTTTGTACCGGAACATTTATTAATAACCGTCTTCACTTAGCTCATTTGTCAATTTTAATATAAACGATTTTAAATGTAATGTTATTTAAAAAAATCGTAATGTTTCGTTGACTCGATTATTTCACGATTTAGAGTCAATAATCCACATAATTGTAGACTAGCCAAAAAAAAAAAATAAAAGTGCCGCCTGCCATAGTGACACATAGGCACACTACGATAGTATGACAATTTTCAATGGCAAATTGAATTGAATACTTGATAAAAAAAAGTAATTTTTAAAGTTTAGCAGAAACTAAAATTCCAAACTATGTAAAAATTTGGAAAGTCGCCATTTGCATGCGAACCAACCCAACTCAATCTGAACCAACCCGACCCATCGGCCCTATAACTTTGTACCCTAACATTTATTAATGACCGTCTCTATTAATAACCGTCCTCACTTGGCTCATTTGTCAATTTTAATACAAACGATTTTTTTAAACCTGCAATGTTAAAAAATCGTAACGTTTCTAAATAAAATATTTATAGACATAGTCATACTTTTGACTTCCAAACAATTAAAGGTAAGAAAATAAAATCATTTTCTTCCAAACTACGTAAAAATTGTGAAACTCGCCATTTGCATGCGAACCAACCCAACTCAATCTGAACCAACCCGACCCGTCGGCCCTATAACTTTGTACCCTAACATTTATTAATAACCGTCTCCATTAATAACCGTCCTCACTTGGCTCATTTGTCAATTTTAATACAAACGATTTTTTTAAACCTGCAATGTTAAAAAAATCGTAACGTTTTTATATAAAATATTTATAGACATATAGTCATACTTTTGACTTCCAAACAATTAAAGGTAAGAAAATAAAATCATTTTCTTCCAAACTACGTAAAAATTGTGAAACTCGCCATTTGCATACAACCCAACCCAACCCAACCCAAGCCAAGCCGACCCAACTCAACTCAACCCAACCCAACCCAACCCAACCTAAATCAATCGAACTCATCCGCCTACACCTTTGTACCTTAACATTTATTAATTATTATTTATAATGGGTTTCTCGAGGTTTTCAATTGTTTTACTACTCTACTTGTAATGTGTTTTCTTTTTATATTTTATTACTTTATTTAATTAATGCTTTGCTATCTTTGGTATTGTATGATTCCTATTGTTTCTTTCGTTGTTGTTATTATTATTATTATTACTATTATTATTTAAAATGGTACTTATCTTGTATCATGAGCAGTCAGTCGTTGAATAAAACACTTTTAGCAAAGTTTATTGCGACACTTTTTTGCAATAAGGTGTTTCGGAAACCCTTGTCAATCAATAAACATTAATATGACAAATGACATTAAATAAAACCTATCGCGGTAACAACGCCGACTTTCTATATACCCCAGTATTTACTGCAAGAACTAGAGAAAAGCTTGTAAAGAACCTAGTTAGAGTATTCGCACAACATTTAATTTAATTATTATTATTATTATCATTCAACCCAATCCAACCTGATCTGACCCAACCCAACCTAACCCAACCTAACCCAATCCAATATATTTTCATCGAAATTCCTGTCTCCGCGAAACAAAATCAAATATCGGATATCGTTTTGGCTTCTTCGATAGTTTCTTGTTTTTATCATTTTTGCATATTATTTATTTTCCATTATTTTACTTCATCTGCTTCCATATTAATTTGTTTTTCTTTCAGTGTCTATTTTCTATTTATTGCCGATGAAAATATGTCGGGTTAGATTGAGTTAAGTTGGGTTGGGTTAGATTGAGTTAAGTTGGGTTGGGTTTGATTGGGATAAGTTGGGTTGGGTTTGATTGGGTTAAGTTGGGTTGGGTTTGATTCCGTTAAGTTGGGTTGGGGTTGGGTTAGCACTAACACAATGCGGACAATTAAATGATTGGGTTTTCGCCCCATAGTATACGTGTGTTGGAGTTTTTCCCCAACATAGAGTGACATTTCTATTGCACGCCCCTGAATGAAGACTTTGTGCAGCGATACCAACGTCTTGACCTTAAATCCCCAGACGTCAGGGCTCGATTCAAGGTCATACGTTAGGATTGTCGCAAGAAGCCTTGATCCAGGGGCGTGGCCATGGCGTCCAGTTCGATGTATCAATGCCAAGTGGTGGGTGGAAGTTTCTCAACCGGTTTGAACCCATTACTGTTTGGCTTGGTTCGGGTTTGGTTGAGTTGAATGATGATAATAATAATAACAATAAAAAAAGCAAGACCACAAAGACAGCACAGCATTAAATAAAATAATAAAAATAAACATTATAAGTAGAATAGTATGTCAATTGGTGGAAACCTTGACAAAATTGCCAAAAATTGCTCACAATATTTTGTTTTTCGTTTGGTTTGAATTTTTTAATTTTTACAGTTCTAACGTTTTTAGGTGTGGAGTTTTTAAAAGTGGTCATTTTTGAAGTTCTTCAAAAAAACACAAACATCGTAAATATCAAAAATTTTAAAAATATTAATTTTTAATAAAACACACAAATAAGTACATGTTGAATTGATTTCAGTTCATCGTTGTCAGGGTCTCGATGTAGCAATAAAAACTACGTAATTTGCTTACAGAGTTTATTTAGTCATACCGCAAGGCGATGTACTTGCATCGGCAAGGCTCTTACTTGCACTTTTCTTATCTTGCCTTTCAATGTGTACTTGTAGGTTCCGCTATGCGTTGCATATATATATATATATATATATATATATATATATATATATATATATATACTAAATAAATGAGTACCGTAAAACGTAATCTTGTAAATTATTATTTTTGCTATCCTGCTAATTATTATCGTTTGGTTTAATTCTTCGTCATTGTTTATTTTTTGGGTTGTTTGTCTTCGAAAATTTTATTTTTGCAGCTGGTTCTTCAAAATCAAAATCGTCGCTTTTTCTTTCTCAACAATAAGCGACTCCACCATAAAACAAACCAGAAGTCGGCGTTCCGAAGGTCCTCCGTTATCGGAACGAGATAAAAATTTTCGTCGGAACCCATTTAGCGCCATCTGCGTTTCGAAGCGCCACACATCCGCAATCTTTGCGTCGGCGTGTCGCTTAATTAACGCGCGAGGGACGCAAAGGGCCCCTCCGCCCCCGCCCCCGCCCGACTTTAACGGAGGTTACATTTCTAATGGATCGTAAATGGCGTTCGGTTTAACTGATAAGTAAAATCACGACCACGTTACTAATTGAACGCGGCCGTAAATTCGGGTCTGCGCCGGGGGACCTAATTTGAATTTATCGCTTTCGAATTAACGGACGGGATTATCCGGGCCGCGCCATTGTGTTCGTCGGCAAAAAAGGCCCTTCGCCGTCCGAGCCGGGACGTTACACGCCACGTGTCGCAGTTCGATTTCGATCGGAAGACGAATCGGTGGGTGTGAACCTGGAGGGTGCGCGATTACCGTCCGAAACGTTTCCAGGCCTGCTCTTTTATCATCTGACCGGTTGAGGTGGTGGCGCCGCATACGTGATACGACTTTTACGTATGGGAAGTTAGTATGTGTGTAGGTACAGTCGAAATCATAAGAAATCACATAGTGTGAACGGTACATCTTGTAAATAAAATAAATATAATATAATAATAAAATTTATTGTTCAATAAGCAAATAGCTACAATTTTTGTTTTAAATAGTTTATTATTATTATTATTATCGTTAATCAAGTTAGAAGATATTTTTAAGTCAGATTGTTCAAGTCGCGCAAACGTCAAGGAAATTATTTTTCATATCCACTTCATGTGAATCATTCCGATATAATTATTAGCGTCGAACCTTTGTCACCTTCATTTGTGTAAAACTTGATCAAAACTCGCCGCTCGCACAACTTGTCACTAATAAACGACATGTGTTAACACAAATTAATTACGTTCGAAATATGCGTCCGGACCAAGTTTTGCACAAAAATGGCCAACTAACTACATTAGACGCGATAGTTCGGAGCTAGTTTGGAGCTCGGCTGCAAAGTTCACAATGCGAACGAATCGATCGCTCAGGACTCCGAGCCTCGTTCTCATCACATCCAATTGAATGCGCGAATAACATCAAATTTTTATATCTCGTTTTACAGCTCATATTTAGTTAATATTTACGTCATGTGGAATAAATTGTCAAAAATTTGCTAAAATAATTAAAAAAGCGTAACTTTAAAACAACGACGTTTGTGGATTTTCTGCAACAGTTAAGCCAACCGTTGTGTCTGAAACGGTTGAGTCAACCGTTGTGTGCGTAACGGTTGCGTATTTCATGCAACGGTTGAGTCAACCGTTGTGTCGAATTCATGAAAATTAATAAAACATCATGAAAATCGTCGGAAAAGCAAAAGTTAAATCACATAAATCGTTCAAAATGGGTACACGTCAAAAACTACTAAAAAAAAAAACGTTAAAAATCGCAGTAAAACCAAATAAACATAAATAAATAATATTTTAATTCGAAGATTAATTAACCAGGATAGCCTTGAGCATCAAAACGACGGTGACACTAAACTGATTGATTTGGGATAAAACTCGAACACTCGTACTGTCCACTTCTTACACTTTCGGGTGAATAAATATCAGGTCATTAATTGTCTCGAATTCCGTAGCTAATTTCGTTGATCAGAAAAGTTAATTATCTCGAATTTCGTAGCAAGTAATTTTGAAAATTACATATGAAGTCAGTCGAAAATGATGAAATATCTTGTCATAAAAAATTTTAATATACCACCCCACTATAAAATAAATCACAAAAATACGTTAGACGTTGACTTGTCAATTCTTACTCTGACTGAGAGCAAGCTTGAATTCTCCTATTTACGTGCCCATTGGTTGGAAATAAATGAATAAATTTCAGCGAATGTAATAGGTGATGATGGACCATTTCGTCCTTTTGTGCCCATCGGACCGCCGAAGATGCATTCACTGGACATGCACGTAGTCATGCAAACATGAACTACAAACGTTTGTGCGAGGCCATTAACGCCACCTAGACGTCAATACTTCTACCTGTGTTGCCATGCAATTACGTGGTCTGCTTTGACCCACTAAGTCACGAATTGCAGTTAATCCAGTAATGTCCAAATATTAAATGTTATAAAACTTATAAGTTATTTATTCATAATTAAGGTCAAGTCGGTGCAAGGGTGAAACCACAAAGTTTTTGTGGTTTGTCTATTTTAAATTATCTGAATAATTCATAATGGTTGGACCCAGGAAATTGTACAATTTTTTTATGTATTAACTATTTTTGACAATTTTGTTTTTCGTCACAGTTTCGTCAATTTGTGATTTGATAATTTTTTGCATTTTTTGAAACTGTTTGACGTCATTCGACTTTTATTTGTGCTTTAATCTCTGACAAAATTGTATTTTTTAAATTTGACTATGTTGACTGCTATGTGTGTTGTTGTATATTAATTTGATGGCTATTTGATTGGCGCTTGCAAATTTGATATTTAAGAGAAGCCATGTTGACAATGACGAAAATATGTTTATCCTGCAAGTGAATGTTTGTTAACTAAGTTATTTCTTGGTATTTTTCGACAATTTGAAAGAAAAACGAAACGGTCTTCTTTTATAAAAAAATGTCAGGTAATTTGCAATTTTGTCCGTTTTTCGGTATTTTTTATTGTTTTTGCGTTTGATTGGTTTATTTTAATCAGCTCGACCCAATCAAACCCAACCTAACCCAACCAAATCTAACCCAACCGAAGCCTACCTAACACTATCCAACTCAACTTAACTCAACTAAACTCAACCCAACTCAACCTAATCCAACTCAACTCAACCCAACCCAATCTAACTCACCCAGCTCATCCGATATGAAATATTGTAAAATCTGCTGTGGTCATTGTTTAATTTTTTGTTATAATTTAAATCAAAGTACCATTACTCATTGGGTTAATCACAAACCCAACCCAATCCAACCCACTCTAACCCAACCCAATCTAGCCCAACTCAATCTAACCCAACACAAGCCTACCCAACAGTATCCAACTCAACTAAACTCAACCGAACTCAACCCGATCCAACCGAATCCAACTCAACCCAACCCAACCCAACCCAATCCAACTCATCCGATATGAAATATTATAAAATCTGCTGTGGTCATTGTTTCATTTTTTATTATAATTTAAAACAAAGTATCATTACTTATTGGGTTAATCACAAACCCAACCCAATCCAATCCACTCTAACCCAACCCAACTCAACTATTAACAAGTCTTTTTGTTCTTTTTTTTCTGGCATTTTTTAATGTTGTCATTTTTTCACTGTTTTTTGACAATGTAGAAATTTTATTTTTTATTTTTGTTGCCATTTTGAACATTTTAAATTTGGATCGAGTTGATTTTGATTTGGATTTCATAAATTTCGTTAATTTTGAACAGGTTTTTGACAAATTATAATTTTGACGATGTAGGAATTTTTTCATTTACGTAATTTTGCATATGTGACGACTATTCGAGTAACGCTGCTGTCGTGCTATCAATGTTGCTATTATTTATTCATTTAATTTAATTTGTTGGCATTTAGACTAATAACCGAACCCAACCCAAACGAACTCAACCCGACCCAATCCAATAGTTTTGCTATAGCAATAGCAAAATAAAAAAATTTAGAAAATTTTAAATTAACTCAACTGTAAAGTGCCCGTTCATGATCGCAGACCAATCGACCTGCTGATTGGGAAAGCTCGTATTCCGTCTCCGGTTATTTATGTCCGTCGGTGGAAGGCCCCCCAATAAAATGAAATCGATCGCCGGCGAAAGACAATGCGACATCGCGCCAAGTGGAGAGCTATCGCCGCACCGCCCGACAAAAACGGAGTCAGCAGCAGAACAAATTAGATTTAGGTCCATTACTCCGGACAAAAAACATTACTTCCTTGTCGCGGTTAGACATTACAGCGGGTCCTTTTTGTCCTGGTTTGCCTGCGGACGACTGATATGTTGCTTCCCCGATACAATTTACAATTGACGCGGAGCCGTTTCCTTCACGGCCCGCGCTGATTGTACGGTGCACATAAAGTGGTAATTTGGTTACCGTCTCGGATCAACAATACGAAGCAAGGCGAAATTATGTGCGACCAACGCCGTCGATTAGTTTTATTAGGATTTATTAAAAAAATTGTAATAGTCTGCTATTTTTTATTACGATTTGTTTCACAATTTTTTTTTTGTTTTTATTAATTTTTAATTCGTTTTTTTTTGTTATATTGTTAAAAAAAATTTCAATAACTGAAAATAAATTACAGTAACAAGTATTAGCATTTTCGTCCTCTAAGGGTCATCAAATCACCCCAACATTCGCCTTAAGGTGGTATATAAGTCAATACCTCCACGCTATGTTGCTATGCAGTTACAGAGATCTGCCTAAACCGACCAAATCTACTGTACTGCCTTGAAAATAAAGTTCAGCGAATGTAGCAAGTGATGGCGGCCGTTTCGCCTGACATTTCAATTTTTTTACGAACATTTTTTGAGAATTATTGACATTCTGTATCATATTTCAGATTGTCATGTTTTATGTGCAATTGCATTTTTTACATTTTGTAATAAATTGAAATGTTTTTTAAACGTTGTGAACGTTTGACATATTTTGTAGTTTGACGTTTTCGAGTATTTTTTTCTTGTTGTGACATTTGAGTAGTTCAACGATGTGGTCATTGTTGATAATTTTGACGATTAGGAAAATGCTATTTTTATATAGTGTAGGTGATTTTGCCAATGATGTTGGATATTTTTTGCTATTAATGAAAATTATGATTTTCTGACATTTCTTGCAAGTCTTCCAAAAGAAATTCCTTTTTTTCAAATTTTCCAATTTAACAGGCTATGACATCCGTTTCGCCCCGCGATTTTGCCTTCCCTTTCCTGTGCTTCATCCTGCTTCCATATCTCTACTATCTCCCTCTCAACTTGTTTCCCCTGTCTGCCTCCTCGACTGATACTCTTGCCTTTTCAATTATCTTTATCGTCCCTTTTTTCCACTTACATATTTCCCTGCTCCCCCCCACCCCCAATTTCGCCATTGACCTAACTAAGCTTTCCCTCCCCCTTCATTGTCATTTCATACCATCTAACTTGCAAGTAAACAGTTTCCTTGACGTTCCACACGACTTGTACAATCTAATAAATAATTCCTCTAATAATTTGACATTTCTTTGCATTGTATACAAATGCCACCTTTATAATTTTCCAAAAATGTACCAATTTTACATTTTTTTAACAATTTTGAGTTTCTTTCATTTTTGGACATATTTTCCGTAAGCTGGCAACTTTATTTGACAGTTGACAGTTTTGCGCAAAATTTGTGCATTTCTTGACAATTTTCAAATTCCTATTTAGATTTTTTGCAAATTCGTACGATTTTCACAAATTTTTTGAATTTCGACAATTGTTGTGCGACAATTTATCAAAATTTTGTCAATGATTTTTCTTGCGATTTTATTAATTTTAGTTTCGTTTGTTCATTTATTTATATCCTTCTTTGTTATTTTAAATTTTAGCATGAAAATCAATTAAAATAAATCGAATTACATTTTTAAGTTCAAAATGTTCACATGTGATTATTTTTAATTGGAAATTTAATTGAAATAAATCAAATTTAATTTTCAACTTCAAAATAAGTTTTACAAATTTCACTTTCGTATCAAATTTAGGTCTTGCACTTGGAGCTCTCTGCTGTAAGTCGAATCAGTCTCTCAAAAAATTCTTACACAACTCAGCTTATAATTAATTTAATTACCTGGCCGTTTCGCACGGCTTGCACGAATTAAATTATAAAATATAAAATTTAGAATTTAATGTAAATGGAGTAAAACGAAATATTTAATTTCAATTTCAGCTCGGTGTTCCGCAAGGCCATGTGACGTAGTTACTTGTTTTATGCATGCAATCGTAATCTGCATTGATTACCAGAGCATTTCGAAAACGTCGAAACCGTAAAATAAGCGAAGCACTTTTCCAGTTGACAATAATTAACGTAGGCGTAAAGTGGTGGTTGAGAGGTTGTCATCACTAATCGATATTCGAAGTTCGAGTCTGCAGTCTAAGCTCCCCACCCAACCCAACCCCATCTCCATCGACCAAGGACGGTTGATCGTGCGAAAGTATTAGCGTGGAGCGTTATTTGCCGATAAATGACGCATGCACGTGTCGGACCCCCCCCCCCCCCTCCTCCTCGTCCTTCTCATACACCAATTCCGCAGACTTGGGGTTGCCAGTCGAAATTGCCGTCGATCCTTTCTCCACAATTTATTGCACCCAAATGCAATTGTAGCCTTGTCGTGTGTGTGTGCCCGTTCGCCAGACAGAGACGGCGGCGCCGCCGACGCCGTTTCGCGTTCGTGCTGTGCGCGAATTTCGGCGCACACAAATCATGCGGTGCGCCCTGCGGGACGGTTTGAGTAATTGAAAGCGATAAACAAATGACAACACGGCGCTGTCGCGAGCTCGGTCGTTTTTAGGTTATGCGCTTTGATGCAACGTCGAGGGACCGAGGCGGAAGACGGAAACCGGGACTATTCTGTTAGACGGCAATACGACTTTATGCCCCAGAAGACTCCAGATCATAAATACGAGTGCTTTGCATGAAGTTCTGCATTTTTTAACGGTAAGTGTTATGTAAATTTGAGGCACCTCTTGGAGATGGCGTAACGCGGGGGGGGGGGATTATTATTGCGACGCTCACTGTAATTCAATCGATAATTTGTGGAACATCGCAGCGAACTAATTGATTGAAAGCGTAGGCGAGCAAAGGAATGAAGAATCGAAGCATAATATCGTTATATGGAACAAATAGTTATTTATGCAACGTATGCGTAAAACGATAAAAATTTTACAACCACGCATTTGACAATTCCTCCAATCTTGAATTTTTCGCCACAAAGATTATTAGTAACTAACAATTCCCAATTAAAAAAAATTAATATAGAAATCTTATTAAACTGTGTAATTTATTTGCGGTGTGCAGAAAGGTAAGTTTTAGTTCAAAAAGTTTTTTTTTGTAATCGTTTAAATATAGTGGGATTTTTAAAGCAATGTAATTAATATCGTGCATCAATCATGCATAACACGTACAAGGACATCACTTACGTGTTTAACTTTCAACGTAAATAATAATTAAATTAAACGATCGCTTCCCGGTATGACTTCGCGCCATGTCTGAGCACTAATCACTAATGACGTTGCTAGTTTAGTAATATAAACGAAAACGTCAAAAAATTACATTTGCATTTAAATGTAAAATATTCTCAGGAAATAAATTGAGAATAAATTGTCGAGTTAGAAAATTCATTATCGAATTATGAAACACAAAATTGTTTAAAAAAATTGTTAAAACAAAAAAAAATTTGATGAAGTACTCGAACTGTAAAACTTGTTGGAAACTAAATAAACAATAAATGTTGAAAATCAAAGAAAATGTTAAAATTATCAAAAATGTCTAAATATGTCGCAATAAAAAAAAACACAATTGACAAAACTTGATACACAAATAACTATTGTTAATAATGTCAGAAAAAAATCAAAAATTGTTAAAATTAACAAACCTTTGTTAAAATTACAGAAACTGTAAAATTTTTTAACTTAAAATTAGTGAAAGTAGTAAATTGAGCGAAATTACCAAACGTCACAAAACATTAAAATTGTCTTAAAATTATCTAAAATTAAAAGCAAAATTTTTAAATTTCAAATTTGCCAAATTGTCTAAAATTGTATTTATTAATTTTGTGTAAATAGTGAAAAAGGCAAAAATTAAACAACCCAACCTAACCAAACCAAACCAAACCCAACCCAATAAAACCCAACCCAACCCAACTCAACTCAACCCAACTCAACCTACTCCAACCCAACTCAACCCAATCCAATACCAACCCAACCCAGGCCAAAATAGAAACATATCAATGAAACAACTAAAACGTCGTGTTAGAAGTTTTGCTTCCCTTCCCTTTATTTTCTTTTACTTTCTCCAATGTTTCACTTGTATTAAATATTGTTTCATTTCATTTCATTCTATTTGTTTTACTTGCATTTTTACTACGGTTTTGAAATCTTGCCTAGGTTTCACTTCAACAACAAATAAAAGAAGGAAAAGCAAGTATACAAAAAATAAACGAAAATACAATAAAAAAGAGGGTTGGGTTGGGTCGGGTTGGGTTGGGTTGGGTCGGGTCGGGTTGGGTCGGGTCGGGTTGGGTTAGGTTGGGTTAGGTTGGGTTGGGTTGGGTCGGGTTGGGTCGGGTCGGGTTCGGTTGGGTTGGGTTTGGTTGGGTTAATTTATTTAGGATTATAGAACGTCAGGTGCGTTTTTATGAAGTTGCATAATATTAGGTTGGATGGGATTGGGATGAGTTATGTTGTGTTGATAAGTCAGGGTGGGTTTGGTAAGGATTATGGAACGTTAGGTTGGATAGGATTGGATTGGTATGGGTTGGGTTGTGCTCACTTGTGTTAGGTTGGGTTGGGTTGGGTTGGTTACTTTCCTTATCAGAAAAGTTGACAGATTTTTTTAAATTTTATACATCAAAGCATGCATCCCCAACATTTTCCCATAATGTCTATGTTACTTTTATACTTTTTGGAAAATTTTTCAATTTATTTGTGTTTTAGAAATTTTGTTTCCATTTTTGATGCGGCCCAACACATTTTTGATAAATTTGATTTATGTGTATGCCGTGTGTACCACTGTAGTAGATTATATTGAAACCCATTTTGGTCAAATTCAGTAAGTTTATGACATTTTCTGACCCCCACCCACACACGTTTATAATTTCGGTATTGTTCTCAATTTTCATATTTCATACTTTGTCAAATTTTGACGCATTATTGACAATTTTGACGGATTTTATAAATTTATGAACCCAACCTGATCTAACCCAACCCAACCTAACCCAACCCAACCCAATCTGACCCAACCCTCCGCTTTTAGATTTTCAACAAGTTTGGCAATTTTGATAATTATTTCGTATTTCAGACAATTTTATCGACTCACGACCGCTTTGCAGCCCAACACATCGACCTCTCGCATTTTTTAAATAATTTACAGGTTCTTTTCTTTCATACTTTTGTCAGATTTGGCGATTTATTTTATTTCATCATTTTTTCAATTTCAATTTAAATATCTTCTCGAGTTTGATTTGTTTTTCCTTGGGTTTTTTTTTTAATAAAATTTGTCCATTATTTTGTATTTTAGACAATGTTAACAGTTCAGTAACATTTCTGGAAACTCAATATTTTAGAATTTTTGTTGACTTATTGAACTTTCTGCAGCACAGATATATTGAATAATTTTTACCGTTATTTTCCTTTTTTTCATATTCAGATTTCATAAATTTCATGAATGTCAATTTCGTAAAATTTCAGTCTTGATTTGATTTTTTTTTGCTTTTTACAACTTTTACAGTATGTCAGAAAAGTTTTTTAAACATTTTGTAGCGAAAGGCATGGACCTCTACATTTTTTTTCATAATGTCCACATCGTTTTTATATTTTTTTGGCATATTTGGCGTTTTTATTTAATTTTTTTTGCATAACGTGAGAGTTGGGTTATGTTGGGTTGGGTTGGGTTGGGTTTGGTTGGGTTGGGTTGGGCTGTAGTTGATTGTATTGAACCCATTCTTATCAAACGTTGCCATTATTTTGTGTTTTAGACAATTTTGTCAAATTTGGACTTCGATTTGGATTTTTGGATTTTTATAAATTTTATTAATTTTTACCACTGTTTTGTATATCAGAGAATTTTGTCGAATATGAATAAAAAACGTATAACAAGAGCTAACTCATATCGAAGAGACTTAATTGATATTTAATAAATAATCAACCTTAGTAATTGAATCCCTTAATGAACTACCCCCGCTCCCAGAGTGCGTTGAAACCACCAATGCAGGCATAAAATAATATCCATATAATGCCAATATACCTTAATCGATCCTCATGCAAATTAAAAGTGGCTCCTTACCTTGTTACGTAGGTTGGGGGCGACCCCTGCTTTAATGAATACACTGTACCAATTTTCATTAGCAGGGCAGGGTTCTCCGCCCACTTCATGAACACGTTCAATTTATTTCACCTAATTTTCAAAACGACTAGTACCTAAATAGTTTCTTTAAATTTGTTACTGCAATATTTGATCGTTATCGTTTATTCCATTTAAGAAATTAATTAATTTACCCCATTCTTTAAATTGCAGCAAATTAAACCCGAGTCGTGAACGCAAAAGTCAATTCTTGCCCGACCCACTTAGATCGCGTCCAAGGTCGGCCGTTCCCGCCGCTAAATCATTGCGTCAACGTCTCAAAACACTGCGACATTTTTTTTCCACGGCGCGCCAATCCATATCTACAGCCTACAAATTAATTTAAAGCGGCCGACGGCGGTGCCAACTCGATGTCGTTTAAGGCGCTTATGGTCTCGGGTCACGCGACTTTTTTCCTCGGATTTTCGAAACGCGGCTCTGATTAATTTATTCGCGGACTTTAACGCGCCGGGACTTTCGCAGGAGTCTCGCGCCGCCGCCTTATCGGAAATCGGACGAAAGCTCTTCGCTGTGCGCGCTACGCACGACCTTTGCGCTTATCATCGCCGGTTTTGAGCCAGGATTGGTATTTAGAGCAAATAGCCACGTGTTTGTGTATAACGAGTCGATATTGAAAAGGATCGTGTTGGGGGAAATGTCGGGGAAATGTTACGTGAAAAAATAAAGCATGGTCGACAGTGTCAAGTATTCGAAAAAATGCATAATTGAGAAAAAAGGTACCAAGACCAATCCAACCGAACCCAATCCAACTCAACCGAACCCAATCCAACTCAACCGAACCCAACCCAAACCAACCCAACCCAACCCAACCCAACCCAACCCAACCCAACCCAACCCAATCCAACCCAACCCAACCCAACCCAACCTAACCTGATCTCACGGACATCAATCGTTTAATCTTGCTTTAGAAGGCTCAAAAAATCGATTTGTTTTTTATTGCTCAAATCTATGCCTAATATATCTAAGAATATGTATAAAAAGTTATAGCGGCTAATTCGCAATATTTTGAAAGATACAGCACTAAACACAGTGAGGTGTCGAACAAAAAATATACGAACGCATGAACGCTCGGACAAACGAAACGCGCGCCCCTCCCCGCAGTAACATAACACCGAACTATGTACTGAAAAAAGTTCAATCGGTCGTTCGGAACAATAATATTTTGAGTTCGTAAGAGCTATAGTAGGATTATAACGAGATATTCCGTAAGTAATCGAAAATTAACATTTTTCCTGATCGTAAACCTTAGAGCGCGTTTTCTCGAGTTTTCGTTTATACGATTTTTCTAAACTGGTGGGCGTGATTGCGAGAAAACTAGATAAGCAATCAAAACGAAACAAAACTTTTGTTAGCTTCAGTAGCATTCTCTTTGATTTGAACTAAAAAGATTAATGAAAAAAAATTCTAAACAACTTTTTTCGCAAGTTGAAATGATTTCTCTTCCTGCAAAGAGCACATTTATTTTCAAACCTGAGAAAAATCTTGAATTTCAAAATTTTGTTTTTTTTTTTTTAGTTCACATAGAAGAAAATATATGAGAATTACCATTTTCTTTGGTTTCTTTTGTTTCAGACAAAAATTACGGGCTACATCTTTCCCACCGATTGTAAATTGCAATTGAAAGGTGTTGCACAAATGTGCATAAAAATCGGTTCCGTTTAAATATTTTTCTCTCAACATATTTTTTTTATTGCTCAAATATTCAATAAAATGCTCTAAAAAGTTCGCTAGACTTGCTCATTTTTTTCTGCCCTAAAAAAATCCCCCAAAAAGGCCTCCTAAAGCAGGATCCCTCCTTAAGTGTTTGAAACTATTAAAGGAAGCTAAGAATTCCCAAAATTATCAAAAATTGTGCATAAATTACCACGACTGCGAGACGAAGACTAATCTTCTGAAAAAATGCTTAAGATCGGGTTAAGTTTGATCGACTTGGCTTTTTCTGTCGTTTCTTTTTAATTTTTTAAATTGTTCGTTTTGCCGATTTATTTCACAAACAATTTGACAATCTCAAAAATATTGTGTGACATTTTTTTTTATATAAAAGTCAAGATTGGTTTGATTTGTTTTTAATTTTCATTTATAACGTTGTTCGTTTTTCGTTGCACGCTTTACTTCGGATAACGAAAATTGCTATTTCACTGTCATCGCGAAATTAAAAAACCCAACCCAATTCCAACCCAAACCAATTCAACCCGACCCTTTTCCAACCCAACCCATCCCAATCGCACCCGGCTCGATCAAAATTGAGGATAACCCGATGAAGAATAAATAGCTTTGGTTGCCTTAAAAATATTTCGGGGCAATATTTTTAAATTGGTTGTTTTCTTTCCGTTTTCAATTCAGGGCAAGAACTTTACATTTCTGAAAAAAGACAAGCAAAGTTCAAGATCAATCAAGTTGGGTTGGGGTGATTTTTTTCTGTTGGTGTTTTTTTTTTTTTTAAATTGTGCTTTTTTTACTTCGTCGTTCGTTACTCATCTGTTAAAACAAAAAAAAACGATCAAGGTTAAGCGTTGATAGTTTGGACAAGGAGTAAAACCGTCGAAGCTCACGATTAGTTCAAGTTGGGTTGGGTTGGGTTGGGTTAGTTTTTTCAATTGGGTTTTTATTTCTTCGTGGTGTGAAAACACGCAGTCTCTCTGTCAGTCATTAAGAAAAACGTTTAATGTCGAGAATGTCTTTTTTTCTAAATTTGTTTTAACCTGGAAGCTAAGGTAAGCTGTATATGTGGTCCGCATACAATGTTAGTATAAGCTTCAATGGCTATGCATAGTCGGCGCGATTGACATTGATCACTTATTACATGGTAACTCTCTTTTCGAACTTTAAACGAAGTTTCCTTGCATTTATACAGTGAATTGTAGCGCGGATGTAAGGATTTTGTATTCTATCAAATACATTGATTTTCGTTTACCGCATTATTTATTAAAAAATCGAAATTTTAAGCGGAAGAGATAAATATCTTATGCAAGCATTTTTTCTTTTTGAAAAAATGAGTTTTGCACAAACAGATTTTAAAAATTTTTAATTGCAAAAAAAAAACACTAAATATGTTTTGTTGGGTTGGGTCCCTTCAAATGTGTTTCAGTTTTTCGATTGTCCAGCGAGCCAATCAAAATGAAAATTAACATAATTTTCATAAAATCTAAAAAAAAAATTGTAATAAAATGTAAATTTTTTCAAAAACGTTAAACACTAATTTTAAATCGACATTTAGAAAAACTCGTAATGAACTTTTACAAATTTTGATATTTCTTTGGAATTATTAATGAAAATTGCAATTTATTTAGTATTCTCTAAGATTCATGAACAAGTAAATTAGTATTTTCGTTAGAAATTTTAAAAAGTTGCAGGCAAAAAATAAATTTTTATGCTATTGGACCCAACCGAAACCAAACCAACACAATCCAACCGAACCAAACTAAACTCAACTCAACCTAACCCAACCCAACCCAACCCAACCCAACCCAACCCAACCCAACCCAACCCAACCCAACCCAACCCAACCCAACCCATCCCAACCCAACCTAACCCAACCCAACCCAACCCAACCCAATTACAATTTTCTCTCCACGATGAATTTTCCGGACACATACAGATAAACGCAAATACCTTCACACGCACAATTCCTAAAAACACTCTTCAGTAACTTGTAACTTAAGCAAAAAAAAAAATCTTACAGAAAAAAGACCCTGCAGTTTAAAATCAGTCGAAATGTTGTTGACTTGGGTTTTTCTGGTGTGTTGCTTTTTATTTTTACAATTTTTGAAACTTTTCGTCTTGCTGTCGTTCAATTTCCCCAGCTTTTCGCGTAAAATTCGACCAAAATTCTCGAAAAACATTGGATGACATTTTAGGAAAGTCACGTAGGTGAAAATTAATCTGAGTCCATCCGGATTAATAGGCCTTTTGTGTGTTTTTTTTCTCATCAAAAACATGGGTGACATTTTAGAAAAATCACGAAGGTGAAAATTAATTTTAGTTCGTCCGGATTATTAGGCCTTTTGTGTTTTTTTTTTCTCATCAAAAACATGGGTGACATTTTAGAAAAATCACGAAGGTGAAAATTAATTTGAGTCCGTCCGGATTAATAGGCCTTTTGTGTTTTTTTTTCTCATCAAAAACATGGGTGGCATTTTAGAAAAATCACGAAGGTGAAAATTAATTTTAGTTCGTCCGGATTATTAGGCCTTTTGTGTTTTTTTCTTTAATTATTATTGATGAGGTTGAACACTTTTTAAAACCTTTGGAACTGATGTTTTAGGTAAAAAAAGAAGAAAAAAAACACCAACTCTGATGGGTTGGGTCTAATAGTTTTCGGTTGTCCACGGAGTTAAAGAAAACCGGCATTTTTATGAATGGCGATATTTTCAATAAGTGTCAAAAGTTTGAAAATTCGCAATGAAATGCAAAGTTTAAGTCGACGTTTGCAAGAATTCGTAATGATTGGGTTGGGTTGGGTTGGGTTGGGTTGGGTTGGGTTGGGTTGGGTCGATGAAACCGATAGAAAATAATATTGTTTTGTAACCAAACCCAACCCAACCCAACTCAATTCAACCCAACCCAACCCATTTTCGACATTTTTTACACTTTAGACACTTTCCAATCCGGTGATTTCTACTTAGACACCTTTGTCTATAGGACTTGAGGATTTTTCGATAATTTTCACTATTTTTACTATAATTGCTATTAATTTTTTTTGTATTAATTGATTTGACATGTTTTCAATATTTTTTTTACATATTCTGGGGTACGACCGCGACAATTATTGTGCCATTTTGAACGAGCCACTGAAAAGTGTCTCATTTACAAAAGGTGTTGAATTAAATTTGTGGCAATTTTAAAAATTGTTTTACATCATAGGAATTACTTAAACATTAAATAATTTAGGCTTGGAAAAAATTTAATTTTTGACTTGGAATATATTTTTAGATTAGGCACTTGCAGTCTTAGGTTACAAACTAATTTTGATTAAAGTGGCAAGTGCCAATGTGGGATTATTAGCAATTTGGTACTTGAACCTTGTATTCAAGATAATTTAAAATTTCACAATTTCGACATTTTTAGCGAATTTTCCGATCACATTATTATGATGACACCCACCATTGTTCGAAAAAACAATAATCTTAACGGTTTAAATTTCGAACCCCACGCCATGATAAATTGATTTATAAAATTATTCAATTTTATAAATCAATTGCAACAATGTTATCAAAAAAATAAATCGCACGATAATTTTATTTTCGGTTTGGTTGCATCCCATTCCATTAAGTTCATAACGCATACTTTTGTGTATGTTGAGTTGAGTTCGGTTTGTTTTCATTTAATATATTAATGCACTGCGTCGCAAGGTACTATTGTCTGCGTCGTGTTAATTGCGGTAAATTCATACAGCAATGATTGGGCATCATTTTCCGTCTAAACGTTCAAACTTGGCACCCAATGGATATGGTCATCATGGTCATGGTCATAGTCGATCGCAAAACGTTTCTTACTCCGACTCACCAACATCGAACGTATCTCCATCACGTTTTATATACACCACCGAGTGTAGCAGACGACTTGGATTTTTTGATTTCATTTTTAATTAGGTTTTATCTGATTGTGTGTGATTTTATGAGAAAACGTTTAAAAAGAAATTTAAGCGATTATCGAAGGAAACAATTTCTATTCTTCGAAGAGAATGTTCCACGGGAAAAAGTAACCCAATTGAAAACTTTTTGCGTGAAAACTGGTGCATTGGAAGACAGTTCCTTATTATATTTTTTGCAAAAATTGAAGAAAAACACCGCAGGTGGCACGCGCTCAGAAAATACAAACTTATAACTGATCAAGAAAATATTTTATCAATCAGTATATGACTTAGAAGAAGTTGGATGGCTGGAGAATGCAAACAAGGGTATTACTGTGTACGAGGTGTCCACCCAACCTAAACCAATCCAATCGAACCCAATGCAATGCAACACAACCCAACCCAACCCAACCCAACTGTATTTGACGAATATCTGTGATTTTTAAGACGACCTCATTTTTTTCAATCAGCTCTAATTAAGATCGGCAATTTTGAATTTCAACCCAACCCAACCCAACCCAACTGTATTTGACGAATATCTGTGATTTTTAAGACGACCTCATTTTTTTCAATCAGCTCTAATTAAGATCGGCAATTTTGAATTTCAACCCAACCCAACCCAACCCAACTGTATTTGACGAATATCTGTGATTTTTAAGACGACCTCATTTTTTTCAACCAGCTCTAACTAAGATCGGCAATTTTGAATTTTAACCAAACCCAACCCAACCCAACCCAACCCAACCCAACCCAACCCAACCCAACTGTATTTGACGAATATCTGTGATTTTTAAGACGACCTCATTTTTTTCAACCAGCTCTAATTAAGATCGGCAATTTTGAATTTTAACCAAACCCAACCCAACCCAACCCAACCCAACTGTATTTGACGAATATCTGTGATTTTTAAGACGACCTCATTTTTTTCAACCAGCTCTAGTTAAGATCGGCAATTTTGAACTTCAACCCAACCCAACCAAACCCAACCCAACCCAACCCAACCCAACCCAACCCAACCCAACCAAGCCCAGCCCAACCCAACTGTACTTGACGAATATCTGTGATTTCTAAGACGACCTCATTTTTTTCAACCAGCCCTAACTAAGATCGGCAATTTTGAACTTGAACGAATTTTTTTATCAAATTCCTTATGGGGAAACCCACCGACGATACAAACGGATAAAATACAAAGGCAGCTAATTTAATTTGATTAATTGCTGTGAAGGAACCGGTCATACTAATGTTGACCAAAAATTGCCATTAAATTAAATTTCACACGACGAGTTGCGAACCTAGTTTTTTTTTCGAAAAAAAAATAATATTAGATTATTAAGATTTGAATGGAAACTGGAGAACGATTGAGCTCGATCGGATTGGATCAGTTCGATTAAATTCAATTGAGTTTGTTTACTCACATAAGCAAAAAAGCAATTGGATTTTTGAATTCGACTGGATTCTGTTGCATTTTCTTGGACTTCGTGATTGCAGTTGAAGTGGCCGTAAATCGGCTAAAAAATTGCACATCAGATGTTTACAATAGTTATTTATGCAGCAAGTGGGCGAAATCGATAATTTGTGCAACCATTACCAAACTTAAAATTAAGGTCCAAAGTCATCCAATCCCATGTGGAACATACACAACGTAAATGGAAACAAATTTGAATGAAATGTAGTCAAGAAACTAACTACAAAATCAAATTTTGATTGACCCAGTCTTTCTTTTTAACTGTTTCGTCTTCACTTGGTCCATACGTTGAAATCACCGTCACTTAATTTCTTTCCATTTCTAGTGTAGCGATTCTTTCTGAATGTAGTTCGCTCCTTGTTCCTATTGTACCCCACTATAAATCCGCACGTTTCCCTCTCCATTTTTTCTTTGTTTTTGTTATCGCTACGATGTTTATCTTCATCCTTTCAAACTCTTCATTTAATTCCCATTCCTTTCCATTCATTCCATTTTTATTGCAATCTCGATATTTTTTCGGGTTCTCCTCCTTTATTTCTTTTTTCTCCATTAATTTGGATTTCTTGTTCCTTTCTCGATTTCTTTTCTTTTTTTTTGAACCATCATTCAAATCTATTTCCTCCACTTTCTCTAGTTTTCAGTTCCATCTCCATTCAGTCTATCGTAATATGCTGTGGCAACTTCTGAAGAACGACGTCGAGTTGAGAGGATAAAACAAAAGAGGAAAGACATTGATGAAAAATGAGGAAAAACTCTGGGAACGCTACTAAAGGAAAAAAGAAGAAACGTATGGAGAAGGAAAGTGCTGACGTATCTAAGAGTACCAAAGATTTTTTTATTTGTTCGACTAAACTAAGTAAGTTTAAGTGACGCAAATGGTAATTTTTTTATTTTATTTATTATATTAATTGTAGTGCAATGCAGTCCATCATAAAATAGAAACTTCAACGACAATTAATCTAATTCGTTACTTAACCAGTTTTAACAACAAATAAATCAAAGACGACGACTTTCCACGACACGAGTTACGTAAACGTCGATCTCGGTGCCGAGAATACGCCCCCCGACGGCGACGACGACGACGTAATCGGCATTTTCGCGGCGGTGTCGTTATAACCGAGATATCGAACACCGTAGTAAAACTCGGCGTTTCGATGTGAATATGGATTTTCCATTCGGGGCGTCCCGGCATGTGAGCTATCTTTTGTGACGATACCGAGTTTTATTCAACTGCACGTACGGTCGTTCCATCAATTTTGATATCCGATATTGAATTATGTATGTTGCGCAAATAGAGAGAGCGGGCGGGGGGGGGGGGGGCAAAATTGTCGAAATCGTACGTACGCGAAATAATTCACGCGGCCGGGCGAAGTGGGGGGCAACGACGCTCCCGTCGAGTGAACGACCTCTTAGCACCGCATCGCGCCCAAACCCCGATACAATTCCGATAAGGTATGTATTGTTCGATCCGTCGATAAGGAACAAACACCCCCACGGTTCACTCATTCGATTACCTTCCCCGCGCATCCGGCGGATAATTGAATTTCTCACTTTGTCTCGGCGCGAAGCGGGACGAAAATACGGGACTCCGTGGTTTTCGTAATGAAAAACGAGGCCAAATCACACAACCAAAATTCCCATCTAAAAAAAATTAATTACCACAACAATAAACATTAATTTGAATTGACGTGTAATGATGCGATTAATTATGCGCCAACTTATGCTTGCAAATGAGGTTTTTGTGAAAAAAACACCAGAGCATAAATTCCATGCTAATTGACGTTCGGTGCAATTAATTACGCGATAACATTTTCGGCGAACATCTGCAGAGCGCAGATAAGAATAAATATACGCGCGAACGAACGTTTTCGTAGATAAAATGTGGGAATTTCGCTAATCTTCCTTACGTAACGTCTGTGCAGATTTAGCAACAGTTATATAGGGTGTGGAAGGTTAAAAGTTATTCAAAATACTCTTAAGACGCAGCAACCAGGAAAAGTAATAGTTAACTCGGGTTATGTTGCGCTGCAGAACGTGGAATTGGATTTCATTTTGCAATAATTTTTTTAAACATAGGAGTAACAATAACGGAACAAAAAGGATGTCAAAGTCAAAGTCAAATGTCGAACGCCCAAAGTCAAAGTTAAACACCAGACTCAAGTGTCATAGTCGAAGAAAGTCAAAAATTTCCGAAAATTTCGCAGTCAAATATTTCAAATCAAAAGTCAAAAATAAAAGTCAAAAGTCAAACGTCAATATGAAAAGTCAGTGTAAAAGTGGAAACTCGAAGGTTTAACGTCAATGTCAAATATCAAACGCCAAAGGACAGAGTCAAACGCAAAAGTAAAATTTCAAATGACAAAGTCAAATATCAAAGTCGAATGTTAAAGTCAAATGTCAAACGCCCAAAGTCACAGTTAAATACCAGAGTCAAATGTCATAGTCGAAGAAAGTCAAAAATTTCCGGAAATTTCGCAGTCAAATATTTCAAATCAAAAGGCAAAAATAAAAGTCAAAAGTCAAACGTCAATATGAAAAGTCAGTGTAAAAGTGGAAACTCGAAGGTTTAACGTCAATGTCAAATATCAAACGTCAAAGGACAGAGTCAAACGCAAAAGTAAAATTTCAAATGACAAAGTCAAATATCAAAGTCGAATGTCGAAGTCAAATGTCAAACGCCCAAAGTCACAGTTAAATACCAGAGTCAAATGTCAAAGTCGAAGAAAGTCAAAAATTTCCGAAAATTTCGCAGTCAAATATTTCAAATCAAAAGTCCAACATAAAAGTCAAAAATCAAACGTCAAGATGAAACGTCAGTGTAAAAGTGGAAACTCGAAGGTTTAACGTCAATGTCAAATATCAAACGCCAAAGGGCATAGTCAAACGCAAAAGTAAAATTTCAAATGACAAAGTCAAATATCAAAGTCGAATGTCGAAGTCAAATGTCAAACGCCCAAAGTCAAAGTTAAATACCAGAGTCAAATGTCAAAGTCGAAGAAAGTCAAAAATTGCCGAAAATTTCGCAGTCAAATGTTTCGAATCAAAAGTCAAAAATAAAAGTCAAAAGTCAAACGTCAATATGAAAAGTCAGTGTAAAAGTGGAAACTCGAAGGTTTAACGTCAATGTCAAATATCAAACGCCAAAGGGCATAGTCAAACGCAAAAGTAAAATTTCAAATGACAAAGTCAAATATCAAAGTCGAATGTCGAAGTCAAATGTCAAACGCCCAACGTCACAGTTAAATACCAGAGTCAAATGTCATGGTCGAAGAAAGTCAAAAATTTCCGAAAATTTTGCAGTCAAATATTTCAAATCAAAAGGCAAAAATAAAAGTCAAAAGTCAAACGTCAATATGAAAAGTCAGTGTAAAAGTGGAAACTCGAAGGTTTAACGTCAATGTCAAATATCAAACGCCAAAGGACAGAGTCAAACGCAAAAGTAAAATTTCAAATGACAAAGTCAAATATCAAAGTCGAATATCGAAGTCAAATGTCAAACGCCCAAAGTCAAAGTTAAACACCAGAGTCAAGTGTCATAGTCGAAGAAAGTCAAAAATTTCCGAAAATTTCGTAGTCAAATATAAGTGAAAAATCAATGTGTGTAAAAGTGGTCTAAGTAGAAGGCTAAATGTCAAAGCCAAATTCCAAAGGGCAAAATCAAAAGTCAAACGCAAACGTCAAAGTCAGATGTCAAATGGCAAAGTCAAACGTCAAAGTCAAATGTCCAAGGTTAAAGTTAAATACCACAATGATATTTATTTTTTTTCTTATTTCTAATAGTCAGAATATACTATTTCAGTCCGTGCAACGCTAATTTTACAATATTTCGCGGTTTCTAGAATTTTTTTTTTTTTTTGAAAAAACGCTGTTTTCGACTGTCAAAAAAACAATGATATTTATTTTTTTCTTATTTCTAATAGTCAGAATAAACTATTTCAGTCCCTGCAACGCTAATTTTACAATATTTCGCAGATTCTAGAAATTTTATTTTTTGAAAAAATCACAAAGGGGTACCCTTTGGAAAAAACGCAGTTTTCGACGGTCAAAAAAAAACAATGATATTTATTTTTTTCTTACCTCTAATAGTCAGAATATACTATTTCAGTCCCTGTAGCGCTAATTTTACAATATTTCGCGGTTTCTAGAAAAAAATTTTTTGAAAAAATCACAAAGGGGTACCCTTTAGAAAAAACGCAGTTTTCGACGGTCAAAAAAACAATGATATTTATTTTTTTTCTTACTTCTAAGAGTCAGAATATACTATTTCAGTCCCTTCAACGCTAATTTTACAACATTCGCGGTTTCTAGAATTTTTTTTTGAAAAAAGTCAAATGTCAAAGTCAAACATGAAAGTGAAAATTTCCGAATATTTCGAAATCAAATACAAAAGTCAAAAATCAATGTGGATAGTCGAAGTCGTCAAATGTCAATGTCAATGGCATATGTCACAGGACAAAGTCAAAAGTCAGATGTCAAAGTCAACGTCAAATATCAAATGTCAAAGTCAAACGTCACAGGTCAAAGTTAAATACCAGAGTCAAATATGAAAGTCAATTTTTTTTTGAAAATGTCGAATTTTGTTTAACTTAAATTTTATGTTTCTTTGAAAATGGGACAAATGGAAACTGGAACAAAAGAACGATGCAAAATAAACACATTATATAAATCATAATAAATGCAACAACGAATTTAAGAACAACAAAACAAATGCACACGACATTTCAATGAACTATCAATTGAAATCTTTATTAACGAAAGTGAAACATAAATTAAAATCGACCAAATGAAAAATGAAGCACAAAAACTACAACTAACCCAATACAGTGCAAAAACCTTTAACTCGTGTCAATGTAAAATGTCAATGTCAAATGCCGAATAAAAGCCAAATGTCAAAGGCAAGTGTCACAGTCAACTGTCAAAGTAAACAGCCAAACGTCACAGTTAAAATTTCAACGTCAAAAAGTGAAAACTAAAAGTGTAAACTCAAAGTCAATATGTCAAAGTGTTAAATCAAAGTCAAATGTATAATATAAAGTGTAAAGTCAAATGTCAAAGTCAACCATAAAAGACAACAATTTCCAGAAACTGCTCCTGCATGTGCGACGCTGTGTCTCAAATGAAAGGTTTCTCCAAGTACAAGTCAAAATTGCAAAAATGTTCGGAAATAGTGTTGGGTTGGGTCGAGTCGGGTCAGGTTGCGTTGGGTCGAGTCGGGTTGGATTGGGTCGAGTCGAGTCGGGTTGGTAGTTGGGTTGGGTTAAGTTAGGTTAGGTGGAGTTGGTCAAATATGAAATTCAAAAATGAACGTCAAATATAAGTGGAGTGTCAGTCAACTTTCCATGTGAAATATGATATTAGTTTAACCTGATTCCCAACCGAACCCAACCCAACTCAACCCAACCTAACCTAACACAGCATAACCCAACCCAAGCCAATCTTCGAGAAAAATTACAAAGTGATAAGTGTCTGTGCTGATAACAACTTCAGGGTCAACAGTCACAGTCAGCATTAACTGTCAATGTCAGTGTCAAAAGTCAAAGTCGAAGTAACAGTCAACATTAATTGTCAATATCAGTGTCAAATATCAACTATCAATGACTCATAAACATTGTAAAATGACAAAAACATGAAATAATGTAAATATCAAGCGGCATCATCAAACGTCTATGACAATTTAAATATAATACCAATGTCAAATGTTAAATGTCATGGCAAGTGCCAATTATTAAATGTCTAAGTAATTGTCACTTGACACACTTGTGAATATTTCAAATATCTATATGTCATACTGAAATATCAACTTCAAATTCCAATGGCATCGATATTTCGATATCAATATTGTCAACATATATGCCAGGTGTTTACGTCAAGAATCTAGTCACGTGTCAATGTGTCAATGTCACTGTCAAAAATAGTCGTCAAAGGTTTCCGTCAACGTTAACGCCAATAGTAAACATCAATGACAAATATATCACTCTGCATCATGTTAAGTTATTAATTAGTGACAAGCTATGCAAATGGTGAGATTCGCAATTTTATCGCATAAATGCAAACAGTGCAAAAGGGGGTAAACAAATCGAATGAAAATAAATAAACAGCAAACTCGCGGCCGCTAAACGACTGCGCCAAAATCAAAATGAATTTAAACGAACCATTAAGAGACACAAAATTAACACGAAGCTCGTCGTTCATTATCGCGGCAAACCCTAAAACATCTTTCGTTCGAAATGGCGCGTCGGGCCCCGCCATCGCCGAATTCGTTTAAGGAATCATTAAAAATAAGACCTTTTTTTCCAACTCCTAAGACATTTCCCCGAACAAGGGATTAAGTCCTCCTCGGAGAGGGCGAAAAAAGAGTTATAATTGAATTTAAAAAGCGCTTAAATTCCTCTCCGTTCCGAAGCAGTCGGCGTGCGCGAGGAGCTGCGAGAGCAAAAAAACACCCCGCGAAGACTAATTAAAAATATCTAGATGGTAACTTTATTAAAAACTTTCGGCTCGTTAGCGATTGTCTTTTTTCGACGTCGGGCGGCGTTTAGCGCGCAAAATGCGCCCGGCGAATTAAAATAACGTCGAAATTAGATTTATCGCGTGTCCGCCTCGTAATTTCCGATTTGGACAGATCAACGGGTGTAGAGTTGCGCTGAGATGAAGGAGATGAAGATCGGGGCGATTCAGTTGGAGGTAACTGAGCTTCGTTCGAATCTCCAATCGTTCGTTGCCTCAAACGAAGCGCAGTAGGATCGTGTGGATTATGTATGCGATGATATCAGTAACCTTGGCGATGCTCCCTTATAAAGCGGCAAAGTCAAAATTCTCGACTCTGATTGGCAGTTACATGGAAACTGTCGTTAAAGATTAACTTTGCTCATAGTTCGCATACACAAACAGTTCAAACAGTCCCTGTTTCATAAAGCACGAAAAATGTTGTTCTATAAATCCAACCCAACCCAACCTCAATCATTGATGTTTGGACGACGTAAATGTTTTCATCTAGATCAGAAAACATGGTAAATGTGGATCAGCAAAAAGCAAAGTTATTAATTTTATAGAAATCGTAGTTAAGCATTGTGCCGCGATTCTCCATGTTCATTGGTCAAAAGCCATGATGTGGTTGGTTCCTTGTTAACACCGCCATTAAGGAAAACTGTCTCTCTGATTACGACAACTACACATCAAAATTACACATATAAAGATATAGATCAAATAATTCCTTGTTAATTTTACAATTTAACGAATTTTTATAATTTTAACAATTAATAAATGTTCGCCAAAATTTTAACTTAAGCTTAAATTTAATTTTAAAACCACGAAATGACAAGTTGTTTCAAACCCTGAAATCGTTTTCTATTCTTTTCAATCCAAATTTCCATGTTCTGACCCAACCCAACTCAACCCAATCCAACCTTCACCTAACCCAACCCAACCCAACCTTCACCCAACGTAAACTCGTTTCAAGTTTATACCAAAAACATGTAAATTGTAATTTCTGATCCATTGAAGTTGGAATTGCAGGCTTTTAGCTTTCATCGAAATTCGAGATTCTAGGTTGAAGAAATTTCTGCAGATTAATATATTATCAATGGACACATAACAAAGTGCGTTAAGAAAGGAGTTGGGTTCATTTGATTTGGTTTGGGTTGGTATGGTTTGAGTTGGGTTGGTATGGTTTGGGTTGATTTGGGTTAGGTTGGGTTGGGTTGTAGCCTACATATATCTTGCCCTAAAACCCAAAAACCACCATCCACTTTTACGATTGTCCTCCGCAGAATAATTTGAAATATTTTGTTGCGCTAAAATAGCAAAAGTGCGCACATTTAGAGAATCAATGGAAGCGGCCTAAATAAAAATTGGCAAATCCAAAATATAATACGCGAACAATTTTCAAAACGGCACAACCAAACTAAACATTCCGTTAATCCAAATCCCTCCAGAATACAAATTTCATAAAAACGCTCCGCCGGATTATCCCATCGAATTAGACCCCCCCTGAAACCGCGCGAATTCCCACGCGAAACACTTCTTCTTGCCGCCGACGCTCCGAAACAAAGGACTAAAAAAAACAAGAGCGCCAGTGTCCGATAACCGATTCGACCATTGTCCGCGCGCCGACAAATGACGATCGACGCAAACAACGGACGGCTCGATTTAATTAAAATTCTAAAAATTCAATACGCCGCGCGCCGCCGCTGCGAACGTGTTTTATTTTCCTTTCCCTCTTCCGGCGATCCGATTTTCATTGTTGCGTTTACGATCTCCGCTTTTGCGCGCGGATCGATTTTCGCGGAGGACGACCGCGGGGCCGTCGTCGGCGGAAAAACGTCGCAACGAACCTTCGCGCCGCGAGAAAAACCCGGGCGCATTGTTGCGTTGTGTAAACGAATGCGGCGGCGATTCGGCGAATTAGACGCGAGATTAATTTTCAATGGAATTTCGCACCGATTAAGCTTTGGAAAAATACAGGGCTTGCAGTTCGAAGGACAAAAGGAGTTGGTATTCACAGAAAAATTATAAATTATTTTGAGGATATTTTCATTGCACACAAATGAATTTTTCACGAGATCAAAGTTCTGATCAAGATTTTGTATTAAAAAAAATTAAACTAAACTAGAATATCATAAAAGTGAGAATATGTAAATAGTTTGCTAAACAACGAATGCATTAAGGTGATGACAGATGAACTCGTCAGACCATCACATACATCCACCATGGTGCATCAAGATGGCGTTAATACTCACATACAAACTCCTTATCATTCACTCTTACATGACTTGATGCACTTTCAGCGGATGTACGTGTGGTGGTTTGACGAGCTCAGAAAGAGCGAAACAGCTGTCATAACTTACACACACATTACACTTAATACATTAACTGCAATTTACTTTCAACAAACCGGTCAACAAGTAGATCGATAAAGACCAATGCAATTTTCATGCAATCTGTATGAGTCAATGAATTCATATGAGTCAATAAATTTCATGATTCAAATGATCCAAATGAAATTATGATCCAACTACAATACTTTGCAAACTCAGCCCTTGACATTTTAAACGAACTCATAACAATGTATGGAACCAGTAAAACACCCACCACTCAACCCAAACCAACCCAAATCCGCCCAAATCAACCCAACCCAACCTTGTTTTAATATAATCCATATGAGTCAATAAACGTTATGAGTATGAGAGTATTGACATCTAGATGGTGCTAATTACTCACACACAAACATATATAAACATATGGAAAAATTCTTAAGAACTTTTTTTATTAATAAAAAATATATTCATCAATTTTTATAACCATTTTTCAAAATATTTCTGTCACATATTTTAATAATTTTAAGTTTTTAACGACGAAGATAAATTAATAGAGTCCTATAGGGAAAGTGTTGGTGAACAATGCAATACCAATTACAAAGGAATATAATCAAAATTAACATTATATACAACACATCAGTCGCGTCAGTATTGTCAGTCTTATCAGTCTTGTCAGTCTAGTCAGCCGTGTCAATATGGTCAGTCTTGTCAATAGTGTCAGTCTTGTCAATCGTATCAATCATGTCAGTCGTGATAGTATTGTCAATCGTGTCAGTCCTGTCAACCCTCTCAGTCGTGTCAATCGTGTCAGTCATGTCACTCGTGGCAGTCTTGTCAGTCTTGTCAGTCATGTCAGTCGTGTCAGTCTTGTCAGTCGTCTCAATCGTGTCAATCATGTCAGTCGTATCAGTGTTGTCAGTCTGGTCAGTCAGCCCTTTGGCGAAATTCAGTTAACGAAAGTGTGCATGAAAAGTTCGTGACTCAACTTCTAAAAATCAATGGCGGTAGTCAGCCTAGTCAGCCTAGTGAGCCTAATCAGTCTAGTCAGTCTAGTCAGTCTAGGGAGTCTAGCCAGTCGTGTCAATCTTGTTAGTCGTGTCAGTCTTGACAATCGTATCAATCATGTCAGTCCTATCAGTCGTGGCAGTCTTGTCAATCGTGTCAGTCCTGTCAGCCCTCTCAGCCGTGTCAATCGTGTCAGTCATCTCAGTCGTGTCAGTCATGTCAGTCGTGCCAGTCTTGTCAGTCGTATCAGTCTTGTCAGTAGTCTCAGTCGTGTCAGTCGTGTCAATCATGTCAATCGTGTCAATCATGTCAGTCTGTTCAGTCTGGTCAGTCTTGTCAGTTGTGATTGAACTTCGTCATGCTGATTGATCTAAAAACGTCTTTGCTTTTTAGTATGCATTTAATTATCTAAAAATCAATGCCGGTAGTCAGCCTAGTCAGTCTAGTTAGTCGTGTCAATTTTGTCAATCTTGTCAGTCTTGTCAATCGTATCAATCGTATCAGTCCTGTCAGTCTTGTCAGTCTTGTCAATCGTGTCAGTCGTGTGAATCCTGTCAGCCCTCTCAGTCGTGTCAGTCACGTCAGTCTTATCAGTCGTCCCAGTCGTGCCAACTTCGTCATGCTGATTCACCCAAAAACGTTTTTGCTTTTGACTATTTATTTAATTATCTAAAAATCAATGCTGGTAGCATTACCAACGTATAATTTTCTGCAATTGTAATGCACACGTCGACAATAAATTGAAAAACTTTCCACAAAATTGATCATGAAGTTAATATTGTGATTGAATTGGATTGGGCTGGGTTGGGTTGGGCTGAATTGGATTGGGCTTGGTTGGGTTGGATTTGGTTGGGTTGGGTTTGGTTGGGTTGGCTGGGTTTGTTTTGGGCTAGACTGGGTTGGCGAGTTTCCACGAAACGTTGCTGCAACCCGAATGATGTCAAAATTGACGCAGACACCTGTACAACACACACGCTTCAAAAACAGTAGTAATTAAGTGTCAAACCCAGTCGGGTTAGATATCACTACGAGAAAAGCTTTTAGAACGTTATAAATTTGCTTCTAGACACCCAACTATATAAAGTAAAACTAAATTAAGTTAAATTAAGATTTCGATATTAAGGTTTTAGACGCTTTAGATCAAAAAATATGTAAATTTGTTAAAAATCCACCGTTGGCATCGATTTTTGGGGAAATTAAGTCGTTTCTTGGACTTAATTTCTACAAAAATCGATGCCAACGGTGAATTTTTAACAAATTTACATATTTTTTAATCTAAAGCGTCTAAAACCTTAATGCGAAGAATCTTATTAGATCGATATTGTCTGTGTCTTCCATCGACTTAATGTAAATACTCATACGAAGCAGTAAATTTATAACAAATTATCTAAGAATCGATGCTGAAAGGTATAACGTATAATTTTCTACAATTTCAATGTAAATATAGAAAAACAAATGCTGAAACGATTTTATCGTGGAAAGTTCATCGTGGGAAAATTTATCGTAAAAATTGCGAATGGATTGGGCCGAGCTGGGTTAGATTGGATCAGGTTGGGTTCGATTGCGTTGGGTTGGGTTAAATTTTTTTTTTATCACGATCAATTTTAAATCAATTTTCCAACGATGGACTTTATGGACGATGTCAAAAAGTGAGTGCTTCATTAGTTGGACTGCTTTGTTAGCTAGAGCGCTGTGGAATGACTTAACGCCTGAGTTTTGTATAAGAGTTTTTGCCGACAAGCTTTAAATAACAAACTCAAATAAATAAAAAAAATTAAACACAACCGCGCTCTGCGAAAATTCGCCATTAAATCAAAACCTTTGTGGAAGAAAATTGTATAAACTTCGTTGTAGCAAACCCTGCTTTTTCTTTACACATCTCTAATATCTTCCATGCACGTATAGTCATAGAGATTTTTCAGTTAAGGAAGCCAAAAAATTCTTTGTAGTCATAACAACATACAATAAATATTCCCGGGCGCGATCGCGGGGGCGTAGTATTCACGAAACGATCGCGATTTCGTCTATCGTCATAACCGCGTCAATTTACTGGAAATTATCAAAGTATATTCCTAGGTTGGTATGTTTGCATTCGGTGATTTAACGTCTAGGGATATTATTATTGTAATTGATTGGTCGCTGGGCATTTGATGAACATTTCATTAAATTAGAATTAAAATTAAAATTAAACACGCAGTTAAAGTAAAAATGTTCAGTTATCGCCAAGGATAGTCTCGACATTTTTGAACCACATTGTACACGAAACACATAATTGAAATTTTCAAACTAAAGCCACCAACATTGTCATAAAACCCGGCTGACTAAGAAAACTAACATTACACGCCCCTTCTTGTCTTACGTACTTTCCAAACTTTTAATTCCACATCTCTCCCTCTTTAACGATCCCTAAACAAAAAAAAAAAACAACCGCAGCACTAACAACTGCATCGCCGCCTATTTTTACGGACATGCCATACGTCAATTATTTCGTTTAATTTACCATAATGCGAGGTCTGGATTTTCATTTTGAACCGCTAATGCATATGCATTATAAACGCGTGGAAAACTTCCATTCGCCGCCGGCGCGACCGCCCGGAAAAAAAACACATTAGGCGGCATTTTTTAACCGCGCGGGGTGGAAAGAAAAAAATCGATCCGGATTAATCCCCAGACGTTTTTTTTTTGCTCCAATTCAAAATTGGCGAGTTGGGTGAATTACACTAAGCAAGTGTTCGATGCGGAAAAAAAGGTCACGCCCGGAGTAATTCGAACGGGAGGTCAATACGCCTCGTTTTCACCTCGAATTAAGCGAGACGTCTTAAGCAAACGAAGCGGGAGATGTTCCTACCCGCGCTCGCGGTATTTGTCGAGGAGGCATTCTAAATGCAAATTTTCACCGGCGCGAGGGGCAGGGGGGGGGGGGGGGGCTTTGCCCGTTCAAATTCGATAGGAAAACAAAGAAGCGGCGCGCGGTCGTTTGTTCGCGGGAATTTACAAGGTATTCGTCGCTTGTTTTCGGTTGTGCTTTTCCGATGGAGTACCCGCCGTTAAATGCGCGATGCATGTGCATGCGCCGAATGAAGATCTTCACAGATGATCTTCAATGTGAGAAGACAATGAGACCAGTCCAATAAAATAATTTGCATGCGGATCGATTAAGGTACATGGCTAGGGGTGGTTCGTTAAGGGATTCAATTAATAAGGTTGATCATTTATTAAATATCAAGTAAGTCGCTGCGATATGAGTTGACAAGTGGACTCTTGTTATGACATACAACGACATGCAAGTGACTCAATAACCACGACTTTTTGGAATGATTACAAAACAATACCATTGACTACCTACTCAACACAATGAAATATGCAATTAGACAAATATCATACATGCGAAGCTAAGTCTAACCGCCCTATCAATGTCATGTAAATAAAATAACTAGTTCTAAAAGCAATAACATAAAAATAACAAACTAAACTGTTATGGCAAATTTTTGTGAGGAACCAGATTAACAACGTCGTAAGAAACATTCAAAAAATACCTTTCTAAAACAATTAACTTGTCTTTTAAAATTGTCTCGAAAATGTCTATATCATTATTGAAAATTTCGCAAACTCATCTCATATTAATTATTTGAACAGATACACGAACTAACTGACGAACAAGTTGAGTCTGTCAGGACATCTATGAGCCGCTCCATTAAAATGGAATCTCCCCGGGAAATCTATAAAATAATTAAAAAGCAAGGACCACTAAAAGCCCCGGGACTAGATAACATTCAAAACGAAATCCTTCGGAACCTCTCCCGGAAAGTCCTCGTCCAACTGACGTACATCATCAACGCCATTCTAACCCTGCAGCATTTTCCAAGCCACTGGAAAAATGCTGTAGTTATTCCTTCCAACCCAACCCAACCCAACCCAACCCAACCCATTAGCCTCTTCAGTACGCCATCGAAGGTGACAGAAGGGCACATGACCTCTTACGAAACGAGCAATTTGGTTTCCGAGGCGGACACGACACCACAAGCAGCAAGTGGCAAGACTTGTAACCGACATACTTACGGCTTTTAGTCGCAAACAAGTTGTGGCAATGACATTACTGGACTTACATAAAGCATTTGACAGGGTATGGATAGACGGACTTATCTACAAACTAATTATCCATTCATACCTGAATGACAGACAATTTCAGATAAGACTCGATCATATCATGTCAGCGCCCCATATCATAAGAGCAGGTGTGCCCCAGGGACCCGTCCTTGGGCCGCAACTGTTCTCATTATACATTAACGACATGCCGACGCACGATGACACACCAATCGCCTTATTCGGCCATATCTTTCATATATTTCATTCAGTCTCATCCTCAGAAATCATAGCACACGCGAACATCGACAATCACATGAGGTGACTCTAACGATATTATTCCAACTGGAAACTGACTGCAAATCCGACTAAATGCGAGACGATCACATTCACGCGACGATACAGGCGGTATGCAATACCGAATCCGACAAGGATTAACGGTATTGCAATACCAACTGAAAACAAACTTTTACATTACGAAACAATTATAATGACCGACGATGACATACGCGTCACCTGTATTTTTCGGAGCTTCGGCAACGAACCTGAAAAAATTGCAGGTGACACAGAACATGTGTCTCAGGTTCGTCCTGGGCCTCAGGCGCAAAGGACGTACTGAAAACAAACTTTTGACAACGTCAAGGGAAACACCTTACGTGTTTGTAATTGTTAGTTCATAAATGTCAACTAAATGTTTTGTGTGTAGCATTTGTTGTAAACATTATGTTTGTGCGAATTTTTTAATAAAAACATTTGTATTTGGATTTGGGCTCAGAAACTCACCATTCGCACAGCTTGTCACCAACGAGATTAAAACGTCATAATTATTTTATTACGTTTTCTTCGTTAGTTTCTTTTAAAAAAAAATGAATATATATGAAATTATGTCATTGCTTTATTCATTAAAATGCCACGAACATTAATTAAATAAGTTCGGATTTGCAAAGAAAAACTACATTTGGGATTCCTGGGCAATCGTTTCGGTATTGTAGTCAGTAAGTGTCACACAAGGTCAAGATATCGGAGTATTTGTTTTTGAAAAATCTTTGTTTAAAAAATTTATAAAAATAAATTCACACGACGATTGAACACGATTTTTGTTTTAAAATCAAATAAAAATAATTTAGCAACCGATTAATAAATTTAATATGCTCCCCCCCCCCCAATTTTTAAAAAAACTGGATTCGTGGCCAGGCTGATGCGATGTGTCGAAATTTTATTTTGAATTTTTTCAACGTCGACGTATTTTCTGTAATTTGACTTTGGCATTGTTGCAAACAAAAATGCAAACGAATGAAAAATTAAGGCAATTTAAATCAAATTGACAAACAGCCAATTTTTTCTGAAATTCTAGAAGTCAACATTGACAAAAATGTCGAAATTTTTGTTTTAAAATTGTTAAAAATGCAAAATTGACTAAAACGACGAACTGTCAAAATCGACAGCAATTAAAACAAAATTGACGAATATGTCAAAATTTTGCTTTTCTTCTAAAAAGTTCGAAAAAAATAATATAAGACTAAAAAGGACAAATATTGAAAAACAAATAAGGAACAGAACGTTAAAACCACGCAAACGAGTTATAGCTCGTGAGACATATTCTTAGACAATCGTTTTGTTCTTATTATCACCTCATTTATTTTGTGCAAAATTCGTACAGTTCGATACAAACTAACCACCCAAAGTAATATACCAATAGAAACCATTTGCTACGTTTAAGAAAACTCAATTAGTTAGAGTTAAGTATAAATAGTAAATGAAATCGTTTAAATTTTCATGGAAAAATGTTAATCTTGCACAAAATGCCGTGAACATACATTAAAACACTCCGAGGATGTAATAATGGCGCGGATTCTCGAACAATCACTTTGTTCTTATTACGAGAACAATAGTTTTGCGAATGTTATGCAAAATTATTTAAAAAATCAAATTTGTATAGCTTGGGTTGGGTATGTTTGATAACTTGGGAGACTTGGGTTGCAGTCGTTTTATTGGTCTTACTGCTGATGATTAAGATCGAAGGTGTTGAACGTGTCGATATAATTTTATGTTAGTATATATTTTTGTCTTGAAGTTTGAGTTAATAGCATTCTAATGCCGAAAGGAAATAGAAAATAAAAGACGAATAGAAAACAAACAATTGATCCATTCTCTATTGGTTCGTGGACGATTTCAAAAATTTCTTATTTATACGAAATGTGTGTAAATTTTTCTTATCACAAATTACAAATATATAAAAATTAGACATTCATTAGAAAAAAATCGTGAAAACATTTTAAATTGCAAAACTAAATAATTTGAAAAAAACAATATATGGAAAAAAATAAAACTTGCTAATGTTAAGTAACGTGAAAAAGTTAATGACCAACCCAAGACGACTTGAATTGGGTTGGAATCCTGTCGATGTCGTTTTGGGTTGGGTTCGATTCAGTTCTGATTTTAGAACTAGATTGGGTTTAGTTCTAAAAGCAGAACTAAACTCAACCCAACCCGAGACGATATCTCGTTTTGGGTTGGGTTGGGTTTAAGTAGAACTAAAACCAAATCAAGTCGTCTTGGCGTTTAGTTCTAAAAGAGAACTAAAAGGAATTCAGCGCAAAATGATATCTCGTGTTGGGTTGGGTTGGGTTGGATTGGGTTGGCTTTCGTTCTAAAAGTAGAAGTAAAACTAACTCGTGTAGCATTTGGTTGGGTTTAGTTGTAAAAGTAGAACTTTTTTGAAAATGACAATAATCATTTTCAGTAATTAATAAAAAATATGATAAACTAAGTAAAAATGCAAAAACCCAATCCAACCCAACCCAACCCAACCCAACCCAGCCCTAGAACTAAACCAAACCCAACCCAAAACTACTTCATTTGGGTTGGAATCCTGAGACATCGTTTCAGATTGGGTTGGTTTTAGTTCCAAGAGTAGAATTAAAACTAATCAAGCCGACTTGGGTTTGTTGGCGTTTTGGGTTTAGTTCGAACTAAAACCAACCCAACCAACGACTTGAATTGGAGTGGAAGTCTTTATAGTAGCAACGTTTATAGATGACGGTGATATCCACACGCAAACTGATTGTTAATATTTAGTTGTTCATTTCCGTTGGGTCGAGTTGGGTTTTATTTGCCTTTTTACTTAGTTTATCATATTTTTATTGTCTTGATTAATTATTGAAAATGACGATAAAAGAACAATACAAAAAATAATCGTCGCGATTATAATCCGAGCTTGCAGTCCATGTGCCATCGAAACGATACTTCGCAGGCATTACCAGTGCTTGACGTCTTACTCATTCAATCAATTTTTGTTTTTCTTTTTTCACTCGTTCGCACTTACGAAGTAAAGCTAAAAAATAATCCTTTCACTCGCATTAATTTTCGTCCCTATCTTATTACCTATTTTATTTGCGAACTAAACAAACACAACAAATGAACTCTCCATTATTGTTTTACGTGCAGCGTAAAACCTGCAAATTTGTACATTTAACTGGCCCGGAAAGTTTACCGGCGGTGAGCACTATCGGCCATTAAAGAGCGACATAAAATTAAATTGCTTCGCAATTTCACTACGCATGCAGTGTTACCGCAATTATTCCAGATTTTTGCGGTTTGTCGCGCTTGGCAACCTTTGGTGAATGTGATGCACGTAAACACCACCTTCATAAATGACGCATCTAATAAATTAAGTAGGCGCGAATTGAATTATATCATTTATTGTCATACTATATAGCGCAATTAAAATTGCAAGTATTCCTGCGTGATAAACGAGTTTATGCTTACGTATACATTGCACTCGAATATGTGCGATGTCGGAAATGTCAGCAAATTAAAATCAGTAAACAAACGCCTGACGTCATCTCCATATCCAGATTGAGAAATAACTCGTTGCTTTTCTTTGTGAGCCAACGAGAAGAGTCACTTTGGTTGCATGACCCCAAGCTAACGACCCATATGATCGCGACGACTGAATTAGTGCATGAAATTTCTCATCTGCATTATAAGATGGGATTGGGAGAAAAGCGATTCATTGCAGTTAACGATTTAAGTGCACAGCATTTTTTTTTCAAATAATGTATTTATAGATTTAGTATCAAAACTATTAAGAGTAATTGATATAAATTTAATAATTAAACAAATGATTTATAAATCTCGCGCGTTCATTACGAACACTTTCGTGCGTGTTAGGTTGCTGTTTGAAACTCCCAGTGAGTGCATTGCTTTCGTGTGTGGATTTTTGTGTACACTTTTGTGTATGTCGGGTTGCTGTTAACGTTGCGTTAACATTTGTGTTCAAGTTTCGGTCAATCACGATCGAAAATTCACTGCGGGTTGTGAGGTGTGGGCGTCGATGTTATTTTGTCTCATCATACAGTCGACTTCATTAGAATCATAACCTCAAAATATAAAAACAAAAGTGTAAATAGTGACCTACCCACAACCGTGCAAACGTCAATAAGGGAAAATAATAACTACGCAAACACACATAACCGCAAGAACGTGTTGCTAATAATAATAGTAATTTGATTGCACCCTCGATGAAATTAGTCCACGTTTGTTTGTATATATTGACAAAAGTTTCGAATGTCGAACAACCCAACCCAACCCAACCCAGCCCACGAAATCGCTTCAAAGTCCTGGTAAACATTTCGAACAATTTGAAATTGTATTTAGGCAGATTTTTCACATACTGTATCATAATCCTCCTTATTTTTACTTTTTACTTTTTACTAACACATTTTTCCCGTTCTTCATTCTCCAGCAAAGTTCTCATACAATTGATACGGATAATAATTGTTGTAAAAAGGATTTTGCCACCTGGTGCGCAAGGAAGGCAACAAATATATACATTTTCTCGGCGCAAGGACTAGGCTAACAAAATTCGACGCCAACAACACTACATGTAATATTCGTCGAGTTTGTCAATTGATTTTTCCACTATCATTGGTCAAAATTGATCATGTGATCCTTCTAAATTCTATTCCTTATTTCCGGACTAACTGAACACTGCTAGACTTTGCAATATATATGTCTGCGACCATTCCAACTTACCGACAGAACGTTGCATTTGGTAATTGTGAAGTTTCCTTTCGAAATTTTAATGAAAATCTTATCTCTAAGGCAACACAACCCAACCCAACCTATCCTAGAATTTATAGACTTTGCGTTAGGTTGGTTGGGTTGGGTTGGGTTGGGTTCGACGCCAACAACACGACATGTAATATTCGTCGAGTTTGTGAATTGATTCTTCCACTCTCATTGGTCAAAATTGATCATGCGATCCTTCTAAATTCTAATCCTCATTTCCGGACTAACTGAACACTGCTAGACTTTGCAATATATATGTCTGCGACCATTCCAACTTACCGACTGAACGTTGCATTTGGTAATTGTGAAGTTTCCTTTCGAAATTTTAATGAAAATCTTATCTCTGAGGCAACCCAACCCAATCCAACATATCCTAGAATTTATAGACTTTGCGTTAGGTTGGTTGGGTTGGGTTGGGTTGGGTTCGACGCCAACAACACGACATGTAATATTCGTCGAGTTTGTGAATTGATTCTTCCACTCTCATTGGTCAAAATTGATCATGTGATCCTACTAAATTCTATTCCTTATTTCCGGACTAACTGAACACTGCTAAACTTTGCAATATATATGTCTGCAACCATCCCAGCTTACCGACTGAACGTTGCATTTGGTAATTGTGAAGTTTCCTTTCGAAGTTTTAATGAAAATCTTATCTCTAAGGCAACCCAACTCAAGCCAACCCAACCTATTCTAGAATTTATAGACTTTGCGTGAGGTTGGTTGGGTTGGGTTGGGTTGGGTTCGACGCCAACAACACGACATGTAATATTCGTCGAGTTTGTGAATTGATTCTTCCACTCTCATTGGTCAAAATTGATCATGTGATCCTTCTAAATTTTATTCCTTATTTCCGGACTAACTGAACACTGCTAGACTTTGCAATATATATGTCTGCAACCATCCCAGCTTACCGACTGAACGTTGCATTTGGTAATTGTGAAGTTTCCTTTCGAAATTTGAATGAAAATCTTATGTCTAAGGCAACCCAACCCAATCCAACCTATCCTAGAATTTATAGACTTTGCGTTTGGTTGTTTTATCACAGAAACTTCGATTAAACGGCGACAAAAAATTCATTGCTAATGCTACTAAAAATCTAGGTTGGACAACTTAGTCAACACATTAGAAACTTAGGCAAACCTAATTATTTTCGTAAAATTGTTTTGGCTTTGTTGTTGTCCTAGTTTCGTGTCAAATGAGATCGAAACGATCGTTTCGGTCTCATTACGAGCTCGTCGGCAAAAGAAACTCAGCATGAAATATAAAGTAAACAAGCTCAAAATTAATATAAAATGTAAGAGCATTGTTATAGTTCATAATAAGAATTTAAACTCCACATTCTGTTTTACTGAAGATTATTGCTAATGATATCTATGGCATTTTACATAAAATTTTAACTTAACTTAAGTTAAGTTAAGTTAATTGCTTCCACTTCACGTTCACGTTCAGCAGTAATGAAATCGTAATCATTTATCTTGGCAACAATACGCGTGTACATGATTCATGAGCGCACTTTAACTGAAATGTAGGTGCAAACTGCACAATAGTTTCGAACGATAGAAACATCTATTTAAATTAATTGTCCACAACTTTACACTTTAATCATTTCATCATATATTTAATCATCCACGCATGTAATTTACCAAATTTGACAGAATTATTATGAATGCCCTATTTTTAAAATGTAATATTCAAAAAAATCTTTAAAATTTTAAATCTACTGAAATCAGTCAACTGTAAAAATTAACGTAGTTAACAATCGATAACTTCAAGCTTAAAGAATATTTTTCACTAGTCATCCCATTCGTCGTAACAGGTCTCCGTTCACTGGATATAATTAACGCTCACGCATTCAAACGGTCCCCATTGCTTGTTAGTAATAGTATTGCAGTAAATTATCTCGACTACAATAAACCCGTAATGGGTGATTGACGAATGCACTTTAAGTGAAACGTAAAATATAATCACTATTGATCTATTTGATTAAAATCTATTTGTAATAGTTTAGAAACGGCAAGCGTTCTAAGCCAAATAATTTGGGGCAGGGCGCATATTCCTCGCGTAATTTAACGGTGCGTTTTACTAAATCAAATCGATAGCTGCGCGCACGCCATAAACGTCACAAAACGTCACAATTATACATTAATCAATTAGGTTATTTAAACGAGGAAAACTTAGTTCAAGTTAATTGTAGTTTCAAATTGTTAACTTTTTTTTTTTAATTTAATTGTGTACATTTTAATCGTTGAACAAAAACAACCACAAACGTACTACACACCAACTCACAATCAGTCCAACAAAATCACAAAAACTCGACGCGACCCAACCCAAATCTGAATCACGTTTTTAACTGAAATTTGAAGACCGCTTATCGACCTCATTGCCAGCCGGATAACTTTGTGAACTTTCAGAAACGCGCAAAGGTCGAAATTCATATCGAGTTAAACATAAAAATAACAATCAAACTTAATAAACAGGTTTTGGTAAACTATCTAAAAAATAATTTAAGGTGACGTGAAATTTAGATATATTGGCAATTAAAGGCCGTTTTAGTGAATGCAATAAATGATCAAGAATAGCACCAGAACGATGGACTAGATCGGAACTTTGAAAAAAATAAATAAGTCGAAAATTAGTCAGGTTGTTGAGTTGAGTTGGGTTGGGTTGGGTTGGGTTGGTAGAATTCGACGACATGATGGTTGGCCGTAAAACTTAGCTTGGGTTGGGTAGGGTTGGGTTTCGAAGTTTCGAAAAAACTTTCTTATACTGAACACATTTTCGAAAGAACGCAAACTTTGAGCTTGCAAATTGTAATTAAAATCTTAATGGATTTAGGCGAATAGGTTGGCGATAATTAATTCTTTTGTTATATATAAAATCTTGGGCGGACGCTATCAACATCGTAATCGTTTTGATTTAAAAAAAAATGCAAACGTTGCAATCCACGCGAAGCCGGGTGGAACCAAAGCTACGCCGATATTTAAATGCAGGATCAAAGGGGCACTTTGACACAAAGTTCACTTGCAGTTTATAAATTAGCTCGGGATCAATAAAAACACTCGACGAAAAGATCTCGACGACCACTTAAATAAAAATTCGTCGTTTACATTGAACTATTTCGACCTTTGACGTAAAATTTTATTCCAAACCATTTTATTGTGTTCATGAAAATTATTTCAGTTTAAAAGTTGGTACCAAGGCAACTAACTAACGACTTGATTACAAGATTGGACTTCGTAATTTCGTTGGATTTTTCTGCTTCGCAGTTTGAAAGAAACCAGACGCACATTGCCCCAATTAATTTCCCCACAAAGTACCCAAATTATTAATAATCATAATAGCCACGAGGATGTCGTACAGGACAATGGCTCCTTTGTTCACCACTATCAACGCTAAATGCTCTAAGCTCGATGTACATCACTTGATTCATGTGAGATCTGATTGATGGCAGGACGAAACTTGAAAGGTGCGCGATGCCGGATCCGGATGTCATATCGCCGACGATAACCAAACCAAACCAAAGATAAAAATAACCACAATTTTCCCACGAAAATTTGCAAAAAAATCGAAATAGAGCGATTACAATAAAACCCATTGTGCTGACGCAAATAACTCACTTTATGGCCCGTTAACATACGGGTAATTTTTAAAGTGCCCGTTACGAGGACACAACCGGGTAATTACCGATGTTAATTCGTCCTATTAAGCCCAGTCGATAAAAGAAATACGTACGCGACGACGCCGCTTCTCGCCTACCCCCCCAAAAACTTAGATAACACGCAATCGAACAAAGGACAATTGATGTTTGCTTAACGTCTAGGTATCAACATTTTTCGTCGGTTGAACGGGGTCACCACAAACAAAAACCCACACACACAGATATCGAATTACCTTCGGATCCTAGGCCCCCCTAACGTCCGTAATCCAACGAAATTCACACAGCGGTTTCGCAGCACAGGTCGACGCACATCGGCCGGGAAAACAACGCAAAACAAAACGGCGGAATCACTTCGGTATCTATTCTACTTCGGGCAACTTCACTACACTTCCAAAATCGATATTCGGCGTCGGTGCTGCTTCACATGTTGGCCCCCGCACCCGCTTTGCCGATGCTGACGGACGCGTCGCGAAAGTTAGATGCGATTGATCGGCTGTATTGGTTTTTTGAGTTGAGTCATAGACATCATATGCCGGTTGGAAATTATTGCGGATTGCGCCGAACCGCTCCTGTCCAGGTTCAGTTACGTACTGAAGACCGATAGTAATGGCCGATCTCACGGAGGCCGACGGCGCGAGAAGCGACGTACGGTGGGCTCCACCGCGTTTCAATGTTACTCCGGAGCGATTGTTACACAAGAACTTATTTTTTTTTTGTTAGTTTTCATTGCGTTTTTAACTTCAAAGCGATCGTTTGTGGATAAACTTTTGACATTCATGTTCGATTTTCATTAAAACGTTGTCAATTTTGATAATTTTAATTTTTGGTTACAAAAATTAATTAATAATTTTTCTTACAATTTTGACAATTAGGCAATGTTTTTTTTTTGTTTTAATTTTTGTGCCATTTGTCAACTTTTACATATGGACAACTGTCACAATTTCATCAACTGTGACAATTTGGCAATTGGGCAATTTTGACATTTAGACAACTGTCGTTTTCGAATGTCTTCACAACTTTGACATTTATGCAATTGTCTTTTTCGATTTTTCGATGTCAATTTTGACAGTTAGCAATTATTTTGTATTTTAATTTTTGTGTCGTTTATCGTATTTGACAATTTTGACATTTAGACAACTGTCATTTACTATTTTCTTGACGATTTCCTCAATTGTTACTATTTGGCAATTGTGAAATTGCATTCAATTTAATTTATCACACATAACAATTTTGACATTTAGACAACTGTCACTTTCGATTTTATTTCATTTTTTCTATTTTGACATTTAGCAATTGTTTTTGATTTTAATTTTTACGCCATTTATCGTATTTGACAATTTTGACACACAAGCAACTATCACTTTCGACGTTCTTTACAATTATCACACATAACAATTTTGACATCTAGACTACTGTCGTTTTCGATTTTATTAACAATTTTGACATTTAGACAACTGTCACTTTCGATTTTCTTCAAAATGTTGTCAATGTCGACAATTAAGCTATTGTTTTTTATTTTAATTTCTGTGCCATTTATCGTATTTGACAATTTTGACATCTAGACACTGTCGTTTTCTATTTTCTCTACAATTTTGACATTTAGACAACTACCACTTTCGATTTTATTTCATTTTTTTTCTATTTTGACATTTAGCAATTGTTTTTGATTTTAATTTTTACGCCATTTATCGTATTTGACAATTTTGACACATAGGCAACTATCACTTTCGATTTTCGTTACAATTATCACACATAACAATGTTGACATCTAGACTACTGTCGTTTTCGATTTTATTAACAATTTTGACATTTAGACAACTGTCACTTTCGATTTTATTCAAAATGTTGTCAATGTTGACAATTAAGCTATTGTTTTTGATTTTAATTTCTGTGCCATTTATCGTATTTGACAATTTTGACATCTAGACACTGTCGTTTTCTATTTTCTCTACAATTTTGATATTTAGACAACTACCACTTTCGATTTTATTTCAATTTTTTTCAATTTTGACAATTAGCAATTGTTTTTGATTTTTATTTTTGCGACATTTATCGTATTTGACAATTTTGACACATAGGCAACTATCACTTTCGATTTTCTTTACAATTTCGTCAATTGTGATAATTTGGCTTTAGGACAATTGTATTAAATTAAATTTTTTTGGAACAATCATTATATTGACAATTTTGACATCTAGACAACTGTGGTTTTCGATTTTCTTTAAAATTTTGACATTTAGACAACAGTCACTTTAAAATGTTGTCAATTTTGACAAACGGCAATTATTTTTTATTTAAATTTTTGCGCCATTTATCGTATTTCACAATGATGCCATTTAGACAACTGTCACTTACTATTTTCTTAACAATTTCGGCAATTGTGATTATTTATTTGGCAATTGCATTTATTTAAATTTTTTGGAACATTAATCACACATAATATTTTTGACACGTAGACAACTGTCACTTACTATTTTCTTAACGATTTCGTCAATGTCGAAAACGATAATTGTCTTGTTGTTTTCGTTTTTCTTTAGAATTTTGACATTTAGATAACTGTCACTTTCGATTTCCTTTACAATGTTGACAATTTTGACAATTAAGCAATTGTTCTTTACTTTAAATTTTGTGCCATTTATCGTATTTGACAATTTTGACACATAGACACTTTTCTATACAATTTCGTCAATTGTGACAATTTGGCAGTCGGACAATTGCATTTAATTTAATTTTTTTGAAATCAATTGTATTAACAATTTTGACATCTAGACCACTGTTACTTTCGATTTTTCTTAAATGTTGTCTGTCAATTTTGACAAATAGCCTATAGTTTTTGATTTAAATTTTTGTGCCATTTATAGTATTTGACAATTTTGACATTTAGACAACTGTCACTTTCGACTTTCTTTGCAGTTTCGTCAATTTTTACATTTTGGGCAATTAGTCAATCGTTTTAGTTTCAGATTGTTCGTCGTTTTACCTTATTTATCAATCTTGACATTTAATCAACTGTCGTTTTCGATTTGGTTTACAACTTTGACATTTAGATAACTGTCACTTTCGACTTTCTTTGCAGTTTTGCCAATTTTTACATTTTGGGCAATTAGTCAATCGTTTTAGTTTCAGTTTGACATTTAGACAACTGTCGTTTTCGATTTTCTTTGTAATTTTGACATTCAGATAACTGTCACTTTCGATTTTCTTTAAAACGTTGTCAGTTCTGACAATTGGGCTATTGTTTTTTATTTTACTTTTGTGCCATTTGTCGTATTCGGAATTTTGACGTACAGACAACTGTTACTTTCTATTTTCTTTAAAATTTAAAATTTTGATTTCAATTTTAATTTTTTGACCAATTTATCGAATTTGACATTTAGATGACTTTTTTGTTTAAAAGTTATGTTTATTTACAAGTCGTTTGTTTCCAATAAATGCAAAAAATAAATTATCTTGAATGCAAATCGTCTCAATGTTAAAATTTCAACAATAGTTAAAATAACACGTCACGACAACTGTCACTTTCGATCTATTTACAATTTGGTCAACTTTGACGTTTAAACAACTGTCATTCCTTTGTTTCAAAGTTGCGTACATTTATGAGTCGTTTGTTACCAAAAAATTATTTTTTTTTTTAATTTCAGTGGCATTACATTGTTAATTGTAATAAATTATAAATAAATAGCCAACCCAATCCAAAACAAAAGAAGAATTGCACTAACAAAAAAACAACAACACGATACGTTACTTGGTATTTGGGTTGGGTTAGATAATCATAAGAAAAAAAAACAATTTGCAAGACAATAGTCACTGGGCACAATTATCCCAATCCTATCCAACCCAAACCCAATTCAAATAGAAAAGCAATGACAGTTGTCCTTTCGACACTTTTTATTTAATTTTGACATTTTTGAAAATTTTATTTATTATTTATTTGCGTTTCCTTTCGTCCAAACAGACAATCTTCATTTTGAGGTTTCATTAAATACTGTGCTTATGCCACACCACAATATTTTAGACGCAAAAGTACGTGCTTTCCCTTAGCAAGCAAAATTAAGACGATAGGAATCAACGAAGTCTAGTCTATTTCTTATGTTAACCAACAATTTCAAACGCATAAATTATTGTAAAAGTAATCACAATATTATTAAATTTATTTAAATGTACATTGAACGGTTCAAACCACAAAATATAAAAATAAGCTCAGTGACGTCTCAGAGTTATGGAAACTGGGCGATTTTGTTGCACCATTTTTTTAATTTTTATGCAATTTCAGTGATTTTTGCATTTTTGCTGCTGTTAAATTTTTGACATTTTTACTCGATATTTTCACATTTACATTTCGATCATTTTTGTAATATTTGTGCATAGATGGCCAAGAATTTTTATATCGAAATATCAATAATAAGGTAAATAAATTTCAGCGAAATATGAATTAAGGTAATGACAGTTGTTTCGCTCTTCTTGAACTTATCAGACAAGCCCACATACATCCGCTGATGTATTACGTCATGGAAACGTGAGTGACAAAGAGTTTGTGTCTATTATCGCCATCTAGACGTCAATTACGACACTAACTTACAATATTCAATATTTCTTTAAAATAATTGATTTACAAAATATCCCAGACACAAACCATCATAGTAATTTAATTCTCCAACACGAAATTATTCTCAATTTTTTTTCTTATTCAAAAAAAAATTCCCAAACTTTTAACAAAGTCGACGAGCGCAGCCCTCAGTTCGGCTGAAACGCGGTGCATCTGCGACCATGCGCGCCGCGCGCCGTCACGTTCGTCTTTGCTAACGCGGACGCGTTGTTTTGTGATGTTACCGCCCATATCACGTGGTGTACTTCATTCGATACACATTGCGCTCCCGAAGAATGTACACGTAATGTAATTTCAGGCCGAATGTTTGCATGAAATACGTCGAAGTTTACAAGTGAGGCATTTTCGTCTGCGTTTTCGGATCGATGATACGCACGAAGATGTCGAAACGAAACGAAATCGCCCTCGCGGAGCGGAGCGGCGGAGTACGTGATCGATTAATTCGTTTCGCTACAAGAAATTATCAGCATCAAGTGCGAGGTAAATTATTATTGAAGATTCCCCGAGGTGTAAGAATTGTTGGTTGGGCGTACGATTGAAAATTAGTAAATTGAAAAAAAAATCAAAACGTGATTAATATCGAGACAAGGTTTTCAAATCTGCGACAAATCAATTGTGTAAAATTTTTATGCATTTTGAAAAAAAAACAATTAACATTTACGTTTTTTTTTTTTTCAATTTTAACAAGTCGTTCATATTAAATTAATCCAACCCATCAATCAAGCTTGTCTGGGATTAACTGTAAGGATATATGTTACAAACTTGTTTGATTAGTTATGTAAATGTACGTAAATAAGGGAAGCATCATGTGATCCGTTTTGAACAATGGGAGCGGAATAATCGAATCTACTCGTTGCTATGGTAGTCAATGCTGTTTTGAAGAGCGTTTTGTCCATCGATTATAATTATAATAATTAGTACTGAAGTAATTTATAAAATAATATAAAACCCCCCGCAAATTTTGGAGATTTTTAATTTTTGCATTTTTTTTTAATTTCCGACATTTTAAAAAATATTTCACATTTAACATTTATGACAATCGTAGCGATAAAATAAAGTCAAAATTATTGTTTTTCAACGTCCCCCCCCCTAGCTTTTGGATTTTTAAATAATTTTGATAATTTCTGCCAATTTTACGTTATTTTTTGTTTTACTAGTAAAACAATGCATAGTTGACAAAATATTTCAGATTGCGTCTTAAAGTGACAGCCCCACCCCACCGCCGACAAATTTTAAAGATTGTGGATGTTTTCGAAAATTTTGAACATTTTTACAGTTTAACATATAATTGATTTTAGCGATGACTTTCCAAATTGCAAAGAATTTCAAAATAATCTGGATCAGTGCTTCTCAAAGTGGGGGGGACTTTGAGAAGCACTGACTCCCCGTCTTCAGGAAATTTCTTTACATTTTAAACGACTTGCAATTCTTTGTCATTTGTATTTTTGAAAATTTAACGTTGTCTTGGCAATTGCGCAACAAGTTTAACCAACCCAACCCAACCCAACCCAACCCAAACCAACCCAACCTAACCTAACCGAACCAATCGCATTTTTCATTGTAAGGATTTTTGAAATGTTTTGCGTTTTTGGCAATTAATTTTTTCTTTCAATTTTAACACAATTTTAACCAACCCAACCCAAACCAAACCAACCCAACCCAACCCAACCTAACCTAACCTAACCAATCGCATTTTTCATTGTAAGCATTTTTGAAATGTTTTGCGTTGTTGGCAATAAATTTTTTCTTTTTTCAATTTTAACAATCTTGTCCTTATTTTAATATTTGACATTACAACGCTTTATTACGGACGTAAAGTTCCTCTAGGTTTAACTAACTGTAAGGATCTATATTATAAACCTGTTTAATTAATTATGACGTAAAAATGTACGTAAATAAGGAAAAATCATGTGATCCGTTTTGGCCAATGAGAGTGAACTCTTGAATTTTGCCCGTTGCTATAGTAGTCAGTAAAACATTGACCATGACTAAAACAATAGGCGATAGAGACTAAGATATTTCAAAAATTCAAACCACAAAGAAATAACGTTTTCAAAAATTGATAACAATTTAAAATAATTCCCGAAATAAAAATCTTCATATATTTACAAAAATGTCAATATTGTTGACGAAAATATATTAGAAAAATTAGAAACATTTGCAAGAATTATTTTGAGAAAACTGTCAATATGTTATATATTCAAAAATGTCCAAAAATTGAATAATTACAACTAAAAATTTGAAAATTTCGACTTTCGAAATCTAATATAATGTAAATCTTAAAAATTCCGAAATTACCAGAAAACAATCTGCAGTGGTCCGCACTGGACTTTCTTATACTTATACCATTTTTTGAAACTACTTTTATTTGAAATTTCGTTTTACTCAAAATAGAAACGCCATCTTTTGGATTAAAAGCTGTCCCTTGGTTTTTTCCGCTTTCATTTATTTGTTTAGATTTCGTTCAATTTAATTTCTTTACTTTCATTCTAATTGTTCACTTGTTATTTCCTTTGGTCGAATTAACTTGACAGAAGAGCAAATAAAAACGCCCCAATCCAACCTAGATGACCGAAAAGATCATTCTCAACAAATGCAAAAACAAAACGTCCCAACACAACCAAAAACCCATCCCAAATAAGAACTCGTTCATCTATAGAAATGTCAGGTTGGGTTGGATTTATCTTGGAGTCTAAACTTAATGGATTTTTAATTTTTTCGTGGATTTTTAATTGACTTTCGTTTGGACTTGTGTATTCCTTGTAATATCAACCCAACCCGACAATACTAAATTACTACAATGAAGACATGAAAACTCACGACAAATGTCAACCATTTCGAAAATTATGAAGTTGGGTTACACGTCACGTTTTAGAAACGAAAATCGAATGGACTGCATTACCTTGGCATAAAACCAAAGAAAAACGTGCCAACCCAACCCAAAGGATCAAAACAACTCATCTCAACAAAAAAGTCCAAGAAAATGCATTTTCAATCTGACCAACACAGTCAGGTTGGGTTGGGTTGGGTTGGGTTGAGTGACCCAACCTGTCCAACACAGTCAGGTTGGGTCACATATTCGTTGCTTTTTTCGACTTTTTTTAAGTCGACGAATATTAAAAATGTCGGGCTTCCATTGGCGAGGGGCAAAAAAAAGCTTGATAACAAACAAAGTTGAGGAACTAAAAGATATGTTTGGCGAGCCACGCCCACAATTTACATTCTATAACATTTTTGATAAAAATTAAAAATATTATTTTTCTTTCACAATTCGATTGCGTTGAACGTCGATGAAGAGCAAAGTTGATGAAGAACAAGGACAAACAAAAATATTCGGCAACGTCGAAAAAAAAGCATTTGCACTCTAACGGGATTTTCCGCGGTTTTTCGACCACTTAAATTTCGGACGCCGAAGGTACATACATACAAACAATGCACGCGCTGCTCACCAAAGTGTGAATTTGGTTGCACCGACGCACGGGTTATCCAACTGTGAGTGAGCGAGCGGCGCGCACGCACACTCGCACAAAATGTTATCAATTAAATCATTAGCGGATTTATGTAAGCGTGAAGTAATCCTATCTGCGTATGCAAATACGGCTTACGCAGTCGGAGTAATAGACCATGAAAGAGACGGAGCGACTGAGCAGATGTACAATTTACGGCAAGCTAAAGGGGATGAAGTGCGAGAATTCGGCGGCTTAATCGGAAATCGAAAATCGCCACTTTTGAGCTCGAAATTTAATCGATTTGATTGTATTGTGCGCAGTTCCCAAATATGTAAAAAAATATATATGTATATTATAATAATTATTTGTACGTAAATGTTTAGAATAAAAGAAAGTCAATCGGATCGGTGTTGATCAAGCTTTAAAAAAAAATACTTCTTAGAAAACTTCTCTTTACGATTGTTCCTGATTATTGCGCAAAGCGCAAGGTTGTAAATCAATGTGTTCTATTATATTCACCGGAACACGTCATAACACTATAAGTACATCGATCTATTAAATCCAACACATCGTTGTTTATACTGTTCGAGTAGTAGATATTTGCCAATTCATGAACATCCTCCTTCAGGTGAAGGTCAATGCCACACTGCGTAACCCTGATCTTTATTGTTCGAGGAGGAGGGTTAGGAATTGAATGGGGTAAGGTCACGGCTACCTTCTCGTTCACAAGCACGTGGAAGTTCATGGCCATAACTGACTGTGGCCTTACTTCTATGAAAATTTTCCGTCTTTGTAATTTTTTTTTTTTTTTGAAAGTAAAGATTCGGTAAAGACACTTTTCGTCCACAACGCTGTGCTGTTGAGTCGGATTTAGTTGGGTTCATTTTTTAAATAAAAATCAAATGGATTCAATTTGGCAGAAGATAAAAAAAAATCGCCCCAACTTAACACAAAAGACCAATGTCAACAAAAACCCAAAAATCAGAAAAGACATTCTTCGTACGCCAAGCTATATTGTTCGGTCGGGTTGGGTTAGCCCAACCCGACCCAACTCGACCCAACCCAACCCAACTTTGTCAAATACCCAATCACAATTTCAACTCTCCGTGAATTTTCCAGGCGATGAATTTTCAGAAAATTATCAAAAATTCAAATAAAATCATATCAAAAATGTCCAAATGTTAAAAAACGCTACAACACTCTTAAAAAATGACAAAATTATGTAAAATGGAAAAATACTAAAAAATCGCAATCGTATTGATTGTAACCGACATCCAACGTTATTTGTGTTCGGTTGAAGTCCACGAGCGTAGTTTTAACCATAAAATTCATTGGGTTGGGTTGGGTTGGGTTTCGTTGGGTTGGGTTGGGTTGGGTTATACTGGATTGGTTTGGGTTGATTTGTGTTTTATTATAATTTAATACAAATGAAATGAATAACGTTTGTGAAGCAAATTAAGACCAAAATTAAGAAAAATAAGACCAATAGGATAAAGCTGTGTGGGGGGGGGTCGTATTTGTATTTCGCCGTTGAATATTACATTTCAGCGAGCATTGTGTTAGATACTTTCATTGCCATACATAAATAATATAAAACGAACAAACTAAAGTACTCAAAAATAAAATTACTACCAACATAAATGTTTTGGGTTGTGTTGGACCAGTTTTACGTGCGTCGTTGCATTTTTATTAATTAACGATAATCGAATGATTTTTGTGAAGGACTTGATTTAAAAAAATTACTTCGTCCTCGCGAGTAATACCCATCATTACTGCTAGGCGAATAATGTACTATTTTTATATATTAAAATATTTGAGAAAGTTTTGGAAAAGAGGCCAAGATTTGAGGAAGAAAGTTCGTTAAATTGTTCGTTAAAAAATCGGACAATTGATAGCCAAGACAAAAAACAAAAAAAACAGTGCCTATCGAAATAATAAAAAATCAAAAAACATTTTTTGATTTACAAAGTTTAAAATTTTTTTTTTTTTCGTTTTTGATGCAATATACAGAATACTTCATTTCTTTTTTTGGAAAATTTGGACAAACATTTTTAATTTTGACAGTTTTTGTAAATATGTCGAATTAACTTAGCAGAAGAGTGAAGAAAAACGTCCCTGCGGAACCCAAAAGACCAAAAGGAAAATTCACCTTTCTAACTTCTGTTGAAAATTCGGTCACGATTTGTTTAGTCAGGTTCGGTTGGGTTGGTTTTTGAAACAAAAATCGAATGGGTTCAATTTGGCAGAAGATGAGAGGAAAATTCCCGGACCTGACACAAAGGCCCAAAAGAACACATCTCAACAAAAACCCACAAATCAGAAAAGACATTCTACGTACTCCCAGCTATATCGTTCAGTCGGGTTGGGTTAGGTTGGGTCACACACAAGACACAGAGTAGCAGAAGAGTAAAGAAAAACGTCCCTGTCCGAATCAAAGGACCAAAAGGACTCACTTCGACAAAAACCCAAGTATCACAAAAGACAATTTTACCGCAACCCAACCCGAAACACAATTGCATCCATCTCCGTCAGCATTCATTTCCTGGTTTAACACTTGAAATGAATGCAATGAATTTTTTTTACAAAGGTTTCATATACATACAATGTGTCACAAATCAATCAAAAGTACTTTCCCTACATATGTTTCAGAAAGTTTGCATTCCGACGAATACTCATTCGTCGTCAGTCGTTGCCAATCCTTTTTCTGCATTGATTGCATGTGATTAAATAGCTTGTACTATTGCGTTTCATATTTAAACTAGTCTAGTCTAGTTTACATGTAACGTACTTTAAATTACGTTCTTATTTAGGTTATTTGAATCTCGATTTAATTTTTTGAACGTCTTGAAATTCGAAAATATTGTAGAAATTTATGGCGGGACTGCCCGAATATTTAATCTTTAAAAATTCTTAGTTTGTAATTGATTTTTTACAATTTTACAATTAATCAATTTTATTTTTTATTATAGAACACAAAACTCGACATATTTTCGAAACTAAGTAAGTTAACCATTGGGCGAGGCCTCCCCACGATACGCGCATGTAAATAGAAAAAAAACAAATACAAAGACATCCTCGTGCAAACTTGCAACTGACACATTTGCGCGGGGGGTGGAGACACGACGCGCACACAAACGCAGAGTGGTCACGTCAAACATAAACAAAACACCTCCGGGGCACTCGAACTGATTCGGAAAAACAAACGCGGGGTCGCCGACAGTCCAGATCTGCATTTAGAGGTACCGTCGGTCGGGGCGATATTCCGATAGTCATCGCGTGGGCGCGGCGGCGGCGGCGGGGGGGGGGCTCCGAGCTTTATGAATTATTAAATCGCCAGCGCAGATGAATTATCGAACGTATTTGTTTCGGTTGCGTTTGTCGCCATTGTTTCGCCTCGCGATCGGCGCTTATTGACCAAACCGCTGTTTGCTTAAAATCGCGTTTTTAATTGAAATTTTTGCCGTCGGTGTGACGGACGAAATTTTTGGGAAATTCGAATTTGGACGCTTGGTTGCGATTTAGGTGGATTTTTCCGGTCATGTTCCAATGTTGTGCGCAAAATTGAAATAATTCCCTTGACGTATGCATTCGACGTAAAATAATCAAAATTATTAACGAAAATTTTTTGGAAACGTCAAAAATTTTACGAAAGTTAAACGTTTTCAACTTTCGAAGAAATTATTTAAAGAAAAACATAATCGACTCAAAATTAATTGGCCAGTCGTTCAGTTGCAAAAATGAGATCACGACCACCACCACCACCAGAAGGCACTACAGTGTCCTAGATGCTTAGTTCCAAGGATGGAATAAAAAAACACCCCTTGCAATGTCAACCAATAACAACGCACAAATGACGCATTAACGGGTATGGAATTGTAAGAGAGATCTGGAATAATATTAAATTAAATGTATCACGTCCAACATCGTCACGACCGTTGGAACCCCATTGATGCGACGATTTGAACACAGACGCACGTGTCGAACGTGAATCATTTTTTTTTATTTTTATCACAAATTTTTTGTAATGGAATGTTCTCTGTTTTTATTGCAGCACAGTATGCGGAACCGATTATATTTTGCTGATTTTATTAATAAATAGATCCAAGTAGTAAGAGTCGCGTTACAATTAAATCTATAAAATCGCCTTTTTATGACAAAATTTAAGTTTTTAAAGTCCCCAAGTCATAAGGGGTAACTGAACAAAAATACCCCCCCCCCATTATTTAAACAATAATAATTGTGAATATAAAAAAATAATTTAATAGTAAACAATTAAAACAAGTTACGAAACAGTTCATTTCTCTGGGTTAATATGCATTGTGTACAGTGAGCTACCTTTTAAAAAGTGTGGGCGTTTAAAACTACATCGAACGATTAAAATTGTATTGTGTCCGATGTGTAAGATCGTATATTTTTAATTTTTATTACTATTTTGGTCAAGGGCGCTACCAAGAATCTAAGAGGAGTTCGTGATTATTATTGCCAACTCAAACAAATTGAAATTAATCACTAAATTGTGTGATGACAGTACTTTATTACGATTTATAAACATAAATGAAAAAGCGTCGAAGTTTTGCTCCAAATGTGGGCATAAGTAGATTACCTTGTTGGCACTGGTGAATGTTTTTACTTAGTTTGACATACTTTGCGTTGCAGACAGTTTGGAAATTCTTTACAACTTTTTTGCACATTAATAATTTCTTATCCAACCCAACCCAATCAAATCATACCCAACCCAACCCAACCCAACCTTCTTGGGTTAAATTTAATTAAGCTATTAGACATTAGACATTTTTGTGGATTTTGATGATTTTACTGTTTTGACATTTTGATTAAATGTACTCGATGTTTTCACGAACTGCACATTTTTGAAAATGTGTATTTTGGCCGCACGTGGCTTTTTTTTAATTTTTTTTCAAAGTGTCCTAAATTGTGACCATTTTTACCATTCCGGCAATTTCTTCTTAGTTTCTTGATAATTAATTGTATTTTTAGGAATTCGTGCGTTTTTGACTTTTGACAGTTGATTGTTTTCACTTTTTTACGTTTCGTGTAAATTTCTTACGTGGAATTTAGACAATTGTGACATTGGTTGGGTAAGGTTGGGTTGTGTTAGATCGGATTGGGTTGGGTTGGGATTGATCGAGTTGGAAATTGTTTTCTTCTGGTTCGAAAATGTATAAAAAAAAAAACAAAACTATTGTCGTTTCTAGTTGACCGGAAGTTGGGTTGGGTTCAGTTGAGTTAGGCTGGGTTGTAAGTTGTTTAATTCTCGTCCGAAAATGCTGACGTAGTTTCAAATTAATCCAGAAGTTGGGTCGGGTTGGATTGGTTTGGGTTGGAACTTGTTTTGTTTTTATTCGAAAATGTACAAAAAAAACAAAGCTGACGTCTTTTCTAATTAATCCAGAAGTTGGGTTGGATGGGTTGGGTTGGGTTGGGTTGGAACTTGTTTTTTTTTTATTCCCAACGTATAAAAAAACAAAGCTGACGTCGTTTCAAATTAATCCAGAAGTTGGGTTGGGTTGTGTTGTTTTGGGTTGGAACTTGTTTTGTTCTTATTCGCAATGTACAAAAAAACAAACCTGACGTCATACCTAATTAATCCAGCAGTTGAGTTGAATCGAGTTGGGTTGGGTTGGAAGTTGTTTTCTTCATATTCGAAAAAATATAAAAAAAACGAAGTCATCGTTTCTAGTTAAACAGCACATTGGGCTGGGTTTGGTTGATTGTGGTTGGGTTGGGCATTGTTTCCTTCTTCCTCGAAATACATTAAAAAAAAACGAAGTCGTTTCAAGTTAAATTGGAAGTTGGGTTGCGTTGGATTGAGTTCAGATGGGTTAGGTTGGAAGTTGTTTTGTTTTTTCGAAAATATACAAAAAATCTGTCTACATGTTCGTTGCGGTTTTATTCTGATGAAAGAGTTTTGTGGCAAAATCATAAAATCATCTACAATTATCAGTTCGTGCGTCCCCCGTTCAACATCGATACGACCGTAAGAGCTCTATTGCTTCGACGCCACGTCCTTAATAATTATAATAATTTTAATCTCTTTTTCATATCAGGTTTTAGTCTAGCGAAGAGTTTTTATACAAAAACATAAATGCATCTGCTCACCCATCACGTTCAACATCGACACGACCGCAAGAACTCCATCGATTCGACGTCACGTCTTTAATTTTTAATTACAAAATAATCTTAAAAATCACTTTTCCACAATAATTATCGCATTGATTTGAAGCCGTTGCGACCACACGAACGGCTGTTGGCGTTCACCTCCGTTGTATTACCCGCCGGCTTTTGCGGTGCATTTTAATCCGTTTACCCGTGAACGAATTTTGCGTTCAGCGACACACCCGCACGCCCGATTCGCAAACAAAATGAAAGCGCCCGCGCTGATGCAAAATTAAAAGTAAAAATTCAGTAAACGATAAATAATTGTTGCTCGGTTATTTGAATATCTTGCGAACGGCCCGTTCGGCATTAAGTATGCATGAAGCATTAGCGGCCCGACGCTGTATAAATCACGTTATAAAATATTATCCTGCGTTTGTAATACGCCACCCCGTCTAATGTAATTACCTTATAATATCTGTCTCCTATGTGCGCGTCGTGTATATATTACTGCGATACACATCACTTACAGAAATGGGTAATTAAGGCCGCGTTGTACGGGCGATCATTTTGGAATTTGATCCATTAGGGTTATGGATTTGATTTTTTTGTTATTTGCGAGCACTCACGAATATTTGTTTTGTGTACACGTGTCAGGAGAAAAGACAAACGAACTGTGTAGTTTGATCAACGGTGTCGTTTATAAATCCACCCACGTTTATAAACGAAATTAGAAATTGTTTATATTTATATTGGGGTATCTTTATGTAATACGAGTGTTTGCAAACTCGCCGCATAACCCCAGATCCGAATAATCGGCCTAGTTAAGTTTAAACTTCGTTTCGTTTTCCAATTTAACCACAAAACGTTGGTTCAATTATTTAATGATAAAACATGAAAAAATTATTTTATTTTCTGACGCCATTTTCTTCCGTTGCCCATTAGGAGCGTTTTATTCGCGTCTTAATTTTCGTGTTTATTTTCGATTTACTTATCGAACGATCTCGTAATTAATTGCTAACATTAAAGCGTTTTTCAAAAATGATTAAAAAAAAAACGTTTGCAATTCGAGCTCCCGCCGCGACGGAGGGTCTGCGCGAGTGCATCTTTATTCATGCGAGCCCGAAACGTCCGTGAACGTCCGATATACTCTTAATGAAAGTATAATTGGGCTCGGGATCGAGCGCACGATCTTCTAATGCCCTTCGGGCCGATCCCCCACGAAATTAATATCCGACCATAAAATTTCGTCGAGCCGGCCGTAAAATTTTATTGTCGTTTTATTTTAATGAAGCGTTAGGTGAATGTTCGTTATACTACCGAATTTCAATGGCTTAGACAAAACAAACCGTTCGTTCATTGCAACAATGGAGATGCATAAAAACGTTCGGTAAGTGCCCATGTGTGGTTACACAACGTTACCAATAATGACGTCACGTAATATTTCGTAACTCCAATCTCAAACGCGAATTAAATAAAAATTGCAATATTTTTTGTTAAGTCGACGAAGCCTCAACCTCTTCATAATTTTGCAATTTTAACCCAACCCAGGCGATGGGACAGGGCACCAACCTAGACTTACTCAGTCGATGACATAGACTGTCAACTTAAGCAGAACAGACTTGCGCGAGCGAGAACTTCCGAAAGCGTCCGAAGCGACTACGACAGTACTGCTTACGGAAAAAACGAAAAAAATTATTCTAACAATTTAGTGCATAATTCTGGCAAATAAAGTTCATGGTGCTTAAATGTGGACACAACATGCAGTCGTCTTGAAATGCATGGAGAAACTTCGTAAAATAAAAAAATAAATTCATCGTCAGAAACTCATAAATCAATCATTCGATTGTGTGAACTGGACGCAAGTCATAAAACTGAAAGTATTAGGCAATTATCCCATCAACAGGAGATCTTGAATCGCTAGGAATAAGCGAGGACACGGTAGAGCATACGAACGCGCATACTTTAATTTATTACAAGCCAAACCAACCATGGCGTAATCTCTAAATATTTCGACACTTTATTGAATACGTTGAGACTACTTCGTATTGCAAACGTGTTATGTACATACTTTAAATGTTTCTTATTGCACATGTTAATAAATATAAATAAAATTCAAGTCGATATGATCAATTCTAATTTTCTGTTCATAGCGCGTGGGCACATGTTGGACAATTGATGTTCACCTTCGTGGCGCCCACGATATTATTACCTAATTTTCTTCCTTTTTGTTTCGTTCAAGTTCCAACTAGTTCCAATTTAATTTTATTTGCATTACACCTATCATTTATTATTATTATAACTCCAAATCTAAAAATAATTACACTGAAACCTAACCAACTGGCTTCTAGATACTTCTTCTCGACCCGTACGCAAGACGATACCGCGGAATGTCCACGAATACATCGTAGACAAATGACGTAATGCTTCAATAAATTTCGAGAAGCTTCACAGAGCCATTAATTAAATATGAACGCAATGCTCTGTGCGCCCCCATATTAGCGGTAGCCCGACGATAATGGACATTGTTCTCTTGGATGTAGTAGCCCGAGGTCAGCATAATAATGGCGGGGGGTGCACACACATCCCATGTGAATCTTCACAGTCGTTGTGTGCTTCTATGTCAATAACGCCGCCGGAATTATTTCATTTACGCACCGCCCCAAGTAAATATACGAACGCGATACCAATTTCGAATTTTACGACCGGCAAAAACGAGATAGCAAGCTGAGATAGTTAGAACGAATTAAAAATCATCGAATCATTAACTAGCAAAATTACTAGTTACTTTGTATCTAATTGTAAATTGTAGTTTCAAAAATTATTTGCAAATAGACGTTGTTTCTTTAAATAAATATTTAAGTGTGACGTATGAAACTCGTAAATCAACCATCTGATTGTGTAAACCGGACGCAAGTCATAAGACTGAAAGTACCAGGCAATTATAATTTCAAATGGAGATCGGAAATCATATTGACTTTAAGGAACCGAAGCTGTAAAAAAACTAGGGAGGCAATCAGAGTCGGCTTAGAACGTAAATAAAATACGCAAATTCTTCCATAACAAATAATCAAAATCCGTTATACGATACTCATGATAAGGACACATCTTTAAGATGAAAAACGGGGACATCTTGAAATACATCGAACAAAAATAAAAAAATAAAAAAAAAATTAAAAATCAAATTTTTTGAAACTTTCTGTAATTTAAAACTCCAAATTGAAACAATGCTGAACTGAACTCAACTAAAAATTGGGGGAAAGCTTGAAAATCACAAATACAAAAATACGTTAAGGTAGCCAAAAATCATTAAAATTGAAAAAAATTAAAATTGAAAACAAATATAAAAATTGTGATAACATATACAATTGCCCCTTGGCAACTTCGTAACTAGTGAAGTTATCGCATCTTTTACGAGTCGATGAATTCTACTGAACGGACTGTGACATTTGAGATTAAACCTGGCTGTCAATTCTCGACTCTGAATGACCGAAGTTGGAACATTTTTTAATTCACGTATATAAATGTACTAAATATGTCCATAATATATATATATATATATAGTCCCCTTCTTTGTAGATTACTTCATTATTTCCATTGCATTATTTACATACGAAATGGTAACAAACTTACAAAAGACGTCTACATTAAATTTTGATAAGTTTGCATATTTTTCAATTTAAATCGCCGAAATAAAACAATACGGTGGTTATCCTAAACGATATCGTTTATGACACTTCCGTGCCAATACACGGAAACTACATTCCTAAGTGAAAAGGTCCAATATTGGAAAATAATGTTTACAAGATTATAAACGTTCTCATTGTGTCACACGATGAATTAAATAATTGAAAAAAACTACCACAAAGAACTGCTTATTAAGCTGCAAATAAACAAGGGCACGCGAGAGCATTCGAACCGGCAAATTTGCAATATTTTTTGCGTATATTTGGTTTTACTTATATATTATTAGTATACAAGTTCCACTTATTTTTAATTCAATAATTTTATTTCCAGTTGTTTTTTTTTTTTTTGTGACTTTCATTGCAGTTCATGAATTTGTTTTTGTTTGTTTTTATTTTCGTTCTTATAAGAATTTCTGCAATTTAAGTTCATTTTTGTTAACGAGACACACTCGACGACTACTATCTTCTGTTCTCTACTGTTCTCTTCTGTCTCTTCTATAATGTTATGTGTAATTTTATGTTATCTTCTGTTATCTTGTATTTTCTTGTGTTATCATCTGTTTTCCTTTGGTTTCTTCTGTTCTCTTCTGTTATGTTCTGTTATCTCCTGTTACGTTCTGTTATGTTCTGTTATTTTCTGTTAACTTCTGTTCCCTTTTATTATCTTCTATTATCTTGTGTTACCTTCTGTTTCCATCCCGCTCTTCTGTAATCTCATGTTCTCTTCTAATCCCTCCTGATCTGGTGCATTTCATTACATACTTCTTGTTTTCTGTTCAACATTTCCAGTGTCGTCCTGATCCCTTTGTCTTCATAACTGTGAACCATCTTATAATTTGCTCTCGTCTTATTTTGTTACTTTGCTACTGTTGCTGTTACGTTTGCTGTCCTGTTGCTCACCTGCACTTTTGTCTGGTCGTTATTTTCTTCTTGTTTAGATATTTCTACTTGAGCTATCCATTCATTGTTTTATATCCTTGTGAAGCTGGCTTGTGATTAAATTCTCTTTGTCTTGGGTTGGGTTCAGTTTGGTAATATATTTGATTGTTTTAACAAAAAATGGCAAATATTAAACTCACGTTTGATTTAATTCTAAACAACAAGAAATTAGGGCATTAGACCAAAAAACTGGGAGAGTTCACCAATGAGGTGCTTTTTTTAATTCAAAGTTATATCGAGTCTTTTTGAAATTAATGTGACAATCACATTAAATTATAACTATTACTTGCGTTTTCTAGTGCCAGAACTACGTCTTTCAACTTGTCGTCAATTCATGAGTGTCTTGTATTCAAAAACAATTTACACAGACAATAGTTGTAGATTCATTCATTACATTTTACTTGACTCTTGTCTTCTAAATAAGTCGACTTTATGATTTTTGACTTTTTCAATCCATGTCGTCATCAATCCTCATTGTTGTCGTCATCACTTGAATTGGACTCGATTTATATTGTAACACTTTACCGAGTTCAAGGAATCTCAATAAAACCAAATTTTTTACAATCAAAATATTCGTCTCATCTTACAAAAAAAGGCCTGCAAAATTAATCATTTTTCTTATATCCTAACTAATGTCAGGTCGATTCCTTCTAACATAATTAACATAACTCATAGTTACAAATTAATAATATTTGAATTTAAAGGCTCGTTTTTGCATAAAGTTGCTCAAAAAATCACGAACCGAGAAACTGTTTGGTTTCGATTGTGTTGAAGTGGGCCAGGTTCGGTTGGGTTGAGTTGTGTTGAGGTTGGGCTGGGTTAGATTGGATCGAGTTAGGTTGGGTTCGGTTGGGTTGGATTGAGTTAGCTTGAGTTGGGTTGCGCTGGACTGAGTTGTGTTGCGTTGGGTTGGGTTGACTTTTTAGTAATAAAATATTTCGGTACAAATTAATTTTATAATTAATATTAATTATTGGGGTTCATACGCAAGCAAATTAATACAACCCCCCCCCCCTCCCTTGGAGAATCAAGTCTCGTAAATACACCATAAACGCTTTACTCAAGAAAAAGTACATCCCCTTCTCTGCGCGTCCAGAAGTCGAATACGTACCGAAACAATTACGACGCAAAACGACGTAATAAGTTACCTGCGACTGAGGGGGGCGGGTGGGGACGTCAAACGCCGCCCTACCTTTTCCAGTACCTCCGGGTATTAAAACATCTGTTTGTGATTTGAATGTAATTAAGTTAGAAATTGTCGGACGAGAGCACAAAGGGAAAAAGAATTGTGGCGGCATCTCAGGTGGAAGCCACTGCGGGGCTACCTGCGAACGCCGTCGTCCGGGGGAATCCCCTCGCGTAACCCAGTTTCAGCCGCACAGTGCCTTCGGAGATCAAAGAAACACACGCACCATCCGCGATTTGCTCGCGGATCTAATATCCGATATTAAAAAATGGCTCGTATTTTATACGTCGGTCGTTTTTTTTTCTTCTTTTTAATGTTGCCAGTAATATTTCTCGACGAACGTGCAGCGAAAACGTGCGCGAAAATCAATTCAATTCTGGATTAATATAAATCGACTTTGAGTTACGACTGCGATTAAAAAAAACCAACGTATTTGGAAAAAATAATTTAATCAAATGTCTCATTCGTTCCTCGAAACAAAATGAGAGATAACTTAAATAATCAAGGAGTTTAAGAATCTCCACTAAATTGGCGCCTAACGTGGGGCCCAAACAAGAACTGGACTTTGTGTTGGATTAATTTCATCGTTGAATGTCAATTGTGAACAAAATCGTTAAATACATTACATCAATAACATAAATAATCAAGTAATAAAACAATTTCCACAAAATTGGCGCCCAACGTGGGGCTCAAACTATGACTGGAGTGGATTCGGGCTTGTGTTCGATTAATTTCTTTGTTGGAAGTTAACTAAAATAAATTTATTGTGTTTGCAATTGATCCCCAAACAGATCGAGACCCAATCCATTGTATCATATTTTTCAGGCCCCACGTTGATCGCCAATTTCTGAAAACACCCCGAAACAATCGAAACAACTCTCGCGAGATGTTCGCACAATTACCTGCAGTTAACGATCAATTTTGCAATTGCAGTCCGTTCCACACACATCATTATTCGTTAGCGGAATTGATCGCTCAGTTTCGCAACGCGTCGCGCCATTTCGCCCTTCTCAGTTGTAAACCTGCCGTCGCGCGTTAGCATCGATGTTTATTTCTTCGCCCGTCTTTCGATGAGCGGGGCGGCCGCCGTTGCAATCATTTATTAACGGGCGCACATAAACTCGTCACTAACTTCATCGATGTCGATAAACACGATCCATCGCCATTATTAATTCAGCACGACTCCTGGCGGACGAATTGAGAAATGTTTACCGCCCTCGCAGCGGAACGTATTTGCTCCCAAGATGACTGCGGACGTTTACTTTGGGAAACCGCGGCGGTAATTAAACTTGCAATTTTGAGGTTATGTCAAGTCTCGACGATGCAACACACACAAACACACGCATACGTGCACGCAGATTAATTCGCAAATGTATCCGGTCGTAGGATTCGTTTCGTAAAACAAAACGAAAAATAATTCGTTTAACATCTTGTTGATGTTAATGGACGATACGTTGATGAAGATTACGAGACCGAGAAATGAGAAGGAAGTATCGGGGTACTCTTACTACAAGTTATGACAAATGTAAAGTGTCTAAGTGAAAATCGTTGCGTTTTAATAAAAATTTGATTTACCGACGGTAAAGGACTAGAAAAGGTAAAGCGGGATCAATTTTTTTAATATCCTTGAGCTTTTAACGTCAAATTAACTCAGCTTTGTATTTGATTATCAAAATTCTTGTAATAAATAAACCACCGTTTGATTTGATATGGAAAGGATAACGTTCAAAATGTATTTACATTTTTTTTTTGAACGCAAAAGCCTAAACCAGACTTGAAATTTCAACGATTGCACTTTCAATTTTCATAAAAATGGAAATTTAGATAAATTCGAAAATGTTTCAAGTTGGGTTGGGTTGGGTTGGGTTGGGTTGGGTTGGGTTGGGTTGGGTTGGGTTGGGTTGGGTTGGGTTGGGTTGGAGGCCATTAAAAGTCACTAATTCTCCGGCTTAAATCAATTGTCAATTTGACATTTGAGAAGTCGGGTTGTAGTTGTTTTGACAGTTCGAAAAATCGAACATCGAAAAAATCGAAAGTTAGGTCATTTTTTTAATACCAAACTGATCATTAAAAATAAAGTGGTGGCGCTAGAACCTAATCAAGGGGCCTGCTATAAAATTTTACGAAATTGTTTTTATAATTTGCCATGAATTATTATTTTTAAAAATAAAATCACAAAATGCAAGAGAAAAATGAAAATAAAAGTTGCAACAACAAAAATAAAAATAAAATATACTGAAATTAATGAAACTCAAACCCAACTCAACCCAACCCAACCCAACCCAACCCAAACTTCAAAAATTCTACGAACTTAGTTTTGCAAACTTTCCAGAAATTGTAAACTTTTAAAAATTGTAAAATTGTAAAAAGTAAATCAACTAAACTAAATTATTCTACAACAGACGTATTGTATGGAAGTGAGGTTGAATGGGGTAAGAAACCCAACCCAACCCAATCCAACTCAACCCAACCCAACCCAACCCAACCCAACCCAACCCAACCCAACCCAACCCAACCCAACCCAACAGAACCCAACCCAACCCAAACCAACCCAACCCGTCACAACATAACACAACCCAACCCAACCCAACTCATCCGTTGCAACATCGAACGTATCTCGATCTCATCAACTCTTTCAAATTACTTATTGAACTTTTCCAGTTGCTAGTCTGCCATCTTAAATTAGTACGTATGGGTCTTGTCGCTTGTCCATTTTATTTGTTGTAATAATAAAAAAATATTAATGAGATAATTTTGTAAAGTTCAAACTCTTTACTATCGCAATTTAATTGTTACGAACGGTAAGCGTGTGCTATTTGCAAATTCCAAACGTATTAATGTACTGTGGTAAATAAGTAAATTGCATCGTAACGATTTTTTTTATATTTCATATACGGTGACGATATGTTGATGAGTTTAATGATTTCATTTGATTATTTGTCGCGCGTTTAATTAATATTTGTTCCATATTTTGGTGCAACATCCTCCATCGATGAAGTGGATCATTACTAGAATGCATACATCTTTTTTTATAATTGTTCAACGCCATTCCCGAGCCAAGTCAAACCAATTGAATTGTCGTGTCCAGTGGCCTCCTGGATTCCATTAAGCTTTGTGGCGCCCATAAAGCTAATCTTTAACACCCGGTTGTGATAAAACTAACCAACCCCACCCAGCCCAACCAAACCGTTTTATCGAATCGTTGGCCAACTACATATTGAGACGATTTTGTTGACAACTAATAGAACTGGAAATTGTATTTTCGTTTCACGTATTTTATCTTCCCGAGATACCTTCCCTTTAAAAGATTTTTTTGTAAAATTATGTCATAGTGACCTACGACATTAAGCATTAAAATATTTTTAGTCTCATCAAACTTCAAGGTTCCTTTTCTTGTTACATTCTTCGAGCCACTTGAAAATTTTTTTTTTTGTACAGGAAATTTTAATTTCATTTCGCATAAAAGGATGCAACGCGATTTCCTCCTTCACAAACGTGAGGGCCATTTCACTGACTATATACTAATTAGTATTAAAAATGCGTACAATGTATGTCAAGATAATTATTTTCAAATCCCATTGTGTAACTGGGAAGTGCAGCCGCACTTCTCACATAGACATCGTGATAATATCAGTGAAAATACTTCAATCTACTAATTCATCTTGTTCGAATACAAAACTCGCAACTTGTTAATGACGAAACCAACCGGAAAAGGCGAGCAACAAAACGGAACATCGCACAAAAACATTTACGTTCGCCACATGCAAACACATTATTTAAAATCATCGAATTACAAGGCGCACGAACCTGTACGTGCGGGCGCCCCTCCGCGCCCCCTCGCCCTCGTCCCACTTCCAATCAACCCGCCGGTAATATTTTATTCACAATAGATGAAAATGAGTATTTAATGGTAACGTAATACAATATTTAGCGTCGCGTGACACCTTATCATTTCGGTCCGGCGTTCGGGCAACAATACAATCGTTCTAATGGCCCCTGTCCGGCGAAACGACCCGGAGACACGACCGCGGCGTCGCCCGGCGCCCATGCAACAAGTATATGGGGGATCCCGCACACATCAATTCGAACGGAGACGGGGAAACGCGGATTAAAATCGAATTTACTGCGGCGGCAATTTCGAAACAAAAACAAAAAACAAAAACTGAAATTTCAATGGAGACGCGAGTTGCGAAACAATGCGTCGATTTAATAGAGCTCGGGACTAAAGGCTAAAGAATTTTGACGTTTTTTTCAAATGGCGCACATTTAAATGATCGGAAGTATTGAATTTTTTTTGTCGCGGGTCGTGGTAGGCTTGAAAAACTTTTTTTATGGATTATGTGTTTATTTGTCGGTTGAGTCAACGTCCTTTGTTCAAACGTTCGAGCCGTTTTTAGTTTGAAACTGAAATTAAACCGCGAGGTCGAAAATAATGGATCCGGTCGGAAGAATTCGACGGCAAGTTGGTTGACCGTAAATCACAGATCGAAAGAAATAATGGATTAGCGAACGTTTCTCTGCTCAGTCGTACGAAACCTCTTTGTTGCGAGGGTTGTGGGGTTAATGTGTTGATTTAATGCAAAGATTATTTGTGTGTTAACAAAAGCATAATAATTGCTAAACGTCATTCGCTTTATAAACAAAACTGTTACGTTTGCGGCTTTGTGATGACTCAGTTTTTGTATTTTCGACTGTACGAGTCGGGAATGGATCCCCAGAATTTTGATTATTTTTGTTGAAAATATTTATTATAAGTAATATGGAGGATGCAACTCATACTACAATATATTTGTTTGTGTAACCTAACGAATCTAACCCCCCCCCCCATCACAAGACTATTTTTTACATTTTTTAAAGTTTTCTATTTTAGGAAATTTTAGCAATTTTTACATTTTTTTACTTCCACAATTTTCATTTGGGGTAATTTTGTAAATTCTTGACACCAACAATTTTTATTTAATTGTTTTCACTCATTTAACCCCCCCAGCGTTTGCTTTCCACAATGTTTTGAATTTTGTCGTTTTAATTTAGAGCAAATGTAGCTTTTTGAAAAATTTGTACATTTTTGACACGTTATGTTTTTTGTTTTAATTGATTTATCTCCTTTGCCCCCCCCCCCCCGTCTTCTCACAAAACAATTTTTGCGTTTTTCAAGTTTTGCATTTTAGAAAATTTTTGATGTTTCTTGTGCGTTTACATTTTTCAGAATTTTTAGAATTTTAGCTCATTTGCTTTTTGGAAATTTTGCGCTTTTTTGACAAGTTATTTGGCGTTTATCAATTTTTACATTTTTTCACTTACACAATTTTCCTTTGGAGCAATTTTAGCTTTTTGTAAATTTTGTAAATTTTTGACACTAACTTGTTTTCATTTTCCCTTACTCCTTAAAAAAAATCCAACCCAACCCAACCCACCCCAACCCAAACCAACTCAACCCAACCCAACTCAATCAAACCCAACCAAAGCCAAACCAACTCCACCTAACCTAAACCAAGGGAACGTTAGATTCAAAATAACATTATTAATATTTTCAATATATGTAAAGAGTTTTTTGGTGAGTAAAGATATCAGCTACAGCAGTGAAAAACTATACGTTTAAGTTGTCACTCATAACTTTGATAAAGACATTAAAACAGTCGAAAGTGTATCTAAATTCATGGCCTAGAGCGATTGACTGGTTTTGTATTCAAGTTACTTCCTCTGATTCCTCTAATGCTCGAAATTATTGCACGATCGTGAGTGTTCGTTGAAATTTCGTTTCAATCACCAAAGCGTCAAGTGTATGGGAGTGATGAATGTCTACAAACCCGCAATCACCAAAAATGAATATATTGTCTTGTTGATGATGCGGGCGTAAACGTCAGCAGTGGTTGGTTTACTATCAAAAACATTCATATAACGTGATATCAAAAATTATCTTGGTCAAAGATTGCCATGAAATGTAAAACGATTGTCTTAGCTTAAATCATCCTTTTGAAATAATTCTGTCATTGTCAAGCTACACTGACGTTATGTAGGATATGTTAGGTTATGTACGATGGGAGCTGCGACAATCATTTTAAAATCCATGACCACCCTTGACCAATGCAATTTTTGATATCACTGTATAACTCCATTTTTATCTAAACAAGTTCGGAATGAAAATTTTTCGACATAAATTGGAAATGTTGGGTTTTGTCGAGTACGATCGGATTGTGTTGGATTTGGATTGGATTGGGTTGGGTTGGGTTGGGTTGGGTTGGGTTGGGTTACGTTGGGTTGGGTTGAGGTCGGTCGGGTTGGACCTAAAGGAATATAACTAAAAATCTGTAACTTCGTTTGTAAACTCAACAAAGTTAAATGAAAAGTTTCGGTGAAATTTCACTCAAGTCTCTTATATCGTTCACACGTTGACGCACAGTCTATGCTTCGCTGTTTGAAACCGACTTCGTTATGAATTGCGCGTTTATAATACCAGGCCATCGGTTCGAAAAAACTGTTATTACAAATTACAATAAAACAGAAATAAAATCAGCAAACATGCAATTGCAGCGATATGGAAACAAAAGTAGGTTTCATGAAAACAAAAAAAAATAATTACAAAATGAATTAAAATCACGGAAAACGGCGAGCTTCATAAATCGTGATTAACGGTTTTGTCAAACGTTTCCAAAAACGAAGTAACAATGTAAAATTTATTAAAACCATTTTGAATACTTCAAGTGGCCCTGATTCATAATCACGTCATTTTTACTTTCAACCATTCATACAAATTGTGTGTCGTGCAACTTTGATAAAGACACTAAAATCAAAAGTGCGCCTAAATCAATGGACTGGTTTTGTATACGAGTTCGTTCCATTTCGTTTCAATCGGCGAAGCGTGAAGTGTGTGGGCGTGGTGCCAGCCTGCAACCCAACCCAACAGAACTGCCTAAAAAACTCCATGTTCTCTCGGACTAAATCGGGGTTTTTTTACAGGAATAGTCACTTCATTATCTCAGGTAATCATCCAACCCAACTATAGAACATTTATTACATTTATTTTTATTTGATGCACCAGGTTATTTCATCTCCTGCATTCCCGAAGTTACACTCACAGATCTTCTCTTTCTTCTAATTTACGATTAAGTGATCATAACTACATTTCCCATTTTTATCTTCAACCATTATCCTCTATCCATTGTCCCTATTTATCTCCCCAAATTTTTACATTCATCTGTATCCAGTCCACCAATCCTATGCCTGAAAACTTGCTTTTTAGTGGAACTCAATTTGGATTGGTAATGATTGCAACGTTAATGAAGTGCATGCCATACAAGGGGTATATGGTTTAAAATTTTGTATGTAGAAAGATTAGTTTGGGGTGGAATGTTATAAAATAAATCTATTAATGGTAAGCATTTCCCATTGAATGCTTTAAATGACGTTTTAGATTTTTCGCCAGTGTATTACATAAAAATGATTCATTGCGCCCAAGGCAATACTAAATTATGAAACACGACATCAGCAGTGGTAATAATTATTTAATCATATGGAATCAATTCAGAAGGAGATGAACGTGTGCGCGTGGACGAGTCATTGGTATACATCCCAGTGTTGAAGAGCCAGACAGTGACCAGTGATTAAAAAAAAGGACATCCGTTTTGCAGCCAAAACAAGGTCCGGAACATAATATTTTCATGTTTGAGTTTCATCGCTCATCCGATTTGTATGAATAAATTTCCCCCTTCATATTTGGGCGCCACGATAACCACTCGACTAACAAAATTTCACGTTGCGTTAGTTTTTTTTTCCTCTTCATCTTTTCGCAATGAAAAGAAACTCGATAATTTTCGCCAGGAAATTGATATAAAACATTTTAACGGCAACTTTTAGTATTTTCGCCGTCAAGCGTTCCGCCAATACCGCGACACGTAAAAATAAATTCGCCGACTTCTTCCCGCAATGGGCGTTTCGCGACGCAAGTCCTGAATAACTTACGAACGCAGTTATTAAAAGGCGAATAAAAAAAAAAAAGGCGGCGAAAGCTGCAAAAAATAAAACATCAAAGTCTTTATTGGGCGAATGAAAATTGCATTATGTGCACATCGAGTGTGGGGCGTATTTAAAATCGCCTTTTCATTTTTACATTAACTATAATGCGAAATTGCGAAATTTTATTTTACGGGCGGACGCACCACCCGCTCCATCTACTGCCGGCTAATGCATTTACATATTTTAGTATTTGGATCAAGTGTACATTTCAATGTCCCTCGGGGCCCCCCCACGATTTCGCCCGGCCGCCCATCCGACCCCAGCATCATGCCCGAGGATCATAACATTCGATGTAACATGACTACAGCCTTTTATATATTTTTTTTAAATAATGTAACATTTTACACCGGTGTGTGTATCGATTAGGGATTACGTACCCCGCGCATGGATGAATATATAAATATTTAGCGTAACGCGCTGGAGATAAATGAAAAATACGACGTGGTTTATAAAAAAAAATCCATTTGTTTTTTTTTTTTATTTTTATTAGTCCCACGATTTATTTTTTAAATAAGCGATGAATATTTTTTTTTAATATCGACTGAGATAACTGCTGAAGGTTATGCGAATAACCCACACACACGTACGACTACTTTGTGGTAATTAGCGAGATAGGGATCTTGCGAACGGACGCCTATGTGTTTTATCTCGACATCCAGTCACGCAATGGGCAACATTTTCCGCGTTAATGTATTCAGGTGGAAAAATGACCGCTTATTTTTCCACGATTTACATAAGTACACTGGACACTTTAATTTTTTCGAATTATTAATTTAATTATAAACACAAGTTTTTAAATATGGCCGCAGTGGCGTAACAGGGAACCTACAATATGACATGGAAGTGAAAACGAACATATCACTGACGTTGATTTTCCATGACATTAAATTTGTGTTACACTCAAATTTTTTTTTTTAATTTTGTGAAGTTCTCTTTGTAGTTTTTCCGCCTAACGTACGTCGAAAAATGCAGCGCCGACGCCAGCACAATACACTTAAGCGCGCCCAATAAATTATTTATCGTTTAGGGATACGCGCGTTCGCCGGATCGATAGCAAAACACACACATCGGGTATGACACGTACACACGACATTCGTCTATTTGAGCCGGTTGCGTTGGGATTTGCCGCTTTTCGTGGCGCAATTATTGATACACGCCGCAAATTATTACGCCACCTAGCAGCGACGAACCCAGGCCGACGCCGACGAAGCCGTCCACTGACCAGTGCCGGCCAGGCGATCGCCGTAGCATCATCACGACAGCTCACCGGCATTGAATATTCATTCATAACCATAATAAATACGAAATGTAAAAAACGACCGTAATAAATATTACGAAAAATAATCAAACAGGCATTGGTTTCAAGGTAGGATCGTTAATAATAAAAAAAAATATTTTGATATTGACTGTAAGTATCTTGACCGAACGTATCTTGGGTGGTCTGATGAGTCAAGATGGGCGAAACGGTTTATCACCTGCTATTATTACATTCGCTGATTTTTTTTTTAAATTTAAATAAACCGTTAAAAAATTAGAATAGCAGACAAGATAAAAAGAAACTCGCTAAGGAACGACAAAAAGTAAGAAAAATTACTAAAACCAATATTTGTTCGAATGAATTCAAAAGAAAACATTCAAAAGTATATAAAAGTTGGCAATGAATACAGAAACAAAAAAAAAGACATTGTCAAGTGAAAAAACGCAAATGTTTCATAAAGAGATTCATTGCCAAAGATAGTAATAAAAAAAATAAAACGTATTACAAATTAAAAAAATATTAACTAACTAAATAATATTATTTATTAGAAAACCTTTAGCCAAAGCTTCAGAATTGAATTGCAAGGTTTTATTTTGTTTACTTCTCAGTCATGTAAAATAAAGAAAAATTAAGAAAATACACCGACGGCATTTACCGGAAGAAGTCTCGAAGAGGAAGAAGCTACGATAGAAAACTTGCAGAGAATTTCCAAATTTCATTTAAACATTACTTGACATAATCGTAATTGCCATAATTTTACCATTCAACCCAACCCAACCCAACCCAACCCAACCCAACCCAACCCAACAATGAATGGTAAAATTGAAATCGTACCAAATTCAAAAAGTTTAAAAAAATCAATATTGTCAGGTTGTCAAATATGCCACAAAAAAACCGCCAAGAATTACTAAAAACATTGCCGGAAATGCAAAAAATAAAATATACAAGAGGAAAATAATATCGAACATTAAAAAAATTAAATAAATAATGATAACGTTTTTTACATTGGGTTGGGTTGGGTTGGGTTGGGTTGGGTTGGGTTGGGTTAGGTCGGGTCGGGTTGGGTTGAAAAATAAACAAATTAAATTTCAAAAATGTCAAATTATTTAAAAAACATTTCCACTAATCCAAAAATCTTTATTTAAAAAACACGTTTGGTAATTTGATTCAATTGTTAAAAATGACAAAACAATCTCAAAAAATCATAAAGTAAATATTACAAATACGTCTGTTTAAAAAATGTTAACATAATCAAAAATTCAGTAATTTCAATTTGTTAATGTCAAAATTTTGAATATGGAAGAACGAAAATATTATCAAATTTTAAAGAAATCAAATGATGACAAAGTAAAAATATCAAATTACAGAAAAAACATTCATAATCCAAAAACGAACTTTTTTTGGTTGGGTTCGATTGGGCTGGGTTGGGTTGGGTTGGGTTGGGTTGGGTTGGGTTGAATATATATAAAAGTGATCAAATGGGAAAAATTTGGAAAAAATGAAAAAATTACAAAAAACAAGTAAAGAAATCCAAACATGTTTTTTTAAAAGACAACTGAAAAAGTTAAAATATGCAGAAATGAAAATAATATCAAACTTTAAACAATTAAATGATGACAAAGTTTTTTGGTTGCTTCGGTTTAGATTGGGTTGGGTTGGATTAGGGTTAAGTTAGGTCGCTAGTTGAAAAAGCGAATTGGTAATTTGGTTTAATTATTAATTGGAAAGAACACAAAAATTCAAAAAAAAATTGGAAATACGTCTAAAAATAATTAACATAATCTACAATTGGTTTTCATCACAACGACAGGATTTCGAATCCCCCCCCCCCCATAAGGCCATTAACGTCATAAACGATTTACATCGACATCTTCTATCAAATAAACGTTGTATGTTTCAGATGTAACCAACCATTAGGCAATTTAACGTTAAGAACCGAACAAAGATGACGGCGGCGAGACATCCTCCAAGACATACTATATATATATATAAAATTGACACTAATTAAAGATAAATATTAATATTTATCAGTTTTTTATTTAACTTACATAAACTTATTTTATTTTTTATGAGAATTTCTTTGTCTATAACAGGTTTTCTGTGACAGCTAGGGCAAAAAATTAACCACAATTGTAATTTCATGTTACATCTTCCTTTTAAACATACGAGAGTTTCATCCAGCCATATCTAAGTCTTAAGTTTAAAGTTTCACAAAGGACTCTTTGGCGGAACCGAACATAGACGACGACGGGAATACATTCGCTAAGACATGACATGACAAGACTTCACTTAGTCATTCATCAACATAAAAAATTATTCATCGTAGTTTGAAAATTAAAAACTAAAATCCCAAATGACATTAAAATACCGTAGCTTTCAATATTAACATTATTCCTAGTAATACATTTTTAAAATTTAAAGAACTATAAATATCTTTAACGGAACCGAACGGAGATAACGGCGAGCAGACATCGTACAGGACACACCGAGCGATACCACGATACGATTAAAAAAATAGAAATCATGGCAATAAACCTTAAATATCAAAATAAATAGTAACCATCTTCACCGAGTTGCTACAGGTGAAGTACAATTTAGGAAATTAACGAAATTAAAAATCAATATCATAATCAAATTAACGAAATCAAAAATCTCTCAATGAACAAAAAAAAATTGGTAAATGTCCAAAGTATTAAAAATTACTTTGCTTTTATGTTAATAATTATGATAGTTAATACCTCAAGATTCAACTTCGTGGGCGCCACGAAGTTATAACAACCGACACTACTCGTAGCTAAAAACTAAAAACAAAATATTAATTAGGGAGGCGAAATAATATCGATTTTTTTAACATATTTTATAAACAATTAAAAACATTTTCTTTTCAAACTGTTTACCAATTGGAAACAAATATCTCTGTTGGACAACCAAATTTGCCATAAACCATAATAACAACAATTCCGATCGATGCGAGACTTATATTAAAAAAAAATCTGACTAAAAAGAAATAAACTGCAAGACTAGACATCAACATTGCAAACGCTGCCGCTGCAGCAACTTATTGCCTTCGGCACTATTTGTGACACAAAGATTCCGAAGCGCGTTTCTTTGTTTAAACATCTACACCGATCGCCGACGGAGAGTTAACATCCCGGGCGCGATTTCGACTCCTCGCAAACGAACGCAATTTCGACTTCTTGCAAATGGCGGCTCCTTTTCGCTTTGTTCGGGCGCAGTTTGCCTAATTAAACATTTCCGGCGAATTTAACTTATCAAATAAGCGTTCATAACATATGTGCATATCGAGGAATAGGCGGCGTACATTCGCATCGGTAAATGTTTGCGCTCGCGGAACCGAGAGACCCATCAATTTAAATGCACGAAAGATAACATCGCGTACGTCGGACATAAAGGATTACGAGGTGTCCTTTCAACAATTTCGTCCGCGCGCTCGGATTCCAAATTGCAAATGTTAACAGATCGTTAGGGGACACAAACGCGGCGATGATGCGAAGTCGGAAGTATTAATGTCGCGCCGAAAGAAATGTTTTATTTGGACTTGTTTATTATATGATGCGATTCACGTGGTCATCTAAGTGTACAATGAGGGCCAAAAGTTTCGAGTACGATTTATTTTCGACTTTTTCGATTTGGTACAATTTTCAATAATTTTACAATTTTGCACCATTTTTAATAAGCCTGCATTTAAATAATTAACAAAATTACAATAAAATATTTATATCACAGTATTCGGAATGAAAATAAAATTTAATTAAACCAGCTTTTAAAAATAAAATTTTAAGACAGTTGACGAACATAAAACATTTTAACGACTATTCCTAGAATTTGCATTCAAAACTGATTACCGTAGATAAATCAAGTGTCACTGTAAAATGCGTGCCATAGATCTGTGGCACATAACCACATCAATAAAATTGTAAAATCGCAGCCTAGGAGAACTAATGGGCAAACACTCGACGCTTCGTTGTGTGAAACAGAGTTTGTTCGGGAGCACTTGTTGACAATCAAACGTTAACGTGACAGTACACTGACAGGCGTCAAATTGACAAGCAATCTTCAATTTGATCAAAGTGAATTTCACGCTAATCCCTAAATGTCAAAGTGACAAATATTGACAATAAAACGTATTGAATATAGCACTCGAACGTGCTCGATAAATAAATCGAACCTATTCAGTAAAATGCGATTTGAACCCACTGGATGAAATATTGCACAAACGTATATGTTGACGTTTGACAGTTAGGTGTGATATAATTTTTTTGAGCCAGTAGATATGTGACGTACGTCGTTCATTTGCTTTAATTGATTATTCGCGAATTTGTTGAACTTTAACTGGCACTTGTTAATATTACTGCTAATGATACCGGTTTGAGTCACAATAGCACGTTCGTTATATATTTGACACCTGTCACTTTTATGATTTGTTGACAACTTTACATTGAGCAGTCAATTTTTATTCTTACATTTTACGGTTAATCCATTTGATTGAGCGCATGTGTCAATTTGACAGCTGTAGATTATTAATTGTTTTTTATTCGCACAAATAACGACTTTTACTTACTAATTTGACGTTTAGCTGTCATCTTCATTTAATAATTAATTAAAATTAATTGCACTGGATCAATGATTATAAATTTGACAGCTGTCACTTTGACGTTAAACTGTTGGTTTGGCGTTTTAATACACACTTGTACTTTTTACGATTAATCACACCTTTGATTACGCGCAGTTTTGTCCAATAAAAATTTGACAGCTGTCATTATGGCATTTTATTACCGGTTTGACGTTTGGGCGGCGCTGTGATATACAGTTGGGATTTTTACGATTAATTGCAGTTTCATTGGATGCAGCGGTGTGTCAATTATAAATTTGACAAGTACTTTTAATTGCCAATTTGACATTTACTTATTACAACATACAGTTGAAAATTTGAATATTAAAACACCAATTTGACTTATAATCGCAGGCTGGTAAAAAATTTGACGTTTGACTTGTCAGTTTAACTGTCACTTTTACACCCGCGTGTCCGTCTCAATCATAAATATTTGACAGCTGCCAGACTGACGTACAGTTGTCACTTTGACGTTTAACTAACGTATACTTATATATATATTAGATTATTAATGACATCAATTCGACTTGCAATTGTGTAAATTATAAATCTGACAGCTTCAATTCGAGTCTGTCACAGGTTCATGACAGTTAATTTTATCGAGGAAAAATGCTACTGAATTTGTTAAAAATAAATGAACGTGCATTTTTTTTTAACGTGTCTAGACCTAGACCTCGATATCCCCACATTAGCGCTTCTACGCAATCACAGAGGTCTGCTTCGACCGAATAATTATTAAATTCAAACTCGTGCGAGGCTTTAACTATTAGTTGCGCTTTATCATTATGTTTTATATTTCACAAAAATTTTCATACTGTACAAGTTGACGTGACTTCTCTTATCGAGCAAAATTAAGACTGATCACCAAAATAATCAATTTGCACAAAATCAGGTGTAAAGATGTCTAATTGGTTGAAATTATCATAAATTAGCAACAAAGATTTTTAATCTTATCTTTGGTTGGAAACGAACTGCTAACTGCTGGTTCGCACTAAACTTTTCAAATGAAGTCATATAAATCATTCAATGTATTGATTGAAACAGAGTGTGTTTCAATGGCAGTGCATCGTCGACGCGATTAGCACTGACCTTACTTCTCTCAAATTTACCTGAACGAACGGATTGGTCACGTATCACGTCCCTTGTTTCATTACTCGTGCTTGTAGGATTTGTTACGTTTTGTAAGACGTGATAATATGACCCACATACGGTGAACTAGTTCATGTACCTTACATTCTAATTGTAAATAAATAAAATGAAACTCACCCAAAAATGCCGGTCGACACGAAACGCTGAAATGAAATGCAAATTATTAAAAAAATTGTCTCAGAAACTAAACTAAACTAAAAAAAAAATTAAAAGTGAAAAACCAAGACCGATCGGCAAACGTAAGCGAAACGAACGGTCGATTTTTTTTTTTTTAATTAGTCCGCCGCTCGTTCGCGTTCCTCCAAATTAGAACAACGTAAAATCTTTAATTCGATCGCGAGCGCGCCCCGAAGACGTCGCCCATTAAAAACCCAATCTAAACGACGTCACTGCGCGCAGCGTTAACAAAGTGCAGCTCCCGTCGTCGGTGTTAATGTCGCGACGAAATTTTCCAACGTCTGGAACAGTCGGCTATGCGACTGTGATTTCAATTATTTTAATTAGCAGTAGTGCATTTGTACGCCGCCGCCGCCATTATACGACAGCCGGGGAATTTCGGAGGGGAGGGACGGCAAAAAGTAAATTATAACATGTTAGTTTAATTCAATTCTGCAAATTGAAAACGTAACCTCCGGCGGTGTTTTATAAATATGGAATGTGCCTTTGTGAATGCGCGCAAACGTAATTTTAAACGGGGCGGACTTTTTTCGTTATTACGCGCGCGGTTGTTGCGTATTTTCTTCCCTTTGCGCGATATAAAATTCGTTCTAATTACTTCCAGATTATTACTTCGAGTGATCAACCGAGACAAACACAACGCTGTTCGAAAATTCATTAACAGCCTCAGCAAGGGACAAGGTTTATGTAACCTCAGTATACCAAAACAATACACGTTGAACTCTGACAGCGACGTTCATTGAAACCCGGGGAAGCAACCTACGATTGATAAAATTTTTATTTAATACTTTCTTCTTACGCACAGAATTTGTACTTGAAAATTTCGTTCACGTTCATTCAAAATTAGGTTAATTTACATTGGCATTTATATAAAAAAAAAAAACACTTAAGAACTAATTACGTATACACCACATTAGACGCAATATCAGCAATAGTAAGAACTATTTAATCACATGAAATCAATACAGATGAGTGATTATTACCTCCGATTGAGTTAAATCAGATAGTAAATAACGTTTTTTATAACTTTGCACGTTTATACAAAACAAAATCAATAACATAGGTACGTAGGTACCACCAATGCTAATCTGGAAACTATTTTTCAGTACTGTACATAAGGACATCTGTCTATCAACACTTGACTCATCGATTGCTTTGAATTGAACGAAACTAGTATATTATAATTATGATTATTTAGTGGTTTTTGAAATTGTGGTGTTTTTGGAATTTTGAAAAATTTCAAATTCTTCAAATTCCAAATTTCAAAACATTTAAAAACGTGCAAAATACGTAAAAATATCCAAGAAAATAGTATTTTTGGGGCTACATATTGTTTTTTTTAATCTTCCTGAGTTGGGTAAGGTTGCGTTGGGTTGGGTTGGGTGGAACTGCATTGGGAAGGGTTGGGTGATTTGAAAAAATCTTTGCACGTATATTTTCCTGTTTCTTTTTTTATTTGGGTGTTATAATATTTTTTGATTAATTAGGGATAGAAAAACGCAAAACACGTAAACATTTTCCCAGAAAACATTATTTGTATATTATTTAAAATTTTCATGATTTGGGTTGGGTTGGGTTGAGTTGGGTTGACTTGGGTTGGGTGAAGTTGGATTGGGTTGACTTGGGTTAACTTGGGTTGGCTATGTGACATTTATAAAACACACTTCAGAACTAATTACTTATAGATTATGGCTTCGCATGATCAACCGACACAGACAACGCTGTTCGAAAATGTACTACAATGTAATATAAAATAGCTTTCATATAAACTAGGTCACCATTACGTATTACGTACAAGGACACCTTACGGTACGCAATATCAACAATAGTAAGAACTATTTAATCATATGATATCAATAAAGATGGGACATTCGTGACCACCCGTCGAAAACTAACACCCCACCGAAGATCCGATAATTCGCAATTAAAATCCCGCGATTTCGCGTAAGTCATTTAAATTCCGCGTCCACCTTCGAAATATTGCGGCGTCGGGGGCATAAATCTCGACGGAACGCATCGCTCGTCGCCTCTCTCTCTCTCTCTCTCTCGCGCGCGACAAACTGTCCGCATTACGAAAACATATCCCGAATTTATTTCGACGCTGCGTTCCACACTATCCGGCATTACGCCTCATAAATATGCATACGGCGTAATGTTATTAATTTATTAATCCGAACCCGAACGCGTGCTGCCGGCGCTAAACGATAAAAAAACACACACACTCACACAAGGACGGCGTAATTTCCGTTTCGATCGATTTCGGCAGCGCGCCGGCGCAACGCCAGATGACGCCACCGGATAATAACGCCGAGTGCCGGGACGACCGAAAGATGCGAGTGACTTATTGGTCGGGCGGCGATGTTGGACGGGACTTGTCTACTGCTCTAGATGTTAGAAAGCGCTGAAAATATTGTGGGAATTAAACCGAAAAATGGGCATATTTCTTAGAAACCAAAGTTGAACTAACTAGAGACATAGTGTTCAAGGTGCGCCACTGGTTTTTTGCTACTGAACCAGAAAAATTGGTGACGTTGTCATTTTCACGTCTTTAACTATCTATCACATAAGATGTAACGACATACGAATTATAAAAAGTTAAAACTTTCAAAGTTTTATTAGATATTTATGTCAATTGCAACGTTGTCCTAATTCGAACATTTTGAGAATTTCTTTTTTGACCAAGTAATTTGCAAACAAGAATTTTTGACGTTGTGAAAGGACTACGCACTTAGTTACATTGTATTTTCACATTTCAAGCAATCCACCTTGCAAATAAATAACGACGTCGTCATTTTCACGTCTTTAACTATCTATCACATAAACTGTAACGACATACAAATTATAAAAAGTTAAAGCTTCCAAAGTTTTATTACATATTTATGTCAAATGCAACGTTGTCCTAATTCGAACATTTTGAGAATTTCGTTTTTGACCAAGTAATGTGATAACAAGAATGTTTGACGTTGTGAAAGCACTACGGACTTAGTTACACTGTATTTTCACATTTCAAGCAACCCAACTTGCAAATAAATAACGACGTCGTCATTTTCACGTCTTTAACTATCTATCACATAAGCTGTAACGTAACGTACTCCGCTACGTAAATGTTAAATAGTTGTGAACTTAGCGGACACCACTGTCTTAGACCTGTCCGTGCCCTGGATTTTTCCGAGCTGTCCTCCCCCACCCTGATTCTGCACCATGTTTGTTCGTATATTTCCTCCACCATTCTCCTTATCTCCTCTGATATCCCTACCTTCTCCATCGTGTAGAACGCCGCTTTCAAGTCAACAAACATAGCATGTAATTTCCCTCCTTTCTTTGTTAGCTCCCTTTCAATAAGGTAGTTTACTACACAAAGATTGTTTCTCGTTCCCCTGCCTTTCCTGAAGCCTAATTGTCCAATTTATACAATACATTGAGTAGCGCCACCCCTCTATAATTTTCTACCTTCTGCTTGTCTCCTTTCTTCCAAATTGGTAATATTATCGCCGTCCTCCAGCTTTCTGGTATCTCCCCCCTTCATTTCCATATCTCATTTAACCTCTTCAGTGGTTACGCTTCTCTCCACATTTCCTCCGGTGCATTCAACCAGCCCTCCGAGTCTACCCCGTCTTCTCCCGCCGCCTTCTCCTTTTTAGTTTTTGCTTTGATCTCATCATTTCGTCCCATGTAAACTCCTCTAACGTCACTTTTTGACTTCCTCGCTTTTCCACCTCTTCTTCTTTCACTCCATCCTAGCAATCGCCGAAAGGGTATTTCCCATTCCTTCATACTTATACTTTCTGCTCCATGTTGTCCGCCCTTCCTTTTCATGAGAAACTCCCAAATCTCTTTCTGTCATTTTAGCCCCTGCACCTCTTCCACATCCCTTTTTCTTACTTCTTCTTCTTTTCTCTCCCACAACTCCTTGTGTTCGTTTCTCTTCTCTTTCTCTTCGTTTGTTTCTTCCATCTTCTCCCATTTCACATTTTCAAGTGTTTTTCTGTATTCCAATATTGTCTTCTCGTCCCATACACTTCCCAATCTCCCTTCTCTCCTCTTTACCCTTCCTTTTTCTTTTGTGTCCCCATTCAATTTCACTTCTACTGGTAAGTGATCGGATCCCAGTCTGGTCCCCCACCCTACATCGTTCTATCTCTTCTTTCGTGCTGTCGTTTGCTATCACATAATCTATCACCCGACATATATGTATTCTCCCACTCTCCCATTCATTGAATAAACTCCAATCTCCTTCTTCTATTCTATCCAATCCATCACTACCTTCCCCTCCCCATTTACCACCTCGTCTATTGAACTTCTCTCTTCCCTCCCCCAGCGCTATTACTTTTCCCGTCCTGGCATTCATATCTCCCCCTATCATGATCCCGTCTGTCCCCTCTATTGATTCATCTATTTTCTCTAATGTCTCTTCTATCGTCTGATTGTTGTAAGCTGTGTACATTCTTCAACACTTCCTATCTTTTATAATCTTTCTACCTTGGATCTTGTCTGTATCCAGTCTTCTTCCTGTCAACTCTTCCCACCCTTCTCTTACTCCCGGCCTTCGCCTTTCCCTTTTTTTTGTCTCTCACCGCTCCTCGACAAATCTATATCCATCCACGTTTATGTCCATCCTATGAAGTAATATTTTTTTATATATTCTCGCAGATCGCCTTTCATTCCTTCTTCCTCTTTCAGCCACTTCTCTAGTCCCGCTACATTCCAGAAACTTGCCAATAGACCTTTTTTCTCCATCTTCCCCTTTCCTTCCTTCCTTCCCTCCATCTCCCATCTCTTCTTCCATTCCTTTTTCCTTCCATTTCTGACTAAATAACATGACAACAAGAATTTTTAACCTTTACATTGTGTTTTCACTTTTATGCAATCTATCCTGTAATTGAATAACGACGTTGCCATTGTCACGTCATCAGTTAAAACACAATATCAACAAAAAAATCGAATTTCGTATAAAAAAAACTTTCGTATTTCCGACGCGAATCCAACTATACTTCATTTTGTTGCGTCCATCACAACCGTTACGTTCAGGGTTCAAATCCCAGAAAGCCCATCGGATTTTCGCGTTAAAATTTACGTTTCGAGCGATGACGCAATCCGCCAACAACAATCACAAGTTCATAGCGTAACGGCTCATTCGCGCGTCACCTCTATTAATACAACGAAACCATATCCTACGTCCGATTCATTGAAAAAGAAATCTCCCACGCGTAAAAATTTCTAAAATCTAGAACGTTCCGGCGACGCCATCCACTTGTTTCACCTGACTCCAAAGCGGCGAACAATCGACTCGTAGATCGCGAGCGTCCGTCCTCGTCCGATCCAGCAGGCGCCCGCGTGCGAACAACAAAGACGCCGCGCTCGCCTTGAAGAGATCCTTTCGAATGTCGTATGTAGGTTGATATCACCTTCTGCGATATTTCTGTACTTTCACCGCTTTTGATCAGTTCAGTCGACGTCGGCGTTAAAAAAAACGAGTCGCGGTGAAAATGCGATTTTCGGTGGTGATTTTTTGTGCGGTGGCGGCGATGGCGGGTGCGCACCCCACGATGTACAAAGTGAAGGAGAACAACAAGTTCGAACCGGGTGAGTTTGGCGCCGAAAAAAATCGACGTTGGGAATATTTTCGCGTAAATTTTGCAGATCTCGTGCCGGTGTCGTCGACGGTGATTCCTCTCCCCGTTTATAGCGTGAGGCATGGGATTAACGTGGTTCCCAGTTCTAAAGGGCACAAGATCGATGTCGACGGTCCGGCCACTTTAATCACAGGTAAAAAAAAAATTTTCGCAAAACTTTCACATTTTCACTTAAATCTAGCAACAAATTCCGTTGCTCGACAAACTGAACTAACGAATCTTTTCGTTTCAGCCCAAAACAAGAAAAAATACTACTACTCCGACAAAGCCAAGAAAACGTCGGATTAAAACCGCTCGCCGATATTTGTAATTCAAATTTTAATCGACTAGACTAAGAATTCAATTAACTGCCACTAATAAGCGTTTTAATTGGAAAACCGATAGAAGAATTGATTTAAAATTATCAGCTAACTGACACGGACACCATTGCGACATAATTTTTTTTGTAGATATATTCGTTGTTTTTGTTTTATTTGTTATGTTGATAATATTTATGTTGTAATAATTTTGTACAAACGATTTAGTTTCCTGTATAAAGTGTAAAATAAATTAATTTTGACTAATTGTGTTGTAATTAGAACTCAAATTGTTAAAAATGACGAAAAAATTAAAAATAAAAAGTACGCTTGTGCTAGAAATGACACACACGAAATTGATTAAATAAACTAAAGAATGAAAAAAATTAATAATCAAAAGAAGTGTCTGCAGATCGAACTCGACGTTGACATTTTTGGTAAATTGTTTTTTTATTAAGTAATACAAAACTTTTTACAAAATAAAGAAAAAATCTCCCACCCTAAGAATTGTTTTTGAATAATTTGATTTTTTTAAGTTAGTGTCCCCTGATTTCACATAGTTCCAATAATTCCTTTTCGAATAATTTCCCTCTGAAATAAAAATTCATCTAAACAACAACAACAAAACAAGAAAACAAAATTTAGTTAATTTTTTTTAAGTTTGTGCCCCCTGGTACATACACATACTAATTTTTTTATATAAGAAGTTTGATACTTGTGTACAATTTCCGATAACATAAAAAACTAAAAAAATTCAATTTCAAATTTTGCGAACAGAGTTTTTTTTATTACACGTTAAAAAAAACGTCTTTATCCCCCCCCCCTCGATGGTTATAGTTTTTTTTCTTCTAATTGTGGTCGAGGCAGTGGTACTGGGTATAAATAAGAGAACGAGAAAAATATGAACCGAAGCAAATAAATTACCTACATCTTAACTGCACCAATAAAATGCAAATAAAAGAAACAACAAAAACAATACAAAGTAAAATAAGTTTGAATGAAAAACGTGGACGTAAAAAATTTAAATAACCAATGAACATTGATTATTTTTTATTTGTCGTTATATAAAATATACCGTTAGGATTAATTAAACAGGTTGTGTTGGTTGTGAAAAGAACACATTTTGGATTCTTGGATGCGTTTCGCTCGCCTTGTCAGACTCTTTCCAAGAAATTCAAAACGTTACCAACCTAACCCAGCTTTTTTAACCGATTGTGTGCAACAATGATTTTTTAATTTAATTTTTTAATCTTCGACGATTTTTTCAATTTTATCATTTTTATGGTTTTATAAATTTTAATTTTTTTATTTTTTGCATGTCAAACATTTCGGACAATTCTATTATATTTTGATATTTTTGTGGCAAATTATTAACTATTAACATATCACGTTTGCGCGGATTGATTCAACTTCAGCGAATGTGTGTGGTGGTCTGATGAGCCCATAAAGGGCAAATTTATTTTCAAGTTTGTAATTGTTAAATTTTTATGCACACTTTGTCACTTTTAGCGATTTTAAAAGCTTCGTGCATTTTCGAAAATAACTTTCTTAAATATTTCGTAATTTATTTTGACAATTTTGTCAACTTTTTTTGTATTTTCTGCAATATCAACAATTTACTCAGCGACTGCCTTTTGTTAATCAATTCTTAACATTATTATCGTTGGAAATTTCGAAAATGTCAACATCAACAAGTTTAACAAATTTTTCGATGGATGACATTTGCATGTTATTTGGTTTTTTTGTTGAGTTGGGTTGGATTAGATTTGGTTGGGTTGGGTTGGGTTGGATTGGGTTGGATTGGATTTGGTTGGATTAGGTTGGATTGGGTTGGATTGAGTTGAAAAAACATTTTGTCAGTGAGGTGGATACATGCGACATGTGGGCGAGTAATTTTTTTAAATCACATATCGAAAAAACTGTAAAAAATTAGTCAAAAATATTTAAAAAAATTAAATCGTTAAAAAGGAACAAAAATGCTTGCATGCCTCCAAAATAACGAATATCAAAAATAAAATAAAATTCGTGAAATTGAAATATCGTGATAATTGTAAAACGCCCAAAAATTAAAAAAAAAATGGTAAAAAAAAAACAAAAAAACAAAAATCGTTTCAAAACTCCTCTAAAATCGTCAAAAAAAAATTCTAAAAGTTGTCAAAAATCGTTATATCAAAAATGCGAACAATATCCCACGTCGAAAAAACCGCAAAACTCAAAATTTACCAAAAATACGTCAAATATGTTAAAAAATGAAAAAATCAATAAAAAGGGACAAAAATGCACACGTTCGTCCAACTTATCAAACATCAAAGATAAAATGAAAATCGTAAAATTGAAATAACGTGAGAATTGTAAAAGGCAAAAAATTCTAAAAAAAATCGTTAAAAATTGCTTTAAAATTCTTATAAAATTGCAAAAAAATCGCAAAAATTCAAAAAGTTGTCAAAAATCGTTGTATTAAAAAGGCGAACAATATCACATATCGACAAAACTGTAAAACTAATAAATTTATAAAAAATACGTCAAATATGTAAAAAAAAATACGCCCAAAAATTCTAAAAAATCGTAAAAAATACAACAAAAAAGTTGTGAAAATAGTTTAAAATACAAATCAAAAATTAGAAAAATCACAAAATTACAAAAAAAACGTAAAAATACTTTTACATGACCTTTAATTGTTCGAACATGAAATTGCAAAATATCGAGATATTATTAGCAATTAAGAAAATTTGGCAAAGAATAAAAATTAAACAATTACCAAAACCGTGTAAAGTAAAAAAAATTGGAAAATTGAAGAAAATTGGCAAAAAATTAGCTAAATGTCAAAAAGTTCAAGTTTACCAACCAACCAAAAATTAACCAATCACCAAATCAAAATTATCAAAAATTTTGCTAAATGTCAAAAAAAGAAAATGGTATTGAGAAAATTTGACAAAAATAAAAATCAAACAATTACCAAAATTGTGAAACATTACAAAACCTCAAAATTGTCAAAAATTTAAAGTGCGCCAAATGTCAAAAATGACATCTGACATCTGTCAAGTTTTTTTTCTTTTTAATCTATACTCGCGAGACAAAGCAAATTATAGTCACTTGCATCGGCAACGAAACGCACCGCACCGCCATCACCGGATCCACCACTAAATCACAAACACCGCAGCCCACTAATTGGTCCGCGTCATCGATTCCACCGACCGGTCGCATTAAAACGTCCCCGTCGTCGTCGTCCAAATTTCGCCCACGCCGGCCGAGAATCCATCGAGTCCGCCCCCGCGAGACCAATTACCCGCGTTATCATCGTCGCACTAATTAGCACCGCCCGATATAAATTTACCCATTACCTGAGCACGGTACACCGGCTAACGTCGCTCATATTTCAGAGTAACTGCCGCTTATTTGTCAAAACAAACGCCGGCGCAATTTCGCAAATAAATCTGCCGCGTACGTACACATGCAAGGGGGCAATCAATTAGCTTAATTACGCCAGACCTGCGACGACTCAATTTCACGCGCGCCACCACTGATCCGACCGCGCCGGAAAAGTTCCGCGACGTGTCGTGACGTATGGAGGCACAGCAGCGTTGTCGACGAAAGAAAGAGAGAAAAAAATAATGGAGTGGAATAACAGTAACACGTGACTTATTTGCGAGTTGAAAAGTTGTACTTGTTAATAATTTTTAGTCACGATGTTTGAAAAAGACATGCGTGAGGGGGATGGTGGGGGGGAGTCCGTGATGATTACGTACTTCATGAGCTGCAAATGTCTCGATTAGAAGAATCGAATAAATCCACAACAATTTATTTTTTAAATTAAAATCAACGTAGAAATAATTTCTTGACGTTATCTATAAGCTGTTTGTTGCATTACGCTTATTTTTGTGTATGTTGGGTTGCTGCCCGAATCGTCGAGAACGCCGCTGTTACAAATTTCCACGAGCTTATAATTAACTTTTTTTTTAATTTCTTTAAATTTTGGAAACTTGAAGTGAAGTTTTACAGTTATCACATGTTCAATTATTCTGATGAAAAGAATTAGCCAAAAATTCTAGTAATTTGTATTTTTTTGAACCTATTCGTAAATTTGAAACCCAACCCAACACAATCAACCGACAACTTTTTTAATACGAAAACACACCACATTGATGGATTGTGTTGGGTTGGGTTGGGTTGTGTTGTGTTGGGTTGTGTTGGGTTGGGTTGGGTTGAGTTGGATTAAAAATTCTCTCAAATGGGTTGAAATTGACATAAATGGTAACACAAATGTGAACAGACTAAACGAAAATTAAAAACAAAACCTTGTAGACAATTTTTTCCATATCCCTCAAAAAATATATTTCCATTCATTTATTTAATTTATTTTTTTTAATTGTAAAACACACAGCAGTACGTTATTTGCAAATCACGAACATAATAATAAATTGCCAATTATGTCGACATTTTGGTGGAAATTTTAAATTTAAACTTTTATGCCCATCATTATCGTATTTAAACGCGTTTAAACGCGTTCATAGTTTTAAGTTACTTATTAATTATTATTATTTATTATTTTGTCATAAAAGTGAAGCTAATTTAAGTAACGTTTTTGTTGGATGGCAGCATCAAATCATTTTGAAGCTATCGAGCTTGGTTTGGTGAAGTTTGTAAAGTTTTCAACACCAACAATTTAAACGAAAATACTGTTGTACTTACAAGGACGTATATTCAGTTGCCTAAGCGGTTTTGAACTAATGCAAGAATAAAACATTAAAATACGTCATACGTCAACAATGGAACTTTTTTACATTTAGTTCATTTTCGATTTTTTTTTGTTGTAAATATCAACAATTTCAATTAACGACGTTGATACTCTCGCACAAATGTTCGCATGACTTGACGCAGCTTCGATGAATCTGTCTTTGGTGGTCTGATGAGCCCAACAGGACGAAACGATCAGTCACCACCTTCGCACCTAATTACAAGTATTGACAGGACCGATCTAGTCACTTACAGTAGACCTCGGTAATTGCGTAGCAATAGTATGATGTATTGAGACACGAATTGGCGTTAATATCAAGTTTATTTAATTTATTTATTTATTTATTTTATAATACATACCCGTCGACACGAAAGACTGAAGGTAAACTTCAGCGAATGTAACAGGTAGTGACGGACCGTTTCGCCCTTCTGGGCCGTAGTCGGTCGAAGCAGACCGCTGTAATTTCATAGCATAGCATAGTCAGGTGGCGTTAATGCACACAAACATTTTAAACCCAAGTTTTGTTGGTCTGGTGGGTTTTAAGGTGTGTTTGGTGGTCTGATGAGCCCAAAAGGACGCCACGACAAGGCGCTACCTATTGTAGATTTTATATTTTTAATACGAATATTGTCATAAACAATTTTAACATTTTGAACCATATAATAATTTTCAAAATTTTATTGGAATTTTCTACACTTACATTTTTTGCAGTTTAATAATTTATTATTGTTGATGATTAATTTATTAATTTTTGACATTTTTTGAATCAATAAGTATGTTGCATTTTCGAAAATTTTTTATTTTTAAAATGTTGACTATTTTAATTTTTTTTGTATATTTACTTTGCATTTTCGAACTTCTGTCAATATCAACAATTTCGTCATTCAAGATATTTTGAAATTTTTCATATTTCAAATAATGGCTAGTAATCAAAAAATCGCAAATGGAACAACATTCAAACTGTTAAAATTTTGTATAAAAAAATATGCAAAGTACAAAAATTGTTAAAAATATAATAACAATTTTTTTTTTTAATGCTAAATACAAAAATTTTCATGAGTCAGTCAGATTGGTTGATTTTCCAAATTGTCAAAATTTGGAAAAATTAAAAAATATTTAAAATGGAGAAATTGTCAAAATGTCACAAATGAAAAAAAGTAAAAAACTATGATAATCAAATATTCCAAAATACTTTTCGAAATTGGCGAAATTATCAAAAATACAAAAAAAAACAGAAAAAGTTAAAAAACGTCAGTTGACTAAAATACAATAATTTGCCAATTGGCAAAATTAAAAATATTTAAAACGACGAAATTGTCAAAATGACAAAAAAATTAACAAAAAAAACTCAAAAATTATCTAACTCAAAATTTTAAATCAAAAATTACAGAACTGTACAGTAATCAAAAATTGCGAGAAAATGCAAACCACACAAACAAGATCCAAATACCAAAAAAATGATTAGAAATAACAAGTAACACAATTTTTAAAAAAATGCCAATAAATAGGAAATATTAAAAATAATCGAAAATGTCGAAATGTTAGAATACACGAAAGAAACCCAAAATTATCTAATTACAAATTATTGCCCACAAAAAATGTAAACATTGTAAAATTGGCAAAAATACCCAAAAAAGTATAAATCAAAAAATAACCAAGAAATGCAACCCGACCCAACCCAACAACGTCGATATAATCAAATACTCCAAAATAGTTCAAAAATGACGAAATTGTAAAAAATGCAAAAAATAGAGAGTTAAAAACTGGAAAAAACTGCCAAAACGCCAGTTTGAGAAAATACAATAAATGCTGGAAATTGTCTCAACTGTCTAATTAGTAAAAAAGGTTAAAATTCTTCTGATTGATTAAATCCATTTGAAGTAAAATATATACAACGTCACAGCAACCAATAGAACTGTCATGAATGATTGATGGGTGTATTTTAAATATGTTGTCAAAGACATAAATTGCAATACCCAGTACAAAAATTCGCACATCTGTCTAATTTATATCCTGGATGGCCATTTTAATTGTTTCTTTGTACATGAAGTGAATTTTAAATCTCAATTAATTTGAAATTGTTTTATTTTAAAATCATTCATAACGCCTTAAAAAATAATTATTTATAAAATTAGTTTCGCATAATTAATATTTAAAAAATCGTGTATGGGATCTGTGGACGACGTCATTTCGTTCTACCTATGAACTCATCAGCCATTATAAAACAATAAAACAAAAACACGACGATATACGTCTGTTTTTTTTTTTTCGACGTGATTTATATGTTTTTACGATAATATTTTGATATCGCGTTCGAGTTCCGCGGAAATTGCAACACGGCAACTTTTTCGACTAGACCAGCAACGCTTGCGTGCATCCATCGTGAAACGTCCCGCAGAAAAAATCCAAACAACATCAAAATCGCTCGCGCGATTGCGAAACGATCTCGCCTCCTTATTTACGCAAATTAATTGCGAAAGGCCAGCGCTTCCAAACATCTCCCGACGCCGTTCTCGGAGAACAAAAGCTACAGAACATTTTGAGCAACGATGATCGCTCCGCGATAAGCCCGGCCGCAATCCGCCTTGTAACTCGAAGGTTAATAATATTGGCATCTGGTATCAATATTTAATTAAGATTTGTTTTCGTCCGTTTTCTATTTCTGAAATTCATTAAACGCGACGCGATAAGGGGGCCGTTTATATAGGACGGCGATTTGCGTCGGCCCCAGTGTACTTCTTTCGTCCATCCAGTTTCGACCATGAGGATCCTGGTGAGTTACGCGTCCGACGATCGAACGCTCTTATCGCGTCTTACGCAACGTGGTCGTTAAGTTGGCGTCGATACCGAACAACTTTTAAACAAATTGAAGGTTGCGCCGATAAAAATGTTAACTTTGCAGAACAAGACGCAGATTAAAGTGATCGATCCGTCGGAGCTGCTGAGACCGGAAGCCTCGTTCGCCAAGAAGCCCGTCGTCCAATTCAGGGACTACTCGATTGACGAGGATGACCCGATCAAGGAGAGGGTTCGGAGGACCTATCAGCTGATGCACACGCATCAAACGGTTGATTTCGTCAAAGGTAAGAGCCACCGGCCACCGAAGGAACTAATTAAGTCACCACTCACATTTTTAATTGTTTTGGTACCACTGATTCGTTCATTTTGTACCAAAGTCGGTCATCTATTAAATTATTTCACATTTAAAGTTATCGCGAATATTTCTAAACTTACTTTCGAAAAAAATTAAATATCTACCCAACCCAACAAATCCGAACACAACCCAACCCAACCCAAAGGACATTTGCAAATTATTTTAAATTGCTTAAAAATAAATCGACGCAATTGTTGATTAAAAAAATCATTTCATTTAAAATAAATTTCAGCGAATGTATTAAGGTAACGACATCTGTTTCGTCCTCTATGGGCTCGTTAGATCACCACACATACATTCTCTGAATTTGCATCAAGTCATGCAAACAACATTGACGCCATCTAGATGTGGACGCTTTTACTGCTATGTAAATGCAAAGGTCTTTACGACCAGCTATCATATTTACGATTTTGACAATTTCTGACATTGTCTGCACTTTAACAATTTTCTTATTTTGATAATCAAATATTGTCCTTCATTCCATTTTTTAAATTTTGTGATTTTTTGGATTATTTATATTATTGTTATTATTTTTGCCGATTTAATTTTTTGCATTTTAAGTAATGTAACAATTTTATTAAATTTCAACCAAGCCCAACCAACCCAAGCTAACGAGAATTTATAAATAATTTTAAATCGCTCAAAAATAAATCGATGCAAAATTTTGCAAAAAAGAAAAAAATTTGCAATTTTTTACAAAATAAAATTTTGAAATTTTTTTACATTTTAACATATTTGTCGCAAATTTATTGTTGTTATTTTAATAAATTCATCATAATATAAGAATTTATCAATTTTTGACAGTGTCTACAACTATTTTCATTTAAAAAAAATGTATTTTGAAACTCGAAGCAATTTTTGACGTCTTAGACAATTTTGTCAATTATTATCATTTGTATAACATTTTTACATTTTTTAAAATAAATTTTAATCACATTTACGATTTTCTCAATTTTTGACATTTTCTGCATTTTTCCAAAAAATTTATTTCGTTTGTTCTTGAACGTCTTTATCAATCAATTTTATCAATTTTGTATTATCGGCAATTGAAAATAAATTCAACTGATCTATCAGGCGATGCCAGTTGTTTCGCTCTTTCTCTACACTCATCATACCACCACATATACACATTAGCTGAAGCATCAAGTCATGCAAGCTTGGATAACAAAAACTTCGTGTGAGACTATTAGCCCCATCTAGACGTCAGTACCCGCAAATTCGTGCTGCTACGTAATTGCAGTAGTCCATCAACCAAGCTACAATAAAAAATATATATTTTGTTATGTTTTCGCACGAATTCGGCGCAAAGTCTAAACTCCGAACGCAAACATTCCAATCAGAAATTTTGAATTCGCACGCAAATCGATTTATTCAAATTTAATCAAGCACTTGTTTCAGAAGTAACTCGTGTAGCGAATCGCATTAATTAGTCTTTGTGGTGTTTGTCGTCATTGAAGCCGCATTTCCAAGTTCCATATTGCGGGTTTGCGTCGTTGGTTGGAGTTTAAACATTGCATAAAAATCGTGTAAACTAAGTGGGTCGCTTGCGTTGTGAACCTCGTGTATTTCACGGATGGAGCTGATTATTTTATGCGGCTCAATGGTCTAGGGGTATGATTCTCGCTTTGGGTGCGAGAGGTCCCGGGTTCAAATCCCGGTTGAGCCCTCATTTTTTTCCTCTTTTTTTCAAAAATAATAAAAGTGTTGGGCTGGGTTGGCTTCGATTGGATCGGGTTGTTTAATAACCAAAGTCTCAACCGTTATCAAAAAAGCGAATGAATAAAAAAAATCCTGTCAAATATAACAACTGCTTCCTTTGTGCATATTTCTTAAAATTTTTAATGCATAGGTGTCCCGGTTTCATTGCCTCTTTGACATCAATTAATTTGTGAAAAAAATACAAAAGAAAGCGTGTTCTAATCGCAAAAATTTTAATGGCAAACTTAATTTCATTATCAAAGAAACTTCGGCACGACAGGAAATATTTTTTCTTTGTTGATCATCGAGATGCCGAGATGAACGTAATTTTTTCCACCAGATGGTAGGTATTAAAGGGTACTTGCGCTAGCGCTTTGGTGCACCCGGTAAGTTTTCCCGATTCGATCTTTGTTCGCTTGGGCTGGGTTGGCTTGGAATTTTATTGTTCTAATCGAAAAATTTAAACGGCAAACTTAATTTCATTATCGAAGAAACTTCGGCACGACAGGAAATATTTTTTCTTTGTTGATTATCGAGACGCCGAGATGAACGTAATTTTTTCCACCAGATAGTAGGTATTAAAGGGAACTTGCGCTAGCGCTTTGGGGCACCCGGTAAGTTTTCCCGATTCGATCTTTGTTCGCTTGGGTTGGGTTCGCTTGGAATTTTATTGTACGTCAAAACGTAGCATTTGACAATGTGCAACGTTTATTTCGATACAAAACAAAAATGGGCCTATAATCTCGATTTAAAGAAGATAATTTTCAAATGCGATTGGGTTTGGATTTGCTATTAGCCACTAGCAGCCAATTAAAACAAAAACTTAACCTAATCCAAGGAAATCCAACCTCGTACAAAACTTGAACTTTATTTTGGGTTCAAAAAATTTCCAAGAATTTAACTTGGCTATAATACCTACAGAGTAACTTCAAAGTGTACAACAAACGAACGATTTAAGCGCTTGATATTTTATAGTTTGTAATTGTTTATAAGTAAATTCTAGGGAATTGGAATTGAAATTACTATGACGGAATTACTATGACAATAATTAGGTTTTAAAAATAAAACAACTCGATTTCCTGGATTAAAAGATTCATTAAATTTTATTTGTGTCCACTTGTTCGATGTGTACATCCGGTGAAACACAATAGAAATATTGATTTGCGAGATTTTACGTGGTTTTTGCAACTTCTTCAGTTTTAGCGACCATTGTCCGGTGGAATACAATAGAATTTTTGATTTAAGTGTCATTGTTGTGGCACTAATTAGTAATTAATGTCTTCTCGAAAAATACCACTGTTGCATCCTTAAACTGTGTTGGGTTGGGTTATGCCGAGTTGGGCTGGATTGGCTTGGGTCGAGTTGGAAAATTTCATTTTTTCTATTAATTGTCTTTGCATCGCGATAATTGTAAAATTATTGAAATTTTTTAAGTTTTGTGAAACTTTTTGTTTTAAGAAATGGACAAGTTCTACAATTAAAAAAAAAATATTGACAATTTTCTGAATTTGTAGACTTTCGTCTATTTTTGCCAATTTTGATGATCGAATTTTTGATTTTTAAATTCTTCACACTTTCTCAATATTCACATTTTCGACAATTTCAATTTTAACCTTTCGTTACTTTTTACACATTTTTGCCATAGATTTTCATCGTTGGGTTGGGTCGGGTCTGGAATCGCTTCCTTCCACGAACTTTCGAAACTATTTGACAATTAATGAATTAATTAATTAAAAAAAAAAAACGTTCTTCGCCTATTTTTCCATTTTTAGAAATTTGCATTTTTTGATTTCCTTCTGAAATTGTCCACACTTCATCAACATTCACATCTTCAACAGTTTCAGCTTAAACTTTTAGTCAGATTTCACGGTTAGGATTTTTCTAGTTGGGTTGTGTTGTGTTCCGTTGGGTTGGGTTGGGTTGGGAACCGCTTCCTTCCACAAACTTTCGAAACTATTTGAAAATTATCTGAATTTTTGAACACTTTCGTCTATTTTTTTTTCATTTCTCCCAATTTTGATGATTGAATTTTTGATTTCCTTTTCATGTTTTTCAGACTTGACATCTTCGACAGTTAACTTTTTGACAAATTTAAAATTTGTGGGGTTGGGTTGGGAATCACTTCGTTCCATAAACAAAATCCAATTAAATAAACCTCAACACATTTCCAGGCAAGATGAAAAACTGGCTGAGTTTCGCCCACTTCAGGTCGAACATCAGGGACGCGCTGGAAAAGCTCAACGACCTCGTGGACGAGAGCGACCCAGACGTCGACATGCCCAACATAATCCACGCGTTCCAAACGGCCGAGAAGATCCGGGAGGACCACCCCGACCTCGACTGGTTCCACCTGACCGGTTTGATCCACGATTTGGGCAAAGTACGTTCGCACAAACACACACAGCGCGTCCTAGACGATCGCGTCCTTTTTCAGGTCATGGCGTTTTACGACGAACCGCAATGGGCGGTGGTGGGCGACACGTTCGTGGTGGGCTGCGACTGGGGCGACAGCATCGTGTACCGTGACACGTCCTTCGTCGACAACGTCGACGGTCGAAATCCACTGTACAAGTGAGCTCCGTAATGTAAATGTCATTCGGATCGATTACGTTGTTTTTTTTTTTCTTCAGTTCGAAATATGGCGTTTACTCGCCAAATTGTGGATTGGAAAATTTGACTTTGTCGTGGGGACACGATGAGTATCTGTACAGGGTGTTGGTCCACAACAAGACCAGTTTACCGGAAGAGGCCCTGCACATGATCAGGTATCACAGTTTCTATCCGTGGCACTCTGGTGGCGACTATTCGCACCTCACCAACGACAAAGACGAAGAGATGAAGAAATGGGTGTTGACGTTCAAGTAGGTTTTACGAAATTACTTTCAACATATTTTAATCCATTCCATCCATGACAGATTTCGTTGTCATTATATATCAATTAACTTAAAAATTTACTTAAGTCTAGAAATATTTATGAAAAAATGGCGTGTATCACATTATCCTAAAATGAAAAAAAAATATGTTTGTCGATGGATTCGAACAGCGAACGACGTGACAGTTCAAATTGTCAAACTAAATAATGTTTACTTGAAAGATACCTTAGTCGAAGGTGGTCATGGATTTTAAAATGATTGTCGCAGCTCCCATCGTACCTTTATGTCAATCAATTTTTGAGTGTCAAAATCATTGTCAAAGTCATTGTGACATTTCCAACAATTACTGTAATTTAGTTTTACTTGTTAAGGAGGTAACACATTTGTAAGTTATTGATTATGTCAGCTGTCAGATGCTGACAGCTGTCACATGTCAGTGATGTAGCTTGACAATGACAAAATTATTTCGAAAGGATGATTTAAGCTAAGCATGGAATGCAAAACGGTTGTCCGTTTTGCATTCCATGGCAACCTTTGACCAAGATAATTTTTAATATCACAGTATCAATGACTGCTGTCAAACTGACATTTGAATTTAACAAATGTCAAAAAAAGACAGTCGAAAATTTATTGGTAATTTTATGATTTATTAGAAACAAACGCCAAACTGATAATTGGTCAAGGTAGTAACAGTCAATCGTCGAATAATCGATTCGAGAAAATGACAGCTGTCAAATCATCGACTTGACAGTAATAAATCTCAAAATCGTTGAAAAACAATAAACGTAGTATTGTCAGTTCGCGAATTATTTGTCGAAAAGCGACAGCTGACAAATTGACATTTGCAGATTTGAATAATTGCCAAATCGCGAATTATTCAATTATTGACAGCCGTCAAAGTAGCAAGTGTCAAACTGATCGATGTCGATTTGAAAGTAGTATACGTCAAACGGGCAGTAGTCCAACACGGAAACGCCAAATTGACGGCACAAAAGTGACAGCTGTCAAATAGTAAAATTGTCATTTCTCGAATTAATCGTCGAAGAGTGACGGTTCCAAATTGACAGTTGTTAACTTGAAAATAATAAACGTCAAAATGACAGTTGATCGAAATAATATTCAATTCGCAATTATTAATTAGTTATGGTTTCGAGACGACGCCGGTTCGATTCCAACGACAAGTCACATCCAAGACTTTGACATAACCCTACCTTATCATAAATAATTTCATGTTACAGTAAATACGATCTATACACCAAGAGCGCGGTTTTACCGGACATAGAAAAACTGTGGCCATATTACGAGGGACTCATCGACAAATACATACCAGGTGTTCTAGAATGGTGAACCTTTCAAACAATCCACACCTTGTAACCAATCTACCAAAATTAATTGTAAAACCGTGTAATGGACAATAAAACAAAACAAAAACAAAAACAACATTATTTTCAATTTAACTTTTCTCGCATTTTAACATTTAAACAACAACATTTCCGCACTTTCGCCAAAACGCAAACACATTTACACCAAAAACAACTCATTGGCCTTTATTGATATTCGGATAGGTTTTAAAACGGCGCGGCCCGTTTGTTCTGCGTTGTTTGTGCCGGCGCTGTATCGAGCACTCGAAACGAAACGTTGCCGTCAGTATTTTGTTAATAAACAAACGCGCCCCGGCTTTAAAATAATAGATTCGCGTTTCGTTCAAATATTTCGCATTATTTGCGCCAACTATTTACCTTTGCATGGAAATTTAACTTTCTGTTTGCCTTTCGCTAATAAAACAACTGAATTTTCGACGCACCTGCGGCGAAAATTCGCGATGCTCTGTGTATTTTATTACGGCTCGTTCGCCGGCGCTGAATAAACGCGAGCTTTTCGCGGCGGCACGAAAAGAAAAAAAAAACAACGAAACGGGGAGCTGCGAGAGTTAAATTAATGTAATTCGCGCGGTGCCGCGAGATTTTACGGTTTCCGACTTCAAATAATGTTATCAATAAATCGAGGTGCTTTGCGACGTTTCCTTAGAAAAATGCAATCAAAACAATTAACGTCACAAGATAAACGCGTAAGTCAGATAACATTTGATCAATTATGTCGTTGATGCAGAAATGTTAAATGCACTCATCAATCATGCGTAACAGTTCCATTGCACTCCAGGTGAGTAAGAAGACTGGCAGACCCAGCTGGCTTTCAAGCTTGGCCGGAGGATCGTCCGAAATAGTTAAATATTGTCGAAAAAATCCAACTTAAGTCGTATAGTTCGTATTGAGGACAATTGATTTTTAAAGCCACTCGCGATTAATATAAATATCCGCTTGCGGGGCTCAAAAATTACCGATACATACATAGTCTTGTATAGATAGTCGATAGATAATCATCGACAGAGGTCGGTCCTTATGTAGTGCGAATAGTAGTACGTGCATAGTTTGCAAAGCGTAACGACAACGCTCGACAGTAGGGTAGGTCAGTACAAACCAGACGACGCAGCGAAACGAACAACCTTGCAAACGAAGTTTAAATAAATACATACAACACAACTACCGACGACTATCATTTACCGCAAGCCCTAACTAGTAATGTTTGAAAATAACAATCTCGTTGGAAAATTCGAAAAATTTACCCCAATTTATTTGCAACCCCAACCCCACTCAACGTAACATTTTCCCCTCATGTTTCTATTTGCTTCGCTTTTCGTTGGTTTTAATTTTTTGCAATGAGTGATTATCTAAAAATTGTTTTTTTTTTGATAATTTTGAACTTGACGTCCGTAAACTGGTCCATAAAAATATATCCACGTTTGCGATCGATTGTTTAAATTGGAGTTTTTATTCGTTTGATTAAATTTTAATTTCATTGATATTGTAATTTTCAATGTTACGAATTTATCAAAATTATCCCTTTCAATTTTTGATGGGTCGGGTTGAATACCTTCTGAAATCTTTGTTGGGTTGAGTTACATTTTTTGAGTTTTTGAGTTATATTTTTTCCCAATAATTTTCTTAAATTGGGATTTAATTAATTAACGAGTTGGGTTGAACCCAACCCAACTTGAACCAACCCAACAAAGATAATCCAAGTAATCGTTTACTTCCGGTTAATGTTTCTATTTTTGCTCCTTTCGCTTACATTTCATAAAACCCAATATTTTCGAATTTTTTCATTGGGTTAAGTTGACCTTTATTACCATTATTACTGGTCATTACCATCTTACAGTTGGGTCTGGTTGTGATCATATCGTTCCTTCGGGTTTGATTATTTGGATTTTCACAAATCTTTCTTCTGCTTGGGTTTATACCATTTTATGTTCCAAAGTTGTAATAATTTCCAAAACCATGTTAGTTGGGTACGAGTTGGGTTTAGTCTGATCGAGCATGACTCAACTCAATTGAGTTGAATGATTCCCAACCCAACCAAACCCAACCCAACCCAAGCAGAAGAAAGATTTGTGAAACCCAAATAATCAATAAGCGTTCGTGTTGTTTTTATGTTAATGAGTCTTGTGATTCGTGTTTCGGTTTTGTCGATTTTGGTATTTAGAGTGGAGTGAAATTCAACGACTGTTGTTTCTCAATTTCGTTGCATTTGGTTTCGATTACTTTATTGTTTATGTTTCGCCTGGTGATTTAATTGGGTTGATTGTGGTATTTTTGATTCGAGTTGGATTAAGCGATTTTCCTTACCATTAAAAATATCACTTTTAAAACCTAAACATTTCTCGTTGGGTTGGGTTTGGTTGGGTCGGGTCGGGTTGGGTTGGGTTGAGTCTGGTTGGGTTAAGTTCCGACATTATCATCACGATCATTATTACCATTAAAAATATTTCTTTTAAAAGCTAAACATTTCTCGTTGGGTTGAGTTGAGTTTGATTGAGTTCGGTTGGGTTGGGTTGGTCACGTGCGGGGCCATATAAAGTAAAGTTCCGATTTGTTTAAGGTGGGTTGAATTAATGTGACTTTAGAAAATATTGCTTACTGTGTTTATGATCGTCTTGTTGTGAATTATGAAATTTCAATAATTTAAAATTAATTTGATATAAGAAGGTCATGGTTGAGTTGTATATATGTTCTATAGATTTATGAGTTGGCTTGGGCTGGGTTGCATTGGGTTGGGTTGGCTTGGATTGCATTAGGTTGGGTTGGCCTAGGTTGCATTGGGTTGGGTTGGCTTGGGTTGCATTGGGTTGGGTTGGGTTTGGTTGTAAAGTTGTAAAGTTCCGAATTGTAACAGACTCTGCCAATTATTTTCCAAAATTTCAATATTTACGAAAATTCAAAATATTACAAGTGCAATTCAAAAATTTAAAAAATTCCTTGATTTATAAAAACCGTCGCGATATCAAAAACATAACATTTTGAACCGGGGGCACAGTAGTTATAACGATATTGAATAATAAAAAAATTAAAAAACACAAAAATCGTAACAATTTATTTTTCAAAATTTTATTATTTGCGAAAATTCGAAATATTTCAAAAATGAAACGCAGAAAATTTAAAAAAATTCACGAATTAACAAAATAAATTCAAGATACAATCATAAAATTTTGAATCGGAGCACAATACTAACAGTTTCGTTTTAGTTATAAATTTAATGAAAAAAAAAATATTGGAACTTCACAAACATAAAGCATGAAAAAAAATGGTATAACAATTTCTTTCGAAAATTCGCAAAATTTACCGATTTATAAGAAAACGTTGCAAAATCAAATAAACATAAAATTTTGTACCAGGGGCACAGTATTGAATAATAAAATTTTTTAAAAATACAACAATTGTAAGAATTTATTTATCAAAATTTTAATATTTGCGTAAATTCGAAATATTTTAAAAAATGCACGAATTAACAAAAAAAAATCAAGATATAAATAATAATAAAATTTTTAATCGGGACACAGTAGTAACAGTTTCGTTTTAGTTATAAATTTAATGAAAAAAAAATTACAAAAAATTATTGAAACTTCACAAACATAAAGCATGAAAAAAATGGTATAACAACCTCTTTCGAAAATTCGAAATATTTACCAATTTATAAGAAAACGTTGCAAAATCAAATAAACAAAATTTTGAACAGAGGGCACGGTAGCTTTAGATCGATTTTATTTCTAAATTTAATAAAAAAAAAATTGCAAAAAAATCATTGGACCTTTACAAACATAAAAAGTTTTAAAAATACAAAAAATTTAACAGCCTCTGCCAATTATTTCCCAAAATTTCAATATTTACGAAAATTCGGAATAATTCAAAAGAGCAAAGCAAAAATTAAAAAAATGGATTGATTTATTAAAAAAACGTCGCGATATCAAAAACATAAAATTTTGAACCGGGGCACACTAGTGGTACTATAGTGATATTGAATAATAAAAAAATTTTAAAATACAAAAAATTGTAACAATTAATTTTTCTAAATTTTGACGAAATCAAGGGTCTGCGGGGAAAGAAGGTGATATGGGAAATGGTGCCTTAGACCATAGACATAGGAGTTATGGATTGACTAGGGGGTTGGTGAGAGCGGTCATGAAAATATGATGACGAGCAAGGGCGGAGCGGGTTAAAGGAAGAAAGAAAAGAGTTCAGTTGGAAGAAATTGAGGTATGAAGAAAGCACCAGAAGAAGACAATTGTCGGCAAGATGGAAGATGGGGTGCAATTGTACAAATATGGAAAGGTGAGGGGAGCGAGAGCGGCAGAAGACGAAAAAATATTAACAAGGTTCAGATATGGAAGTGAGGATAAAGCCAACGAACATTGGATGGAAGAGAAATATAGAAATATAAGAGGGGGAATTCTGCGGAAACGGTTTGGGACGAATGGGAGATTGTGAAGAAAAGAAGAACGGAAAAGACGGTCAGAAATCTTATGGAAAATAAAAGGAGGTACCCAAAGGGGGAAATGGAACAGCAGGATGAAGAAAATAAAAATATAACTGAAAAGAAATGAGGCAGGTAGGAAGAGAAGGAAGAAAAAATATTTTGAAGCGGAAGGGGATGTTAGGAGAAAAGATATAAAAAAATGTTAGAATCTGAATATGCCAATAAAATTTATTTTAATTTTTGGATCTTAGTGCCTTTCACTGATTTTGCAGTTTGCATAAATTCCACAGCTTCGTTGATTTAATAGAATTTATCACTTGATAAACTTCACATATTTTTCATGTCATGACAGATTTTTTAAGCTTCGTAGATTTAACGGATTTCATATAATTTAACTCTGCCAGCCATATTTATTACACAACAACAGCGCCCCAAGCGGCCAAATTCCTTTCAAGGACCACTTGTAACCAAATACTTGCACTGCGATTGCAACGCAGTTAAACTTGCATCGAGGAGCCCATGAATGACCAAAGTACGCATCGATATTCGCAACAAAGAACACGGCCTGTTCGATTTCGTCGCCAATGATGGCGACTTATTTTTATACCCTAACGGACCAATGTTTGCAATGAAATTCGCGTATTTTTGCAGCACCGCTCATGCATTGCGCGTACGTACATGCATTCGAATCACCGTTTCTAACAAATTACGATGAAAATCACTCACCTTCGTCGAGCTCATTTCGTCCCAGCATCCGCCGCCCAAGACTCCAGAACCGTCCGAAACGCTCATCGGCACCAATACGCGACACTCCCGCCAAAAATCGCGTCGAAAAACGCCGCGAAAAGTGCAATTTTTCGCGAAAAACGCGACGAACTAACCGAACGACAGCGAGCGTCCATCGGCGAAGACCACTTGTTTGTTTTTTCGTCGTTACGTCACGTCGTCGGCAGGGCGAGCCTACTTAATTCGGAACTGCATTGTGCATCCGGACAACGTTGCGGACCTAGGTGGGAGTGAAGCAAAAAAACACCACATAAGATAAAGATCGCGTGCAGGAGACGATTCGGTGCAACTTTTGCGATTTTAACCGACGTTATCGATTATTTTAATTCTTTGACGTTCGACGTTTAGAAATTTTATCGATTTAAATTTTTTTTTGTAGTTGTTTGTTCGGATTATCGGCAATGTTAATAAATATTTAATTTAAGCCAAGATTGACAATTCCCTTGATATCTTTATATATTTTTTTTTCAATAATAATAACTAATAGTAACTCAACTAATAAATTGTTTACACTTGACGATTATCGCCGTTAATATTAAAAAAAAATTAACAAAAATATCAAAATGGCAAATAATAATAAAATGAAAAATTGAAATGTCGTGAAATTTGTAAAACGATCAAAAAACTAAAAAATAAACCTAAAACGTCAAAAATGCAAAATAAATTAATCGTCAACAACATCAAAAATCGTAAAAATTGATAAACGAAACACAAAAACCGTGGAAATTTGTCAATTATTAAAAATAATGTAAAAATAACAAAGAAACAGAAAAATTGCTAAAAACTGGCCCAAAATAAAAATCATAAAAATTGAAATATTGTGAAATTTGTAAAACGCAAAAATCGTGAAAATGACAAAAAAACAAAAATTGTTAAAATTATCAAAAATCCCAAAAGTTGTCAAAAATATAAATCGTTACATTTAAAATTCAAATAAAATCATAAATATCGAAAATGAACTATAAACTTACGAAAAACGTCAACTATGGTAAGAAAATTAAAAAAAATCAACAAAAATGTTAATATTCGTCCAAAATATCAAATGTCAAAATGACATTTGCGACCATTCGTATTTTGACGATTTTAGACTCCGTCAAACTCCGTCCAACTGTGAAACGTTGATTTAGTTCGGTCGGTAAATTAATAAAACGTCGTCTCATATCTACGCAATCGATTTAACGAATCTTTTGCCGCACGCGTTTGGACCCCGCCAAAAATTTCAAGAGCGCTATTGTAGCGCCATCTGCACATACGTCATATTCATAAAATACATGGTAAGATCGTAACAGTTTTTTGTTCCCCTGCTCGCGCCCAGATGGCGATCCGCTCTTTACACAGCCCTGTAACCCGACATTGACAAACCCCCATACATTCGCAAAATTCAAACGTCAAAAATTAACGCTCCATCAATTGCGGAATGAACCTGACGCACGATATCGCGATTAATCGCAGATAACTCAAACGTGATAAACTTGCATAAGTGCATTGAAACAAACTTACCCTTCCACACACACCATTTCAAACGCACATTTCGACAACCAAGCTGTCATCTTCTGCAGTGCACCGCGTCGTATAAGTGGTTCGACACACTTGTACACAGATGGCGCAGCCGACGACGGCAATCCCAACGACAAATTGCAAAAATCAAAGGCGAAAAGAGCCGAATTGTACCAAATCGAACGCGCCGCGAAAAATGACGTACTTTACCGGAGGATAACAAATTCGCCGGGGGTTTACGAGAGTTCATTTTCGACGAACCGAAAACGTTGTTTGAATTCTTACGTGTAGGTGGCGCTGCTCGCTATGTAAATCCCACAATTTTTTAAAAAAGATTCTCTTAAACGTTGTTTAAGTGTAAACGTTAGTTCACAAGTAGCGTTGCAGAATAAGTCGTAATTAATTGTCATTTCGTATCGATTCAGTAGTTTTCAAGTTTGTTTTGATTGCATAATTGGGGAGATTACGTGCATATGTGTTTAAAGGACTTCTCGCAAGTACCTTCTTGCGACATCCAAGAGCGCAATTCTTCTGCGTTTTCAGATGAAGACATCTCCCTTTTTATTATGAACAGGGTGCATTCTTATAATCTTTTGGGAGTTCATCGATTTTCCATATTTGTTTAAATACGACACAAGAATCGTTAATAAAAAAAGTGCATTCGATAATTGTCCATTTAATTAATACAAAAAATAATATCAACTCAATAGTCGTAAAATGTAAGCATATAATATATTTAATCGTAACCTCTATGTACAAAATTCAAGATCAGTAATAAACCTACCGTGTCAGTAATTATGCGTCGTCGGGCACATCGGCCGCTCGATTCTCCACCACCTCCTCCGACAAATTCCTGTATCGGATATTGATGATGACGTTGCGCAACTTGACGTACAAACTCGTGCACGACAAGCCGTTGTACAGGAACATGCCAGACAGCAAGATCATGAAACCCAAAAGCTGAAAGATCAATTTATGTATTTTTTTGTAATAAAATTAAATTAGCGTCGAGTATCATTCAACTCACTTGTAACCAATGGAAAACTTGATGGAAGAACAACAGGCTAAACATCCAGATAATCAACGTCCTAACGCTGTCCAGAACCATTCGAGTGGTGGCCGACATTTCTTTGGTGACGCTGATCCCGGCGAAATTGAAAAAAGCGATCGACACAATCGTACCTGCAAAAACACGCGTCTAACAACAACGTCGAAAGCCAAGGCTTCGAAACCAACCCAAAAGAGCGACGACGAGCAGGGGGTTGTTGCCGATTTGCGCGAGCGCATCGAAAACGTCTTCTAACCGACCATGAGGGCCGTTGCTGAACGGCTGACCCACGTAGATGTAATTAAAGGGAACCAGCAGGAGCCCCAAAACAACGAAGCCAAACACGCCTGTAATTCACGGATTAGAATCGAGGGTATTCAACAAGCAATACAGAATTATTTATCAACGATACACACACAATTAAGATTAGCAAATAGTGACTCACGAAATTTTAAGATAAGGTTTCAAATAATCAAACAAGTGACTCACCTTCCCAACCGACGGCTTGTAACGGCGGTATGTCCTGTCCGGATACGAATTTCTCCTCGACGACCATCTGAACCGACTGTATCACCTGCGCCACGATGATCAGCAAATCGCCGGTTATAATACTGTTTCTGTCGAAATCGCCAGCGTCTGTCGACGTAAAATCGGCGAGCGCGACTATGATCAACCCCATGATGACGTTCATGATCCCCAACCATTTGCGTTTCTTCAGTATCCTGTCCAAGAAGCCGACGCTGAGCAGCCCGACGAAAATTATCACGGCGCCTGAAATCGACGAATCACGTCGGTATTCTCGGTACGTTCGATCAGTTCTCACCTCTCAACATTTGGAAGCTCGACGCGTACGTCAAGTTCAGACCGACGTACATTATGGACGTCGCGGTCATGTCGCACATCGCCGGTATGAACAAAACGAACGGATTGAAGTGTCGGTTGCCTTTCGTTAAAGTGTTGACGTCTTCGGAACCGTTGGCTCTGGAGGTGTATATCCTGTACAGGATCTTGAACATGAGCAGGCAGAGCATCTCGCCGAAGAACATCGAAAGGGCTTGGACGAACGGGTGGTCGAATTTCCTGAGCTGTCCGTCGCTGCCTTTCGACTCGATCATATCCGCCCATCTGAACGAAAATTTTTATTTGTTGGGGGAAGGGTAAAGGTTATACTTACTTTGTTGTTATTGTGTTGATGCTGCCGGTTATCACCATCAAGAACGCGAGCATTAATTGATACTTCGACCAGGCCATTTTAGCGAACGGTTTGCAATCACCTCAGAAAATACAAGACGACGATTCGCTGTTTAAATTGGTTGCGACATAAATACAAACTTTCCACCCGTTGTTTCCGGTATTCTATCAGTCAGTGACTCCGTAACTCCCCATCATTTGTGACAGCCACTCACCGAATCGAACAAGCAGTGCTGCCAATTTAAGAAAATAAAACAACGAGATTTTTTTTTAATTTCATAATCTTTGTCATCAATGAATATGTGGTTTGGGCAGCGTTGCCAGATCGACAATATCCCAATCACAAACTAGCGAGCAATGTTGAGACTTCAGTCCAGCACTTCATGCAACAGCTCACCTTAGCAAACATGCAGTCGTTTCCAACGTACATTCAAGTTAAAAAGTATTTCGGCGGTAAATTGAAAAGCGGTTGTATCACACGTTTCGTCCTACTGGACTCATCAGATCACCAACGAAACATCCACTGCAAGCTGTTTATATGAGTGTACTGACAGGTTGCAGACGTCAATAATCCCACACCCGCCCTGCTATGCAATTGCAGAGTCCTACAAAAATGTCCGACGTCGACATCGCACAACGCGATGTCGCCACTTGAACCCCGATGCCGATAAAGCAGGACCCGCCGGCGCACCATCTCCCAAAATCCTCCCGAATCTCGAGCCGCATCGACGCGAAACTTCCCGTCGAACCAAGTCCAGCCGCCAATTTCGCGTTCGGTGCGGAATTTCCGGCGCCGCCGAATTCGAAGCTTCCGCGACGACCGGAGCGCCTCGCGCGCAATCGATAAAGCCCGTCCGCGAACCTAAATATATCGAAGCGAGCCCCCAACGCGAGAACATGACGCGGATCGTCTTCGGCGGCGTCGGCTGCGCGCTCGGGCCGTTCGAGTTCGGCGGATCGAAGTGAGGTGCGCGACGCGAAAAGGACGATGTGCGGGCGGAGAGTGGCGGTCGTCGTCTTCGTCGCGATTCTCGGGTGCTCGTCGACCCAGAAGCCCAACACGGACGTCCGGCGCCACGACGTCTACATCGCGGGCTTTTTCCCGTTCGGGAAGGGGGTGGAAAATTCGGATACCGGTGAGAGAATATATCGACGATTTAGTTTGGTTGATCTAGGCGCACATTAAAGAATGAAAAATTAAGGCAATTTAATTCAATTTGACAAAATGCATTTTTTTTTAATTCAAGAAGTCAAGATTGACAGAAATGTCAAAATTGTTGTTTTAAATTTTAACAAATGGAAAAAGTTTATTTTGTGTTTGAAAAAATTGTTAAAAAATTGATGTACTGTCAAATATGTCAAAATTGGTGAACTGTCAAAAATGTCAAAATGTTCTAGTGTTGTCAATTCTTTCCATTTTTTAATGTTAAACTAGAAAAATTGATTAAAATGCAAAGTTGCAAAAAAGTGCAATGTTTTGACTAAGTTGTAAAGAAATTTGCAAATATTAAAAAAATTAAATTGATAAATGTAAATTTTAAAAAATTCAAAAAAACTAAGTCAATTTTATTTAAAAATTAACCGTTGTCAAAAAAATCAAAATACAATTTGAACAATGCTCAACCCAACCCAAGTTAACCCAACCCAACCCAAAAAGTTAACCCAACCCAACAGGTGTCAAAGCAGACATCTGTAATTTCGTAAAAGCAGCAGTGTTTTTTGTATTAATGTCTAGATGGCGTTAATATGGTCACACAATTTTTTGTCAATTTTTCAAATTTCTCTAAAATGGTAAAAAATAAACAATGTCAAAACGGTCAAAATTGGCAACAGACAAAGTTTTTGAAAATGATAAAAAAAATCAGAAAGGTCGATATTTGCAAAAAAACAAATCGTCAAAAGTCGAATTGGAAAATTCAAAATATTTTAAAACGTTTCAAAATTGGTTTATATTTCATAAACTGTCGCAGCTGTAAAAAAAAGATAATGCCAACCCAACCCAACAAAACCCAACCCAACTAAACTGACATAAAAGTAAAAAATAGCCTAATATATAAAAAAATTATAAAAATTATCAGTGGCATCGTTGAAAAAGTAAAAATTGTAAAATTTTAAAAAAATAGGGAATCCAGACGAACCTATGGGTCATAAAACTTCGTCACAGTTTATTTGTTTAAACTCATAATCGAGCGAAAGTGGCACAAGTTGCGATAGAGTGAGCTGGTTCACCTGACCTCCATGACTCGACGCAATGCTCGTTCGTTTGTAACTCCTTTGTTGCAGAATACGCAGTCGTTTTAAATACCTTCCGCTGTAACTGACATGACAACACCCTTTGTGTATTTTATGTGCATGTGTCGCTTCCTACGTTAAGTGTTTATTGCTTTTAACTTCTATTCATGTCGGCATTTTTACCCCCCCCCCCCTCATTTTCCATTAATTGTTAGTACAGTTTCTGTTTTTTTTAATATCTTATTTGTTTATGCGGTAATTATATTCTTTCGAATAAAATTTTTAAAACTTTTCGACTAATTTGTATATGTTTTGTAGTTTTTATGCGAAAACTCTTTTATAAATATTTTTTTTCCAGGACGCGGAGTGATGCCGAGCGTCAAACTGGCCCTGGATCACGTCAACGAGCATTCTTCGGTCCTCAGGAACTACAGACTCCACATGTGGTGGAACGATACCATGGTAGGTGGGCGCAAGTCGACCGGGGTTCTAACCTCGACCCTGTCAGCCCGATTTGCAACGAACTTCGAGTCCGTACGGTCGGGAAGACAGTTGCGGCGGATTTTGTCCCAAGTTTCCAAGTCCGTTCTCTGCCTTGCCAGCCGTAAGGTCGCGAAACGTCGACGACGACGACGACCCGCCCCACACCACACCCCCAAACCATTTACGTTCGACGCTAATTTCCGATTGTTTGTGACGCAGTGCAACGCGGCCGTCGGCGTCAAGGCCTTCTTCGACATGATGCACAGCGGCCCGCACAAGCTCATGCTGTTCGGGGCGGCCTGCACGCACGTCACCGACCCGATAGCCAAAGCGTCGAAGCACTGGCATCTAACGCAGGTACGAAACAATTTATTTTATTTTGCGCGAACATGCTATTAATTTTTTTTTAAATCCCATGCCAACGTAATTACAAACAAAATTTCTTAGGTAATTCTTTCTTTCTCTCTCTAATCCACGATTGGCGGTAAGAGGGTTTAGGATCTATCTATGTCTCGTATTTTGCCAGAGAATGCTATTAACATCTAGATTGCGTTAATGTACTCATATTTCCAACTTCACTTCCGTTTAAACAGGAAGTGCGTGTTTATTTTCGTTATTTTTAATGGAGCAATTAAATTCAATTGATCCGCAGCTCTCGTACGCCGACACCCACCCCATGTTCACCAGCGACAACTTCCCCAACTTTTTCCGAATAGTTCCATCGGAAAACGCGTTCAACCCGCCAAGATTGTCCTTACTCAGGGAATTCAATTGGACACGAGTGGGTACAATCTACCAAAACGAGCCAAGATATTCTTTAGCACACAACAGGTAATACTAATAAAAATACATAAAAAATTATTTAAAAAAAATTAATTCAGACTGGTGGCGGAACTCGACACCCTCGGCTACATAGTGGTGGAGACCCAAAGTTTCACCAACGAAGTCACGATGGCTCTCAGCAAGTTGAAGAAGGAAGACACCAGGGTGATCTTGGGTATCGACGTCTCCCGCTCCCTTAGATCTTCGCCGTAAACTTCCGTTTGTGTTCCGCAGGAAACTTCAACGAGCACTACGCCAGGGAGATCTTCTGCGAAGCCTACAAGTTGGAGATGTACGGGAGGAGGTACCAGTGGATCATAATGGGGACTTATTCGTCGCTCTGGTGGCAGAAGCTCGAACCTGAAACGAACTGCACGATCGAGGACGTTGAAACGGCGCTCGAGCAGACGATCCTGACCGATTTGCTGCCGCTTTCGACGAGCGGGGAAATCACAATTTCAGGGATCGTGAGTTGACACAGAACAAACATAATTCCCGATATTATTACAAACGAAAATTCTTTCTCCCTCGCTCTAATCCACAATTAAGCGGTAAGAGGGTTTAAAACGTTTCTATTCGATTTTCCTCGTACTTGTACTCACGAAAACAAAAACCATATCGACTTCTAATAATACACGTTTCCACTTATTTATTTTTAACATCGTGTTATTTTTTTAATTTTTTTACAATTTTCATATAAATGTAACGAACGACCCAAATATTGCATTTAGACTTATTCGCAGTACTGTGGGTTTGTGCGTTCAAACGTAATTGATTTGTCCCCCGACCGATTAACTTTACGACGATTAAAATGTTTACGCGGCGCGTTATTCCAATCTTTTTTTTTTTCGCAGACTGCAGAGGAATATTTGACCGAGTACAACTCCCGTCGTGGGCACGAGTACTCCAGGTTCCACGGGTACACGTACGACGGAATTTGGGCGGTGGCGCTGGCCATACAGAACGTCGCCCACAAGATCCGCTACTTCAAGCGAAACCAAACAGTCACCGACTTCAGATATCGCGACCCGATGTGGGAGCGACTGTTCCTGGATGCCCTGCGCAACACCAGTTTCGAAGGTGAGTTTACTTTGGCATACTATTAACATCGTTGACACTTTTGACTTTTTTTTAAAAAAAACTGATATTTTTGCTTTTAAATCATTTTTGAAATTATTCACAATTCAGTTGGGTTCCCATGGACACTTTTGGATTTTAAAACGTCGTCAACCAATTATATAGCAAAGTAGGCCAACCCAACTCAACCTAATCCGACCAAACCCAACCCAGTTCAGTTGGGTTGGGTTTGGTTAGGTTGAGTTGGGTTGACTTGGATTTGGGATCGCGATCAAATTTTTCATTCAGGTGTGACGGGACCCGTGCGATTCTACGACAACGAAAGAAAAGCCAGCATCCTCCTTAAGCAGTTTCAGGCTGGCGTTGAGGTAAAAGTCGGCGAATACAACGCAGCCACTCAACACCTAGACTTGACGCTGGGGGAACCCCTGAATTGGATTGGCAAGTAGGTTTCAACGCCAACGACATTATTTCAAGGTGACGTAATTACTATTTTTTTTTCTTTCAGGCACCCTCCCAAAGATCGAACCCTGCTGATCATCGAGCACACCAGAGTCAACAAGACCGTGTACGCGATCCTTGCGTCGCTGGCCGTTTGCGGGATCATCATGGCGGCGGTGTTTTTGGCCTTCAACATAAAATATCGCAACCAGAGGTACATAAAGATGTCCAGTCCGCAGCTCAACAACGTCATCATCATCGGCTGCATGCTCACCTACTCCAGCATCGTTTTCCTCGGCTTGGACTCCGGTTTATCCAGCATAGGTTAGCACAAATTTATTTTAACGAATTCGCAAAAGCCACTGAATTAAAAAATTATTTGGATCTCAATCTGCCCATTGTTTACTTTCAGAAGCTTTTCCGTACATTTGCACAGCGCGTGCCTGGACCCTCATGGCTGGGTTTTCCCTGGCGTTTGGGGCAATGTTCAGCAAAACGTGGCGCGTGCATTCGATTTTCACGGACGTCAAGCTCAACAAGAAGGTCATCAAAGACTATCAGCTTTTTATGGTGGTGGGAGTGCTCATAGTCATCGATCTGGTGATCATGACGACCTGGCAGGTCGCCGATCCGTTCTACAGAGAAACGAAAAGGCTTGAGCCATACGTAAGTTGTCGCTGAAATAAAAAAATTACGAGTTTTAAATGATTTTCTCGGTTTGTAAACTAAGTGAAGATGGGGTAGTTCGCTTGATTAATAAGGGCGCCACACATTTAAACAGTCGATTTTTTTTTGTTCTCATCTCATCGTCATTTTCAGCCGCACCCATCGAGCGAAGACATAATCATCATCCCAGAAAACGAATACTGCGCCTCGGAGCGAATGACAATCTTCGTCGGCTCGATATACGCCTACAAAGGCCTCCTTATGGTAAGTGATCGAATTTCGCGCTCCTTTCCCTGTTACGACATTTTCAGATCTTCGGGGCCTTCCTCGCCTGGGAAACCCGGCACGTTTCGATTCCGGCCCTGAACGACAGTCGACACGTCGGCCTGTCGGTTTACAACGTGGCCATCATGTGCATATGCGGAGCCGCCGTTGCGCTGGTTCTGGTCGATCACCAAGACGCCATGTTTCTGATAATCGGTGAGTAAAATTTTCGATCGGTGACGTTGCAATCGAAAACATCTCGTAGGCGTCTTCGTGATATTCTGCACGACGGCTACCCTCTGGCTGGTGTTCGTCCCGAAGATGGTCGAGTTGAAGCGAAATCCGGGCGGTTCGATCGACAAGCGGTTCAGGCCCACGCTCCGGCCGATGTCGAAGACAAGGCGCGATTCCAGCGCCTCGGAGCTGGAGTCGAGGATGAAGGAGGTGAAGGCGACCAACTCGCGTTTCAGGAAGACGCTGCTTGAAAAAGAAACGGAACTGCAGGTATTCGAACGCGACTTAGAAGGCCCGGTTCTCAGATTCTGTTTTTTTGCAAGATGTTGGTGCGACGGTTGGGGAACGAAGCCAGGGAACTGTTGGATTCGCGGACGGACTCGATGAGCGACACCAACAGGCTTTCGGTGCCGCTGTTGCGACGGGAGGCGCCTTCGGCCACCGAAACCAGCGACATAACGTCGTTGTGCAGCTTGAGCAGTCAGGATTTTACTTCTCTGCACCAGTCCGACAGCCAAAAGTGAGTATTTCTCAATCAACTAACTTATCGAAAGCGAATACTTGAATGACTTTTCACATTTTTGACGTTTATTCGACGTTGCTTGGCAATATTTCTTAAAACACCGGAGCGACGTGCACCAGGGAACAGATAAATTGTTACTAAAATCTAGCTGTGATCGGTTTCTTTTTACACTTCAGTCATGGGTACTAGGGTTTTCCCTTCTTTTCTTCAGCTTTAGATCATCGTTCCGTCCTCACACTGAACTAACACATCGAGCATAGTTGTTAAATTTAATCCACAATTGCAAAAAAATATTTTCTATTATTCTATTATTATCTTCGCCTATTTTTATTGCTTTAGGCGAAAAAAATCACAAGTCTCCGAGTCGCCCAGGCACGAAAAGACCCCGACGTTGCCGAAGCCGGAACCACTCGACGAGCCCAAACTGATACAAAACGGAAACGTGGCGATGCAAGACATCGAAATCAAAGTCCCCGTCGCAATCGACCCCGTCGACGTCGCCCCGATCGTCGATAAACCCCAACAACCGTCGCACGCCAACAGCCCCGCGAAAACCGAAGAGGCCAACTACGCCGTCAAAGTTCCGCCGGTTCCGGTCGAGAAGAAGCCGGAAAACGGCGTCGGGACGCCCAAACAGCGGCGATGCAGCCTGAAGAGCGACGTGCACGAGCGCGAGGACGGCGTCTGCCATCGTCGGGTCAGCGTCCCCGTCAACCGGACGACGCCGAAGAAAAAACCCGACCACGGGACGCACGTGGTCGCGAAGAGCGAGCTCTGGGACACCGGAAATCAGCACAGGTGCGGCAAGGGTCACCAGAAATCGAGCAGGATCAGCATCAATCTGGAAGAGGGCGACGACAACTCGATACACCGGTCCGTTTCGGAGCGCAACAGGCACTCGCAGAAGCGCGAGAAGAGCCCCAAGAAGGAAACGGCGCCGAACATCTGCAACCAGCAGTGCAACAAGCTGGGTTACTTCCAGTCGACGCCGAACGTCGCCGCGCTTAAAGCGGCGCGCGCGCCTTCCAGCGTCGTCAAGAAGGACAAGTCCATGTACAACGCCACCTCGGAGAGCGAGCTTCTCGACAGGGAGATCCTCCCCATTTTTCAGAAGCTCCTCACCGAACGCAACAAATCCCAGCACAACATAGACTACTCGTTTGGGCGCTCGTGTCCCAACATTTCGATCAAGTGCGACATCGTCGAGTATTTGTAGTTGGATTACGATCGTTTTGAGCCGCACGAGTGACTCATCAACGATCTACGCGCCATCTATGTGGTCGAATAATTGTCAAAGAAAATATCAAATTATTTTATAAAAAAAAATGTGATCAACATTTATTGAAATGATTGAATATCAGCTGTAATAGCCCAAGGGCATAACAAATAACGAAATAATTATATGCCACTTCAAAAACAGCTCGATGCCGTAGGCAGAGTTCTGTTGCCAACAAGGAACGTTGTTTTCTGTTGGAAAAATCCAATCGAATGTACGAAAAAATTCCAAATTATTAATTCAAATTTTGTAGATTACGCCAAAAATGCGTTGAAAATTTTCTGCAAAAACTACGTAACTGTCAATTTAATTTCGCCTGGTGATTTTTTTTTTTTGTAGCGTTGCAACTCGAACGTTGGCAGTGACACGTGAACTTCAGTGTGCATTAGTGCATTAACTAAGCAAGAACGATCCACCCCATCGACGTAAAAAACAAACGGTTGTGCAAATCTAGTCAATGTTGTCAATTCGATTCTAAAATCTAGGCCCGTACATGTTTATTAAATCTTTGAATGATCGTAAATGTTATTGGTAATTTTAATGATGAAATAAACGCCCATTAACACCGACGTGATTTTGGTATCGATCACCCCCACCCTCTCTCAATCCTCAATCAGATAAAAATTCATATTTATCCTTCGTAATTTATATTTAAGGCAAATTAAGTACATTTAAGAACAAATCCAAAAGGATCGAGGTTAAGGAACCACTTATCATGAATTAGAGACGCAAGAGCGTAAATTTACAAATTGCACGTTTAAATTTACCGCCAGAGTACTATTGACGCTGAGTGTACCTCTAAAATACAGTGACACCACACCACGCCTACCCAATGGACTTGTTTGCTTGGTAGCACTGTAGTTCATACATTTTTGAAACTTGCCAAAGTGTCAATCGAATTAACAGCGATTTATTTCAAATCGACGTTCGCAGTTGACTGTTGCGATCGAGAAGTGTCATTTTGAAGGCAGGTGAGTTCAAAAAATACCAAGTCTTTGTGTGACGCCGTCGAATATGTCAAATCATACAAATTTTTGTTCGTGGTTTCGGTACTCATTCAGGTCATGTACACGTTAAACAACTATTCTTTAGACTTTGATCATGAACGTTTTGACACAAATCGTGCAAATTTTCAAATGGAAATCGGTCCGTACGGCTCGATCTGTTGAGTTTTGTTCTAGTGTTTGACGTTACCGACATTTTAATTTGAACCGATCGCGCAGTTTAAATAAATGAATAATTGTTTAATGTACTTAAGGCGCTTGTTTAAAAATCACGACGTATCCAATGGTTAATTTTAAGTAAAAAACGTAAGTATATATGAATGTTTAAAATTAATTAATATCGTAGTTGGTGTCCATACGTCAATACGTCACGAAACAAAACATATGACAGTGACGGACGAAAAGTGCACCGCGTCTGACAAGATGAGTCCTCTCGTAAGCAGAATGAATAAAAAACCGCGAAATTCCGGTAATAAAACCAAGAAACAAATCAAAAATGGTGCGGAAACGAACAGAAAACCCGCCGCGGTGCCTCGGAAGCCGCGAACGACGACGAAAATCACGAATCGGCGATTAACGGTCTGAACGCCCACCGTCGCCGCACCGAAACCTAATTTTCGCATTTTCAATTTTTCAGATTCCCGTGGGCATTTTCAACAGAGGAGTGAGATCGGCGATCGTCACCAGGAGCAAAGCGGGTGAGTTGCGTTGGCATGCCTGCCTTTTGACGTTATTTAACCGCCAAACTCTGAAATGCACACGATCGGTACTGGAAAACAGTGAAGGGGCGGGTAAGCGAGTCGGTCGTGTCGTTTCAACGGATATTTCGCCGCTGCGTGCCCGGTTTTCGCGTCGATTCGCGCCGAACTCACGGCCGGTTGGGTCGAGAAGTCGGTGAGTTCGCCAGCTTCGCCGTGCCTTTCAAAATCCCAACGTATTTTAACCGTTTTTTGCGTCCACCGACGGTTGGCGATTTTTGACGTGTTTTGTTTTGCAGCCGGTGCTCCGAGGACACGTCAACACAAGGCCGTGATAGAGGAGGATCTGCACGCGTTGCTTAAAGAGGCAGAATCTGAAAGCCCTGGCGGGACTTTCCAATCGGGGAGAAGTTGTCAGGCGTTCGATACCGCCCGGACAAACACCAGCTGTGGGGAGTATTACAGGAACTTGGTGGCGGAAGATAACTTGCCGCAGAACCCTGGCAGCGGAGTCGAATTCACTGCCAGTTTGAACCTGAGGAGTACCGGCCGGGCGTACCGCCTAACCACGAAAAAGGTAACGTTTGCTTTCCGTTTCTAACCATTGAGGTCGCACGACTAAATTCTATCGAATGCAATTGCATAAGCTTTGGTTTCGTCGATAACATATTTGCTAATGAAAGCCGTGGATGAGATTACAACGCAAGAATCGTTCGACACGTGAGCGATGTTACTTACGTAGCGTTTGATTGTAATTTGTGGCTTTCAACAACAATGTGAACTATAATTTGCTTCCTTTCGCCTGTATCCGCCATAATCCTCTAGGAACTCGTGCTGAAGTTCATGATGGCTTCGAAAAGTTACCTTTCGTATCTTACATTGCATTGGTATGAATTAGACGCTGTTGGAACTGTTATCGTTTAGACATCGCTATAGGTTTTTCTTTACATCCTTGATGGGAAAACCACCGCAAATTATGATTGCAATTAATGCAATGAGATGTCACCGTTGTACTTCAAATGCAAGGAATTTTAATCGTCGTGATGGCTGTGTTGCGATTGGTTGTGTCGAATTAATTCAAATTCGAACTTCAATGGCAAGGTTTGTCGACTATTTGTTTTTTTTATTATCTCGCATCATGAATTACGTTACGTTTCTCAATGTTTGTAAACAATTGAATTAAATTGTTCGGCGTGACCTTTAGCTCGACGTATTTGAGATTAAGTAACTGGGTCGCGAAATTAGATGAGATTAGTTCGCGTGTACTGGATTTTTTTTTTTTTGAAAGACATTGTGGGCTCTTTAAAACAATTAATGATTACAAATGGAATTTGTTTACTTGTATGGGTTAAGTTTTTGTTTAACGTGTTGAATTACTTGCCAATTAATGCATCCCTGCAATTTAGAAGCAAATCTGAACGAGAAAATTTACGAAGCCCTTTCACCGAGTGAATTTATTGTAATCATGAACTGGCGTTGGGTTGGGTTGGGTTGGGTCGGGTGTTTAGTCGCCCCTCCACTGCAACCGCAAGGGTCTACTGTGGCTCACAACTATTTGTAATCCACCCTCAATTCCCATTATCTTTAGATAGAGGAGGATTTTAGAGATTTTGTCAAGTTCGCCCAGCTCCAGTTTTGTCTCACCAAAGACTGTGAAGCTGATTTTATCCCCAGCGGGGCAGGCACACATGACGTCCTCTGCTGTCTCATCAGTTTCAAGGCAAGAGAACACCCCACCCCCTGCCATCCGTAAACCAGCGCAAAACTGCCTGTAGCAATAGGAACTATGACTTATAGAGCAGTCCGAAGCTGTATATTGTAGACATTGTGTCAGCCCTCATATCCAGGATGTCATCTGTTTCAATGTCGGTCAACAGCCTGTTTCGTATATAGCCGTGTTGTGAAAACGATGTGTTGTACAAAGGAGTACATGATTGGGTCAACACATTACCGATTAGTAATGACAAGGACTAAAATGGAAAACCCAAAGGGGTGTGGACTTTAGGAAGCACGAAATAACTGAAATAGAAAAAATAAAGGATGAAGAGGTAAGGAAAGAGTATAAAAAAGAATAAATTGGACATAAATGGAGGAATGGAAATGCAAAGTAGGTAATTGGTCAATACAAAGAGAATGTGGAATACTAAGTGAGGAAATATGTGGAAATGCAAATAATTGTCGACATTGAAATAATTCAAAAATTTCGACAATTGCTGAACGTAACCGTTGTCAAACTGGTCAAAATTGCTGTAAAATTAAAAAAAAAAGTAAAAACTGGAAATTTACAAAGATTATGTGAACGTGACTAACATTTAAAAATGGTCAAAATTGTCTGAAGTACAAAAAATGGTGAAAAAATTTTTCAAATTTCAAATTTTCGATATTGTAAATTATCAAAAATTGACAACAAAAATCAAGTGATAATATGAAAATAGAACAATTGTTTTATTATCGTCGATTTTTCTTTTTATGTATTTTTTTTGTATTTTTTGTTAACTTGTTTTGTTTGGTTTCGATTACCCTAAATGTGGAAAAGTGTATTTTTTTAATGTTTGCAAATTGATATATTACATACATTTTTTGAAAGTCGTTGCCCCCCCCTCCCCCCCAAATTAATTATCATTCATTGGTAACGGTTTTTTTTTAATTTGGCCTATTAACCAATGTCTAACCGGTCTAACCTCACTTTTAATTCTCAAAAGTTGTTACTTAAGTGACGTTTGAGTGTATGTACACAATTGTGGTTCGTTCACAGTTAAACATTCATGGGAAACTTTGACGTCAATTTAAAAAAAAACACCGTTATAATTTTTACCTTTCTTGAATACTCTTTCGTTTGTCGTGACTTCCAGTCGTTTATTTCACATCGTTGTCTTTCGATATTGTCGCATTATAAAAGCGAAACGCAAATCACAATCGGGCAGATTGTAAGTTGACACATGACAGTTCCAATGTGACGTCACAACGCCCATCTTCCCTGGAACGTTCGTTCGAAACTTTTTTACTGACCGCGTCTCCGCGCACGTAAATCGCAGTGCAGGATTTCGCCACGACGGTCAACAAAACGTAAGTATGTACGAATTTGAAATGTTTGAGCGACGTCACTCAAATCACCGAAATTCACGCGAACGGTTATTCCCAATTTTTTCAAATTTTTCAACGACGAAACCTCGCAAACGCAAGGTTATATCGAAAGACGACAATTTCAAGTTTTTTCATCAACTGTGACTCGTATCTGCAACCTTTTATATCCTCAATTCCTCAAAAACACCAATCCATTGCTTCCATGAAATATTGTTCACATTGGTGCCCCTTGCGTTTGGGGACGCTTTGTAATTGTCTCATTCGATTTTAATGTTCTAGCTTCTATGCACCGATACTTTACGTATCCAAAATCATCGACGACCGTACCTTTACGTCATAGGTTAGTACAATCTTCGGATGAGTAAGTAGCGTTAAGTCTGTGATTTTTCTTTAACAAATGCAGTTTCAAATCGGCTGCTCCCACATCGATTCATTTTTCGATTGGTTGTTTCTTTTAATTTGATATGGGGGCAGTTTTAAGTCAAATTGGTTGCAAATTGTGTTTGAATTTGTTGAAAAATTGTTTAACCAATTAGTATGTTTTAGGATAGTTCTTTTAATCTAATTGTTCGAGATGTTTCCATGGTTCATCTAAGAGTTTTTATTGTAAGAGTTGGATGAACCCACATTAGGATTAGTTAGTCAAATTATTATGTTTTATGAAAGGTATGTCTGGTAAAATTTTCTTCAAGTTGTGTTGATTGTATTGATTATAAAATCTTGAGAATTATTTTCTTTTTATTTGTTGAATTTTCGTTCGGTTGTCGTGTATCACACCTATTATATTTTGCAGCTAATTTCTGTGTGCTTGTTTTTTAATTGCAGATCCCAAACTCGTTGCCGACCCGTCCACGCTCCCCACGCAACGTCCTGTTTTGCTCGAAGCTGTTGAAGAAGATAAAGTACTCCCTGCGAGCCTCGTGCTTCGACTACGTAAAACTAGAGATAGTCGTCATCGACGACGTCTTGGACGGTAAGAACCCGCCGAATCTCACCACGATGAGCTCCTCCTCGAAGAAAAGATCGATTCCCGAAGACGACTGTCCGGGCTGCAAGGATCCCGTGCTGCTGGTGCCGCAGTCGCAGTGGGTGTACAACACGCCCGACAAGCAGAACATGAAGAAATTCGTCTTCGAGGACGGCAACACGAAATTCCTCCCGGCTGTGATGCACACCTCGAAGAGGACCAAGGTGCTGTACGACATAAAGAACGAGTACGCCGGCCACATCAACCTGAACCGGTTCAAGAAGGGAGACGGGGTGCCGATCGACAAGCGATTTTTGAACACGATCTGCGAGAGCGCCGTCGACGGCGACGAGGTGCGCCAGGTGGCGAAGAAGAAGCGTCTGAGCCGTGCCAAGGAGAACGTTTTTAACTTCGACTTCGGCGCCGCCGAGCAGCAGCACGAGTTTGCGTTTGCCAAGGCGCCGCCGGCCGAAGAATTCAACATGTTCCAGCTGAGGGACACGGAAGAATCGATCGACATACACAACGAGATACAGAAAACTTTGGATTTGACAAGCGACGGAATCGAAAACATCGAAAATCTCGAAAGCGGTTGTAAGAAATTCGATTTCGGTCGTTGTATGTCGGCGTTGCCGGCCAGCGAGTTCGATAAGAAGGTAGAGATGATTTGAAACGTAAAGGACATAGACGTGATTATGTGCACAAACAGCTTTTTGGTTTGGAACAGTCCATTGGCAGAAAACGGGGGGTGATTGTCAAAGCAGTGTCGTGAGTTTTGTAGAACACGTTTGCATTTGCTTCGCGCCCCCCTGGTTGTTTCTTGATTTTCGTTGCCTGTCTTCAGTTAATTGAACCTTAAATACCATCATTGTTTAAATAATAAAATCAAAATTTTACACGATACTAAAAGTTGATTAAAAAAGAAATACCAGTGCAGTCTGCCACTGGATTGTTCCCACCCCGTAACTCGTTAATGACGTACATGTCCTTTACAGCCTGAAACTACTCTAAACGTGTTTTTAATTAAATTTATGTGCAGGAGGACAACATGTTGACACTGAACGATGATGACAATTCCTTGCCGGCTGATTACAAGCATCAGCTTTTAATGGCGACGCAGAGGCCGTGCAAGACGGCCAAGAAAATCCAAAAGCGTCACTTGTTAAAGGCCAAGAGTTTAAGCTTCGAGAATACTCCGCCGGGCGCCAAAGTCGCCTGTTTCGAACCGAAAAAAATCGACTTGAACAATTCAATGAACGAAGACGAATGCTTAGAGCAATTCGAACGCGAATTCAGCGCCTTGAATCAACCGGCAATCCGCAACGTGTCGGCTCCTCACACCATAACATCCGGAGCCTTAGAAGCTCAGAGCGGCTTAAACGACCCACTCAACAAGCCCACGTTCAGCCTCGTCCCCGACTTTAAGTTCTTTCCTCGACGAAATTACGACCCAGAATAAGTATTAACCCCCTTCTCTATACCAAAGTGCAATTTGTTGTTTTAGAATCCACGGCATAGGCTCAAATTCCTTGACCAGATCTGTTCTGTGGATTTTTCTGTGTTTAGTCTATGTTCATTTTTTTTATTTAAAATTTGATAATTTTATTATTTAACTCTCATAGAAAACTTGTTGATACTAGGATGTTTATTTTATGGATGTAGGACGTACTGTAGGTGTTTGTGTGTAAATGATTTCGAAAAAAATCGCGTTCGTTTTATGTGTACTAATTTTTGAGAGAACGTGGACAATCTCATCGAATTTTATATAATCGAAAATCATCGAAATTGACCCCCTCGTTATATTTAAGCACCAAAGTTTCGATGCACAATCGATTTGACTTGCCCAACAGTTGATTCACGTTTATCGTCGTAAGTTTAAATGTTAATTTGAGATCTTTGACGCAATGGTAGCTTTTGTTTGTCGTGTAAATGTTGCAATGTTTCGTTAGATCTCATTACAACCGATCACCATTCCCCCCCCACACACTCAACGGTCACTGCCAGATTCTCGCGCGTTTCCTTTTTGTAACTACGCCGATTAGTTGTAGGTTGTTTAGTGTTAAGACGTGTTCCTTGTTCTTGTGTTTACTTTGAGACTAGTCTTTTATCGGCGAACTGGGGAAAGCAAGCTGTGGGGAAATGTGGGAAGTGATTCCCGAACGATTTCCCCAATCGGCACTAACGTTAGTGCATTGTAATACATACGCTTGTACACTTGTTGCAATCTTTCTTGATAATGATTATTATAGTATGTATTTTTGTAACTCTTAAGAATTTAATAAAGTCTGACTTAGAATGTTTGTTTTGTTCGATGAACAAATTTAAATCGATTTGTGAAAGTAAAAATGACTCCGCAGAAAGAGATTCACATCGAAGGTCATCGCCAAAATTTAAAGCTTATTTTTGGAGAGAGAAGAAATTGGAATATCATTTTGGGCCAAGTGTATTGAGCGACGAAAAATAAATCGAAATTTTATTTCTTGCTTAACACGGATACTTATCAATCATCCCCCGTAAATAAAGCACTTCAACGTTCAACTAGTAACATTCTGCGTAAACGCTAATGTTGGCTACACTGAATCAACATAACCTATAATTTTTAAAATGTCCCTTAGATTATTGCGGAATATCACCGCAAATAATTTATCAATATGTTTGCGAAAAGCAAGCACACAAACCGAAACTGACCCCGGACAGACCCACTTCGGCTTTCAATCGGTAAAAGAAACGGAAAAAGCTCAAAAAGGTAAAAAATACCCATTCAAAAAACCCAATCCACATGACTTTTTTCTAGTGCATAAAGTGTTTGAAGACGTTGCGAACAGCTACGACTTGATGAACGACGTCATGTCCGTCGGGATACACCGATTGTGGAAGGACATCTTCATCGATCGTTTGAGCCCGACGAAAAACACGAAACTCTTAGACGTTGCCGGAGGCACAGGTGCGAGAATTAACGACCACTCGACGTTACACTTCAAATTATTTTTAAAGGTGACATCGCGTTCAGGTTCCTCGACTATTTGAAAACCGTAAACGGCGAAGAAAACAGCGAAGTCACCGTGTGCGACATCAATAGTCACATGTTGGCGGTCGGCGAGCTGCGCTGCAAGCGGTTAAATTACGATTCGAAAAGTATACGTTGGAAAGAAGGGGACGCCGAGAAGTTGCCGTTCGAAAACGACTCGTACGACGCTTACACGATCGCTTTCGGGATCAGGAACGTCACTCACGTCGAGAAGGTGAGTTTTGCGTCGTTTGTTCGCGATTTGTTCGTTGACGATCCGTAGGCGCTGAGCGAAGCTTATCGGGTCTTGCAACCCGGCGGACGGTTTTTATGCTTGGAATTCAGCCACTTGGAGAACGGCGTGGCGCAATGGTTCGTTGGGATTGGACGTTGTTTACGTTTTGCTGAAACGTGAGTTTTAGGTTTTACGACCAGTATAGCTTCCAGGTTATCCCCGTGCTGGGGCATCTTTTCGCTGGACAATGGCAGCCGTATCAATACCTGGTGGAGAGCATTCGACAATTTCCCAATCAGGAAAATTTCAAGTCGATGATCGAAACCGCCGGGTTCAGGGAAGTCAGTTATGAGAACCTCTCATTGGGAATCGTCTCGATCCATTCCGGGTTCAAACTATGAACGAGTTTAATTTTATATTTTGTTGTATGGGGTCGCTGAATAAGACGACTGGTTAGAAAACTTACAAAGAGTTTTTAGTCTTACATTTTACAAATATGTACAAACATATCGATTTATCTAATAATAATAATAATAATAATATGAGATTTTAATCAACGTCCTCTTCCCGATTGTCCGGTAACCGGGGCCACCGGCTGCCAAGAACCTCTCCCGCCTCTAACAGCAGACGAACCACCTCTTCCACCGCGACCACGGGCTGCAAAATAAAAATGTCATAGAATCTTAATTAAAAGTTTATGCTTCTCCCGTCATTTATTTACACCTGAAAATATTACCTTGTGCCCGAAGTATTGCAGATTTTCCTCGGCCGGCAGTGCCGGCCTTCGTCTGTTTTTTGAACATGGGCGCGTTCTTCAGCATGTCGGGCAGTATGAGAAACCGTATTTTCGAGCCCCGAATGTACACGTTTTCCAGCTGGGCGACCCTGCCGTCCCTGTAAGTCACCGTGATCTGCGTCAGCTGACAGTTCATGTTGTCTTCGGCTTCGATTAACTTTCCGCGGTACACCTCGCCGGTTATCGTCTCGCACGTCACTATGTGGCCCTCCGCCTCGTGCAGAACTTTGATCGGGACCCCTATAGACATTTTTTAAGACTTTCGGGGCGAAGCAGACCAAGCAAGCAACATAAACGTCGAATTAACGTGATTTTGGCGCGTCGCACGATCGATTCCGTTTGTGTTTGGGAATAACATCGACGTTAGTTGTGGAATTTTGTGCGTGGCGGCGCTGGTTGACTTATTTACGGCGGGATATTGAAAATTTCATAAATTATTGGAGTACATAAATACTAGGATTTATCAAAATTATCAATACTAAAATATTCGCCAATATTGATTTTAATTTTTCTACCAATCAACAAGATTATCGCTATTGCAATTATTGTGTTTTTATTGATTAAGTTAGTGAATTTCGACATAATTCTAAATCGGTTGGTACTATCAACGTTTGAAATACAAATGACGTTTGTGTTGTTTACACCAAGTTTATAAGTTTGAATTTAATAATTTGTGACGGCGTGCACCGAATCATGTCGATGTCGCCGAGTAATTTACTAGCAAGGCTGGACGAGTTGAGAAAATGGCAAGAAATACAACAAGAACGCCTGCTGAAACAGCACAAGCAACGACTGGAACGTACGACCGATTCGACAAATTCTGCATACGAAACCATCGAAGGTTTATCGGCGTACAATTCAACGATTCACATAGACCCCCAAGAAAACGAAAAACAAATACAACGTCCAATTACGTCGGGACAAGAAGTGGACGTGACGATTCACCAAAGCGAAGACAAGCCCAAGAAACCGTTCTTAAAGCGAGGCTCTGGTCTGGTGCGATTTAACATGAAACCGGGCGAGCAAAAACGGCAATTCAATAAAAACCTGGCGAGAAACAACAACACGAAATCGAATGAGTCCAACGAACGCAACGATGGGTTCAAAGTTACGCCGTTGAAGAAACCCGAGATTAGTTTCAAAGCCATTTGGCAGAACGTTTCATCGGGCGATGCGTCGACGAACGAAAAAGGTAAGGTAACGTTTTGTTGCATTTGTCGTTGAAACTTTGTCTTGTAGAGGTGAAACGAAATTTATTGGGAGATGATTTAGTTTCGCAAATAAACGAATACGCCGCTTTGACTTTCGATAAAACGCCGGTTAGTTCAAAAATCGGTGAATACGATAATGAAGTCGTCGGACGTCTTCCGGAGAAAGTCCCAAGTGAGCAGACGATGTACGAAAAAGCTTTGGAACACGAATTGTTGATTTTCGAGGCTTTGGAAGAGAAAGCGATGCACAGCAGTTTTTGCTCGACGAATTCGAGCATCGTTCGTCTTTTATCGAGCACCCCGACGAAATACAAGGATGTCGTCGCTTGCGCGAGTCCTAGGAAATGCGCAACGATACAAGAAGTTGAAACGTCCACAGACGAAAATGCCGTGAACGATGCACATAAATTTGCAAACAATTGTAATCCAAACGTAGTCGACGACGAATCCGAACGATCTTCGTCGAACAGTTCGGTCAATTCCGACCATTTCGCCAATGAAATCGTCACGAACGCAAACTTCAAAGACGACGAGGCGTGGTCGGATACGGTCGTGTGCAGTCCGGAAAACTCCAGCGTGAACATCAGCTTGACGAGCACGGTGAGCGTCGAGAGCAGCGCCACTTCGTGTGCGAGAAAATCGAACGAAAACGTGAATGTGGAAAAACAAGAAGACACGAAAAAGGGCAATGATCCCGACGAAGCGTTGACCAAAAAACTAGAAGAGTTAGATTTGGAAATTCAAAATTTTAGGAAGGAAAATGCGAAAGTGCAGAGGATGAAGATCCATTTTGATAGGGAGGCGGCGGCGTTTAAGAAAGAAAAGAAAGCGTTCGAGAAATACGTCCTCGAGGAAAAAATCAAAGTGGAGTTTTACTTGGAGGACGAGAAGAAGAAGTTAACGAAGGAGAAAATGGTATTTGATAGGTGTGTATAAATTTTTTAATTTATTAATTATTTAAGGACACTCCATAGATTTTGTTATGTTTGTGAAAATAAATAAATTTTTATCCAGGTACGTCAAAGATTTCCAAAACCGCACGACCCGCAAGGAACGCGAAGAAATTTCATCGCTCAAGCAAGAGCTGGCCGACCTGCGCGAGTCGTCGAAGTTAAAGGAGACGCGCAACGCGACCTCCCAGGCGCGTCTGCGCAACCAAATAAAAAGCTACGAGAAAGAGACGTCGAACTTAAAGGACGAGATCGAGAGCCTCCGCAAGCAGAACGCCAAGCTCCAATCCGCACAAAAATTCAACAGGAAAATCACCGACACGAAGATGCTCCACGCGATCAACAAAAACTTATCGAAGCTGACCAAAGACGTTAAAAATAAAGCGGACGTTCCACGCACGAGGAAAGACGTGAGCGACAGCGCTGCTAGAAAAACTGTCGATTGCGACGACTCGCCCTCGCCCGTCAGGTCGAGCCTCGAAGCTGCGTCGGAAGACGACAAATCGAGCAGCGAAGGTGACGGCAGTGCGTTGCTTGCGAATCGATCGCAAGAAACCAGGTTTTACGAGGATTACACGAAGGTTTTCAATCGAGCCGTCGAAAGGGGTGCGGATGTGAAGGAAAATGATAGGAATTGTGGAAACGTCGATGTGACGCGGCGTGGAAGTCACGAGAGCGATTTGGTGAAAAGTTACGAAACTGTTTTTGGGAGGGGTGACGAAATTAGTAGTGGCATCGACGAGGTTAACAAAAGTAAGTATGTGTTGGAAAGTTATGTAGGCACGGTGCCACCTAGACGTACATGTCATCTATAAATTTTTCGTAGCCAAAACAGAAATAACGTTACCAGACGGTTCCAAAGAGCTGATGTACCCGAACGGCAACGTGAAAACCACTTCGCCCGATGGGAACTTCATCCTATTGAAATATTTCAACGGGGACGTCAAGGAGACTAAATTAATGGAGGGGACCGTTCGATATTACTACGCCGAAAGCGGGACTTGGCACACGACCTTCGCCGACGGCACGGAACTGCTTGAGTTTTCCAAGTAAGTCAATTTCATTTTAAATAAATGCACTAAATCGTGTATATCACATTCACACAATTTATCTTATTGCAGTTTATGTGTAAAAGTTTCCTTCCATATTTGCGTTTCATGTTTATTTATATTTATTAGTCTAATAATTCTGAAGAAGGCAACTTATTTAAAACATGTACATCTAAATGGTAATAAAACAGATTGAAAACGACGATATTTATAATACTCGTAATTTCACGTAAGTGGTCAGAGCGAAAGACGGCTCAAGGACGGCTGTGTGGAAGTCAGCTTCCCGAACGGCGTGACGAAAGTGACTAGACCCGACGGTACCGAGAGCGTTTCGTACCCGGACGGTACTAAAGTGAACTTGGATGCGAACGGCGAAAAAATATTATTTTTACCCAATGGGCAGAAGGAAGTCCACAACGACCAGCACAAGGTGAGATAAGTCGTTCTATTTGCATTAAATTCATTGCGTTTATTTTATTCAAGAGGCGAGAATATCCGGATGGCACCGTGAAAATTCTCTATCCAGACGGAGTCCAAGAGACGCGGTACAGCAACGGTCGGATTAGAATCAAAGACAACGAAGGACGGCTACTCTTGGACTCGCACGACGAAAACACGTGACTGAACCGCATCGTTTGGAACGAAAATGGATCCAATTTTATTAACAATTGTCGTCCCTGACAAAAACATGTGATATTTGTTCGTATTCCTGTGATAAGAGTTTAAAACAACTGCGACGATTAAAATCGATTATATTTTAATTTTTTATTATTTACACACTAAATTGTTTCTTGTGGATTTTTCGAATTGCGTCCAACGCCGCCGTGCTTTTCGCAATCTCGATGGATTCACCGAACCCTGCAATGAACACACGTCGTATATTTTCCCACAAAGTTACGTCACCTCACCGATTCCAATTAAATTTTTGTTCGTGTAAAGACCGACTTGGTAGTTCGCCAAGATCGTGTTGCTCGCCGATTGATTGCAGAGCCTCGGTTCGATCGTCGTGCCTTTTAACATATTTTCCAGCTGTTGGAAAGCGTCGTTCGGATCCCACAGGTCGTAAACGTCTTTGCCGTTCAATTGCGCCACCAAAAAGTCTTTAACGAACGTCTCCGCTCTTTCTGCGCCGCTCGAAGCGTCAACCGCGCCGACTACTGCTTTAAAAGTATCCGCCAGCGTCGTTTCCTCGACGGGAAACTCCTTAATTAATTCGTTAAAACGTTACAATCGTTACAACTCACCGAGCATAAAACGATGTCTTTGAGTCCGATGTGCGTCGCGACGTACGCCAAGATGCTCTCTTGGGTTAGATAATCGTGGACGACTTTCGTTAAAACCTCGGGGTATTGCTTTCCAAACTCGGACGTTATAAACCGAGAAATTATCTCAGAGCCCCTACTTATAAGTTCTTTATTGTCGGACGTTGGCTTCGCGACGCTGGGATCTAAAACGAAGATTTTTAACTCTTAAAAATTAAATTAAAATCGTGTCAAACCTTCTTCTGCTTTGACTTCCTGTTGCCAAACGTACGATCTATGCGTAAGCGCCTTGCGTAGTACATTGTCGTCGAATTCCTCGTTCAGTCGCTTGCCGAACGCGAATATTTCGGCGTCGTAATTCCATTCGAGGTACGTCGAGCGCGGTTGCGGTGGCACGGGCCCCGCTTTATTCCTGCGACGTTGTAACTCTCGCAGAGTCGGCGCGACCCATCTCTTTATGTATCTCGCCTCTACAAAATTGATGGGTGGCGTACCTGGTCGTAAATTGGCTATCGCGCACTTTGTTAATGCGTTTATTGTGTGCCTATATAGTGCCATTTAATTCAAATAAAATTATTGAATCGAGTCGCAATATTATAGGTTAAGTACCAACTGTTGAGGGCAAATGCACTAGGAAACGCAGTTTTTTAATTTACCTTTATAATCAAATGTGTCCGTCCTTTAAAAATCGAAATTAAATCATTGAACTAGCGTAATTTTATTTCACAATTAATTGTAATACGAGTTGTACAAGACGTTCGATTGTCGCACGCATGGGTTTGAGTTTGCTCCAAAGAAATAAGTGCGACAAGATGTCTTGTACAACGAGTGTAACATGCTATTTTTTCTATTTCGCTTTCATTAATATATTTAATTTAATATTAAGATATATATAAAAAAAAAGCATCTAGTGCGTTTTAATCTCTTAAGTTGACTGACATATAGTCCATTAGCAACTATTGTCAACAACTACCAACCTCACCGGAAAAGTCACTAAAAGCGATTGCACGAAATTCAATTTCGTATAACTACTTTTTGTAAAAACAGTGTCACAAAATCGTCGTTGTGACATTGAAAACAAAAAAAAACATTTTCATTCTGAACGTATCCAGATCTATATGATGGCAACAATAAATTCGTAATATTTAGCAATTTCTACAATGTTTCTACAGGGCCTATATCTATTAACTACACATTAAATGTCGGCAATAATTTAAAAATAGCTAAAATATAGTAACTTTTTATTAATGTTTCAGAAAATGAATCGGATGTCACTATCCTGGCAGACTTCCGTGATTTACCCACATGGCTCCAGGCCAACGATTTTCTGACGTCTCAACATAGGCCACCCTTACATTCGTTCAGGGCTTGTTTCCTGAGCATCTTCCGTCTCCACACCGAAACCATCAACATATGGACGCACTTACTTGGTTTCGTGACTTTCATAGGTAAGCTGTCAAGTTTCTTGTAACAAACCGAGACGAATTAATTTCAGTCATCGCCGCCAATTTCTTCGCACATCCACCGGTTGAAATAAATCCCCAGGACAAAGCGATCTTCGGAGTCGTCTTCCTGGCCACGATCACCTGCTTGGGATGCTCCTTCGTGTTTCACACCGTGCACTGCCACTCGCAGTTCGTGCAAAAATTCGCATCGAAGCTCGATTACTGCGGCATCTCCGTTTTGATCATGGGATCCTACATTCCGTGGATACATTACAGTTTTTATTGTCACTTCGCGGCGAAGGTCGTTTATGTGCTGGTCGTGTGCGCGTTGGGTGCGGCGAGCATCGCGGCCAGTCTCTGTGACAGATTTGCGGAACCGGCATGGCGGCCGATTCGCACCGCCGTCTTTATGACGTTCGGATTAAGTGCGATAATACCCGCCGTGCATTACTGCAATTTCGAAGGATGGAACGATAATTTTTGTGGAGTTTTTCTTGTGGGGGCTTTGTACGTCGTCGGGGCTATGCTGTACGTGCTGCGAGTGCCCGAGCGCTGGTTACAAGGAAAATGCAACGTGTGGTTTCACTCGCACCAGATTTTTCATGTGTTCGTAGTCGGTGGAGCCTTGATGAATTACTATAGCATTTTCGAGATGGCGATGCAGAGGATAACGATGCCGTGCAAGGTGCACAACATTCGAATGTATTGATTGTTGAATAAATGTTTTATGGAAGCATTGAAACAGCCGAGTTGAGTTGTTATTTATAAATGAAACTTCTTATAAATAAAATTATTTTGAATTATTAGTATTGCAAACATTTTTATTTGCATAAAATAGTAATCACACCATTTTATTTAAGGTGTCTAAATTATGCTTAAATTTAAATGAAGCTGTTGACACTGTAGCCGTGTATAAAAATTACTGAAACTGCACAATGTATTGGGTTGCACACCCGACTTAGATTTCCAAGTGGGTCTTTAACTACTAGGTGTAAACTTATGAATGATTCTTAACAACGCCCCCTGCTCCACTAAACTGTCGTTTGAAATTTATTTACATTAAAAATGTATTTAAAATATTCCACGTCACGTGTCAATGCTTGCGTCCATTTTCTTCAATTTGTCCATAACATCGTCGGGAATGTCGATGTCCTTGAGGTTATCTTCGCCGATTTCCTCTTCAGTCCTATCAACAACCAATTAAGCAACGTTCGACGATCCTTCGTTACGTTACCTTATAATTATGTCGACTAAATTTTCGCACGCCAGCAAAGCTTTCGGATCGCTCTCCCACTTGTGCAGCTCGCGTAATATAACATACGCATTTTTATCGCGAATGTACTCTCGATGCACCCGCTTTGCGCACAATTGCGTTATAGACTCCAGCAGCATGCACCTGACAAATTAAGTAATTAAAATCACGCCGAATTATTCTCCCACCTTACCTGATATCCGGGTCTCGTTCCCGCTGCTTATCACTCGCCAAATATTGCAATTCCATCGGTAATTTCTCGTTGTCTTCGTCGTCGTACTCCGTATTACCGGCCAACGGCAGCAACAATCTCGGTAGAATGTCGACGTCCGCGCCCAACAGCCAACCGTGAACGTCGCTCTCGAAGCAGCAATTTTTCAAAGTGCCGACGACTCCGCCTCTACGCACCGTCGAATGTTCGTACTCGGTGAACGCGAGCAATTTTTGCACGACGCATCGCTCCTTGTTCAAGATAAATCGGCGAACTCGGGGACTCTGCGAGAGATTCGACAACACCGGGCCTAGGTAATGCAACGTGGCGCCTTTCTCGTTGTACTTGATTTTGGTGAAAGCGTTGATTAAATCGTCGAAGGTTACGTCGGATTCTTCGATGAAATCGATCGCTTTTTCCGCGCAGCGGGAGTTACGGGTCAGGTTCGATAAAATCATGCAGCAAGGATCGGCGATGTGGCTCGTCGTGTCCAAGATGAAGGTTAGAACGGCTACGATTATGTTCTTCGGTGGTACCAGCAAAGCGTGCGGCTTGAAATTTAAGTCGAGCAGAGCGAAGCCTTTTTCGTTGGCCGATATGTTGACTAAACACAGCGCGGCGTCCTTTGAAATTGTTTCGCTGTTGTCGTATAATAGGGTGGTTAGCGAGACTAATAAATCTGGAGTGTCGCAGAGCAACTTGATGCCTTCGGTTGAGCCGGTGAGTCCTTCAAACAAAGTTTAACGTAATGAAGCGTTAATTAATAAAAATGGATTACCTAAAACGTTCGACAAGGCGACGGCTTTTAAGTCCAATCTTGCTGGTATTTGGAGGAATTTCAACATTTCTTTTACGGCTTCTGCCATGGTTTCGAAGTCAATCGTGACTTTTCTAGGTTAGATTGTCATTGTGATTGTAACGTGCAGCGATCAGACTTGCCAACATTGACGCGTTAAAATTCCTGATCTGAATCTTAATTTAAATGTCGCTGTGAACTCCATTTAGTTATAAATAAAATTCAATTCGTTTTACTTTGTTTTGCATTTTCCGTGCAATCGTATGCAAGACGAATTTTCCCCATGAAGATAGCTACGAATAAAACCACTGTTTGGAGAATTCTTAAATGTCAAGATTTGACATTAGAGTAAATAATAGTAAATAACATCGTCGTTTGAATTCAAAGATACAATTCGATTGGTTTCTGATACATATAATTGTAATTAAGCATATATTTTTTATTTAAATGGTTTAAAAAAATTACTTTGCGCCAGCGTCGCTAACGCATGCGCTTTGTCGAACGTCATCTTATTTTATTGATGTTGTTTACCGCAGTTTAATTCGACTATAAGAAATTTTAGATTTATCAATTAAGCCGTTGCTAAAATTGATCGTTGATAGTCATAAAGTTGGATTTTCGTACAGCACCATGGACATAAAACATGAAGAGCAATCCGGCGAAGAAACGTCAAGCGACGAGAAACAAGAGGAGGAAGGGTCGTGTCCCTTCAAAACTAGCCGTTACAACGACGCGATTTCGCACGACATGAGGAAGTTCCACGTACTCGACGAGATCGAAAACGATTCCGAGTCCAGGGAGTCCGACTACACCGACTCCGATGTACCCGACGAAGAGGTCGAGCGAATGTTGGAGGAGGCGCTCGTGAGGAAGAAGAGGAAAGCCAAAGAAGCCGATTTAGGTGGGTAATAATTTATTTTCGCTTTCCCTACATTTGGGTGTGAAAAATTAAATTTAAATCAATCTCTTGCTATCCATCAACTTCCAGACGAGGAAGACGACGAAGTGAAACCGTTTGAAAAAAAAGAAAAGATCGTGTTGATAGAACGCGGCCACAACCACTTCGAAACTCTCCCGGAAGGCTGGATCCAAGTCACCCACAACAGCGGCATGCACCTGTACTTGAACAAATCGACGAGGGTCTGCACCCTCTCCAAGCCGTATTTCCTTGGACCGGGAAGCGCCAGAGTTAGTATCGACGTGTCGACATCGACGAGAGAAACCCAATGCGTTGTTTCAGAAGCACGAAGTGCCTTTGAGCGCCGTCCCTTGCCTGAGCTACCGACGGGCCATCGAAGACGAAGCCGAGAAACGAAGCAGCAACACGTCGACGAACTTACCGAACGCCCGCATCGAAACCATCAAGGAAAACATCGAGACGCACAATTTGAGCCCCGAGCAGTTGAACGAATATTGCGAGCGGCTGTTCCACTTCAAGAAGATCAAGGTGATGCGGTTTAAGTCGTGGTCCGAGCGTCGGCAGTACAGCAAGAAGCGGCGCGAGGAGAAACACCTGCAGAGACCAACGTTACCCGACGGTGAGCGAATGAACGAACGTCGGTGCTCATTGCATAAAACTCGTTTCAGGTACGAAGTTGATCACGTTTCCGATACAAGACGCCGAGGGCGAGTGCAACGGGCAGAACTCGAAGAAGGAATGGATCATGAACCCGAATGGGAAGTCGTACGTTTGCATCTTGCACGAGTACGTCCAGCACGCTTTGAAGAAGCAACCGACGTATAAATTTACAGAACTAGGTGTGTAATTAATAATTTAAAAAAAAATATTATAATTTATATTATAAAGTTTTTCCTCAACAGAAAATGCGGCGACTCCTTACGCAGCCACCGTCTCGATAAACAACATGCAATACGGTGTCGGGTACGGTACGAGTAAGAAGCAGGCGAAATCTGACGCCGCTAAAGCAACTCTAGAGATTTTGATACCGGAAATGAGGTCGAAAATAACAGCCGATTCAAAAACTGGTGGTTCGAACGCCAGCAAGGCTCATGATCAGGATTTATCAGTACGTTTGATGTATCTTAAACATCAACCTGTTTTTGATAATTTTTTAGTTCGCTTATAACAAACTTTTAATTTATTTAAAACATGTGGTACTAAAAACCCATCCTCCTTTATCTAAAGAGAATGGGAATGAGGATGAACTATAAATAGATCCTTACGATCGCAGTGGAGGGGCAATTAAAAGCCCCACTCATTATAACTAACTAACTAAAAACCCATCGATACTTTCAAGAATGTTTTTTGAATGTACGTTTAATTCGTTGCAGTTTTTTGATGAAATAAAAATTGAAGATCCTCGTGTCGCAGAATTCTGCGCCAAAACCACGGAGCCGTCCCCCCACGACATTCTATTGACCTGTCTGCAACGGAACTTTGGCTTGGGTGAGATGCAGATTAACTACCAAGGACATACGTTGAAACACCAGAAGAATGAATTCACAATGACCGTAGGCAAGCACACTGCCACGGTCATTTGTAAAAATAAGCGGGATGGTAAACAAAGGGCTTCGCAAGCTATATTACAGGTGAATTGTTGATTTGTGTTGGTGTGTTGTGTTGTGTGGTTACGTTGGTAGTATTTTTGTTCAGTTGCCCCTGATGACTTAGGGGCTCTAAAACTCTTTAATTTTATGAATTTATTTGCTTTAATCGATTTAACAATAAAATCATGAAAATTATCATTGCAATTAAGTTGGTGGCTAAATTTCAAAAAATACAAAATTGTAAATACATAAAAAATTGATTAAAATTTACAAAAATTGTAAATCAAATAAAATTAAAAATTAATGTAGTCTCCTCCATTTTCTTTTTTGAGGCTTTACATCCGCACATAACGTCGTGGGGCTCGCTGCTGCGACTATACGGCAATCGTTCGGTGAAGACGTTCAAGGAAAAGAAACTGGAAGAACAGGAAATCACTTTGCTTCAAAGCAAAGCGGCGGTGAACTCGCCGAACTTTGCAATCCTCGAAAAGCTCCGGCTGGAGCTCACGAAGCTCAAAGACAAACGGGACGCCATCCAGCCCATCGGGATTTTCACGCCGTCCGAGAACGAACGACTCCCGAATTTGTCGTCGTCCAATCTCAAGGACGTAGATTTATAACATAAGCTTGGACGATCGAAATAACTTAGTGAAAATGTGCTTAGATGATAAGAAAATAAATCGATGATGAATGACGTTTTCTTTCATTTCAACATAAATAATATTCATGAAGTAAAACTGTAAGAGTAGCCTTGTCAACTAAGATTGATCAATAAAATTGCCTTAGATGTTAATAGTTCAAAGCCTTAATACAAAAATTAAGATTAATGTTTGAAATATTTTAAATTAAAAAAGTACATACGATTAACATCTTACAAATTATTTATATTAACATCTGTCAATTATTTAATTATTAATTATTTTCATTTTCATCTTCACCTTCTTCGAAATCTTTCGTCCTCACATCGAGATCCTCGCCGTACTGCAACACGTTATCTATCGTAATCAAGACGTCGCCTAAATTCTCGTTATCCTTCAAGTTCAACGGCGTAAATCGCACGAGGGAATAATCCTCGATGAGGCGCCCAATCGCCTCGGTTAACTTCCTATGTTTCTCGTTGAATCTGCTGCCGTTTAGTTCGATGTCGCCGAGAATCGCATGACAATCGGGCTCCAGGAACCTATCCAGCTGCTTCCGCCCGCTCTTGCTCAGCAAATCCATCTTCGAGAGCAAATTTATATGCGGGAGCTCCAAGTTAACCATGACGCTCAGCGCGGACATCGTCCCCGACAGGAATTTCGATCCCTCCGTCATGAACTGGACGTCGACGAGGAACACGGTGCACAAATTGAAGTTCCACGACTGCAACAACCCCACGAGTTTTCTGATCGCCGTCAGGTGAGTGTACAGTTCTATTTGGCCGGGACAATCGAATAAGATGTAATCGTCCTCTTGATCACCTGGTGCGAGAATGATCGTAAAATTGGTTAAATGATAAAGGGGGATTGTCGTACCTAATTTTTCGCGTAACCAATCGGAGTTTTCGATTAGATATTCCACGCAGAAGATGAGGCCGCCGTTCGGGCCGAAATGCAGCTCTTCGTCTTGCATCGTGTCTTGGACGTGGATCAGTTCGCGGATGTCGACCATCGGCTCGTAGTCGAAAAATTCGGCCGCCGGGTCCAAGTTGACCACCTCGATGGTTCTGTTCGTGTCGACGCCGTGTTGGACGAGCGCACTGCAGTAGGTGGACTTGAAAATTTTATTTTGTACTTACGTCTCGAGTTATCGTCGGTAACATTACCTTTCCGCTACCGGCGGGGCCCACAACTAGCTGGGCGTAGCGCATGTTTACACTTCAAATACGAAAGACAACAGCAGCACAATAACCTAACTTTCTTTGATTTGATGTTCGCCAACATATCGACATTAAATATCCCTGGACTACAAATATCGCCTATATTTTTCATTGATTATAAATTTTAAAAAATATATTTATTTCATATTTATATCATTTAGTATTTTGTATTAGCACACGATGTCGACAATGAGAAGAAAATCTCTTAATTAAAAAAAAATAACAATTTGACAATTGACGTATGATTTAATCAAGCACGTACGTTTAAAAACACAAACGTATGATTTGTTTACAACGCACGTATTTCTTGTTTACTTGACATTTAATTCGAAATCGTATCGTTTTAACTAACTTAGTACATACAAAACATACGTAAATCGCATAGAAGCCAAGAACAGCCCAAAATAGAATCCCAGAAATTGGTAAGTACGCTAGAACTAAATTGATAGACATTTACGTCAGTTACTGTGACTTTCCATACCATTAAACGCCATGTATCCATAGTTACGTAAAACACTTCACCACGTAACTTTCAGTGCAATAAACCTCGACAATATTTATTTTATGGCCGCCTGTTTAATTTACAGCCGTAAACTCTATTATGTTTTATCGCCATTTGTCTCTCCGTTTGACTTTCGTTTTCGTTACTCTTACTTTCATTTCATCGGCATTTGTCTCGCTTTCGCGTTGTTTTATTACCATCGGGGATTGTGTCATTGTTTATCGTTTCATAAACTCGTGTGTCAATATTCGTTCGTCTTATTTTAATTTATGCGGCGTGTTCTACTTCGACGTCCGCGCAATCCGAGCGTAAAAAAGGTAAAGTTGTAGACATTTTCTCGGTTGGAGAAATTGTGTTTGTAGGATATGCCGATAGACGACGGGTTATATACACAAAATATGTGCATCCTAGAAACACAATTTCACACACTTAGTAAACACATAATTTACTTGCATGTTTCGAGATTATCGGGCACATGCTAATTGCGCGAAGTGCGAGACAGGAAGGCATTAATTTGCAGTTCGATGCGCAAAAGTTGTAAAATTCGTTTTATTTGTAACTATGTTTATCTTTATGGCGGCTTCGAACATTTTTTTTAGAAAGTCGATTAACACAATTTCTGCTGGAAATGATAAAAAATTCCCGTTTGGTCGTTGGTATGTACGAGAATATCGTTTTAGTTGCTCAATTTGTAGATAACATGTAAGGATTTTCTCGCTACGTTTATTACTTGCGTCATTCTGTTTAACGAGGCAAGAGAAATTTGTGATTTATGGCAGTTATGTTGCTTAACACGACGCACTGTTTAATGTTTTAAGCAACTTCGAAATTTTTGCAAATTTTCGAAATTAGACATTTCCATTGACCATAATAAAAGTTACGTCATTTTAGTTGTTTTCACACCGATGCATCCGAAATAAGAAAGTTGCCGGTTATTCCTAATATTTATATAAGACGTATGTGCTAAGTGGCACTTAACAAATATTAAAAAGCTACGCCTTAATATTTGAAGATTGTTTGCGCGATGCAAATTAAGTTACTTTCGATTGTCAAAATCACTTTTGTTTTCGTTTTAATTACCTGCGAATGAAAAAAAATCAACAACTTTCGCCCCCATTAGTCCGGTCCTGTCCAGCGTGTAATTGAAACGTCAAATAATATTTGAATATTTCCTCTGGTTATTTGCTATTAATTTTTATTATTCAATATGCTAACCTTTATTTTTAATTTATCTTTCACGAATCGGCTAATATTATTGCAGTTAGGACGTCGAAATGTATTAATAATTATCGAAAACGTCAAAGAAACTTCAAAGTGACAGCTGTCAAATTGACAATTCATTTTCATTTGCACTAGGTTCTTCAGAAGTGATATAACTTCAGGTTGACAATTCAACGTCAAACTGACAGCTGTCAGTGATTTTCGACGACATGTCGGGTTAAATTAGACATTAAATTGATACAGAACGATATGATTTGACTTTTAAACTGACACCTGACAAGTTCACGATTATCTTTCAACCATCCACCGTCAAAGAAACTTCAAAGTTACAGCTGTCGAATTCACAATTCATTTTCACTTGCACTTAATCAGGAGTTAAATAATTCCAAGTTGATAATTCAACGTCAAACCGACAGCTGTCAAAATTGTGATCCATGTCGGACTTATTAGAAGTTAAATTAGACATTAAATTGATACCGAACGATATGATTTGACTTTTAAACTGACAGCCGCCAACTTCACAATTATCTTCCAACCATCCAACGTCACATTTTATTAAACGTCACATGCAAACGCCGAACGGCGATTTAAAACTTAAACTGACAACTAAACGTCAAGTTGACAGCTATTTATTATTTTCAGCTGCGTTTTGATTTCAATAAAAAAATGTCAAACAAATTCAAAAAAATTGTGTAAAAAATACTAAAATTACAAACGTCAACAATTCTGAGCGAATATATTTTACATGTCCTACCTTTTACCGCAAAGCACCAAAGGCTAAATCATGTTCGGCGTTTTCCCACCGTTAGTAGGACATGGTTTCCGCTTCGAAGGGGCGTACGGTGGTCTCGATACAAAGTACCGTAACTATTCCTATTTCGCACGAACAGGCCCCGACCACATATTTCAATCTAATCGCCGACCAACAAAAAAAAAAAAAGAACAATGTGCACCGTCAATTACGAACGCGCTTGAATCCATAACCTACTTGAACACAAAGATTTTTATTGTGAATTCCTTGTACGGCTAATCAACAAAGTAAATTGAGGTTAGCGTTGGATTTTATTTAATACAATTGGTCGCAGATGGCGTCTAAATTGTGTCGTATTTCTTCTTTATCGATTATATGTATGTTTTTTTATACTGAACTTGATTATTAAAAAGTTTAAATTGTCGCAAATTGGCAGACTTTGTCACGGTGTTAATTGTTTACGATTAATTTTTATATTTAACGATTTTAATTTGTTTGTTAAACTGTCGTTAAGACGTGACGTTTGGTTGTATTGCTTGTTCATTTTTTTTGTAGCTAGCCTTGAACGACGACGAGTTTTTCAACGTGAAATGCGGGAGTCGTGTTTGTCAAGTCATTAAATGTTGAGGGTCGGCTACCGATTTTCAACGAAAATAATTGTCTGAGATATTTGTGGTGGTGACAGGTGTCGTGTGTTAAATGGTCATACGATAACCCAATTGCATTTTTATAAACCTGCAACCGAATTAAAAGCAGGCGCCGTTCGCACGCAATGAACTTTTCGATTTGTTTGATTTTACGTAACCACGCCCCTGGTCTTACGTCAAACGTCAAGAAAGCGCGCAAACACAACCGACACTGTTTCCGTCCGACGTCAACGTCCCGTTACCTGCAGCTTTCTTTCTTCACTTTCTCGCAGTCGTTGAACCCGATCATCACTTGTATTTTCGTTTTAGTCCACGCGACGAGACAATGCGTGCGAAGTTTTCCGTCCATAATTCGCCGGTTCGGCAGCACCCCCTACACCAAGCCCGGCGAACCAACGCTCCGGTTACCGAGGCCGCCTGCGAGCCCCCGTCGTAATCTGCGAATCGGTGACGTACTGCGATCAGACCGTGGGCATCGATGCGGCGCTCGAAAGGAAACGACGAAACGTCAGTGCAGCTTCGCACTTTGCGTCGTTAGTTTGTGCCGCGGACGCGAGGGTGAGTAATCATTTGTCAGTCAGTACGCGCGACCTTGGCGTTCTCCGCGACCGATTTTCGACACAGCTGGCCGGGGCGCGTGTCAAGGCGGCGGCGTGTGCACACTCGGTGACAGCCGCGACGCTGTTATCTCGAAATAGTTAAAAAACGTCAATTTGACAGTTGTTGCGCGTCAAGTTCCGACCGATTAAATGCAGCCTAATAAAACGATTATCGTCACTGGGGTGGGGGCAAATAAATCTTTGTAGATTGGAAGAAAATCGCCTGATTTAGCGGGCGGAGTGTGCGGCAATAAGAACTAGTTTTTCGCGCTGGCGCGACTTTGAAAAACGCGTAGGAACGAAACTGAAGTGTAAACTGTGCGTTCTCTTAAAAATAGAAATCCGACGGATAAAGTACGTCGCAAGCAAACTCTATTTTAAAGTTTGTTGTTGTAAACGACGGGTCGAAGAAGCGTCGAGTCTCAATCGTAAGGTAGAGCTTCCCCCCAAAAATATTGGTGTGACGCTAGCTGTTCAGTTTATGTTTTTGTTTCGTCTTTGTCTTTTGCTGTTCCATCCAAATTAAATTTTATTAATATGATAAATTGAATACTTTGATTTTTTGACGATAATTTTAATTTTTTATTACTAAATTTTAATTGACATTGACATTTAAAAAATTGCAGATGTCAGTTGTCAAAAATTAACATTTTTATTTATTTGTCGTTTTCAAGCATAACAATTAGCTTTAATTTTAAATACAAAGCTGACCATTGTTCCCAAACGAAGTATAAATATTGCCCACTTACGTCATTGAATTTCGCGTCAAATGTTAATCGTGATAATTGCCATTTTTTTTCTCGTACGAAACGAATCTTTTGACAGTTACGTTCCAAGATCAAGTGTTGCCGTGAACTTTAAACACGTGGGATTTGCAAAAAAAAATTATCCAGTTATCTTTGGCGCGTCTTGATCGACACGATAGACTTTTGTAATCTTCAACGGTAACGGTGCGGCGATCGAATCGACCAGATTGAGATTGAAGTTCATCGCGCGCGTCACGGCCGACTTATGAGAAAAAAAAACAAGGTCGAAATGTGACAAAAAAATGATTTGAAACGTCTACCTTCGATGTTACGCAACTAATTATTTATATTTGAATGTAACGTTAAATTAATTTGTTAGGTCGTGCGAGGTCAAATTTTTCTTATAAAACGGGAAATATGAATATTTTTAGAATTAATTGATTAATTGGCGAAACTCGTTTGCTAAGTCTTCAGTTTTTAATTTCGTTGGTTATGTTAATTTTTGATCGGGTGGGGATGGAACGATATTTTTATTTGAATTTTCGAAAATTCGGAAGTTTTAAGACAATTTTGACATTTTTGAAATTTTCTTAAACTGCGTCGAATTGAGTTTCAGTTGATTTCTTGCATATTTTGCATTTTTTGGTATTTTATTTGACTTATTTTTTTAATATGATTTTTTTTTACAATTTATGAATTAAAATTAAATTAAAAAACGATAGAAAACAAGGAATAACATACTAGACCAGAACGAATAATAAGAATAAAAACAGACGAATGGAACCAATGCAATGTAACATGAAAATAAACGAAGAAGACATTAAATGCATCCATAAAAAGCCATAAATTATAACGACGTTTAATATCGTAGTAATTAATTAATTGTGTTATTTTCCCATCGCCGCAATTTGCGGAAAATTAGATTACGCGCTCGCGCATAATTGCGACAAGTTTCTATAATTACTCACCGTCAATTAAACGTGCAAATAATACGCAAAAACAATCGACACTTGTGCGGGTATCTGGCGATAACGAGTTTCGTAACAAACGTCGCTGCAAAAGTTTTCAAGGCGAATTTTTCGCTCAACAATGGAAACGAAACGGCGATAACGACCACTCGTGAAGTTATCTGAAGGGGCGATTGTGTCGAATCGCAACGATTTTTACGACTCGCGCAGTACTTTTGATCGAGTTGGTTGCAGTTTTAAACGAAATAGCTACTTGGTGTCTAATCTGGCCCGCGATGACTGCGCGCAATTGATCGGTCAAGTTTTGGCATGGTGGGGATCAAAGGTCCCCAGGAGATAAGGTCGCTTGTAACTGACGGACTGGTTTTAATTCGCAGGTTCCGCAGTTGCGTTCCACGTCGCCGGTGGTGAAGATGCACAACACTTGAATTGCGAACGACGAAGTCCAAAATGCCTGCCGTAATTTCCAAGATGCTGCAGAGGGCCGACGAGGCCCGAGTGTACCTGAACATACCGCGTCACTACCTGGCCGGTACCGTGGTCGCGGGATGTCTTCTGACGTACGTCGTGAAGGTGGCGTATCCCATAGTCGACGGTCTCATCAACAAAAACGACGCGGGGCAAGACAACGCCAACAACAACCTGATCAAAGACGTGCAGACCTTGCACAAGGGGAAGTTCGCGAAAAAGAAGAACGTCCCGGCGTTGAACCTGCGATTTCTGTTCCAATTCATCAAACTGATGAAGATCATGATCCCGAGCTTTTTCAGCAAAGAAATCTTACAACTCTTCAGCCACACGGGGTTCTTGTTCCTAAGGACGTACCTCAGTATATACGTCGCCAGTCTCGAGGGCACCATCATCAAGTACATAGTGAGGAAGGAGCCGAAGATGTTCGCGAGGGAGCTGTTGAAGTGGTTCGCGATCGCCGTCCCGGCGACGTTCGTCAATTCGATGATCCGTTACCTGGAGAGCAAAATAGCGCTGAGTTTTCGATCGAGACTCGTCGAGCACAGCTACGGGTTGTATTTCAAGAATCAGAGTTACTACCGGGTTACGGTTCTGGACGGTCGGTTGGAAAATTGCTCGCAGAGATTGACCGACGACATAGAAACGGTTTCCAGCTCCGTCGCCCACTTATACGGCCACATCACAAAACCCATCTTTGATATTTTATTGATGGCGATAGCCCTGGCCAAGTTGAGACAGTCGAGGAATCAAAAAGTTTTAATGGCTGGGCCTTTGGTTATCTGTAGCGTCATCGGGGTGTCGGCTCTGCTCTTGAAACTCGTCAGCCCCAAATTCGGAGAATTGGTTTGTAAATATAAAATTCGACGTTAATAATCTAATAAAAAAATTTTAGGTGGCGCAAGAGGCTGAAAAGAAAGGATATTTACGACACGTCCACACGCGCTTAATCACCAACTCGGAAGAAATAGCGTTCTACGGAGGCCACAAGGTGGAACTGTCGCATTTACGCAGCGCATATCAAGTTTTAGTGCAACACATGGAGGTCATCTTCGGCGTCAAGTTGTGGTTCGTTATGCTCGAGCAGTTTTTGATGAAGTACGTCTGGTCAGGGGCTGGGATGATCGCCGTCAGTCTTCCTATTTTACTAGCGAACGTGGCTGGCGACAATAACGACCCTAAAGGAGCCGGACACGCCGTCGCGGAACGAACCCAATATTTAACAACGACGAAGAACTTGTTGTTAACGGGCGGTGACGCCGTCGAGCGATTAATGTCCAGCTACAAAGAGATCGTCGAGCTGGCCGGACACACGGCCAGGGTCGCCAACATGTTCAGCGTTTTGGAGGAGGTCGGCCGCGGCGAGTACCACAAGACGGTCGTCGAGAAAAAGGAGAATTCCGGCGGGTTTCAGGTCGAGTTCCAAGGCGATCAGCCCAAGCCGCGCGGCAGGTTGATTTACAGCGACAACTACGAGGTCGTCCTTCGGAACGTGCCGATCGTCACGCCGAACTGCGACGTGGTGTGTTCGTCGCTGGATTTGTCCATCAAGCCCGGACAACATTTGCTGATCGCCGGGCCCAACGGGTGCGGAAAATCGAGCTTGTTTAGGATCCTGAGCGGGCTGTGGCCGGTTTACGGCGGAGAGTTGCGGACGCCCAAAAACGCCATGTTTTATATCCCGCAACGTCCGTACATGGTTATCGGTGAGTTGGTATGAACGAGATAAGTGGGTTTATCGATTGGGAAGCTAAATATGCGTATTGTTTTTTTTTTTGAGAAAAAGAGTGTAGATGATTAAAACGATTTTCAAGCAAACTTAATTCGTATCTCTTTTGGAGATATGCCAAGTTAAAAATTTTGCAAAATTGCAATCGAATTTCTCAATGAAATTGTCACATTGTAACCTAACAAAAATTCACACATTTACTTGAAATAAATAAAAAAATTCGTTTGCAGGTAACTTAAGAGATCAGATAATTTATCCCGATAAGCACGCCGACATGATCAACAAGCAAGTGACCGAAGACGATCTCAGGAAGATAATGAAAATCGTGCACCTCGAGCACATCGTCGAGCGCGACACTTTCCACGCCGTGAAGGACTGGACCGACATTCTGTCTGGCGGTGAAAAACAACGAATGGCCATCGCGAGGCTCTTTTACCACAGGTAACTCGATTAAAATCCCAGTTCAGAGTTTAAATAAAATTTGATTGTTATTTCAGACCCAAATATGCTCTACTTGACGAGTGCACCTCGGCGGTGTCGATCGACGTCGAGAGCCACATGTACCAATCGGCCATTGACATGGGCATCACTCTGTTGACTATTACGCACCGTCCAACGCTATGGTAGATATTTATCTGAATTTATCAAAAAGTCGATTGAAAAATCACAAACAAATAATACATGGTTTTTAAAATGAAACCACCTATGTCGTTAACTTTGACACTAGTTAGTTAGTTATAAGTGGGGCGTTTAATAGAGCCATGTGGTCCCAGTGGAGGGGTCACAACTATTTGTAGTGATGCTAAGCGCTTTTTAATAGCTCTCTCGTGCACATTTCAATGGCACTAATGCAATCTTTGTTACTTGCTTTGAAAAATAATAAAAGCATTTTTCACAATAGTCTTAAAGATGGTGTTGATCAAAATTAATCTACAGTTTCTAACGTTGACCACTAACAAAAAGAGCTAAATGTCAAAACAATTATTTTTAACTCAAATATTTTTAGGAAATTCCACACGCACATCTTGCAGTTTGACGGCACAGGCGACTGGAAGTTCTCCGAACTGAACCTGACGGACCGTCTGCATCTGAAAAACGAAAAGGAGCAGCTCCTGAAGCAGCCGGAGAGCGACGAGAGGAATGCGCGCATCGAGGAACTAAACAAACTGCTGGCCGAGGACAAAGAATGAACGCCGAGATCTAAACATCAGTGCAATATGTTTTGTGATTGAACTAATTTGGACGAGACAGTTAACGCATCACCTTTTTACAAAGTCCAAGCATCGCCGTTTAATTTATACTATTTTATATATCTTAAGTCTATTTATGGCAAACATCACAGTGAACGTTGTAGTTTATAGTTTGTATTCTTGATGGATGGATGGATGGACCAGTGTCCATTTATATTTTTTTATGTCGATTTAGCGCGTTGTGGCAGTGTTTGCTTTACAATATTGGTTGTTTTTTTTTTAAATAAATAATTTTTGCGTAGTTTTGTTTGTTTACGCGGAAACTAGCGACGTTGTTAATATTTTTTAATAATTAATGAATTTTAATAATTGTTAGTAAATTTTTAACAATAAATCAAACCCAGAAATTGTCATTTAACAAAATTTCTTAATTCCAACAACACATTCGTATCGCTAAAATATTTTTTAATGCTCACCGCTATTTTTATGGGTTTGAAGATGAAAACAAGACATACCTTAGAACTTTATTAACTTAAAAGTACGTGAAAACTTATTGCCCTGGTCCACTGAGCGACTTATCCATGAACTTCTTCTTCGCGAAGCACAACCACCATTTGCTCGGCTTACCGTCGTCGCCGAAAACTTTCTCGCAGACCCTCGCGCCTGTTTCTTGCCTCACTTGCGTTAAATACGTCTTGAGCATCTCTGAAACGCGACGCGTAATCAAGCGAACATCGCAGTTTATGTTTCACTCACCTCCTTCGTCGGTGGTCTTTGGCCGGCCGTACACCGTGTTCAGGGGAAAACCGGGATCGCCGGGGATGTCGAACCGCGAAATTGCCAAAGTGTACATCTCGTTGTGCGCCTGATTTTTGGTCGCGCACCGTTGGAGTTTCTTCAGGCACTCGGTGATGTACAGCGTTATGTAGATGAGAAGTCGATCGGCCTCCGACTTCAAAACAATCGTGTTATAAAATTAAATAAAAGGATTTAAGAAAAAAACTCACCTTGATTTCGTAAGTGCGGAAGAAGACGTTCGCCTTGAAGTAGTACAGCGCCTCGTCGATGATGTCGTTCTCGGTGGTGGACGGTATCGACGAGAGCCCCCTGAATTGCGTTCGTATCGGCAAAATCGCCGTGTTTCCGACGATTTGGGGCGGCTGGAGGAAGCTCGAGTGGTAAGCCTTAAAATTACCGTCGTCCATTACGATCACAAATAACACAACAAACTCGAAACAGGATGTTTCGTTGATAAGACACACCCTGGAAGTGAGTAACGATATTCGTAAAGGAATGGGAACTTACGGGCATGTTTATCTGTTATCTTGTTTATGTTCGACGTCGCTTTATCGCTGCGGTGGTAAAAGTCACGATTGAATCGTTATTGCCGCGGTGAATCATTAGGTTATGTCTTCTTCAATTCGCCATCTCGGCTGTCAAATTTTACTCAAACGTAAACGATTTATTAATCCATACTGGTCGTTTATATCATCCAGATATTAAAAATTGATTTTAAATCCTTGATATGAAAATAAATTTGTATTTCGATTCTTTCCTCTATAGATCGTTAGATGCGTCTCCCCATACAAGTGCGGGAAGATTGAATAGAAGTTGTCTATTGGTGGAATTTGGTGGAATTCCTGTTCATTAAACGATGTATACAGACGTTTACTTGCAGCCTTTCGTTACGTCACCGATGACGTTTAATTCACACCAACAAAAAAATCATAATATAACCTACATTCATATAATTTATTAACTATAATTCACAATTTCATTTATTTCGGTTTCCAAGCTTCGATTTTCGGCCTCGTCGTGCTGTAAGGCATGTATTGCTCGGGGGTACCGCTGGGATTCTCGGTGTGATCCAGCATCCACTTATACTTCGGCCTCGATGGGTCCTTGTGCGGCAGCAAATCTGTCTTGTAGTGCAACCAACCGAACCACTCTGCTGGCACTTGACTGCCGTCGTAATCGACGCCTGCAACGCAACCAATTTGATTTTGATCCGACGGTCGAATTTTAGTTACCGTATTTGGGCGCATATTCGATCCACCGGTTCCTGCCGTAGAAATAGTAGTTGTTCTCGAAGTATTTATTGCCGTACTTATCGGTGCCGACCAGTTCGCCCGGTTTTAGATCGTCCATCCTGAAAGAATGATTAATAACGCGGAATTCAGGTTAAGGGGCTTATGTAATTTTTTTACCTGTAAAGTTTGTAGTAGGAGGCGAAGAAGCCGCCGTTCTGGCGTATTATCGAGAAAACTTTGAAAACTCTATCGAGTCCGATGAATTTGATGACCATTTTGGGGCCGTTTCGCGACAATTTGCGAAATTATTTTTGACAGATTGTCAAGGCAGGGTCGCCAACTTATTTCGTAAATCGCTTGTAAATATTTTGTTGTTGTAATGTTGGTAACGTATATGGTGGTTTGGCTTTGTGTCGTCCGTTTTGATTTGATTTGTGTTTATTTGTGAAATTTCGCCGATTTTCAACGTACAAGGTTAGGACCACTTAATTTTATTAACTATCGCCCTGCATGCAACTATACGACCACGTGCATGACTTACAAAGCTCGCCGCGTCGATTAAGACGCGTTTGAATAAAAGTGCGGTTATGTCAGCTTACACACTTTATTTCAACGTATTTTCCAATGCAATACACGGATGTAATATAAAAATTTGTTTAACGCTACGCTACAAGTTAGTCATATAATAAAAATTCCACCGGTAAGGTATATACAACGCGCCTGAATGCTTACTTATGTAAAAAACCATGTTTTTTTGTTAAGCGTTTCTATTTATTATTTTATTTTTTTTTGAGAAAACAAAAATGAAAAATCAAACTCTTCGCGCGCGATTTGCTCGCCCCCGTCGATTCTTTCACCGTTCGTCGGCGGTGCTTCAACCCAACTCCGCGAGGACCGAGTTTAAGTCTTCCTGCAACGCGACCGTCAGTTCCCGTTGCTTGTTGAAGTCGTCCTGCAGCCGTTCGGCGTTGGCTTTGAGCATGAGGTTGCCCTTTTTCAGGGCGGCCAGCATGTTTTCGTGGCGCTTCGCCCTCGTCGACAGGTTCGATTTGACCTTCTCCGTGGGGGCGTCCTCGGCCTCGCTCTGGCTCTTCTCCGAGTCGGTTTCGGAGCCGCTGCTTTCGCTCTCGCTCTCGCTCGATTCGCTTTCGCTCTCCGTTTCTTCTTTCTCGTCTTCGTCTTCTTCCTCTTCGTCGTCTTCGTCTTCCTCGTCCTCGCTTGAATCTTTCATCAGCGACGCCATCTTATCGACCTGCATGAAAAAATGTTAATTAACCTCCCGCTATTTTTTTAAGTTTTATTGTTCACTTGTTAGTATTATAGTCAGTTTGTGTGAGTTAATTAGTTAGTATCCGAAAACTACTGACCTCCTTCTGCAGTGATTTGAATTTTTTCTTTTCTTCCTTGATGTCCTGCTGCAACTTCTTCATCAACTCCTTGAGCGCCACGCGTTCTTTCTTGGCGTTGTCTTCCTTGTTCTTGAACGTCCGGAGCTTGTTCCTGAACAGTTTGACTTCCCGTTGCGCCCTCCTCTCGCGTTTTTCTTCGTTGTCGCTGCCTTCGCTTTCCGATTCTGAAACTTCCTCTTCTTCTTCGTCTTCGGACTCCTGCTTTGCGGCCATGCTGAATTTTCTGTCTCCGAGAGGTTTTCCTGCAATTGTTTGCTTTTAATTATCAATTCGATAAAATGCGGTAAGTCACTGTACAAAATATACGAAGATTACAATTCCAAAGTAAACTGCCATTGAACTGTCAAAATTACGCGTCTTTTGTGTCACCTATCGACGTGTATGTGAACTATTCCGTGCCGTAACCTTAAAAAGTTGACGTGATTGCCAATACGAACGTGGTACCAACCTCAGTCTGATTTAGATAAAGTGACAGGTCAGAATGTTGACGTTTCGTAATTCGGTTGGAAAATATAAAGTTATTATTTTTTCTCTGATTTGTCTGTTTATGTATTATTAATGGATTGAAAATTAAACTTTGGATCGTTTGTGTTGTACACAATGGCATTTTTAAGTTTTATCTTCAACGCACAAGTATTTTTATGCAAATGTCAGTTTGACAGCTGGTAATTATTTTTTTGCTGGTTGCATTGACGTTTTTATGTCAAATTTGACATTTCTGTGCCATCAAAATTGAAAAAAGCGCTAGCGTGTTTCAAATTATCTTCGCGTGTATGGAATGTACGCGCTTAACGACGCGAGTATTTTTTACCAATGAACAAAAGATTTATGTAAAATAATTACAGGAGACATTTTACACAAATAATGAAATGACAAGAAAGGTAAATGCGAAAAGGAGAAGATGACAGAATAGAAGAAGTCGTGAAGCTATTAAAAAATTATGATATCTGATCCAAGAAGAAATATGAAATATCCAGGACAAGTGGAACGAGTTGCATGTTTTGAATAATTAGGAAGCAATATATGGGGATGGAAAAATCGACGTAGACATAATCAACAAGATGAAGAAATCAATCAAAATATGTGATGCACTAATTAAGACAATTTACGAAAATTGATAACGAGACAAAGCTAAGAGGGTACGGTGCTATACCAGTACCGTGACTAGGTTAGTGTCGATAAGGTGAAAATGAATAGAATGGATAAAATAAGAAAAAAAAATGGAAAATGAAAAGACTTGCATAGAAAGCAGGCAAGTTGAGAAGATATACAAAATTAGTCAAAAATGAAGTAAACTCACCTTGCAAAAGTTCTTGTACTTTTTTCTCGAGCTCCCTGTTTAGTTTCTTCGCTTCCTCCAGTTCGGTCTTTTTGGTGTCCAGTTCTTCAGCTGCTTGGGTGTATTTTTTCTCGAGTTCCTGCGACGTCTTCCTGGCCTCCTCGACTTCGGATTTGATGGATTTCATCAGCTGGAACGCGATAAGTTTAGTATGGTGGGTCGCAAAATTGCTCGTGGTACCTTCTCGTCGGCTTCCGACGAACGAACTGGCGACGTTTCTTCGCCGGGGACGTTCTTCTCCAGCTCGGCCTCCAGCTGCTGTATCTTCGCCACCAGCCTTTTGTTTTCGCGCATCTGCGCCTCCTTGTTGCGCATTTCGAAGGCCAGCAACTGCTTCGTGCTCTGGAGGTCGTCCCTCACCTTGTCGATGTCGTCCATTTCGTCGGCTTCGTCCGCTATTTCCTCCTGCTGCGGATATTTCATCAGTGACGTGGGAAATACGACCGGCGGACTTACCGGTGCTATGCTGGCCATCGACTGCGATTTCTGTATCTGCTCCTCGATGGTCATCTGTCTGCGGAATTTCCGGAGCCCTTCGAGGATCGGTTTGCTCCTGTCGTTCGTTTTGACCTTTTTGAGCTTGACGCCCTGCTCGATCTGCGCGTTTCGAAAAATTTCAAAATTTGATCGGGTCGGGTTTGCGGCGGTGCCAACTTACCGCCTTGAGGAGCACGTTGTGCGCGTTTTGTTTCTCGCTGTCGTACAGGAACTGCCCTTTGGCCTTGACCTTCGGCAGGAGTGGCTCCGACCGGTCGTTGCATTCCACGTGTTTCAGCTTCCTGCCGCTCTCCACCTCTTTGAGCATCTGGGTCCAGTCGGGGCGCGTCTTCGGCCTGGCGCGCAGCATCGTCAGTCTTTCCTTCTGCCGGTCGTTCAGGTTGGCGGACTCGACCAGCTTGGGCAGCGCGGGCGGCGGGGGCGGCATCGGCGGCGCCATCGGGACGCCGATCTTCTTCATGCTCTCCTGCCTCACTAGCGCGTTTCTGGTGGCCGGCATCGCCTGAAAATCGAACGGATCTCGGTATCGACGGATCTATTTTCGTCGCGTTCAACTTGACCCCGACGCGGCGATCGGGATTCGCCGGTCGGTGTTTTACGACGCGTGGAAATAGAAGCGACGTTGCGACCACTTTGCGCGAGATCGGAGCCAATTTCGATCATAAAATTGCAAAAGGCAAAAAAAAGAGAAGTCACGAAGCAAGAAGTTCCAACCCGATTTAGTATAAATCTTTACAATCGAAGCCTACACGACTCCACCTTGTTAAGAAGAACATAGAACCGACGACAATGCGTTGAAAGGTCCAAGGCTTTTTTTAAATTAAATGCTTCGTTTCGCAATCACGAATACAAATAACTTGCAATAGACAATTATTTAAATATAAACATACGAACGACGTACGAAAACAACTGACCTAAACAAACAAAAATGAGCCACGAAAAGAATTGTACTGAACGATTTTCCTTGTTTCACTAATTACTTTTACATTTGTCGAACTGTCAATTGGCCTTAAACGACGTCGTTGGTTTTGCTTGAAACAACCATCGGTGTGAGTGGCGTTCGATTGTAGATAATAAAATTCTCTAAAACAAAGTCCCCGGCGATATATGTCTATCTGTAATGGTTTAGAGATGGCAAGCGTTCTAATTGGGATTTTGGTTTTCTTGAAATGTTTTGTGAATTCGCAGAGCAAATGGTGCGAGATGCAACCAAATTGTGCACAAATAAAGCGGCAGAGAATAAAATACTCAAAATGAAGTCCTTGATGGAATATATTTGTCTATTATAGTTCAGAAATGGGACGAGTTCAAATTCGCAACTCTGTGGAATTTTTCGGCTTTGGACGCCCCCCGTTTCAAAACAATTAAATTCTCTACAAACCCGTTACTTTAATTTTGGACATAATGACGTAATCCGTTTTGACCAATGCGAGTGGAGAACTTAGTTTAAAACGATGGCGATGCAAACCGAGTTTATGTATGCTCTGTATCGGTCGATCTCGATGAGCTTAACCACAATTTCCTCGATGATGGTCACCATCGCACTTACCTTGTCTATGCTTTCCATGGCTTCTTCCGCGTCCCTCAGCGACATCCTCTTCACCACCGGCGGCAGCTCCCTCTCCTTGACGCTGTTCAACTTGATCGGTATTTTGATCTCGTTCGACTGGGACTTGGCGACGACCTCCTTGGGCGGCACGGGCCGCAGCTGGGGCTTGGTGAACGTTGTCTCTTTCTTGGGGGGCGCCCCGTTTTCGGCCGGCTCGGGTTTCTGGACCTTCCTCAGCGTGGGAACTACCACTGGACGTGTTAGAAACACACCAAGACGACAGTTCGAATGCACAATGGCGGCGGCGCGTTAAGAAGTGCCTACTTACATTTGGAGGACTCGGCGTCGCCCGGTTCCTTTATGCTGCCGCGCTTGTTGAGCTTCCAGGGCGCGGCCGGACAGGGCAGCGGCGTCGGGCCCTCTTTCACCCACGGCGGCCTGAAGGTGGTCCGGTTGACGGCGTTTTTTTCTGGAGTTCCGGCTTCCGAGGCGGACGATGACGCCGCCTCCTTACCGGCCGGCATCTTCGGAACGCGATACTGAAAGTGACCAAGTTGTAATTGGACGAATAGGTCATAAGAATTATATTAAAACCTTAATTTCGCTCATTAAAGAAACGCACCGCAAAGTGTGTCAGTAAAAATTAAATGAAACCATCTTTATGTTATGTTTGTGAGAAGAGCAAGATAAAAAATTCCATATTCTGATTAATATCCATGAACTTTTGCCGATGTTTATCGGTTTATCAATAGGATTCATAGCAACCCAGTTTTGTTGACGTTTGTACTTTGTTTTAGTTGTTTTTTTTTAGTCTTCGATCTAGGATCGTCTTATGCTATTTGTATATCAAACGCAGTTTTTGATCTGGTGTGGAGTTAAAATTATTACGTGACGTGACATTGATTGCACAATGACCTGCGTCACATTTTCATGTCCGCGGTACTTCACTGTTTATTAATTTTGTATTCAGTATTTGCTTATTGTGCATTACGTTGCAGTTCGAATGTAACGGTTTATGCAATCTAGGTCGCGTGTTAGTTTCGTTATCGTTGGTTGGGTCGGGTTAGGTCGGGTTGTGTCGGGTTGGATTGGATTTAATTTTGTATTTTGTGATTTCGTTGGGTTCATTGGGTTTGCCATCGATTAATATATTTTCTTGTTGTCAATAATCTATTAAAAAGTAATAAAAAAAAAATATATTGTCCAAAGACGTAATTTCTAACATTTATTACGAATATTAATAATTAAACTTAATGAAGAAAAAACATAATGCCTTCTCTCAACCTTGACCAGAGCTCTCCTTGAATTTCTACGTTTTTTTTTTAATTTTAATAACAGGTTTAGTGGAAATTGTTTTGTTATTTATGTTTTTTTTTAATTCGAAAAATCATAATGTGGACCCCCATTATTTCAACACATCAACGTCTTATTACTTTAGACATATTTTATTGAATATTTGGGTTTGATTAGGTCAGAGATTAGACCAACGATAATATTGTGCAATATGCATAACTTGCGAAACTAGCACACGACCTAGATTGCATAAACCGTCTCATCGGAATTACAACGTTGTGCTTAACATGCAGCTGTGTTACTTGTGCTTGTTATGAATTAATAACCAATTGTTGAGTGGTGTTACGTAGCTCAGGCTTTGCTTAATACCAATACTGTCGACACATAAATAAAATGGAAAAATTGAACATGCAACAATAAAAATAAACAACAAAAAATAAATAACAACATTAATGAAATCGACAAACTTAATGATCGGGTTGGATTGAGAGAAAAAAATAATGCAAAATAAATGTAATACCAACTTTCGTTTCGAAAGTCATATATGCGTTACTGACAAAAAAATGGACGCGTTCAGAAGATTGTAAAATTGGACTGCGACGAACAGTCTCGGGGCCAGTCCGCCCCTGGTAACAATCTTGCTTATTTATAGTTAAAACTTTTCTCATGTGTACACAAATAGACTTTCGTTTCTTTCGGTTGATTATAAACACTAAATGTGCTGCAGACCGTGTTCCGAATGTTTTTCGTCGTTACTCATAAAACACTACTTCTGCCAGGATTATTTTGAGAACACTGTGTTATTAATATCGTATTATTTTTATATAAAAATATATTCGAGTATTAATTTATGAAGTTTGTATATATATATATATATATATATATATATATATATATATATATATATATATATATATATATATATACACATGAATGATGAGATTTCGCTCTCAGACTTCGTTCGTCAATTAACTTTAATTCAGGCGCCAGCCGTGGAATTTGCTTCTTGTGTTCGTCGGTTCGAAGTGAACCGAAATGACTGCGAAAAAAAAAACCGGAAGTTGGCTTCACGTTTCAAGTACGTTTATGTTTGCCGGGTAAATGTAATCGGCGTTCGTGTCGGAGCCAATCGAAAACTGATAAACAAATTATAAATAGTGCAGTTTGATCGCTGGCGGAATTTGAGCGGGCTGTGCGTGATTGCAATTGTTTCATCGCCCGATTGAGTTGTCAGATTGATTGAGCGAATAACTCAATTTAAAAACCGGCCAGACTGTTGATTTAAATTATACGGTCATGTTAATTTATTCTCGTTGCTGAGCGTTGATTTCAATTTTCTCTCATTATTAGCTAATTTTAATTGTCGGCGTCACAAATCGTTCTGTTTTGAAATGCTCGACTCTGATTGACCGACGGCCTGCTAAACTTCACAAATACAATTTTTCGCAATTCGCATATTGTCAACTGCGTGAAAATTATCTTCTCCGTCGTTTTTGAGCTCAATTTTTTTACGTTTCTCAATAATTTATTATTTGTCGTATGATAATACAATTAATTTCGCATTGCCCCTTTCATTCGAAATTCACGTTAAGTCAAGTTTGTTCGTGTCGCGTACTCGTGCGTTTGTATCCAGTCTAACGCCACATCTTTTGCATAACCTGTAGTGGAGTGGGGTTAGTGGGACTGCGTGGGTAGATACTGCATCGATCTGCAAAGCCAAGGGTACCTATTTCATTATAGCAACAAGTTCTAATCATTGGGTTGCTTGGTTAGGTTCGGGTTGATTTGTAAAGTCGAACAAACGATTTTGTAAATAAGGAATAAAGAACGAAAATTGAGGAAGATACAAAAAGAAAACAAAAAAATGCAATGTTTGCAAAAAAGAAAGGAAACGTAACTAAGACAATGGTAAGGGTAGGTTGGGCAATTTGTGAAAATAGACAAATGTTTGAAAAACGAGAAATCGGCGGAGTATTTTACAAAATAAATGGATTATAATTGCGAAGAAATGTTCCTTAACAGCTGCGACGATGGTAGATATTTTGGTCTGGGTCCATTTTTAGAGAATTTAATGAATTATGGTGGTATTTACGAAGAGATATAACCAGCATCGTAATGGACAAGTCTACATAGATAGATATATGCCGTCCATGAGATTCCGTTAGAGAATTTAATTCACTACAATTTTTTCATAAGTCGAGCGGTTTGGACAGCGTTTCGAATAATGTGCATGCATTGCATGTATTGCGCGTGTTGTCTTTGTCTTTATCTTTGTCTATGTCTTTGTATATGTCCTTGTCTTTGTCTTCGAATATTGTGCATGTATTGCATGTATTGCGCGTCTTGTCTTTGTCTTTACATCTGTCTTTGTGTTTGTCTTTACATCTGTCTTTGTGTTTGTCTTTGCCTTTGCCTTTGTCTTCGTCTTCGTCTTCGTCTTCGTCTTCGTCTTCGTCTTCGTCTTCGTCTTCGTCTTCGTCTTCGTCTTCGTCTTCGTCTTCGTCTTCGTCTTCGTCTTCGTCTTCGTCTTCGTCGTCGTCTTGGTCTTTGTCTTTGTGTCTTTGTGTCTTTGTGTCTTTGTGTCTTTGTGTCTTTGTGTCTTTGTGTCTTTGTGTCTTTGTGTCTTTGTCTTGCAACGAAATGCTGTGACTTTTTCCTTTCTTTAGGTTAGGTTATTTTCAACGAATAATTAATACTAAGTTCAAATTAATTGTAGTTCCAACTTATTAACCAAATTATAACACAATTTGACGTGGATGCTTATTTTTTAATTAAACTCAAATGAACAATAGAAAACTCGAAGCTATTAGACGAACCCTAAATCAACGTCGGGTCGGGTTCAATTTGTGATCAATTTCCCGATCGAACCCAAACAAATAAAATTAATCGCAAGTATGTAACTTATACAGAAATATATCTACATCCAATCGACACGTGGGTTGGGTTGGGTTCATGAACTGAACCCAATAAAATACGTAATCAGAAATACGTGACTGCCAACCCAATCTATAGATTTAGAGTGCAATAAAAAAAAAACGAAAACGAAACTAATTAATTATTTTCGCCACTGAACCCAAACGACAACAAATCAATTTCGTCGATGAAAATCGAAAACCAAATTTGGTTAAACCCAACGATGTTTTGGGTTGGGTTGGGTTGGGTTGGGTTGGATTGGGTTGGATTAGGTTGGGTTGGTCCATAATTTAAATAGAAAACTGTTTAACGGAATTTCCGAATCAAAACCCAAACACACCCAAAAATTAAATTAAATCCAATTACTTCTTAGTTCCGTTGGATTTTTTTCCCAAACGGTTCGACCAAATCTAAACGAACCAAAATGGGCATGGAACGATATCAAATCAAATGTACATTAAAAAAAATTAAATTGAACCCAATTATTCTTTGTATTGGGTATTTAGTTGATGTACTTCGAGATTTCATAAACTTGTTTAAATTAACCCACACGAACGCAACCGAATCTGACCTCCCAACAACCAAATTCTAATCAAATCTGATTGGATAAGGTGGGGAACTGTTTTGTATAATTAATTTCCGGATCAAACCCAATCAGACCGAACCCAATTTAGAAAAATTTGAGAAAAATGTGGACAACCAACCCAACCCAACCCAACCCAACCCAAAACTATTAAAGTAATTCAAGAAACTAAAAAAGAATAACAAGATTAATTTATCAAACCCAATCAGACCGAACCCAATTTAGAAAAATGTGGACAACCAACCCGACCCAACCCAACCCAACCCATAACTATTAAAGTAATTCAAGAAACTAAAAAAGAATAACAAGATGTGATTAAACCCAAGTACTTTTCGACATTATCTGTTGTGTTCGTGTGTCGTGAATTTAAATTCATATTCATGTAAACCCAATTGAACACAACCGAACCAAATAAACAGAACAAAGCACAATACCCTTGAAAATCCTAATTTACAAAATTTTGACAACAAAACCCAATACTCAATAGATCACCCAATTCAATTGTAAGAACCCAAATTATACAAAAAAAACAATAACTATTAAAATAATTCTATTAAAAAAAAAGATAACAGGATGTGATTAAACCCAAATATTTTTCGACCTTGTAACTGTTGAATTTGAGACATTTTAGGTTTAACAATTCAAAACCTCGTCAAAATCAAAACGAGGCGACCCACTGAACCAATAAACGAAATTGTTAAACCCAGCAATTTTTGGGTAACGTTAAATTATGTCGTGAATTGTTTTGCACAATCGATTTCCGAAACAAACCCAAGGGGGGCAATTTATTATTGTGGTATTGTGGAACCGATCGTCGTTTCTCAAAATCAAATAAAATTTACTTTTGGTTGGTTCTGGTGTTTAATTTGCTTCGTTTGTTTCCATTTCTGGTTTGTAATTAATTTTATTTCCATTCAGTTTTTCGAACTTTTCGTTCGTTGGTTTGGTTTTAATTTATTTTGCTGGGTTCGTTTGTTTCTTTTTCGTTTGCTGCGGTGATTTTTTAAAATTTGTGTTGTTATCGATCAGTTTTCATTTTTGGTTTGTACTTAATTTTGCTTTCAAGGAATTTATCAAACTTTTCGTTCGTTGGTTTGGTTTTAATTTATTTTGATGGGTTCGTTTTATTTTATTCGCTTATATGCGATTTGTTATTGTACAGTTTTTTTTGTATTTATTTTTACTTTCGTGTAGTTGTGTTGAACTTTTTTTTTATTAGTTGAGTTTCTTCTATTCATTCGAGTTTTTTTTTTAATTTTTATTTGTGTTTAATTTTATTTTCCCCATCTTTTACTTTAATGTGTTTATTTCTGGTCCATTAAATGCGTCGCGTTATGTGTAAATATTTTCTATTAATATTTTCGGTAACTGATTGTATTTTTAGTTAACTTGATGAATCGCTCTTTCAGTGCGTTGTGATTTAAATGCGACTCCGCCGAATTATTCGCAAAACTCGTATGTCGTACCCACTTGTTTGTTAAACGACGCCGAGTTCTTTTGTGCAATTATGTAAACTTTCCGTGTCGTTTTTTTTTTATTTTCACTCACCTCTCAGAGTTTTTCTTCGAAACGGACGTCGCGATCGCACCGAACTCTCGCCCACTGTCCCAACGCACTCGAAAAACGGCCCAACGAACTCGCGTCGTCGTCGTCGTCGCGGGGTCTCTTCGCCGATGACTCCGCCGAACCGCAATTCTTGACTGAATTCGGGAATATTTCCGACGGCAGAGGCGTTTTCCGACCCGGCTACTGCCCGTCCGAAAAACGTCCGCCTCGACGGCCGACTCGCGACGCGAAATTGCCGGTCGACGTTTTCGGTACCGCACCGTCGCGAATGGGACGGCCAGCTTTGGGCTATTTCGGACGCGTGACGTCGCGACGCCGCTGCGTCGACGTCGAAAAATGCGTGCGTGTGCACGTATGTACGTGCCCGTACATCTGTTGCGGGAATGCGACGTTTTTTCGGCGATTTTCGACCGAAATTTGAATTTTTGGTTTCAGGGTTGTTTCGGTTCGAGTTTGACGGTTGTCGGGAAGAAGCGAAAGAGGGCTCTGCGTGCACTGTGATTAGATTATCTTAATTTGATAAATATATATAAAAAAAATTACTAGTACTTTAGGCAGTGGCGTAGCCAATATTTTTTATCAGCAGGGCGTCTCTTTAATGACCTTGGAATTCTTGACAATTTTGATATTCTTTCGTTTTATACAATTTTGATAACTTAAGACAATTTGAATTTAAAAAATTATAAAAAAATCACCGCTCCTTTTGCAGATGTCGCAGAATTCGCATCGTCCGAAGGCCTGCCACGCCTTTCAGGACAACATGGCGCGCAAGCGCGAGAATGAATTCCAGCGCGCCCAAAACTGGGGCAGCCAGGTGCGCTACTACGAAAAATGGGGGGTCGCGAACGACCGATTCGACTCGTGGACCTCCCCCCGCTACTACGAATCCAACAACCAGCTCATCGAAACCGAACGCCTCAACCGACAAAAACGCCAGTCGGTGGAACAAAGGCGCGAGAAGCTGAAGAAATTGTTGGCCGAAGACGACGCCACCTACCAAATCGAACTGATGGTCCACAAGGCCAAAGGAATCCGACGAGCCCCCGCCAAATTGGACGACATACCCACCGAATTGTTGGAAGCTGTTCACATCGGCGTGAAAGAGGAGGATCGCACGAGACACGAAGCCGAACAGCGGTTATATTATCAGTGGAGGAACAACAGTTCTTCGCTGCGAAAGAACGAAGTCTCGAAGCGACCCAAAGATTTAAAATTATCGTGGTTGGATCACCAAATCGAGAAGCGCATGGCCAAAGAGAAGGAGGAAAAGGATTCGAGGAAACGGCGAAGAGAACGCGAAAGACATCAGGCTGAGCAAAAAGAAAAGGAGAAACTCCTGGAGGAAGAGACCAGATTAAAACACGAAAAATTGAAAGAGACAATGACGTCATTGGTAAGTCAAAACCATCATTGCATTGATTAATTAATTGATTGATTAACTTGCAGATGGAAGAATTGCGCTTGAAGCAAAATTTGACCGAAGACCTCCGAGGACAAGAAAAAATTCAACTCGAAGCCAAGGAACGATTGACGGAATTAGACGAAGAAATGAAATCGGCCGAAGCGAAACGTCACGTCCAGGAATCATCGCTGGCGAAGCTCACTTACTACAAACTAAAGCTCAAACAAAAAGTCAAAGACGTGCTAGAGAACATACGAGACGGGTGCCAACTTTTGGCGAAAATTTCCGACATGAACATCGTCCAGCACATGGCGAGCCAGTCCGAACGCGACGACTTAACGCAGACGATAGTCCAATACTTGGAGTTCTCTCGCGAGCAAGAAGCGCTGGAGAAGAAGCGACTCGAGTTCTTGGATTCCGCCTTTGATTCCGAGCTGAAGGCGATGTACCAAAGGCAGAGCGAGCTGTGGCGGGGGGAGGAGCTGGCGCGAGGCGATTTGATCAACGACGTCTTGAGAACCTTGATCGGTAACATCGAAGCGAATTTGAAAAGCAACAAAGAGAAGCGAATCGCGATCGTGCTGGAACGAGAGGAGTTGTTGGGCGCGTTGGAAAAATGCGAGAAGGAGCTGCAATAAAATGACGAACTTTGTTTTATCAAGTTGTTTGAAAAAAGTTTACTGTGATCTGTTAATTTTAAATAATTTTATTAACTTATGATGTTACGAAACATGAGCGAGCAGACTGATCGCGTCAAGTTGCGACAGGTGTGAAAAAATCCAAGAACGTCCCAATACAACAGTGAATAAGGTAGGTCATTTGATTATTTATTACTGACAGCTCTCATAAATACTAAAATATTTATGTATTGATTAGGTTTGTAAGCTTCGTTTGACGTTTCAGAAAAAAATTTAGGTTAACTTGTCAGGTTTTACGCCGATTGGTATTTTTTTAATTTTAATATTTTTTTAATTTTGAGCTTAGATATTTTTTATCAAACGAGAAAAGTGTATTTTTCTTTGTATAAAGAATCTTGTCGGTTAAAATCACCCTCGTTGGTTGAATAAGAAAACTTCTTTTTAATTGTTTGTGATAATTTCTACCACACACTTTATTTCCACGAGGCTTCGAGCATGAGCAAAGTTTCTTTTACTAATCCACAACTCGGTGTAACTTAAAAATTCGCTGCACACTCGCACTGCTTAAGGAACTACCGATACACACAAATCTGTTTAACAAAACTCGCTAACGCGCATGAATGCGCAAAAGAAAGCGTGCAAGATGTTTCGCGAGGATCGCACGAATCGAACTAATCGACGCACGATCTTGTCGTTCACGTACAATCTAACGCGGCCCAATAAAAATTGCGTATTTTGATTATTCCGTTCGAGGAAAAGCCCAAAGCTCAAAGCTTAAACTTTGAAGTCAGAATTTGCGAATCTGTGTACTTACCGAGAACTAAACTGAGAGACGTTGATATTTGCAAAATAATAAACCAATTTCGATCACGACGACCCGAAAATGTATAACAAATCACTCGCGTTTAATTACCCCCCCCCCCCACGTTAAATGGCGAAAAATTCTTCGTTGGTAAATTCATCGTGAGGTGAAATTAATGGAAAATTCATCGTGGAGTGTGTGATTGGGTTGGGTTGGGTTGGGTTGGGTTGGGTTGGGTTGGGTTGGGTTGGGTTGGGTTGGGTTGGGTTGGGTTGGGTTGGGTTGGGTTGGTTTAGGTTGGGTTGGGTTGGGTTGGTTTAGGTTGGGTTTGGCTGAGTTGGGTTTGAGTTGGATTTTTCCTCGATGTCATTGTTTCGCCTCAAAATATTAAACAAACCTACTGGTAATGAAGTTCTGAGATTAATAACAAAAACTAAACACAATGACAATGAAATCGTTAAGTCTAACAATAAAAGCAGGAAAGTTGGGAAAATAATTAAAATTGTTATTCATCGTCTGGTGTATTATTGTCAATCGGCTTGACAGTTAAATTTGACAGTTTTTTTTTCAAAATTTCTAATTCTTTTCAAATTTTATATATTTTTACAAATTATAAAATTTTTTTCAAATATTTTCAATTTTTTTTTAATTTTTAAATAAGTTAATTTTAAAAACTAAGAATTTTTCAAATTTTTAAAATGCTTTTTGTTCATATTTTACAATTTGTTTCTAATTTTATAATTTTTTTCAATTATTATATTTTTTTTTGAATTTTTTCCAAATTTTTCCAACCCAACTCAACCCAACCCAACCCAATTTTCCATTTTTTTCAATTTTTTTAAAACTTCCAAATTTTTCAATTTTTACAATTTTTTTCCAAATGTTTTAAAATTTTATATATTACATTTTTTCAAAGTTTCCATTTTATAATTTTGCCCAATTTTCCAACCCAACCCAACCCAAATTTCCATTTTTTTCAATTTTTTTTAAATTTTCATTTTTACAATTTTTTTCCTAATGTTTTAAAATTTTGGCTTTTACTTTTGCTCTTATTTTTGTTTTTGACTTTTCCTGTCCCCATTTCTTTGCCTCTTCATTGCCTTTTGCGTTTTCCTTCTTTGCATTTTACATTTGCTTTAACCTATGTGTTTTATTTTGCCTCTTCCTTTATCTTTCCTTCGCTTTTCCTTTGCATTTTTCCTTTGCCTTTTACTTTCTTTGCCTTTTCCATTTCATTTGCCTTTGCCTTTTCATTTTCATTTACATTTGCCTATTTCCGCTGTCTTTTCCTTAGCATTTTCCTATGCCTCTTCCTTTGCCTTTAGTTTTTCCTTTGAATTTTTTTTGTCTTTTCCTTTGTCCTTGCCCTTTCCTTTCTCATTTCTTTGCCTTTCCCTTTCCATTTTTCTTTGCCTTTTTACTTACATGTAGTTTGATTTTGTTAGTTTTTACCTGCTTGTCATATTAAACCAGCGGATTTTCCAAATAATGCATTTCATTTCATTTGCAATAAAAAAATTAGTTTTGTTATTTTTTCAAATTCAACAATTTTTTTTCAAATTCAACAATTTTTTTTCAAATTTCACATTTTTTTCAAATCATACATTTCTTTAAAATTAGTTTGGGTTGGGTTGAGTTGGTACCAATCATCTAGACAGTTAATTTTGACTGTTTGACAGTTTGAGTTGGGCTGGGTTAGGTCGGGTCGGGTTTTGATTGGGTTGGGTTGGCACTGGTAAGATATTTAAAATTTGACCAAAACAGTTAAACAACTTATTTTATGAAAAAAATCAAAGACGTGGTGAAAAAATAAAAACATTTCAAGTTGACCGTTGCACATTAAATTAGCAAACGTTTCACACAGAGAACGTACCGGGTGTTTCGCGAGAATTACGTAAAGAAATGTGTAGGGTAGAAATGTGTAGCGAGTTGCATTATTTTTTCTCGACTTTTAAATTTACAATTTTATGATTTCCGACGAGTTGACTTTCCGTTAAGCCGTGCTTGATTTTTTTACATCAATTCCTGTAAGACAGGATCTAGGTTGGTACGAGATAAAAAAGAAATTGAATTAAAATAATTTATTACTATCTACAATCTTTGTACATTTGCTCGTTTGTGTTTATAGTCACGTGTGCGGCCTCTTGCGGTGTACTGTTCCGTTTACGATCGGGGAGAAATGCTCCCACGTTCCTATTTCGTTGAACAGCCGGTCGCCGGGGCACTCGGTCTCCCTGACTTGTCTGTGACCGTACATGACGTAATCGGGGGCGATGTAACCAAGTTCCACGCCGAGTTCTATTAACTTGCGCACGGTGGCGAGTTGTTCCTCCGGTGGCAGCTCATCTAAAAATAAAATTAATTAATTACGTTTCAAAACTTCATCAAAATCTTTGACAGTTGACAGCCAAGTACAGTTTAACCTTATTTAAAATTTAAATTTAGAAAGGAGGGAATGAAAAATAAACGATTAATTGCAAAGCCAATTTAATAATAATGTCACCTAAATTAAATTTTAGAGAATTACATTTGCTAACGGAATCGCATAGACGACACGAATCTATTTTTTTTTTAGGTTAGAAGCGAGACGAAAACTTTTTAGACTTTACTATTGACAATGTTATCAAAATTTGATTGTTTCAATTGTAATAATTTATCGACGTGGCTTTTTTATATCTTTTTATTTTTGACGAAATTTGTTGTCAATTTTGATGAGTCCATATTTTTACAATTTCGATAACTTAGCCAATTTTAACACTGGTTGTAATTTGATTTTCAAATCATTATTTTTATAGTTTTTAGGCTTTTTTTTAACTTATCTTAACTAACGTTCTCGTCATACAATTAAACTAATTGATGTTGATGTGATATCCAATAGATGTTTCGAAGGAATGCTATAAAAATTGCAAAATAAATCAATTCAATGATAAACCTTGATGACTGAATGATTTGGAATAAGACTCGAGCACGTTAGCTGTCGGGGAAAGTACTAAAGGATTTATTTATTTGAGCTCTAAGTCGTTGTTAATTATTAATATTATTTATAATAATAATTAATTGATGAGCTTACCTCTCCAATCGCCTATGACACATATCCCGATGCTCTTGTCGTTGTAACTGGGCGAGTGTGCCCCTACGTTCGACCAGCCTCGACCCACGTAAGCCTTGGCGTCGCCTCCCACAGCGAAGCTGTACCCTATGTCGTTCCAACCATTCGTCACCTAAAAATCACATTTGTTATTATATTTAAGAAATTTTGTTTGCAATTTTTGAACGCACCACGTGGAGGTCTTGCATCCAGAGCATGGCTTCTATGCATTGTTCGGTGGTGTTGCACGCTTCGGGAATGTAGCTGTGGTGTATGATTACGTAAGGTACCGGATTGGGCATTGGTTCGACCATGATGGGGGGTTCCGCGCCCCAGCCGTCCCTGTCGACGATGTCAAAGTCGTAACAAGCTGCAAAACAAACAAAATGCATTCAAAATTTTTAAAAAATTGTAAAAAATGCAAAAAAACGTCAGTGTCAAAAGGACGAAGAATGTAAAATTCAAAGTCGTGAGAAAAATCATTACAATCGTCAAAATTAAAAAAGGGAAATTTGTATGTATTGTAAAAATGGCCAATCTTTATGAAATGCAAAAAAACTGGAAAAAATATGTCTGTCGCGCCACATTATTCGAAACGTTTCCCAAACCGTTCGATATATAAAAATAATTAAATAAACAAAGTTCTAGGGAATTTAATTTCCTAACGGAAACTCATTGACGGCTTGACGACCCAAACTAGGTGTCCGGGTTTGTTGAAATAATCTTGACGTTTTGCTGATCAACTGTCTTATTCAGAACTTTTCTAAAGACCCAACCCAAGCCATTACAACTCAACCCAACTCGACAAATTTTAAAACTTTTCAAATTTTCGGCATACAAAGTAAAAAATTGTCAAAATTTTGTAAAATGGAACCGACATTAGAAAACCGAAAAAAGTCAAAATTTCTTTGCAATTTTTGACTTCTACTTGAAGAGACCTTTCATTTCAGTGCCAACATCGCACATTCGGAAAAATTGTAAAAATTGGACAAACAAAAAGTCACCATTTTTATTTAGAAAAATGTTAAAATTTTCACAAAGATGCGAGAAAATTGTTAAAATTGCCACATGTGCAAATAAAACTGGCTGAAAATTCAAAAACTGTATAAACAACGTAGGTAAAGTATGTCTAGGTGGCGTGATACAAAAATCAAAGAATAACAACACTCAAACAAACACGCGTTGACTCGACAACCAGTCAAATCTCATTCATTTTGCATCCTGTGGCTTAAGTTGCTTAGTTCTATCTAACGCTACATGAATCATACGTCCATTTAACTGGTTTGGATTTTTCGGCGAATTGTTGAAAATTTTGCATGGGTAGGGTTGGATTGGGTTGGGTTGGTTTGGGTAGGGTTGGGTTGGGTTGGGTTGGGTCGGGTCGGGTCGGGTTGGGTTGGGTTGGGTTCTGTTGGGTTGGGTTATCGGTTATATAAATTTCCTTACATATTTTACGATCATGATTTGGACATTTTTTTTTGATTTATCAAAAATATTTTTATCGACAGGCGTTAGCTAATCTTACTCCCTATAGGTTTAAGTCTGTTTTAGAATTTTCAAACAGATATTGTCTCCCTTCGTCACTTACTAGTACAGTGCACTAGTGCCGTTCAACATCGACACGAACATCGGAACTCCTTTGATAAGAAACTGGCGTGACACTGAAACAAGTCACGCCACGCCGTTGCATTTCACATAATTTGGATTGTTTGCAATTTGATGTTTTACTGCATTTTAGATTTTTTTTAAATTTTCGATAAAAAATTTAGAAAAAAATCATCAAATTTTCCAATCAAAGTTGATAAGCAAATCAAACGGAACAATTAGGCGCGTCACGCCAAGATTTAAATAAGATAAGTAATTTTTCTATTGTGGGGAGCAATTAAGTCGTAAACGTCAACGTTTCCAAACACAATTTCAACGAGTACTGCGACGGATTCTGCACACTTTAACTTCGAATTAATCGCTTTTTATGTCTTGCTTCGGCTTCAAATCAGTTTTAATAATTTTCGTCGGCAAGAAAAAAAAATCATTGTGAGATTTGCGCCGGACGTATTTCAAATTGAAACAGGTCACGCCACGCCATTGCATTGCACATAATTTGGATTGTTTGCAATTTGATATTTTACTGCATTTTAGATTTTCTTTTTAAATTTTCGATAAAAAATTAAAAAAAAAATCATCAAATTTTCCAATCAAAGTTGATAAGCAAATCAAACGGAACAATTAGGCGCGTCACGCCAAGATTTAAATCAGATATGTAATTTTTCTATTGTGGGGAGCAATTAAGTCGTAAACGTCAACATTTCCAAACACAATTTGAACGAGTGCTGCGATGGATTCTGCACACTTTAACCTCGAATTAATCGCTTTTTATGTCTTGCTTCGGCTTTAAATCAGTTTTAATAATTTTCGTCAGCAAGAAAAAAAATCATTGTGAGATTTGCGCCGGGCGTATTTTAAATTAAATACAATAAGTTGCGACCTCGATCGCACATAAAATAAATCCTGTACATTTCTACTTCTATTCATTCTATACTTCTATTTTTATTGGCGCCTACGCGACGCCAATTAATTTTTTTTACTATACATGTAAAAAAATGTTTTGGATTTTTTAACGATCGTTTCCAACGCCAGAGTTCCGGATCTGAAAACAAGTTTCAATTCGCAATTTAACTCGCCGTCGATTTTAAGGCGCCCTTGACTTTGCGAACGTCAAATGTGATTTTCCGAGCGTAGAATAATATCGTCGTAAAACGGTCGTATTTCATCCTCGTGTCTGGAATTTATTTAGTTCGTTCCGTTGACGGCGGGTCTGCCGTTTCGAATTCCCGCCGTGCCAAAGTCCGACCAGAAAGTCCCCCCCGCCCAATTTTTTTCGCGCTGCGAAACCACCGCCGTCAGGTAATTTCGCTGTTTCGCGGCAACGGCGATTAAATGCGTCCGATAACGCCGCCTAATGACTGGGCATGTTTGGAATATCGACGGCCGGCGCGTGTTCGCCGCGTCCAGGAATTGTTTTGTTCGTTTCGAAGTGGCCGATTAGATATCGAATTGTATTATCGCGATGTCGGGCTTCGCTAATTGAAAATTCGTGTCGATTAGAAAAATCCCCAAAATGACCGTCATCGATCAATAGATAAATTAATCGATTAGCGAACACGACAAGAAAGTGATGCGGGGTGATTTTCTCAGCTGAAATTTTTACGTAAGTGTAAGTAGAACGGGACAGAGATACGTTCGATGTTAACTTGCGATAATAACGGTGTGAGACGTGTGACGTGCTAGTCTATTACAGTCTAAGGTTTTTAAGATGAATGTGAAATTTATGGGCGCCACGAAGCTCAATTTTTATCAAAAATCTTAAGTTTTTTGATCTGAAAGAACCTCTAAAATTTAATCAAGTGATTGACACAAATGGTTTCTATCAATATTTGTTCGTGGGCAATAAAAATAAACTTACAAATTAACAAAATTGTAAGAAATTGCAACAACGCAGATATTACTAATAAATGCAAAATGTTAATTTTGAAATTTTTACGTAAATTTTTTGACTTGTCTGTTGTTCATTGGGCGATAAAGCTGCGATGGGTATTTTTAGTTTTAATATAAAATACCTGGAAATCGTTACGTTATAAAATTTAAATAAATAGAAATGGCAAACATTAAAATAATTATGAAATAATTGTTTACCAATTGCGGGGATATTTTCGCATTATCAATATTTTACATAGTTCGACTATTTTGCAGCGTCATCGGCAATTTTTTTTTTAATGTATTTTGTGTCCTCTATAATGTGTATTGGGCTGTGCTACCATAAATAAAAAAAAAACATTTCATAATACTCGTATATGAGGTCAAAGTAAACTAAAAGGCATTAAAACATATGAAGCAAAACAAAATTAACAACAACGATGTAAACGTTAAATTAGAAAATGGTACTGACGAAATTAAGCAATTAGTTTAACACGATTAAGAAAATTTATGAAAGAACTGCAAGTGAAACGATCGCATGGAGCCGTTTAAAGAAACGCGGGTGCTTCGCAGCCCGAAGAACCAGTGATCGAAGCAATCGATTCGCATCAATGTGTCAAATCGATAATAACGCGGTCGTTTACGTTGATGGGGTTGGCTAAAAATGCCCGAAAATTTTAACATTCTTTTTGGAATAGGTTCGTAGAGTTAAGCCCAATCCACACAAACCAAACCTAACCAAATCCAACCCAACCAAACCCAAACAAAATCAGCCCCAACTAAACTGAACCCATCCCAACCCAAACCAACTAAACCCAACCCATCCCAACTCAAACGAACTAAACCCAGCTCAAACTAACTAAACCCAACCCATCATAGCACAAACCAAACCCAGCCTAACACAAACCAAATCGACTAAATCCATCCCATCCCAAAATGTCAGCGAGAAAAGGTAAAGAGACTGAAAATGATACTGGATATTTTATGATAAAAAAAAATGTTCGAAGCAAATTGTTTTCGCAACAAAAAATGAATATCAGATAAAGTACAGTTAAACCCAATCCACTCCAACTCAACCCAACCAAATCGAACCAAACGAAACCAAACCAAACCAAACCAAACCAAACCAAACCAAACCAAACCAAACCAAACCAAACCAAACCAAACCAAACCAAACCAACCCAACCCAACCCAACCCAACTAAACCCAATTCAAACCAACTAAACCCAATTCAAACCAACCCAACCCAACTCATCGTAACCCAAACCAAGCAAACCAAATCAACTAATAGCAAAGAAAGAAACACAGAAAATGCTTCTGGATTTTTTTACGATAAAAAAAATGTTCAAAACAAAACAAGAAGTGAAGCAACATCTGTTTAAAACAATATAAATAAAGGAAAAAATGTCAAGAAACTAAAGAACGCAAACAAGTGAACACAAACAATTGAAAATGAAGCTGCGAATTTTTATGATTTGCGTAGTAAAAAATAGATAGAGGGGGGGTTACTAGGAACAATTTGAAAATATTTTTTTTAACTGTCCAAAATTAGAACCATTTTTTAATAAATATCTACATAAAAAAAAACGAAATGATCAAAAATGAAAGAAATCTAAACAAATTAATTGAAATTGAAAAGATTTTTTTAAATTCGATGCTAGTAAGTGCTTTTACTACCAAAAATGTAGAATTTTTTTTAGTACCACAAAATGCAAAGGAAGGGACATATATTGAAAATAAAAAGAACCCAAGCAACGAAATTTGTATATTTTTTAAAAAAATCTCAATAGTTGGATGACTAAAGATGGCTATGGTGGCAAACAATTTCGAAGTTGTTCGTACGAACTTCAAAAAATTTTAATCTTTTTTCAATATATAAATATATTAATAATAATAATAGTAATAAAAAAAAAGAAAATTAATAATGACAAACTGAATACAAACCTATGAAATTTTTACGATTTTTAAATTTTTTTTTGTCAAAAACTAATTAAATTAAGTATTAGGCGAAATTATGATATGGGGGGCAACAACATTTCGCCCAAATTAAAAGTAAAAAATAAAAGTAAAATATTCAAAAATTAATGAAACGCAAACCCAACCCAACCCAAAGTTATACGAACTTAGTTTACAAACTTTCCAAATTTTTTTTTTAATAAATACGGACCTCAAAACGCAATATTAAAATAATAATAATAAAATTTAAAAAATGAAAATAAGTCATAACAAACTAAGGAAACCTAAGCAAATTAATACAAGGAAATGAAAATGAACCTTCAACATTTTTACGAATTTTTGCAACATGAAGAAATGGGGGGGGGGGGGGCAATTCGACGAAATTGTTTTTATAAATTTCTCAAAATTGTAATTTTTGAACTAAATATCCCGAAATGGGAGCGAAGGAAGAAATTATATAAAAAAAGTTATTTAACGTTGAACTACCAATCACAATGAAACAATGAACAAAAGTCAAAAGTCCAAACATGCAAGAGAGGAAAAAAAAATTAAAATTAATAAAGAAAAAAATTACAAAATATTAAATCTAGAAAATTGGAGTAAGGAGTGCAAAAATCCAAATCCAAACAAGTAAAAATAAACAAGGCGATGTGACGGGGGGGGGGGGGGGGCATTCGTAACTTCAACGAAATCCTTTTTACAAACTTTCCAGAAACGCCCATAAATTATTTAATAAATACCGCAAAATCGTTACGATTTTTTACATTTCAAATAAATAGACACAAATAACAATTACGACTCATGAATAGAAACTCATTAAATCGGGTATTTTTACCGCAAAGTAAAAAAAAAAAACGAGCTTCTTTAACAAGCGATAACGCAATGGGGAATTTTAAATAGTTGTAAGAAAACAACAAAGTTGAAACATCGCAGTTTTTAAACAGAATTGAACGAGCAAACTTTTGAAGAATTTTAAGGACCGTCCGCACGAAAATTTGACAAAATGTTTAAAAAAAACAAACGATTTTTTTTAAATTTTTAAATTAAAAAAACTTTTTGGTTATTTTTCAATTTCTCAAAATTCCATCCAAGCATCCGTTTTAAATTAATCGAAATTTACTTACTTGACATCGCAACTAATCCTAAAACCACCAACGCCGTACTGAGATCTTTGATTACCGCCATTTCGAAGCAAGCAGAGAAACGTCTCCAATTTTTTTATAGCGAACCCAGCCAACGTCGTTTGCTACTCAACTGACAGTAGACGACGACAAGGGTTACGTATATGGATCCCGCAACTAGTTGACAATTATTTTATACACACGCGAGTTTCGGACCTTTCCCGTTGACGACATGGCCGCTTATCAGATAAGATTTGTTTTTGTGTAATTTTGAATTGTCCTACTATTAATTTTTTAATTTCCGTGAACGCTATTGTGACGAACGAGTCGGGGACCTTGGATAAAGCGGTTGCAAAAAATGTGGCACATTTTTGTCGCAATTTCTTTAATTGTTACCAATTAATTTAAAACGTCATCGAATAAATAAATCCGCTTTGTAAATCTTCATCCGACGTGGGCTCACTGGCGCAGCGGTTAGGGCAGCGGTTTAGGAAGACTAAGGTCGCGGGTTCAAATCCCAGGGAGATTGGTGTTTTCTTAGAAAAGTTTACTACATTGATTATGAATTGAATTGGGAGCTTGGTTTTATAAAATAAAAAATGTATAAAAATCATGAAAATCAGACACTAAATTGAAATTAATTGGGCGTGGGTTGGGTCGGATTGGATTGGATTGGGTTGGGTTGGATTTGTTGGCTGGCTGACCCAGTTATGTTCCTTCGAGATGGCCTTATATAACTGAAATTAATGTCATTCTCTTGGGTTTAAGTTGGGGGTTAGTTACAATCAACTTGGGTGGAGGTCTTTTAATAGGGCTAAGGCCCTATAACAAAAAATTGTTCATACTTTGTGTTGGTCCAATAAATGCAATGTGTGATATTAAAAAAACTTTATCTTTCTCCTGCTCACATTTCACTTGGGTTTGAAAATTACTGCTTCGTTGGATTGGGTGGAGGTCTTTCAATAGGGCCTTAGCCCTTAGCTTGGAGAAAGATAAAGTTTTTTTTAATATCACACATTGCATTTATTGGACGAACACAAAGTTTCAACAATTTTTGGTTCAACTTGGCTTGAGTCTGGTTGTTCTGGTCGTTCCACTGCAACTGAAACATTTCATTTTGGGGCTACTCGCAACCCTCGATATTTAAGCCCAGGTAGAATTTTTGAAAAATAGTTTTTCGGACATAAAAATCCAATTTATGTTGGCTTGGATTTTCTCAATCCAATGGGATAATGATAACTACCGATCCTAACTCGAGATTTACGTTTGGGGTAATTTTTGAAAAATTGTTTTTTGTAGAATTTTAGAAACAATTGTGTTGGGTTGAGTCGCGTTACTCGGAATCCTAGGGAACGACAATCCCTCACCCTAACTCGAGAGTTAAGTTAAGGGATGGATTTTTTCAAAAAGATGTTTTTTGGAAATTTATTTAAAATAAAAAGCCAATTAATGTTGGGCTGGGTTACAGAGCTCGTGTAATTAATGCAAAGCGATTGACCAAACAAACACAAATTCTGAACTCAACTAAAATAAATAATTGCAAAATAATTTTGCAAATGATTTTTTACCTTTCCGTTTTCGGAATTTGTCGTTTTGGGTTTTACCGTAACAGTAAACAGTAAAATGAAAATCATGGAAATGATAAAAGTAAATAGAAATTCATGTAAATCTCTTGGATTTAAATGGGGACGGGGGGACGGGGGGTTATGTACATGGACACTTTTCGTAGATAATCAAATCGTCTTAACCCTACTTTTCCTCTCAACCCAAATGAACAATGTAAATAAAGTAATTTTCAAAAACAAGCGAAGATTCGAATTTCGATGAAATTTTTCACAACTGTTTGACGTCACAAATCATTTGAAAATGGCAACCATATCTTGTTGTTTGTTTGGATTGGGTTGGGTTGGGTTTGGTTGGGTTGGTTTGGGTTGAAAGTATTGCATACTTTCTATTAATGTGTCTCTCAATTCACTATTAATTCAAGAGGCAATTTGGGGTCACGTTGTTACCTTTACGTATTCGGAATTTGTTCGTGAGATTTTGCATAACGTTTCCCTTTTGTTTCAGCATAAAATGTCGACGCATCGATCGCTTGCGATTTCAGTCCTGCATGAGATTGTTTTCCCTCCGATTGTTGTCTTTTCTCTTTCCTATTTTTGTATTTTGACAACGTTGTCAATTTTTACATTTTCGTAGAACAATTTATTTATAATTTACACAATTTTGACATTTCAAGTTTCTGACAATTTTTCCAATGTTGGGCCGAGGTGGGTTGGGTTGGATTGGGCTTTGATTTTTCACCATCGTGTTGTGACTTTTTGATAATCAAAATGAGAAAATAATATTTTTATTGGTCTTTTAAATTTTTATTATCAATAGACGGGTCTTATAAGCCTCGTTTGACGTTTCACAATTTTCCACATTCCAAATACGTAAAGCTAAAATATGCTGTATTACAAGGAAAACTCGCCTGAAGCATTAGCGAAATAATCACTTCGCAAATTCGATAAACAACACACGAAAAACAATCGCGCCGCCGCGAGAAAACAAACACCAACGTCACATTAAAAATTAAACTAATTATTATTTGACATAGCGATCAAGTTGGAACTGAGCCGCAACAATGAAGTCGCACGTGAAGCTTTCCTCGCGAGTTCCGCTTATTGCAAACGTTGCTGCGTTCGTATTTGAAGTTTTGTTTCTTGGAATAGTCGTTAAAACGTCTACTACTTTTAGAATTGTAATTTCTGTATTTCGTGTTGACATTTGTTTGGGTTCGGTTGACGTTATTTTCTTCTCATTAATAGTTCGCTACAACCCAACCCAACCCAACCCAACCGAATCCAACCCAACCCAACCCAATCCAGCCCTTCCAGAACTCTGACTTACCGACATATCGTTCCACAAATTTAAATCAAATATGTATTTAAATATATCATAAATCATGTTTTACTACAACTTTTTTTATTTAATTGCAGATGCTTCGGAGTTGTTTGAACTCACGACGCTGGTACCGCCGTCCCGTTCTTATTACACTCCAGATGGTCTATGGATGATGGACAGGGTTCCGGTTTCGATATATCGTCGCTGGGTGCTCAAGGTAGGTCTCTTGTTCCTCTCCCATTTTTTAAAACTTTAAATGTTATTTCAACGATAAATTACAATTGTTATCATCGCGTACCTGTGCCAATTGCAATCTCACGCGTTATCTTGGTTAGGAATTGATGAAATTTGCTTATTCGAAAATATCATCAAGGTATTGTAAAAATTGTCGAATGAAACGATGAGAAATTTTAACGACAATAATTTATTACCAACTACAATTAAAATATTTTTGTACATTTGTTCGCGCGCGGGTGGGAGCGGGTCACGCGTGCACCCGGTTGTCTGTTTGGTTGTCGACCGTCGGTGAAAAGTGCTGCCACGTGCTTATCTCCTTGAACAGGCGGTCGCCTGGACACTCCGTGTGTCTGACTTCCCTGTGACCGATCAGGACGTAATCGGGGGCGATTTTTCCGAGCTCCACTCCCAGTTCAATCAACTTGTGGACGGTGGCTAGTTGTTCCTGAGGCGGCAGCTCCACTGAAACGGAAAAACTGAACTAAAAGACGTAGCGTTGAAAAAATTATATATAGAAATATATGTAATCGGTATAAGTTTCGGTTCAGTATACGTACACAAAATGTCGTGTGGAGTATTATAAAAGGGGTATAATGGCCGAAAGTTAGTGTCATTTTATTTGTTCTATAGTGCACGTCGCTCTCATAAAGAAATTTAATAATATCGGTGTTTTCAAAGAATAGTGACAAGTAGGCGCTTAAACGTTAAATTTCGCAAGAGGAAAGAAAATGGCGCAGTTTAATTCGAGAATATCAACGACAGGAAGTACCTGTAAGTTATAGCTGAAACTCATCATTTATAAATAGATTTGCGAAATTGACAAAATCCAAAAATCAGAAACTCACCTCGCCAATCGCCTATGATGCATATTCCGATGCTTTTGTTGTTGTAACCAGTGGCGTGCGCCCCTACACGCGACCATCCCCTACCCACGTAAGCTTTGGCGTCGCCGCCCACTGCGAAGCTGTAACCTATGTCGTTCCAACCCCTCGTGATCTACGAACACAATTTACTTCATCCGTAGGTTTACGTGCATCGTTCGATCTTACCATGTGGTAGTCTTGCATCCAGTGCATGGCCTTGACGCATTGCGCGGTGGTGTTGCAGGCCGACGGTATGTAGCTGTGGTGTATGATTACGTACGGTACCGGGTTGGGCATGGTTTCGATCAAAACCGGCGGCCTAGCGCCCCACCCGTTCCTGTCGACGATCTCGAAGTCGTAGCAGGCTGGAAAAAAAACACAAAGCTAAATTAAAACATTGAGGTGATTATGCACAAATTTATTGCGTGCCACACTAAAGGAAATGTACTTACATTTACATGCAGATATTTTTTTTTTTTGTAACAAAGTTGCACAAAATTGCATACTTGGGACTTTGAGTTTTTGGCACAGTTGGAGGGCAACTTTGAAATAATTTCGTTACTGGACTCTGACGAATTTATAATTCGTGCATTGCTTAAAAGCTTTAATCTGACAGGCAGATTCGATGTTATTCCATTAAACGGACTGACTTTTGACTTATTCCGATGAAATTACGTCGTTCGGTAAACACCGTGGATATTTTTTATGAATATCTAATTGTACAACATTCCTTCGTAGTTAACGTACAGTCGAGTACAGTTCGAGCGAAAAATCCCCATTCATAATTTTTTCGAATACCTGTTTTGCGGCGTAAATTTAAATGCACGCGACTGGAAGTGTTTCGAGCGGATTTGTGGAATCGCCTCTGTAGTTGGCGACGACCTCTGATCCGCGGCACAAAAAGTCGAATGTCATTAAATTTCGTAATGTACTTCACACGCGATAGCTAAACATTTTAATGAGTCGGTTGAGTATTCCGCACGGTTCAACGCGCATAGAAATATAGAAATCCGTAATGCATTTTTACATATTTTTTTTTAAATGAAAGTTATCTCAATTTTTTTTTTAATAAAAGTTATCTCAATTTTTTTTTTTTATTAAAAGATCAATTTTAAATAAAGTGAAAATGGTAAATATAAATTAAATAAATTAATATTAAAACAAATCAGCAATTATTTTATAAAATAATAAAATCCTGCCCCCACAAAAAATAATCTCGATTATTTTCAATTGGGGGGAGGGGGCAAAATAGGTTAAAATTTAGTCGGGAAAATTGGGTTTAACGGTCACTAAAATAGAGTTCTGGGATAGTTCGAATCTAACAAAAAATAAGGTTCGAGCCCTGTCGATAAAATGGGGTTCAACGTCTATTATTACGGGGGGTGGGGGGTTAAAAATTGAACCCTGTTTTATCGACTAATTTCCGGCTCGGTTTGAACTCTTTTCCGTTCCTCAGACCTAAGGAATTTTTACATCGGTACAATCGTGAAGCTTAATCAATTAAAATTAAAAAATTATAAAATAAATAAATAAAATTAAAAAAAATTATTAATTTAAAAAATTGGACGAAGAATCGTTTTAAATATAATTATGATGATGAAGTACACTAAATGGAGATTAAAAAGTTGATTTTTTTTTAAATAATAAATTAAATGATTTTTTTGTTTGGTACTAAAAATATTTTAAATAAAAAAAATTAGAATCATAAAATATAAGATTTTTAACGTTCACGTACATTGAAGGTCATGAAAATGTAATTGTTTTTATTTTAACCCCCCCCCGTGGATTTATAAAATTATTTAATTTTCCCTCTATTTGCATCTTTACTGTAATTATTAAAATTATTGGGTTGGGTTAGATTCTATTGGGTTGGGTTGGGTTGGGTTGGGCTTGGTTGGGTTGGGTTAAAAAATCGCAAAAAAATAATACGCAGAAATAATATCCGAAGTTTCAAAAAAAAATTAAAAATTTTATTTTTAATTAAATTATTACTTTTTTTCTAATTTTTCAGCTTGAATAATTTTACTGATTTTTTAAAAATATTTTCTCTTTTTTATTGTCGTTGTAAGAAATGAGTGATTTTTTTTTAACTTAACTTGAAAAATAGAATTTTCAATTTTATTAAACTTTTCATGTTCGAGTAAAAAATTTTAAATTTAAAATATTAAAAAATGCAAATTGCACAAAAATAAACAACGAAAATCGAAACTGAATCAAAAATAACTATATACAATAAATTAATTAAATGTTGTTCGAAAAATAATTGAAATATATATGAAATAATTTTCTTATTTTTTTTTTATATTTCGCACGTTATTTAAGAATGAAATTACTGGATTTTTTATTTTTATTTTTATTTACGTATGAAATAAAAAAAATACTGATTCTTAATTTTCAAAAAAAAAAAAAAAATCTATAAATTTTATTATTAAAAACCTGTTTTATTTGTGTGATTTTTTTTAAAATTATTGAATATCGAGTGATTGGATTGGGGTCGTTCTCCTCTAGCGATTTATTATTTTTTTAATGTGTCACAAGTTGCTATTAATTTTTTTTTTAAATATATTTTTTTTTGGTGCAAAAATAATATACAACTCAATTTGCGAATATTGTTAACTTGGGAAAACATGAAGAATTAATTAAATAAATGCAGTGGTAAATACTAAAAATTAAAAAATATAAAAACTTTGACGAACAGAAAATAATTTTTTAATTTTTTTTAATTATATTATTTTTTATCACTGTCAATAAAAATAATATTTCGTGGGGTGGGGGGTGAAAATTGATCGATTCTCTATACTCATCGGCTAAAAAATAGGAATGCAAAGTAAAAAAAAAAAGTTTAAAAAATAAGAAAATAATAGATCAATATTAGACAATCATATTTTTTGTTTCGTTAATGATGTTTCATTAAAAATGTTTTGAAAATGAGAAATATTATAAGTAAATTGAACAATAAAATAAAAAAAAAATAAAAGAATATGCAAAGGAAAGAAAAAAATAATTAAATATTTTTTTAATTGGTGTGTTGGTCGGGTTGGGTTGAGTTCGGTTGGGTTGGATTTGATTTTTATGATTTTGCTTTTACTTAATAACATTATTTTTGTTGTAATTAAGTATAAGCAATATTATCAAAATTCAACCCAACCAAACCAAACCAAACCCAACCAAAGCCAACCCAATCAAACTGAACCCAACCCAATCAAATTCAACCCAACCCAACCCAACCCAACCCAATCAAATTCAACCCAACCCAACCCAACCCAATCCAAAAATAATAATAAAAGAATGTGCAAAGGAAAGAAAAAATAATTAAGTATTTTTTTAATTGGTGTGTTGGCCGGGTTGGGTTGAGTTCAGTTGGGTTGGATTGGATTTTTATGATTTTGCTCTTACTTGATAACATTATTTTTTATTTTTGTAATTAAGTATAAGCAAAATCATCAAAATTCAACCCAACCAAACCAAACCCAACCAAACCCAACCCAACCCAACCCAGACCAATCAAATCCAACCCAACCCCAAAAGATATATCAAATTATTTTTGCTTTATTTTTTTTTCTTTACGTTTCGATGATAGTTAACAACAAGGGGGGGGGGGTCAAAATTTATCCCCACATCGTTTTTCATTTGAAACTATGGATTCTAATGAACAAAAAAATTATAAATAATAAAAATTCGTATTTAATTTGATGTAATAATTATTATTTTTTTCCTACGTTTTTAAAATTAAATATTTTATATATAGAACAAATGAAACATTGTTTAAAATTATTAAACATCGAGGAATTATTTTTTATGAAAAAAATGTTTGTTAATAATGAAAAGTTGCAACGATTATTCGTTGATGTATAATTTGTATTAATTTCACCGGCCTTGCTTTTTAATTAAAAATATCATTTTATAATTTCATGCAAATAAAAAAATCAAATCAAAACAATTAAGCAAAAAAAAATTAAATTGGAAATGGAATAATAAATATAATTACAGTGGTTAGACTAATTGGAGATAAAAAGATGTTTACATCGCCATTCATCAATTAAAAAATATTTTTGAATTAAATTTGTTGTGAAACTAATGACGTTTTTGATCTAATTAGTTTTGATTGGAAATCGGAAGCGAATTTATTAAAAAAAAAAAAAAATTATATACGAAACTCACTCGTCATCGAAAATCCAAAAAACGCCAAAAATACACCCCAAGGTCCCTTCGTCGCCGCCATCATATCTCGCCGCACTTATTCCCGTGGGAGGCGAAAACTGCCCAAATCCAATTCGCGGCGATCCCGGCCGAATCCAAACTCGCGCTTTTTTTTTGTTATTACGAACTCGGTCAAGTTTATCGAAAGTGTAACTGACATTAGACGGGACCACAAGGATTATATATATATGGAGCGGGGGTCGCGCAAAAAGCTGACAATTGTCCGCGAGGTTCTGTTTCGTTTCGGTCTTTTCCCGTTGCACGTTATCATCTGCGCCTGAACCAGCGGATCCCAACATCGGGGCCGCCTCACGGTCGCCGAACGTCCGCCAAACTCGCGCCGGGAAAAAGTTGAGATCCACTGAATCGCAATTATTTTTTTTTCTCATCGTCATTTAATTTATGTAATTAATAACAACGTTGAAAACAAATCGAATTTATTTTCAATATTGCGCTGTGATTCGACGTCGTTGAATATTTTATTATTATTATAAAAAATATTAAATTTATAAAAGCCATGATTTCTTTTTAATGCGACCGCAAGGTGAGTCCCGCGCATCGAACAAACAAACAAAAAAAAGCGCCATTATCTGAACCACACAGAAAGGTTCTTTACAAAATCGCTCGACATTTTTTTATTAATCGTTGCGAAACGACAGTAATTTTAATAATTTTATTCAACGCGTGAATCACTTCCTGACCGGAAGCGATTTGTTGTATTCGTTGAAGTGACGGTGATCGCGAACAGATTAAATCCATGAAAATTTGTTTAGATTGCACCAAATAAATTTTCGAATCGTGTTGGCTGTGATTTATGAACGAGCGGAGCCAAGTTTGGTTGGCCGCGCGCCACGCATGGATTTAATTCGTTTGGCAGGTTCGACGGCGAGATTTCGGCGTTAGAAGAAAACGTTCGCGTGGGTTTTGCGTTTTGGGTTTGAATTTGGCGACGACAACAACTCGAAATGTTTATTGGTTGGTGATGATGTGGAAACGAAATCTCGGTCCATATACAGGTTGGGCAAATAATTCAATGGAAATTGGGGGCGAAAATAATTTGCTGTCAATCCAACCCAACTACGTAAACTCAATTAAATAAACTCATCGTCATGAACCCAACCCAATCCAACCCAACCCAACTTACTTCCAATCATACAAGGCAATGGAATCGGTAAAATGCGCATGTTTGTAAAACTTGAACCCAACTCAACCCAACCCAACCAAATTAATTGAAATTAAATAAACCCAACTGCACTGAATTGGGAATAAATTCATTGGAAAATTCGATCGTTAAAATTGGTGCAGTTCACCAACTCAACCGAACCCAACCCAACCCAACTTGGGTTGGGTTCAGACCATGAACGGAAACAAATCTCATCAAAACCAACGTAACTTAAAATTTTCAACATTTGTACCCAACTCGACCCAAAACGACGGAGCATTGTTTGTTATTTGTAGTAAGTTGCGTACCCATCAAAGTCAATCCGCCCCCTTGCGGGTGAAAATACTTTGCAGTCAACCCGACCCAACTACGTAAACTCAATTAAATAAACTCATCGTCATGAACCCAACCCAATCCAACCCAACCCAACTTAATTCCAATCATGCAAGGCAGGGGAATCGGTAAAATGCACATGTTTGTAAAACTTGAACCCAACCCAACCAAATTAACTGAAATTAAATAAACCCAACTGAATTGGGAATAAATTGATTGGAAAATTCGATTGTTAAAAGTGGCGCAGTTCACCAACCCAACCCAACCCAACTCGGATTGGGTTCAGTCCATGAACGGAAACAAATCTCATCAAAACCAACGTAACTTAAAATTTTCAACGTTTGTACCCAACTCAACCCAAAACGACGGAGCATCGTTTGCTATTTGTATTAAGTTGCGTACCCACCAAAGCCAATAAAAAAAAACAATGACAAAACTTTGAACCCAAAAGCAATTTAATGTTGGGTATTTAAACTATGCCCATAATGTTAATCAAAGCCCAACTGACGACAAATTACGTTGATGTAAAAAAATATAAACCCAAGACATCAGGCGAAAAACACGTCGATGGATCCTAACTTATTAATTAAGTTAACCTTGTTTCAATTTGATTTGTTTTAAGTCACCTTGAATTGGGTTCGGATGTTATGAACTGAAATTCCGATCCAGTTGATTTTATTCGGTTTGGGTTCGGTTAAGTTTTAATCGACGAAGTCGTTTTAATTTGGTTTGGGTTAAGGTGCCTTGAATTGGGTTCTTGCGTTTTTGGTTTAGTACTTTTAATTCATAAAGTCAGAACCCAATTCAAGGCACCTTACCCCAAACCCAAACCAAATTGAAACGGCTTCGTCCGTTAAAATTGTCTGAACCCAACTCAAATAAAATCCGCTGGATTCGATGAGAAGTTTTGCACAACTCGATCCAATCCCCAGCCGGCGTCGGAAAAACTAATTAAATTTTTGATTGGGTTTCACAATGGCCGCGAACCCAACTGGTCACAAATTGTAAAAACCAACAAGAAGCCTAAACAGTGGGCCCGGTACCCAATCTGATTATTTATGAACTCGTTGCTTTGGGTTGGGTTCCTAATCGAACAACAATTGTTTTTTTTAACTAGAACCCAAACAAATATAAACCCAAATGTTTAAAAAATGTTCAAATCTTTGAGCTGAATCGAGAATTAGTTTATGAGGAAAAACAAAATTAAAACACTTACCAAATCGAAACGAAAACTTTGAACTCAAACCAATTTAATTAATGTTTGAAAATCGGTTAAGTTTTAACCGACGGAGTTGTTTCAATTTGGTTTGGGTTGAGGCGCCTCGAATTGGGTCCCAGTTTTAGTTTTTAGTTAATAGAAATTTCATTTCATGAAATGAGAACCCAATTCGAGGCACATAAACACAAACCCAAACCATATTGGAACAACTTCGTCAGTTAGAACTTATCCGAATCCAACGGTGGATTCAATAGAAGAAAGTTTTGCACAACTCGACCCAAATCGGACTTCTTTGTGCAATCATCTTCTTCTCCAACCAATCACTTCCATCGCTCTTATATCTGCAATTACATCTTCAGTCCATACGTTCCTTGGTCTTCATCTGGGTCTTCCAGCCACTGGTGTCCATTCTATCAGTGACCTTATGAGACTTCCTTTGCCAGGGAGGCTGTGCATGTGGTGTATGTCCCAACCATATTATTCTTAAATTTTTAGTAAATTAATTTGTTATTCTGCAAACCCAAATTTCAAAGAGAATAAAATCAAGGTCTTGTCCAATTGTACCGAATCCAGTTAGAACTTATCTGAAACCAACGGTGGATTCAACGGAAGAAAGTTTTGCACAACTCGACCCAAATCGGACTTCTTTGTGCAATCATCTTCTTCTCCAACCAATCACTTCCATCGCTCTTATATCTGCAATTACATCTTCAGTCCATACGTTCCTTGGTCTTCATCTGGGTCTTCCAGCCATTGGTGTCCATTCTATCAGTGACCTTATGAGACTTCCTTTGTCAGGAAGGCCGTGCATGTGGTGTATGTCCCAACCATATTATTCTTAAATTTTTAGTAAATTAATTTGTTATTCTGCAAACCCAAATTTCAAAGAGAATAAAATCAAGGTCTTGTCCAATTGTACCGAATCCAGTTAGAACTTATCTGAATCCAACGGTGGATTCAACGGAAGAAAGTTTTGCACAACTCGACCCAAATCGGACTTCTTTGTGCAATCATCTTCTTCTCCAACCAATCACTTCCATCGCTCTTATATCTGCAATTACATCTTCAGTCCATACGTTCCTTGGTCTTCATCTGGGTCTTCCAGCCACTGGTGTCCATTCTATCAGTGACCTTATGAGACTTCCTTTGCCAGGGAGGCTGTGCATGTGGTGTATGTCCCAACCATATTATTCTTAAATTTTTAGTAAATTAATTTGTTATTCTGCAAACCCAAATTTCAAAGAGAATAAAATCAAGGTCTTGTCCAATTGTACCGAATCCATATAATATAAGTTTTTAGGAAACTAAACCTAATCCGAATGCAATCTGTGTAATAATCGAACCCGTTGAAACTCCAGAAATTCTCACTTCGAATTAAGAGAAATGGTGGCCAGGTGGCCATCAATTCAACTCACAAACCCAAGTTAGGGCCAAAAGGAAATAAAAACCCAAAGGTACCCGACCCGACGTAATTATTTTTGATCGCGTTCGGTTCAGGTGCGTGCACGGACCCCAGAAATTGAACTGAATTTAGTCGAAAAAGGCAAATTTTATAAATTGAAAAAGTTCCCAAACGCACCCAACCTTACCTCATAAACCCAACCCAACCCAATTTCACAAAACGAATTGGGTAAAATTTAGTAACTAGCAAATTTAGCAAATTGTAAAATTTACAAAAAAAACAATCTAACGTCCGAGTACGTTGGGTTTAGTTTCCCAATGAAGATAATTAGCAGAACTCGAACCGCAAGTAAGCAAACCCAATTGAGAAGAAAATACGCCGATTTAGTTGGGTTTGGTTGCATTTGGTTGGGTTTTGCAAAATCTACGCAGCCTAATCATAAAAATCTTATCCAACTGGACTAGAACCCAACATCAAATCAACAAATCAACGTAAATTATTTGCAAAGTAGTGCGACTAGGTTGGATTAGGTTTGGTTGGGTTGATAAACATGTAATTTTCAGTTTGATTTGGTTGGGTTGGGTTGGGTTGGGTTGGGTTGGTTTTGGTTGGACCAACAGAATAGGCTCCCAAAGAACCCAAAAATGTTAAACCTAATCAACCGAAGTCTGTGATGCAGGAAGTCGCGGTTAAGTCCAAATTTGCTACGTCAGAGACTTTCATTTTAAATTACGAAATTAGGTACATTTCGACCAACCAATTTCTGACCCCCACTACTGAACTGAAGCCAAATACATTTAGTTTAATTTTAAAGTGAGATTTCCAACAGAACCAAAATTTTCATAAATACAACTACGCGTGAACTATTTTCAATGTGGTGTAACTTAGGTTGGGTTAAGTTTGGTGGGGTTGATGACTAGAAAACGTCCATTGGAGGAGCTCAACCTAAAATATCAAAGTGGAGATTTTTTATACTCGGCCATTTTGATCCTATGCTCTCACGTATTCAAGATTCAATGACAGTCCATCGCATGGTACATACTCGCGTTTGGTCGGTTATTAAATTCAACGAACCCAACCTAAAATAACGAAGCGACCTTTTTTATTATTATTATTATTAATTATGAAATGTTGTGTAAATTGGTTTAAAATCGACCGAGCGAACTACATCTGCATACTGGCGATAATAAGCTCTCGCAGTCGAACTTGACCGGAGGAAAAAAGTGCCCGCAGAAACACGGAAAAAGCAGGCCAAGGATTCCCTTCCATCGGCCTTCTAAACCTCTCTCAAATCTGCGATTCCTTTGCCGACCTTTCCCGGCGCCGTTATCGAAAGCTATGCAAAAAATGTGCACGAACTCAATGGACAACGATGCATCGACGCATCGTCTGACATAACCGCGGTTAATTGCGATCGGGGGATCTTGATGAATTCCGGAGGCCGCCGCCGGTGGTGTTGTGATTCCCCTCCGTGACCGCGAGAAAGCCGTTGCGTGTTCTCGCGCTCCGTTCCGTTTGCTCACCTGTTAATTTATGGATAGTAAGTAGCGTCGAGAATTCCCGCGAAACGCGTGTAGGTTTTTTTTTGCAACTTAACCTAAAATGCCAATGAATGAACGGATCAATAAATCAACCAATGAGTGAATGTATCAATAAGTTTATGGGTAATTAAATTTGGAATAAAATAATTGTTTTAATCAATTTTTAGTTTAATAAAAAAGAGCCCCTACTCATACGGACACAAGGGCCTGGTTCCAGCCCTGACCTCGTCGACTGCGATCCTCGACCGCAGATTTCGCGCCTCCGTCTTGCAATCAATTACGCGCGCGTACCGATCTAAGAAAATGTGTCGCAACGTCGCCTCCGACCGTCGCTAATTGCGAAATCGTCCGTGCTCATGTTCGTAAATACAGAATAAATCCCCCTCGTTCCAATATCCGTGTGAATTTATTCGCTATCGCACTTTCGACAAACAACATTGCGGCGCCGTGACTCGGCGTTTTGCGGCCGGTTCGTCGTTTTTTTCGACCGCGCGCGACTGCTGTCGCGCTCGCGTGCGGCCCCCCAGCGGAAAACTCGTTTCGTTTTGGCGAGTTTGGCGTGGTTCCCCTCGCTCGGCGCCGAGGTGTGTTTTGGGGACAATTAGCGAATCGTGTCGTAAGTTGTGGCGACTTTTTGTCGGTCGGACAGGTTATCGCATTCGCGGGTCAGGTTGTGTGATTTTTGTCGATTAGACTGTTTCGATGAAAGAGCGTTCGGCGAAATCGACGACGTCATTAGATTTTTTAACAATTTTTGGCCAATTTTTTCAATCCAGTTATTGTGAATTTTTTATATTTTTTTTGCCAAAGAAAACAAACCAAAATGCGAAATAAAATTGTGAAATAATTATTCTACTAACAAGATAAAATAAATATTTTTTTTTTACTTCTCTACTGTTACGTGCAATTAAGTAGTAAAAGTCTAGTAAGTTCGGGTGCCTAGTAAATAAATCCCACCCAACTCGAACCAAAATGCAAACTAATAATTACAACTGTTACAATTATCAATCATATCTGCGATTACGTAGAATCAGTTGACACGTCTTGGACGAAATGCCCGACATGAATTGACCTTTTAATTTTCGAACATTTCCAAAAATTCCGTTTTTCGAAAATTCGATCCAATCTTATCTCTCGGGTTGTTGTTCCCCTTGCGTTGAGAGTTACGCAACTCGACCCAACACACGACCCAACAAAAATCGGGTTTTCATTTTCAAAATTCTCCAAACTGATCACAACACCACTGATACACACGACGAGTTGGCCATCTAGTCGCCAATTGTATAGTTTAGATAATTTGGACATTTTCGACCCCATCTGGGCTTTCAAAATTTTCGAAATGTTCGACAAATTTAATTTGTGTTTCAATTTTGAACTTTGTTTTTAACAATTTTTAGAATACATTTTGAAAATATCAAACGCAATTTTTTTTAATATTTTGTCAATTTTAATCATTCGGCATTGTTCATATTACGTTTCCTAGCATTCTTTGTTAACAGCGTTGGCTTTTAGGGCATTGCAACAATTTCGATTTTTTTACAAGTTTTCCAATATTTTTGGTGTTTAGATGTCAATAATTTAACCAGAAGGAATTGGAAGAAGACTCAAACGTCAACATTACCAAGAGAGTTACCAAGAGAATTATTGAGCAACAACTACGTGAAAACCTTCAGAAAGACTAAAAAACTAAACTAAAAGAAAATAACTAAAATTAGAAAAAAAACAACGGGAAAACAATTATTGAATTTCAATGAAAATTTTAGATAGTGAATATATATATTTTTTAATTTATTGGTTAATGTATTTAAATAAAGGAATTAAAACAACGCGAAAAAAATTGTTGTGACATCGGCCTACACATTTTTTTATATATTAGATGCTCTTTACTTAAACCAAACCAAACCAAACCAACCCAACCCAACCCAACCCAACCCAACCCAACCCAACCCAACCCAACCCAAATCAAACCAACCCAACCCAAATCAAACCAACCCCACCCAACCCAACCCAACCTGAAGTCATTCGGAAATGAAGTTCAACCCAATCCACCAAAAGACACTAAAACCATAACGAACTCTACCCAAGTTGACAAAGTATATCATTCTTAGTATCGTTTTGTCGGTCTTCTTGATATTTGTCTGGCCTTGGTTTTAATCTTCCTGGTTCCTTTTTGAAGTTAGTCGAAAAATTATTTTAAAACCAAAAGGAATTCTCCCAAAGTGGCCAAAGAGTAAAGGATTCTTGGTAATGTTTTTCTGGTCTTTTCTGGTCTTGGCTTTAATCTTCTTGGTCTTTTTTCGTTTTGGACTTGGTCTCCTTACTTAAACCAACCCAACCTCAACCCAGCCGAAGAATCAAAAGTCACAGAAATCAAACCCAACCCAACCCAACCCTGTTGAAAAGTACAGAGTACGAAAAGTCATATACTGGAAAAAAAAGTCCAGCCCAAACCACTAAAAGTCACGAACCAAAACAGTCGAGAAGTAGTTTTGGTCTTTCATTCGTTCAGTTTTGGCTTGACCTTGGCTTGGCCTTCTTGGCGATTCCTTCTGGTTCTCGGACTTGAACTTGGAGACTGCTTACTTACGAGCTTGAACTACAAAAAGTCTTCTAGAACTTGACTTATTGGCTCTTGCACTTGAACTTGAACACGTTGCTCAAACTAACCCAACCGCAATCCAGTCGAAAATTTATACCCAACACAGACCACAAACAAGTTATAAGCTAAAAAATTAAGTCCCAAACCACTAAAGTCACAAAAGTCAAGGTTTGAGACTTCTTTGCATTTGGTTCTGGATCTTGGACTTGTTTTATTGATCACTCAAATTAACCCAACCTCAAGTCTATCGAAAAATTGTGCCCAATTCACAAAAACCAACGCGAACCCAAAAAGTTTCCACTTGGGGATCATCGCTCCAATTTAGCTTGTCCTGAAAGTCAGTTTTAAAAAATCTATATTTGCCTTGACGTAAAATATCTCTTTTGCATTTGGGGGTAGAAACAAAGGAGCGAAAAATAACCAACACTTTAATAACCAAAATAACAAAGCACCTAAGTATAAATATCTCCATCGCATATTAAATTAATATCACACGTTGCCGAGATCTTCAGCGCGTCTTCGACGAGCACCGCGTCCGGTTCGGGCCGATCAAACCGGACTGGTTATGTCGTCCAGTTGCTTCTTCATGTCCTCGAGCTTCTGCATGTCGGACGTCGACGTGGCGCATTTGTACACCACCAGCGAGTGGTAAAAATGCACGACGAACACGACGAAGATGATCAGCACCGGGATCACGATGACGGTCGAAGCGATGGCCGCCGTGAACGAGTAGTCCCAGAACTTGACCCAGCATAATATTCCCACCTCCACCAGAAACAAAAACAAACCTGGAACATATGCAACCGATTACTCACGTGTATGTTTGGTTGCCGACGAAAACCGCGATGAAAAAAAAAACTGCGTTTGTGGTTGTCTAGTCTGACGATGATCAATTGTTTATAAATAACGTAATTTGTTGTTTTCGTCGCTGGAATTCTGCCTGTTAATTGAAACTAGTAAATTAATTGTTAAACTAGTTTTTCTAGGGCGATGTTATTAGCGAGCGACTGGTACGTTTGAGATATGCGATTTTAGTAATCGCGTTGTTGCGAACAAAACTTAGATAATTAATCTTCGAGGTTCGGATGAATCGGACAATTAAATGAAACAATTACAACAAATGAAGAAAAATGAAAAAATCTCAAAAATGTTGAAATGATGATGAAATACCCAGTATCGTCGAAAACGCCCAGGCGAGCTCAATGAATCCCCGCATCCTCTCGTGGGGACTCTCGGCTACCAGCTCGCAGACGTCGAGCTTGGAAATGGCGTCGATGTTCGGTAATATGTAGGTGGAGATCATGAGGGCGAAGATGTGCACGGCCACCAGGACGGTCGTGCAGACTGCGAACAGCACGAACAGCCATTCGGGAACGGTCGTCGGTTCGTTTATCTGAAGCTCGACCTGCGGATAAGTTAAGATTAAGTATAAAAAAAAATCGTAACGTTTCCATATTTACCATCGCCACCATGGCGAACCCCGAAAGCAGCTCCGACGTGGTCGCGGTGGCTTTCAGTTTGGCCCTGGACATGTGCAACCTGCGCCACGACAGACCTTCCGGTGACATGGACGACGCCCTCCTGTACTTCATCCGTCGCTCGTGGTCTCTGACGCAACTGCACTCGGAGCCGAACTCTTCTGTGCTGGCGCTGAAGCACAGGTTCTTCATGGGCTGCGTACAAAAACGTAAACAATGACATTTTTATATAAATAGCTTCAAAAAGTTAAATAAGCACCAAAAGTATAATAAAAATGCAGACAAATTAACAATTTTCAACTAAATACCTTTAAATTGCTGATGGTTTTGAACTGGTTGGACGTCATCGTGTAGCTACAGTTGGACGAGTACGGCGGTGTTCGTTCTTTCGAGAGAGACACCTCGCTCGGAGTGTTGGACAGCCTCGGCGTGGGACTCTCCGACTGGTAGATCAGTTTGCTCCTCTGGAACGTCTCAGTGGACAAGTTCAACGATTTTGGTCGGTTCAATACTGGTCGTAGCTGTGCCTGCAAAGGTGATTAGTTAATTTCAAGTCGGTACGTCGTAAATGAAAAATTTTGTTTGGTTATAAAAATATACACAAAAGCTTTGTTATACGATCTAGACGATCTACACAATTTGGGCGCCACAAAGCACAGTAGTTGCTGGTGTCAGCTAAAATATTTTTGTCAGAATCAGACTCGATAATCTCGAAAGGAATGCCTCCTTTCGAGATTATTTAGTTCGTTAATTTTTTTTACATATATGATTATTTATGATCCAATGATAAAATGTGTGTTTTTTATCACGGGACGTGAATATGGTACAACAAGGAGACTAAAAAATTTGCAACGTGTTTCTTGCAAGATTTCCAGGTATTGTCCCAGAGGCTGTAAGACCTCACGTTTGTTTTATTTTTTTGTCACCGTTACTTATATGTACCAATAATTCCCACAATCTAAACAAACAGTTAATTCGCGGGAAAACCAAAAAAAAAACGATGTGGCTGTCATTGGGCAAGACGATTGGGTTGTGTTTGGTTTCTTTGCGTTGCGTTGAGTTTGGTTTCCTAGGTTGGGTTGGGTTGGATTTGGTTTCGTTGGGTTGGGTTCAATCATGTCTTTGCGAATCACCCTTCAAAACTCAACCCAACACAAACCAATACGACCCAACAACTTAAACCCAACGCAAAAGTTCAGCTCACGCAATCCTTCAGTATCCAAAGTTTATGATGATGAACCCAATGATGAACCCAACTACAAATCCGTTCAATCGCGAATAATTATCAATCTAGTTGAACAGGTCCGAACCCAACTGGTACCAGTTTCAACGGCGAACCCAAATATAAACCCAACTTCTGTTCAAATTAACGAAATTACACATCACATTCCAATGATTAAGCAAGCCCGTAAACCCAAAACCCAAGTTATGCCAAACTAAACCCTTTCGGTGTATTTTCGTATCTCTTGAGACGACAAAAAACGAATTTAATAGAATTGTGCGAACCCGGCGAGTTACGCGAAGCACGTTTGCTTCGGAAATTGTTGGGTTTCGTCGGATTGGGCTGAGTAAGTGGATCTACCAAACTTCGGTTACGATGACCTAAATAAAAAGATTAAACGAACTCATTCGAGCTTCGTCAAACTCGCGCAGTTTTAAGATCCGAACCCAACGAAATCCAATCCAACCTGTGATCGGTGACACCCAAGTTTTTATCGAAACCCAAATTCTAACATTCTTGTGTCGGGAACAACCGGTCGTAAATCATTCAACGTTTACTGTTTGCGTTAATATTAGATCGGCTGCGATTCAAACAATCAGTCAAACCCAAGTACATGGTTTCTTCAGTTCTGTCAGTTTGATGATGAACCCAGCGCCTGACATGAAGTAAACCCAACGAGTTTAAAATTCCCGTGAGTTAATTTGTCGTAAATTCATCGAAATGACATCCCCGAGTCTAAAATGCATTTTGAACCCAAATCCCAGACGGTGTAAACCCAAACCCAAAATGCCAATATATTTGGCAATCCTTTGAATATAATAAAACGATTTCAGCAAACATACCCGGCCTACACTTTTTGAACCCTATATCTGTTTACTTATCCTTAACAGGTTTGCCAAATTTACACCAGCAACACGTTAACGTTCTAGATAGATTTAACCATGAATATCCCTGTAATGCACTCAACATAGCTTTTAAATATTATTTTTATGACGAAACTGATGCAACTGAAGACTAAACCCAAACGGTCAACCCAACTCGACGAGAAGCCTCACCTACCTCGCTTGGTTTGCATGGACAGCTCAAGTCGAGGGCGATTCAGAAGATCTAACACTTTGGATTGGGATTGGGGTAAAATTTAAGATGAAACCAGTTGAGTGATTTCGATGTTATTGTCGAAAAAAATGGCTATACGAAATCTCAGAAACTAAAAAACGTCGTGGATACAATTGGCTACAATCAACTTTAAACAATTTAAACCCAACCTGACCACCCAAATTTTGATGGGTTGGGTTTACCATACGTTGTCTTTAACTGTGTAACAAAATATTGACTATAATTAAAATTTGACAACAACGAGACCCAACCTAATCCATTTAAATGTGTCGCGAACCCAACCCAATCCTAAAAATTTCATTAAACTTTGATGAGTTGGGTTCACCGTTAAAATACATTGCCTCTAACTGCGCAACAAAAAATATTGACTATAATTAAATTTAAACAATGATGAGACCCAACCTGGCGCTAAATGCGTGACATGAACCCAACCCAACCTAAAAATTCGATCGGTTGGGTTGACCATTAACGTGCATTGTCTTTTAATGACGTGCTTGGTGTGGTTATATAAAACAACGTCAGAGTATGCGATCAAACCGAACGACGTGGAAAAGTAGTTAGGTTGGGTTGGGTTGGGTTCACCATTAAAATACATTGCCTCTAACTGTGCAACAGAAAATATTGACTATAATTAAATTTAAACAATAACGAGACCCAACCTGGCGCTAAATGCGTGACATGAACTCAACCCAACCTAAAAATTCGATCGGTTGGGTTGACCATTAACGTGCATTGTCTTTTAATGACGTGCTTGGTGTGGTTATATAAAACAACGTCAGAGTATGCGATCAAACCGAACAACGTGGAAAAGTTGGGTTTGGTTGGGTTAGGTTAGGTTGACTTGGGTTGGGTTTCCTTCGTGTTATTGTTGGGTTTCTTCTAATTGGGTTCGGTTGTGTTGGTCTAGGTTGGGTTGGATACAGCTCATCAGGTATTGGTGGAAATATGAAACCCTAAAGAAAATCATTTGCTCATATTTTTAAAAATTGCCTTTTTCTAAGAACATCCTGACAGACAATTTGGTTTTCTCTCTGGTATGGCTACAAATGATTTTTAGAGAAATTTTGTCGCCCAAGTTCTCCATTGTAAGACGAAACTTCGCGGCCATTGAATTAATTTCCGAGCTCAAACGATTTGCAAATCAGTGTCGTTGCGAAGGATTTGGGTTGGGTTGGGTTCGGTTGGGTTGGGTTGGTGGGACTTCATTTCAAATCAAACTCACATGACCAACCCATTCAAACAAAACATTTATTTATTTTCCAAAAGAACATAAAATTGTACAAATAATAACCAATAATGTTATCTCGACGCGCACGGAACCATTGCACGATTCGTAGATGGCGCGCGAAACGTCCGGGTCGGTTATCTGTATCTGCAGAGCCGAGTGCCGTATGGCCACCAACGAACTAAAAAGCACCGCTTTGAACTCGTCACCGTCCGCCTCCCGCAAAGACATATACAAAGTGAACATGACGTTCAGCTTCTCCTTCGCCCAATCGACCGGGGCGCCGGAATACCGCCCTCTGGCTTTCTCCAAATTCGATATGGTGACGTTGGCGTTTGCGTCGAAGAATTGCATGACGTTCCTCATATTCACCGCCATTTCTTCGAGCGCCCCGTACCCAACCGCCTTGGTCTTGTGCGCGAAAGGTAGCCACAGGACGTGGGGCCCGCTGTGCAAATTAATGTACAGTTTGATGTCGCTGAGCGACTGCATGCGGTTCCTCAGCGCGACCGACTCCGTCTCGGAAAAGAACGACTTGCCCGGATACGCGTCGCACTTCGTCGTCGCCTCGAACGTCCCCACGTCGAAGTTTCGCTCCAGGTTGACCCCGTCGCACGTTTCGTCCTTGTGGACGTTCAAGTTGTACTCGGCTTTTTTCGTCTGCGCGGCGGCGTACCCGTCGGGGTTCAGCAACGGTACTATGCAGTACCTCAGCCCCTTGTGCATCAATATGTGGGTGTTGTCGCGTTCGACGAGTTCGGTGATGACGAACGCGGCGAAGCTGACCGCCCTCCATTCGTGCCCGTTCATCCCGCCGTCTATGACGACGGTGCCGCCGATGTTGGTGCTCTGGGCGATTTCGTACGCGCGGATGACTTTTCCTTCCGTTGATTTTCCGATGTCCACTGCTTTCATCAACTTGGGGTATTTCAGCGTCAGCGATTCCAAGTACGTCGTGAGCGATTCGTATGTGAACGGCTTCAAGTAAACGTTGGGGATGTCGGCGGGCGTGAGCTTGTAAATCTCGCTGTGTTCGTCTTCGACGAACCTGGCTGGGTCGAAACCGCGTCCCGCGCCGAATCCGTCGTAATCGATCTCTGTCGTTAAATTGATGTGAAACGCGCAGAACAACAAAAATATTCCAGTGGGTTTCATTGAAAATGATCTTAACTTAAGTCAAGTGTCAAAAATTTTAAACTTTCGAACATAGCAGGCGAAGTGGGTGGAGCAATACGTTATAAGTCAGATTAGATCCGTCACCGCCAACTGTTCCTTACATATTAAATAAGACGCGATTTGTGTGCCAAAAAATTATACGATCCTGACGCAATTTATTAAATTGCAACAACGTAGCCTCCAACCTGATGCATTATTCGTTGCAGTGAAAAAAATTGAACCAAAAAAAAAATCGCCAGGTATGGTCGACACACCACCTTATTTACACGAAATTTATGAAAATGTAAAAAGATTGTCACAAACACGAAGCTGGCAAAATGTCAAAATTGACAAAATTGTGCCAAAGTGAATAACGATATAGTCGACGTTGTCGAAACTGCAAAGTTTGGTCTAACGAAGAATACAAATTGTTCAAATTTGAAAATTCGCCAAATTTGTCCAAAAAAAACGACGAAATCGACAAAATTACCGAATTGTAAAATCCAAAAAATATGAAAAATTGCAAATATGTAAAAAAAATCACAATGCAAACATTTTAAAGATAAAATAAAGTTAAACTTGTTAATAATTCAAACTCAATTTCTTTGTCGTATCGTATACTGAAATTGTCCATCAGTCCGTTTTCGGACTCTGCTGAATTTCGTCATCATCATCACTTACGAGAATATGTTTCATTTAATTTTTGTTCAATTACATAAATACGAAAATACTAATACGAAGCGAAAATATCATTGAGCCGCGTTAATTTTTTACATGAAATATTACGAAACTATTGTGCAATTTTTTTTAAATTTAATTATCAAAAATATTTATATAAACCACGTAAATATTTTTGAATTTAACGAACAGTACACCCCACACAATAATGCACAGGTTCATTTATTGGTTTTCATAAAATGTTGCAGACGTTGTTTCTTTGAAATTGTCAACCCAGCCCAACTCAAATTTATTTAATGCCACAATGTCAGAATGTGATTACTGTTTTATGACTCGTTTTGAATTTTACTAAGAAAACGTCGTAAACCACATCGATCGTATATTTGAAATAAATTTTTAAAAATATTGTTGATTCAGTTGGGTTGGGTTGGGTTGGGTTGGGTTGGGTTGGGTGACCTAATCACAATATCAAAAAAAAAATAACCCAACCCAACCCAATCATATTCATGTATTTCTATTTGATTTTATTCAAAATTCTATCAATTAATAATGCGATTTAATACCATAATGTCAAAATGCGATCCTACGTTACTGTCTTATGGCTCTACGTCAGCACATTAATTGCTCGTTTTGAATTTTACTAGGAAAACGTCGTAAATCACTAAATGTAATGTAAATCACATTGATGTTAGATTTTAATTAAAAATATATATCATTGAGTTGGGTTGGGTTAGTTGGGTTTGGGTTGGTTTTGATGGCCAACCCAACCCGACAAGAGATTATTTACGAACTGTTGATTTAAAAACTTTATTGTACTTGAGAAGAATTTTATTGAACATTAAGAGAAATTAGATTTGCTTACTTGATTGTTGTTTTTCCGACGTAATTCTAGGTCTTATTAAAAAAAAAATGAATTCTAAATAAATAGATTCAAATTTTAAAGTTGATTTTCAATTAAACGGTTGCACCTTGATAACTTTTAGGTTGAGGTTTTGCGAGATCAATGGAAATCAACGGCGCGAAAATATGGACTCGGCCAAAGCCATCTGATTCGACGAGTTACATTTTGGTGTACTTTTCTGCCCTTAAATTTGTTAAACTTCAACTTCAACCAAACACAATCCAACCCAATCCAACCCAACCCAACTCGATCCAACCCAACCCAAAAATTTGATACAGTCGAGGCAACGAATTAAAATTTTTGCGTTTGCCTCAAACGAACGAACATAACATTTTGACATCTTTACATGCACTTTACGGACGATATTGTTAATTTTTCGGGATTAGATCCGACCCGACCCAACCCAACTCGATCCAACCCAACCCCAAAATTTGATACAGTCGAGGCTACGAATTTAAATTTTTTCCGTTTGCCTCAAACGAACGAACATAACATTTTGACATCTTTACGTGCACTTTACGGACGATATTGTTAATTTTTCGGGATTAGATCCGACCCAACCCAACCCAACTCGATCCAACCCAACCCCAAAATTTGATACAGTCGAGGTTACGAATTTAAATTTTTTGCGTTTGCCTCGAACGAACGAACATAACATTTTGACATCTTTACGTGCACTTTACGGACGATATTGTTAATTTTTCGGGATTAGATCCGACCCGACCCAACCCAACTCGATCCAACCCAACCCCAAAATTTGATACAGTCGAGGCTACGAATTTAAATTTTTTGCGTTTGCCTCGAACGAACGAACATAACATTTTGACATCTTTACATGCACTTTACGGACGATATTGTTAATTTTTCGGGATTAGATCCGACCCGACCCAACCCAACTCGATCCAACCCAACCCCAAAATTTGATACAGTCGAGGTTACGAATTTAAATTTTTTGCGTTTGCCTCAAACGAACGAACATAACATTTTGACATCTTCGCATGCACTTTACAGACGTTGTTAATTTTTCGGGACTAGATTCCCTGAAAGTTTTACTAATCGAGATATCTGTAATTATTTCTATTATTTTGTATATTTCAAACACAAAACTTAACTTTCAGTGACATCTTTGATATTATTTTGATAATTTAAGGCTCAATTGCTATTACATAATCTATAACAGATATTCCATTTGGTCCTACGTATGAACATTCCCCTTTCTTGTCATCAGTGCTTCCCAATTCCTTTCTTCCAACCATTCTAACAGAAATTTCCCTTCTCCGTTCAACACTTAATTTCTCCTCCAACGCCGTTTTTGCCCCATTATGGCATTCAAATCCTCTCCGATCCAATTCTCTCCTCTTCCCGTTCTATTACCTCGTCCATTTCCCCTGTCACCTTATCTGTTGATTACTATACACTGTGTATATTCCCCACTTCTCTGTCTTCTCTCCTCCCTCCTTATTTTTAGGCAGCCTGCTATGGTCCTCCTCCCATATCCACCAGATGCAATTCCCTGCATCCCATCCTCGTTCTCTTGCCTTGTCCGCTTTCCTTCTCTGCCTGTTTCCAAATTTCTCTCCTTTTCGTCAGGTCATGGTCTATGTATTTTTTATTTCCTGCTAGTTTATCCCTCATCACCTTCTCCATTTCGCTCCCTGACATCCTCACTACCACAATTCATTTATCTTCACCTCCCAACTTGTATCCTTAAAACATCATTGCCATAAATTCCCAGCTTCCTAATGACTGTATTTTAAATTAATTTTATGAAACTGTAGTTATTGTCAGTGGTTCAAGATTGATTATGATTGCTTATGACTGCAATGACTATGCCTGGATTATCGTGGAATTTTTTACGAAAAATATTCTACACCTCGACCCTGCATCTAAAGCAAGTAGTGATCGATTTAATTGTATTTAAATCCAAAATCTGTTATAATAGCAGCGTGATCGCGTTATTGTTTCATTTATAAGTTCGAATTATTAATATCTCAAAAATATTTACAAACCTTTGAATAAAATACTCAAAGAAATTTTTTAAGCCAATAAATTTGCAGTCTATTTACAGTTAAAATGTAAACACACGAATGGACATCTGTATACAAGCGTTTGAACACCAAAGGACTGTCTACGTGAATGTCGTGTACTTAAAACACAAAGTGCAGAGCGTTTCCAGAAATAAATCCGAAGCTAAACAAAATTATTTCGAACGCTAGATTTTTTAAATTTCATTAATAAACAGTTAGGAATGATGTTTGATAGTACAACGAAGGTAAATGAAGCATGGAAAGTTTCATATAAAGCAATCGCGAAGTGACTTCAATTAATAACCAGCGAGTCATGTTTGATTGTCAATCCATTTTGAAATGGGTTATAGCTTTGGACGAAATGCAACAATTAAATTCAATTCATAAAACGTGAACAATAAATGAAGTAAATACATAAATAAAAGACACGCGAATATTTAAGTCTACAAAAAATTGATAAAACAACACCTGAAAATTATAGAACTATATCACTGGTATTTTTGATTAGCAGGCACTGAAGACAGTGTACTGCACTTATAGAAAAATGAGGTGATAGCAATGCAATGGCATTCCAATTATAATCTGGCACAACATACAACATACGATCTGATTCATCAAATACAAACTTAATCAAATCGAAACGAATTAGTCATAGGAATGTGTTAATATGAACAAAACTTTCGATATTATATCGAAATTGAATTAATCGAACGACTGTGGCGAAAATAAATAACGAAATATTAAAACTAGACCAATGGTGAATATAACAATTAACATTCATCATTTTTTTTTTAATCAAATTTGTTAGAAATTAAGTGTCGTTGTACCAAACTTAGTTAAAAACTTTGGATATCATGAAAGAAATTTCTAATATGTAAATAATGTAGACTAATATAAGGCAGGGAAGAATGCACGAACAAGAAGTTGCAGAGATGGGGATGTTTCTGAAAATTAATGCAAAGAAGATGGGGGGGGGGGGGGGGGGGGGCACCAGTAAGAAGTAAAGCTTGGTATAGACCTGGGAAGATATTGTACACGTAATACATTATCTTCAATATCTTCTCACGTCTATACGAAGCTTTATTTGTTACTGGTCCCTCCCTTTTTTTCTCCTTCTTTGTATTGACTGACTCCTCTCCTCGATGAACCTCTCCACCTCTGCAACTTCTTCTTCATGGTTTCCTTCCTGTCTGCTATTAGGCTTGTTTCTTCACATTTAATAAATAAACAAGCTTTCGCTTCGTAATGAACCGAAACAATAATTTTCAGAAGTTTACTGGAAAAAAAAAATATTATAACAAGTATTTTACAAAGCTCTTTATTGTTTCTTCACAACAATAATAATTGGTTTGAAACGAAAATAATTTGAATACTTTGAGGTTGATTATTTGTTTTTTTGATACGCTGGGGCACTTTTGCTTTACTGGAGACATGGACCCTGGTTGCCTTAATTGCTTTATAGTGGCCAATCAGAGTCGAGATTTTGTAAAATCAATCACAATCAACAAGTTGGAGATTGGATTAAACGTCAATTTTTATTAAAATTCTTACCATTGATCTTTTTATTAACAATTTGCACTGGAAGGTCGCGATTTTTAGAAGAAACTAGAATAGAATGAAAATAAAATTATTCTAAAATTAAATACGTCATTTTGGATAAAATCTGATTAAGAATCGATTTATTACTCGTTTGCTTGACACTAATCAACCCAACCCAACCCAACCCAACTCGACGCCACCCAACCCAACCCAATTTTGTTCACTTATCTTTTTATTTCACAGTTGTTTTTCTTAGGTTCGCCATTTTATTATATTTTGTCGTTGTTTTTTTTTGTGTGAAGTTTTGTGCAAATAATTATAATATTGATGGGATTGGTGTCACGATGGCCTGAGTTCCCAATCTGGTAGTCCATTGGTTCAAACCTCGTCGGAGTTATTGGAATTTTATTTGGGAAAAAAATCGACAAGTTCGGTTTTAGCATTTTTGAGATTCGTGCATTTTTCAAAAAATGTACAACTTTCCAGTGAAGATTCCTAAACTGCGAAAAATAATTTTTTGTATTTTTTAGCAATTTGCATATTTTTTCAAGTTTCATTGCATTTTTTTGGATTCGAATTTTTGAAATTCTTCATCTCGAATGTGTTGGATAATTTCTTCATTTTCGAAAAAGTCGACGTCGTGTAACTTTTTTTGATATTTTTTGATTTTTCGACAATTAAAAAATATCAAAAATGGGCGCGATGTCGACGTTTTTAAAACAAAAATTAACTGGTTCTGTGGTGATTTTTTATTACGGCGTTGGTGCATTTTTTGAAAAAAATCGAATTATTGAAATTTTTTAGAAATACTTTTTAATATGTTTTGGATTATTTTTGAATTAATAGCAGTTTCGAAATTGTTTAAAACTTGTAACTTTGGGTTGGGTTGGTTTGGGTTGAATTGGGTTGGGTTAGGTTATTTCTGGAATATAACGTTGACATTGACATTTTTTATTTTTTTGTTTTGTTTTGACAATTTATACATTTTATGGCAAAATTTGAATTTTTGAAATTCGCGCTTTTTGATAAATACGATTTTTTTTGAATTTTTGAAAAATTTCATATAAAAAAATACACATTTTAATATTTTTGGGTTATTTAAAAAATACATTTAACGTTGTTAGATGTTTCGAACATTCGAAATTTATTAAACGGGTGGGGCGGGGGTACTTTGAAGTAACAATGAAAAAAATTAAAACATTTGAGCGAACTATTGGCTTCGATGCGTAGGTTGGGTTGGGTTGGGTTGGGTTGGGTTGGATTGTGTTTTACTGGGTTGAGTGGGGTCACTGCAGATTTTTCAAAACTTTTTTTTTTCAATGAATTCCACGCAAATATAACATTCGAGTGCTTCAGAACTTTGCACACCGGATTCTTGGCCCCTTTATAAAAAAGTAAATGGCAAAATTTGAAAAAAGATTCGATTTATGTACATCAACAAAAAATAATTGTAAAAAATGCAAATTGTAAAAAGCGTAGGAAAAATCGTCATAAGAATCGTTGCAACAATTGCAAAGTATAAGAAAGTCCAGTGCATGATGCTGAAAAATGTTGCTATAATAAAAATATCAAGAATAATACACCAGATTCGACGTCGAAATTAAAACAGTTAAATTAATAAATGATAAAAAAAAATAATAAATCGTAGTAATTAAATTTACGAAATTGTGAATACTCGTAAATGAAATTCACTGATTAGCTGTCAAGATGTCAACATCTTGGTTTTCGATCACCGAAAAACGTGATCGCATCGATATTTAAACGTCATGACTCTCCCACCCCTGATAACTTACTGGCGAATTGATTTATTCGTTTCCAGGTGTGTAGTTCCATTTTAGTTATATTTGATGATAATTTTATTCCGTTATACTACAATAGAACGATTGATTTGCGATCCTTGTTTCGGATACGTTGACGACATTGTTCGCCATAGACTAATTTGATTGGTGGATTGATGCATCAACATATATTTGATGACATGCATCTGTTTATTTAAACGTCCTTAGTCTCACCACTTTTATTTTTATATAGCAGATTATGTAACAAACAATTTTGGACGACCGCTACTCAAACCAATTACTTTAATTGCGTACAATTTATTTTAGACAAACAATAATGCTTGGTATTATATTTCAGTTTACAAATCCTTTCATCTGTGCCCTTCTAAATATTTTTTTTTTCATTTCGACCTCTGCCTTGTAAAACCCCACATCGTAATTAAATTAACCGCCATAATCGAACAATTCGTATGACGACTTTGTCCTTTGTGTTCAATAAAAACACTCCGCTCAATACCACTTAGCTAATGTTGCCAAATCATCGTCGATTTCAATTCCGGATCCTTTAAAACATTTCTTATTGGTATTAACTGGCCTTGGGTTTTTTTTTATTGCCCACATTTTTATTCAATCGGTCGCGGTGCCAATGGTCAACTTGCATCAAATATTTAAACGGTTTTTATTACCGCCGTTAAATGATGCGACGACTTATCTTAATGTCATCTCCCCTCGGTTAAAACCACAAAATTGCATTTTCTCGTGAAATTTCCCAATCGTTGTTTTTCCTGCACGGCCACTTTGGAACGGATTTACGCAGTTAATCAAGCGAGCTCGTGATACTTCGTCACGTAATTTATTGTGAAGTAATTGCAGTTTATAATCGTTTGTTAAATCGGATATTAGCACGTTTTAGTATTTCTTAGTCCAAAGCAGTTTATTTGTAAGATTTTAGTAAATGTGAATTGCATACCTTTACTGTCACGGTGCTGTCTGTAAATTGTAAAATTATGGAGCTCAAACGAATCCAATTGGATTTTCCCAAAAAAATTGACTGACGTACCCGAATATAATCAAAAGGTGGTTTCGTCCGAATTGTCTGTCCGAAGAATCATGAATCTTTCACTGAAGACTTTTTAACGTCGTTCTTGTTTGCAATGTTTCTTTATATGAAGAAATATGGAATATGGAGTTGATGGGAGGCACAATGAGAGAGATAAGGGAAATAAGGAAGGATGTTGCAAAGATGAGAAAGGAAATGCTGGAAGATGTAGAATGGAAAGAGAAAGTGGAAAAAGTATGGAAGAAGGAAACATGGAGGTGGGAGACAGAATACGAAAGTTATAAGACTAGAATCTATGGAAAAAAGGACAGAAGAAATAATATAGTCATCAGAGGATTAGTTAGAATGTGATGGTTAATAAGGCGAAGTTAAGACGAAAGAAATTATATATAGATCACGATTTAATTGGCGGAGAAAGAAAGGAAAATCTAAAAGGAAATATGCTGTGAAGGGTAGAGAACAAGGTGAAAAGGTAAGGATGTGGTGCAAGAAGCTGAAAATTGATGACACCTGGCTGAGGACACTAATGAACGAGCCAAGAGATGGACGCAGAATGATTTTTTAGAAGAAAGAAGGGGGCAGATATGGGAGAGGAAAGAGAAAGTACAGAGACAAAGACACTTGGAGAAGGAAATATTGGAGACAACGATATAAAAGAATGGAGGAGATATCTCAGACAGTAGACAGTACTAAGGATATTGGCAAAAAAGGGGGCAAAACACCTCTAGGATGTCTTCGAGAGAAGATTGTTAGTGAAAACAATGACGAGGGTGGGGATATCGGAGGGGATGACGAGAAGATTGGAGCAAATATACGAAGAAAAGTTGCTGGTTGAGGGTGGGAAAGGAGACGTCAGAGAGTTTTAGGACAAGGGAAGGATGAGACAGGGTTGACCACTGAGCCCACAGCTCTTCAACATATACTGAATAAAAACACTAGGAAACGCTACAGGAAGGGCTAAAATATGGTCCATGGCATTCGCAGACGTTATGGTGATTCTAACGGAGACAGAGAACGGTTACATGTATTAAGCTGAAAAAATGTTCCCGGCATAGCTGGGTTGGATTGGGTTGGGTTGGGTTGGGTTGGAATAAATTTGAAATAAAATGGCGGTATGCCAACTAAGAAACACTTGTCAAGGTTGAATTTTTTTGTTACCTACCTCACACTAAGTCAAAGCAAAATCATCGCCACTCCCAAACAAAATGGCGTAATACAAACTAAGAAACGTTTGCATCGAATCAGCTGAAAATAATTTGCACTGACATAGCTGGGTCTTAACCCAATACACACAGATCTTTATTAAACAAAATATCTTTAAGCTACTAAAAAAAAAACGTTTGCAGCGAATCAGTTAAAATTCGCGCCCCCAAAAAAAAACTTTCCCCCATTTTTTAAACAAAATGGATGCAAGCTAACTCAGAAACGTGTAGACCAATTGATGTGAAAATTCGCACTTACGTAGCTGAGACACCTACTTCACAGATCAAAACAAATCGCAAATTGCATTGACATAACTGCGACATCCACTTCGCCCACACTGCCTTCCAATGATTCTTTCTTACAGTCTACCTTTAAAGTCCCCTTTCCAGCTATTCCAGTTATATCTTAATCGGTAAAATTCAGCAAACGAAACTGAACAAATTAACTCGACCTAATGGAAAAAATTTCCAAAGTTTCAGGAGAACGAAGATATTATAAACAAACAAAAAAAAACGAAACAAATGAAAGGTTAAAGTGAATCAAGCTAAAGGAACGAAATCTTTGTCTATTCAAGTTTGAAAATTTTGTATGAATTAAATCAAAGTCAATTCTGACAACAACGGCGTTGATGTTGGTCAGTTTCGTTTATGTTAAGTTCGTCGTTTGGTGCGCAAGTCAATTTTTCAGCAATGAATGATAGTTTATGGTATATTTCTTCAGTTTTTATCGCATCTTTTCTATTGCATCACCGTTGATAATTGTCACACCGTCAACGATTATATTCCCTGGCTTCCTTGGGCAATGAAATTTAATTTCTAATATCCGGTATAGCGGTGTCAAGAAAATTCAAATTCAAATCGTGAAGGACAATGCATCGTCGAGAGTAAAAATTGTGATTAGATTGGGTTGAGGTGGGTTGGTTTTGGATGGTTTAGGTTGGGTTGGGTTGGGTTGGGTTGGAGTGAGTTGAGTTGGGTTGGGTTGAGCTGACTTTCTCACAACGAATTTTCCGTAAATCGGTATAGCATATTTTAATTTCATTCTGGAAGTTTTGCTATCCTCTCTCCAAATGGCTATACTTTTGACTTCTTTGACCTCATTTTTACTTAATGACAATGTCGTGTTGTGGTTGTGGTTACGCAATCTTTCATTGACTTGCACCACTAAATTTTGTCAAAGTCATCCGGTTTATACAATAGGATTATTGATTTATGGTCTCGTAAGTTAGTACGTGCATATGTGTGATTATAAGAACGCTATGAGATTATAACTTTAAAGGCTCGATTACGCGAAATGTAGTTAGATTACAAATTTAATTTGTTGGATATTAAAATAAAAAATGTGCCTAATCTGAGCTCATGAGTTTATTATTTTGATTATAACTGATTTCATAATTTCGTACCCTGATTGAAAATGTTGCTCCATAAAAACTATTTAACTAAAAATAGTTGTTTTTGTAAACTATGTTGTGGTTTAGTGGAGAATGCATAAAGTATGGAAATTTCACATTTTGACGTCATTTAGTTTATGTACAGGAATTATTGCTTGCGATTTATTGCACCAACCTTCAATTAGACTAATAATATCCAATAAAAATGCAACGCAAAATAATTGAAATGAAAAATATGACGAATATTGTTCCGTTCGTAATTTGCAAATAACGTACGTTCACGTAAGCGTTAATAACAAGTATATTTTCGACGTGACTAGCAATAAAACGAGATTTTCAACATTTTTAGAATGAATTAAATAAGTAGAGTGATCAAAGAAAAACGCAGAAAAGCTTTGATTGGCGAACTGAACTAACACGTAATGGAGTAAGTAAGTAAGTACGTAAGTCTAAATATTTGGTTTGCCTGTGGAGATTTGGTACTCATCGATATTATCTGGTTGTATCGAAAAGCTCCGTTTCGGTGGTAGTCGTGAAACTACACCCAGTGAATTTTCTTCGAATTGAAGACACCCAACCCAACCCAACCCAACCCAACCCATATGTAATATTCACTAAGCAAAAATATAAAACCAACACGAAAAAATTATAAAAATGACGAGCTGGGACAATAAACTGGAAAATTAAAAACAATGACACAAAAATAACATTTTTTAAAAGTGACCAAGAGACGTTTGTTTGCACAAGACTCCAAACCGTATATCGTCTTTTTATTAAATTATTTATAACGTCCCAGTGCACATAATTTCAACATTCACCAGCACATTTTTATATTTCAATGGGGGGGGGGGGGCAACGTCCCAATTTATCCCCTCACCCATGTAGTGTAGTGGGAAAGAACAACATCAACTAGGGGCACGTGAAACATATGGGAAACAAACGAAGGAATTACTAAGGAAGAATTTGTGAGGAAAGAGGAAAGGGAAATTCTACGAAACAATGGTATCAAACGTGTCCTGATGTATTAAAGTATAGGAAGCTACACCAATGACAGTTAAAAAGGGCACTCGACCTGGAGAAGTCAACAGTGGAGTACATAGTGACGTAGGAGACAGGGAGCGAAATGATGAACGTAGAAGCGAGGAAAGAGATGTGAGATACGAAATGACAACGAGCGGTGGGGGGGGGGTAAAACGGTAGAACAGCGCCCAGTACTGGTTAAATTAAAGGAAAGGAAGAGAAGTGGGAGACACAGAAAGTAGAAGTGATGTGGAACATGTGGAAAGGTAGATAGGGTAGAGTAGAGATAGGGAACCAGGTAATAAAATCGAAAATGAGAGGCACAACGTAAAACACAAAAGAATTAAAGCAGACGTGAGGAAGGCAAGGTACTCAATGGGACGGAGATCGTCAGAAGAAAAAATGTTAGCAAGTTTCAAAGGTGAAAGTGTGGAAAAGACCAAAAATAGTGGATGGAAGAGACATATAAGAGTCACGTGGAAATGGTTGGGGTGAATGGGGAGATTGTCGAAAGAAAAGTTTGGAAGCAGAAGAAAGGAAAAGACGACTGGAGAAAAAGTTTGTGAGAGAACGAAGTGGGGATAGAAATCTCAAGGAAATTAAAAGGAACGGAACGGCAGGATGTTAGGTTTTTTTTATATATAAAGATAGATCATTACGTCCGGGAACACTAACATGAGGATGGCAGATGTGACTTTGTCGAAACGACACCTCCAGCAACGCGGTTCATTACATAGTCGTATTGCAAAGTTTATTGCGAGAGATCTAATCTTGCTAATCGTTGTTAATTGTTTTATTTATTTACCAAAAAAACATACAATGGTGCAAACAATAACAATGAGTGTGTTCGTGCCGCACGCGTTGTTCGCACGTGCGCTTTCGCAATTGTCGTATATGGTCGCAGCGACGTTCGAATCGGTTAACTGAAGCTGCAAAATTGCGTACTGCAGGGCTTCGAACGAACTAAAAAGGACCTCCTTCAAGTCTTCACCTTCGGCCGAACGCAACGACATATACAGACTATAAGTGACTTGCACCTTATCCATGGCCCAATCGACCGGCGCGCCAGCGTACAACCCCTTCAAACGCGCCAACGTCCCTACAGCAGCCTTAAAATTTTTGTCGTAGTATCTCAACACGTTTCGCATATTCCCAGCCATTTCCCCCGACTGTATCATCTGGAGCGCCGTGTGCTTGAACGCGTAGGGAAACGCCAGCATTTGAACGCCGCTGTGCAGATTGACGTACAATCGGACGCGCTCCAATGACAGCATGTAGTCCCTGAGCGCCACGGACTCCGGTTCGGAAAAGAACTCCCGTCCCGGATTCTTCGCGCACTCCGCGTGCCGCGCGAACTGCCCCGCGTCGAAATTCATCTCCAAGTTGGTCCCTCCGCAGTTGCTGTCGCCGCGAACGTTCAAGTTGTAACCGGGGTCCTCCGCCTGCGCTTTGGCGTATCCGTCGGGGTTCAACAGCGGTATCACGCAGTACTTGACCGCGGAGAGCATCGACGAGTACGACGCGTCGTGTTCGATCAGCTGGTGGATGACGAACGCTGCGAAATTCACGGTGATCCATTCGTTTCCGTTCATCGCGGCGTCTATCACGACGGTGGCGCCCACCTTGGGACTGTGGGTGATCTCGAAGGCGTAAATGGCTTTGCCGCTCCTGGATTCTCCAATCTGCACCCTTTTTAACGTTTTGGGAAACTTCAGGATCAGCGGCTCTAGGTAATCTCCCAGCAGTGTCTCGTACTTGAAGGGTTTCGCGAAAGTGTCGCTGATGTCGCTCGGTGTTGCCGCGGCGGTTGCGTTTTTCTCGACGGGTCCTTCGACGTATCCGTAATCCTCGTCACCTTGTCCTGTCATTGAATACAAGCATGACAACAAAAATATTCTAGAGGCGTCCATTTAATGTAATCGGATTATTCGACTGACAGTCTATGACGTCTGTCACGAGTGGAGATGGTGACACAGTTCGATCAGCGAATGTGAAATGACGTCAGATTAGACCTGACATCAACTCGCAAAACATTATATCTCTCATCTTTGTCTACTCAGTACAACAACATTTTAAAAATTTCTTCAATTAAGTAAAAATCAAATGGTAATGTTCCACACGTGCTCCCTTGCGGCACTCCGTGTGTCACTATTTTAGGTGTTAATCTTCCTTGTCATCTTTGTGTAATACATGTATAATAAAATTTCAACTAAAAGCGAACAATAACAAAGTGCGAAGAATCCAAAAAAAAATATTTAAATTATTTAATATTTTTTAGGTTAGGGTTAGGGTTAAAATTAATGGATTTTCATTATTTATTTAATTCGTGAATATCAAAAATTCATCTAAAAATCTCCTAACAACCAGAATGGGAAATGTTGGATCGCCACGAAATAAACTGTGACCCTATACCGTGATATTTTAGGCAATGTAGTTTAGAGAGGCCGGATAATAAAGACTTCCGTCGCCGACATAGTTAGTTGCTGGATCGGCGAAGCCGTGGATATTTACGTGAACGGTGTCGGCACGCGATGCAATGGCTAGGCACGTCGGCGCGATTGGCACTGACCTTACTTTGCTCCGCGAACCGAACGGATTGACCTAAATCAACTGCTCGCACGATCTCTCTAATTAAACTATTATGGATACACGAGAGCGTCTGATTTACTCGTAGGATAACCGCGCGCTTTCAAATATTCAGAGGAAGCTTATTTTTAATGTACCAATGAGAAAAGTCCAATGCCAACGATGCTCACCTAACTTACACTTTTTTTGCAATTCCGACGTTGCAATTTCACATTTTCCTGACACAAATAGCCGCGCGTTCCCTTTGCGGGACGAGCGTCGACTAAGTATACACAATTTGTTCAAAATCGCCTATTCTGTCATAAATTATCGACTCTGATGGCTAAAGATGTAGAAACCCAATTCATCCAGGGCCAACCCAATCCATCCAAATCCAACCCAATCCATCCAAATCCAACCCAATCTCCCAATTTTTATACAATTGCTTTGGATTGGGTTTGGATTGGGTTGGGTTGGACTGAATTCGGTTTTCAATAAATTAAATTGGGTTAGACTTATTAGAATTGAGTTGGGTCGATCATAATCTCTGGGCTTTGCTTCTATCGATTTCAATTGTGTTGGCTTTAGACTGAGTTGAAATAAGTTTGGGTGGAGCCAATTTGCTCAGAATCGAAACCTACCATTGAAAATGTCGTAATTGTAAAAACGTCAGAAATGACTAAAATCCAAAAAATTACAACAGTTTGCAAAATGGCAAAAGTCCGTTTCAGTTCTTGGCGTATCTTTTTTTTCAATTCACTTAATTTTCGTTTGGTAAGCGCTCGACGTATCAAAGAATTAAACAAACGAGAGGCGTCCAAGTCGAAAAATGTTTTTCACAGACTTGCGAATTTGAATTCGTCCCCACTTCTGAACTAATTTTTATTTTGAGAATTTTATTCTTCGCCACTTTATTCATGTACACGCTTGTTGTATCTCGCACTGTTTGCTCGGCGAATCGATGGAAACGTCGCGACGCGTTGAAAATGTTTCGAGAAAAGCACGGAAAGTGCGAATTTGAACGCTTGCCATTTCTAAACCATTATAGATAGACATGTGTCGCCCGGGACTTCATTTTAGAGAATTTTATTTTATTATTTATTTTGTTGGGTTGGGATTAGAAATTATCGTTTTGTAAAACGTAAGGAGACCTGGGTATCACTTGGGTATAGGCTTTTTAATTACTTAAATTATTACATACAACTTTTACCGAAAGATTTAAATCTGTCTTAAGGGGTATAATTCTTAATGATCAAATAATTTAATGTGTGCTGATGGAATCTTTTCATCCTAAGTATAATGCCACGCCCAAAGATATGATGAAGAGTAAATCGATTCAGTAGATCAGTCTCAATGTTACTGCGACCTCATAAAAACCCTTGCAAACTTTCAGTGACAGCAGACAGTGTTCGAATTATTTCCATATAAAATGTTTCAATTGGGTCGGTTTTGATTTGGCCGAAATTGAATTGGTACCGAATTGAACCCAACCCAATCCATCTAGAGCAAACCCAACCTAATTTATCCAAAACCAACCCAACCCAATCCAATACATCCAAAACCTAAAATGTTTCAATTGGATCGGTTTTGATTTGGCCGAAATTGAATTGGTACTGAATTGAACCCAACCCAATTTATCCAAAACCAACCCAACCCAATCCATCCAAACCCAACCCGGCCCACTACATCCAAAACGTAAAGTTCTGAATGGAATTTTGATTTAATTGCATTGGATTGGGTTTGGGCTGGGTTGAGTTGGGTTGGGTTGGGTTGGGTTGGGTTTTGTGTAAATTGAATTTAGTTGAATTTGAACTGATTTAAATTGGGTTGGGTCGTCGTAATTGACTGTGCCTGGATTGATTTAAATTGTGTTGGCTTTGGCGCTGAATTAAATTAATTTGGGTTGGAACCTGTTTCGTGAGTGGCGCAAAAGCGAAACCATCCATTGAAAATATCATAATTGTAAAAAAATGTCAAAAAATGACTAAAATCCAAAAAATTACAACAGTTTGCAAAATGGCAAAAGTTTTCATTTCTCTCAATTTGATTGGGTGGGGTTGAGTGGTGTTGGGTTGGGTTGGGTTGGGTTGGATTGGGTTGGGTTGGGTTGGGTTGGGTTGGGTTGGGTTGGGTTGGGTTGGGTTCCCTGTAGATTGGTTGCAACTCGTCGTAAGTCAAACTCACCGATCGTCAAGCCTAAGAAATAATTTAATAGCACTAGGTAAGCAAGTTTTTATAAATGATTAGTCCGTTTGTGGTAGTTTTTTCTCCAATTATTCCTTCCATTATTTCAGCAATAGCAGTGCAAAATTTCAACTCCAATGATTTAAATTTGAATCAGCTGTTGTCAATTGATGAGTTATGTTAAGTAAACAGTTTGAAACTACAATTAATTTGAACTAAGTTGTATTCATTAAAAGTAACTTAATTAAAAATCGTTTGTATTTGTGGGTTTTTAAATTAAGATTTGAAGTTGAAGTTTGAAGTCCGCGTGACGTTTAACTGACAATTGTTAATAATTTTGGTTATGTAATGATCGGTAACTTTTTGGAGATTAAGTGACGTTTCACTGACTATGTTACAAGTGTCGTTAATTTTTTGTACCTCATTTTTTGTTACCAATCAAGATAACTAAAGACTTGAAATAAACGATTCATTTATTTGTCAAAAAGCAAACAATGCTACAAACAATAAAAAATAACGCGTTCACGACGCGCGTTTTATTCGCGCGTGCGCTTTCGCAATTGTCGTATATGGTCGCAGCGACGATCGAGTCGCTTAACTGAAGCTGCAAAATTCCGTACTGCAAGGCCTCGAACGAACTAAAAAGGACCTCCTTCAAGTCTTCGCCTTCGGCCGAACGCAACGACATATACAGACTATAAGTGACTTGCACCTTTTCGATGGCCCAATCGACCGGCGCGCCCGAGTACACCCCCTTTAAACGCGCCAACGTCCCTTGACTGCCCCTAAAGTTCTTGTCGTAGTATTTGAGGACGTTCAGCATATTCCCAGCCATTTCTCCCGGCGGCGTTATCGCGAGCGTCGTGAACTTGTACGCGTAAGGAAACGCCACCATTTGTTCGCCGCTGTGCAGATTGACGTACATCCGGACGCGCTCCAATGACAGCATGTAGTCCCTCAGCGCCGCGGATTCCGGTTCGGAAAAGAAATGCTTCCCTTGATACGTGGCGCACTTCTGGTGCCGATCCAGTTGCCCCGCGGCGAAGTTCTTCTCCAAGTTGGTTCCTCCGCAGTGGCTGTCGCCGTGAACGTTCAAGTTATAATCGACGTCCTTGGTCTGCGCCTCGTCGTATCCGTCGGGGTTCAGCAGCGGTATCACGCAGTACTTGATCGCGTTGAGCATCGACACGTAAGACATTTCGTGCTCGATCAGCTGGTGGATGATGAAAGCGGCGAAATTCACGGTGATCCATTCGTTTCCGTTCATGCCGGCGTCTATCACGACGGTGGCGCCCACCTTGGGACTGTGGGTGATTTCCATGGCGTAAATGGTCTTGCCTTTTCCCGATGTCCCGATCGGTACCATTTTCAAAGTTTTCGGAAATCTGTGCACCAACGGCTGCAAGTATTCTTGCACTAGTGAGTCGTACGTGAACGGTTTCGCGAAAGTGTCGCTGATGTCGCTGGGTTCCACCGCAGCTGTTGAGTTTTTATCGACGGGTCCTTCGACGTATCCGTAATCTTCATCGCCTTGTCCCGTCATTGAATACAAACATGACAACAAGAATATTCTCGATGCGTCCATCAAACGTAATTTCGGTTATTCGAATGACAATCTATGACGTCTGTCATAGACGACTTCGAACCGTTTATGTGAGGTGGGTGCAGTTATACGTTACTGACGTCAGATTAGACCTGGCACACACTGGAGTTTAAAACGTTTGACTCATGGAAAATAAACCACTTTCGTAAAACTGAATTTTTCTTTGAAATATTTCCATTGGGTTGCTTTTTGGACCGACATTAATTGGGACCGAGTTGAACCGGACGCAACCCAACCGAACCCGAATCAATTTAACTGAATTGGATTGGGTTCGGCACAAATTTGATTAGGTTTTGAATGAATTGCATTGGATCTGGCGCGGACTGCTTACACTTTGACTCAAATTGGTTTGGACTGAATTTAATCCAATGTTTGTGGAATTGCATTGGATTTTGATCCAAGAGAATTTTGTTAGCTTTGATTGAAACGAATTTGGACAGAGTTGAATTTGGTTGGGTTGGGTTGGGTTGAATTGGAACTGAATTTAATTCAATTTTAAAACAGTTACACTGGATTTGAATAGAATTGGTTTTGGTTGGGTTGGGTTGGGTTGGGTTGGGTTGAATTGGAACTGAATTTAATTCAATTTTAAAACAATTACACTGGATTTTGACAAAATCGAATTCGATTGGGTTGAGTTGGAATTGTTTTTTTTTTTTTATTTTTGAAAAAAATGCAACATTTTATTGCATAATACAAGAGTTTTTTTTTTAATAGTTGGATTGACATCCCAAACCTCGCCCCAGCTGTTTTCTTAATACTTAGGTTAACACCTCGCCCCCCTCCACACCTAATACCAGCTTTCTTTTCTTTTTTTTTTAGTTTGGTTGTATTGGGTAGAATCTTCCTTCTTCATATTTTCTATATCTTGGTACTTTCAAATTTAATTTGTTTTTACGTCGTTTTACATTTTTTAAATTTTCTCTTTTTCCATTTATTTTTTTAATTTAATTTTCGTGATTTGTTGGCATTGTTTTCGTTATTCTCGACGCTTCGCTTATTTCGAGTTCCTTTTTTAAAATTATTTTTCTTTTTTTTTTTTTCTTTCATTTGATTTACTTTTATTCGTTCACGAACTAATGGATCTTTTTTTTTTCAAACAAAATTCTACGTCCAATAATTGCTTTTTAATTTTTTTTTTTTTTTATTTTCATTTTTTTTCTTTTTCAATATTTAAGTTCTTTTGTTTGTATTTACATTTTGTATTGTATTTGTATTTCTATTTATAGTTTGTTTTCATCCTCCGTTCGTTTTTTTTTTTTTTTTTCTTTACGATTATTTTAAACTTGGTAAGCCCCCCCATTTAATTGGCTCCCATCTCCGTCCCATCCTCGACCATACAATCAAAATTTATTATTAGAAGAGCCCCCCCCCCCCCCCGCTCATCGGTACTTAAGGTTCTGGAAAAATTGAAAATTTTCAGATACGAAGAAAAGCGAAATTTTCTCGAATCAGAGAACACTGGAAAATAATTTTCAAAGGCAACGAAACGCGAAAAAAATCGCAAAGGTTTAATTCAGAAATTCAAAATCTTTCAAAAATTTTCACGTGTCAACGAAATATATGAAAATGATTTTCGTAAACCGACACCATTTTTAACAAACTTGTGAAAATTCTTGACATTTTTTAATTATTGGAATGTTTTTATATTTTTGAAAAAGTTAATTTTGAAATTGGGGAATTTTTAATGAACTGTATGGGTTGGGTTGGGTTGGGTTGGGTTGGGTTGGGTTGGGATGGGATGGGTTGGGTTGGGTTGGGTTGGGTTTCGTAAACAGACAAAATGTTTAACAAACGTGTGAAAATTCTTGACTTTTTTTAATTATTGGAATGTTTTTATATTTTTGAAAAAGTTAATTTTGAAATTGTGGATTTTTTAATGAACTGTATGGGTTGGGTTGGGTTGGGTTGGGTTAGGTTGGGTTGGGTTGATACTAATTCCAAAAATAGGTCGTTGTTCTGGTTGAAAATTTTCGATGACTTTCCAAAGAGCGTTGAATTACATCCCAAACAAAACCAAAAATATTAACAAGTACTTTATGAACCGAACTCACCACCGTTAATCATTAGTATTGCATTTTTCTAAGCAAACGTCGCAAATCATTTGGCAGATATCGATATTCATTTAAGCTGTGAACTGTCAAAGTTTGATTTGATATAAAACACCCCATTTTACAGCTATTGATCTAAACTACGTTTCTGTGAATTTTTTAAAAATAAATTACGAAATTTTCTGCTATAGTTATATATTAACGTTAAGCTGCCATGAAATTGTATCGATAGCTGTCAAAGTCACTTTCAATGGTTTGTTTAAAACAAAAAATCGCAACAATTTTTGTAAAACAAAAGATTAATTTAACTAGCGTATAAATATATTGACAGATGTCAAACTGTGTTTCGATGACTAACGAAGTCGTCTTTGAAACAATATATCGTAAATATTTTGACAGCTGTCAAGGATCCGTCGACAACTGTCAGATATTTGACGGTTTTAAACAAAATTTTGACGATTTTTACGAAAATTTATTACCAAAATGTCAAAGTAAAATAAAACTTTTTAAAACTGTCGAAGAAATAAAAAATTCAAAAATGTCAGTCATAAATTTTTTTCGGATAAAAAAAAATCGAAATTCTCGAAAATGCACGAAACGCCTAATTGCAAAAATGTTAATTATTAAAATATGTACACAATTGCATTAACTGCAGCATAACTTCTTCAACTAATAATAACGAACCTGTCCTCGTATACGAAGCGAAATAAAAAAAAACTTACGACCGACCCTCGTACATTTAAATTAACAAAAATCGACTCACCCAGGACGTGGCCTTGTTCGCCGTCACGTTCAGATCGGCGGACGTGTTGTGCCTGTTCAGCCTTCGATGTTGGTCCCTGTTGACGACGGGAAAGTTGACCTGCACGGCCCTGTCCATGTCTGCAATTCAACAACCGAACTTACTCTCGGGCGTCCAGCTCGTTAGCAGATTAATTACGTTCGGATTTACCTGGAGTTCGTCTTTAATTGTCTTGTTATTTCAGACGGCGGTTATCTAACGCGTTCCATTAGCGCTTACGTGCGCGCTTCTTTGAAATTTACTATCGGCGCGTTTAACAGCCGCACGGGTCGCGTCAAATAGCCGACACGTTCGCGGCGTAATTGTATAATAATTTTTTAATAACAAGTTGCGACGAGCGACGAGTTATGAACTTTGTTGTTTAGGTGTTTAGATTGTTCGCGAGACGTCACCGATCAATTTAGACGCAATTACAGAGCTCCGATTAAGTCGGTACTGTCCAGACTTGCAACTATTTACTCGCATGAATAAAATAACAAATATTTGTGGGACGCATGGATTTTGATTTCGAGGTCGCGTGCTTTGGGGTCGAGAATACATTTTGAAGTACAATTGCAAATAACTTAAAACTCAAAAAATGTACCGATAACAACCTAACCTGCAAATAAATGAAACGACAACTAGAAAGGAATCGCTTGATTTGGCAGTTAAATAAATTATTTTCTTGGAACAGCAACAACACTGCGTCGTTAAAAAATCACTTATTTTACTTATGGCTCAACTTCACCGAAGTAAATAAATAATAAATTGGTCCAAGTTACAAATAAAGTCGTCAGTTCAACATCGCCACGAAGTCGGAACTCTGCAAGTGCGATGTTTCATGGAATCGCAAATCGCAACGTTTAAAAATTCCAGATAAATTACATGATTTGCATTTATCGACGTATTTATTTTACAATGGTAATAATTGTCTTGTTTATTTGAACTATGTGCGTAGATTCTTTCCGCTACGCAATTACAGAGGTCTGAGCAGATAGACTAAGTCAGTACTGTGTATCTTGCAATCAATTCTTGGGTATTGAAAAAATTAAAAATGTAATTTAAGGGTTGGGTTGGGTTGGGTTTGGTTGATACCCAATTACAGAGGTCCGCTTGAATCGACTAAATCGTACTGTCTATGCTTGCAACTAATTCGTGGGCACTTAAAAAATTAAGAATATAATTTTAAGCGAATCTATTAAGCTGGGTTGGGTTTGGTTTGGGTTGGGTTGGGTTGGCTGTTTTGCTTTATCTTGAGCTTATCAGACCACCACAAACAAAACCAAACCAAAGTCAAATTAGGTGATAAAATAACTAAAGTGCAATAAGATTGTGGGGAAGATTTGGGAAAGACTTTGTATAAAATACAATACCAACCCCCAACCCAACCCAATCCGAACAAACCCAACCCAACTCAAAAACATCCAACCAGAAAAATAGATAAGCAAACGAATGCAAACAAACAAATGCAAAAATGCACAAATGCAAAAATATAAGTATGTGCATGTCCTCATAAATGCAAAAAGGCCACAAAGGGTTGAATAAAAACCAATTGTCCAAAAAGTCAGTGAACCATTTAGAAAATGAATCAGCTCTTCGGCACCCTAACCAATTTTTGACCATAAAAAAATTACATTTGTTTTCACTTTTGATAGAAACAATGCACCCTTTTATAATAATTTTTTGTCATTGTTGTTTTTTGAAAATAACTGAGGATCGGCTGGGTTGGGTTGGAGTCGATCGCCGCCTCGTAAATTAATTGATTGTCAAAGACGTATTGCATACTAAAAGAAAACTAACGCCAATCGAATCAAATCCAATAAATCGTGGCAAAGAAACGAAATGACAGGCAAAGGAAATGAGAAAATGTGTGAGACGAAATGCATACTTTTACGACTTAACTGTGCCTTACAATGGAACCGTGATTTATACGATTTATTCGAACGTAATACATTTTTTTAATTTTGGACAATGTAGACGTTATTGAGATCCTCGACGTTGTCAATTTCGACAGTTTTCATTTTGTTTAGCAATTTTGATATGTTTTCCATTAATTTTGAGTTTTTTTGCAATTTTGGTCAATTTAAAAAATTTTGACATAAAAAAAATGGAATTATTGAATCGCGAAGAGTTCGTGCGCGAGTGTTGGCGCTATCTAAGCGTCAGTACCACCACAGTCTGACTGCTACGTAATGACAGTAATCTTTGTCGACCGACTAAATCGACTAAAAGATTTGCAACTACTTCGCAGTCGTCGGCAATAAAGACGACTTTTTAAAAAATAAATTTCAACGTATGTATTTTGTTGAGTTGGGTTGGGTTGGGTTGAGTTGGGTTGAGTTAGGTTGGGTTGGGTTGGGTTGTTTCGCTACATATTGAGCTCATCAACCCGACCTAACCCAACCCAACCTCAAAAAAGCCACCCAATAGAAACAATAAAAAAGATCGAATCTAATCCATTGAAATAAATTTTTAAAAAATCATCACGAGATGCAAAAACTAGTCTTTAAAGCCTTTATGGCGTAAAATTGCAATTGTAAAAAAATCTCGCGAATAAAATTAAACGAATGAAAAATAAACAGTGATTACAATTTAAGAAAAATGAAACTAAAAAATATTGTCTGTGTGTGTGGGTAGACTTAAAAAACGAACGGAAAAATCCAAAATCGTAAAATTTACCGAAAATATAAATTGCCAAACAAAATTACTTCAAAAAATTCGCCAGGCAGTAAAAAATGCAGAAAAAGATCCGGCGAACATAATAGACAAAGTGATTTGTAACCCAAGAAACGTCGTAATCGCCCAGATTTCATTCCTTCGTTCATGGGCGTCTAAGAAATACCGTAATCACTGACGTTAAATTATAATTATACAGTTCTGCATAAATTGTTGTTCGTTAACCATAATAACCCCAAGTTGGACACGTGCAGATTATTTTTATTTTATTTTTTTTATTTAATTCGGTTGGATCGAGTTAAGCTAACGAATCTTAGTTGCGTTGATGAGACCCACTAACAAAAACATGCCGAGTCGATCAAACCAACCCAGGTTGAATCGGCGACGTTGTTTTTTTTATATAAAATTAAGGAAAATGGAGACCCCCATAATAATTCATTTCGAATAATTTCCCTCTGAATTAAAAAGAATTCAAGAATTAATTTTTTCCAATAGAAAATCTAAATTATGATATTTTGTTATAAAGTTGGAGAATGGAGAATATTAAGAAAAAAATATCTAAAACTTTTTGCATTTAAAACATGTTGGCGGCTTGGGGATAAAGATCATGTTCGCGATCATTTTAATTTTGGGCAAAAATATCTTTACGACCTGACGACACGAATTTTTAGAAGGTGTCAACATAACTTGCTAATGAAGTCGCTCGGGGCTGCGCAGGGTCGAACGATTTCGTTAATAGAAAGTTTGCTTGAAATTCGCCCAACGATCCAAACGAAACGTTAACGAAAAAAAAAACGAATCAAACCTTACGCTTTTCCGGTTAGTTTTCCTGTTGTCTCACTGACCACCAACTCGCCTCGAAAAAAAATCGCCACGCGATTTCGTCTCGATCTTCGTTCCGTGCCGTCTCCGCGCGACGCAGATCGCTAGATCACTAGATTACAGCGGAAATCGGAGAAAAATTACTGTCATTAGCGTCAGGACACGGCGATCGACGGACTGGAACAGTTTTTCGCCGCAGCGCGAATTTTTCGCGTCGTTTCGCACCGATCGCGTACTTCGATCCTGTCGGCGTCGAGCGGGCGCCGCGACTGAAAAGAAAAAAAAAACGCGAAACAATGTGTCAGTTTCGTGGAATCTCTTGGTGTTATCAGTGGTCGTAACTAGGCACTTAACAACCTGTTTGTTTCTGATTGCGTTTAGTTCAAATATTCATTGTTTGACTTTTACTGCTTTTGTGTTAAAATGAGTTAGTTAATGGTCTCGTTTTTGTTGTTTGTGTTATTGTTTTTTTTTTTTTTGGTACAATTTACGGCAAAATTGTTTATTCTGTTATATTGAATCGATTATGATTGACAAATGACAAAATAGTCACATTAATTGACGGAGTTAAAATTTTCTTTAAAATGTTAAAAAATAAAGGGCCAAAATCGCGGTGTGCATTTTTTTTTTTTTTAATTTGCTAAAAGTATTATAATTTGTAAGTTAAAAAAAATGAAAATGGTTAAAAATTTATCGCCGTCACATTTTTTGACATTTCTTATTTAATTTTAATCCCGGTTTGAAATTCATGTAATTCGTGGTCTCGTTTTTACTTTCAATTTCTTGTTTATTAATTTCGTCGACGTCAAACACATTTGTGTTGTTTTTGGTCGAAAATGCAACGAATTCAATTGACTTTCATTGCAACTTTATTACGTGTTACGCCACTGGAGAAAAAGTACGTTTGATACTCGCAACCTCTTGCAAACAACTTTATTCAAGTTCACTCAAATGCCTAGTCACGGCCTCCTTTTTATTAATTTATATTTAATATATATATATATATATATATATTATATATATTTAATATTATTGCTAACGTTTCATGTTGTCGATCGAGACTCGAAAATAATTATTTGCGCGTTTTTTTACCCTTTGTGCGGACGGATATTTTGGTGGCTGGTAATTGTGATTGTGATGTGTAATTTTTTTCAAGTGTTTTTTTTTGTTGTTTTTTTTGCATTCGAACCGGTTCCGTTTGAACCGAACGAACACCTGTGTGGATTGAACGAAAGTATTTGCAAATTGGGCAATTGAATGTGGGTTAGATGTTTATCAAGTTGGGTACCTTTCTCGGTTTATGTAACAAAGCGAACAGTTTGCGCGAAATTAATTGTTAGGCATTTTTCGTAATTTTCATATTTTGTCGTTTCGTTTAATTAATTCGCTGTTTCCACTGCTTTGCCTTTCATTTTATTAATTTTTATAACTTTGCAACTTACAAATACTAAAAAAATCGTCGTATTATTTCAAATTGAAAAAATGTGAAAAATATCAAAGTTATAAAAAAATCTAACCAGCATCCACCAAACCCAACCCAACCAAACGTGTCCTCAACAAATGTAAACATTTCAAAATATTAATTAAAAGAAAAAATCAAAAATTGTAAATCGTATAAAATTCAAGAAAATTCATTTTTGCTTTAAATAGGAAAATTAATTGAAATTGAAAAAAAAGCCAAGCTAACGGGAAGAAAAATTTTGAAAGATTTTGGGACAAGAACTTTCGAGATCGAGATTAAAACGGATCGGGACGAATCAGATCTTACTCGCGTAGCAAACGCGATCGATCGGTCTTCTTGATCCGCAGTCAACACGGAGGACGCACTACCGAAATGTAATTTTTTTGGGACTGAAATTTCCGTCGGATTTGCGATTTTGGGATCAACGCAACGATTTCAGAAAACGAAGCAGACCAATCCAAATGATTCTTGGGGGGGGGGGCAATTTAAATGCAGATTTCCAGTTGAAAAGTAACAAGTCGACATTTTAAGCAAACTTTGTGTTTTTTTTTGCGATTTGTTATAGTTTACACGATCATTTTTTTAACACAATTTTGACAAATTTGCATTTTTAAAGATTAGCATTTGTTTCAATATTTGAAATGATTTTTTTTTGATTTAATTTGATTGGGGATTTTACTTTATTTTCGAGCTTAAAATCTATGTCGATGTGGTTTACTGATTTTTGTCATTTTTTTTTTTTTAATTTTTCTAAGCATTTACTTAGCCACGAACCCAAGTAGTAAAATATGTTGAATTAATGTAATTGAAAATTACCTTGCAATTAATTTTGGGCAATATTCTGGCTTAAATTTGATTTTTATAAAATTAAACCATAAACGACGATTTTAATTAATTTTCTGATTGAAAAATATTTAAATTGTGTGCATTTCTAAACCCAACCTAACCCACCACAACCCGACCCGACCCGACTTGACCCAACCCAACCAAACCCACTCGAACCCAATCCAATCCAATCCAATCCAATCCAATCCAATCCAATCCAACCTAACCTAACCCAACCCAACCTGACCCAACCCGACCCAACCCAACCCAACCCAACCCAACCCAACCCAAACCCAACCTAACCCAACACTAAAATTAATTTTTGTTGATTTCCTAGCTTGAAAGTTAAATTAAATTACTAATTCATTGTTGAGCTTAAATATATTTTGCTAATTTGCTAATAATTGCTAGAAACTGCTAACGAAGCATTCAAAAAAAGCAAAAATATTAGAAAAAAAATGATGTCAATGATGTCAAAGTTTTACAAAAATTGTTTAAGTTGGGTTGGGTTAGGTCGGGTTCGGTTGGGTTGGGTTGGGTTGGGTTGGGTTAAGTTGGGTTGGGTTGGGTTGGGTTGGGTCTCCAAACTTGACAAAACTGCCCAAAATATGAAAAAAAATTGAAAATTTTTTTTAAACTACGAGAAAATGTAGCAAAGTTTATAAAATTACCCGAAACGTCATAGTTGATAAAATTGTGTGAAATTCACGAAATGTTCAAATTGTGTTTCAAAAACGTACAAAAAATGCAAATTAAATTATTAAATTAGTGTAAATAAAACGTCATTGTCTAAAAAAGCAAAAATGTCAAGAAGAAAACTTAGAAAATTGTTAAAAACGCGGTGGAGCCAAAGTTGACAGAATTACATAAAATTGAAATAGCAAAAAAATTAAATTACTAAAATCGTCAAAATTGCGAAGCACCCAAAATTATCGAGAAATTGTAACAGTCGCAATTGTGAAGACAACATGTGTTAAATTACCGTTTCAGCCAACTTCGATGGCAATTTCAATTTTTCCCAAAGAACTTTTCAAAAACAAAAGTGGTTTAAAACAAACGGGCGGCGCCCCCGCGGCCCGTACGTTTGCGACGCCACTGGTAAAACATTTCACGATTTCTTTACTTATCAATTATCAATTGCAATAACGTACCGTGCACAGCAAAACTAAATCACACGAATGCGAAAATTCACGTGACGATTTTCGTGACGACGTCGACCACCAGATGGCGAACTTCGCACCGCGACGTTTGGGAAAATGCCCGTCGTGCACCGCACCAAGCCTCTTACTAACTAAACCGTCGAATCCGTCCGACTTTGGATATATCGTTGTGGCACCGCCGCCTCCTAAGCTAACACACTTTGAACCGGGAACCGCACGGACTCCTCGGTTCCGAGAAGTCATGACGCCTCCGTACGGTAATACCTGGCTTACGTAATTTGTCTAAATTGACCGAGGATTTCGCTCAGCGCGATCCGTTAATTGCAGTTTTAAAAATTAAACGTGCCTTGGGAATGAAGTGACCTGATGCGATACTGTCATCATTTGACATTCGTCAAAATCAAAATTTGACGTTTGAATTTTTTTGGTGTCATCTCGAAATTCGCCTCAAAATTTTTAGTGAAGAACAGTTTTTAAATAAATCGAAAAATGGAACCGTCCGCCAAGAGCAAGTATTTGGACGAGGTCGAGAAGAAACTGCTCGCGACCAGGAGATGCATGGAACTGATGAACTCGAAATGCGCCGATGTGGACACTAGGGAAAGGCGCACGAGCGCCAGGCTGCCTTGGTGAGGGCTGTTTTTACTTTTTTTTCAAATGTATACATTTAGTGTTGCGTCCTTTCATCGATAATTACGTTGACGTTCGTACATCGGCTCGACTCAAGTGAAGATGGGGTGGGACGAATATCACTTAAGGGCGCCACACACACAAAAAAAAACGATAGTGAACCAAAAACAATAATTGCAATGACACGAACGAATACGAAAGGCGGCACAACTAGCCAAATAAATAAATAAAAAAAAATGCGTGGAATTAACGAAAACGGAACTAAATTGAATACAAAAAATAAAATTAACTGAAACAAAAATCAAAGAAATTAAATAAATGAAAACTTTGCAAAGTTTACAACAAATGGTCATAATTTTAAAATGTTTAAAAAATGCAATTTTTTCCAAAACGCAAATTCGGTTTTCTTACAATTTTAATTATTTCATCGGTATGTTTTTCGTGTCTTGTATTTCGATTTATTTATTTATTGTTATTCTTTAATATTCGTTCGAAAACGTATTTAAATTTTTATTTGAATAATAATAATTTTTAAATAATTTAAATTGTATCCCTTGGGGCCCCAACTGTTGCGTCGCTTAGTGAATAGCGAAGCTTAACGAGTTTAAAGTCTGGTCCAATCAAACGCCTTTATTTACTAACCGATTAAGCGGTTGGCGTTCATCGTTGGCTGCTATCGGAGGCAACTGTTGAGTCGCGTTATTAATGAAAAATACAACGCCACTCGATCGATTAATAAACGTAACGTCACTGGTTTTTACACATGTCGGTAAATATACAAACTGTAATTGTATTCATATTGAAACGTAACTATTACGCAATAGGTGGCGCTGCTCAAATCGTCTGTCGTGCTTCTCGTAATGGCCACGTTCAATCAACGCCAATCGATAATTTTATCGGCCAATAGTTCCAACAATTGCCGTATTATTGTTCGCACCGATAGTCGCCACAGTATTTTTACTGTACGTCACTCATGATGCATCAGCAGTTGTCATTCATTGAAATGTCAGTATAAACGTACACAACTCTTAACCTACACCAAATTGACAGGTAGTGTTCGCAAATCATTTATTCTTAACCTATTTATACTAAAGCAATAAAAATTTGACCACACCCGATGACAACTCTCTATTCGTTTATATTTACGTGTCGAAGTAGTATACATTACGCACGAATTTCCGTTGCGAAATAGCGACACCAGAGGCGCTGTTTTTTTATCGTCGCGACTTCGCGACCTCAAATCGTCCTTCGTGCAGTTGTGATTCTTCGCTCGTGAGGTCCAGGTCGATCCTGCATTTCTTGTTTTGAATCGTAAGTAGTTCAATTGCATTTCCTTGGCGATAAACGTTCGGATTTGTTTGGGTTGCGCTCGTTAGGTTAGTTTGTTGACTTGTTATGTATCGGGGTAGTTTTTTTTTTTTTTGTACAAAATCGTTTACGTGTAATCAGCAATGTGTACTCGTATAATGAGTAATTGCATTATGAATGGAAAAAAAATTAGCGGGAAATTGGTGCGTTGCGAGATAATTTCGGCGACGAATCGTTTGGATTTAATTAGCGCCGTTCGCAAATTTATTTACCTCGACGTTGTTTGTTGTTTACCCTTGCAAAGGTCACGATGTGAAAATTGCAAAGTGCGTTTTTCATATTTTCGCGTAAATTTTTCGACTTGGTCGCGACATTGATTTGCCCTTGGACGCTGCGATCTGCAAATTTTATTGAAGCTTTGGGCGAATCGGACAATCGGATAAAAATATGCAAACTGCAACAATTAACAAATAATTTTAAAAAATTGGACGAAGAATGTTTTAAATATAATTGTGATGATTGCACCAAATGTTGAAATTGAAATGCGAAAAAAATTAAAAAAGAAAATAAATCGAATGATTTTTCTTTTTATTTGGTAAAAAATTAATATAAAAAAATCAGTCTGGAGTGCGTGTTGGGTTTTTAAAGCCGCAGTTCGTTAGTCGTTTTCGAGTCGAATTTGAACTCGGGATACGTCAGTTGGCAGGTTCATTTTTTAAGGTTCTCTTCACGACGCAAACTTGATCGCATACGTGTTAAGGTAGATCGAAAATCGTCAAATTGACAGTTCGATTCTAGAAAATGTCAGCATCGGAAAAACAGTTTTACGGCGAGTTGATGAGGGGATGTGTCTTCTAATTGCTGGAGGACGTCGTGTTTTGTGAATTCAATGTCATCCGTTTGACATCGCACGTCGGCGCGGGCGTGGACACGACATTTACATTTTTATTGGAATTGGAAAATGTTTGACGGCTAGCGATTCTTGAACACCGATCTTCGATATCGAGACTTATTAATAATTCTAATGTAATGTCAGTACTAATTACTGCATTATCAATATATTGATAATATCCACTTCTAATGCTCGTATCTAATATCGCCATGCAAGATAATACCTCAACCAAACATCCGGTTACTTAATTACAACTCGTTCATTTTCCAATTAATAAACGTGGCAAGTTTAATGGTCTTGATTTATTTTTCTCTTGTTGTTTTTAATTTTTTTTGTATCGATTAACATCGATGGCGAACGGAAATGTCACTCGGTTAGTGGCGTCGTTTTCTTTTTATTATTATTTAACATTCTTCGATTAAATTCCTTCGGCGATAAAAAAAGTTTGCGTGACGTTTATGAAAGTAGACAAACCCGTCGCGCCCCACGCCGAGCGACTTTGAACTGCGGGGCGCGCGATTGCCGTCCGTTCAACAAGTCCCGTTGTTCCATCGAACTCTCGCGGCTCGCCTTATCGTTGTTATCGGCTTCGTAGTAACGTTCGAGAAAACAACTACGTGGCCGGTTATCGCGCGTCGTTTCTGGTGGAGGGGGGCGAAAAATTGCCGGGCCCCCTTATAACGCCGGTTGCTAGTGGTCGGCCGGTAGTTTTTACGACTTCGTCATCGGACCCACCTCCGCCGTAAGTTGCACAATCTATTTGCCGTTATTCGTCAGCTTCCTCGGTCACTTGTTGCGTCAGATTGCAAGTTGACACGCACACGTTCTCCTGGTTATTTTTAGACGTTTTGAAATTGATATTATTGGCGGATCAATTTAATCGCGAATTTCTCGTTAGCACCAACGTTGCGACAAAAAATAATACGGTTAGGTATTTTTGTTAAGATAATCGATTGGAGTGGACGTGCGTAACCAAGTCAAGGTTGCTTAAAAATCATCAATTAGGTTAAAAATTACAATTGGCGATTGATTGAAAGCATGTTATGATTTTTGACGTCGATCTTTTTCGTTTGTAGTACAAATCCAGCGAGCCCAATGACGACCTACTTCAGTTACCCGGACCAGGCCCTCCAGGATGAGCTGCGGCGCATCGCCAACGCGATCGTGGCGCCCGGCAAGGGCATCCTGGCCGCCGACGAATCCGTCGGCACGATGGGAAAGCGTCTCCAGGGCATAGGCCTCGACAACACCGAGGAAAACCGTCGCAGGTACAGGGAGCTGTTGTTCACCACCGACAAGAAGATCGGCGATTACATCTCCGGCGTCATTCTGTTCCACGAGACCCTGTACCAAAAGACGTCGCAGGGCGTGCCGTTCGTCGAGCTGCTCAAGGAGAGGGGGATCATTCCCGGCATCAAGGTCGACACCGGCGTCGTGCCGCTGATGGGATCCGAAGACGAATGCACCACGCAAGGTGTGTAAACGATGTTTCATTAAACTGCGTTAAGTGACAATCAATGTTGCCAACGTAGTTTTTGTGTGCGTGTGTTATTTGAAATTTTATCCAAGTCAATTTTTTTGCTTTCAATTAGTATTTTCATTGTCAATTTGTGAAAAATATGTAAACTGCAAAAAAAACAGGTTTAAAAAGACAAAAGTAATTTTATCAAAGAACGACATGAAAAATTACCAAAATTGGGAAAAATATAAAAATTGGATAATTGGATAAAATTTGCAAAATTATCAATGAAATAGAAAATACGAAAATTATCAAATTACGAAATTTGCTAAAATTCAAAGATTACAGTGTAATTAACGATATGGCGGCTGTCAATAATTATCTTGTGTGAAAATAATTTAAAATATGAATGCAGGTTTGGATGATCTGTCGAAACGATGCGCCCAATACAAAAAAGACGGCTGCCACTTCGCCAAGTGGCGCTGCGTCCTCAAAATCAACAAGAACACCCCCTCGTACCAGTCGATGTTGGAAAACGCAAACGTGCTGGCCCGTTACGCCTCCATCTGCCAAATGAACGGCATCGTCCCGATCGTCGAGCCGGAAGTCCTCCCCGACGGCGACCACGATCTCGACCGCGCCCAGAAAGTCACCGAGACCGTCCTCGCGTTCGTCTACAAAGCCCTCAACGACCACCACGTCTTCCTCGAAGGCACCCTTTTGAAGCCCAACATGGTGACCGGGGGAATGGGCCACGCCGTCAAGTTCAGCCCGGCCGACGTCAGCAAGAGCACCGTCATGGCTCTGCAGCGCACGGTCCCCGCGGCCGTGCCCGGCATCACCTTTTTATCAGGAGGCCAGTCCGAAGAAGAGGCCACCGTGCATTTGGATGCAATCAACAAGTTTCAGGGCAAGAAGCCGTGGGCGTTGACTTTCAGTTTCGGGCGGGCCCTGCAAGCGTCCGTCATCCGCGCCTGGGAAGGCAAAGACGAAAATGTCGATCAAGCGCAAGCGGAGCTCATGAAACGAGCCAAGGTTAGTTAGTTACGTCGCAAACCTCGTCCACGTTCCAACGTTGAATTTATAGGCTTTGTGCACCGCGTCCTGCGGTCAATACCAACCAACTTTACCTTCCCCCGAAGCCCTCCAAAGCCTCTTCATACCGAATAACACGGATTTGTAAATAAATGTTCCGACGAACCCCGACCCTGATCTGATCCTTCCAAGGTGCTCCTTTGAAATTCATGACAAAGTTCACATAATTTATTTCAAATATTTTTTTTCATTAGGCGAACAGCGACGCATGTCAAGGAAAATACGTAGCGGGTAGCGCACATGGAGCCGCGGGAGAGCAGGCGCTCTTTGTGAAGAATCACGCCTACTAAACGGCGTTGTTCGAGACTAGCTCAAGAGAATTGTTACCTCGATGTTATGTATGTCTGATTAAGTGTTAGGTGTAAGAAATTTGTAAACTGGCCATGAGTAATCTACGTTGCAGCCGTTTCAGAATTATATATGAAATTGTTTCGAAAAATGTTTGTCATACAACGATATATGCGTTAAATAAAAATTGTATTTCATTTGTACCAATTTCATTGGTTAGAAACGGATAAAGGGACAGACCGGTAATTGAATTAAAAATATTGTGTGTGATGATTCATCACATGATGAAGTGAGTGATCGAAACCTGGCTGACTTGACTGCACGGTTGCCTACATATCGGGGCCCAATGTGTTGAATGAGTGTTTATTTGTTTATTCTAAGACATAACCATTAAGACATTGCAACAGTGACAACTACTGCTTTGTAGGTAAGATGCAACTTATTGTAAAATTGATTTAGATGCAAAAAGCAACATTCCCCTTGTTATCATACTAATAACTCTATAAACTAAGCTAATAAATTCTATGATACTTCAAAACTTAAAAGTGTCAGCGAAAACAAAGCCTTGTTCTCTCGAAAATACTTTCTTTCATATTAATACATAAATTACGTACAACTATATATCTGGAAAATCGCCCATCAACTTAAAATAATTAACCCGGGCGTTTACGGCCTCGGCTTTCGCCCGCAGTAAATTCGCTTCGGCGTTAATCCGCGCGCATTCCATCGCGTGCCTGTCCGTTTCGCCTTTAGCGGTCAGCGCGTCTCGCGTTGCCTTTAAAACGCCGACGAGCTCCTTGATGGCCTCGATTTTTTGATTCTCTACGTCCACGTTCTTCGCCTGCGTTTCGGCGAATAGCTTGCAAGCGTCTTTTATCGTCGAAGCTAAGCACTCGTGGTGCACTGCAAGAAATGGAAAGATAGCTGATGCATTGATTTCGTCGACCTTACCTGCAGTTTCGACGACGTCATCACAACCGCTCGGGCTACGAAATGACGTTTCTGTGGCGTCGCTGCTTTGATCGCCGAGCACTGGTGGTTTGACATTCGAGGATTCGTCGCTCGTAAAACAACACACAACTGGGGCTTCTTCCGTGCAAGATTCGTCCACCTTTATATCCGACGGTTCTGCGTCACCTAAAAGGCCGATTTATTTATTATCCGTCGCAAACGTAACAAAAGCAACACCTGTAGTTTTTTCTTTCCTCAGCAACTCGGACAATAAGCTACCGCCTAAGAGATTCCTGGATAAGAACGTCAGGAGCCGCTGCTCCAATTCGTTTAGCTTTTTACGGCAATCGGGACCTCGGCCGCGGCGAGCCAGCAAAATTTCTCGATTCTTTCGTTTCGTATTTACCTTCCATTCGGTGAAAATCTGTGTAAGCGTTAGTCATATAAGTTAGATAAGACCAAAGAACGGGTAAGTAAACTCACTCGTTTCCATTGCTCGACGGTTTTGACGGGCCCGACACTTTTCGCGTTTATCGTCGCCGCGAACGTCGTCCACAAGTTTTGTATCTCGCCGGGTTCGGTGTGCATGAACTTGCCGTTGACTATGCAAGGGTTGTTCTCCACGAAACACATCAACGCTTGGTACTGCTGGTGGGTGGTCCTGTGCAACCGTTTCTTCTTACCGTTCATGCTCATGTCTAAAATATTAACATTCCAATGTATTTTGGTGCGAATACTAATTTACCAATTTACTTACCATTTCTTTACGATTATTCCAGTGTTTTATAAGTTAGAACATTTACGTAATAAAGCTGTTTTGCAAGATCAAGATTAAACTCCTGATTGAACACAAAGTGTTCGCCAGTTAGAACGCAGTTCCACAACGTCGGACAAAGATACGTTTCATAACATAATAACCGGAGTGGCATCTCATGTGCAGCAAATACAAATAAAGAAAATACCGGTGAAATATGAAAATATCGTAAAGAACTATTTACAAACAAATTGATCCAACTAAACTGTCAAAATTTGTATACGAGCTAACTTCATTCTATTTACATTATATTATGCAGTGGTGCCAATAGCAATATCGTTGCATAGATATAATGCGATATAACGAGTAGACAAATCAAATAATTTGCACCACCTATCGCTGAATTGCTTAATCAAATATTTAAAATTATGGTAGGAAAAGTAGTTAACTATCTTCTTAGACGTCGACAAATTTGGCTATTCGAAGAGAGATGGCGCTGCGAATAATAACAATATTCTCCGCTAGGGGCGTTGCAGTAAATCATCACATGAACGCAAGATGTCGAATGTATCCGATATAAATCGTTTCGCGCCGAAGACGAAATAAAAATTTTAAACGTTAATTTAACAGTTCGGGGTTCGAACCAGGATCGCATGAACGCGAGGAGGTGGCCGATGTATCCGAAGTAAATTATTTGGCACGAAAACCGAGATAAAAATTATTAGCGCAAATTGAACGTTTCGGGGATTCGAACCAGGGTCGCATGACCGCGAGGAGGTGTCCGGGGAAAATTAATTGGCGCGAAAACAGAAATATTTTTTAGCGTTCGTTTAAATTTTCTAGGATGAGTATCAGGATGACATGAACGCGAGGAGGTGGCCGATGTATCAGGCGCAAATGATTTCGCGCCAAAACAGAAATAAAATTTTTAAGCGTTCGTTAAAATTTTCTGGGATCCGTATCAGGATCACATGAACGCGAGGAGGTGGCCGAAGTATCCGGAGTAAATTATTTGGCGCGAAAACAGAAATAAAAATTTTAAGCGTTCGTTAAAATTTTCTGGGATCCGTACCAGGATCACATGAACGCGAGGAGGTGGCCGAAGTATCCGGAGCAAATTATTTGGCGCGAAAACAGAAATAAAAATTTTTAGCGTTCGTCAAACGTTTCGAGGATTCGTACCAGGATCACATGAACGCGAAGAGGTGGCCGAAGTATCCGGAGCAAATTATTTGGCGCGAAAACAGAAATAAAAATTTTAAGCGTTTGTTAAACGTTTCGAGGATTCGTACCAGGATCACATGAACGCGAAGAGGTGGCCGAAGTATCCGGAGCAAATTATTTGGCGCGAAAACAGAAATAAAAATTTTAAGCGTTTGTTAAACGTTTCGAGGATTCGTACCAGGATCACATGAACGCGAGGAGGTGGCCGAAGTGTCCGGAGCAAATTATTTGGCGCGAAAACAGAAATAAAATTTTAAGCGTTTGTTAAACGTTTCGAGGATTCGTACCAGGATCACATGAACGCGAGGAGGTGGCCGAAGTGTCCGGAGCAAATTATTTGGCGCGAAAACAGAAATAAAATTTTTAGCGTTCGTTAAAATTTTCTGGGATCCGTACCAGGATCACATGAACGCGAGGAGGTGGCCGAAGTATCCGGAGCAATTATTTGGCGCGAAAACAGAAATAAAAATTTTAAGCGTTCGTTATACGTTTCGAGGATTCGTATCAGGATCACATGAACGCGAGGAGGTGGCAGAAGTATCCGGAGTAAATTATTTGGCGCGAAAACAGAAATAAAAATTTTAAGCGTTCGTTAAAATTTTCTGGGATCCGTACCAGGATCACATGAACGCGAGGAGGTGGCCGAAGTATCCGGAGCAAATTATTTGGCGCGAAAACAGAAATAAAAATTTTTAGCGTTCGTCAAACGTTTCGAGGATTCGTACCAGGATCACATGAACGCGAAGAGGTGGCCGAAGTATCCGGAGCAAATTATTTGGCGCGAAAACAGAAATAAAAATTTTAAGCGTTTGTTAAACGTTTCGAGGATTCGTACCAGGATCACATGAACGCGAAGAGGTGGCCGAAGTATCCGGAGCAAATTATTTGGCGCGAAAACAGAAATAAAAATTTTAAGCGTTTGTTAAACGTTTCGAGGATTCGTACCAGGATCACATGAACGCGAAGAGGTGGCCGAAGTATCCGGAGCAAATTATTTGGCGCGAAAACAGAAATAAAAATTTTAAGCGTTTGTTAAACGTTTCGAGGATTCGTACCAGGATCACATGAACGCGAGGAGGTGGCCGAAGTGTCCGGAGCAAATTATTTGGCGCGAAAACAGAAATAAAATTTTAAGCGTTTGTTAAACGTTTCGAGGATTCGTACCAGGATCACATGAACGCGAGGAGGTGGCCGAAGTGTCCGGAGCAAATTATTTGGCGCGAAAACAGAAATAAAATTTTTAGCGTTCGTTAAAATTTTCTGGGATCCGTACCAGGATCACATGAACGCGAGGAGGTGGCCGAAGTATCCGGAGCAATTATTTGGCGCGAAAACAGAAATAAAAATTTTAAGCGTTCGTTATACGTTTCGAGGATTCGTATCAGGATCACATGAACGCGAGGAGGTGGCAGAAGTATCCGGAGTAAATTATTTGGCGCGAAAACAGAAATAAAAATTTTAAGCGTTCGTTAAACGTTTCGAGGATCCGTACCAGGATCACATGAACGCGAGGAGGTGGTCGAAGTATCCGGAGCAAATTATTTGGCGCGAAAACAGAAATAAAAATTTTAAGCGTTCGTTTCAATTTTCTGGGATCCGTATCAGGATCACATGAACGCGAGGAGGTGGCTAAAGTATCCGGAGTAAATTATTTGGCGCGAAAACAGAAATAAAAATTTTAAGCGTTCGTTTCAATTTTCTGGGATCCGTATCAGGATCACATGAACGCGAGGAGGTGGCCGATGTATCCGGAGTAAATTATTTGGCGCGAAAACAGAAATAAAAATTTTAAGCGTTCGTTAAAATTTTCTGGGATCCGTACCAGGATCACATGAACGCGAGGAGGTGGCCGAAGTATCCGGAGCAAATTATTTGGCGCGAAAACAGAAATAAAAATTTTAAGCGTTCGTTAAAATTTTCTGGGATCCGTACCAGGATCACATGAACGCGAGGAGGTGGTCGAAGTATCCGGAGCAAATTATTTGGCGCGAAAACAGAAATAAAAATTTTAAGCGTTCGTTTCAATTTTCTGGGATCCGTATTAGGATCACATGAACGCGAGGAGGTGGCTAAAGTATCCGGAGCAAATTATTTGGCGCGAAAACAGAAATAAAAATTTTAAGCGTTCGTTAAACGTTTCGTTTCGTTTCGTACCAGGATCACATGAACGCGAGGAGGTGGCCAAAGTATCCGGAGTAAATTATTGGGTTGGGTCGGGTTGGGTTGGGTTGGGTTGGGTTGGGTTGGGTTGAGTTAGGTTATTGGGCGCGAAAACCAAAATAAAAATGATCAGCACAAATTTAACGTTACGTGGATTCGAACCAGGATCACAGAATACGCGAAGTGCTGGCCGAAGTATCTACAGTAAATTATTTGGCGCGAAACAGAAATAAAAATTGTAAGCGTTGATTTAAAGCTCGGGGATTCGAACCATCACGTTATAAGTACTTGCAAATAAAAAATCGCAAATTTCGAGTCATAAATAAATATTTGTAAACGTATAAGTCGTTTTTTATTCAATATATTCACTGCCTAATACATCGCAAACATTTACGAAGCTGTAGAAAACTAAGTAGCCATGATTTAAGATAAAACGGATTAAAACGGCAATTTGTTTGTATGATTCGTAAATAAAATGAGCCCCCTCCACCGATTACGATAGTCAAAATCAAGTCTCGACTTGTTTAGAAACAATGTCGTTCCATAATCGTCCGCTGCGTTAAATCGCGCGCTGTACGCAAAAATTCCCCAAATTTTCGTCGTTTACAACCAGAATTCGCCAGTTGGCCAACCTGCAAATCGGAAACCTCACACGTATCGAACTTAACTTCTCTCTTTTACATGGCCGTCGTGTAACCACACCACGTGCGTAGTACAAATTATTTTGAGTTTACTTGTGCGTAATCGATAGAACAAGGTGAGAATTGCGGCGTAAATGTGGCCCGGCGTCCGCCCGATCCGAATCGCGCTTTTATCTGACGTTCGACGAACCATCCGTCTGTTTTCAGATGCCATTAGCCGTTGATCTTCTACATCCTTCCGCGGAGAAACAGCGCCGCTCGCATAAGCTGAAGAGGCTCGTCCAGCATCCCAACAGCTACTTCATGGACGTCAAGTGTCCGGGATGCTACGCGATCTCGACGATATTTTCACACGCGCAGTCCGCTGTTCCGTGCAAGGGATGTTCTACGATACTTTGCACTGCGACCGGGGGTAAGGCTAGGCTAACCGAAGGTTGCAGCTTTAGGCGCAAGCAGCATTTGTAATTTATGTAGTAATAAAAAAATCATTCTGATCTTTACTTTTATTTCGGTACTGTGAACTGATTACTTTAAGTATGATTGTTTATAAATAACTTGGATTTGTTTCTTAAGATGCAAATAAAAGTATTTTGGTGAGTTACGTATTTCATTTAAGGGGTGCAGTCGCACAAGATTTTGGTGGATTAAGTTTCACAATATTGTGCATAGAAAAATATTAGGAAATGTTGTGCAATATTTGAAATGATTAGAAATTTTCCATCGTATGACAAAGCGCTTGAAAAGTGAGATTTGTGACCAACCAGGTATGTGAAGATTTAAAGGAAATCATTACAACAATATTAATGTTACAGACACAAATTACTGTACAAAATTTAATGGGTACTTCATTTTATAAACTTTTTATAATTCTCAAATATATATAAAAAGATTTTAAAGGAAAAAAAATTAAATTTAAATTTAATCATAGCAAGAATTCAAAAATAAATAACAATAACCGCTTAATATATAAAGAATTTAAACAGTTTCTTAAACTTCATCTAACTGTAACGCTGTACATCCCTTTGACCGTTTGTTTCATTTTTGAACATTGCAATTAATTAAAAAAAAAACCTAAGCAACTACAAACTTTGCAAATTTACAAATTTGTGTGCTCATTATGTACATTGTTAGTTTACATTTGGTGAACTTAATACTTTTAATTTTTACATCCAAAACCGTTAATCGTTCATTTCCAATACGTCTGCATTGTTACTTCTCACGAGATCTGCACCGAAACCACATCTCTTTAATTTCCAAGATCGCGAGGAACTCAACTCAACACCCTATAAAATTCACAAAATTTTAACAGCGTACGGTTCAACTTCGAAAGTCTGCCGAAGAATCGCGCTGAGGATCAACTCGACGTTGCAAACGATCCTGACCTTGTCCTTGTTGTTCTTCAAGAGGTCCGCAACCAGATGCAGATCGTTCTCGTGCGTCAGAATGACGTAGCTGTACGGCGAGTTGATGTTGGTCGCCTCGATTTGCGCCGAACTCCTCCTGTTCCTCTCGACGATGCCGCCGCAGCTCTGCACCAACTCGGCGAGGACTTTCCTGCACGGGAAGACGCTCGGCGTCATGTAAAAGTATTTGCCCTCGAAGAGCTTGTTGCGGTTCTTCGTCGCCAGAGTGGCGTCGAAGTCGCACTTGAACTCGCTGTTGAAGTCTTTGGTGTCGAGCGAATAGCTCGACTCGTCGAGGAACTTGTTTTCTTTTTGCGAGTCGCGGAGCCACGATTCCGGCAAAATGTGCGCCCCCAGGCAGATGCAGTGCAGCAATTTGTTGCTGCGCATCAGCTGCGACATGACTAGGTGGGTGCAGTCGTTGTGCGATTTCGCTATCGAACCACCCAATTGTCTACAAAAGAAATTTTTATCAAGATTAATAAATCTCAGGATATAATGAAAATTACATATATTTTTCTATTGAAGATTGAACACAATTTGCAAACGACTCCTTATCTCTCCTTATTGAACTTTAAATAAACTATTACAACACTACCTTTTCAAACATTTGCTAAAATTTGCCGCCGAAATATTTTTTAACCTAAATGTACGTTGAAAACAACTGCAGCTCTTGCTACATGTTGTCATGTTTGTTGAGGCCTATACTACGCATAGGCAGAAAGACTTCAGAGCACGAACCTTACGATCTTCTTAAGCTCATTTACGTCAGGAACCATCGAAAATAAAACCCTGTGGGTAGCGCTGGACATCGTGTTCTCCTCATTGTCGTTTTCGTCGGTCAAATGCTCCGTCTTCATTTTCTTGATCTTCTGAGGGATAACAACCGGCGATGCGCTCCTTTTCACTTTCTCGTACGACTCCTGCGAGATGTTTATCGGCATTTTCCATGCATCTAAAACCATACACATCAATTATAACAACACAGGGGTGTAGTTGATGAAACTTGGATGGGTACCTTGATTACATTGCGAGGGAAGGTGAAGTTTTAGCTGGAAAGGATTAGGATTAAACTGTGGATTTTTTAACTGGGAGTAACGAGCCGCAAGAAACCAACTCACGCATCAAATTCGGCACCATGATGGGATCGAAGCTGAAGTTGGGCGGATCGGTGAACTGTTGGTACTTGATGTGTTCCATCTGGCTCAACGCGCTGAAATGGCCCAGCATCACGTCGGTCAGCCATTGGATGTTGGCTACTGGGATTCCCCACTTCTTCGAGTGGAGGTACTTCGGCCCTTCAGCTTTGCTTGCGATGAGCAGGGTGTTATGCTTGGAAAAATACGTCGTCAACTGCAAAATGGAATTTTAAATTAGTCGAGGATAAAATTCCAAAAGAACTTGAAGATTGGTAAATGCAAATAAATCTTAAAACTGTACATTTACAAAATTTCATTGTAGTTTTATTTAATTCATAACTTTTTAATATTTTTAACATGATTGGCATTTAAACTTAACTTAACTTAAACAAATAAAATTTAACGCACCGTAGCTCCTATGTACTTAATCATGTGCTTCACGCGGTCCCTCTCGGTGCCGTCGAACCCGCTCAACGAAATCAAATGCTTTGCCCCAGGCGGCGTGTCCCAGTACATCGTAGGCAAATGCAACGCAATCCACGGCGGCAAAACTTGCTTCCTGATCATCACGTCCGACAACCAATACAACGTAATACATCTCTTGAAGTCCCTCAACGCCTGCATGACGACCCCGTGTCGCTGCGTTTCGCAAATCACGTGCGTCACTCGATTGCAATACTGCTTCTCGATCTCACCTGCAAAACAACGGAACGTTACATGTCTGCGATTTAAAAATTCGATTGCTCACCGCCGTGTTTTTCAACCTTCTTCTGCCAACCGGGCGTCGACTCTTCGAGAAACCGGTCGACCTCGACGACCACGAAAACGCACCCCAAAAGGAACAGATCTGGGGGCACTACGAATCGAATCAAATAAACAAGTTTACTAGTCGCGACGAACTTACGCTTTAAATTGGGGTTGTGTCCGTAGTAAGTGCCGGGTCTGTGTTGGAGCGGGACGGTGCTTCGCGGCGAGTACGGTATTTTGGGCGGTTCGCCGACGTTGGCAGGTGGAACTGACGGCGTGGGTGGAGGTCTTATTAAGTCGGCGTTCGGCCTGTTGATAATCCTGCGCTGCTGCAACGTTAGCAGCTCTTGCGGGCGGCTGGTCGAATTCAAAGCGGCGTTGTGTTGCGCAGTCATTAGTCGTAAAGTACCGGCAGCAGATGGTTCTGCGATATTTTCGGCCATCGTGCTCCCTCCGCTCTGCAGCCGAATGCTCAACATGTTGGCCAGCGCCGTTTTAGTTTTGGGATTAACGACCAAAGGATTGGGTTGCACGTTGGGATCGACGTTTGCGCTCGGATCTACTGGTTGGCTGAGAGGTCTGGCGACGTTCGCCTGTTGAACGGGGGCTGGCGGTTGAATGATGGCCTTTTGCGCCTGCTCCCTTTGCAGCTGGTACTGTTGTATTCGGAGCTGCTGTTGTCTTTGCAGCTGCAGCTGGGGATTCTGCTCGGTGAAGGCGGGGCTTTGTTGTATGGGACTCAAGCCGGGAGTGTGTTGAATATTTTGCGTCACGTTCGTTTGCAATGGAACGTTGCTGTTCGGTTGCTGAATGTTTTGTTGGAAAACGATGCCCTGCTTGTTGGCCTGTTGCTGCAACCATTGCATTTGTTGTTGTGGACTTAACCCGGATGGAACTGGACCGCCTCTTATCAAAATGTGTCCGCCGCGTTGTTGTTGCTGTTGCATGCGGCTCTGCAATATCTGCCGTTGTCTCTGCAACTTGGCCACGAACAATGTCCTTTGTTCCGGTGCCATTTGCTGTAATTGCTGATGTGTCTGTGAATCGAGCTGAATAAATTGCCTTTGCTGCAAGACACCTGGTTGGTTTGGAGGCCACTGGCCCCTCGGCCCACCGGGAGTTTGAACAACATTCTGATGCCGTATAATTTGCGACTGTTGCTGCCACAAGTGCGGAGGTCCAATTCTTTGCTGGGCTGGTTGATTGGGTAAATTAGGTTGAGCAACTTGATTTGGTTGATTACCGGCTTGGTTAAACTGCAACTGATTTTGTTGTTGATTTATCAACAGTTGTTGTTGCTGGTTTCCAATCAATTTTTGATTAATCAACTGCTGCTGACTAACAATCTGCTGTTGCTGCTGCTGTTGTTGTTGTGACTTAATGAGTTGTTGCTGCCCAACCTGTTGGCCTACAACAAAACATTTTATTTTAATTACTTTTTACAACGCCACTTACCTTGTATCAATTGTTGTTGACTCCCCTGTTGATTCAAATTGAAATTCGGCTGCTGCGTTTGTCCAAAATGCGGACCACCTTGGCTAAATTGCTGATTCCCAGGCGAACTAACAAACTGCTGGTTCAATTGACTTTGACCAACAATCTGCTGGTTGAATTGATTTTGTATAAGTTTGTTTTGTTGCAGACCGATCTGACTTTGATTCAGTTGTTGGCCGAGTTGATTAGGTTGGCTCACTTGTTGACCGAGCGGATTGGGCTGATTCATTTGAGCGAGCTGATTCGGCGGGTTTTGTCCCTGATTTTGACGACTTTGCAGCAGGTGTTGGTTCAACTGCCTCTGCTGGTTTAACTGCGTCTGATTCAATTCCAAGTTCGCCTGATTCTGCTGCTGAAGTTGGCTGTTCTGACTTTGAGTTTGCTGAATCAACTGGCGCTGCTGGTTCAGTTCCAGATTTTGATTCGACTGGTTAGCAATCTGCTGACTGATTTGTCTCTGCTGATTCAACTCCAGTTGATTTTGGGCGATCGGATTCGATTGATTTTGATGGTGCAACTGGCCGTGTTGATTGTGTTGTTGATTTAATTGTTGCAGCTGAACGAGTTGGTTCTGTTGCGGATTTAACTGATTCAAACTTTGCTGTTGAGTCAACTGATCGAGTTGGGCTTGTTGCTGGTTCAATTGATTAGATTGACTTTGCTGCTGGTTCAACTGCCCCAATTGGTTTTGTATCAACTGCTGCTGATTTAAATTCTGTTGTTGTACCATTTGTTGATTTTGTATGATCTGTTGTTGGGATAATTGGCCCGGGTTGAGTTGATTCAAACGAGTTTGCTGGTTCAATTGATTTTGGTTGATCTGTTGATTTAATTGTGTCAGGTTGATTTGTTGGTTGATTTGCTGCTGCGATAATTGACTTTGGTTAATCGGTTGTTGGGGCAGCTGGTTTTGGTTGATCGGTTGCTGAGATAATTGGGATTGATTAATCGAATGTTGCGATAACTGGTTTTGAGTTATCGACTGCTGCGATGATAATTGATTAGCGTTGATTTGTTGCTGGGGTAATTGGTTTTGGTTAATTGACTGTTGCGACAAATGGTTTGGATTAATCGACTGCTGGCTTATACTTTGATTAATTGGCTGTTGACCCAATTGATTTTGTTGATCTAATTGATTTTGGGCGATTTTCTGCTGAGCCAGTTGATTTTGATTAATTTGCTGTTGGCCCAATTGATTCGGGTTGAGTTGTTGAGTTAGTTGCCGCTCTCGGAGTTGCTGTCCCATTTGATTTTGACTGATTTGTTGGGCGACCAAATTCTGACTGATCTGCTGCTGTCCCAATTGATTTTTGATGATTTGCTGTTGGACGAGTTGTTGCTGACCGAGTTGGCTTTGAACTCGATCGATTGGATTTTGGCTAATTTGCTGTTGCAGATTCTGGCCGATCTGTTGTCCCAATGGTCCTTCGGATTGGTTTGATTGTTGGGCTAAAGAATTTTGATTAATTTGTTGTTGCGTGAGTTGATTTTGCTGGTTTTTCAGCAACTGCTGATTCTGCAATTGCCTGTTTATCAACTGTTGTTGCGTCAACTGATTCAACGCGGAATTTCCGGTCGGCTTGTTCATTTGCGAAATGTGCTGCTGCAGTTGATTCGGGCTTATTTGCATTTGGTTCAGCGAGCCTTGTTGCTCCATTTGGCTGAGTTGTCTTTGAATTTGATTGCTCTGTAGCAAATTACCTTGGCCGAGTTGATTTTGTAGTAGATTTGGTTGCGTACTCGGCGGCAACTGAAGTTGATTGGGTTGCGAATGCGGCCGAACTTGATTCATTTGGTTCTCTTGATTCTGCAACGTATTTAATTGCACAACGCGGTTTCGCTGCAACGGATTGAACGGTCCCTGTGGATTTATTTGATTGTGGCGATTTAATTGCAGATTCGATCGCTGATGTTGTTGCTGAAGCTGCTCCAATGCCCGATTGATTTTTTGACTGTTCGTCAAGTTTGCCTGCGAAAAACTCACCGACTGACTGAACTGACTGTCGTGTGTACTTTGCGGGGTGTGATGCACGATACTCCTGGGAACCTGATTGGGTTGCATGAAGTTGATGGGCTGCGTGTTCGGAAACGACGTCGGAACAGCTTGGGCGGATTTTTGCAACGAAATTTGATTTTGTTGGTTGAATCGCTGCGACTGCGACGTGTTTGGGTTGACGTCCGACTTGGCGTTGGTGTAACTCGGCGCGACGACGTTAGGCGGAGCCACGGAATCAGACGTCGTCTGGTTCCAAGGCATGCGCTGCTTCAGCTTGTCCAACAGCGCTTGCGTCGAATCCGGGGCCGTTATCTGCAGCGCCTTTTCGTCGAGTTCCGACTGCTCGGGCTCGAAACCCGTTATCGCCGTCGTGCTTTCATGCCTGATAACTTTCGGCCAATCTATTAAGCTCGGGTGGAAAAGATCCACGTCGACCAGGCACTTGTTACGAACCGATTCCGTCACCCAGTCCGGCGTGACTATTACAATGCGATCGGGTCCGAGACTTTCGGCTTTGGTGAATTTTGCGCTGGTCGTGCTCGTCGTCACCAAGTGCGTGCAGTTCTTGTCGAGGTTTAGGTGAACGACGCCGCCGTTGTAAGTTATTATGGCCCACAGCGCGAGTCGGTCCTTTCCGACGTCGGAGAAGCAGAAAGTTAAATTGGAGAACAACTTATTGGGGTCGTAGATGTACGGCTTCGTGCTGCACAACTTCTTCAATTTGACGCACATGAAGATCCATTTCACCGACAGCGCTGGTATCTCGTAGAGATCGTTGGCGTCCGACAGGTCAGTTTCTTCGGGCTCGTCGCCACATATCAAATGCGTCACGTAGTCCGAGAAGTAGTTCATGCGCTCCGCGCCGCAGCATCTGAGCAAATCTAAAACCTGAAACACTTTGATATAAATTGAAGCAAAAAATTGACACTGACATTGACATTGACATTTCGATCGTTTTGACAGTTTGCTGAAAGAAAATATTAAAGAACTAAAGTTAAAAAAGCATAGCAGAGGCAAAAAATAAATTACTACCAACTCATTACACAAAATCAAACATACCTTTCATCATCAAATGCACACTTATTCAAAATAATTATAAATAAATATATTGAATTGATAGAAAATTCCATGCAATTTATTTCCGAAATGTGCTGTAAGCACTGAATTATGTTCCCTAAGCTAGGCTTGAGTACGTGCAAGTAACTTCAAAAGTCATGTGAAATACTTTTGTAATAAGAGCAGATTAGTCAAAATGACAAATACTATTTTACTGGTGGGTTTATTTATTCAGATTTTAGACAGTACGTCTCAAAACCAACGCAGATTTCGGTACACCAAGCCTTGTTTATTATCGCAAGAATTGTAGGTTAGGGAATTTTGTTTACATCGTAAAATACGCGACATTTGACAAACAACGTCATTTTCGATCGTTTCTCGCACCAACGACCGAAATTATGCCTTTTCCATTCGCGCGAAAAAATAAAATCAGCGCCGAAAATCTCCGCAACAAAAACTGATATTTACTTCACTCACATTAGATTTGACATCTCCGCTAACGTAGAATTTGACATCCTTGAAGATATCCTTGCACACGTCCAAGTCTTCGAAATCCTTCCACAAAGTCGTCATCGACATCGTTGACACTTTCCGACAATAAATATCACGTCGCCTAACGCGAAACGCTGGATTTTCGAAAAAGATTCAAATTCACGTACACAACGTCCGCCATGTTGCGACACGACGCTGTTGCCAACGCAAATCGGCAACCAGACGCGAATAATTGACAAGTTATTAGGTTATTCAGTGGAACTGTCCGCAAAATATGTCGAACTCACGTTAAATTATCAGTGTCCGTTAATTGCCATTAATTTCGCAACGGTAGTCGTTTGGGAAAATCGATCGGGTTCGGCGATCGGTCGGGAGTTCTTACGTTGGTATGGATAAGGAGTCCTCCGCTAGTTGGTCGGGTGAAAAATAGTGTGTATGTCTTGTAGACTCGGAGCAAAATCGTTCAAATTCCGAGCCATCGTCGCTGCAAAATCGTTCTAAAGTAAAATCCAGTGAACCGAATCGACGGATCAAATGGCCGAAGCCGACAAATTAAACATCGACAGTATAATAGCCCGTCTTTTGGAAGGTAATTTCCGTCAGCGATTGAAGGTCATCTTGTGTTTTCAAATGGCGTCGGATACGCCTAAGTTTTAAAATAACGCAAACGAGTTTTTTTTCGAATTTCAGTACGCGGAGGACGGCCCGGGAAAAATGTGCAGTTGACCGAGAGCGAAATCAAAGGTCTGTGCCTGAAGTCGAGAGAAATATTCCTTTCCCAACCTATACTCCTGGAACTAGAAGCGCCCCTCAAAATTTGCGGTGAGTTCGGAAAATAAATGCTTGCCAAGTTACAAATTGGTTTTTTAGGTGACATTCACGGTCAGTACTACGATTTGCTGCGTCTGTTCGAATACGGCGGCTTTCCACCCGAATCTAATTACCTGTTCTTGGGCGACTACGTCGATCGCGGTAAACAGTCGCTCGAAACCATTTGCCTGCTGCTCGCTTATAAGATAAAGTACCCGGAAAATTTCTTTCTGTTACGTGGAAATCACGAATGTGCTTCCATCAATCGCATCTACGGATTCTATGACGAATGTAAACGAAGGTAATTTTTTTTTTTGATTTTTGAAACAAATTCGATGATTCGTGATTTTTTTTAGATATAACATTAAACTTTGGAAGACGTTTACGGATTGTTTTAACTGTTTGCCGGTGGCGGCGATCGTAGATGAAAAGATCTTTTGTTGTCATGGGGGTTTGAGTCCAGATCTGCAATCGATGGAGCAGATCAGACGAATTATGCGACCGACCGACGTACCTGATCAAGGGCTGCTCTGCGATCTTTTGTGGTCAGATCCTGATAAAGACACAACCGGATGGGGTGAAAACGATCGAGGTGTCAGTTTTACATTTGGAGCTGAGGTACAATTCAATCAAATTATCGCTTGGTTCCTTCAATTTTGAATTGTTTGCAGGTCGTGGGAAAATTCCTTCACAAACACGACTTTGATTTAATATGTCGGGCGCATCAGGTCGTCGAAGACGGCTATGAGTTCTTCGCCAAGCGACAGCTCGTTACGTTGTTTAGTGCACCAAATTACTGCGGTAAGTTGCGTCGACGATCGACGGGTTGAATTGTGATAATTTCTGCGTGCAGGTGAATTTGATAACGCCGGTGCGATGATGTCCGTCGACGAGACGCTCATGTGCAGTTTTCAAATACTGAAGCCGGCAGACAAGAGGAAATTTCAATATGGGGGTTTGAACGCAGGCAGACCTGTTACACCGCCAAGGGCAAACACTAATAAAAACAAAAAGAAGTGAACTAAGTTATTCATAGACTAGGATCCTAGGATAGGTACTGATTACTTTTCCGTTTGTTTTATTTGAAGTCGAGCCACTTTCAGTTCGTCCCTTTAAGTTTATTCTATTTTGTTTCAGGTAATATAGATAAAAGGAGTTTTGTTGTTTATTTTTGTATTCACGTGTATTTCAACAAAAAAAAAAAAGTAAGAGGAATAAACGATGCTGAAGCTTGTAATTAGATTTACAAATTAAATATTTTTTTATAACAAGTACAATTTTATTTTACGATTAGGTCAACTGTAGTCCGTTATTATTGAACACACAAAACTTGGTAAAATTACACGTTTCTCTCGATCGATTGCGCCCTTGTGAGTGTGTCGTGCTTTTTTCCAAACAGTGAAGTGCGGTAAAGACAAGCTTCGAAAGTCGTTTAATTTCTGTGATGACGAAAAGACACGATGCGACATAATGTTTTAATTATTGTTTTTTTTTATTGATTATTTAAGCGTAGGCAATTCGTAGTATTTATTTATGTTGATATGATTGTTTTTACCCGGGGGCCACGTCCGATCAATGAGGGAAACTACACACTTTGAATGTAACTCGTGCGAACGTGTGGTAAATTTAAAACCAAATTGAACTTCGAAACAATGTTTTAAGATAGGTAGTCGTTAACGAAACACTTAGTTCGTCTTTTTTTGTAAATAAAATTCATTTTCGAATTGTTTTAATTCACATTACTGCTGTTCACGTCTAGATTTAATTTTTTGGATTAATAAAGATTTTAACTTTCCGTACATTGAGTCGTTTTTTTGCATGTGCAAGTTTTAAACGATGGCTTCAGCGAAAAGAGAGGAAACCTCGATGTCAAATGCATCTTCCTTTGTTTACTTTCGTGCCACCGTACCAGTTCCCTCGATCCCATTCCCGTGCTATTGACCGGGTTTACTTATAACTCGCTAGGATATTTCGAGGTCAGTGAAACAAAAACAATTTCTAACTTGAATTCGATTAATTAGTAACTAGCCTTAAGTTACATAACTTAAAAGTGAATAAAAGTCCAGGAACATTAACAGAATTCAAGGATATTTGAGCAACTTTGAAGTCGATGCTCAAAATATTTGAATTTTATATATTCGACAGCATAAATACTACCATTAATTTTATTTATTGTAATGTATTGTAAATAAAACGAGACAAAATTAAATAAAATTAATTTTAATTTTCAAAAGTATTTCTACAAGTGCTTTATTACATCATATCTATTACTTTGTATTTTTAAGACAGAACAGGAACAAATATATTAACAGTCGTGTCGTTACTTAGAGGGCTTGGGGGGGTCACTTAATCTAACGCTACTAGATACAAAAAACTGGTGAGGGAAAAATGTACATTCTTGTAATAATAAAAACCCATATCTCGCGGAGAAAACTCACCTATTTCGCGTAAACAACTGAAGTGTAAACCTCTTACACTAGAAAAGCCTGAGACGATAAAAAGGAAGATTTACGACCAAAAAACTAACGCAACGCACTAAAATTAATCAAATCTACTGCGCGTTTCTCCTTTTTTTCCCTACAACTTCCAATCGATATAAATACGTAAAATACTAAAACCTATCGCCTAATTCACAGTTAAACGTGTAGTGTCGGATGTCCTCGGTGTTCGCCAAATTTCGCCGTCCGCGCCTTCCGAAAGTTGGTTCTTAGAGACTATAGGGCGTTTTGATACAAAATCTACAATACGGATGCCTATAAAATACTCGGAGTCGTTTCCTTTCGGGGGCCGCGGAACGATGCTACCTAGATGGACACGTGACATTACAATACAGCTCGGTAGGTAGGTGGGGGCTGCTGGTGCACCTTCCCTTCAACGGTAATACTGTTGGTACAAACACCCTCCACTGACCACTTAAAACGCTTTCTCTTCGACTTTTTCAGAATCACCGCTTAGCGCTTCTATTAAGGCGTCAACACAATTTTTTGGTATCAAAGTACCTAGTACGAGAAATCACAATTAATATTTTGTAATTGATTATATCATATTTATTTAAACAAATACTTACCGACAACTTTGAGACCATCATCCGTCCTCAACCTGATCACCTGCATCTTGTTGTTGTGAGTGCCATTTTTACTGGCAAGGACACCCTCAACCCTACTCCACACCGAAAGCACGGAACCGGACACGACGTTGTACGTCCGCCTTCTGAGCCCGACTTCGCAATCATGACCCATATTGACGTTTCGACAATTGCCGCGCCAATAAGCGTGCGAGCAAGTAGTCACGGACGCGTCATACTGTGCGACCCAGGAATCTTGTGCTTCGTCAGATTGAACCTTGACGAAAATTTTAATCAATGCCGTACCGGACGTAAAACGGTAGAATACCTTTTTGTATTTTTTCTCCAACTCGGCGAGACTCTCCTGCCTGAACTGCTGGCCTGTGTTCGGCCTGTGCACGTAATACATCTGCTCCTTCTTCGATTCGGACTTCTTTTTCACGGGCGGCTCCATCGCAACCGCCAAAATGGCGGTGTGCTTGTTGTTGCGGATCTGATGCGAGAGGTAAAAACCTTCTTTCGGGCCGCTCAGATCGGCCCATTTGTCTAGGGCCTCCGCCCAAGCCATACCTGCAAAAATGTTCAACTTAATAAAGACGTCTATCAGCATAATTTACAAAAAATTAAAAAAAAAAATCCATGTGGTAATAAATATGAACGGCAATAGTGAACTTTATGGGTAAGGAGCCACAAATAAAGGAGCAGCTGAAGTAATAAAACTGAAAGAATATTTTAATACAATTAGACAATGGAAAATATAAGGTGAAGATTATGGAGAAAGAGATAAAAATATTAAGAAATTATTAGAGATGAAGAATGGAAAGAGGAATTGTTGAGAAATTCAGGTTTTTTTTATAATTTTTAAGGGCTATTTTTAGATTGCTCGACAATTATAGTATCGGACACATTTTCTTATTTCCTTGCCTCTTTCGACATGCACTGTGTGCAGTTCGGTTGGGGCGGTGCCGGTCGCATGTTTTCGTAAGAACGTCCAAGTCTTCACCCTTTTGACATTTTCACCAGACGTGCCGAGATCCAAAATACCCAAATCGAACCTTCCCGTGCGTTTGGCTTGCGTGATTATAGCCGCCAATGTATCCGTGAAATACCTACAACAAACATTTCAGTAAATCACTTCAGGCAACATAAAAATCAGTTCACCTGAAGACCCTGTTTTGTAAATCGACCGGCATACCAAGTATGCGATTTAGGAACTTTGACATGTTATTGTAATCCTTATCGAGTGACAAGACACCCGGCATCGACTCACTGTTGACAATAAGCCCGACTCCAACCAGAGCATCCGCGACATCTTTGAAGAAATCACCCTTGTAATCCTGCGGTGGTGGTACCAACGGTTGCTGCCACAAAATAATAACAATTATTTTCACCTTTCGTCGCATCATGCGGACATCTCACCTCGTAACCCATTATCGTCTTCATCGTCGCTTCTAGAGCGGTCCGGCCGTATTTATTATCAATGTTAAACTGGCTCAAATCCCTGGTTTCAGTCGCTCGGCGATCGCCGTGAGTCAACGCCCCCAGACTCTCCAAACGTTTGGCGACGATCGACGCGAACCTTCGCTCGCCGGCCAAATCCGAAATTAAGAAAATATACTCGGGAGCGTTCACCTGGTTCGACCTGTGAGTTCGACCAAATTGCTGGATAGCCCGGTCCGCCGACCACGGCAGCTCCAACGTTATGTGCACCCTGCGTCTCTGATTTCGCACTCGCCGATCGCTCTGCAACGATATTCCGCTGGACGCCGCCTCGGAGATAATCGCGACGTCTTTCTCTCCGTCCATGAATCGCTGCTTTTCGGTCAGGTTGAGCGTTTCGAGCGGCACGTCAACTTCACTCCTGCTTTCGTATTGGATCCCGTCTTCAGTTTGTACGACACGACCTACACATCGAACGTAAATAATTTGAACTTCGACGAGTTAATCATACCTTACCTTTTCTTCCAGTCATCTCCGCCACATTTTCCGGCCCTCCGAGTTCATCGATCAATTGATCCAGCGTATTCGGGGGTAGCTTCTCGCCCAACCTTTCGATTTGCGTCAGCAGCTCTTCTTTCATGTTGCAGGCGCGTTCGATCGCATCGGCGGGTGGCGCAAATTGTCTTTGAGTCGTCACAGCGCCCCCATTTGTTTTATCTTCGATGGAAAAAACAAACCTTAATCACTAGACCGAACAAACAACAAACGAACTTACTTTTGCTGGTTTTCTTCGCAAGCAGCTGAGAAATTTTATCTTGCGTCGATGGGCGCTTCTTGACCACTTTCTTTTGCTTCTTGCCCTTCTTTTTCCTACTCCAGGGATCGTTGTCCGAGTCGCTATCGGAATTGAACGGGTTGAAGTCGCTGCTGGCGTTCGAATCTGAATGTTCCTCGGATATTTCAGACTCGTTGTCCGACATTTTGAACTCCGAGCCGGAACTACGCTCCGAATCGCTGCCTTTGTCGCTGTCTGACGTCGACCACTTGTTTCTTTTGATGGCCTTCGCCGCGGCCTGTCTCGCTAAAGAGAAATTAATTTGAAATCGATTGCGTAACATATTTATTTAATTTAAATAGACTTTTTCTATAATTTTTTGGATTATTGATTGCATTATTTTTGGGAAATTTGCTGTCAAGAAACTTTATTAAATTAATTAATGTTTTATTGCTTTGCTGCGATATTAGGAATTTGCATAAATTCAATTTTGAAACAATCAATGCATCATAACTGCAAAAGTATTTATTATTTAATAGATTTGTGAAATTTCACAACAAAAAAAAAACATTTAAACTAAAATTACAAGAAACATTTAACATTTTACAAACACTTATTAAACAATTATGTACTAAAGCAACTACTTTATAACATTAGGCATTGTGTTTATAGTGAATTTCGACTACAAATTTCCCAAAAATAAACAAGAGACTTAATTATAGATGTTTATTAAATGTGTAGACCGTTACCGTCAACTTACTCGGTTTCCTTTTACCGGAGGAGCTGTTACCTTCGTCGTTTCCATTGAGCGGTTTTTTCGACGTATCAATGCCCAGCAATCTCTGTATTCGGTTCCTGTCGGGCGCCGGGAAATGTTTTTCAACCAAAGTCTGAAAAACCCCTGAAAAAATACTAGATGTACTACGACATCACGCAGACATGCAGCGAAGAGTTAAATTGTGTGCCAACCTTTTGCCGTCGATACGAAATCCGATAGTTCGCCATCGTCCCTTTCCAACTGTTCCAGAGTCCTCGCCTCGCCCGTGCTTTGAAGACCAATTACCACACACTTACCTATAATTGACCAATAGCATAATTTATAGTTAAAGTATGAAAACTAGGTAATGGCGTGCAATTTGGCGGACATTTTTGAATCGATTTAACAACATTGATATAAAAATAAATTCAATTAAATATTTTTTTGTGAAATGTACAAACATTGAAAACTCGCAAAAACAAACACAGTTCACTATTTAATGTCTACTGTATACGCAAACACTAACTAACCGCATTTGATCGCTTCGTGTGCGGTGGCAACCGCATGCGGAACTTTCGCCGCTATACACAGATATTTAAAAAATCTCTGATGCGACGACCAAAACTGTCCCCACATCGTCTTGCGCATTCGACTTTCGGCGTCAATCAGCTCGGCCGCCTCGTGAAATTTCTGCATAGCTTCGACCCAAAGTCTTACGGCCGCATCGTACACTTTAACAAAGTCAGGGCTGAGGGGAACCTCTTCAATCTTGAAAGCAACTCCGTGGAAGCTAAGCTGTCTTGCGATGTACATACCTGCAAAGAAACCAACGACAATTAATCACGACACAACTGTCAGGTGTAACCACCCCCCACACAATTACCTCTGAGTTTCATATCCATCGCCACAATCTCCATTGCGCCAACGCCCCTTTTCTCAACCGCCGAAATAAAATCATTAAACTCCGGAAACGGCGTCCCCTCGCCCCACAACCCCAGCCTAACCATGTACGCCATGTTACGCGGCTCCGAGGCCCCCGTGGCCGACGCATACACGACCCTAGCCTTCGGCAATTTGTTCTGCAGCTCGAGCACGGTGAGCCCGGTTTTCGTCGGCTTCGACGACCCGACTGGACACAAGTTCTTCGCCCGGTGGCACTCGTCGAATACTATCAACCCGTCGAAATCGCTCCCGCACCACTGCAGCAGCTGCTTCAGTCGCGACTTGTACTTGCCGCCGGCCGAGTTCGACTCGCCGATCAGTGCCGAGTACGTCGCGAAGATCACGCCCTTCTTCACGTTGCCGTTGATCGCGGAGGAGATTTTAGCGTACTTGAACTTGTTGAGCGGATGGACGTCTATCTTGCTGGCGCCGATGTCTTTGAGGTCGCGCTCCGCGTCGTATTTCAGGTCGTTCGACACCGAGACCCATATGGCTCGCTTGCGGCCTTTTTGGTAGTTTTCGAAGATTATGCCGCCGATGGTGCGGCCTTTGCCGACGCCGGCACCGTCGCCTAAAAATGAGAACGTTAATAACAATGAAATAAACGTTAAAGCGAATATAGTTCACAAATAAGTCAAGATGTTACTTGATGTGAAATTGGTTACGGAGACAATTATCGACGCGAATGTTTGCATTACCTACGAGGAAACCCGCTCTTGATCCACCGGGTAAAATGTGCTCGTGGGCTTGGGATGTGTACGTTATACTTTCCAGCTGCAGAGCCGACAAGTGGCCACCTTTTATCGTCTCTTCTGGAATGGACAGCTTGTACCTGTCGAGGTTAATCGAGATTGATAATAGTTCAAATTATTACCTATCTTATTCACATTAACACACGAGATACGTCATTAAAAGTTTAATTTACCTTTTACTAGAAAATATTAATATAAAAAATAAATGGTGAAGTGGTCCTGATTGATGAATCATATAAATGTAAAATAAAATTTGGTAACTCGACTGCTAATGTGAACAAGCTACATACAAAATAAATTAATTTCACACACCAAACGTCTGCAGGCGCAACCGACGACAACGACGCCGTCTCAACAACAGGATCGGGATGTTTCCTGCCGAGCTTCAGCTTCGCCGGCATGTAATCGGCGTAAGTTTCTGCCACACCCAATTCTTCGTCGTCGACCTGCAAAATTTCGATGCAAATTACACGGTCGAATTTAAACAATAAAATTCATTGCTTGATGAATTTACAATCAATCGTATGGCTTAATAGTTAATTTAAATTCGTACACACCTCCTCCTCTTCGTGTTGATGTATCTGCTTCGAGTCGTTGTTCATCCACATGGAGGCGACAGCTTTGCTGCTCAAGTGCGGCGGCCAAGGTCCGGCGTTCCCGGAATTCGGGAAAAACATCTGGTTCTGCAGGTAATGATTCGGAACGTACGGCCCGTTAACGCTGAGGGCGGCCATCTCCACTACAAAAATGACGTCGTCAAAAAACCGATCGGCTTGTTCAGTGCAAAGCGACGTCGAGCCTTGAAAAATACCCTCGTCGAACGCAAATAAAGTGATGACATGCTGGATTAATTTCTACATTGAAACTATGGAAAGTGTGAAAGTGGGTGACGCCAAATGTATTTCTAATTTTATCGGCAAACAAACTACTCACAATAAAACTAACGAATAATTTAAGAATTTGAAATACAACAAACTTAGCTTGTAGCATTGTTTAGGTACTAAATTTTTATCGATTTTATTTAATGGGAGTAACTACGAATTTAGATACACAATTTGAACGTAACGTGCGTTTATATAAGTCTGGGATCAAGATTTCTCCTCATTAGAAATGCATCTTCATCACAAAGACACCTCGCCTGTAGAAAAACACCGAGAATGCATCGCTACACAAAGCAACATGCGTGGATCAAAACTGAGTCGACTTACTCTGCTGCAAGAATTGTGCAGCATTGAACCCCGTCCCAGCAGGCGGGAACAGTCCACCCATGTTCATGGGCCCTACGAGACTGCTGAGCATACTCGCCATAGCAGCTACGCTGTTCATCCCGTACGGTGCCCCCACTGCAAGGACAAACAACGTCGAAACATCACCCAAACATACAAACAGATTTCCCAGCAACCACGACCCGGAACAACGTGAACTCTACTTACTATTCGCGGCCGACGGGTGCATGTCGTACATCTGCTGCATGTTCATGTTCATCTTGGCGTTTAACGGAATCTGCGGCAGTTGCTTGTGTCCGCTATTGATCGCCTCCTCTTTGACCTTGTTCTCTAATATGCCGGCCGACGCCGCCAAATCTTTCCCACCACCTGTCAAACACTCGTGTCAAAAAAACTCGAACAAATCACACGACACGACTACGTACCGGGAACTTGAATCTTGTCGGGATCTTCATCGTCATCGAAATCAGATCCCGAAGAATCGCCAATATCTTCGTCCATCACTGTCTTTTTAGACTGCGTCAAAACAAGCAAAAATAGTTTTTTCAAATAGTGCTCAACAGTTTGTGAATGCGGTAGGCCAGCGAGAACACCGAAAACTCTTGCAAACAGTTAAATTCTAATAAGAAATCATACGATAAGCAGTGTTATATCATAGAGATGCATTTTTTCAAGTTTACTTGCAAATATGGCGCACCAACGCCCTAATTCTACGAAAACGCACAGCCGGCAACGCGAAACCCAAACGGTCGGGCACCAAAGCCGCCCGAGCTCGCGAAAAATTGCATTATTTTTTTTTGCTCTTTTTTGGTTATGAATCATTAAGGACGCCGAGGGGTCGAAAAAACGCCGCACGCTCATCAATTATTAACGGAATCGATACGTTGGCGGCTCGCGCTTCGAAAATCGGCCGGATCGGACGAAATTAAGCGAGATTGCGGGCAGGAACCGACGAAAAACAACACTATTGAAGCGGTGACAAAAAAATGACATTACCATTTTTTAAACATTCCTTTTCATGCAACTAGGGGCCAAATAGGAAGCGCTCTATGGTCGATTTAGAAACTTCTAAGTCCTAATCGGGTTCGGGCAACAATCAACTTACTGAACGTTTCGAACGAGGCATTTTACAAGGAAATTATCGGACAAGCGCCCCAACACAAAACACGCTTCACCATATTACATTACCCAGAATACAACGCGCACTGCCAACATTGATTTCTAGTGACAAAAGAATGCGAAAGGCACCAAAAATTTAGGGACTTTTTTATTTTAATTGACGTCAACGCCGAAAGATGTCGCCGCAAATTTCGAAACCGTATTTAAACAATACCGCGAAATATTTTAATTCATGTAGAAATACAAGAAAACAATATAAAAATAAAGACCTACAAAACATCAACGAAAAAGCTGAAATTTTAATTTTAAACTTAACATTTTTAGTATCTTAGATATTATTGCTATAATTTTATCGTCATTACTATTACGACTATTTTGCAGGACGTTACACTTATTTAAATATTTTTGTTACGACTTATCCAAAAATTACATTAAGTAGATCACCAACTGGATCGATGACGATCGGCGCCACGGTGGTGTAAGACGGTACTTCAATCGTTTGACTATTTTCGTCAACGTCAGCGCAGTTGTACATCATTCTAACCTTTATCAAGTCGCCTTGGCTAAATCCATTGCGCTGGCCGATTTTAACGTCGGTTTTCTGGAAATTATCGACGTTGACAAGTGGTACATGGGTGTTGGTTATGTTTACCTTTGTGAGGATCGTAGGTTTTTTGTTCTTGCTAAATGCGTATCCAGAGTAATGCATAACAGATCCGTAGTCGTAATCAACGCCGTAGGCTGTCGTGGTGCCGTTTTTCACTTTCGCAAAGTTGCCTTCTTTACCTACGAAAACGTACAAACCAATCAACGCGAAGAACGTTTTCGACGGCCTAACCTGATTGGATGTTGTCCCATAGAATGTCGACGTAGTCGTCCCGTTCAAAACGGGTCTGCTCGTGATGGAAACCTAACGCGTGCATGAACTCGTGCACAGGTGTCCCCAAAGTCGATAAACAACCAGGGCTCTGTAAATTCAACGTCTGGTCACCGCCGACGCGTCCAACGCTCGACCAACACCCGGTTTTCGTGTTCGCTATTAATAAATAATCATCGTCGCCGGATTTCCTCCGCCTGAACCTACAAAAATTAAAAACGTTCGTTAATTGTAATTAATTAAAATTTCGCCGCAATCACACCGTATGCACGTATTTTTGTGGTACTGATCCATGGCGGCGAAAATGGCGCCCAGGTCGCTTTTATCGTACGATCCCTTTATCTCGTAAGGCACGACGCCGTCCTTCCAACGCGCCGTCGTGGCCAACAATCCGTTTTTCGTCCGCGTCGGAAAAAGTATGTCGCCCTCGAGATATTCGCCCATTTCTTCCGGATTGACCCCCATGTTTTCGTTCCACGTTTCGACCAAGCGACCGGTGCTTTCTCTGGGTTTGCCGAACATCTCTCCGCCGAAATGATCGACCTGGACGGTGTTTAGGTTTTCGTCTAGGGGCCGTCCCACGATCGCAGTCGCCAAACTTGCCAATAACACGAATGACATTTTTCCGCGAGTTTAAAAAGTGGTGGTCTCGTACAATCGCCGCGCTTTTTATACGTGTCGGCGTAATTATGCGTAATTAGGCGAGATTACGACGAAAATGATAGGCTCCCGCTGCGAGTGGTTTTGTGTCGTCGATAAAAATTACGATAATAAAATTTGAATTTAAAATTCTTCGTGTTGAATATGGAAATTTGAGGAATTTTAAATTGGTCGGACGTAAACGTAATCTTATGCGATGTTCTAACAGGAAGTTTTTGAACGTCGTTGGTTACTTTATTTTAAATAATTGTTTAAAATTAAAATATGCACTGAACTTAGATACATAGATAATAAAGAATAAATTATAGTTAACAGAATAGGCAACGAAACTCCCAATTTATTGATGTCACCCATTATACAAACGCGTTGAAAAATGCCAAACAATCTTATCTTACCTCTGATTTAACGGCGGGAAAATTAATATTTGAACTCGTCCCTCGTTTTTACGAAGATTTGAATGGAACCTGAACTCATCATATTGAATGCCACGACGAGTTTTTTCCATTTCATATCAGGCGGACATAAACACGATGACGTTTCTAGTTACGATCTGCAGTTTACTACATTATCGATCCCTCTGGCACCCATAACTATTGAAAACAATTTCCGTGCTGTAAAGTTGGCCCAACTGGTCATTTCAAAACGTTTAACCTCAAAAATTAGTGTCACGATTTTGTACATTTTAGGTATCCAACAAACAATCTCGTCACTTTTTATTTTTTAGTCGTTCTTTATAATGGACGAAGCCGCCGGCAACGGTAATGGCAAACGACCAGCGTGTCTCATCGTCTTGGGCATGGCCGGTTCGGGTAAGACATCGTTGGTACAGCGACTGAGCAACTGCGAAAAAAAACCTTACGTCGTCAATCTGGATCCCGCTTGCGTCCAGTTGCCATATTTCGCAAACATAGGTGACATCAAACCCTTTTAAACTTTTTATTACAACTAACCTCATCATCGCCTTTCAGACATTAGAGACACGATCAACTACAAAGAGGTCATGAAGCAATACAAACTGGGGCCAAACGGCGGCATCGTCACGTCGTTAAATCTATTCTCCACCAAATTCCCGGAAGTTCTCAAATTCATCGAGAAGGCCGACAACGACTTGTGCGTGTTCGACACTCCCGGGCAGATCGAGGTCTTCACGTGGTCGGTCTCCGGTAATGGCTGAATTTATTTTATTTTATTCGACTGCGTGAATATAATTGTTTGTAGGTTCGATAATAACGGAAACGTTGGCGTCGACGCTTCCGACCGTCGTCCTTTACGTCATGGACACGGTGAGAAGCACCTCCCCTGTGACGTTCATGTCGAACATGCTGTACGCCTGTTCGATATTGTACAAGACGAGGTTGCCGTTCATCGTCGTCATGAACAAAATCGACGTCGTCAATCACGGTTATGCGATGGAATGGATGAGGGATTTCGAGACGTTCCACGAAGCGTTGGAAACGGACGAGGCTTACATTAGTAACTTGACGCGATCGATGGCTTTGACGTTGGACGAATTCTACGAAAATCTGAACGTTTGTGGAGTGTCTGCGGCTACGGGGGAGGGCATTGATGAATTGTTTGTCGCCGTGGAAAAAGCCAGAATAGAATACGAGAGGTAAAGGGACAAACACCACAATTAACTGATAACTGTTGTTTATTTATATTGTGATGCAGTTAAGTAGAACTTAAAATTTATTAACTGAGCAATTAAAATTGTCTGCAGTAATCAAATAAATCGCTGTAATGTAAATTATTTAAATTTTATTATGGCTGCAAGACAATAAAGTTTCAATTTTTAGTGATTATAAAGTTGAATGGGAGCAAATTAGGAAAGAGTCTGAAGAACTGAAACAGAAGAAATTAGAGGAATCAACGTCCGCTCAATCTTCACTGATAAGTCAAGTACCATTAGGTAGGGAACTTTCCGAGGTATATTTGCGACATCCGGCTAATGAAAGCAGTTCAGATTCTGAAGGCGAAGAGAACCGGCCACAAGGTACAATCGATTTATTAATGACACGGCTTTTCATAACTTGTTAAACTTTGAATGTTGTTTCTTTTGTGCAGACATCGAAGAGGAGAACGGGACTTTTCGAAAAGTTGTCCAACAACAAAGAGAAATGCAGATCAGGAGAGCAAAGGAAGCGGAATTGAAGAAAAAAGCAGGCACTTAGTCTTTTTCATTTTATAATAAATTTAGGAAAAATATCGATGCATTATAATTTAAAACTATGTCTTGTTTTGGAATTTGAAACAATTTCCAGAGCTGAAACATCGAAGTAAATCAAATAAAAAAAAAAAAACGCACAATTTTAATTCTTTATTATTTAGAAATATAAAACAAAAACAATTTTTCTTCTAATCCGTTAACTGTTAAGTAACAACTTCCCTAAATGAAGAGCATTGAATGAACGATCAACTCAAAAGATTCCCGACGGAACAAAAACAAAAAAGGAATCCGTATGTCGTTGAAAGCAAAATTTAACCAACGTTTATAATTTTTTCACATGTATATATTTTTCCCTTCTTAAATCATATTTACATGTCGAAAGTTGAACGAACCTAAAAAAGCTGTAAGGACGTTGAAAAAGAGAAAAACGAAGTTCGCGCGTGAATTTTGTGAAAAAGGCGAGTTTACGTCACGAGTGGGGGCTTTAAAACAACAAGACTGGCGACGCCCGCGCAAAACCCAAGACAGCGGATCGCTTTACATTTTCGGAAACATAGTCAAGATGGAACTGGATTGGCACTGTAAAGAAAGCGGTTTTTGTTTTAAAGCCGGTGAAATCACGTTTTTCACGAAAGTCTTCATCGCCCGGCTAGCCGTTGCTCCTAAAGCGTGTTCCTAACGATGTGATTAGGATCTAGTTTTTTTTTTTTTTATTCCATGAAAAATCAACTACAAATTTGCCATTTTCTCGAATTGTTAGAAAACTAAAAAAATGACTTAGCTTTTTTCACTTACGATTATCTTTCATACAGGTTTTTTTCGAGCGTGGAATGAAAGCGTTTTGCCCTTGTGACAAAAGGCCCCACCACACTTATAATAATTTTACATCTTAAAATTAGATTTAAATAAATAGATATATATAATATATATATACACACACACGTTTTATGCAAACATAAATATGTAACAATCTCATAACCACACTAACAAAAATTGCGTATAAAAAAATTATTTCAAGGCTATCGTAAATAATAAAATGCAAAGGAGTAATACAAACGATTTGAATGCGAATAAAATAATAAATTCGAATTGAACGGAGTTAAAAAGTTCGAGACAACGTAAAGACATGTTTGTATATTTATGTACGAATGTGTATACATATATATGGATATTTCTACAATTGTATACATCAAAATATCGTCGCACATTTATTCACTTTGCGACCAACACAGCAATCCAACAGAACCAGGTGTCCTCTACCGCCTAAGATTTGAATCACATGATTGGGCCAAAGGGACACGCAATTCTGTTTGGTAAAACAAGGCAAATCGGGTAGCAGGAAGCAGCACTGACGTACCGTCTATATAAACGAAAATTCTTTCTTCTTCGCCGTTAACTATAATACATATTAGATTCTCTCTGCTTTTTTTTTATACACTATTTATACAACGCACACTTGACCGTTTGTGTGCTCCTCAAGAAATCACCCCCAAAATTTTTCAAGGAAGCAAGCGATTAATGTTAATATTTCAATTATCTTTGGGAGTTCGACGTACGTGTGTACACTTTTAATAAATTTTTGCTCCTTCACAAATTGATAACGATAATAGAAAAAAATAAATACAACGATCGCATAAACACGTACGTACAAAACTCCCGAACACGTCTTCAACGGAACAAGGTCCCAATTTTTGATTTTTCATCTGGTTTGTTTGCTTAGAAAAATAATTCGCACACTCACTTTCGACCGTTCTTATTGGTCGTTTTTTTTTTTCGCCACGTTGGCGAAATCTATCCGTTAGCGCTTGTCTTTTTTGACTAGTTCATTGTCCAGGAATATCACCAAAATCTTCAACATTACAGATCTTCAGTGTAGTACTTGACGTTTCCGCCGCTATCGTTTATTACGTCCTCCCATGCTTCAAAGAAAAATTAACGAATGATTTATTAAAATTATAAAAAAAAAACTCACCGATGCCTATGTAGTTAACTATGTGTTCGTGATCCATCAGGCCGTCGTTCGTCGGCCGTAACTTCGGTGCCACGAATCTCGCGAGAAAATCGGCACAGACATCGTCGACATCGCCGGACGACAGCAATTGTTCGTTGATGTCAAATCCGAACGTTATACCCGACACGTCCTTTTCAGAACTACCGCTGAGGATAACGACGGCCGGCCTCGCGACGGCACTAGTCCTGTCGTTCACGTCCACTTGCACCCCAACCCTGTTACAATCACTGTCTTTATTACCGCTCGACCGCACCAAGGAATTAACTTTGTGTTGGTGTGTTGGCGGCTTTCGCATTGCAGAGTCTTCACGTCGGTGGTGATCCAGCGCTACATCCGGAACGTACGTCTGCACCGACATCGGCGGTGGCGGACAGCAACCGGACAATTGGACCCCCGAGCTGGAGTGATTTTGCATCTGCTGCTGCAGCTGCATGTTTTCAATCATGCGCACGTCTGGTATGTGCAAGGTGATGTTCTGGTACGTGTAGACTGCCGTCATCGGTTGCTCGTTATTGTTATTATTCGTTATGATCTGCACACAATGAAAAAAATAAATTTTCGGCAAACTGGCAAACTCTCCAAGTTTAAAGTTTTAGCTTCAATAGTTTGGGAGTTGGACAACACACAGACATTTCAAAAATAATCTGAATAGATTCAGGGAAGGTCAAGGTTTTCATGGTTGTTAATACTTCATTATGCATGAAGTATAAGAAAGTAAAAATAAATAAATAAATATCAACAAGTCAAACACTACCTGTTGCATGTCCAGCACCCGAACGTTATTCTGCATCATCTTAAGACCGCCGCAATCGGATTTTTCCGGGTTGTTTTTCGTCACCAAATTTTTCACGTTATTGTCGTACGTCTTCGTCAGTTTCTGACTGGGGGCCAGGCTCAACTTGCAGATCGGCGTTTTCTCGACCAGCTTGGCCGGACCGATCGTCGGCCAATTTTGCACTTCCGGGGCGGGATTCTTGACGAACTTTTCGGCGATCGTCGCGACCGCCGGCGCCGGAGTGCTCGTCGTAGGGCACTTCTCCTTGGTCGGTATCGAGGGGAAATTCTGGATGTAGTTGACATAGTTTATTTCGGTCGGAGAGACGACGGTTTTTTCAACGGGTGGTTGGTCGTTCTTCGGCGACGTCTGGATGCCTTGGGACACGTTCTGCACGATGGGCAACTGCTTGAGTTGCAGTTTATCGTGCATTTCACAGATGACCTACAATCAAGAAAATTGTCATGATTTACAAAATTCCAATTAAGACAAATCTTAAAAAATAGCTTCGCAATGTCAACAAAAATTTAAAAACGAAACTTAAAAATTGTCACCATTACTGCCAACAATTCTTAAGCTTATGTAATTTTTTACGTTTACGCCCATCGTGAACAGTTACTTACGTAACATTAACATTCTTGCACATTAAAATTTATTAAAAATTTATTCACCTTTTGAATTGGATGATCGACTTTATGCAACTTAATCGCGACTGCATCACAGTCACTTCCAACAACCGGTTTCTCATTCTGCACGGCCTTAACCTTCTCGCGTTTCTTCTCGCCGTTCTTCACCGCCTTGGGCTTTTCGACGGACGAACCGGCGGCGCTGGCGTTCTTCGCGATTTGCGCGTACGAAATCGGAAAGCCGGAGCGGTCGCTTTCGGCCTCGTCTTCGTCCAGGACGAGCTGGCGTTGGTGGCGGTGCCGCTGCGTGTCGATGGGCAGCGAATGCACCGAGTCCACGTCCGACGACGAGTCGTTCGACTTCTCGCTGTGGGGGACCGAGACGGCCGATTTGCGTCGCGCCGGTTCGGGGCTGCCCGGCGTCCGATCGGCGCTGTCGGTCCCGCGGTGCGAGTACGAGGCGTTCGACGTCTGGCGACAGCCGCTGCGACCGCTCGACGACGATCGCCGCTTCTTGCTCTTCTTTTTCTTCGTGACGACCCGGAAGTCGGCAGTTTCGAGGTTCTCGGCCGAAGCGGCGTTCGCGTACAAATTGATTTGCTGAAAGAAAAAAAAAAGCTAAGAGTGACAATAAAGTAACATAAGCAGAAGGATATCGAGGGAAGAAAAAAGATGAAAAAGAATTGATTGAAATAAAAGCACATTTAATAATTTTCAAAGTTGAACTGTAACCAACCTCGGTGTTGCACCACGATCTCCTCTCCCTGGGACGCTCGACGTTGCTTTTCGTGGGTCGCAAAGCTACTTTGCCGCCATCTTCCTGTGCGAAACTAAAGTCTTCAAGTTTGCTAGTCGACATCTCTTCTAACGAATTGCTTTTTTGCAAGTTCCCACCTTTGCCTTTCGCTCGAGTCCTCTGCTTCTTGGCCGACTTGTTCTGCTCTTCAAACAGATTTTTGTGCAGCTGCTGCTTGTGCGATTTCTGCATACCTTTGTTGTTATTTGACTTACTCGAACTGGCCGGATGGTCGTCGTTTCCGTCTATGTAGTCGATGAGCTTGTCTAGATCGTTGATTATGTCGCTCCTGTGGCCGCTGACCTCCTGTTCAAAAAATACGATGTATAACAAGAAAATCGTGGGATTTTCCTCACCTGGCTGGAGTACATGATGGTGACGTTTTTATCGAGCGGCGCTTTTTTCTTGCCTTTCTTTTTAGCGTCGCCGATGTTGGACGGCGCGGCTGTCGCCACCGCGTTACAGTTCTCGTCCACCTTCTGAAAGTAGAACAACTTTTGGACGGAGGGCATTTTAACGTCGAGCGCTCGCTGTTTTGCGACTTACCTTCCCGGGGGCGTCGTCCACGCCCCGCTTCAGGTTCATCTCCTTGGCGCTGGCGGAAAGCAAGCCGAACTTTGCGTGCGGCGACGAGGCGCTCTCGTAGATCTGGCGGCGCATCTCGATGGCGTCGGATGCCTTCACGGGACCGGGACCGTCCAACGACGATATCGACAGTGCCTCGTCCACACCTGAGCAAACGACACACGGCTCAGAACTTTGTCGTCTTTCGCGTTTTCGTGATTGCGACGCGGTAATCACCTTGTTCGTTTATAAGCACACGACAAACGTTGTGCGAACGATCTACATGCACGGGGTCGAGCCCAGCGGTTGTTCACAAAGGCGGCAGAAAATTTTAACATTTTAATTAAATAATTTTTTTTTACACGTTAAATTCAAACCAATGAGACAATTCTTAAAAATAGACGAAATTAAACGACTTATACACACCAATGTCGATTTTGGCGTTGGTCGTGAAGTTGGTGGGAATCCTCGAGACGGCGGCGCCCGATTTGACCACGTCCATGAACTCCGTGTCTCTTCCGACGAACTGCTTGCGCGGATGATGCTCCTTGCCGATCTCCATGCAGCAATTCTTCTGCTTCTGTTGTTTCCTTCTGCAAGCGTCATCAAAGAACTGACGATCGTAGGAGACGCCCGAGTACACGTTGTTGACGTTGCACGGCAGGCTTCCTGTTTAAATTTCGTTACTTTAACCATCCTTCTCTAATCAATTGTCTCCTCTCACCTCCTTCTCGCTGTCGCGAACTGACCAACTTTCTGGGCCGCTGCTGGTTGACGGCGACGCCGCCGAAAAGCTCCTCCTTGGCGAGGTCGTTCAGGCTACCGCCGTGAGTCAGATTTTCCGAAACGGAACTCGGCTGCCTTCGGTTTCGGTGGCGGCGCGTCGCCGTCGTGTTGTAATAGCGGACGAACTCGGGTCCGCTGGCGCTCGTCGCCCTTTGGTTTCGGAGGTCGTCCTCGGCGGCGGTCAACAGATTCTGAAAATCGAACAAGTCAACGTTCGTTTCAAAACTCCCGACTCGCACTCACGTTAAATAGGGAACTTTTACCGACGCGGTCCTTGGGCGACTTGTACGTTATCGCTTCATCGAGGAGCGCCTTGAGTTGGCCGTCGTCGAGGCCGGACACGGAAGACTCCTGCAAAATCAAAAGAAGATTAATGATTAATTTCCATACTGACAACAATCAACGATTTAATTTACGCGATCAAACAAAAATAACGACACAAAACTAAAGAGTAAACAAACCACGACACCGGCGGAGAAAGTAGTTACGCCATTCTAACCTAAAAGGTGGGGTACATTTCCATTCGTTTCTGTCTAGCACCTCACCATCCTTGTCACAAGTGCAATCTCACGGTTCGAACATTGCGCATGCGTCACATGTCATCTACATTACGTGTACGTAGTTCACAGACCGTGATACGAGATAACTGACTCAGCCAATCTAAATATCGGTGTCTACTAAATAACAAGTGTTTTGATTGCGATCGAGCCTCCTCTTAATATCGGCATACTTGCGTTTCACGCAAAAACAAAAATTGAACGAAACTAAGAAAATAAATAAAAAGACGACAAACGTTATTTGTTTCCCCGTCCTATTTAGATTGCGACTTTTCATCTCGTCTCCTACATATGCACATTGATATTTTAAATTGTGGTACCACTGCTTCGTCTGTCAAAAATAACACCGCCGACGTTGACATTTGATCGACACATTTGGCGCGTTCAGCGAACACTTCGCTCGCTAAGCGGAGACGTTTGATTGGCGTCGCGTTCTAAACGCGGACGATTTATTGGCTCGAACCTTCTTCGATCAACATTTCCGTCAGGGTTTGTGAGCTCTGTAAAATTACAGCATGACCTACTTGTGTCTAGACAGGACGGCTTAGTTTCACGAGTTGACATTAAATGAAAAATGTGTTCCGCTTAAATAAAAGCGATGGCAAAATCTAATTAAACGTCAAAAATACATCGCCAAAATTTACTAAAATACAAAACAGCAGGACAACTTTCAGACATTGAAATAATGACAAAAACTGGTTTACACTAAATATCATAAATAAAATCTATTGTCAACATTGTTAATAAAGAGTCAACATTCTCGGAAAAAAACCACCACTAGTTGGTGTAATTACTCTACAATTACTTCTTGCCAAATAAAATGCAAATGACTACGCACTGTAAACGACAAATTCCAAATCCAACTCAACCCAACGTCACCGCAGCCAACCCAACATAACATAACATCAGTTTCACTAAACCAAGAAAGTTTTAAAAAAGTCGACAATTCTAAAAATGTTTGACTTCCACTTGGAGAGAAAGTGTGAGGTTATTGTATATTCTGTCACTTCATGCTTGCACGACTTGATGCACCATCATCGGATGTGCGTCAATCACAATCGACCAATCAAAAATGCGAGTAAACGTCAAACTTCAAACAGTCGTTAAACGTCATAAATTGGCGACGTTCGGTAATAATATAGTTGTAAATGAATGTAAACAATTAACATTTAGCGAAGACCTTGAAACCTTATTTGACCTAATGGATTCCAAAACGACATTCCTTGCAGGGCCAACAGTGAACGGATTGAGTAACCAAACTTAATAGCAGCGGCGTATGAATTCATAACTTACGTGTTACGTATTTGATAAGTGACAACGTGCCAATTTTTACAAAACGTTGGAGATGGTAATTAATAGAAATTGTAGACAAGTCGAAACGTAAACTTTCCAACGTGAATCTCACACACAAAGTAGAAATATTGACGGTGTTATGAAACAGTAAGTACTCGGAACCCACAGAATCGACTTTAGGACAACTCCTTCAAAAGCGCCATGTCGACAACTTAGAGTTTCGTCCCCTTCATCCTAGTCGTCTAATGCCGGTTGATAATTGAAAAATACGTGCGGTGATTGCATTGATGAAATGTTCTGTGTTTACGTGCATTTGACAGCATGTAACAAACGTCGATGTTTTGCAAGTAGAGATACGAGCGATCATGTCAACATCAATGCGGAAACCGAGTACTGCACAACATCAAAGAAAATTGCACAAAATTACTATCTACGTCTTGTGCAAGCCGAGTCACCAAAATTATAGTTAACGAGCGTGACCTTGATAACGATACAAATTTGGAATTTGAAATTAATTAACGCTGTCGGTGTACCTTAACGATCCGGAACCGAGCGGTAGCGATCAGCTGATCGTCGTCGAAATCATTTCTATATCGACATCACGCCCGAAGACGGAAATAATCTAGCAAAGTTGCACGCACGATTCGCGAACGCGAATTGTGCACCACACGCACCCGATCCCGTCGACAATATGCACGTTTTCGCGAGAAACGCACCGCTATCCGCACCGCCGTGGCCGTGAATCCGCCAACGAAAGCTACTTCAGCACTCGACGGAGGAGAATTTCGCGAAGCGGTCGCGGCACTTCACCTGAAAACATCGGGTTTCGACACACGTCAACGTCAAACCGCAGTAGCCATTTTCGAATCGAAACGCAAAACGGATAGTGGGGCGCCCGAAAATCGATTTTTTTTTCGGAAATTTGGGGCAAGGTGACGTCCGAAAGTCGCTGACGACGGTCTCGGGGAGACGGCACGGGACGCGGGTCGGGTCGGGAACTTACCTTGTTGTCGCCGTCGGGGGCGCCGCTGCCGTCGCTCTTGCTGCCTTGACACTTCGACTTGCCGTCGCCTTTATCGGGGGCTTTGGGTGCACTGTCATTCTCCGGCGACGGAGCCATCTTCGATGTAGCGAGAAATCGTCAGTCACCGCACTGCACACTCACGTCGACGCGTCCATGCCGCGCACGTAAGCGCTAAAACCGCCCGCGATGTCACGAATTGTCAGTTGTAGTCGAGTTTTACGATGCACTTACACAAACCAGACACATTTTTCGACGGCGGCCATTAGTGCGCGAGTCGTCCGAACGAAAAAGTTGCTGACGGGAACGTGCGACACCTATCGACTACTAGCGAAATTTTACACGACGAAAGCTCCAATGCCAACCAACATTTAATTTTTTTTAAGCACTAATGCCCGGTTTCTGAAAGAAATTTTAAAGTGAGAGTTAACTAACTGGTTCATTAGTTTAACGAGTCCATTAAATTACATTGGGTTTCTGAAAGCAATCGCTAGTTAACTATTGAATCCGCTACCTAACGCCAGGTGGCAGTCTAAACTATTAAATAATATAAGTTAATTTGTTAATTTGTCACTCAGAATTTACTTTTCATGCTAGGTAATCAACAAACAAATACGGTGACACTAACCTAACAATTTATTGAAACGTAATAGAAACGATATCACATATTATACTCTTGCATTTGTAAACACAACTGCGCATGCGTCATTTAATTTAACTCTCCATAAATGCTGCGTTAACTTAACGTAACGACCTCGCTGAGTTAAATACATATTCAGCGTTTCGGAAACCCGTTACCTGTTTTATCGAACAGTTAAACTAACTGACTCATTAAATTCGCTTCCAGAAACCGGGCATAAATCTGATATACATTTTAATAATCGTTGTAGCAAAGTTTTTGCACTTTTATCATTATTATTTGAAATCCAATGTATTCAATTTGCTTATTGAATTATATTATCGCTCAATAACACCTGGTGGAAAAAATCAGAATCAATGGTCAGTGAACGAAGAATTTCGGTTGGCAACAATCGATTCGGCACTGCCAACATTTTAATACTGTGAAATTTTCTCGGAAATGTAAACCGTTTCCGATAGTTTCGGCGTTATTCATAAAAATTAATATAATTAATGGTTTAAATGGTGTTTGTAACTGCGTAAATAGTAGTAAAGTACTCAACAAGTCGCGGATCAACACCACCTCACAAGATATACAAATTTGCGATTTCATTACGAACGTCAAATTTCTAACCTCAATTCCGGTATGGCTTGGCCCGAAGTTGCGATCGCGAAAACCGAAAAGCGACACGAGCTCGTCCTGTCCGGTTCGAAATTTAACGAGCGCATCGACAAAGACGGCCTCGACCTAACAATTTGCGAGCTGACGACGCTCAATTACCTCAACATTCACGAAACCCATCTGTCGACCGTACCCGACGACATCCGCAAACTCCAAAATTTGCAGACGCTGGTGTTGCACAGCAACCGCCTGTCGGACGTCAACGCGCGCATCTGCGAGTTGGAGAAGTTGAAAGTCCTCGACGTGTCCGGCAACGTCATCGCTCGACTGCCCGACCTGTCCACTCTCACCGCGCTGACGACGCTCAATTTGTCGTCGAATCGCATCGAAAGTCTCCCGGATTTGTCGAAAAACACCAAGCTGATCGTGCTGGACGTCTCGAACAACAAGTTGACGGATTTCGAGGCCGTCTGCCACAAGGACTTGACCGCCTTGTCCGACGTCAAGTTGAACTCGAATTGCATCGAAACCGTGCCGGAGAACATCTATTGTTTGTCGTCGTTGAAAAACTTGGATCTGAGCAACAATCAGATCAAGGTGATCCCCGGCGAGTTGGCCAGCTGCACCAAATTGAAAGGTGAGTTTCGAGTTAATTAATCGAATTTTTAAATAATCGTCGTTTGCAGATATCAATTTGAAGAACAACCCTGTCGTGGATCGGCGACTTTTCAAACTGATCGAGCAGTGCAGGACGAAACAAATCGTCGATTACGTCCGGCAACACTGCGTTCGACAGCAGCCTGTCGCCAACAATGCGAAAAAAGGTGGAAAGAAAATGCCGGTGGTTGCCGTGAAAAGGGACGGAGAGGGCAACAAAGAACCGGAAGAGAAGAAGTATAAAATATACGTGAAGCATTTCGACGATGATCTCCTTAAAGTCGTCGTGGACGAAAGTGTTAAAGCGGTGAGGCCGCATATACTTACGTGCGTGGTGAACGACGTGGTTTTCACGGAAGATACCTTCAAGAAATTCATACAGTTGCAGACGAGGCTGCACGATGGGATTTGCAAGAAACGAAACGCAGCCACCATCGCCACTCACGACGCCGACAAATTGGTAATTTGTCGCCGAAAAGACAAATCAAATCAAATTTTATTTAATTTATTTTACGTTTTGTTTTGTCGTCATCGTTAACTGACTTGTTTACAGGGATCGAAACTTTTGACGTACAAAGCGTTACCGCCCGACGATTTCGAGATCAGACCTTTAAATCGTCCGACGTCGATGACCGCGTCGGCGCTGTTCACCAAATTGCAGAACGAAGCCGAGAACTTGCGTAAAGAAAACAAACGAAACGTCTACTCGGGCATTCACAAGTATTTGTATCTATTGGACGGCAAGAAGTTGTACCCGTGTTTGATGTCCAACGACAAAGACGTCATTTCGTTCCCCCCGATAACCAATTCTGATTTAACTAAGGTCTCACATGCGACGGCAACCCATCAGACTCGAATAAAACGCGTTTGTTCTAGATATCCGTCGAGACGAAGTCCATTCTTTTCGAGGTGACTAGCTCGTCGTCGCAGGCGATTTGCAAGAACGTCCTCGACGACATCTTAAAAGAAATGCTGCCGTTGTTCGGTGCGGTTCTCATGGTGCTTCAAGTGAAAAACACGGACCTCGAGGGCAACTTGAAAGCGGTGTATCCGTCGAGAACCGACTTGATTTTCGAAGACAAAGACTCCATCGACGTGATCAGGGAATAAATTCGGAACGATTAGTTTATTTTCATTTGAATTGTTTTGAATCGTACGTTAAGTTTAACAAAATTTGGGTTGTATCGAAAATTTAATCGCTCGTCGATACAGTTGAAACTTAAGTTGTGTAAATAACAATGTATAGTTTTTGCATTTACGATCAATAAAGTATTTTTCAAGATGTTGTTGAACACGAATTAAAATTTAAAAAAAGGTTAAATTATACCACATTTATTATTATTATTGTTTCTAATACAGACATAGACATGGTTACAAACGCGGTTAAATTTGGCGTCGTTAAAGCGAATAAATGCAAAAGGGAACGTCTACATTTCACCCCTGAAGATTCATAATCTGCACCAACTTATCCTCCGCTACTTTCGAAGCAACCTAATTGGATTTTTCCCTCAGGGCCTTGCGTTCGTTCACGTCGATGATCGCCAAGTTCTTGGCGGCGACGACGAAATGCAAAAGCGAAATTGCCGTCTTGGCCAACGCGACCGGCGTCGCCAAATAAAGACAAATCCTAAAGATCGATATCCCGGCGACTAAAATCGAAAAAAATTAAAACGACAATTCATCGAAACCTCGCGACTTACTCAAAGGACCTTCGGTGAAGTTCAAAACGTACAGGGACGCGTAAAAAGTTTCGTTACCCGTGCACATCCAGAACAACAAAGTTCGATCCGTGTAATACAGACGCATGATGGGGTTTTCCGACAAGTCGACGAACTTGTGACTGGTCTTTCCTTGCAGCAAAGAGCTGCGAAAAAAAAAATTAACGACGTAAACGGCTGTTGGGGAAATTACGGGAAGGGGACATACAAAGGATCAAAATTTGTGTGGCTCACGTGTGCAAATAAATCCAGTGGCAAGCGACGTCGATGCTCATCGAAATGTAAAAGAAGAACGCGTAGTCCGGGTAGAAATGTGCAAGGACGGCGCACAAGACCATGGTGCCGCAGCGATCGGTCAGCTGGTCCAAAATCGCGCCGAATTTCGTGTTCTGGTTGAAGTGTCTGCAAGAAATTTTTTATCGAATTGCATTAACTTGTTCTTTCATACCTGGCTGCATGGCCGTCCACTGCGTCCAATAACGCGGATGCGACGTAACAAACCGTGGATAGCACGTAATTAGTGGGTAGGTAATAAAACGAAATTAACGCCAAAATCACCCTGGCGTAACCTAAAAACGGCGATGTTAATCAATTTTTAGAGAAAGTCGCAGACGTACCGATTAAGTTCGGGTAGAATAGGAAAATGTTTTCTTCCTCCGACATGTTTGCGGACGTTTGTTTGCACTTGTGTGGTATTTTATTGGATTAGCTTGCGCCAAACAAGCTCATTTTAATGCAGTATTGACGTTTATGACGTATATAGCTATGTTGCCAACCTGTGAGTTTAGTAATTACTATTAAATCACTTAAAATTACTACATTTTATAGGAGTAAGCTTGTAATTAATAATATCACAGTTATTTGTCTATTTCAATCGCTGGGGCCAACATTATTTTTTAAATTGAAAATGAAGTATAAAATTGTTATACAATTGATTTTGTTAAAGATCCAAGTTCCATAGTTAGTTTTTTCATTTTAATAATAATATTTTAGAAACAAGGGCGACTGATGAAGAAAAAATCGAGGTAAAAATGAAAACGCCAGACAATATTTAAACACTTTATTTACAACGCAAGTCCAAGCCACATCTAAAGCGGCTTATTCATGTGATTCTGCACGACGTGCCGCGTCAACGAACTGATGTACTTATACCCGCACCCGCATTGCTCGCATTTGTACAAAAATCCCTCGCCGCGGTGTATCTCGGCGTGCCGCAGCAAATTCGAGTGTCTCGTAAACTCCCTCCCGCAGACCTCGCAGTAATAATACTTGAAAGTATCGTGGATGCGAAGATGAAAATTCAAGTCGCCCATCGTGGCGAACGCCTTGTGGCACGACGTGCACTGGTACGCCCTGATCCCCGTGTGGATGATCAAATGCTTGCACAGGCTCGACTCGTCGGTGAACCGGGCGCTGCACAAGGTGCACTCCAACGGCCGCAGACTGTGGTCGTGCACCGACATGTGCCGCCGCAAGCTGCTCTGCGTCGCGAAGTTCTTGCCGCAAGTTTCGCACACGATGTAGTGCTCGTGCTTCTTGCGGTGCACGTTCAGACCCGACAGATTTGAGAACTTCATCTGGCAGATGTTGCAGGTGAAGCTCTTGTCGGAATGGGACGTCACTATGTGCCGATTCAGGTGTCCCGTCGATTTGAAGTCGCGCTTGCAAATCTTGCAGGACGTCGAGTCCATTTTTTCGTAGAAATGCACGCGAGTCGTTTTGTGTCTGCCTTTGTTTCTCGAGACGATTATGCTTAGTGAAATTGAATTTGATCTGAAAATATATTGAATTAGATTTAAATAAATTAATAAATAGGAATAATAATAGCAAACAAAAACATTTGTGGAGATGATCAAATAATAAACAGAATATCTTAGAGCAACTGAATTAATGTGTCATTCAGAACACACACCATACCTTCCGTTTTCTTGTTCGGAATTTAATTCTTTATGGTTCGCGTCGTCAGCATCGCTCAAAACAAATTGGAACGTATTCCTGAAAACCAAAAATAATAAAATCATACAGAGACTAACGTTCGATCGTACAATATTTCGCCTTCGTCGTCTTTCACTGCCTCCGGTTGCAGAAACCCTTTCAGGTACATCACTGTCTTGTCGAACAAATCCGGGTTCCCTTCGTTCTCGTATTTCTCCACCAATTTTATGTGCAATTCACGGTCTAAAAGTTTCTTGCGCACGCTCGCCATCGTAACCAGACCAGTCAAAGTTTTCGAAATGAACTCCAAGGCTTCCGCCGTCGCGCCCTCGTTAACGTGAGTGGAAACTTCGTCTTTCAACGACCCGTCGAAAATCAACTGGTGGGCGATGTCGGGCGATAACTCGGCCTCCAAAGACTCGTCTTGAGGTACCGCATCGTCGCCAACAACTACAACATCGTTTCGGCATAAAAAATAAAAAAATTTAAAACTAACCTTCGACTAATTCTTCGTTTGAACCCAAAGACGTGTCTACGATTTGACTCGGGTCTCCGTCATCGTCGAGGTCAGCCGCTGAATAAACCGCATCATCGTTTTGATCGATCGATTTATTGACAACACCAGACGTTTTTATATCGACGATTTTCCCGACCAATCGCTTGCCGGGTTTCGTTCTCCTGATGGTGAACTTGCGATTGATGAAAGTGTTTTTCGAAGACGACGCGTCCGCGTACGGCGAGTGAGAAACCGCCGTCCCCGTTATCTTGCTCTGTATTCGTTCGAGGTAATCGTCGAGGGTCACGATGTGACCGGTTATCAGATTACGTCCGGTCACTTTCGTCAGATCTATGACGGTTTTAAGTTCGTCTTCTTTGTCGTCGGTGTTGCTGTCGTCTTCTCGGGGACATTCGTTTTCGTCGAGACCTTCGAGGAATTGTATCGAGTCGTTGTCGACTTGCAGGTGCAACCTGCCGTCTTTCAAGACCGCGTATTGGACCCTGCTGCTGAAATTAAATTTAACGTCGGTGCTATTCATCCAAAAATTTTTACCTTGCGATGTCGTCTTGTTCAATTAACGTGTGGTCGTTGGGGTCAAAGGGAAGATCGGCCGAATCCCCCAACATAACGAATTTGTTTTCTAATTTGATTTTTTTAACCGACGGCTCCGCAACTATCGAATTGCCATCACCTCCTTCATCCAGGTACTGAATCAGATTAGCTCGATCTTCGGGTTTTGTTTCTACATCTGCAATTTGTAAATAAGAGCGGGATTCGAGAAATTTATAACTTACCTTCGTTGTTGTCGACGAGTTGCCCGACGTCGCTCTGCTCATTCCCCAATAATAAAGTCTCATCGTTCGTTTGCAAATAATACTCCCCGTTGTGGACGAATATCGTTTGCAAGTCATTCGCGTATATGACCTAAAACGAAATTTTTTAGCAAAGGAGTCGGATAAAGCCGCTTTATTTACGTTTCCGTAGACGTTCGTGTCTTCGCAGTCCACCGTCTGCAGGCTGTCTTCCAGCACATATTCCAATTTGATGTTTTCCGTGTCCATGATCCTAAAAAAAGAGTTCGCGTTACAGTCACGCGAAATTTGCCAACCGCGCGTTTAATAAGTCGATCGCGCGCGTTTCGCCCAACGCGCGTCGGCACCCCCATTTCTGACGTCTAATCTTTCAAAATTCAAACACATCAATCGGTAATTACGAAAAACTTACCAACACACAATCGGTACAAAAGAACAAAATGGCCGGGCGGATCTGACGCATCGTTAACATTTAAATCTGCATTACCGACGCCGAACGAACCGATTTTTGACAGCCCAAATTTAAAACTCGTCAAATGTCCGAATTGCACATTTTCACCTTACTGCGGCAATTAAACAACGATTTCGCGTCGAACCCGACCGATTGCGACAACCTGTTACCGGAACATATAAAATCGGCGTCGAAATCCATCGCGAACATAATTTACGAGACGTTAAGCGATAAAAGCAGCACAGGAACCAGCAAACGGTTAGATTTCATAGTAAGTAAGCAAATTCGCGACGAAATTCACCAATTATTTGTAGCAATTAATCCGCAGCTTGTCCCACAAAGACAAACGCCATTACCAACCCAACGATGCCAACCGCGCGACCTTCTTGAATTGCATCGCCCCGTTAAACGAAGAACCCGATCTGCTCACGAAAACCCTAAACGAGGAACTACGCGGTTGCGACGTCGAAGTCGATACCGAAATTGTTGAATTTTATCGGCAACGTGATGATAAATTAAACGAAAGACGCGAACGATTGGAACGAATCGCGCAAGTCAACGAGGAACATTTGCGCGAGATCAACGTGACGATACCGAAAAACGTCCACGTCGATTTCGAAGCGTTCGCGAACGATTTACGTCGTGACGAATCGAAACGTCCCGATAACTTCCACCGGGACAGAGTGAAGTTGCTTTGTGCGGTTTTAAACGTGGAAAGGGGCGAAGACGAGCGTCGGGCGCGAGGGATGCTCGAAGAAATCGCACGGGGAGAAATGTCGAGGGAAGAAGTTGTCTTGATCGAGAGTCTCTGGAGGGAGGACGTTTCGATCGTCGAAATGGATAAGTTTCGGTTTTTGTACGAGAAACCGTTGCTGCGGATTTGTACGGAATTGGTCGTCGCGACGGATTTGAACGATAGATTGTCGATAGTTGAAGGATTTAAGGGGGAGAATGAAAATATGTTTAGGATTTGCGGGGAGAACCGGCGGGTTAGGAATGACGTTTTAGAGATGTTGTATAGTTTGTTTGCTCTGTCTGGTTATAATGAAAATTTGTTTTGTATTATTAAATGTTTTTGATAAACGTTTTTTAGGTCCTTTGACGGAATCGTTTAATTAAGAAGATGTGTCTGAGACACATCAAATCATCTCCGTTACCCCAAAATCCTTTCCAGCTAAATTACATCCCCATTCTTCACAAGAAACAAGCATCTTAGTTGGTACACTTTATGTCTTACTATCTCTTGCCAAATATACAATAAACAACATAATATTAATAATAATAATTGTAAATGATATTATACACATAAACACCGTTATCGATTACACGACGTTAGTCTCTCTCCGCCCGGACAGATCACAAATATATTTACAAGACGTGCGCGTTGTACGACGGACGTGTCCACACTATCCGATTTAATCCGTAGATCACTCGACACCGTCGTTTCCCGTGTCGTTCTGGCCATCACCCGCCTCCCGCTTCATGTTCTGGATCTGGCCCTCGCCGTTCCGATCGAACGATTCGCCGCCATCGTGCAAGCTCTCGTTCGACTGCGAGTTGCTCGCCTTCGTGAAGTCCTCCTTTATGGTCGCCTCGTGCTGGCTGTCTTTGTTGTCCGACGACGGGATGTGCTGCTCGTTTTTCACCAGATGCGTCGCGACCAGCCCGCCGCCTTGCACGTTGAGCTTACGCTGTTTCTCACCTGGAAATGTTAACATTCTTTATAAAAACCGAGCTGACAGGTACTAGTGAGCAAAATTAATTGCAGGATGATGTAATTAATAACAAAATTTAACTTTGTGGCTAAAAAATCTCACATCTCACCTTTCCGCCAAAGGGTGATCTCCTGTTGTTTAAAATACCTCCTATCTTCCGTATCCATCAACACCAAATTTAAGAAATAACGGACCGAGAATTTCTTGTTTATGTCGCGCATGGTCGGCGTCAGCTCATACCCGGCGAGAAAAACCCGTATCGGAATACTCTCACCTGCACAAAACGAATACAGAGCGATGCAATCGTTTGCATTAATCAAATTACCTCGAACAGGTGCCCCGTCCATTATTTCGTACTTTGCGATGGTTTCGTTTTCAGTGAACGTGTGCGGACCAGAACCGGTCGTTTCCCTTTTGATTATTGCGATTTCCATGTGCTTGATTTTGATCCGCACGAGCAAGAAGTATATTTTACCGACGATCACGTCTTTCAGATGATATCTACGGTAAATAACGGGCATTAAAAAAAATTGATTAAAAATTAATCGAGGACGAATTCACTTCGATTTGTTGTATTCGAACTCGATGTGGAGGCAATCCTCGATGCCGACCTCCATCTTGATGGAGTTGTTCATTTCCGGGTAGCTCGAGAGCGTGTGCACGGCCAAGTCCATCTCCTTGACGAGATCGGCCAATCTGCGTACTATCGTGACGCGTAAAAAGTAGCGCAATTTGACGTTGGAACCTGCGCGAAAATCGTTAATGCGTAAGTTATTAATTAATTGATTAATTTTATCGACCTGTGTATACTTCGAAGGGCTTTTCGACGCAGCTGAATTCAAATGGGTAGCTGGTGTGCGCGATCATCTCGCCGGGCCTCGCCAGCTCTTTAACGAGGCTGGTGAATTCGTGATGGTTTCCTCGGTCGTAATACAATTCGATTTGTCCTATGAACTCGATCTTTATGCCTTGGTGTTCTAGTTTGCTGCCCGCCTTTTTCAAACTGATGTTGACCTACGATTTAATCGACGTGATAAATCCAACGCGGTTCGATCACGGCTTACCTTTCCCGAAACCGTCTCGCCGTCGTAGTAAAGAAGCAGCCGTTCTTTTTTGCCATCTTCTGTCTTTACTTCGGCGGTTTTTCGCGTGTCCTGGCCGTCTAGGTGGATATCGATTTCGGCCGACTGACCAAAACCAAAAAAACTCTGAAAGAGGATGTTTTTGAAGGAGCGGACCGTGCACTTTGACAAAACACGATAACCTACGTTACACCTACCGTTTTCGACGGATAGGCGAGCTACTCACCATTATAACGTTTCGATCGTACGACGGGGGTTTTAGGGGTCAGACAAGGACGATTTTTCGAAATATCCGCAAAATCTCGGGTATAACGCTGCCTCGCTACTAAATTACTTCCATTTATACGTCGTTTTTGACAATTAAACAAAAATTAAATATGGCGACCATGGTATGATTGCGACAACCTATAAAAGTGATAGTTCCCCGATAGTGACGTTTCACACGCAGAATAGCCAACGGACCTTGAAATATCTCGCGACCTTTGTGTTTTTCGTTCAAACTTGAGAAACTTAAAAAATATAATTTAAAATAAGTAATGCAAAAAAAATTAAAACTGCAAAAAACAATTCAAATTGCCGAACATCTTTAAATAGAGATGGCAAAACCGATAATTATAATGCTCAACCCAACCCAACATAGTTTTAAGAACGAAATTAATAAATTTTAATTCTTAACAAATTTGTACTAATAACTCTTTCATAATTACAACACATGCAAGTTAATGATTCTTGTTGAAATCTGCAGTGGTCCGAACTGACCTCTCTTATACTTGCTTATACTACATTTTTCAAACTTTTCTCTATTCACAGTTCTCAAAGAAAAAACTACATTGAGAAATTAAATCAAACCCAATGTAATTTAAAATGTATTTTTTACAATATAAATAACAACAAAGTAAAAGTAAACGATATCATAAGATGGGCGTTTCAATTTAAACCCCATAGTCGAACTACAGGTTACAGTAGAAATTTACCAACGAGAAATTAAGCTAACAATAATTTATTTAACGTCCCAGGAAATCACGGATCTCTTACAGCCTCAGCCAGTACATTGCGCTACGAATGCGGTTGTAGTCGGGCAATTGTTCGACGGGTCCGACACCCGCGACCGCGGGGCAACGGTCGTAAATGTATTTGTAGCAGACGTCCCTGACGTTGCTCGTGGTGATGGACTCGATGCGATGCGTCAATTCGTGCGGAGGCAAACGCCTGCCATAGCACAAGAGCTGGCGGCCGATGTCCTCGCACACCGCCGTGGTGGTATCCAACTGAAGAAGGGTATTGGCTGTGAGTAATGCCTTGGCTCTGTCCACCTCGCCGTCGGTTAAACTCGTGCAAAAACGCATCAACTCTTCCTGGATGTGGAAGACCATATCTTCGATTTTTAATGGGTCAGAGACGAAGTAAATACCCCAGAGTCCCGTATCCTGAAATTTTAATTTCATTTATTAATCGCGATATTACAATAAGACAACATAAATTAATTTAAAACCACAGTCTCTGACATTTTATTTTTGTTGACAATAAAATTAAAAATACGTAATAAAAATAGAAGTCTAAATCATTATTACCCATCTGCTTAATATACCTTATAACATGTGTTGAAGCTTTGGAACGAATGGCACAGATCTCCTTCGGCACTAGCGCGAGCCAACGCCGTGGCGTTTTGTTTACCAGACGCTTGTGATCGATCCCAAGCTCCCAATAAAGTAGAAGCGACCATCAAAGTTAAAGTATCGGGGTCCGTCCAACCGGCTCCTTCCACAGCCAACGCAATATGCGCCAACGGCAACGAATCATCCCTAACTCTCACTTCAGACCCGGTGAACCTGCACGGCGTCAAAACGGGAACCTCCCCCGAATACTTGTTATCTTCAAAATTAATTATTAACAACTCGTTCGTACGCAACCGACGCAAACTTACCGACAGACCCGAAATTCTTCTCGACCAAATCGACCAATTCGTTGTGTTTGACGCCGCCGGCTCCGGCGATGACGATCCTGCTCGCTTTGTAATGGTTACTTAAATAGCACCTCAAATCGGAAGCGTTGATCGAGCGGATGTTCGCGGTCGGTCCCAGGATGGTGTTCGCCAGCGGCGTGCCTTGATAGGCGATGGAATGCAGATGGTCGAAGACGACCTCTTGAAGATTGGACTCGACTTCTTGCATCTCGCGCAAAATCACGCCGCGCTCGCGTTCGATCTCTTGCTCGCCGAGCTTTGCGTTTTGTACGATGTCCGACAGGATTTCAATCGCCTTGGGCACGTCTTTGGCCAGACATTTCGAATAATAGACGGTCTGCTCGCGACTCGTGTACGCGTTCAACTGGGCACCCATGTCTTCGATTTCGATCTCCAGCTGGCCTTGCGACCGCTTTCCGGTTCCCTAAACGAACGGGGCGTATAAAATTAATACAATTAATTTCGATTAATACCTTAAAGGCCATGTGTTCCATGAAATGTGCCACACCGTTGTTCTTGGCATCTTCGTATCGACTACCGGCGTCTATCCATATACCGACAGTGGCGGTTTGTGAACCCCAGTCTTCCGTAGCGACCCTTATCCCTACGAATTTATTTATTCATATCTGATCTTGACTGGCAATGACTAAAAGTGTAATTGTACCAACCTGAGTTGAGTGTGGTCACTTGGGTGGGTGGAACGTTCAACAACACTTCTTTGGTTTTGGCCGAGGACGATGCGCATCGTAAATTTTTCGAGAGCTGAGGAGCAAGCACTTGACATTAGGTGTTGTAACGCAGAATTTCGCTTACGTAATGTGGCGTACGAAGTTAAAATTTGAGGCGGAATTTAGCAACGCAAGTACTTGCGTGCGGGTGTGATTGGAACGGAGTGAATTTAATGGAAAATTACCTGAATTATGTTGTTATTTTTTGATAATTTTGCAACGGATTTCGATAACTTGAGCACGGACGCCATGTTCGCCGTCAAATTGATTCTAACGGAGCGCACAGCTGGCGCTAACGGCGATTGTTCAAACTACACTACAATCAGTAGTTTCGCTAGTGTCCACCAGTTCGTATATGAATGACCGAAACTGAGCTCGAAATTAAAAATACATTATTTATCCCATTATTTTATTCGTAAAATTGATAACGTTCTTCAATAAAAACGAGCAATACGAAAAATACGAAAGAATGGCGTGTTTATTTTTTTAAATTTTATTAATGTGGCAACATTTAAAATTTACTCATTTTGAAGCTACTTTCCGCCGGTCATGTTCGCCTGATAGAAATAACGAAAATCTCGCACCAAATCGTGGAGCCGATTTACTGTGACCAACCCAACCAGCTATATGCAACGATAACATTGACAGATGACAGCTGTCAGGTGTGTCGTCGTCGCTTCGCGATTTGATATCTCGCAATTTCGCATTTAAAATGTGCACAAGCGACGCGTCACGTCGAAGATGTGATTAAATCCACGAGCTCGGCGATCGATTTGAGCGAGAAACTTAAAATGGTCATTTTGTTCCCGACACGCGAATAAATAGGTAAACAGATTCACGCTCAACGTCTAGATGATACACAGTCGCAATTTTAGGTTACAAATATGGTGCGAATGTACTGGTTTTCGCGCACGTCGCGGATCGTGGCGTTGTGCAGCGCGGCCAATTTCATCAACAGCGCGGACCGGGTGATCATGCCCATCACGATCGTTCCCATGACGGACATATTCGGATGGTCGCTGCACGCCCAAGGTTGGATCCTTTCGGCGTTCGCCTTCGGGTACCTGACGAGCCAACTGTTGGGTAAATGGAAACGTTCTCGACGAGCGTTCGTGCATAATCGAATTTTTTTAGGTAGCTGTTGGGCGACGAAATTCGGCGCGAAAAACGTCCTAATCAGCAGCGTGTTGTTGTGGAGCGTCGCCACGTTCATCACCCCGTTACTGGCCCATAATCTGTGGACGTTGATCACTTGTAGGATTGTGCTAGGATTCGCCGAAGGGTTAGGTGCGTGATTTTCGTTCGTTGTTGGGGTTTTTCAAACGGAATTTTCGCAGGTTTACCGACGATATTTCACCTGTTTGCGCATAGCATCCCCGTGGAGGAGAGGTCTCGAGCGTTTGGATATTTGATTGCGTGCGGTTCTGTTGGACAAACTGTTGCATCAGTGGTAAGTTTGACAGAGCGGATGTTTGCTCTGGTATTAAGAGACAAAACGAGTAGACAACAAAAACAACACACTCGTGAAGTTGGTAGAAACCACTGAGCTGTTGGTTGTCTGCTGGCACAAGTAAATAGATGACACATATTTCTTAAAGGGAAAGTGTATACAAACAAAAAAAATTACATAAAACAACTAGTGGGGTGAATTTGTATATAGAATTTTATGTTAAGCTATAATTTATCATCCTGACATTTTATTTTAAAAGGAAATCTAATTTTGTTTATTTATAGATTAGTCCCCATATGGCGTGGGAGTCGTGCTTTTACCTATTCGGAGCTTTCGGCTTCGTTTGGGTCCTGTTATGGGGACTCTTTTACCCCGAGCGTGCTCTCGGCAACGTAGAAGAAACGATACCCCTGCACGTGCCAAAAACAACTTCGCGTTCTTTACGCTGGACCGATTTCGTCTTCAGCAAAGCCCTCTGGGCGATTTACATCGCCCACTTTGCGATGAACTGGTGCAACTACATAATCATGCAGTGGCTGCCGACGTACCTGGCCAGGAATCTCGGCGCCAATTCGCACAGCATAAGCCTGACGGCGATCCCGTACATTTTCAACTCGGTGTTGAGCATAGTAAGCGGCCACGTCGCCGACAACCTCCTGAGCAAGAACTGGAGCATTCTGAACGTGCGCAGACTGATGACCTCGATCGGTCTGATAGGACCCGCGTTGTTCCTGGCGATCTTTTGCGTCGTCGACGATCTGCTGTTTGCCGTTGTGTTGGTGAGCGTCTCCATGGGTCTCAGCGCGTCCAATTCGGCCGGGCATCTCAGCAATCACGTCGACGTCGCTCCCAATCATTCCGGGACGACGTTCGCGATTTCCAATACGATAGCGACCATTCCCGGGGTTCTGTGCGGGCCGGTCACTGCGCATCTGGTGACCGCTTCTCAGGGGAAGTGGTCGCCTGTTTTCCTGTTGGCCACGTTCGTCAATTTGTTTGGGGCGGTGTTTTACTTTGGCAACAGCGTTGCCACACAAATCCTGTGACCAGTTTATCATGCAATTGAGAATTACTCGTGAAATGTATATTTAGGAGTGTAAACATTAAAGTATATTTTTAACTGTCTTAATCATTTGTAATCTTTTTCTTTTTAACCCGATTATATTTAATACTAAATTGGAGAAACATGACCCAACCTAATCCAACCCAACCCAACCCAACCCAACCCAACCCAACCAAATCCAATCACCCACAACTGTAACCCTACACCATTTTCGATAATTCAGCTAGAATTAAAATTCTTAGGAAATTCCGACTCGCCTGTTGAAGATAATAACAAATAATGAAATACAAAGCACCAATATTTTTATTTGTTAAAAATATTCAATTCAGTTAAAGTGGCCGGTAATAAAGTGAAAAACGTATCATGTACATGCAGATTTGGTATTTTTCATAAATAAAAAGCATACAAGTTTTTACAAATGTTTATTTATTTTTTTTTGTAACTGAATCGTTTTTTTAAAATAACATTTCAATATAAATAATGAGAGTGTGTCGGCGCCGCGAGTCGGGCTGACCGCGCGGGCCATATTTTGATAATCCGTGAATGTTTTTTTTTTTTACCAAACTATAACCTCCTATAACTGTTTTAAACACCACAAGTTGCGGACCGCGGCCTCGACACGTGCGCGCGAGCTACCGCAAGCTTCGTCGGCGTGGAGCACGCCCGAGTATAGGCCGCGTCCAATAAGCCTACCTATATAACATCTATTACCAATGAAGTTTAGAGAACACAATGCCTTACCTAGAAAACACCGAAACGACCACAGGCGACCGACCACTAGCGGACGCACGGCGCTCGCCGGGTGAATGATGGTAAAAAATTAGTGCAAATGGCGACGCGGTTAGGTGCGGCGAGCCGCCGACTGCCCAAGTGGTCGCACGTGCGGTTTTCGGACTCTGTTTAGCGTCCGACCATGGCCTTTCTCAAAGCCCACGGTCAGACCATGCTCTATTTTATACGTTATTTCAATTATAATAATTAGGTACTAGAAAAACGCGCTCGGGCGGAAACCGACACCGCCATCTATCGGCCAAGACGTTGCCCATCCATTTAATATTTCGAGATACACGATTTGACGTTTTAAAACAAGTGATGGGGGCTTCTTTAAAATCAGGTGTCGCCTTATAATTTAAATAAAATTTAAAAACAATCTAAAATTTATAATCAATGTGGGATTTTCACCAAAATCGTCGACGTTCATGGCTAAAGAATTGCCGGTGTCAGCGAGGGGGGAAGGGGGAAATGGGCGCCGCCCGAGACCCGTCCCGGGGCTGTTGGGGCGCTCCCGGTGCACGTTTGATCTTCGATCGGTATCTATACGGAATATCTTGGCGAAACGTCCAGCATTTTCAGAAATATTCACGCATATATATACTTTATATATATATATATTTAATCAATAATCGATAATGATAATAATAATAATAATAATTTATTCTCCTCGTGATACAATCAGCAACATTCAATTTTGTTTTCGTAATGAGCTACGAAGTTCGCTAGAAAGCTGTCCCGAACGTACGAAACAATAAAAAGGGGAAAACTCGAGGGGAGAACGAAAACGGCGGTGATGATGATGAAGAGAAAAATGACTAGCAATCTGTAACATGAGAAAACGATGGAACGAGAAACAAAGATAACAATGATAACAACGAAGTGCCGAGACTAATACTATAATTATAGCAATAATTAATTAATTAATTAACGACGATTAAAAACGGGGACGGGGGGATATGGAGGCAGAAAGGTCGGTCGAGAGAAAATCAAGGCGGGGGCGGGGCTGGGGCTACGCGACAATTGAGTCCTCTGGCTGTCCGGAGGAGAACTTATCACTGCGATGATCAATGAGCGTGACTGTTACGGTGGTGACCGAGGTCGGTGTTTTTAGAGAGAGTTTTTCCGGGAAGGTGTGGCGCCCCCCGAGGGCCGCGCGCTTTCTGCTGCACCAGGGGCGCCGACTTTCCGACTTACTTCAACGCCGGGCCGGTGTCTTGTGGTGTTCCGTTACCCTGCAACGAAAACAAATAAAGAGGCGCAAATGCGAATTAAACGAACACGCACCAGCGTGTGTTCCGCCTGTTGTTGCTGCTGCTTCATTTTATCGCAGTAGTCCGCCAGTATGTCCCTGAAGCGCGGCCAGCTCTTCTCCGGCACCGTGATGGCAGTCCGAAAGTTCGTCTTCACCTCGCTGATGCGCATGTAGACGCCGCGCGCGTTCTGCCCGATGTCGAAATAGAAGTTCTTATTGTCGACGTGCAGATGTCGGCCCTCGGGCAGCTCCTGTCTGTAAGCCGCCTCGTCGACGGTGAACTCGTCCAGAAGGTCGGTCAGCGCGTCTCTGAACTCGATCATCCCTTGCGCCGGTATCGCCACCTGCAAACAACCGGTGTAACTTCAACCGCGACGACGAACAAGTTCGACTCACTTGACTTCGCGGTCCTCCGCGCGTTATCGTCTGCGAGACGCGCAGGAATCGCCCGCGCGAGTTCTCCTTCAGGTCGAGGTAGTAGCGTCTGTTGTCCTTCAACATCATCTCGCTCTTCAGCTTGCCGTCTTCCGGTACGTTGTCCGGATTGGGCGGACCGAGCGACGAGTAATAGTCGCTGAAGGCCGAGAGGTGATCGCGGAATTCGGCGGCCGTCGACAGCGCGAGGAATATCTGAGATCGTCTGCCGTCGGCGCCGATTTCCGCGACCTTGATGAAGCGTCCGCGCCGGTTCTGCTTTACGTCGAGGTAGAAGCGCTTACTCTGGATCTGGAGCATCTTCGTCGCGAGCTCCTGTTCCATCTGTCCCTGCTGACCTACAACACAAAATTAAACCAACCTCACAATGCAACAATAAACCAAGCTTTTAATGAAAAATCAAACCCCGACGATGTTAGACCACTTTAGACCGTTAAATTTTTAGCCCACATCAACTTAACGCGACAATAAAAATAAAATTGCGCAGCACTCCGTCAATTCTTCTCCACACTATCGAATCTGTGTATTGATAAACCATTACGTTATTAATGTGGACGTAATAAAGTGCGTCGTTCCGTTAGAGCAAATAAAAGACGTTACGGTGTGAAATGCGCGAAAATAAAACGGCGTTGCTTATTAGACGACGAGTGACATCAATACCGATGTTAAAAACGGCTTAAGACAGATTTAAGGTTAAGTCGACGACGTTTTACAGCCTAATTTAAACTAAAAACAATAAATTCACAACATGCTGCGATTATTTGTGCAAAAGTTTAATAACGTCAAACTTGGCGAAGCCCCTCCCCACACGAGCTCCAGATGTTCAATAGAATTTTTCTATTGGTGGAATTTCGAAGACTGCGAAATTCGGCATTAGCCATTGGTTCATTATTAATTTATTACAATTTAACAAACCAATTCGAGCAGCAACCCAACATACACAAAATACAAGTTCATTGTACCGAATTTACGTCACATGGGATGTACTTTCGCGACACCGGAACACCAGTTTGCAATCGAACTAAAATCGAGTAAATGAAGACGTAACGTCGTGTTAAAAAAAAATACATGTCACACCCGGAAGTGCACGGCATTTTGTTACATCTTTGACAAAACGGAATTTCGACGTCAAGCGCTCCACACTTTTCGGTGATTTCTCTGAGGAGCTGACCTACATTTGTGCAACTTTTTAATAATATTTGTTGAACAAGAACTTATTTTTTTTTAAACTCACAATGGTGCAAGAGGTGCATTTTTTCCACAAATATTGACCGATGATTGATAAAGTTGCTTACGAATTGAAATTTGCCACAATTACAGTTCGAGTTCAGTTTGAAGCGATTTTCTCGTTTAATTTTAATTGTTGATTAAAATAGATGATGAATTATCGAAAGCGCAACATTAACAGATAAGAGTTAAGTTAGAGTGAACGCTCACGTAAAATTCCATTGCACAAACTTTTGGCGGCGACGCAGGTTAATTTTAACGCCAACAACACCTACAATCACCGTGCTCTCTAACCTGGGTCTCGCCAATATAGTATTTTCCCGTAAGTCCACTCCATGGAGGAAACTGCACCGGCAACCACTTCGCGCCGTAACCGCACATGAGACTATCGACGGCCGTGAATCATTCACTAGTTCGTACGGTAAGATATCGGGACTCATGCATATTCCGCGAACGGGCAAGTGACTCATCCTTCACGCGCTCCATTCATAAGTTTCGCGTATCGCGCGCGGACGACTGTCAAAAGCGACGGTTAAAACGCCAGTGCGAAATTTACTCACCCGGATCATATTCAGCGTTCCCCTGGTCCATTCCCTGGTGGTATTCTGAAAGAACCGCAAAAAGAGATCACAAAACACAACGATCAAAACGATACGTTGACAAGCGGCAAACAAAAACAAATAATCGGGTACGTCAGCGCTAAGTCGGGTCCTGTCAACGGCATCGATGTTTCGTCCGGCGTCGCGAGACCAATCGTCATTTTTCCGAAAAAGGGAATGAAAATCGCCAGAAGCACGACGGTCAACCCAGACGGGGTTGGCCAAGGTCACACGCACATCGGCTGCAACCTAAGACAATACTTTCGACGTTACGCGTACTGGAAACCGACGACGCGGCTCGGGAGCACCGCCGCGTCGACCGGGCTTATCGTGCACTTCCCTTCGGCGTTCGGCGTCACAAACGCGACCAGTTTACGCTGAATTTCGCACGGGAATCGACTACACGACCGACCGTTGCAAGTGTCACGCGGCCATCTTAGTTCGCCCGTCATATGTTAAACGTCAAAACGAAAATTCTGTGCGTCCGTCTCGCGGGGTCCCCGACGATGCGTTCTACGGTCGTTTTTGCGGGTCCGACGTCCGTCCGTAATTTTCGTTACTTGTGGCGTCTACTCACTCTGCGAGCTCGAACCCTCATCCCCGCTACCGATATCCGACATCGCCGAACCGAACACACGCAGCCTTCTACGCGTTGGGGGAATTTCAAATTCGGCAGGTTTGCGTTGGTCGCACTGAAGTTGACAACTACTTCGAACGCGTTCCGCTACATCGAACGAAAACTGCTTAATTTTTCGTCGACGTGTGTTTCCGAACGATATTTTGAACATTCGATCGCGAAATGTTCGATTCGAACGGAATTTAAATTGCGGATGCAAAATAGAGGAGCAAATTTTCGACGAAACGTCCTACTGCAGTGCGTTCACACCACTGCGGTCTAACGGAAAAACGTAAACAACGGAAAAAATATATGGATCGTAACATTCAAAGTATTACGGGTCAGTTTTGATGAATTATTGCACGTCTTAAAGTCTTCTATATTTCTATTTAATTTTCTAAAAATAAATCTTAAAAAATTTGAAAATAAACTTTGATAAAACATGTAAATCGTGTTGTTATGACACCACAAACAATGTAGTGACAAATTTGCACGTTTTAAGATAAAACATTCCGTCATTGTTACATCGTTTGATTTTGGTGAATGAAAAGAATTGCGTTAGCAAGCGTGACGTATTTACGTTACGCATCGCTCGTGTAAACGATGCGCGTTACAAACGTCTACTGCACGCACATGCGCACACGTCGGCCAAACAAACGCACCGTCGGGCAACAAAGATGGCCATGTCGTCCGCCATTTTCTAAAGTGAGATAGACGCTGGTGTTTTTTCGAATTTTCGGCTATTTTCCGACGCCCCAGCGTAAAAAGTCGCGGCGCAGAGCCGCCGCCGTCTCGTCGTGGGCCTGCGATGCCCCCCGTCTGACACCGAGCGGCGAATCCGCGACCGAAAAGCGGCGAGAAACGTCGGCGTCGCCGAACGAAGGACGCTCCACCTCGAGTGAGAGCAAACGTAAGCGTTTTCTTTGTTACTTTATATCCTTATTTCATTTTAGCGTTATCAGGGCGTCTTTGTTATAAAAAGAGATAAATTTTAGACGAAAAACTTTCAAATGCCGCGTGTCTATCGGCGGCACGACACACGCACATTCGGTCGCAATGTGCGTGATGACCGTTTTCGTTTTATCGGCCCTCGGTGGACCGCACCCTTGCGTTTTATTCGGAGCCGCGGAATTCCGGAATTTGTCGGAAAATCGCGTAAGCGACGTCGATTCGGAGTTAAATACGTTGTGCGATGAGCAGCAGGTATCGTGCCGATCCTCTTGCGTTTTAATTAATTTAACGACCGTGTCCACGTACGGGTCATTAAAGTGGTTAATGTACATCGCGCAAAGTTTACTCAAACGTAAATCCAACTGTTCTCAATGTCACTTACTTGTCAAAAGTCGTCATTGGCGGCGTATCGATCAATTCCTTTGTAATTATTTTCACAGAGATTAAATCATAAATAATAAGATAAGCGAAGCTTCTAGAATACGTGAAAAAAGGATATCGTGCATCATTATATTTATCAGAAATCGTTCTTGATTTGATGTCAAAAAAATGTGCAATTTATTTTAACTCCAAAACGCAGTGACATCGATGCCATGGGGTATAAATCTTAGTAACGATCCATCTAGTAATAGTATAGTGGATCGTATGTCACGTGAGCGTGATATTACACAATATTGGTCAGTTATTGTATTAAAATTGAAGATTTGTACGAAGTTATTTAATGACAAATTAAAACTGTCTATTTGACGTCTGTCAAAATCTTGACTGATGCGGTACCAACTTGAAGGATATTTCTGCTAACAAGTACATTGTATGAATAGCATATTTAAAAATCGTACAAAAAAATCCATAAAAGGAGCATTCACAATTTTACGTTAGGTTATGGCTGGATTGGATGAAGATTTGACGTTTGAAGTTTGAAGCTAAATGCGCGAATACGATGAACAAATTAAATCGTAACGAGTTATATGACTGCTTAGTTTGTATCTATTGTCAATTACTACAATAAAACTAGACGTTTAAAAAGATTAGTTTGGGTCTACACGAAACCAACTAAGATGCATAAATTGTACAAAAATTCGAACAAATTTTGGGAAAAAAGTAAAGATTAACTGCAAAAATTTCAAAATGTCAATTAATAAATCCAGAAAAATCAGTAAATATGTGAAAATTCCAAAAAAATACGAAAAATGTAAAAAAAGGATTAATCAAAAAAATGGCTGTATACCAAAGAATTCAATAATTTCGCAATTATCCAAAAAGTCAAATGAAAAAATTAAAATTCTCTAAATTCCAAAAATATTAAAATATCTTAATTTTTTCCAATAGATATAACCAGTCACCTACTTTGTCCTCATGATGTTCGACCCGAATTCCATGACGACTCAACAGTCGCAACAAATCACCTACGGGCAGCAACAGCAGCAGCAGCAAACAGACAAAACCGACAAGAACCAAGAGGTGACGCAAAAAACCCAACAACAACAGCAGCAACAGCAATTCCCATCCTTCTGCTACGCCAACGTCAACATGATACACAAACTAGAACAGCCACACAATTCCACCGTAAACATGTCGCAGCTATCCGACGACAAGTGCTACATCACACAGCCGTTCTCTTACAATTACGCCCTCGTCAATCAGATGAACACCATAGGGAACATTACGTTCAAATGCGACGTCTGCGGTTTGATGTTCGCCCACCTTTCTCTCCTGAATCACCACAAACGCGTTCACCAGCAACAGCCGCAAGACCAACAGCAGCAGCAGCAACCGCAACAGATCACACTGCAAGTGCAGCAGCAACCGCAACAGATACAAATCGTGTCGGCCGATCGGATCCGCTTCAGTTGCGAGGAGTGCGGGCTAACTTTCGGCACCCAGGCCGATCTGAAATCGCATAAAATACAAGTGCATCAGCCGCAGCAGCAAATGCAACAACAGACGCAGCAACCCCAACAGCAGCCTCAACAACAGAACACGTTGAAGATAAAAAATTGCGAATCTTGCGGAGCTCCCTTGCCGCAAGACACCAATAAGAAACGGGCCGTCATGAAGGTAATTTTTATTTTTTTAAAATTTACGTGATCAATAATTTTTCGTTTAGGTTAAGTGCGAGACGTGTTTGAGCGCGGAAGCCATCCAACCGCAAATCTTCGTCGTCGCCACGGCTCCCGACACGTCGACCGTCAAATTCGAGGAATCGACCGGCACGCAGACTTCGGCGCCAGGCGGGCCCAACCAGAACCTCGGCACTCAAAACTCGATCCCGATCGGCGTGAAAAACGCGCACCCCGTGAAACGGCGCGGCGTCGCGTCGGTCACAAAGTGCACGAAATGCAACGGCTCCGGCATCATATTCATCGGCGGCGCGAAAAACCAGCAGTCCAACGTCGACAAGCCGTTCCACTGCAACATATGCAACGGGTCGTTCTCGCGGTACTCGTCGCTGTGGTCGCACAAACGTCTGCACACCGGCGAGAAAAACTTCAAGTGCAATATCTGCGGCTTGGCCTTCGCCAAGGCCGCTTATTTAAAGAACCACTCGAGGATCCACACCGGGGAGAAGCCGTATCGGTGCAACGTCTGCGGCATGCAGTTTAGCCAATCACCGCATTTGAAGAACCACGAGCGGATACACTCCGGAGAGAGGCCGTACGTTTGCGAGGTGTGCGACAAGTCGTTCGCGAGACACTCGACGCTCTGGAATCATCGAAGGATCCACACCGGGGAGAAGCCGTATCGGTGTGACATATGTGGGTCTTGCTTCAACCAGGCGACTCACTTAAAAAACCACGCAAAGGTTTGTTTTTTGTTATATTGTCTGAAAAAAAATCGCGTACTATTTAGTCGATTGTTAGTCAAAATTGGAAGAAAACGATTCATTGCCATTGTGTGTAATAATTTATTTAAAAAAGCCCTGATTTACCCAAAATAGGAAAAGCTATTATTTGATTTTTATTTCAATTTGCATAAGGTCTGGTTTTGAAAGCTTTGTTTAATTTAAAAATTAAAAATAAGTTGGAAATTATTTCTTTGACATCGTTATAAATATTACTTAATTGCAATTAATGGTTAAGGTACACTCCGGAGAGAAACCCTTCAAGTGCGACATCTGCTCGGTGGGATTCTCGGATCGCTTCGCCCTGAAACGCCACCGCAACATACACGAGAAGTACGGACGGACGAAGCCGAATCCGCCGGCCACAATCCAGAGGGCCGACGACGCCGTCGCGTCGGTGGCCTCGAACGGAGAAGCGCCGGCGGTGAACGACGACGAAACCGAGGAGATGACCGTCGTCGAGACCAAATACGAGGACACCAAGTACGAGGAGCAGGATCCCACCGCTGAGATCACGGAGGACATGAGCCAGATATCGGAGTTGCACGTGCAACTGGCGTAGGGACGCAGCGCCGGGAAAACGACGCCGCTTTTTGTATATACATCAGTCCGAAATGTTGTGAAGACTCTACTCCTTTGATTTAGAATTGTACATATTAAGTAGGATTTTAAGTATTAAGATTAGCGATTAAATCAGTTATTGAGCGACTGTTCGGTTCATTTCGTGCGAAAAATCGGTGACAATACAAGATGATTTATTATGTAAGGATCGAGGCATGAGAGTCGATGATGACGGTTTCAATAAAAAATGTATTAACAACCTTACGCCGATTGAGTTTGTGATTTAAACGAAGTGGGAGCCCCCCACCGACAACATCTGAATACTCAAAAAATATTAGAAACATTTGCAAGAATTATTTTGAGCAAACTGTCAATATGTTATATATCCAACAAAATTCGTAATGTAAATAAAATAACTGTTAACTGTTGAAATCTAATGTAATATAAAACGTAAAAATTCCGAAGTTATCAGAAAACAATCTGCAGTGGTCCGCACTGAACTTTCTTTTACTTACAATTTTTCGAAAGAACTTTTCAAATAAAAGTTGTTTAAAATATCAATATCTTTAACTTTTGTAAGAACGTTTTTTTCGATAACACAATGCATAATACTAGATAGTGAGGGAAAATGAATGAATGAATATAAATGGCAATAACAAAAAATTGCAAAAATTAACAGTCGACATAAATATTTAAATAATGTCTAATAACACAATAAACCAATGAGTGGATTGGGTTGAGTTGGGTTGGGTTGGGTCGGTTAACAAAAATCAATACGTAGCAGAGCTAATCAAACAACAAATCATTGTTTGAATATGTATATCTCATAGGACAATTACAGGCTACGCAACATCAATAAATATACATTAAAATATGCTAATAATTAGTAATCGATTAATCATAATTATACTATTTAAATATTACAATTGGTAATTTACAGAAAAATCGTCTGTCAGTATGAGTGTATATGTGACGTACCGTACGATACGTAAATAATTAACGGGAATTAGACTTACGAAGCATCCACGGTTCAACGAAAAACATCCGTAACCAAATTCACCTTATCGAACATTTTTGGCGCAACCGTGGACGCACCTTACGCGTACTCGGCTGATCGAGACGCACGCAACGCTCAAAATTACAATCGAGTTCGAGACTGTACGATAATTCTGAAGATTGACGTCGCCCAATTAGCACCCTCGATCGGAGCAACAGAGAGACGCACGGGGGGAAGTACCGACAACGACGACGACGACAGTGAATCGCAATTAACAAAATCACAGGACGCAAACCCGGTACCCTAATGACAGTATGAATGCGTGATAGACGACGTTCTCGCTGGAGGCGCAAATCGGCCGATGGAATCAATCACATTCGGAGGCTGTTTCGTTACCACTTGTTGGGCGACGAGCTCAAACCTGCAAGGCAACGACGTAGTAAGTTTAGTCGGGGCCGATGGTATTACCTGGCGTGTAGACGGGGTGATCGCCCTGGTTGAGCGCGGCGTTCTCTCCGACGCTGGTGGCCGGTGGCGCCGGCATGGCAAATACGGTGTTGTTTCCCTGTCTGGTTGGCGACGGCTGTGACGTCACGGGTGCGTCCCTGGCCGGCGAGGCCCCACCTTCATCAGACAGATCCTCCTGCAAAATAAAATTGGAGTCACAATGCGAAACATCGACGCAAATTCAAGCAGATCACATTGTTTACGTTATGTTTGTTATTAAAGTGCAACGCGAGCATGTACTTACCCTCGAATGTGGCTGCTGCATGACCGGATTTGGGCCTCCGTGCGCCTGGTCCCGCTGAAAACATCATCCACCGTCAGAGAGTAAACGAGGTCTAGTCGTGGCGGCAACATTCAAATCGCATCGCAACACTTACCACCCGGAAGACAAGAAAACAACTCGTGCCCGTAACGGGGACGGTGGGGGCCACCATCGCGTCGCTGACTACGAAGGTGTTGGGGATAAGTGACACAAAACACGCACAGAAAAGCAAACGTAATAAACAGGCACAAAGTAATAAATTGCTTAAAACAAATATTCTAGCACGAATCGGAATCGACGTTAAATTCGTTTTTACGAAACAAGCGACAGAAAACGACATCTAAGTTACCTGCATTACCGATTAGCGGGTTTTAACGAGGAGAGCCGTCTTGGATCTCTGCGTTGAACCGTCTTTTCCCAAGTAATAAAGATAAGTTGGCGGCGACGGGTAACTACGTACAATCAACAGAGCGGCAAGCAGAGGAAGCAACAACGACATGCATAGCCAGATACTCACGTTCAGGTTGTGATAGTCTCCGGAGTCTTCGGGCGGTCTCGGCTTGCACTTGCCGCAGCAGAAGTTGCAGCAGCAGCACAGACAACAACAACAGTAGCAACCGGTGACGATGCCGCAGATTATGAAGAGTGCCTGGAAAATTAAACGAAATTTAATAATAAATTTAATTCGCGCGTTCTTGCGAGCGTACGACGAGCCGTACCTCGTAAGAACAGCCCAGTGTGTGGACACTGTTCAGGTACGTCGTCAACAATAGCAGATTTGGCATCGCGAAGTTATCACAAAGAGGTCGACGGTCGATTGTAGATAAAGAACGAAAAACGTGACGCAACTTGTGCAAACGCTTTAGCCAATAATAACGAAACCTTGAGCAATTAAAATATCTCTATCATAGTACAATTATATTAAACATTTTCAAAAATAAAAGCAAAATTCTCAAAAATTCAAAATTTGCCAAAAACGTAAAGTTGCAAAAAGTAGTTGCAAAAATTCAAAGAAATCGAAAAATTAAACCAATTTAATTTAACAACGTCCTAAATAAAAAAAAATCAAAATTACAAAAAAGCCAGAAATGTAAAAAAACGTGCATTCATTTCTTTAATTTGACAAAATTGTTTTAAAAACTAAATAAAATGCAAAAAATAAGTATCAACATTATTAGAAATTAAGCCTAAATTCACAGTAATACCTAATTGTTTACAATAGACGCAAATTAGTAAAATTAAAAAATGCGAAAAAATTCATAAATTGAAACAAATATGCTACGATTTTCATTAATTTGACCAAATTGTCAAAATATGAGACAACTGTCAAAATGTAAAAATTCTCCGAAATAAAAAAAAATAAATTGATACGACAAAAAATTGCATTTTCAAAAATTTATTTATCTACGTTCGTGCAAAAAGTAGCTATCATACATTTACATTAAATATTGATTTTCTTTGATAAAGTTACGTTTTAAGGCACTAGTGCCTTTTTGTAATTTTTGGGCACAGAAAAGTCAAATTTGACATTGACGTATTAGTCAGTGTACCATGGAAACGACATCAGTATTCATTCAGCAAAAATTAATTACCAGCTGTCAAAGTGACATTTACACAATATTACTTTAAAAATCGTATTCACCACTTGACAATAATTTTAATAATCAAACAATGTTCGTGTTGTATCCGACTTGATTATTTTTGAGTAAATTTCATAAATACAAACATAAATTTGTATATTGATTAAAAAAACTTAAAAATGTAAAATAAGTTCTTATGGCGTTGTCTAGTGCAGTACAATCGATCCCAGCCTTCTGATTGGTTAACATCGATACGAAAAAATAATCGTGAACTGACAATTAAATGTTCCAGACGTCACACCCGGTTTTTTTTTAATGAAATTCAACGTGTACCTAATAATATTTACCGCAATAAGAATTTTATCAGTTATTGCACCATAAATTAATAATCGAGCACCTTCAAGGTTACGTCAAAGGCGACCAAATGTGGCGATTTGGAGATCTACACGAACCGAATTATCGGTTCGTATGATTTTTATTTTAAGTCAAGTGTGCGCTTGGAACTGCACTTCAGCGTCATCAAAATCATTATCATCGATTTGTTATCAAGTCACCGGCAAAAAATATAAAACGGAAACGTCAATTGAAAATTAAACGCGATTGGTGGGATCAACGAAACGTCGCAGTTCGCACGTACGACGTAATTTTGGCACGAAATAATTGTATAACGTTTTTGAGGATTAAATCCATAACATTCACGTTCCCTCCTCGTCGTGTTATAAATAAAAGGTAAGATTAAGTGTTCGTGTTACCGGATTCTTTAACTTAGTTTCCGTTTCCGAAAATCGTAAATAACTGTGACGAAGTAACTAAAATATTACCAACTTGGGTGCATATTAAAAAAAAATAATAATTAATGATATAACCACAAATATTTTGAAACAAATAAATATGTCTGAGAACTTAAAGATTAGATTAACTAATTCGAAGGATTTGAATTATTTAAATCGAATTTCTAAGAAATTTAATAAAATAAAAAAAATAATGTTTATGTAAAAATAAATCATATAATCTGTATGTTATATCTAGAGATATAAAAATAAAAGTTTAAGGCGAATAAGTCTCACCTTGCACCAGGTCGATGTAACCACGAAGTAGGCATTGACGTTCTCCTCGCCGAACTGCTCCGCGATGTAGAGCCCCAGCGAGCCGTAGTTGTCGTATATGTTACGTTTGGTGGCGTCGCTGAGGATCGTGTGCGCCCGATTGACCTCTTTGAATTTCTCCGCCGCGTCCGGATTGTTGGGGTTCTTGTCCGGGTGGTACTTGAGGGCGAGACGCCTGTACGTCTTTTTTATGTCGTCGGCGGTGGCGGTCTTCGGCAGGGCGAGTATTTGGTAGAGGGAGTCGCCCTGCGTCCTGCAAAAACGACGTCATTGCGTCAGTGCCGCAAAACGACTCCGCGAGTCCTCTAGGTCGGGAACAAACACACAGACTCGCTACTCACGATAGTTTTCGCTTGGAGTCCATTTTCGTGGGCGGTCAGGTGACATGCAGTGGAGATCGACGCGGTTCACCTGTGCTCCATCAACGACTTCACTTCATTCGGCGTGACTAATTCGCGATAAAACACCTCACAATGACATCGTCCGCTCTAATCTGTCAATAGTCGGCAAAATGGCGCTAAATCGCGCATGCCCGCAGTGCTGCCAACGCATTCGCGAAGTGGCACCTAATTCAAATTTATTGAATATTGAGCAATTAATCAAATATGATTCAATTTTAGTGCCCCCCCATTAATCGAACATCGCAAGTTGATAATATCCTAATTTACTTTAACAATTAGCCATACACTAAGTGACTCGGTGAAAAAATTAAATGTCCATCGTTATTGTAAATTGCGAACGTAAACTTTGCTTCGATGTCTTAAATTGAAATGTGCGTACAGATTACGAGCTTTTTCGTACCCTCACCGGGCCTCACTTTAATTAAGACTCATATGAAAATAAAGAAACTGAAACGTAATAACGTACACTTGTTAATTTAATTGTAACGTTCCGAGTGTTCGAGACGAACGCAACATCTGATAATTTTAAGAACGTCTCAAAAGATTACATTTATCTCATTCGAGTTATTCCACCTGATTAATAAATAATTCGTACATAAACAATAAAAAGCAGCGATCAATTTAATTAAACATAAAATTGGATCGACTTGTAAATAGTGTTGCCTCACAGCATGGCGCAAATATTTTTAAATTAATTTAATTTCTCAATTATTTAATATATTTATTAATTAATTCAATGTAACTTTATCTAGTAAACCGGATTTAAATTAAAGCCAACGTTAAACTGACAAGGTCTAACCTGGGGCGGGGGGCTTAGCGTCGTAATAAAAGCAAAAACAAAATTTAAAAATAATCTTTATTTATTTATTTATTAGGTAACACGTACGTTTATAAACTATAAAGTTATTAAAAATGTACACTATTCTATTAATTCATTTGGACGGACCTTGTTACTTTGTAAGTTTTCCAAAATCGGCGTAAAAGCTCGAAATATTCCACATTTCATCATTAAAAATTAATTAATCGATTAAAAGGGTAACTGAGACCTCGTTACACACCTACCATAAATAATAAACTTAAATATTTAATAGGATTAATGTACAAATTAAAATCACAGAATTTATATCATACAGATTGCCGGGGGCGAAGTCGACGCCGCTCTGTACCACACTAAAATAATACACGACATAAAATATAAACTTGAGAGACGGGCGTTTGACGCGACGACACGTTACGAAAAATACTGGATAAAAGTGCGAATCAATCCAAACAACGATAATTACCGTGTTCAAACAAATTAAATAATTAATCACGCCGGATCGTCGCTATCGCTGGAAAAAACCCAACAGTCTCCTTCGGGGCGGCGCCACGGGCGTTTCTTGCGGCAGTGTACTTTTCATTTTGACTTCGAGCGACGTCAGCTTGCTCTTCAGCTGCTCGTCTAGTAACTCCTGCATGTCCATCTGTGGGAATAAACGTTGAGATCGACGTGCGCACTCGACGCAGAAAATCTTACCTGCCACTGCTCCAACTGCTGGCTGAGTTCGACTTTTTGCTGGATCGCCTCTAACAGTTGACTGTTGGCCTGCATGAGTTCCACCCTTGTTTTCGCGAGTTCGACTTCGGCTTTGTTTTTCCTCGTTACTGCCTGGTCGCGAACTTCCCGCGCTTTCGAGACGACATCGTCTTGTGCTAAAGATGAATGTGACGCGTCGTTCCTGGCCCTGTCTCGCTCTTCAAGAGCAGCATGAAGTTCCACTTCGCATATCGAGACCTATGACATAAATTATTGAAATTTGATTGATTTATATGAAACGATTGGAGCCGAAAATGATTTTTACAATTTGCTTCCTATATCGTTTTTATGCAACGTTTTTTTAATTATGGATTCTTGAGAATGAGAGCAAGCAATCTCAGTGTCTCCTAATCTTCTTACCTTACTCGTGAGTTCCATATTTATATCCCCGCGCCTTTGCAATTCCATGTCTCGCTCTTGAATGTCCCTCCTGTATCTCTCGATCCTTTCAATTAAACTAACGACGTCGGAGTCCAAAACCAAACCGACCAGCTCCTGCGCGACTTCCGTCAGAAGCCCCGTCGAAAACTGCTGGCTGTCGTCCATAGAAACGTTCGAGCAATCCGAATGTAACCCGCTGTCGTCGTCGTTATGCGACTTCAGCTGCTGGCAAAGCGACCGGAGCTGCCTGTAGACGGACATGCACTCTTGAGACAACGACGGCTCCGAAATATCCATTTCTGCCAATAAAGAGCGCTGGTCACCGGCTGTGTTCCAGGAGAAAATCGTGTTAATAAAAGTTAGTAAACACGATGATAAAAGACGTGGTTTTACGCGCAACCTTAAACTCGCCCGACACCTCTAAGATTCAAATCATTAAGGTTAAAATAAAACCACCCCTCGAAATGCAACTGCGTTAATGCGACACGTTAATTGTAATGAGACGAAGCGTGAAATGAAACCGAAACTGACCGTTTAGCCGCTCCTCGATCGACAGCTTCTCGTGCGGAAGCGAATAGTCTTTGATGGACTGTTGGTATCGCATGTCTTGTTCTTTGACGTGCCGCTCCAATTGCAAGATCCTATCGCTGGCCTCCTCCAACGTCATCGCAAGGTTTTCGCGTTCCATCGCCATGAGATGCAGCCGCTTTTCCAGTTCGTCTTTTTTTTGGACGACCAGGTCCAGTTCGTCCTTCAACCCGTTGACGCTGTTGTGGTGCTCTTGGAGGTTGTTTTTGCCCATCGCGCACTGCTCTTTGAGCTCGTCGATTTGGGCGCGCAGCTGCGATTCGAGACACGCGTACTCTTTCAGCTGGGACGTGAGGCGCGCGTTTTGCAGGTTGAGGTCGTCGACGAGGCTCCCCTTTTCGCGTTCGATCTGCCGCAGGACGTTCTCCTTGTTGACGAGTTTGTTTTTCATTTCGGCGACGTCGTTTTGTAGCTCGAGGACTTTGGATTCGTATTCGGACTCGATGTTCGTCAGCTTGCGTTTTAGGAGGTGTCTGTCTTGTTCCACCGCCTAAAACAAGGAACGAGGCGTAAATGAGTACAAATGCTAGTTTATGGAAATTAATACCAACCATGTTCTTTTAATTAGGATTAATCGCAATTTGTATGTTTTATATAGAAATGCGTTCTATCAGATTCATCGAATATTACTATTTACTACTAACTTCATTCAAGTTTCGTACCCGACGTGCATGTGTAAATTCTATAGCCAACATAAACGATATATATTTCCCATATCTTTAGCACCAACGTAATTTTTGGCGAACTATTATAAAAAAATCTTATAAAATACGCATAAATAAAAATAAATAATCTTGAGCTTTAAAAACCGTAAATGCACCACAACGCAATGTCGAATCTCACATATATTTGAAATAAAAAAAAAAACATGGTACAATTTAGTAAATATAAATTTTTCGAAGTTGGCAGCGAAATGTCATATTGTCAAATATGAAATGCCGAAGAAACGATATATTAACAACATTTCATATTCAAATCAGTCCCTTGAAATATATAATTATTTTACTCATGATGGTTTAAATAGTGTGTAGTGGGATTTATAACAATACAAGGTATGTTGATAAAATACGTTATGTTTTGGTGAAAACTGCTATTTCGTTTTATTAATTAACCTCCGTAAAATGTCCTGAACTTAAACTCGTGCAACAAAACCCGTCTCATTAAACTGGTGCTTTATTACACTATTACGACACATTTACGTTTTACATCTAACGTCGTTTTCACACGACAACACTCGTTCAGCTTTTGACAAAATGAAATTGACGTTCAGATGACTTGAACTTTGCGTTGCAAATAAATGAATTTGGTTCAAATTTATGGAAATTTAAATGTTTCTTACTTCCTTCTTCCTTTCGCTTTAAAAATTAATTAAAAATAATTAACTTCGTTGCAAATTCTATTGCAAGTTTTAAACGAGACCTGAATGTTTTACGAGCTATTCGATTTTATCGTCGACGAATCAACGAACACGGCCTTAATCGTTGAAAATCTCGCCGAAACCATTTACCGAGCTAAAATAACCTTCGTTCACGTCAACGTCGACATAACCTATATCACATTTACCACGAAATCGCGTTCCACCGCTCGAATTTGCGAGGTTCCAATTAATTATTGAAGGTTCGTTGGCGTTGGCGCGAGGAACAAACGCCGGAACTGTGCGTTGCGTTTGTGAGAACTCGCAGGAAAATCCGTTGTTTGCGATAAATTCTCGGGTCGTTTCTATTTTTGACATTTGGCAATGGACCGCGATTAAGTCGATAAAGAAGATTTCGTTTATGTTTATATTTATATTTTTTACTGCAATGAAAATAGTAAGCCGATGTAGCTACTCCCCACCCCACGTCACTTGTATGCAACAAAAGAAATAACTGTTACTGCATCAAGTGGAGTTCTCCGTACGATGAGTCACCGTTCACTCGACGTGACCTTTCAAACTCGCGTTGAGGCATCGAGCGAGTTGCTTTTAAACGGAACGTACCCCAAGTACGTAAAAAACGTCGCTTTTTTATTCAACGAATTCAGCTACGGAAATTGATTACGCAATCGACAGATGGCGACATTTGGAGCGCTCCAAATGCCTTATACGAGCTTCCGCCACTGCGAAAAAAAAACAAAGTTCACGGTTAATTTTAAGCAAACACAGTGGGTGCGCCATGCATATGAATGACGAGCGTGACGCATCGTTCGTTTTTTGCCGTTTTCTCGCCGGCCCACGCGCCGAAAATCGCTTTCCACTCCCACACGTCACTTTGACATTATCTCGTCGCGTTTAACGCAAGTTCACCTTGGCCGGGCCGTTTATCCCGTAAACGTCGGTACAAGTAGTCGTTTGACGTTTGCACGAAACGGGACGGAAACGCGGCAGCGGCGGCAACGACCACGTATCGCGGCAACTGGTCCTGAATAAAAATGACTCACGGTTGAGCGGGCGCTCTAATTCGCTCTGGCATCCACTTGGGCTATTCGGATCGAAGTTTGCGCTTTTACTTTCTATTTAAACTGACGGACAAATGGAGCAATATTGGTTTTAATTGACAAGTCACAATCGCGATATTACGTGACGTTAGTGATTGCCAACATTCAATGCGTAAAAATAAATTCAAAAGAAGCAAAACGAACATATCGTAAAATCTGGGGTAATTAATAATGTGTCGTTTAAAACTCATTTATTATAGCCGCGTATGGAAAGGTGGATAACCTGATTTAATTTTTAAACAACGAATTTGTATAAAACACGTAAACAAATATCTCTATTTTAAAACTGTGAATGTGTACGTCCAGTAATTGTTACGTCGATCAATAAACTGTTAATGACTCCCAAGAAAAAGAAAAAAAAAACAATAACGTAATTAGTATTGTTATCACGCCACATAAATATCTATTGTTCCATTATGAATATTATCACGTAAACTTGCCTTACTAATCTGAAAAACTGTCTAATTTACTATGCATGTGTACCCTTGACACGGTATGTGGGGAAGTGGTTCCATTGTGTGCGGTACGAAACGTCTAACCTCTGATTCTAATTTAGATGAATATCTCGGGTTGATGGGTTTTTGTTTGTTCAAGGTTGGCGATGAAATGGGACCAACATGTTTACATTAAAAATAACAAAGTCGGAGAGGAGTGGGGGTACATTTTTCAATTCAACCGGCATTTATTCTCCCAGTCTGGAAGTCACGTCTTAAAAATAATGAAACATTTATTTTAATATTCCGTGACATTAACACCTCGACTGCGCAATGATGCGTGCATAATGAAATATTCGACTCGCGACGAAAGCACGGAGCACATAACTCGGCGTGAAAAATTACAGTAGTAACAGTACAGCGACAGTAAACGTCAAAATATTTAAAATTTACTGCGTCTCCGTTGCGAAGCAACGGTGCGAAATAAAAACTTCAGCTTCGAATACCGTTTCGTACACGTACATACATACGCACATGCGGTACGAAAAACAACTAGAGCAAAATAAAGATCGCTCTTTTTACATAAGTGCGCGCAATTAAAACAAACATTACCGGTAACGACTCGGGCAATTTGTACAAATTTCGCCGTCACGTAACTGTCTCGTTCCGTCACTTGGAGAGTCGTGCGCCCGAAGTTTTATTTCGACATTTTCAGGTTACATTGCCTAAGTTGACGTTTGGTCGTGAACGAAGTGACACGAGTACGAAACGTCAAATTGCGAATTTTACCGAATTTAAATTGCGGCCGAGGTTTTCTCAAGATTGTTTTTCGCTGTCGCGTAACCGACGCAACCGTTCCGTCATTTGAAACAGCAGTTAGTTTTATTTCATCATTTTCAGGTTATGTCGCAGAAGTTTTGCAATGACAACGTTGAAACGTCAACGTCGTTAACGAAACGGGACGAAACGTCAAATTCTACCGACGTTGGTTGTTTAACGAATTTAGAACTTGCGGTCGTGAATTTCCCAAGATTGTCTCTTTCGGGAACACTCTGCGTTAAGCGCGACGTACTTGAAAACGGTAATGAACGTGCGATTGGGTTCGTCGTTCCCACGGCGCTAAATCTTCCAACAAAATAGATTCACTCCGCGTAAATATTGTTAATCGTTCGACTCGCATCCGTAACGGAACAATCGTCCATTATGCGGAGGTTAAAACAAAGAGATCGTTCCGACAATTAATTAACACGATATTGAATTGGACGTTTGTTTTCTCGTGGACGCTATCCTGTGTGATTTTTGCGAAACTTTCTCCACTATTTCAGAATTACTGACGATTTAGTAAGCGACCTTTACAGGTCCAGTCGATAAAACAAATTGCGTTAAATAAAATTTTAAAAAATCATCGTTTTCGTTATTCTTGTGTAATTTTTTCTCCGTTTCATTATCATCGATTTTTCATCATTGCATTACATACGAACACGAAATAATTAAAATACGACCGCCATCTGTCGTATTTAATGACAGTTTAAAACACGACATCATCTAACTGTCATAATTTGAAAACTACGAAGTGCAACCGTTACAATTTAATGACAGTTGACACACACCTGTCATCATTTGAAAAGTCAAAAACGGATGTGAAAAAGCAGAGGCAAAAGTCATATTGACATCGCCTCCAGATCAACGCACCCTCGATGAAAAAACAATTTAACGCGAATCAGTTTGCGGATCGAGCGCGCGCGCTAAAAAAACACGTCGAAACGGCACGTCCCATAAAGAGAAACCTCGAGGTGTCGTAATTCGAGAGCACGACTAATGGCCGACTGTCGACCTTCCCAACCGTATATTATATCAATGACCTTGCGGTTCAAGTGCGGTCTCGGCGTTTTTCACCCGACGGACCCGATCCGCGCGTGCTTTACAAATAACAACGTTTCAGAAAATTCCGCGTCGAAATGAGACTTCGCACACATCGGTTGGTTACCTAACGAGGAAAACGCGCGGCGACGTTGAAATTCCTCGACTTCGTTCGAAACTCGAGATAAGGCGGCGACGTAATCGCTTCGGGAACGCTCGCCTCGAAAATTTAAGCTCCGCCCACAGTTTGTACGCCGAGTACTTTTATCGTTAATGTAAAAATTCAAAAACACTAAAAATGTCGATCGCGCAGGCGACGCACGATCACAAGTTCGCCTTGCACGATCGAATCGCAGTGGTTTGCGTCCGCGACAAAACACACTGACGTCGTCAAAATTCCAAAAAAAAATGGCTCTCAGATATTTTCGAAGCTTGCCCTCGCCCAGTCTAAATTTCAGTGGCCTCGACATGCACCTGCACAAGAACCGGAAGTACGTCATCGACAATCGTAGGAGCTTCGCGTGCAAGACGCTCACGCCCGACCAGAAGAAGGCGGCGGAGAAGAACGACCCGTGCCCGAACAGGGCGTGCAACAAGAAGAAGGAGAAGAAGTCGTTCTGGAAGCGGCTGTTCGAGACGACGGAGCGCGCCGAACCGCCACCTGTGGAGACCTGCAGGAATAAGCAGCGTGAGTGCGACGCGGATTTTTGACAGCTGCGTTGTCAATTCGCGCAATTTCTTTCGCAGAACCGCGCGTCGATCCGGACCTCAGCGAGCTGGGGGGCGAGCCGTACCGCACTTGCGGCCCGGCGTACATCGTCCAGAAGGACGTCCTGCCGACCGAAGAGCACGAAACGTCCAGGGAGGACCAGCTGGTGAAGATAATCGAGGCCGATCCCGAGTTCAAGGAGACCGTCAACGAGGAGCCGCTCTCGAAGTTCAGATCGGCGGAGCAGAGGATTCTCGAGATGAGCGACAAGCGACTGCACCCCCTGTACAAGAGGTACTGCAACGTCAAGAAGCGATACCTGCAGGAGCGCAAGCGGAAGATGTACAAGACGGTGGGGTGGCCCATAGACATGCACGAGATTCCCGCCAGGCTCAACCTGAACAAGGAGGTGACGGACGCCAAGAACATGTACCTGGAGTTCAAGAGGATCGAACCGCCGCGCCAGCTGGTGGGGCGGATCGTCGAGATCAACAAGAACATGCGCTCGACGCTGGAGAGGAAGCGGAAGGACGTCCCGGTCGACATGAGGGAAGTTGAGAAGAGGCAGGTTGGTGAATCGAAGAGCGCCCCCTTCGACACGCTTTATCAAAAACCGACGAAGTATTAACTTGTATATGTCGTTCGTAGTGCGTACGATCAATAAAAAAATTCACTCATAAAAGATTCATAATCACTTCCTGTCTGGACTTAAATGAACGTTGCTGTTGATTGAAAATACTTTTGTTCGTTCGAGGAAGTCCGCGTTCAATTAAAATAATCGATACACAACAGATGTAAAAAAAAACAGCATTGTTAACACCTAACATTAGTGCTTGTTATTTATTTATCATGTTGGTCGTTCCTTATTCCCATACTTCCATATACGTTCGTTATATTTCTTGTGGTGAATCCATTCGTTCGAAATCCAATCGGAGCTATTCATTTCAACGAAACGAATACGTTCCATTCGAACAGTCATACGAAACAGGATTTCTCGTATTCAAGGCTCGTAAGTCGCCGCCGGTTACCGCCGCTAACTAAGCACACTTTCAAAGTTTCACAACGTCGTTACAAAATCTCGGCATTGAATGGATGCACGCGTTCGCGTTACTCACGTCTTTGTTTGTTTTGATTTACCGGCGGACGGCGCGGACACAAAAACGCCTGACGACACTCGTTCGACTTTTTCTTCGTCTTGACGGGCTCCGTAAAAATAGAGGCTTATGCAAAGAGATGAGTCAGTCGGGTGATGCGCGCGATTCGTCACAACAGGATCTTCGCGACGCAAAGCGAAAATGTCAGAAATTCAGGTGCAAAAAAATTAATACGCAGCCACGGACGTTTCGCGACTACGAGATGTCATTGCATCGATGGACGCGCCCATTTGACTTAGCCTCGACCCCGAATCTCGTCCGGAAAAGGGCGCGAAATTCAAATTCAAAATTTGGCGAACTTGAAAACGAAAGTATCAATGGCCACGCCCACTTAACTTAGCCTCGACCCCAAATCTCGTCCGGAAAAGTGCGCGAAATTCAAATTCAAAATTTGGCGAACTTGGAAACGAAAGAATCAATGGCCACGCCCACTTAATTTAGCCTCGACCCCAAATCTCGTCCGGAAAAGTGCGCGAAATTCAAATTCAAAATTTGGCGGACTTGAAAACGAAACAATCAACGGCCACGCCCATTTAATGTAGCCTCGACCCCAAATCTCGCACGGAAAAGTGCGCGAAATTCAAATTCAAAATTTGGCGGACTTGAAAACGAAACAATCAATGGCCACGCCCATTTGAATGATTAGCCTCGACCCCAAATCTCGTCCGAAATTCAAATTTAGCCAACTTAAAAACGAAATTAAGATGGTACGAATTTTCCTCCACGCTACAAGTGGAGTTTCAATTTCCCAGTTCGTAAGATTTCGTCGTTGCGTCCATTTTTCTATTTTCTTTCACGTTTAATTTGAGTTCGTTTATTTTATGTTAGATATTAAGGGAAGGTACGTCGTTTTGTGCTCAAATAACTGAAATAATTTAATTGCGACACAATCGCGTTACGAGGAAGTGTGCGCAGCAATCGGATTTTATTCGATTAATGTCTTTTCCATCAATCGAATTTAATCGCCGTGTAAAATTCAGCGTCTTCGAAACGACTTCCGAACTCGCAAAACACTTTCACCGCGACGCGATTGTTTTCAATTCGGCTTCCTTCCTCCCATTGTTCGATCGGCCGATTGAATAAATCGCGGAACCTGCGGAAAACGCAATCTCGTGTTCCGATGATGCAATTCGATTAATTCGCAAAATTATTAAAAATAAGTTAAACTGAACAATTTTATAAAAAAATGAGATTCGTCAAAAAAATCAAGATTGTGTAAATGTCGAAAAATGTGGAACAAGTGTTGCTTGCACAAAAACACAAACAGTTGAAGGAAATCAACATTGAGAAAAAATAAAAATGGTCAAAAATGTAAAGTGTAAAAATTGTCAAAAAGGCAATCGTCAAAAATACGTGTCAAAAATATTATTAACTGTCAAAATTTGCAGAAATTAACAAAAGTAAAAATTTTGCATTTTTTAATGTCTTGTATTTTTCAAATGAAAAAAATGCAAAATTTCTAAAAAAGTCCCTTTAACTTGAGTATTTTTTTTAAAAAATTCATGAAATGTCAAAATTGACGAATATGTCAAAATGTTGCATTTTTAATTTAAACGAATAGAAAAACTTATAACAAATGTGCAATGTTTTCCATAATTTGACTGATTAAATTTCTCAAAATTGGTAAGAATTAAAAAATCAAAATTAAGAAACAAAATTATGCATTTTACTCATTTTTTTTCTATTATTTTTGAATTTAAACAAACGGAAAAATTGGCAAAAATAGACAATGTTTTTCTTAATTTTACGAAATTATTAACTGTCAAAATTTGCAGAAATTAAAAAAGTAAAAAAAGTGTTTTCCTTAATGTTTTGCATCGTTCAAAATTAAACAAATGGAAAAAAATTGATAAAAACGCAAAATTTCTTTAAAAAAGTGCAACGTTCCCTTAATTTTAATATATTTTTTTTTACAAAATTTACGAAATGTCAACAGTCAAACAGTCAAAGTTGACAAATATGTCAAAATTTTACATTTTAGTTATTTTTTTTCTATTTTGTAAATTTAAACAAACGGTAAAATTGATAAAAATGCAAAACGACAAAAAATGTGCAACATTGGCATCAGTTTGACAAAATTGACGAACTGTCAACAAAATGTAAAAATTCGTAGTTTTTTTTTTCAATTCTTTCTATCAAGTTAAACAAATTGATAAGAAATGCAAAGTTAAAAACTGCAATGTTTGTAAAGATTTGCAGATGTTAAAGAAGTAAAAATCGCACAAAATGTGTAACTGTTAAAGAAATCAACGATTAAATCAATTTTATTTAAAAATTGACAATCGTCAACATTTTCCGTTTTGCCATTTTCTCCGTTGTTTAAATTTAAATAAATAGAAAAAAATATGAAAATGTAAAATTGCCAAAAACGTCATGATTTGAATGAATTGTTAAAAAATAATGAAATGTCAAAATTGGCAGATGTCAAAAAGGTAACACGACAACGACGACATCGTACATCAAATGTTTCTGACGCCTATTTTATAAATCGGTGGTCAAGACGACGTGATACATTTTTTGTTGGCTTGAAGTAAATTTTAAATTTATTGGTATTTAATTAAACCTAACACACTCAGATCATCTTTATGGGCTGGGTTGGGTTGGGTTGGGTTTGGTTGGGTTGGGTTGGGTTGTCTGAGCAAAAGTAGCTGTGTCCCAAAAACAAATAAAATAAAAAGAAAAATTTAACATAAAAGCAAACTAATTAAGATACACGCAATTTGTAAGAAAATGCATTTAAATCGAACAAATTCAAATTAAGTAAAAAAAAATAATCCAGACACTCTTAATGTCAAGAGTTGTAAATTAAAACGATTTGTGTTTATTTTATTGTTGGATGCAATTAAGTCGTAAAAGTAGAGAAAATGTCCGTAAATCGTGAATTATTTACGTCAATGTGTATTGATGACAATCGGGTTTTTCAGTCTTATTCCTTCCTTCGAAGTTACATTCCCCTTTGCCAAGTCAAATTGTAAAAAATTGCGCAAAAAATACCAAGGAAAGCAAAATTTTCAATTTTTTCACACTTGGGTCAAGTTGGGTTGGGTTGGGTTGTGTCGGGTTGGATTGTGTCGGGTCGGGTTGGTTTGGTTTGGTTTGGATTGGGTTTGTGAGCAATTAAAAATTATGCCAGATATGAATGCCTATCAAAGAGACGGCAGTAGGCAGGATCATTAGGAAACATGGAGACGATAAAAGAAATAAAAAAAACCTATAAAACCTAGAATTTCAACCCGACCCTGTCACACAAAAATACATTATTTTGAATTATAATAAAATAAATAAATTGGCAGCTGTCTGCATTAATTAGAACGAGGACTTAACTAAATTTTTCGACACCTAAAGCGTTGAATATTCATAAAGCGAAACATTTAAGTCGACGAGTTTAAGGTACACACACTTCGCTGAAATATCCCAGTTGCCGAGCTAAATGTTTATTCGATTTCCTTCCTTTTCTGTGTACTTAACAATTCACACCGTGCCGGCTGACGCACTCGCTCGTTAATCTAATTAAGCGGTTAGCAGTCCGTGTATTGGACGTTGGGTTAGAATTTCCGTCGTCGCGACCATTTCCAAACGCGTGCGTTGCGAAACAAACCGAAATGTGTATCATTCGATGCACCTTTCACTTTGCGCGGCAGTTCCTGCCTCAAGAACGTTTGAACGTCAAGTCGAACGACTTAATAAAAATCTTTTGCGATTCAAAAAAAAAAATTGCTTGTGCATGTGCAATTGAATTGCGCGTTAATTTCGTTTTTTTTTTTCGTGTTAAAGAACGTCAATCGGTGGTCGTCGACGGTCTTAATTTAATTAATTCAAACGACGCAACAACAACAACAACGACGATTTTCCCCGTTTTCGATTTCGTCCGTTCGCACAATCGCACATACGAGATTGCGGTAATCCTGCGATTGCGAAGCGTTCCTTTGTCTTCGCGAGTCGAGTTGATTTCTAAATCGTTATGTGTGTTTCAGCAATTTGTCAGTTTGAGGCGGTTAAACATCTGGGTTGCGCGCTCGTGAATAGAAGAGAAAATCCATCATTGTCAATCCGAGTTTGTGTGTACGTGCGGTCGACGAGGACCCGAAGCGCATTTCACTCGCGCCGGAGAGAGTAATTTATTTCGATTAATTAGTCGCCGTACTTGTTAATTAATTAGTTAATTAAGCGGGCGACGGTTGCGTAACACAATTCAGCGCCAATTCCACATATTACGCAAGCGACACACGGACAACGTTTCCATTTAATCGACAAAATGGACTTTTTCGCGCGATGCCAGTTCGAAATGACGTCAGGTTCACGTGCGAGGTGATAAATTTCGTCGTGACTCACCCAAGCTAACCTTTAAATAAATATTCGCGATCTCTTCGATCGCTCGAGGTCGTCTGACGTTTTTTTTTTTTTTGCAATTTCGCTCCTTGCGAAACTACTTACTTCACATAATACGTCTCGTAATTTACGACAATCCAACCCAACCCAACCCAATCCCACCCAACCCAACCCAACTCGACCCGAGTGTGAACAAAATTGAGGATTTGGCTCTTTTAATAATTCTTGCTTTCCTTACTTTATTATTGGTATTTTTTGCGCAAATTTTCACAATTTGACTTAGCAAAAGTCAGTAACACAGAATTCGAAATAAGCCAAAGATGAAAAACCCGATTGTCGTCATACGTCGACGTAAATAATTCGCGATTTACGGACATTTTCTCTACTTTTACGACTTAATTGCATCCAACTATAAAATAAACAAAAATCGTTTTGATTTACAACTCTTGGCATTAAGAGTGTCGATTGTTTAGTTTAGTTTAGATTGGGTGTTTAGTCGATTTTTACCTTTTTGATATCTGCCAAATTTGACATTTCGTTATTTTTCAACAATTCAGTCAAATCAAGACATTTGTGGCAATTTTACATTTTCATAATTTTTTCCATTTGTTTAACTTTAAGAAATAGAAAGAATTGAAAAAAAATTTTACATTTTGACACTTCGTCAATTTTGTCAAACTGGTGACAATGTTGCACATTTTTGTCGTCTTTCATTTTTATCAATTTTACCGTTTGTTTAAATTTACAAAATAGAAAAAAAATAGTTAAAATGCATAATTGTCAATTGGAGTCAAGTTTAAAAAAAAAATTGTAGAATTTTCAAATTTTTATTCATTCGATTTTGCATTTTTGACAATGTTAATGTATTTCTATTTAACGCTTATGTGACGTTTTTGTCACTTATTTGAGGATTTGGTTATTTTGACAAGTTTTGCATTATTGGCATTTGACGATAGACCTTTTTAAAGCGATATTTTTTTGACAATTTTGACATTGTCACAATTTTTCCTCTTTGATGAATTTCACTTTTTTCCTTCTTTGACAATTTGACTTTTTTAAATGCTCGCTAGTGGGACTTGAGAATACAATACGACCCAACTGCAGACGTTTTATGAAAAGGAAAAAAAACGTAAGGAATTGAATATAAGGAGTTGATATAATCCTCGTGGATCGAAGAAGACGACGTCGCGAGGTGGAAATCACTGACAGAAACAATGAAAATGATGTAAAAAAATCGCGTTGGGTTGGATTTGCTTAGGTTGGGTTGGATGCGATGAAAATCCAATTGGAATATTAAGTCGAATCGAAAACTTCGTTGAGAAAATTTGAGATGACACAATTTTATTAATTAATACTCAACCCCTGTGAACATTCAAAATTATAGCTATCGATACATTTGTCTGTAAAATTGTAATTATAGCTATGTATCTGTTAAGCAATTTAATTGGCTGGCGAGGTGTGTTGTCAAACTAACTAGATTTTTAAATGGCTGACGAGCGCGGACTTGTTTAACAACGTGAGCGTGAAGTGTGGACGTTGCTTAACAATCTGCACGCAACGGTTCTCCGCGATTCGTTCTCGATTGCTCCGCATCGCATTCATCGCAATTGAAGTATTATCTCTCGCCGAATCGTTTCCCAACGCCCGCTGGGATCATTAGGCACCGATTACGACAGCGCGATCGTAACACCGAGAAGATCGCCTTCGATTCTCCGTCCGCGCGCCCAATTAAAACTCAATCTGTCGGACACGGGGAAACGCGATTCGGTTTTCTTTTCCGCAAAAGCGAATTTAGAAACGTGCGTCACCTTTGTTGCCGCTAATTGACTCGACTGACGTCCGACGGGCGAACAATTCGCTAACGATTCGCATATTTCGTGCGTTTTTCTGCGCCGGCGATAAGAAAGCTGCCAATTAGGCGCAATAAAGCGCGACGAGTCGTAATCAATTAAAATCAATTTCACATTTAGGGGGAAATTACTTTATCGCTTTAATTTCAAGAATATTTTCGGTTGGTTCGGTTTGTCCGAACTGCGCAGCTGCGCTGGGGCATTTGAACTTCGTGGCGCTCAAATTTTTTTTTGACATTACACAACACTAATGACCTTGAAGATTTTTTTTTTATAGTTTGTGAGCTATCTACCATCCAAATTATCTATTGATTGTTTAAAAAGAGGACAGATATTTTGGAAACGACAACCGTAAATATCAAGATTTATTTCTCGACGACATTCCAAGCGCGCAAACGGTAATCGATGACAAACTCCGGTAATAAAACCGGTCGTGCTTAGATAACGCGGAGTGACTCACTCCGGTGGCAAAACGCGCCAACAGGTCAACTAGCTCACCTCCAGTTTCTTGGAATAATCCTCGACGATCGCCTCCTGTTGCCTCTGCAGTTCTTCGTTCTTGTCGAGCAGCGCCTTGCCCAGCTCTGCAGCCAGCACCAGATCGTTCTCCTTCTGCTGCAGCTGGGTCCACACGTCCTCCGGCACGGAGCTGTTGTCCACGACGCCGCGTTTTTCCATGTCTAGTATGTAATCCTCCAGAGTCTGCATAGCTCACGACCATACGTTGCACACGGCGACGTCGACGAACATGGCCACCGAGCGCCTTATCATCGCTAATTTCGACTGTTGTTCGATTGTAATCTTTAGAATAACTCGCGCGATAGCACTAATCTACGGGCGATCGATTAACCGAGTCACTTATCACAGTGTTGTTTCGGCCGCGTTTGGGTTATTTATATTTGAATTTTAAGGCGCCCATTTACCAGGTAGCTACCGGTGGTCGTGCATAGTGTCTATTAGATTCCGAGAAAGAAAAAAAAACGTTTACGATGTTCTAAGCCGTGCGGTTTTTAAAACGCGGAAATTTATTTTTAGTGTCACTTGGAATTTAAAACGGGTTACGTGTCTTGCGCTGAAACAAAAAAAGTCATTAGACTACAATCGATTCTGGCGAAAATATTTGGTATTAGTTAAAAAGTTTGAGAGTTGGAGTTTAGCTGTCAAGTCAAGATATTTATTTATGAAACGTTTTGATTTGTTCGAATTTTGTGTGGCCCTTTATTTATGGATTTTGCTTCCATAAACGATGCCAAATGTTCTACGAAGTTGTGCCCCCCAGATAAAATATTTTTCATTTTTTTTTACAGCTGTTTAACTCAAGATTTTGATTCTATCGATTTGTGTGGCCCCTTGTTTTCGGATTTTTTACAATTTTTTTTTTAATTTTTTTCGCTATATATACTTTGTCTAAGTCGCGTGCCCCGCAAATTTAGAATTTTTTGAATTTTGCATTCGCGATAAAATAGATTTTTCGATGTTGCTGCAACAAACGATGTTAAATGTTCTCCGAAGTTGTGCCCCCCAAATAGAATATTTTTCAATCAATCAAGAAGACCATTAATAAAATAAAAATACAGTAACAGTTAAAAAGCGTAAAAAACTTAAAAAAATTCCGAAACGCCGATTAGCTGAAATTGTTCTAAAAGTCAAAAATCAAATTAAAAAAAATTGAAAAAATATAAAAAAATGCAAAATAAATGCCAAAGAATATGTCAATATGTTTGTGTGAATGTGTGTGTGTGGGGGGGGGGGGGGGGGGGGGGGGGGGCAATAATAAACACCAAAGAAATAAAAACAATAAACGTAATGTGTCAAAATTTTGCAAAATTTCCGAAAAGCAGATCGGCTAAAATTATCCTAAATTAAAAGCCAAGAAGTAAGACGAACGTTAAAAACGGGGAAAATTGTTAAAGTGAAAAAATATAAAAAAAATTCAAAATGAATGCCTAAGAAATTTTCTAAAATGGACGACTTCAAAAATAACAAAATTGTATTTGTGAAAGATGGGGGGGGGGGGTAAATAGGGTAAATCAATGAAACAAAAATCCAAAGAAAATTAATATTGAAAATGTAGAAAACGCTGATTATCTAAGATTGTCGCAAATTAAAACAAATGGTAAAAATGTGGAAAATTGTCAATGTCAAAAAATATAAAAAAAAATTCAAAATAAACGCGAAATAAATTTTTTAAAATGGTCAACTTCAAAAATATCAAAATTGTATTTGAGCAAAATGGTGGGGATAAGTTAAATCAATGAAATAAAAAAAAAACAAAAATTCGTTAATACGTCAAAAAATTTCTGCAATGGAAAACTTAAAAATGCAAAAATTGTCTTATGATGCCCCCCCCCCCCCCCCCCCATCGAAGATAATTTGAATAAAAATTAATAAAAAATGGTAACAGTTTGGTTGTTATTTAACCTAATTGTCTAAAATTCAAAACAGTTATAAACAAATGCAAAATTGTAAGAAAACAAAGTTTTTTGAAAAATTGCCTAAAATTCCATTTTAATAAAAATAAACATAAAAAAATGTTCAAAAAATTACTAAAAATAACAAAATTAGATGTTTTTTTTATCAATTTTTCATTTTTTTTTTCTAATTTTACAAATTTGATCAAATTTGACGTTTTTGCAATTTTTCAATTTTCTAAATATTTTGAAATATCACAAATTTTACATTTTTTACAAATTTTCCAATTTTTTCAAATTTGCCAAATTTTCCGTTTGTAAATTTTTGCAAAATATTAAAAAAAAATTAAAAAATAACAAAATTGTTTTAAATTCAATAACAAACTTTTCTATTCCACTCATCGATTATCTGATTCTTTAATTGTCTAATTGGTTAATTATGTACTTGTCCAGTTAGCCAGCATCCTACACAAATCTCCAATTACGTAACTCTTTCAAGAATTAATTTTTAAACGATGTAAATGTAAAACAAGTTTTTATTAGTTTTAACTACGAATATAATTTGCCGTTAGTTCATGCAATCTGTCAACCTGTCAACGAATCTAGTTATTGTAACTGTCACATTAACTGTCATCGAAGCACATCGACAACAACGCTCGTTCCAAGTAAATTCCACAAACAAATATTCAGTCGCCGGCTGAACTGCGAACGTAAAAAGTGAAATCCGAATCGCGTTATGCAACAGCGACTGCTATGCTAAAACGAGAATTTTTAACTTTTTCCTAATCAGGTCGATTAATAATAGTATCGGCGAATTCAGACGTCAAAAGTAGGTCATCGCCATGGTACGTAACAATGCACTCGGAATGTACGCCGATTCCGCCACAACGATCGTAAAAGTAAAAAAAAAAAAACAAAACCACTTTTGATTACTAAATCGTCAAACGGCGAAATTTACGACCTGTCAACCTAATCTCCAATTGTGACATCGAGTCATAAAAACCAATGAAATCTCGTCACCCACACAACTTATCCTAAATAACACAAAGCCACCGCAGACGAATCTCGGGGCATGTTGACCCCAACCCGTACTTATTTAAATCAAGGAGATCAAACTCTCCAAACTACGATACAAACAAACGAGACGTGGCCCGAAACCGGCGATTTCGACCGGGCACGCGACGCAAACAACTTACATTTTGCGAATTTTCGTATTCCAGTGACGCGGCGAGAAAAAAAAACTCAACGTAAACACTCCGCACTCGGAAGAAAACGAAAGAAAACGCCGCGACCGCACGCCGTTCGAACGCACACTAAGACGGAACGCAGGTGTACCAATTCAAGCTACCTGTACCGAACAGGTTAACGGTGCGATCGCGGAACACGCGCGCGTGCGCAGCGAGTCCAACGACGAAAATCGACTATTTCTGGACGATTATTGGATTGCCGGTTACGGGCAGTTGCTACGAGATAATGAATTATTGATTTTTTGACATTTACTTAGTTATTGGATACGTCAGGTGGGCGGTGTTGATTCCACGCAGTTTGACGTTAATATTTAAGCTAATTAAGTCAGAATGTAAACATTACGTGTCAATGTTATTATTACATCGTCCTCGTTGTGCTGCCCAGGGGCCCCAGCAACGTACAATAAATTTAAAACGATAAAAAAATTGATCGGACATAGAAACCGTGAAATAGGAACCTGTAAATGCCGATACATACGTGCACAGTATTATTTACTAGATCGCAGCACATGCAGTCGCAATCGCTCCGATTGTGCTTTAGTTCGTGTTGAAGTCTCTTGTGCAGTATTATAGAAACGTCAATGTTATGACAGGCCGCAAGGTCGCGCTAAATGAAAGGGGACACGTTGATTTTATCGCCACTACCTTTTCTACGCTGTTCCTGGTCATTGCAAACCTAGCAACCAAGTTCATCGCGTACTTTTAATTAGTTGCCAAGTTATTTAATCGTCCGTTTGCGACCAATCACAACTGAACGTTCGCGTTAACTCCGCCTCCTTCCAACTGGACGAAGCTTTGAAAAACGAGGCCGAATCAACCACGGGATCGCATCGTCGCAAATAATTAGTTTCTCGCCCCCTCCATGAATAATTCATCAGTTCGTTTATCAAAAAGTACTAAAATTGAACAACTGTCGCTTCATTACTTCAATAAATCATGAGGTCGTTTGAAACAATTAATGCAATTGCGAAAAGTTTACAAACTACCGAATATTTCATGCGTTTTCGATCGATGCGATCTTTATATATAAAACGGGATCCCCCGGTGTCGCCGGGCAGTTGCGAAAAATGGCCTCGCTTGTAAGACAATACTGGGGCGAAGACTTGCCCCGGAATTATTTCAGAATGCAGGTAAACGTTTGTTTGATTTTACACAGAAATTAACTAAAATACATCACTGGTTTGATGACGTGGTGGTCCAGAGCTCGGTCTAGTAAACCAAAGGTCGCGGGTTCGAATCCCACTGGATGGCGTAGAATTTATTTATTTCTACGTTAGTTACATAATAGAGTACATCGTACATTATTATAGGTTGGCATCTTGCGACTTTTCGGGATAGAACTCGTCGAAGAAGAGACGCTCCTCTACAAGATTTATTCTAAACTCGCGCTCTTCGTCATAGTCTATTCGTTCACGTGCACCGAGATGTACGAGTTTTTCTACCAGTGGGGTAACGTGGAGGGGATGGTGCAAGTGATGAGTTACTTGATCACTCACTTGCTTGGTAATAAATAATTTGCAATTGGTTTTGTTACGATTGTCATAGGGACCACTGATCGTAAGCTAAATTCTGGCGGTTGGTTTTACGTTGCGTTTTTCAGGTTTAATCAAAGTGACTCTGCTGTACGTCAATCGTGAAAAAATGAAGAAGATATTAAAACAGTTCCACGAGGCCCCGTTGACGCCGAACGCGGAGCGCGACTGGGGCGAGGAAAAAAAATTGATTAAGAACGTTATTAAAGTTACTGACCTTCAGGTAATCAATCGAAAATAAATAATTAGTTGTTCGATATTTGACATTTGACATTTTTGACAACTTTGACATTTTAAATAATTTTTATCTTACATTTTTGCCTACACATTTGTTTTCCAGAGCATCACTTTGTATGTCGTCGCGTCAGTGGTAATAGGTTCTGGTATTTTGAGCGCAGTGATAACGAGACTGTTCAAAGAAAGAGACGAATGGCAATACGCATTCACTCCCATAAGCGTCATCGGCACCACCTCGCCGCAGTTCGAAATCGCCTGCTTCTACCAAATATTTTGCTTGCTGTCGTTCGCTTGCATAATAGCATCAATTGACCTACTTTTAGCGACGATTCTTGCACATCTATCCGTACAATTTAAAATCCTGCAGAATGCTTTCAGAACCATACGGCAACGGGCACGCGCCGCCGCCACCACCAACAGCTCAAACGAAGAACATCACATGCAAACCATCCTGGGCCAATACATCAACCACCACCAAATGATTTTCGATCTGTCCGACGACATGGAAGTGCTATGCAATACAATGTTTCTCATGATAATGGTGGCCAGCGTGATCATATTATGCTTCATACTCTTCACGCAATCCACGGTACCCACGTCCGAATTACGACCGCCATTCGTCCAATCGAGCTTTCAATTTCAGTTGAGCGTCGCCAGCTTCGATTTCGTTGAATATGTGGCGTATTATTGGGTCGTGCTTTGCGAAATCGGTTGGATATGCTACTGGGGCACCGAAGTCACGTTTCAATCGCTTGGTGTCGCCGGCGCTGTCGCCGACGTCGATTGGCCCGGCACCTCTTTGTCGTTTTCGAAAGCTCTCGTTATAATAATGGCGAGAAGTCAAATGACGTTGCAACTGACGGCTGGGAAATTTGTCCCGTTATCTGTCACAACGTTCCTTGGAGTAAGTAATTAAAACACGGTGTAATTAAAACTAGGACGTTTATATTTCAGATCTTAAAAGGTTCGTTTTCTTATTACATGGTTTTGATGCAAACGCAGGAAAAATAATTTCCACGCAGTAATAATTTAAATGTAAATGACAACACATTTTAGTTTAGTTTTAAGCCACGTCGTTTTTAGCTCGTGTTTTAGTTATTTTGATGCTCGGTGACTTTGCTGTTATATCAATTGCTAAATAAATGTTTTGCACGTTCAAAACCACGCGTTTGCTCTTATGTGATATGAGTCGTAAATAAACTAGAAACAAGTCAAATTGGACGTTTTACTTTTCGAATGGTTACATTATGAGACGGTTGCGTAAATAGAACAGAATGGAAAAATTACAAGTTCCGCATAAAAACTCACCCAACGTCCTTTGCAATCGGCGACACTTCCATTGTAATTGCGTTTATAGTTTCACCACAACAATATTTGCCACCCAACCAACACACAATGAACCTTAAACAGGTACAAACATCACCAACTTGCATTCAAACGAACAAAATTTTAAATAAATGTCAAACCGATTACATACGAAATGTCGGATAGACGCGCAACTGCCAACTACGGGAACGAAATCGCACGCATCAGGAACTTCGGCGTTTCGTTTGGCAGCATTGCGTCTGCGTTCTGTCAAAAACTTTCGGCGTATACGTCAAAACAATAATATGTTCGCGGAAAATGTCATTTAAATGTTGCGAATTAACGCGTTAGGAGATTCTTAAATGGCAACGGCGCTAGAATCGCCGGCCAGCGAAGGCGGTTGGGGCGACTTCTGCGAGCGACACGCCATAGCCGCCGCTCAGGACTTCTCCAAAAGTTGCGTCCAATTCATATCCGTCAACTTGCCGGAGAACACCAGGGCCAGCATCAACCACAAGGACTTCCTCAGGAAATTCGTCGACTGCTTCAGCGAACATTTCGAGATCGACTTCTGCAAGCGGAGGCAGCAGCAGCAAAACAACAAGGTGGTCAACGGCACCAACAGGCACGTCGACGAGGCGATCAACTCGCCCTCGGACGTCGAAGAAGGCTCGCCGAAGATGCACCACAAGCCGTTCTTTCGCAGGTGAGCCCCACAACCGTAGCCAGCCAACTCATCCCTGTGGCGCTTGACAGAGGAATTTTCAGGTTGAGCTTCAAAATGCTGCGCAAGGGCAAGGACCTGTTTCACAAGCAACACTCCGCCGACGTGGACTCGTCGTCCGCGTCCCACAGCAAAACGAAACTGGCGAAGATCGTCGTCGAGTGTAGGAAAGAGGGCATCGTTAATTATTCGACGCCGGAGAGCCTGGATCAACCGGGAGGGCCGCCTAAATGGGAAAAGTGTCGGCTGGCGCTCGTTAAAGCCACGGGCGGTTACATGTTGGAGTTTTATTCCCCGCCTAAAAGCACGAAGGTATTTATTCAATTGTTGTTGAAGATTACCGATTGTTGTGTTTCTGCGGTGCTTAGATTGAGTGTTTTTAGCCGAGGAGTGGAGTTTTTTGTGCGTTTATCACCGAAGCGCGGGAAACAACCGCCTTAGAGATGCCCGATCATGAAAATACGTTTGTTTTGAAAGCAAACAACATGGAGTGTGTCATCGAAGCCCACGACACAGATGATATGAGGTATTAATTAAAAAAAAAAAACGACCCATTATAACTGAAATAGTTTAAATTTGCATAACTGCTGCTTATATGTGTTATGCTTATATGTTTTATTTATTAGATTGACATTCGGTCGTTTCTTTTGCTTTGTTTATTTCTTTATTTTTGTGTTTCCTCTTGCTTGAAATATTCTCGCAATTTTAGTCTCAACCTAACCTTTCTCGATTACAACTGGGGACTTAAGTCCACGTTTCGTTGTTTGCAAGTTTCGCTTTTTTTTTGCTTATTAATAAAAGTGCTGCCAATTCTTTTCGTTTGAGATTATTTTGACATTTTTTTAAATCCTGGTTCATGGTAATTTTGACTATTTTTTGCATTTCGGACAATTTTGATTTGCGACAATATCATGAATAATTTCTGACAATTTGTGTGCAGAAATTACATTTAGTTACAGTTTTTTAGTCTTACTTGGGTTGGGTTGGGTTGGGTTGGGTTGGGTTGGGTCAAATTGCAAACAACATTTTCAACGTTTTCAAAACAAATATCTTTTAAGGTCATGGCTTGCGACGATCAAATACTGCATGCGATCAAATACGGGACCGGACGGTGCGCCGGGATCCATCGACTACACCAACAAGCAAGACTACCACGGCGATCCGCCCGAAATACCTCCCCGACATTTGTCGGGCGGCAGAGGCGGCGACAGACTTTCCTCGAGCAGCAACTTTGAAATATCTCCCTCGCAATCTGACGTGAACGGTACGCGTATGAGTTCGCTGTTCGTTACCGATTAAGTTTACCAATTTGCGTTTTTCACCGTAGGTTGGGAGGCGGACATCGGCCAGACGTTGAAGAAAGAATTTTGGTTCCACGGCACGTTGGGCAGGTCCGAGGCGGCACAGTTGGTATTGCACGAGGGTGCGTCAGGGCACGGGCTGTTCCTAGTTCGGCAGAGTGAAACAAGAACGGGAGAGTTTGTCCTCACGTTTAACTTCCAGGTAAGTTTTTTTTGCTGCTGTTGTTTAATGTGTGTATAACATTATGTTGTATCATAGCATACAACTTAAAAAATGATTGTGTTGAAGCTTTGGTGTTATGTGTTATGCTTTGGCTTGTAGATGTGTATAAAAGTCGTTGCTGCACACTGTGGTTGTTCTGCCTATCATATGTGCGTCCTAAAAATTTTCAGGGTATCCCTTGTCCATTAACGATTATGTGGAATTAACACTGGTACTGATTTCCTTTGGCTTTAAATATTATTAATAATATTTTTATGACTTTGGTTGATTATGTCTTGGTTTGTAAATAAGTATAAAACTCACTGCTGCACGTTCCTCATGTGGTTGTTTTGTCCAGGCTGCATCTCTCCTAAAAATATCCTAGGTATTCGACAAGGAATCCTTAATACAGTGACGTAAACATTGATACTGCTTTCCTTGGCTTTAAGTAGTAATTTTTTTGTTACCCTCATTGATAATGCTTTGGTTTGTAAACGTGTATAAAACTCATTTCGACGTTCCTCCTGTCTTAAACATATTCTCTGCATCCACCCTCACAAATCGATTATGCATTAGTTACATTTAATTGGGCAACAAACTATATTTCTTGTAGGGTAGAGCAAAGCATTTACGGATGACGATAAACGAACAGGGACAGTGCCGCGTCCAGCACTTTTGGTTCCAGTCCATCTACGAAATGCTCGAGCACTTCCGGCAGCAGCCGATACCGCTAGAAAGCGGCGGCAACTCGGACGTAACCCTAACGGATTACGTTGTCAATCGTAACGCGAGGGGCCAACTGCAAGGCTCCATAGGCAGGGGCAACGGTCAGCAAGCGCAGCCGGGCTCGACCGGTTCGCACGACCGAAGGGTCCCGCCCATCCCCGAAATCCGACACGTGAGATAAAGCAATTACTAATACGTGTTCTTAGTTTGTCCACCTGTCCTTCCGTTTGTTTTGGTTTGTGTACGTCGTCGATATACAGGGTATTTAGTGGTAGGAACCGCGACGATAATGCGTAAGTAAACTATCGATATCCTGTGTATCGTCCCCCCGTCGTAACCTGCGCATATATTTTTGTACTTTTCCATTTTTATTTATACCTCTGTAAATATTTTATCTCGCAAGTCGAGTGCTTCTGAAGTTTCGATCGCTTGCGCATTTCGATTCATGATTTTTTCGATTTCCGATGCGCTGTAAATAATGTATTTATTAACTAGATTAATTTTACGTCTTAAGTTTATTTAAGCCAGTCCGACGGTTGAATTTCCAGTGCAATTTCTCGCTGCGCTACTACCTTAAAGTTCGCAACTTAAAAACGACTTGTAATGTGTGGCTATTATTAATAAAATTGAATCGAAGGGATCACGACGGTTTCTCCGTTTGCGTTTTTTTTTTTTTTTTTTCGTTCACGACGTTTCGCTCCTCGCTCTGTGTTGCTTGCGCCCGCCGCGACGTTGAGACCAAATCGATACGGAGATTGTTCGTTGCAGGTGCAGACGCACAACGGGAGCGTCCGAACGCAAGAAACCACGTTAGAACAGATTAACGAGGCTACGAGTCGGGCCATAGAAAATCAGTACAGTTTCGTTTAACCGGCGAAGCTGACGAGGTACGTGTTTCGCTGCTTGTTGTGTTGTTTTTGAGCTTTACACGAAGATGGCGGTTCAATGCGGTCGATCGTTCGAACTTCGACGTAAATTAGGGAATTCGTTGTGAACTGTTTTTATTGTGAACGGAGCTAAACTCGCAGTTCATGAAACGACACGTTCTTTACTTTTGTATGATGAAACTTGGCACCTTATCACCTACCTTCATTGTCCTTAGAACCCCAATTATAGAAAAGTCTTCATTGTAGAGGATGTTTTGATATTCATTTTTCTGTCCTTATACTCTGTCGCTATTCAAATCCATTCATAATTGTCGTATTTTTTGTTGTTATCGTTAATAAAAATACTTTCTTGTTCATTATCACATTTGCACTCCTGACCTTGGGGTCTTAATTTTTCTTTCAGAAACTCTTTACGTCCTTATTTTAGAACCAATGGATGCATTGTTCATATTCGACACCCATTCATTCAAAATCAACTCCAACGCACGCATAAAACTTTCGCTCTTAGCAAGAAAGAGGCCCCAACTTAGAAATTTGTGCCACTGTATATGTCTTGCTTGTTGCAGGGTTTGACTTGTCGGCTGGACACGAACAACTGCGTTCGAGGATACATTTACGAGTAATTGTTTTATTTAGGGAGATTTGTTTCTTGTTCTAGTGTTTGCGAACAGAACAACAATACGAAACAGTAACCTAGTCGGGTGTCTCGACCGCGTATTTCCGCGAGTGCATTCGCAAAGTTCTGTCCCCGTGACACGACGCCAGTGCACTCGCACCCGAAACACCTAACACACCGTCATTTACCAAAGAACTAGTCGTTTATAATTTTATAAAGTTTATTTTTTTGCGACGAAACTTATTTTCATGTATCGTATTAATGTATTTGAGGTATTTTCTAAATAAATACCATGAGCGTTTGATTCTCTCAGATTTTATTGTGCGTCGGTTGCTCGGTTTGGTTGTTCAGCAGTTCGACGAACTGCGACTCGGTGACGAGTTCTTCTTTAATCGTCTTGGCGATTTTCGCCAGTTTTACGGCCAGGACGTGTTCGCAAGTCGGCGTTTTCGACGATAAGACTTGACGCGTGAAGCCGTCGCATCGGCAATAGTTGATGTCGTCGAAGATGGCGTGTTGATCATTGCCGCTGTCCAATATGTTTATGTTTCTTACGCGATCCTTGGTGGTGTACTGGACGATTTTACACCGGTCGAGTAAGTCGGTCGTGCGCTCGAAAACCGAGCCGAATACGCTGCGAAGACATTGGAGCGCTTCGCACGAAACTGAAATTTAATCTCTGTGACATTTTATTGGAAAACACGTTTCGTTGTTACATTTGCCGTTTTGGTTGTAATGAGTCTCTGCGTCTTTAAGTGCTTCTACGCACAATTGATCCATTAGGCGTTCGTGTCTGAAATGTGTGATTTTAGCGGTTGCGGGACACTTATTTGATTAACGCACCTTTTTAAATTCAACATGTTTGGCAAACTTGAAACATAACCTTAAAAGTTAGGTTATGTTTACGCGCGCGTGTGACAGGGAGAAATTAAAAGGATCTAAAGGGTAAACGATCAAATTTGTTGTCATGCAGCTTTGCTTGACGATTCTGTCAAAGAATCTACATTTTATTGACATGAAAATGTAAAGTTTGACAATCAAATTTGTCGAACTTATTTGATCGTTTCCAGGGTCCTTAAGGTTGCTGCCAAAGTTAGTTTAGTTATTTATTTTTTTTATTATTTTATTAAATTTACAATTAAATAAATAGTTCAGTTGAATTATTAATAAAGTTTTAAATGTCCGGTGATTTGGTTTAATACGCTTTTGGGTGCAGGTCCTATCGCGATAACGGTTCTAGTCCCAGGCGCAACTTGCGTTTGTCCGGCGTCCCTCACAATGCTCGACAACACGTTTATATTTTTGGCGGCCTTGTCCAATTCCAACAGCTCCTCTTCGGAGTCGATCCTCACGGCTATTTTCGTACCACCTGCGCAAATATTTCAATAAATTTTATAGAAACGATTTTCCGATCAGTACCATATCTCAGCCAGCTTCGCAGGGTTTTCGGGGTCCTTTTCAGAGCCTTGGCGTACGCGGCGACGGACGCGTGTCCGCACTGCGCGGCCACTTTGCCCTTTTGCATCTTCAGATCGTTGCGGATGGCCATGATCAGTCGGTACTCGTCTTTGGGATCTGGAAACTGCGAACGATGAGTTACGGGAAAAACGATTTGGCGATTCTAACCTCGAAGCGCTCTTCGATGGGAACCGCCGAGGGATATCGCGCGTCGCTTCGCAATTTCATGAGCCAATAGGTAGAGGCTGCGCTAATGACGGTGCCGATGGAAAATCCGGCGATGAACGCGTTGGTGGTGATTAATTCCATGGTTTTTCGTGCGCCGCAAAACCATAGCGCATAACCTAGAAAAATGTGACTGGTTTGAAAAATCGACGTCGACAGTGTCGCCAATAGATAAAATTTAATAACCTAAATTACGAGATTTCATAAGTTTATTTCTACAGAATTACTATGAAATTGATAACATAAACGTTAACTTTGAACGATATTTGTGCCATATAGATTTACCTAATAAACGTACAATGAGAAATACGATCTAAATTAGACTATAACATTAGTTTTACGAATTGATTAATAAAATGTGTTGGCAACGGTTCTCTATTTCATATCGCGCGTCTTGCCATCTATGTTACAAAATCTTAAGCATAATGAATTGGACAATTAGCGATCGTTTTCTCCCAAAACAAATCTTGTTTATTTAGTTTCACCGTTGTTTCACCAAACGCGATACTGAAAGACCTGTCACATTTTGAATAAATAACCGAGCCGCTTTAAAAATAGCAAGTGATTACATTTCAAGTTGTTGATTGGTACAGTTACGTTAGATTTGTTATAATTTGCGATCAATTTGCATCTTATTACAAGTGTGTCATTAAATTCTTCTAGGTTGCAATTACGCTTGTAGACAAAATGGAAACCGACAAGTGTTCCAACTACATCATCGCAGAAATAAAACCAGAACCAACAGAATTTGAAACCTCGCCTGTTAAAATTTGCTATAAAGATGTCGAAAACAACGGGGTGGTAAAAGAGGATGTAACCGAAACACATGTTTCAAACGTGGAGACTGTGTACGACGACGTCAAAGTTAAATTAGATTGCGATTTACTGAGCGAGCCGGAGCAAGAAAATTCAAGTCATGAAATGTCCGTCATGGGCGAAAAAAAACGTAGTGTTTCGAACCATACGAAATTTATACAAATCAAAGAAGGAAAACACGAACGGTTTTTCCAACGAAAACGAAGCTACAAATGCGACGTTTGCACGCGTGCGTTCGCTCACGAGGAACTCCTCGTGAGACACACAAAGTACCACGAGGGCGCGCGAAAGAACAAATGCGAAATGTGCTACAGGTGCTTCACCACGAGGCACAGTCTGCTGAGACACATGGAACTTCACTCTGTCGAGCAAAATTATAAATGCGAAGTCTGCGACAAGCGCTTACGACGGAAGCAAAGCATGCTGGAGCACGCGAAGTCGCACACGGGCGAAGGGACCCACAAGTGCGAAACGTGCGACAAATTCTTCGTCTCCAAACGAAACCTGCTGGAGCACACGAAACTGCACTTCGGCGAGCGCAACTTCAAGTGCGATTATTGCACGAAGAGTTTCACGGCGAAGCGCCACCTGGCCGAGCACGTCAAGACGCACACCGGCGAACGAAAGTACGTATGCGAAATTTGCAACAAATGCCTGCGACGGAAGCAAAGCATGGTGGATCACGTCAAGTCGCACACCGCCGAAAGAAAATACAAGTGCGCCGACTGCGAGAAGTGCTTCGCGACGCGAGGTTACATGGCGGAGCACGCAAAATCGCACACCGCCGTCAGAAATTACAAATGCGACGTCTGCGCCAAGTGGTTCACGACGAAACGGATTTTATCGGCACATCTGAAAATACACACGACCGACAGGAACTACGAATGCGAGGTTTGCGGCAAACGCTTTCGACGAAAACAAGGTTTGTCGTCGCACGCGAGGATACACGCCAACGGGAGGGACTACGAATGCGAAATTTGCGACGAACGCTTCACGCGAAAACACGTCATGTTGGAACACATGAAAGTGCACGACTACAAACGTGAAACTCGACACAAATGCGAAATTTGCGACAAGCATTTCAAGTCGAAACAAGGTATGTTGGAACACGTGAAGTTGCACACCGGCGAGAAGAACTACAGGTGTGAGGTTTGCGAGAAGGCTTTCGTTAGGAAAGGCGTGATGTTGGAGCACGCGAAAATACACACCGGTGAAAGAAACCACAAATGCGAAGTTTGCTCGAAGCGCTTTGCTAGGAAAGCGGTTTTGCTCAAGCACATGACGGTTCATAACAGGGTGAGGAGTTACGAATGCGATATTTGCAAGACGTGCTTCACGACGAAAGGAGCCAAGTCGGAGCACATGAAAATAACGCACGGGGTCAAACGGCGCCACAAATGTGAAATTTGCCGTACGCACTTTGCAAGTAAGCAAAGCATGTTGAGACACGCGAAATTACACACCGATCAAAGGAAGTACGAATGTAGAAAAAACGACGAAGAATCTCTTCGACAATTCCCCAGTGACGTCCAGAACGGCGGCAAGATCGAATATCGATTGATCAAGGGCGTCTTCATAAAAGAAGAAACGTTGAATATCATCAATGGTAAGGATCATAATTTATTTGCTCAAAAAACAATAATGTAGGACACGTTAAAAGAATGACATGGTACATGGTTGCAAATACTAGTTTGGGTTCGGAAGTTAGTCCAATATTATTTTTACAGTTTGATTGATATTAATTTTAAATAATTTATTGCGAATTATGTTACACTTTATATCTGAATTGGAAAAATCTTGAATGAAGAGATGGTGTCTTATCTCATGACGTGTTGTCATCAACGCTATAATTAAGCTTTTAAGATCCACATTTTTCAAAATCGTTAAATATATCAACGAATAGAAATTTAAGGAAATTTGCATTACACACACGATTTAAATATTAGGTTGCATTTAATTTTTTGACAGAGTGGAATGTGTGATGCTTAATTATATGGATAAACAACAAAAATTTGATTTGGTTCTGTAATAAAATTATTAAAAATATAATAAACATAAAAAATTAAATTAAATTAAAACAACCAAATCATTTCTTGGTGGTTTGCAGATTCAATAGAAACAAAATCGGCGACAGCATCGATGGAAATTGTAAATCTATGGCAAACACTCAACGATGACATTACAATCAAGGAGGAAGGAAATGTAACAGATAACACATAAATATTTGCGATTTTGATAATCTTCCTATCCCCCACGTCCTACAACCGTAAATTAATGCAATTACAATTTCATCGAGTGTTTTTAATTAAAACGATTTTCCCCTGAAACCCAGCCGGGTGAACAGTGCTCTTTATTGGCAGAAATTGAAATTTCAATTAATTTTGCTAAACTGCTCCGCATCCGTATCGGTTTGTGATAAACTTGAACTTTATATACAAAAATTAATATATTAACAAAACGCAAGCCACTTTTATAATCGTACAGACATCTATCCTAAACCTATGTGTTTGTCGAATTCCTCCTCGCTGATCTTTTTCTTCTTCAATTTCTTAAGCAGAGCCACGTCTTTCGCCAACTCGGCCATATCTTCTTCAGTTATCCCACCTGCACGAAAAAAAATGTCAACGCGTCACGTATCGGGCGTAACACACAGACCTTTCCGTTTCCTTTTATTGACCGGCTCGTTCCTCGCCATCTTCCCCTCTTTGATTCGTTTCCTTTTGACGCGTCGCTCCTTCTTGTCGTCTTTCTTTTGCTTGGTCTTTGACCACGGTACCGTCGGTTTCGGTCGCGTCTTCGTGTTTTGTGCAAACCCGGGCCACACACCTACGTAAAATTCAATCGCAATCGCTCGAAAATTGTTTGAATGTGTAAAAATGTTTCTTTACCCGTTGATTTGTATTTTTCCAATTTTGTCTGTCTGATCACCTCTCGTTGTTTTTCCCGATACGGGACGGAATTAAAATCGAAGTTTGCGACCTCTGGGAACGAAGACAGGTCTTGATTTTTGAGTTCGGGCATTTTGGGCAACTGCAACAAGCCGTAACACGACGCCATCGAAGCTATCGGCAAATCCTGGAAATGTCGCACTTAAAACATTGTATAGATTATTGGGTGAGATTACCTTCACCCGTAAGAGGAGGAAACACTCGTGCTTTGAGTAAGCCCGTATGTGCGAAACGAAAGCTTTCGTCGCTTTCTCCATCAGCGCTCTGTCCTTCATTTGTAATGATCTTAAGACTTCTCGCAATTCGTCGACCTGCAGGACAAGTTGGTAGAAATTTAAAGACATTGCTTTTGTGTCACAGCTGTGAATGGTCTGTCACCAATTTTTGATGTCGTTAAAAAAAACGACAAGACTCAAATTAACGTAGATAAAAAAATCACCTTTTCGTCGCTTGAAACGTCATCTAAAGGCATTATCTGCACTCTTTGATTGCGTTCGATGAAATTAATGTATAATTCTTCAGATTCAAGAAGTAATATTAAAGAGGAACCTTCGCTTCCTTGCCTGGCGGTTCTGCCGACGCGGTGAACGAAAGCGCTTGCGTTTACAGGGGGGTCCCATTGAATAACCCAATCAACCTGAAACAAACCACCGCAATCAAAACGTAATTGGGCAAGAATGGAGTCGGATAGAATTATTACTTAGAAAAAAAATTAATTTCACATTTAGTTTAAATTTTTTAAATTATTTGGCCAATCTTAAATTTTTTCACAATTTTGATTCTTTGAATAAAAATAATATACCAATAAAATACCTCTGGTATGTCGATACCTCGCGCCATGACATCCGTGCATAAAAGAAGAGCTTTCGGCGCTTTTCGAAACTCATCCAAAACCTTCTTACGTTTCTCTTTCATTTTCCCGTGGACCGCCAACACAGGTATTGGCTTTTTCCGCAATAAAGCGTCGAACACGGACGACCAATAATCGACGCACGCACACGTTGGAAAGAAAATCATTGCCTTGTGCACGTCACGATTTTCTAAAAACGACACCAACGTCGCCAATTTACCTAAAAAAAAACAATAAATCAAACGACGACAAATTAATTTACACCGTGATACTAACCGTCGTCTTTAACTACGATATAGTAATTGTTCAATAAGATTGGGGTGCTTTGCGTGGCCTTTTCGGTGACGTTGATCAACATGGGGTTTCGCAAGCCGGCCCTGATCAAAGCCTCGACTTCTTTGGTTTGCGTGGCCGAAAACAGCCCGGTTCTTCGCTGTCGCGGCAAGTAACTCAAAATCACGTTCAAGGAGCTCTGGAACCCCAGATCTAACAATCGATCGGCTTCGTCTAATATCAGCAACTCCTACGATTTTATGTTTAGTATGAATTATGAAGTCGATACGAAACTCACTAGGCTTTTAACGGCCATCGGCAAATTTAAGTCCTTCCTCGTTAGCAAATCCTCCAATCGACCGGGCGTGCAAATGACTACCTGGCCGCCGTTTCGTTTGAAATTTGAGACGTCGTCTTCGACGCAGTTTCCGCCGATCAAAAGGATTTGGTTTAATCCCTGTCGGGTTGCAATTATGAATTTTCTGGTAATAATTTACAGTCGTATTACCTTTATGGATTGCAAGAGTCCGACTAATACTTCGCTGGTTTGCAGCGCTAATTCCCTGGTGGGTGAAACGACGATGGCTCCGATTTCGGTTTTCTTCCACGGCTCGTTCACGCATCTTCGTAGGAGTAATTCCAGTAGCGGTATGAGAAACGCCAAAGTTTTTCCGGAACCTGAATCGGTAAAATTTTACAATTGATTGAAATTTTGTTGTAAGTTACCTGTGACGGCTTCGGCAGCGACGTCTTTCATGTTCAGTAGCAGCGGTATAGTGGCGGCCTGTACGGGTGTGGTTGTTGGAAAATTGAGCGATTTTATGGCGTCTCGTATCTTTTCGTTGAAATTTATGCCGAGTTCGTCCCATTTTTTGCGTGTTTTCGAAGCCATGTCGTGCTTTGAAATTGTAGGTTAGTGGTGCCACTGTAGCCAACTGCAAATTATTAAAAATACTAAACGAGTAAGTAAACGACGGTTTTTGATGAATCAAAAGCATCCGTGAACTTTTTTAGAGTTGATTAAAGTACAAATTTTTAAATCTGCGCACGATTTTAGTTGTTTAAGGAGCGTTGGAACAATATAAAATAAACCGTTTGCGTAACCTAGGGTCTTTTAACATTTGACGTTCACATCGCGTCGCAATTCGCAGATAACATAACCTACAATAAAGTTGAATGTTTTGTGTGAAATTTAAATCGAAAAAATGGTTTTTTTTTTAATTTTGACCCAACCCGGCGGTCTACTACGATATAACAGAGGTAATGTTGAAATATTTTTATTAATTCGTTAATTTTCACAATTTAATTTATTTCTAATGAGCTATCGTTACACTTTATTCACATCAAATATTTTGGATTTATGAAGCGTCCATTTCTTGCTTGATAATAATTTCTGCGTTGAGCGTTTGCCATATGTCGAAAATTTCTGTCGACTTGGGTTTCTCGTCCTTAATTCCAAAACCAAAACCACTTTCCTTTGTGGTCGTTGAAGGTTTTATTTCAACAGCACCTGTTAACCAAAAAGACGAAATTAACATCACATCGCAATAGCAATAAGTAATTCGTACCATTGCCAAATATGTCCGCATTATCTTCCTTCAGCAATTTTCCAGTTTCTTCCTTAATCGACGAAACGTCAACCTTGCTAACTTCAACTGTGTTGTAATTTTTAATTTCATTTTCTTCAGGGTGTATTTTCACAAGTTCCGAAAAGATTTCTTTTTTCCTACAATGTCGATTGCAAACTTCACACTTGTAATTTTCGTCGAGGGTATGAATCCATTTGTGGCGAGTTTGACATTTACAATTTTTTTCGCCAGCGTGTCTTTTCGTGTGACGCAACATCGATTGTTTCGTGGTGAAAACGTCATTGCAAACTTCACATTTAAAGTTTCCTCTTCGCGTGTGTATCAAGACGTGTCGTGATAGATATTCCCCCGTTGCAAAGCACTTACCGCAAACTTCACACTTGTAATTTCTTTCGGTGGTGTGAGCTTTCATGTGACGTAACATAATTCGATTCGTCGTGAAGTGCTTTGTGCAAACGTCACATTTGTAGTTTCTTTCGCCCGCGTGCGCTTTGAAGTGTTCCAACATGGATTGTTTCCTGGCGAAGGACTTATCGCAAATTTCACATTTAAAATTTCTTGTCCCCGTATGCACTTTGACGTGATTCAACAGATATTCCCTCATCGCGAAAGATTTGGAACAAGTTTCGCATTTGTGAGTTTTATCGCCGGCGTGCGCTTTGACGTGCCGTAACATGCTTCGGCTCGTCGTGAAGCGCTTGGCGCAAATCTCGCATTTGTAATTCGTTTCGCCGGCGTGCGCTTCCAAGTGCCGCGACATGCTTTGCCTTGTTGTGAAACGTTTGCCGCAAGTTTCGCATTTGAAATTTCTTTCGTCGGTGTGCGCCCTGACGTGTTGCGTCATGTAGTGTTTGGTCGCGAAGCGTTTGTCGCAAACTTCGCATTTAAAATTTCTTTCGCCGGCGTGCGTCGCGATGTGCGCCGTTAGGTTTTGCTCTGTCGCGAAGCCTCTGGCGCAAATGTAACATTTGTGGTTTCTTTCGGCGGTGTGCGCTTTCGCGTGCCGTGACATAATTCGGTTGGTCGTAAAGCATTTGTTGCAAATTTCACATTTGTAGTTCCTTTCGTCGGCGTGTACTTTCATGTGACTCATTTCGTCGCGAGTAATTTCATGCAAATGTCGCATTTGTAATTTTTAAAAATCTCAGCTCCGTCATAATCGTTCGTATGTTTTAATATAGGTGTTGTGGTCTTGAATTGTCTGAAACAAATTTTGTTACGTTCGTTGTTGTTTGTGTTACAAATTTTAGCGTAAATATCGTAATGATGTCCGTTGTTGTGCGTTTTATCTTTCGTCGGGTTGATTGGTGGTATTGCATTTGTAGAAATTGATAGGAATAGTAATATCACGAACCTGTTCTATTTTACGTTCATTTAAGAAATATGGCGGACGCGATGGCACTTTGGTATTTCCTCTTGACTTGTTTCAAACTAACTTGACGATAATTACAAAAAAACACCGACTGGAGAACTATCAGAGCGTCGTGATGTCATCTGCGAACTGTAGCCATTTTGGTACCAACGTCAAAAAGTAACTAGCCTTAGTCATGGCTTACTACTATTTTATATGCTATTATTGCACCATTAAAACCGTTTTAGTTGTTGTTTCCATTAATCACCAACCTTTGATTGTCAATTTGACAAGAAATGTCATCAAACTGTTTGAATTTTGTATTCTATGTTACTGAGTTCTCTATGTAACAGTTTTTCAGTTTTAACCAATAAAGAAGAGCATCTTGAATATCATCTGTTGTTAGTTTATAAATTTCATCTCTTCTAAGAGCTCCAGCAAGTCCAAAAAATTAAAATAACCTACAGTTAAAGATATGGAAATTTTTTGCTATTTGCCAATACTTTGCTTATAAAAATGTATCAGGCGCTTCCTTTACGAACTTGAGAATTCTAAAACGCATGGATACCATTCAACGGCAGAGAAAATTTAATTAATGTTCAATTGGGGAATTTTGTTGCGAAAATGTTGGCAACATTGCTTGTCAGTTGTTGACTACCAAATTACGAGTTATAATTTGTGAAGTTATTCATCACTCGTCGCGCTGCAGAGACAAAAGACTATAAGAATATAATTTATGGTACGACTAATTCGCAATATATTTTATTTATATAAAATTCCTACTACTGAAATGACCAGTGTTTCATTGGTTTTTTTATTTAGTATTGCGAATCCACCCCACCGTTGCAAGAAATCAAAACTCTTCTTGTCAATTTCTCAACAATTTCGTACATCACCCTGATATATCTTTTTATGGGAGTGTAAGCAAAAAGTTGACTGGTTGAATCCCAACAATAAACAAATACTTATTTAATTTTTTTCCGCAGACAAAATGGAAGCCGATTTAAAAATTTTTAACTGTACGTTTGTGGAGATAAAATCTGAACCGATGGAATCTTCAACCCCATTTTCGAAACCAGAGTTTGTTACCGTAAAGAAAGAGGAATGTGAAGTTTTTTCTGCATCGGTGACTACAATAACGTACGACGTGGACTGTGCAGCACAAAACGTTTCAAACGCAGCACCCGCCGCAGCACGACGAAACCCTGCATGTTGCAACATGTGAAGGGGCACACCGGAGAAAGTTACTATAATTGTGACGTTTGCAATAAGTGCTTTTTAACGAAACGACAGCTTTCGAAGCACGTCAACGGACATACCGGAGAAAAAAATTATAAATGCCAACAACTTGGTATTTTGGTATTTGGTAATGAAATTTTAGAAGATGACTTACAATTTATCTGTTTGTAAAATGTAGTTATTTCAATTTTTTTTCAGATGAAATGGAACTTGATCTAAACAATTCCAAATGCACGAACATCAGAATAAAATGCGAACCATTAGAATCTACAATTTTGCTCCCAAAGTCAGAATCTTTTGACGTGTGTTCTGATGCTGATATAAAGGAAGAAGAATATGAAGACGTTGGTGCACCACAGATTGTCTCAAATACTGGAATTTCAATTAACGATATTAAAACTAAATTGGATCTCGACGATGATGATTTTTTGAACGGTTGTATCAAGAAAGGGCACGGCGAGCAAGATGCAAGTGATAATTACATTAAAAACGTTAAGAGGGGCGGTGTATCGAAATACACGACAACGCAAGGCAATGAGAGATACAAGTGCAAAATTTGCTCCAGACATTTCAAAACGAGAAGTTCTATATCGAAACATATGAAATTACATTCTGAGGTAAAAGTTGCAAAAATTACCGCGGAAAACTACTCGTGTGATATTTGTTTGAGATTATTTGCGACGAAAGGAAGTCACTGGAACCACATGAAGACGCACACGAGGCGAAGAAATTATAAATGTGACGTTTGCGGCAAAGCCTTTGCGATGAAAAAGTACATGTTTCAACACGTCAAGACGCACGGCGGCGAAAGAAACCACAAATGCGAAATCTGCGACAAACGCTTCACAACGAAGAAGTACGTGCTGCAGCACATCAAAACGCACAGCACCGAAAAGGACCACAAATGCGACGTGTGCGGCAAACGCTTCGTTCGAAAGGAATACCTGTCGAATCACGTCAAGACACATCTTGGAGAATTCGGGCAGTTTAAATGCGAAATCTGCAAGAAACACTTCACGACAAAGTACAACTTGTCGAAACACGTCAAGACGCACACCGGCGAGAAAAAATATAAATGCGAAACTTGCAAGAAATGCTTCACGACGAAGGAATATTTATTGACGCACATCAAAACGCACGTCGGCGAAAAAAACTTCAAATGCGAGCTTTGCGGCAAGTCCTTCACGACGAACCAAACGAAGTCGCGGCACGTCAAGGCGCACACGACGGAAAAAAACCACAAATGCGAAATATGCGCTAAACGCTTCGCGACCAGGAAATTCATGACGCAGCACGTCAAGATACACAGCGGCGAGAAAAATTACAAATGCGACGTCTGCGATAAAAGCTTCGCGAGGAAACACAACCTGTCGCTCCACGTCAAGACGCACACCGGCGAGAAAAACTTCAAATGCGAAATTTGCGCGAAACGCTTTTCGCGAAAGGACCACTTGACGCAGCACGTCAAGGCGCACTCGGGCGAGAGAAATCACGCGTGCGAAATTTGCAGCAAGAGCTTCATGACGAAGGAATATTTATCGAAGCACGTGAGGATGCACGGCGCCGAAAAAAAATTGAAATGCGAAATTTGCACGAAATCTTTCGCGTCGAAGCAGTGCATATCGAAACATATGAAGACGCACGCCGGCGAGAAGAACCACACGTGCGAAATTTGCCGCAAACGGTTTGTGACGAAGGAGTATCTGTTGAAACACGTCAGGACGCATGGCGCTGAAAAAAATTTCGGTTGCGAGATTTGCGAGAAAAATTTTGCGACGAAGCAGTACATGTCCAAGCACATGAGGACGCACACCGGCGAGAAGAATCGCAAATGCGAAATTTGCAATAAGTCGTTCGCGAGCGAAAATTTGCTGAAACACGTCAAGACGCACAGCGTCGAGAAGAAATTCAAGTGTGAAATTTGCAACAAATGCTTCGCGATTAAGGAATACGTTTCGAGGCACATGAAAACGCATCGTAAATGCGAAATTTGCGCCGAATACTTCTCGACGGTGGAAAATTTAACGAATCACGTGAAAATTTGCGGAAAAATAAAAACGTTCTCGGATCCAGGGGGAATCGAAGATGAGAAGTCTTTTCTAAATTATCCACGTAACGTACCGACAGCTGCAACGGATAGAATAAATGGGGTTGATGAACCGTTGATTAAGGAAGAGGGTGATATGTTTCTAAAAAAAGAGACCAACAATGGTAAGAATTCATTGATTTAATTACACTGCAAATTTATTTTATTTAGATATTCTTAAAATAATTATTTGTCATTGTCTATCTATGCTTTTTCTTCTATTTTATTTACTTTGTTAAATAATTATTATTTGACAAAATCATTTCCTTTAATTCACAAATATAGAAAGAAAACCTTGTATTGACACTGCTTTTAATAGCGAAGAACCCAAATCGATGGAAATTTTTAATTTATCGCAACCACTCAACAATGAAGTTTTAATTAAGGACGAAGATCTATTACACATCGTATTCTAAAAAAAAAATATTTTTGAGCACTGCATAATATAAATAATCATTTTTTATCTAAATCATCTGCCTATTATTTTATTCCAGTCCTGAGATCCAATGGTTTAAAATAATAAAATGTATAAACGAACAATCATAAAAATATATTGAGAACACTTTAAAATCCTTGACACACCACCATCATTAAAAATCTAAATTATTAAAAGGGAATTTGGTGTTATGATGTTACCCACACCGATTATTTACAGTCTCGACCACGCTGTCAAATGACAATTTACTTCGCAATTTAAATTTTAACGAAACACTGGACTAAATCCGTTACCTACTGCATTAAACAACCACACGATGGTAAGTAGTTAATATTTGAAGCACATTTCATTCGCCGTTTGATTTTCAGGGAAAGTCTAAGAAAACGCGCAAGATCGCGGTGAAACGCTTCGCGAAGATGAAAAAGATGATAAGTCCGAGCGATCCCCGCATCAAGGAGTCGCTGCGGGCGCCGCCGCGACGCAAGAAACACGAAGACCCGCACGAGATCAAGGTGCACGAGGCGCCCCAGGCGAGCTCTGCGTTGTTCTTCCAGTACAACACGCAGCTCGGTCCGCCGTACCACGTCTTGATCGACACGAATTTCATAAATTTTTCCATAAAAAACAAGCTGGACATCATACAGAACATGATGGATTGCTTGTACGCGAAGTGCGTGCCGTACATAACCGACTGCGTGCTGGGGGAATTGGAGAAGCTGGGGCAGAAGTACAAGGTCGCGTTGAGGATCATAAAAGACCCGCGGTTTGAGAGGATACGTTGTTTGCACAAAGGGACTTACGCCGATGACTGTTTGGTGCAGAGGGTCACGCAGCATAAGTGTTATATAGTGGCTACGAATGATAGGGACTTGAAACGGAGGATACGGAAAATACCGGGTGTGCCGATTATGTACGTTGCTCAGCATAGGTATACGATTGAAAGGATGCCGGATGCGTACGGGGCGCCGAAGACGTGATTGTGTGTTAAATAAAAATTTTAAAATTTTGACGTTGAGCTTCACTGGAATTCCCAAATTGTGCACTAATTGAATGTCAACTATAATAGTCATAAATGCTACAAACAAGGAATAATCATGGGTATCTCTGATACTATTCATTTCCGGAACGTATTTATTAATCCCTCAAAGTTGGTGACATTTTTTTTTAACATTCTGGACAATCCAAAAATTACGACTTACTTTTTTATAGTAGGGGAATTCATTTTATTAAGTTGGCAATTATGCCCTAGGTTATGAAATGACAACTTAGATTATAATAACATTTACATTTGATTTATTTACATATTGAAAGTAAAAGTCAAATTAATTTTCATTAATAAAGTACTAAAAACCGAATGCACCACATCAAGAGGATTTTCGTTACAGTCTAAATAAAATACAGGTACCGCAAATAATTTTAAATGTTTGTGATAATCGATTGACAGAATTGCAATATTGTCAAACGAATTTTATTCGCAGGCGTAATGGAAAATCGGTTGGCGACACCCGACAGCGAAAATAATGAAAATGTCACCGTTCAGGACGTGAAACTCGAACCTACAGAACTCGTCATCGGCGATAACTGTATCGCAGTGAAAGAAGAAGAAATTGCAGATAACAAGAAGCAACATGCGAGTCACCAATGCGAGATCTGCGCCAAGAGTTTTAAATGCAAGCGGTACAAGCTGACGCACATGAAGCTCCACACTGAAGAACGGCCACACATGTGCCGTATCTGCCCGAGGAGTTTTAAGCGCCGCGCTCACATGTTGATGCACAGGAAGTTGCACACCGACGGCGTTGATTACAAATGCGAGATTTGCGCCAGGAGTTTCATATTTCGGTCGGAGCTGCTCGTCCATATGAAGTTGCACAGCGACGAGAAGAACTACAAATGTGAGGTTTGTCCCAAGCGGTTCAAGTGGAAGCAGAACATGTTGTTGCACATGCAGCTGCACACCGACGAGTATAACTACAAGTGCGAGGTCTGTTTCAAGTGTTTCAAAACGCGGCAGAACATGTCGAAGCACATGCAGTCGCACAACGAGGAGCGGAGCCACGTGTGCGACGTTTGCTTCAAGGGGTTCAAGACCAGGCAGTATTTCTTGCAGCACATCAAACAGCATACAGAACAGAGGAACCACAAGTGCAAGGTTTGCTCCAAGTGCTTCAAGACGAAGAAGGATATATTCAAGCACGCCAAGACGCACACGACTGAAAGAAATTACCAATGTGAGATATGCTCGAAGAGGTTCAAAACCAACTACAATATGTCGAAGCACATTAAGCGACACACCAACGAACGGTATCACAAATGCGAGTTTTGCTTTGTGAGCTTCAAGCGGCGACGAACCATGTTGAAACATTTGAGATTACATGCCGACAAAGTTGGTAAGAAGCGTTCGATGGAAAAGTTGTCGAGTAAACGTCTTGATTCTCCAAAAGAACTAATTAAGGAGGAATGTGATGTGTTCATCAAGAAAGAAAATTTGGAGGTTGACGTTGACGTTAAACACGGTAAGAATTCTAAATCCAAATTTTCAATTATAATAAACGTCTGATTAGATGTCAAAATATTGCAAATAGTTGTGTCACTTTCGATTTTATTTGCAGCCCCAATCGAAACAATTTTCTTAACCGTTGCAAACGAAAATCATATTCATTCGTCCCTTATCGACATCAAGGATGAACCAACAGAAAACTCGGAAAATTTCAAATTTAACGTCTGAATCTAATACGTGGATAATATGGATTTATTTATTTATTTAATATTTGTTAATAAAAGTCGTTATACCTAGATATCAAATGAAAACCATGCTTGACATTAACATAATGGAACTTGATCAAAATGCGTTGAATTAATTAAATTAATTAATAAAAGCCTGTAATAATGCGTAAAATGACAGATCGCAGTTAGGGTTTTTGTGACTTTAAATTATATTGGCACTAACTATGCGTACCTAATTTCGTTGGGATTGCTATATTTCTACAATTACGTTGGCAATCCTGACAGAATGACGATTAACCTAGTATTGAATTGTATGGTCGTTGTAATTATGAGAATTTACATATTTGCCGTAATCCTGTAAGATTAATTCACATAAGAAGAGAAACGTCAATTGTGCCACGAAATTTGACTTGATTCTTGTAAGCTAATTATAATCTCGATTTTTGTCTTGCGGTAATTATCGTTTTCTTTTCTAATTTGTTTTGGTATGTTTTATTTTTTTATTATTGACTGCCTTAACGATTTATTTGTAATTTTCGAATGCAGATATAATGGATGTCCGTTTAAGGAACGCAAATTTAAATGAAGCCAATTGCATATTTCTCGAAGTGAAACCCGAACCAACCGAAATCGTCTCCTCGAGCCAGTCCAACGACGCAGATGTCGGAAATGCAAATTTCGAATACAAAACTGAACCGTCATCGCCTGTCCCCGTCGTAAATTTCGTAAATTTCCCGAATCCGGTGAGTACGAATAAAATGGACTCAAACGAAATTGTAAATTACATTTCGCAGAGCTCGTTTGAGAAGATAGACCCCGATGGCGGTGCCGACCATTTAGTGTCCACGACAAATCACACGTGCGTGGTTTGTACCAAACGTTTTAGAACTAAAGGTATCATGGTGAAGCACATGAAGTGCCACTCCGACGAGAGGAATCACAAATGCGACGTGTGCCACAAGAGCTACAAGCGTCGCGACCACGTCATCCAACACATGAAGCTCCACACCGGCGAAAGAAACCACGAGTGCGACGTCTGCGGGAAGTGCTTCAAGTCGCGCCACGAGCTGACCAAACACTTGAAATACCACACCGATGAGAGAAACTACAAATGCGACGTGTGCGCGAAGAGCTTCAAGATGAACGCGTTGCTGGCGCAGCACATGAAGTTCCACACCGACGAAAGAAATCACAAGTGCGACGTTTGCACCAAGGGGTTCAAGACACGGAACGAGGTCGTGCTCCACATGAAGCGGCACACCGACGAGAAGAACTACAAGTGCGAGCTGTGCACGAAGAGGTTCAAAATGAGGAACGAGGTCGTGCACCACATGAAGTCGCACACCGACGAGCGAAATTACGAATGCGACGTCTGCGGTAAAGATTTCAAGACGAGGAGTAATTTGGTGAAGCACATGAAGATACACAACGACGAGAGGAACCATGTGTGTGATGTTTGCGGGAAGGGTTTTAAGATGAGGAATGAGGTGGTGAAGCACATGAAGCGGCACACTGATGAAAGGAACGACAACTGCGAAATGTGCACGAAGCGTTTCAAGACACGGAAGGATTTGATGCAGCACATGAAGTATCACACCGATGAGCGGAACCACAAGTGTGAGGTTTGCGGTAAATGTTTTAAGACGAGGAAGGTGCTGTTGTGGCACGTGAAGCGTCACAACGATGAAAGGAACTACGCGTGTGACGTTTGCGCTAAAAGTTTCAAGACGCGGAATGAAATGGTGAGGCACATGAAACGGCCCACTCACATGGAGAAATATAGTGCACCAGTGGATGGAAAGGAAATGTTAGAGAATCACAAGTGAATCGAAAGAATTGTTATGCAATAAGCAGTATCGTGATTGTGATTGAAGTGGAAATAATCATGTCCTGGAACACTATGAATTAACATAGAAGAAAATTTGCTAATGGTAATGGTTTAAAATTTTATGGGTTGGGTATTATTGCTAAATATCAATTTTCTTAATTTACAGATATGATGGAACGGTTCTAAACATCAATGTTTTATGCACACTGAAACCCTTAAACTAAGATTAAGTGGACGAAGAAAATATGATCGATACTGAGATGTTCTGAGGGTAATTATAATTCAATCACTAATAATTAATTAATTATAATTAAAATTGGGAGCACAAATGTATTGTTTGTAAACGTTTATTTAATCATTTGTTATAAATATGTTACCCTTTCAGGACAGTGGACAAAGGTTTGTTCAAAAAGGACATCAAGATACCACAATCGACAAGTTACTCGGGAGATTCGACCAAAGAAAATTCAATTGTACAAATAACCTATACAGTTAAATTTGTTGTTATACAGTTATGTAATTTGTTATTCAATAAATTGCATTTTGGAATTTTTACTTTATTTTATTGTCCTCCTGATATCTCTTCGCGTTCATGTGATCCTGATACGAATCCCCGAAACGTTTAACGAACGCTTAAAAATTTTATTTGTGTTTTGGCGGGAAATCATTTGCGCCTGATACATCGGACACCTCTTCGCGTTCATGTGCTCCTGGTACGAATCCCCGAAACGTTTAACGAACGCTTAAAAATTTTATTTCTGTTTTGGCGCGAAATAATATACTCCTGATACATCGGCCACCTCTTCGCGTTCATGTGCTCCTGGTACGAATCCCCGAAACGTTTAACGAACGCTTAAAAATTTTATTTGTGTTTTGGCGGGAAATCATTTGCGCCTGATACATCGGACACCTCTTCGCGTTCATGTGCTCCTGGTACGAATCCCCGAAACGTTTAACGAACGCTTAAAAATTTTATTTCTGTTTTGGCGCGAAATAATTACTCCGGATAATTTCGCCACCTCTTCGCGTATTCTGTGATCCTGATACAGATCCCCGAAACGTTAAGCGAACGCTTAAAAATTTTATTTCTGCTTTGGCGCGAAATAATTTACTCCTGGTATTTCGGCCACCTCTTCGCGTATTCTGTGATCCTGATACAAATCCCCGAAACGTTAAGCGAACGCTTAAAAATTTTATTTTTGTTTCGGCGCGAAATAATTTACTCCTGGTATTTCGGTCACCTCTTCGCGTATTCTGTGATCCTGATACAGATCCCCGAAACGTTAAGCGAACGCTTAAAAATTTTATTTCTGCTTTGGCGCGAAATAATTACTCCGGATACTTCGGCCACCTCTTCGCGTTCATGTGCTCCTGGTACGAATCCCTGAAACGTTTAACGAACGCTTAAAAATTTTATTTATGTTTTGGCGCGAAATCATTTGCGCCTGATACGACACCTCTTCGCGTTCATGTGCTCCTGGTACGAATCCCCGAAACGTTTAACGAACGCTTAAAAATTTTATTTCTGTTTTGGCGCGAAATAATATACTCCTGATACATCGGCCACCTCTTCGCGTTCATGTGCTCCTGGTACGAATCCCCGAAACGTTTAACGAACGCTTAAAAATTTTATTTCTGTTTTAGCGCGAAATCATTTGCGCCTGATACATCGGACACCTCTTCGCGTTCATGTGCTCCTGGTACGAATCCCCGAAACGTTTAACGAACGCTTAAAAATTTTATTTCTGTTTTGGCGCGAAATAATATACTCCTGATACATCGGCCACCTCTTCGCGTTCATGTGCTCCTGGTACGAATCCCCGAAACTTTTAACGAACGCTTAAAAATTTTATTTATGTTTTGGCGCGAAATCATTTACGCCTGATACATCATCCACCTCTTCGCGATCCTGGTACCAGTACATTATTGTGTTATGCATAACACGACTTCCGCATTTCAAATGGGTCGTTTGAACTTTTTGCACAGTTTAAATTTGCATAAATCACATCACTGTTAAGTAACTCTACTCAACTTACTGTAAAATGAGTTATGTAATACGCATTATTGTACATTAAGTTGTTTTCATATTTAATTAATTTTTTCTTTACATACATGGGAACAACCACCTTAGAAATATCGATAATAAAACGCATCGAGCAATTTTATAAATTTATTTGAAATACAGTAACATATTAACATTAATCATCAAAATTGTTTTAAAAGCACCAATTCGAAGTCGACGTACGCCCTTGGTGTTTACGAGCGTGCTTCGAAAGTTCCTGTTCATTTGGATGACTTTTCTGCAACGGCAACGAGGCTGCGGTACAAAGTGGTAGCGGTCGACAGCTTTCCTTGTATCTGTAAACCAACAAAATCTAATTTTATTAACTCGATACAAATTAAAAATGTTCTGCATTTAAAAAATTTTATTTATCTAATCTAAAGGACAAGAAAATCTACGATAAAAAGAGGAGGGAAGGAAAAGAAGTCGTGAAAAAAGCCAAACAAAAAACAGGGGAGAAGGGGGAGGGGAAACAACAGCCGAATATTCTGGAATATAATTAAAGGATTAAGAGGAAAAAGAAAAAAAAGAGATTCGCTATCTAAATGGGAATCGAGGGTGAACTATAAATAGTTATGAGCCACAATGGATCCTTGCGGTCCCAGTGGAGGGGTGCTCTAACGCCCTATTAAATATAATTAAACTAACACGAGGGTAAAAAGGATACAGGAGAAAGAAGAGAAGAACCCGAATGCAAAACCTCAGAAATTAAATTTTTTACTTGCAGGCTCCTCAGATTAATTATCATCTTTATTTCACCGTAGATAATAATTTAAATGCTATATATAATTTCTACTGGTGGACAAAAAAATGAATGTTAATATTTAAACCTTACCATCGTTGCGTTGAGCTCTACTTTTCAAGATTTATTCATCAGTTGATCTTGTTCTGAATTAAACTCATTGATAATTCCATTAACTGGTGCGGTGTAAATTTCACAATTGCAGTTTCTTTCGTTGATGCATCCGTTGAATTTTTTTGTCGGGCGGCACGGGGTGCCTCTGGAAGATAAACATTTATGGCCAAAAAATCGTCACGGAACGGCTAAATACCTGTTTTATGATGTTGTATGAGTCGTTACAAGTCCAAAATTATTTCTCGGAAACGTCCGCTCGTATGGCTTATTTCATTTAATTCCCTACTCGGATATTATTAAATTTAATTGAAATATAAAAGTACTCTATATTTGAATTTATTATAGTTTCTGATTTAGTTATATGATTTGCATTTTTCCACACCACCCTAGAGGTAAAGCACTTGGCGCGTTTTTTTTATAGTGGTATCCCCAAGAGGCCTATTCCACTTTCATTATTAGCAAATTTAAATGTAGCACATTATGCAGTTAAGGGGCACACCCAAAGCAGTTTTCCTTGATAGCCGCACGTCACACTGCATATACCTCACTCCTTAACGGATAACGACACGCTTTGTACACGCGGATTAGGGATACCCAGAGTGGATACTGCCACCATGCAGATGACGATTCGTGCTTAGTGCGGGTTACAAGTAGACCGCCAAGAGTTAGCCCCATCAAACGATACATGACAGTGAAACATTTATGTTGCTTTGCAAATAAAATGACTATAAGCGTTTTTATCTTTTTTTCGTCGTACATCACCATCTGAAACAAACATTTAACGAATTTAATATTTTAATGTACACTGGGAAATGTGTTTGTTGTAAACCGACTGAACTTGAAACGCAACGTATTATAAAAGTTAAAATCTCACGAGCTTACCTTCTGGAAGTCGGGGTCCGGCTCCACCCATACTCGGCCCGCCGGCGCTCAAAAAAATAAAAACGCCATCGATTTTACATCGACACAGTTAGCAAATTCAAATGTAGCAAATAAATGCAACACACGCCGTGTAAGAGACATACTCTTCGGTTCTTTCATAGTAGATCCTAGGACCACAACTATTTCCCCATCATGTTTGCGATGATCTCGCTGTAGAGGCAAACATACGCGCAACACTTGTTATACCAGACCCTTTTGGTGTGGACAACACCCCGTGTGTGCAAGCTTCACACGGGACTAACAGATGCCCAGGGTGGGTACAGCATCCTACCTAACGCTTGCGAATGACGAGTCGTGCCGTCGTGCAGGTAACAGTCGACTTCCAAGCAAGCCCCTTAATTACACGACGTGTGAAGACACTTACGTTGCTTTCTTACAAATAAAATGACGTTACAATTATGAGCGTTTTTATCTTTTTTTCGTCGTACACCAGCATCTGAAACAAACATTTAACAAATTAATATTTTAATGTACAATGGGAAACATGTGTTTGTTGTAAACCGACTGAACTTGAAACACGACGTGTATTGTGTATAAATTACTTATGCTATTGAAAGCTCTGTTATTAGGGTTAGAAGAACCCATCAGGTCTCAATTAAGATCGACGACTAAACGAATTAAAGGTTTTCTTGGCTTGGTCGGATTTCATCGCAAATTCAATCAGAAGTTAAATTAACAAAAACCAACGACGAACTATTTAAAGAAATGACAAGTGGTAGATATTAAAAATCCTGAATACGTAAGTTTCGAAGTTTATAAAGAACACAACATAACCCTATTCTTCAACATACCGATTTTTCAAAAATTATAACTTAACCATAGATGCTAGCGATGTAGGAATCGGTGCAGTATTGTAACCGGGATGCAAGATCGACGCCGCCATCCAAAAAGTCCGTTCACTAAACGAACCGTTAAATTTTGATTTAACAAACACCCGAAAACTTGCAAAGCTATTCTAACAATGGAACGAGAAGCGTCGCAAGTATGAGTCAGCGCCAACTACATAATCACTTTTTTTTGTTCAAACTGCTGTTGCACCTAGGCGACGCTATCTTTACGTTTTTTTTCGGGTACTAATAATCGGGTGGCTTTGATATGCGTGCCGGCGACAATCAGAAGTTAAGATTGTCTTCTTTGTTACTACGTCCGCAGTCACATAAGTTGTACGAATTTTTTTATTTTACACTTGATTCAATTTTTAAAAGCATCCTAAGAAACCCGAACACACAAATCAGCAATACATTTCTTATTACGGAATGAAACATTTCGATACTTCCATGACATGGGGCGCCATTAATAATTTAGTGCAGCGCTATGTGTCGGTGTTTATTTATTTAATTTTTTTATTTTTTTTTATTTTAATTTATATTTAATTTAATCGCCGCATACATTCGCGATTTACGAAAATAAAGTGCTTACCGAAGCCAAGAACGTTCAAAGTTTCCAAGTTCTTCGCGCGAAGCACACACGCGGTTGTGCAACCACTCGCGGTTTAAAGTTTACCATGTTCTTCACCGACGCGACGGAAAATTATATTTTAGTTGAACGTGAAACGCCCGAAACCTGCCAACGACCGTCAAACAATGAGCGAGTCGCAATTGTCAGTCGCGGGCGACTGGATAATCGTTTTTTTGGCGTAAAAAGTGACCGTTGCATCCAAATAAGGATATCTTTGAATTTGCAAATTAGTTCGATGAATAAAATTTAACAACCCTTCGGTCGTCATTCTGGTACCAACGTCAAAAAGTAACTAGCCCTAGTCAATGTTACACCAGAAATATGTATGGCGCCATCTTGCGGACGGTAGCTGAACTATACCGCGGTCGGTAATAAAGATTGCTGTCCCAAATGTTTGTCCACCGAATGTGTTCCATGAAAGTCCCTCAGATGGCGCAGTTGCGTCATTGCGAGAGTGGGGAGGGGGTCGTTATAAATTCGACGTAATGACGGCGTTAACTGGACGTGAATCGATACATTATAATTGCAAGACGAACGAAAAACACCCTAACTCAGCTTACCATTTTGCAGATTATAATACGTCGACGCGCTTATGATGTAGAGGCGGGGCCATACGACAGTTGGCATTATTCGCATTTACCATAACGTGCATTAGACACAAAAATGTCAACTTAGATTGACGAATTTATCACCGAAGCAGACGTTTCCGAGAAATAAATGATCTATTTAATGATTGTTCTGTGTTGTAGACCGCAATGACGTCTACCAGAGACGCTGGGGAAATGGAATAGAGCTGAAGCAATGTGCAATTTAGAAAACACTTTAATAGGTACGTACATTGTACCGATTTCTAAGTTTGGTAGGCCATATTTCCAAACAAGCTGGTTTTTGTATATAAAGTTTTTAAACAATGCAACTAGTAACGGAAGTATTTGTCATCCTGCCCAAATGGCCACTAGGCAACACTTTGCAAAAATTATTGCCAGTGAAAAAGCTGTAATTAGAACAGTCTCAAAAAACTTAGCCAAAAAATGTCTGAAATCTCACTTAATTGATCGTCATATTTTGTCGTTGACATTTGCCCTTGTACGCTAAGAAAAGTATGTTTATTTAAATATCTTCCGCAGATAAAATGGAGGAGATTGACGTGAAAGATTTCAACTCGATTGTCGAAGTAAAATCTGAGCCGGTAGAATGTACGACTTTCTTCTCAAAACTGGGGCCTTTATATTCTCCTACTGACGATGACCGGAAAAAAATGGAATTTGTAAAGGAAGACAAATACGAGAAATATGCTGGAATTGCAGCCGATGACATCAGAATTAAGTTGGACCTCGGCGACGACGACGATCAGTTGAATTCCGAAACGAGAAAATTCGCATTGGAGGAAATCAATTTACGAGCCGAAGAAAAAAGTCAAGGTGAGCTCGGAGATTTTATGCGCAATGAAGGAAACTACAAATGCGACATTTGCACCAAATCGTTCTCGACGGAGGAATTTCTTCGGCGACACGCGAAAACGCACATTACGAAAATTTATTACGAATGTAAAATTTGCAACAAGTGCTTCAGAACAAAACAACATTTAGCGCGACACGTCGACAGCGGAGACAGGAATGACAAATGTGAAGTTTGCGGCAAATACTACAGCAGAAAGTGTTTTTTAGCGCACGTCAAAATGCACACGGGAGAAAAACGTTACAAGTGCGAAATTTGCAGCAAATCCTTCGCATCGAAACACTACCTACTGGTGCACGTCAAATCGCACACCGCAAAAAGAAATCACAAATGCGAAGTTTGCGACAAACGCTTCAGAACGAAAGAACATTTAACGCTGCACGTCAAAACGCACAACAGAGAAAGAAATCACGAATGCGAAGTTTGCGACAAACGCTTCAGAACGAAACAACATTTGGCGAAACACGTCAGAACGCACACCGTAGAAAGAAATCACAAATGTGAAGTTTGCAATAAATCCTTCTTATCGAAGCACTACGCGTCGTTCCATCTCAAATCGCACTTCGGAGAAGAAAGAAATTTCAAATGTGAAGTTTGCGACAAGCGTTTCACAACGAGGCAGAATTTAAAACGACACGCCGAAACGCACGGCGGAGGAAGGAATCACAAATGCGAAATTTGCGACAAATCCTTCTCGACGAAATTCTATCTGTCGGTACACGTCGAAGGGCACGCCGGAGTTAAAAATTACAAATGCGAAATTTGTAACAAGTGTTTCACCTCGAAAAAATGTATATCGGTACACGTCAAAATACACATGAAAGAGAGAAATTGAGGATGCGACAAAAGCACAACTATCACAGCACGTCAAGAAATGGTGGTAAACGATATTTCTGCCATCACATTCAAACACACCGGAGAAGTACCTACGTAGAATTTTTGGTGCGACCGTGCGAGCCGAACACAACCCGACCCGACCCGGCCCAATAGACGTCGATGTCTAAATTGTAAACGATGTCAAATATTATAAAAACCACCTAAATAAATAAAATTGACAAATGACAAGATATTCAAACTGTCAAAATTGAAGGAGCTACCTCAATTAAATGGTTAATTGACTCGAGTTTTACGTCAAAGCGCAGTCGCCATTTTTTTGTGATAAATGCGAATAATAATGCCAACTGTCGTATGGCCCCGCCTTTTTCATTTAATTCGCTACTCGGATATTATTAAATTTAGTTCAAGTTTATGCAAAAACACAACCCAAACCAACCCCAAAAGTTAACAATTTGGGCGTAAAATGTAAAAGTATTCTATATTTATATATTTACAGTTATTCGCATTTACCACAACTTGCATTAGACACTTGTACATTGAATTGCTAATAAATTTACGACTTTACCGACATGCAGTTTGTCCAACCGTTGCAAAATAACACACCTTTGGAATTCCATTAAAAGCATTTTAAAATTTGATTTTCATTAATTAACAATTTAAAATCTTGACCTAGTTCCCAGCTTGATTCACATTGACAACATTACGTGTACCAGTTATATTTATCCACCGATCGTACAAAATGTCAATCGTCAATTAAGTTAAATAAAAAAATTGGTACAATTATTTGAAGTGAACAAGAAATGGTTGGCTGCATTGCGACATCAAACAAACATAACCCCATTTCTGACAGCTTTGGAGGGAATCGTTTTCAAATCGGAACGCAAACCATGTCCTCGGCGATGGAAGTCGACGAGATACAACAACCAGAACCGAGTTCTTCCAAACAACCCTCGGAAACCGCGCCGAAAACCTGCAACCTACCATGGTAACGTTCGCAATCTCAAATATCCCGTATCATTTCCGAATTTCAGGATCGAGAAGTACAGGCCGCAAAGATTCGAAGAGATCGTCGGCAACGACGACACGATACAGCGCCTGTCGATTTTCGCGAAGCAAGGCAACGTGCCCAACATAATCATAGCCGTAGGTACCCGCTCGTCGCACGTTCCGCCGTTCAACGTTTGCGTTTCAGGGCCCGCCCGGCGTGGGAAAAACAACGACGATCCTATGCCTGGCGAAGATTTTACTCGGTGCCTCTTTCAAAGAAGCGGTGTTGGAACTGAACGCCTCGAACGACAGAGGAATCGACATCGTGCGCAACAAAGTTAAGATGTTCGCGCAACAAAAAGTCACCCTGCCGCCCGGTCGGCACAAAATCATCATACTGGACGAAGTCGACAGGTTCGCACGATGATTCATTTCAAATCGATCGGTGTTTTGCACATTTTCGTTTAGCATGACGGAAGGGGCTCAACAGGCCTTGCGGAGAACAATGGAAATTTACAGCAACACCACGAGATTCGCCCTCGCCTGCAATTACAGCGAGAAGGTCATCGAGGCAATACAATCGCGCTGCGCCATCTTGCGGTATTCCAAGTTGTCCGACGCTCAGGTCTTGGCGAGGGTTATCAAGATTTGCCAAAAAGAAAACGTAAGACTGCTTTTCAAATATGCCGATAATTTCGTACGCACAAACATGCGAAGTTATTTATTTTAAATCCAATCAGAATATTGTGTGTAACGAAAACGGTTTAGGTCACTTATACGGAAGATGGTCTAGAAGCGATAGTGTTTACGGCGCAGGGCGACATGCGACAAGCCTTGAACAACCTGCAGTCCACCCACAACGGATTTGGGACGGTCAATTCGGAAAATGTCTTCAAAGTCTGCGACGAGCCACATCCGTTGCTGATCAAAGATATGCTGCAGAATTGCGTCGAAGGCGACATACGCAAAGCTTATAAGGTAAATCGGTAAAAAGTAGAAACGATTCGCTGGTAAACAGTAGAAATTTTTATTCTTTAGAGTAATTGGTTGCTTGTGTTGGTTCTGGTAAACAAAGGGAGTTTTTATTCTTTAGACTAATTGCTTGTATTAGCTTTTTTATTTTTATTTATGCATCGTTTCTACTTTACCACACAGCACTTTTATTTAATCTGAATGTAAATTTCGACGACCAAGTCATCTTGACGAGCCCACAGATTAAATAATGTGCTGCGTGGCAAGGATATTCATTTTATTTCCCAACCGCGGTTTAACGAACGTATTACTTTTATTTATATTTCAATCGTTTAGGTGATCGATCATCTGTGGCAGTTGGGCTACGCCGCCGAGGACATCATCAAGAACATTTTTAAAGTGTGCAAAAATATGGACATAGATGAACCGTTGAAGTTAGCATTTATCAAGGTACGAATGCGAGATTAATTAATCTAAGGATTACGAGTAACTGCAATTGATGTTACAGGAAATCGGCTTGACGCACCAGTACATCGTGGACGGGCTTACGACGCTGCTGCAAATGTCCGGCCTCTTGGCCAGGTTGTGCAAGGCGTCGAAAGGGCACAGGAAAGAATGATTCGTTGTTTATTTAAAAATTTTCTACTTTGTAAAATAAATATTTTGTATTAAATAGTTAATGGACTAGTTGTTGATCGTCGGTGCAAAATTGTGGACGTTATTTTCGATTTAAAGTTAAAAGAAGTTTCTGTTCTTTAGTTTAGCATAATGGCTATTTATGTAACAAGTACATAATATACATAATTTATTGGACGAGCCCTATGAGTTAGGGCGAGTACAAAAAGCCTGATTATGTACGAGTTGCATACATACCTTACATATAGACTACAAATGTTGAACATGACAATACCCACTTTCTGGTAAAACTTGTGGAAACGAAAACCAAGTCGGAAATGCCAGGAAATCTTGAAAACTTGAATTTGTTAGATGTTATTAGAAAATACAGAGCAGTTCGATCTCCATAGACACCTCACAATAGATTTTTTGTTAATTATACTAAAGAAAAATACACCGTGCAACCTACTGAAGTACATAAAATGCCAAGTGTAACAAGTATTGTCGCTAGATTTCTTAATTTAGACAATCATTTGGCATACACAAGCCACTGCTTTAGATGTACCTCCGCTAGTATTTTAGCAAATTCAGGTACAACCATGGACGGTATCAAGAAACTTGGGGGGGGGGGATCAACATCTAGGGCAGAAGGCTACATTGACCAGTCCGAGACCTCTAAAAGCAATGTAGTTACCACAATACTACGAGCTGAAACCATAATGTCTTTTCAGTGATGTTATAAATCAACGGATTACAATCGAGTCAAACAAATGTTTTTTTTGCAAGCATTTGGCTATCAATTTTTACAAACAAACACATTTACCTGTTTTACGATATTCGATAATGTGATGTATTCGATGTGTTTTACAAAATGTAGAGTGAATATCGATGAACTAAAAATCATCGGCTGCAAATTTTCTGACCAGAATTATGAATCCTCAACTTTAACTCGATTCGTATTAGTATTATTTTCTTCTACTTTAGCCGAAATCGTTCAGAATGTAAATTCGTTTCACCAAAACGGCATTTCAATTGCCAGTTCGAGCTATAACTATAGAAAAATATGACCAGTTCTGAATTTTTCCAATAAAAATTTAAAATTTAAATTTGACATATGACAACATTCGTAAAGGAATCTGTAATTTTCCGCGCCGTTGCCAAACGTACGCGTTCAAGGATAATGACATGATGATAAGCCGACAAGTTTATTTGTAAAACCTAAAGTAATGTTAACATACGATCAATTTTGATGGAGCGTTAACTAATTCATCAATAGAAAATCGTTTGTGAATCCGGGTCTAACCTTCTAGAAAAAATAAATACCTTTGACTCTTTGAGGTTATATTTCCGCGATTGCGTTTTCGTTAGCGTAATATTATGAAGTTGTCATGAAAACTAATTTATAGGCAATCTCAATCGACAACTTAAAAATGTATTATATCGCAAAATGATAATAAATAATAATTAGAACTCCACATACGCGTGCGAACACGATGCACTCTTACGGACATTAGCGCAACTCGACAAATGTACTCAACTCCGGCCTAGTAACTACAGATGGCCATAGGTGTACATATAACAATTTAACCTTTCAAAGTAACATCCTTGTATATATATATACAAGGTAACATGTATATATATATAAAGCTTGTATATGTCAAACGTCATCGTGTAGTAAGCTGCGCCGCTAAGTAACTATTCTTGTTTGGTTAGTAGAAGTTTGAGTTTGACCACTCTATAATAGGCGGCGCTGCGCATCGTGTAGTAAGTTGCGCCGCTAAGTAAGCGATCTTTGTTTGGTTCGTGACGTTTGAGTTTGACCACTCTATAATAGGGGGCGCTGCGCATCGTGTAGTAAGCTGCGCCGCTAAGTAAGCGATCTTTGTTTGGATCGTGACGGTTGGGTTTGACCAATCTATAATAGGCGGCGCTGCGCATCGTGTAGTAAGCTGCGCCGATAAGTAAGCGACGTTTGAGTTTTTCGACGATTCTAAAATAGGTGGCGCTGCGCATCGTCCAGTAACTTTATTGAGGAAACGCCACTGTTAAATCTTTTACTGTTTAATAAAATGTTCACAGCAATGCAATGAGTTTCTCATCATTTTTGACATTTTATAACCTTAAAATGCTGATGATGACACACTTTCAAATAAAATAAAAAATACGATTTAATTTTTTTATGCACATTCTCAAAAGTTAACGAACCAAACCAAATTATTTATTTCTGATTCGAATTTTACGTCGATCGCACTCGCTCCTCGTCCGAACGTCCAACCAGTCGCGTACTGCAAATCGCCGCGACAAAAATCGCAGACTGACGACCCGCTCGACTGCCCCGAATCGCAGGTGTCTTTCATCCGAAAACCCAGCCGTGAAAGACAAAAATCCGAATTGGACCCAAATTGCGACGTCCGCGCCTAAACTAGACCGAGCCAACCCGACGGCGATTTCAACGTCGCGCGCGATACTTGGGGATTTTCGCCCGTGCAGGGTAAATAACTTAAATATTGATTTTCATCCACCCTCCGTCTAAAACCTCACCACACTGTGTCTCGGTACGGGCAAAACTAGTAAAAGTGAAGGATCGCGCTGAAAATGTCCGTGTGCGTCGAAAGCCTCGTCTAGCGGAGGCGAACGCGAAGGTGCGTGAGGGCGAAAAAAAGAAAAAAAGAGTGCACTCGCCGCAAAAAAATGGGAACCGCATTTCGCCAAAGAGATCGCGCGATGGTTTTCAGAAAATTCGCCTTCGATTGAATCGATTCGCTCCGTCGATATTTAAGGGCGCAGTTTGTTGTTTGTTGTTCGTCGGCACAAAATTCAAATGACGTAAGTGATTCGTAAAAAAAGGCCACCTGAACGGCGTCAATTAGCGCAAACTCGCCGATTCGTCGGTGAATTTTCAATTCGTTTACAGCGAAATGAAGATCCGGTTTAAAGTGGCCAGGACGTAATGCACCTAGACGGGGAAAATCCGGGATCGGTGATCATCGCCGACGCGTCGTGACATGTGATGAGAATTGGCGAAAATTAACACCGAGATGCAGAAGGACACGCCGAACGCTTCGCCGGAGGTCCACCAGTACGTCGGGCCTTACAGGCTGGAGAAGACGCTGGGAAAGGGGCAGACAGGTGAGGTGGAAAACGTTACGTAATTGGAATTAGTGCCCGACCTCTGGGGACTCCCTAACTGAAATTTATGGCCACTGTAAACGTTAACGTGCCGCGTAATTGGCCACATTTGTACCGGAGGAAATATTTCTATTTTAATTTATATTGCAACCAAATCAAACTTCCCATGCACGCGTCTCGCATCAATTGCTTTATCGATGTACAGTCGCGAACAAAAGTTTTCACAGATCTTCGAGATCACGCGACGAAGCTTTTGTACGCGACTGTATCTTACAACCGATTGACCTACACAGTTTATTAGCATTAAATCCCAATCTGACGTAAATTTTCGCCAGCATCGGTCGAAATCGATTTTCTACCAATTTAAATGTTTTTCTTCAAATTTCGTTACGACGCGTTGCGTCACCAATTATTTCCCCTCACGTCAACCTTAGAATTTAAATTAATTTCTATTTCATTTGCACCCATTTCACTTTCGCACCGCAATTAACAAATAAAATAATTTCCCGACCGTTTCGCGCGACTTGAACAAGTTACATCAATTGTGTCTTAGAGTCTCCCGTTCGCAAGAAAGTTCGAAACTAACGGACGATTTGAACAACGTAAGTTGCGAATAACGGGGCAATTTATTTCATTTTATTTTCAAAAAAAAAAAAAAACAAATAACTAGGCGCCCCCCAGCCGTAGCCCTAAAAAATAAGCCAATAAAAAATATTTGACATCATTCCATGTGTTTTTATTTTCGTTAATTTCAATTATTTGCTCTGTTTTGTTTCACTTTGTATAATTTATGACTCGTAGCTTAATCCCGCGTGGGGGGGGGGGGGGTAAAATAAACAATTGTTTCGTTTCGTTTATTTAGCGATTCAGTTGAATTGTCAGTTCTTTCATTTTGATTTCTATAGTAGCTTATTTTACGGTCGGTAATTTTTGCTTTTTCGTTAATTTATTTCTTTTCATTTAATTTCGCGTTGAATTTTCGTCGGATTCAATTGGGCCATTTTTATTATTAAATTTGTGTCGATTCGGGTTCCAAATCAAATAAAATATTTACTTTTTTACTACATAACGTCATATAACGTTAGGTAATAATTAATTATTGTAAGTACTCCATGGAAAAACACTTAGGAAATTACCTATTTTGTGCCGCGAGCAGATCAATAACTATAGCCGTTTTACTCAACAATTATTCTTCGTTATTTTTGACGATAATTAACAAAATTTCGAACAACCGTCATGAGAAAATATCGATTATTTCATATTTGGTTCAATTGATTTTCATTCGTGTCATTTTCGGCCATTTTACAATACGTTCGACTTCCAAATTTCAAGTGGAACGTTCATGGCCTACTGTATGTAAAATAAGATTGAAGTCATCTTGTCCATCTTGGGTCGGGTTCGGTTGGGTTAGGTTGGGTTGGGTTGGGTTGAGTTGGGTTGGGTTGGGTTGGTTTCGGTTGGGTTGGTTTCGGTTGGGTTCGGTTGGGTTGGGTTGGGTCGGGTCGGGTTGGGTTCGGTTCGGTTCGGTTCGGTTCAGTATCAAATCAAAGATCTTAACAATTAATCAAAATCAATCAAAATATGTAAATTTAAATCAAATTAAGTGAAATGAAACAAAACAATGCAACGTTTAGCATTTTCGCATATTTGACGTTTTTATCAATCTTTGTAAAATTGACAATTTTTTTACAAAATTGTCAATTTTTCTCAAATCTTTCATTAAATTTTTTTAAAAAAATACAAAATTAAAATTATTTTGCTTTGTTGGAAGATAAATATAATTAAAGTTAAGTGCAAGAAATTTTATCCATTACTTTAATTTAACACTCCAAGAAAATTTCAAACCGTTGTAGAATATAATTAAATCTGGATTTTCATTAAAAACGCAAATTAATACAATTACAGAAAAATAAAGCTGATTTCAAACAACAATGCAATCTAATTAAAATCATTATTACTATTTCTCGCGTTTCCTTCTTCGTAATTTAATTTTGTTGTTATGTTTGAGTCTCGAAAATTAATGGTTTATTTCACCCTGAACACGAAAAGACGTGCGTTTCCCTGCAAGCTAAATATCGACTAACGCATCCGGAAGTTACTTGACTGTGTTTTCTCGACTCTGATTGATCGAACAAAATCGGAATTGTCAAATTTTAATGCTAAATATTATGAAATATGCTCAAATTAATTTGGTGCCATTCGCATGTCAAATGTACTTAAAATTACCAAAATACGTATATGGAAATAATTCTCATTCCTTGTTCAATCTCCTCATAGCATTACCTATACACGGAAGTGTTAAATTTTTACTTTAAAAATGGGACGTTGCGTTGCGTTGCGTCGACGTTGAATAAATTTACATATTTTTCAATTTAAATCGACTAAAAACTTAATTATTTACGTCACTTGGTTGTCATAAAATCATAAAATCATAAAACATCACAACGGCGACAATAAACTCTGCAAGTTTATTTTGTTCACTCAGTTCAAAGCGAGCAAGATGAACTAAATTCAAGAATAAAATAACAAACTATTACGAAAAGATGAAATTAAACAACGAAACACAGTAATAGAAATCGAATGAAAAACAAAAATTGATTGGAAATTCAGAAAAACGATTTTAGAAACAAATTAAACAATAAATTTCATTAAATATGATTAAAATTACTACACCGATGTTAATCGTGAACGCGTATGCTATGAACAGTTCCAAAGAGGTTGGATTTGTGAAAAACTTAGTTTGGATTGTTGAACGATCGTTTCGTTCCTTTTACGAACCCATCAGCAACACGTATACAAACCCAACTCTGCTCGTTGAACGATTTTAGTTGGAAAACTCACCAATTACACAGTTGGTAGCCATTCATACAGAAGACACCTTAAGAATAAATATGAAGCAAGCAACAAAACAACGAATCAGTAACGTAACTTTGTATTTTGCAACAGAGTTTCAGTTTTTTAGTATTAAGAACTATAACGTAAAAAAATCTAACGATATTGTATCAAAGGGTTAACGTTATTAGGATTAGATTGTATTGAGTTTGGTTGCTTTGTTATTTATGGTCATATATAAGGCTAAGGAATGGGTTGAGTTCTGTTGGATTGGTTTGGGTTGGGTTAGGTTGAGTTATAAATCTTTCCATGTTTTACAATTTATCAATATTTTTTACGTTTTCCAACAATGTCTTGCATAATTTTTGCAATCGTTTTGTATTTTGGACATCTTTGAATTTTTTGTACGTCTGGCAATTTCTCTTGCATTGTAAACAATATTGTCAACTACGTTTTGTGAATTTGGAAATATTCGTATACTTCGACAATTAATTAAAAAATTTTTAAAAATTACACTACTTACATTTTTTTTAAATTTTCCAATTTGTCGTATCTTACATTTCTTTCAAATAAAAAAAAAACTAAGTGAGACCAATGACTTGCATAATTAAGCGATTCTCTACAATTCTGAAGCTTATTTTAGACAATTATTGAAATTGTTTTGCATTTTGTGAATTTGGAAACACTCGTACCAGCATTTTCGACAATTAATTCAAAAAACATTTTTAAATTAACGAAATCGCATATCCGCATGTGTGCAAAAAAATTACTTAGAAGCACACAAGTAATAAATCGCTACAACGGCTTTTGTTGCAATTTCTATGTGCACAACGTCCAAAAATATTTCTTCGAACACAATTGACGATGTTTATAATATTATTTTTCTATTTGCATATTTTTTTGTTTCAATTTCAGGTTTGGTAAAACTGGGAGTTCAGTGCGTCACGGGCAAGAAGGTCGCGATAAAGATAATCAACAGGGAAAAGCTGAGCGAGAGCGTCCTGATGAAGGTTTGTGCCACGGTTTCAATTTTCGCCCGGAGTTTTCCGGGAGGCTGGCGGCGCCGCTCTTGTGATTGATTTTCTTTCGCAGGTCGAGCGGGAAATCGCAATTATGAAGCTTATAGATCATCCGCACGTTCTGGGCCTGTCGGACGTCTACGAGAACAAAAAATACCTGTGAGTTTGCCCCGCCGGCCGTCAAAGGCGGAACGAAATTCTTTTTGTGTGTGTGTGTGCTCGTGTTCCAGATATCTGGTGCTGGAGCACGTCTCGGGCGGGGAGCTTTTCGATTATCTGGTGAAGAAGGGGCGGCTCACGCCGAAGGAGGCCAGGAGATTCTTCAGACAGATAATATCCGCCCTCGACTTCTGCCACAGTCACTCGATATGGTGAGACGAACGTTTTTGAAATCGATTTTAATGATAATTAGTTTTAACAATTACGAAAAATTAACCAGTCAAGTCAAATTAGCAGCGTTTGATATTTTTTTTAAACGTCGAGTTGGACTCGACGTCAACTTGAAACAAACAAAATTAGCGTTCGCTTCGTTTTTCAGTCACAGAGACTTGAAGCCGGAAAATCTGCTGCTCGACGAAAAGAACAACATAAAAGTGGCCGATTTCGGGATGGCGTCCCTGCAACCGATGGGCTCCATGTTGGAGACCAGCTGCGGATCGCCGCATTACGCCTGTCCCGAAGTCATCCGGGTAAGTTTTTAATTAAAGTTTGACGCATTTAAAAACTACGCCACTGCGCCGAAAAAACTTTTTCAAACGGGACGTAAAAATGTCCCCGTTTCGCTAAACTAATTCGAGCGATGCGAGCACGTTGTATCCATTTATACGACTCCGCGCGGCCATTGTTCGAAGCGTCACAATGGCGACGCTCGTAATATTCGTGCAATCCGACACAATGCGAGTTAATAAACAACGTCAAATGCACGAAATTCGGATGTGGAAGCGGACGGACGACCCAAAGCGATAACGAACTGTAATCGAGCATTGGAATAAATTTTGTGGAGTGGTGTCCCAGTGGCGTGGTTAGAATTTAAATCCGTTATTTTTAAGGATTTTATTTTTTTTATTAAATCTTAGGTACGTCATTAATTTTAAAAATTTTCCCACCTTGTCATTATAAAAAGTTCCAGTGACATAAATTGAAAGAAAATATATATAGAGCGAAGTTTACGAAAATAAAACGCGCGAACGTAGAACGAATAACAACTGACGTAGCAATAATAAGAAAACAAAATGAAATCGAACAAAATTTAAATCAACGAATTAACGCAAACTAATCAAAACAAAACAGGTGCAAAAACTTACCAAATGAAATCGAATCGAACGTTGGATGGTGTTGGCAAACATCAATCTGAAAATAAAAAGTTGAAATTAAACATAAAAGTACCAACTAAAGTTCGAAGTTTTCAGTTTATTTCATTTTCGGGAAATTTACAGTCTTTAAAGTACCACATCGTCAAAGTAACAGTTATATGTCAAACGGGTACTTTGACATATGTCAAACGTCAAACAAATACTTAAATGTCAAACAGATAGTTGCAAAAAAGACAAAACACACAATCAGTCGCCAAACTATAAGTTAATCGTCAAAAACATTAATTAATTGTTAAAGTAGCAGTGACGTCTGGAATTGACAGCCACGCTAAATTGTCAAACTGACAGTTAAACGCCAAACTTGTATTTAAACAACAAACAAACAAACTTATATTTAAACAATTAATCCTCAAAATCATCAAGCATTTATCGTGAAAACGACAGTAACATAAAAAAAACTGGAAGCTAATCGCCAAAGTTATGCTTAATTGTCAAAGAAAACGTCAAACTCGTAGTTAAACATCAAACTAACAATTAATCGTTAACAGTATAAGTTTATTTTTAAAATTACAGTTGCATAAGAAACTGGAAACTAATCGCCAAAGTTATGCTTCAATGTCAAAATGACAGTTAAACGTCAAACTCGTACTTAAACATCAAACTAACAATTAATCGTTAACGGCATTAATTTTTCGTTGAAATGACAATTGCATAAGAAACTGGAAGCTAATCGCCAAAGTTATATTTGATTGTCAAACTGACAGTTAAACGTCAAACTCATAGTTAGACATCAAACCAACAATTAATCCCTAAAAGCACCAATTTATCGTAAAAATGACCGTCACATAAGAAACTAGAAGTTAATCGTCAAAGTTATACTTAAATGTCAAACTGACAGTTAAACGTCAAACTCATAGTTAGACATCAAACCAACAATTAATCCCTAAAAGCACCAATTTATCGTAAAAAATGACATAAGAAACTAGAAGTTAATCGTCAAAGTTATGCTTAATTGTCAAACTGACAGTTAAACGTCAAACTCATAGTTAGACATCAAACCAACAATAAATCCCTAAAAGCACCAATTTATCGTTAAAATGACCGTTACATAAGAAACTAGAAGCTAATCGCCAAAGTTATGCTTAATTATCAAACTGACAGTTAAACGTCAAACTCATAGTTAGACATCAAACCAACAATAAATCCCTAAAAGCACCAATTTATCGTAAAAATTACCGTCACATAAGAAACTAGAAGCTAATCGTCAAAGTTATGCTTAATTGTCAAACTGACAGTTAAACGTCAAACTCATAGTTAGACATCAAACCAACAATTAATCCCTAAAAGCACCAATTTATCGTAAAAATGACCGTTACATAAGAAACTAGAAGCTAATCGTCAAAGTTATGCTTAATTGTCAAACTGACAGTTAAACGTCAAACTCATAGTTAAACATCAAACTAACAATTAATCGTTGACAGTGTCGATTCATCGTTAAAATGACAGTTAATATTTAAATTCAAAATTCATATTAAACGTCAAACTGACGTTTAATAGACACGATTGCCCAATGATTAATAGACCAACCTGACAGCTAATTAGTAAAGTCGCTATTTAATCGTTGGAACTATCCATTAAATGTCAATTCTGACAGTTAATTCTCGAAACTGGCACTTACACGTCAAACTGAGAGTTCGACGAACTCGAAGTCAGAAGTTATAGTGAACTGCAAAAACTGTTAATCTTGGAATGAGTGATAGCCGTCAAAATAGCAATTAACCCTAAATCTGTTATAAAGTCGTCAAAGGTACAGTTAATTGTAAAATTACGTCACGTTGATAGGTAAACGTCAATGTGATAGTTGTTACAGTAAGTTAATTGTTAAATTGTTAAACTGATGTTAAACGTTAACCGATTACTGGCCATCACCTGTCATAAGTTGGTAACCTGTAGACTTGACAGTTAACTGTCTCAAAATTGACACTTTATCGTTACAGCGACAGTAATACGAAAAATGTTGATTGTCAATATGACAGTTAAAAGTCAAACTGGCATTTATTAGACAAAACTCTCATTTAATTGTCAAAACTACGAGTTAATTAAAAAACTGCAAGTTAATCAAATTGACTCGTAAACGTCAACTTTGTAGCTTGAACGTGAGTCAACAATTAATTAAAATTAGACAAGACGTTTAATTGTCTAAATTGTCAATTAATCGTAAAAACTGTAACTTTGTCGTAAAAGTTAGCGATAATTTTCAAACCTATAATTAATATATTAAAGTTTAAAGAAATTTAACTTTAACCAATGGGCAAAACTGTCAATTGTCAAACGTCAAAGTGACAGCTAGTTGTGTGACAGTGGCAGTAAATTGTAGAAATGTCACTCCGCCGCTAAAGTTAGATGTTAAACAGCTAGTCCATGGAGAGACACTTAGTTGTCAATCTAAACGTATTAACAATTACGTGACAGAATAACGTCAAAATTACTATTTTCGTTCTGACTATGAAATGTCAAACTGACAGACGTCAAAATGAGTGTTAATTTCGCTGGCAATCGTCAAAGTATCGACTAATAAATAAACTGAAAGGCGAAGGTAAAACTGACACAACCTTCAAAGTGACAAATGTCAAACGGAAAACTAGTCATCAAGCGTGATTGGCAGTAAAATGCAAAAGTGTCGGTAATAGACATTAAACTGTCAATTACAACAAACGTCAAACTGATAGATCATCGTTAAGCTACGGGAAAATAAATCAAATTCAAATAATGGCAACGAAATAAATAGAAAATAAAAATGGATTGGGGCAAATGATATTTTTTTAATACACTACAGGGTGATATGAAACTATTGGGATGTTTAGAAACATCTCGAGTTAAACTCATTCCATATCGATGTAAAATAAAAATAAAAAATGCGTCGATGGAAATGCGAACACTTTAATTTGAAAAATCTTTAATAACCACCCCAACATTCATATCCACATATTTGTTTGTTTAGGGTGAAAAGTACGACGGAAGAAAAGCCGACGTGTGGTCCTGCGGGGTGATCCTGTACGCCCTTCTCGTGGGTGCCTTGCCTTTCGACGACGACAACCTGCGACAGCTGCTCGAGAAAGTGAAGAGGGGCGTCTTTCACATCCCCCATTTCGTGCCGCCCGACTGCCAAAGCCTTCTACGCGGGATGATCGAAGTCAATCCCGAAAAGCGACTGACGGTAAGCGGGCCCCTTTAATCGCCACGAAAAACATCGCGAAAATTTCCAGCTGTCCGAGATCAACAAGCACCCGTGGGTGACGGCCGGGGGCAAGGGCGAGCTGGAGCTCGAGCTGCCCATGATGGAGGTCGTCCAAACGCACGTGTTGCCGTCGATCGAGGCGGTCGACCCGGACGTCCTGCAGGCCATCTGCAGCCTCGGCTGCTTCAAGGAGCGGGAGAAGCTCATACAACACCTGCTCAGCCCGAAGTAATCAATTGCGCCTTGAAATGTCGCCGCGCAAATCATTGGCACGGTTCTATTTGCAGCCACAACACCGAGAAGGTCATCTATTTCCTCCTGTTGGACAGGAAACGGCGGAGGCCCGCGTTCGAAGACGACACCGATTCGTTGCTGAGGATACGGACCGACTCCAACGACCCTCCGCGAAAAAGGATCGACACTTGCAGGGTCAACGGTCAGACTTCGTTGCAGTTCGGGCAAATTAGCGAAGGGTCGCCCTTAACGCCCAGGAGATCGCATTACAAGTAAGAACTCTCACCACCTTCAAGCTTTGTTCCCATAGTTTGCTGCTTGACTCTTTTCAAACTTTCATGAAACTCGTCGTACATTCGTATTTGAATCTCGTCAAATTTAATATCTGTCACCGCGACAGATTTATGAAAACGTGGCGTAAAATATTAACCATCGACGAATACTATCAAAGACGAATTTGGTTCTCAGGTGCTTGCTATTGTCTTGAATACAATAGAGGTGTCAAATGAGGTTTCTAAATTATTAATTTTATTTAAAAGGAGGCCACACACGAGGAGAAGTCCGTCGACGGGCAGCACACACAGCAGCCTCAGCATCCATTCCCCCACCAGATCGTCGGGTGCCTCAAGTCCGGTGCTGTTCAACAGCACGACGCCGACCAACACTCACGGTACGACGACGACGACGAAAAAAGTGCGTTTGTTACGTTTTGATTAGTTTTTTGTACGCCAGTCGGGCTGTCTTCGCCGGTCAGTCAGAGAACCGCCGGCCACCACAGCCATCGGAGCTCGACGCACGTGACCTCCAACACTCACGTCACTGTGACACCACCGCCGGCCACGCCCACGCATCACAGGGCGAACAGCAGCGGGGGAACGTCCGGGTCGTCGTTGCTGGCGGCCATGACCTCGCCCGACAATGACACCACTAATTTAGTTTCTGGTAAGGATCGTTATTATCTTTTTCATCTCAACAACAAAGTTATATTAAATCTCATAACAGTTGGGTTGCTGCCCATGTTGATAAAATGAAGTTTTGTCGACGACTACGGTATTGTCATCAAAGTTGATGAAATGGTATTTTGGTCATAATAAAAAATGTTATTAATAATTTTCTCCAGGTCCTACCGTTTTAACCCCGATGACGCCTCCAGGATCCCCCCACTCGAGCACAACCGGCCACCACTGGCGATCGCGACTCACCACGATCAAAAACAGCTTCCTCGGATCGCCGCGGTTTCACAGGAGAAAGCTCCAAGGTGAGTAAAATCCATCACTTTGACGAAAGTTTATTTCCCCACTTTAATTCGTAGCCTCATCCGAGGAAGTCCACTTAACCCCAGAATCGTCGCCCGAACTGACGAAAAAATCCTGGTTCGGCAGCCTGATGACGACGGAAAAGGACGAAACGTTCACGATCCTCGTCAAGGGAAAACCCCTGGCGACCGTCAAGGCGGACTTGATACACGCCTTCCTATCGGTGAGTGCGGTCGGTAGCGCCGGCCACGTTAATCGGAACCTTCCACAGATAGCCGAACTGAGCCACTCCGTCTCGAGTCCGATGTCGTTTCGGGTGGAGTACAAGCGGGGATCGACGGGGCCGGCCATGTTCCAGCGGCAGGTGCGGTTTCAGGTCGACGTGTCGACGATAACGAAGCAGACTACGGACAATTCGAAGGAGCACCTGTACGCGATCACCTTCACGCTGCTCTCGGGTAAGAGGCGACGAAACGTTGCCCACGACGTCGCGATTGATCGACGACGTTTTCAGGAAACATCCGACGGTTTCGGAGAGTCTGCGAACACATCCAGGCGCAGGTGTGCACGAGACGGCCGCCGCCCAGTCCGAGGGCGCAGAGGAAATTCACGACCGAGCTGAGCGAAAGCTCCAGCTGCGGGTCGGATTCCAGCGAATTGTACTTAAATACTAGGCAGGTAAATGAATTGTAGACGCACCTAACGAACGGTTTACGTCGAAAGTAATTTACTTTAATCACCTAATATAAGATAGCACTTGCAAAAAAAAAAAAAAAACGAAAGTTTATTTCCCCACTTAAATTTACAACTTTCTAAAAATATTCTCGTTTCGCGCTAATTATGAACTTAATTTGCAGTTGAACGTCCTCCAGTTGGAAAACAGCGATTTGGAGAGCGAGTGCAGCGTGTTCGACGTCCGGACGGCCGTCAGGGAGGTGAACAGGCGGGCGTCCACGAACAACAACACCGAAAGCATAGAGCCGACGCCGTCGACGCCGAAGGCGGTCCGATCCAGCTCGGAAAACACCGACTCCTGCGAGAAGACGTGCATCACGACGATGTCGGGCAGTTCGATCGCATAATACTGCGTCTAGGTGTCGCTTTTCCGGGCAGTCGTCGAAACGCGCGACCGGTAACAAATCAAAATGGTTTTCTACCTCATTTTGTTTACGAAACGCACGTCGATTTAGTGTGACGGTGTTGATTCGAATTCGACGAATTTAATCCGAAAGACAGTGAGGGTGTAACCGAATGACAGTGCGGCTAAAAATATTTATCTAAAAATTGAAATAAGAACGTGGCAAATGATTTAAAATCGCTTACGCTTGAAACATATTAACGAAAGTTTATTTCCCCTATGGAATTTTATTCAATAATGAAAATTACTTCAAAGGATGTTAAAGTTCCCCGAAGGGGCGCTTCGACATTCCAAGTCCTATCTGTCATCGTCAGGTCAGTCAAATGAAATGACTGACTTAGAAGCACAGTTCTTCTAACTCAGTGAGATCAATGAGCTACTTGAAGATGACAGATGGGACTTGGTTGAAACGTTAAAGCGACCCTTCAACCCAACGAGCGAGTTGGATTTTTTTTTTAATTATTGCCGACATTTGCGTTCAATTGTTTACACATTTTGAGTTGGAAATTAACATTTTTTTTGGTTGGAATTAAAAACAATTTATTGTCTAGCGTCTCCTCGTGATTTATAATTAAATAAAATGAATCCATGGATCTTCGATTACTCTACTTGAATATTTCTTTGTCAAAATTTAAACATCCGTTCTGGCCAATTTTCTTAGAATTTTCTCCGATTCGTAGCGCACAGCATTTCAGTTACGCCCGTTGTTTTAATTAACACAAACCGCGCGTTCTAACCGGCCACGCAAACCAAAACGCCGTTTCGACGATTTTCCGCCGGACGTCGGCGCATCGCATCGCCTCGACACGTCAAATGACTCTAGATAATAAATGTGTTCCTTCGTATGAAATTGTTACATTTCATGATACTCAAGCAAGAGAAAAGCTATGTAAATAGGTGCCACTGTTTCGACGCTATGTCCGCGGCTTGTGTTGCTTTTTCGAGGACTGCGAGGAGGTTGCGGATGGGAAATTATGTGCGGGTGGGGCGATGGTCGAAAAATGCACGTTTTCAAAAAAATCGTAAAGAACTAACCCATATGCCTACATCGACAAGATGGGAAATTTTCAAAAATTTTAAAAAATTCAAAATTTTCAGAAGCCAACCCATCGTGCATTTTTGATTAGTTGTTCATATCGACTGATATGAACGGAGCTACGCGAGTTTCTGTTTAAATAAATTGACTGATCGCAAATGATTTATGATCCACCCACGTTTCTTGGTCTTTACGACAGAATTGTGCCCAGCATTAGAAATGTGCATAAATCACTTGTCATTTCTCGCATTGCGAAATGCAAAATTTTAGTTTTTAAAACTTGTTTCCCATCGCTTTATAAGTAATATTTTTTTAAATGACAGCTCGATTTTAGATTAAAAAAAAATTATCTCACATCCATTCCATTTTTTATAGTTTGTTAGGTTTTAAGAAATAACATATTTTACACAATCGCACTTTCCAACCCAACCAAACTTTGTAAAAATACCGAAATTGTCAAAATTAAAAAAAATGCTTTGTTATTATTTGAATTCTTTGCATATATTTTTTGGATTTTTGTTAATGGCGTTAAAAAAAAACAATTTAAAATTTTCGAAAATGTCACAATTATACAAAATCCGTTAAATTCCAACAATTATTTAAAAGCCAAAAAATTAACGCAATTGTAAATTTTTAAAAAATAAAAAAAAATTAAAAAAATATTTTTGTGTTGGATTGGTTTAAATTTTACTTATTTTGCATTAATTTAGCATCACTTGAATTAATTGTTAATAACTGACAAAAATTAATATTCAAAAACAATGCAAAAATGTGGAAAAATGCGAAACAATCGTCAAAATTCCAAGATTGTTAAAATTAAAAAACAAAATTAAATCAAATAAAGCAACAATGAGTTTGTGGTCGAATATTACCGCCGTCTGGAAGTGAATACTGAAACACTTTTGCTGCTACGTAATCGCAGAGGTCTTTTCGTTACGTCATGACAGCTTACGATTAATATTCACACAGAAACTCGTTGTCGCTCACGACTTGATGCAACTTCGGCGAATGCATGTGTGGTGGTTTGACGAGCCCATAGAGGGCGAAACAGCTCTCGTCGCGTTAATGCATCCGCCGAAAATTATTTTAAACCAAGCGTAATTAAATCGAATTCGACAAAATTAACGCAATATTTTAAAAGTTTGCATTTTTTGCAATTCGATTTGTTAATTTGCGGTAATTTTCGGAATCTAATAAAAAAAAATGTTTTGGGTTGGGTTGGGTTGGGTTGGGTTGATTAAAAATTGTTTCAGATTGGGTTGGGTTGGATTGGGTTGGGTTGGAATGTAACACACAAACGTGTAAAATTTGATTAAAATTTAAAAAATAGGAAAGTCCAAAATTGCACAAAGAAATTAAATATGTCGAGATTTTTGTCAATTAATTTTCTTTTTGAATTACATTTTTTAACTATTTCTTGGGTAAATGTACATTATTTTCCAGTTCTTTGAATTTTTTGCATTGCATTTTAAATTTTAAGTCATTTAAGACAAACTAAATTAAAATTAAATTAATTTTTTGAATTTTTGAGCATTTTTGAGATTGTTGACAATTTTTTTGTATTATAAAAAAATTGAAGCACAATATCCACGAAATTTCGCGACATTCGGCTTAATTTAGCTTAGACTTGGACGTTTTAAACCTCAAATAATTTTTAAAAAATTCCACACACAATCAAAACTGCAAAAGGTTAAAACTTTTAAAATATTTTATTAATTTTTTTTGCAGTTTCGATTGTGCGGAAAATTTTTAAAATTGAATTAAGAATTAAAAATTCACAAACCTAAAAAATTCCAACGTAAATAAAAATTATTTAAGATGAAAAAATTTAACAAATTTTCAAAAAACCAAAAATCGACCAAGTTATTGCTATTTTTTACGTTTGTGAATTTTTATTTAAAACCCAACCCAACTCAACTCAACCCAAACCAAGCCAACCCAACCCATCCCAACCCAACCCAACCCAACCCAACCCAACCCAACCCAACCTAACCCAACCCAACCCACTTAAATTTCCAAAAAAGTCAAATTTGTCAAACATGAAAAATAAAAATTTTCAAACCGCAAGGAACTGGAAAAATTGTCTAAATTAATTCGTCTCAATGTCAATTAATTGACAACAGATGCGAAGAATTACAAAATTTGTATAAAATTTCAAAACGACAAAGTGACAAGACGTTGCTGTAAGTTGTCTTGATTGCACTCGATTGGGGCAATAATTCTTCGTTTGGTTCAAATTTAATTAACAATTTAACTACGAACGTCAAAATTGGCGACCAACACAACCCGACCCAAAGCAACCCAACCCAACCCAACCATTTAAATTTCCAAAAAAGTCAAATTTGTCAAACGTCGAAAATTTAATTTTTTAAATTTAATTAACAATTTGACTACGAAAGTCGAAATTGGCGACCAACACAACCCGACCCAACCCAACCATTTAAATTTCCAAAAAAGTCAAATTTGGAGAAACTGGCAAAATTTTAAATTAAATTAAATTTAAATTTGTCTCAATACGAATTGGCAAAAGACGCGAATTACAAAAATTGCTTAAAAATTCCAAAACGACGAAATGACAAGACGTTCCCCGCAACAACCCAACCCAAACCGAACCCATTTAAATTACCAAAAAAGTCAAATTTGGACCTGGAAAAATCGTCCACATTATTATCTGCTCAAACAGATTAAATTAATACGAACCAGGGCATCAATTATATGGGTTCGAGCATAAATAACGATATACGAAATTAATTAAGCACAGTTTATAAGAAATATTAATTTATTTAAAATATTTAACGTACAATCAAAGCTTTGTCAAATACGACTAATTTTTTTTTTTTTTTGAAAAAGTGCATTCATCAACTTTCAAAATCACTTGCATGCCTTTCATTGATCACATCTCATTGAAAACCTTAAACGTCGTACCACACCCAGCTTCGAAACGAAAACGTAAAAAATATTTGAAACAACTCATTATGAAAATATATGAAGTTTTTTTTGCTCAAGTGTTACCCCCCCCCCCCCGGACGAATGCCAACGAAAAGCATGCAAGCCCCCCCCATTCGGTTCGCAACGTAGGTACTAGATAAGGACAATTGTACATAACTGCTAAATTAATTCGTTATTTAAGATCGAAGCGTGGGGTACGCGCGAGCCCCCCCCCCGCAATTTTATCGTCGAAATCCGGCGGGCGGCTCGCCCGCGCCCCCCGATTCGGAAGCAACTCTTGGTGTTTTTTTTTTTTACACAATCGCGTCAATCCAAGTGAGAAAACGAAACGACAAACGCCAAGACTTGTAAGTGTAATCGTCGAAAGAAAAAAAAAAAAAGTGAAATTGCCGGCCATATTACTTATAAATTACAATTAGAATCGTTATCATAGTTAATGGATAATAATAATTATAATAATTAAAATAACTCGTACGCATACATACACATAAATCGCAACCGATTATATACAGCGTGTCCTATTGAAAGTCAAATAATCATGCTACGTATTATACCTGCTAATTTTAATATATTTTTTTAAGACGAAGACAAGTCACCGGGACTCCGTCGTTTCGAAGGTAGCTCGCGCGACGTCAATTCTGCATAATTCTAAGACGACAACAATGACGACACCAGTTACTAACGAAAGTTCACCCAAACCACCCAAATTTCATTTCCGCCTTTGCATTTTACATATCAGATCGCTCAAAGTATCCTTTGCCTCTTCACCGCGTCAGCCGTTTCCGTTTGAATTACCCCCGCCCATTGAAAAAAAAAAAAACGTCCGGCAACTCGGTTGCGAGATTCGCCTGCGGCGTCGGGCCGAACGAGAGGCGGAGCTCGCGATGGAAAGAAAAACCGCCCCGGACGCCAACTTGAAACCCTAGTTAATTATAAGATATTGTAAATAATACGCAATACATGTAAATTACTTATTATATATATCCACGTTATTCGTTTGTTTATTATTAATACTATTATTACGATCGCTGCACCTATATATGTTAGTGTTATGATTAATTATTTTATATAAATGAATTGATAGTTATGTGTAAGTGCTTGTAAATAATATTGTGATAAACAATTTGCACAATAGATTTGGTTGTTTCATTGAATTCTTGGGCCCGTCAGAGCACCGCACATTCACTGAAAGTCGTGCAAGTGACGAATATGTGACGCCGTTACATGACAATATCACCACAGTCGAGTGGTAATCTAATTCCTAAGTGATTGTGCCTTACATCAACTCTCAATCTGTTAAAGCAAATATTTTAATAATAATTAATAATTAATTTTTACGATAATTATCCCTTGCCGTTTTCACGGTTTGCAAGGTCCAAACCATAAATGAAATACTTGTCCAGTTCACGCGACCGAACCAATATAATAATACACATAAATAATGTAACTCCAAAGCGATTGTCCCTCACCGCACCCACGGTTTGCACAGACTTGATTACAATTAAACTAAATGGGATTATAATTAAACAAATATTTTAATATTTTTGCCATTGCGCGTTGCACAATTCTATAAATTAATATATTTAATTAATTAATCAATATCATTTGCACGATTGACGATTTGTGGCGTAAACATTTTTTTTTGTTTCCAACGCAGGATGCAGGGTTGGGTCAGGTTGGGTTGGTTTCGGTCAGGTTGGGCTGGGTCAGGTTGAGTTGGGTCAGGTTGGGTTTGGTTGGGTTGGGTTTCATTTAATTTTGCATGTTTTACTTCACCGTTACTTTCACATTTCGTCACAATTTCTCGAAAATTATGTTTGTTATGTTTCCCACAATTTGCAAATAAAAAACGAAAAATTAAAAAAATAGCCTACAATTTTTTTTTTCAATTTTTCTTAGTTAAAAAAATGCCTTCATGCGTAGAAATCCCTCGTCCAAATAAATAATTTGTTTTTATTTTTTATTTAATTAACGAAAATTACAAGTCCGTCCTGATCAACCCCCCCCCCCCCGCAACAAATTGTGCCAAACGCAACCAAATAATTCTTGGACTAAGAGAGGGGGCAATGTCGCACCGAACAATTTTTACGATAATTATCCGTTGTCGTTCTCGATGTTTGTAAAGTCTAAACTATAAATGAACTACTTGTCCACTTCACGCGATTGAACCAATCTAACCCCTAAGTGATTGTCCCTTACCGTACCCACGGTTCGCACAGACTTAATTATAATTAAATTAAATGGGGCCCGATCGCAATATACGGTGCGGTTTTTTCTCTCAATCAGTTAAAACAAAGATTTTATTATTTTTGGCATTGCGCGTTGCAAAATTCTATAAATTTTTAAGTTTGCAACTTATTCATTGCAGACGCATATTTCACACGAACGAATATAACATTTGCACGATTGGTGATCTGTGGCGTAAACAATTTTTTTTGTTTTGAGCGCAGTATGCTGGGTTGGGTCAGGTTGGATTGGGTTGGGTCAGGTTGGGCTGGGCCAGGTTGGGTTGGGTTAGCCCAAGTTGGGTTTGGTTAGGTTTGGTTGGGTTGGGTTAGGTTTATCGAAATCTTCATTTAATTCACATTTCATTACAATTGCTCGAAAACGGCAACATTTTAAATTGTTTGCCACAATTTGCAAAAAAAAAATAATAAAAAATAGCATACATTTTTTTTATTTAAAAAGAATGCCCCCCCCCCCTCCAATTTCACCTCAAACGAGTTCATTTATTATCCATTCTACATTACCCGCTGGGTTAGATTGAAGCACGTGGAAAAATGACAAAATTTTTAATTTTTTTAAAATTATCAAAAAATCTATTTACTGATTTTTTTGAATTAATAACATAGTCGTTGACGGTACATAGAAATCATTTTTAGACTACCACTACCAAATACACACCGAACAAGTCCCAGTTTTTTTTTTTTTTTTTTAATAAATAATTTGTTTTTATTTTTTATTTAATTAACGAAAAGTACAAGTCCGTTCTGACCCCCCCCCCCGCACAACTAATTGTGCCAAACGCAACCAAATAATACTTGAATTGGGGGGGGGGGGGGTATGTCGCACCCAACAATTTCCACTATTTTAAAATTACATTTTTTAATTTAATTTTTTACTTAATTAACGAAAATAGCAACAAGACCGTTCTAACCCCCCCCCCCCCAATTGTGCCACACGCAACCAAAAAACTACTTTTTTAAACTAGTTGATTTTTTTGAAAAATTTTCTTGGAAACTATTCAAAATTTGGAGAAAAAATATGGAGACTAACTTTTTTTTTTAATTAAAAATAAAACCGTTGCAGTACATAGAAATGGATCTCGGGTTGGGAGAGGACGGGGCGGGGCAACTTAACATCAATCATTTACACGATTTCCAGATTAAAAAAAAACAATTTAATTTTTTTATTCCTTTTCAAAAAAATTATTTATTTATGAGAAACGAGCTCTAGTTGTAGGTCCAATCAACTTCAAATAGATAAAAAGTACGCATCTCATTGCAGACGCACATTTCATACGAACGAAGATAACATTTTTATAAATATTTTTTATTTTGAATCCAGGTCTGGAATACAATTAAAATTAAGCTCATTTTAAAAATGTGTTGCTTGACGCGATGGTCCTTCACGATTTTATTTCATCGACGATCCACTTGAGTTATAATAAGTAAGACATTAAAAATTTGCTCACGTTCGTGCTGCAAAGTAAAGAAGTGAACACCCCAACGTAAAGACGACCGGAAATTGATCTTACGACATATGTTGCAATTACATCGAACTAACGTTAAGAAACTTAAAAATCTTAGCCTAAAAAAAATCGTAGCTCAATATCCCAAAACAATGCGAATAATAAACGAACGTCGCGCAAGTTCTTCTACTGTCACTTGCCACAAATTAATTAGACGCGATTGGAGTTGAAGCCGCAATAACGTCGGCATCGAAATTAATCGAAAACTTGCAGTAATATCGCCTCGTGGCACCAACGCAACGCCGCGCAACCCGGTCATAATTAACCTTTAAAAGGGGTGAACTTAACCCGTTGTACGAAACGCAGCTGCGGTACAAATCTCTTTAAAAAAATCACAAAACCCACACGTAACTCATAAACTCACGCGCGCGAAAAACAACGCGGCGACATTATTTATAAATAAATGCGATCGCGTCGAATCGACGGGAATGTTACCGGGCGATGGCACCTCTCCAACATTCTACCTCACCTCGCGTACGTCCAACCGCGCCGGTCCGGTCGGGGGAGCGACGGCGACGGACAACGCCGCGTTTGAATTTCGTGCCCTCCCCGTCGCCGCAATTTTGTTTGTATCGTGTGGCGCAATGAGCGCGACGGCCGATCACGCGGATTTCGTTTGCCCAAGCAATTCGCACCCGACGCTTGCGAAAATAAAGATGTTGCCCGCCGCGAACGTGCAGCTGACCAAAGTGCACTACTACGACGACGCGAAAAACGAACGGAATTTGGAAATACCGACGATCTCGAGGGACGTCTTCCGCGAACATTTGAACAAGCACACGATCATCAAGAGGAACGTCTTCGGCCACAAGTGGGTGCTGAAAATCAACGAGTGCGACGAACCGGTCCAGAAGGAGAAGTGCGGCGCCAAAGTCGTCGTTTACGTTTGGGTCTTTTGCTGCATCGTGGTCGCGATTTCCTTCGGGGTGTACTTTTCGTTGGGTGAGTGTGACATTACGAGTAATTTGTACGTCGCGTAAAAACAAGAAATTCAAACTCGAAAAAATTTAATAAACGTCATCGAAGTCACAACACATATTTAAAATTTCACCCAAGTACACCTTAGTTACTTTACGTGAGTTGTAACTGGCTCAACGATCCCAAAAGTCTATTCAAATTCCATAAAAAAAAGTCACGTCAATCGTGACGTTTGTTCAATCTAAGCATTTGTGCTGTCAGAATTTGACGTAAATCGTTGTAACAACGTATTTCACGTAAATTTGTTGATTGTACGCGATTTTATTATCGTTGTTATAGTTACTCGGTCAACAAAGCTTTCAAAATGCCGCCAATTAGATTCAAATTCACGTACCTTGTACTTTTGCAGACTCCTTCCGCGACGAATTTCAAATTACAACGTTCTCCGTTCCATTCTCGCCGCCCACGTACCCATTCTTCTCTGCACGCGTTCACACAAAATCCCGAAACGACACTATTTCCCACATTTTTTATCATTTTCGTGCGCAAAAACGAACGCACCGTCCGCCATTTTACAAAAACTGCGTCAAAACATGTTTCACGTTGGCAACACCGCAACACGTTTTAAGGTTTGCCACCACAAACTTTCTATACGAATAAATCGCATCGCATTTAAACGAAATGTCAAATAATAGTCGTTTAATCGGCCGTAACTTAAAACGACGGTAATTTTAATTACGTTTGGGTAAATATTTCAACTTCAGTTCTAAGTTTACATCTTCACGTCTGAAGATGTGGCGTTGGTTTTAATTCCTAAAATGTCAATGATTTATTGAACATTCGTATTATATTGATAAATAATTAATGTAAGTGCTCTTTTTGGACGACGTGTTGTTTTTTATTTCAACCAAAGTCTTCTTCCAGCAAATCTGAAATTCATTTAATTTCGATCGGCTGAATTTTTGACTTTTAGTCAACTTTTTGATTTGTTATACGCACATATTTAGTAGCTCATGTTTAAGATTCTGGTCATATATTTTTTCATGCAATAATTTCGTTCTTTAATCACCAGAAACGACGTTCACGAAAAATGACAGGAACGCAACGAACGTTCCAAAAATCAGCAATCAATCGGAAAGCAACGCAAACAAAACCGACGGCACACACAACAAGCAAAGATCAGCACCCATGGATAATCGAGTCGTAAATCCAACAGCCAAAGAAATCGAAACGTTTCTAAAAAACGTAAGACAAATCAAGCAACAAATCATCGTAATCATAAATTTTTTTAGGCGTCGCACCAAACGACCACTTCAACGATATGCGACGAGTGCACCGCAGACGAGGTTTGTCTGAAAACGGAAGACTTCGCATCCCCTTTGTGCGTTCAAATCAAAGACAAGAACGACCCGACCGGCTGCGGCGGACTGTGCCAAATAAACATGCAACACTGCAAGCTCCTGGACAGCCAAGCGCGACTGCACCAGTGCTCGAAAAACAGCCGGATGTTGCACTGCCCCGACGCCGCATTCAACTGCGGAAACATGTGCATCGCCGGACGAAAGCGCTGCGACGGATTCATCGACTGCTCGAACTTCCAAGACGAGATAAACTGCGGTGAGTTGCGCATTAAAAAGCTTATCGATCTAATACGTCTCCTTGCAGAATGCGACTTCCAGACGCACTTCCGCTGCGGAAACGAAACATCGTGCATCGAAAACAAGAAAAAATGCGACGGCGTCATCGACTGTTGGGATAAATCCGACGAAATCGACTGCAGGGGAGTTCGGGGAAATTTCTCGTGCGAACGCCACGAAGCTCCGTGCTTCGACGGCACGTGCATCGAAAAAGAGCAATTCTGCGACGGGAACCTCGATTGCCCCGACAGGAGCGACGAACCGCCCGGCTGTTAAATTCACCAGTTAGAATAAACGATTTATTAGTCATATTTTCTTAAACGTGTACAACTTAGTCAAATAAATAAAACGGTACAAAAAAATCACCATCATTTCATAAGCACTTAAAGCTCATGAGTAAAATGGTATAAAAAATCAGCATCATAAGCATATGAAGCTCATGAGGTGAGCGAACTTGTTCTCATGGCTTCCATTCGCGACGAAGTCGTCGATCACGCCCTTGAAACAATTCGACAAATGCATCAACGTGACCTAAAACGAACCAATTAGATTGAAAATTTGCACGAAATCGTATCGAACCTCGTCCCATTCGGTTGTGTACATCTTCAGACACTGCGATTGAAAATCTTCGCACGTCAGCAACGCGTTTCGCAGTAATAACGACACGACGTCCTTATACGCGTTCCACGCTTGCGTCACGTTCGCAGACTGCGCCAGCAACATCACGTTCCTTGGGCAAATCACGTTCTTAAATAAATTATCGTTGGCCCCGTCATTTTTCCAATGTTCGACGAATTTCACCGAAATCTCCGAGTCAACGTTTTGCGTCGTCGCTGAAATCCCCGTTCAAGTTCCATCAAATTAAACGAAACATACTTACACAAAAGTAACAACAAATCGAGTAGTAATTTGTCAACAACGAAACGGATGCTGTCGTTGAAATCGCAACGTTCCGCTACACTTTTTCGTGTCGACGTTAAAATATTTTCGACGTCGCTCATCATGACAGACTTCCTTTCCAATACGCACAGACACAACCCCTAAAAAACGCCATTACTGCATTGTAGTAATTGACGCATAAATACGCACCCTTAGTTTTTCGACGATTTGCAAAGCGCTCAACGCTTCCGGATTGTGTTCGATCGGTTTACCGCCGGGAGGCAACGCAAAAGCCGCGTTGGATTTCTCCTTCGGGTGGTTAATCATTTTGTGAATTTCAACGTCAAAGACTTTCGTGAATACGTTCACGTTTACGTGGGAGCTCAGCCACTGTTGCACTCTGTCGTTGCACAATCGCAAGGCTATTGTCGTGCACGTGTCCTTGACTTGTTGAAGTTCCTCGTACGACAACAACAAATCGATGGACGTCGGTATGCGTTCCTTCGATGTTTTCGCCGAATATTCGGCACTCAATAATTGCAAAGTTTTGAAATATTGCGCCGGGAGTTCGTGCGATTTGTCTTTTAACAACGACTACAAAGCCCGCAAAATAATCGTTACATCGAACCACACTATGCAAAACTTACCTGGTACGTTTTCTCTTGATTATCATCGTCGTCACCATCAATCATCGAGTGAAGCTCATCCAGGCACATTTTCTTACAACGAGGTACCATAACGTTGCAAATGTACTTAACGCAAGCCGATGCAACCCGCTCACTGACGAACTCAACCGTTTTCCTAACGGAACCTGGCTGTGAATTAAAAAATTCCTCCTCCAATTGATTCTTGAGTTTCTTCGCCGAAGTCTCTTTCGCCGACTCCACCGCCGTCAACGGCGTAATATGTTTGACAAACGTAATCGTGGAATTCGACGACAGGACCTTCTTGAACTCGTCCAGGTACGGACAGCAAACGTACAAAACCTTGCAATCGACGATGTCAAAGTCGTCCAGATTAACGTCTTCGCTTCGCTTCGCGTCGACTTCGAACGTTATTTTCGACGACCTGTAAAACAACTCGGCGGGAAAGTGCGGCAGCTCGAACAACCAACCCAGGCACAGTCTCACGAGCGTGACGTTGGAACTTCGCGGTTTGCGTCGCGATTCGCGATAAACGTTGATCAACAAGGCGAGAAGTTTGGTGTAGTACGGCACTCGCAAAGTGACGTAGTCCAACATGGAGAAGTATTTCGTCACCCACGGTATCGTCAAAATTAGGGTTTTGCGCTCGATGGAGTTTAAAATTGCGGATTTTATGTCGAAGTTGGGTCGGTAAGATTTGCGGGTTTCGATTTCCGAAGCCAGGATCTTCTCGGGCAAGACGTTCGTGTTCATATTGTAGGGGAGGGATTCGACAAAGCCTAAAAATTTCGCCAGTATTCGTAACGACTTCAGTGACTCGAGGTACGAGTTTCTGGTCGACGCGTCCACGAAAGTATCTGCAATTTGAAAACGACAAATTAAAACCGAGTCTTACAACCCAACCTGCAAATTACCCACAATTAATTTTTTTTGTTGGTATTTTTAAAATTTATTTATTATTATTATTATTAAACGATTCGGGTATTTCGGTCAATATTTGAAAAACAACCCAACCCAACCCGACCCAACCCAACCCAACAGAATCGAACCCAACCCAAATTTAGTCAATTTTATGTACATTTATTACCTTTAAATTAAACCAAAGCAGCTCAGCCCAAACCAAATTAAGAGAAATAAAAATTGCACAAATGATAATAAAGCAAAACATGTGAACTAAAAATTTTAAAATATTAAAAAACAAAAAACGACATCATCAAGAATTAAACAACGTTCCAAAATAAATAATTTTAGTAATACACAATGACAACGCACAACACACAAGGTCAATGCATAAAAAGTTAAGTTTAATATCATTAGCATCATTAGCAAGCATTAAAATTCTTACAATGCTAAAAATTTTTAAGCGTACTCATTAAATTCGGAAGCAAATTCACTAAACTAATTAAAAAAATTCTTAGTAAATGTTTTGGTGGAATTGCCATAAAATAATCCCAATCAAACCTCCAATAATAAGAACAATTTGAAACACCAAATCTTGGAAAGATCTGCTCACTCTAACGGCCCTGGCTACTGGTCATAGTAAGTCATCACATGCGCAGTTAATCAAATCTCCAAAACACCAAATCTTACCAACTTCCTCAAGTTCATCGTCGTTGAATTTCGTGTCGTTTATCGTTAGAATCTCAAAAATTAGAGCATCGGCCAAATGTTTATAAAACGTATGCGTCCACGAAGTAACAATGAATTCCTTGTAGAATTCTTGGTGCCCGTTAAAACTGGGCGTCGAATTGATTCCATCGGAAACCTGCTTCGTAACAATGCGAGTCTTCAACCGGTGCAATTTCTCAGCGTCGATGTTCGGCAACGAAGACAAACACGACAACTGCGTCTCCGACACTCCTTCTTCCTAAAAATCACCGGTCGATTTAAATTTAAACCGCGATGCCACACTTACACTGTTGTCGCCGCGACAAGTCCTCAACAACTGCATTTTGAACAATCGGGCGAAATGCCGATGGTTGACGACGTCGTTGTGCAAATTCAACAAGGTTCGTATCTTCGGCCCCAACGCCGCCGCAAAGCACCAGCCGGCAACGAAACGGTTCCGCTCCCATATCGTCAGTATCTCGTAGAACAAATCGCGTTGCTTGCGAAACGCGTGGAAGGACGAGTCGTCGGGGAAATTCTCGCGGTTGTCGGTTTCCGTGACGAAGCAGACGTTGCCGAAAGGGTTTCCGGACGCATCGCTTCCCCGTTCAGACTTCTTGTCGGATTTCGACAAACGATCGAACGAGTCGCCACCAAATCGACGTATTCGTTCGTTTTCGATCAGTAATTTCACGGTGGAACGATCCAACATTTGCAGGACGCCCAGTTGTTGCCTCAAAGCACCGACGGCGAAGTAAACGCAGTTGTGGACGCTTTCGAATAAACTTTTCGGCCTGGTCTTCGTCGTTTCGTATCTTTTCATCACCAGCAACGTCATTAAAAAATGCAATTCGCTGGTGACGTTCACGACCAAATTGTTATCTAAAAGGCAAGAGTATACGCCAACCAGCGAGTCCAAAACGGACCGATCCGACACCAAATCGACGTCGGGGGTTATTTCCGACCGATTCCCAACATTTTGCAATTTTACCCTCCCGATCGTTTTCATCTCATCTTTCTTATTAACGATTCTGAGACACTCCTTCGCCAAGATGTTCCGCTGATCGTTCAAATCGTTCAACGGCAATTCGACAAAATCGTGGTGGAAATTAAAGCTATTTTCCGATTTGCGAAAGTTCGCGTTCGAAAGCCGCTGGTTTAGATTCGTGGGGTTGATCCGTCTCGACGGGGCGTTTTTGTCATCGAAATCGATCTTGTGCGGCTTTTTCTTCGCCGATTTCTTCTGGACGATGAAGTCTCCCAAACACAAACTCTTCTCAGCGCTTTTCTGCCCCGAATTTTTACTCTTGGACGTTTGCAGGACGTTCCTCGAATACAACGGCGACACGGGACTTACTACCTCGTGCGTATTATTCTTAGTTCTTGGCGTTTTCGGCGAGCTGTTCGCATCGCATCGTTTATACGATCGCTGGGGACTATTCTCGTTGTCGCATCTATCGGGGAACGACGCCGATCGACGGCTAATCTCGGCCTTAACCCTCTCGTTTTTCTTAACCGACACACGCGTAAGCAATTTTTCTTGCGAATCGATCGAACTCGCGCTAAAACCGTCAAAACGTAAATAAAACTTCACGTGAATCCTCGATACGTACCAATGCGTCTCATCGTGCAGGAAATTTAAAAAATACGAAACGAAATCCCTCTGCGTGCAGTTGTACCGGGAAACGTCATCATCCTGAAACTAGAAGTGAGGTTATGTCGATCGAAACATTTCCAACGATGTTTTACTTACCTCTAGATTTTCGCTAGTGATCCACCTAATCAGGTCGTTTATTTGTATTTCGCCGCTCACTAATTCCATCAACAACTTCTCTGCCATTGCCATTTTTCACCGATTCGTACAATAAAAGGGGGCAACTCCCGTAAACGTAAAACGCAGACATCGACGTAGTAAATTACGCCCGTTCACGCCGTTTCAGTGCGAATTAAAACGATTTCGTGCAATAACTGGACACATTGCGAGATGCGGAAACGTCGAAAGAGGTTAAAAGTGACGACCCCTGTCGCGCACTTTCCCACATTATTTGAAAGATGGCGGTCGCGTTTCATTGGGCGATTTGAAAATTTCGAATCGAATTTGGCCAATCGCGTCGCCGTTGACTTTTGATGTTTGTCGGATGTAACGGGTGTTTTTTTCAAATTTGGCGTCAAAGCTGGCCGTGAATGTTTAACTGCGAACGAACCATCGTTATTAATTTGACATCTTAACCTATGTCTGACCGGTCTAACCTCACTTTTAATTGTCGAAAGTTGTCACTTAAGTGACGTTTGAGTGTATGTACAAAATTGTGGTTCGTTCACAGTTAAACATTCATGTTCAACGTCGACGCCAAATTAAAAAAAAAAAAAAACACCCGTTATTTATTGGTTCAGTAGTAGAAACGAGAATGAATTTTATTCCATTATATCGGGCATTGTTAATGGTGCAAAAAGTTAATATTAATATTAATATTAACTATATTACGTTTTAAAATAATTTAAAGTTTTTAAATGAAATGTCAAATTTGACGTAAGAAACGTATTCGTCAATGCACTGTATTTTTTACGAAATGATCGACAGCAACGATACCCGGTAGCGAATTTCTTCTCCAAATACGAACGATTGAAATAAAACGCTTGCGGTTTATTTCATAGTTTCATTTATTAACGAAATTAAACGTAAACGTTTTTCAAAACTGCTATTAACTATTTAAGTTCGTCGGTTACATCAGCGACCTTTAAAAAACCCGATTTTTTGTGTCGATGTACGTCCGCGCACGCAAAAAACGCCGGCGTGCGGACATTTTCCAGAAGTGAAATGTACGAAGTCATTGTCTCGAACGAATATTTATCGAAAATAAATTATCGAAGCTATTTCGTTAATTCGACGAATAAATATCGATGTTTGTCTTTGCTTTGTGTTCGGCGTCCTTCGTTTTTGGCCGATGTGGCGGGCTTTGTAATCGTAACAAGTCGTCTTGTTCTAGGTCAGGTTTTGACGGTTTTGTTAATTTTGATGGCCCGGCCCAACCGAACCCAACCCAACCCGGCAATTTTTCTAAGGCTACGTTTTTAATTTTTTCTTAAATTTTATGCCGATGTCTTTTTCGTAATTTCCACGATTTTTGTGTTTTTTTTTTTATAATTTTGGAACGTCTCGTGATTATCGCTTTATCAAATTTTCGACAAATTTTATATATTTCCGCGCATTTTTTTAATTTTTTTTTTTATTTTGGACGAATTTTATTCTTTTAGTAATATTAGTCGAGCCGAGACAGTTTAAACAATTTAAATTTAAGAAATTTAAAAAAATTAATTGACATTAGCTGTCAAACGTGTTGACATTTTGACAGGTCGTCCATTACGATATTTTTCAAATTTGATAACAATTTGACAATTGATGGTTTCGACAATTTTGAATTTGTTTTAATTTCAAACTTTTCAGTTCTTGCAATTTTCATGTTTTTTAAAGTTTTTTAATTTTATATTTCTTGGTCCTTGGCAAATCTGTCATCTTCAGGTAGGTCACAGTGATCTAGAAAAGTTTTTCTTTTTTTTATATATTTTTTTAACTGTTTTTTTTTGTACAATTTAAATTTTTTGATTTTTATTTTCCAGATCTTAATTCTTAGCAAAATTTGTACGTTTTAATTTTAATCGTTTTATGATTTTGGAGAATTTTCATTCCACGACATTTTTGGCATTTTCAGAAATTTTGAATTTATTTTAGAATATTTATTTTTTTTTGTATTTTTTAACAAAACCCAACCCAACCCTACCAAGTCCAACCCAACCCAACGCAACCTAACTCACAAAAAATCACAATTTTATTTTTCATATCGTTTGAATTTTCGCAAATTTTAGGTTGGGTTGGGTTGGGTGGCAATTTATATAATTTTTAATATATTTTTTTCATATTTTTTGAGTTTTCTGGCTTGGGATGGGTTGGGTCGCAATTATGACAAATTTTTGCATTTTTGTATTTTAGACAATTTCCGAATTATTTGCCATTTTGGCGAGAGTTATATTTTTGTAAATTTAAGCTTTTTTTTTAGAATTTTTTGAATGTCATGCGATATAAATAATAAACAACAACGCCGATAAACTTGTTGACGTAAGTTTGAAGACAATTTTGATTTTTTTTTTCTTCATTTACGACAATTTTTAAAACATTTTACATTTTTTATGATTAAGGTGACTTCCTTTTTTTTAATATTTTTGATACAATTCTGATTTTTTCATTTTTACTTTTTAGAATTGACATTTTGATTTTTGTTTTTTCTGATTTTAACTTCTTAACAAAAATTTGTCAACATTTTAACAGTTTTGGCATTCTTACGTTTTTTTTATTCCTCATTTAACTTTTTCGCATTTTCAGCAATTTTGAATTTATTTTGGCCATTTTTTTAAATTTCTTTTTCATATTAAATTTTCACATTTTTTTTAGGTTGGGTTGGGTTGGGTTGGGTTGGGTTGGGTTTGGTTGGGTTTGGTTGGGTTGGGTTGGGTTGGTTTGGGTTGTATTGGGTTGGGTGGGGTCGGGTTGGGTTGGGGCGGGTTAGGTAATTTTGATAACTTTTAAAAATTTTTGATTTTTTGCTTTTTTATAAGAGTGGCATTTTTGTCAATTTTAACTATTTTTTATTATTTTTTTAATGCAATATAAATAATAACAACGTCAATAAATTTGTTGAAATAAGTTTGGATACAATTTTAATTTTTTTGTCTCCATTTACCCCAATTTGTCAAATATTCGGAATTAATTTTGATTTTAATTTAATTTTTTTTTATCAATTTTTAAATAAAATAAATAAAAATACAACAAATTTAAATTTCACAACTACATCTAAGCGATTTTTTCGTAATTACCCCAATAAAAAATTATTACAAAAAATTGACAATATTTCCCCACCATAGCCATCCCGATCCACCGCCGAAGGCGATAAAAAAAAAAACGGCAACTATGTTAAACGAGATATTTGCCGAGTGCGTCGTTTCTATCGCGACGAGCAATCTTTGTTTACAAACTTTCGGTTGCGAAACTCGCAATTTCGTTTATTTTGTAAACATAATCGGACGACTTTCATCACTTAAGGGCATTCCTAACGCGACGTTCATGACCGAAAATCCCGGACATTCCTCGAATTATCGAAGAAGGAATTTATTTCGTCGTTGGCCCTCATCGCACGAAATTTTCCATCGATAATTCACCAAAGTCATTAAGACATTTGTTAAAAATTAACGACGTCGAAATCCAACTCGGAGATGCACAAAATGCAGATGCATGCAAATCGTATTTATTTATTATAATTTCATTGCATAACTGCGCCATGAGGAAACGTAGCATCGATGTTGCTACTTATCGCAAGCGTTCATTGTTTAAACATTGAATCAAATCGAAACTGTGGCGTAAATTTAATAATGATTGGTTTATTATGAACAATAGCAATTGTCTAAATGCCCAATGGGTTCCTCAATGAAAATAAATTGTAGAAAATTGGATTAAAGAAATAAAAATTGTAAAAAAAAAACAATTTAGTTTAGCTTAATAAAATAACTCCCCATATTTACGTCCACGTCCAACCTAATTTTTTTTTGAACGAGTGAATAAAAAATCCCTCCACCCCGTCACAAAAAATCATCACCGACACGTTCGAGTTTACGACCCACCCGTGTCGCTCGGAAAACCGAAAAGCTTCGCGTACCTGTTCCGTCGTCGTTTGATGTCGATTGTCGACCATTATCCGTTACTCGTCGCGTGGAGCCCGCGAGCGTGCATTATCGCCGGCATCCCCTACCTACGAAAATGCAACGACAGTCGTGCACACTTTAAGAAGCGTGCTCGCGAAAAAATCGCACCAGTTGGAAATTTCGACGCGAAAAGGATCGGTGGGAAATACGTGCTTTCTGGCGTCGCTCCCCGGCCGCCCCAACACCCCGTCGAAATTCGTGCGTGAGAATGTGCTGCAACTGATCCGACCGTTTTTGGGAAGAACGCGTTCACAGGTACGGAGTTTTTATTTAGTTTCGATTTTCACATATTTTAAACGAAAGATTAGACGCGTAACGGCGTTAAAATTCCGGACGAGTCACGAATTAAGGCGACGACGGTTGTTCAAGAAACAAGTACGTTAGTTTCTTCGTCCCATTAATTTGTTAAACTGAAACGGAAGTCCGTATGTGGTGTATCCGTTACGTTTTATTCGGTGTTTCGACCTACTTTTTGGCAACGTCCGCAATGAATAAGAAAATTTATTTCTGCGAAACATTGAAATTATTAACAATTTACATAAAAAAAAATCTAAATTGGGTTGGGGGTTCCTTTGGTGCTTCTTTTAAAACTTTTATTGTAAATTCTAAAATCTGAATTAAAAAAAAAAATTATAAAAATTTCTTATGCAACTGTTTCGATATAATTCGTCAATTTTTTTTTTAATATTTATGAAACGCCAACTGACGAAGGATCCCTAGGGTTCCCATTATGCTTTTTTTTAATTTTAACAATTTATTCGTAATAAATAAAAAAAATACAAAAATCGCAGTTACCTAACGAACGACGCGTCGTTTTTTTTGCTCTAGACCTTGGGTCTCCGTTAATTTAAAGATTCTGCGAAATTAATAATTGCATAATAAAAATCGTCAAAGTCAAAAAAAACGCCATTAGAAGTTCCTGGTAAACTCGACAAGATCGGATGTTTATATAAATGCGAATGAAGATCTACGTTAAACACAGTGATTGTGTATCGCGGGTCACACAACATGTCAACTAAATAGTCAACAACTCTGAACTTCAAATGCTCGGTGAGATACACGTACATAGTTAACTAACTGTCATATAGGTAACGTCACCTGGGAATTGACATATTTTATTGACATTACATTGGCAATTGTCATTGATATTTGATAATAATTGTTAACAATTCAGTTAATGATAATTGACATTGACAGATGACGTTACTATCGCAACTAACAGATATACTTGACATATGTTCTCAGTAAACGTTCACAATGTTGATCTTCAGTTATTGTTCATAGATTACGTTACATTTATAAATATTCATGTTCACAGTTGACATTCATTATTGCTCAGTGACCTACATAGTTAACTGTCAGTTTTGGAAAGTCACCAATGAACGTCAATAGTAATGGCAATTGATGTGATTAACAGTTGTCAACTATTAGTAATAAATATCACAGTTGACGTTCATCTTTACCTGGAGTTAACGTTCATAATTGACGTTAATATTGCATTTCATTTATCAGTTGACGTTTAACAGTATTACTGAACAATGACCTATATCAAATGTGAATGTGAAAGTTAACTGTTAACCTCGCTTGTTAACGTCAATTGTATATTTGGTGATGATTGTTAACAATTCAGTTAATAATAATTGACGTTGACAGTTGACGTTACTATTGCCAACAGATTCAAAAGATGTAAACGTTCACAATTAGTGGGTTGTCGTTCATAGATTACGTTCACAAGTTACATTTACAACTATTCACGTTCACAGTTGACGTTCACAATTGCAATTGCTCAGTGACCTACATAGTTAACTGTCAGTTTTGGAAAGTCACCAATGAACGTCAATAGTAATGGCAATTACTGTGATTAACAGTTGTCAACTATTAGTAATAAATATCACAGTTGACGTTCATCTTTACCTGGAGTTAACGTTCATAATTGACGTTAATATTGCATTTCATTTATCAGTTGACGTTTAACAGTATTACTGAACAATGACCTATATCAAATGTGAATGTGAACGTTAACTGTCAACCTCGCTTGTTAACGTCAATTGTATATTTGGTGATGGTTGTTAACAATTCAGTTAATAATAATTGACGTTGACAGTTGACGTAACTATCGCCAACAGATTCGAAAAATGTAAACGTTCACAATTATTGGGTTGTCGTTCATTGATTACGTTAACAAGTTACATTTATAACTATTCACGTTCACAGTTGACGTTCACAATTGCAATTGCTCAGTGACCTACATAGTTAACTGTCAGTTTTGGAAAGTCACCAATGAACGTCAATAGTAATGGCAATTACTGTGATTAACAGTTGTCAACTATTAGTAATAAATATCACAGTTGACGTTCATCTTTACCTGGAGTTAACGTTCATAATTGACGTTAATATTGCATTTCATTTATCAATTGACGTTTAACAGTATTTCTGAACAATGACCTACATCAAATGTGAATGTGAACGTTAACTGTCAACCTCGCTTGTTAACGTCAATTGTATATTTGGTGATGATTGTTAACAATTCAGTTAATAATAATTGACGTTGACAGTTGACGTTACTATTGCCAACAGATTCGAAAAATGTAAACGTTCACAATTATTGGGTTGTCGTTCATTGATTACGTTAACAAGTTACATTTACAACTATTCACGTTCACAGTTGACGTTCACATTTGCAATTGCTCAGTGACCTACATAGTTAACAGTCAGTTTTGGAAAATCATCAATGAACGTCAATAGTAATGGCAATTGATGTGATTAACAGTTGTCAACTATTAGTAATAAATATCACAGTTGACGTTCATCTTTACCTGGAGTTAACGTTCATAATTGACGTTAATATTGCATTTCATTTATCAGTTGACGTTTAACAGTATTACTGAACAATGACCTATATCAAATGTGAATGTGAAAGTTAACTGTTAACCTCGCTTGTTAACGTCAATTGTATATTTGGTGATGATTGTTAACAATTCAGTTAATAATAATTGACGTTGACAGTTGACGTAACTATTGCCAACAGATTCAAAAGATGTAAACGTTCACAATTAGTGGGTTGTCGTTCATAGATTACGTTCACAAGTTACATTTACAACGTTCACAATTGCAATTGCTCAGTGACCTGTGCAGTCATCTGTCAGATTGTTCACCAACGAACTTGAATAATATCGTCAAGTGTCAACGTCAACTTTTAACCACACAATGAATTTTACGATGAACTTTCCACGATAAATTTTTCAACTGTGAATTTTCCAGATCCAATCTGTCTGAATTTCAATGTCAGTTTGACAGGTGGTAATTTTTTTTTTTTATGAAATACTGACATCGTTTCTATCGTGCATTGACGAATACGTTTCTATGTCAAATTTCAAACGACTTGATTATAAATCGTGTAATGAAACCTCTTCTTAATTTAATTATTTTGACGGCTGTGATTAACGTGAATCAAATGTTAATATTATTTCGATGCTATAAAATTAAAATTGGCAACTGAATCTGACGTAGGTTATGTGTCACAATTTGACATATGATTTTGACATATGCAGTGTTACCACGATTTATTATTTAAAGTTTTTTTAATATAGATTCAAATGAAATAAATAAATAAATAAATTGAGTATGTTGCAATATTTCACAATGACGTGAAAACGAAATCTATAACATTTATTGTAAAAATCATGTGGGAATGGTCTGACTTTTGATTAAATTTTACCGAAAACAGTTCATTAAAGTCCGACACGTCCCGCCTTTGGAATCGTTCCATACGCCGTTTTTGCGTCCGCTGACATCAATTATGCGACCAGACTCGACAATTCGTGTTTTGGTTTACAATTTCGTTCGGTCCGACCGCGACGGCAACGTCGACCGGTGCATTTCATAACGTTCAAGGCGCTCGCGATTACAATATTAAATAAACAAAAATGTATTATTTTTTTATAAGTGGGTCACTGGGCGAACCGCATTATTCGCGATTATGTTTCTGTGTTTTTTTTTTCTCGGCGAGAACGCGTTTCTTCGCGAATCGGTCTCCAAGTCGCGATTTTATCCACTGGCATAAACGAGCGGGTTGCGCAACAGAAACACAACTGTACGCGCGACCGGCCGGAATGACAACACATTAACACACATTATGATAATCCATTAGCAAATGACTGCGCCGGATGAATAACTTAATAATTACATGTCGCGATTGTCAATAAATTAATAAACGTGCATCGCACGTTTCCTCACTTTTGGTACAACCACAGCCCACAAGTGCGAAGATAACTGTAGAAATATTACATTTGTTCAATGTGTCACGTCATCTCAAACGTCTTACCGCCCACTTAATTTCTTATCGTTGGTGGTGCATATTTTCGAGTTACTTTTTTATTTACAACCTTCACAACACAAAATTTTGTATGTTAAATTGGTTAAAGGTATTTTTCGAGCACACTTCATTTTTTTGTGAATTAATAAAAATGATTTATTTTATGCGTGAACGTGTTTCTATCGAATCGCGCTCCTCGGAATCCAAGAACTAAAATGACTTCAAGTATAAAAATAGCAAAAAATTTTTGATTTCAATGATTTTGTCAGTTTTTTGCAGTTCGTGTTGTTTTTCAATTATTTACAATTTTTAACGATTTTGGTCAATTTTACGATTTTTACCCACTTGTGATTTTCGACAATTTCTACCATTTTGATAATTTGCAATTATTTGACAGTTAATTTTAGTTAATAGTTAATTTTATTGATTGTCAAATTAGTAAATATAATTTTTAAAGATTTACAATTCTAACGATTTTGATTTTTTCGTCGATTTTTACCCTACATTTTTTTTTTAATTTTTAAAGCTTCGCAATTTTTGTTTCTATTTTCGACTTTTTTTATTTTTTACTAATTTAACGATTTTATACATTTTTGACCAACTGCGACCTTTAATTTTAATTTGACCAATTATCGTTCAAATCAGCAATTTTTTTTGTAACCGGACGATTTTTAAAAATTTACAATTTTACCCTACATTTTTTTACATTTTAAAAGCTGCTTTGCTTTTCTTCAATTTTTAACGTTTTTGAAGATTTTTCTGATTTTTAACATTTCACGAGTGCCCGTGATTTTTTACAACTTTATCGATTTTCGATTTCTACTCATCTTATTTGTACAAATTTTGTGTTTTTTTTACAAAATTTTTGACGATTTTAAGTCAAATCAAATCTAGTCGGCAAACTCAGGGCGAGATTAATAAAAATTCATTTATACTCGATTACCGCATTTTCGGCTTCCCTATTTGCAGAACATCAAGGAGCGACTAGGTTAAATAATTGTATACACTTTCACGAAAAAATGTGCGTAAATAAATCGCTGCGCCCCACTAATATCCGCATTTTACTCTAACCAACTTATTTACTCTAACCAAGAGTGACAATGCCTTTATCCTTTGTTCAATTTCAGAACTATGTTGGGTTACGTAATAACAACCTTTGGTTGACATGTACGTGTTTGGGAAAATAACTGAAATAACCAGCATCGTTCTCATAGAAAATATTAAATAATTCATTTAAAACACGTTCACGTCTTATGTCTTCACTGCAGAGGAACATTTTAAATTATTTATTTATCAATTATTGTGCAATGGGGCAACGGTTGCATTTGACAGTTAGTTCAAATGAACTATTTTAGGTATTTTTAGATTTTGACAAATGTTTACATTTTTTTAAAATTTTCTTTTATTTAAATTAAAGCAAATTAAAAATGACAATTTTAGAGAAAGTAGGTAATTTGACAAAATGTAATTTTTATATAAACGACAGCAAATGTATTAAATCATGACATTTATCAAGGTTGAGTTATCGCGGAAATAATATGTGTTGCTAAGTGTCACTAACGATTAAAGTGTCGCTAACGAGTAAAATGGCACATTACTTTATTATTTTCTAGATAATAAAATGGCCGTTTTCCATTAAGTACACAAAAAACAATTTTATAACGTGCTTTAATTAACATATTGTTGTTGACTTCGTGCAAGTTAATTGCTATTTATAAATCGAACGACACGTCCAGTGATAAAAATCAGAGATTTTTTCCAACGCAATTAAGTATAAACAACGAGGATTTCACGTCACCCTCGCAATTGAAATCACACGTCAAAATGTTGACGTTTCGCAATCGAGTTGGAAAATATGACGTTGTCGTCATGGTTTTATTATTCACATACAATTAACCACGAATAACTTGCTATAAAACAACTAAAATGACGTATGTCAAAAGTGCTTTTGACATACGTCAAAATATTTAATTTAACCTCGTTTTATCGATTTCGCAATTTGCACGTAGATGTCGCGCAATATTATAACTAACACTTATCGAATACTTTCATGTCCGTTAGGTTTTTCGACGATGCATCCGAACGATCCCGCAGACAGGATCCGTCCGCAGATCCCCGAATCGCAGATACAGCGCTTTTACGAAGACGCCAACGTCTTCATAACGGGCGCCACCGGCTTCATGGGCAAAATCCTGATCGAGAAGCTACTGCGAAGCACCGAAGTCGCGACGCTGTACTTGCTGGTCAGAGAGAAGAAGGGCAAAGACGTCCACACGAGAATCGACGAAATTTTCGACGACATCGTACGCAAATTATTTATATACAATAAATATGTGAATTAAGTCTTCACCCATTGCAATTTAATTCAATGCGTTAGCCACATTATTCGAAACGCTGCCTAAACCGTTCGATACACAAAACATGAAATAAACAAAGTTTTAGGGAATTATTAATAGCCTATCGGAAACAATCGGTGGCGTATATCTATCTAATGTGGTTTAGAAGTGGAAGGCGTCCCATTTCTAAACTATGATCGATGAGAAAAGCAATAATACGACTTTGAAAGCTTGCCATTGCTAAACCGTCATTAAAAATAGACATATGCCGTCACAGACTTTTAGAGAATTCAATTGTCTACAACTTATTTCTGAGGAATTTTGTCGTATCTCGTACCGTTTACGCGGCGTCTCCAATGAACTTCTAATGCTTCGAGTAAAACACAAGTCCGAATTTGAACGCTCGCCATTTCTAAACCATTACAGATAGACGTGTGCCGTCGCCGACATTATTTTAGAAAATTCAATTCTCTACAACTCATTTGTGTGTAACTTTGTCGTATCTCGTACCGTTTACGCGGCGTATCCAATGAACCTCTAACGCTTCGAGAAAAACGCAAGTCCGAATTTGAACGCTCGCCATTTCTAAACCATTACGGATAGACGCGTGCTGTCGGCGACATTATTTTAGAAAATTCAATTCTCTACAACTCATTTATGTGTAACTTTGTCGTATCTCGTACCGTTTACGCGGCGTATCCAATAAACTTCTAACGCTTCGAGAAAAACACAAGTCAGAGTTTGAACGCTCGCCATTTCTAAACCATTACAGATAGACGTGTGCTGTCGCCGACATTATTTTAGAAAATTCAATTCTCTACAACTCATTTATGTGCAACTTTGTCGTATCTCGTACCGTTTACGCGGCGTATCCAATAAACTTCTAATGCTTCGAGAAAAACACAAGTCAGAGTTTGAACGCTCACCATTTCTAAACCATTACAGATAGACGCGTGCTGTCGGCGACATTATTTTAGAAAATTCAATTCTCTACAACTCATTTATGTGTAACTTTGTCGTATCTCGTACCGTTTACGCGGCGTATCCAATAAACTTCTAACGCTTCGAGAAAAACACAAGTCAGAGTTTGAACGCTCGCCATTTCTAAACCATTACAGATAGACGTGTGCTGTCGCCGACATTATTTTAGAAAATTCAATTCTCTACAACTCATTTATGTGCAACTTTGTCGTATCTCGTACCGTTTACGCGGCGTATCCAATAAACTTCTAACGCTTCGAGAAAAACACAAGTCAGAGTTTGAACGCTCGCCATTTCTAAACCATTACAGATAGACGTGTGCTGTCGCCGACATTATTTTAGAAAATTCAATTCTCTACAACTCATTTATGTGCAACTTTGTCGTATCTCGTACCGTTCACGCGGCGTATCCAATGAACTTCTAATGCTTCGAGAAAAACACAAGTCAGAGTTTGAACGCTCGCCATTTCTAAACCATTGCAGATAGACGTGTGCTGTCGCCGACATTATTTTAGAAAATTCAATTCTCTACAACTCATTTATGTGCAACTTTGTCGTATCTCGTACCGTTTACGCGGCGTATCCAATAAACTTCTAATGCTTCGAGAAAAACACAAGTCAGAGTTTGAACGCTCGCCATTTCTAAACCATTGCAGATAGACGTGTGCTGTCGCTGACATTATTTTAGAAAATTCAATTCTCTACAACTCATTTATGTGTAACTTTGTCGTATCTCGTACCGTTTACGCGGCGTGTCCAATAAACTTCTAATGCTTCGAGAAAAACACAAGTCAGAGTTTGAACGCTCGCCATTTCTAAACCATTGCAGATAGACGTGTGCTGTCGCTGACATTATTTTAGAAAATTCAATTCTCTACAACTCATTTATGTGTAACTTTGTCGTATCTCGTACCGTTTACGCGGCGTATCCAATAAACTTCTAACGCTTCGAGAAAAACACAAGTCAGAGTTTGAACGCTCGCCATTTCTAAACCATTACAGATAGACGTGTGCTGTCGCCGGCATTATTTTAGAAAATTCAATTCTCTACAACTCATTTATGTGTAACTTTGTCGTATCTTCGTACCGTTTACGCGGCGTATCCAATGAACTTCTAATGCTTCGAGAAAAACGCGAGTCCGAATTTGAACGCTCGCCGTTTCTAAACCATTATAGATAGACGTACGTCGTCGATGACTTTATTTTAGAGAATTCTGTTATCTACAATTTATTTATGTGGAATTTTGTAATATCTCGTGCCGTAACACTAAACACGTTCAGGTTTTCCAACGAGTAAAATCAGAGTCGCCCAAATTCAAGCACAAAATAGTCCCGATTTCCGGCGACTGCTGCGCGGCGGGACTGGGCCTCACCATAACCGACCGCCAGACCCTCATCAAGAACGTCAACGTCGTGTTCCACGTCGCCGCCACCGTCAACTTCGACGAGAAACTCCGAACCGCGTACTCGATCAACGTCAAGGGCTCCGAGTGCGTGTTGGATCTGTGCAAGCAGATCGAGAACTTGAAGGTAACCCGTTAACCAATCGATCGCGCAGAATTAATTCGATGGCGTGTTCCAGTCGTTCGTGCACGTTTCGACCGCGTACTCCAACTGCCACCTGACCAAGGTGAACGAGACCTTCTACGACTATTCGATAAACTACAGGGACGTCGAGGCGGCCATAGAGAAGCTGGACGACGCCACCATCGAGAAATGCACGCCGAAGTAAGTAAGGGTTGTTGCGTCGGAATCGAGGGTGAACGTCTTGTTTTCAGGATACTGGGGAACTGGCCGAACACGTACACGTTTTCGAAGGCGCTGGCCGAAGCTATGATACGAGACCAAGGATCCGGTTTGCCCATTGGAATTTTTAGGCCGGCCGTGGGTACGTACAAAAAAAATTAATCGAACCCTATTTACCTTTTAGAGTCCTTTGCCGACATCAGTGGCGGTGATTTTTTGTTCTATACATTGCATTGGATTTATCACAAACTTGTAATTTTTCATGTTGAGGGCTTTTTATGGTTGAGGGTATGTGGTAATCAATATTAAGGATGAAATAAAACAATTGATGATCAAAGCAGATCTCTAGATCGCGTTAACACTTATTTATTTCCACTGTTCAACAATATATATTTTTGTTGTTGTATATACAGTGGTTTCGACGTACAAAGAACCCATAGCAGGATGGATCGACAATTTCTACGGCCCGACTGGCGTGTGCGCAGGAGCGGCTTCAGGATTATTAAGAACGATTTCCTGCGACGACGACATTCTAGCAAACATCGTACCTGTCGACACCTGCGTCGCCGGACTATTAGCCTCGGCGTGGGACGTGGCCACCAAACAATGCGAAAGGTTCGAAGCAACATTAAAAATTATTCGTAACACATCGAGCGATTCTTTCCAGGATACCCGAAAACATTCCGATCTACAACTACGTCTCGACGGTGGAAAACCCCATCACGTGGGGCGAGTACCACTTGATCAACAAACTATACGGCGAAGTCTACCCCCTGCTGAACACCGTCTGGTGCATAAAATTTAATTCGACGCGGAGCGCAACAACGAACGCATTGCGAAAGTTCACGAGACACAGCGTCCCGGCCGTGGTCCTCGACGTCTTGGGTCTCTTCCTCGGCAAGAAACCGTCGATGATGAAGATGTACCAGAAAGTGCACAAATTCTCGGACGTCATATCGTACTTTTGCACGAGGAACTGGCACTTCAGCAACGACAACGTCATCAAGCTGTGGAACAAGATGAACCGAGAAGATCGCGAGTTGTTCCCGCTGAGCATGGGCGAGGTGCACTGGCTGCTGTACTTCAGGAATTACATCCTGGGCATCAGGATGTATTTGCTGAAAGATTCGATCGAGACCATGCCGCAGGCGAAGGTGAAACAACGGAGGTGATTATCGCAATGAGTTGATTTCGGGTGTGACGTATCGTTTCACGTGCTCTGTTTTCAGGTTTAAAATTCTGCACAATTTACTGCAATGCACGATTTGTTTCGTGACCGCCAATCTAATTTGGAACGTGGCTAATCGAGGGATAAGTTGGCTGACCGCCTACAATAACATAATTTAGTCCCAGCAATATTTTCAGTAATGTACAGTACAACATATAGTGTCTTGTAAGATTAAAGTTTTATATAGTTTGATGGTTTTGTTTCGTTTAACCCAGCAATCTTAATGCGAAAATAAATTTCATTACTATGTATTATTAGTAGCTACAAGCGCATTTACAAAAACGAAATCATTGTGTAGCTACTTTTATGGACTGAGCAAGGCATTTGATCTTGTAAATCACACATTCTATTGTAGACAGCCACTGATTTAATACGTCATAGAAACAATACAGGGAGAAATAGAGATATTATTAATTATTTCAACATTTAGGGATATTTGCGCGGGTTGGCAACGCATTTGTGAAATTAAATAAGGAGGCGGTCGAAAATTTAACTTAAAATGTCAGTTTTCTTTGACGCAAGATGAGTTGCGAAAACCTGCAACGTACTCACCCGAAATACGGGAACTTGCGCAAACTACGATTGGGAATTTACTCTCAATACGAACAAAAATATAAAAAAAATCGAAAAATGGTGCAACGATTATTACTTACAACTGACATTTCGTTGACGTTATATCCTGCCAAACCGATGCCAACATAAAGAAAAAAAAATTATACCAGACTCATTTCAACAATCGAATTTTCATTTTAACACTGTTTTGGGTACTAAAATGAAGTTGTAAACGCAAAGTAGAAAAATAATTTTTTCTACGACGACATCGAAAATTGTTCACATCAAGAGTGTAAATTGAATCATAAGAGGCTACATTTTGCACTGAATGTCATTTCGCATCGGTTGCTAGGCAACAAATGCAATATGAAATATTTCGTGTCCGGTCTGACGTTTTTGCTTAAAGAATATAACGTCAAACGACAAATGTCATCAGTTTGGTACGGTTTGCGCATTAGAAATAATTTCGTAGTTATTTCCGAGAAAGCAGATAATTAATATGGAAAGTGATGGTGACTTGGAATTGACGCCTCCGAATATAATTTATTGCAACAAGTTCTCCAAAAATGATTTTCAATAACTGCACATTTAACTTTAATAAATAAAATACGCAGGTAGGAGGTTATTTCATAGTTCTTCTTCTTAATTGGTTGGGCACTGCTGTCCAGGCTCTGCTAATGAACAGGTAATTTCGTATTTTCTTGGATCCAAAGCAATAAATAAAATACTTGCATATTTATTTGTATCTATTTTTATAATTGTCGTCGTCGTAGAAAAAATATAGTATGCAACTCCCACAATATAGCAATTTTGCATCATTTTGTGCTCGTTGCATAATATACTATTTCGCATAATTCAAAAAAATATGTATGATTTATTTAAGGCCTGAAGTATTGTAATTATTGTAGGACCTCATGACTTATCCTATACCATTCTTGTACATTGGTTTCTTGGATGAATAAATTATTATTATTATTATTCATGATGATTCAAAAATTTAATTAAAGTCATCAACTTTAGTGACTTTGACAGTTTCCACAAAAATAATTGTCAATTTTAAACTTCAATCGTGATCATGCCGAAAAAATGCCCCAAAGCCCTGAACATGCACGAAATCAACGCCAGACTCTTGGCCAAAAGCGAACCCAAACGTCTCGAGCACGAGTGCATCGGTCACGACGGGAAATACCGAGACGAGAGCTACTCGATGTATCAAAAAAAGAAACGTCAATTTTTGGAAACCGCTAAGCAATACCACGACCGCAACAAGGTGGCGATGTTGGGCAACAAAGCGAAATCGGAGAGCGACTACGACGATTTACGGTTCGATTTTTTGGAAGACGTCGAGGTGCGTGTTTGCCAACAAACGTCGTCATCTGAGCTTTACTTTGCAGGGAAAGATCGATAACGAATCGCACGTGCGTGGAAGCTTGTTGAAGAAAAGGAACGAAAGGAAAATTCACGAGGTAATGAAATAATTGACCCAGTTATTATATTGCATTATTTTACTTTGTTAATATTTCGCTAAAGACAATGCGTATCGTCATCGACATGATTTTTCACTTTGTCATTTCAGCAAATGTCAGCCAGCGTCGAAACCTGCACGATGGAGCCCTGGTTCAAAAGGTACCTGATCCTAGGAAGGTTCGTACAAGCGGCGAGGAAAATAATCCTGAAAAACCGACTGTTGAAGAACCTCGAGAAATTGAAAGCCGTCGACGAGTCAACGATGCTGAGCTTGGAAACGACCAGAAAAATATGCGACAACGTTTCGTATCCGCAATTGTTCGACGCATTCTTATAAACCGATTATTAACTTTATTATCGAATTTACAAAGTACATCATATGTCTAAATCGTCGTCTGGGTCTTCTTCGTCCCAGTCGTCGACTTCGTCCATCTGATAAAAAATTTGTCCACCAGTTTCGCTATTTTCCCTAAAAACAAAGTCCACTGAAATTGGAATTTCGCAGGCGGATAGCGTAGTGAATTCTTGATGGATATTTTATGACGTGTTGTGGGATGGGAAGGACGTAACTGGTGGAAACATTTAAAACCAAATGCAATCAAATCTTTCGTTGGGAAACGCTTTAAAATAATTTTTAAAGATGGGAAGTTTCAGGATTAAGGATTAAAGCAGGCGATTTAATTATATTGTGCTATTTCATGGATAATGACAAGCAATTAAAAGTGGAGGATTTTCACAACTTGTTTAACTGTTGCATCATCAACGTAATAAATTTAAACTAAAACTACTTACTTTGGTAGGTACGGCAGGACCAATTCGTCCCTCGCTTGCTTCTCCCGATCATCCAGACTGATTTTAAAAGTGGTCAGCGTGTCCGGAACCTCCCTCATAGATTCCAGCACCAAGTCCTTCACGTCCAACTTTTTCAGCGGCCGAGTCTTCAAAACGTCCCCGTCGAAGTAAAACTCCTCGATCTACGACGAATGACGTTGTGAAAATCGCCAAAAGAATCCGACACAACCAACCTCTTTCACGACTTTGCCTCCGGACTTTTTGTAAACGTACGAAACCCGGGAATGCGTCGAATTGAACTTGGGCTCCAGCGCCATCGTCAACGTCGCCAAATATTCAAAGTAGCGCGACAGTTTGAAATCATCGAGCATGTCGACGTGCAAAATCGATATCACCTGCAAAATATCTAAGAGAAACGTCGACGGGTTGTGCCGAGTCGTACTTACTCGCGTCGCGAATTAAATCGTTCAATAGTCGGTAAGATTCCTTGAAGCCGTGCTCGTTGACGAAGTGCGCTAACGAATCGACGATGACTATCGAAGGACCGGTCTGCGATATTGCCTTTTTGAAGCGCGGTTTTTCTTTGCTCCATCCGCGGACGTCGGTGGTGAAATCGTGATGGGTCACGCCTTTGGTTTTGGATCGCGCGAAGACGCCCTCGAAGACGAAGTAATGTATTCGGTGTTCTGGAGTTTTAGCGCGCGAGTTTATTAAATGGTCCAGGATTTTTCGTCCCCGTTGTTCGATGGTGTCTGCAAATTGCGATTTGGATCGATAAAACGACGTTTTCGCGACGTACCTTCGATTAGGATGAATTTCAGGAGCGGCGTTGCGTTCAAATAAGTCGTCAACATTGCAAAATCACGTTAATATAACCTATAACAAATAAATAAAAGACGCGTATGATCAGTGCTGCCAAGATTCGATTTGTAACCAAACTGAAAATTCCCCATTTATGGATAATACATACTCAAATAGATATACATACACGCACTGTTTACTGTTTGCGACAGGATGACGTATTCAAACCTGAGTTTGCTGGAAAATCATCTTAAGTACAAGATATATATATATACTGCAGTGGGATTTTAAATCGGCGAAGTTGGCAACGCTGTCCTATAAACGGTTGTATTGAAACGATTTTTCATCCGCCATTTCCAATCGCCAATTATTGACAGTCAAACGGTGACCAAATTATATCAAATATCTTCGCCATTCCTATTTTCTGCAAATACAATGGAGCTGGAAGCAAAGTGCCGATTATAAAATACATTTTAGTAAGTGGTGGGTACCGTTATGGCTTATTCCACTGATTTAAATTATAATTTATAAATTAACCTCAAAATTTCACCAACATTGTAACAGACGTATCATAAAACTACATTACCTTACAACACAATTGAATGCAAATCCCGGATACGATCGTCAGTTACAATGTTAGTTGTTTGGATCGACGATGTAATTAAATATTTTCCGCAGATAAAATGAAGACCGATGCAAACGATTCCAACTCAGACGTCGGAGTGAAATGTGAAACGATGGAATGTCCGAGTTTATTCCCAAGGCAGTTTTGCTACGGATATTCCGATTTTGAAGTTGATCGCAAAACGGCTGAATGTGCCGTTACCGTAAAGGAAGAAGAACGCGGAGATGCGTCTGTAACGATGGCCGCAATGAAATGCGATGACGCTGCGGCACGAAATGTTTCAATTGGAATTCTTCCCAGTGACATCAGAATTAAGTTGGATCTTGACGACGATGTATGTGAACAAAGTAATGCAACCGATGGTATCGACAAAAATTCTATGTTCACCAGAAACGGCGTTGACGTGTACAAATGCGACGTTTGCTCCAAAGATTTCAAAACTATGAAAATTATTTTGAAACACGTAAAATCGCACGGCAAAGAGGGAAATTACAAATGTGACATTTGCGTGAGGTTGTTCGCGAAAAAAGGAGTTTTCCGGACTCACATGAAAATACACACCGACGAAAGAAACTACGAGTGCGGAATTTGCAACAAATGCTTCGCGACGAAGCCTTATCTGAAGCAACACATTAGAACGCACTCGGATGAAAAAAATTATAAATGTGAAGTTTGCGACAGGTGCTTCACAATGAAACAATATCTGCTGCAACACGTGAACACTCACACCGGCGAAAGAAACTACAATTGCAAAATTTGCAATAAACGCTTCTTGACCAAACAACACTTGTTGAAACACAGCGAGACGCACGCCGCGCAAAAAAATCACAAATGCGAAACTTGCGGCGGTCACTTTGCAACGGAACACCGTCTGTCGCTGCACGCCAAGATACACACCGTGCCGAGAACCTACAAGTGCGAATTTTGCAACAGGCGCGTAAGAACGAAAAATCAGCTGTCGCAACACGCGAAAACGCACACCGGCGAACGAAACTACAAATGCGGAGTTTGCGACAAGCGCTTCATCACGAAGCATCACCTATCGCGACACGGCGAAATACACATCGGCAAGAAAAGTCACAAATGCGAAGTTTGCAACAAGTCGTTCAGGAGGAAGCAACATCTCGCGTCGCACGTCGCGACCCACACCAGAGAAAAAAACCATGAATGCAAAGTCTGCGGTCGTTTCTTCGCGACGCGGTTGAGTCTGTCGCGCCACTTCAAATTGCACACCGGCGAGAGGAACTACGAATGCGAAGCTTGCGGAAAATCGTACACCCGGAGGCACCACCTTTCGGACCACGTCAAGACGCACGCCGGCGAAAGAAATTACAAATGTGAAGCATGCGACAAACGCTTCAAAACGAAGCAGCACCTGTCGCATCACGTCAAGACGCACGTCGAAGAAAGAAACTACGAGTGCGACGTTTGCGGCAAGCGCTTCACGACGAAGGAGAACATATCGCTGCACGTTAAGACGCACACCGACGAGAAAAATTTTAAATGTGAAATTTGCGACAAATGCCTGAAGACCAAGAAGAATTTGAAGCATCACGCCAAGGTGCACGCGGGCGGGAGGAGCTTGAAATGCGAAATTTGCGATCGGCGTTGCGGGAACAAGAAATCGTTGACGGAGCATATGAAGGTGCACGTCGATGAAAGGAAGGTGAGGTCTGCGAGTTCTGCGGCGGGAGAAATCGTCGATGTTCAGAAACAATTCGTTAAGATGGAAGATCTTGTGTTCGTAGAAAACGACAATTTTGACAAAGGTAAGACTTACAACTTTTTGATTTTGTGATTTCATTGACTCTGTACCGACTTATTCTCGCATTTAACTAATTGAATGTAACCCAAGAAACTTATGTTTTAAATTAATCTTAACCCACGTTGATCAAATAATAATTACCTTGTGAGTTAATAATTCTTTATTTAAATTGTTTTTTCACTCAGTTCGTTTCTTCCATGCGTTTGACATTTCAATGTACTTCCTGCGGATATCCTTCTTGATCCTCTCGTCCACGATTCCATGCCGCCGCCTGAGATTTTATTCAGCATTCTTGCCGCTTTATTTACAGATATTATGGAACAAAACCCATCAATGGCTGACACTAAAAGTCCAATTGATGACATTAAGGAACGCGAACATAATTCACTCCACAGTGAAATTGTGGTCGAGGATAAGCACATAATGGACTCCTCTTAATGCACGCCCATAAATCTAAAATAGTTGCCGAGTTGATTTCTTGACGAAATTCTCCTCAAAGAAAGTTAAAAATTAATTAAAATATGTGACCTGGATTTTCACCAATGACTTTGTAAAATCTACTTGTTGGTGTTTTCCATCTAAGGGATGTTTTTTTAAATTTGGTGTAGAAGTTGGCCATGAATGTTTAACTGTGAACGAACCACAATTTTGCACATACATCTACGTACACTCAAACGTCACTTAAGTAACAACTTTTGACAATTAAAAGTGACGTTAGAACGGTTAGACATAGGTTAAGATGTCAAATTAATGATGGTTCGTTCGAGCTTCTGTATGTTTTATGTTTGGTAATAACTTTGCAGGATTTTGCGGATTTGTTTGCCACGCTCTATTATAAGAAATAAAATATTCATAATCGTTTTAATTACCCTACGTCACCGATGCCTTAGAAAAATCGTGCATCCTATCCCATGAACCAATGGCAAGTAACACTTGCCGAAGAGTCGTTGCTTTACTCTTATTGGTTCAATATGAATAATTTTATTGATATATGAAACGGCGTATTTTTATTAGATTACAATTTACACATAAATTACAATTGGAAGACTAGATTACATGGAAGACTCGACTTTCAGTAAACGCGTACGTGTTAATTTCGCTTCAATCGCTTCAGTTGATCAGCCCGTAAGGTATGTACTCCCTCGGGGGATAAACGTCCCCGCTTTTGTGATCCGGCGAGTGTCCGTGCAGCAACTCCGACATGAAGCTGATGTACGTGATGGCCAGGCGCAAAGTTTCGATCCTCGACAGTCGTTTTTCGTAAGCGAACGTTGGCACCTAGGAACGATTGTGATTATTTGTAACAACGTAACGAAAACAAAGCGTACCTTGCGTCGCAATTTGTCGAACGCCTCGTTCAGGTTGAACATCCGCCGCCGTTCCCTTATGTTGGCGGCCCGTCGCTGCGCCATTGTGGCGACGCGTCGTCTCGGTTTCTTCTGGTGCCCCACGGGGTTCCCCTGAGGCGTGCCCCTGCCGAGCCTGTTGGCCACCAAACCGCCGCATTGTTGTCTCGGCCACACTGTCACGCGGCGCCGTTAGAAATGATAATTTTGAGTGATAAGTTTGACTTACCCAGGTCGGAATTGAACGCCGTCAGGATGTCCGGGTATCCGCCGAGCGGCGGGTTCTGACCACCGAGGCAGTGGTGGGGGTCCCACAGACCCCCGTACGGCGGTATCTCGTTCGGATAGTTCGGGTAGTCTGCTCCCTAGAAAAAGTTTACTTTACGATAAAAATTCATAAAACTTGACGTTTAACGTGTCAAGTTGACACTTGTATTAACTAAAGCTTCGTAATGAGGGCACTGCTTGTTGATTTTGTGACAGGAACTTTTAAAAATCGCGGCATGGCCATATAACACGTTATATAATAAGCCATGATTTAGCACCATCTAGATGTCAGTGTTCCCACAATGTGCTATGCTGCTACCGACATCTGTACTAACTGACCGTCATTGTTACATTCGTTAACATTTATTTTCGCGGCGTGCTTAGTCGGTCGAAACAGTCCTCTGTAATACCATACCAGCAGGAGTAGTGGGAGTATTGACGTCTAGATGGTGCCATTTAAAAACCATCCAAACTCCGAAAAATCGTGTGAATCGTAGAAAATAAATATTTCAAATCGTGCAGACTTAGAAAAATCTTAGAAATTGTTTAAAGTCGACGAAAAAATTTACAAAATCGTAAAAATCGTCCATGAACAACAGAAACTCAAAAAATTGCGAATCGTAAAAAATACCAACAAAAATATTTTAAAACGTGCAGAAAATCTTAGAAATTGTGAAATTGAGTTTTCGCAGAATTAACGTGTTAATGTTACCTGTTGAAATCCATCGGGAAAAATAAACGATTAATTTTTAAACGCGAACGAATTTTTTGTCAAAACGCGCTGTTTTTAATTTTTCGTTAATTGTACAGATTTGGTACGAAGGCTGGTCGAGTAAGCAATTAGTCCGTCGCGTCCTTTGAGACATACGTCGTTACTAATTGCATTTATTGGTTGGAGCGAGTCGCTTGATTTTTTTTACTATTTCTTGCCAACGCGTTCGTAATTATGACGAAACGATCGTCCAAGAATCCAAACTGTTCGCGTTTGGTTTTAGTTCTACTTTTAGAACCAAATCCGACCCAATCCAAGACGACCTGCGTTGGTTTTAGTTCTACTTTTGGAAAGAAACCCAACCCAACCCAAAACCAGATATCATCTTGGGCTGGGTTGGTTTTATTTCTACTTTTAGAGCTTGACCTAACCCAACCCGAGACGACTCGGGTTGGTTTTAATTCCACTTTTAGAACTAAACCCAACACAAAACGAGATATCAGCATTCCAAACCCAACGCAAGTGACTTTGTGTTGGGTTGGGTTGGGTTGGGTTGTATCGAGTTGGGTTGGGTTGTATCGAGTTGGGTTGGGTTGTATCGAGTTGGGTTGGGTTGTATCGAGTTGGGTTGGATTGTATCGAGTTGGGTTGGGTTGTATCGAGTTGGGTTGGGTTGTATCGAGTTGGGTTGGGTTGTATTGAGTTGGGTTGGGTTGGGTTGGGTTTCGTAAAAGTAGGGTTGGGTTGGTTTTAATTCTACTTTTAAATTTGCTGTTGAATTCGTTATAAATTCAATTTTCATAAATATATCTTGCATTCGATTAAATTATTTGTATTTAATGACCCAAAATTGCAAAAAAATTATAGCTGAACAATTTTTAAACACGACTGAAACTTTTGAAAGCAATAGTCAAGGCAATGTACACAACAACATAACGACAATTCGAAATGCCATTTGTATACTTTGTACTTTATACTTTGTACAAAAGCAAAAAAAGTAATTTTAGTTGCAAATAACGTCAAACATATCGCTTTATAGCATCCGGCGAATACAATAGAACGAGTGATTTACAACCTTAATCGTGCGCTTGTTACAACCGCCATAAATAGATTTTGTGGTTGGACGTATTTTTAATTTAATTGCTTTAAGAATAGCTTAACATCAATAACTTTACAATTTCTATTTTTTCCTTTTTTTACGTTATTCGCGTTTCCACCGCCCACGCATTCATGTTCGACAAATTTAATCTTCAAAATAAATAAAAAAATTCAAGTGAGTATTATTTAATTTTTGTTGATTTTTTTTTTGTTCTTTTGTCGTTTTTAGTTCGATGTGTTTTGTAACTTTATTCAACCTTATCAATTTCTATAATTTTTTTTCTTGATAAATACAGTGTCCTCTTTAGATTCTTCGCAATTGAGAGTTAACCGTTGGATTTTGTTTCGCTATTTAAATTCCAACCGAACCCAACCAGCGAGCAAATTATTCAGAATTGCAGACAATGGGATTTTTTATTTTATCTAATTTTTGATAAACAGTTACTTCTAAACATTTTATTGGTCACTTTAAAACTACTTTGTATTATGAACATTCCAAGTTTATTGTTTGCATTTCATTCTTAGCTATCAAATTTTTTTTGTACTAAATTAAAATAAAAATCTTTGAGTTTTGGTTAATTTCTATCACTTTCATTTATAAAATTATTTTTCTTTTCACTGAACAGTTCCATTGGTTTTTTATGTCAAACATTTCATTAAACACTTTGAACTACATTGTATTACAAACATCCCAATAAAATTTTTTGAAATAACTCTTTTTAATATTTTAACAAATCCAGTCCCCCCGAGCCGAGATTTTTAAACGTCATCCAACAGAAAATTAATATTATTATTAATTCAATTAATAACTAATTATAAACTTACGCTGTTCGATTCCCATGGGCCGTGTTCATTCGAAAAGGACATTTTCATTAGTGACACGCGTTTGAGACGGAGGCCGCGCCGAAATTTCGTTCACCTTGCGACGCGTGAGCTGCACGAAAGACACTGGCGAATTTCGGCTCCGGTCGGGGTGTGTTTTAGGGGGTGGTATGGCGCGATTGGTCGGCCGGCTCCGGGGGTAGTTTTACTCGACCGGGTGCCAATCGCGACCGGGCAGGCTGTCGCTCATTGCTTCGTTGAAACTTGGCCCTTAATCGGTGGGCGATAGTGCCCAACGGGCCGATGCGGATCCGGTATTGACTTTAACTCCGGCGAAATTATTTCGCAGTTGTTTTCGCGTTGCGAGGATACGGCGAGTCGAACGTCGTTGAATCATGAAGTTGTTTATATTGATTTGGTTTATGGTTCCGTTATCAGGATTTTTGGGTCGGTGAAGTGTTTTCTTCATTTTACCATTGCCTTTATTTATAACAAGAACGACAATTTGTTGTTGGTTTGATTTTTTTGTTTAGTTGTTCTTATTTTACTTTTCCATTAGTTTCTTTGTTTGTTCGATTCTTTCTTGTTTTATTCTTCTCTTATACTTCCGTGGACGAATTGTACGACACAACCCCTGTTGCAAGAAAATATATTTACGATTCCAAATTACGGCAGAATTGGGTAACATGAAAACGGCACATTCCGAGCACGAGAAATCGCGAAAGAAATTAAGCAAAGTCAAAATTTTGCGACGAGTTAAAAAAGACGGCGAAGATCAAAACTTGGAAGAAAATTAAGAAATAGAACAAAAGAAAGACGTCACAGAAAATAAATGACAAATAAAACAGTAGATAATCAAAGAAACTGCAAAAAAGCTCCCTGTCCCAGTCGTTCCTTACTCACAGACGCATAAAAAAACATAAACATAATAAAAGAAATGATTAATGAAAAATACTCAAAAGAATTGACATTGATGTTGACATTTTCAATATTCGAAATAAAATGCTAAAATAAAAAACGTCGAGCTCGGAGAAAATTTTCGCAGTTTTAGAAAATGGCAAGGATTTTTTGCTTCTGATCCAAACCACCCCAACCCAACCCAACTCGCAAAATTTGGTCATTTTTTTGTAGAAAATTATTAGATTTTAGGTATTTAACAATTTTTGAAAATTATAACATTAACTTATTTTTTCCTTCTTAATCTCAATTCTCATTTTTGGATTAGGTTGAAACTTCGCAACAAATTTATTAATAAAAATGCGAAAATACTCAAAAGAATTGTCATTGACATGGACGTTGACATTGACAGTGACGTTGACATTGACAGTGACGTTGGCATTGACAGTGACAGTGACGTTGACGTTGTCAGTGACAGTGACAACGACAATGACACTGACATTGTAATTTCAAATATTCAAAATGAAATGCTAAAATAAAAAACGTCGCGATTGGAGAAAATTTTCGCAGTTTTTGAAAATGGTAAGATTACAACAAAATGTAATAATATTTTGTCAAACCATAAAAATAAATTCAATTTGTTTGGGTTGGGTTGGGTTGGGTAAAAACAAATTCAATCAGTTTGGGTCAAAAAATTAAAAGTTAAAATAGTTCATCCAAACTGATTGTTCTTCAAATCGTTTGATATTATTCGACTTTTGTGGTAATTATCGGTTATTTTAAAACATTTGATTTTTTGTTATTTTTTTAATTTTGCTTTCTTGTTTTAGTGCTATTTACAACAGTCGTCAATTTTTAGATTGTTTTCGACGTTTCGGCACAAATTTTTGAATAATTTTTGATTTATTTGAGACGTTCTTGCCAATGTTTGGCACTTTCGCAGTTTTGGCAATTTTCAAATTTCGACTTTGGAGACAGTTTTGATTATTTCACATTTGCATTTTTGACAATTTTTGAAATTTCGCCGTTTTAAGAGTTTCCTCTACTTTTACATTTACATTTTTTTATTATTTTTTTTTTAATCGTGCTCATTTTGGAATTCGTTAGTGTTTTTAACAGATTTTGACGCTTTTGCAATTTTGAAGTCTTGGCAATTGTTAAACATTTGTCAAATATCCAATATTAACAATTGAAAATAAATTGTAAATAAAACACGTTTTCCACGTCGACAATTCTTATAATTTTGATAGTTTGTCAATTTTTTCAATTCCAACTGTCATTAATTTGATTTACTTATTTTAGAATTTTTGACTTGGAATGCCCAAAATCTTGTAAAAAAATCGAAAAAATAATTAAATCAAATTGACGGCAGTTTAGCTCAAATAATAATAATAAAAAAAAATACGTAGTGATTGAAAGAATTCACAAAACTGTCAAAATTATAAAAAATGTCGAGTTACAATTTCGATTTGTGACAATTCTTAAAAGTTTTTGATGCTTTTTAGGACCTCTCTCATTTTTACGTCAGCAAACATAAATTTCCTAAAAACTGAAAGTTGTCATAATATTACCAATTTTAGCTATTTTTACCCAATCATTAATTATTAAACCAAATCTCTGAGAGAAATTATTTAAATTAAATTTGTCTGAAACTCTGGTCTGAGATTGCAACCAAACCCAACCCAACCCAACCAAATCTAACCCAACCCACCCTAATCTAACCCAACCCAACCAAATCTAAGCCAACCCAACCCAACCAGAATCTAACCACAAACCGAAGGCAACAATGTAAATTAAATCAAATCTTGAAGAGAAGTATTTAAACTTGTCAGAAATTCAAAATATAATTTTTTTGGATATTAATTAATAATAAATTTTGATTTCTTTAGCTTCGTACTTGTACTTTGCAACTTAATTAACGTGTGTGAAGGTGCGAAGCTCTCTCTTCCTGAGTTCAACAGACCACCGCATTGTTAACGACATCTAGACACCAATACCACCACAATCTTGCTGTTACGTAATTGCAATGGCCGTCCGACTAAATCGTTACCGTACAGACTTGTAACTAGTTCGCAGCCGTCGGCATTGAAGACCACTTTGTTGAAAATAATTTCAGCGAATGCATTGAGGTGATGACAGCTGTTTCGCGGTATCTTAGACTCATCAGACCACCGCACAAAATCTTTACAATTAACTTGAGTTTGGTAATGTTGACCTCTTTTACGATATTAACATATTTTTTTAAAGCTTTTTATAAGTTTTTATAAGTATTACCTATTTAGTCTCTTGTTTTAGTTTTGATTATTTTAACATTTGTATGCATTTGATAGCAATGTTGACATTTCTTCAACAATTTTAATTTATTTCCATTTTTTAATTTTTCACAATTTTCGACAATTTTCATATTTTTGTCCAATTTTCATTTCATCTTTCGCATTTAAGCAAAATTCAAAATCCACAGTTGCGGACCGCAATAAACCCAACGCATCGTGCATTTAAATCGACGCCGGGCCGTATCAGTAATTGGAAAAATATTGCGACTAATATGCATGAACGACTGCGACATCTGCTTATTAAAATTTACCCCACGAGCGTCGAATTCGGCGAGATGCGACCCCGCACACTTGCAGCTCTATATTACGTCGGCGAACAATCGGACGATTAAATTAACTCCGACACCCCTAACCAAAACAAATCAAAACGATTAGCCATTCCGATCGAGTTGGGCGATTTCCATATTGAAATTTTAAGAAAGTAGCGAACGAAACCACACCGTGAACAACGACGACTTAAAATACTGCGCAAATATCATTCGGTTTTCAATCGTAGTTTTTTCACTGAAATTACGCGATTGTTTGCGAATTCCGAAAAGGGGATTACGTCGACAAATTGATCTTATTTTGACGTTCGGCGAGCTTTATTAGGGGCGGTAATGCGTGTAATATGCTTAGCTGCAGGGGTCCTAATACGCTCACTTGTACCCCACGCAATATTTCACTTGTCATACTTATCCGAAAATGTTATATATTATAAGCGAAAATATTATTATTAAAAAAAAAATGTTAAATTTAAAATCCCCTTTTCTTTCAAAATTTGACAACCTGTCAAAGTTGACAATCATTTTAAAACGAAGTTTCTTTATTCCAATAAAACTTGAATTTTCTCGGTAAGTTTTCTTAATCCACGTGATATTTGACTTATTTATTCAGTAAAGGTGGTTCGGAGCTCTAGTTCGGGGTACCTACGCTCACGGCTCACCAGTTCATTAAAATGTCACTGAAATGACAATACTGACGTTTACATGACGTTGCTAATATCAAGTTTGTTCAAGCGGCCGAAAATTTCGTGTCTAGTTTTTTTTTGCATTCGACTGTATATTTAAATTGTCTATTTTATTTGTTTTTATTGCTCAATTGTGTAAATTTAACTATGCGGGACGGACCCATTGTTAATCATTATTGAAATTGTAAAAATGGCCAACATTGATACAAATGTCATTAATGACGTAAACGTTGATTGACAAACGGTTAAAAAAGCGGCTACCACGTGCGAATTAAAAAATAATAATAATCGTAATAACGGCCAGTAATGTATTTCCAGGAAGTTAAACAGGTGCAACTAAACCATCTATTAAAACGTTAAAATTTGAAATTACAAAAATAATCTAAAATTAGTAACAGAATGACTTTTGCTGCTACACAATTACAGACGTCTCCTTCGATCAACTAAGTCAGACCATCATTTCGTTTCGTTTTTTCTGGTCTCATCAGACCACCATGCATTCGTTGAAGTAAAAATCAAACAAAATGTCGACTCGAATATTCCTTAAACTAAAACTTTTGAATTTGTTGTTTTTCAACGTTTGAATTTTTGAAAATTTGGATATTTTTAGGCATTTTTCAAGATTTTTAGACCATTTAAGTTGTTTTTAAACTCTTTGTTTTTGTTCTAATTTTCTTCCGTATTCAATTTTTCTGCCATTTATTTTTTAATGGAATTATTTCTTTAGATTTTTGTCACTACCGACTTTTTACATTTTTATTTTCTTTTGTATCACTTTCTCAAATTTTCTATTATTTTTGTGACTCTCAGATTATTTTTGATTGTTTCATGGCTTGGGTTAGCATTTCTGATTTTAACAGAAAAATTTAATCATTTCATCGAACTATTTTTTAAATTATTTTCGGTATTTAAAAAATACATTTCTGAACGCGTTCAGATAAAAATATTACAACATTTACAAGAACGATATATTTTAATTAAACCAGTACACAATTAAATATATTTGAATTATCATAAAAAAAAATCTTAATCCATGCGCGTCTTCAATTCCTTCGTAGTAACTTTGTCCTTTTCACTAAAACAAATTAAACAATCAGTAAAAACGACCACTTCCAATTTACGCAAAGCTCACATTATATAAACAGTGGCGCCCCAACCGGAAATAGCGTCCCTATCGAAAGCGTTAATCAACGCCTGCGAGATGGTCTCGAACAGATCGTCAGGACCCAAATTCGGTTCCCAGAGAGCCTCGCACATCCCGTACAGCTGCGCCGACGCGGTCCCCCCCACCACGAAATCCTCGGGCTCGTTGGGACACCCGATGAGGTCCATGTTGCACACGTAAGGCTCCAACGTTTTGGGATCCAAGCCGGCGATCACCGGCTCGATGAAGAACGGCCCGAACCGCTTTTCGTACAGCATGTTCGAGACCATCGCGCTGAAGACCTTCGGCGACAGCCGTCTGTTTTCTTTCAGTTCGTACAAATTTTTCCTGTAAAACGATTCTAGTCATAAAGAGTAGTTGCGAGCGTAGCTTGGCTTACCGAAATCTGAGCTTTTCCATTACTGTTTGTATGTCGGTCGCTAATCCGGGCAGGCCGATGTACAAATGCGGCCCCATCTCGAACACTTTGGGGAAGTTCATCGAGACGGTTTGGGCCTGGATGCCGAAGCGCTTGTCGGTGGCGATGGCCACGCAATTGTCGCCTTTCATCGCGACCATGGCTCCGCCGTTGTACGAAAGAATCGACTGGAAACGAATTGTTGTTGAAAACATTAAAGTTGGACGAAACGAATTTCGCTCGAAAACATGAGATTGAAATAAAGCTTTGTCATTACGACGTCTAACCTCACATTCACGGATACTTACCATTTTGTGTTTTACGTTGTCGAGACCGAGGTTTTATTCGCCAGTGGTTGGAACGGAGAATATTCTACTAGTTGATGATTACAGGCGAATTTATTAACTCAATAATACGATCGCGACTAAATGACAAACGTATTAAACTAACGTGAAGGTAGGTACGTTATCTGTCGTTATTTTTGACAAATTTGGTGAAACCAGGGTCGGCAACTAAAGAAGTCAAAAACTTCGTCGTTGAAATTTTGCGAAATTACAGAGTTTAACATAATTAATATCATAATAGTTATGGTAAATATATTTTTTTGTATCTAGAGTGCGAAATGCATTATAAAGCGTGATTTCTGATACATCAACGTCTTGTTGAAAAAAAAATATTATATATATTATAATATAGTTATTTACGGTTTTTATAATTCGAAAGAATGTTTAGTAAATTTCAAAAATCGTTTACGATTTTACAAACGCACTACGTTCCTAGCTTCACTCCACTCAATAACGTTACCGACGCGTTTTGAATCTGGTAAAAATTTTCATGAAATCAAGACGGTCGTTTCTGTCAAATTAACTATCAAAATTTTTATTTGCGAAGAAAATGGAGCTCAACGAAGACGACAAGTTCCCGTTGACCGTCAACGAGGACATTATAAATTACCTGAGGGAACAGGATCTCCTCAACGACGGCGAGGACGAAGAATTCTACCAGACCATCACGAATTTCACCGAGAGTCAGATCAAAGATGTCCTGGACGAGTTGCTGGACCGGTTGGAAAGGCGGCAGCAGATCAAAGACGACCACGAGGCGAGGACGAAGGCGCACAATCAGCGTCAACTCTTCGATCTCAAGAATATCTTCCCAGATTTTGACATAGGTATAAATTGAAACAAACTTACCCTTACCCTTACCACATAGTACCCTTACCCTTACCACACAGTACCCACACTTACCCTTACCACACTACTGTGCGGTAAGGGCAACAACAGTCTCCAACTTACTATTAAGACAGGTATCACGAATTTTCAAAGTTTAAAGGAAATCCAGGTTGTACACTCGTAATATTTATTTTTCGAAATAAACGTAACAATCATTTAAAATAACGTAACACTCGACAGGCGAAAACAAATTATAAATAGTATAAAAAACACTCGATAAGCTTACAAATATACAAAATTCATTCTAGATACGTTTTTTTTTTTTTAAACACGTATTTACAAATAGTGAATAATATACATATGGTACAAGCTAAGTTCCATGCACCGCGAGGACGGCGAAGCACCTACGCTTTAATTAACCCCCAATTGTTATAATTTTACTAATTGCAGACTACGAAATGTACGACATGTTAACGTTTCGCGAAACCTTGCTCGTGAGCACGTACAAAGAAAATTCGGATTCGCAGATGAGTCCCGTCGGCGGACTGTGCCTCGACGTGCAGAAGGCCGCCGGCGCCCAACCCTTCGAGAGGAAGAACACCGACATTGAGGAACGCATACAAAACGTAATAAACTTCAATAAAACCGACGAAGTGAACGCCGACGTAATCATGAACGGCCCGGCTAGAAGCGACGACAGCAAATGTTCGTATCATTGCGTCTCATTATTCATAAAAATTTGTTTGCATTAAATTAATATAATTGAAATAGGTCTCGACGATCCCGAGTGCGAAGACGATCTCGAAACTCAGAGGAAGCGCGGCCTCACGAAATTCCTCGTCCACGTCTCCTGTCAGTTCGATCTGCGCGGTCTCAACGCCGGTTCGCACATCACGGCATGGGTCGACAGGAATTTTCATACCCTAGAAGAATTGAGGAGAGAGTAAGTCAATCAAAATTGTAGACGCAGTTAAGCGAACTTAGTTGTAAACCACTTGCGAATCCCTAATTTTGTCTAAAGTGTTTTAATACGAGACGTTTCTTTCGCCAGGTTTTACGTCGATGATTCAGACACTGAGAAATTCCTGATGCAGAAAACGCTCTACACCGGTTTGGAGAAACGGTGCTACTACGTCAAACACACCTGCTCGATCGAAGATCTGGACAGTCGCAAGTTTTACAGCTTGAAAAAAGCACGGGATTACGTATCCGAAGGCGCGAATTTCATCTTGCAAAGATATCTCGCGATTATAAGATACATAGGGGCGTTTGAGTTGTCCACGATGTACATCAACGGCGATATGTGCAGAAACATTTATGTGAGCATTAATTGATTAATTTATTATTATTAATATTATTAACATCTTTAAAATTTGCGATAATTTCAGGTTTGCATGGGTCCAGAAGGCGAACTCAGGAACGGTACGAGAGTCGACTGCTGCAAGATATACCGAACGATCATCGAAGAGTGCGGCGTGGAGCACAAGTGCATAACGACGTTGACGCTTCAAGGTGATTGCTTCCAGTGGCGAAACTTGTCAACTCATCGCGAGCGTTTCAGGTCAGATTCTGAGGCAGGAATGGGAAGGTTTGGATTACGTGCTCGAGATTAACCCGATGGCGCAGATCAAGAACGAAAAACCGACCGGCAACGAAACTTTGCTGTTGAAGAACGCCTGGGTCGACGATATGCAGCTCATCTCCAAGTACCTGGACGAAAAGGTTAGTGGTTGTGATTCGTTATTCGAATTAATTTAACGTCAAAGAAAATCTAAGTGGAAACGACACGATTTATTAGGTTGATAGGTGACGTCGGATTTATCCAATTCTGCGAATTCGTTCCTCAATTCTACCGCAAATTAAACATTCGATAATTACAGATGGATTGTTCGATGAAAATACAATCGTTCATGCTCGACCATCCGGAGTTACGCGACATGATCACCGATTACGTAAACTCGATTTTGTTGATGAAGCCCGAGGACATTTTGGACTTCACCATCGATCATTTCTTGCGCTACGCTCCCCAGTACATGCCCCAGAACGACTACTTTGTGTAAGCCGTCGTTCCGTTCAAACAATAAATTTTACACAAATTCACGTACCCTTGGTCGTTATTTCTTGCCGACCGGGTGACATATCCTGCACTTTTTATTATCGGGCGAGTTGTTGCACTCCCAATGGAACATGTGCTTGCAGTAGTACACGTACAAGTCTTTGGTTCCAGACGTATCGGCCGTTTTCCCTTTAAATAATTTAATTAATTAATTAATTAATTAAATAATTAAATTAAATAGTTTTATTACCTTTGACGATGACTTTGCGACAACTGGCGCAGACCGCCTCTTCCGACACGTAGATCCCTTTCTGTTGCCTGCTGACCAGTTTGTTGTGCAACTCGAAGTAATCCGAGGAGAGAATTTTCTTGCAGCCTTTCTTAATGGTCACCTGTAGGCTATAGTCGCACAGCATCTTCACCAACGAGTTTTTGACGTCGGGGATTTGTTGGTTCTGTCCGATTTTGTTTATTAAAATGGTCGGGTCGATGAAGTTTCCAATGTTTCGCAAGAGGAACGTCACGCATTCCGGTTTGTCGATTGAGTGGTCGATCAGGTCGTTCCACAGGTCTTCGTCGTCGTGCTCTTGGCAGAAATCTATGGCCTTTTGCATGTCTCTCAGTTCGTTCATTATCAAGTGCAGTGCTTTTTTTGTGTCACCTATCCTGTCTAAAAATTCAATTTTAAAGAACCGAGGTTTACGTCTATATCTCAAATAAAATAAAAATAAAGATGGGGATCAAACGGTTACCTAATAAATGAACCATTTCTGGATAGTACTTGGCGTTGCAACAAATATCCAGTGCTTCTTCTATTGGGTAATGATCCGATCTATTTAAAAACGGTAACAATTTATCTCTGTCGTATAACGCGTACAATTTTACCATTTTTCCGTGGTACATCCCTGTGGTGTCTTTCTTAAGATAAGCGTCTAGGAACTGTAATGATTTATGGAACAAAATTAATTTGGGGCCATCAATTTCGCATTTAATCTAAGTTTAGAACTGACAAACGACTTAATGATGTTAATGACAGGTGAGGACCCAACTCACTAATGAGTATCGGTTAAGAAATGTATTTTAAATCATTAATTAATACAAATTGGCTGTCTCATAAAATACTGACCAAGTACAAATAATATTCGTGGTTTGTTAGTTTTTCCACGATAATGTCAGTCGGTATCTCTTTGGTTTCCAGTAATAACGCAATCGTTTGCTCGCGGTCCAAGTTCATGAGGTCCGGTATCATGTCTTGGATGACGTAGAAGAGTTTACGTTTGTTTATCAATTTGAATACATCCTTGTGTCTCATCCTAAAAAACGAAAGGTCATTAAATATAAATAATAATAATAATAAGTAATTAAATGACATATTAGAACCAGAAAAAATATCTCGAATTAAAAAAAAATTGCATTTTTGTTCGATAGTTTAACAGGTTTTTAAATTTTAGATCTTTTCTAATTTTATTCTGTTGTTTTTTGCATTTTTTCTTCAAAGTTATATCAAATATTTTGAAATCGTAAACAATTTTAAACTCGATTATGCTTGATTTAAAAAATTCCATCGACTTACTTCAAATACATACTCAGACTCTTTTCGTATTTGTGATCGTACGAATACAAAATGGCCAGCGCCTCGAAGTAAACCATTTCTTTGGTGTTGGACACCATCATGTGATTAAGCGTGGCGTTTATGACGGCGGGAATGTTGTACAAATTCGGGCTCCACTCCTTCACCAGCTTCAGGAAACCCTGCAAATTAACATGAATTGCAATGCGACGCTGCGCGTCGGAACCCCGACGAACCTGAGTGTCCAAAACCAGAAATTCGTACAGGACCATTTCGTAGATGTGCGGGTCCAGTTTGTGTTCCAAAGAGAGCGGTATGTACCGGCTGACCGATCTGCAAAATCGTTGCGTTGCGGTAATTTATTTCGACGAGTGCGACATTCGTACCTTAATTGGTGAACGTTAACGAACTTGAATATCTCCTCCTCCCAAAGGGCCTTTTTGTTGCCGAAGATGTCGAAGCACAACTTCGCCGCGACGTCGTAAAGCCCGTTTTCTAGTAAATGGTCCAGGTAGGCGATACCGACGTTTTCCACCGAGTACCGTTTGGTGTCGTTTTTCTTTGCCAATTTGACGACGTCGAGGGCGTCTTTGAATTTACTTTAAAAAAAAAATTGTGGTTAAAAATCATCGATTAACTTTGTTTTGGTCAAACGAGATTAATTCGCTTTGCATTAAGAAAATATTGCAGAATTATAATCAGTTTTTTTTTTGCTCATTACCAAAAATCTTCAGTTACGAACATACAATTGGAGATATAACCTACTTGTGATCCATGAGCCATTGTATCCGATCATCGAGGTCGTATGGACTTGCGATTACAATGTCCTTAGGAACGACGATGAAGAAACGATTTTCTTCAGCCAAGACATCCAAGTGATAGTCATTGACGTTGTATTGTTGGTACCCCCGCAGTGATAAACTATCCGTGCATATTTCCGTGTAATCGTTATCTCTGTACTCAACGATGTACAACTGCGGCCGCAGCGACTGCTGGTTTTCGTCAAGTTCCTTCGGAAACCCCAAAAGCACGAGTTGATGGTCCAACGGCGCAATCCCGCTAATATAAAATTCCGTGCGAAACGTCGACACTAAAAAACCACATTAAAAGCCGCAATCGCATCCTCAAACGTTTACCTGGATCGACGAGGTACTCGGGCGATTCCCTGTTCCCCAGCTCTATGTTGCTCTTCTTCCGTATCAAGCAGACCCTGACGGTGTCGACCCAGCCGATCAGCAGCGTTTTGCTGTCGGCCCACCTCAAATTGCACTTGAATTTCTCGATCGATATCCTGGAAGAAAATCGATTAAATCGTTTACGATTTACGTGTAAATAATTTACCCCGACCGCTCTTCCCATTTGATTAATCCGAGGGAGCACCTGGCGTTTATGTCGTAGACTCTAACGCCGATGTCGCTGGACCACGCGACGAAATTTTCGCCCCAGCATAGGCTACGCACGAGACCTTCGCTCTCGCACAGAACGGAGGAGCGCAAACGCCCGAGGAATGTTTGTTCGTACAACGTCAACTTATCGTCGCCTGAAAATCTATAAAAGTAACGCCGATTTTTCCAAGCGAAATGTCCGACCTGTTATGAAACGACGCCCCGAACCGGGCTTGTAGTAATTCGGATCGAGCGCTATGGTTTTAACTAATCTGCTGACGTTCATCTTGTGGATGTCCTCTTTGTTGTAAAGGCCGTATGCGAAGATTTTTCCGTCGTCGGAGCAACTGGCCAGGAAGTCGCCTTTTTTGTCGATGGATATTTGGTTGACGCCGACGGTGTGCACGCGCAAGTCGTGCCCTTTGATGCTGTTACCTTGGTGGTCTAGTAAATGAATTACGCCCCAGTTCGTCCCGAGACATATGAACTGAAAGGGAATGAGTTTTACCAAGGCGGACGGTCCGCGCGCGTAAGCTTACTTTCGGGTGAACGGCTATGCATTTCGCGGCGTCGTTTAATAGGATGTCGTGCAGGTCGTTCGACAGCCTCACGTATTTTAATTTGGGCTCGATTTCTTCCTCCACGCTCTCCGAATTGTTTGGAGTGTCCTGAAACGAAAGGCTTTAACCTCAAATTTGATGATGGAAATTTGTCGATTAAATCCAAGCCGGAAGCGAAACTTACGTTGTTACTGGATTCTGACATGATTTTTCTTAGTGAATCATCGTATTATTGTTGTGTTCAATATTCGTAGGAGTTTCTAGATTTGACAAACGATTTGACCAACGTTCTAAACACAATGGAACTAAATTATGTACGATATCGTATTGTCATAAAAATTTCCATCAAGATCTTATTTTTTTTCTAACGAAGATTGATGAGATTGAGGGATCAACTAATAGAATTCGATCGCAGATAAGGTTGGGTAGAATAAATTAAAATCATTTAATATTATTTTTAATCACTATACATTGAATAATTTTCAATGTTTAAAATCATTTTTTGACATTTACGCTTCAAGAATTTTCCAGATTTTAATAATTCGTTTTGAAATTCAAGCGCCATGGGTGGTGAAGTAAAAAATTTGGTGTAAGTCGATTATATTTATTAATTTCATATTTATATTGCACAAAAATACAAAATGAATACCAGTTAGAAAAGTATAAAATATTAAATATTTATCTATTAAGCTATAATAAAAGCTTAGAATAACAGACATCACTAAATTGAAAGATTCAAGAAGTTTAACTTATGTTTACTATTGTCCTTTTGGCCCAATATTATTAACAAGTTCACAACTATTTGTGCGATAGTTGATTTTTTTCAAGGAGTAATGCGGTGGTTTCTTCCGCATCCATCTCTAAGAGTTCATCTTTAAATTTCTCGACAAGACGATGCAAATTGTGCTGTCTTATTAATTTGAATACATCCTTATGTTTAATTCTGAAAAAAAAAAACAATTTGAAGAATACTTGACAAATTCGACCTGTCACTGAGTAAATGTGAATTGAATCTTAACGTGAGTCACGTGAACGAATAACTCACTTCAAATACATTTGCACAGATTTGTCGTATTGCCGATCGTAAGAGTACAAAATAGCCATGGCCTCGCAATACACCATTTTATTGTCGGAGACAATCATACGATCCAGCGTCGCGTTTATCATAAACTCGACGTTGTACAAACCCGGGTTCCACTCCTTCACCAACTTCAAGAAGCCCTGAAATTTCGCGCAATTATTGGGCGCGATGTCGAAACGAAACAAGACGAACCTCGAAATCAAGTTCCAAAAATTCATTCAGCACCATTTCGTAGATCCGTACCTCCAGTTTGTGTTCCAACGAAGACGGTATGTAGCGGCTGACAGATCTGCAAAATTCGTAACTTATCACCGCAAAGCGATCGGAAAAAACGAAACTAAACTCCACACCTTAGCTGATTAACTTTGGCGAACTTGACTATCTGCTCCTCTAAAATTTTCTTATTGTTGACGAAGATATCGGTGCATAACTTGGCCGCTTCGGCGTAAGCGCCGCTCGCCAACAAATGATCCAAATAGGCGCCGCCGACAAATTCCACGTTTCCATCCTCCTTCCGCGCCAGATTCAAAGCAACGTCGAATTTGCTTCAAAGTGAAAGATTGTATTTCTGTGGGAAATTACGCGCTGACTCGGCTTACTTGCGTTCCATGAGCCATTGTATACGATCTTCAAGTCCGTACGGACTCGCGATCACAACGTCTTTGGGAGTTAATACGTAAAATTGATTGTTTTCACTTGAAACGTCCAAATGGCAATCGTCGCAGTTCAATCGGTCGCCACGTATCGTAAGGCAATCGGCGCTTATTTCCGTGTAATCGTTTCGATTGTACTCCAATACGTACAAATGTGGATGTACTTGCGTTTCGTCCGACGGGAAACCCAACAGAATAAGTTGGTCGCCGAATGCGGCTATGCCACTAATGTAAAAGTGCGTTTGAAACTTGGAAACTAAAACTAAAAGAAAAATCATTAACGTGTTTAGTTAATTAGCTAGTTTACCTGGATTAATTATTGATGGTTTTACTGCATGACATTTTTTTGTTATTGTATAAATCCACACAACGTCCATCCAAGCTATTAGCAGTGTCTCGGCGTCAGCCCATCTTAAGGAACACTTGAAATTGTCTGGTGATACACTGAGTAAAAAATTCGATATATATATATTTTCATTAAAAACACGTTTACTAACTTTGAATGGTCGTGCCATTTGATTAAATTCAAAGACTGCTTCGCACAAGAGTTGTAGACATCTACACCTACATTGGTGGACCACGCTATGAAATTTGTTCCCCAACAAAAGGTCGTGACAGGGGTTGTTATTTCGCATAAGTACGTGTCCATCCAATCGTTACTTCCATCTGAATTCTCACACAAAGTCAAAAATTGCGGACCTAATAATATTGAGACATTATGAAAAACTGTAACAAATAATAATCAATCGACCTTTTGTGATGAAACATCCGTTTAGATTGGGACCCATCGCGGCTGCACATATTCCACTACGTTCTATCTCCTCCATCTTATTCGCCTTAAGATTATATACAGAAAGCTTCCCGTTAATTCCCAAAATTGTTAAAAAATCTCCGTTCTTATCAACGGATATTTGGTTAACAGCGACGTCACATTTAATCGAGTCATGCCCAGAGATGCACTCACCGCCGTGGTCTAATACGTGAACTGCACCAGAATTCGTCCCCAAGCATATAAACTGAAATAAATTTGGCCAAGTTTTGCTTGTCGATGAAACTTTCATACCTTTTGGTGCACAGCTATGCATTTTGCAACACCGTTTAATACGTTACGCAGCTTTATTAATTTCGTGTATTTCAACCTGGGCTCGATTTCCTCCTCCACGTCCTCCGAATCATAATCCCGATCGTCATTTGTGAGGTTTGCCATGGTTTTTGTATTGAATCACGCGAATTTCGTTGCCGGCGAGTGTATTCTAGGTCAAGATCGCGATGATGATTCATTATTTACTGATTGTTGTGTTTATCGCCCGTCAGTTTGACGATAAATAAAAATCGGCGCAGATGTCAAACACGCATCGTTGCCAACTGCAGAAACGCCAACATGAAAGTTGGTTAAATTATCTGCGTTAACGCTATTTTATTTATAGTCAATAATGTGCATACAAACTGGTTATTATTAATCGATAATGACATAACAAGACCTTGTTTTTTAATCGGATACATTTTTTTATTTCACAAAAACTTTTCGGTGATAAATTTACGAATTTGAATTGGACATTTTTGTTCCGATTAGAACAGCACTTTCCAGAACTTCCGAATCTCGACGAAGAGGTCGTTTTCATTAAGTTATAAAATGAACTGTCAAGTGACAAGAGGAAAGAAAAATTTTAATCGCTGACAAGAGGATCGAATTTTTATCCGCGATAAACAAAAATTGGTTCAAAAGTCAAATTCCCATTGGACCATTGTATGTTGCTATAGTGATTGAAACAATCGTTGATGAAATACTATTTTACTAACTCATAAAATGGCGGTAATGACTATTTGGTCTGGCTTGTTTGTACCAATAATGCATTTTTTAACATTATTTTCAAACATCGATATATAATTTACAGTGTGATTTTGTAAACAAACATGATATTAGGATATCAACACGTCTTTTAAATAGGGGAATCAAAGGCACTTCTATTTCTTCAGGTGCAATTATGTTTTGTTTTACACGGACTATTGTGCGTCACTTGGGTGTTCTTCTTTGACAGTAATCTCGCTGTGGAGCGATTTAGGGTCGTCTTCCTTAATGACAGGATCAATACGATTTTCATTCGCCGTTGATGGTTTTCTTTCTGCAGTATCTGTAACCAAATAGTAAGTTTATTAGCTAGAAAAGTCTGAATGATTAACCAATACTAAATATTTTCACGGCTACACAAGGTTTTCGTTCAAATTCTTTTTGGAAATAACTTGAAAAGGAACGACGTCGATTGATAATAGGAAAAGAAACTCACCCACATACAACCCAAAATGGGGAAAAAATAATTCGCAACACGAAATTTTTAATTTGTACGACCCTGTGGGTGCTTTGCTTTTCAATTGCAATGGTGACGTTAACAATTAAAATTAAGCCGACGATATGCAATGCTTACCAAAGTTGTATTTGAAATTATTCAGGAATGCACCGGCCTCTTTCTTAACGAACTGTTTATCAACATTACCGATTTCCTCTGTTGTAAATGTCGGCACGATCTTGTTTTCTTCAACGTGTATTTTCACATCTTCCAATAACACTTTTCCGGAGTGCTCCTTGACGTGCATCAATAGACTTGATTTTGTCGTAAAGCATTTATTGCAAATTTCACATTTGTGATTTTTTTCTCCCGCGTGCGTTTCGACGTGTCGCGATAGATGTTGTTTCGTCGTCAGACATTTCCTGCAAATTTCGCACTTGTAGTTGCTCTCTCCGATGTGCGCTTTGACATGTCGCGATAGAACATATTTCGTCGTAAAACATTTCTTGCAAATTTCACATTTGTAATTGCCCCCTTTGTTGTGCGTTTCGACGTGCCGCGATAGACTTTGTTTCGTCGTCAGGCGTTTGCCGCAAATTTCGCATTTGTAATTTCTTTCCCCGACGTGCGCTTTGAGGTGTCGCTGCAGAGTTTGTTTCGTTATGAAGCGTCTCTTGCAAACGTCGCATTTATAATTTCTATCTCCGTTGTGCGTTTGGACGTGCAGCGATAGATTGTGTTTGGTCGCGAAGCGTTTATCGCAAATTTTGCATTTATGAGTTCTTTCGCCGGTGTGCGTGTAGATGTGTTCCGATAGGCGTTGTTTTCTTGTGAAGGACTTCGTGCAAAATTCACATTTGTAGTTTCTTTCTTCCATGTGCGTTTCGAAGTGTCGCGTTAGAATTTGTTTCGTCGTGAAGCACTTGTTGCAAGTTTCGCATTTGTAATTGCTCGTTCCGGTATGCGTGGCCGTGTGGTCCGATAGATGTTGCTTCCTTGCGAAGCATTTGTTGCAAATTTCACATTTGTAATTTCTTTCTCCCGAGTGCGCTTTGACGTGTTGCGATAGGGTTTGTTTCCTTGCGAAGCATTTATTGCAAATTTTGCATTTATAATTACTTTGTCCGGTGTGAACGGCGATGTGTTCCGATAGACGATTTCTTGCGAAGCATTTCTTGCAAAATTCACATTCGTGATTTCTTTCTTCCGTGTGCGTTTCGACGTGTCGCGATAGAGTCTGTTTCGTCGTGAAGCATTTGTTGCAAATTTCACATGTATATCTTTTTCCGGTGTGCGTGTCCATGTGTTCCAAAAGACGTTGCTTTTTCGCGAAGCGTTTCTCGCAAACTTCACATTTATGGTTTCTTTCGCCGGCGTGCGTTTTGACGTGTTGCGACAGATATTGCTTCCTCGTGAAGCATTTGTTGCAAATTTCACATTTATGATTACTTTCTGCGGTGTGTGTTTCGACGTGGCGCGACAGGGCTCGTTTCGTCGCAAAGTATTTGCCGCACGTTACACATTTGTGGTTAATTTTGTAATTTCCTTCGTTACATACGAAATCTTTCCCTTGAAAAATTTTAGTATCAACGTCGCCTTGACCTCCTTCTTCAGTGCGTGATTCGTCACATTTATCCCATTTCAATGTAACTTGTCGTGATTTCGAGTTCCAATCGTCACCATCGCTAAGATCCAACTTGATTCTGATGTCGTTTGGTGCAATTCCAGTATCAGAAACTTCGTATTTCTCTTCCTTTACTGCACATTTCACTTTATCGCGGGCAATATCAATAGAATATCCATAGCCAGACATCGTTTTAGATTTTACTTCGATACCAGAGTTTGAGGAATCATTCGCATCAATCTCCATTTCATCTGTGGAAAATATTTAAAATGTACTTTTCATAGGACAAGCAATTATCAACACTAACTGGCTTGAAAATATCGACTGCAAAACTTGGAAATCAGTACCAATTTATTGTATTTGTAGAAAATGTCAACGTTGTCGGATATTTCACTGGTTCACAAGCGTCAATTATAACTTTACAAGATGACGGACGCCTATTCGGCTGTGTTGCCAACGACAGAATTAATAAATCGCTAAATGAACGTTTTTGATCTGTCGAAAAATAGTTTCACCATCACAAAATTGAAGTCTACTTAGTATAGTATAGCGCTACACTCGACTGTGATTGGTCGTTGTTTGACGCAGTGCGGGCGCGAATGTGTTTGTGTGCTATTTGACAGTTTTTTCATAAAAGAAAAACCGTTAGAAAACGTTGTTGACATTCCAAATTTTGAATCAGATGTCGAGGCAGATTTTGAATACGTTCCGCGAACGCGACATCCGAAAAACTTTCAAATAAGGTAGGTGAGGTTATGAAATTATATTTCATTGCAATGTACATACTTCATTACAGAAAATGTCAATATGAGTATAATATGCAAGAAAACAATCTGTCATTTTAATATTACTTTATTCAAGACAGGTTATTAATATACTAAACGTATACTCGTTCATTATGGTAATATAAATTCACATTACATAAAAAAATAACAATGATAACATCGTTTAAGAACTACTGTACTTCGGCATGGTTTCTTGGTCGGTAACTGTTCTTATATATATAGCATCTTCAGGTAAAGGATTAGGGGGATTGTCTTCGCTTAGAAAGTAAGAACACGATATAGCCAGAACAGATCCTGAAATTACATTATTCAATGAAGATAGGCATGTTAACGGTCATTGCACATATTACAGCTTCATAGCTTCAAGTAAAATGAAGTAAAAGTAAACTTATCATACCATTGTGACTAAAACTAAGAGAAGTAACAGACGTGTGATACTGGTGGAACTGGCACAACCTTTTCTTGTTGAAACCGTCCCAAATATTCACGAAACCGTCCGAGCCACCAGTGGCGAAAGTATTGTGCGTCGGATGGAAACTGCAACTCGAAAAGTTCGAACGAACAAATCAAACGGATCGAACGCCCCTTACCTTATGGCATTGACGGGATAGATCTTCTCGAGCCCCTCGTCTTTAATCCTGTGACATTTAAAAGCGTACTTCTTTTTCTGCACTTCGGGACTTGTGTCCAAATATTCCACCGCGACACGTCCTTCTATGCTGCTCAGGACGAAGCCCTGCTTATTCGGGAAGCACCTGATGGCCCTCGTCTGATATTTCAAGCTGGACTCGCGTTTCTGCAACGTGTACGACATGTTTCGTATGTCCCAGACGAGAATTTTCCGTCCGGCCGTTCCGACGACTAGTTTTTCGCCGCAGATGCTCATCGTGAAGACTTTGTCGCCTTGGTTGTAGTTTCCGCTGCACACGGGGGTTCTCGGGTCCCACAGTTTCAAGTGGTGGTCCCAACTTCCCGTTATGATGCCGTTCACTTCGGCGCAATACTCGACGCATCTTATGGCGTTGTTGTGCGTTCCGACGGTGGTTTCTAAGATAAGGTTTTTGTTTAATGCTTTCGCTAGGTATTGTGATGCGTACCTGATGTGGTGTTAAAGTCGAATGTTTTCAACGTGTTATCGAGTCCACCGCTGTATGAATGCACGGCGTCCTAAAATTGTAAAAATTGTATTTCTTTATTAAACGCGTAATGAACTTACGGTGAAACAGCAGTCCAGAACCGGCGCTTCGTGTGAATACTTGTGGCGCAAATTGTTGGTAATGACGTCGTATAACCTAACGTTGCAGTCCCACGAACTCACTAATAAAAATTGGTTTGTGTTTGGACCGAACTTGACGGATGATATTGCGTCCTCCGGCGGCGACTTGAGTTTATATTCCGTTTGGGATTTGATCAACATTTTGTTTCCGCGATCAATTTTCTTTGATGAATTTTCCCTTTGAGTGTTTAAAATTTAATGTTTGGTTAGAATAATAGTACGCAGGCAAATTATGAGATGTCAACAACCCTAACCTATATTGAAATCTCGCAGTGTTGCCATATCTAAAGTTTAATTGCCAGAAAAATCTTTAATGAACTTGGTATTTTCAAAATTAACCTGTTAAAAAATTACGAAATCCAAAATAAAATTAACAATGCTAACGTTTTCAATTAAAAAAATCAGTCGTGCCGTCTCCAAAAGTTTTAAAAAATTTGTAAAATATGTAAAAATGCACAAAAAAATCATTTTCAACTTTGTGTTGGATTAGGTTTGACTATATTGTGTTTTCAAAATTACAAAAATAACAAAAGTCTATTTTCTGAAAATGCCAATAATGTAAATAAATCTTAAAATTTTTAAGGAATCGAGTTGGATTGGGTTTCAAACAAAATACTACAAATTACACTTTTTTTAATTTTATTAAATTTATATATTTTTATAAATTTATGAATCTGATATTTCTTGGGTTTTTTTTAACAACAGATTGGCAACGTTTTCAAAATTACGAAAGCAGAAAAATATTTAAAATACTACGAAACCTCGCTATATACAATTCTTAATTAATTAATTGAATTAAATTTAGAAACCAATTCGCAGAAATTTTCACAACCTGTTGGCAACACTGATTTTATATATATGAGACTCGACACATGTCACTTAGGTGTTCTTCTTTGACAATAATCTCGCTGTGGAGCGATTTATGGTCGTCTTCCTTAATGACAGGATCAATACGATTTTCATTCGCCGTTGATGGTTTTCTTTCTGCAGTATCTGCAACCAAATAGTAAGTTTATTGGCTAGAAAAGTCTGAATGATTAACCAATACTAAATATTTTGTGCTTTGCTTTTCAATTTCAATGGTAACGTTAACAATTAAAATTAAGCCGATGATATGCAATGCTCACCAAAGTTGTATTTGAAATTATTCAGCAATGCACCGGCCTCTTTCTTAATGAACTGTTTATCAATATTACCGATTTTGTCTGTTGTAGATGTCGGCACGATACATGCAAAGTTTTGAACAGGTTCTTCCTCCGTACTTTCTCTATGTATTTTCTTATCCAACGACACTTTTCCGGAATGCACTTTGAGGTGCGCCGATAGACTTAATTCTGTTGTGAAGTATTTGCTGCAAACTTCACATTTATGATTACTTTGCCCGATGTGCGTTTTGACATGTCGCAGTAAAACGTATTTTGTCGTAAAACACTTGTCGCAAATTTCGCATTTGTAATCTCTTTCCCCGGTGTGCGCTTTGACGTGCCGCGATAGGCCTTGTTTCGTTACGAAGTGCTTGCTGCAAATTCCACATTTATAACTTCTGTCTACGTTGTGCGTTTCGACGTGCACCGCTAAATTGCGTTTCGTCACAAAACACTTGCTGCAAATTTCACATTCGTAATTTTTTCCACCGGTGTGCAGTTTCGTGTGATTCGACAGATGCTGTTTCGTTGCGAAGCGTTTCCTGCAAATCTCACATTCGTCGTTTCTTCCTCCGACATGTGCCCTCGCGTGTCGCAACAGGACGTATTTCGTTGTGAAACGTTTGCCGCAAACGTCGCATTTGTAATTATCTTGCGCGGTGTGCGTCTTGACGTGTCGCAATAGAATTTGTTTCGTCGTGAACCGTTTGTCGCAAATTTCGCATTTGTAATTTCTTTCTCCGGCGTGCGCTTTGACGTGTCGCGACAGAGTTTGTTTCGTTATGAAGCGTTTGCTGCAAATTTCGCATTTGTAACTTCTTTGTACGGTGTGCGTTTCGACGTGCAACGATAGATTGCGTTTCGTTGCGAAGCATTTGTTGCAAATTGCGCATTCGTAGTTTCTTTCACCGGTGTGTATTTTTGTATGATTCGTTGAGTGTTCTTTCGTTAGGAAGCGTTTGTCGCAAGTTTCGCATTTGTAATTTCTTTCGCCGACGTGCGCTTTGACGTGTCGCAATAGGACGTATTTCGTCGCGAAACATTTGCTGCAAATTTCGCATTTGTAGTTATTTTTGCCGGTGTGTGTTCTGACGTGTCGCGATAGAATTTGTTTCGTTGTGAAGCGTTTATTGCACGTTTCGCATTTGTAATTTCTTTCTCCGACGTGGGCTTTGACGTGTCGCGATAAAGTTTGTTTCGTTATGAAGCATTTGTTGCAAATTTCACATTTGTGATTTCTTTCTGTGGTGTCCGCCTTGACTTGTTGTTTTCTTGTGAGCGTAACATCCTTTGTTTCAAAAATCCCAGCACTGATGTATTCTTGACTTTTCTTTTCGGTGCCTAATTCGTTATGTTTCAATATAACTTCCTTCGTTTCCAACTTAATTCTGATATCGTTGGGTACAATTCCAGTGTTTGAAACTTCGTATTTCTCTTCCTTTACGTTAACGTCGCATTCCGTGGTCAACATCGATTTTTCAACTTTTAAAGTTACGCATTCCATCGTTTCAGATTTTACTTCGATGACCGACTTGGAATCATTCGCGTCAATCTCCATTTTATTTACCTGCGGAAAATATTTAATGTTGAACGATATTTTACTAATTCACGAGCGTCAATCTTTTCAAGATGGTGAATGTCACGACCAAGTCACGACATGTCTATTCAGATGTGTTGCCAACGACAGAATTAACAAAATCACTAGATGAATATTTTTTGAACCGTGATATCGTATCTTATATTATATATTTTATCACACCGTGGCGCTGTTGTAGTTACACGCGTTTCCTAACCTACGAATTTAACCCAACCACGCCACTTGAATGGATAAAATTGCGATTTAAAACAGTCAGTATTAAAAATAACGAAACAATGTCGATGCTAGCAGAGCCTAAACGTAAACAGAGATGGTCTCTGAACCCACGCGGAAAACACTGGAGCGAAGGTAACGTAAACTCCGTGTGCACACAAACCTAAATAAACATGTCGCAGATTCGAACAAGTTCGGGCAAAAATTGCTGGAGAAAATGGGCTGGTCGCACGGCAAGGGTTTGGGAGCCAACGAGGACGGCATCACTGAGAACATCAAGCTGTCGTACAAGAACGACAGTAAAGGTTGAATTAAAGTCACGTAATCAGAATTGAAACGTACTGATGCGATTTTGCAGGAATGGGTTACAAGGAGACCGAACAGTGGACGTCGCACGACGACAATTTCTCCGAACTGTTGCAATCGCTGAGCGATTCTCGGCAAATTCCGAACGAAACCGAGCAAAGCAACGCCTCCGCGTCTTTGGAGTTGAAATCGCAGAGCTCGTCGGTGCGGATTCATTATCACAAGTTTACGAGGGGCAAAGACATAACGCGATACTCTGAAAAAGACCTCGCCAACATTTTCGGCCGGAAATCCTTAAAACGAGTGAAACGACAGCAATCGGAAGATAGCCATATGGCGAAGGAATCGAATGAGAATTTGCTTGAACGGGGCTCCATGACCGATTACTTTAAGAAAAAAATGCCGAATTTCGGTAAAAACCCGCACGGGTACGTCATAGGAAGTAACGGTGTTTTAACGAAAGATGAAGGCGATGGTGATACGGTTGGTTTTGGATTTCAACAGGACACTGCTTGTGGTGGTGTGAAGGACGAATCTGATGAGGACGTGCCGTCGTTTGGGTTTGGGTTTAAACAAAACGACGAAGTCACCTCGTCGCAATGTGAGCAATTTCAAGAATTCGTTAACGAAGCTTCGAATGAAGAGACTGAGATTCGAAAGTCGAAAAAATCAAAAAACCGAAATGTCAAGAATGAAAATGAGGACGAGGAATGCATTGTTAGCAATGAAGATTCAAAAAAAAGGAAGAAAAAGAGGAAACGTGAAAATATACTTCAAACGCAAGATAAGGAAAAAACTGAGGGCGCTATCGAAGACTGTAAAGAACAAAATGGTGGTGAAATGCAAATAGCAACTGATGATCCAAATGTCGACTTGGAAAGCAGTAAAAAGCGAAAAACTAAAAAGAAAAAATGCAAAGAAACTTTTATTTCGTACGTAGGGGAAGCTGATGGAGGTGATCACGAAAGCAATGAGTCGACGAAAAAGAGGAAAAGAAAGAAGGTCGATGACGCAAATGGTTTAACCGAAGTGGGAAATAAATTAGAGAAATCTTTGGCGAAGAAAAAATCGAAAAAGATGAAACGCGAAAATGTTGAGTAAATCAATGGTACAAGAAAGGGGCAGGAGGTCGAATAAATCGAATAAATGGCGTCGACAACCTGATTTTCAATGGTGATGACGGCGATCAAAGCAAGTCTCTGAAACTCACAAATCCATGTATTTTTGATAAATGAAGTAATTCGGTTTTAAAAAGGAAAATAAACTTAACTTGAAACGAATATATCATGAATTTCTTTAATGTACATTTGTATCAATAATAGGATTGCTAAATTTCGAACTTATTATTATTTAATTATTACATCTATGACTGGATTCTAAGCAGTGGTTGTAAATGGTAGAGCATCAGGAACAGCTTATTGTTACACCTGAAGGTTCTACATTCTCAGTTAACGTTTAAATTTAGTAACAATTAATGATAGAATTAATCCTATAGTACACAAAAAAAAGGTAACGTTGAGTTGCATTTGTATAGCACAGTGAAGTTGAGAATTTTTGCAATAATGATGTTTAGTTTGTGCTATTTTATAATAAGAAATGCGTCGCCAACAAGTAAACGAATAAAATTCAAACAATGACAAACTTTATTGCACAACTGGTAAAAATTCACAAACTATTTTAGATACAATAATTCGGAATCTATTACAAATTCTTCCTTGATTACAATCTCACTGTGGAGCGTTCGGCAAAACTTTGAATTTGATTTGTGTTCGTCCTTAATGGCTACATAAATGTGGTTTTCATTTTCACTCATTGGTGTTTTTTTTTCTGTAGTATCTGTAAACACAAAATTTTAATTTAAATATCAAAATCGATAATTTTATTTTGGGTCACATTATTCATTGTTATTCTTACCATTGTTGCCATCCACATTTTCTTTCTTTAGGAATATTCCAGGTTCGTCCTTAATCAACGTCCTATCGAACACGCCAACTTCTTCTGCGGTAATAGACGGTACGTTACACGAAAAATTTCGAACAGACTCGTCGTTTTCTTCTAAAGGTATTTTTATTTCTCCGACGTGAGTTTCCAAATTTTTCGGTTCACTTCTATAATTTCCTTTGGTGTGTGTCTTCACGTGTATCGCAAAATTTTTTTTCGTTCCAAAATGTTTGTTGCAAATTTCACATCGATGATTCCTTTCGCCGGTGTGCGCCTCGACGTGTTGCAACATGTCGTATTTCGTGACGAACAGTTTATCACAAACTACGCACTTATAATTTCTCTCGCCGTTGTGCCTCTTCACGTGCAACTCCAGACTTCGCTTCGTCGTCAAGCGCTTGCCGCAAATTTCACATTTGTGGTTCCGCACGCCGGCGTGCGTCTTCACGTGCTGCAACATGTCGTGTTTCGTCACGAAACACTTCCCGCAGATTTTGCACTCGTAATTCCTCTCTTCGGTGTGTCTGACTGCGTGCGCAGCCAAACTGGATTTCGTTACGAAGCGCTTCGCGCAAATTTCGCACCTGTAGTTTCTCTGTTCGAAACTTTTGCAGGTACGTTCGCCGTCGTGTATCTTCATGTGTCTCAGAACGTATTGCTTCGTCGTGAATCGCTTGTCGCAAATTTTGCATTTGTGGTTGCGCACGCCGGCGTGCGTTTTGACGTGCACGGCGAGGATTTTCTTCAACACGAAGCGTTTGTCGCAAATTTCGCACACGTAGTTCCTTTCTCCGGTGTGTTTCTTCTCGTGTATCGCCAATCGCGATTTAGTTACGTAGCGATTACCGCAGGTTTCGCATTTGTGATTTTTTTCGCCGGTGTGCGTCCTTACATGCACTGCTAAATTTTTCTTCGTCCCGTAGCACTTACCGCAACTTTCGCATTTAAAGTTTCTTATGCCGGAGTGCGCCCGCACGTGCTCCGACATGTATTGCTTCGTCGTGAAGGACTTGTCGCAAATTTCGCACTTGTAGTTGCGTTTTTTCGTGTGCGCCCGCACGTGCTCCAACATGTACTGCCTCGTCGTGAACGACTTGCCGCAAACGTCGCATTTGTGGTTCTTTTCGGCCGAGTGCGTTTTCAGGTGCATCGCTAGGGTCGTTTTCGTCGACAGGCGTTTGTCGCAGATCTCGCATTGGTAATTTTTCTCGCCGGTGTGCGTTTTGAGATGTCGCAGCAGACGCTCTTTCACTATGAAGGATTTCGTGCAGAGCTCGCATTTGTGGTTTCTTTCGATCGAATGCGTTTTGAAGTGTTGCGATAGGATTTGTTTCGTCGTGAAGCGTTTGTCGCAAATTTCGCACTTGTGGTTTCTTTCGCCGGTGTGCAACTTGACGTGGTTCAGCTTGCTTTGTTTGGTCGAGAAGGAATTGGCGCAGATGTCGCATTTGTAATTTTTGTCGCCGGCGTGGGATTTCATGTGTCCGGTCAGGTATTTCTTCAGGGTGAAGGATTTCGCGCAAATTTCGCATTTGTGGTTTCTTTCGCCGGTGTGCAATTTCACGTGGTTCGACATGTTTTGTTTCGTGGTGAAACGCTTGGTGCAAATTTCGCATTTGTAACTTGCTTTTCCAGGGTGTACTTTCAAATCGTTTTCCTCGTTGCTACAAGAGTTCAGTAAATAATTACCACTAACATTCGGTGCATTTGAAACATTTTCATAGTTCTCTTCCTTTATGGCAACAGATTCAATATTTAACTTTGGAAATTCTATTGGTTCAAGTTCTTCTTTGAAGATGGTCTCCATGTCATCTACCTACAACATTTAAATAATTATATTTAGAAAACATTTCAGCACTATGGCAAAAAATGGTAAAAACAAACTTGTCAGTGTCAGTGGTTCATTGACAGCCTGTAAAAAATCATATTGTGACGTTTATAACCTGAAAATAAATAAAATATCGCTACGTACTTATACGGATTTCCTTATCGGTGCCAAATTTACTTCTTCCAACTACTAGTAAATAGTGAATTTGTTCTATTTTATCAACGATTGTAATTCATGACTTCCCGTTTTCGCCAAACATAATCTTTGTTTGGTCTTAGCAGTGTTGCCAGACGCGTTGGAACGAATTTCCATAGATCCGCGGAAATTCGGTAATTTATTTTTTTTGCATTTTTTTCAATAAAACACTCACTTTTATTTTAAGTATATGATGTTCATTAAACCAGCAAATAAAAAATAATAAGAAATATTTAGCAATCAAGTTTTTTTCCACCAAAAAAGTCGTAACAATTATTATCACAACTTTCGTATACAACAACGACATTGAAAACAAAATTGTTTATTTCTTTGGTAATTTTCGGTACTGCCAACTGATACTCTCACAAAAAAACGCGCTTCAATGTTATACCTAACCTCAATTTACGGTGACTTTTTGGTTGGTGGCACTGATGTTCCAGAGCGTTTCTTTGCATTACATTCTTCAAAATTGCATCAGTGTCAAACCACCACTTTTGTGCATGCAAGAGATTGCATAAATGTCAAACTTTTCGGTAGATTAATGATTATTAATTAAATTAAAATCGTTAGATCGGTAGACCGATTCCAAATTCGGTAGATCTGCAAAAAATTCGATAGATCTGGCAACACCGCGCACAATAGAAGCGACGTAACGGACAATTTTACAAGTTAGTAATTCCAATTTATGCCGCTAGTTATTAGTGTTCATATTTGGTGTAACATTTCAAACCTTCATAACGTTGTTGTTGCGATTGATTTAATGGGATGCAGATTCGAAAAAACGTGCCTAAAATTTTCTGTGCCGATCAATACCCCAGTATGTGACGAAGTTCACGTCCTATACCAAGAAAAAGTAAGTAGGCATGCATATTTCTTTAGATTTTATGCCAAAGTGTTGCGATAGGTGTGGGTGTTATTCGTAAAAAAAGCGATGTTTTGCATTTGCAATATGTCACAAACTAACTATGGACTCGATAAAATAGCAACAAGTAGTAGCCATTCCGCTCTTTTTCCCATAACAATTCTCTAGCGTACGGTAACTTGTTGACGTTTGTAATTGCGCACCATTTTTAAACGTTTGACTGTTGTGAATTTACAGTTTTTACTAAAAATATTTATCGTGGCTATGACTAATTGCAAACGTGCAATGTCAATAAACAATTTTAGTTGGATACTATTTTGTATCAACAAGGATGGAATAGGAAATTTAAACTGCTACATTGAATTAGTATTTTTTTTTAATCGCTTTCGGCAAATTTGTATGCGGCTATTGATAGAAGATAGATTAATTTTTACTTTGTAGTATAACCTGTCAAATTTAACGCTCGTCGGTCGGTTGGTCGGTCGGTAATGCAGATTTTTACTAAACGGTGCACGTTTCTTAACCGTTAAAATTGTTAATTCTTATTCCGATCGTATTTAAGCCCTGTAAATCGCTCGCGAATTTACGTTAATTCAGACAGTGTCGTCGCGAACATGTCCGAGCTGGCGGATCGCGCGAGAAAAAAACGAAAAATCAACCAACGTGGTGGACACATCGACGGTAGGTCTTGAAGACTTTGTGTTCGTATATTTAGCGATTTGTGTTGCAGATGTAGAGACATTCGGACGGAAATTATTGGAGAAGTTTGGCTTGAAGTCTGATAAGGCTGCGTCGCCACCAGAACCACACAATACGAATTCGTACAATTACGACAGTGAAGGTAAATCAGCGATGAAAACGTCGTGTTAGCTTAGCAAATTTGTGCCATAGTTAAATATGAGCGATAAGTGCCTCTGGCTAATGACCGAAAGTTGAATTATTATTTATCGGCAGGTGTGGGCGAGGAGAGAATGCAACCCGAAACGACCAAGCAAAAAAACGTTAAAAAGATTAGGTTTGCAAGTTGGAAAGATATCGCCGAAGCGAGGGACTTGGATTTAATGCAACTGCCGAAAAAGAAAAAGAAGTCCCCACGACCGCCAATCGAAGAAATAAACACTGTGGAAGATTTACGCACCGAAGACGTTTGTCGTAAAAAGGAAAAGAAGAATAAAAAACGAAAACACGCGGAAACTTTCGTTTCTTACGTCGAAGACGAGGCAGAACAACGAGAACGTCGAGATGACGAAATCGACGACATAACGACAAAGAAAAGGAAAAAGCGAGCAGTAGTGGACGAGCCGAAACGGCAAACAAACTTCGAAACAAAAAAGAACAAGAAAACTAAACCCGATTCGCTCGGATTATCTAACGTGGCATTCGATCCATCGACGCGAGAGTCACTAACTAACGGAACGGTGAAATTCGAAGACGAAGTCGAAAATCCCTACGAAGTAAAACCGAAGAAAAATAAGAAGCACAGCTTCGCGATCGACAACCCCACGTTTGATGGCGTCGACGAAAACGCCTCGGATATAACCGGCGATGGTTTCGAGGTGAAACGTAAGAAGAAAAAGTCGAAAAAGGACAAAGACAAACAGGGTTTAGATAATCCGGCCTTGAACGGCGAGTCTGATAGAAACGAGTCGGTATCGTCTAACGTTGATTTGATGTTAAACGTGGTGACTTTGCCGGTGTCTGCGCCGAAAGTAAACAGCGAAGTGAAGAAGCGCGTTCGATTCAGCGACGTGAACGAGTCGTTCGTTATCCCGAGTTGTTACGACGATAATTTTAGCTTCGAGGAGGTTTCTAAGAGGAACGAGTTGTTCGACATCAACGAGGCAGTTATTGCGAAAAGTTCGCACGATAAAAACACCGGTTTCGTGAACAACGCCTTCGACATTGCGAGCAAGGAGGTGGGGTTCTACGACAGCGGTTTGGAAACGAAAGCTCGACGAAATATCGGCGTCGATAACGCCGCCTTCGCTGCGAGGCAGTGCAAGCTCGACGAGAATATAGAAAGCATTTCTAATACGATAGATCAGTACCAAGCCGAGGTCGAGAACGACATGAACGAGGCGAAGACTAACCGGCGGCTTAGGAACGACGAAGTGGTCGTCGCGTCGAACGTCTACAAACAAGCTTACGAAGAAGAATTGCTGCTCGAGCAAATGCGCAACGATTCTAAGAGCGAAGACCCGACGCTTAATACAAATAGGCGATTGTACGACCACATGAACGGGAATTCGTTTCTAAATCAATCGAATGTTAACGTGAAAAACCGGCGATTTACAATCGACGCAAGCGATGAGATGCTCCGGTCGACAAATCAAATGCAACCTAGGAACTGTCAATACGATGAGACGATGCGTAGGCATAGATGGGAAAGAACGCAAGCCAAAGAAATTTCGGTGGAAGCAGCGACGCAGCGCGAAGTGATGGTCGGGGAAGTGGGAACGCTGGTGGATAATCACGAGAGCGTGGACGAGGGAACCAAGTTGAGTTACAAACTGGCCGCGTTTCATCCGACGCCGCCGTGGTCTAGAAAGGAGGGAAATTACGCGAAGAAATCGTATAAACATTTGATCAGGGGTGATATAATATTGACGTTTAAGAATACCAATTTGCACGAGATTAAGGGCTACGCCGATAGGAAAAGGAAAGCACCTGGTGATTTCGTATGAGTTTCAAACGTTTTAAGTAATTTATAGAATTTTTAGATATTTATATCTAATTAATAAATTTGTTTTTTAGAATTTTATTTTATTTCATAACAAGAATCTGTGTCCAGTAAGGCATCACGTGCATAGGTTGGGAGTGGCTGAGGCCACTGAATGCCGATGATTTGAAACCGAGGAGGCACCAGAGCATGTCATGTGTGCCTGCCCCGCTGGGGACCAAATCAGGTTCGCAATCTTTGGTGAGACAAAACTTGAGATAGGCGAACTTGACAAAATTTCATCCCCTCTATTTATTTGAGGGTGAACTATAAATAGTTGTGAGCCACAAAAGACCCTTGCGATCGAAATGGAGGGGCGATTAAGCGCCTCACTTATTATTTCCAACCAACTAACTACCAACATTATATTGTTTAAGAACAAAATTCGTCGAAATTCAAACCAAAACCTCCAACCACTCAACGATTAATATTTTAACAACACAAATAATTTATTTATTTAACAATTTTTAACGTTTAACATTCATTTCGAATTGTCGATTTCTCTAGTTCCCAAACTGTTATCTTCGTTTGCATTGTTAACATTGTCAACAACAGAAACATTATTTCCATCCGGGACATTTTCGATAGCTTGAGTCGCAACTGACTCCCCGCGAATTTCAATGCGTTCTAATTCGTCTCCGCCGGCAATGACGGGACTTTGCAATAACGTATTGTATTGCGGAGGGGGTCCGTACATATCGTACGCCGAATACAATTTCTTCTGTACGCTGCTGTAAGGTGGCGGAGCAGTCGTTGCGCTGACGTCCTCGCCCGCCTCTCGCGCTACAACGAAATAAAAGAAAAAATCCCCAAGTGCAATTACGTATGTTACCATTTTGGCAGGCTATGTAACTGTCGATTGCCAAATTGCCGGCTTCGTGTTCGCTCAAACTCCCCAACAGACGTCGTATGCTGATGTAATGGTCGTCGTCGACAGTTTCCGAGTTGCGCACGTGACCGGATCCGAAGTAGATTTCTAGGTTGGGCGCCATGTACGGGACGGGCGGGACCGGCGATTGTTCGCGCGCTCGGCGACGCGCGGCGCTGCGCGCTCTTGCTCTGTTCGCCGGCGGTTTCCTCGTCACCTTGCACAGTTTAAATCCGCCGGAGCAGGCGAACAACAGCCCCACCAATATGAACCTTCGCAGATAATCCTTGCAAAATGGTGAACGTGGCGGAGAAGCACGCGTAACTTACCAGAAGTACCAGACTCGGAAGAACGCGTAGGTGGCTTTCGGGCAACATCCTTCGTCGCAGCAGACCTCGTCTTTCAAGCAGGTGTACAAAATTTCGGTCTGAGTGCCCCGAAAGTTGCAGTAGTTGAAGTCGGTCTAGACAACGGGAACGAACGGATAGGCGAGCGGGAATTACAACAAATACGTACTGTGGTGTAAGCGTCCTCCATGTTTCTGTTCAAAAATGAAGTTTTACATTGCGGCGGATTGAATGACAGTTTGGATGTGAAGTTTATGTTTTAAACAAAGGTCGGCTATAGCACCAGGTTGGCGTTGGCATCCGGGACTTAAATTTATTACAAATTGTTGAAATGTAGCGATGTATGGGCTTGCGCAAGTTTTGATGCGGAATTTTTGTTGGGGATTGAGATACGAAACTGGCAAGGATGGTTTGTAACAGACAGCCATTAAAGATTTACAGCCCGAAACTACTTGAGTTCACAGAGTAGTTTCAGGCTGTAAAGGACATGTACATCATCAACCAGTTGTGCGGCGGGAACTGTCCAGTGGCAGATCGCACTGGTATTTCAAACAACCAGGCGGAACGTGTTTTACAAAATCAATCACCCCCGTTTTCTGCCAATGGACTGTTCCAAACCAAAAAGGTGTGTCTCTATGTTCGCTTTGGAATACTAACTAAATTGTTGGCCGCACTGATTACAAATGTCTGATATTGACAGCTGAAGTTTTTGTTACCGATCAAATTTATTTCTCTAAATGTCAGTGAGTGCTGTCATTTTTATTTTGCATTTTTCGCAAGTTTACCATATTTTGGCGTTTACGGTATGTTTTTTTTCTTTACAACGGTGCCTTCCTTTTTCCTGTAAGTGCCCTAATCTTATAAATTTCAAAAATCTTTTCGTAAACCTGACAGCTCGTCAACATAACCCCAAACATAAATATTTCAATATATTTTCGTCCTAGCTTCGAAATCTTGCCCGAAACGTTTATTATACATCAAATTTAGATCCCACAAACATTTTTCTTAACCCGAACGATAAATATTTGTTATATAATTAATTTCGTATTTTGTGATCTTTTGCATTTAGAAAAATTTGCAATGTTGTCAATTGTGACATTTGGCCATTTTTATCAGTCATTACGAAAAAAAAGCTATCTACGCCGCTGTGTGTATGTCAAGAAAAAATAACAAGCAAGCGAGTGATAATTTACTTTTAAGTAAACATTTAAATTACGGATTCGCGCAAAGTGACGAATAAATATTTGCCTTGTTTCAGGTACATACGAACAGCGCCAACGCAGCCATGTGAACCGAGCGCCGAGCGTCGAGCGGCGCTCTTTAACGCATGTCACGCACTCGTGCAAATCGATAATTTTGCACGCCGGGTTCGCCGATCCGACGTCCGGGCGAAAAAACGCAGGGCGGCGTCGTTCCACCGGCAACCGTCCGTTTTCGAGGCCCGCCGTCTCCACGCATATGGTGCAGTGACGTCGCGGCGACGACGACGACTTCCTCCAGCGACCGGTCGGCGCGTCCAAACATGAGCGTTAAGGTCAGTAGGAAACGGCGGCGTCCGCGCGCCATTGTGGGGTCGGGGGTGTCTCCGGGGCGCGAAGGATACGCCTGACCTTGTCGCGGGCGCCGTAAAACAAACAGCGCCGGCGACGCGATCGATCGATTGGCGATTGTTTTCGCGACGGGGGAAATCTGCATGGCGACGTGCGCCGGGATTGTCGCGAGGTGAACCGCCCGCATTGTGTTTGTGTACTTGCGAGTGTCGGAGGCGATTAGGACGATAAGAATGTAAATATTTAGATTTGTGTGGTGCGGCTCTGTGGATTTCCACCGCGGTCGCGGTGTGATTTTCGCATAGGGCACCTATTGTTTATGTCAAAATAGCGATGTTGATATTTTTACTAATTTTGGAATTTTTATTTACTTATTTCAATTTTTGCCAATTTTCTGCATTGTCAATTTTTGCATTTTAGACAATTTTGAATACATTTTTTACTTTTTTCATATTACAAAATTGACAGTTTATGTCGTTTCATGACAGTTCATGTCGTCCAATTACAGTTTATGTCATATAATGACAGTCCACGTCGTCTAATGACAATTCCTGTCGAGTAATAACGACTCCTGTCATCCATTGACAGTCGCTGTCGTCTAATGACAGTTTATGTCGCCTAATTACATTTCCTGTCGTCCAATGACAATTCATATTGTGACAATTAATGACACCTAATGGTAATGTTTGACATTGATTGGTGTTATCATTCACTTGCAGTTGCCAGTTGTGTCTGATGATAGTTTTTGTCGTATAATAAAAGTTGCTGTCGTTTAGTGATAGCTCACGTCACCTAGTGACAGTTCTTGTCGTCTAATGACAGTTCTTGTCGCCCTGTCGCCTAAGTTTTTGCATTTTAGACAATTTTAAAATTATTTATACCTTTTGAATTGTATTGAATTGAACAACTGAACAATTTTCAAATGATTTATAATTTATTATATTTATTGACAGTCCTTTCATCTAGTGACAGCTCTTGTCGTTGAAGTTTCTATTGTCTAATGTCAACTAATGACAGTTTATGTCGTCTTATGACAGTTCCTGCCATCTCATGACAGTTTATGTCATCTAATGACAATTTATGTCATCTAATGACAGATCACGTCGTTTGATAATTTGTGTCGACTAATAACGACCCCTGTCATCTAATGACAGGCGCTGTCATTTTGAGAAGTTTGCACGATTTACAAAATCTAACTTATTAATCAACTCCTTAATATTTTTCAACGGTTTGCACGTCCTAATTAATTTTGTTAATTGGGGGGGGGGGGGGGGGGGGGTTACGCCGTTGTATTCGTATGTTCGTATGCCAGCCTCGATGATCATTTTTACCTTTAAATATACGCATTACCTCACACGTTCCGCAACTCTTTGGGTTTTAACAATCAAGTTGTTCTCGCGAAGGATTTTTTGTTAATACTCGCTAATTTCGGCCAATTTTTAACGACAACGTCACGTTTGTTTGTTTCAACGCGCATCGGTGGAACAGACACAAATCGCGCCAGATACGACAAAATTAGATCGATTCGATAAGAAGCACACGTCGATCAATCCTTGTTGTGCGCTTCCACACACACATCATCGACGGTCGGCGTTGGAAAAACGACGGCTCGTGCGTCCAATTAATTAATTCGCCGCGATCGAAGGCACGCGTGCGGCGTACGTCGCAGTTCGCGTTTTCGACCAGTGTGTGTGCAAATTTCCCAGCGTCGACGTCGCCCGAGCGATCCTGGAAACGATGAACTGTTTCGGCAGACTTTCGTCGGTAAGTTCCCCCCCGCGCCCCTGCGTGATTGTGCAACATCGGCCGTTCGGGCGCTAATTGGATCACAGTGACAACTCTAATGTCGCCAATTGATCTAAATTGTTCTGTTGACTCTTTCGAGTCGCCCGCTGCCTCAAAGAAATCGCTTAGTTTGGTTGCGACGTTCGTTTTGTTTAATTCCGTTTGTGTTGGACGGCGAGGGTGATGAGTGAGTAATGCGTACGCCTTTGTACTGCAAACGGTCGTATTATTTCAATCGGCTCGGGTAATTAATGAGTTGCTATAGGTGAGTTGATTGACGCTAATCGATGAACCAAACAAGGTTTTCGTGTGCGAAGTCGCCGAAAGAATGCCACTAATTTTGTTTACCTCGCAACAGCCGGGCGCCACCGGTCGCACGAGCGACGCTTTATATACAGGGTGTTTACAGTTATCGGACACGCGGATACGAAATTGAAATTTGTGGTTTTTTCCACTCGCCGATTAATACGTGATGACAATTGAAGGTTTTTCTCGCAGAAAAATAATTTTTAATTTTTTTATTGGCCATGGAGAAATCGACGAGCGGACACCGGGGGTGTGGAAAATTGCGAATGAACTTGTCCACAGCGGCCGAAAATGATCGCAACGAGTGCACGAAAGGAGACTTGGTTGGTAACGTGGTTTTGGCGTCGCTTACACAAATTAATGGCAATGTTTATATTTCTTTGCACGGTCACTTGTGTCAGTTTTGATTATTGTATTAAATAATTGCACTTTTAAAGTTGGCAAGTTTTTCTTGTTCGTATTTTTTTCTCAATTTATTTTATATTTATGTCTGGTAAATTTTTGAATTTTTTTAATATTTTAGCACAATTTAAAAATTTTACGCGAAAAATTAAACTTTGTCAAGTAATTCAACATTTAGGGATATTTGCGCGGGTTGGTAACGTTTGCGTGGAATTAAATAAGGAGGCGGTCGAACGTTTAATTTGAAATGTCAGTTTTCTTTGACGCAATACGAGTTGCGAAGATTTGCAATGTACTCCACCCGAAATACGGGAAATTGGACAAACTACGATTGGGAATTTATTTCGGAACAAGTCGCGTTCTTAATACGTACACAAATATAAAAAATTCGAAGAATGGTGCAACGAAAACAACGCAAAGATTATTACTTACAACTGACATTTCCTTGACGTTAGAGGCTGCCAAACCGTTGCCAACATAAAGAAATTTTTTTACCAGATTCAATTTAGCACTCAAATTTTTATTTTAACACTGTTTTGGGTGCTAAAATGAAGTTATTACCAACGCAAAGAAGAAAAATATATATTTTTGACAATTGCATATTTTCTCAGAATTTGAAGAAAATGCTGCAATTTAGAATTTATGCATTTTTTCACAATTTTCATATTTTTTGCAATTTCTGTTTGTGTCAACTTGTTTTCCAATATTTTTTTGGGTTAAATGTCACCATTTGTGTAATTAAATTATTTTGCATTGTCTACAATTTTATTATTTTTACTTCTCTTAATAATAAAACTCGTTCCGTTCGCCAAACGCAAGCGCGACTGCACACAATGCACATCCCTAAGCAGTAATTGATGACAACGATCTAAACTCGTTATGCACACGCACTGTAAAAAAATACGACAAAGGTCAACGCAGCGTCCGGAATAATTAAAGGAAGCCGCAAATCACAGGCGCGCGTATTGCTAAGTGGAACATTTTCCTACACCGCCTGACGTCACCCAATGCGTAGCGAAATGTAAAAATATCTTTCTGTTTTTAATTCCAGGCGCTCGCTCAGCCGAGTTATTGCCCAATATCCGATATTTATCGACGTCCTAACAAAATAAACGGAGCGCAATGATAAATCACCGGCAAGATAATGCGAACGAAGCATCAATTATTTTTCACGATTAATAGCCGGGTTCAAATCTGATGATAATTTCTCATTTTTACGAGTCGTGCTGATCGCGCGTTTTTGCTTCCAGATGACGAGGTACAAACATGCGGATTTTGCAGACGATGATAGCATCGGCAGCGTCCAATTGACCGAAGGTAATTTAAAAAAAATTTGAATGATGTGTAATAACCGGTTTTTTTTTTTTAGGTATCAGCACCAGCGCGACTCATATAAGATACCACACAGGGACAAGTATGTGGAAAGGCAGGTCGATGCTGGAGAAATCGTTGCTGTTGCTGGTGGGAACTTTGCTTTTCGTTGTGGTTGTGTTGGCCTTTCTGTTAAATTCGGCGGACCAAAGGATACAATCGGCACGAGTAGGTCGAACCAGTAGTGTTGAATTTTATTATTAGTACTGTAACGAAAATCCGTCAATCCAAAAAATAAGAGTCGAGACTATTTTTTCATTCATTTTCTAGAAAGTTGAGGTAACAAAATGTACGGTATTTTAATTATTTGGTGAAGTTTTTTTTGCAACAAAATTTAAATTTGCCCAGAAAGTCGTTAATTAAATTTGCCAACCGCTATAAAAAAATCCTCAACTGTTTCGCAGACAATGCGCATATCGGCAGAATTCACGAAGCAGCCTTGCCTGAACGAAACCTGCATACACATAGCCAGCGACATCTTGGACGCCATGGACGCAAGCGTCGATCCCTGCGACGACTTCTACTCCTACGCCTGCAAGGGCTGGGTCAAGAAGAACCCGATTCCTGACGGAAAAACATCCTGGAGCACGTTCATGAAATTAGAACAGAAGAACCAGCTCGTCATAAAACACGTCTTGGGTAAAAAAATATAATTATATTTAATGTTATTTTATTTGATTGAATTTATCTTAAAAATAATATCCAATTTGCATTTTTTAGATCAACCTATAACGGCCCTGAAATCCAAGGCCGAGCAGAAAGCCAAGCTGTATTACGAGTCGTGCCTGGACGTGAACGAAACCATCGACGAACTGGGCGCAAAGCCCATGCTCGACCTGCTGAGGAAGCTCGGCGGATGGAACATCACCGACAGCGGATTCAACAAGCTCAACTGGACCCTACAGGCGACCCTGCAAACCATCCAAAACAAATACTACATAGGCGGCTTGTTCTCCTACGCCGTCGGCGAGGACGACCGCAACTCCAGCAGACACGTCATACAAATCGACCAGAGCGGACTGGCGCTGCCCACTCGCGAGTATTACCTCAACAAAACCGAGCACGGGAAGGTCCTGGACGCGTATCTCGAGTACATGACGAAGGTGGGGATCCTATTGGGTGGCGAGCCCAACGCCACGCGAGAACAGATGGCGGCCGTGCTGGAGTTCGAAACGCGGCTGGCGAACGTGACGATTCCGAACGAGCTCCGTCGGGACGAGGAGACCCTTTACAACCTGATGACGATCAAGGAGCTGCAGGACAAGGCCGGATTTGTAAGCCCCGCCGGGTGTAACGCGCTCGCTCTAATCGGGACCTATTTGCAGATAGATTGGCGCGCGTTTTTCGAGAACGCGATGAAGATCGTCGGTAAGAAGGTGACGAACAAGGAGAATGTTGTTGTCTACGCTCCTGAGTACCTCAGCAATTTGTCGCTGTTGATAAAGGAATATAATGCGACGGAGAATGGAAAAATGTGGGTAATATTCGTTGAAGTAAAATTTGCGTTTTTCTTTTTACTTTAACAATGTTTTTGGTAATGAAATATTATTGTTGTTCTTTGCTTTAACGAAGTCTTTGGCAATACATCTCTTGATGAAATAATATTTGTATCTATATTTTGTTGTAGAGTCGTCAACAATTATTTGGTCTGGCACACGGTGAGGATGTTCACTGGGTGTCTCTCCAAGGCCTTCAGAGATGCCTATAAGGGGCTGAGGAAGGTTCTGATTGGATCGGAGGGCGGTGACGAGCCCCAATGGCGTTACTGCGTAGCTGACACCAACAACATGTTAGGTAACGACTTTTGAGGTTGTGCACAATAGTCAAGACAAAACAAGAAGCATGGATTTAGTGCAAAAAGGTTTTTGCAGATGTTATGTTCCTCCATACAGGACGTTCTTATACTCAGATAAATTATGAAGTATAAAAAATAACACTCGACCAAATGAAATCAAAACGAACCCAACCCAACTAAACCATCAATTGCAATTTTTTTATATAATATTTTATATATAATATTTTGATATTTACTATTTTTAACGATATTTACGAATTTTTCCAATTTTTTTACAATTTATAACGATTTTACGAATAAATAAGGAATTGTCAAATTTCTGTGATGAGAGAATTATGACTTAGCATGTTAGCAATTTATGATAACAGTCACACCAGATTTTCTTAAATTTCTTTAAATTTTGTTAAAAAATAAATATATGCACAAAACTCATGTTAAAGGTTTTGCCATTGGAGCGATCTTCGTACGCGAAGTGTTCCACGGCGACTCGAAAACGCACGCCGAGGCAATGATCAATGAAGTGAAAAACGCCTTCAAGAAGAACTTCAAGGAGCTGAAGTGGATGGACCCGGAAACGAGGAAAGCGGCCGAAATCAAAGCCGACGCAATCTCCGACATGATAGGTAAACGCAAATTCGTTGTATCTATTCTTGCGATCGATTTGATTCCGTTGTCTTCAGGTTACCCGGACTTCATACAGGATCCGAAACTTCTCGACGAGAAATACAGCTCCCTGGTCGTGCGCAACAACACCTACTTCGAGAACAACTTGAATTTGAACTTTTACATCCTGTCGAAAAACCTGGAGAAAATCAACGAGCCGGTTAACAAGACGACTTGGAGTAAGTGAACTGGAGATTCGGTTGAGTGGTAATTTATACAATGATTTTTTTTAGGTATGGCGCCATCGACTGTAAACGCTTATTACACCCCCAGCAAAAACCAGATGGTGTTCCCCGCAGGGATTCTCCAAAGTCCGTTTTACGATTCCAGATATCCTAGCAGTTTGAATTTCGGGGGGATGGGTGTCGTCATGGGGCACGAACTCACGCACGGTTTCGACGACCAGGGCCGTGAATTCGACAAGGACGGTAATTTGCACCAATGGTGGAAGAACGACACAATAGATTTGTTTAAAAATAGGACGAAATGTTTCGTCGATCAATACAGTAAGCGCGCTTAATGCATCGTTTACCATTGCGTCATGAATTTTTATTCCAGGCAAGTACCAAATTAACGGGAAAAACCTCAACGGGAACCAAACGTTGGGCGAGAACATCGCCGACAACGGCGGCCTAAAAGCGGCCTATCACGCCTACCTCAAATACGAAAGCGACAAACCCGAACCGGCCTCCTTGCCCGGCCTAAACCTAACCCACAAGCAGCTGTTCTTCGTGGCGTTTGCTCAAGTGTGGTGCTCGTCGGTTACCCAAGAAACCGCCAACTTGGAAATCGTGAAGGACCCGCACTCGCCGGCCAAGTACCGCGTCATAGGCTCGTTGATGAACCTGCAGGAGTTCAGCGACGAGTTCGGCTGCAAGCCCGACAGCAAGATGAACCCCAAGGACAAGTGCGAAGTTTGGTAATCGGCGATCGCGAGTCGTCTCCTACGTTTTTGTGTTTTCGAGTGCTTCGTCGTTGATCGATGAAAGCCACCCCCCCGACCTCGATATTATTTGTGTACCTGATTTTGCCAAAAAGAAGCGGATGACGGATGACGCGCGACGAGGAAACGTGACGACGCAGAGGTGTTTCATAAATGCCGACCGGGTCTCTGTAAATAGGACGAGGGAGTTTTTATTTATTTGACGCGTCGAGGGAGTTGTGGTCGACGCGGTACTTGTTTTGTTCGTTCGAACGCAATTTGTATTTAGGTCTAGGTGCTTAGATTTGTTGTACTTTGAGTTCGGTAGCATTTGATGGTGTAACCGACGAGGCGGAGAGGAAGAGTAATTTATTTGTAGGGTGTAAGTAAGTTAAAGGTCATATCGTTCGATTTGCATCAATTTATACATATGAGCATTGTATTTTGAAAATATGTATATTTTTACCTGTGATAAATAAATGTATTTACAAAATGCGCTGGTGGGTATTTTGACCTTCGCTGGTCCTATCCACAAATTCTGCATAATTATTATTTTACAATTTATGTTGCTAATTTTCTGATTTTTTCATAATTTTAAGGTAAACTTTCAAAAATAATCGACAGATGGCGCTAAACTCGTCCAGCTTTACATGAAATGTTTGACGTTTGTGGTTGTATCGTTTCACGGTAATTTTGAGCTTTTCGTACTGTGTTGAGCCGAGCATCTTGCGAATTGAATATAAAGTCGACCCACGGATTATTTTCTGCTATCCATGTGGACCATTCGGCGACTTAGTGTGCCCTCACCGCAGCTCGCGTCGCAATGTACAGGTTAGAACTTTTGTATTATTACGATGATGTCCGACGTATCGATTAACAATTTCCTATGTGTACGAGTGAATTCAGAACGATTTGAGATTGCAATGCTAAAATTTGTCTGGCTTTGTAAGTAAATTTAATCTTTGTGTCTATCCATTGTACCGATTACAGTGAACTGGTAGTTCAACGAACCGCCGCAATGGTAGCAATGAAATTTGACAGTCGTTTGTAACATTTTCTTTGAATTGTGTTCGTGTGGTAATTCATCTGTGTGTGGGATCTTCTAATTCAATTGTAACCCACCCATGTGTCATATTGTCGGCAAAGCGTGATCGAAAGGTAAGATATTTGTAATTTGTGATGTAAAATTTTAAACTTATTACGATGTAAACAAGGAGCCGTCAAAACTGTGCTTAAAAAAACACAACGCTTAGTAAATAAACCATTTCTTTGGCTCAAACTTGTTTCTTATTTGTTCACCGTTGTTGGCAAATTATTCACTGAACGGTCTATTTGTAGTTTAGGTTTATGTTTTTACCTGGAGTAATTTAGGTTAACTTCGTGTGATTTTAACGCCATCTCTTTTTAAGGAGCTAGACCGAATCGACTACAATGCTATTACAGGTTCCTGTAAATAATTGGTTGTAGATAGGCTGTTATGGTTCGGGCATTTAGATGTAGATGGCAGCCTTCGCGTAATAATTTTCTAGTCCGATAGATGTCGCAAACGCGCTGGTAAAATTTGAACGACGTTTGAACTCGAATTTGTCTGAATTGATCCCGTGATTATTATTTCGTGTGTCATCTTTTGACGAGCATTAAAATCGATACCGAATTAACGTACGCGTTCCATTCATTGGATTTATCAAGGTAGGACTGCGTGAGAAAGTGAGTAAGACACATACGTCATTACGTAAGTAATCAGCGTTTATTTGTGCTTCGTAGTTAACTTTGTGTAATACCTGAAACAATCAAGAAAATAACTTAAATTCCTTTCATGGGGGGAGGACCAATGCTTACGTCAATTATGTCTCGCGTTTCCTTTCGTGATTACTATGGTTACTTGTACTTTGTGACGTCCAATTAATTTTGTAAGTTAAATCCGTCAATTTGCCGGTCTCGCAGAGGTTTCCAGTTATTAACTGAACATCTCTTTTTGTCAAATGCGTTTAGCCGGAATCGTTTAACTTATATAATTATTTAACGACTGAGTCATCATGTATTTGGGAAATGCGTGGAGAATGCCATTTACGCAGTCGAAAATATTTCGAGCGATACGTCTTATTCCGCCGCGTTTTCTTTCGTATCTAGAGTCACGTCTTCGTAGCGCGTTTGCATCGCCGGGATTATCTCGTTGCCGGCGAGAGATAATCGGAAGACGTAATTTTCCGGCCACAAAGGACGAAATTACGCCGGCGTTTTGTCATTGGGAGCATTGTGCGCCCGAAATTACATTGTGCGGCGTAATTTGTTTGTTGTGAAATTCAATTGTGTGTCGTTTTTCGCACGACCTGGTTCAAGGCTGGGCTGGGCCTCCGTTGTAATTTTCGCGTTTCTTGTGTCGTTGGGCGACAATCTGACGACGTCAAAAATGAGTTTTAATTTGGCAGACGTGTTGGGTTGGGTTGAGATTTCATTGCGTTTCTTAAATTTAATTATCGATAAAAATGTTGCGTTAATTTAAAATTGTAATTGTCAAGAATGTAAATATTTAGTAACGTGCAGTAGAAAATTAACACCATGATTGTTATTTTCAGTGCCAGTGTACACCACATCTGACGAGGGATCGACTAAGCTCGGCGAATTCGACCGAAGGATTTCTAAAGATGGATAATCGACGTCTAACAACTACCAACATGAGTACGAGTCGTTTGAAATTAATGACCGAGTGGTTCGACAATTTTTTGGTCATGTCTTGTTTCATCATCTGGACTGTGGACCATCGATAGCTCACACCTACTGACCGTTATTGTTGGGTTCGTCAGATTTTCCTGTTTATGATTGCGGTGGATGGTTCGACATTAAGGGAGCACAACCAGGAACCAGGAACGATAACACGGTAGTACACATTCACTGATTATTACATTTCTTGCTTCCAACTTTGAGCAAGTTAATTAATTAAGTTTGATGTGATGTCTAAACTTTCTTTTATTTACAGATTACACAACGTGAATTTCCAGTCGATTAGGCCAGTACTCGAGCTCTCCACGATGTGCAGATGTGTGGCCAATGGTGCGATTTACACAAAATTATGAAGTTATGAAGGTCAATTGATTCTATTCATGGATAAGTTGTTTTTCAATGTGTTTTAGACATATCATTTGCCAATTTTTAGTATTTATTCGAGGTACAAGCGGACTTTTTGGCGGACCAGGTCCATGGGACTAGATCCGCCGGATCTGATCCGACAGACTCGATCCGTCGGCGTGCCCAAGCAGATTTTTTTGGTGGATCTAGCCCGCTGCTGACCAGATCCGCCGAAACGTCCGCCCGTGTATGGCAGGCTATTATTGAGTAATACTGTGTTACATTAGTAATATAAGAAAAAACTTTGCACGATGATAAAGTTTGTTCCTTAATAGCAGTCAATTTATGCAGTGCAAGGAATAAATCGATTTTCAAACGTGCAAATGCATTATCGACTTTGTTATTAAAGTTCTGCGCTTCATTGTTGCAAAGATTTTTGTTTATTGTGTATTATTTCTGAAAATTCGTAGTTATTTTAATCATAAATAGGGCGAAACATTTTTTTCCTATCTATTGTTTATTTTTAATTTAATTAACTGTTTATTGTATAAGTAAAGTCGAATTTTATGTTTTTAATTAGTTTAATTAGTAATTTCATTAATTTAGTGCAACAACGTTTATATTATGTAACTTTAACTTTGTTTATATAATTGTACATGTCGTAAGTACATAAATAAATTTATCAATAACAGATTGAGTGTTTATTTTAGTTGTAAGGATATAAGTGAACCCCTGTTTCTATCCCCGAATCCCCTAAAAGTTAAACGAACGCTTAAAATTTTTATTTCTGTTTTGGCGCGAAATCACCTGCGCCGGATACTTTCGCCACCTCTTCGCGATCATGTGATCCTAATACGAATCCCCGAAAAGTTAAACGAACGCTTATAAATTTCATTTCTGTTTTGGCGCGAAATCATCTGCGCCAGATACTTTCGCCACCTCTTCGCGTTCATGTGATCCTGATACGAATCCCCGAAAAGTTAAACCAACGCTTAAAAATTTCATTTGTGTTTTGGCGCGAAATCATCTGCGCCGGATACTTTCGCCACCTCCTCGCGTTCATGTGATCCTGATACGAATCCCCGAAAAGTTAAGCGAACGCTTAAAAATTTCATTTGTGTTTTGGCGCGAAATCATCTGCGCCGGATACTTTCGCCACCTCCTCGCGTTCATGTGATCCTGATACGAATCCCCGAAAAGTTAAACGAACGCTTAAAAATTTCATTTGTGTTTTGGCGCGAAATCAGCTGCGCCGGATACTTTCGCCACCTCCTCGCGTTCATGTGATCCTGATACGAATCCCCGAAAAGTTAAGCGAACGCTTAAAATTTTTATATCTGTTTTGGCGCGAAATCATCTGCGCCGGATACTTTCGCCACCTCCTCGCGTTCATGTGATCCCGGTACGAATCCCCGAAAAGGTAAACGAACGCTTAAAAATTTCATTTCTGTTTTGGCGCGAAATCACTTGCGCCGGATACTTTCGCCACCTCTTCGCGTTCATGTGATCCTGGTACGAATCCCCGAAAAGTTAAACGAACGCTTAAAATTTTTATTTCTGTTTTGGCGCGAAATCACCTGCGCCGGATACTTTCGCCACCTCTTCGCGTTCATGTGATCCTGATACGAACCCTCGAAAAGTTAAAAGAACGCTTAAAAATTTCATTTCTGTTTTGGCGCGAAATCATCTGCGCCGGATACTTTCGCCACCTCTTCGCGTTCATGTGATCCTGGTACGAATCCTCGAAACGTTTAACGAACGCTTAATAATTTTATTTCTGCTTCGGCGCGAAATATTTACTCCGGATAATTTCGCCACCTCTTCGCGTATTCTGTGATCCTGATACAGATCCCCGAAACGTAAAGCGAACGTTTAAAAATTTTATTTATGCTTCGGCGCGAAATAATTACTCCGGATAATTTCGCCACCTCTTTGCGTATTCTGTGATCCTGATACAGATCCCCGAAACGAAAAGCGAACGTTTAAAAATTTTATTTCGGCTTCGGCGCGAAATAATTACTCCGGATAATTTCGCCACCTCTTCGCGTATTCTGTGATCCTGATACAGATCCCCGAAACGTTAAGCGAACGTTTAAAAATTTTGGCGAAATTATCCGGAGTAATTATTTCGCGCCAAAGCTGAAATAAAATTTTTGAACGTTCGCTTTACGTTTCGGGGATGTGTATCAGGATCACAGAAACCCAACCCAACCCAACCCAACCCAACCCAACCCAACCCAACCCAACCCAACCCAACCCAACCCAACCCAACCCAACCCAACCCAACCCAACCCAACCCAACCCAACCCAACCCAACCCAACCCAACCCAACCCAACCCAACCCAACCCAACCCAACCCAACCCAACCCAACCCAACCCAACCCAACCCAACCCAACCCAACCCAACCCAACCCAACCCAACCCAACCCAACCCAACCCAACCCAACCCAACCCAACCCAACCCAACCCAACCAAACCCAACCCAACCCAACCCAACCCAACCCAACCCAACCCAACCCAACCCAACCCAACCCAACCCAACCCAACCCAACCCAACCCAACCCAACCCAACCCAACCCAACCCAACCCAACCCAACCCAACCCAACCCAACCCAACCCAATTTCAGCTTCGGCGCGCAATAATTACTCCGGATAATTTCGCCACCTCTTCGCGTATTCTGTGATCCTGATACAGATCCCCGAAACGTAAAGCGAACGTTTAAAAATTTTGGCGAAATTATCTGGAGTAATTATTTCGCGCCAAAGCAGAAATAACATTTTTAAACGTTCGCTTTACGTTTCGAGGATCTGTACCGGGATCACAGAATACGCGAAGAGGTGGCGAAATTATCCGGAGTAATTATTTCGCGCCAAAGCTGAAATAAAATTTTTGAACGTTCGCTTTACGTTTCGGGGATGTGTATCAGGATCACAGAAACCCAACCCAACCCAACCCAACCCAACCCAACCCAACCCAACCCAACCCAACCCAACCCAACCCAACCCAACCCAACCCAACCCAACCCAACCCAACCCAACCCAACCCAACCCAACCCAACCCAATTTCAGCTTCGGCGCGCAATAATTACTCCGGATAATTTCGCCACCTCTTCGCGTATTCTGTGATCCTGATACAGATCCCCGAAACGTTAAGCGAACGTTTAAAAATTTTGGCGAAATTATCTGGAGTAATTATTTCGCGCCAAAGCAGAAATAACATTTTTAAACGTTCGCTTTACGTTTCGAGGATCTGTACCGGGATCACAGAATACGCGAAGAGGTGGCGAAATTATCCGGAGTAATTATTTCGCGCCAAAGCTGAAATAAAATTTTTGAACGTTCGCTTTACGTTTCGGGGATGTGTATCAGGATCACAGAAACTCAACCCAACCCAACCCAACCCAACCCAACCCAACCCAACCCAACCCAACCCAACCCAACCCAACCCAACCCAACCCAACCCAACCCAACCCAACCCAACCCAAATCAACCCAACCCAACCCAACCCAACCCAACCCAACCCAACCCAACCCAACCCAACCCAACCCAACCCAACCTGTCTGGGTAATAGTTAATAAAAGACAAAAATATTTGTTGAATTTTTTATTATAGTACATCACTTGCATTACAATGCTACAAGATCTTCATTTTCTACAAACTAGTAAAAGTTCATTTAAACAACGTTCATGGCCTACACAAGAATCGCAAAGGTTTGAATAAATCACAGTTGGCACATAAAAAGGCCACTTTATCGATTTATTTACCATTATAAGTTTATTTATTTAATTTACGCACATAGTTTGGATAGCAACTTAACACTGACTGAAATAATAATATAAGTTTAAGTTGGTAATCGCTGGTGTTGCCATCTACAAGTAAATAGCGAAACTATACATGTGCTCACATAACCACTCAGTTAATTCGCAACCGTTGGTACTTTGAACCAATCATATCCCTTCGTTTAGTAACATTTGCATTGAATTCAACGAGTATGTTTGGTTGCCAGGTTCGTTTTAAAGGTTACAACGAACTTTTAGATTACTTGATTGCGAATAAGCCCCACAATGGAGCGTTTAAAATAATTGGAGTGCAGTGATGATATGAATTAGCGGGAAATGACTGTGGCAGGTACTTCAACGGGTAATAAAACAAATCGATTTTTCAACGAAGCTAAAACTTTCAACGCAAATTAAAGCTGCTGCGTCGCAATCGCGTTCGAAATCGCACCCGAGACGTGTCCTATCAACGCGACGTGCTCGCAGTTAATCAGCGTCGTTATTTCCTGGCTGTCAACACACCTGAATCTTTGCTCACCTAGCCGAAAATACAGGAATAACAAAGTTCAGGCGTGCTGACACGTAACTAACGTCTTCGGCGACGAAAAAGGCGAAAGGAATTCGCGCGGCGCGCGCACCGCCTCGCACATGGGCGTCCACTCCGACCGAAAGATAAACATTAATAAATACGGCGGTCTCCAATGTAAACAGATTCGATTCCGGCCAGATATTTTCATAAGCGGACGTCACCGATCAAACTTTATAAATATAACGAGTACAAGAATGCGCGCAGTGTAAATATCGGGCAAGAGAAGAACGGTTACGTAACGCGCGCCGCGTGCGTCGAGTGCGCGCGATGTGTAACCGATTTTTTTAATCGCGACGACGACGACGACGCAGCTGAAACAACAAATAAAAATGTTTATAAAAATTCGTTACAAAGCAGTCGCTGACAATTGCGGTTGAATTGGAGGATCCCATTGAGATTGTTGCTGTGCGGCTCGGCGGCGACGTGTTCCGCGACAAACTTTCGCGAAAATAAAATCGATGCGCGCGATTGCGTCAGAGGTTCGGAGACGGCGGGGAAAAGTTGGTCCGTCCGGAGCGACGTGCAGGATTCCCAGATGACACCGAAGTGCTTTCACACACCTGAAACTTTGCTCACCCTTTCAGAATGCACGGGAGGGGCAAAATTTCAAGCTTGCAAATCGCACGTCAATATTTGAAAAGGCGGCGGGTGGTCCGCGTCCTCGTGCGAGTCCGTCCTGAAAGTAGAAAAAAAGAGATTTTAATTTTTTTTAATTACGAAACAATTTTTCGTTTATTTTCTTACGACGCTCGTCGATTTCGTAACGTCGCGGCTCTCCGCAACGCCGTCGGAATTTCAAGAATTCGCGGCAGCGCGAGATAAGCCAGCGGAGAGTCCCCGCGTTGCGACGGCCGCCTTTCGAAATAGTCGCCGATGGAATGTGCGATTAACGCGAATCCGAAAAGAATCGGAAAAAAGCGCGACGCACCGCGCGTCAGCGCGCACACAGCTGTTGTTTGTTAACATCAATAAACGCTGTGGGCACACAAATCATCAACATACATCACGTCTATTTCTGGCAGCTATTGATGCGTGATTCACCCGCCTGGAACGGAACACCGCGGTCGTTTGGCGACGGCGCCGGCGAAGCGCGGTGCAAAATCGGCCAGAAATGTGCTTCAGACGCCCGCGCCGGTCGAGATAACGCCGTCAATCGGGGAGGATCGTTAACGCGGAAATAATTTAATTAGCGAAATGTTAACGTTAATTAAAATTTATGATTAATTACTTCGTTAATTGTATGTACAATGTGTATTGAACAATTGTTACATTACGTCGTCTATCTGAATTAATTTTATTAAATAAAATTCAGTTGATTGTTCAAAGGGCGCTTACAGTCACTTCTGCGTTGCACCAAATACCCCCCCCCCCCGGAACTTTCGTAGATTTCCTATCAAGGAATTTAATTCCCTACAATTTTGTTTATGTTCAATTTTTTTATGAGCCCTGATTTGTTTTTATACTAAATTACAACAGTTCGTTGAACTCAACTGCGACGTTTTTTTTTTTTTATTTAATTGGCTGACGTGTCGTATAAAGTCAACGTACTCGAAGGAAAAATAATTATTTGAATTAGTTTCCCTCATTTGGTAAACACACAAACTGAGAATAAACAACGAAGTGATAATTAATTAAAACGTCAAATTTACAGTTAAACGTCAAACGTCTAACTGACAGATAAACGTCATCAAATTGTCCGTTAACGTCAAACTGACAGATAAACAACAAACACAATAAACGATTAACAATTAATTAAAACGTCAAATTTACAGTTAAACGTCAAACGTCTAACTGACAGACAAACGTCATCAAATTGTCCGTTAACGTCAAACTGACAGATAAACAACAAACACAATAAACGATTAACAATTAATTAAAACGTCAAATTTACAGTTAAACGTCAAACGTCTAACTGACAGACAAACGTCATCAAATTGTCCGTTAACGTCAAACTGACAGATAAACAACGAACATAATGAACGATTAACAATTAATTAAAACGTCAAATTTACAGTTAAACGTCAAACGTCTAACTGACAGACAAACGTCATCAAATTGTCCGTTAACGTCAAACTGACAGATAAACAACAAACACAATAAACGATTAACAATTAATTAAAACGTCAAATTTACAGTTAAACGTCAAACGTCTAACTGACAGATAAACGTCATCAAATTGTCCGTTAACGTCAAACTGACAGATAAACAACAAACACAATGAACGATTAACAATTAATTAAAACGTCAAATTTACAGTTAAACGTCAAACGTCTAACTGACAGATAAACGTTATCAAATTGTCCGTTAACGTCAAACTGACAGATAAACAACAAACACAATGAACGATTAACAATTAATTAAAACGTCAAATTTACAGTTAAACGTCAAACGTCTAACTGACAGATAAACGTTATCAAATTGTCCGTTAACGTCAAACTGACAGATAAACAACAAACACAATAAACGATTAACAATTAATTAAAACGTCAAATTTACAGTTAAACGTCAAACGTCTAACTGACAGATAAACGTCAAATTGTCCGTTAACGTCAAACTGACAGATAAACAACAAACACAATGAACGATTAACAATTAATTAAAACGTCAAATTTACAGTTAAACGTCAAACGTCTACCTGACAGATAAACGTCATCAAATTGTCCGTTAACGTCAAACTGACAGATAAACAACAAACACAATGAACGATTAACAATTAATTAAAACGTCAAATTTACAGTTAAACGTCAAACGTCTACCTGACAGATAAACGTCATCAAATTGTCCGTTAACGTCAAACTGACAGATAAACAACAAACACAATAAACGATTAACAATTAATTAAAACGTCAAATTTACAGTTAAACGTCAAACGTCTAACTGACAGATAAACGTCATCAAATTGTCCGTTAACGTCAAACTGACAGATAAACAACAAACACAATAAACGATTAACAATTAATTAAAACGTCAAATTTACAGTTAAACGTCAAACGTCTAACTGACAGATAAACGTCATCAAATTGTCCGTTAACGTCAAACTGACAGATAAACAACAAACACAATGAACGATTAACAATTACTTAAAACGTCAAATTTACAGTTAAACGTCAAACGTCTAACTGACAGATAAACGTCATCAAATTGTCCGTTAACGTCAAACTGACAGATAAACAACAAACATAATGAACGATTAACAATTAATTAAAACGTCAAATTTACAGTTAAACGTCAAACGTCTAACTGACAGATAAACGTCATCAAATTGTCCGTTAACGTCAAACTGATAGATAAACAACAAACACAATGAACGATTAACAATTAATTAAAACGTCAAATTTACAGTTAAACGTCAAACGTCTAAACTGACAGATAAACGTCATCAAATTGTCCGTTAACGTCAAACTGACAGATAAACAACGAACATAATGAACGATTAACAATTAATTAAAACGTCAAACTGACAATTGAACGTCAAACGTCAAATTTACAGTTAAACGTCAAAATTATTTTAAATCATTTTTACGACTTGTTGACTTATTTTTTTTTAAATACAATTACTTTCGCCTTTCAGATTGGACAGGAAGTCGTCGAGGGGGAATGATATACGAAAATGAAGTGAAACGAGGTATTTAATCGCTCCGTCGCATAATCCGACGCAGGAAATACATTTGTTCGGACACGCGTCCTTGCTAACTAACTGTTAACAATCGTAAACCCAATCCAACCCGACCCGACCCGACCCAACCCGACCCAACCCAACCCAACCCAATCCAACCCAACCCAACTGTTGATCAATTAATTGTCAAATCAGTCAGTTAACTATTACTGTCAATCCTCACACTGACAGATAGTTAGAGATAATTGTCAAATTGAACGTCAAACTGACACGTAAAGTGACAGTTAATCGTCGTATATCTAAGCGATTGTTAAACACGTCAAAGTTAAACAACAAACAAACAACAAAAACAGTCAACTTACTGTTCGTTACTCTTCATAGTGACGGATAGTCGTCAACGTGATAATCGCAAAACTACCACCCAGTTAGAGATATTAACCAAATTGGTAAATTTGTAAATTTATCGTCACATCTCCAACTGACAGTTAAAACGTCAATAACACCACAACACTAAAATTTAAAAATAAATACGAAATAAAACTTAATGAACTATAAAATATTAAAAAAACGTTAACGTCAGTTAAATTCGTTTATTTAATATTTTTATTTTAAATTATTAGACTGCTTGTGTCAAGTGTCAAAATAAATTGCGTTCGAGATAAAATGGGAACTTTTGCGATATTTCTGCGGCTGCTTGGGGCCGCGCGGACACGCCCTCGCCCCATGGGGGCCGCTACAAAACTAAACTTCGACGAATTTGATCAAAGTTTGCAAGTTGCCCGAAAATTTGCGAATCGAAAAATGTTGTGTCGAGTTTTTTCCGTCGATGTTTTACGCTTGCGATTGAAAATAATTTGGTATTTGTTATCGACTGCAGTTCCAACCAGCGGCCTTACAAGTTTTTTATTTCCATTTTCTTCATTGAACGTTTTTTCTACTTAACATTTTTGGCATTTTTTTTTATGTAACAAGTTTGGGTTGGGTTGTTTTTGTATCCAATAAAAAAAATCAAAAAATATGCAACAATAAAAAATACAAAAATTACCAAAAAAATACAAAAATTGCAAAAAATACAAAAATTGCTAAAAAAGACAAAATAAATTGAAAAATATAAAGTAGAACAAATAACTTCATTGAAAATGGCAACATATGGCAAAAAAAATCAAAAATAAACAACAACATAAAATTTAAAAATTGCCAAGAAAGATAAAGAAATTATAATCGTAAGAAATTCTAATTAATCCAATCCAAAAATATGTTTGAAAAATGGAGAAAATGCGAAAGTGTCAAAATTTAGATTTTTTTAAAAAATTCTCAATAGAAAAACAAATTTCAACAATTCAAATTATTTCCAGATTGGGTTATGTTAACGATGTTGGGTTTGGTTAAGTTGAGTTGGGTTGGGTTAGGTCTGGTTGGGTTGGGTTAGGTCTGATTGGGTTGACTTAACCAGACCCAACCCAACCCAATTTAACCAAACCCTACCCAGCCCAACCCAACCCAACTTAAGCAAACTCAACCCAATCCAACTTAACCAAACCCAACCCAACCCAACTTGACCAAACCCAACCCAACCCAACATCGTTAACGTTAACGCTTTCCCCAATCTTTTGGAGAATTTGGAAAATAATTATAAAGTCAAAATTGTCAAAAATCCGATTTTTCAAATGCAAAAATTTCAACAAAAAAACGTAACAATTGATAAAAATGTCAAAACCTGATAGTTTTTATTTTTTAAATAAATAGCCAAAGATCAAAACAATGCGAGATTGCGTTATGTTAACGATGTTGGGTTGGGTTGGGTTTGGTTAAGTTGGGTTGGGTTGTGTTTGGTCAAGTTGGGTTGGGCTGGGTTGGGTTTGGTTAGGTTGGGTCGGTTGGTCTGGGTTGGGTTAGGTCTGGTTAAGTCAACCCAACCCAACCCAACTTGACCAAACCCAACCCAACCCAACATCGTTAACGTTAACGATTTCTCAAATCTTTTGGAAAATTTGGAAAATAATTAAAAAAGCCAAAATTGTCAAAAATTCGATTTGTCAAATTCAAAAAAAAAAACGCAACAATTGATAAAAATGTCAAAACCTGATCGTTTTTTATTTTTTAAATAAATAGCCAAAGATCAAAACTATGCGAAACATATCTCGCATCATTTTAAGTGATTATTGACATTCCCCACGAAAAAAAATCTGTAATTATCAAAAAATGTAAATAAAAAAAATATTAGAAAAATTGTGCGTCAATTAAGAAAAAATTAAAGGCACAGACAAATATTAAACAACTAAATATCAAAATTTGGAAAAAAATCAAAAACGTAAGTATTTTTGACAATAATCAGATTTTACAATGCAAGCGGAATATTCAGAAAGGAAAACAAAAAAACAAATCACTAGAAAACAAAACGATTGCACCTCCAGCGGACGTATGTGTGGTGGTCTGATGAGCTCGGGGAGAGCCAAATAGCCTTTCGTGTCGGTTGTCAAATAGTTGCAAGTCAGGATAGTAGCGGGTTAGCCGGTCGATACAGACCACTGCAATTACGTAGCAGCGTGTGTGTGGCGATATTGACGTCTGGATGGCGTTAATACTGACACACATTTTTTTGTCTTTACAGCATATCTTAGTAAGTGAAAGAGTGTCATCTTTATGTAGCTTGTATATGTAAACTAAATAAATTCGAACGAAAAAAAAAAAAAAAATCGTCCACCTCGTTGTGTCAACTGTGCGCGACTTATTGTCAAGGCCAATCAATTAGTAATTCAAATCTACTGATTTAAAATCTAGATTTGAGAAAAAATGGAAAATATGAAAAATGCAAAAGTTGAAAAAACTGGAGAATTAAAAAAAATTAAATAAATGTTAAATATTTGAGACAAAATTAAAAAAAAAAAATTGTCAAATTTGAAATAAAATTGAAAACGTCCGCAAAATGTCCAACGTAACAAAAATTACTAAATAATTTTTTTTATTATTTAAATTAAATGAAGTTGGGTTGGTTTCGTTTTGATTGGGTTGGGTTGAATTCGATTGCATTTAGTTTAACGTAAAAACGAGCCCTGTTACAATTCCAAAGAATCCAAAGCGACACGTTTCAGTTTTATTTCGCGGTACTTTTCGTGGAATCAGCGCTTAAAATAGACGTGTTATGTCAAATTTAAACAATACCAATGGAGTTTTTCCTCTTCTTGAAAGTTTTAGTTAGTAGTAGTTAGTAGTTTAGTAAATTGTCGAAGTCTCAAAAAATTCAAAAAAATCGAAATTGTTTAATTTTTTTTTTCATTTTCTCTTTGGCCGATCGCCACAAGTCAGAAAGCACTTATGGTTGGTTTGGGTTGGGTTGGGTTAGGTTGGGTTGGACTGGACGAAAATTATCATCTTGACCTTGCGGCTTAAATTTGTTTTTAAACACTGTTCTGATTTATTTTGATGTATTAAGATTTTCAAAAAGTTTGAAAAAATAAATGATGATGATGAAATAAAGTTCTAATTGCATTGCAGTTAAGAGCTTAAAGGGACCCATCGAAGGCGAAAACATAAAACTTAATAAAATAACCGCACGGTCTCCGAGTACCGTTCGCCCCGTTCCCGATCAGAAAACTCGGGCGCGCCGAGCGCTTCTAAATTTACCGTCCATTGCGTCGATTCTTTTATCGCGACCGTACATCTGTTTCCGATAAACAAAGGGACTCTCCTCGAACTGGTCTAACGTCGGCGCGCATTACCGTTCTTCATCCTTCTCGGCTCGCGTGACGTCGCGCTCCGCGGCCCCCGACGACCGAGCAAGACGAACGGCGCGCGCTATTACGTGCGGACAAAAAGCGCGCGCGCCGAGGTGCGGTAATCCGCGAGAGAGGAAAGGTTAACGCTTCGCTTTGAACTTCAAGTTCGAACAAAGAGCTCCCCGAGAGTTTGACCCACTGACTCGATGGCGCTGTCGCAGTCGACGGCGACGTTTTCCTTTTTCCCGCGTGGCGGGGGGGAGGGGGGCCCTCGTTCGTGCGGCCTCTTCCGCGGTTTCAAAACGGTTTTTACAGATCACGGCGAAAAGACAAAGAAATTGCCTCGCGGGGCCGAGAGAGCCGCGATCCTCCCCCGCCGCGGTGCCCCGTTTATTTTTTTTCGTCCGTTCCGTTCTTTTGTTGCGCCGGAGTACGTACGCACGCACGCGAACTGGATTGTTATCGGCGTTTCGCGCGCTCCGGCATTATCTCGGCGCGGAGGAAAAAAAATGACGATGACGAGACCGTTTGTCTAGATTTTCGGGTTTAAAAGCCGTGAAGGAGGAGATTAGATCGACGCGCGGGTTCAGTTCTCAGCCACTGTGCGGAGTTTCGTTTAAAATAATCCGTTGGTTTTTGTGCCAAGTTCTCATTTATTTCATTTACATTGATTATTAACGAAATAAATCGACTGAAATATTTCCATACAATGGACAAATTTTTCTACTTTGCGCCCTCTTTACGCGAAAAATTAAACTTTGTCAAGCAATTCAACATTTAGGGATATTTGCGCGGGTTGGTAACGTTTGTGTCAAATTAAATAAGGCGGTCGAACGTTTAATTTGAAATGTCACTTTTGACGCAATACGAGTTGCGAAGACTTGCAATGCACTCCACGCGAAACACGTGAAATTGGACAAACTACGATTGGGAATTTATTTCCGAACAAGTCGCGTTCTTAATACGAACGCAAATATAAAAAATTCGAAGAACGGTGCAACGAAAACAACGCGAAGATTATTACTTACAACTGACATTTCGTTGACGTTAGAGGCTGTCAAACCGTTGCCAACGTAAAGAAAAAAATATATACCAGACTCATTTTAGCACTCAAATTATTACCAACGCAAAGCAGAAAAAATAAATTAAACACCCAACCAAATCACTTTCGTAGACTGAGGGAAAATTGTTCAAAAAATAAAATTCGTTCATCGCTAAAATTTTATTAAAATAGTGGACAAAATTATTTTTCGGTGATAAATAATTAAAAATAAAATATTTCGTTATAGTAAAAATAATAATCAAGTTACACTTAATTGTTCCAATTGTAAAAATTTTTAACGTTTTTTTTCACATATGGCGAAGACTTTAAGTCTCCTATGTACTTGTGGCGATCATCAGCCAAAAAGAAATGAGTTTAAAATTGTTGACTAAACAAAAAAATTCAAGAAAAGAGAAAAACAAAACAATTTATATTTTTTTAAATTTGTTATAACATAACGCATATGTTTTAAGCGCACATTCCATAAAAAGCACGACATATAACCATGGATTGGAACTTGCGAACTGACGTTAAATTAAACGCAATCCAATTCGACCCAACCCAATCAAAACGAAACCAACCCAACTTCATTTAATTGAAATAAATTATTATTATACATAAATTATATATTTGTTACGTTGGTCATTTCGTGAATGTTTTCAAGTTTTCTACGTTCTTTAATTTTAACATTTTTTGCGTTTGCGTAGCCCCCCCCCTCCGCAAGGGGTTGTGCAAAACAAGGTTTAAATTATATATACATTAGATGAAGAATAAATACCTGGTGTTATTTATTGTGCGCCTGTGAATTTCGCTCTCCGTCCTTTCGACAAGTTCCGACGGGACAAGAGCCGCACCAAAATAATAAAAATCGCAAGTGGGTGTTCGTGAATGAAATAATAAAATTCAACTAAGAATATTTACCATAAAAATACCCTTTTCTACATTTTCACAATTAACAGACAATTACGCGTTTGACCAATGAGCATGGAGAAAGGCAGCTCGTTGTTGCAATCTTTTTTTTAATATTTTAATTATCGTCTTGTGCTCGCCACGGAAATTCAGTGTATTTTTGTTTGGGTAACAAAAGTGTCCACGTAAGTTTATTTCGTGACAATAACCTCAAAATTCGCCCACTTTATTGTTATTGTTTATTATCTTTTGTCACAGCAGCCAAATTGCAGAAGAAATGAAAAAAATTATATACACGAAAATTTGTCATAAATAATAAAAAGAAGTTGCCAAAAGACCAAAGGCCAAAATGAGGAAATTGTTTGAAGTAAATTAAATGAAAACAGCAAAATTTGATCAGTTGTCATAATGATAATTTGCCGAAGCAGTCAAAATTGCTGAAGATTAACAATAAATTGTTAAAATTGTCAAATTCAAGGGTTGAACAAAGTAAAAATTATAGAAGATTTTGTCCAACATTCAAAGAAATCTACAATACAAAAAAATGTTAAAATTCATGCACGAAAACCTATCGAATTTCATAAAATTGTGAAAATTGCTGAATACGTCAAAATAAATAAAAAAATGCCAACCCAAAAACCCCAAAACCCAACCCAACCCAACCTAATGTGTGAAGAATGAATCGGTTGGGTTCTTCATTTAATGTACACTTCTGTGCATGTTAGGTCGTTGCCATTTTTTTAAAGTTCAAAAATGCCTGGAATGCAAATAATTTCAAAAGATGTTTTTCACACCAGTGCCAATAAAAAAAAACTTCAAAAAGAACCATCGATAAAAATTATGACAACGCCGAAATACGCAAGAAGTGCATAATTGAGCAAATCGTCGAAAATGCAAAAAAAAGCTAAACTGCAAAAAACGTCGCTGTCAACTTTTTTTTTAATTCAAAAAATTTCGAAAACGTAAAGAATTTCAAAGGACGATTCACTGCTTGAAAAACGACAGAATTACTAAATTATCAAAAAATATAAAAATTTATCGAACGTCAAATGTACAAATTGCGATTTTTACATTTTTTTAATAATTTTATTGAGACCACTGTATGCGGGGTTGCTGCCAAAATTGGTATAGTAAATCACCGTGTCCTTCGTTGTTTCTACAATTTTCTAAATTTTACATCATAAACGTCTAAAGTGACGAAATTGTCAATGATGCAAAACAAAATATCTAACATTCCAAAAAATCGGGTTCAAAACACAACGTGCGAAGATTGAATCGGTTGGCTTACTCGTTTAATGTATACTTCTGTGTATGTTAGGTTGTTGCCAATTTGTTTTAATTTAAAAAAAATCTGCGTTGCAATTAATTGCAAAGAATGATTCATTGTTTGAAAATCGACAAAAAAAAAATCTCAAAGAAAATCTAAGAAATATCAAAATTTATTGAACATCGACGTAACTCTTTTTTGTAATTTAAACTAAAACTTTCAAGAAGAGGAAAAAATCAATTATTGTATTATTTAAATTTGACATAATACGTATATTTTAAGCGCCGATTCCACGAAAAGCACGGCGAAATATCATCAAAACGAGTCACTTTGGATTCATGGGAATTGTTACATAACAGGGCTCGTTTTGACGTCAAACTAAATACAATCAAACCCAACCCAACCCATTCAAAACGAAACGAACCCAACCCAACCCAATCAAAACGAAACCAACCCAACCCAACCCAACCCAACCCAACCCAACCCAACCCAACCCAATCAAAACGCAACCAAGCCAACCTAATCCAATCAAAACGAAATCAACCCAACCCAATCAAAACGAAACCAACCCAACCCAACCTAACCTAACCCAATCAAAACGAAACCAACCCAACCCAACCCAACCCAATTAAAACGAAACCAACCCAAACCAACTTCATTTAATTTAAATAAATTAAAATTGATTATCGTTTTTTTCATTCAGTAATTTTTGTTAACTTTTTATAATTGGTACCATTTTTTTTTGGATTTGCAAAGAAACTCCCTCCAATGGTCGCAGAAAACTTAATCAACCGAACCCAGTCCAATCGTGAACTGTTTCTGACATGTGGTGGAGAGTCTAGATCTCCAATGGTCTATCGATCGACAAAAGAGAAAATTAAAAAAAAAAAATTTTTTGTTATTTTTCAAATTTTTCGGAAGTTGTCTAAACTAAAATTTCCAAGAAGAGAATAGAGAGAGAGAGAGAGCGAACATAAATTGTTTTATTTAATTTAACATGCACATTAATTTAAAAAAATATAAAAATCCTAAAAATACGACAAACGAAAATAAATAACAAACATTGTCAAAAATGAGAAAATTGCCAAAGAACAAAAAATAAAAATTGCCGAAAATACTAAAGAGTAAGAAATCGTCAAAAACCCAAACCTAAAAATGACAGAATTGATCGGAGTGAAAAAAACACGAAAATTACTTCAAAATTTTGTTAAAATGATTTCTTAAAAAATCAACAAAATTAAATAAAAACATCGAAATTTGTCCAGTCGTCACAAATGATAATTTGTCAAACCAGCGAAAATCGTAGAAATAGATGAAATATGTCTAAAATTCAAAGAAATCTAAAATGCAAAAAATATTAACAGTCATAGGCCAAAACTTACATAAGAGGCGATAAAAAAAATGATGTGCAAATAACCTATTGAAACATTGCAGCAACGATCAATAAATATCATAAAATTATTAAAATTACCGAATAATTAAAAAATACGTAATTGTGGAAAAAAATATAGATCAAAATTGCAAAAAATGATAATATCGCGAATTTAATTCAAGCTTGAAAATCGATAAAACTCGAAATTGTTAAAATGGGGGCAAGAATGGAAATGATTTCAAAATATGTTTCTCAGCCCAAAATTTTTAAATTATCGTGCCAAAAAAAATTTTCATGAAAACGAAAAATAAACACAGAATTGAGCAAATCGTCGAAAATGCTAAACTGCAAAAAACGTTTAAATTATGTCAGGTTGGTGGCAATTTTTTTTTAAATCCAAAAATCTCTAAAACGAAAAGAATTTCAAAGGATGATTCACCGTTTGCAAACAGACAAAATTACTAAATTATCGAAAACGTCTGAATGTTGAAATTGTCGAATTTGCTAAATATATAAAAATGTATTGCACGTCAAATGTGAAAATTGCAATTTGTTTGTAATTTTATACTTTTTCACTATCACAACGTGGAGATTAAATCCCCAGTGTATGTAGGGTTGCTGCCCGAATTGGTATAGTAAATCATCGGGTTCCTGAAGGGCGTTGTTGTTTGCATGTGCTGCTTTTTATTGCATAACATTGTCAAAAATTTTCAAATTGTCTAAAATGAAAACTTTAAAAAAGTCATGGCTCAACACACACAAGAAAACGAACGAAAATAAGACAATGGCAGCAATAGGAGTAAAAAAAAATTATCAAGAAACATTTTCAAGTTCAAGTGGACACGTTAACAACAACACTACGCACATTTCATTGATTGCTCAAATCTAACCACCTACTTCAGTCGGTTCGCATCCACATCCGAGCTCCGACACAAAAACACTCAAAAATATCATTCGTCGAAATTTCACTAAATTACACGAAACCGACCGCGCCGCTTTTCGACGCCGGAACCCGCCGCCGACTGCACACCACCGACGGGTCCTCGATGCCGATGGCCTTGAAACGGCACACTCTCGGCCCCCGAGGCGCGCTCCTTTCCCGCCTGTGTGCACGGCGCGGCGTGGGCGTCGAAAAAGGCGTAACCGTGTGTTTATGTAACGCACGTCGCGGGACGGGCGGTGCATCCATATTTCGCCGCCGGATCAATCGCGATTTCTCGCCGTTCCGTTCAATTGAAATTCCACCAAAATCGCCACAAACGAAGAAGACAAAAAAAAATCGAGCAATAAATAAATATCTTTAGGTGTTTAATGAGAAAGGGCTTCGAGAAAACTACAAACCCTATCTATATATATCTATATATATACGTAAACAAGTGCATCGATGACGAAACGTGCAATTGCAACGCACCTACGATTTATCAGCGCGAATGTTTTGATCGAAAGGTTGCGTAAGCCCTGCCGTAAACTTGCAAGTTAGTCATATCCACCACAGTTACGTAAATGAGCAATTTAATTAGGTTATGTCACCGTTCGTTATTGGCTCCGCCGCTGGGAAATATTTATAACGTTGAGCGGTTATTTACTGCCGAATTACGTTTCCGTGCCTTTGTCGCGATTTACGATCAAGTTGCTGCCGGTTGCATTGAGAAGTACAATCAAAATGTTATTAATTCGCCGCTGCAACAAATTCAAATCAAATTTAACCGTAATATGAACCAAAAAATTAAAAATTCCAAAAGAAGATTTGGAATAGACGAAAAAAAAATAAAAAAATATGTGGACCCGGCTTGAACACAAACGAAACATTCTGAACGTAAAGCGAACAATAAAACTTGTTCGTTGCGAAATTTCGCGGAATCGAACGTTTTTATGACTTTTCGCGGAATTGAAGACACATTTCAAGCAATGGAGATCGTAAATCACTCGGTTCTTTTGTGTGGACCGGAAAACGTTAGTAAAATTAACGCCGTAAAGAAACCAAACAAATTCAAAGACGACGAATTTCGAAAAGTAATGGAAATGAAATTAAAAAATGTCTAAGTAAAAAACTTCATGCCGATAATTACACGAACGAAAAATAAACAAAACAATAAAAATGAATCAACGTTGAACAAAGGCGTTAAGCAAAATAAAAGAGTAATAAAATTTGAATAAATTAATAAGATGACATGACCGTGAATTAATTAATGTGGACGTGGATTAATGCAACCGTGGGTGTTTTAAAAGCGCATCGAACAATAAAACTACACATTACAAATCATTGTCCGCAGACATGAATTTGTTCGTAAAATTAGTACTTGTAAATGAAGTTCGAAAATTGGATCAACGAAAAACAGAAATCAAGTTTGCAAACGCAAAAAAAAAAAAAATAAAAATGCGTCGCGGAAATCGAATAAAACAAATGAAAATTTCGACGGTGGGAGAATGAAACCGACGGAAACCAATGAAATAAATGTTGAAACAGTGTAGACGTTTCGTAAACACAAACAAGACGTGTATGTGCTTAAAATGCATCGAACAATAAAACTTCCCGGTTAAGGACGTTTCGAGGAATTGAACTTAAAAAATTGGGCATTTTTACTACGTTTTGCACGACCAGCGCTCGAAAGTAATCTGAACTTCATAAATGCAGTAAATGCAGACTAGAAAAAAGAAATAAAACAAAAATAAATATATTGGGTGGATTCGAAAAGAAACCAGAAGCTAGAAACGTACAAATAACAATAATAATAATAACTAAAATTATGGTAGTAAACGGTGGTAAAAAAAAAACATATCGGACAATAAAACTTGCGAGTTGACAACCTTTGGCGAAGTAGAACAATAAAAATTAGACTGTGTAGTGTGTACGACTTTTTCCGGAATCGGCGCTTAAAAATCACACGTGGGTACACAACTTAGTTGTTGTGTCTAAACAGAAAAAAAAACTGTAAAATTTGTGTCTGACAATAAAACTATAAACTGAAGCAACACAATTGTCTAAGTATCAAAGGGAAAAATTAATAATTCTCGAACTGGTAAAAAAATGAAAAAATTGTCAAGAGCCAAATTTGTCAGGTGATGAAATTATTAAAAATAATCAAAATTCCATAATAATCATCATTAGTTAAATTATTTAACTTTTAATTTGAAAATTACCAGAAAAAAATAAATTTTGTCTCAATGTGCTAGCAACAAAATTGCCGCCATTGTTATTATTATAAAAAAATGCGCAATTGTTAATAATGAGTCGCTTAAATTGCAAAACATGTTAAAAATGGTAAAATTAAAAGTTGTCAAAAAATCGATTTATTTTCTATTTTTTAATTTTATTTCCAGACAATTGTAGATAATTTCATTAAATTTGATTTTTTTGACATTTTTCTTTTTCTATTTTCTATCTTTTAAATTGAATTTTCATTTTTTACAATTTTTTTCCATTTTATGCATTATTGTTAGAATTTTGTTTAATTTAGTTTTTTTTTTAAATTCTGCAATCAGTAAAAAATTCTGAAAATTGCGTGGGCTAAATTGAAGAAAATTTATTTTGGAAAAATCGTATTTATCCAGGATGAGAAATTCGCAAATAAAAAATATTATTGAAATTTTCAATTTTGCATATTTTAACATTTTTTGTTGTTTTTTAAATAAACATTTTTGGATTTGGAATGTTTTTCTTCAATAATTTGACAGTTTTAAAATTTAATTTGTTTACTTCTTTCAACTGAACCCGAAATAAACCAACCCAACCCAACCCAACTCAAAAATACTTTGTCATTATTTAATTTTTTTTCATTTTTGTGTATTTTATTATTAGTTTTTTGTTTGTTTTTTAAATAAAAATAACAAAAATATAGATTTGGATGTGCTTTCAATACTTTGACATTTTAAAAATTAACTTTCGTTTTCGAATGTTTTCATTGTTTTTTCAAGTTTCAGTTTTTTTTTAATAATTTTTTGTCGACCTTAAAATTTACAATTACTGCATTTTTTTATTATGGTCGTATGGCCGTGGTTTTTGTCAACCGACCAAGTCGGTACTATCCAGACTTGCAACTGCTTCGCAGTCGCAGGCATTAAATACAACTTGGTTGAAAATAAATTTCAGCGAATGTATTAAGATGATGACGGTTGTTTCGCTCTATCTGGAGCACAACAGACCTACACCACACGTACATCAGCTGAAGATGCATCAAGTCACACAAGCATCAGTGACAAAGAGTTTATGTGCGATGTTAACGTCATCTATATGTCAATACCCTCACAAACAAACTCTTTGTCACCCATGGGAGGTCTGATGGGTTCAAGATACAGCGAAACGGTTGTCATAATCTCAATGTATACACTGAAATTGATTTTCGACTTTGATACGTTTTTTGTGTTCCTTTATCAAGATTTTTGATATTTTTTGTATGTGCAATATTTATCATTATTTAACATTCCACAAATCGAATTTGTTGAAAATGTACACAATTACGAAAAAAATGCAAAATTTGAAAAGATATGTAAATTAAATAATTATCAAAAAAATGTACAAAATTCCAGAACTGTCAAAATGACCAAAATAGTTAAAACAATCAATCTTAACAAGGGCAACGGTTCCATAATTCTTAACAAAAAAAAAAACGATAAAAGCAAAATTAAAAAAATCACGAGAATCAAACTTATATTGTCTAAAAGCGAAGGAATGTAGAAGAGGTCGACGTTTTTGATGCAAAAAAAAGCCTATTTACGAATTTCAAAAAAATTGCCAAAATCGTCGAACAAAACGCCAGAAATGTCAAAATTAATGAAATTCAAGATTTGAACCATCGACCTTAAATCATTAGCAGCAGTTTTCAATCTTGGTTCTTCTTTTCTTTTGTCCGTCGCGCGCTTGCATTACATTTTCCCCATTTTATTTATCACTTTTATTGATTTTGTTCCCCTTCAAGATCATCATCACGTTCCACGCAAAATTTCAACAAATCTCCGGCAGGAAGGGGTCGTCCTTCGAAACAACACAACTCGATTCCTCGAGCACCCGCGCGCGTTTCTTACGCCTCGCTTGCTGCACCGCACGCTGGATTAAAGCCGCGTGGGCGGAAAATTGTTTTCCTCGATCGTTGCATTATTCGCGGGCAGAACTACGTGCGTTTACAGCGTTTTCCTCTCGAGTCGTTTCGAACGACAAACGGCGCAAACGTAAATTCTGGGAAAATCGCTGCGGCGACGTCATGCATGGGAAGGAACACTCCTCTGCATCGTATCGGATGTGAGTGAGTCATCGGGCATTAATCGGGCCGCCGATTTCAGGCGCGGAACGAAGCAAAGGTTGTATCAATTAGCGTGCGTCTGATTTGTCGCAATCGGTAGCTTTTAGCAGGTACGTAAGTCAATTATAAAGTTACCTATGCTGTCGTACGCGCCGCGAACATTGAAGTTGCATTGCAACGTTAAAAGGCCAACAAACAACACGAATTCGAATAATTAGCAACGCTCGAGTGGAGTGGACGGAATCGCACCTCGGATACCTTGACCAAGTTTTTTTTTTGGAGAATTTTGTAGTTTTATAGAAACGAATATTTTCGTTTTTTATTTAACACACATTTCGAAAATACTCAGAATAGGGTCTTGAAAGGTCAAACGGTGTATATCCGTTAAAATCTCGATTCGAAAATTTCCATGATTACTACACTTGTTTAAACATAAAAAAGGTAAACCTGCAAAAAATGGGCGTTTGGACGAGCGAACGTCAAAAATCAGCGAAAATATTGCAAAACAAGTACTACTTGTGGAAGTGGCTGACGTCACTGGCAAGTGACCGACGAAAACTAAGTTTATGTGCAGTCGTAGTCGTACATTTACGTTTTTTTTTTTGGTATCCATAGTAACTAGGTTTTTTGACAGCCATTAATTGTCATGACCATTTCCAACACGAACGAGATTAAAGTCGACGGTGACGCCATCGATCTGGCGTCGTTGCACGCGCCCGATTCATTCTCCCGCACGTCCAATTCGGAGCCATTATTCACGCGTTGTGCAATCGTCGCAGTTTACGAAAATGACACGACGTTCGGTCACCGCGCGCCGCGCGCCGCAAGGACGCCGGCGAAGCTCGGAGGCGCTCACGCACGGATCCACTTTGAACGCGTGAATCACACGCGAATTACGGGCGGTGACGCCGGGCCATTGTGAAGAGGACGGAATGGAGGAGACGCTCACTCCGGCGCACTTCCGCCGATTTTTTTCGTCTTCCTGGCGCGTTTTTTTCCGCCTGCGACATTCAAATTAAACGAGTTCGAAACAAATTTAAAAAATCCATACAGCGTAATACCAAAAAGTAAAAATTTAAAACAAAAAAAATCGATCCCGCTTAAAAAAAATCATTAAAAATGAAATACGATTAAATAATTAAAACATTGACTAAAATCCGTGAAACGTCAAATGTCAAAACTGTCTAAAACTCGAAATTGTCAAAAATGTCAAAATGACAATTGGAAATGGGGGCGAATTTATCGAAAAAAATAATTTAAAAACTGTGAAAAAAGACAAAAATATTTAAAAATGTCTAACGTCTAAAATTTACGAAAAGTCAAAATTTACAAAAAAAATGCCATTGGCCAAAAGGACAGGATCATCGTAAATATAAATAATACGAAAAATTTGAAATGTTTGAAATTCTGGAAATATCAAAAATAAAAAAAATTCGTAATAAAATTTTGAGCTTCAGAAATTCATAAAAATGTCAGAATGGCAATTGGAAAATGGGATTTGTCAAAGAAATAAATTAAATTAAGAAATGACGTAAATTAAAAAAAAATCAAAATTAAAAAATATTATAAATCGTCAAAAATTCACGAAATGTTAAACGCAAAACGGCGCAATTGGCAAAATAGGCACAAATGAGAGAATTGTTGCAAACATTAATAATAAAAAAATTGTTGAAAATGCAAAAATTGTCAAAATTATGAAGTGCCTAACATTTACAAAATTGTCAAAATTATGAAGTGCCTAACATTTACAAAATTGACAAAATGTCTATTCGAACAATATAAATAATTTGAGGAAATTTTATGAAATATACTTCAAAATTCGAAAAAAAAATTACGAAATGATAAAAAAAGTCAAAAATCGTCTAAAACGCGAAAATGAAAAAATTGGTAAAATTCGCGAATTCTTTATAATTTAGTCATGAATATTTTCGAAAAACGCCAAAATGCCTTTTTAGCAAAAACTACGCAATTATATAAAACAAATGTAAAATATACGAAAATGAAAAATTAAAAAAGTTTCACAATTATCTAAAACTCCGAAATTCACAAAAAAACTGCAAAAGGGCACAATTATCTGAAGCATAAATAATGCAAAAAAAATATTAAGATAACGAAACAGAAAAATTCAAAATTACGAGCCGTCGAAATTATCTAAAACGAAATTCGTTAACTTGTGCCCTTTTTGCCAATTGGTAAACTTTGACTGAAATTGAAATTTTGATTGTTTTCATTTTAATTCCAGTGCACGCAATTTTTACTTTCTTGGCTTTGAATTTTTGGCGATTCGTAATTTTTCAGAATTTTTAAATTTTTTTCATCATCGATGATTTTTTACATTACTCGTATTTTAGATAATTCAGTCTTTTTTTTGATATTTTGAATCGTATCTTACGATTCTTTGGGTAATTTATAACGTTTTTGAGTTTTGGAAAATTTTGATATCTTTCACATGTCGTGAACTTTAGACAATTTGCATTTTTTGACATTTTTTTCTCACTTCCAACATTTCTTTAACTTACGCCCTTTTTGTCAAATGGTAAACTTTGACTTTTAGAGAAATTTTGTTATTTTTTCATTTTTCCATATTTAGGTAATTTTGACATTTTTGACACAATATTCATATTTTCTCAAATTGACGTTTTAGCAATTTTTAATAAATTAAACAGTTTTAAATTCCAATTTCGGCAATTTCTGCTTTTTTGGCGTCGGATTTTTTGGCAATTCGTAGTTTTTCAAAATTTTTTTCACCATTCGATTCATCATCAGGCAACTCCGTCTTTTTTTGACGTTTTGAATTCGATTTTCGAGTTTTGGAAAATTTTGATACTTTTGACATTTCGAGAATTTTAGAAAATTTTTATTTTTTGTTTACATTTCTTGTCGTATTTTGGACAATTCTTCAACTTATGCCCGTTTCCTCAATTGGCAAACTTTAACGTTTAGAGAAATTTTAATTTTTTTAATTATTTTTATTTGTAAAAAAAAATAATCCAAAACTCTAAAATGTTTAAAAATTACCTAAAAAGTAGAAAGTCAAAAAAAGACAGAGTTGCCTAAAATATAAGTCATGCAAAAATTATCGAACGTTGAAAAAAGGCAAAATTGTGAAAACTTGCAAAAAAAAAAATAATCGTCTACACTGCAATTAAAAATTGTTTAGTCGAAATTTATGAAAAATTGCTAAAACGTCAATTGGAAAAAAGAGAAAAATTATCAATTGTCACAACTGTCAAAATTGCCTAAAGATGAAAACAATCTAAATTTTTGTAAAAGTTTATCAATTTATTAAAAGGTCATACGTTAAAGAATTATCAGAAATACGAAAAAAAGTGTGAAACTTCTCAAAAAAATACAAAATGTCTTAAATACACCAAATGTCAAAGGTATCAAAATTTTCCAAAACTCGAAAATGTTTAAAAATTACATAAAAAGTGGAAAGTTGCAAAACATTCAAAATGTCAAAAAAAAGACAGTGTTGCCTAAGATAAAAGTAATGTAAACAATTATCGAACGATGAAACAAATGAAAAAATTCTGGAAAATTGCTAAAAATTCAATGGCAAAAAAGTCAAAACTGCGTAAAACGGACAAACGAATTGAATATTAAAATTACCAACTTCGAAATTTAATAAAAAAAATGGTTAAATGTAAATTGGAAAAGGAGCAATATTATGAATAATCAAAAACGTCAAAATTACCATAATTTTCCAAAATCTGCCAACATTACTTAAAATATACGGAATCGGGAAAATAAAGTCAAAATTGATCAAACAATACCAACATTTTTCAAAAATGCTTTCAAATTTACAAAAAAATATTTCACAATGTTTAGTGGCGAAAATGACAGAATTGTCTAAAATATAAATAATGTAAAACATTGTGGAACATCAGACAAATTATTGAAAATTGCTAAAATGTAAATTGAAAAAAGAGCGAAATTACGGAAAAAAGTTTGAAACGTTTCGAATTTCGCGAAATGTCAAAATTGTTTAAAAACGAAATTTTGACGTCAATACTCGTCACTCTCGCGCTGCTGCGTAATTGCAGACGTCTGCTTAGACCCACTAAGCCGGTACTACTTTGCAGCAGTTGACACAAAATACCGATTTGTTGAAAATTGAAAATAAAATTTAGAGAACGTGTCAGGTTACGACAGCTGTTTCGTCCTCTTGGACGTTAATATTCCAAAAACTCTTCGTCATTCATGCTTGCACGACTTGACGCACCGTCAGCGAATACATGTAGGGTGATCTGATGAGTCCAAGAGCACGAAACCACTGAAATCACCTGATACATCGAGAGTTTACTTTAACTGGACTAAAAGTGCGAAAATTGCTAAAAGCTTATTAATTAAAAAAAAATGTCGAACATGTCATCTAAACCACAAGACAATGCTAAACAGGACAAAGAAATGTCAAAGATTGAAAAAAGAGAAAATTGTAAAATGCTAAACGAAAAATATAAAAATGAGAAACATCGTCATATAATATAATTAAGACTTCAATTAATGTTCTAAATGAATGGTCTGAAATGTAGTCAAATTATCGAAAATATCAAATTGAAATTACATAACATCGTGAAAATTTTTTAAAGTCTCGACCATGAAGAAAATTGTGAAAACTTTTTGGTTATTGTGCTTGATGTGAAACTTCAATGTCATGAATTTATTTATAACTTATGTTTCCTGATGGTTATTCTTTGGTGATACAAGGCCACCTATCGCTGAATCACTACGAACAAGAGTATCCTAGCGATCACTGGCGTATAACAAACGCCATGACGCGCAAACGTTGAGAACATTTGTTTAAGTTAATTATTGTATTAGTCGCAAAACAAACCCGAACAGTCCGAAAAACGAACGTATTAAACATGCCCATTATACAAACAAATAGCGAAAAAAGTTTAAATTTAACTCGTCGACGAGCGTAAGAAAAAAAAATCAACAAATTCACAACGTAACAAAAATAAATTACGCGCAAGAACCACAATAATAGAATTAAGAACTTATCTGGTATCGTCCGGCGTGGTCTCGAGACGCGGGCCGGCTCTAAGGACGTCGGCAATTAACACGTAACAGAGACGCCTGAAAATAAAGAGATGAATCAGCAACGTAAATCAGATTAAATAAATAAATAAATCAAACAGTTTATTTTTCGCGCGGTGCTGCGAAAGTGTGAACTTGGCACGCGAGTAATTCGTGCCATTTAATCCACGAGATTTTACGACGAATGTCCGCATCGACGTTTTCAAATTACATAAATCGAACAGTTAGAGTGCGCTCATAAATCATACGCGACGACTCGTTGCAATTAAGACAATACGAGTGCACGACTGGACTAGACGTCCCAACGCGACCTTCGCGATATGCTTATCATCATCAGATCTCAAGATTTCAAGAATTAAATTAATTAATTAAAAACGTGCGCATTTCTATTCACGGCTGAATAAATAAGTCATCGAGTGTACTGGATTTTCCAGCGCTCGCTACGCTCGAAGTGATCTTTTGGGAAATAACGTCGAATCCAATTGGAAATAAACGGACCTGTACGTTCGCAAGAATCGAGTTGCCTCTATCCCCTTCCCCCCCGCGCATTTTCATCACATTAGTGACGAAAACCTCTCGCCCTGTTTATCCCGGTGACACCGCACCGGGCGCCTCTTCAAATAATTGACAGCTCGAAACCGCCGCATACGACAACCTCATCAACGGCGTATTTTTCCGGGCGCGCCCGATCGAAAAACAAAAAAAAAAAAGAAACGCCCGAGCGCGACGTCGATAAACCTCTTTACGGCCGCCAGTTGGTGTGATAAGGGGGCCCCGTTTATGCGAATCTAACAAAGGAATATAATGTCGTTTTTTTTTTGCCTCTCTCTCGTCGAAAGGACCAATAAAGTCGGCCGCCTTTATTACGTGCGGTTGTGTATTTATTGCGCGCCTTCGATGATAATGCACCGGGCGTACGTGCGCTTTAACGCCGGCCGCTCTGCGCCCGCGTTTTATGGGCGCAGAGCGGCCGGGGCGTCGTTGTGAAATCGGGCCGTAATCGTCGTCGGATTACGTCGCATTAAAAACTAATTTTATTGCGGCCGATTTGGTATCGGATCGAGTGATTTGTTTGCGTGGATTTCGACGCGCGATTGGGAGGGGGGGGGGGGGGGCTGCGGGGAACGCGTGGGTGGTTGACGTTGAATTTTACCTTTTGATGTTTGGAATTTGTGAGATGGGAACATCTAATCAAACTCCATCGACGCTCGACACATATCAATTAAATTAAATAAACCCAACTGCAACCCCATCGACGTACAAAATTAGTTTGACAAGGAACCCAAACGATGCTATTCGATGGAAACATCTAACTTAACTAAGTCTTAATTAATTTGCGACCCAACCCAACCCAACCCAAGCCAACCCAACCCAACTGCAACCCCAACGACGTACAAAATCAGTTTGACAAGGAACCCAAACGTAGCAATTCTAAACATTTACTATAACTGCGTCTTAATTAACTTGCGAGAAATTGAAATTTCATCAATGCCCCGCTCGACCCAACTAAATTAATTAAACCCAACTGCAACCCCAACGACGTACAAAATTACTTTGACAAGGAACCCAAACGTAGCAATTCTAAACATTTACTATAACTGCGTCTTAATTAATTTGCGAGAAATTGAAACTTCATCAACGCCCCGCTCAACCCAACTAAATTAATTAAACCCAACTGCGACCCCATCGACGTACAAAATCAGTTTGACAAGGAACCCAAACGTAGCAATTCTAAACATTTACTATAACTACGTCTTAATTAATTTGCGAGAAATTGAAATTTCATCAATGCCCCACTCAACCCAACTAAATTAATTAAACCCGACTTCAACCCCAACGACGTACAAAATTAGTTTGACAAGGAACCCAAACGTAGCAATTCTAAACATCTACTACAACTACGTCTTAATTAATTTGCGAGGAAGTGAAATTTCATCAATGCCCCGCTCAACCCAACTAAATTAATTAAACCCGACTGCAACCCCAACGACGTACAAAATTAGTTTGACAAGGAACCCAAACGTAGCAATTCTAAACATTTACTATAACTACGTCTTAAATAATTTGCGAGAAATTGAAATTTCATCAATGCCCCGCTCAACCCAACTAAATTAATTAAACCCAACTGCAACCCCATCGACGTACAAAATTAGTTTGACAAGGAACCCAAACGTACCAATTCTAAACATTTACTATAACTACGTCTTAATTAGTTTGCGAGAAATTGAAATTTCATCAATGCCCCGCTCAACCCAACTTAATTAATTAAACCCAACTGCAACCCCATCGACGTACAAAATTAGTTTGACAAGGAATCCAAACGTAGCAATTCTAAACATTTACTATAACTACGTCTCAATTAATTTGCGAGAACTTGAAATTTCATCAACGCCCCGCTCAACCCAGCTAAATTAATTAAACCCAACTGCAACCCCAACGACGTACAAAATTAGTTTGACAAGGAACCCAAACGATGCTATTCGATGGAAACATCTAACTTAACTAAGTCTTAATTAATTTGCGACCCAACCCAACCCAACTAAATTAATTAAACCCAACTGCAAACCCACCGACGTACAAAACCAGTTTGCGAAGGACACCAAGCGATAAAATTCGATGCATGTATATCGTTGCATATTTTCAGTATGATTTGTATGAAATATTAATAAAGTTCCATTACATTGCGCCTTAAACTCAAAAACATTTTTTAATTGTCATTGTCAGCGTAATTGTATTTTTTTATTTTATCTCATGAATTATAATTCGTTTTATCTTTCGCTCTCATTGTTGTTATGCTCGTCAGGTTTTAGTTAAAAAAATGTATTTCATATTTTCAAATTTTTAAAAACAACTAATGTTCGAAATGCTCCACATTAAAAGATTTTAAAAAAATCTGATATAAAATACCAAACGTTTTTATAATATTTTTTTTTAATTGATTTTTTTCAGCTTTGAATAATTCTCGACGTTTGTGTTTAATCACGAGCGACAGTTGGATTGTGCCACCTCCGCACTGCAGCTGGCTGGAGCCAAATGACCTTGGGGCTTGTCATGAATGAGCTGTTTGTATTGATTTTCCATAAATTTATTTAAATTCGTTTACAAGATAACTTCGCCACGTTGTCATTTGTTTAATTTAATTTCCACGCAACGATTTTATTATCAATCTTGATGAATTTTAATCTTTTCAACAGTTTTGCGTTTCGTTGTATTTTTTATTTTTGTTGTATTTTTTAATGTTGCCATATTGTTAGTAATAAGCGGGGGGCAATTTTGATCTTCTAAATAAAAAGTTTGGATTTGAAAAAAACTTTGTATTCTTGGACAGTTCTATAGCGCGTTGTAGGAAAATCGCGTTATATAAAAAAAATATTATCATAACGAAGTATCTCTAGATTATTATTCCTTTCAATGGCGAATATTGCCTGGTAAGGAAATGGGAATCTTCATGAGATTGTGTTACGATTTTAATTTTTCATATATTTTATAAATTTTTATTACAGATTTATTACAGGCGAACTGTTTGATTTTTTTGTCTAATAATATTTAAATATTTAAATACATGTATTCTTTTAAAAGTTTAACAGTTAACCCTTCACGTTGACAAGTGACTGTTACTTTCATGACTAACTGAATTTGACAATTCTAATTTCGCCAACTAGTTGACAGTTTTACCACTCGTTTTGCATTTCAGTTTGGTTATCATCTGACAGTTTAGATGCCGTGCCCAACTCAACCCAATCCAATCCAATCCAATCCAATCCAACCCAACCCAACCCAACCCAACCCAACCCAACCCAACCCAACCCAACCCAATCCGACACAAGCCAACCCAACCCAACCCAACCCGACACAAGCCAACCCAAACCAACGCAACCCAACCCAACCTGACACAAGCCAACCCAACCCAACCCAACCCGACACAAGCCAACCCAAACCAACCCAACCCAACCCAACCTGACACAAGCCAACCCAACCCAACCCAACCCGACACAAGCCAACCCAACCTAAATCCTTATATATTGTAGATATTATAGATTTTTAATAAACATTGTCATTTTATGGTCCTGTCGAAGAAACATCGTGATGCCACTTTTTTAAAAAGAAAACTGGCAATCTTGGCTTGAACGCTTGCCATTTCTAAACTACTATACATAGACATGTGTCATCGGGTTTTACTTTAGATAATTGAAGTCTACAGCTTTATATTTATGCACAAGTTTGTGTTTGTGACAGTTTAACGATTCGTAGTCAAACAACCTGTCACTTTGACGTTTTACTACTAGATTGGAATTTAAATACAACTTTACATTTATCCGACAGTTTCGCAGTTAACAGTCAGTTTGACAACTAATTGTTACGTTCCCGACCAGTTGATTAACGTTTCAATATTAATTTGACAATTAATTCTAAGTTTGACAACTAATTGACAGTTATACCCGAGCTTGGCATTTTGTCAGTTTGACCATCAGCTACAGTTTAGCGAGTTGTAGTCAAATAACCTGTCACTTTGACGTTTTACTACTAGATTGGAATTTAAATACAACTTTACATTTATCTGACAGTTTCGCAGTTAACAGTCAGTTTGACAACTAATTGTTACGTTCCCGACCAACTGATTAACGTTTCAATGTTAATTTGACAATTAGTTCTAAGTTTGACAGCTAATTGACCGTTAAACCCGAGTTTGTCATTTTGTCAGTTTGACCATCAGCTACAGTTTAAAGATTCGTAGTCAAATAACCTGTCACTTTGACGTTTTACTACTAGATTGGAATTTAAATACAACTTTACATTTATCTGACAGTTTCGCAGTTAACAGTCAGTTTGACAGCTAATTGTTACGTTCCAGACCAGTTGATTAACGTTTCAATGTTAATTTGACAATTAATTCTAAGTTTGACAGCTAATTGATCGCTAAACCCGAGTTTGTCATTTTGTCAGTTTGACCATCAGATATAGTTTAACGATTCGTAGTCAAATAACCTGTCACTTTGACGTTTTACTACTAGATTGGAATTTAAATACAACTTTACATTTATCTGACAGTTTCGCAGTTAACAGTCAGTTTGACAACTAATTGTTACGTTCCCGACCAGTTGATTAACGTTTCAATGTTAATTTGACAATTAATTCTAAGTTTGACAGCTAATTAATCGTTAAACCCGAGTTTGTCATTTTGACCATCAGCTACAGTTTAACGATTTGTAGTCAAATAACCTGTCACTTTGACGTTTTACTACTAGACTGGAATTTAAATACAACTTTACATTTATCTGACAGTTTCGCAGTTAACAGTCAGTTTGACAACTAATTGTTACGTTCCCGACCAGTTGATTAACGTTTCAATGTTAATTTGACAATTAATTCTAAGTTTGACAGCTAATTGATCGCTAAACCCGAGTTTGTCATTTTGTCAGTTTGACCATCAGATATAGTTTAACGATTCGTAGTCAAATAACCTGTCACTTTGACGTTTTACTACTAGATTGGGATTTAAATACAACTTTACATTTCTCTGACAGTTTCGCAGTTAACAGTCAGTTTGACAGCTAATTGTTACTTTCTCGACCAACTGATTAACTTTGTTAGTTTTAACTTTGACACTAATTGACAGTTTCACCACTGACTTTGACACTTTATTGTCAGTTTGACTATCGGCGACAGTTTAAAGATTCGTAGTCAAATAATCCGCCACTTTGACAGTTGCGCAGTTAACAGTTTGACAACTAATTGTACAAGAGTTTAGTTTGACAACTGTAACATTGATAACTAGCTGATTCACAACGTCCACCTACCAACTTAATAGTTTACTTTCGTTTTAACTGTCACTTGTTGCGTATATTTTGGATTGACCCCCCTCCCCTTCCCCGGATGCCTATGACGGTTCTAAACGATTAAGCGACCGTAGAAAACTAATTCAATCGAACGTCACAACCATTACGAACTTTATCTCTGAAATAAAATTCCAACGACTGTGTCGAGATTAGAACCCGCAACCTTGCGATTACTACCCGGTGATCAAGCCCACTGCTGCCATCTCGCATTATTACCTAAGTTACTAGTACGTTCGCAGGCATCGATGTAAACGAATCTTTACAGCCAAACGAACTTCAAGCGCAACGATTCAATGAAGAGAGTTCGTGACGTGACGACGGCCGAGCCGCCCCCCTCGCCACCTGAAACTACGGCTGAAATTGCGACGATCAATCTTCGGCTCGCAACCGGGCCTCGCGAACAAGCCGAGAAGAAATAATAGGCAGCCGTCGAACTCATTATTCAAGAACGAAGATGTTCGCGAGAGATACGGCGCGTCGTGCGCTTCAAATAAGGAATTGCGCGTCACGGCAGACTCCGGCCGCCGCTCTCGGTTCCGGGGTGAGACCCGACCGTAATACATATAAATCGGCGTGCGGCGCGTTCGACTCGATGAATATATTAGATTGGGCGCTCCGAGTGTGTTTCATCTAGATACTGATTATCGCAGGCGACGTTCGATTGCCCATTCGGCGAAATGCCGCCGGAAGCGAGACGCGCATCAAAGATAGGATTATTTAATTCGAAAGATCTCGGAGCTCGCGACGGTGCACTTGTACGTGCGACGGAGTGGATTGGAGGACGTCTTTGCCGTAAGGCAGTCGCGCGGTGGAAATAATTTGATTGGTGTCTGCTTTTTTGTTTGTGAACTGGATCAGCGGGGTGGGGTTCAAATCTCACGTAGTAGACTGCGTTAATTCGAACACATAAACTTTTTGTCACTTGATACAGCAAATGTATATGTGGTGGTCTGATGTGCCCATAGAGGACGAAACGGTCGTAATCATCTGTTATATCAGCTGACACTTATTTATTTTAAATAATCTTTGTTAATATAACATTTTTAATAATATTTTATATATATTATATTTTATTAAACATCTTCACTATAAAATGCAATTACGTTACACACAAGATAAGAAAAATTAAATATTCCCATCTTAAATGTGAAATGAACGCGTTTTCTCGGCACAACAACCAACTAAGTTATTTTAACGTCTTTTCTTGTCTGGTGGCAGCGCAAGTCATAATTACAAGTCGGTATAATTGATGGACGCATTTCTGAGGCCTCATTTTAACCCCGGTTTATGAGTTCCGAAGGGTTACCCATTCCACTCTTTTAAATGAGTGTAATTTAATTATTTTAATTTGTTAATGTTTGAGTTCATTTTTGGACGAATTATTTTTTATTAGCACTAATTACTGAGTTGGCATTAAAAAAAAAACCTGGACGCGACACTATTTCAATGTGTAAGTCAAATTTTATAATTTACGTTGGGTTGGGTTGATTTTTTTTACTGTTGGTGATTTTTTCTTTTATTATACTTCGTCGTTCGTTACTCAACTGTTAAAAAAAAACTATCAAGCGTAAGCTTGGATACTTGACACAGGGAGAAAAACCGTTGAAGCTCACGATTAGCTTAAGTTGGGTTAGGTTAGTTTTTTTTATTGGGTTTTTATTTGTTCGTAGTGTGAAAACACCCAGGCTTCTCTCTTTCAGTCGTTAAGAAAAATGTTTAATGTCGAGAATGTCTAAGAAATTTTTGTTAGTAACGCTTTCATGACTTGATGCACCTTCAGCGAATGCGTGGTGTGTGATGGGACCACAGAGGGAGAAACAGCTGATGCATTCGCTGAAATATATTTTCAACAAAGCTGATTAATATGTCACACGTGGTGAACGTCAATGTCACAATCCATCAATCACGTTATTGAATTTCTGAATTAATCTGCCAAAGCTGTAACTAAGTGAAACTAAGCTCTAGGCGACATAGTTGAGTAATGCACTTTCTTAAAATGTGATGGTCGATTATGTAGTTAAATTGCTTATCTAGCAACGCCGTATATGTGGCTCGTGTACGATGTCAGCACGAGCTTCAATGGCAGTGCATAGTCGGCGCGATTGACACTGACCATTTATAACATTTATTGAACTCTACTCGAATTTTAATTTTTTTCCTTGCATCCTTGCATCTCTTGCATTTATATAATCAATTGTAGCGCTGGTGCACTGATTTTTTTATGGTATTACGTACCTTGATTTTCGTTTACTGTATTATTAAAAAAAAAATGAATGAAATTTTACTCTGAAAGGATCATCTTAATCTTGCACAAACTAATTTTAAAAACTTTAATTAAAAACAAAAACTAATTGGGCTGGGTTGGGTCCCCCTAAAGTTTTTCAGTTGTCCAGCGAATCAAATAAAAAGGAAAATTGGCATAATTTTCAAAAAAAAAAAGAACTTAAGACGTTCGTTGTCGGTTCAGGTATCAAATTTTATAATTACAATAATTTTAAATTTTTACCCTGACGAATATATTGGAACCCTATAATTAAAAATAAAAATAATTGAATTTTGAAAATTGCACGACATTCGTTGTCGGTTGGGGTATCAAATTTTATAATTACAATAATTTTAGATTTTTTTCTGTGACAAATTTATAGGAATCCTTTAATTGCAAATGAAGATAATTGAATTTTGAAAATTTCACGATATTCGTTGTCGGTTTAGATATCAAATTTTATAATTACAATAATTTTAGATTTTTTTCTGTGACAAATTTATAGGAATCCTTTAATTGCAAATGAAGATAATTGAATTTTGAAAATTTCACGATATTCGTTGTCGGTTTAGATATCAAATTTTATAATTACAATAATTTTAGATTTTTTTCTGTGACAAATATATTGGAACCCATTAATTGCAAATGAAGATAATTGAATTTTGGAAATTGCACGACATTCGTTGTCGGTTGAGATATCAAATTTTATAATTACAATAATTTTAGAATTTTTTCTGTGACAAATATATTGGAACCCTTTAACTGCAAATGACGATAATTGAATTTTGGAAATTGCATGACATTCGTTGTCGGATGAGATATCAAATTTTATAATTACAATAATTTTATATATTTTTTCTCTTACAAATAAAATCCTACCGTCTAAGCTAATAATCAAGTAACCCAAATGGAATATTTTTTAATATTTTTTCCAGGCAAAATAAAAATTATGTTTCAATAAAATGTATTCGAACTTCATAAAGGAATACGTTAAAAAAATGCCAATTCGGAAATCGCATAAATTACGTAGATCAGTTATGCAATTATCGCATGCAAATGAACGATTATTACGCAAAACAAATAATTAATACCCAGTTAATCAGGCAACTTGTTAAGTACTCCGCCATCAAACTAAATTATATATTTAATGGCGCTCGTTTATTATCGCCGGGAATTCCAATTGTAAGTTAATACACCGCAAATTGGACAAAAAAAAAAACGATAACGTAATTCGAAACTGCACCTCGGTGTCTCTCTGTTGTCGTACATTACGTCGCCCGATCGATTGAATCCGCGACAATCGAGTGTTTCAATTGTTCGCGTATCTGTTTATGTCAGGTTTTATTTTTTTTATATTTTAAACTTTTTCAAATAAAATTTAATTTTTATAAGAACTATAAGAAAGTAACAATTACTATGAAGTACGAAACACCGAACAATTTAAACAAAAAAGTTCAATTAAAAAAAATTACCACGAAAGCAAACACGAAACGAAAAGTAAATGAATAACGACGATAAAATATAAAAACATAAAAATATATTGGCCTAAATGTAAACAAACTCATGAACATCAAACAGCAACCATTAAAACAAATCGTAAATAAGTTACGTAAAAAATACATTAAATTATGCTTACATACAGGATCAATATTAATAGTCCACTGCACATTAAGGTTAACATCGAAGAAGAAAACTATTTATTTATAAAAAAAAATCTTATTTCAATATACGTACTATTATTTTAATGTAATTATATTAATCAACATACCTGGGAAAGGCAATAAAAATAAAGGCAAGCTGTCGAGTTTTTTTTTTGTAAACCATCGAAAGTTTTTTTAAATAACAGTTAAACATAAAATTGATAACTAGTTGCCAAAGTGAGTTTACAATGACAGCGACACGTCAAATTGACAACAAGGCATCAAAGTGACAGTTAAACATAAAATTGATAATTAGTTGCCAAAGTGGCAATTTATGTTTGTACAGACCGTTAAACGTCAAGTAATAAACATATACAAAAGTGTCATCTAGTTGTCAAAGTTATAGTAACTGTCAAACTAGCAATTACAATTTTGATTGTCCTTGCGAATTGAGTGACAAGCATACAATTATTGCATATAATCGTTACGATGGCAGATATCAAATTGATAATCCGCGCTCAAAGTGAGTGTTAAACATAAACCGCTGATAAGTAAGTGTCAATGTAAAGTTCACATTGACGTTTTGCTGTCAGTTTGGCAATAGTTTTACAATTTCTCGTGTCGAGTCGTAAACATCTGTAACTTAAAACTACCCACTCATCAAAATTATCCCAAACTGTCAGTAAAACGTCAAAGTGACAGTTACATTCGATGGTAATAAAATGATAACTAAATGTCACATTTCAAATCGGCAGCCATTAAAGTTGAAATTGAATACAAAAATCAAGTATAGTGTAAAACTGACAGTTAATATACAAAAGAGTTATCTACTTGTCAACGTCATAGTTAGCTGTCAAACTAGCAGTATCACGTCAAGTTCAGACTTACATTGCGGGATAATAGTAAAATTAGTACAGGCGATCGTTAAGCTAAATGTGTCAAAGAGCTAGCCCTAATATGACTGTTGCACACAACGCTAATAACTAGTGGTCAAATCGAAAGCTTATATTCGTACTAACCCTAATGAAACTGTCAGTTAATTCACAAAACTGTCCGTTGCATGTCAAAGTTGTAGGTAACTGTCAACCTGGTCGTAAAACGTCAAATTTACTTTTACGTTCAGATATAATCGTGAAATCAACTTTGATGACGGATGACACTTAAACGTCAAAAATTGATAGGCAGTCGTTAACGTTAGAATTAAATGTGAAGTTCATGTACATAGTGACTGTTAAACGTCAAACTGGCGGTTAATACACAAAAGCGCGTTATGCTTGTCAACGTTATCGTTACGCTGCATTATAAAACTATTGCAAACAATCGTTAAAATAACAGTTAAACGTCAAACTGACAGGTAGTTGACAACGAAGTATATAGTGCTGTTAAATGTCAAACCAGCAGTTAATAGACAAAATGTAATCTACTTGTCAAAGTTATAGTTAACTTTCAAACCAGCAGCAAAACGTCAAAGTCAGACTTATTCCGCGATAATCGTAAAATTTGTGTTGGCGATCGGTAATCACAGTTAGACGTCAAACGGAAAGTTAGGCCTGTCAAATACAACGCTTATAACTAATAGTCAAAGTGAAAGTTTACATTCGTACCGACCCTGATATCAAACTTTCGGTTAATTGAAAAAATTGTCGGCTACTCGTAACAAGTTATCGGTAACTGTCAAACTGATACAAAAAACAGAAAGTGACAGAAACATTGAGTAATAATCGTACAATTAGCGTAGATAATAGTTATGCCACCTAACTAGTCAAAGTTGAAACTAAACATAAAATGTAGGCATTTTGTATCTGTCAAACATTAAAATGACAGTTAATCAATAAAAAATATATAGGCATCTGCTAATTGAAAGCTAATCGTGCACGTGACACAACATTTATAAAAAGCTGTCAAAGTGGAAGTGTATGTCCGTACAGACTCTTAAATATCAAATTAACAAAAAGACTTGTCGAGGTTATATCGTCAAACGTCAAAGTGACAGTTATGCTGAGTGATCATAAAATTAGTGCAGGTGATCGTTCGATGACAGTTAAATGTCAAAATGACGTTTGAATGTCAACGTGAAAGTTCACGTTCATACTGACTGTTAAACGTCAAATTGACAGTTAACAGACACGTGTCGACTACTAGTAAAATTTACAATTAAAATGGCTAGTCACGACAACTGTCACGATGGAAATTAAACGTCAGACTAAATGTCAATAATAAAATTGAAAATCGATGTCAAAGTAAAAATTTATGTTTGTGGTAATTGTTAAGCGTCAAACCGACAATTAATATACTAAAGTGTCGACTCCATCTCAAAGTTATAGTTACCTGTCAATTTGACAATAAAACGTCAAAGTGATCGTCGTACTTGACACATTAAAACATCAAATGTTTTTGGTATAATCGTAAAATTAGCGCAGGCAAGTAATGTCAAACTGACAGTAATCCGTCAACGTGATTTAAAAGCAAAACTAATAATTGTCAAAGTGTGAGACATTCAAAAAACTGATCAGTGAGGTTGTAAACGAATTTTAAAAACCCTAGAGAATTTTTTTTAACCAGATAAAATTTCTAAAAAATTTCGAACTATTTTTAAAACTTCAACGATAAATAATTCCGAGCACAAACTCATCGACAGGTTGAAACTCGCAATGAGGTTACCAAGGCCACCAGACTCTATCACAAACGAATACTTTTTAATCTTAAAAAAAACGACGATCGAGCCGTATCAATTTAAATGACCGACTTGATTATTGCGATCAATTTCGTTCGGCTTTCGGGCACATCGAGGATAAGCCAATCGAGGCGACGGCACCATCACGACGTGATCCGAGGCGAATGCTTGCGCACAAAAACCATTTACTCAATTAGTGCACGAACGATAAGTATTTCCTCGGTGTGGGTGGATCACGTCGCCACGGCAGCTACAGCTAAGCGTTTTTAGGTTACGCCGTAACCTCGAAGTTTTCAATTAAATTTCGTCGCCGGTCGCGTTTTTCGAAACCGGTGAGTCAGCGACGAACATCTGACGCAATTGTACTTTTCCACGAACCGCGCGAACCTCCAACCCCGAATAACGCGAATCAAGTCCGGGCAATAAAAACGCAAAGGTCGATAATTAGAGCCGAACGGTCTGGAAAAATCGCCGGCCGTCACGGGTCGCCGCAGACAAAAACGTCGCCACCCATCCGCGCGAAAAACAATAGGCCCGATTAGAACACGCGATAAAAAAAAACTTACGTCACCTTCGCAGGGGCCCGAGACCTCTTCGAATAGTTCACAAAACTTAAATTTCGTTAAAAATAGACCGACACAAAGAACGGGCCGCGATCGGAGACGACGGAGCCGCGCCGCACGTCTTACACAAAACCGGAGCGACGATCGAAACGCTTTAAAGTGAACTTACCGAAATTGCGAGGAAATAAAGTAGGAGTCCGAGAAACAAAGCACGTACGGCACCGCGACGCCCACAGTCGACCGTTCGCACCGAAGTCCGCGCAAGAACTGTCCGAGAGTTTCGAATTTGTGGCACGCCGGCGCGATCGGGCGCGGTCGCGCCCGGTCGGGCCCGATCGGAAGTTACGTCAATAATAAATCTGTCTTTCTCTGACAGCTACACCCCCACAACAATGGGACGTCGCATCGCATTAAAGCGACTTCACGTAGCGGAGCTGGGCGTCCTTTGTGCGGCGCGGAATAATTGACTCTCGAAAGTCGGTGGCGTTCTGTTCGTTTTTTCTCTCCAAGTTTTATTGACCATTCTTTGCTGGTCGTTTGACGGGGCGGGCGGGCGGGCGATCGCCGGCCGTTATTATCGCCGGTGTTATTACCGACGGACGAGTTTCGAAGTATTTGGCGAGAAGTGTGCCTTTGGGGTGCGGGCACCCCAGCAACTTTTCTTTATTTTATTGGGGATTGAAATTTTTAACTATTAGACATGGAGGCGCCCAGCCACGAAGGCGACTAAAAATCATAACCGAAGGTCACCGAACGGAACCCATTCAAAATACAAAGTTGCCAATCCCCCCCCCCCCCCAGTCTTCTTTATCTGTCGAAATGTGTCGCGATAAATATTTCCGTTGCAATCGCCGATAAAAAAATTGCACTATATTTCTAACCTTTTGTAATAGAACGAATGTAAAAAAATCACAGTCCTTAATATATATATATATATATATATATATATATATATATATATATATATATATATATGCAACTTATTAAATATATGTAATTTTCAATGACCTATTAAATTTTTATAAAAAAAACAAAGACGTAATAATGTACATAATAAAATAATAATAAAAAAATATGTTGTTTTGTTGTTTTGTTTTGTTTCCCTTTAACTCAATTTCATTTACATTGATTCGTAGTAAGAAACCCAACACAACCCAACCCAATTATAAGAAACCCAACCCAACCCAGTCCAACCCAACCCAACCCAATTATAAGAAACCCAACACAACCCAACCCAATTATAAGAAACCCAACCCAACCCAGTCCAACCCAACCCAATTATAAGAAACCCAACCCAACCCAATTATAAGAAACCCAACCCAACCAAGTCCAACCTAACCCAACCCAACCCAACCCAACCCAACCCAACCCAACCTAACCCAACCCAGCCCAACCCAACCTAACCCAACCCAATTATTATTATAAGAAACCCAACCCAACCCGACCCGACCCAACCCAACCTAATAAATAAAAAAATTGTCAAACATTGAAATTGTAAAACAATGGTCGAAATTATCAAAAAAGTCAAAAAATTTTTACAAATACCAAAACCCAAAAAATGTATAACATTTGGGAATAGCAAAATTTGACAGAGATGGGTCAAAATACCAAAAAAATTGTAGAAAACGTCAAAATTGGCAAACTAGCGAAAGAAGTCAAAAATGTCAGCCACAGCAAAATGCCAACAAAAATATAAAAGTTGAAAATTATTTAATACAAAATGATTGCTCATGATACGTAACGTTACAACAAAAAATGTAGAAATATAAAAAAATTAACTAAAAAACTAAAAAAAAAAAAACATTTTCTTTGAATTTTTGAATATGAGAATTTACTAAAAATCATGGCGTTGCTAAAAGTCAAAGCGGCACACAAACCCATCGTCGTAATTGTTTCACAAAATTAATAGAATCCTTAAAAACTAAAAATGTTCCAAATCAAAAAAAAAAAAAATTATCGCAAATAAAATCGAAAATTCTAAATTTTCAGTTTTTCAGAAACACATTTTTCATATAATTTTTCAAAACGTTGCAATTTTGCATTAATTAGATTTTTTTTGTAAAATTATAAATTCATAATTTTATTAAATTGTTGAAGATTTTTATTTGTTTATGTCTTAGCACAATTTAAATGTTTAACCAAACCAACCCAACCCAATCGAACCTGATATTTTTATCAATTTCTTGGTTAATTATGACATATTTTGCATGACTTGTCATTTCTTTATTTAAAAGAAAAAATCAACGCATTGAATTTCGGAAAATTTGAAATTCTTTGACTTTGTGACGTTTCTAAAAATCAAAGCAAACGAATCCAACCCAAAAATCGCCGTAACTCAAAAATAATTATTACATAAAATTAATGGAATAAAAATTAAATATGCTGCAAAATCAAAAATGAAAAAATAGTCAAAAAAGTAAAACAAGATGAAAATACAAAAAAATATCATAATTTCCAGATTAATAAAATTACAAAAATATTGACGTATTTCAAAAAATATATTGCATACAATTGTTTAAAAAAAAACCAACCCAACCCAACCGATTCCAAACCAACCCAACCCAACCCATTTAAAAAAAAATCACGTTAAATTATTAGTCAACCCAACCCAAACAAACCCCATCATGGGGGGGGGGGGCAAAAATTTACTAAAATAACTCAAAAATAACGAAATAAAATGCCGTTAAAATTATAATCAAAATTTGTCAAAAAATAATTAAAATTACCAAAAACTAATACAACAAATGCTCGTAACATTAAAAGAATTTTATTAGATTTGGACGTCGCCCAATTTTCAAAAATATACGTCCAAACTGACAAGTAATGCAACATACGTCAAAATTAATGGAAATTATGCAACGATCGGTTTTCAAAAATTCAAAAATTAGATTTTTTAGATTTTTCTTAATTTTTAAATAATTAATTTTAATAATGCAAGTAAAATTAAAAACGAGCAGCTAATCAAAAAAAAAAATTAGAATATATCTTTTGCGATTAAATTTAACACCTTGTAATTTTTTGGCTCTGCAGAAAATTTTTAGAAAATTTATAGAAGTCTAGAAAATTAAAAAAAAAATTGGCGTCATGAACTTTAAAAAAAACTGTCTTTTTTTATTTTCGAAGTTGGGTTGGTCATCTAGCTTGGATTTTTTTTTCTCAAATTCTAGTAGTCTGTAACATTTTAATTTTTAAAATATGTAATATTTTCTATTTATAACAATGAATAAAAATGCAAATTAAAAAATTTTAAATTGGTATAAAAAAAATAACTAAAAAATTAGAAAATATTTAAAAATCACGAGAATCAAAAAATAACTAAAATTGGCAAAATCGCCAATCCCCCCCACACACATTTCTAAGCGATATAAATTGGTTATCATTTTTATTTTATTGCATTCGTTGATTTTTTTGATCACAAAATTATTTTAATTAATTTTGAGTTATTTTAATAATTTTGTTGTTGCTGTTGGGTTGGGTTGGGTTGAGTTGTGATTTACAAAAATTACAAAAATACTACAAAATATCCAAAATATTTAGAACTTAAAACTAAAATAAAAAAAATTAAAAATATTAAATTTAACAAAACCAATCGTCAAAAATATCGTAAAATTATCAGAAGTTCCAAACAAGTAAAAATTACAGACCACTTAAGTTAAAAATAAAATTAGAAATATATTAAAAAATCATAAAATAACTAAAAATTGGCAAAATTGACAATTATTTACCCCCCCCCCTCCCCACCAACACATTTCTAAGCGATACAAATTGGCTATCATTTTTATTTTATTGAATTCCTTGATTCGTTGACTTTGACGTTTCTTGATCACAAAATTATTCTAATGTTTTTATTTCATTAATTTTGTGTTATTTTAATAATTTTGTCGTTGCCGTTGGGTTGGGATTCGTCGCGATTTACAAAAATTACAAAATACTACAAAATATCCAAAATATGTAGAACTAAAAACTAAAATAAAAAAAATTAAAAAATATAAAATTTAACAAAACGAATCGTCAAAAATATCGCAAAATCATCGCAAGTTCAAAACAAGTAAAAATGACAGTTGACAGTTTGGTCGGGTTCTGATTTACAAAAATTACAAAAATACCACAAACTATCCAAAATACTTCGAATTAAAAACCAAAATAGAGAAAAAAAATTAAAAAATATCAAATTTAACAAAACGAATAGTCAAAAATATCGCAAGTTCCAAACGAGTAAAAATAACAGTTGACAGTTTGGTCGGGTTCCGATTTACAAAAATTACAAAAATACCACAAACTATCCAAAATGTTGTTTCATTTAATTAATTTCGAGTTATTCGGGTTGGGTTGGGTTGGACTGGGTTACGTTGGGTTGGGTAGTGACTTAGTGAATTTTCAAAAATTGTCAACATTTTCAAAAATTATTTTTTTTTATTTGAATAATTTTATTAATCCGAAATTTTAATTATTAAGATTTTTAAATTTAAATTAAAATATGAAATAAAAGTGCAATTAAAATTTAAATAGATTTTTAATTTTTTTTTTAATAGAGCAGATTTATTCAATATAGTTGGGGGCGAGGGTTTCATGTGATGTTTGCTTCTTTGTAATCATCTTTGTAATCACCCAAACACGCACACTCATACACACCCACACACATGGATGTTGCTAGTAGACGTTTCGAGGCCGATCAGCTCCTTTTTCAACTCCGTAATTAATGACATACGTCCATAGATCTATTCTGTCGCCCTAAGTCGAAGTCAATCGCGACCAACAATTGGCGCCATTCAGACCCCCCTCCCCCCTTCCTAAGCCGATCAATTCGTTTGAACAACCTCTCCGGCTCGTTTTTCCCATCGATCCGATAGGTAAACGCGGGCAAGACGCAAAATTGATGAGTTTGCTCAGTAACTAAGACGACAATGCGCCATCCGGCCGTCCCACAAACAAACACACATTAAGTTCAATCGGGTGATCGATCGATTGGACAAACACGTTCGGCGCTGACACGTCGACAATTCGGGGGGGCGTTTCGTCGGAATAAACACGACGCGGCGCGTTTAAATTGCGCGGATGTCTCGCAATTGGCTTCGCGCTCCAATTTCCTGCCATCGGGTCCCCGATAATGGACCGGCTTTAAGTGCGCCGGCGGCCGTCATTTGTCATGTCGAAGATTTCGGCGGAAGAGCAATCGAATCTGACGGACGCTAATGCGCCGTTCGACCTCGATTAAATTTTTATTTGGGTTTTTGTTGGCCGAGGGCAGTGAAAGAACTTGTTTCCGACTCGCGTTCACATTCGTTTCCATTAAAACGTTTCCTGTGAAATTGGCGCAGTCGGTAGGATACGATTATATTTTTTTTTAACTAAAAATTACTTTCGATATTCAAAAAATTACAAAATCTTAGTACTTAATTAGCGCCCCCGATTTATAATTTGACGTCGAGGTCGCGCCACGCGCGCGCAGCGCCCGTCCGACTCGAATTAACCTAAAAAAGGAGTTGCGTAACGACCGGGGGACGGCTCTCTTGATGGAGATTAATTGGTCGAAATTGCGACGACGACGACGAGTGAAAAATTGAACGATAATTCCGGGAATTATCCGAGCCAATAAAATCGAAATTACTTTTAATTACTCATCGGGAGTGCCGGCCGCTGATTAATGCGATAAAAATTTATAAGACTCGCCGGCTCTCCGGGCGAATTATCGACGCTGGGCTGCGCGAAGGTTAACGTTGAGAGCGGCGGCGGCTGAGTGACGCGATCTAAGTGATCGCTCCGGGATTTACGAGGGGAATTAATTCGGCTGCAACTTGTCGTGAAGTTCGTCTTTTTTCTTTTCGTTTGATTGGAGGAGGCCGACGTTTCGCGAAAATTAAACAGCGGGCGGAAGTGAAACGAGAATCAATGCGAGGAAAGGGAAGAATGAAAGAAAGTTCAACGTCGAGGGAAAAATTAAATTGTGATTGGATGTGAGATGAACGATGGAACGAAAGGGAAAATAAAAATTAAATAAATGGGCTCGAAGATCGAAATCAAAACGAAAAACACAAACAAACAAAAATATAACTAAGCAAATAAAAATATTTTTTAAAAAATCAAATCAACACAAGTCTCAAAAAAAATTCATGTAAAAACAATAGTTGGGTTGGGTTGGGTTGGGTTGGGTTGGGTTGGGTTGGGTTGGGTTGGGTTGGGTTGGGTTGGGTTGGGTTGGGTTGTGGTGGTTGTTTGACTAGGTTGGGTTGGGATTGAATTTTTAAAAATTTTTACTACCCAAATTGAGAAAAATTAAAGAAGAAAAACGTTAAAAATTGTGAACACGCAAACTCGAATTTTTCCAAAAATTGCTGCAAAAAATCGAAAAATCGAACAAAATAAAAATTTAAAAAAATACTGCGAACTGCCAAAAATAAAAATGTCGAAAATAGTGTAAATATGCAAATTCGTAATTTTTCAAAAATGCCCGTAGTCCAAAATTACGTCAAAATTGTTTTATTATAATTTTATCAAAAAAAAAAAAAAATGTTAATATGGCAAAGAAATATCAACTATGTTGAAAAAAATTTAAAAAATTACATACATAGAAAAAATTCGAATTTTATAAGAGGGAAAATATCGAAAAAATACGTAAATGTAAAAACTGTCGAAAAGAAAACGAATAGAACAGAATTAAAATGAAAAACTTATTTCCTAATCCACCCGGAATGCAAATCCAACCCAACCCAACTTAATCCAAAATTACGATGAAAATATACAAAACGAACATTTTCCAGAAATACTGCAAATTTGTGACGGCGGTGAATTTATTTTTCGAAAAATTCTTTCGTGGCGATAAGAAAATCAAAAATTGTAAATATGCAAATTCGAAATTTTTCAAAAATGCCTGCAATCAAAAATTACGTCAAAATAGTTTTGGTTGAAATTAAAAAGAACATAATACATAAAATGTTTCAAAAAAATATGTAAAATATATCAACAACAAAATTGACATTTATAGAAAAAAAATCGAATTTTATAAGAAAGCAAATATCGAAGTTTTTCACAAAAAATACAGCAAATGTAAAACTGTCAAATGTGTCAAAAATACACAACAACAACAACAACAACTATATAAGAATTTTAATGCCAAGAATGCAAGTAAGTGCGAGTATTATGTTCAATATGGTGTTCGTTGGGTTGGAGTTCGAAAAATGAAATGAAAAATTCAATTGAATTGAAAAAGAAAATAAACACTTTCGAAAATTATAAAAATGCAAATTCGAAATTTAAAAAAATGCCAGCATTGATGCCTATCCAACCCAACGTAACTCGACTCAACCCAATCCAACGCAACACAACCCAACCCAACCAAACCCGACCCAACCCAACCCAACCCAACCCATAATTGCGATTAAAATATACAAAAAAACGGTGGTTGTTGCTTGGGCGGTGATTTATCCAAAAACTATACAAGTGGTGTTTTTAAAAGAATTGTGATTTCAAAATTTTCAAAAATAATAATAAAGACATTACATGAATTTTCAAAATTTATAATAGATTTTTTTTCCAAAAAACATATAAATGTAAAAACTGTCCAAATTTCATCGATTCAAAATTGTGGTCAAAATGTATAAAAATTATTCGACATTTCAAAAAAAAGAGTTTCAAAAGTTTAAAATTTTAAAATTTTCGAAATAATAAGAAATATACGAAATTTCGCCAGTAACGTAAAATCTGCGAAAATTTCTATTAAAATGTACGAGACGACGGTTGCTGGGTGGTGATTTAATTTTTCCATATTTATCAAAAAAAAAAAATAATAATAAAATTCGATTGCGATTCGATTTTTTCGCAAATCACAAATTGCACTACTTCACAAAATACATAAATTAAATCATAAGTTTAAACATTTGGAAAAATTAAAAAAAATAATAAGAAATGGCGAGCAATGCAAAAATAATGCCAAAATGCTGGATCGGGTTGGGTCGCGTTACGTCGGGTTGTGTTGCGTCTTTGGGTGGCGAATTGTTTTTCTTTTTCAAGAACCATACAAATGCTAACAAAAAAAAATAAAAATCCACGGTTTTGAAATTTTCAAAAATACATAAATTTCGATTTTCGTCACTTTGTGTTAGGGGGTTACTTGATTTTCTTTCAAAAAAGTGGTAATATTAAAAATTCGAAACACAAACAATTTCAATATTTAAATGATTAATTTTAAAAATTATATTTTTGGAAAACTATACCGTGATATCAAAAATTACCTCGGTCAAGGGTGGTCGTGGATTTAAAAATGATTGTCGCACCTCCCATCGTACATTTACGTCAATTATTTTTTGAATGTCAAAATCTGTCAAGTCATTGTGACATATCCAACTATTACCGTAATTTAGTTTTTCTTGTTAATAGAAACGTTGTTAGTATTTCATTTCTTGTAGTTCATTGCTATTTTACAGCTGAAATAAGTAGGTAACACATTTGTAAGTTATTGATGATGTCAGCTGTCAAATGCTGTCATTTGTCAGCTGTCAGCTTGACAATGACAGAATTATTTCAAAATGATGATTTAATGGTGATTTAAGACAACCGTTTTACATTCCATGGCAACCATTGACCAAAATAATTTTTGATGTCACGTTTTGTATTAAAATTCTTGGGTTGGATCGGGTTGGGTTGGATTGGGTTGGGTTAGGTCAGGTTGGGTTTGGTTTCGTTGGACTGAGTTAGGTTGGGCTTACAAATTTGTCACAATTGTTGGACAAATTTGTTAAATTTACCGAAATAAATAAAAAAAATTAAACAATCTAAAAAACATGCGAAGATGTTATAATTTTTTTGGCTTGAGTTGGGTTGGGTGGTGACTCTATTTCTGGAAAAGGCAACAAAAAAAATATATTTTAAAATTATGTTGGATTGGTTTCAATCGACGATTTTATCAAACAATTGAAAAAATTTAAATTCTCCAAAATATAAAATATATTTTATTTTTTTTTTAATTAGTTTTTGTGTTGCAGTTGCCTTTGTACTGGGTTGGGTTGGGTTGGGTTGGGTTGGGGGGTGAGGGGTGGTACTTCAATTACCGACAAAAGGGAACACTGTAATATTCAAAAAAATTGATGAAAATCTAAGCTGTCTATTAAATTTTTTTAAAATATCTAAAAGTAAAGAACTAATTGTCTACGTAAAAAAATATTTAAAAAACTGTGAATCTCTGTATGCGTACGTGACAAGGTTCAAAAGCAGCGAAACGATATCGTCGAAGAATCCAACCGCGAAGGTTAATTAATTAACCTTCATAGTCTCTTTTGGTGTCAAAATATCATTCATTGATAATTTGATAATTTTAAATATTTTTGGTATTTTTGAAGCAAGGGGGGGGTCCAATTCACGTGCAACGAGATCGCGCTCGTAAAATAAAGCAAATCAAGTCGCGATTACAACGAACGCGTCGGAATACGACGCGCGATATTCCGACGCGAATATCGACTCGACGTCGTAAATTTTAATCCTTCGCGATCGACGTCTGTTTCCACCGTTGTAATACAACTCCCGTCGGCCAAACGCTTCTAACGCGGCAGCGCATAAAAGCCAGCGACCGGAAAGAGAGGAAGCAGCTGATTTCGAGCAGATGCCGCCGCCGTTACACCTGCCCACGCCGCTGTGGGCTCACCGTTTCAGAACAAAAAAAAAAGAAAAAACGCAGACAACGTGAAATGAATTACGAAACGTGCGTCGTGCAATCTTCGCAAATTAAATTATTGTCACGGAATTTGCGATATTTCTGTTTGAGAGTTCGCACGGAGCGTTATTTATAGCGCGCGATCGTTTTCTGGCAGCGGCGCGCTAGGAAACCCTCGGGGGCACTCGTTGTTATAAAATATTGTTAGGAAAAATGACTCACGTGATATCACTGGCGCGTGTTTCTTTGTTTGCGGCGGTCGTTGTTTCGTTAGATCTGTAACAAATGAAACAAACGTTAAAAAGTCTGCAGTGAAAAATATTTAAAAATTAAGTTCTATATAAATTGTAAAAGAATTAAAAGTTGAAAATAAATCGTAAAAATTGCAAAAATCTAGAAAGTCAAAAAAAATTAAAAACCGTAAGAATAAGAATCTGCTAAAGTTCTGAACATTCGCAAAATGTAATTTGCAAAAAATTGTATAATTGAAGCGCACATACAAAAAAAAATTTGAAGATTGTAAAAATCATCGAGAATCGTAAAAAATCGAAACGTGTTGACAGATCTGTAAAAATTCAGCATCGTAGAAAAAGTTCGTCATGCATAAGCTGGTACCAAACCCAACTCAACCCAACACAACCCAACCCAACTCAAATCATCCCGACTCGACCCAACCCAACCCAGGTATAATATCCAAAAACATTAAATACGTTCTGTTGTTCGCCATGCATAAGCTGGTACCAAAGCCAACTCAACCCAACACAACCCAATTCAACCCAACCCAACTCAACTCATCCCGACTCGACCCAAACCAACCCAGACCAATCCAACCCAGGTATAATATCCAAAAACAATTAAATACGTTCTGTAGTTCGTCATGCAGCTGTGTTTTAACATCGAAGCTGGTACCAAACCCAATTCAACCCAATACAACCCATGTTTGAACCTCATAAATTTAACATTTTTACGATGTTATCAATAAAATGGTTTGGAACGAAATATAACGGCAGCGTTCGATATTTTCCAATCTGAGAATTTTTTATTTTAAACAAAATCCTTGCTACAACTAATGCCATTCTTATACCTTAAGTAGATTACAATTATTGCCCTAGTCATTTTAAATATAACCCAACCCAACTCAACCCAACCCAACTGATTTTTTTTGTTAGTGTTTTTGTTTTTGCAAATTATATCATGGTCTGGTAGAATAGGGTTGGGTTGGGTTTGGTTGGATTGGGTTGGGTTGAGTGCATGATTTGTAAAAAAATATTACAACATGCATATAAAAAAAAACGCTGAAAAACAACTGAAATTAATATGCAAAACAAATATTTTTTACAAATGATGCACTCAACCCAACCCAACCCAACCCAACTAAACCCAACCCAACCCAAAAAAAATCTTAAAAATACGACAAATATTTTATAGAAATAAAAAAACAATACAACGCTATTGGCTATTTAAAATGTTAAAAAGTCCCAAAATAGACAAATGATATTTTCTGTGAGAAGTTTGTATGCGCTTTTTCACATTTCTTTTTTTTTGTATTTCTGAAATTTATGACATCCGATCTTTTTATTTCATTTATGAAAATGCGCGAGGGGATTGACGTTTTTATCAAAATTTAAAAAATATAAAAATTTTATAACCTCAAAAATTTGAAAATGATGAAAAAATCAAAATATTTTTAAAGATTCTTTAAAAAAAAAAATCATCGCATCGCTGTATTAATTTTGTTGAAGTTAGTTTGCTTTCCTTTACTTCTTGATACGTCTTTTGTAATATATTCTGTTTATTAATAAAAAAGCAAAAATTGCATAAATATTAACAATTATGACGTAACACAAATAAAAAATGTAATAAATTTAAAAATTGAAAAATTCCAAAAATGTTTTTAATGGTAAATCTAATGGCAAATTTTTTTAAAAATTAAGTTGCATTTGACATTTTTGTTGTTTTGTCGAGATATACAGGGTGTTGAAAAAATTGTCACAAACTTTGAGGGCTGATAAAAAATTGGAAAACTATTGTGGAAATAAGAAAAAATCGTAAGATTTTTCGAAATATTTTGGGCCATATTAACAGCCATCAAAGTTTGTGACACTTTTTTTGGAACACCCTGTATTTATATGAATGTGAAGAAAATCTGTAGATGTCACTTTATATTTCAAGAGTTGCCAAACTAACAAATTTTTATATATGCAACACGCGATATATTTAACATTTTATGCAATGATTTGGTGTTGGGTTGGGTTGGATCGAGTTGTGTTGAGTTGGGTTGGGTTGGGTTGTATCGAGTTGGGTTGGGTTGGGTTGGGTTGGGTTGTATCGAGTTGGGTTGGGTTGGGTTGGGTTAGGTTGGGTTAGGTTGGGTTGGGTTGAATTGGGTTGGGTTGGGTCCACTTGGATTGGTTTGGGTACACGATTTGCAAACAAATATCACAACCAGGAAAAACAACTGAAATTAAAATTCAAAGAAAATATTTTTAAAAAATGCAACAAAATTTACCCGAACCAACTCAAAGAAAATCTTTAAGAAAATGCAACAAATTTTTTTATAAAGACCCCAACAGAACTTAACTGAAGATTTAAAATAAAAAAAAGAAAATCGTTAAAAAATGCAACAACTTTTTTTTTATAAAAACCCCAACCCAACTGAAGATTTAAATTAAGAAAAAAAAAAACAAAGCCCCAGAATAGAAAACTTGACATTTTTCAAAGTTTCCAAAACAATGCCCAAGGTATTTGCTTCGATTTTAAGAAAATTTTGACGTTCACACAAATTTTCAAAATTTCCCACCCACTTGACATTTTTGCTGTAACACGACAGCGGAACGTTGTTTGGGCAAGTTTAGGGATTTGCGTTTCCTATGACAAGAATCCTAATAAGTGAAAAAAAGAAAAAACTTCAGTGACGAGAAATTTGTTTCGTTGAGTCTTTGCCATTTTTATTCTTCCCCGTTGATTTTTTCGTCAATTTTATTTTTGCAGCCGTGTTTCAATATCGTTTTTTCAATTTTTTTTTATTATTTCCGGCGATATTTTGTTTCATTTCTATTGTTTGTTTTGGTTTTTTTTTTATTATTATTGCACGCGCAGCACAAACAATCGATCTAAAAATTTCACCAGCGTCGTACGAACTTAACTTCGAGCAATCGTTGGAAATAATTATTCGCGTTGCCGTGGAAACGGATCGTAGGTGTCGGAAATAACCGGGAATTGTATTTAGTGCTATGCGGGGTCTAGTAGGCCAGTGGATCGCAGAACGTCAACGGAGCCTTGCATTATGCATGGATTTATTGTAATGACTTCCGGTTAAACCGGATGTTGCGCAACGCGCGCGCACGGTCCGAACTCCACACTTTTCGCAAGTTCCCGCGTTAATCTTTTCGGTTATTCCTGGCGAACTTCATCGATCCTATTAATAAATCACGACGATGGTCTTCGTCTTGGTAACGGACGAAACGCTCCGCGTCGACGATCGGCCCATAAATTCGCCCGCTAACGATGCACCGTGACCGACACACTTCAATCGTTCACGTGCATGTGTGCGTCTGTTTGCTCTCCGATGACATCACGCCGGCTCGCTCGTTATTCGAGTCGTACCTACGTACGTACGGAACAACGCGGGCTTTTTTCCGCAGCGCCCCCCCCCCCCCCCCCCCCGGCCCCGCCACGCCGCCGTTATTACCGCACGTCGCCGACGGAAAGATGACGTCTTACGTCGCACCAGTAATTCGGAAAATGTCCGACTTAATTAAAAACAATGGCGGTTAATGGGAACGAAGGACGACGTCGCGCGGCCGTGTAATGAACTGAAGTTAATCTACAGTGCGTCCCGGATGCCTCGCGCGTAATTAGAATCTCGGCAATTAAAATTATAGGCGACGTCGTCGCTGCCAGGTTCGCCTTTTATCGGGGCCTTGAACGGGGCCATTTTCCACTTACAGCAAAACAAAGTACAAAAATTTTAGAACGACATTACTAGTTTTCTATTGAATTAAAAATGGATTAAAAGTCAGGGCCGTGGCCTCCTAGAAAATAGATAGAAAATAAAAAAAATGACAATGAATTAAAATTTGATAAATATACTCAGTGACATATAAACTGCACCACCTAGAAGGGGTGGGAATTTTTGGACCAAATTTGGCAGAAACTAGTCTAAGGTAACAATTGATTAAAATTTGATAAAGAAAACATTTCATCTTTTTGATTTTTCTTTAATAATGTGTTGGTTCGCCCCTATTTCTGATACACTCATTAACACGTCTTGGCATTGATTCCAGTAGGTGATCAATGTCTTCTTGGGGTATGGCATCCCAAGCAGCCTGCACTTCATGCCGTAGAGCTTCTATTATCAACGGTGGGTTCGGTAGATTCCTCAATCTTCTACCCATCATGTCCCACACGTGCTCAATGGGCGACAAATCGGGAGATCTTGGCGGCCAAGGCAAAAGATTAACATTGGGCTCTTCAAAGAAGTCAAGAGTAACCATTGCTACATGAGGTCGTGCATTATCTTCATGGAAAAGTGAGTCTTCCAGCCCTCGAAGATATGGAAGAACATGTGGTTCTACCACTTCGTCAATGTAGCGTCGGGCGGTCATACTGCCCCGAATGAAGAGCAAGGGTGACCTACTGCCGTAAGCAATAGCACCCCACACCATCAACCCCACAGTTCGGTGAACATGCCTCGCAATCGAAAAATCAGGATTGCGCCTTTCTCCACGTCTTCGTCTAACAGTCATCCGACCATCATGCATTCCTAAACAAAATCGCGATTCGTCACTAAAGACAACACGATGCCACTCCAAGTTCCATTGAAGTCTTTCCGTGCACCAGGCCAAACGTTCCTGGCGATGTTGAGCAGTGAGGGGTAGCACAAGATGTGGGCGGTAAGACAGCAAGCCAAAGGTTCTTATTCGACGATAAACTGTTCGCAAGCCTATCGGACGACCTTGTTCACCTAACCATTGATCAGCTATTGATCTAGTTGTAGAGAATCGGTCTCTCAAGGCCATTAGTCTTAAGCGGCGATCTTGACGTTCATTGGTTCGTCTTTGAGCCCCAGTTCCTCTTCTCCGACGTTCAACCCCATGTTCAGACCACGCTTGATAAACACAAATTGTTGAGTGGTGCCGTCCCAAACGGTTGCCGATGTCTCTAAACGAAAAACCCGCTTCTCGTAAACCAACAATCCGCGCCCTCCGTCAAAGTCACTCAACTGCTGGTAAACTCGAGGTCTCCTTCCTCTAGGCATCGTTAAACACTTGAAACACTTTAAACTAAAGAACGGGATCCGAAAAAGTGGAAAAAATTCAAAAAATGACTCGATAATTGCTCGTCCATCACCACCTCTAAAAAATGACACAAACGTCGAATATCCCATGACTGCTTGATGATTGGGTTTCAAATTTTAATCAACTATTTCCCTGGACTAGTCCAATGTTTCTGCCAAATTCGGTCCAAAAATTCCCACCCCTTCTAGGTGGTGCAGTTCATATGTCACTAAGTATATAAAAAAAAAAACAATATTTCTCGTTCGTTTGCCGCTTTGTTTAATTTTCCAAATTTTTATTTTTAACCGTTTTGGATTAAACCGTCGATTTTTATTAATTTCATTGATTTACTCCGATCGAGTCTTCGTTTCTGTTCACTTCAAAATCAATTCGATTCATTTCTTGTTTCATTTAACGAATCCATTAAATGTAATTAATTAATATAATTTATTATTATATTATTTATATTATTTTTTAATTTATTAATTAATATAATAATTGTGGCCATGATTGGACTCGGTGCAGCGAAATTGTCGAAATTGCAGCAATTCGCAGATTAGCGACGCCACTTATACTACTATCGGTGCCAAAGTAATAGTCCCCTGTGTTTGAAGACCTATATCAAAGAAACCGCTTGGCGGAAAAAAATTAAATATACATTGTTACAACCGGCAATCATTTCTACGTAACATATTGTAAGTTCAGATTTTTGTGCCCCTGCGTTTAGAAGTTATCATTAGGGTGCAAAAAAGCATCCGATTTTTGCGATATCTAACCGATAGCCGACTTTACAATTTTTTTCAACTTAACCGTGCAACAAAAAAAATTGAAACTTCGACTGGACGTAATCTGATATGTTGTGCACAGTGTGGAAATTTTAATTTTTCCAACATTATAAATAGTTTAGCCGCAAATCGTAGTTTTCGTGATCTCTGTTATCTCCGTTACAAGATATCGCACGAAAGCGAAATTTATTTCCAAGGAAACATCAACTTGTACTATATCGGAACACGTGATGAAATTTAATTGTACCCGTTATTTAACATTTTTAAAGTGAAATGAAGTCTGCGTAATTTTTGGCGACTGCGCGATCTCTTATCGCAAATTTACTGCCGGGACCGGACTCTACGCTTCGTGACCAACACTACATTTGTATAGGAATTAAATTCAAAATTTCAAACACTTATGAAATATATAAATATTAAAATGAAATTATTAAATTTGTGAATAAGCTTGAAGGTAATATTTATATATAACAAAATCCACGGCTGTGTTAGTGCAATTATTGAAGTTTACATTTTTTCTGCCAAACCGTTTCTTTGAATGTAGGCCTTCAGTCGATTATTATTTTTGCACCGGTAGTAAACAAATGCGGTCACTTTTAATATCACAATAATGAATATCCATGTGGTAAACAATGATAACTAATTCATATAAAAGCACGAAATGTTATTTATTTGCCAGTTACTGAATATCTTTATTTATAATCAATGTACTATTATTTATGCAAAAATGCCGAAGCATTGCACTAGAGAATTCAAACAAGTTATAATAAATGTCTTACAGTTTTTTCAAGACGAAAAAGATAAGAATGGACTAACTATTGATGTGAATAATTGGGGTCACCACAAGAACAGTTAAAAAGGTAAGTAATGAATTCAAAAGTGAAGATAGAGTAAATCATTTTATATCGATTGTGACGAATTTTTGCAAGGGGTAATAAGGAGAAAGATACTCAACTTTTATATGGAACGCAAATTTCCGACAGTAAAAGAATTGTACTCTGAACTTACAACTGAAGTTCCAAATTTACCCGAATTTTCGCAGAGAACATTGTACCGATGGTTAAAAACATATAATTTTCATTTAAGAAAATTAGATAATAAACCAGTGTTAATGGAACACCCTCACATAACTGCCCAGAGAGCTAATTTCTTGACATCTCTTCAAAGGCACAGACATCAGGGGTGGGAAATCTTCTACACGGGCGAAACCTGGCGTGGTGCAAATCATGCTCGACAGTTCGGATGGATTGAAAAAGTAAACTCGTATAATAAGGATACTTTTGACCATTATTGAGGTGGAGTTCAATAAGTAAACGGTTATAGAGACGGTATAAAGCGACCATCTGGTGCAGGTCAAAGGGTAATTACTTTGCATAATGGTAGCAAGAATGGATTTTTGGAAGGAAACAGTAAATGCTTTATAGGCGAAAAAAGAAAGCAAAAGCCGATTATCGTCACGAAATGACTAAGCGACATTATGGGGGATGGTAGGGGCACGTGATGTCGGTAATACCAGCATAATCAATAATTATTATAGATCAAGCACCTAGATCCTGATTTTAGGAACCCTACATTATCCTGGAGGAAAGATGACATGATTGCTTGGTTAGAGAAAAACAAGGTGGCACTTACCGGAGGGCATTACTAATTTTTCAAAATTGACTAAACCACAACTGTTGCTATTGTCTAAGCCGGATCGTTATCAAAAGGTACTAGTATTAGAAACTATTGCAAAGCAAGAAAGAGGAGACGATGTGAAATTATTGTGGTTACCTGCAGCTCATTGCGAATTTAATGCCATTGAATTAATTTGTCCATACGCGAAAAATAAAGTTGCAACAAGAAATAATTTTTAAAATGAAGGATGCATTGAATTTATGTCAGGAAGCTTTGAACGACGTTTCAACGGAGATATGGAAGAATTGCGTTAAGCATTGTAAGAAAATTGAGATACCGTACATAGAAAAAGAGCACCTTATAGACGAAATTATGGAATCATTTATAATTAACGTAGGAGAAAGTGACGATGATGAATTGTCGGACGAGTCAAGTGATGATGATGATGGTGATGAACAATGCATTGATGAAATTGATACCGAGGATGCTCCCTTTCCTCATTGCATCTGCTAACAATTCCGATACGGCCGAGTCCGTCTGCCACAACCAACTCTGCTCAATTCGTGGGTAACCTAATCGACGCCATTCAAAGGTTTACGCAAAATACTAATCTAACTATAGGACTAGAACCAATCCAAACAACCACTTCGTTCAAAGACTTTATACCGAAATAATACGACTATTAACAACAATATGAATGTGCCGATTTATCAAGAATTCCTCCGTTCTTATACTGGACCGCAGTCATGACACATTTTAATTGCACATTCACTTAGACGATAATGAATATACATTGAGTTAAATAATGATAATAAATACAGTGCAAGAAACGTAAACAAGTCACCGAAAAGCATTGATTGTGTTTGAGTATAGACAAAAAGAGTAATTTTATCTACGTGTGAAAAAACTGTAGAACTTGTATTCATTATTTATAACGTAAATATTTGTATAATTATTTTATTGTTTATATTTTATACGATCTTAATCTTTGGACATATTATCATTATTATTCTTATATTTATTTTCATTCGTCAAGTACAGGACGCATTGAGCTGTTGTAGTATTTTTTATTATGTATGTAAGCGTCCATTATAACTATTTTCTACAATAAATTTTACATTACCGTTATGACTAATTGTTATTTAGGCTGTTAAAAAATAAAATAAATGAGGTCTGAAAGTAATCCAAAAAAGTTTGAAGTACCGCCCTGGCAGATTACACAGCGCTAGACCGACACCGCTCCCTTCGGGGGGGAACTATGCGCGAACTTTATTGGAATACGTATCTCGCTCCCAATAATCAAATAACGGGTACAATTAAATTTCATTACGTGTTCCGATATAGTACAAGTTGATGTTTCCTTAGAAATAAATTTCGCTTTCGTGCGATATCTTGTGACGGAGATAACAGAGATCACGAAAACTACGATTTGCGGCTAAACTATTTATAATGTTGAAAAAATTAAAATTCCCCTCTGTGCACACCATATCAGACTACGTCCAGTCGAAGTTTCAATTTTTTTTTGGTTGAACGGTTAAGTAGAAAAAAAATTGTAAAGTCGGCTATCGGTTGGATATCGCAAAAATCGGATGCTTTTTTGCACTTCCCTAATGATTACTTCTAAACGCAAAGGTGGAAAAATCTGAACTTACAATATGTTACGTAGAAATGATTGCCGGTTGTAACAATGTATATGTAATTTTTTTCCGCCAAGCGGTTTCTTTGATATAGGTCTTCAAACACAGGGGACTATTACTTTGGCACCGATAGTAGTTCGCTTGACCCACATAATTGCAATTCATCAGCAACGGCCCGAACGCGTCCAATCGCCGCACGTCAACAAACGCAGACACGCGACAAACAAAAAGATGGCACGACGTGTCAATCAATCCGACCGTCCACCGTATTCGATGACGCGCTTTTTAGCGATTGCGTCAGGGGCTATCGGGTTGACCGAGGGGGCGATTCTTTCCTCCGCCGCCGGTAATGAGCGTATTCCTGCGATCGGCGGCGCTCCCTCCGGCGCACCTTATCCGCGAGCCGCTCCCGCCGCATTAACTAATGGGGGGGCACGGCTACCGCGGCGAGCACCCGACGACCCACGGGCGCGACATCCCATCGCCCCCCTGACTCCGACCCCCTCGTCCTTATCGACTGGCCATCCCCTCGTTATTCCCATTATTTGCCGAACGTCAATCAGACATGCGAAACGGGAAAGTGTGTGCGCTCGTGTTTGCGTTTCGTCGTATCGTTGATGAATCGCAACGAACGTCCGCTTACTTTAAAACGTCGATTGTCCGCCGATGGAGTGGATTTCATGCGACGTAACTTTGTCGCAATTGACGACCAACGATCGTCGGTTATGGGATCGAATGCGCTTTCTCCAAATTTTATATTCGAACGACAAAGATGCAAAGAACTGGGCGAAGTTTGGTTGCTTTGAACTTGAGACGGTGACGATGATAATGAGATAACGTTTCAGTTGCGTTATTACATAACGATATTTAACAAACGTTGCTCAACTTAACGTTAAAAACAAAAGAAAATGTTTAACTGTTACGTTACATAACGTTACGATACATTACTCCGATGAAACAATCGTTAATAACGCTACATAACGTTACATAACGTTACACAACCAATCTTTCAAATATCTAAAAATATTACATTAACAATTTATTTTAATTGCAGAAAATGTCGATATATATTTTTTAAAATATAATCCAGTTTTTTTATTAAAAAAAATTTAAAAATATTTGATGTCCTGATACCGATTGGGTTGGGTTGGATTGGGTTAGGTTGGGTTGGGTTGAACTTAAAGTGGATGCCCCCCCCCCCACATTTACCCCAAAATTAATTACACATTTAATTACAACAAACGGCACATGATTTTATTGATTTTATTTATATTTTATTTAATATTATTTATAATTTTAATTGGCAGAAAAAATGGGGGCTTTTGCCGAGAGGTTGGTGTCACGGGTACGTCAATGCAAAATTTTAAATTCGCCAGTGAAATAATTTCGCAGATATTCATCTGTCATTGCATATACATTTGTCATAAAATCTAAAATTGAAATCATTTTTTTTTAAATGGACCCCTCACCAAATTTATTGACTATGTTAAATATGCAATAAAATTCATAAAAAAAATAATTCGTAAATACTATTGACCTGTTTGTTTAAAAAAAAAATGACCACCACAAAATTTATTAACTATATTAAATATATAATAAAAATTCATAAAAATTTAAAGAATTTAATTCCTAAATACTATTGACTTGTTTGTGTGCCCCGCTCGTATAATTTAAATAAATAATAAAATTAAAAAAATATATTAAATAAAATTTCCCATTATTACTGTACCCACTTTATTGATTATTATAAAAATGCATAAAAATTTCCAAAAAATCAGAAGAAATTTTAAGAATTTAATTCTAGAATAAAATTGACTTATATGTATGCCCCCCCCCCCCTTCAGATAAGAATTATCTAACGAAATAATGAAATAATAAAAATTATAACAAATAAAATGTCACTAACTTTTCATTTTACATTTTCACAAAATCTAAAATTTTTAAAAATCACCCAACCCACCACAACCCAAGTTTAAAGGATAACAATAAATTATGGATATTTTTGCAGAGTTCATAGAAACAAAAAAATCACGAAAATCTACCCAACTTGACCCAACAGAACCCAACCCAACCCAAAGAAAATCGAGCAAAATGATTTTCAAAAATTCGAAAAAAGTCGGCGCATAAAATTTGTTGGTTTTGATAATTTTCGGAATTTCGAAATTACAAATATTGCAAAATTAAATTAAAGAAAATTAGTCGCGATTTTCCAATTAATTTGAAAATATATATAGCGACGCCCTTTTCACAGATTGGCAGTGTTTTGATTTTTTTATTATTATCGACTTTTTAAGATTATTATTTTTTTTATTCAATAGAAACGTTTAAATCGAATTTACGTAAACGAAATGGAAAAATCACGAAAGGCGAATAAAAAACAAACAAGCGAAATTAAAAAAAAAATTAATTAATTAAATGAGGAAATAGGAAACACAACCAATGCAAGATTTTTGAGTAAATGTCAATGGATCTTGATTTTTTGTAATTTTTATCATCAAAATTTTTTTTTCAAATTTTCTAAATAATTTCTTTTGAAATATTGGCATTTTTTTATGTCGAATAAAAAAATTAGAAGAAAACAAACAACCGGTAACAGAAAACCCAAAAATCATTTGAAATTGTTTTAATTCAATTTAAAATTTTCGATTTTTTAATTTTATAGAATTTAATTTTAGGTGAGAGCTTTTGATACTAGACTATGTTACAAAAGAAAAATAAAAAACAAAGCTAACAAACGAAATTTGTTCGTGTCCCCTCTCTCCATTCACAATAATCACAATAATCAATTAATTAATTAATGTTGCAGAACATTTTCATTAAATCTAAAATTACGATAAATGTATTTTAGAAAATTACACAACCTACCCCAACCCAACGATGCATTAAATGATTAAACAAAATTTGCCCCCCCCCCCATTTACATTATTTATTAAATATTATACATATAAATAAATATCAATAAAAAATCGTAAATAATTTTTACGAATTAAAACAAACCAAAATCCTAAAATTAATATAAATCAATTGTACCCCCGGGGGTTATACAGGTATTACTTATTAAAAATGTGCCCCACCCTATTGATTTTTAACAAACAATGAATTACAATTAATAATACGCATTATTAATTATTTTATTGATTTTATTAAATATTTAAGAAAAATTGCCAAAAGGAAAAAAATCAAAAATACCTCGAGAATAATATCAACTTGTTTGGTTGAGGAGGGGCCCATTCATATTATTTAAATAAATTAATAAAAATCACAACAAATAACATTTTGTTCATTCAGTAGTAGTAATGATTAAAAAAATATATAATTGGATTTGTGTGCCCCCCCCCCCCCCCCCGTTTTATTTAAATAAATAATAAAAATCACAACGAAAAACGCCACATTTTTAATGTTGTAGAATTTTGCAGGTACGGTAAATCGTGAAAATATGTATTGTCTTTGTGTGCTCCCCCCCCATTGCTTAAATAAATATTAAATAAAAAATCGCAACAAATAAAATTATAATGATTACTATTTTTCCAAAATGTCACAATTTTCGCATTTTCTACTACAATTTTTCAGGTATTTCGAAATCCATCACAACTTGCCAAGTCCCGCCTGCTCCTAAAACGACGGGACGCAATTTTATTTCAAGATGGCGGATATATGTTCGTAGTTTTTGTAAGTAAGTGCCCCAGCTATGTCGTTGCAAAATTTCAACACAAACTGTGCGTTTCTAAAATTTCGATACTTTGTGCCAAGATTGCTGATACACTTTTCATCATATCTAACCCCCCCCCCCCCACACGCACATAATTAAATAAAGAATATAAAAAATGAGCAAAATAAAAAATTGTGAATTGCCTAACCATAGAAATCGAAAATTACGAAAATCATTCAATTGTACAACTAATTTCATTTGTGCACAGCATTGCTTTCATTATTTACTAAAGATAAATACAAATTAGAATTGTTTGCCCCCACCCCCCACCCCACAATTATTTTAATAAATAAGATTTTTTTACAATCTGTTAATTTTTAAAATAATCGCCATTTTATTTAAGGATACATTTTTGTGGTAAATGTGCGAAGTTCGTGCCCCAGCTGTGGGCATTGCAAAATTTCAGCGTTTTTGAGATGGACGCCATTACACGACCATTTTTTTTGTGTAAGTGGATGCCCGAGATATGTCAGCAAAAAAAAATTGTCAGTTATCCAGCCGCCTTTTTGTTTCAAGACGACGGATACATTTTATAGCAAATGTGTGAAGTTCGTGTCCCAGCTGTGTCGCTGCAAAATTTCTGAGACAGCCGATCGCTATTTGATTTCAAAATGGCGAATATATTTATTTATGTTTGCGTTAAGTCAGTGTCTCAGCTATGTCATTGCACAATTTCAGTTGAATCGGCGCATTGTTTTTGAGATATTTGGCCGCCATTTGTTTGTCAAATTGTCGTATTTTCGTATACGTGCCCGAAGTAGGGGTTCCAGCTATGTCAATGCAAAATTCACAACAGGCGATGCATACGTTTCTGAGATAGATATCTGATCGATTTGTATACTCGTTTGTTACGTTTCTAAGGTAACTGGTCGATCTTTTATTTCAAGATGGCGGACACGTTTGCGCAGTGTTTCGCTGGAGTTCGCGTTCCAGCTATGTTAATGCAAAATGTCGGGTCAATATTTCTCCAATTTGCTTAAAGATGGCGGGACCTTTCACGTCCTACGTATGAAGTCCGTCTCCCAGCTATATCAATGCAATATTTTCGCCCACATACACACCAATAAAATAAACAATCGGATCTGGGGAAGTTAAGATATTGTACCAGTAACGAAATTGAAACATAATTTTGATTACAACCGCGTTTCGCGTATAAACGACTTTTACAAATCTCGCGATGGGTGCACACAGCACGTACGCAAATCGCAATTATCCGGACCCAAAACGCGAAACGCGACGTTACGTGCCGAGCGCGTTTAACGAATTGAAATGCGGCCCGCGTACCCTGATTGTTGGTGAAAGAACAATTACCGGCACATGCGGGCAACAGGTGGCCGCGCACCGTCGCGTCGGCGTCCCCGAACCAAACTCGAAATTCGGAACAACGGCGCATTTCGCTCCGTCGCCGTTTACTAATTCGCGATCGTGCGAGGGTGAAAAATGTCAAGTTTACTCGTAGGGGTTTCCTCGGCCTATTTGACGAACGATGTGGGAGTCGCGCGTGCAATTATCGCAAAGCCGCCGTCGATCGAGACCGATTTGCAATTTCGCGAAATTCACGGTCCGGTTCGATCGGATTTTCCGCCGCGTCGCGGGCGCGGCCGACGGAGTCATTAAGGTGCTCACCAAATCGGGGCAGCCTTAAACTGGATAATTGCCCTATTGACGATGCGGATCGTCAATTGGAGAGGTGTGGGAGACGACGGACGTATAAAGACGACGGGTTCGCGGCGGAGATGCGCCAGTCGACTCATAATGTCATATATGGTATCTGATATAATGGGGGGTGACAACGACGACACGAACAGTGACCTTAGTGACGCGAGATTCTTGACGAAAGGTGAGTGGAACGAAACACGTTAGCGAAATTGATTGTTATCTGGGATGTAGTGAGCGAGCGACGCCAACGTTGTAAGCGACGATTAGTTTGAAACGTCCATTGCATTGTGTGTTGGTTAGTAATCAGGGATTGTTGCACTGCACATCTTCGTATAAAAAATTTAGTCAAATATATCCCACAAAAATATTGAAGCCAATTCGAAAATTTGAAAATATTTATTTCTATTGATTTAAAAAACAATATAAACAAAAACATTTTTAATTAAAAATATCAGAAGACTGATTGACGCACTTGTTGGATCAAAATATTCATGAAAAAGAATTTGGTTCAAATAAATTCAACTGCATTATCGATTGTAAGAAAAATATTTTGGCAACATAAAAATTTCATATCGCCCAACCCAACCCAACCCAACCCAACCCAACCCAACCCAACCCAACCCAACCCAACCCAACCCAATTCGATTGTAAGAAAAATATTTTGGCAACATAAAAATTTCAAATTCCACAACCAAACCCAACCCAATTCGATTGTAAGAAAAATATTTTGGCAACATAAAAATTTCATATCTCGCAATCAAACCCAACCCAACCCAACCCAATACAACCCAACCCAATACAACCCAACCCGACCTACTAATGTTATTCAACAACATGACAAATGCCTAAAATCACACTAAAAACACTAGATTCTGATAAACATGAGCCAGAACAACAAAATCAATGGTGGCTTGAAGCTGTTAATCAAAAAAGTTGCAAAAAAAATTAAAAATGAACTTTGACATATTTTCTAAATTTACATAAAATTGAATTACTTTGTATTTATGTATAAAATACTGGAAAACAATTGCCCCCCCCCCACAAATGATTTTATTTTTAATTTGTTGTTGAATTCAAATTCGGTTTTCTTGCTTCCATTCATCAAAACCACAAACCTCACCCTCCCCAAAGATCTAAAATATTATTTAGACGAATTCGAAAAATATAAGAACGTGTAACTGTAATAGTACACCTTATTTGCCCCCCCCCCCCCCCCCAACCCAATTCGATTGTAAGAAAAATATGTTGTCAACATAAAAATTTCATATCCCACAATCAAACCCAACCCAGCCCGACCCAACCCAACCCAACCCAACCCGACCTACTAATTTTATTCAACAACATGACAAATGCTTAAAATTACACTAAAAACACTAAATTCTGATAAACATGAGCCAGAACAACAAAATTAATGGTGGCTTGAAGCTGTCAATCAAAAAGTTACAAAAAAAAAATAAAAAATGAACTTTGACATATTTTCTAAATTTGCATAAAATTGAATTACTTTGTTATTTATGTATAAAACACTGGAAAACAACCCCCCCCCTCACCAAATTGATTTTATTTTAAATTTATTGTTAAATTAAAAATCGTTTCACAACAAATAAATAAAATATGACTTTTTTGGCTTGTATTCATTAAAATCACAAACGTCACTCTTACTTGCCCCCCCCCCCGTGATTTAATCAATTTTATTAAACAACATAATCATAGCTAAAACAATGAAAAGAACGTAAATGAAAAGTCTACAAAATTACTAAAAATCATGTTATTGTTATTATTTGCCCCCGACCCCCCACCCCACTCATACAGAATTAAAAATTATAATTGTAAACCCTCAAAATGTATCTATGGTTGCATGTATGTATTAAAAAATAAACAGGGCGTAATTTTTTAACGATTTCATTGAAATTTAAAGGCATGAAAATTTATCTAACTGCAAAATAATTATGTATTATTTTTGCCCCCAGCCCCCCACACTCAACGATTTCATTAAACGTCGTAAAAGTTGTTTGACAATTAAAGAAATGCACAAAAAAAACCATTCGATATTTCGACCAATTGGCAAAAACATAAAAACTGAAAATGTGTCCAATTGTAAAAGTTATGCATTACAAGTCCTGCCCCTCCCCCCTCCCTCTCAACAATAAATTTTACTACAAATAAAGTAGAAATATAAGAATACATTTTTAATAATTTAAATGACAAGAAATTAGACAAAATTAATATTAATTTCAATTTCTAGTACCCCCCCCCCTCCCGCACACTGATTTCATTAAACATCGTAAAAGTCGTTTAAAATTTTTAAATTTCATTAAAAATTCGTTCGTAATTTTGACAAGTTCTTGAAAACAAAAATGTTTTTTATTGTAAAAGTACGACATTACCCCCCACCCCCAGCTCCCAATTAAATTTATTGAAAATTAATTGAAATATCAAAAGAAGAATTTTACATACTTTACATACACACTAATAAATCACAAGAAAATATGTACAATGGGTACCCCCCCCCCACACATGATTTTTTGAAATAATTAAAAAATTGCTCTAACATTGCAAGAAATTAATTTAATTTAATTCATTAATTTTAACGAATTCTTACACAAATTTCAATTCGAAAAATCACACAATTCGAAAATTACTTAATGATCGTAATAAATCAAAATTCGTTGATAATATTGAGTATTTTTCACTGTGAAATTAAGTACAGATATCTCCCCCCCCCGCGGACCATTACCATATATTTTGCATTTTTAAGTAATATGAAAAGACATTCTTTTTGTAAATCCACAAAAAAACCATACAATTGTATAATCGCCTTCTCCCCCCCCGTTGTATTTTTATTAACATCCGAGTAACTAAAAATGAGAAGAGATAATTTTTTCAAATTAATGAATAATTTGACCATTTCAGTCCGTGGTTTCATTAAATGGCAAAAAGCACAAAAATCAAAAAAAAAATCGTACGAACTTTTTTATAAATTCGTAAAAACCTAAAACCCCAAAAATTGTGTAATTTTTTTATTCGCGCACCTTGTATTATGTTATCATAATAAATAATAAAAAATAATTCATATGTGTGCCCCCCCCCCCAGATTTTATTCAATAACAAAAAGTTTACATAAATGAAAAAATATCGACGATAAATTTCTAAAAATCTAAAATAACTCAATTGTTAAATTAACACATATTTAGCCCATCACCGTATTTGTATAATCGTCATTATTTGTTGCCCCCCCCCCCATTATTTTTTTATATGACAATGACATCAATCAAAACATAAAAAAAAATAATTCGCGAATTCATCGAAAAATTAGAAAAATCTAAAATTTTCATTGCAAATAATTGTAAAACCAATGCATCTTATCCCCCCCCCTCCCCACCTCACTGATTTATAAAAATCGCAAAATATTATTTATAATCGCTTAAAAATTAGAAGAAATAATTTTTTTTTAAATTTTATATTTTGTATATTTTATAATTTTTGGATTTTCCATAATTTTCAAAAATTACTTTTGACATCTTTTTCTTTCAGGAATCTTAACACTTTTGTCAGACAATTTAAAAAATTCGCAACATTTTGCTAATTTACATATATCGTATTTTTTTAATTTGCAATTCGCATTAACGATTAAATTTGAATTTTTGAATTTTTCAAAAAAAAAAAAAAATTTGTCCAAGACAATTTGACGATTTTAAAGACAAAAACGTTGACGTTTTGCCAATATTTCATTATACGTTGGCGATAATTAAAAGACGTTTTAATCGAAAATAAATTTCAGAGAATGCATTTAGGTGATGACAGGATGTTTCGTCCTTCCGAACTCATCAGATCACCAACGATACGTCTGAGTTGGAAATGATTGTGTGAAAGTGTACTAACGCCATCTAGACATCAGTACCATGACATTCTCTAGTTATGTAATCACAAATGTCTATTTTAACCGACTAAGACAGTAGTGTCGAGACTTGTAAGTACTTCGCAGCCGTTTTGTTAAAAATCAATTTCAGTGGATGTATCAGATGATGACAGCTGCTTCGTCTTTTCAAGATTAATCAGATCATCAACGATATATCGGTTGAGGCTGCGAAGTAGTTACAAGTTTCGGCAGTACCGACTTAGTCGGGTAAAGTAGATCTCTGTAAGCGCGCATCAGCTGGAGTGTGAGGGAATTGACGTCTACATGGCGTTAGTTAGTACACGCACACAAATTCATCGTAACTCACGTTTTATTTGCTTTTAATTTTTTATAATTGGGGGAGGCTATTGCTGTTAATTGTATATTAATTTCTATAACAAAAATAATTACTTTTCGTGCAGTAATCTAAACTAAGCCAATTTCCCCATAATTTAATCCATTTCGAAACGAAACAATCGAAAAGCAATACAACGGGTCCCACGTGGCGACCGCGGCCGCCCACGATCGCCCGCCTAATCCGTGCGCTCGGGTTACGCCGTAAACAAAACCGAACGACCGCCGACATCCGCACGTAGAGGCGGCGGCGGCCGTTCCGAGCGTCATTACCGGCGATTACGCGTCGTGAAACAATCGGCGGTGGGCGCGGCGAACGATCGACGGGAATTTCTTTCGTTGCAGGCGCCTTCTTGCTGACGCCCTCGCACGACCTGAGCTTGGACAAGGCGGCCAACATCTGCGACAAGCTCAACTTCAAGGGCAGCTTCAGTCTGACGAAGACGGCCACCGGGATACTGTTCAGGTTCTCCGAACCCGAGGACTACCAGCAGGTCTACAGGAAGGGATTTCACAAGGTGGGTGCGCAATGAAGATGACGTCGTGGTGTAATCGTTGAATTAATGAAATTATTACGTCTTACGATGGCTTTTTAAACAACGATCATAGATGTTAAATAATTTATTAAGATTTTTAAAGAAGTCGCCACGTTGACGTAACAATTGTGTGGGAGTCTTAATAGCACCTCAATGAAGTTGACAATTAGGTCATTAAGTGTCACACCATAAATATCGAAGTCTCGCCTCGAATCTCAAACAAACGAAGATTTTATTTAACGCGAAAAATTTCCAAAGATTTTTCCAAAATATTAAAAAAAATTCTAGGAATATATTAATAAATTGTGCCCCCAATCTGTAATGGGTTGAGTAATTAAAAATCTATTAAAACGAATTCGTTACGTTTTTCTTTTCGTTGACAATTCCAACCCGAACCCAAGAAAACTTTGAATCCCCCCTCTGCATGAACTTTCGTGGCTTAAGTCTTGGATTCAGTTCGCATCGAGATTTTGTATCCGGCTGACGCATTAGCTCCAACGAGTTTTTTTTTTTTTGTTGGTGCAGACCAGTGACGAACAAAACAATGCAGATGGACAAAAAGGTAGTTCCAATTCTATTAGATTTTTCCACCTCGTTTTAACAACACATTATTTGCGTTTGGCGTATTTTTTAAAATTTATTGCAAACATCTGTCATTCTTATGCTATTGCATTTAAAACTATGACGCAAATAAAATTTCATTCACATATAAATTGCAGTATAATTGTATTTAATTAAAAGTATGTAGAAGGACATGTCGTATAACAACAATTTTCTAAATTTTCTTTATTACTTAGTTCTATTTAATATACTAAAAGTGACGAAATATAACATCAAAAAAAAATTTGGACATAAAAAATATTTTAATACGGGCCTGGGTATTGCAATGGAATTTACTTAAACAATGAATTACCATCGGAGCGGACACAACGTTCTTTGCTTTTATCCCGAATCTACGTTGAGTAGAACTATTAATTTGTCCAGTAAATAAAACGGTTTGCTTAATCGATATCTGAAACATAAATACTCGAACCATCTAAGCGACAGGATAATGAGTTGCACGAAATTGTCGTGTAGCTGGTGCATAAAGAAACAATGTAAAAGGACCCGAAACACATCAACCAATTAGTTCGTACATGTCATCTTCAATGCAAAGTAAAATATTCGAAGAAAGTTCAAAGTTTAAATTATTATTAAATGTGGGTTCAAACAAACACCCCGCCCACCTAACCCGACTTAATCCAACCCAATCTAATCCAATCCAACCCAACCCAACCCAACCCAACCCAACCCAACCCAACCCAACCCAACCCAACCCAACCCAACCCCAACCATTATTTTTTAGACATATTTTCAAAATTTATCGATTTTCATATTTTTTTCATTTCCATTTTGCACATTTGGCTGTTGATTTCTTGTTGATTTTTGTTGATTTGAAGACGTTCTGGATTCCGTATATGTTCTTAAATACATTTCGGGCAAAATTTAACTTATTGCAAATTACCCTATTGACACTGACACAGATTTTTTTTTGGCGAAGTAACGATGCAAAATATTTTTGTTCTAATATGTTGTCTCGCGTTGCATAACATTAGTAGCAAGCTCCACGAATGGCAAATTCTAAACTAATCTCTGGGGTGGAGTTTCATACCGAAGAGGTCAAAATGAGAGAGAAACGTATACGAATACTAAGCCTAATTCTTTTTGTCGTTTTTATAAATTGTATTAAAATTTCATTTTGCAATTTACAACAAATTTTAGTTTAGTTTTTGGTGTTGAGACGTGACACGTGACACTTGGCACTTGCCTCCTTATACATGTGCTACTTTGGATTAATAAAATGTCTCGTGTTGATTACCTCAGATTACGTTCACATTCACTGAAAATTTATGTTAGGTGCCCACCATGGTTTCTAACTTCTGATCAAGAGACCTTAATCACCCCAAGACCTTAAGTTTGACAGCATCATCATGAGTTGTGCCTAATAGTATTGGATTGGATTGGGTTGGGCACGAATTTTCATTGGATTGGGTTGGGTTGGGTTGGGTTGGGTTGGGTTGGGTTGGGTTGGGTTGGGTTGGGTTGGGTTGGGTTGGAATCTGCATCAAATCAGGTTGGTTCGATTTGATTTGATGCAGATTTTATTGCAAAGGATATTGCAAACGAAGTTTGAACCATGGTCTTTAAGTTTGAATTTTAGGTTTGATTGCCTGCAGGTTCCAATCAGCCTATCCCATCCATAATTTCTGCAATTTTTTGCTCTGTACCCCCATCAGTTCATTCAGTTACTTGGTCAGTCTTTAATAAAATTAACTACAAATACACATGCATTGACCCACCCCGACCAGTAATTGAAATACACGACCCACCTCTTAATTCCTTAACCCTTAATGTCTTTGAATAGCTTAGGCACAAATATCAAATATCAAATATCCCAAATGGAATTAACCCTGAATTTGAATAGCTTGTCACTTGTTCATGACTTACGTAACAATTCATAAACCACTCTAATGTGTTTGAAGAAATTTCAGGTGACCGGCGGAAGGTTGTACAGAAAAGTGGCCATACCATGCAGACCACAAAAGACCTTCTCGCTGTTAGTGCACGAGGTACCTTCGGACCTCCCAGAGGACGACATAAGAGCCAGCCTGTATCGGTACATATCGGTGGTAAGTGATAAATTGGTGGAGTCGATGACACCTGACAAAAAATTACTGTAGGCAATAATAGGCATTAATTTTAATTCTAAGCAATTTAAAGAGTTTAACAAAAAAATTAAAAAAAATTATTAATCCAATTGTCTATTGAATTGGTCCAATTTAAATGCAACCTACACCAATTAAAAACCTGTAACTTCCCCCCCCCCCCCCCCCCTGAAAATATATTCCACAAAATCTATTCGCAAATATGCGATTTGGGCAAATGAACGCTGTAACGTTAATATGCAATTTAGAACTTTCAATCAGCCGTATTAATTATTTGCTATTACATCCAAAATAATTAGTATTTAACGAGAATTTAATGAATCAAATGTATTATTTGTAATGCGCGTAAATCGTACATTAGTACAAATTAATTAATATTTATTTTTAATTTTTTGATTCGTGAATAAAACGTTTGGGATTCTCGGACGATCGTTTCGTCGTCATTATGTACTCATGTGTTAAAGATTTTGTGCAAAATTAGACAGAGAAACTCGCCATTCGCACAGCTCGTTGGGGACCGATCGCCCAACACCAACACACGGCTGTCACCATGACAAATATCAAAATAAAAAGGAACCAATTAATGCGCATTGTGCTAATCGGTGATTGGGAACGAGCTGTGCAAACGGTGAGTCTTTCTCCAAATCTCGCAACTTTAAAATGTCAACCCGTGTCTACGTAAGCTATTGTATAAAAATTATTAAAATTGCCAAATTACCAAAAATAAACAATACCTCAAAATTTATAAAAAAAAAGTATGATAAATGAGAAAATTGATAAAAAATTTAATTGTAAAAAAATGCAAAGTATCTTCAACGAATTTCAAAAATTCGAAATTTTTAAAAAATTGGAAGTCGTCAAAAATGAAGAAAAATTATGTCGTAGAGATTGTGACGAATTAATAAAATTGTAAGTAAGTTACAACGAAAAAAAATTTCAAGAAAATCGTAAAATTGATGAAAATGCCGTCAAATTTTGAAAAAAATTGTAAAAATATTCCAAATTGTATAAAATGTAAAATAAACTGTCAAAATCGCAAAAATTGAAAGATTTTATAGAATTCGTAAAAATTGGAAAAATTCCAACAAAATTTGTGATAATAAAAAAAAAACAAGAAAAAAATGGAAAAATATCTTAAACTATGCAAAATGTAAAATAAAGTGTTAAAATGTGCAAAAAATATCAAAAATTTAAAGATTTTCAAGAATTCATAAAAATTGTAAAAAATTGCCAAAAATTCCAAAAAGACAAGAAAAAATTGTAAAAATATCCTGAATTATGTAAAATGTAAAAAATGTATTCATAAAATCACAAAAAAAAATCGACGAAAATATGTCAAAAATTGATAAAAAAAAAGACGAGAAACCCCAAAATGTCACACAATTGACCGGGATGGCAATTGACCAGGATGGCAACTTATTAACAGTGTCCGCTCCGAAAAATTATAAAAAAATTAATTTTAATAAAATGACAAAAAATGGTAAAAATCAATAAATTCCAAAAAAATGACGAAAACGTTAAAATAATTTACAGTTGCAAATTAAGTATAAAAATTTACAACTTTTACATTTAAATCATCTAAAACCTTAACTAAACGCAATTTGATTAATGGATACATATTTTATTGAACAATATGTCTTATGACCCGTTCACGTCGTTTCTTACTCTCATATACGTCATGTATAGGGAAGTATAGTAATTATGAAACTTTAAACTTAAGATTTGTATATTCCGAGGAAGAAAACGTCCTATTTTGAAAACAATATCTCAACCAGAAGTGGTGGCTTACTCTTATCACCACCTTTTTCCATATCCGTTATCGACAAAAAAAATGCTAAGTTAACGATATTGAGCAGAAAATTCATTACACGCAGATCTTTTTTGTGCCAAATAACTGGTCACTGTGCCCTCTAAATAGCAAGTTTTATGGCGCACACCTCCATCATTTGACTGCAGGATATTTCCAACCTAATGAGACAGCCGATATGTATTTTCATATTTGCGGCCTAAATTTGATCTAAAACGATGAAATAATACGTTTCACGATTTGTATAACGTAATAACAATATTTTCAGATTAAATTAACCAACGTTGAAACCGTTTTAAATAAAAAACCGTCGCCGTGTTTTCTTTCCTTTTAAAATTTTACAAATTCCAGTACTCTAAGGATTAAAAATATTCGATACAGGTGCATCCACATTTTGTTTTTTAACAAAAATCACACGAATTAATAAAACGAGATTTATGTAGTTTCTTGGTATTCTCTTAACGAATTTATGAAACCAAGAACAGCAAAACGATATCATCCAAGAATCCAATGTGTTTTTTTATAGAAATAATTATATAATATTTGGTTCCGTTTTTTTTTTGATGTGCAGGTTGAAGTGGCGCGAGTTCCACCGAAACTAGACCAAGCACCCGGCACCCCAAACCCGATAAGGGTGACCCTGGCGTCGCTGGACGAATACAACAACCTTCTGCAACAGGGACTCGACTTCTACGGGGCCACCTATTTCCCGACCGAGCCGCTCAAGAAGGAAACCCTGCGGGGCAGCAGGGAGGCGATGCCGGTCTTCGACGCCGCCGGCTTCTCCAGAATACCGCCGCCGGCCAGCCGCCTCCTGAAACCCCGCTCCAACTAAGCTAACGCAAGCCAAGTCGAACTTCGACCGCAGCGCGTCCGAACGACGCGCGGACGCCCCGGCGCCACCTGCCGTCGCCATCCCGGACGCGATTCCGAAGACACAGGCGGACGCATCGTCGCTCGAATTCGCCCGAAAGATGGCGCGGCCCCGTCACCGATCGGAATCAGTCACCGAATTAACTCCATTTACGCTAACCCACCGCACGCGAAATTTTTGAAAAATAAATAACTCCTAACTCGATCCTTGCGTTTTACGTCGGGTAACCCATCCCCCATTAAGGGAAGGTTCTAGGGATCATCTCTCCCCCATTATGGCATAATTGGAGGCGCAATTTAAATCGCGAGACAATCTCGGGGCGAATTTAGTTTCTTCGCGTCGCCTTCGTTAGTCGAAATTGGAAAGTGGATCGGGCGCGGGGCGACGACGATCAGAAAAGAAAATCCATAATAAATCGCGACCCCCGACCCGACCCGACCCATCATAATGATAAAACCGGCGCAAGCAATACACAACCAATAAAAAACAACACATTCCGAATATGTAAAGGTGACAGCGAATGTAATACGAATCTGTATAAAACAAACGCGCTTTCGAAATTAATTTAGTAAATAAGTCGCCATTCTAAGTCACAATTTGTGTTTGATGGGGTCAACGATAACCCAGTCGTCATTCCTTAATTGATTTTTCCAAAGCTTAACGGGAACGTATATGCTTTGTCTAACGCTGCGCTACTCCGAAAGTAATCACCAAAAGATCATCGTTTAAGTTAGAATCATCAAACATCGTCAGAAAAGGCCGATCAACTAATGAAAAGGGTACATTCCGAACACGTAAAGGTACGTTTTCCGAAACTACCTGCGATTTTCAGCAACAACGCGAACGCAGCACTCAAACAGAACCACCTCATACAAAAGCCATTGCTAAGATACTTTGGTTGAGTTGCATTTGATTGATTTCTATTGGGTTTGCAGCAGTTGGGTTTACTCATAGTTGGGTGCATTTCGGCTACTTGCAGGGACGAATTGTGATTCCTATGATTCCCGTCCAGATTCTCAACGAAAAAGAAAATTTCATTCGCATAAACCAAACCCAAGTTGTTGTTGGGTTGTAGTTTGGTGAAACCGGATATAAAGAATGAGATATTTGGGTTCACCTTTAAACATGGACGAGTTAGCCACTGGCTGGGACTTCGCTCACAGATTAGAAAATAAAACAATTCAATTTCCACATTCATTAATGAAAAACAAAACCTAACTTACATAAACCCAACAAATGAACAAAACCCAACAGTTTTTGATGGGTACAGTTTACTGTAAACCGATGATAAGAACAATACATCACGTTTGTTACATAATAATTATGTTTCGGTTCATTTCAGGTGGGTTTTGTGACATTTGGGTTCACAAGCAGATGTGGTTCGGTTAAGTTAAGCTACTAGCTATGTTCCAAATGGACTATTTGTACCAACCCAACCCAAATAACTAAACAAAACCCTTGTTTTTTTTATTGGGTTTTAGTTGAAACCTAATAAAAATAAAACAAAATACAATATTATTGGTTGCTGTAATTACAATTCCATTTATGGTTTAGTCGCAATGGATTGGATTGGGCTGGGTTGGGTTTACTTCTGGGTTCGTTTTAGCTTCTCGCAGGAAACTATTGCCGATACAAATTCAAAATTCTTCGGCGAACACAAATTCGACCCAAATAAGACTCAATATCAGTTGGTGGGTTTGTTGAAACCCAAATGACGTCGAATTCAATTGGGTTTAGATGGAGTTAATTTGAGCGACAGCTTGGAAGGAAATTTGATTGCGAGTCCACCCCTTCTTCGTTTTATTTCACCAATTTTCATTGTTGTTTATTATTTCGCCTTCATTTGTACAACTTGTCTTTTTTGTTTTTAATTTCTTCTTCGTGCGTATTGATTTTTCTCGTATTTGTTAGGTTTGTCATTGTTCCTCTCGACTCGTATTTCATTTGTCGCGATGATTGTTCGATTTTGGTATACGTTTATTTTGATTATTTTTCATATGTCTGAGAGTTTTTATGTATTTTTTTTATTGTGAACTTGATCTGGTTTGCTACCATAACCATTTAGTTCAATACAAAATAACACGTAGTATCGAATAATGTACATTCTCAAACAAATACAAGATAGTAAAAAGCGACACATTCCGAATACGTAAAGTTAACATGTGTTGGTTGGTGGAGAGGGGGGGTATATGTGTCAACGTGACACATATACAAAGACGTAACTGATAAACTTTAATTCTATTTTTTGAAAATTTGCGATTTTCAAGTTTATTTTGGGTTTAGATTATCTTTCCCTTCTGGTAGATATTTTCTAGTATCAAAAACTATGACTATCATAATCACATCCAAATTAATTTTGAGACAGATGGTGTTTCGTTGGGTTGGGTTGGGTTGGGTTGGGTTGGGTTGGGTTGGGTTGGGTTGGGTTGGGTTGGGTTGGGTTGGGTTGGGTTGGGTTGGGTTTGGTATCGTTACGTTCCCCACCCAAATAACTTAAATCCCAACCCAACCCAACCAAACCCAACCCAACCCAACCCAAATAAAACCATTTGCCTTATTATTATTTTATTTTAATTTTACTCATCGTTTGATTAAATTTCAACATCGTTACGTCCGTCGCCAAAATAAACCCAATTCATCATTGGCCTTCAATTGACGTTCCATCGATTAACAATTCTGCAAGTGTTTGGGTTTAAATGTTTTTCTTTTTTAATTTCAATCTGCATTTTTTTTAATTAGTTTCCATACCTCATCGAATCGACTTAAATCTGAGCAGAATTTGCAAAATAAAACCCAACCCGACTTAACCCGACACATGTGCGTTTGTTAGTTTTTAAGTTGTTGCAAATTTAACTTAGCTAGATTTTGTGCAGTTGGATTCCCGATTTGGATTCTTGGACGATTGCTTCGTCTGTCTGCAAGAAATTACATTCGCAAATAAAACGTCGATAGTTTAACAATTGTTGTGGGAGATTACTCAGGAACTCATCATTTGCATAGCTCCAGACTGTTAGAAAACAACCCAATAAGATTAAATAAGATTCGCTGTCAATGCCAAGTGTCACCGTAAAAAAATGTTTATGTTTAAATTAATGTTCATTGCATTTTCGTGCATGATTAACACCAATGCATCGATTTTTAACGACATCTTTCTGTCAGAATTTACATAATTTTACTTTCCTTAATTTTGTATCCTAATGTATTTGTCACATAATTTCCTATCTATACCAATTCGAGTTTTAATGCAATAAAAAAAGGTTTTCAGTTTCATAAATTTTACTTTGTGTTTTGGCAATAAATTAAAAACTCAAACATTGTACAATCAAATTAAAATTATTATTATCACTTGCGTTTTCTTGTGCCAGTGCGATTTTCGTCATTCTTGACGTTTGTTATTCGATTTTGACGTTGTTTCCAACTGTCATAACTTTCAGTTATTTTTATTAAACTTAGAGGTTATGATTTAATCTGCCTTCAATCTTCAAGATAAATATCGGCGACGTCATTAATTACACGTCTGTGTTTTCTCGACTCTGATTGGACGAGCATCGGAATTGATCTTACATGAAAACTGCCCAATCTTAATGGTATTTTTTTTTCGATATGCCCCATTTTATGTTCAAAGTGGCCCACTAATAAAAAAAAAATCCTAATAAATCCCTGCACGTACTTTCTTTACTAGCGATATTGGAATTTCTCCGGGACCACTTAAAACTATCGCTGCCGGCCAGTGAACGACCCACGCAATTTAATTTTCGAAATTTCTTATTTTTCATGAAATCCCGACGACTATCGGCGTCCGCGTCTCCGCTCCGGGTCGATGTAATCTGCTCGTCGGCGCTTCGGCCTCCGAGCCGACATTCGACATTCGCGCACTCGAGCGGCCGTTCGAGTGCCCTCGAGCCATTGTGCAGCGGTTTTTGAGATAAGGCATGGAATTTGCATCTTTTCCGCGTTTGATTTTATTTTTATTTCACGTGTAAGCAACCTGTTTAAGAGACACATTTATCCGGAGCGCACCAGCGATCGCAGCGACGCCCCCGATATCAGATTTAGTCCAGAACTCTAAAATACTTGATTACGTTTGACAAACGTCAATTCGATAATAAACGTCAATTTTTAATTTTCAAATCTCCCGCCGAAAACTATCGATTTTCGGCGTTCGATTGCAACGCCACCGCATTCGCCGATCGTCCCGTCAAACCTGACAGCTCGCGAACGTCAAAAATGTCCACTTTGGCGCGACTCGCCTCGATTTTAACCAAACGCCTCACCAAAAATCGCATTTCGACGACTCCACCGATCCAATTTTTCGGGCGGAGCTACGCCGCGCAATCGAAACCCCCACAGAAGCAACGCAAACCGGAGGCAAAAGCAGCAGCGGCGAAAGATGAGAACAAACCGCCGAAAATCGCCGAAGCTGACAACGACCAGGGGAAAATCGAAGAACCAAAAGTTACCGTCTCGACCACTCTGGGTCCGACCATTATTTCCAGCGTCACGCAGATGGACTCGACGAAGCAGCACGAGGAGCGGCAGAAAAAGCAAGAGGACTCTTGGCAAACGATGAAGATGACGTTCACGTTGTTCGGGGTCTCGTTCACCTGCATGGGGTTGTTGTTGGCGATGGAACTGGGGCGACCGAAAACCGACGACGACGGTGAAGTTTTGGAGGACGAGTACTCGGGGATGCCGGTCGTTCAACAATATTTCTATCGCATAATAGATCAAATTAACTACTACCGAAAGGTAAATGATTTTCTAAAAAAATTGAATTTTTGGAAAAAGTTTTCGATTAATTTTAGTTGATCAATGAGCCATCCAGGGAAAAATTACTACCGGACGTCTTGAAATATCCATACCATCAGCCGCCTTACACGCTGATTTTGGAACTGAAAGATGTGCTGGTGCACCCCGACTGGACCTACAACACGGGCTGGAGATTCAAGAAAAGACCAGGTGGGGAAGGAAAATCTTCGATCCATTAAAATTACATTTCAAATATTTTTTTATTTTTTTTCGTGACCAATTTTTGATTTTTTTTTCAATTCTTTTAAAGGAAAAGTTAAGGAGATAATCTTTCGACAATTTTAATTCATTTACATTGCAATTTTTGCATTTAAATCGATTTCTTTGTGCAGATTTTTTTGATTTTTTTTTATTTTTTTGTATTTCGCACAAGTTTAGAATTTGTTCAATTTCTTGTAATATATTTTTGCGTTTTTCATTGGTTGATTATTTTAATAGACTTGAGAATTTTGAAATTTTTGAGTCGCAAATATTTTTGAAAATGTTCTTCGTGTCCAATTTTTTATTTTTTTTTAATTTTTTAATTATTTGAACATTCTGTTGGAGAAAAAGTTAAAGGGAGAATTTTTCGGTAATTTTAATTTATTTACATTGCAATTTTACTTTTAATGCATTGATTTTTTTGTCGATATTTTTGAATTTTTTTTTTTGATAATTTTCACTATATGACATTTGATTTTATTTGCGTTTTACACAAGTTTAGAATTTGTTGAATTTCTTGTATTTCTGCATTTTTCGTTGGTTGACCATTTTAATAGGTTCGACAATTTTGACATTTTTGCATTTCAGACATTTTTGAAAACGCTTTCCATAACGAATTTTTGCATTTTGCTAACATTCTAACCTTCTCTACAACTTTGACAGTTGAGCAATGTTGCCATTTTTGCATTTCGGATATTTCGAATTTTTATATTTTGCTAACATGTTAACCTTCTTTCCAACTTTGACAGTTGGGTTGGGTTGGGTTGTTGCATTTTACTAACATTCTAACCTTCTCTACAACTTTGACAGTTGAGCAATGTTGCCATTTTTGCATTGCGGATATTTCGAATTTTTATATTTTGCTAACATTTTAACCTTCTTTCCAACTTTGACAGTTGGGTTGGGTTGGGTTGGGTTGTTGCATTTTACTAACATTCTAACCTTCTCTACAACTTTGACAGTTGAGCAATAATTTTTTGCATTTCGGATATTACGAATTTTTATATTTTGCTAACATGTTAACCTTCTTTCCAACTTTGACAGTTGGGTTGGGTTGGGTTGTTGCATTTTACTAACATTCTAACCTTCTCCGCAACTTTGACAGTTGAGCAATGTTGCCATTTTTGCATTTCGGATATTTCGAATTTTTATATTTTGCTAACATTCTAACCTTGTTTACAACTTTGACAGTTGGGTAAGTTTGACATTTTTGCAGTTCAGACATTTTTGAAAACGCTTTCCGTAGCGATTTTTTGCATTTTGCTAACATTTTAACCTTCTTTCCAACTTTGACAGTTGGGTTGGGTTGGGTTGATGCATTTTGCTAACATTCTAACCTTCTCTACAACTTTGACAGTTGAGCAATGTTGACATTTTTGCATTTCAGACATTTTTGCAAACGCTTTCCGTTACGAATTGTTAAATTTTGCTAACATTCTAACCTTCTTTACAACTTTGACAGTTGGGCGATGTTGACATCTTTGGATTTCAGAAATTTTTAAAAACGCTTTCCGTTACGATTTTTTACATTTTAACCTTCTTTCCAACTTTGACAGTTGGGTTGGGTTGGGTTGATGCATTTTGCTAACATTCTAACCTTCTCTACAACTTTGACAGTTGAGCAATGTTGACATTTTTCCATTTCATACATTTTTGCAAACGCTTTCCGTTACATATCGTTAAATTTTGCTAACATCCTAACCTTCTTTACAACTTTGACAGTTGGGCAATTTTGACATTTTTGGATTTCAAACATTTTTGAAAACTTAAAACCGAAAATATAATACGATTTACGACATTTCCTTTGACAACAATTATGATGTAAGAAAATGTTTACTTTTATTATCAATTCCAATATTAGACGCATTCTGACGTTTCACAATCAGTATTTGCCAACCCAACCCAACCCAACCCAACACAACCCAACCCAACAACAACACATACTTCAAAAAATGAAAATAATTGTATAAATATTACAAATAAATCTAGTGCAACGACAACATATTTTAAATCGACCTCGATACAAAAAAAATAAACCGAAAGTTTAATGTGACCTACGACATTTCCTGCGAAAATGTAAAACGAACAATTAACACGTCAATTTAAAGACACACATCAATGTATTACTGCGAAAAACAAAGACAATACGCATTGAGCGAGGAGCAGCAACAATTAATCTTCACAATCAAAAACTGAATGAACATTCCTAATCAACATCAACAACTAGAAAAATTTCGTCAGAACTAACTAATATAATTAATTTATTAAATCGCAATTATTTCTAGAAAATATTTCAATTGGAAGCAAATCGACAATTAATTTAATCAAAACGGCTGTGACGAATGTATTGTATGGAATAAAACAAACCCCAACGACAACTGTCGTGATTTACGACGTTTCTATGGAAAATTTCAAAACGAACAATTAATGTGCCAAGTCAGAGACATAAATCCACATTCCACTAATTTTGAGATTCACGACAATAAATAAATCAAAGATAACAACGTTCATTGTTTATGATGTGGCCAATCAAAATTGAATTTTTGTGAAAGTAAAATCTTCACCAACGACATTTTCCTTTAAATTCGTTCTCGTTCAAGGTATTGACCAATTTTTGGAAACGCTCAACGGCATCTACGAAATCGTCATCTACACCGCCGAGCTAGGAATGACGGTCTTCCCGATCATGGAAGCCCTCGACCCCAACAACCTGATCGCGTACAAGCTGGTCAGGGACGCGACGAACTTCGTGAACGGCGTCCACGTCAAAGACCTGGACAAGCTAAACCGCGACCTGTCCAAGGTATTCATATAACTCGCAGCAAATCCGCGAATCCGCGCAATTTCAAGCGACAAATTGCAGGTCGTCGTGGTCGACTGGGACAAGGACGCCATCCAGTTCCACAGGGACAACGTCCTGCAGATTTCCAGATGGGACGGCGACGACGGCGACACCACGCTCATCGATCTGGCGAATTTTCTGAGAGGTAAGGCGGCGAAATGACGACGACAGGGTTCGAATTTGTTGTTCAGTTATAGCGATATCGGACATCGCCGACGTCAGGGAGGTCCTGAGGTACTACAAGGAGTTCGACGATCCCATCGCGACGTTTAAGGAGAAGCAGAGAGAACTGGAACGAGCCATGTATAGGACCAGTGCCAGGAGTTAGGTGTTAAGTTGTAATTTTTTTAATAATAAGTTAGGTGATTTGATTTTTTGTTTGTAATAATTCGTAAATAAACTTAGTTTTATGCATTTAGACTGTTCCGAAAATGGGATTTAATCTAATCCAGGAATATCAACAACTTCCGGTCAAAGCGGATGTAGCCTTGGATGTATGTACGACGTTGGGTCTCAAATGACAGGTCTTTTAAAATATGATGAAAATTATTAATTTAATAATTTTAAATTCCACAAAGCAAAGAATAATTAAATTATTTTCTAGAAATTCTACTGTCACACACCCCAAGGTTAACAAGAAAAAAAATATAAGACGCGCACGAAAAAAATTGATTTTAAAATATTGCGACATATTTGTGCATTCTATAAATTTTATCGGGACTCTGCGATTAACATAAAAAATACTGATGATAGTAAATAGAAAAATAATACAATTGACGTCAAAAACAAACAACAAAGGAGCGCGGTAATTAATTGTTTTTATTAGAACGTTTGCGAGGACTTAATTTTAATTGAAAAATATTGCGCAACTGGAAACGCATAAAACACGCCGTCGCTTTAAATGAAAAATTTCCACGGCAACGATGCTAATACATATAAACAATTTTTCATTTAGATTTTTCCGTTGCCAAGTCAATTAAAAAAATCGTAAATTTGCATCACAAGGTGAAAAAAAACGCAGAAATGTAATTTGCTAATAATATAACAAATATATGGGGGGAGGCTAAACTTTTAATCGTAACGTCAGTTTAATATTAAATAGAGAAGAACGATGGGGCTAATAAGTCAAAAAAGATTTTTGAAGACTTGAACAAAAAATATTGTATTGTCTTCAATTAATTTTTAAAGATTACCCAACCCAACCCAACCCAACCAGTGGACAAAGTTCGAGTGAATTGGTGAACTGTTTAACTGTTTAACGAGATGCTAAACAGTTAAACAATTAAATGCCAAATTGAGATTTAAACGTCAAACTGACAGGTAGACTCTCATTTAATCGTCAAATGTGTAACTGACAGTTAAACGTCAAACGTCAAACTGACAGTTAATCGACAAACGTCTAATTGACAGTTAATTTTTCAAACTTTTTTGATTTTAGATTTTTTCCTCACAACTTGTTTTTCACAATTTTCACGATTTTATTAATTGCCACTGTTGCCAATTTTAGCAACTACACAATTATATCATTTTTGACATATTGATTATGAAAAATTTATTTTTCATAATTTTTGAACGTCTATGTGATAAACTTCCACGAAATCGTCAAAGATATAGACTAATTATCGAAACTGTTAAAAATCATAAAGATTACCCAAAACAACCCAACCCAATCAGTGGGCAAAGTTCGAGTGAATTGGTGAACTGTTGAGTTTTCAATTTAACAAAATGTTAAACAGTTAAACAATTAAATGTCAAATTGAGATTTAAACGTCAAACTGACAGGTAGCCTCTCATTTAATCGTCAAATGTGTAACTGACACTTAAACGTCAAACGTCAAACTGACAGTTAATCGACAAACGTCTAATTGACAGTTAATTTTTCAAATTTTTTTGATTGTAGATTTTTTTCCTCACAACTTGTTTTTCACAATTTTCACGATTTTATTAATTGCCACTGTTGCCAATTTTAGCAACTACACAATTATATCATTTTTGACATATTGATTATGAAAATTTTATTTTTCATAATTTTTGAACGTCTATGTGATAAACTAATTATCGAAACTGTTAAAAATCATAAAGACTACCCAACCAACCCAACCCAACCAGTGGACAAAGTTCGAGTGAATTGGTGAACTGTTGAGCAATTTAACAAAATGTTAAACAGTTAAACAATTAAATGCCAAATTGAGATTTAAACGTCAAACTGACAGGTAAACTCTCATCTAATCGTCAAATGTGTAACTGACAGTGAAACGTCAAACGTCAAACGTCAAAGTGACAGTTAATCGACAAACGTCTAATTGACAGTTAATTTTTCAAACTTTTCTTCATTTTAAATTTTTTTCCTCACAACTTGTTTTTGAAAACGATTCAAAAATTTGACAATTTTCACGATTTTATTAATTGCCAGTATTACCAATTTTAGCAGCTACAGAATTATATCATTTTTGACATATTGATCATTATAACTTTTGTGATTTTTTCTGTTTAATTCCCGCAAGTTAAATAATTTTGAAAGCGTTGTTAATCATTTTATGTCACAATTTTGAAAAAAATCGATTGTTTTGCATTTTATGAACTTGGACAATTTTTAAATTTTGATCATTTTGTCGTTTTCACAATTTGGCCTTTTATTTATTGGTTTTTGTCGATTGTACATTTTCTTCAAACACAGTCATTTTTTTAAATTTTGATAATCATAAAACTACCACCAAGTTAGAGATAACAGTCAAATCGGTAGGTAGTTAAATCACAAATTGAGATTTAAATAAACGTCAAGCTGACATGTAAACTTTAATCTAATCGTCATCGTCTAACTGACAGTTAAACGCCAAACGTCAAACTGACAATTAATCGTCAAACGTCTAATTGATAATTAAACGTCAAACTGACAGTTAAACGTCAAAGTTAGTGTTAATCGTTAAATGGACAGTTAAACAACAAAATGATAATTAAACGACGAAGTGACAATTATATGTCGTCCAACTGACACTAAAAAAATCCAAACTGACGGTCGCGAGATTCATTCGACCTCAAACCCCTAACTGACAGTTAAACGTCAAACGTCAAACTGACAATTAATCGTCAAACGTCTAATTGATAATTAAACGTCAAACTGACAGTTAAACGTCAAAGTTAGTGTTAATCGTTAAATTGACAGTTAAACAACAAAATGAGAATTAAACGACGAAGTGACATTTATATGTCGTCCAACTGACACTAAAAAAATCTAAACTGACCGTTGCGAGGTTCATTCGACCTCAAACCCCTAACTGACAATTAATCGTCAAACGTCAAACACAATTAATCGTCAAACGTCTAATTGATAATTAAACGTCAAACTGACAGTTAAACGTCAAAGTTAGTGTTAATCGTTAAATTGACAGTTAAACAACAAAATGATAATTAAACGACGAAGTGACAATTACATGTCGTCCAACTGACACTAAAAAAAAAAAATCCAAACTGACCGTCGCGAGATTCATTCGACCTCAAACCCTAACTGACAGTTAATCGTCAAACGTCAAACTGACAATTAACCGTCAAACGTTTAATTCACAGTTAAACGCCAAACTGACAGTTAAACGTCAAAGCGACTTAATCGTTAAACTAACAGTTAAATAACAAAATGAGAATTAAACGACCAAGTGACATTTATATGTCGTCCAACTGACACTAAAAAAATCCAAACTGACCGTCGCGAGGTTCATTCGACCTCAAACCCCTACCTGATAGTTAAACGTCAAACGTCAAACTGGCAATTAATCGTCAAACGTCTAATTGATAATTAAACGTCAAACTGACAGTTAAACGTCAAAGTGACTGTTAATCGTTAAATTGACAGTTAAACAACAAAATGATAATTAAACGACGAAGTGACAATTATATGTCGTCCAACTGACACTAAAAAAAATCCAAACTGACCGTCGCGAGATTCATTCGACCTCAAACTCCTAACTGACAATTAATCGTCAAACGTCTAATTGACAGTTAAACGTCAAACTGACATTTAATCGTCAAAGTGACTTAATCGTTAAACTGACAGTCAAACAACAAAATGAGAATTAAACGACGAAGAGACATTTATGTCGTCCAACTGACACAAAAAAAATCCAAAGTGACCCCTAACTGACAGTTAAACGTCAAACTGACAATTAATCGTCAAACGTCTAATTGACAGTTAAACGTCAAAGTGATGTTAATCGTTAAACAACAAAATGAGAATTAAACAACGTAGTGACAATTATTTGTCGTCCAACTGAAACTAAAAAAATCCAAACTGACCGTCGCGAGATTCATTCGATTCGATTCAATATAACTTCGTGAACAATAGTCACCATTCACAACGTTTCCACCATCGACACTTGATCACACGACGACGTACACACTCTGATACAACTCCGACACAACGATCAGCGCCAACATCTTGTTTACCACTGCGCCGCGGAATATTTTCATCTACAGGACGCGTTCGACGTCCAACGCTGATAACGCAATTATCTCAAACAAATTGACCACACGCCGTACAATAATTGCCTTAATTCAATTGGTGTCCGTATTCCCAATTACCGACCAGCGACGTGAGGTCAATTTTATACGCGGTCACATCTCGAAGAAAAAAAAAACGCGCGAGTCGATTTTAATGCAAAAGTCCGCGCCCGGGAAGAAAACCGCAACTGCGCAAACAGTCCGCGAAACAATTTCCACCAACAATCCGATACGTCCAGTCGCGCCGTTGCTTCCACATACGTATTTAATTAAAGCCGGATCTAGTATGCAAATCGGGCGTAATTTCTGCGCCGCGAAGAGGCCAGGGCCGGCCCTGAAAACGGTCTCGGTCTCGAACTCAACGGCGCCTGTAAACTCGGACGAGACGACGCGGACGGTCGTGACAGAGCGCGATTCCGCTGAAACATCGCGTGCCACGATCGTTGTTGGATTTAATTAAAAATGTCCATCGATAATACCCTGATCCTATTAATGATGCACAACGTAATTAGGTAAAGTGTAGGCTTCTCGTTCTTACTGGACGAAGAGCGCGTGAAACATTGAAGCTGAAAGTTTATTAAATTCCCATCGATACTGAACTAGTCGTGTAAATAAATACATCACTATCACTAAAATCTCTAAAATAGCAATTACCTACCAGCACAATCATATCAAGAGTGAATGTAAAAACTTTTAATTTAACCAAAATTAAAAGTTTTATACTTAAAAAAAGGGATCCACCTTACCTAACTATCCAATCTATTACCCAACTCTTATCCAACTAAAAATGTAATATCCAAACCGTGTAGCCCATAAGCAAACCCAACCCAACCCGACGCAAGCCAACCCAACCCAAGCCAACCTAACCCAAGTAAACATTCACTGTACTCTCTGTCGATGATTTAAGTACTCTATGAGCAATGCAGGACGTTTTTTCGATATATAGACCTGTCATGTTGACTTATTTGCGCACTCTATTTATCGTATTTTTCAAAAACTTCTTTTAGAACTATTTTTCTCAGACACAAACAGTTTAATATGACACTTTTGTTATTATTTTTTTTTACTGAAGCAGTCTTTGCTTCGCGATTCAAACATTATAAACGACATTTTTCTTTATAAAGCCAATTTGTATTGCGACGAATAAAGGACAACGCAGCTTAACTAAATTTAAAAAACAATGTAGGGAAACTTTGGATATACAGTCGAATGCAAAAAAAGTAGACAAAAACAGTTTCCTGTAATTGATTTTCCTCATATTGTTGTTGTATAAATGTGGCTTTTTAAAATCCCCTTTCCGTCAAAATTTGACAATCTTTCAAAGTTGACATTCATTTTAAAACGAAGTTTCTTTATTCCAATAAAACTTGAATTTTCTCAGTAAGTTTTCTTAGTCCACGTGATATTTGATTTATTTATTCAGTAACGGTGGTTCGGGGCTCTAGTTGGGGTACCTACGTTTACGGCTCACCAGTACATTAAAATGTCACTGAAATGATAATACTGACGTTTACATGACATTGCTAATATCAAGCAAGTTTGTTCAAGCAGCCGAAATTTTCGTGTCTACTTTTTTTTGCATTCGACTGTACATTACTCCATTCTCATTGATCAAGTGTCGACCATTTTGCAGTGCATCGTCATGTCTCGACTTTTATTACTTATTTGCGTCTAACAATAAAAACATAATCGGGATCTCCGAGATATTACTCAATAATAATAGTCCGCCATTCGTCTGCATCGTAATTTAAAGCTGACGTTGTTGCACATCGATTTGTGCAAATTGCAAAAAATATATTTACAACTGCGTTGACATTTTTCGACTTTTACGACTTAATTTTGATTAATAATAGTAATAATAAAAAAAAGTTCTTCTATATTGAAATTTTAATCAAATTAGTGGGGAATAACTCCCGTCTGCTTCAAAGTAATCCGCATTACATAATTAATAATAATTGCAAAAGAAAAAAAAAGAATATAATTTTCGAATTAATCTCCGTGGTCGTTTACAATGTAACAGCTATATTAAATTATAACGTGATTTGCGACGTTTCTTAGAACAATGTAAAACGAACAATCGACGCAACGAGTTTGAGCCAAACAACGCCAATGTTTCCGTATAATAAACACACGTCAGATCTCAGCAATTGTAATCACTGGCGTGGACAAGACAAGACAAGACAAATAATATTCCACATCGTACCAAATAACAGATATCTTGATTATCTGGGTTGGGTTGGATTGGGTTGTATTTGCAAGCCAACCCAACACAACCCAACCCAACTCAACGCAACCCAACCCAATCCAATCCAACCCAACCCACCTCCTAACCTCAGGAGGTTTCTTTGCTTCTCTTATCAAACGTTAAATGCGCGAATATGCAATAAAAATACAATGTTTATATAAACAAATAAATAAAATGGTTCAAAGTAAAGTTTGAAAATTGTACTCAAACTCCAGTTAAATGTTAAAAAATCGATAAAATATATTAACAATATTTACAAAAATAAAAAAGTACGTTTAAGTTAATATAAATAAAATTTTTAATTAATTGAATTAGGTGTTAAATTCATAATTTGTCTCCGAATTCTTCCAATGTGATTCGTTTCATAAATAAAAAATATACATATTTTTTTAGATTCATTTTCAATAATTTTATTCCATCGAGGTTTTATTATCGCGTCAATACTGTCGAGAAAATGACTGGACCACAGCTCTAATTTTTTTCTTAAGTAAATTAAAGAAACAATAATTTAATTTTAATTTAAGTAAATTTGAGCATTTTTTTTTGTCTGAAGAGATACTATTTGAGTTGTGAGAATCGCCATAGTTGTAATTATCATGCGCCAATATTTTCTTTTCCTTGACATAAAGTAAATTTGAGAATAATTTGCATCACTGTTTTAATTCGTAAATATTTTTACCTTAACAAAAATAAATTTGCGAACAATTTATTTACGTCGCTATTTTCGTTTGTATCCGAGCTCGCCGAGACACTGAACGACCCGCAATAAAATCGCACTTCGACGAATTTAAATTAAAAAAATCTCAACGCCGCAACATAACTTAAACATCAAATTTGTAAATAAATAAATAAAATCATCGATGACTAGTTTAAAATTTTTTCGCAGCGCGATTTTAAAATAATTCACGCGGAACGCTCGAAATCACCGAATAGAGCCCCACATCAACGACACAATTTTTCACACCAACGTTTCATTCGTAAACAATTTTTGAGTCGCGAGTCTGTGCTTTCAACGCAACGCTTCGACCAATGGAAATTATAATACAAACTTATTACCCAACCAAAATCGATTATCAATTGTTTACATTGAGGGAATTGTTTCGAAATCGGTGGCGAGCGCTCGACCGACAGATGGCGCCCAGCACGATTCACAAAAACACCAGACGTTGACGGTTAATTTCGTCCACATTTCATTACATGCGCTCGTTTCAAACTACCCCGGAAATAAATCGCCTCGGCGTTGGAAACGACGAGGCAATCGAATCGAAAGCAAAACTTAAACGATGCCAGGACGAAAATCTATAATCTATCCGCCGATGACGACCGGAAGAAAAAAGCACAAGTTCCGCGTCGGGGTGACCCGCGACGGGCGCCGACCGCCGGGAAAATTTGCAAACTTAAAACTATGTTAGGTAAGACAAATGCAGAGACACTCACCAGTGCACACGGAGGATGGGGTCTGTCAGGCTATAGTCAGCTGAGTGTGCTGGCCTACTTGATTTCAGGACGAATAAAGCTGGCAGGAGTAGGACACGATACGGGCGCGCCTGCGCACCGCCGGATGTGCAACAGGCGATCAATATCAACCCAACAGCGTATACTGGGATCCACATGCAATGTCCCACATTATGTACCGTCCGAGGATTCGTTAATTTCGACACCGGGCCGAAAGGATCGACGGACGCGCGGCGGAGGCGACAGGTCCGCAAATTGGACGATTTTTCGCAAACACACGCACGGCCCGACGACACCCGGAGGGGAGGAAGAAACGTCAAACGTCAAAATTTGCATCGGACGCGTACGAGTCGTCCGATAACTACAGTCGCGACAGCAGACTCGATACAACGTAACTTTTCATTTATTTTCCATTTAACCAAACAAACAGGAACCACAAAAATGTTCCATCATTTACGATCTCCAACAACCGAATCAAATCATCGACACTTGTTAATGTTTTAATTTTCAGTCCTTCTTCAAAATAATGTCCTGAAAGCTATTTCAGATTAAACGGTCGTTATTATTTGATCATAAAGGGCGCAATATCGCACGTAAAGGTCATGGATTCGCAGCAGCAGTGTTTTTTGTGCAAATGTAAGATTTTAATCGCTTTGTCGCAAAGATCGTAATAGTTGAAGCGACACGATTCGACTTGGGATTAAAAGTCACTACTACTATAAACTATAAGCAATCAGCGCCATCGTCAAGGTAAATACTCTAGAAATTGACCAAGATACGAACTGAACCCAAGGTAAAATTTTGTGAGTATTTAAACATTTAATTAATTACATTTTAGTCAAAAATGTTCGAGAAAATATCAAATCCCAGTCTTTCGTCAATAACTCAATTTTAATCGAATCGATCAATTGTCTTCATTAAAAATTAATAATAAAAATTATATCAATGTTGTACGAGTGTTTTTTTTAAATTTGGCGTCGAAGTTGGCCATGAATGTTTAACTGTGAACGAACCACGAACCACTCAAACGTCACTTAAGTAACAACTTTTGACAATTAAAAGTGAGGTTAGATTGGTTAGACGTAGGTTAAGATGTCAAATTAATGATGATGGTTCGTTCGCAGTTAAACATTCACGGCCAGCTTTGACGCCAAATTTTAAAAGTTATCATTAGTTGCACCGGAAAAGTTGAAAAAAGTTGATCAACCTCAACCCATTGATTTAAACGATTTAAATGAAATTCTGCAATAATTAATCATGATCAACAAGGATGTCACTTAATCTTTGTATTGATCGAATCCAATACAAATGAAATCCAATCCAATCCAATTAAATATAATCATATCCAACCCAACTCAATCAAACCCAACTCAATCCAACCCAACCAAACCTAATGCAACCCAACCCAACCCAACCCAACTCAATCCAACCCAACCAAACCTAATGCAACCCAACCCAACCCAACCCAACTCAATCCAACCCAACCAAACTTAATGCAACCCAACCCAACCCAACCCGACTCAATCCAACCCAACCAAACCTGATGCAACCCAACCCAACCAAACCTAATGCAACCCAACCCAACCCAACCCAACCCAACTCAATCCAACCCAACCAAACCTAATGCAACCCAACCCAACCAAACCTAATGCAACCCAACCCAATCCAACCCAACCAAACCTAATGCAACCCAACCCAACCCAACCCAACTGATCCCAACCCAGGTTATTAAATGAATCTGTGCATTTAGAACATAAGGACAAACCGCTCACCATTCGCATAGCTTGACGCTAACCAAATGTACACAGGAAATGCAATCAAACCGAAACTGTCAAATGTCAAATAATACAACGATACGAAATTGATTTGTTTAATAATTTAAGTTGGTTTCGTGGATTTTTGTCGTTTCTCGCCGACGAGCTCGGAACAAGGGCGAAACGACCGTTCAAGAACGCAAACCTCTGTTCTCCTTACAAATCCAACTTGTTTGGAATTATTCAATAAAATTTAATTTGAATTTAAACTGACTTAGAATCCGTTCAACGACTTGAGTTGGCTGTGCGAAGCTTTGGAATTTTTTGATCAGCTCGCAATGTGGACGAAACATAACATGACCTCTTAAAAATCAGAGTGAATTTTGGAATTTTTGATCAGCTCGTAATGTGACCTCTTAAAAATCAGAGTGAATAAATTTGATCTTTAAAGTGCGATTTACGGCAAATGACTCTAAAGGTAAATCGGGGTAAATTTTGATTATCGTTCGCGTATATTAAGCCGTAATCTCAGAGCTGCGGGTTTCAAAGTGGTCGTGAGATCTAGTCCACTCAATGTAATTCTAACGTCGACGTTTGCGCTTTTAGTTTTCGTAAAAATTGTAAAATTCCTTAAAATTGCACCAATCGAATGTAGGATGTCAGGGCAATTGTTCCACAAAAAATGACTCTACCGTATTCAAGGCTAGCAGACATTTTAACGAGAATGTGGTAATTCTTTGCTTAGATGCATTGCTTGTCACTATTTTCCTGCCACGTTGTTACTTCTACCTTCAGTATTTCTGTCCGGGTCAAAAAAGTACACTTGGCCGTTTCATTGGTGGAGGCGTCGACTAAACGCTAACGAGCGCGACGCTGCGTTTTCGCGAAATGTTTCCCGAACAGTGCGCATAAATGAAATTGCGGAGAATTAAATTTGCTAACGGAATCGCATCGAAAGTCGTAACACTGCGTTTCGCGAAAACATTTTTTGATCTCGCGACGGGAACGACGCTCGTAAAAGTTGACATTTTAAAAAAAAATGTAATGGACTCAATTTTGATGCCGCACACTTTGAATATTCGACATTTTTATAAACATTTTAGAATATTCAGAATGTTTTTCTTAATGCAAAGTGGAAATTACTGCATTTTTGTATTTTTAAATTTTCGAACATTTACAATTTTTTATATTTTCCGCAATGTTTGAATTTTTCGACAATGTTGGGTTGGGTTGAGCTTAGTTGGTTGGGTTGAGTCGAGTTGAATCGGGGTGGGTTGGATTGGCCTGTCTTTGGTTGGGTTTTGCATGCTTTTTAACAATTATAGTTTTTTTTTATTAAAAAAAATTAATTTGCAGAATACTTGAAACTTTTTTGTTTTATAAAATTTTGTCTTGTGTTGGATTGGGTTCGATTCGGTTGTTTGTTTGGTTTGGGTTGGAATGGGTTAAATTAGGTTGGGTTGGGTTGGGTTCTTTGTATTTTTTCCACAACCTCATTTTTTTAATGCAAAAAAATTAATTAATTAATTTAAATTAATTTTCCGTTCGTTAAAATTTCATCCGATAAACTTCTCGTCTGCGACCGGCCGCGTTGAAATTTAAATTTCCCCCGCGTTCTCCGTAAGCATCGCGTTTCTCGACAAATCACGATTTTTTTTTTTTAATTAAACGACGCGCTAACGACGCTCTTCTTTCGCCGTCGCGTCGGACCTTTTTCCATCGCGCTCCGCGAACCGACAATTTGCGCGCGGCGAGATCAAACGAAACCGATCGCGGTAATCGCACCGGGGACGATCGCGTCTCTCATCCAGATCGCGGCGGCGACGGCGGAGGAGACGATTTTCATGGCCAGGACGGAGAGGTGGGTACGCAACGCGCGCGGGAGAGAGACCGTGGCGGCGAGGAGAGACGGATGTGCACACTGTTGATTCAATCATTAGGCACTGTTTGCTGAATTAATGGCGTCTGGACGCCGACTGACGCCAGATCCAGTCGCCGTCGGCGCCATCCTATATACATATAGACTTTCGCTGTATATGGGACAGCGGCCAGCAAGCCGCTCCGTCTGGACTCTTAAATGGAAAATCGGAGAGCTTCGCATGCCTTTTTCTCTCTCTCTCTCTTTTTATCTCCGTCTCGCTTGGTCTGTTTCACGCGTACGCTCACGCACTTGCAGTTTCGCAGTTCCCCGCGCGGTGTGGTCACGTTCGGTGCCCACATACAAGGTGTTTTATTGCGTGTAGGTTTCCTACCGTCGGAAATATCCTTGGTTCAATTTTTTTAAGTATCAAGAGCGATTCACACTATCAGTCACAACTCGATTAACGGCCAACGATTTAATATATACATAGAGACTGACCTAACACAACCCAACCAAACCATACAATGTGAATAATCAATAATGCGTTGTATAATATTTGCCCTGCCGTTCCCTGCCGGATCGTGCGAATCATGCTTTAACTGTTTATTTTGTTTCAAAAACTAACGTCGATCGTTAAGTAGCTACGACGGTCGTCAAGACGCCATAAATTGAATTTAACGCTAAATTACAAATCCGGGACTTACGAAAAATTCTCGGAAAAATTCTCCACTCTCATTGATAAATCGCCAACGTGTTTGTTTTGCAATTTTAATTTTATAATTGCAACATTTCCAGATTTAGTTGTTTTTTTTATTTTACTTTGCGTTTTAAATTATTCGATGGCCGAGTCTATTAGTAACGGTAGCTACGCGATTACGATGATGTACGATTTACAAATCGTACATCATCGTAATTTTTTTTGTAATAATTTCGACGCTTTTTGTATGTCAGACAGAAGTGCATACTATCTGCATATGATAATTGCATTCGAAGTTTGAATTTTTAACACAAAGCGCAACTGAGGGCTTCTAAATTACTGTTGGTGGTCGATTTTGACCAATGGGACTGGAGAATTCGTTGCCAAATATCATTCAATTCGGTTTTATTGACATTAACGGTTTCGACTTGTACTTGTAAGGTACTTTTTGTGTCGTGAAGAATAATTTTCAATGCTTTAAAAGTGCAATGAAACAAACCGGTTGTCGAAAAGAAAAAAATCGCAAGAACGAATTATATATTAATTTTGATTAATTGCCCCCCTAGAACTGAATAAGATTCGTCAAAAATTAAATTAAGCAGAATCTACAAAATTCTCCACTCTCATTGGGCAAATAAATAAGTGTGCGTAGTCATATATCTTAATTTCTGGTGCTTGTTAAAAATAAAAGTAAAGTAATTTCAACGTTACATTGGTTTTAAATTATTCAAATCCAAATATTATTTACAACAGTAAATAACCTACACAACCCGATCCAATCCAAATGAAAACAACCCAACCCAGCCCAACCCAAGTCGACCCGATCCAACCCAACCCAAAGAAACCCAACCCAACTGACTTAACCCACTCAACCAACCCGATCCAATCGAAAATAACCCGGTCCTACCCAACCCGGCTTAATTCTCAACTCGACCCTACCGAACCCACCCCAACCGGATCCAACCCGACCCGATCCAACCCAATCTAACCCAACCCGATCCAATTACAATTTTAATTCTCCATTAATGTACTAATATTGCAGCTTTTAAATAAAACGAAAACTCGACGAACAAACGACTAAATTGAACAACAACCGTTTTTATCGCAAATAAACGCCTCGTAAATCACACATGACAGCTCCATTGTCGTAAAGTTGTACGAAATCTGATAATTTGCAACCAGATGTCGGACGAAATAAAGCAAAGTAAAATGAAAAATAGAGCCGGGAATTATTTAATTGCTTAAAAAAAATTTAATTTATTACTAGTTGACATTTTTTAATTTTGTTGTTTATATTATTTCATGTTTTCATTTATTTGTTAATTTTTGCGCCCCATGTCCCAAGTCGTGAGGCACCCAGGTTGACTTGTCTTATCATTGGGCCCTTGTTCTGAGATCCGGCCAGCGTTGATGATGTCGGATCGTTGATGCGAAAACATCGCTGTCTTAATTTTTTTTATTAATATATCGTTGAGGGTTGATAGACATAACATCCATAAAGATCCCCTTTTTATTTCTGTTTATGTCTTTTTTATATCGATTTAATTTCTAATGTTAAATGATCACAATTTTCTTAATATATTTAATTATACTCATTGTAATGTCAGATTATTTTTGCCAAAATACAATGGGTTAACTATTTATTTTGTTTCAAGAAGTTGTGTTAATCGTTGAGGCTTTTTTCTGCTATTCGTCAACATGCATTTTACACTATTTTACAATTTTTATCAACTTAATTCCACTAAAACCTTAATTAAACACATTGGAATAGCGCAAATTATACACATTGTGTTGCGATCAATGAATCAACCCAACCATACCCAGGCCAACCCAATCCAACCGAATCCAACCCAACCCAACCTAACCCAACCCAACCCAACCCAACCCAATACCAAAAGCCACGTAAAGAGTATTTAAAAAAATTAACTTCCAAATTTTATACAATTATTCGATGTGGCAAATTAATTAGTCAAGATAATTAAATAAAGAAATAAAACAACGTAATCGATCTGGATTTTGAGTCAAAATTTAATAAACAAATTGAAAAAATATCTACATCATCGTCTTATTTCCCGAAACTACTAATTTGAAATTCAAACTTTTCCTCAATAACGACACAACAGGGAGAGTTCAAAATGTATGTTGGCTGTAAGTTTTGAAAACATTTAACATTAAAAATAAACGTCAAAGTATTTCACAGAAAACGAGACAGAGATACGTTCGATGTTCGCAACTTTGGGGGCATGTCGATTATGTGGAATTGTGCGAAATGGACGCTGTTGAGACACTCACAGCAAATAAATAGTACCACGCCCAGTAGAATTTAATAAAACGGGCAGCAACCCTACATACACAGAAGAAATATGTTCGTGTGATTTGTGACAGGTCAAAAAGTAACCATAAGTAATTAGGATTCATATTCAAATTTTTTTTGTCATGCATCAGTGCAATTTATAACTTCCATGACGTCATGAAAATGATCATAAACGTGGAAATAAATTTGTAAACAAGATGGGCGAAATATCGTGCCTTCGAATTAAATTCCTCATTAAAGTAAGCTATGTTTGTTTTATGAAGTTGGCGACACGCAATTGAAGAGAACGGAGTTGTAAGTAACTGTCAGTTATATTACTGAAAATTATATTTTTAATTAAATAATTGAGCAGCTACCAGTGCTACAAGTCTTAGGAGAAAAACCAATGAAATCATCATAGCCCACCATAAAGAGGAACTTAATTCAAGGCACGGTAGTTATAGACGACTTTATTTTTTTAATTATTACGTCCGCAATTTGCAAATAACGTACACTTACAGATCTTTTCTGCTTATTTTCTATTATTTATTCCATTTGTATTAGTTTTTTTTTCACATTTATTTCAACGAGCTGGACAACATTTCAAAAATCGCAGTTTCAAATTAACAAGCGAGACGTCGTCATCCACAAAAAACAAAAACAAAACAATTTCCAAGTCACGTAACGGCGGAACGACCTCGACCGGGGAATTAGAGTGATCCGTTTTCTGCGTCGCGTTGCGCCCCCGTCATCCGACCGGTCGCGGGCATTTTTTCCGATCTCCTATTTCAGACGCGTAATTTTGCGTCGCTTTAACAAGAGAGCGCCGAACGAACAACTGCCAGCGTCGGTCGTCAAGTTTATCGCGTTTCTTTTTTTTTTCGTTCGCCCCCGCTGAACATTCCCGACTTCGGTTTCCATTATCTCGAGAAAATCGTGCATGTGAATCATGACGGTCATATTTTGCGCCCCGATGACGTCGCGTAATGAGAGGTGGACCTCGTTAGGTGCGGTCCCCGGGGGCGGCGGCGGCGGCGCGTCTCGTTTCGCGAATGTGACAATTGCTCTTTTGCGTCGTTGCGCGTTCGTCTGGAATTCGCGCGTCAACTGCCGACGAAATTTTCGATGCGGACGATTTTACGTTTTTTTTTGCAATTACTTCATTTAATAATTTTTTCAATTGTTTTTAGAATTGGAATATTTTTTTATTTGTAATCAATTTGAAAATAAGTTAATTTGCATTTTGGCTTGGGTTTGGTTGGGTTGGGTGAGTTTTGGATCGTGTGCACCCACATTTCCTTGACCTTTACAACTTGCGCCCAAAAACAGAAAAATATATACAACTTTCCGGTTTCAATCTCGGGTTTCTATTCCTTCGTCGTCTTTGCCATTTGCTTTACGATAGCTCGATTTTCATTTCATTTTTGGTTTTATTCCATTTTCGTTTCTTTTCATTTATTTTTATTCACTTCTGTAAATTTGTGGGAACAAAGTTGTCGTTATACGTACTAACGAGAAAAAAAATAGGCCGCGACGATGCAAAACGTCGAATAACTCCACACAACCCCTTCGTTCGACATTTAAAGTATCCGACAGTAAACCCCCTGACCGTACGTACGTTAATGCGAAAAACGTCATCGCGAAATTCCAGGGCGAGGGTCTCCCCCATCCCGCGTACACCAGGCGGTAATATATTCAGGGCAGGGGGTGATTTGTGCTCATTATGACTGTTTGACATATTCGGATCATAAAGTACGGCGACGGCCGGCCTTTAGAGCGCGCCCGTAATAACGCACGGCAGACATTTCACATACCAGCGGTTCCCTAACTGAGCGGAGATTTGACATTTCGCGACCTGCAAAGGTCGCAGCAACCCAATAATGGGGAACGCGGGGAGGCCGAAAACGGTGACACGTTACGTGGATTTATCGACGACGGGGCAGTAAATTCGCGCGTTGTAAAGCGACGATCAATTGCGGAAAGTCGAAAGTTGTCGCGAAGAAGGTTTTTGTTTTTCTGGTAGGAATTTAAATTTTTTGTTTTTATTTCGCTCCATTTTTTCTTCGCCCCCTTTAATTTCCGTGAGTTGAGCCAACTTCGAAGCCGAGACGTTTCAAGTAAGAATCAAATGCGTGAAAATATTTTATTTCAAACAAGTTATGCAATTCATTTAAATTCATTTAAATTACTCAACTAGTAAATCTGATTTACGACGTGCGCTTCGAAAAATGTAAAACGAACAATTAACTTGTCAACTTGGGGACATGAATAGATAACTTAACATTGCATGGTGTTCAGTAAAGTGAAGGGGCCGCGGCCAAGCCCCAATGAAATATTGAGTGGGGGTGCTTTGGAGATGGAAACGCTGATCGTAAACACCGAGACGATCGAAGATGCAGTTCCCAGGTTAAGTGACGAAGAACTCGACGAAGCAATAATCCAACCCAGCCACACCCAACCCAAGTTGATCCCAATCCAACACAAAGATTCAATGGAAGAGTGGCCAACCTTCACGAGGACTTCATGCACGTGCCAAAAAAAATTATCATACTTTTGAACTTAATTGGAACAAAAAAAAACATTAATCTTAAGTCATGTTTTTAAATCAATATTGGATTTTATTATTATTTATCAGTCTACTCGTGTTTCTACCGTCAGTCATAAGTAAGTAATAAAAGTCACAAGAAGTGGATGCATCACAAATAAATCTAACCCGACCTAATCCAAAATGCAAAATGAAATGGTGTAATAAATATTCTGCTACACAAGATAAAGTCAACTCTGAATCAAAATTTACTTCTCTAATGTTATGCTTAATTAAGTAGTACAAGTCTAGTAAGTGTGGGTGTCTCGTAAATAAATGAACCTCACCCAACTCAATCCAAAATGTAAACTAACCATTACAACTGTTAAAAATATGAATCATTACATCCACGGTTATAAACCAAAAATATTTATACACTTTTCCATTATTAGGGGCGATTAAGTAGTAAAAGTTAAAGAAACTAGTAATAAATTAATTGCGCTGTGAATTTTCAAATTGTGGGATTTATTAGTTACGATGGTTTTTTATTTTTTATTTTTATAATAGTCGATTTTTTGAGTTTCTAGTTTTTTAATACTTTTAACAATTGTTGCTATTTATATATTGTTTATGATTATTTTGAATTTTTTTACTTTTGCAAAATTTTACGATTTTAATTTATTATTATTCATTTTTGTTGCATTCTTTACGATTTGTTGTGTTTTTCAATTTGTGCGATATTACATGTATTTTTTTATTCTTTCGGAAAATTTCAGTTCATATATTTACATTTTTTGCAGATTTTAAACAATTTCTAAGACTTTTGACAAATCGGACGACATTTTGACTATTTTAAAACGGCTGTGATGATTTTATTGTAATTTCAACGCTTTTAACGATGTTTTGATAATTTTTAACGATGTTTGTCGATTCTAACGATTTGACACAATTTCATGTTTACAATCCAATCCAACCCATGCCAATCCAACTCAAGCGAACTCAACCCAACCCAACCCAACCCAACCCAAATCAATCCAACCCAACCCGACCAAATCCAAACCAAACCAACCCAACCATATCCATCCCAACCCAACATGTCCTTAAAATTAAAGAAAATTCCGACTAAACCAATGGAAGAAAATGAGGAAATTCCAGAGAAACCGGAAAAGGCAAAGCCGGAAGACTTTTTCCCCTGGAGAGGAAGAAACGAAACTTGACGACTTGCGTGAGGAACATGAGGAGCCAGAGAAAGAAATCCCCGAAAAGGTACGACCAAAAGTGAAGAAATCCAAAAACGTAGAACCAACGCCAGGACCGATAGATTTTCCTTTGGGAAAGGATGAACCAAAACAACCGAGATACCTCGTCTTATTACGCTGTCTTAAGAAAAATATAACGACGACGAATCTCCTGGTCTTACTCCTTCTTCAACTGTGAACTTTCCTAATTTAAATTCTCTTTTATTGATCACAAGTAACTAATTTGACAAAGTAACTGCAACCCAACCCAACCCAACTCAACCAAACCCAACCCAACGACTGACATTCGCTTCCGGGTTGGTGGCAGCTAAACAAATATAAATTTACTAGCTAGTGGGACTTGAGAATACAATACAACCCCACCCAACCTAACCGCAGACGTTAACACGTAATTTTATTAAAAGAAAAAAAAACGTAAGGAGTGAAATAAATCTCATGAGTCGATATAATCCTCGGGAATTACGGTTTCCACGATTTTTGACAATTTCTATGAGTTTTGCGAATTTTTGATAAGCTTAGACAATTTATGATCATTTCGTTCGGACGATTTTTGCCGATTTGTGCGTTTTGAAATATTTTTGATGATTTTTTGTGAATTTTAGAATTGACGATTTTGACGATTTTTAATATTTCTGACAATATTTAGCTATTTTTATAATATTTACCATTTACAATTTTAATAATTTTAATAAAAGTTTATGATTATTTGTTTTTTTTTAATTTCTATTATTTTTAACAATTATATGAATTTCGACAATTTTTTTAAACCATTTCAAAGATTTTGTGATAAGTTTCCACGTTTTGAAATATTTTTAAATAATTTGTTGATTTTTTTTATTTTTGGTTTTTTTTCATAAATTTTGGACGATTTAAAATTTTTTAAAGCGATTTTGATGTTCTGATAATTTAAACGATGCTTGTCGACCTTTAAATAATTTCAATGAGGTTTAATGATATTTGTCACTGTCACTGTCACTGTCACTGTCACTGTCACTGTCACTGTCACTGTCACTGTCACTGTCACTGTCACTGTCACTGTCACTGTCACTGTCACTGTCACTGTCACTGTCACTGTCACTGTCACTGTCACTGTCACTGTCACTGTCACTGTCACTGTCACTGTCAATGGCAATTCTTTTGAGTATTTTCGCATTTTTATTAATAAATTTGTTGCGAAGTTTTAAATTAATCCAAAACTGAGAATTGAGATTGAGGAGAAAAAATAAGTAAATGTTATAATTTCCAAAAATTGTTATCTAATAATTTTCTACAAAACTGACCACATTTTGCGAGTTGGGTTGGGTTGGGTTGAGTTGGTCACTGTCACTGTCACTGTCACTGTCAATGGCAATTCTTTTGAGTATTTTCGCATTTTTATTAATAAATTTGTTGCGAAGTTTCAAATTAATCCAAAACTGAGAATTGAGATTGAGGAGAAAAAATAAGTTAATGTTATAATTTTCAAAAATTGTTAAATACCTAGAATCTAATAATTTTCTACAAAACTGACCAAATTTTGCGAGTTCGGTTGGGTTGGGTCGAGTTGGATTGGGTTGGGTTGGTTTGGCTCTGAAGCAAAAAAATCCTTGTCATTTTCAAAAAACTGCGAAAATTTTCTCCGATCTCGACGTTTTTTATTTTAGCATTTTATTTCGATTATTGAAAATGTCAACATCAATGTCATTTCTTTTGAGCATTTTTCATTAATCATTTTTTTTATTATTATATTTTGACCACCTTGATGACAATTTTTGACCATTTCGTTCGATTTCAAACTATTTTGATTATTCTTTGACGAAATTTGACGATTTTTTAAATTGTCGACTATTTTTGGCGATTTTATGATTTTTTAGGATTTCTTGGGATTTTTTTTTATATATATTTTACAATTTTACAATTTATAACGATTTTGAAGATTTCATTGTAATTTAAATGGTTTTTGCTATTTCTGGCAATTTTTATGAACTTGGATAATTTTTAACAATTTTTAAAAGTTTATGATTTCACATTTTTATAAATTTTCGTGTTCCTTGCGAGAGTTTTAAACGTTTTTGACAATTTTAAAGATTTTTTTTAACAACTCATGCGACATTTACGACCAATTTTAATAATTTGTACGATTTCTGCAATTTTTATTCTTAAGGACTGTTTTCGATTTGATTAGTTTTTCATTTTGCAAATTTCCTGTATAATTAATGAAATTTATTTGTCACGATTTCTAAAATTTTCATCACATTTTATAATTAGATAACTTTTACTTTTGATTTTTAATGATTTTCTAAAATTATTATGTTCATGATCGCAAACTCAATATATAACGAGTTGGGTCCTTATTTCTAACCCAGTAGGTAACGTTTCTAAGATCAAGATCAACTCGACTTGGACGATCGTTTCGTCCTTATTATGCACCACACAGTCAGAAATGCAAGTTATTTTATTACATGGCGGTCCTGCATATTAACTGAGTCTACAATGTACTTGTTACTTTCTTAAACGTTTGACACGCATTACATTGAAAATTAATTCAGCGAATTATTAAGGTTATAGCTGTTTCGCCCTCTATCGACTCATCATAAACATTAAGTAAACGAGTTCGTGTTGATTTTATCTTGAGCTCCTGAAACGTACCCGCTAGATTTTTCTTGTTTGTACTTGTCATTTAATTGTCGTTCTTCCATTAAACTTTAAAATGAGTGACTTGTTAGTGTAAAGCTATGCGAATGGTGAGTTTGTAATTAATTTTCTACGCATTTATTTATCAACTAGGATGGTTTCGCAGCGTTCTGTGTTATTTTTAAGATCCAACCGGTTTAATTAACGTAATTAACATCAGTTAAGAATAATCTCTATGAACGTCTTTGTACTGTTCGTTGGCGATTTTCGCTCGAACCGTTAGGTAATATGCACACGTTGCACACTCTCGTAACACACGTCGCCGTAGATCGCGCCGAGGCAATTCAAGACGTTATTCTGGGTCAGAACGTAACTGGAACTTTACCCTTTTGGTGTTGCGCAACCTATTGAACGCGAACACACCTTTCTAACTCTCGTTATTCTCACATAAACGATGGCCGGCCGGTTTTTTTTCCGCGGGGCCGCGATTTAACATTCGCGATTCCCACGCCTCCGTTCATCGCTCGCGTCTCCTTTCGTCAATCAAAGATCGCCGGATTAATTACTGGACGCGCGGTTCATTTCGAAAACCCGTCCTGCATGGGAATCGGCGGCGCCACGCCGCAAAACTAATTACCTAACAACTTTCACCGGGCGCCTTTTTTCCGGCCGCATGTGTGTCGGAAAGTCGACGCTGGGTATTTTCCGCGGAAAAAAGTTCGCGTGTTGCAGGGAGCGCGGGCCGTGCCCATGGGGCGGTGTCTTCCATTAGATAATGCGGAAACCGTGCTGCGAGCCCTCGTTTCTTTTATGGACTGATTAAAGCGCTCCGTATTAAGGCTGATCGATAGCGATGATGGGTCGGCGGATAAGGTGGATTCCAATTGTCGGCGGAGTGACTCTTCGGCGCGCCCGACTTCACGACCGGGGTTATAATTTAATTAAAAACACTTTTATGCCACTGCAAACAGAGCCAAATTAAACTAACGGCGGCCCCGGATGGTCCCCCGGTGTCGCCGAAGGCTAGGGGCGACGACGATGACACACCTAGTCGCTTTGGCCTTTTAATTTCGGTTTCGTATTGGATTATCGACGCGAGACGCGCCGAGGTTTAGTACTAGGAGTTTTTTTCCCAAACGCGAAACAATCACCGCCGCTGGCTTTACATTCATCGCGTGAACTGTAACTAAACAATTATCATCATCCCGAGGCGATCAAACTTTAAATCGTGAGCCTACGAAATTAATTTTCTAATGTTGCGCATTAAACATATTATACCTAACGAAAAGGCAATTATGAACGAGTGCGAAAATCTATAACATGTAATTTTTTTATAAAATGCCTCACACGTTGAATTTTTGTTTGAAATGTTGAAGTTAATTTTTTAAAGCAAAGTGGTAGAAATTTTATGATAAAAAATAAAATGCAAATCTTGAATATCGGACGAAATTTAATTTGAAAGAATTAAAAATTGTAAATCTTATTAAAATACTACCCAACCCAACTCTACCCAATCCAACCCAACCCAACCCAACCCAACCCAACCCAACCCAAACCAAACCAAACCAAACCAAACCAAACCAAACCAAACCAAACCAACCCAACCTAACCCAACCCAACCCAACCCAACCCAAAATTGTTTTCCAAAATTCACAAGCCATAAAAGATTTTAAAAATCCAAAAATAGTGAAAATCCTTTTCGAAAATTTCATCGTCAGAAATTTTTGTTCTAAACAATTTTCGCATTTTTATTAATTTTTAGTTGGAAAGTCTTAAAATGCGATTTTTAAAATTTTTGAGAATGCTTTTGTCATTTTTCCTAACTCGCCAGGATCCAAAAAATGCTAAAAGACTGAGGAGAAAAAAATAAACGTCATAATGTTAAAAAGTGATATTTATAAAATCTCAAATTTTATAAAAGAAAAATTAATAACCACATTTTGTGCGTGGAAAAGCTCTGAAACGAAAAAATCCATACCATGTTCAAAAACTGCGAACATTTTCTCCAATCGCGACGTTTTTTATTTTAGCATTTTATTCTGAATATTGAAAATGTCAGTGTAAAATGTCAATATCAATGTCAATGTCAATGTCAATGTCAATGTCAATGTCAATGTCAATGTCAATGTCAATGTCAATGTCAATGTCAATGTCAATGTCAATGTGAAATGTCAATGTCAATGTCAATGTGAAATGTCAATGTCAATGTCAATGTCAATGTCAATGTCAATGTCAATGTCAATGTCAATGTCAATGTCAATGTCAATGTCAATGTCAATGTCAATGTCAATGTCAATGTCAATGTCAATGTCAATGTCAATGTCAATGTCAATGTCAATGTCAATGTCAATGTCAATGTCAATGTCAATGTCAATGTCAATGTGAAATGTCAATGTCAATGTCAATGTCAATGTCAATGTCAATGTCAATGTCAATGTCAATGTCAATGTCAATGTCAATGTCAATGTCAATCTCAATGTCAATTTCAATGTCAATGTCAATGTCAATGTCAATGTCAATGTCAATGTCAATGTCAATTTCAATGTCAATGTCAATGTCAATGTCAATGTCAATTTCAATGTCAATGTCAATGTCAATGTCAATGTATAATTTTTGAGTTGGAAAGCTCCGAAACGAAAAAATCCTCAACATTTTCGAAAACTGCGAACATTTTCTCCAATCGCGACGTTCAACGTTTCATTTTGAATATTGAAACGTCAATGTCAATTCCTTTGAATATTTTCGCATTTTTAATAATCGATTTTTTTTTCGTTATGTTTATGTTTTTCATGTGTTTATGAGTAAGGAATGACTGGGACAGATGTATATTTTGTTGTTTTTTGAAGTTTTCTTTGGTTGTTTATTGTTTCATTTGATGTTCATTTTCTGCAACGTCTTTGTTTGGTTATATTTTTGAAATTTTTTTTTCATGTTTTCATCTTCGCCGTCTTTTTTAACTCGTCCCGAAATTTTGACTTTGTTTCATTTCTTTCGTGATTTCTCGCTCTCGGAATGTGTCGTTTTCATTTAATTATCCAAGACCCGATTCTGCCGTAAATTTTCCTGCAACGGGGGTTCTGTGGCTCAATTCGCCCGCCATTCTCTCGGGCACGGAGTTTTTTCTTTGAAAATTTCATCATGCGCCGTTTCGACGATCGCGCCGATACGCAATACACCGACGGAACTTTTCGCGCTAATTAAAAACCAACACCGGCGTATATTTAGTCTGGGCGCGCTCGTAAATACGCAGCGCTTCCGTTTTCGCGGCGCGTCTAGGTCGTGACACCTCGGACTTCCGCCACCCGATTTAGATCGGCGGGAATTGGCAGCGCGTGGGCGGAAGGGCCCCCCTCGGCACCGGTGGTGAATCGCGTCGGCTTCCGCGGGAGGGTGCGCCCGCGGGCCCGTCGCGTGCCCCGGCTTCCCGCCGAGAATTCCATTAGCTAATGGCCGGCGCGGACCCGCGCGCTCTGTTCGATCGGACGCGAACGCGACGGTTTCGCCACATAAAGGGTCGTTCACGCTTAAGAATACAATAAGTGCCGCGGCGCTTGGTGTAATTCAAGGTCGCGGCGATCTTCAACGCGAATAAAAATTCAGGAAGTTTCTTCTGAAACGGAAGCCTTGTCCAAGTGAAATATTTGGAGAGCCCTTAAGGTAAATAATTTTCAAAAAAAATCTCATTCGGTTTATTTATAGCAAAGGAGCTACAAAAAAAAATCCCAAAAATCATTCGTGAGATACAATTCAAACAAACGGGGCGCAATTTAAAGAAAAGTTTATGCCCCAGCTATCTGAATGCAAAGTTTGAACTTAATTGAAGGCCCAACGACATAAAATAATGCGCTGTGGTTTTATTTTAAGTTGATGGGCTTTTTTTCTTAAAGAATTTGTATATGAAGTTCCTACACCAGCTATGTCGATGCAAAACTTGCATATATCGGTACAGCTGGTACGGAAATGAATGTATTTCACAATTGCCCAACCCAACCAAACACAACCCAATCAAATCCAACCCAACCCGACCCGGCTGTGTCAATTCAATATTTCAACTAAGTCGTCTTTTGTTTCAAGATGGGTGAAATATATTCATTGCACTTATATGAAGTCAGTGTCTTAGGCGTAACCATGAAAAAAAAACGGTTTCGTATGTGCACCCGTTACGAAGTTAGCACTCCGCCATTTTGTTTTAAGATTGCGGGCAAAATTTCGTTACGTCTTATTTGTGAAGTCTCCAAGCTGTGTCACCGCAAAATTTCAGCTTAATCGGCGCGTCCGTTCCCGAGATGACGCGCCGCCATTTTGTTTCAAGATGGCGAAGTAAATTTCGTTCACCGCCTACGTTTGAATCCTTCCAACTACGTAAATGAAAAATTTCAACTAAATCGGAGCTCCCGTTCACGAAATGACACGGCGCCATTTTGTTTCAAAATGGCGGACTAAATTTCGTTCATCGCCTACGTTTGAATCCTCCTAGCTACGTCAATGCAAAATTTCAACTAAATCGGAGCACCCGTTCACGAGATGACACGCCGCCATTTTGTTTTTTTTTTTTTTCACTTGTCTGTAAACTATGAAAATTTAGTTCGCACCCCAGCTACGTCGTCAACGCACAATCGCAATTTAATGGATGCAGTAGTTTGGCCCGATCGAGCGACAACCAAGACAAAGACCGCGCAAATCCGCTTTGCGCGGTTCTTCCCGCTGACTAAATACTAGCTGAATGAATGCCTAACAATTCCCGTAATTAAACGCAACTTTCGTCTCGAAGTTCTAAGCGATAATCCGTCGCGTCGTTTTAAATCAAAAACTCCTCGTTTATTATTATCGTTGGCTATTTCGCGCTTTAAACCGAAAAAAAACAACAACAGCAGATCGTAAACTTCAACGCAAGTTGCGTTAGATCGCGCGAGGCGTCGCAATTCAACCGATTGGCAAATTTCGCGTATCAATTGCCAGGAGGCGACGGCAATTAGTTCCGCAACGGCGGCGACGTCGGGATAATTTCGCGCGGACGGAAACGACAACAAACCCACGTCCGGATCAGACCGTCGTCAAGGAGTCTTAAGAAACGTCACCTGCATTTATTCTTATTCTTATTATACAAGTTTGACAACAATTTACAATCATTTAGTAGGGACTTTCGCCGCATCGTTACGCCACTGCACAAGTGACGTTTGCAATGACATTAATTAATTTTGACGTTTCGTGACTTGGAATTAATTCCAATTCACTTGTAAACATCGTTATTCGTTTTAGATAATTCTTCGATAATTAATAATTCACGCGGCGAAAACGTCAAATTTCTCAAAATGAATCACGTACGCGATAATTAAGGTTATTTGGGGGACTTTTACGCTACTGCACGTCAACTGTACAACTGTCAAATCAAAAACGAACAACCTAGCCGGTCACGTTACACATTTCGCGACGAAAAATCGGCGGCGAAAACTTTAAAATTTAAACTCGATCCGTAATCGCTTGTACTCACCGAGAACCGCACCAAACCCGATCGCCACCGCGGAAAACTAACTCATTGAATTTCTCACTTGCGTTTCGTCGAAGAACGCACCATTTAAATTCTCGTTTAAAATCGAATAAATTTGCATGAATTAAAACATTCCGCCATTATGTAAAGTAATCCGCGAGGGTGGCGCACGCGCACTCTGTCGGTCGCAAGGATTCAAACGAAACGCGCCCCGGCAAATTCGCGCCATCTGCCGGCGAAGCCGCCAAAAAATACGTAACCTCAAAACCACGTCGACCGAAATTATTCGTTCGACTTTCGAAATGAAAATTTAATTCGTCCATAACAAGTGATATTTTTTACAATTACTCATAAATCGACGGCGCGTCCGATTTACGTGGACACGAAAAACCGTCGAAGCAAATAAATGACCGAATTGGCATGACATCCTAACCACAAGACATGCAACACTAGCGATGTTCGTAAAATGCTTCCGAATGAAAAGAACGAAGTGGCGGGTGCTGGCGTGCGTCTTGGGCGCGATCCTCGTCGTCTTGTACCTGAAGCGGTTGCGGAACTCCGTACAAACGCGACCCGAAAAAATCGTCCTGACGAAGGAAATGGAAACGTACGAGGACCAATTGCAACTGTACGAATCGCGGATCGTACCCAACCTCGGTAACGACGGCAAAGCGGCCTATTTAACCGGCGACGATAGGCAGAAGGGCGAAGACGCGTTGAAGAAAGTCGCCTTGAACACCGTCCTGAGCGACCGCATGCCTTTGAATCGAACGTTGAAAGATCCCCGGCACAAAAAGTTCGTTCGCACGTCGACCCGACCCACATGCGTTACACGTTTATGTTTCAGATGTCAAAGTTTCACCTACAGTCCCAGATTAAAAGCGACCGTCATCATCATTTTCTACAACGAACTAGTCAGCGTGATTTTGCGGACGATCTGGAGCGTTATTTTACAAACGCCGCCTCGGCTGCTGCAGGAGATTATATTGGTGGACGACGCCAGTACGGAAGGTAGAAAGCTATATGCGTTACGGTTACGGTTAGTGAATTACGTTTTCTTGTAGATGACTTAAAAGGCCTATTGCAGTATTATTTAGATTCGCGGCTGGCGAAGCACGACATCAAGTTGTACCATCTGAAGCACCGCCTGGGATTGATAAGGGCTAGGCTGCACGGCGCCAGAGCCGCAACCGGAGACGTTTTGATATTCCTCGACGCGCACTGCGAAGCGACGATCGGGTGGATGGAACCTTTGTTGTCTCGAATACAAGAAGAACGAACCGCCGTTTTGGTTCCAATCATCGACGTCATAGAAGCTAGCAATCTGGCCTACGAAACTAACGGTAATTGATTCAATGAGTACAAATACAAAGTTTTACAGATGAATTGCAACTGAAAGTTATTTTGTAGGCGAGTCTTTTCAAGTCGGCGGTTTCACATGGTCTGGACATTTTACGTGGATCAACGTGCAAGACGACGACGACAAGCATAAACTAACACCGGTCAAGTCGCCGACGATGGCCGGCGGCTTATTAGCAATCGATCGCCAATATTTCTGGGAAATCGGGTCGTACGACGAGCAAATGGACGGGTGGGGCGGCGAGAATTTAGAAATGTCGTTTCGAATTTGGCAATGCGGTGGACGCTTGGAAACCGTAAGTTAAAACGTCGTAATTTATAATTACATTGCGCGACGAATAAATTTTTCAAAATCAAGGTTCCGTGCTCGAGGGTCGGCCACATATTCCGAGACTTTCATCCCTACTCCTTTCCAGACAACAAAGACACGCACGGGATAAACACGGCTCGCCTGGCCGAGGTCTGGATGGACGACTACAAGCGGCTGTTTTACATGCACCAGCCCACGTTGGAGAGCAACCCGATGATCGGCGACACGACGCACCGCAAACAACTGCGGCAGAAGCTGCGCTGCAAGAGCTTCAAGTGGTACTTGGACAACGTGTATCCGGAAAAGTTCGTTCCAGACGAAAACGTGTTCGCGTACGGGCAGGTCAGGAACAAGTACGACATGTGTCTGGACGATTTGCAGCTGCCGGACGAGAAGGTCGGGCCGCTCGGGCTGTACCAGTGTCACACGTTTGCCGCGATGTCGCAGTTTTTCTCTTTGAGCGCCAAAGGCGAGCTTAGGAAGGAGGGGCACTGCGCGGAGGCCTCGGCCAATTTTAACGTGCAGCTGACCGAATGCCACAGCCGCAGGCGGGAGCAATTCTGGGTGTATTTCGGCGGGAATCAGACTTTGTACAATCCGTCGTACAAGCGGTGTTTGAGCAGCGAGGGGGTGAAACATTCGAACGGGTTGATTATCGATTATTGCCAGGATATGTCTCATCAGAAGTGGAAATTTACGAACGTCAATATAACTGCCAATGTTACGTAAAAGTGTATATGATATAAATTCTGCACTGGTAGGGTTATGGATGCAATTACGAAGATTGCAAGAATAATTTAATTTATAGTTTCACAGTCATTGTTACTCATAATTGTAATAACCTTTCTGTGAAACTAGAAACTAGATTATTTTTGCAAATTTCAAGAATATTACTGTTATCGTTAAAATCTATTTAATTGCATGAATTATTCTAATTTATAATTTACATAGATTCTCGGTTTCATATTTTTGATAAAAATGTCAAATTAAACTTAAACCAGTTACGACCAGTGCAGAATTGAACAAATATTTTCTCCTTCTCATACCGACGAGGAACAAAATTGTATTCAAGTCTTTATAAAAACCAGTCACGAGCTAAAAATGAAAAAAAAAAATCTTGAAATTCCTGCCTTAAAATTTAACCAATTTACGTAATAAAACGAAAAGTCTACTTTCCACTTGTGGCCTACGATAATTATACCTAAAATGATTTTAACTTGACAATGATAATTTATTTTATTACACTCTTTTATCGGTAATCTCAACGATCGCGTTTTAAAATAAGGAAGAAAGTTATTAGATTTGTTAATGCGTTAATTATATCGCGTCTTTGTAAATATCGGCTGCGCTTACTTATTGTAATTAATGTACGTTTGTGTATCGTGCGTTTTCGTTTGAAACTCTTTCGATATCTTTGCGATGTATCCCTTAAATCAAAATAATTTGTTCTATGAACTTGTGGAATGAGTTTCTGAAGCTCTGGTTTTCTAGGGTAGCGGTACCGTTATGTAGCGGCCGTAATACGACGGTGAACTACGTCATGTAGCGTTGGCAAGAAAGACGATTGTTGTGGCGGTGAACACTGATGTAAAGTAGACGGTGTCTAGCTTCTAGTAATCTCGTGATTTCTCGCAAAATCAATCAAAACAACCTGTCCACTGCTCCGGGCAATATTTTGCGACATCGTGAAAATTACTTTACCACCGTACAAGCACAAAAACGTTGCTGCAAGTGTTTACTGCCGTACTAGCGGCTGCTACGAAAAAAGTCGCATAGTTCACCGCCACATTACGGTACCGCTACCCTAAGAAAACTTACCTTTAGTCTCTGCTCATAAAAACCGAGCTTATGTAAAAAGAAATGTGGAACATAATCGATAATGTAATTTTTGTAAAATACATGAATCTTGTTATATGTGTATACGGTTATAAGGAGTTGTAATTGTAGGTTGGTGTTACGGGGAAAAAAAATTGACCATTTAGTCACAACTTATATTTTTCTATGTGGATAATATGACTGAATATTTTGGCGTGTTATAAATATATATTATATATTTTTAAATCTGTTTTATTCCCGGTTGATATAATCATTTTGTTAAAGATGTACAGCTTCGTGAATAGCGAGGTAACAATCAGTGTTCTTCTTTGATTACAACCTTGCTGTGGAAGGTTTGCTGTAAATTTAAAATCATTGGTTTCGATTCGTCTTCCTCAATGGGAAAGTCGATATTTTCATTTGTTGTTAGTTTTCTTTCGATACAAGTCGGTTTTAAAATTTTCTTCTTTTAGGAGTGTGCCAGTTTCTTGCTTAATCAACAGTTTATCCTTGATCAACAGTTTAGCAATCTCGTTGATTTCAGTTGTTGAAATTTTTTACAGGTATTCTTCGACACTTTTTTCACAAGCAAGACGAAGTCGTACGTTCTATTGATTCAGGTTTGACTTCAATTACCCCATTGTTGGGTTCATTTATATTTGCGTCTATGTTATCTACGTAGAAAAGAACTCAATTTATTATACTCCAAGCCCAATTGTGTTATTCAAAAGCAAGGTAAACAAACTTGTGGTTACATAAATTTTCAACATATAACCTTAAAAATGTGTGCAATAACGGTACGTACTTATGCATTAAAATCCAATTTTATAATTTGCTTCTTTTAAGAGAATTCTCTATTTAGATAAAATACCGGTGAACGTTTTTTCATAATCTTGTGACTTTTAGGCAAGATGGCGAACGAAAACTCGACAGAGTCGCCAACATTACAACTTGCGAAAATAGATATTGACAACAAAAATTGTATTACGCGTCAGAATTATAAAAAAACATAATTTACAGTTTTTAAGAATTTTCTATTTACCCCTGTTACTTTTGTTATTTACTAGCTATAGTTTTTTTTAACGTTTTTTCTAAAAAATAAAGCAACGATAATTCATTTTCGGTGAGTTGGCAACACTGGGGAAGTTACCATCAATGCATTTGACAGATGACAATCTTTCGTTCAAAGGTGTAAAGTTGTGTTCGTGAATTCATTTAATGTTTTTTTCAGTTATGTATTATGCCCACGAATTCGTCTACTTTTTCGTCTAGGGGGCGAAGTAATCTGTTTTAGATAACACAAAGTAAAACGAGTTAATCAGCTGATCAATGTACGAATCCTTTCCATATTTTATTAAATTATTTTTATAGCGTAATTATTTAAATTTTTCTGTGCAGGTTAAATGGAGACTGGCGTAAATGCTTCTAAATGCACGATCTACAGCACAGAGCCTGATTCAAAGCTGGAGTCTTACTATGCATATTCTCACGTTAAATGTGACGTTACCGTAAAGGAGGAGATCCATGAAGACGGTGCGGCCCAAAATGTTTCAAACGCTGGGTTTGCATCCGGTGATACGAAAATTAAGTTGGAGCTCGGTGACGACAACGAATTGTTAAATTCTTATCGCGACGAGGACCTAGGCGAACGCGATGCTGAAACTACAATCGATGTAGAAGCACACCCTGATAAAAGAAACAACATATGTGAAATTTGCAACAAATACTTCACAAATGATACAAATTTAGCTTCGTACACAAAACCACACGCAACAAAAAATAACAAATGTCAAATTTGCGACGAATGCTTCATCACTAAACGATATGTGTCGCGGCACTCGACCATCGAACGAAACCACAAATGCGAAATCTGCAACAAATGTTTCACCACAAAAGCCTATCTAAGCGCGCACGCGACCACCCACTCCGCCGAAAAAAACCACAAATGTGAAATTTGCGGCAAACGCTTCGCGAACAAAACAAATCTATCGTTCCACGCAAAAACGCACACCACCGAAAGAAACCACAAATGCGAAATCTGCACGAAAAGCTTCACGACGAGAGAATACAAGCTGCAGCACTTGAAATCGCACATCGTCGAGCGAACCTGCAAGTGCGAAGTCTGCGACAAACGCTTCACGACGAAATCGAACCTGGCGCAGCACGCGAAGACGCACGCCACCGAAAAAAACCACAAATGCGAAATTTGTGCGAAAAGCTTCATTATCAGACCGTACCTGCTGCACCATTTAAAAACGCACGCCGGCCAACGAAACCACAAGTGCACAACTTGCGACAAACGCTTCACAACTAAGATAAATCTAGAGGCGCACGTGAACGCGCACACCGGCGCGGGAAATCACAAATGCGAAGTTTGCGACAAGCGCTTCACGAAGAAGACGCATCTGGCGTTTCACGTCAAGACGCACACGACCGAAAGAAACCACCGGTGCGAGACGTGCGAGAAGCGTTTCACGACGAAGGAGTACATGCTGCAGCACTCGAAGACGCACGTCGGCGAACGAACCTGCAAATGCGAAACTTGCGGCAAGTGCTTCACGACGAAGGCGAATTTGGCGTTTCACGTGAAAACGCACACGACCGAAAGAAACTACAAATGTCAAGTTTGCGACAGGCGCTTCGCGCGAAAACCGTATCTGCTGCACCACGTAAAGACGCACACCGGCGAACGCAACTACGCGTGCGAAATGTGCGACGGACGCTTCACGACGAAAATGAGTCTGGCGCGGCACGTGGAGAGACACGCCGGCGAAAAAAAATACGAGTGCGACGTTTGCGGCAAATCGTTCACGACGAAAGAAAGTCTGGCGAAGCACGTCAAGACGCACACCGGGGAAAGGAATTACAAATGCGACGTGTGCGGCAAGTGCTTCTCGATGAAACAGTATCTGTTGAGTCACATAAAGACGCACACGAAAAAATCTGATTATAAATGTCAAGTTTGTAAAGTGTGCTTTGCGACAAAAGACTGCATGTTGGAGCACGCGAAAGAACACAGTCGTGAACGGCACTACAGGTGTGAAATTTGCAATAAATGTTTCGTCACAAAACGACAGTTTCTGAGACACGTCAAAACGCACAAATGTAAAATATGCGACCAGCGTTTCAATAAGAGGAAAGATTTTTTGGAACATATGGAAACACACCTCGGAGAACAACACTTTGAGGAGAAATATCTTCAAAATTTTCCGTGCATTACAACAATTACGACAGAAGAAGAAGAAGTCGGCGAGATCGATAAAACGTTGATTAAGGAAGAGAACGGTGCGTTCCTCAAGAAAGGCAATTGTAAACATTGCAACCCAACCCAATTGGGTTGGGTTGGGTTGGATTGGATTGAATTGGGTTGGATTGGATTGGCTTGGCTTGGGTTGGGTTAATTGGAACAATCGTTTAATTTTGTTATATTCTGGGGCATTAAAAATTTACGGCCAATTAGAATTCCCATTTTCATGTATTCCTATTATTAACATGATCTTCTTGGTTGCAGGTACTGCAAATGAAATCGATGTCATTAACGACGAACCCAAATCAATGGAAATTTTTAATTTCTGCCACCACTCCACACTCCATAATGAGATTATAATAAAGGAAGAACACACACTGGATACTTCATTAATAAATCTAACATAGTTAATGTAAATATGACACCAATGACTGTTAACATCGTTTGCTATTAATTATGTGTCTTCTCTTGTTAATAATAATTAAAATTTAATTTTTTTTTATTCCTTCGCACGATAATTGTTTTTCGGCGAGTTGGCGACACTGCCGATTTAGCCGTTCACCACAAACGTCAAAAGTGACAGTTGACATTCATGAAATGTACACATCGGTCCTATTTTGTAATTAACAATTAAAAGGATTTTCGTTTATCGCGGATTATTTCCATCACTATAGCAACACGTACAATGGTCCAACGAGAATTTTACTTTTGAACCAATCATTTTTGCTTTTCGCGGATTATTTCCATCACTATAACGACACGTACAATGGTCCAACGAGAATTTGACTTTCGAACCAATCATTTTTGTTCATCGCGGATAAAAATTCGCTTCGTCTTGTAAGCGATTAAAATTTGTCTTTACTCTTGTCACGTTTGACAGTTCGTTTTATGATTTAATGAAAACGACTCCTTCGTCGAGATTCGGAAGTGCTGGAAATAATCTCGCTGTCGGGCTCTGATCAGAACAAAAATGTCCAATTCAAATTCGTAAATTTTTAAAAGTTTATGTGAAATAAAAAAATTATCCGATTAAAAAACAAGGTCAATATTATTATTGAATAAACCCAGAACCGAGGTCGAATAATTTTCGTCGCCTCGGTGGTGTTTCCTAATTCCATCACGCAACACTTAACGAGATGACTTATTTGTGCGGCATTTCGTCTCGGCTGTTATGCAAGTGGACAGATCGATTATTAGTCGTGCGACATTTTCACGAACGAAGCCCATCGTTGTTGTAAAAGCTGAAATAAATAACTTTGATACGCTATAATTGTTACCGCCTGTCACTGTCAATGATCTAATTTGCGAACCGGTCGATTATCTCGGGGCGTTTCTTTCATGTGACGTTTGAGGTTAAATCGAACGACGTCGAACTTTGACAATTTCATCCGGCGAAGTCGAGAAGCCACGCCCCTCGAATTTATGGACGTCAACGTTTCACACGTTTCTATGGAAATAGTTGCACTTATTGACAGTTCGAAAATACTGTCAAATATTTAACACATTTTACGTTCGTTATATGTGAATGTGTATTAAAATGAATAATCGTATGTATAATTTACAAAAATACGCAATATGATTAAAAATTTTAATTCAATGGATTTATGCGGACTATCAAATTTATGTTGTCGCTCGAAACCTGAAAATCCGCACCGTTTTTGTGACATTTTTGTCCCACGCTTAATTATATAGGAGAAGTGAGTCAGGGTTGCCAAGCCGTTGAAAAGAAAATTGCCGAAAACTCCCACCGGACATTTCCTGCGATCGGTGTTACGACTACGTGATGCAATTCTAATCGACAGCGCCGGTGAATTTATCGAGATTTACTCTTAAACAAATTCCAATAACGAAAAATACCCAACACATTATTATTTTATTTTATTATTTAGAATACTTGTTTGTAATTACGCTGTAGATTTTTTTATCACAACCTTCGTCAATGGTAATTTTTTTAATTCGACGATCCAAAAATTCTACAAAATTTTTTTCAATAAAATTTTAAAAATAACCTAACTTTTCAAACGAAATGAAATGGCGCATTAAAATTTATTTGCATTTTTTTCTTCAACGGGAAATGTCGATGACAATTAAAAACATTTTTCATTTAAAAAATTGGAAAAATCTCATTAAAAATGAATGGCAACCCTGATCTACATGCAATGATTAAAACGCACTGACCTTTCGTACTGCACCGCTCCAAACTTCAGATCTAAGAAACTCGAAGACGCTGCATACTCCGTTAATGTCGCGACCGTCCGTCCTTCATAGACGCCGTCCTTGCATTCGATCCGATTGACCCAGAATCTTAGAAGAAGAAAAAAACACATTATTTTCGAATTCGAGAACAAACTTCAAAATTAAAGTAATTCTAAAAATCTTCTTTGGTTGGCACTGAACTTTCTTACGCGTTATTTATTTTTTTTTAATGTTGGACATTGTTCTACGTGACATAATTGCGCGTCATTCAAGTGGCATTTGACACTGACGTTATTTTTCTGCGCCTGTTTAAATTCGAAATATATTGATCGTAATTATCATAAAATAGACAAAAAAATATCAAAATTTGGATTATTCCTGCATTGGGCAAGGCTTGTGTTAAATTAGATTTAAAAATGTGAACTTACAAAATGCACTAGAGGTTATGTAAAACCTGAAACATAACATAATAAAACAGACAGCTCTACTGTCAACTTAAATGCCAAATTGCCATGGCCTCGTTTGTGTTTTTAAGACAATTTTGAAATTTTCCCAATTTTCTCGACAATTTTTGCGTTTTTTGCAAATTTTAACTTTGACGTTTTTGCATTTCTCGACAACTTCACAACATTGAATATTTTTTGAATTTTTAAAATAATCTATTTTTAATTTACGATTTTTTCATTCGACATATTTTGCAACTTATAATATTCCATGAAAATTTACTCACAGTTTTAATTCTTCTCTCTTGCTACTGCCAACGCGATCACCTAATCTGCCGCCTTCGTTCCCCGCGGTCTTGAAATGGCGACTTCGATTTCGATTATTTGGGGTTCCTTGGCTCCAGTTCACATCCACGAGGTTAATTTACTCAAATCACAGAACAGATCAGATCACGGCGGCGTGTCCAAAACGCGCGCACCGAACTTTCCTGCGGGCACAATAAAACAATTAATCGATCGAATACAGTTGCGATGCGAAAAGCTCGTGAATTAAAATCTAAACACGGCCTACGCAATCATAACAATGTTTCGCAGAAATGCATCAAAAGCCACGAAACAAAAACACGCGAAAACACACAAACTCGACCTATAAACGCTTTACCAGGAAAAACATTCGAGAGTCGCGCGTCTCAGGTTCGTACGCTAAATCGTTACGACGTCATCGCCAACATTCGTTCACCGGCGAATTTATTTCCACACAATCTTTCGGCACAAACCCGACACATTTAAAAAAAAACTCAAACAACTAACCTCAAAGTATCCAAACGTTCGGAAACCCGACGAAAACCACAGCAGCGACGCGAACACTTTCAAACGCGTAAAAGCGAGTTCGCTGCCGTAACCGACGTAAATCTTCGCTCCACGATCGCTCCTCCATCAAATCGCAACTTTTACACAACAAACGTCCCATTTCAGTGGAAATATCCGCAAAAAACGCCATAAAACGTAGAGCGATCGGCGATCGCGTGCATTCAAACGACGCACAACGAAACAAATGCACCACGAGGCGTTGGTGTACATTCGGCACACTTCGATCAAAGGCGATTCGATGCTTCGCTGCAACGATCAAAATAATTGAAATGGAATGCATTTCGGTTATTATTATTGAAGCAGAAATATGAAGAAAAAAAACTGCGAAACGCGAAATTGCACGTATCGTTTCCATGCCAATTATAGGTTACTTAGAAAACTTTTCGATAATATAACAAAATTAAATGACTTACCGAGACGAAAAATCGCGATAGCAACGAAACGAAAAATACCGTCGTAAAACTTGAGTTCAAACGACGCAAGTAAAATACACGAGCAGTCGTCGGAACGTTCGCGATAGGTCGAAACATCCGATTGGGTCGTTTTAACAATTTTGGAGGAATTAGGAACGCGTCGCGACCGGCTGGAAGACAACAAAAATTCACGCAAATTATAGGTTATCTCGGATGATTTTTACGATCGCCGGAATCAATCTACACTACAATGATATAATAATAAATCGTCTTACCGTATTCGACGCGAACGCTTAGGAGACCAAAAACGATCTAATTGCTCGTGGATTTCTCATATTTCGATGAAGTGCACGACTGGAATTAATTTACGCAGCAATTTGTCTTTGAAAGGAATATTTCGAGTAAATCAAGTCGGCCAGCGGTGTTTGCAGTTCGAATCGTTTCGTTCGGGTTGGTGGCGCCGCCACCGGTCCCGTCGTTCACTACTAAAATATCGTAGCCATAACCTCTACATCTACAGAATATTAATTGTCAAACATCATTCGAAGTAAACAATCACAAAGACGAATCTGAAGATATTTTTGTATTGATGACTGCGAAACACACGTAAGATTTAGCTTTATAACGTGCTGCTAGTTATTTCAATTTGTGTACGCAGGCAAAATGAAGACTGAAATAAACGATTCCACGATCGCAAATCCAGAACCTGAATCGGTAGGATGTCCGCAGTTTTGCTACAAATACGATAAATGTTCTGCCATCGTGAAGAAAGAGGAATATGAAGATGACGGTACCGTTGAACCGGCACAAAATCTTTCAAACTCTGAAATTGCATCTGATATTAAAGTTAAGTTAGAAGTCGGCGATGGTAATGATTCCTTGGACTATTCTAGCGACAAGAAATCAATAGAACAAGATAATGCAAATGAAATCACCGTGCAAGCTCTTACTGTAAAAAAAAACCACAAATGCGAAATTTGCAACAAATGCTTCACAATCAAAACGAACCTGGCCGCGCACGTACAAACGCACACCGGCGAACGAAACCACAAATGCGAGATTTGCACGAAACGCTTCACGACGAAACACAACATGTTGCAACACGTCAAGATCCACTCGGGCGAACTGAACCACCGGTGCAAAATCTGCGACAAACGCTTCACGACGAAAACGAACCTGGCCGTCCACGTAAAGAAACACACCGGAGAAAAACCGCACGACTGCCAACTCTGCGACAAACGCTTCGTGACGAGGTACAACATGCTGCAGCACATGAACGCGCACACCGGCGAGCGCGACTACGAATGCGAAATTTGCGACAGACGATGCACGACGAAGTCGAACCTGGCCGTGCACCTGAAGCGACACGCCGGCGAGAGAAACCACACGTGCGCGATTTGCGCGAGGAGCTTCGTGATCAAGCAGGAGCTGACGAAACACGTCGGGACGCACGCCGGCGAAAGGAACCACGAGTGCGCGACTTGCGGCAAACGTTTCACGACGAGGTCGAATCTGACGGTGCACGCGAAGACGCACACCGGCGAGAAAAAGTTCAAGTGCGACGTTTGCGGGAAACGGTTCACTTCGAGGCAGAGCCTGTCGCAGCACTTGGGGGCGCACGACGGCGAACGAAACCACAGCTGCGAGATTTGCGAGAAACGCTTCACGACGAAGAAATATTTGGCTGTGCACGTGAAGAGCCACGGCGGCGAGGGAAATATTCGATGCGAAATTTGCAAGAAGTGCTTCATGACCAGGCAAAATCTTCAGAAACACGAAGAACGTTTGTCGGGTTGCTTGAAGACGCTCGTCGATCAAAGAAACCCTGAGAGAGAAGTGTTTTTGAGACACACGTTGGTTAAGGAAGAGTATGGTACATTCCTAATGAAAGACAATTTGGAAACCAACACTGGTAAGAATTATAAAATTATAACTTTAACGGGCTTATGCCTGAGGTTGTGGATTAAAAATAATTGAGTGTAAGACCCCGATTATAACGCGTTTGCAAAAGAGTTTAAAAATAACGAAAATTAACCATATCTTTAAAAAAATATGAACGACTGCTTCTATATAATTTTTTGGTTAACAGATACGCCAGAAACAAAACCGTCGACGACTACGTCGAAAAAAAATTGTGTTGGTTCTGTTGAAGAAGACGAACCAAAATCAACGGATGTTGTAAATTTACGACAAACATTACACAATGAGGTCATTATCAAGGAAGAACAAACAGATACTTCATTTAACAATCTACGATAATTTATGTAAATGAAATCAAATAATATGCAATCTGTTAGAATATTTTTAATGTTTAATAAGCGCTCTTCCAATCTGTCAATGTCACCCGATGCGATTTTGAAAATTCATTAAGTAATTGTAAACCTAACGTATAAAATATGAACGACGTACAGGAGTTAAATTTGTAAAAAATTCGCTTTATTGTACCGAGTACGATTCCTCCTGTTCCAGTGCTCTTTGCAACCTTTCAGTTTTGTAGCTTTGTTATTATTTTTAATAGCAATAGAAAGGTATGTTTTCAGTTACGCTTTATATCTGTATTGGAATGCTGCTGCATGTCAGCTTCCTATTTCCAATAAATTTGCATAGGCTAGGGGGGGGCGTAGAAAAACTGTTGCCAATCCATGGATCTCGACAACTTGAAAACGAATTGTTTGAGACACATAATTGCACATATCAATTGAAATTTAATTAATTTAAATAGTTTGCTACGTAAGATGTGATAAATAATCAAAATTCACAATTAATCCTGCAAAAAAATTTTTTTGGACATTTAGCACCGCCGTTTTCCTTGATTTCTTGAGCAAATTTCATCTTTGAGGACTTCGTGGGCTTTCCTCGCCAAGTTTTCCTCAAATTCCAATCTTTTGCAACCGCCTGAGTCGAAAATGAAGTTATCTTTTTTCTCCATTCGATCCCGCGACAAATTTTGCACCTGTTACTTCCCACGATCGCAATTCGTAAACGAACCACAGATGGCTGCACCGCCATGACAACAAATCGTTTGAATATCGACGAAAAGTTAGGTTATCGGCGAGCCATCGCTCAAAGTAGGGTGCAAGGAAACATATGTCGCGCTTCGAAAGTACATAAATGGCTCTGCGATAAGAATCGCGTCATTTACGACTCGTGAGGCCGTGAAAATCCTGCACGCGGTGAAATGTCTCGCTTCGCGTCGTTGAGTTTAATCGCGACACTTGCATGTTGTGCGTTGGCAGATTTAAACGTCACCGCACAAATCGTGACAGTAGTCGTGGTACGTTTTTAATGTGCTTTTTTCCACCAAAAATTGATGTAACTTTTTTTTTAAGATTTTCCGGCACGGCGACAGGGTTATAATAAAACCGTACCCGAAAGACCCCTACAGAAATCAGTCGTTCTGGCCCGCGGGATGGGGACAACTGACGAACGTAAGTTGTAATTAATTTAATCAGCAATTTTTTTTATATATAAAATCAATTACGAGTTAATTGGCCATGAAAGTACTTAATTAATTCTTATCGGTTGTTATGTGGGTGATAACGATGAGTAATGAGGTTTTTATGACTTTGTATTATTATACTTTATGGCAATGTGACCGTTATTATGAAATTTAAATTGTTATTTAAAAAATGCTGGTTATCTTTGTGTACGACATGATTTCCTGCTCGTGTTGCTTATCTGCGCATATTTGCGTTTGTTATCGTAATTTGTTTGTATTTTGATGTTTGTTGCGAAGCTTTAATTATTGCAATTTGTAATTTTTTTAGACAATTTTAGTTTGGATAACACGATTATGTTATTTTATGATCTGCCTGGACGTTCAGTAAAACAATTTCTTTCAGGTCGGCAAGATGGAAGAATACACGTTAGGACAGTGGTTAAGAAATCGTTACAGAGATTTCCTTCCAGACCATTACTCCGAAAAAGACATATACGTCAAATCCACCGACGTAGACAGGACCTTGATGTCGGCGGAGGCGAACCTCGCCGGATTGTACCCACCCCGTGACAAGCAAATTTGGGACACCGACGTGCTCTGGCAGCCGATCCCGATACACACGGCGCCCGAAACCGTCGACACCCTAGCGATGAAAAAACCCTGCCCGAAGTACAACCTCTTCCTCGATTCCCTGATGAAATCGCCCGAGATCGCCGAGCTGAACCGAAAGAACCGCGACCTGTACGACTACGTCGCCGAAAACACCGGCAACACGATCGACAACTTCGAATCGTTGGAATACGTGTACAACACCTTGGAGATCGAGCGACGGAACAACTTGACCTTGCCCCAGTGGACGGACGCGATCTTCCCCGAAAAGATGAAACCCGTCGCGGATTTTTCCTTCGCCGTGCCCTGTTACGACGAGAAGCTGGCCAGGTTGAAATCCGGGCCGTTTTTTCACGAGTTGCTGGATAACTTTTTTAACATATCCGAGAGTGTTACGAAACGGAAACATTACCGAAAATTGTGGGTTTATTCGGGACATGACACGACCATCGCGAACGTTCTGCAAACGTTGCGGATTTTCGACGTGCACTCGCCGCCGTTCGCCAGCACGATTTTATTCGAGCTGCGCCACCTCGACGGGAAATTTTTCGTGAACATCTTCTACAAGAACTCGACCGAGCCGCAACGCATGGTACTGAAAGGTTGCGATTTCGATTGTCCCCTCGGCGATTTCGTCGAGTATTTAAAACCGGTCGACTTGCCCGAAGCCGAGTGGGACGAGGAATGCAGACTGACGTTGCTCTCGGTCTTGCGAATGACGGACAACGCGGAAATAACCGTGGCCGTCGTGATGATTTTAATTTGCGCGGTGATCCTCGCGATCGTCGTCAGGGTCATGTACAAGCGATTTAGAAAATCCGGCACCGTTTATCTTCGGTTGCCGGACGACGAGAACGTCTGACGCGGATGGATTTTTCGTCGACGCCGGCGAATTCAATTTTAAAATTTGTCCGTCGTCGTCGTCGATAAATTCTCTCGAAAACGATTTCGTTTGTCGTTGCATAATTGTGATTTTTAATGTTTAAGGACGAGATTAACGAGGGCTGTTTGCGATGGTTGTTTCAATATTATTTAGTCAATTTATGGGTTACAGTTGAACGTAATATCCGTGGGGCGCCGGAATATCAAAATTTATTGTATTTACTTGGGACGTTTGTGGTGAAATTTTAATAGGCGACTATTTGTTTATTTTTAAAACTATTTTTTGTACTTATTCTACAAAGTATTTGAAATGTGTTTGTTGTATCATACGTACGATGAAATAAATATGCATATCTTTTATGCGGCGCTGAATAAATCAAAATTAGATCGAAAACAATGTTACCATTACCGCACAGTGTGGTAACGGCAACTTTGTTTTCAATTTATTTCCCCAACCACTTGGAGACTGTGGACTTACTATTATCAAAATTAAACCTCGATACATCCAACAAACAAAACAATCTATATACACAGATATATTAATACATATTTGCATATTTACAAACGTTAACAAAAGTATGGAATTTGATACATAAACAACGTTATCTTCGCAAACAACGCTTACGTTACACATAGATAAATTTATCTAAGTCAAATAGTTAATTCAAATCGCGTACACCTCGTCTATACAATAAGAAAAGAATACGTAAATAAATATTCGTAAAATATCACAAGGGAACGTTGAAGCTGCCCGCGTCGTCGAGCCGCCTAAAACGAGAGATATTCGATCAAATTTAATACTTGGGCTGCAGCTCCGACGTCGAGTTGTAACTTTCGTTTACGTAGAATCCCGAGTTGTCCCTACAACGAAAAATAAACGATGAAAATCCACGCGGTCAATCTCAAGACGGATCGTCACACTACTTACTGAAAGTTACCAAGTTACCGATAGCCGTGCGAGTGTTATTTACTTAATGCACACGTTCGGTTTCTTCAAGCTGTCGAAAGTTAGTAAAAATTAGTGCAAAGAGATTAAGAGTAGTGACACAGTGCCGGTGTAAACGAAAAGCAAAACTATTCTAACTACGTCAACAACACAACGAACTACATAAAATTAAAAAAGTCAAGTTCGTCGTTACGTAAAAATTAGTACAGTAAAATGAAATAAGACACAAATATGAACGATGATAATTTTTAAAATGTAATATTAGTTATAATTAAGAATTTAGTGTTTAAATACAGTTAACATTAATTTATAAAGCACCCACAAGTAGCAAGACACATTAAGAAGATAATAACAGACAAAGATAAGATAAGACGATGCTAAACAGACATCAACAAGAGTATAGAACAAGGAAAGTAAAGCAACATATCTGTGTAAGAAAAGGCAACAGCAAGTATACTATAAAAGAAAAGTAATAAATTGAAACAAACTTACCCTTACCACACAGTAAGTACTGTACTCTGTGGTAAGGGTTTTAATTTTTTTTACCAACCACAGTCTCCAATTTACTACAAAACACTGTCAGAAATTGAAGATAAAGATGTCCTGGTTTGAACATAAATGGTGGAGAGGACATAACAAAAACTACGACTGGGTAAGACTGTAAACGCAGATTTTTTTTATACCACATGTATGTAATACACCATTTCATTTTTAATAAAGGTAATGGTGACGGAACAAATCTACACAATCGAAAATTGCTGCAGTCGTCCTAGATAGACCCAACGGAGCAATAGAAATTTTATAACGAAGCGATCTACGGACGTCCACCAACAGCAGATACGAAAGAAAGTCTACTGCAACGAAACGGTGAGGGACCATTGATTTAAATTACGTTAGATGTTTCACGTCGCTAATGCGATTGCGTTGTCGTGTTATTCGTCATGTAAGTGACTCGGAATGATTCCATAGATAGACATTGCATATATCGTTTATGTCGCCTGGGTAGAAACTTCAGTTTGACGTACTTACAGGCCTTGAAGAGCACGGAATCATTCGTATTCGCTCGCGCACCAATTCTTCGGATTTACATCCAGCAGAATATATCTGAAATTTATTAAAAACCGATGAACTACGATTAGAAAAATCGATAAACTGAAATAGGGCTCTAATAAGTAAAAAAAAAAAAAAACGTGCTTTATTGACATTGTCAAAAAATTGTTAAAATTTTTAACTATTTTGCGTTTTAGACATTTTTAGGAATTTTACCAATTTCGACAATTTATCAAGGGTATATCAACAGGGGTATAGCAACATTATGAATTTTGAATTAAGTACTTGGAAATTAAATAAAAAGCAACGTATGTAACATTCGGTCAGATTGTACCAAAGCACCAAAAATCGAGGCAACAAAACTTCCAAACGTCAAAAATGTTAGCGAGTTATAATAAGTGGGGCGTTTAATTGTAATTGTGAGGATATAAGAGGATGTTAGAGTGTGAGATTTTGTCAAAGATGAGACATTCGCGCAAGTGAGAGAAATGAACGATTAGTTCCTCATGAAATGTCACCGATCGAGAACGCCGTCGTTAAAAAAAAAAAACGTCACAACCCCCAAACGTCCGCTCAAATTACGAACAATTAATCGACCAAAAACCAAGCCGCAAGCAAAACAAAGAAACAATCGGCACCTTTCTCATCGTAAAACACACTCCTCTAACGTTCAGCTGAAAAACAAATCAACGATAAAGACGTACGATCGGCGATATTAACGCGGCACGGCTGCTCACCTGGAGTAATTGACCGGCGACGTGGAGTACTCCATCTCGCCGGAACCCATCACGTATTTTTGCACGAAATCGTAACGCAACAGACTGGTGTTGCCCATCGAGACGGCCATGTGTATCACCAGATAGGAGCAAAACGCCAAATATACGAGCGCGACGAAAAGAACGACCGTCAATCCGAACCAGTGCATTTCGTAATCGCTGACCGTTTGTATCACCAAGTAGATGTTGATTCCGATCACTAAAACGCTGAGTGCCGTCGCGGTGATTTTATTCGCCCTGGTTGGAGAACGTGTCATAATTTCGACCAAACAATTTACACAAAAAAATATCACCATCCGTTAACGAATTCGCCCATGATCTTGACGTTGCTCGTGAAAGCGATCGTCGGTATCGTGGCGAACGGCAACTGCAGACTCATCACGGCGTTCAAGGTGTCGTTCAGCCCGGTCAACTCCTCGATTTGCGTGAAGAACGCCAGGAAGAAGGTCGGTATGATCGCGATCGTACGGGTGAGCAGGACCCTCCTCCAGCGAGCCCACTGCAAGTTCAGGAAGCCTTCCATCGTGAACTGCCCGGCGTACGTACCTTAAATTAATTAAAACAAGAAAACACAATAATTGATTCTATCAACGTAACAGGAATTTTACCTGTCATGGTCGAGCTTTGCCCGGCGGCTAAGATCCCAACGCCCCAAATATACATAGCCGCCAAGCCGAATGAGCAACCTAAAAAGACGCCGCCTTTGAACAAGTCGGCTTTTACGTACTCGTCGTTTTGCTGCACAAAAAAAATTATAATCAACTACGAAGTATAAACATAGCGTACGTACCGGAAATATCGAGCTGTTGATCGAGGGGTAATGCGCACATTTCGCCAACTGCAAAGAAATTGTTTTTAAAATCATCTCAACGACCGTCACAGACTTAGTCTTACGAGTTCGTTGTTGGTGGTGTGGTGGAGTCCTTTCGCGAAAACGGCCACGACGAACACGTTGATCACGAAGCTCACAAACAGAGCTATCACCGCCTCGACGAAGAAGTACATGTTGGCGTCTTTGACCTTTTTCCGGTCGGTGCGGTCGATGTCTCTCGATTTCACCAGCGCCGAGTGCAGGTACAGATTGTGAGGCATGATGACGGCACCTAGACGCAAACGTCGTCAATTCGATTCGTTGCAAAAGCCGAACGGATCTCTTACCGACGATCCCGACGGCTTGCAGGAGAGCTTGCGAGTCGCAACCCTTGCACCACGGTACGAACATGCCCTTTACGACTTCGACTTGATCCGGTTTCGAAATTACGTACTCGTAGCCGAAGGTTATGCCCATGACCATGATCAACGTGCCGAAGAATAACTCCAACTTTCGTAGGCCGTACTTGTCGAGGAATAAAAACGTGAACGTGTCGATTATGGTTATGAGGACGCCGCCCCACAAAGGTATCCTGAGAATAAAAAAAATAAATAAAATATGTTAGGTCGGACGTAGCTCAAGGTGATCGGTTACAATCTTTATCTCGGCTGTCAAAAAGCTTTGTGTATAATCCCAACAATCCAAGTATTTGATATAATGATTAACTTGTATTTTTAAAACGTCAATTGCAAAAATCACATACATTTAAAGTTCAAAAATGTTGCAGCTTTTTCGCAAGAAAATCAATGTGCCGTTTCCTTGTGTCAATAAAAATGCCTAGAAATTTTACTGCAGTATCTTTGCCAAGATGTGAATGTTAATTTTTGTGTTTTATTTTCGTAAACCAATCACTAGTTCGCTTTAATGTTTGCAGGCAGATCGTTAATATACAATAAGAACAACAAAGGTCCTAATGTCGATCCTTGGGGAACACCCTCTGTTACTTTGAACTTACAAAAAAAAACCTGTTAACCACGACTAATAATCAATTTAACTAACCGTATATATATATTATTTGTGTAATGCATTAAGAAGTCATAAAATGAAAGATAAAGACTCAAAATCTAAACGTAATTACACACTTCGTTAATGTGCAACCTTGTCAGTGATTACAATTATTTTTTTTTGTGTCGTAACATAACAATAACAATAATTGTATTTTAATTGGTAGTTTTATCACCGCAATCTTTAACGTGTTAGCAACACAATTTTATTATAATTTAAGTCCCTCACAATTAACAAACACAACTCACGCTTTATTAGAAAGCAAGTATATGGCGATGGCTGTCCCTATAACTTCTTGCATGTCCGATCCGATGATCGCGATCTCGATCATGATCCACAGCACCAGCCGCGGTAATTTCCTGTATTGTCTGTAGCACATTTCCGCCAGATGTAACCCAGTCACGACTCCTACAAACGACGGATATTAAAAAGAATACATCGACGTCGTTAATACCCACCCAACCTCGCGGACAACCTTTGCATAAGCAAACCCAAGACGGTGGCGCTCAACAGCACCCATAGCAACTTGTATTCGGCGATTGTCCCGCTCTGCAGATCGCTTTCGATGTTCCCGGGATCCAAGTACGCTATCGACATCAAAAAACCGGGTCCCGTGAACGCCCATAGCTTTCTAAAACTGAATTTGGCCTGAAAGAAATTTGTAAGGTCAATTTCGGTCGAATAATTAAATCGAAGAAAAATACATTTTCAACGTCAGGAATGGGGATTTTCTCGTCGGCGAAGTAAGTCTGCGAGGGCGTCAGTAAAGTGTCTTCGCTCGCGCCGGGCACTTGATTGGATTGTGCTATCGCCGATTGTTCCACCACGTCCGCGTCGACGTCCCCTCGAGAATTGTTGCCCACGTCCCTTGACATCTAAATCGCGTTGCACGTTTCCCGCGATGAATTACCTTAAATTACGACTGGTCGTCGAAGGCGCTGAAACAACACAACTACGTCAATGACAAAGTTCTTTCGCAGTGGGTCGCGTAAAATTGCATAATTGATCTCGAACGCTCGAAAATTAAGGTCGTCCCATGCACGACGACGCACTTGCAATTGCAACTTTACCTAAAATCGCAACGAGTCAATAAGTCATCATCGTTCACGCGTTAATTTGAACACTGCGGATTTTCCACATCGCACGCGCGGTTTTGTGGCGGCACTGATTGCAAAAACTTCCGTGAAGTGCGAAGATGCGATAACATGGTTAACACTTGACATATGTTACGGCGACCGCGCGTATAGTTCGTGCCAACGTAAATTGTATAAAATGTAAACGATTTTAAAATTACCAAAATTAATGATGATTAAACACTTAATTTGAAAAAATATGTTATATATTTTACGAAAATGTTTACGATTATAATTCAAGAAAAATCTTAATTTATGAGGGCTCTGAAATTCAATTGGCGAGATACTTTAACCACAACCAAAATGTCAATTTAATTTTGACAAGACGTCAAAATTGCATTATTAATTAAAAATGGTTATCACAACAGAGCCGGAAGGAACATTATTGTGGAATGACATTTTCGAATAGGGCAAAAAGTTGACGGTGTTTGGCATTATTCCATTCCCGAGAGCTTTTCCATGAAGAATATGTAACGCGTTTTTTTGAGGTTAGAATATCATCTGTCAAAATTATCTGTCATTATTGTAGATTATTTTGGTTGTGGCTAAAGTACCTTTAAACACCGATTGAATTCGTCTGTTTTTGTTGTTACCAGTAGTTTTTATGTGACAAGTAAATCACAGTCTATTAAAATCACGTCGTCATTTATTTTACATCGCTCGCACTTAATCGATTAATGCACTTAACGATTTTAATGTCCGCGTGAATAGTTTTTTTTTTGATAGTTTTATCAATTTGTCGAGTTTGAAAGGTTACATTGTAGATTATTTTATCGGAATTATTCATTTTTGTTAGTTATTTTGTCTTATCGGTATTATTTGTGGACTGACGTTCATATTAATATTTGCTTCATTAATAATTTTCTTGGGTATTTCCATTGCATTATTTGGTAAAATCGATAAAATGAAAAGACGTCATTAATGCTAAGTAAAATTTTTTGCCATTAAATTTCTTGTTTTTTTTTTTTAACTCACCTTCATAAATATAAAAGTAAATACAATCAAAAAACGACGAAAATTCGCCAAACGCACAGAATAAACCCTCGCCGTGTTAATTTGCAAAAACAAACATAGCTGCGGGCCGGGTTATTTCGCACGTTTTTTTTTGTCACTTTAATGTTAAAAGCACGGATTAATTTTACACTTACGTAAATATTTGCGATTAAATAAGAAATTAAATAAGGTTGTCCGTACGTACACAACTGAGACACTACATGACGTGGAACGCACTATAGGCGTATAGCGCTTTATCACAAAATACATAAAAATCAATTGCACTGATACGCCAATCAGACTTTACAGGCATTATCGCCAATCGAATTAATGTAATGCGCTATCGAAACAATTGCAACAGAGCGATTTGCGCTGCGATTAAAAATAGATTTGTTTGTTTTGTGCAGTTTCGAACCTCAAACTTGCATAATAAACAATTGCGTCACGAAACGTTTGCGAGAAAATCGCCTTCGCGGAATCGTTTCCGCGCGTGATAAATTGTGCATTATGGTCACGTATTATTACCTTGGAGAATTAAACATCCCCGGTTTCCACGGTAATTTAATGGGCGATTAATTGCGCGGAACAATGGATGTCATGCTTTGTGTTTGTCGAGCGAGACCTTGCCTGTGTTTACGGCGCCTTTGTGCAAATATGCATTGTGGTTCGTTTGTGGTAAACAACGTTAGATGAATCGACGTCGGTGGTGTACGAAGTACGAACCAAAGTTTACAAGTTTTCGTTTATTGTGACAGTTCAAGATCTTTATGTTATGGTGCCAACAGTATTGCAAAGTACGCAGAATACTAAAAACACCAAATCGATACGGTCGTTGAACGTAGTAAACAATTTGAATAGCAATACAATTTCTGGCGTTAAAATCGCAGTTTCATGAAAAACAATTTTTATAACCTCTTGCGTTAATAGGTTATACGTAAATAAAAATTTTGAACTGAACCCTTTTAGGTCAACAGAATGCAACAATATTACGTACCAAAGTGCTTTTTCCACATAATTAGAATTTTAAGTTCAAGTGGATTTTCTTTCCTTATTCTGCTGTTGTATTATTCCTACGTTGCGACCTTTCCCGTCCACGGTAAGAACGACGGGTCATTGTTATACGTACAGTCCGGGATTTTCGGAAGCAATCCTTGAACGGGTCGATTTAATTTGATGGAAATTGACATTTTTGGCAACGGTTTTGATTAATAGCGCGACTTTAGCGACACGAATTTCTAGCGTTTCTTTCACGAATTAGATTTCCTCAGTCGGCAATGCAGATTGTAATATCGGGTGTACCGTCACGCGGCGCTGTCGACTCGTTAACGCATTGTTTTGAAAACCTTTCGAGGTTAGGTGTCTTAACGTGTTTTAAACGAAATAATTCAAAATGTCGATCGGCGTGCCGATTAAAGTCCTGCACGAAGCCGAGGGCCACATAGTGACCTGCGAGACCATCACCGGAGAAGTCTACCGCGGAAAGCTGATCGAAGCCGAGGACAACATGAATTGTCAAATGACGCAAATCACCGTAACTTATCGGGACGGTCGCGTCGCCCAGTTGGAAAACGTTTACATACGCGGCTCGAAAATACGTTTCTTGATACTGCCCGACATGTTGAAGAACGCGCCGATGTTCAAAAAGCAAGTGAAATCGGGGACGTCGGGGCGCGGTAAATCGGCGATACTGCGCGCCCAAGGTGAGTCTCGATTTGTTAGTCGATTGAAAGTGTGAATTTATTTGTGTGATTTCAGCCGCTAGTGGCCGTGGGAGAGGATCGATAGGGGCTCGAGGTGGACGAGGCGGTTGGCAACCCGGCGGAGCGCAAGGGAACCCGCACGCCGGAAGAGGTCGATAAACCACAATAAAACTTACGAAAAATTCTTTTTTTTTTATTTATTTGTTATTCCATTTAAAATCAGTCAAATTTACAAACGACACCGTGCACCGTTTTCAAGTGTTGCTTGACGTACGACTTGTCGGTGAATTTTTTCTGGCAAATTTCGCAGAAATACGGTTTCTCGCCGGTGTGCGAGAAAACGTGCCGTGTTAACTTATTTTTAGCGAAGTACGCCTTCGGACACACCTGACACAAATACTTCTTTTCTCGAACGGGAACTTTCGCGTTTCCGACGCCGTGCGCCTTCGCCAGGTGTACTTCCAAGGTCCCTTTGTCCTTGTACTCCTTCTCGCAAAGTTCGCACTTGTACGCGCGGTAATTCGAGTGCGACTTGACGTGTTTCTGCAGGACGACTTTGTCGGTGAACCGTTTCTCGCACAGGTGACAGAGGAAGCGCTTGTCGCCGGTGTGCCGCCGGACGTGCTGGTCCAGGTTCGATTTTATCGGGAACCTCTTGTCGCAAAACCCGCACACGTAGTTCCACCGCGACGGGCTCGTGTGCACGACCAGCTTGTGCGAGCGCAGGTTTTTGTTCGTGTTGAACGTTTTCGCGCAGGCGTCGCATTCGTACTCGCGCTTGTTCAGGTGCTGTTTCTCGTGGACTTTCAAATCGCCCTTGGATACGAAACCTTTCCCGCAATAGCTGCAGATGTTCGTTCGATCGCCCGAGTGGTATCGTTTGTGTTGGAGGAGGTTCGACGACGTGTTGAAGCTGCTTTGACATTCGTCGCACTTGTAAACTTTTAGTTTTTTCTGCGGCGATCTCTTAATCCTGACGTCGCATAATTTGATTAAAACTTCGTTGCTTTCAACGCCGATCGTATTATCAACAGGAAATTTGTTTGAAATTGCTTCGTTTGTGTTTTCGTCGCGTTCGCTTCCAGTTTTTCTCAATTGCGCGAAAATGACCCATTCTTTGCGCAATTCTTCCTTTTGTATGCAGCTTGCGCGGAAATTGGAGATGTCGTCGACTTTCGCGGTGCATCCGCCGCAAATCAACCAATTGTCGTCCCATTCCTTAAAAACGTTGTTTAAAATTGAAGTAAATAAATGTTAATTAATTTTACTGACTATTTCGGGAATTGTGGATTTTAACGTTTCGGCCGTTTTGACGCCGTTAAGGCGCGGAGTTTTTATTTGGGTTAAAGTCGTCGCGTTTTCAACGCAGACGCTGCAGAAGGGCTCGTTCATTTCTGTTTATTTAACCTAACTTTTTTATTTTCGAGCAGCGTTCAAGACTACCAACTGTCGAAGAATAATCCCAAAAATGTAAGCTCCTTTTATTAGTGTCAATCCACTTTATTTAAAATGTTTTCCAATCGGTTATTGGTGTCGATAAGAAATTCCTGATTTATTGATTGTTCCAGATTCCAGGCACATTACATTACATTATTTTATGGTACTTTTCTAGGGAAGATGGAAAAAACTGTAAACTGTATTGGAATAGAGCACCCTAATCGAATGCAACTTGACTTCACGAACCTCAACTGACAAGCCCCAGTCTTGGCTGAACTAATAAATAAACTATTAAGGAAATCTCATAATCTTTATGTTCTCGATACAATGTTATTTATATCTCAGGAAGGCTTTCGACCTTGTGCTAGATGATCTAAATTATAAAGGAGCTGTTCTTATCAATTTATGCTACGTATGAGCATAATTTTCATTATTTCTTAGTCAACCGATTTACCCAAGAATTTTTTATACAATCAAAATGTAGAAATTACGAAACAACAAAGTTCAATTATTAAGAACATCAAACAAATGTCAATGACCACAAATAATCTTGACCCGTCGTTGGTTCGTCTTTTTTCCGTCCGTGTCTTTCATTCGTCTCGTGCGGAATTACTTCACAGAACGCAAACAACAAATTACTGTGGGAAAATGGAAATCTGTATGTTAATGGCCCGGTCTGAGCATCTCGAACGAATGAATCGCAACAAATAAAACCAAACCAATACATATATCAATTTATTCGTATATGATGTACATATTATAACATTTTCTTTTCTTCACACAAATTTAGGGCTACATATCTTATCCCTGTATGATCCAAAAACGCAAAGAACGAACAATGACATCCATTAACTCCGAAATAAACGACACGTTGTCCATTAAACGAGTATTGTGATTACCCTGTTGATTCTAGTTACAATTTATCCGGCCGTTCTCAAAAGGTAAGCCGTAAGCGAAGCGCCGAGTCGGTCGATTTCTCGAGAAACGGCGCAGAGTCGGCGACGGATAAAATTTCACGACGGCAAGTTTTCGCGTCGCTCGTGACTATCGTCGGTTGAAAAATACAACGGCGGCGATCGGCAAAATGCCGTCTTCTTCGTATAGAATAAATAATAACGTTCTCTTATAATCTACGACTACGTACACATTTTGTTTTGAAACGGAAACAATTTATACAATCAATCGAGGAAAACAAACTAAAACATATTTATATATATATATATATATCGAATGTAAAATTAACTGTACACTTATACATATATAAAAAGCCAATATAAAATTATTAACCTAGATCTATAGTTTTTTTTCTCTTTAGTAGTATACGTTTCGTTTTGGTTTATTACAGTTAAGTCTGGGCGAACTGATACCCGACTATACCTTGATCTGTAACAGAAATATTTGTTTAGTAAACGAAACGACAATATAGAGAAAATATAAAATTTGTTGTTTTTAACATGGCCAGAAATTAAACACAGAAGACCTGAAATCTTGATATAAATAAAGTTAGAATAACCCATTTAATTTATTTCAATTGGTTGCTGGGTTGCCTGCGTAATTGCAATTATCACGATGAAGTTTCAAAATTAGTCAATTTAAATTATTTCTCTTCAATATAACGTAGCGTATCGTTGAGGAATCTTCAATGTTGTTCGTTCGATTTTACCAACAAACGAAAGCCATTCGAAACAATAAGAGTAACCAACTTATTTATTAAAAAGCAGTCTAGCAAATCAAAAGAAAAAAAAAACAACTTACCTCCGTTAAACTTTGTAAAAAACTTCGTAATTTTACGTGTTATTGCACTTATAGGTAACTTAAAACTGAAACTAAAATAAAAACGTCAAATTAGTGAACAACACAAAGAAGCCGAGTGTTTACCGAAAAATGCTGCCACTCGTTCGTCAAGCACAAGGAAACTAAAGCGTTAATTCATCGTAGAAATGGACGTGGCAACATTTTCAGGCAAAAGTAAATAAATAAATAAAATAAACGTTGCACGTAAATCCATTTATTATTACATGCCGTCATGCAATACATTTACAAATACAAAATACATATATAACTGCTAACTAAGGTCTACGAAATAAAAATAAAATCATAAATACAAAACTAGATAAATCGAAACTATGTATATACAATTACCTAGGATATAATCAGGCTCTCTTTGAATACTTAAAACTTACACATAGTAACTATTGTTTGTATAAAATCCTCGTTAATAATTTACTTGGGCGACGCAGCTTATTTACATGAATTAAAAATTGTGCCTCCTCAACTAGTGACGACGATTAAAACAAAGAAGAAAATAGAAATGTACAGGAGCGAAGTCTTGTTGTGAAATAGGCAGTGTTATTAGTTAAGAATAAGACAGATCCCACCAACAAGCAGACCGAAAAGAAGTGGAAAGACTACAAACATCTACATAACATCGACAAACATTTCACACGGGTTTCCCATCGCTATTTTAAAAGATTGTCTACTACCGGCTATGTCTTTAGATTGTGCTGCCACCTGTGTTCCGCTACTTTGATCCGATCCATTCGACGAGCCGTTTCCGTTCCCCGTCGCCATCGGCAGCGCCGACCTCGGTCCAAGGGACGTCAGGTCGCTATCCGACGCACTGCTGTGACCCGCCGCCGCATCTTTTAAATGATCAGAACCGTTAGATGAACCACCTACAATTTTATCACAAAATCAGTTGTGCAATTGAGAAAATTTTAAACCAAATCGTCGCAGTGAACCTACCACTTCCGCTAAGGACGGACTCCTCCCGATTCCAACCGTACACGGTGTTCTCGCTGGCGGTGTAGAACGGCATCGGCATGTACTCCAACGGATTGTACGTCCCGCTGTACGGCATGTAATTCGGGACGTTCGGCAACGGCCCCACCGAATCCGTGTCGCCCTGTATCTTCAAATTCGACATCGCCGAACACAGATCTCCGAAAATGTAATAGCACTGCTCGGAGAAGGTTATTTTGTTGACGGTGTGTCTGATGAAGCCGGCCTTGAGCAGATGCGAGGCGTACTTCCGCGCGTCCCTGCGGTCCTGAAAGCCGCCCACGTTCGTCAGTATCCAGTCGATCATGTCCGTGCCGATGAAGGCGTTCGGTATGGTGATCTTCAGCCACATGCGGTCCCTGATTTCTAGGCCGCTGTCTGGCCGTTGCATCGCTTGTACGATGGTCGCCATCGGCGAATTTATCGTCAGCGGTTCCTCTAAATCTAAAAAAAAAAATCAAACGGGCATTTTTATTGAAAGACGCGTCGGATGGACGGGAACGACAAAAGCGTGAACGAAAAGCGGTGCAGACACGTACCATGACCGAGGAGACACTCACGTTCGTTAGCGGGAATGGTACTGGTTATTGACGCACTGGATACCGTCGAGCTGCTCGGGGGACGAGCCACGGGATCTCCACGCACTGCCGCTGTATGTGCTACCCAAGCTCCTAAATCATAAATGTAATTGTATTTTTATTCATTGAAATTTGTAGATAAATAAATAGCTATTACTGAATTATTCATTAGTTTTTATTTACATTGATAATAATAGTGGTTGTTCATTCAGGGTGCTTACCAAGGAATGAACTACTTATGATCTGATGATAGTCTCCGTTAACTTGCAATGTTTTTTTTCGTCAGATTTAATTTCTTATCTAATTGGATTTTAAGGTAAGGTAAGGCAGTGGATGCTTTTGATTGGATTGGTGCTTTTATTAATGAAAGTGTCCATTTCCATATAATTATTGGAGTTAATTCCCTATCCAGGGAGACTTCTACTTCATTTAAATTTTTCTTGACCTTTTGAATATTTTTCGAGTTTAAGACTAAATCAGTCAGTCGAGTTGGAATCTTGTTGAAGTTATTATTTATGAACTTTTGTATTGGTTTTGATTTTTTGTTATTCATATTAGTTTGCAGTACTTAAATTTTTCTTAATTATTGCAATAAAGTTAGAATTATTTATGAAGTTTTGTATTGGTCTTGATTTTCTGCTTCACAATTTAATTAAGTTAACCCCAGTTAATATTTACCAGGATCGATGGGTCGAACGGGTTCCGTTCGCGGTATCGTAAAGTAACCTTTCGGGTTGGGATCCCAGCACTTCGCGACGACCAACTTTATCGGCCTAAAAAACAAATTTTACCGAAAAAGGCACAGCCGGTTCGTTCCCTTACCCTGGTTTCTGCACGACTTCCCTCAGCACGCGGACGGCTTCGTCGTTGGACATGTTCTCGAAATTCACGTCGTTCACCTGCAGGATCATATCGCCCGGTTCGATCCTGCCATCCAAAGCCACGGCACCACTAAAACGATCAATTTAATCAATTCATTCAAACGAGGCGCAAGTCACCAACCCTTTCATTATCGACCCGACGTATATGCCGCCGTCTCCGCCCTTGTTGCTCTGTCCGACGATCGAAATGCCCAGGAAATTCACGGTGTCCATGTTCAAGGTGACGGTGATTATGTTGAGCGACATCGTCGAGTCCGTGATGCTCGAATACGAGCTGGTCCTCGACATGGCCTATGAATTGATCGATTTAAGTCCGCGTGCCGCGATTGAATCGATTTAGACTCTAACCTGCATTCGTTGTTTTCGTCGACGTTGCGGTCTCTTTCGGTTGCCGACGTGCAGGCGGCTGACGCTCGAGCATTCGGACAGGGCCGTGTGTCTTCCCGTCGTCTCCGACACGAAGCTGGTGGTTTCTAAATCAGAACTGACGATCGACTCCGTTTCGTAGAGCCTGTAAAATTTAAACAACGATTAAAACAACAGTACCAAACCTTAAATAAATTATAACTAAAGTCGTTAGTTATTTTTAAATTCTAACTAAAATTTGGAGGAAAATTTAATTGACTTTTCTATCTTTTAAATAATATTAAAAATTGAAACAATGAATCGCCAATTTATTTCTTTAAAACGTACCTCGGTAAGTGTCCATTAATTCTAGATGAGTATTTATGGTGTCGTCTACCTTGTCTCGAACTAATAATGCTTTCCGTGTCAGTGCACACCGATTCCGGTGCTTGTGGCGGTAATCGTTGCTCGGATTGTATCGTAACGCTGTCGGTGCATTGCGAGCCCCCGTCCGATTGATTCGAACCATCGGCGGAAACCAGCTTAAACCGAAAAATTCAAAAATCGACGAGTTAAAAATTCATCGCAAACTCACCCAACTGACAACCCTACCGTTGAAACACGGCAAGTGCGCCCCATCCTCGACGATCTCCTCCTTGACGACCCTGCAAATGAACCTCGAATGAAATTTAAACGATCGATGCGCGCGTGAATCAATCGCGAGATAATTTACAAGTCCAAAGAGATTAATGTTGATCTTTTTAATGGCTACCGTTCCAGCACGAAAATGTGCCGAGTTTTCGGCCGATTGGGGTCCGCGAACGGGCGAAAACGCGGCTCGGGGCGGCGCTTCGCCCCGCGGCGGCCGCGAATCGCGCGAGCGCGCCGCAACGTCGCCGATAATTACCCGAAATCGTCGTCCATGGACTTGAAGAAAAATTTGTAGTTCGGTCTGTTTAGTACATTTTTAAAGTCGGACAGCGTGACTTTCTCGGGCGCTATCGGTATTTTCACCAGGTACGGCGTTTCTTCGTCGTCTATGTGGTAAATCACTTTCGTCTCGTCCATTTTCAGCGGGCGTTTCGCACGGAATTCGCCAATTTTGACAGGAACCACAACACTTTCAGTACAACATGGCGGAGCTCATTCGATCATCCCCACCCATTGTGGTTCGTCGCCGGGATCGTCGCGATGTGAATTTTTTTCCGACGTCAACTTTGTGCAATATTTCCCCAACATATGTCAAAATAAAATTTGCGTCGCAGACGGCAATAGTCATAGAAAATCACGTTAAATTCATTACAAAATTAAAGACAATTTTTGAAAAAGGGCGAAATCCATACCACATTTCAAATCTTTCTCGAACCATTTTATTGCACAAATTTAGGGTTTGATGCGACGAAATTAAACTTAATTACTTAAAAATCATTCCCCCGCATTTCTTCATTTACAATCAAAATGTCGCGGCGACAGAAAATTGTGTGTCACGATGTAAACAATCGTTAACGTCGGTAACTATTTTAAGTTTGGTCCAATCAATCATTTCTATTTATTGGGCAACTTGGCAGTTGGGTCCACTAAATTAAATCAAATGATCGAGTTCAATGGACGCCAACAGTTGAACCGCGTAGTAAATGAAGATGATTGATTGGCTAAAACTTGAAATGTCGGTAATTATTTTACAAATCAGCGACCGGTGATTCTGCAACTGTTGATACATTGAACCAATCAAATGTCTCCGATTACCAATGAGATACAATTGAAGTGGTAGACTTATCATAGTTAATCATCAAACCTTCGTATACGTTTAGTTCCGCAGTTTCCCGTCGCTGTCAAACGTAGTAATTGGGTCAATGGTGTTCTCTTCCATACGTGTGTTCATATGGTAGCGAATTTTTCGCACGAGCTTCTCAAAGGCGTGAATTTCGTCTCGACGAATCAGCCGTGTCGCGGCGCCCAGGTGGTGTCACCGCGTCCGACGTCCTTCGCGATCGCAGGAGCCGCCGAACCTGAAATGGACTGAAACCTGGAAAATATGGCAGACAAGTTGGGTTTGGGAAGCGAAGTGAGGGAACTGAAAATCGGCCAGAGCTTCACCAACCCCAAGTCTTCGGCGTTTCACGCGATCAGATGTTCGTATTTCGCACCGAAATGTTTACCGTAAATGTTTGTCGCTGTGACGTTTTCAGATGATTTCAAGCCGGCTTCGGTCGACGTCAACAAGATAGCCACGGTGGACGTCGGCATCAACAATCAAGTTACCGTGACGGTACCTCATTTGGGTAAGCGGACGCGGACACGTCGAGCAGTTCACGTGTAAATTAAATATTTCGTAGATGGTGCAGGTATACCCCAGACAGTATTCAAAGGTTCTCAGAGGCCGTTTACTAAGGAATGCGTCCTGGTTATCGATAAGGTTACGGGTGAAATCACTTTGGAGAAGTTATCGGGTAACTTGCAAGTGAAAAAGACTAGAAGTGAATCGATCAAGCCGCCCCTGCATCAGGACAGGGGCGGTCAAAGCAACGAGAAAATTCCGGGCACGCTGAGCGCTCCGCGACCGCAATCGCCGACCGTAGGCCAACGCACTTCCTCGAAAACCAGAGTTACCAGCGGAAGTCGACGAGCCGACAGGCAAATCACCCACCTAGTTCCCAAACACTCGCCATTACATGCCAGTCCCAATTATCCTTCGCCGGGACACCACAAGTCGCCGAAACGAGAACGCGACCTCCACGCAAACTCCGAGTGAGTTTCACGCGTTAAAATTTAAAGAACCGTTACGATTTCTTTCGTTTCAGATTGCACCAGAGCACGTTGGCAAGTTTACCGATGATAGGCTTGGACGACTTTTCAGAACCCCCGCCGCCAGTGCCAATTACGCATAACCAGTCGAACAGCGCCCAAGCTAGGGTGGAGAAATCGCCGACGTTTAACTTATCCGAGACGGAGAACGGCGTGGAAGTGATGAGCGACTCGTCGTCTTCGTCGAGTAGCAGCGACTCGGATTCGGATAACGATCGGACCGTCGTAAATAAGGCCGTGCTGAACAGGACGAACGGACACACGAACGGCCTGCCCAGTACGGGTTCCTCGTCGAAACAACCGATGCCGACGCATATCTTAACCGAAGACTTGTGCCTGTCGGAGTCGGGGTCCGATTCGGATTGAGTTGCAACCGACCGGGTTTTGATTTTCTGCCATGTGAAGGGATAAACGATTATAGACATTACCAAAATTACAACGGAGGTTGAACACGGTGATCGATAATGCATCCATTTGACAAGGAATGATATTTAAATGTAACGAAATATGTTATTTGTTATACAAGATTATTAAACTAATAATGTACGTAATGTACAGAAATATACACTGAGCATAAGAACTTATTTTATTTTTTTGTATTGAAAATAAAGAAGTTCACAGCTATGTGTGAAAAATGGAGAAGCCTAGCTTGCAAATAATATAACCAGGAAAATTGATTTCCATCTCTGAATATAATGTTAATGAGACTTTTCTTCTAATGCCAACTGATTTAAAATTGGAGACGTACAGAAATCGTATAGGTACCATAAATAATGGTAATTGAAACCACCACCGTTACGCGAAGGGTTAAGATAAATTATGTACAAATTGTATATTTAACGATCGTTCTAATTATAAAAGATTGTCTTGGTTTAACAAATTATTTCGACTATAGGCTACGGCATTTTTCAAGGTAAATGATCAAAGTCCCTGAAAAGTAAATAGCAATTAATAATACGAAGGAGCTCTTACAATTAAATTACGTGGCGATCATAAAAGTAACGTTGTGCGCCGTCTTCAGGTGTTGTTTCATGTACGACTTATCGATGAATCTCTTTTCGCAGAGCTCGCAGGCGAACGGTCGCTCGCCGGTGTGCGTCCTGATGTGTTTCTGCAACTTGTTATTCGCAAAGTACGACTTGGGACAAACGTGACAGAAATATTTCTTGACGCGCTCCGGTATTTTGGCGTCGCCGATCCCGTGCGCCTTCGTCATGTGTATGTCCAACGATTTTTGATACTTGTACTCCTGACTGCAGACGTAACACCGAAACGAGCGCACGTTCGAGTGGGACTCTATGTGTCGCAATAAAACCGAGCGATTAATACACCGACGCTCGCAAAGGTGACAGGCAAAGTTCCTCTCGCCGGTGTGCGTTTTCGTGTGCGTGTCCAAATTAGTTTTGAGCGGGAACCTCCTGTCGCAAAAACTGCAGACGTATTTCCACTGGCTGCGGTCGACGTGCACGCAAATTTTGTGTTTATGCAAATCGGACGACGTGTTAAAAGCCTTCGGGCACTTCTCGCATTTGTACGCTCGCTTGTTCGCGTGGATTTTCTCGTGGTGGTACAAATCGCTGGCCGTTATGTATCCCTTGCCGCAAAACGAGCAGATGTGCGGACGCTCGCGCGAATGGTAACGTTTATGAGCCGATAGGTAAACGGGGCTGGCGAACTTCTGGCCGCAAATATCGCAGTTGTGGAGCTTCTCGGTGGCGTGGACGTTCCGCACGTGCCGGTTTAGAAGATACCTGGTCGTGAAAACGACGCTGCACGTCTCGCATTTGTTTATTTGTTTCTCTTTGGGTTTGCGGCCGCGTTTCAACTTGGGTTTCTCCGTCCCAGTCTTTTTAGTTACGGTTTCGATGTCCACGTTGCAATCGTCCCAATTATCATCGAAGCACAAATTTTCCTTCGTCACGTCTACTTCCGACGTCATCCCTATTTTACTTTCGTTTTCCGCACCGTGACAGTTCGTCACATGAATATTCTTGATTTTTTCCGTCGTGAACATCCTCGAGCACTTATCACATTTATGTTTCTTAATTTTACGACTCGAAACCACCTTACCTATCCCGTGATCGTCTATCAAGTGATTTTCGAGTCCTCGATCGTCGAAGTCGCCGTTGCAGATTTTGCACCTCTTTAAAGCTTTGTCTCCGCCGCCGCCGCCATGACAAACTTGTATGTGATTGGATAACGACGATTTTTCCGCAAACGATTCGTTGCAATGGAAACAAACGACTTGGCCGCTTTTGCCGTCGATTTTTAAGAAATTGTGTGCTTCGACGTGCGACAGCAAGGCTTTTCGACTATCCAACACGTCCATACATACTTTGCATTGGAAGCTCTTGACGTCTCGAAGTTTGGTCGCCTCGAACTTCACGTCCACCGACGACTCAATGGTTTTCGTTTCATCGTCGAGTTTCGTATCCAAATCGTCCGAGTCTAAAATGTCGTCGTTTGAGTTCGGGTCGCTTTCGTATTTCAGGTCGCGTTCCAGTCCCCGCTTGCGCACGACGTACGACTGGAAGCAGAGCTTCCGAAAATCGCACACCATTTCCAATTTGTTCTTGCACGACTGGCAGATCATGCACTCGTTCCATTCCTTGCAAACGTGAAATGTTAGTAATGATTGTTAGGGGACGCGAACGGGGTTAGTTACCAACTCGGGTACGCAGGATGTCAACTTGGCGCTCCACTTTACGTCGTCGGCGTTCGTTTCTTCGGTGTACGTTAGATCGTTTTGGTTTTTTAGGCATATGCTGCACGTACCTTCCATAGTTGGTATCGTTTCGGTTCGACGATTCTGTTCCTAATTCTTCATGACTGGACCGATAGGTTATGTTTACTTGTTCGTGGCTACGTTCTAAAAATGAACCCAAACAATAGAATGTCAACAATTATTATATTCATATTTGCCGCCACACGGCAATCGTTTGTAACTAAGAAATTAACGAAATTTCCCTAGATTGGCGCTGTCGGAAAAGTATTCACTGAAAATAATATTCGCGTTGTGCCCTTTACAGAGCGAAAGAACCGTGAAAAACACGATTGCACGTGGAAACACATTTTAATAAGTACGTAGCGTTGTTGTGGTTATTTCACGTTCATAAATTTACAATTATTTATTAATTTAAGTTTTTTGCGCAGATAAAATTGAGATTGACGTAAAGGATCCCAACTGCATAATATTTGAGGTAAAAGCCGAGTCTATGGAATCTCCAACCTCGCTCTTAAAACCACGGTCCTGCCATGGACGTGACGTCGTAAAAAAAGAAGAATATGAAGCTCCTGATATATTTATTAGCGCACAACAAAATCTTTCGAACTACATCGAAATTAAATCTGGGGTCAGTGACGACAATGATTCGTCAAAGTTTTGCAACAAGGCCGAACAAAATAATTACGAATGCGAAATATGCAAGAAGCGCTTCACGACGAAACGTTACATGTTGAAACACGTCGACATGCACAGCGGAAAAACCGACCATAAATGTGAAATTTGCAACAAACGCTTCGCGACGAAACAAAACTTAGACGTGCACGAAAAAACGCACACCGGCGAACGACACGAATGCGCTATTTGCAATAAACGCTTCTCGACGGAACGTTACATGTTAAAACATTCAAAAATGCACACCGGAAAGACGAACCACAAGTGCGAAACCTGCGACAAATACTTCACGACCAAACAGAACCTGGCCACGCACGAACAAACGCACACCGGCGAAAGACACGGGTGCGAAATTTGCGGCAAGTCCTTCACGACGAGGGAGAACATGAAGCGACACGTCGGGATACACGCCGGCGAACGGAACTACAAGTGCGAAATATGCGACGGATGCTTCGCGACGAAGTCCGACCTGACCGAGCACGTGAAGAGGCACGCCAGCGAAGTGTTGCACACGTGCGAGATTTGCAACAAGTGCTTCATGAGCGGGCAACGTCTGGCCAAGCACGAAACGACGCACACGGGCGAAAGGAATCACAAGTGCAAAATTTGCGGCAAACGCTTCCTGACGAAGTCGAGCATGCTGCAGCACTTGCAGGTGCACGCCGGCAGGCGAAATCACAAATGCGAAATTTGCGGCAGATGCTTCACGAGAAGGTCGAATTTGGGCGTGCACGTGAACACGCACACCGGCGAGAGAAATTATAAGTGCGAATTTTGCGACAGACACTTCACAATGAGGACCAACCTGGCTGCGCACGTGAAGAACAAAATTTGCAAACGAGGTTTCAGGAAAAGGAAACAATTTTTGGAACACGTGAAAACTGATATCGGACAAAGCAGGGAGGAAAAGCATGTATCAATAATTGCAACAGAAGAAATATATATTGACGAACCATTAATTAAGGAAGAGACTGGTACGTTCCTAAATTGGGTTCATCCGTATTGCTGTAGTTTTTTATTTATTTATGTGTTTCACATCAACGCTAATACCTTGAATAGATGTGGAAGACATCACAAATCAAATTATTTGCTAATCAACGTGAACTTTTTCTTACACGAGTTCTTAGTAATGACATTTTATGGATCCTTCAAATAATTATGAACCTTGTAGTTATATAGCGAATGTACATTAATTAATTAATTAGCGAAGTAATTAAAATGTAATTAATCACTTCGCTTTGGTTCACAGACACTGCAAACGAATGTTTTACTGATGACGCCATTAAGGAGGACGAACCCAAATCGATGGATATTTTAAATTCTTGGCAAACACTCCACAGTGAAATTATAATCAAGGAAGAACGTGCAGTAGAGACGTAATTACTGAACATAAAATAGTTCATATAAACTGAAATTTAAAAATGTGTAATATATTAGTATTTGATTAGTTATTGGCACTTGATGAGTAACACTGCAATGTTTAAATACAGAATTTCATGCTGTTAAGAAATAAGAAGGCGGTTGGCCCGTCAAAGGCTTTATTTCGTATTGTTTAATATTTTTGTTTGTTGCAATTGTACTTACTTGCTGGATCGGTGTTCCACGAGCGCCCCGTGTTCCTTAGTTTATCTATCCTAACAGGATTAATTATTTTTACTTTTATTATTCAACTTATTTTGTTAAATTGATTTATTATTAAATTTGTTAAATTGTCTTTTTGATTTTGACAACATCCCCTCAATCCACATTTTGTCACTCGTGACTGGCGCCCACAGTGTTGGTTTCCTTCAAAATTTGACAATCTTTCATAGTTGACATTCATTTTAAAACGAAGTTTCTTTATTCCAATAAAACTTGAATTTTCTCAGTAAGTTTTCTTAATCCACGTGATATTTGATTTATTTATTCAGTAACGGTGGTTCGGGGCTCTAGTTGGGGGTACCTACGCTTACGGCTCACCAGTTCATTAAAATGTCAATGAAATGATAATACTGACGTTTACATGACATTGCTAATATCAAGCAAGTTTGTCCAAGCAGCCGAAAATTTCGTGTGTACTTTTTTTTGCATTCAACTGTATTTTAATTTCATACATTGCCGCCAAACGACAATCGTGTGTAACTAAGAAATTAACGAAATTTCCCCAGATTTCTGCTGTCAGAATCGGAAAAGTAAACTGAAAATAATATTCTTGTTGTGCCCCGTAAAACGTAAACTCCATGAAAAACACGACTGAACCTAAGAAAACACATTTTTAATAAGTACGTAGACATTGTTGTAGTTATTTCTTATTCATAAATTTACTACTATATAAAAAAAGTCAACCTTTCCAGTTTATGTTGAACTTGCTTTCAAATAACATTTATTTATAAACTGATAAATTCTTTTATTAATTTAAGTTTTTTGTGCAGGTAAAATGGAGACTGACGTGAAAGATTCCAGCTACGTAATCTTCGAGGTAAAAACTGAATCTAAGGAATGTCCGACGTTATTGTCAAACGGACGTTTCCAATTAAAAACTGGCGTTACCATAAAGAAAGAAGAACATGAAGATCCTACATCTATCGGTGCACCACAAAACGTTTCAAACATTGAAATTACACCTCACGATGTAAAAATCGAGTCAGATCTCGACGTCGACAACAATTCGTCAAACTCCAAACGAGAAATCGCAATCGCCGTCGAAAGAAACTTTAAATGCGAAACTTGCAATAAATCCTTCGCAAACAAACGTTACCTGACGCTACACGTCAAAATACACACGAGCGAACAAAACTACGAGTGCGAAATTTGCGACAAACGCTCCACGACGAAAAAGAACTTCACCGCGCACATGAAAAGGCACGCCAGCGAGGGACTGCACAAATGCGAAATTTGCAACAAATGCTTCGCGACCAAATCGAATCTGGCGAATCACGGCAAAACGCACACCGGCGAGAAAAACCACAAATGTAAAATCTGCGCCAAATCGTTCGCGACCAACGATTACATGCTGAAGCACGCGAGGGCGCACACCGGATCGACGAACAACAAATGCGAAATTTGCGACAAATGCTTCACGACGAAATCGAATTTGGCCGTACACATAAGAAAGCACACGGGCGAACGGAACCACAAGTGCGACATTTGCGACAAACGCTTCAAAACGAAGTATTACATGTTGGAGCACGTGAAGACGCACGCCGACGAACGAAACTACGAATGCGAAATATGCGGCAAGCACTTCGCGACGAGGACGGGTCTGGTGCTGCACGTGAAGAAGCACACCGGCGAAGGCAACTGCAGGTGTAAAATTTGCGACAAGAGTTTCTCGTCGAAGCAGTACATGTCGCAGCATATGATCGTGCACACCGGTCAAACGAACCACAAATGCGAAATTTGCGACAGACGCTTCGCGACGAGACATTACATGTTGAAACACGTGGGGATGCACTCGGGGAAAACTAACCATAAATGCGAAATTTGCGATAAGTGCTTTGCGACGAGGGCGAGTTTGGTGGCGCACGCGAAAACGCACACAAGCGAGAGAAATTACGAATGCGAAGTTTGCGGGAAACGCTTCGCGACGAAGCACTACATGCTGAAACATGTCGAGACGCACACCGGGCGAACGAACCATAAGTGTGAAACTTGCGACAAATGTTTCGTGACGAAACAAAATCTAGCTAAACACGCGAAAATGCACGCCGGCGAAAGAAACTATAACTGTCGAATTTGCGATGAATCCTTCACATCGAAGACATTCATGTTGAGACACTTGAAAGCCCACGCTGGTGAACAAAGCCTCAGATGCGAGTTTTGCAACAAATGCTTCACAACGAAACCGAATCTGGATGTGCACATAAAAAGGCACACCGGTGAAAGAAATTACGCGTGTGGAACTTGCAAGAAATGTTTCATCACAAAACAGGAACTATCGCAACACATACAAAGTCGCGGCGGAAATTGCAAAGAAATTTGCAATGGAACGGAAAAAAATCGACTGGATCATAACAAAAATTGCAAATGTACGACTTGCAAATGCACCTTGACTAAACAAGGTTTCCTACGGCACACCAGAAAAAGAAACAAACGTTTCAGAAAAGGAAAAGATTTTTTGGAACATATTAAAGCAGACCCTGGACAAGGCGGCGAGGAAGAGTCTTTTCAAAAATTTCCTTGCATCGCACCAACAATTACACCAGAAAAAGTATATATTGAGGAACCTTTACTTAAGGAAGAGACTGGTACGTTCATAAAGAATTACACACCATGTAAAATTTCCAATCGGTTTCTTTCTAAAGTTAAGCTGAAACACGTTGCGACGTTTCTTCAGGCTTCTGCCCGGTCATGTCAGTTCGTATTTGTTTGTCGTTGAAGTGTTCTTACTGTTTTTGAGTTTAAATAACTATTTTATTTAACTGTATCATAACTTTTGTTTTTCACAGACGCTGAAAGAAAATCACTGGCTGCAAATGAAATTTTTATTAATGCCATTAAGAAGGATGATCCTGAATCGACGGATATTTTAAACTTTTACCAAACCCTGCACAGTGAGGTTATAATCAAGGAAGAGCACGCGTTGGCGACGTCATAATTGAATCTAAAATAGATGTAAATCGAAATATAACAATGTAATAATCTGTTGGTATAATAACTAATTGTTCGAATCGTTGAAAAAAAATATTCCAGTATTACGGAGAATCAATAGTTTTTTGAGTATTTTTGTGCCAGCAAATTAAATCTGTTTACATTCATATTGTGGCACTGCGTAAACGGTCATCCGCAATGTGCAACAACTGAAGCCGCTGTATAATAACTTACAGAAATCGTCCAAGAAAAAAAGATAGTAGTAAATCCCAGACTTGAACTGAAAATGTACGTGTATGGTAAAATTTATTTAACGATTTTCGGGCAATATTGGCGTATTCGAACAAAAACTTTTTGAAGCTTGACAAGCTATAATAAAATTTTACTAGTGACATCAATGACGCGTCGTTTGTAAAATGTCATAGACGTAAATGGCGGAATGATAAATACGATCGCATTGCCAAATTCAAAGTGTAAAATTTTGTTGAAGGTGCTCTGGTTGTTAGTGCCAATTGGTTTTCGTACGTTGGCATCGTCCCATCTGTTTCAATGAATCAGCCGTCAAAACGGCTTTGTTTTCACAACAATGAAGTGAACTGTTTGTTTAAAAATTAACACCTGGGCCGCCGCGTCCTTGGTTTTTATTTTTAACTTATTCAATACCAAAATTTAAACTCGTAATCGAAGAATGGGCCTGATGAGAGTCGTAAAGCGAAACGTCTTCGCGAATTGGTATTTATGGTTCGGCGTCGCGATCGGTGTCTGTTTATCTTTCAGCTTCACCGACATATCGTGCAACGCCCCTACCGAAGACACCACCGTCGAAGCCGCCGACCTGACGAACTCGTCGAGGGTCGTCGTGAAAGTTCAAAACGTCACCCGTAAGCCGAGCACGAAGAAACAAACGAAACTGGTCAGGCCGAGGTACTACTCGACGGAGCTGGGCATCCGAGAAAAACTGTTCGTGGGGATCTTGTCGTCAGAGGAAAAAATCAACACGGAGGCCGTGCACGTGAATCGAACAATCGCACACTTGGTGGACAAAGTAAAATTTTTCATAACCGCCCAGCAAAACGTAAAAAACAAGTTTAATTTATCGGGCATCGTCGGTTTTACGGACACTCGCCGAGTTTACCGTCCGTTTCAGGTGATCAAATACGTCGGGGACTCGCTGCAGGACTACGATTACTATTTCTTGATGCACGACTACAATTATTTGAACGCGAGACGTTTGAACGAAATCGTCGGCAAAATCAGCGTTAGTTTAAACGTTTACTTAGGCACGAGTGTAAAAGACGGCAGCTATTGCGACTTGGACGTGGGGATCTTGTTGAGCAACTCGGTTCTACGGGCGATGAGAGATAATTTAGATTGGTGCGTCAGGAACGCCGTGTCGGACGACGACAGCGAAAATCTGGGCCGATGCGTCCACCACAGCACGCGGCTCAATTGCCAGAACGTCGTGCAAAAACAAAGCGTAACTAGCTACAAGCTGCGCCACTTCGAACTAGAAAAATATCTAAAAACGCTGACGAAAGTTGAAAGTTTCGAAAATTCCGTCACCGTCTACCCGATCTTGCAGAAGAGCGATTTTTACTTGTTGCACGCGTATTTTTCGAAACAACACTTGCGGAACATAAAGAACGAGATCGACGTCCTATCGAAAGATCTGAAGGAGACTTGGCCGCCTGGTCGAAGGGTCGGAACGAAGCCGGCCACGCGGTTCGATTTACCGCCCAAGCTTTACTTCAACACGACGCACATGTTTTTCCCCGACGATTTCACGAACATGCGCCGGCACACGACGTCCGACGCCGATGACATCCAAATGGTTATCGACGCCGTCGTCGCGAAAGTCGAACGAAAACCCGGCGAGTTTCAGTACACGCGGTTAATAAACGGGTACCGGACGTTCCAGTTGAGTCGCGGGTTGGATTACCAGTTGGATTTGGAATTTCGGGATCTGCGCAACGGCAAAGAAGTGATAAAGCGGTTCGAAATTTGCAAGCCGTTGAGTCAGGTCGAGTTCCTTACCAAGCCGTACACGACCGAAAACGGAAAAGTAACGGTTTTACTGCCGATACAAGAAAATGAAACCGGTCTGGCGATGAAATTCCTGGATAACTTCGTCGATTCTATTATGGAACGACGAGAGAAGGTTTTGCTGATGTTCGTGTTGTTGTATCAGTACAATTCGACGAGCAAAGGTCCCACGGACGTCTACAAGGATTTAAAAGACGAGGCCATCACCGTTTCGAATCGGTATCGCAGCGAAGACACCAAAATCGCGTGGGTTTCTGTTCGGCTGCCCAACGTCGAAAAGGCGATACGAATCGAGGAGTATCCGGTGCTGAATTTCGCCGTTGTCGATTTGGCGTTGAGGAAGATCGGTTTGGAAAACTTGCTGTTGATTTTGGACGTGTATTCGGAAGTTACACCGGAATTTCTAAATCGGGTAAAAAAACATTCATCTTAAATTATTACAACGAAAATGCATGCACAAGTGGTTGGCAAATAATTGAAACAAACTTACCCCGTGTACTCAGTACACTGCTGAAGATGACAACTTAGTTGTCGAAATGTGCAGCTAGAATTAATAAAGTTTGTTTCAATTAATATCCAGTACTGTACATGCAATTATACACAATTCATTACAAATAATTTTCTTCCAGGTCAAGATGAACACGGTGGTAAATTTCCAAATATTCAGCGCGATACCCTTCAGACAATACGACCCCAAAATCACCCAAATAGAAACCCTAGAGATACACAAGAACACAGGCCATTTCGACCGCGAAGAGTACAAATACGTCTCGTTTTACGCCAAAGATTACGTGCAAGGTAGCGACGCGACGGTGCCGTAGCGAAGTAACATCGTTTGGTTTCAGTGAGGAAAAAATTCCGGGGCGTTTTGCCGATCGCGAAGAGCGACAACGACATCGTCGACCTGCTCCAGCCGGCCTACAAGAGCATGGGGAACGTGTTCAAGATGTTCTTAGAACACGGCGATGAAATCCACTGCTTCCGAGCGACCGAGTCCGCTCTCATGGTCAAGTACCACGTGGAGAGCGACGTAAACAGGAGCAATTTGTTTCTGGGGACCAAAGCCCAACTCGCGAAGATTATTTTGGAGTATCAGAGTAAAGCGATGTAGCCGTCGCTTGTGAGTGGAAAGATGTGCCAACCTGAATGTGCCTTATTATGTATACAAATATATTTTAAATTTTTTATCGAGATTTATTGGGAAAGGATAATGATTTATGGTGTGATGGTATTCAACGACACTTACTCAGTTTGTGGACTGTTTCTTATTGTAAATGCTTGACCCAGGTTCAGTGTATAATTAATTCCAAACGAAGAGTACCATGTTGAGGCAAACGAGAGAAACAACAAAGGTGAGATTGACATCTGTGCCAAAGGTTTCAAGACGAGGATCGTTATGATACGACACATTAATGGAAGGGGCCACAAAAGTGCTACAAAACGAAGTATGTGATGTTGGAGCACATGAGGACCCACACCGTGTCATTGATTTCATACGAAATTAACCAAGTTTCTTAGTTGAAATACAAAATAAATTCCTTCTAAACAGTGTCAAAAAACAGCATCAAATTTTATTAGCGTTTCAAACGCTATTTTTTTTATCTGTACAACTTTTAATCTCAAGATTAAATTTTTTGACGTTTTAAAATTTCTAGAAAAATAATCGTTTCGAATAGGGTAATTTTTGTTTCATTAGTAATATATGGAGTGGCACCACTGGTTTCTTTTGTGATGACGCTGCGCGTTGACATTAATAAGAATAATAAATATGAGATTTTACACTTAAATCAATTAGATAAGTTAATTTACATCCACAGTTTGCGGTAAGTTATCATATCTATAATTAATATATCGTAAATTTCGGGATTACCTGTCACCTCCGTGTTCATGAGACGTTTACGTAGCTGCTGTAAGTCGATGTTTCAGACAGTTTTGTTCACGACCTTTTCAAATAACTCCCATCTGCTTTTATAATATATGGTTATTTGAATTTTTTCGCAGACAAAATGGAGACCCCCGCTTCTAATTTCGCAATCACCGATGTAAAACTCGAACGAAAACAAATAGTAATTAAAAAATTGGAAGACGAAATTGACTGCAAAGACGAAGCCGTTGTGATAAAAGAAGAAGAATTGGTGGATTCGCCTAACAAGGAGTCATGCGTTGAAAATGCAATCGACTTAAAAAAACCAAAGTACGAGGGTAAACATCGTGATAACTGCACCAAGATAATTAGCAACGGCGCTTTGAAACGCTCGACACTACCCAACAGTCGCAGATATAAGTGCAAGGTTTGTTACAGACATTTCAAAACGAGACAAATTTTTTTTAAGCATATGAAGTACCATCCTGAAGGAGGGATTAATTACGTGCACACAAACGAAAATTACAAGTGCGACATCTGCACGAAGTTATTCACACGAACGGCCGTTCTTTTGAAACACATCAAACAGCACTTTGACAAAAGAAGTTACGCATGTGAATTTTGCAATAAACGGTTTAGATCAAAATTTTATTTGGGGAAACACGTCAAGACACACATTGACGATGCATATTACGAATGTCGCGTTTGCGGTGAGCGCTTCGCGCAACAACGAAAAATGCTGGAGCACGTAAAGTTACACAAGGACGAAAAAACCTACAGGTGCGAAATTTGCGATAAGAGCTTCACCAGGAAACAAGGCATGTTGGAGCACGCGACGGTGCACACCGGCGAAAAAAACCACAAATGCGAAATTTGCGAAAAGAGCTTCACCAGGAAACAAAGCGTGCTGGAACACGCGAAAACGCACGCCGGCGAAAGGAACTACAAATGCGCGATTTGCGCAAAGTCTTTTAACACGAAACCGATAATGACGGAACACGTGCGCACGCACTCCGGCGAAAGAAATTACACGTGCGAAATTTGCACGAAAGGTTTCGTAAGGAAGCAGAACATGTTACGGCACGTGCGGACGCATTCGGGCGAGCGAAACCACAAATGCGAGATCTGTGGCAAGAGCTTCACCAGGAAGCAGAGCATGTTGGAACACGTGAAAATACACACCGGCGAGCGTAACTACGAATGCGAGGTTTGCTCGAAGCGTTTCATGAAAAAGCGCGATATCGCGGAGCACGCGAAAGTGCACACGGACGATAGGAATTACGAATGCGACGTTTGCGGCAAACGCTTCACGAGGAAACAAATCATGCTGGAGCACGTGAAGATACACTCGGCGGAGCGAAAGTATCGTTGTGAGGTTTGCGGCAAAGGTTTTACGAGGAAACAAGATATGTCGACGCACGTGAAGAGGCACACTGGACAAAGGGACTACAAATGCGAAATTTGCTCTAAATGCTACACGACGAAGCAAAATATGTTGAAGCACTTAAAAAAGCACACGGATGAAGGCAACTACAAATGCGAAGTTTGCAGTAAATGTTTCACGAGGCGACGAAGTATGTGGGAACACGTCAAAGAGCACGTTGGTGAAGCGAACTACAAATGTGAAATTTGCGATCGTTTTTTCGGGACGAGGAAGGTGCTCCTGGAACATAAGGAAACACACATTGAAGACATTGCGTGTAACTCCCCGAATATTGTCGCGATCGAAGAACGATTGATTAAAGAAGAAAATGCCGTTTTCGTTAAGCAAGAAAAGTTGGAGATCGAAAATGGTGGTAAGAATTTTGTATATTTATTTATAAACAATTCTTGTTGACGAAAGGTTAATTACAGATGCAGTAGAAAGAAAACCGTTGCCAAATGCAATCGATGTTCTCAGACACACTGGTGGTTTGGAAGAGAAAATGCAATCGATAGAAAATGTTGATTTATGGCAAACTCTGGATGAAGATATTGTAATCAAGGAAGAAGAAAATATTACAGTTATTGTGTAATTGAGTAATAAATTTATATCCACTTTAACCCCCCCCCCCCAATTTTAATAAAACTTATCTATCGAATTTTACATTTTAATTTGTTTCACTGGCGTGCGATTTCATATGCTTTGTGAGATGCCCTTTTATTATAAAGCATTTCGCACAAATTTCACACTTGTGGATTCTTTCGCCGGTGTGCGTCGTCACGTGCGCCGTCATATACTGCTTCGACTTGAAGCATTTGTTACAAATTTCGCAGTTGTAGTTTTTATCGCCCGCGTGCGATTTCACGTGTCTCGTCAGACATCCCTTCGTCGTGAAGCACTTTGCACAAACGTCGCATGTATAGTTCCTCTCGCCGACGTGCGTCTTCACGTGCGCCGTCATGTACTGCTTCGATTTGAAGCGTTTGTCGCAAATCTCGCACGCGTGGTTTTTATCGCCGGTGTGCGTCTTGACGTGTTTCATTAAATTTTCTTTAGTTATGAAGCGTTTCGTGCAAACGTCGCACCCGTAGTTCCTCTCGCCGGTGTGCGTCTGCATGTGCGTCAGCATGTACTGCTTGGTCGTGAAGAATTTATCGCACGTCGCGCATTTGTAGTTTCGCTCGCCCGAGTGCGTCTTCATGTGCGCCCGCGTGCACTGCTTCGTTTTGAAGCGCTTGTCGCAAAGCGCGCATTCGTAGTTCCTTTCGTCGGAGTGGAATTTCATGTGCGTCGTTAATCGTTGTTTCGTTACGAAGCGCTTCGTGCAAATTTCGCATTTATGAGTTCGTTCGTCGGCGTGCGTTTCCACGTGTGCCAACATATGTTGTTTGCTCGAAAAGCTTTCACGGCAAACTTTGCATTCGTGGTTTAATTCGGCCGAGTGGGTTTTCACGTGCGCCGACATGTACTGCGACGATTTGAAACGTTTGTTGCAAATTTTGCACTCGTGGTCCTTTTTGCTGGTGTGCGTGTCTGCGTGTCTCGACAGGCAGCGTCTCGTCGTGAACGATTTGTCGCAGACGTCGCATTTGTGGTTCCTTTCGGCCGTGTGCGCTTTCACGTGCGCCAACATGTACTGTTTCGTTTTGAAGAACTTGTTGCAAATTACACATTGGTAGTTCCGATCGTCGGTGTGCGTCACGACGTGTTTCACGAGATTTCCTTTCGTTAGGAAGCGTTTGGGGCAAATTTCACATTTGTAGTTTTTTTCACCGGCGTGCGTTTCCATGTGCATCGACACGCGTTGCTTAGTCGAGAAGTATTTATTGCAATTTGCACATTCGTAGTCTTTCCCGCGATTGTGTAACTTCACGTGTTGGAACATGCACTGCTTAGTTTTGAAGCGCTTATCGCAAACTGCGCATTCGTAGTTCCGTTCGTTTGTGTGGAATTTCACGTGCGTCGCCAACCGTTGCTTCGTTATAAAGCGTTTCGAGCAAATTTTGCATTCGTAGTTTCGTTCGCCCGTGTGCGTCTTGACGTGCGCCAGCAAATGTTGGTTCCTCCCGAAGCACTTGTCGCAAGTCTCGCATTTGTAATTCCTTTCGCCGTGCGTTTTCATGTGCGCAGACATGTTCTGCGTCGATCCGAAGCGCTTGGCGCAAATTTCGCATTTGAACTCCTTTCTGCCGGCGTGCGTTTCGACGTGTCTTTTTAAGCAGCCGTTCGTCACGAAGAACTTGGCGCAAATTCCACATTTGTAGTTCGTTTCGCCGCCGTGCGATTTCACGTGCTTCGATAAATATTGTTTGGTTTTGAAGCGTTTGTCGCAAACTCCGCATTTGTGGTTTTTTCCGCCGGCGTGTTTTTTCATGTGCCGTAGAAGATTCGCCGTTCTCGTGAATAATTTCGTGCAAATGTCGCATTTGTAATTTAATTCGTTGGCGTGTATGTAATTCTTCTTTTGAAAAATCCTTGTGGGAATTTCGCCTTCTAATTTTAAAATACCGTCGCTGTGGAATTCGATTTTAATCTCATTTTTGCGATCGACCGGCTCGTCGTAGCTGTACGAGTTCAACGAATTATCGTCGCTGAGCTCCGCCTTGATTTTAACATCGTCATTGGTTGTATTTGGAAAATCGAGTTTAATTTTTTCCGGTGGTACGTATGCATCCTCTCGTTCCTCTTCCTTTATCTTGACGGTGTTTTCTGGGTAGGAAAACTCCGTCTCTAGCGTTAAAGTCGTTGGTTCGGTTTTTACGTCCATAATAGGGGTTTTAGAATCATGTACGACAGTCTCCATTTTATCTACGTAAAAAAAAAACATTTACTTACTTATAAAACCAAATGCAACTTATATCAAAAAGATACGCAGACGTGCGACTAATGTTAAAGTGAAGTATTCAAGTCCAGGACTTGATCAAGTATTGCGACCACGAAACACCACAATACTTCTAAATTTGATAACATACGTACATGACTGGTCCTTTAAATTCCGTTTCGTACGTATTTGCAATCTAAAATCGTTTATTTGACATTTTCGTTGGCCTCCATTGCCGCAAGCATTGCCAACGTATCTGCAACTAAAGTCGCAAAAAACTCCCTATTACGAAATTTTGTTTTGTCAAATTATATAATTTTTTTAATGTTTGTATACAGCAGAATAATATAATGTAAACCAATAGCATTTCTATTTTTATTTCTTTATTCCACATATTTTTTTATAATAAAAAAAAATCGTAATAGGAACTTTTATTACTAAAGGTTGTTCGCGAATGCAGGGATTTTTAATTATAGCAACATCTAAACAACAATGTCGGACTGAACGTGGACGACGGAAATAGAAAATAAGACGTTTTTGACGCAAAGATTAGAATAAGTACGGTAAGTAATCATCAACCGAAAGTAAATTTCGTGATTGCTAATTTTTTTCCGTGATACGGTTCCAGTTGCTCGGATTTGAACTCGAAAATAATCTGACAATAATAAATCATATTGTGGTTAGAAATTAGAACGTAACGAATATTTTTTTTATAATATTTGATTGAAAGCACGTTGGATGTAATGGCAAATGATTGATCAGACTAGTTTTTGTAAATAATTATAAAAATAATAAAAATATCGAATATTTTTTTTATTCAATTTAAAGTGTTGACAGTGACAGTAGAATAACTTTAATATTTTACAAAATTCTCGTACAGATTTTCAACTTTTATGAAATTTGACTACATTGTCGTTATCTCATTAAGTCAGACTTCCCACATAGCTTCGATATAACTTGCATTTCGTTTTATAACTAACTAAATATAATTTTTTTTTACATAGACAAAATGGAGACTGTCGTACATGATTTTAAAACCCCGATTATGGAAGTAAAAACCGAACCGACGACTTTAACGCCAGAGCCAGAATTTCCCTACGTGGAGAACACTGTTAAGATAAAGGAAGAGGAACAAGATGCATGTGTACCACTGGAAAAAATTAAACTCGAAACCTTCGATGCAACACAAAATATTTCAAATACAACTAATGATGGTCTTAAAATCAAGGCGGAGCTTACCGACGATAATTCGTTTAACTTGTACAGCAACAACAAGCCGGATGATCAAAAAATCGAGATTAAAACGGCTATTGAACACATTGAACTTCACAGTGTAAATTTAGATAGTTTAAAATTAGAGACCGACGACGAAATTCACAAAGCAGAGATCCCCACAAAGATTTTCCAAAGAAAAAATTACATACACGCCAACGAAGAAAACTACAAGTGCGACATCTGCACGAAATTGTTCACCAGAACGGCGTACCTCCTGCGACACATGAAGAAACACGACGGCGGAAAAAACTACAAATGTGAAATTTGCAACAGGGGCTTCAAAACGAAACGGTACATGTTGAAGCACGTGAAGGCGCACGGCGGCGACGCGAACTACCGCTGCAAAATTTGCCACAAGTCGACGCGGAACATGTCGACGCACATGAGAACGCACACGGGCGAACGATGTCACAGGTGCGAGATCTGCGGGAAGTACTTCAAAACGAACCAGCACATGCTGGCGCACGTGAAAACGCACAACGACGAGCGGAACTGCCGGTGCGAGATCTGCTCGAAATGCTTTAAAACCAAGCACCACTTGAGCACGCACGTGAAGTCGCACACCGACGAAAGGAAGTATCAGTGCGCGATTTGCAACAAGTGCTTTAAAACGAAACAGTGCATGATGCACCATGTTAAGTTACACAACGGCAAAAAAGATTACAAATGTGCGAATTGCAATAAGTTCTTCACGGCTAAGCAACACATGTTGACGCACATGGAAACGCACACCAGCGAGAAAAACTACAAATGCGATCTTTGCACCAAACGTTTCCACACGAAAGGAAATTTATTGAAACACGTGATGACGCACACCAGCGACAGGAATTACAAATGCGAAATTTGCGACAAGGTCTTTAAAACTAAACAGTACATGTTGGCGCACGTTAAGACGCACACCAGCGAACGAATCTACCGGTGCGAAATTTGCACAAAGTGCTTGAAAACGAAACGGAGTTTGACGAGACACGTGGAAAGGCACACCGGTGAAGACGTCCACAAATGCAAATTTGATCCGAATGTTTCATAATAAAAGTAAACTTCACCAATTATATGAAATCGCGTGGCGACGATAGAAATTAACGTATAAAATTGGTTATGTATGATAAAAATTGGCGCAATAAAGTGCACGTAGTTCGTATTTTACGTGTTTTTATAAATTTTTGAAAATTGAAGGTGTAAATGACATATAGCAACGATCCCAATATTGAGGAACTCGACTTCCTCGTGAGTTAAGTTTGCTAATAAAAAAAATAATGTTTTCTTGATGAAATAAAATAGTTCTACTTGCAACTTATTAGTAGCCGAAAAAAAAATTACACTCAAATGTATTTGTAAAATGTGATTTAATACTTACTTTGATTAGTAATGTTGTATAACACTGAAAAGTACTACTCGCGTAAATTAAAAAAATGAGTACAAAGCCTCAGTTACCCCACGACTTACACACCCTAACAAGCAAGTCTGACTTTTCGCGCAAATATTGGCGTAAAAAAAGGCCGAATTGCGGCCCCCGGAAGATAAACATTTATGGCCGGAAAATACTCATGGAACGGCTAAATACCTGTTTTATTATGTTGTAGGAGTCGTTACAAGTGCAACGATATAAAAGTTATTTGTCGGAAACGTCTGCTTCGGTGTTAAATTCGTAAACAAAGTTATGACATTTCGTGTATGTTTATGCATGTCGCGTTTTAGATTAGGTTATGATAAATTATTTGTCATTTCGCTAAATTTTAAGACATGCACTCAACAGAATCTAGACTTTCAATTTAACTTTAACGTCGTAGCAGGCTTTACTTTCATATATTATCTGAACGCTACACGTCGGCGACATTTCTGAATGTGCCAACTTTTCAAGTGAGATTACCGTAGACATCGAGTTTTAAAATCGGCGAAGTAACATTGCCGACGTTTACATCCAAGTAAGCCTTGATTTCGTTTTCTCGGAATCGCTTGGGTGCAAAATTATACGGAACACGTCACACTGCACTTAACCTAACTAATAACAAATTGTTAACTGAAGTGTTTGTCAAATCTTTAAAATTCATTAGTACGTTAAATAGCTCCCTTTATGTCTTTTCTTACAAACGACAAAACGACAAATAACTTGCGGTGAGTAATGAAATCTTGATTTATACGCCTGCCGTTTTTTTTTCAATCATTATTATGATCAAAGCATTGAGATTGAACAAGTATCTGTAAATGTACTTATTTGATTTTTGCGCAGGTAAAATGGAGACTGACGTACGTGATTCAAACATCCCGATCGTGGAAGTCAAACCCGAACCGACAACTTTAACCCCAAAACTGGAGGTTTGCTTTGCACATTTTAATGATGAAATCGATCGTAAAAATACTGTTGTAATTAAGGAAGAGGAGCGTATGGATCCTTCTGCATCGATCACAGAAATAAAACTTGATTCCGTTGGTGTTGCACAAAATATTTCAAATGGGATTACATGTAACGATATTGAAATTAAGTTGGATTTCGGTAATGGCGACGATGAAGAAATATGTGATATTGAAAAGTCAATCGACGCCTGTACCAACATCAAAAGTTTGAATTTACAGCCCAAAGTTAAAACCACGAGACGGATTCAACGGAAAAATTACATACACACAAACGAATGGAACTACAAATGCGACATTTGCAGAAAATTATTCACGAGAATCACGAATCTTCTGAAACACATGAAAATCCATTCCGGCGAGGGAAACTGGAAATGTGAAATTTGTACGAAACGCTTCGCAACGAAGCAAGTCATGTTGACGCACAAGAAAATCCACTCCGACGCCAGGAAGTACAAATGCGAGATTTGCGCGAAGTGCTTCAGGACGAAAAAATACATGCTGGCGCACAAAAAAATCCACTCGGGCGAAAGAAACTACAAATGTGAGATTTGCACCAAACGTTTCACGACGAACCAATATCTGACGATACACGCGAAAACGCACAAAGACGAAACAAACTACAAATGTGAAATTTGCGCTAAATGTTTCAAGACGAAACAATATCTGGTGATACACACGCAAACACACAACGACGAAAAAAGCTACGAATGCGAAATTTGCTCGAAATCCTTCACGAGGCAACAATATCTGATGACGCACGTAAAAATGCACGACGGACGAAAGTACGAATGCGAAATTTGCACGAAATCCTTCGCGACGAAACAATATCTGACGGCACATGTCAAAGCGCACAACGACGGACAAAAGTACAAATGCGAAATCTGCGCGAAACACTTCAGCATGAAACAAGCCATGTTGATACACGAGAAAATCCACGGCGAAAAAAAATACAAATGCGACGTTTGCACGAAACGCTTCCACACAAAAAAATATCTCGGGACGCACGCGAAAACCCACACCGGCGAACGAAAACACAAGTGCGAGATTTGCGCCAAGTCCTTCGCGACGAAGAAATATCTGGCGACTCACGTGAAGAGGCACTGCGGCGACGGAAAATACAAATGTGAGATTTGCGCCAATTGTTTCACGATGAGGAAATATCTGTTGACGCACATGAAGGCGCACACCGGCGAACGAAACTACGAGTGCGAAGTTTGCACCAAATGTTTCGTGACGAAACGGTATATGACGAGACACATGAAATTGCACTCGGGCGAAAGAAGCTACGAATGTCGCGTTTGTTATAAAAGCTTCGCAACGAAGGGATATATGTTGAAGCACATGAAAAGACATAATTCATAATTGAAGAAAAGTTGCCGTTGACAATGATGAGATTTACAATTTTATTTTTTAAATGAAATTGGGAATTATCTGAAACACTATGCTGATGCAGAAGCCGTCGTAGGTTTGAATGTGGTCAATTTTATAATTATATATATATTGAAGTTGTAGATAGAATTAATTTAGTTTACTGTTGAAGATGACAAGGCAGTTGTCGAAATGTACATTTACATTTAATAAATTGGTGTCTGTAAGGGTAAGATTATTTTATTTTGTTTAATTTTATTTTATCTACGCCTAACATATAATGTAAGGATTATATTTGTGGTTTTTGAACAATAATTCCATATAATATTCTATTATGGAATAATGACGAAGGATTAACATTCCTTATTCACTCTTGCTCTCCAATTACAAAATTTCTCAAATTAAATAATATGAAAACAAAATACACAAACTCAAAAGTGTCATTGTTGATTGAATAGTTTGTGAATTTGTATTGAGATGGATGAAAATTAAAAATATTTTACTTGTACACCTCCAGAAATTGTACAACTAACTGCAGCAACATCTACTTCAATACCGGAAACATCATAATCCATTTATAATAAGTGTAGGCAACGTTCACCGAATGGCGTCTTCGAAACAACGCAAACTCTTTTCCAAAAATGTTCTGCTAGCTTATTTCACTGAATTAAGTGCAAAATACAAACCGTCTCCTCAGCTGTCATGTTTGCTAAGGCGAGTTGTATGTATTCTCATGTGAGGGCAACTAGGGATTTTGTTTTAATCAACTAGGGAATTTACATCGCTGGACGTTACCATCTTACTGAAGTGACAACTTTAACGTCGTAGCAGGCTTTACTTTCATATATTATCTGAACGCTACACGTCGGCGGCATTTCTGAATGTGCCAACTTTTCAAGTGAGATTACCGTAGACATCGAGTTTTAAAATCGGCGAAGTAACATTGCCGACGTTTACATCCAAGTAAGCCATTGCCTTGATTTCGTTTTCTCTGAATCGCTTGGTGCAAAATTATACGGAATACGTCACACTGCACTTAACCTAACTAATAACAAATTGTTTAACTGAAGTGTTTGTTAAATCTTTAAAATTCATTAGTACGTTAAGTAGCTCTCTTTTTGTCTTTCCTTACAAACGACAAAACGACAAATAACCTGCGGTGAGTAATGAAATCTTGATTTATACGCCCGCCGTTTTTTTTTCAATCATTATTATGATCAAAGCATTGAGATTGAACAAGTATCTGTAAATGTACTTATTTGATTTTTGCGCAGGTAAAATGGAGACTGACGTACGTGATTCAAACATCCCGATCGTGGAAGTCAAACCCGAACCGACAACTTTAACCCCAAAACTGGAGTTTTGCTTTGCACATTTTAATGATGAAATCGATCGTAAAAATACTGTTGTAATTAAGGAAGAGGAGCGTATGGATCCTTCTGCATCAATCACAGAAATAAAACTTGATTCTGTTGGTGTTGCACGAAATATTTCAAATGGGATTACCTGTAACAATATTGAAATTAAGTTGGATTTCGGTAATGGCGACGATGAAGAAATATGTGATACTGAAAAGTCAATCGACGCTTGTACCGACATCAAAGGTTTGAATTTACAACTCAAAGTTGAAACCACCAGACGGATTCAACGGAAAAATTACATACACACAAACGAATGGAATTACAAATGCGACATTTGCAGAAAATTATTCACGAGAACGGCAAATCTTCTGAAACACATGAAAATCCATTCCGGCGAGAGAAACTGGAAATGTGAAATTTGTACGAAACGCTTCTCAACGAAGCAAGTCATGTTGACGCACAAGAAAATCCACTCCGACGGCAGAAAGTACAAATGTGAGATTTGCACGAAGTGCTTCAGGACGAAGCAATACATGCTGACGCACAAAAAAATCCACTCGGGTGAAAGAAACTACAAATGTGAAATTTGCACTAAATGTTTCACGACGAAACAATATCTAGCAATACACACGAAAACACACAACGACGAAACAAACTACAAATGTGAAATTTGCGCTAAACGTTTCAAGACGAAACAATATCTGGTGATACACACGCAAACACACAACGACGAAAAAAGCTACAAATGTGAAATTTGCTCGAAATCCTTCACGAGGCAACAATATCTGATGACACACGTAAAAACGCACACCGACGAAAGAAACTACAAATGTGAAATTTGCTCGAAATGCTTCACGAAGAAACAATATCTGTCGATACACATAAAAGTGCACGACGACAGAGGAAAGTACAAATGCGAAATCTGCACGAAACACTTCAGCACGAAACAGGTCATGTTGATACACGAGAAAATCCACGGCGAAAAAAAATACAAATGCGACGTTTGCACTAAACACTTCCACACAAAACAATATCTCGTTACGCACGCGAAAACCCACACCGGCGAACGAAAACACAAGTGCGAGATCTGTGCGAAATTCTTCACCACGAGACAGGTGATGTCGATCCACAAGAAAACCCACTCCGTCGAACGAAAACACAAGTGCGAGGTCTGCGCCAAGTATTACGCGACGAAGAAATATCTGACGACTCACGCGAAGACGCACTCCAGCGACCGAAACTACAAATGCGACGTCTGCACGAAATCGTTCCTAACGAGGTCGGGTTTGTTGAAACACGAGAAAATCCACTACGGCGTAAGGGAATACAAATGCGACGTTTGCGCAAAGTGCTTCTGGACCAAACAATATTTGACGACGCACGTGAAAACGCACACCGACCGAAACTACGAATGCGAAATTTGCGCCAAACGCTACACAAGGAGACGAACCATGTTGATACATCGGAAAATCCACGACGAAAGAAAATACAAATGCGAGATTTGCGCCGATTGTTTCACGACAAAGGAATATCTGGTGACGCACTTGGAGGCGCACACCAGCGAACGAAACTACAAGTGCGAAGTTTGCACCAAATGTTTCATGACAAAATGGAATATGACGAGACACATGAAATTGCACTCGGGCGAAAGAAGCTACGAATGTCGCGTTTGTCATAAAAGCTTCGCAACGAAGGGATATATGTCGAAGCACATGAAAAGACATCAAGACATAATTCATAATTGAAGAAAAGTTGCCGTTGACAATGATGAGATTTACAATTTTATTTTTTAAATGATAGTTGCAAATTATATGAAACACTGTAACGATGGAGAAGCTGTCGTTTGAATGCGGTCAATTATTGAATTTTTTAAAAGCATATTATATATCAAACTTGTAGGTGAAATTAATTTAGTTTACTGCTGAATATGACAATGCAGTTGTCGAAATGTAACCTTAATTGTCTGTGTGCTTAATAAACATATTATTTTTACAGAGTTTTTGAAAACTATTCATTAGAATTATGCATGTGCGCTCCGAATATTACCGAATCTGACATGTCAATGACAATGTCAATCTTTTATAATTTGACAAATTAATAAAATTGTCATTTTGTCATTTAATTCATTGTCAATGAATGTATGATTGTCGACAAATTTACAAAAGAATAAATTAATACACTTGCAACTTGCCTTGGGTTTTGTAGCTTCGATGGATTCAACATTTTACAAAGTGAAAATTGTAATCAAAGAACAAGACGAACCAGAAACTACGTGCAAACGTACATTCAAACACGTAACGGAACAATCTGGCGATCGAAAACGTAAATGTGACATGCCTCCTTCACAACAAAACCAATTCTTTCTCGACACAGACGCCAACCAGATCTTAAAAAAAAAACGCCCATCGCACTCTTGGACGTTGCGGAAAAACGCGTTAAATTACGAGTTCCACATAATTAAATATTCTAATCACGACGACAAATTTCGATCGTCGAGTTTTTCTTAAACCTAACAAAGTTAAATTATAGAAACCGAAAATTACGAATCCGTCGAGTTGTAAAACGTTGGCTAACCTGATGATATGGCGTTTCTGTTGACGTTAAATGAACGAAAATAACGAGATTTTCGATTTCAACGACAAATTAATTTCAATCATCGATCAAGTGTGAGTAATCATATTTATGTACTTGGCTTTGCTGATTTGGACATTGATTAAATAATTAAATTTTCATAACATTTGCCATTTTGTCCGTTGTGTGCATTAAAGTGAAAATTACAAAGGCAAATTAAATTTGGATTATTACTAACTGGTGATTTCTAGTTAGTTCAATTGGTTAAATGGGGTTTTGACGGTAACACATTTCACTAATATAACAGTTTATGTATATAATTTATTTTTTTGCAGAGGCAAAATGGAGACGAACATATGCGATTCTAATATCGCGATTGTTGAAGTGAAAACTGAGCCGACGACTTTAATTCCGAAAGTGGACTTTTGTTGTGCGCAGTTTCCCGTTCAAATTGATCACAAAAACGCACTAAATGCTGTTACAATAAAGGAAGAGGAATTCGAGGAAGTCGTGAATAATATTTCTAATAAAGTAAATACTTGCAGTGATCTTAAAATTAAAATAGATCACAGCGATGACAACGAGATATGTAACAATACTGAAAATAATATTTTACAACAAGAAAATTACAAATGCGACATTTGCAGTAAATTATTCACAAAGCCGGACAACCTTTTAAGACACACGAAAGTCCACACCCACGCGAGGAACTTCAAATGCGAAATTTGCACGAAACGCTTCTTCACCAAACAAGACGCGTCGAAACACACGAGAACGCACATCGCTGAAAAAAACCACAAATGTGAAATTTGCGGCAAACGCTTCAAACTGCAAAAATATTTGGCGGAACACACGAAAACGCACGCCGATCGAAGGAACCACAAGTGCGACGTTTGCGCGAAATCGTTCACGACGAAACAAAACCTGACGACGCACGTCATAGCGCACACGGCCGGGCGAAACTACAAATGCAAAATTTGCGCGAAATCTTTGGCGACGGAAGACAGCCTGTCGGCCCACTTGAAATTGCACGCCGGCGAAAAAAACTACAAATGTGAAATTTGCAACAGGAGCTTCGTAAGGAGACGGACTTTGTTGGACCACCTGAGGAAACACGCCCGATGGATGCTGCAGATCGACGAAGGATACTTCAATTGTGAAATATGCAATAAATTCACGAAGAAGGAAAACATGTCGCAGCACATGAAAACGCACGGGGAGAAAAACCACAAATGCGAGATTTGCGCCAAGCGCTTCGTAACGAAGGCGAACATGCTGGAACATCTCAGAACGCACACCGGCGAACGGAAGTATCGGTGCGACGTTTGCGACAAACGCTTCAAACGGAAGCAGACGATGTTGGAACACGCGAAGACGCACCGCGGCGAAAGGAACTATTCCTGTCGAATTTGCGGCAAAGTTTACGCGAAGGAGCAGAGCATGCTGGAGCACGTGAGAATACACGCCGGCGAAGGAAGCTACAAATGCGAAATTTGCGGCAAAAATTTCGCGACCGAGAAAAGTATGTGCAAACACGTCAAGGCGCACACCGCCGAGAGAAACTACAACTGTCACGTTTGCAATAAATCCTTGAAGACGAAACAAAGCGTGCTGTATCACGTGAAGACGCACACGAGAAACTACAAGTGTGAAGTTTGCTCGGCGACGTTCACGACAAAAGCGCATCTGACGACTCACGTGAAAAAGCACGTCGGCGAGAAGAACTACGAATGCGACGTTTGCGGCAAACGATTCACGACGAAACAATACATGTCGAGGCACGCGAAGGCGCACACCGCCGAAAGAAACCACGAATGCGAAATCTGCAACAAACTTTTTACAAGGAAGCCCGTTATGTTGAAGCACTTGAAGAGGCACGCAAATTACAAAGTTGAAATTTGCAAGGAGTACTGTGGAATGAGTACATTAAAACATAAAAATAAAAAACGTCACGGTGAAGTAAACGCAGACGAGGACAATACTGTGAAGATTGAAAAACAATTAGATAAGGAAGAGACTGAATCGTTTGTAAACGTAAAAGTGGACATTGACGGTGGTAAGAGTTATTTAATTTTTTTTTTAATTTCGTATGAAATTTATTGCTAAATCGTTATTAACAAAATTAAATTTTAAATGAATAGTAAACGCAAATAAATTGTTAAAATTTCATCATCGATCGAGTTTTAAAAAATTAATTGTTCTGATAATGAAATATTGTCTTTTTGGTTTACAGACACGATAGAAAAAAAGCAGTTTACGTCCTTAAGTGGAAGTGATATTGATGTTGCCGTTGCGGACGAAAAACCCAATTCGATAGCAATTTTAGATTTATGGCAAACCCTGAACGAAGACGTTGTAATTAAAGAAGAGAATGTAACCGATTCCTGTTAAATTCGATTTAAAGCAATAAATTTTGAAGTTTATGGAGCTCGGTTGTTGTAAGTGAATTAATGTGTTATTTTGTTATCACATCTGGGACAGTTTTTTTTTTCAACGACATTTCTTAAAGTTCTCCACAGGGCATTGTTGATGCATTTGCAGCATACTTTTTTTTTATATACAATGATCCTCCAAATATCGCTGTTGCTTCCACTTACTACTAAAACTGTAATTGCTTGAAAGCAAATTTTACAACGGGGTCTAGATAACCTGCTTTTCTTGTCACTGATTGCATACCTGCTTTAGCTCAACCGTTGTCGATAAATTTTAATTGCATCATTCAATATAACGTCTTCCCTGATTGTTGGAAACTTGCTCGAGTGTCTTCTACCGATGTAAAAAATTTTGGTCCAATCTCTCTCAAATAGAACTTGAGTTTAATTTTGTTTATATATAGTCATTTTTAACTATTTATTTACAATTTTAAATTTCGCGTTTTTTGGCTATTTTTTATTTTCTATAATTGGTGATTTTCGTTTCCAACTTTGGCGACACTACAAATCCACGGTTGGCAATGCTGGTTAAGCATGGCGTAGATTTTCAATAAGAATTCTGTTGACAGTTCATTGTGCACGACATTTGTGCGTTGAAGAAAATCGAAAATAGATTTTTGATATCAACAAAAACGATTTAAAATAATACGTAAGTAATAACAAAACGTTTGATTAGTGCAATTTCTCACATTGTTAACGCCGTTTCATGTCATTGAACTAAATTCGCGATCGCCATTTTGTACTTGATACGAGTTGCTTTTATTAAATATATATTGACAAATCGCTAACATCATTGTGTACAAGCTTCAAGTAAATCATGTTAATCATGTCAAAAAATGACAAGGTGTTTTTGACATTGACGTATAAAAATATTTTTATTTTTTCTGCAGACAAAATGGAGACCGATTCTAACATCCCAATTACTGACATAAAACCTGAACCAACAACTGTAAATCCTAAACTTTGCTACGTTGAAAATATCACGATAAAGGAAGAGGTTGATTTCTTCGTACCACCATCAGAAATAAAACTTGACACTGTCGGCGAGACGACAAATGAAATCGTGCACGACGTTAAAATGAAATTGGAACCCAGTGATTTTTCAACCGGTGTTTTAAAACACACGACCACACCGAGCAAAGTAAGACATAAACGCAAAGTTTGCTCCGGACGTTTTAAATCGAGAAAAAATATAACGGAACATATGAAATCGCACGCAAACGGCGCCAAAAGAAAAAATTACGTTCAGACCAACGGGGGAAATTACAAGTGCGACGTTTGTTCGAAACTGTTCACGAGAACGGCGATTTTATCGAGACACATGAAAATACACCGGAGAAACTACAAGTGCGGCGTTTGCGCTAAATTTTTCACGACGCGAGGATACCTGACGATACACGCGAAGAGACACGCCGGTCAAACGAACTATAAATGCGAGATTTGCACCAAGCGCTTTACGACTAAGCAACGCTTGTCGGAACACGTGAAGATCCACTCCGGCGATCGAAACCACAAATGCGACGTCTGCAACAAATCTTTTACGATGAAACGATATCTGTCGAACCACATGAAAACCCACTCAGGCAAGAAAAACTACAAATGCGAGCTTTGCGGCAAGCCCTTCGCGAACAAACACAACATGTCGAGGCACGAAAAAACACACTCCGACGAAAAAAACCACAAATGCGACGTTTGCGCGAAACGCTTCCGCACGGAAGTTTTTTTGTCGAAACACGCGATGATCCATTCGGGCGCGGGGAAATACGAATGCGACGTTTGCGCGAAAAGCTTCACGACGAAAGGATATCTGGCGAATCATTCGAAGACGCACGCCACCGACAAGAAGTTCAAATGCGAGGTTTGCGACAAGCGTTTCACGACGAAGCAGTACATGTTGAGGCACGAGAAGACGCACGCCAGCGAGCGAAACTACAAATGTGAAATTTGCGCCAAGCGTTTTACGACGAAACACGTCATGTTGCAGCACGTTAGGTTCCACTCGGGCGATCGAAACTACAAGTGCGACGTTTGCACGAAGAGCTTTTCGTCGAGGCAGCACATGTTGACGCACGCGAAAGCGCACGACGGCGAAGTTAACTACAAGTGTTGCCGCCGACGGTTCGAAACGAGGGAAGAGATGTCGGAGCACGTGAGGACGCACGCCGCGGGAAGAAACTACAAATGTGAAATTTGCACGAAGGGGTTCAAAACGAGGGAGTATTTGACGAGACACGCGAGAACGCACACCGCCGAGAGGAAGTTTAAATGTGAAGTTTGCGGGAGACGCTTCGCGACGAAGCAGTACATGTTGAGACACACAAAAGTACACACTGGGGGTGATGTGTTCGTAAATGAAGAAAAGGTGGAGGTTGGCAATGGTAAGACATACATAATATAAAATCTTAATTGAATAACAAGTGGATAAAGGGTCTATTTTCATTTTCCTAAAAATTGAGTTTTATGTCCACAGAATTTCCTTCAGTTAATTTTTTCTAATGAATTTATTTTAAACATGTAACAGATATAACTTGCATATAATTTCATAGTAATTAAATTTTTTTAATGCAGATATTTCGGAGAACGGCGTAAATGATTGGAACGTCCCGATTACGGACGTGAAGCCCGAACCGACGACTTTAATCCCAAACTTGCAGTTGTGCTGCGCGGGAGATGTTACGATGAAGGAAGAAGAACGAGCAGTTTCTTTCGTACGGACGACCGAAATAAAATTTGGTGCGACACAAAATGTTTCAAGCGATGAATTTAAAGTTAAATCAGATCTTTGTGACTCTGATGGTTTGTCGAGTCCTTGTCGTAATATTGTGACATGTAAAAAAGAAAATGATGGTATTGACCGATCCATCAACGTAGTGAAACATATCGAAGAACACAGTAATTGTACGACGCGAAATAATCCACGATATAAATGCAAAGTTTCTTTAAAACATTTTAAAACGAGACAATTTATATCAGAACATGTGAAATTACACAATGATGTAAAAATTCGCAAAGGTGAGATTTTTACGCAGACCGCCGAAGGAAATTACAAATGCGACATTTGCTCGAAAGCGTTTGCGAGAACGTCGCTTCTTTTGCGACACATAAAACGACACGAGCGAAACTACAAGTGCGAAATTTGCGCCAAATTCTTCGCGACGAAAGCCTATCTGATCATCCACATGAAACGACACACCGGCGAGACGAACCACGAGTGCAAGATGTGCACGAAGTGCTTCACGACGAAACAACATTTACTCGAGCACACGAAGATCCACTCGGACGACCGAAACTACAAATGCGACGTCTGCGACAAACGCTTCACAACGAAGCGATATCTGGTGACGCACATGAAGAGACACTCGGGCGAAAGAAACTTCAAATGCGAGCTCTGCGCGAAATATTTCGCGAACAAACACGACGTGCTGCGACACGTCAAGACGCACACCGACGAGAAAACGTTCAAATGCGAATCTTGCGACAAGTGCTTTCGAACGGAGACGTTTCTGTTGAAACACGTGAAGATCCACGCCGGCGAGGGCAATTACAAATGCGACGTTTGCACGAAGCGCTTTACGACGAAGGGGTATCTGATGAACCACTCGAAGACGCACGCCACCGAGAAGAACCACAAATGCGACGTTTGCGCGAAACGCTTCACGACCAAACAGTACATGCTGAGGCACGCGAAGACGCACGCCGGCGAACGGAACTATAAATGCGAGATTTGCGGCAAGTGCTTCTCGACGAAGCACGTCATGTTGAAGCACGTCAAGTTCCACTCGGGCGACAGGAACTACAAATGCGACGTTTGCACGAAGAGCTTCACGACGAAGCAGTACATGTTGAGGCACGCGAAGACGCACGACGGCGAAATCGACTACAAGTGTTGCAACCAACGGTTCACGACGAGGCAGCTCATGTTGGAACACGTGGAGACGCACGCGGCCGAAAGAAATTACAAATGTGAAGTTTGCACGAAGCGCTATCGTACGAAACGACATCTGGCGATCCACACGAAGACGCACAGCAGCGAAAGGAACTACAGATGCGAGATGTGTGGGAAATGTTTGGCGACGAAGCGATCCATGTTGAAACACATGGAAACGCACGCCGAGGCTGATGCGTTCATAAGTGGTAAGGAATATTATGTGGTTACTTAAAAAAAAAATATTTTCACAATTAACGGCCGACAGACCGAAACGAAAATTTTTTAATGTGATTATAGATTTTTTAAAAGATAAATAATAAAATTCTTGTTTATTAACAGATGCCAAAGAAAGAAAACCAACAATGGCTACAGGAGATATTGCCACCGATGAGAAACCCAAATCGACAGAAATTTTAGATTTATGGCAAACGCTTAACGAAGATTTCGTAATTAAGGAAGAAGAAATTAGTACAACGTAAATTATAGTATTGCTGCTTGTTTTAAAGCAGAAAATTTTAAACATGCGGGTGAAAATTAACTTATAAATATATAAATATATATATATATATAACGATATATATATATAAATGTAGAGGCGCTATTTATCGTCGAAACCTGTACGTGTAAATAGTAGTAGAGCGAAGCCGCCGTTAGAGGGCCAACAAGTGTCATATCGAACGTTGTTTGCGGTGTTTTAAATTTGTGATGGCGATTTAAAATGTGATGCGTGACGATTACAAGTTCCCAATGATCACGACAAACTGCGACAGGTAGGTGCACACACTTATATTACATCGCAATACTTAACAATTCGCGTTCGTTTACATCGCAACGATTAACAATTGCGTTCGCGTATTTTCCTTCGACGTTTTCGACTGTCTTATTTTATTATATATTTATTTAACGTCTGATTCGCAACTAAACGTAAAGTCTCAACGTCGATGAATAATCAAATTTAACCACGAAATCTGAGAAAACGCCGATTGGTCGACGTAACCGCCCCGATTTTAAAACGAACGTCGTCGCTAAGGAACGCGACGGACGTCACTTTACACGACCGGCGATGAACGTCAAAAGAACGATCCGTTCGAACGGAAGAATTTCCGGCGTTTTTCGGGTGACGTAAGTGGTTGTCGTTTGGCGATTCGCGACTCACGTCGAACTTGCAGGGCGCCGCGATCGACGTGGAACGCACGCAACGATTCCACGAACGTGTCGGATTTGCTGGCGCCGGAGCTGAGAGAGTACCGGTCCGCGGAAATCCCGGGAAAAGTGACTTCGTTTTCCGACGCCGGTGAAATGGTCGCGTCGGACGCGCACTGCGAGAGTTGTTATTGTAGGGGGCCGATCGTGGCGCCGCGGTTGCTCCAAACGCAACGTCTGTCGCCGCTGAAACACCGACATGTACGTCGATGTGTCGCCCCGATAGATGGCGACGGTGGTTGTAAGTTATCGCGAAACGAGTCGCCGTTGAAAAGTGAACTGTCAAAGTCGGACTTGGAATACACGCCCGACAGATTGAATTACGAACATTTCAAGTCGTCGTTGTTGGACGGCGACGGCGAAACCGCAACTGGAACCCACGGCGACGTCATCGGTTACTCGCCGCCGGACGAATTTAAGGTTGACGGCGACGTCGCGCTAAAAGACGTTTCGGATTTTCGCGCAAGTAACTACTTCGATTGTCACGCGTACGAAACTAAGCCCTGTTATCACGGGGGCCACACATGCGTGCACAAGTTCAGGATCAACGAACGGCTGATGCCCGAGCCGGTCAACTGCGACATGTACGGGGTGAGCCGGTGCGAAATTTGCAACAAGCCGATGGAAAAATTCAAACGCGACGCGGCGTCGCCGAAAAGTAAAAACGTGCGCAAGACTCGCGTGCAGAGGGTGCACGAGTGCAGTTTGGCGCCGCCCACGTTGAACGTGGGCACCGGGAAGGAGCGCATCGTGGTCGAAGTCCCCGAAAGTGTGCGGCGGGAATGTCTTGGGAAGATCGGGAAGGAGGTCGACGCGAAAATGAGGAAGAACGTGCCTTGCAACAGTCTGGCGTTGCGGTTCCAAAAAGGCGTCGTTTGAGGGTTTTGTAGCTTTTTATATATTTATTATTATTTTCTTATTATAAATTGGTGTCAAGGTTCATCGAAAATCGTTTTAATAAAAAATCGCAAAAGAAAAAGTAACTGTCATCAATAAACGTCAATAGAAATAATATGTGACGTTTAAATCAATAAGCCCCGCCCCCACAAAGTAGGCCATATTTGAATAGAATTTGTCCATTGGTGGAATTTCTAAATCCTATTACACAACTGTGAAGAAATACGCTATTATTAATCATAGCGTCTGGTTGTTTGTTTTATTATTAATTTATGTTTGGTGTGGTCTGGTGTGGTTAGTGCGTAAGTTGTTTTTGTTTCTGAAAAGTTGTTTTGTTGACCTTAGGAGAAAAATCATTCTGTTTGGAGATTCGATCCCGCGATAGTGAGGACATGATTTGAAATCTTAACCGTTTGGATAACGGTGGGAATGATTGTTGATGTGTAATTGTGTATGACACGACACCTATTTTTTTTCAATCTTAATGTCTGTGTAAGTCTGCGAGGGTTTTGGGTTCGAGAATGCAAACTTAAAAACAAATTAAATCAGCTACAACGTTACAATTATTAAAACGGTTTTATTGAAAATTACGAACACGAACTTAATTAAAGAAAGAAAAAAAAAACGTTAAACTCATACGATCTGTTGTACGTTTTTATAAAACGGCTTCAACAAATCCAGCGGCAGCGGAAAGATAATAGTCGAGTTGTTTTGGGCGGCGATGTTGTTCAAGGTTTGCAAGTAGCGCAACTGAAACGAGAAATCAGCACACGTCGAACACAACCTGAAAGTTTGCGAACCTGCAGCGCTGCGGGGCTTTCGTTGATGACGTCCGAGGCCTCCTTCAGCGCCCTGGACGCCTTCATTTCGCCTTCGGCCGCGATGACCTTCGCTCTCGCTTCCCGCGACGCTTCCGCCTCCGCCGCCATCCCCCTCTGCAGTTGCAGCGGCAAACTGACGTCTTTTCTGGCCATTCGAAGCAATCGATTAAAACTTTTGATTTGGTCGAAGAAAATCGAACTTACATCTCGACCCTTTGCACTTTGATCCCCCACGGTTCGGTGGCGACGTCCAGGGTCGCCTGCATCGCTTGTGATATGACCTCCCTGTCCGACAGTATGTCCGCCAGGTTCCGCGTCCCCAGCACGTTCCGGAGCGTCGTCATCGCCAGCAGCCGCGTCGAGTCGCTGCGAACCGATTGAATCACGTCCCGCGTTTTTTGCGGGGTTCGCACTCACCTGTAATTCGAAACTTTGACCACCGCGTTCAGCGGCTCGGCTATGTTGTAGTAAACGACGGCGTCCACCGTCACCGTCACCGAGTCTTTGGTTAACGTCTGCGAAACGGAACAAAATGAAAGTTGCGTTCGATTGGTGCGAAAGTACGGACCTCTTGCGGAGGCACGTTGAACGAAACCGTTCGCAGGTCTACTTTGCAGTAGCTGTCGATGCATGGCAGGACGAAGAATATGCCGGGGCCTCTGGCTCCGCCCGTGCGCAGCCTGCCGAGTCTGAATATGACGGCCCTTTCGAATTCCTGAACAACCTGTGACAGAAATTAGAATTTAAGTGGTGCTCATAAATTTCAGAAATCTTCCGAAGCGAGTCAGCGTTTCCCAAACGACCACGACCACGACTCGAAAACTATTTTTTAAATTTTAATATTTTAATTGCTCGCGTATTGAAAATCAAATTTCAAAGTCGACGACGGTGGGTGTAATTAATCGACGGAGGTGCGAACCCATTCGAAACTTGCCGGACGACAAACAAACGTCTCAATCCTTCGCTGGACGAAACGAAAAATTGCTGGAATCCTTTTAACTTACAACGTCGATTGGTGTCGTAGGTGGAAATATTTTTAGAATTTTCAAGTAATAGCAGTACCCAACCCAACTCAGATTTAATTCATGTCTTTAATCGATCTTAACGTACACAAATACGGCACTGACCTTAAAACAGAAGAAGATCGAAATTGGAAACGTCATGATGAGCAGAATTATCGACCCTGTGGTCGCCACGATCTCCACGCATCCCATCGCCGTCGCTCTTTCTGAAACAAACGCAATTTACTAGCACCACGCGGCGAATGGGTGAATTTTTGCGAATGCGGCGCCAGATATGATCGAGTCGCGTATGCGTTATCGTGCGCTTGTAAATACTTCAACGTTGATAACGTCGCTTAGTCAACGGAGTCGACGCGTTGAGTAAGAGTGGGGGTGGTGTTTGGACACAGTCGACGGGGCTGGCGCGCCAATGCAATTAGTCCTCAACCACTTAAATAGAATTATCGATAATCTTAACGTGAATCACAATTTCTTTGAAGCTACAAACATTTGGTCTTCATGAGAAACTATTTGGACGAAGGTATTTTTGGTACGAAAAGTTGAAACTCCCTTTAACCGAAAAAATTCCCTTTCTTTTAGTTCATCACTTGGTGTTTTTTTCGTTTTCTATTATAAATTAACGTCCGTGTCAAAAAAATATCTCGTCTCGCAAACTCATCCAAAAAAATCCACCAGAGCTATTTTTATTCGTAATCAAGAAGTGCGCGTTTTCATCGACGATTCCTTAGGATACGTTTACTACATGCACGACACTTGTAACGATTCGCGAAAGTAGTTATTTGATTTTCAAGATTGGCAGTCATAATATTAAAATTATAAAATTTGTGATCGAGTCGTGATCGTTTGTGAAACGCTGATTCGTCCCGGAAGATTTCTGAGAATTGTTCATTCGTCCAATGTCGAATGAAAGCAATGGGGGTGTCGATTTCATTCGTAATTATCTTCCTTGGTGTTCCAAGTTTTGGGAATTTTATTGTTAGAGTTTTAATTGTTTAATTGTAAATATTGGTCGATGATAATGGGCATCGTTTTCGTATCTTTACGTATTTTAACACTGACAAGTTGGGTTGGGTCGACGTTTGACCTGAAATAAAACTGTCCAACTGTCATAGTTTGACAGTTGGAGACTATTGTGATTTGTTAACCTTCGTAACGTCAAAAGGAATTTTAATAGCTGTCAAACTATGCCATGATTTCTGTAAAAGATTGAGCATTTCTGAAAACCCGTATGAGAGCAACGCGCGTTTCGAACTCTGTCATTTAAAACGACATTTGATTAGCTGTCAAATTATATTTCGATGATTGACGTTGATGAAAGGTTGCGTTTAAAGTGAAAAACGTTATGCATCAACCGATAGTGAAACTCAAAACTTAACCGAACAACTAATTTGACAGCTGTCATTATAAAGTGACAGTTTGGAGCTGTCAGCGTTCGTTTAAAAATGTGTCGGGTTGGGTTGGGTTCAGTTCCTGTCGTTTGGGACTCGGTGATTTAAAACAACATTTGATTAGCTGTCAAATTATATTTCGATGTTTGACGTTGATGAAAGGTTGCGTTTAAAGTCGGAAACGTTGTGCGTTAAGCGACAGTAAAACTCAAAACTTAACCGAACGACTAATTTGACAGCTGTCATTATAAAGTGACAGTTTGGAGCTGTCAGCGTTCGTTTAAAAATGTGTCGGGTTGGGTTGGGTTCAGTTCCTGTCGTTTGGGACTCGGTGATTTAAAACAACATTTGATTAGCTGTCAAATTATATTTCGATGATTGACGTTGATGAAAGGTTGCGTTTAAAGTGAAAAAACGTTGTGCGTTAACCGACAGTAAAACGCAAAACTTAACCGAACAACTAATTTGACAGCTGTCATTCTAAAGTGACAGTTTGGAGCTGTCAGCGTTCGTTTAAAAATGTGTCGGGTTGGGTTTGGGTTGGGTTGGGTTGGGTTAGGTTGGGTTGGGTTCCTGTCGTTTTAAGATTTACGTTCGTAGAAACGAAAAATCAGACAAGTCTAAAGTGACGTGCCTTGGTTTAAAAATGTTTCCTCCCCTAACGTCATTGTCGTCAATTTACCAAACCTGCAGATCCGGACAAGGTAAAAATCGAAGACTTGGGCTTCCAATGTCACTGGAACGATAATAATAGTGACGTCTCGTTCAATATTTAATTTGAATCCCAGGCCTCCTTCTACTATTTTATTTGAGCGTAATTTCGTTGAATTTTATTTTATTATTTCGAACATTTCACGTTTACACTAATTATCCCAAACGCCATAGATATTTTTTCGTGAGGTTTTATGCGAACAATGATAAAGACGATTAATGTAATTAATTCGTCTAGTGGGGAGGGGGCGTAAATTCAACGTTTCAGGGTATCTTGTATGTGACGCAGGAAATAGGTAGCGCGTAAGAGTCTTGCCGGTGCAAGCACTAGGACTAAATAAAATTTTTAAGCGAATTACGTCGTTTTTTTTATTGTGATCAACGTGACAACGATCAACAACGCACGGAGACCAATCTAACGTGAATGAATTATTTAAAAAGCTCACATTCGAGTTTTTGATCTACGATATTTGGGAATAGCGTCCCAAACACTTGAATGAAACGCAGGCGATGTTTGATATTTTTTTTTATTAAAAAAAAAAAATCACGAATACAAAACAGCGATAACCGGTGCGGCGCCGAAAAGTCATATCATTTGCTGCCTGCTCCTGTAGAACGGCGTCAGCAGATCCAGCGGCACCGGGAAAATGATCGTCGAGTTCTTTTCAGCGGAAATGTTGTTCAAGGTTTGCAAGTAGCGCAGCTAAAAGAAGAAACTAATGGACGACATATCGAATCGATACCAAAAGTTACCTGCAGCGCGGCGGGGCTCTCGTTGATGACGTCGGAGGCTTCCTTCAGCGCCCTGGACGCCTTCATCTCGCCTTCGGCCGCGATGACCTTCGCGCGCGCCTCCCTGGACGCCTCGGCCTCCGCCGCCATCGCCCTCTGCAGCTGGTGCGGCAAGCTCACGTCTTTTCTGCACACACACACAGGGAAATTATTGAATTATCGCCAGTCGAACGGTTTCGCGACGTACATTTCCACCCGTTCCACCTTGACACCCCACGGGTCGGTGGCGACGTCCAACGACGTCTGCATCGCGTGGGATATCGCCTCACGGTCCGATAGTATCTCGGCCAGGTTCCTCGTTCCCAGGATGTTTCGAAGCGTCGTCATCGCCAGTAGTCGCGTCGAGTTACTGGAAATTTGTTGTTGTTCAGAAATGTGGCGTTTTAGACGAAGGGTTTACCTATAGTTCGTTACTTTGACGACGGCGTTTAACGGATCCTGTATCCTGTAGTAGACGACCGCGTCGACTGTCACAGTCACCGAATCTTTAGTTAAGGCCTATAATACAATTAAACTGTCAAACGACAAGTTAGTACCAACCCCATGACATTTTCTGTCACGATCCACATATTTCTGCGCTTGGAATGTTAAGAAGAAACATAAAACGAAACAATCCGAGGTTCAAATCTCGAAATCGTCATCGGAATTTTAGTTCCGGTTAAAGTTCAATTGTAATCAATTACCTCTTGCGGAGGTACGTCGAACGAAACGGTCCTCAGGTCGACCTTGCAGTAGCTGTCTACGCAGGGCAGGACGAAGAATATGCCCGGCCCCCTGGCTCCACCTGTGCGCAGCCTGCCCAGTCTAAAAATAACGGCCCTCTCGTACTCCTGCACCACCTGAAACGCAAAACGCGCCGTTAGCACCGCTCTAAATCATCTTTCGGCGGCCTGCTGCGATAACAAATCGGACGGGTGCTATTAATAGCGCGCGCGCGCGGGCGCGAGATCCCCGATCCATGACGTCCGCCTCTGCCCTCGCCGTAAACAACGCGGAAGAATTCGAATCGAGATCGTCGTCCGTCAACGCGCCGCTTGGATAAACGCGGCGATCGCAGAAGCGGACGTGAACGTTCGCGTCGGATCGTTTTCTCACCTTGAAGCACCAGAAGAGCGAAAACGGCAGCGTCAAGATGAGCAAGATGATCGATCCCGCGGTTGCGGCAAATTCTACGCATCCCATCGTTGTTGGTTCTTCTGGAACAAGGGCGCTTTAAAAATTTTAGCGGGACCACTTTGTGTGCATACGTACGATCGTTTCTACTTTAATTCGTAACCTCGAGTGCGCACCGAACCAATTGGATAACAAAAGATGAGATTGAAGATAATGTGCGACGTTTTTTTTCAACATTTCGTTTTTAACTCATTACTTTACAATAATCGATGACATAGCTGCACAGAAGTTATTTTGAATCGCTTCGTGTGGACTTTATGTTTGATTTGGGTGTGTTCGGTTTTCTTCTTCGATTCTTGGAATTTGCATCGACTAGTTTGGGTTCCCCTTGATTAATGTTTACGTTGGTCGTGTCAAGAATCGAAGAAGAAAACTTCAGCTAATTAAATTGAGTTCGGTTGAACCCAACTCAGACCAACCCAACCCAACCCAATCCAATCCAATCCAATCCAATCCAACCCAACCCAACCCAACCCAACCCAACCCGACCCAATTTAAATTAGCGGTGTTTCCTTCTTCAAGTCTTGGATTTTTTTAAACTAGTTTCAATTAGTTCGTCAAGTTTATGTTGGATTAGGTTCAACCCGACTCAACCAAATTTAATTGGCGGTGTTTCCTTCTTCAATTCTTGGAATTTTTTCAACTAGGTTGGGTTCGTCTCGGTTCATTTTTAACACAACCCAATTTAATTAGCTGTATTTCTAAAGTACAAAATTACTTGACAAACGGCACACCGTCTGTCCCGAGCAATTCCTGTCCATAAGAATTCTCCACCGATTATTAACACAGCTTGTTGGGTTCGGTTGGGTTGGGCTGGATTGGGTTGGGTCGGGTCGGGTCGGTGTGGACTTTATATGAATTTGCTTCAACTAGTTTGGGTTCGTCTCGATTGGACATCTGTTGGACATGTCAACCAACAGACGAACCCAAACTAGTTGAAACAAATTCCAAGAAGAAGAAAACAACGAATTAAATTAATCATTTAACAAACAGTACACCGTTCGTCTCGACCCAGTTTTATTTGCAGGCAACTGGAGTTGCGACCAAATCATAAATTTCGTCAGAGTCCAGAAACGAATTAAAAAAAAAAAACGCCCAACACATTAAAGAAAGAAAATTCCCTGTATCTGACTTGACTTGGCTTAACCCGGAATTCGTGTAATTTAATTTCCGACCCAATGCACTTATCGTAAAGTAAAGAGTTAAAAACGAAATATATTCAAAAAACCTCACATTATCTCAAATATTATTATTATTATTATTATTAAATTAATTCATTACGACTCTCAGATATCAAACATCAATTTTTTGCGGAACTCCTTGAGGTTTTCTTTATATTCAGCTACGTATTTCGTATATTTTATTTATCCCACCTGTTTCTATTCACTCGTTGCTGTTCCACTGTCAAACATTTTTGTGGTAATTTTTTTTAGTGGTATTAGTAATCAAGGAACATTTGCTTCTTACAAAATATTTCACTGCAATATTTGCAAAGTCAAAATATTTAAATTTCAAGTTAAGTATTAGAATTTTTTTTCGTTAATTTGTTTTAAAAAAACAAGGCGTTTTCTTGTCAAGTGGACATTGTTTTGCAAATTTTACGGTTAATCCGTTCGACCGGGCGCATCCGTCAATTTGACAGTTGTCAATCTGACGTTCAGTTACCGCTCTGATATTAAACGATGACTGGTGTGAATTTGACAGCCGTCAGAGTGACGTTTTAATATATTAATCGAATATGAAGATGACAGCCGTTGGTATTTTTTTTCGTTAAAGTTTTGTTGGAATTTGTTTAAAAAAAACCACTTGAAACTTTTTTTTTATAATTATAAATTTGACAGCAGTCGCGTTGGCGTTTTCTTGTCAAGTTGACATTGTTTTGCAAATTTTACGGTTATCAGTTCGACCGGGCGCATCTGTCAATTTGACAGCTCACAATCTGACACAAAGTTGCGGCTTAGATATTTGACGATGACTTTTGTGAATTTGACACCCGTCAAATGTAAATATGACAGCTGTCATTCTTGGTATTTTTTTTTTTCGTTTTTCTTGGAATTTGTTTTAAAGAAAACACAAGAAATATTTCAATTTTCTAATTATAAATTTGACAGCTGTCACGTTGGTGTTATCTTGTCAAGTTGGAACTCGTAAATTTTACGGTTAATCCGTTCGACCGGGCGCATCTGTCAATTTGACAGCTGTCAGAGTGACGTTTTATTTTAATATACGAGTTAAATATAAAGATGACAGCTGTCATTCGGGCGTTCGATTGCCGGTTTAACGTTCGGGTGGCGCTTTAATCTACGCTTGTAATGTTTGCGATTAATGCGCCGGTTCGATTGCACGCATCGGTGTCGGTTATAAATTTGACAGCTGTCATCGTAAATATAATTGTCGATTTCGCGTTTGGTTGTTACGTCAACTTGTTGCAAATTTAGCTTGACAATCAGAGTGACTTATTACTGTAGGTTGGTAATAAATTTGACATATGTCAATTTGGTGTTTACTTGTCAATTTGACATTACCGGTCACTTTTACATGTACTTACGAATTTCACGATTAATTATAATAATTTAATTGAGTGTGGACGTTCGTCAACTGTGACAAGTTTGACAGCTGTCACTCTGACGTTTAGTTGTCACTTTGACAACTTTATATAAATTTGATTGTTAATTACGTCAATTCGTCTTGCAATTGACCCAACCCAACCTAACAAACCCCAACGTAATCTGCTGCGTTGGTTTTAGTGCAAGAAATAAAAATATATAGCGAAAAATTAATTAAATTAGATTTGCATAGAAAGCATGAACGCAACACACAAGAAAAAAATTTATCGTACGATGGTAAAATAAAAAAAAAAATAACTCGACGAAGTTGACTTGACTTTGTTCCAATCAAAAAAAATTAAATCGCCAAATTACTTTCGCGATAAACTCGCCGAGTTCTTTTCATTTCGTGGAATTAGTCGGACCGAACATGCAATTAAAACGACGTTTTACTGCTACTCACGATATTCTAAAAAGCACTCATATCCACCGGAATCGGTCCTCTTCCAGCCAACACTCATGAAAACTCTTCGCTGCTGCGCCAAACTGCGGCATCGACGCACCCGAATGTCTACCACATTCCCGTAAAAATAGTTCGGACGACGTTACCGCGCTCGCTAGACGCCGGGACCACCACTGCATCGGGCGCGTCCCCCGGGACGGAGAGAACGAGGCGCTCTTCTGGTGCACATGTGGCGCGGGCCGTTAACGTTCGCAAAACAAACTTTTTTCGCCCCGGGCGTAAATATCAACTTCCTTTATATAAAGCAGACGGGTTTAATTTGAGGTGTGCGGTCGTCGACTTGAGAAAAACGCAAGTTTCGTGGAAAAATCTAACTAACCCGAGAGATGACTGAATCGCGAATTGGTCGCGCAGTTACATTTGCGATGGATCGCATTTGATGATTGAAATAATTCTTAAAATAAATCGAAAATTTATTCGTAGAATAAAAAAGTTATAATTGTGAATTCGTACGGTGAGAAATTGCACGGGAACGGAAAGTTGATAATTTAAGGAGGCACTGGTTAAATTGCTAGCTTTAACGAATTAACGCTGGCGATTGCTCGAAGTAACGAAGACGAAGCCGGAGGCGTTGTTCGAAAATCGCGTGACGTATGGCGCGTTTTTAATTAGTTGTCACTTAACGTGAATTCCAATCCGTGGTTAGCTAACGACGGATGCTAGACGATGACATGAAATATAAAAACAGGGCTAACAAAGACCACTAATTTGAATCCAATCCAATCCAATACGAACGAAAAGAAGTGAACGGTTCATTGCTGCAGAATAGAACAATTAGACAAACTTAGTATATTTTTGTCATAAAAAAAATTGATCGCGGTCGAAGAAAATGATTAAACGACTTTACTTGGCAACTAAAGCCAAACAAAATATTTACAGTTAGATAAGAAAAGACAGGGACTAACATTAAAACTAACCACGAATGTTTATTTAAAAAAAAAGCACGTCAAGATGGTATTTCAAAGCTAACTCCACAATAACGCCCCACCGCAAACTTAACGAAGGAAATAAATAACGTTTACCGTGAATTCCAGTCCGTGGTTAGCTAACGACGGACGCTAGACGATCACATGAAATACAAAAACAGGGCTAACAAAGCCCACTAATTTGAATCCGATCCAAACCAATACGAACGAACCGAACAACTTTCGAAAAGAAACGCATCGGTTAATTTAAAAGCGCCGTAACCCTAGAATTTATTTTCTTTGCTGAAATTTTTAATTCGTGTCCTTGTCCCCTTCCTTGTCGATCGTCGTCTTCTTTATCGTCATTTTCGCACCAAAAGGATTCACCTCATCATATCGTCATAGCATCGACACAGGGCTACTTGATTTACAGCGATTGTGACGCAAGTCCTTTGTTTCGATGCATTTTTTTTTAAATAGGATTGTTGTACATCTGCTAAGTCAACTAGGCAGCTTCGGCTAGTAAACGTGGACGCACCCGCCCGGTCCCCTTCGCAGCGCCAGTGCACGCGATTTTATAAATCATGTTTATGTTTTTATCGGCGCATTAAAATTCATCGGAACGCGTGCAAGGTGCGAAATTATTCCGGAGCGAAAACATCACAACGGACGTTTACAGCACTCCCCCCGCATTGTTTATAATTCCTCATTCTATTATTAAAACTCTGTGTACGATAAAACCTCCGGAGCGTGCGACGAGAAACCGCGCGCGCGCGCAAAAAAAAAACTAATTGCACCGCGATCCGGATCCATTTAAAACCTTAGACGTTTACAAAAAACGTATCGGGTAAACAATACGTCGCCGGTTTATTTACGTTGGCCGTAAAACTTGCGCACGTGTCGCGATCGTGCGCATCCATCCAGTGCGAAAATCGAATGGAAGGAAGGAAACGGGGGGCGTCTATGGCCTTGGATAATAAAATTTGCAATAAAGTATTTGAGCGAAAATGCGGTTTGCTCGCCCCACCTAGACGTGCACGAGTCGATGTAATTTCGTAAATTTCAGAAAAAATCCAGAAGAAGTTTATGACTTAATTACTTAAGAAACTTAAGATCTTTCGATGGTTAATTGAGTCAAGTGCTATGATTCGTGTCATTTAAATTTAAGGATTGCCAACGCGGAAAGTCGAGTTTTTTAAACTTTTTTTGGTTTGGTAAAACTGGTCTCTCCAAATAGAAGTGAAAAATGTCTTGGGTTGGGTTGGGTCGGGTCGGGTTGGGTCAGGTCAGATCAGGTCAAGTGAAGTTGGGTTGGTCAATTCTCCAAGTCGACGATGAAACCGATTTAAGTTTCTGAACGTGAATTTTGCCAACGGGGTGTTTTAAAAGTGCGTCCTTCTCGCTTCTCACTGATTGCAAATTCGGTAAGATCTGGCAACACTGGCCGCAAACGATAGTAAAACGTTTTGCCGTATGTAACCAATAGGCGCTGCAAACTTGGCGTCACCTAGCGGCAACCATTCGTACTGTCATTAGGTAGGCCACTGCATACCGTGATATCAAAAATTACCTTGGTCAAGGGTGGTCATGGATCATTTTTTGAGTGTCAAAATCTGTCAAGTCAATTACTCAATTAGTCTAATAAAAACGATGTAGTATTTCATAACTTGCAGATCATTACTATTTTACAGCTGAAATAAGTAGGTAACACATCTGAAAGTTATTGATGATGTCAGTGTAGCTTGACAGTGACAGAATTATTTCAAAATAATTATTTTTTATAATAAACCCAAGTCAAAACCTCTAATAATAAGTTCAACTTTCTGCCCTTCAGCAATACTTTCATTCGCTTGTCTGAGCCACATCGGGGTTGGGTGTTGATAAACTACCGAGCATTTCCACCATTCAATAAATCAAACCACACGTTATAGTCTTTATTCAAAAAAAAAAAAACTCCAGTCAATTCCGACAACGAACCGATCGAAATCAGACCGATCCGTCGACGATTCCACCGTACGTAAAAAATTATAATACTATGTACAACGGCAAGAGTCAGTTTACGTTATATTTATATATATATATATAAAAATACTGTTTCTTTACGTAATGTAAATCGCTCGAGTGGCGACACAAATAAATGCCATTGTGCCACCGACGTGTCGCACCGATCAATCAATCAAAAACAACCACAACACATTTTAAACGAAATTTTCATACCGGCGATACAATTTGATATGTTAATGACTGGTAATCAGATTGACGGGCATGTGGCCGCTGTCGCCCAGGGCTCGAAGGATGACTCGGCCGCTCGGCGTGATGGAGATCCACGAAATGCTCGCGTGGTTCAACGACAATCGCAGCCAGGCCTCCGGCGGAAATTGCAATGCCCTGTTCAACAAAAATGCACAATGAAATTAATGGACTATAAAAAATGCGAGCAAATTAATTTTAGAATCAAGATTGTGACTGTTCAACAACTAAATTAAGTTTGTTTCAATTTATTTGCCAACCACAGTCTCCAATTTACTATTATGTTCAACAACTGTTATGTTATGGATACAGTGAATATGCAAGCGGCCCATTTTATGCAACGATTTTGCGAACATGGGCTAAGCATAGCATCGCTGATTATTTTAATTTGGTTATGACCACCATAATATGTCAATGCACGCTGTGCAAGCTCATAAAATATATTTCAAAGTTTCTAATATTAGTGCCAGAGTCAAACGTGTCTTGGGGCTTCGCAAAATAATCAAAAAATCGTCACAATTACCTGCACACGAAATATCTGATTACATTGGCGTGACAGACGAGTACGGTGAAGGTGTCCTTCTCTTGACTAGGCTCCGCCCGATGGAAATATTTCCTAAAAGCCGCTTCGATCCTAGCGCCGTCCTCGTAAAACTGCTAAACATCGCAAATTAAAAGTTTAAACGTCGGAACGTAATTGTAAATAGCGATCCAACGTGACTTACGTATACGCCGGGCTTCCAGTGCCCCACCGGCGGCTCCGGGGGTATCGGCGCTCCTTCCCTCAACAAGTTGCATTCAGCGACCGGCACCTGCAAAAACAAATCGGAATCTTAATCATTTGGTTAATTTCTAATCGATTCTCGTACGTACGTCGGGCAAGGCCTGGGATATAATCGAGCCAGTCTCTTGCGCCCTGGACATGGTGGACTTGATGATGTCCGTGTACGGAAAGTCCAATTCTCTCAGTCGTTTCCCCGTGTGCTCCGCCTGCGATTTGCCTAAAGTTAAAACGATAGACCTTCGTTGCGACGACGACGTCGTTGTTACCCACCTAAATTCGTCAATATCCTCTCGTTGTCGGACTTTCCGTCGAGGTTGTACTGGCCGTGCCGCACTAGAATGAGGTGCCGCGTCGCCGAAGGCTTCATGGTCTCCAGCTTTTCGTTTATGATGTTTTCGTCGCGCTCGTTTTGAAGCTTGTTGGGGTGTATGAGGCTCTTGGGCGCGCGGCTGCGAAAAATACGTTTTGAGAAAGTTGCGACGCGCGTCCGACGCGGTTCTTACAAGTCCCAGTTGTCGTCCCACTTGGTCGAGGGCTTGATTTCCGTGTTCCAAGACGCGTGGGCCTTTTTGTTTTTGTCGAGGGAGTTGACGTAGTAAAACGTCGCGCCGCCGAACGTGCCCAGACCCAGCAGGAGTTTCTGCAGCTTCGTGAACGTGGACATCTGCAACGATGTGAGGTTTAATAAGGGCGGGTGATGCATTCGACTATTCGGCCGATGAATGCGAATTTTCAAAAAGTCATTTTGACAGTTATTAATCGAGCTTACATCAGATTTTTAGAAGTGCCGCACTTTTTTCGTATGCCAATTGGATTGACTTATCTCTGCACACGCACGTAACGTTAATTGGTTCAACAACTATAAATAAACGTGGTGACGAATGTTTGTGTTCAATGGACGTATTTGCAGTTCTGCCACCAGTGGACCAGTGGTGCCAATACATTTCAAACACTATACATCGTTTAACCAACACTTGCGGATACGCAAGTAAATATTTTCATATTGGCATTGACTTTCAATATTTTATAATTTTCGATTTTTTAGAATTGTTTTCCATTAAACCCGCGTTCTAGCAATGCTACTTCAATCTGCATTTTTAAAAGAAATAAACCATAGATGGTCAATGCACGCAAACTCGTGCCACTGTGCAATTACAGAGGTCTGCTTTGAGCAACTTGTGACTACTTCACAGCCGTCGGCACCTAATACCACTTCGTTGAAGGTAAATTTGAGCGATGGTTTGGGTTGGATTGGGTTCCGTTGGGACTAATAACCTGCAAGAAAATCAAGAAATTCAATTGCGCATCAAATAATAATTTGATATTCACAATTTACTTCCCCCCCTCAGTTAAAAATTATATTCATCGTGAAAAATAAATAACTTTAATTTACAAAAAAATACATCTCCATCGAAAATCGGTAACTATACACAAAATATATACAAAGCGGAAAAAATAAGAGTGTCATTAATTTAAGTTGATTTACTAAAATTTTCATTTACGTTAAACGCCTTTCGCTGGCTTTTTTTGAGTATCCGAATTGCCAATACTGTCGAAGTCATACGAATCCCTCATCAGCAACATCATCAGCCCCGCGAACACCACCCAGGCAATGATGACCCTCTCGACTCTGGCGTCGCTCCTATCCCTCTCGTTCATCTTTCGTATGAATTCCTGCCGGTTCTTTCGGTGCATGTCGCGCGCAAACGTCTCCCCGTAGTGGGCCCTCGACCACTCGTCGAAGTCGTATATCGGGGTCCTGCCGGTGGTCGGAGGCCTGGACCGTCGCTCCCTCGATCGATAGAACCTCGTTTTCGGATCGTCTTCGTCGGCGGGATGTCGATAAATGGTCTCGTCGGCGAGATTGACACCTACATTGGTCAAAGTTAACGACGGTCGACTACGCGTTCGGATTTACCTTTGTCGTATAATTTCCTCAATCGCACGTTCCCCAGCACCTCGTAGGCGGCGGTTATGTCTCTGAATTTGTTGGACGCGTCCACGCTTCCTTGGTTCCTATCGGGGTGGTACATTTTCGACAAGTCGTAGTACGCCGATTTGACGTCGGCTTGCGTGGCTTTCGGCGTGATCCCCAACGCGTCGTAGTGGGTTTTCGCCCACGCGTTCATCGTCGACGATATCTGGCGGACGTTAATCGACGAGAAATGCGGAATACGGAGGAACATTTTGAGGTTATGTGCGGACTGTTCTCACCTATTATTTTCTTACATGTCTAGCAATTTCGCAAGCATTACCGTGCCAAATAATCTCATTCGATTAATGTTTGTTTTTTTTACGTGTTGTTACATCATTAAACGTCAAAACGTTGTATTTTTATTAATTTTGAGTAGTTTGACGTGCAGTTCTGCCAACTGAGGATCGCGTGTGTTTTTGTTTTGGTTGGCAACATCGAGGATATCAACGACATCGTTAAATGTCAAAATAGTCAACATTGCACAGCTCGTATAAACAAATAAAAATGTCAATAGTTGCTTTACACGCTGATTGTAAACGAACGATAGCGCAAATTAAGCATTTGAAAAACGACGAGCTACACGACCTGTTGATCGAAGATGATAAAATCGAAGAATTGCTAGAAAACGTCGAACAGGTGAGTCATTAGTTAGTTTTAAATGATTTTATCGTCGGAACTTTTCTCGATCATTTCGGTACATATATATAGTACATGCAGTAATTCTTATGTAATTGCAGAATTATCTGAAGGACATAGCGTTAGAAAAAGAAACGTTGCTCTCGTCGAACTCGTCGTTCGCCGAATCGACCCTGGCCAGAGAACCGGAACTAGTCGAAGGCAGGGAAAAGCTGGCCGCTCTGTCGCAACAAGGCGAAGAACTGTCGAACAGCCTCAGGGAAAAATACGACCAAATAAAGTACAAAATGGGCGACACGTCCCTCGAGACGATCCTGGCCCTCCTGCAGACGGCGGCGAGCGAAATGGAAGAGGAGTCGGATAAAATCGCGCAGAAATTCCTCGACAACGAACTAGATTTGGACGACTTCTTCGAGCAGTTCCAGACGCGCCGTAAAATCATGCACCTGCGGCTGGTGAAGGCGGAAAAGTTGGCCAAGATCTTGTCGAGGGATCCCGTCCACGGCGGCCAGAACTACGTGAACGCCCCGCCGATCGCGTTGAACACGAATTACTTCCCGGGCGTGCCTCAGGTCGCCTCAGTGCCTTACCCGACGGGACCGTTGAACATGCCCATGCCCGGCGGGAACTTTTACCAAAATCCTTACTGATTGCTTAGGCGTTACGTTGGTTTTTATTGAGCGAATGAGATTAAAGTGTTATATATATATATGTATATAGGGATTATAATTCGCGTGTCGTGGAGTAATTTGATTTTGTTGTGTCCGGCTCGTAGCTTCGATGCTGGTACTTTTTAAGCGATTTATTTAAGATGATATAATGTGAAAAATTGATATATATTACAATGAATTTTTAAATAGATAATTTTAGAAGTGCATTGATAGGTTTGTGTTAAGACGATGCAAAGACAAATGAGGTGACAAACATTTAATTATCTAATCTGACAACGATACATCGTTATCTGCAATTGAGATTTTAATTTAAGCAAAAAATAATGTCCGTTTTATTTAAAATGTGATATCAAGCCATAACTTGGAGTTATACAAAGTTGTAACGTTGGCAGCGATAATCCAGAAAATGACTTGCTTGTTCGTTTTCTATTGTTAAAAACTTGATTGGCCGCCATATTTGCGATCATTTATGGTTAGGAGTGCAACAATATGTGTGTTTTCACAAACAAATCACGCTAAGAAAATCCCAGCAATATAAATTATAATGGATCACACCAGGTTAGTTCAAATAAAATTAAGATACACAAATTCAATGTTAAATCTATTCCAAGGCCCCAGTTACCGATCGATCCCCCGTACACTGCTTACATTTCTGGCTTGCCCAAAGACACCAATTCAGTTGATGTGCTGAAGATATTTAACTACCAGGGAGTCCGAGATGTTCGATTTGCAAACAACAACAAAGACGTCTTGACGTGTTACGTCGAGTTTAAAACGTTAGAAAGATTGAGGCTCGCTGTCGCTATGGAAGGTGTTACAGTTAAAGGTTTACCCGTTCAAATCGCCGTTGCTCGTGACCTCGGTAATCGAGCATAGTTAATCAAACTAATTAAAATCGCTGTTAAAGACATTTGCAGGTCTTTCGACGACAGGAAGCCGTATCCGCGGAAAGCCCCGTTCGTCGCCTACGTCGGGAACTTACGAGACGACGTCGACTACGACGACATACATCAAATATTCGGAGCGTACAACGTCAAATCGATTGTCTTCATGCACGACCTATCGAGGCAAGTGTGTTACGTCGAGTTCAAAACATTGGAAGATCTCATGAACGCCGTCCAGTTGACCCGCATCAAAATCAGGGGCTTAAAAGCCGTAATAGACGTCGGGCAGCGCATCGGTAATTTAAGAATCGATCGGAATCTACGCATTACTCTCGTAAAGATGTTAGCAGAGATTGCGCCGGTTTCATTAAGCAGCCGACGAGCTTGTATCCCGCCGCGCCTCCGTTCACCGCTTTCGTCGGAAACTTACCCAGAGTCTTCCAGGGCGACGTACTTCGGATATTTTGCCATCAGAACGTCAAAAATACGACGTTCGTCAAGAACAACGACTCGGGCGAATTCAAGAACTGCTGCTTCGTCGAGTTCGAGACTTTGGACGATTTGAAGGAGGCCGTTAAAATGAATGGACGCGTTCACGTCAATAATCAAGTGATTAGAATTAATCTGCCGGGAGGTAAGGTAATGGCGTTTTTTTTTTTATTTGTAAATAAAACGAGGTTTTGAAGATCGTGGACGTGGCGGAGGTGATAGGAACAGAAGCAAAATATTGGATCGACTCGATGTTCACATCGGCGATTTACCCCACCAAGTCCGGCACGTATTTAACCAGCAGAATATCAGAAAAATAAAATTCGTTATGGACAACGACTCTAAACAATTCAAAGGCAGCTGCTTTGTGCAGTTTCGAACTTTGGAGGATCTCGAGGAAGCCGTCAGGTGGGACGGCGGTGTTGACGTTGAAGGTTTAATGATCAAAATTACCGTTGCTGATCATTCTGGTAATGTAACAGTCAGTTAAGCAATGGGTTGAGGTGATTTAAATCGTTCGATTCATATCATTTTCAATGTGTTTATGTGTTTATTCTTCTTCATGTTACTTTACATCTTTCAAGTGTAAGTGAAATAATGAAATTCAACAACAAATTAAGAAATTAATTTTTTTTTTGTTTAAAGCCATCGACATAAACGGTAATCGAATCGAAGATGTGAAGGTTCCGGTCCCAACTGAACCCCCATACGTCGCCCACGTCAGTAACTTACCGGCGAGTTTCGTGCGCCACAACGTGGCCAGCGTATTCAAGAACCAGAACGTTCAGTCGGTCCGATTCAGCGTCGACAAGAAGACGAAACGATCGAACGAAGTCTGTTCTGTCAAATTTGAAAGGACGAAAGATGTGGACAAGACCGTCAAAATGGACGGTGTTATCTCCGTCAGAGGTAGAACGGTCACAATGGATATAGCGAAGAATTTCGGTAATGTTACAAATTTAACGGTTGGAAATTTATTGACGAGTTCCCACAGCTATTTGCAGGGACAGCGTTCGATTTCCAACTGCGCCGCCGTTTACTGCGTTTGTTGCTGGTTTACCGGACCGAACCGTTGCCAGCGATATACGAAAGATGTTTCATAAGCAGAATGTCAAAAAAGTGCGACTTATGTTGGATAAGGACACTAACCGATTTAGGAACTTCGGTTTTGTGGAGTTTGAAACTTTAACGGAACTCAAGGAGGTCGTCAACATGAACGGCACTCTTATAGTCGATGGCTTAAAAATTACAATAAGGATAGCTAAACCACAAGCCGACAATAATATTTAGTTTACAATTCAAATACAATTTCGTTACGTTAATTTGGATTTTTTTACTTCACCCTTTATTAATAATTCAAAATTGTAAAAAAGAAATTTATTACAAACACAAACATTTACATACATGCATTTATTTGAAAACGAATCGAACAACTGTGAAAACTTCAAAACATCGACGCCGTCATTTACAAACTAATTTACTAACACGTTTTCGAAATGAACACGGACGAGGACTCCAAAGCGGTCCAAAGACATAAACAATCCTGAAAGAAACTCGCAATTGACGTCGACAAATCGAAAAGCAGAATTTCAAAACGAAAACTTAAAATAAACTGCGTAAGCCAACGTGCAGCGTAAATTTGAAATCTGGGCCTTGCGATAAATAAAATTTTAACCACCGTCAATTACGTTTTAATTAGTAAAATCCATAATATCGTTACTTTCAGAACCGGTAGAAGCGCTGTCCTAAAAATCAACATTTAATAAACGCTCGACGGAGCTTAATTTGGAAACCTTGTCAGACTCGATGTCGCTCAGTTTCTCTCCAAAAATCGTCATCTCTGAAACAACCCCCGTCAAAACGAACAAGCGAACGTATATAAAAACTCACCGCTTATTTCCGCCGGTGGGCACGAACTCGCCGCATTGGATTTGTCGTCGTGAATCAGCTCGTACTTCGTGGAAACCTACGAGAGAAGAAATTAATAATTCGCTTGCGCGTAGGAAATAGCGTACGGCTTCGTTGTCCATGCGCAACAGCCACAGGACTTCCTTTTCTATGTCGGCCGCCTCCTCGACGTCCTCTTTGTTACGCAAAGTCTTCCTGAACCGGAAGTTTCTGACGTTCTTCAACGGCGGCGTCAACCCGTGGTCGTATTGGTAGCTCTTGTTCACTTTCGTCTTGTCCCTGGCCGATTCCCTGACGTCGGGGAATTCGTCCTCTTGACAGATCAAGATCTGCGACACGTTGGCCGATTTGAAGAGGTGGACCCCGTCGACGGTCTTGTTCGAATCGACGGTGGTGGGCAAATCGAACAAGCGCCCGTGCAAGATCTTCCCGCGGACTTTGACGGACGCGTCGCGCATGTCTTCGTTCATCGCGATCGACACGTTCTTTTTGATTTTTTTCGGCTTTTTCGCGAGCGCCTTGCGGACGTATTTCGCGTAGTCCTGCAACGCGGCGACGTGTGAAGCGGTCGAAACCACCCGAGATGACTTACCGGCGGCAGCCGCAGGATGAACTGATCCTCTAGTTCCATTTTCGCGTTCCCGGCGTCATTTTCCATGTTAGTTAACGTAGTCGTTTCAAAACCTGGCCATTGCGACGCATGCGCGACTGCGATCGCATCGGTTAAGTCACGAACGAGCGAAATTTTTGATATCGAAATTAAAAACGGAATCGTTTCGTGTTCGACGCAAGTTTGCGAGATTTAACTCGTCACCGTAAATAAAGTAGCATTGCGTTGTAGAGATGAAAAATTGCGTTTTTCATTACGCCTATGGTTTTTACGAGACTGTTGCAGTACACGTTATTTATGTATATTATCGCCAAGAGGGTGTACAAGAATTTCATCGTTTGGATTTTCTAAAGCTGAGTTAAAATTTTCGACGTTTGGATCTGAAATGAAGTTAGTCACGTTATTACCAGCGTATATGTGCGTATTTGTGAAAACGTATTTGTCTAGATACGTTTATTAAATTGATTTCAGGCAGAATAAATGTTAAATCTGCATTCATTTTGATTTAAATTTAATAAAAATGTATTATAGTTAACAATATGAAACTGAAATTCTAATGGATGTCACCAGTAACAACAAAATTCCCTAAACGTCGATGCTTACGATCACATACGATTTTGTATTTGAAATGTCATAAAAGGCGCAATTCTGGAATTGATTGTCACTAATCGTTTATTTAAGTACAAAGCCATGTATATTAAATTCAATATTTATTACAATTAAGCGATAATAAAGCAAATTTTGGCTAGAATTGTAATAAAAACGTCATCGATGACGTGTCGCCGCTTGGAGCACATAACCATAAAAGTACCTTACAATCTGATCTTATGATTTGAACATTTTAAATGTGCTGTTGAATATCATGAACCGGATATCCCAATAATAATTATTACGTGATTGGTAATAAAATTTCGACAATTATGAATCCTGATAGGTAAGTTTAAAGATTAAATTGTTTCAGTGCAATCTTTATTCACATCGGTTTATTTTTTCAGCGATGAAGTAGAAGTCGCCACAGGTGCTCTTCCAACCGTGGATTTGTACGTGGAAGTAAGGTAAATACTGGAAAACGGTAAAGGAACTGTTATTTTATTTGTGCTTGTCGGTGGAATGGGTCATTTAATTATAACTTTGCTGGACTCACTGAATGGATGGTTGAACATACGAAAATAAATCAGGAAAGGATAATCGAAGAGTTATAAGGAAAACTCAAATTCAAATTCGTCAGATTTTTAAGTATACACAGATGAAGGCTGTACTCCTGGTATTTCATTTAGACGTCAGTCTGACAAAGACAAAAAAAGGTCAAAGGATAATTAATTTGCGGCGTGTATTTAATTAAACATAGTAAGTGTGCCCATTATTCAATCTAATTACCTAGATCTCCAATAAATATCAAATGCAAAAAATTGTTTAAATCAAAATTTTATTAAAATCAATATAAATCTTTGCGTGATCGTCTCATTTGGGACTTTCTTTGATTTTCAATTTTTTACCGTCCTTCACATTCACCGACCCACTTTTTCGCTTCCTCGACGATCCGTCGCTTTCCTCGTCCATCGCTTCGACCCCATTCAACTCTTCACTTTCCATATCCCGCAAGTGCGTCTTGCTGAACAGGCTGCTCGCCAATCCCTCCGACATGTCCTGCATCCTCATCTGTTGCGTCTGCTTCTTCAATTTTCGCTTTTCGGAGTTCATCGCCTTTGCCCGTTTCCTCTCCTTTTTGTCTTTCACGGAGCTGACGACGCTTTCGGTCTCGCCGTTTTCAATCTCGCCGTTTTCATCACCGCCAGTTTTAATCACCGGTTTCATTTTCACCAAATTCGGGACCCCCAACGCCCGACAGAGTTTATTGTAAGCAACTTTCGTGTCTTTCGCAAGCGTCACGCCCGACCTGTACTCCCGTACGTATTCCCCGATGGTGCCCCAGTCGATCGTCTCGTTCTTCAAGGGCGACTGCTTGATCGCGCTCAGCAGGTTTAAAAGCGAACATACGTATTTTTCTTTCACTTTGCGACTTTCGAAGTTACCGAATAAATTAACGACGTCGACGGACAGCTTCGTTTCGTGCTCTTGCAGTTTGGTCGAGAACGATTCCGAATTGATCGAGAGCAATCGGTGGTTGCCGTAAAATATCTTTAATAAATCCAACGCCTGGGCCCGGCGGAACGGCTTTATGGCATCGTCGAAAGCGTATTGCAATAATTTCCTTGCTAATTTTACTCCCCCATCCCAATTGAGTTGCAGCAAAGTTTTGAGCAGGACGCTGAACACGACGCAATCTCTCTTCGTGAAGTACGACTCGAGAGCGCCGATCGCCACGCCCGCCACGGCCTTTTTCAATTTCCTTTTTGATTTCTTCTCGACGGCTTCGGAATTGGCGAGAATTTGCGAGCAACGTACGACGAAGACGCAACAGTCTGCGATTTTATCGCCCATTTCTTGCATCATTAGGTTGCTCTTCGTTCCTTTTTCTAGCAAGCTCTCGAATAATTCGATCAAAAGCGACTCGTTTACTTCGTCCGCGTCGAGTTTTTTCAGATTCGTCAGTTTTTTCAAGCAGGAACGTACGCGATCGCACAGCGGTTTTTGATGGGCGTCTCTGATGCTGAATTCGAGTAAACGCAGCAAGGGCAGCATGATCTCTAAACAGAGCAACGTCGATGGGGTCGAATCCAAGTAAAAATCGATTAGATCCAAGACGCGTATCCTGAAATGCGTCAACGCCTCGTCTTCTTTACTCTGCTTGTTGCTTTTTTTCTTCGTTGCCGGTTTGTGTTGCTTGAAGGCTTCCGACAGAGCTTCGTCTAGTTTTGCGCCTTCGCTCTCGCTCATGTTATCCACGTCTACGCTTTCATCGTCGGATTGATGACCGATCGCGTGCAGAGCGGTTTGCACGGCCAATCGAAGCTTATCGCTGACGGTTTCGTTCTCATCGCCGGAAGCTTCGTCGTTAGATACTTCGTCATTGGATTCGTCGTCGTTAGATTTTTCATCGTTGGATCCTTCAGAGTCCGATTCAACCGACGATCTCAAAGGATTGTCCTCGTTTTTCGGATCTAAAACGTCGAGAATTTGATGGACGGCGGTTGCGTTTAAATCTTTGCAAAGGTGGGGGAAAACGCACCCGATTAAGTTCCTCAACAGGAGGGAATTGTGCGATAACAAGTTTAGGAATAAATCGACGACCACTTCGATCCACAGGGGTTCACCGTCGGATTTGCTTTCGTTCCTATTTTTCTTCTCTTTTTTGATTATCGTGTAGCAGCTGTGTAATTCTTGCAACGATTCCGCGGATAATTTAACGTTGTTGAATAACTGCAAGGCCATGTGGAGGAACAACGTGTGGAACACTGGGTTCAAGTGGCTTTTCTTCCTTTTGTTCTCCAGTTTGTTTATGAGTTCGATTGTCTTGCGCCACTGGGACAAGGCCTCTTCGTTTAGCGGGTGTCGCAGTTGAGGCTGCTCGTCGATTGTTAAATATTCGTCCAAGTGGTGGACGAGTTTCGACAGCAACGAACGTAGATCTTCCAATTTCGGTAATTTGAGGCCCAACGATCGGAAGAACGTTTCCCTTAACGACGCTGAAATTTAAAAATTAAAAATTTTTAATCACAAATTATAAATCACCTGCTAAATCAGCTCCGATGTTCACATCGCCGTATTTGATCAAACTCAGGTCTAATAGACATTTCAACTGCTCGGTCTTCCATTCCATGTCGTTTAGCACGGCCGGATGCCCCAGCAACTTAACCAATAACTGCGCCGCATAAATCTTGTCGTTATTCAACCACGGCTGCCTCGCGTCGTCTTTATTGTCGCTCGCCCCGAAAATAACGTCGACGTACAACTTCCCCAACGTTTTCACGCCGTTCTCGTCCAACGTCGCGGTGATCTGCTGCACGATCTTGCTGCGTGTGATCTTCTCGAAAACGAAAATCCCCGGGTAAAAGATCAACTTTTTCAACGCGCCGATTTTGACGTCGGAGTCGACGCCGTCGCACTTCAACGCCTCCAAAATGGCGTTGAACAGGGCGTACACTTTGGCTTGCAGTTCCTCCGTGTCTCTGCCGCTTTTCACCATCTTGAAGTACTGCAGCGTTTGTTGGGTGTAGTTTTTCGTCAGCAGGTGCGGAATCGTCTTCGGCTCGATTAAATTCCCGAGCAGATTAATCAAGACGTTCGTCACGACCAGGTGCCTGTTGTAGTTCAATCGGGGCATCAACGAGTCGATTTCGTTCAGGAACGGCACCGGCAACTTCGCCTCGGCCACGTCTTTGCAAATTAACGAATATATCGGATGATTTACGAAGGTGATGCTTGGAATGTTCTAAGAAAAAAAAAACTTAATACGAATTAAGAAACAGAAGTAATAAAAAAATGTAATGGCTCAATGGGGGGGGGGAGTACACAAAATGGATTTCCTTATAGGTTTATGTAGTCTTCATAAAATCCAGGAAATGGTTAATTAACACTTGAGCACAAGTTGAAGCAATTTTACATTTCGACGATCTACTTACCATCAATATGTTGGCCAAGGGATGCAAATTAGCTTTGCACAAAATTTCGTCGGTACCCAAGGTCCTTGCGATGAATTTCCTCGAAATAACATTCGGAAACTTCGATCGCAACGCGTAGAACAAATACAAAGAGTCGATGGTTTGTTCGGACCACGGCTTGTCAAATTCCGGCCGCACCACATCCCAGAGCGGCTTGAATTGCTCCTCGTCGAGTTTCTCGCACAAGTTTAGGACAAACGACACCGCCGCCAAATACAAATAATTGCGTTTTTTCCCCGCAGCGAATAATTGCTCCAAAATCTCTTTGCGTTCGTCGTGCGTCGCTTTGCGGAACAACCCGGTGCGTATGATCGCACCGCACACTAAAATCTGCCCCGACGATATGTCGGCGTTTTCCTGCAACGATTCGTTGTTTAAAGATACAGATACGACGCACCCGGCTTACGCTTTTGCTGTTGCTCCCGCTCGAATGCAGCTCCTTCTTGACGTATTCGAAGACCTCGGCGACGCTTATTTCCTCGAACGTGCCGAGCAGCGCGACCAGAACGGAATAAAAGCCCGACTTGGCGCTGTTCTTCGACGATCCTAGCCCCCTTATCAGTCGCCCCAGCGCGTATTTCAACTCGGTGACGCCCTGCAATATAAAATTAAACGGGCCGTCAATTTCGTCGTTAACCTCACATTTTCCGTGGTTTTGTTTTCGGAGAGGTGCTTCAGCAGCAGCAGCCCGCTTTTAACGCGAATCTTTTCCTGGTCGTGCGTTAATTTCCTGAACGTATCCAGAACTGTCGATCTGATTTTCTTCGGCGGAGTTTCGTCGTCCGCATTTTCTTCTTCCACGTGCGTTTGCTGCGCCATTTTTTAAATTTATCCGTGGCACCGGTTTTTAAGTTGGTACTTGTAGTTAACCGACCCGGTTGCACGAACTACACACCATTTCACGTTAGTCGGGTATCTGACAATTCTATTAACCATGGTCGTTGCGTTAATGAAACCAATATGTTCTTTTTTTAGTATTTCTCCGTGTTATGATTTAAATTAATGAGACGAAGCGTTAAGTTGTTTCTTAATCCATTTTATCGATTATTTAGAAGTTTTATGCTAGGTTTATATGTTTTTAACTAAAGTTGAATATGAATGATAATTAAAAAACCTATACCGTAGCGTCGTATACCGTCCCGTTGAAAATCGCCACACGAACGGTTTTATCGAGCGCGCGTTGGTTTCGTTGCGTAAAAATTTGCCGTGTGTCAAATTAACACTAGCATAGAGTATCTTAAGAAAATCCTCATTTAAAAGCGCGAAAATACGTCAATAGGTGCGGTTTTGATAATAAAATTCGTCGAAAAAACTCAACATAAACAATGGTTCATACATGAGAAGGTTGGCCTCCTTGAATAATCGCCTGTTTGGGCCGGTGCGCATGCCCTTGTCTAACAAATATGGCTTATCGTGGTGGAAGCTCTGGTGGAAGCGATGATCGCGATAATAGGTAAATGGTCCAACGAGGCGTTAATTCGCCCGCGGACGACGCGTTCGACGCGCATTTCGGCGGGATCGTCTCGGCGTCCGTTTCGTTACGCGTCGGTGTCGCACGCTACCGACGCCGACGAATTTCCATAATACCGGTCGAAAGTGAAGTGGTGCACATGCTTATTCGGTGTTTGTTGTCGTTTGCAGAGATTATGGTCTCGGCATCGGGAGACGAGGCGGCAAGAAACCATTCCCCACCGAACCCCCTTACACCGCTTACATGGGCAACTTACCCGGCGGCGTCGTTCAGGGCGACATAACTCGAATTTGCGGCAACTTGAGTCTAAAAGTGAAAAACGTCCGGCTCGTCATGGACAAAGAAACGGATCGATTTAAGGGATTCTGTTACGTCGAGTTTGAATCTCTGCACGATCTCGAAAAGGCCGTCGAGCTGGACGGCGTTGTCGAAGTTGAAAAAAACCTCATCAAAATCGACGTCGCGGACGGTCAGTATTCATACCATCTTATGATGAATTCAATTTGATTGATTGATTCGATTTCAAAAAAATCGAAATTTATCGCAACTTAACTTGACGTTCGTTTTTAGGGAAGAGAAACGACAGGGGCGGCGGTTTTGACAGGGGACGAGGCGGACGTGGCTTTCGAGGCGGCAGATCAGGCGGAGACGGCGGACACAGGGGTTACGGAGGGGACGATTTCGAAGGGCGAAGGGGCGGCGGTGGTGGACGAGGCGGTTATCCAGGTTCGTTAAAGTTTTTTTACCTTCAAAATTGCCTCGTGATTCAAACGGGGTCTACGAATCTATTGTGTATTATTGGTCTTTAGTAAAAGTTTTTAGAAAGATGTTTATGTTGGTTATAATGGTGTAAACGCTCAAGTCATTTTCTTTTATAGATCGCGATCGTGGTGGTCATAGAGGTAACTACGGCGGCAACTTTGGCGACGACACCGGCGGAAATTGGAACAGCCGAGGTGGCGGAACCAGAGGAGGTCCCGGCGGTGGCTACGGAGGAGGTCAAGGAGGACCACCCCCCAGAAACAGGCCCGAACGAAGGCCGTTCCCCGACGATTTACCCGCTGCAGCGCCAGGTTAGTCGCGCGAACAAACGTCGCAAGTTCGAAATTAATTTTTTCGTTTGTAACGCAGACACCACCGGTAGACCAAAACTTAAACTCCAGCCGAGGACGGTGGCGGCTCCTGTGAACGCCATGGCGGAAACGTCGCAGTCTTCGACGATATTCGGCGGTGCGAAGCCCCGCGAGGAAAAACTAGAAAAACTATAAACCGTTGTTTATTCGATTCTTTTTTTGTGTGTCTTCATTTAATTTAGGTTGTACTACACATTGTGGTTTATTTAATTCAAACAGTAATAACAATCATATATGAAAAGGAGGAAATTGGAAATAAACTATTGACGAACGATAATTCGAAAGGAAATCGCCCGGCGGGTCCGACAGTCAATTTGCGTCGGGTGCGCTGCGCGATTGCTTGGTTCTCGTGTCTCCGTTTCGTTTTAAATTGTAGTTCTCTGCCTCGCGCTGTCGTGAGGGAAGTATGCAAGTTGCGCCCGGCGGCGCCACATCAATAAATTTAGATTTTATAGTGCGTTTGGAAAATTTAAATTCGGTCTTCCGCGACGGCGTCCTTTCTTCGTACGGTCGTCGTCGGGGGGGCTAGCGTGCTTTTTTGTAACTAAACACACACACATAGACTCAAAAAAAGAATGAATGAATCCGCTACGATTATCGTTAACGAGTGAAAAACAAGGGAAAACTTGGGCATTGTAAAAATGGTATGTCGTTTGTTTTAGCTTTTCGCGAAATAGTTTCTCCTCTTATTGATTACCGTATTTTTACAATGCTGCAACAGTACATGTCTTATACACATATTGTGTGTAAGGGCATGGAAAAAAATGTATAATAAAATAAATTTGTGAAATTGCTTTTAAAATGTGTTATTATTACTAACCTTTACTCTTAAGTCGTACGTTAACCGCAATAGACCCTCGCGGTTGCTGTGGAGGGGCGATTAAAACGCCCCACTCATTATAACTAACCCGAATAAAGTTGAGTTAATAAAAATGAAAGTAAGGTAAGGGTCTTGTTGGCTTGAAGTTATCACAAAAATTACAGCTTTGAAGTATTTGATAGTTTTGTTTACTTTAACCAAATTGTTGGGGACACTGACATTTTACTCAGATTCAGTTGTATTCATCATGTTTATCAAATACTGAGATTCCATTACCTTCGGTAACAACCAATAATCAATAACACCAACAGTAACTAACGTAGAGCTGCTTAATTATCAAAAAAAATTAATTTTAATTAATCGGGCTATATAAAAAGTAGTCTAAAATAGAAACATTCATAAATACTTTATTAAAGATTCAAGAATATACTTAAATATAAAAACAGTATACAGGGACGGATATTTAAAATAAACCGTTTCTTTATGTATAATATATATATATAGAAAAAAGCGTTGTATATATCGTCTAAAAAAATATTGCTGCTCGAATCTACACTTTTGTATCTTTTCAATGGCACTTTGGAATGATTTCATCCTAACCTCAAGATTCCGCTCTAAATACAAAATAAATTATTCCCTTTCTCCTCTCGAGAAAATTGAAGTTAGTTCGTGGTCGCAAAATGGCGGGAAAGAACGGGGAATGTCTCCGGGGACGGGAGTGGGAGCAGGGCCTTAAGTACTATTTACATCAACGTAAGACTATATTAGTGATGATAAAAACGCATATAGAAAAATTGCAAGATCTGAACGAAGGGATCGCTCGTTATCACAAGGGCTAAAACATCTTACAAGCGGACGAACGAGAGAGATTAAGTAGTAAAAACGGAAAGAGTTAAACAATAATACTTTATAGCTGCGTCGTGATCACGGACTTCCTGATGATGGCCGTCTCCGTGGTGTTCACTTTAGTGACGGGCGATGCTACGATTTCTTGCGACACGAGCCAAGGAGACAGCTTGCTCAGAGACGGAGTTACCGTCGGAGGCGATGTCGGAATCGCATCTTTGTTGCTGTTCGATACATTAATTTTGTGTTCCTGGAACAAACGTAATTTCAATCAAATCCAATCGAATTCGCGCTTCGCCTGTAACTCGGTGACGTCCAAAGCAGATACACAAGCGCAAAAGAACACGAAAAAGCACCCACCTCCTTTTTGGCGGGATCGTCGTGGACGCCGTTCACCTGCTTCGACTTTCCATCGACGGAATCCTCGTTTCGAAACGGATTGTTCGAGAGAAACGGGTTGGCGCCCTGAAACGGATTCGTGTTGTTGTTCTCGTAGAAGTTGACGAAGGGATTCGAGTTGTCGGTCTTGGTCGGCGATTTCACCTCTCGCGTCAGATTGTCGACGTAGCTGAGCGAGCTGAACAGACTGTCGACGTCGTTATCGCCGTTCGTGCTTAACAAGCTGAGCGGTTGCTTGTTCTTGTTGTCGGGGCTCGTTATGACCACCTTTTCGAGTTTTCCGCGATCGGAATGACCGAAAAACGTGACCGTCACCGGCGTGGTGCAACGTTTCTGGTGTTGGTCTTCGTTGGGGGTTTTCGGCGTTTGTATGGTGGTGGTGCTGGTCGGGCTCGTCGGTCCCGACACAGACAAAGTTAGCTTGTCGCCTCCCTGTTTATTTGCGAGGGGAAAGTTCAACAGAAGCATTAGTTGCGTACACGTCGCGCGAAGCACAATAACCCTCTTAAAATAAAGAAAATACTTGCCACCGAAACGAACGTAGCCGCGTTCAACGAGTTGAGATTGCTTTCCTCGTGGTTGGCCGCCGAGACGAACATCTGATTCGTTAGCTTCGTCGCGATACCCACCGGCGCCATGCTGTTCATTTCTTCTTCAACCAATTCTAAAACAATAAACGCAAATATTTTTAAAAAGAACTTAGTTTTCAGTTTCAGTTTACCTTTAAGTATGTTACATTTGAGCTGTCCTGGAGGAATAGGTTTGGAGCTGCTTGAGTATTTAGTAATATTATTGGGGATTTCAGCTGGCATGGCTTTCGTTAATACTTCTACTTCGGAATCTACGAAAACGAGTTAATAATTGTTTAGTAGCTCAAACAAATACAAGATAAAATAAATCAGCTACATACAAAGCGATTTGTTGAAAATAAAAGAGCGATAATGGAAAGGACTCGGAACCAACGAAAATTTACCAAGTAAAGCGGCGGCCCTGTTCGTTTATCTATGTAATAATTTTTTAATTCATCGTGTTTCTTAAAACTTATAATATTTCTAGATTTCAGATTTTTGACGATGGCAATAATTTGATGTTTACCTTCGAGTTTGCTAGTCTCGTTCCGAGATTCGTCTCTTTGTATGCCGGTCAGCGTCTCCTTCGCCAAACTCTTCAGCAGGAAATCCAATTGGCTGTCGGCGTTCGAAGGAGTCGGACTTGACGGCGATAAATTCGTCGGGGTAGTCGGAGTTAGCGGTTTGTTCCTCTTCAACGTACCGTTCTTGCTTCCAATGGATAGAACAGGGCTGGCGATTCGAAACAAAGAAATTATAACCGACTCGAATTTTTTATAATTCGTTTCACTAAAATAATTCGGTAAACGATTATCGAGTTATTACGACTCATCAGGTGTTGACTGCACTTGCGCGTTTGCATTTCGTAAATTAATCGTTTGTTACAACGTCTCACCTGTAAGAAGAACTGCATCCAATCGACGCCTTCCCAAACGAATTCTGCCCGACGGATCCCTTCCCGAAACTATTTTGACTGACCAAACACGACGATTCGACGGTCGGAGTCAGCGACTTGGTAAAATCCTCATTGACCTTGCAGTACAAGGGATCGTTATCCGTCACGTTCGTCGCGTTGGTGACGTTCGATTTCGTCGACCGTTCGCTGCACCTGCTCGAAGACGGCTGTATCACCTCCGGGGCCGGCTTGCTCTCCGTCTCGACGATCTGCACCGCCTGCTGCTCCCTCAGACGCTCTCTCAAGACGTGGCTCTGCCTGCGGCCGTACCTCTGGCTCGGTCGCCTCTCCAGTTGGACCGTCCGCCTCGCGCGATTCTGATAGGTGCTCTGATATTCCGTCCGGCCCGAGTATCGAAACCTAGACCCCATTCGGAAAAAATTCTGCCGCGCCGACGGGCCTTTTATCGGCGCCTGCAGCCTGAAGAACCCGTGATGCTCGACGGCGCACTTCCACAGGTGCTTGCAGGCCTTTTCGTTGTGTAACCTTCAAAGGAGACGATTTTAGTCGTTTAGTCGCGATCGAGGCGCAAAGTTACCGAAAGACGAACGTGTGCTCTTGTTCGCGTCCTTGGTCGTCGTCCTCGACGACCACGAGCGTCAGTTTCTTCTTCTTGAAGTTCAGCTTGCCGATCTTCGGCCAGAAAAAAAGACCTATTTTTTGGATGCCCTCGAACACCAAAATCCCGGTCGGCGTTAAGCCCAAGTGGTATTCCATCCCGTCTTTTCCCTGGAAATAACGAAATCTCGCATTAAAAAAAAAATCGAGATCTGGATTAAGAAACCTTACCAAAACGGTGTGCATATCGACTCCGTACATCTCCATCCATTTCACTTTATTCAAGTAGCTCATTTCGGCCTGCGCGGGCGACAGTCCCCTGACTTTCTTGAACTCCTCGAGAATTTCGATCTCCATTTCTTCGCTCTGATTCGGCACGAAGTGAAATTCGGACACTGTGGCCGCCGTGTGTTGAGATTCATCGTAGTCGCCCAATTCGGCTGGAAGACAATCGTAAATGAGCCCGATCGATAATTAAACGAATGAACTTACACTGTAAAGATAACGCTGCCAATTCGACGACGGTCTGGTGCGGACATTCGAGTTTCCCCTCCAAAATGTCCTGTTTCAGCTGCAGGAAGAACTGGTACCTCGTCAACTCCTCGCGCAAGTTGTTCGGTTCCGACGAGTAAAATTTCACCTTGAGCCGGAGCGTGTACGGCGGTCCAACTAAAATGAAATTCTCTGCTCCGTCAAATAATTTACTACTGATCCGTCGTCGACGCATACTTTTAATTTGCTTCTTGATCGACTTGGTCGGATCCAGCCAGTGCTTCACGTGATTGACGTCCGTGAACTGCAGTCCGAAGTAGTCCTTTTCGATCAAATCCAACGAGTAGAACACCTGCTCGTACAGGTCCCTCGCCTCGGCCTTTTTCTGCAAGCGGTCAGAACGATCAGCGAGGTCATTTGTCAGCAAACAACTTTCAAGATCACACAGCTCCCACGAATTAGCATTCAATGCAAGCAATCAGTGACTCACTGAAGCTGGCGAATAGGTAGAAAGTTAACCTATGAGAACATTTCCCACAATTGATGTGCTAATTTCGCGTCAGATGCGACAAACTTTTGACGACGTCTGTGTCGTACACCCACAATTTCAAAAACAAAAAATCCTAGACAATAGACCAGAGGACGCAGCTTACCGACAATTCGACGGATAGGTCGGTGCCGTCCAGCAAAATCACCTTGCACTGTATCAGGTTCTTCTGCGAGATCGGCTTGGAGGCCTTCAGCTGCGTGGAACCGTTCTGTGCGGCGTTTCTAGCTTTGCGGCCGCTCAAAAACCTAAACATTTTGGCGTTCACTTCTCGGAAACTCTGATTTAGGACGAATGACGCCTTTTCGGACGCATGTTCGCACCAAACGGTAAACACTCACAGAAACCGCGCGTTTTCTCCGCACTGGCATGTACTCAGATTACGCGGCGATCGACGTTTATTATTTAATTAGGCGATTGAACGGTTTCGTTCGGGACTTTGTCGGGGCAGCCATAGATATTTTTCGCGACTGCGACGACATCTTTGCTATTAACACGTGTAACACAAAGCCGCACTTACATTGTAACAAAAATCGAATTGGGCGGGTGCTTTTAAAAATGCGGCGTCAAAGCTGGCCGTGAATGTTAACATCATTATTAATTTGACACCTTAACCTATGTCTAACCGATCTAACCTCATTTTTAATTGTCAAAAGTTATTATGTCGAAACATTAGAAACTTAGCATTATGTAAAACGTACTCGGTTTTCGCCAATTACAGGTGTAGGTTTTAGCGCGCAAATTTAAATCACTCCTTCTACTTTAAAAACAGAGTTTAATTAAAATGACATTGACATATCATTTTAATTAGAATTAAAATGACACTGACATATCATTTAAAGTTGAAGTGTATTGCGAATCGATTTGTTTGATCGAGTTGTGAACGCGCCTTTAATGTAATTGTACATTGTGAACCTAACTGAGCCGATTGTGCAATCGCGAGAAACAAAACAAACTAGTTAGTAGGTTAAGTGACCGTTTTCTTCTCCGAAATGGAAGAACCGGCTAAAATCATAAAATTAGACGAGACCGTGATCAACCGAATCGCCGCGGGCGAAGTGATACAAAGACCGGCGAACGCCCTAAAAGAAATGATCGAAAACAGGTAAACGATACTTTCAAGTGAATCGCAGACGTCGCCGTTATCGGCCTATACCTCACCCGCCGTTTGAATCCGATCTCTCGTTTTTTAGTCTGGACGCGAAATCGACGAATATCCAAGTGACTGTCAAGCAAGGTGGCCTCAAACTTTTGCAGGTAAAATTCTATTGCGCCGTTTCAACTCGCACTAAACCGTCGATTTCAGATTCAAGACAACGGCACCGGAATCAGAAAGGCCGACTTCGAAATCGTCTGCGAACGTTTCACGACGTCGAAGCTGCGCGAATTCGAGGACTTGAACTCGATCGGCACGTACGGTTTTAGGGGCGAAGCCCTGGCGAGCATAAGCCACGTCGCCCATCTGACGATCACATCGAAAACCGCCGACGAAAAATGCGCCTACACGTGAGTTATTTTTTCTTAATTGGGACGTGATTAATCAGGAATTAATTGCAGGGCTTCTTACGAAGACGGTGCGATGAAGGGGGCCGTGAAACCCACGGCGGGCAATCAAGGCACACAAATTACAGTCGAGGACTTGTTTTACAACATGAACGTGAGAAGGAAAGCTTTGCGGAGCCCCGCCGAAGAGTACCAGAAAATATCGGACGTCGTGGGGAAATACGCGATACATAACGCAAACGTCGGTGAGAGTCGACATTTACGCTTTGGACTATATCCGTCATGATTAATTTTTAAGGTTTCGGTTTGAAGAAACACGGCGAGAACAACGACATCAGGACGCCGCCGAATTCGACCCAGATCGACAACATACGCACGATATACGGCAATTTGATAGCGAGGTGAGTTCGTCGGTTCGAATGAATCGATTTTGATGGTTTTTCTCGCAGGGAATTGATCGAATTCGCGGTGGATAACGACGCGTTGAAATTCAACGCCCGCGGATACATGACCAACGTGAATTATTCGACGAAGAAGTTCACGTTTTTGCTTTTCATCAATCACCGCCTGGTCGACTGCCAGAGTAAGCGAAGTTGTCGTTAGCCTGGCCCGTTTTACGATTGTTTGTTAGGTTTGCGAAAGTGCGTAGATCAAGTGTACGCGACGTACCTGCCGAAGAACACGCACCCGTTCGTGTACTTGAGCGTCGAGTTGGACCCGAGGAACGTCGACGTGAACGTGCACCCGACGAAGCACGAGGTTCATTTCTTTAACGAGGACCAAATCGTCGAGGCGTTGACGACGGCCGTCGAAACTAAACTGCTGGGATCGAACAACTCGCGAGTTTTTTACATGCAGGTGCGTGCGATCGAATTTAATTCTCGTGACACATCTTTGCAATTTTTTTTTTAGGCGAAATTGCCGGGAGTCTCGACCGAAACGAAAACGATTGCTGACAAGAAACTGCCGGCGGTTCGCGATAAGGATTTGGTTCGGACCGATTGCGCCGAGCAAAAACTGACCAAGTTTTTCGGGGCACCGTCGACCAGCAGAAGCGAACTGAGCGAAAGCAAATTCGACGAGGACTTTGCGAAAACGAATAGGGAATTTTTAGAGAAGAACGAATGTTTCGAGGATTTGCTGGCGAACAAGACGATCATAATCGAAGGTGACGATGGGAAGGATGGAAATAAGAATTCCTTTTGTTCGAAGTTGAATTCAAATTTGATTGCCAGGTAATTTTTTTTATGTGACAGCTACGTTCCCATTGAAATTATGGGATTTGTTCTTAAGGGTTCGTTATTTTTGTTTAACGTAAGTTAATGTCATTGTTTTATTGGATTTTCAATGGGAGGATCAACCATATAAAGTAAATTGGATTTAACATATTTTCTTAAAGTTTTGATATAAATTCTACTGTATTTAAAATTTTAGGGTAGAAACTCAACTGTCGAGCGTTTTAGAACTAAGAAAAAACGTCGAAGACGACTGTCACAAATCCCTGCGTGAATTATTTTCTCAACACGTCTTCGTCGGGTCCATCAACACGAAACAAAGTTTGATTCAGTACAGCACGAAGTTGTTCCTCTGCAACACCCAAAAAATAATGCAGGAGCTCTTTTACCAGTTCATTTTGTACAATTTCCAAAATTTCGGCGTAATCCAACTGTCCGATCCGTTGCCCGTACAAAAGCTGGCCGCGATGGCACTGAATTTACCCGAAGTCGGTTGGACGCCCGAGGACGGCGACAAGACCGACTTGGCGCGAAAGGTCGCCGAGATTCTGACCGAGAAGGGCGAAATGCTGAACGAATACTTTGGCATCGACGTCGACGAGTACGGATCTTTAAAATCGTTGCCGATTTTGCTGGGTAAACGCCGCGTCATTTAAACAATAAATTTTTAAATTATTCGTTGCAGAAAATCATTTACCGGAAATGACCGGCTTACCGCTTTACGTGTTGCGACTAGCGACGGAAGTCGACTGGGAATCCGAGAAGAAATGTTTCCGGTCGTTTGCCGTCGAAACGTCGAGTTATTATGCGGAGACGGACGCTAAAAACGCCAACTGGAAGTGGACCACCGAGCACGTTTTGTATCCGGCCGTCAAGGATTATTTCCTGCCGCCGAAGTCGTTTACCGAAAACGGTGCGGTCTTGCAAATCGCCGACTTGCCTAATCTGTACAAAGTATTCGAACGTTGTTGAGTCGGTTGAATTTGTTTGAAGTGGTAATGAAATACGTTTTGATAAAATTTTCTTTATTTTAATAAACAGGTCGTTAGAAAAGAGTATGTATATCAAAATTTACGGTAACTGGTCGTTTTTAAAGACTTGAATTTGGCGAAGCGATCTTTTTTACGTTTTGACAAACGATCTAATGGCAGAAATTTTCTGCTGAATCTGTCAATGGAGAGATTAAGGTCGTGGCTATTGATTTGATTTGACAAATATAACCTGAGAGTACTTTCACAAATATTTTGGCACAAGGGGAGTAAAAAAATATTTTTCATGAGACTTAAATGGAATCATTTAGTGCATTTGTGTAGCTTATCCGAAAAATTCACCTGGGATTCAATTATTAATTAATTACCCTTACCGCACAATATTTTATTAAAATTATCAAAATGTTAATAAAACAGTGTGTGGTGATGATAAGTTTGTTTCAATAAATAATGTAATAAAAAAAATTTAATCGGCGAATGGAAATGAAAAAATGCAAGATCGTTCCGCCAGATTTTAACTCATAAATGCGCAACGTTGACTAGTTAAAATGCGTTTGAAAAAGAACCCTTACGTGCTAAAATGATCATTAATACAAGTGGCGGCGTAACGTAAAAAAAAAGAAGAAACCGAACCCCAACATACAAATTACGAACTGTACAGTGCAGTCTTTTTTAGTCTTATTAAAATTAACGTGGTGTAAAAACGAGAAACGCTCAAAGATATTTACAAGAACTAAACAATAATGAAACAAAACACAAAAGTTGATTACATAAAATCAAACAGAGTTGTATATGTCAATTCGTCGTTTACGGTGCTTTGTGATTATCGTCGATTATTTGAAATGAAATTGTGGTCGCGGGCACGCCGGTCGAAATTTAAAAAACGTAAACACCACGAATGACAATCGTTAAGTACCGATGTCGTACCGACAAACGCACGTCACGATAAAAGAACACATAAATAAATAAATAAAAAATTAATATAGAGATTATCACCATTACTTTTTTAGCTAATTATTATATACCAATCACCATTCGTTAGGAATTATCCGTCTAAATATCCGCCGAACGCAAACGAATCAATAAAACTCGTTGTCGCTGCTGTGGTGACTCAACTGTTCCTCGTTTTTTATCAGATAACTGGTGACGTTCGATATGTTGAAGTTGGCCATTCGGTACATGAGATTGTCGTCGCCCCCGTTCAAGTACGGAATGAAAATTTCGTTCGGCCCGCGATGCACTGCAAAAAAAAAAAAACACGCCAATAAGAAAACGATAATTTATTCATTCAAATTTGCACGGTTCAAACGGGAAACGATTCAGGAGATTTTGCAATTCGAATCTTTCTTCGCCTTCTTCCCCAATTTACCCAGGGACGGGAAACTCCTCTTGCTCTTCACGCGCTTCGCCTCGTCGTCCTTTTCCGATTTCGACGAGGCGCGTTTTTCCACATCGTCGCGATCCTCCGATCTCGACAAGGCGTCATCTTCGCTGTTCGATTGGTTGCTGTCGATGTTTTCAATAAAAGTGACGTTTCGTACTTGCTGAAAATTTTCTTGCACGTCGTCTTCGATGTTTTGAAAGAATTTCGTTGGAGGTAATTCTACGTTGATTAAGTTATCCTGCACGAGCACGTCTTGTTGATCGTCTCTGACCGAGAGCTCGATGTTTTGAAAGAATTTCGTTGAAGGTAATTCTACGTTGGTTAAGTTATCCTGCACGAGCACGTCTTGCTGATCGTCTCTGACCGAGAGCTCGATGTTTTGAAAAAATTTCGTTGGAGGTAATTCTACGTTGATTAGGTTATCCTGGTCTTGTTGATCGTTTGCTTCATTACTGCTTGCATCAGTCAGTGGTTGCTCGATCGACGTTTGTTCTTGATATACGTCAGGTTCTCCTCCTTCCACGTATTCTTCATTTAGTAAAATTTCTCGTGGGTCAAGTTTTTCTTTATAAAATTGATCGCCGTGCATTACGTCGGGTTCATAGTCGTACGCACGAAGCAATTTCGGAATAATATCCTCCCTGATGTACACTTCATCGTGCGCTACATCTCCTTCGCGTTTCTCTTGCAAGAAATTCGACGCAACCACCTCGTCGTGCACTTTGAAACTCTCCAACTGGTCGTACTCCTTTTGCAATATGAAATCGGGCGCAATTTCCTCCTTCAAATAAACGACGGGGATTTCGACGTCGTCTCGCCTGTCGGCTTCAAACAACGGATCCATTTTGGCCTCTGCGTCGTAGAAGTAAACCTCCGTCGGCATCGCACCGAAATCGGTTTCGTCAATGTCGAAAATTTCGGCGTCTTCGAAGTCTTCCGTGCCGTCGCTCTTCAAATTGTGCTCGGACGGTTTGGCGTCGGTGTCGCCCAATTGATCGTTTTCTTCGGTGATATTTTCCAATGAAAGTTCGTATCCGATGGTCGTGCACGACGGATCGGTCGTCTCGACTAAGTCGTGGTCTTCAACCAACTCCATGCGTTTGGGTTCCATTTCCACGCCGCGTTCTGAATCGAAGCCTAGTTTTCGGATCTCGTTGGATTTCATTTGTATTTCACTTCGATCCAGGTCACTGCGTTCTGTCGTGTCGATGTTTAGTTCACCGTTTTCCATTTGGTCAGTGTGTTCTATTTCGGGGTCGCTATCCACTGTTTCAATGTCGACATTGCTGTGTTGTAGCTGTTCTGACAGAGTGTCGCAGTGTTCGTCTACGACGTTACTGTGTTCTTCTAGGACATCGCTTTGTTCTTCGAGGATGTCACTGTGTTCCTTTAGGATGTCTGTGTCTTCTGCTAGAATGTCACAGTTGTCTGTGGTTCTTTCACCGTGTTCCATAAGCATTTCCTTGGTGTCTTCTATAAATTTGTCACAGAGTTCTATTTCTTTCAGTTGGACGTTGGTAAGTTGTATTTGATCTTCGATGGGTGGTTCATTTTCGATATATACTACGATTTGGTCGCTTTCTTCGATGTGGTCGTTACTGTGATCGCTTGGTATGTCACTAAGTTCCAATTGCAAATCACTGCTCCCTTCCGACAACCTCTCTTCGTACTCTTCTATCGAAGTCTCGTCGTATCCATCAAACGTGGATTCTTCTGCAACGTCGTCCAGCGACAAAACATCCCCTTCCCCGTACATCCTGGGTTCGTTCTCCATCGTCGCTTCGTCCAACTCCCCTATCAGCTGCCCCTCGTATTCCCCGAGAATCCTCTGCTCGTTCTCGTCAAAAACGGCCTCGATTGTCCCCGACGAAGTCCCTTCCACATCCACGTACGCATCATTGTGTTTCGCGCCCTCGCTCGAATCAAAAGGCAACTCGACGTCGAACTTAAACGAGAAGTTCTCTTCTAAATCGTATCCCACCTCGGCCATCGACACATCGTCATTCGCTTCAGATTGCGCCCGATACGTCACCGACACTTCAGACTTTTCATCGTTCCCTCGTCCGTCCTCCTCGAGATCAAACGCAGACGCAAAGCCCGTCGATGCTATGACCTCCTCCGCTTGAGTCACATCGTCCTTGCTGGCGAAAACCTGAACGGATCGTTCTTCACTTTCAACTCTGGTGAAAGTTTCTGCGTCTAGTTTCGAACCGGTCGGTTCTTTTAATTTCTCGGCTTCGCCGATTTCGATCACCGTGGAGGCAATCGATCGACATATGGCTTCGATCTCGTCTTCTTTGACGTCGTACGACATGGTGTCGTCGAGCGCAGACAATTCCCGTTCTTTAATTTCATCGGACTCGTTCGACGAAACCGTCGTTTCTTTATCTTCGAGGATGACGACGTCCTCCGAAAACAGCACCTTCCTTTGGCCTTTGGCGCCTTTTTTCTTTTCCTCGTTCCGAATGACGTCGTCGATTTTTAAGAAGTCCTCGCACTCCTCGAACTTGAGATCTTGGTCTTTTTGGCTGAGTTTTAAATTGGCGCGATCTTCGTTTTTTACGGTGCGTCTCTGGCGGAATTCCTTCTTGGCCGTTTTCCGGATCTTCGGGGCGACGACCCGCGGGGGCTCCTCCAGCGGGATCGCGGGCTCGCGGTACGGTTTGTATTGGCCGACGTTCGATCTGTGCTCCAGGTACAGTTTCAAGTTTATGATGCGGTCCTCGTTCGTCACCTTTATGCTCTGGACGGACGGGGTGCTTTGTTTGGCTGTAGTTTTTTGTACTTTGGACTCGGATTGCTTCTTTAAAACGAGGTCCTCGTCGATGGATACTGTGCCCGTTGATTTTTTTTCATCGGTGTCTTTTAAATCCGCCGAGTTAGCCGTACTCTTTTCGATTTCGGATTCGATTTGCTTGTTTGAAACTTCGTTATTGACGAGGTCCTCGTTGACGGGCACTGCGTCTAGTGATTTATTTTCATCGACGTCCTTCGTCACATCGCCGATAGTTTTAATTAAATCGACGTCGTAAGTGAACGTCTTGATCGACAAGTTCTTTAATTTTACTTCGTTCGTTTCGTTCTGCGCACACGTTTCCTTAACGTCGCGATTCTCGATCATTTTTTCCTTTTGCTTCAGCCCGAGATTGATGCAGCTTATTATTTCCGAGACGACGTTCCTCGATTTGTCGTGCAAGTTCCCAGCGGCTAAGTCTTGAGCGGTGCGTTCGATGAATACGCTCAGATCTTCTTTTCTGTCGATCGGGTAATAATGGGTGGGGTCGGTCAGTCGATTCAAATCCTTCGTCAGCTTCGCCAACGTTTGCTTGTAGTTGGCGCGCACTCGTTCGACTTCTTGCGATAATTTGGTTTCGTTCTCCGACATTCGAGAATTCGTTTGCAATTTGTTCGGTTTTTTAGTCTCGTCGTTCAAGGAACCGGATTTTGATTCACATCGATTTTCAATTTCGTTTCGCTCGAGTTTATCTTCGTTGCAATCGGACGACTTGGGTACGGCCGCGTCCTTTTCGCTGTTGGTGTGAGGTTCGTCTTGTTTCGTGTCACCGATTTCCTCATCTGGTGAAATAATGTCCGTCGTTTTGCTTTCTAATTTGTCAAGTTTAGAACACTCGTCGTTAGTGACAATATTATTATTATTAACATTTTCGTCCAACGACATTTCTTGAATGTTTAGTTTACTTTTCGACGTCGCGATCTCACCGTCGGATTCCTTAGAATATTTGCTGCTCCTATCCGATATGTTAATCATACTTTCGTCGGCCATATTGTCGTTGAAGTATAAAATATCGTGGTTCTCTCTGGTACCTTCGTTGCTGATGGAATTTAAATCGATATCTTGCCAAAAGGTCTCATTTTCTTTGCTGGTCGAGGACCTACTCCCACCGCTAATATAAATTTTATCTGGTATCTCATTGATTGTTTTGTCTTCTTCGCCATTGCATTCGTTCCCACTTTCATTTCTAGTCTCTTTCAATTGTCCATTCATTGAAACTTCCGATTTGACGCAAATTACGTTAGTCTGCGCGGAACCATTCGTTACGGGTCTCGTCGTACCCGAAAATTCACCGAAATTTTTATCGAGAAGCCCGGAATCCGAATAACTCTTATCGCGAGGCTTCACCGAAGCCGCGTAACCAACTGCGTCGTCAGGACCTTCGTTGTCGTCCAACTCTGGGAAGCACCAATACGTCGGGTAGCAACGCGTCTTCCCCACCTCGTTGACAAACATCGGGTTTAAATGGAACGACGTTAAAGTCTTGAGATACTCGGGGAAATTTTTATTCGACAAGTCCATGATTTCGTCGACTTGTTTCAGCTCAGCGTCGGCGTCCGTTTGTTTCTTTAAAACGTCTTCAGTCACTCTAAATGTATTTTCGCCGCAATTTTCGATGATGCATCCGTCGATGTACGTCGAAACGGACATGTCTTTTTGAGCGTCGCTCACCGTCACCTTCACTTCTTGATTTCTCCTGTTGATGAATCCAGGCCGACAGTAAACCATCGTCGTTTCTTCCGGCGATTTCTCGCCGTTGGGAGTCTGCAGCGCATTTTCGCTCGAACACTCGACGGTCTTGTGTTTCACCGGTTTCTCTTTCACCTTTCGCTTTTTCACGTCTTTGATTTTGGTCGCTTCGATCGTCTTCGAGTTCACTCTAGGTTGGGTCGCTTTGCCGTCTTCGTGTTTCTTAAAAGCCTCCTCGCTCTTCACCTTCGGTTTCGTGATCTTAGCCTTGAGCCTTGGTTTATTAATTTTGGTTTTATCTTTGCTTTCGGTCAACTTGGACGTTTCTGGTGTCTTCGCCGGTAAATTGAGCAGCTTCGCGATGTACGGCTCGCACTTGGGCTGCAGCATTCCGTGATAGATGGCGGTCCTGTTGGCTTCGTTCAAATCGTACGCCTGGTCCAGAAACGCGCGAAGACAGCGATTGTTGTTCTTGCTGGCGATCAGTTCTTCTTTGGCGCGATCCAACGTCGCCGAAAATTGCTTGATGCGCTCCGGCTTGAAATCGGAATCGATGACCCGCTGCGTCACCAGCTTGCAAACGTTGCAATCGTCTTCTTCAACCTTCTTCGTTTTTATCTTCTTCACCGTCGGTCTCGGCAACTTCAACTTAGATTCATCCAATTTAGACCTCTTAAGCTGTTCATTATTATTAGTGCTGTCAATAATACCACAAGCGACGTCAATGTATTCCTGAAGGCCGTCGATTTTCCGAAACTGCACTTCGTCCGCCTTGGAACCGGGTCGTCGCAGAAATTTCTTGTCCTCCTCGGATCTCGAACTGCTGGATCGCAATCGAACCTTGCCTTTATCCGCCGGCACTTTACTCCTTTTATTCTCGAAATTGTCGACGATCTTCGCCCGCGTGTTCTGGATGATCCGACCGTAATCCTCCTCCGAGTAAATCGTCTTCGTCGTGAGCGTCATGTCCGACTGCGACTTGTGAAGATCGCGACCCAATCCGAAAAATTTATCCGACGATTTGTCGTCGTCGTCGTAACTCTCGATTATGAAGCAGTCCTCGTCTTTGGACTTGGACGGCGGTTGGGGTTTTTTCTTCTTGCGCAGCTTCGACTCGCCGGCGGCCAAATACGGATGCATGACGGATGCCGACGTCGACGAGTCTTCGTCGCGCGAAACGCACGTCTGCGAGAACTTCAACTCGAACATGTGCTCGAGCTCGAACTGATCGGGGTCCCTTATCAACGTGATTTCGGTTTGGGTGACGTTGGTTTTTTGCGACGGGGAATCGATTTCGGGGATAAATTGGATCAAGTCTGGGATGGAAATATATTTAAGGATGAGAACGAGTTTCGATTATTGAAAAGTACCTTTTCCGTTGTTCCCCTTCGAGAGGCCCTGATCCGGATGACTGGCTAAAATTATTGATAGACATTGGGCGACGCTTGGATTCGGGGCGCAGGCTAGCGCCGGCGTGAGACCGTTGGCATCGACGGCGGTCACCGATGATCCCTTCATTATCAGTTGTCTGGTGACATCGACGAGGCCGTTTCGAGCCGAGAGATGCAATGGCCTGGAAAAATCTTTCGGATAAAAAACGAGACCGACTATGAACAGAAATAACTTACGTTCGGCGATCGTTGTTGATCATGTTGATGATATCCGGGTCATCGATAAACTCTAATAGAAGTAAAGCGGCGTGATTGTGTTTGCGCAAGCAAGCCAAGTGCAGGGCGGTGTTGCCGTTGTTGTCGTACAAAGTCACATCGGCCTTGTAGCTTATGAGAATTTCTGCAAATTGCAGTCGAAAATATTTAGTGCAACAAAAAATATTAATAAATATATATATATTTTAACTCAGATAGATTTCGGTGATACTTGTTGAAACTCCATAATCACAAATTAAAAAAATATTGTTAGTTTCACTATATTTATTGCATTCTACCTGATGTGGTGAAACAATTGTTGTAGAATACAACTAACAATATTGTTTTAATTTGCGATATATATTTTAAGTGTTGTGTTTATCCCCCAACGTAAATTCCTACGATTATACATGTGGAACAAAGACCTTCGTTATTTTACTTGCGACTCGGAGTAGCTTTAAACAACAAGCAAACAAATCAATTCATAAAATTTAACTAATTCGAAAATTCAAGTACGAACCTGTGACCTGCACTTGTCCGTTTTGCGAGGCGGCGATGAGCGGCGATCGTCCGTCCTCGTCCTTCGAGTCTATCTCGGCGCCCTGCTCCAACAAATACTTCGCGCATTCGGTGTGACCGTGCAGGGCGGCAATGTGCAGCGGAGTCCTCATCCTCGAGTCGCGCATCTGGACTATTTCCGGCCCGTAATGGTTGCACAGCAACTCGAGGCACTTTTCCGACCCGGCCGACCTAAATCACAAAGAGACGGTTATTCAGTTCGGGCGCGTGACGTCCGTTCTTACGTCGCGCAGTGCACCGGCGAGAACAGATTCCCGTCCAGCGTCTTGTAAACGCCCTCCTTCAGGAAGTGGCCGACGCAATCCGAACTACCTGCAAGTTTAAAAAAAAAAAATATACATCGATATTCATTTTCGTGAATTAACGTCGTATATTTTTGCATCGAATACGATGATTATTTAATCTGATTAATTTATTTATTAAATTATTTTTTTTAAACAATAACTAAACTAACCGCTGTAGCAAGCCCAGTGCAAAGCAGTGAATTTTTCGTTATCTCCGCCAGCCGCAACCTCTCGGTCCATGTACGGGAGTATCCTTTGGATGCACGCCAAACGCCCACAAGCTGCCGCCACGTGCAAAACAGTCTTGCCGTTCACGTCGGGATTGTTCACCATTGAACTTCTCGGCAATAACAACTGTAATATGTTGTGTTGTCCGGTTACCACCTAAAATGACGAATTGACTTGCATTGTAACTTCATTGAATCTTATTTTTTAGTTAAATTAAGTTTTTTAAATTTATGGTTTGTACATAACCAGGCCAAAGTAATATTTATAAATTATTTTATTAACAATGTTTTTGTACAACAAGGCCTCAGACTATCTATCTATGCAATAAAACACACTCACCGCTCTGAACAGACACGAATGTGCATTACCGTCCAACACATTAGGATCGGCGCCTGATTTAATCAACGTGGTCACGCAATCGTCGTGCGATCCAGAGACTGCCAGCATCAACGCAGTCCTCTGCAATCTAAAAATTACATGATATGAGACCTGTAATAGCAAAACTCACCTTTTGGCGAAAAATTAGCTAAATATGGCCTTGGGTAGTGCGTGTTAACTTAGCTGCCAACATTATGAAATAACAAAACTTGCTTTAACACGTGTATTTAATTTATTGTTGTCACAGCAAAACTTGTCTTAATGAGGCCCACGTGACGTGATTTTCATAAACATGTAGGACACGACGCAGTAATTTATTATCATAAATACAGTACAGTTAACTCTGTAGAGGTTTTCTCATTAAAATGGATAAGGCGAGTTTTGCATTTACTCGCATATTATTCGACCGAAACGAAATACGAACTTACTCGTCGGGCATGTCGATTACGCTCTTGTCTTCGGCGTTGTCCACCAGCAGAGCCAGACAGTGCACGTGGCCGTTTTTAGCGCTGTGATGCACAGACGACAGCCGGTTGACGCCGTCGCAGATCGAAACTTTCGCGCCGAACCGCAAGAGGAACTGCACGCAATTCGCGAAACCTTCGCGAGCCGCCAGCAACAACGGCGTGCACCCGTATTCGTTCCGTATGTTCGGATCGGGGAAGTACGGCATCAATTTCTCCAAGATATCCATGTTGCCGTTCTTCGCCTGCACAATCAACGTCGGTGAAAATAAAAAAACAATAAAAAAATCACTCACAGCTATGTGCAGAGGCGTCGTCGACGGCATATCCGGCCCACTCAATAAATAACTACTTCCGACGGCTTCCAAGAGATATTTCAATCCGACCACGTTGCTACCGGCGACCGCGTAATGCACGGGAGTAAATCCATTGCAATCCTTCATTTTCGGATTGGCTTTGTGTTGAATCAAATAATCGATACATCTAAAAATATTTCATTTAAGAACGCCCCACAAACTAATGACAAACGAACCTTCCCTCCAGGTCGTAAGCGGCCGCCAAATGCAAGGGAGCGCAGCCCTCGGCGTCGACCTGATTCACCGAGCTGCCGATGCCCACCAACGTGAAAACGCAAAAGAAATACCCCTGCGCCGCCGAATAGTGCAGGGGAGTCCGCCCGATCAGGTCGACCATTTTAAAATTGGCGCCGCTGCTCACCAACAGATCTAAACACTCGACGGAACTAAAAAATCAACGAGTAAGGCGAAAAATGGTCCAAATGGTACGAACGTACCCCTTGTAAGCGGCGCAGTGCGTTGGGGTTTTGCCCGTGTCGTCTTGACAGTTGATGTCGACGCCGGCCTTTATGAAGGCGCGGCAGCACTCGACGTATCCGGATAGGCAGCACATGTGTAAAGGCGTGCGACCCTCATAACTGAAAATATTACCGATGTAATTTAAACAAATTTTATTTAAGGACATGAAATAGTATTTTTCGTGTCGGTCGCCTAAAAAAATTAATTTTCAATTTTGTATTCGTTTTTGTAAATTTTCGCCAAAACTTTTCTTACAAACGTTACATTTGTTTGTTCATCTTATATTAATCGGTTAACTTAGTTATAATGAGTGGGGCGTTTATCGCCCCCCCACTGCGACCGCAAGGATCTACTGTGGTTCAATCAGTTAACTTACCCTCGCCTTGATGCGTTAGCCCCGTACGACAACAAAGTATTCGATAGCAATTCGTGGCCGTGTTGTGCGGCGATGTGCAACGCCGTGCAACTATTCTTATCCAAGCAATCGACTATCGCGCCTAAACATAAAAAATTCAATTTTTCGCAATAAATCAAATATGATCGGTACCTTTATCAATTAAAGTTTTGCTTCGCGTGAATCTCCCGTGAATCGCGGTCATGTGCAGCGGCGTACGTCCGTCTATACTCTGCCGATTGATGTTGACGTTGTTGGCGACCAAGAAGTTCAAGCAGTGCACGCCGTGCGTGCTCGCGGCGGCTATGTGCAAAGGAGTCTGTCCGCGGTAGTTCTGGGCCTCTTTGTCGGCCCCATTCGCGACCAATTCCTCGCAGACGGGCAAATGACCGTTCAGACAGCCGATGTGCAACGACGTGTTTCCGTACGCGTTTTGCGCTTCGAGGTGGGCGCCGTAGGCGATCAAAATCCGACAGGCGCCGACCATCCCGCTGGCCGCGGCCACGTGCAGAGGCGTGTACTGGTTTCTGTCCCTGGCGTTTATGTCGGCGCCGTTGCGGAGCAGCAATTCTATCGTGTCGGTGTGTCCCATGTGCGCGGCCCAATGAATCGGCCTGGAAAACTACGGGTGAGTTCGTCGCATTTGAAGCAAAGATACCAACCTGCAGTCTTTTTTATCGCAAGCGTTGATGATGCACCCCTTCGAAATTAGAAGTTCGACGACGTCGTTGTGACCGTTCAGGACGGCGTGGTGCAAAGCGATGCGTCCGGATCTATCGGTGACGTTCGGATTCGGTATTTTATCTAATAAATAAGACAGACATTCTAAGGCGTTGAAGGCGGCGGCGATGTGCAACGGCGTTTGCCAGAGGCGATCTCTCGCACTCGTGTCGGCCGAGTTGTTCAACAGAACCGAGACGGTTTCCTGCAAAAAAATTTCATCGTTATTCAAATCTTCGACAAATATTCCCAAATTGTTAATTAAGAAAATTAAATGCAAGTCAGCGTAACAGAAAAACGTACCTCCGATCCAGTGCAACAAGCGCGATGCAACGGCGTCAGCCATTTGCAGTCTTTGGTGTTAACCCTGGCGCCGTATTCCAACAGCAATTTGGTGATTGCGGCGTCCCCCTTGAAAGCGGCCGCGTGTAACGCGCAACGTTTTTCGTAGTCTTGAACAAAAGGAAACAAAACGTCAAACGATCTTTCGACGTCAATTGAACCCACCTTGATAATTTACGTCCTCCTTGTTCTGCAGCAGATTCCGCACCACGTCCGCGTCGCCGGCGAACACGGCCTGTATCAGCGGGGGCTGCAAAATAAAATCGCGCGTCAGAAACCTAACCTCCGAACGGGGCGCACCTCCGCACCTGCTCTTCCAGCTGCAGGATGACCATTTTCGAACGCGTCGGGGAATTTCAACGCATCTGGAACGGGAACGTCGTGTTGCTGTCCTTCCGCTGCGATTCGAACGTATTTAGTGCATCGTGAAAATAAACGTCAGTGAAAAAAAAACGTGCGTGGAAACAAAAGTCAAAACAACGCCGGTGTACCAACGTGAATTCGCGAGTTTTAAAAAATTAAAAAGTTTCGTCCAAATCAATTTTCGATGAATGTAGGCGAAAGAATAATCGCAATGAACTTTTATTTTAAATATTACGTTGGTCGTGATTCCTACGACATTTACAACGAAACGTCATGAAGTTGTTTTTTTTTTTTACAAATTATGCATAATTATGGCTAACAGGAATAAAATTAAAACTGAAACTAAAACGCCAATGAATTTTATTTGTTTCTATTTATATATCGGCAGTAATTTTTCCATTTTTTCATCTTCATGTTTGCATCACTGGATATTGAAATTTTTACAGAAACGAAACGTCAACATAACCTAAATACCTCGTCCGATCGAAACTCAAAATGTTACGAAGTTTACTAAAAACGTCGTTCGCTAAAACCGCCGGTTTGAAATGGACGGCGAAACGATACGCGGGCCACTCAAAATGGGCGAACATAAAACACACGAAGGCGCTGAAAGACGGCCAGAAGTCGTCCCTGTTCACCAAATTCGGCAGACAGATTCGCGTGGCGATTCAAGGTATGTACGTGCGAACCGTCGTAGAGATTTTATTCACACAATTCGAATCACGCAGAAGGCGGATCGCCCGATCCGAAAAAGAACATCAAACTGGAACAGATCTTGGAGCAAGCGAAGCGAATGAACGTGCCGGCCGCCACGATCCAAAGTATGATTAAAAGCACCCAAACGGATAGAAAACAATGCAAGAGTCACATGATCGAAATAAAGTGGGTGATTTTTGAGTTGCGGTTGTTTTAAGTTTCGGCTTCGAACGTCTGTCAAAAAATTAATTACATATTTGTATTTTCGTTTGTCGTAGAGGACCCGGCAGTGCGATTATAATGTGCGAAGTTTTCACCGAAAACGTCAATTCGTTGAAGCAGGCGTTGGGATCGATCTTAAAGAAACACTCGTAAGTAAGCGATTTTGTCGGTCGCGTCGTTTTATTCGAATTTTTAGTTCGAAGTATTCGGACGGCGGAGGCGCGCACTTATTCGATCAGAAGGGTATCATCGAGGCGGAAGTATCGAAAACCGACGGTGACGTTTTAGAATCGGCCACCGAACACGCCATCGAAAGCGGAGCCGAAGACGTCAAGCTTTTGGACGATAAGTTGCAGTTCACGTGCGGCGCGAGCAACATGAGGAGCGTGCAGAGCAAATTGGAGAAATTCGATTACAAAATCACCAGCGCGAGTACGGAATTGATTCCTCACAAGTTGCAGACTTTGAGCGACGCCGAAATGGAGACGTGTTCGAATTTGTACGAAAAATTGGAAAATCACCCGGATGTCGTTAATATTTATGATAATATAGCGTAATTTATTAAAATTGTAAATAAATTTTTATTATGAGTAATTTATTTTGTTATATTGGCAGACCTGATTCATTTGAAAATCTAACCCTAATTACCATCGAATCTGGGAAAAATGTCTTACGTCTCCGATAGCGCAATTTACAGCAACAACCACACCGTCGACACGTTTAATAAAAACGGGGCGGTAATTACGCGAAACGCCCTGATCAGGATAAACAAACAACAAAACAGTTTGGTGAGTTAACGTCGTCCACCAGCCAAAATTTTCGATTTTTTTTGTAGCTGGTGAAATTGCGCGATGCGAACGACTTTTCGTTCAATTACACGTCGATCGTAGATTGGGCGGCGTTCGAAAAGATGAAACGGGAGCAGTACCTCGAAATAGGGTACGAGGAATTCCACCTGCAGCTAATCGACTTGTTCCAACAGGCGCTGTCGAAGCAAATGCTCCTCAGGCTGGAAATCGAGGAGACGAAGTGTCGCATCGTCTTTTACGAAAAGAGCCGGATCAAGTGCCTCATATTTTTGATCTTGGAGCTGAATTCGACGAATCAAATCGAAATCATCGAGGAAATGTCCGATAACATCCAACAGTTGAAGGTTAGGCGGTGGTGAGTTTTTAAGTTTGTTACTGTGGTGGTTTTTTGCAGGAAATTAGCAAGAATGTTTCCGCGCAGTTGATGGGGGTCAAGAGTCAATTGCAAGAAAAAGACGTTTTGTTGAGTACTGCGCTTACGGCCAATCACCACTTTGAGAAACGATGTTACAAGGTAATTGCGATGGTGAGTTTTCGAGGTTTACGTCATTCGATTGATTTAAGGACATAAAAACCGTCGAAGAACTGTTCGTGTCGTCGCTGAGCAAGATAGAAAAATCGATTTGTTTGAACATAGCGAGGCTGTCAGATCGGCATAGAAAATTAACCGGGGATTTGGAATTCGTCAAACGTGATCACCGATCGAGGGAGAATTCATTGGAGCAGGCTTTGTTCCAACTATCGCACGTCAGGAAAGAAAACGACTTACAACACAAAACCATCGGCGGATTACAACAGGAAATTAAAAGCTTAAACTCGTTGCGCTTGCAAAACGACTCGAACGCCGCCGCCCTCCGACAGATCATCGTCAAAAAGGACAAAGAAATCGAAACTTTGAACAAAAACGTCGTACGTAACGTCCCCGTCCGTTTGCAAATGCACTCAGCGGTTGTTGTTTGCAGGTCGAGTTGCGCCGAGACATCCAAGAGGCGACGATAATCGTCGCGCAAAAGACCAAGACCCACGACGAAATCGCCAGGGATTTAGTTCAAGCGAATACGATGTTGGTGAACTTCAACAACCAGTACGACGCTATGTCGAAAGAAGCGGACGCTTTAAGAGACGCGATAACCAAGAAAGACAAACTGTTGAGGGAGCAGGGCGCGCAGCTGCGGAAACTGTCTGACGATTTCGAAAATTACAAAACGGATTTTAACGTCGACGACGTGCGTCGTTTGGATCAGGAGCTCGGCGCCGCCAAGCAACGAATCGCCGAGTTGGAGAAGCAGAATCGCGAAGCGGCCAAAAGTAAGTGGTTCATTGTGGCGATTATTGTTTGCACGAGTTGTTTCAGTTAATGGGTTGTTGACGAAGAAGTTGTCGAACGGGGATGTTTTCGATGGGAGGAACGCGAATTGGACGCAGCCGAAATAGTTTGTCGTTTATTTTTTTTATCTTTGTCTTTAATAAAGTATTTTTTATCTTGTTTTAGAGATTAAGACCCTTCCCTGTTTGTAGAAAGGATAGAATTTAATTCGATCGTCGTTTGGACCTGAAATTGATTGTAAGTATAATAAAACGAAATTGTACTGGATGACCTCCACGGTCTATGTTTAATAATGAGTATTCAATATTTTGTTACATATTATTATTAAAAATATGGTAAAATGTGTATAAACATATTTGTGCTTACAAAAATTCATTTTTTTTTCAAAGCGACATGATGCAAAAAAACAAGCCGAATGATCTCTGTCTGTCTCATCGTCAGATATACTTATTTGTCGGTTCAACAATTTGCAAACGCCCTCGCGTACGTCATTCGTTTGTGTAAGACGGAATTTAACTCGCGAGAATTTTCGCAACTCATCACTGCGTGTGTGCAAATTCGTGCGTCGTACGTTCCCCTACGACATTCGACTCAATCGCACGGCAACAAATAACGTCCACCGATAGATAAATCCAGTCCAACGCGTCGTATACAGCTCCCCTTAGCAAACATGAGAGTCGGAAAATGTGCGAACTACAAAAATTTTATTTAAAATGTTTTAAGCGGGAAAATATTCAACCAATCACGCTCAAGTATACAGGTTTGGTACATTCTGAATCAGAACTAAAGGTAATAACATTTGCACTAGACTGTCTTTGACTGATTGTTTGTTATGTATTTTTTTATGTTTATCTAGTAATAGCATTTCTTCATTTCGTTATTAACTTTAAATTGTGACAAAACTTTATTGCAACACACTACCTTTTAAATTTGCCGCAGAGATACTTTTTAACCTGAATGTGCGTCGAAAAGCAGTGCCGCTTTCGCTACGCCCCCTCAGCTGTCATGTTTGCTAAGGCGAGCTGTATCTCCAAACGAACTGAGCGAGTTATCAATTTTTTCAACTCGGTCGCTCGATTTCGGAAATTTAGTCTCGTTCGATGCACTCGATGGTAAAAACGAAAGCACACGTACGTAAATCAAAGTCAAGTTAAGGCAACAAATACGCATGATGCATTGCAAAAATCCCGCCATCATCTCCCCCTCCCCCTCCCCCTGCGCCGGTTCGAATTATAATTTATCAACGACGACGGTCTATGTAAGCGAAATCGAAAGATTCGATCGTTTGTGTTCTCGAAGCATATATGCCAATGGGTGTACCGTTTCTTCCAGGTTTTTTTTTTTTCCTTTTCGATGCCGACGGTGACGCGAAAATTGACTATTTCTTCGGTTTCTTCGGACTTGACAACGGGGATTCCTGGAAAAATAAAATCTATTTTCATTAGCGTATTCGAGTTTGAGACTAGGTTTTTAGGACGAATTGAAAAAATTAAATTCAAAATCGAAACGGAGTCTCGCTTAACTACTTAAACACTTACCAAATCTAATTCATCTAAAGACTCTAGCTTAGCGATCGGTGCGGTTTTTTCTTCGTCTTTGTCGCGGAACGTCGTCGCGTCGGTCCACGGGTCTTTCGTCGTGTCGAAGTCGAACGCCTTATTGAACGACGCGAATCTATGCAGCGCCTGGGAATGCAACATTTTCGACGATATGGGCTTGGGCTCGCTGACGGAACGCTGAAACGTGTACCTCGTCCGGCTGGTGTCGATCGTCACGTTCTCGTACTCGGGCACCTGAAAGACGGGCACCGAGATCTACTAGATGACATCGAACCATCCCGTCCGTATTTACCTCCGCCTTAACCGTCGTGACCTCCTTGCCGACGGCCTGCGCCTGCAGCAAGTTCAGAATTAACCTAATGTCAGTCGCTAGTGTCTGTTCCATCGTTTGAACTCTCCTAGTCAGGTGATCTATCTTACTATTAATGTGTTCGAATTGATTCCTACTTAAAACTAATATATCAGAATGTGATTCTAGTGTGGAATGTGTCAAGTGCGCTATGTTGGTCGAGTGGCCGGCGACGGCCTCGTCGGACCTGGACTCCTGCGTCTGGTCGCCGCCTCTCGTCTGTGTCACGTTCTGCGCGGTGGTGTCCGATGCGTGCGGCGGACTCGGGCTGTTCGTGTAGTAACTGGTGCTGCTGGATATGGGAACGGAGCTGTGTTGGATCGGTGCGGGTTGCTGGACAGCCGTGACGGTCGCGTTGTCGTGGTAAGCCCCGATCGACGATTGACGCCTTATCGTCCTTATCCTGTGCGTCGAGGGGGGCGTAGAATGGGCTAAAAACATAACAAACGAACCTAAATAATTTTACAATATAATGTGGTGATCAATTATAGGCAACCAATTACGCCATATTTCACTACGTATCCACTCAATAGAGGGCGCGTAAATACTACATTTTTTAATTTATTTTTTTAACCATTTCATTTAATGTAAACTCTAACGAAAATATTTCTCGACTACTACTAGCTAATTTTAGTAATAATTAATTTGGCGGTTAAGTAACGTCACACAGTAGTCTGTTATTTTTCAAAAAAAAAAAATCCTTACTTGTGTGAGTTTAAGGTCGCTTTGGCAAACACAACCTCGCAAGTTCTAATCTAATCTAAAACTAGGTTAAAGTCACGTCTAAACGACATCGGTACGGTGCGATTCAACGAAGCGTGCTTTGAAGGCGAACAGGTTAAACGGACATGCGACCAACACACAATTTGAATGGGCGGCTGCGAGAGGACATTACTGTGGGTTTTTCTCGGCGTTGGTGGTTCATCGCCAACCTAATTCGTAAATCTGTCAAAATTGATTTTAATTTGAAAATTTTTGTAATTTTAAAGATTTTAGACCGAATCGGTGGACGTGGGGAATTTTTAGGTATTGTTAATATCCGTTTTTTTTATATAATTGGTATTTTTTGCATATTTGAAAATTTTGCGAAATATCAAAATTTCACAACCAACTGAACCAAATTGCGGCTAAAATTGCAACTACGCATACGTACAACTTTCAGTAAAGTACACCAGGCGTGCAATTCGAGTAAAGTAACCCCAAAGACAAAGACAAACGAAAAAAAAAAAAAAAATGGGGGGAAAAAAAAACAAAACGAAAAACATCCAACTTACCTAAGAGCGGTTGGTGCGTTTTGTTCAACCTTAGGTCGGGAATACTTCGTTTAAGTTGCGAAAGCATGCCTAAACACATTCAATTGTTTTATTTTTTCGCACGCGTCCCCGCATCAACCTCCGCCGACGGCGATTCGTATGCGAGCACGCGTGCAATTTCATCGCTAATATTAATCAAAAATGCACTGGCGGGGAGCGAGGGGGCGGGGCGGTTCGGGGGGGGGGGTCGCCTAGCAGGAGTCGATGCAGGTCAAAAAAAAGAGATCTTTTCCTCGACCGGAAGACAGATAATCGGAAGAGAAGTAGCGTCAAAAACGGTAGTTACCTTCGGTCGTGTTTAAGTTAAGCGATCGGCCGACGGTCCGGGGTCGCGCTCGTGTTCGACCCCGCACCGTCGGATCGAAGTGACTTTCGCGGTGTCTTAAAGAAAGAAAAAAAAAAAACGTTGGTCACCTGTTATGGAATTGAGTGTCGTCGATCGCTTCTTCTCGTCGCCGAAGTCCAAGTTGATGGGGGTCACGTCCTGGCCGGCCTTTTCGGTCGAAAACTCCAATATGCCGTGGCCTAAAAAATAAAATGTAATGAAGTGATGGCAGTTGTTTCGCCCTCTACGGGCTCATCAACCCACACATACATTCAACAAGTTCAACAAAATTTAGTGCCGAGGAATTTAATTAGCTAGTAACAATTTTATTGGTCGACCACTTGAATTACGTAACAGCAAGAGTGCGAGGGTCTAGACGTCTAGATTGCGTTAATAATAAAAATAAAATCGAACGAAAGCGAAATTAAACAAACTAAATAATAAAATTAAATTAAATAATAAAATTATTAGAAAACAAAATTTTTTTAAAGTCTAACAACCTGATTCGGATTCCTCGCTGCACTGCGACTCCTGCCTGCCGTTCACCGAATTCCCCCTGCTCGAGTGCCCGTTGGACCTCGAATGGATGTTCCTGAAGTACCGGCTCTCCCTGTCGTGCGACTGGGACCGCGGATAAAAGTGCGTCTTGGGAACGACTCCCGCCTGCTCCTCCTGAAAAAAAAAACCGTCGGAAATCAACCCCTCCCCCGAGACGACGACGACGACGACCCCACTTACGTCTCGCAGATTGAACGTGATCTCCAAATTGTTCATGAAGTGGTTGAAAAATTCCGGATACAACTCCAAAACGTCGAGCAGGTCGTCCCTGTGGATTTTGTGGAGGTCGCAGTAGGTGAGCGCCCGCACGTTGCAGCTGGACTTGCCCAGCGTGTTGTTCATGCACGGGTTCTCGCCGAAGATGTCGAATTTACCTGAAAGGAGGAGTCGACGAGGGGGATTTTTTTTTCGCGGGTCACGTGCGCGACTCACCTAAAATGGCCATCACTATGTCGTCCCTTAATATCTCTATGGAACCCCTTGATATGAAATAAAGCGAAGTTAAGACGTCGCCGCGGTGCACCAGGGTGTCGCCGGGCGGGGCGTGCGTCGTCTTAAATTTTAACGTTAAAGCTCTGCAACGAAAAATCGAAACATCAAACTTTTTTTAAATTTTTGTCAATTTTACATTTGTTACATTTTGAATACTTTGGCAGTATTCGTGCATTTTTGATTTTAACAATTTTGACATTTTTTGCATTTTAAACATTTTTTTTAGATTTTGAAACAACATTGTGGCACATTTTTGAAATTTACGATTTTTGAATTTTTGACATTTAGACAATTTTGATTTTTTTTAGATATTTTGACAATTTTAATGTTTATATAAGTTACTCAGTTTTGGTGAAAAATGTGTAATGACAGAAAGAAAATTTGGGCGTCAGTGGAGGAATCGAACCATCGTTTCCTGGCCGCTCGGCTTTGTAAGTCGCCGCGGTAACCAACTGAACCACCATCTCGTCCGACATATCGCAATTTTTTCATCGATTTGTTTTGACAACTGTCAAATCATCGCGTTGTCAATAAAATCACACAAATCAAACAAATTTTCCTCGACCACGTTCGCGCGTTATCTCGTCGCTTACAGTGGAGCACAGTACCTCAGACATCCGGGACTGGCGCCGTCGAAAACGGAACAGTTCTGCAGCAGGTTCCTGTTCAGGTGCAGGCAGATGTCGGCCTGCAGACACTCCGGAAAACCCTTCAGCACCGAGTTCATGTCGATGCCGTTCGTGTACGTCCACGCGTGTTGGAAGTACTCCTCGAGCCGCTGCCGCAACGGATTGGGAATCTGATGGAACCGTATGAACTCCCTCACCCGCAACATCTGCGTGTGATAACGCGCCGTCCCCGAGTACAACCGCTGGATGATCGCCGACACGTTTCCGAAGATGCTCGCGTACATCAAAGCTGCAAAAATTTTATTAGTCCGATTTTGTTTTTCGCAGGTTGGCACTACCCGAACGTGGAAGGGACGTGTCGCCACAATTTGACGTTTGATCCAACTCGCCGTTTAATTGACCGATTGTCGCGCGTGAAGTGAAACGAAAGTGTCGATGGTCGTTTTTTAAAAATATTTCCAGTGCTGGACAATCATCGATGCGCGCGTACGTATAAACTTCTAGCCGAGTTGCCGCAAAAATCGCAATTAGTTCAGTGTTTTTACGGGTCGTGTCGCTGCGATTTGACGCAACGATCTAAAACGATTTTTTAAGTGAAATCGTCGGTGTTTTTTCTACACTTCGTGCATTTAACGCCCGGGAAGTGCCGGATTACCACGTTACCGAGGTTGGTGTGTCGTATTTGTAGCGAAATTGTACAAAAAAAAATCGAAATTAGTTCGGTGTTTCGCCGGTTGGCGTTGTCGCTCGTTCGCCATTTGAATTTCGCCGATGTAACCTGCAATCTAGGACGCGGTGGTATCGTCGCGAGTGAAATTAACAAAAAAAAAACTGCCAGTCAGTTACGATTGTGTGCGTGTTCGTCGACTTTGTGCCCGGAGCTGTGGAAGTGCAGGCGAACGGCGTATCTTCGATATGTGAAATGTGAGTATTGCACGTTTTTTTGCTATGCATGCGATCCCTTGCGCGCGTCACGCGTCGTTGCCACGTTTTGGCGCGAAAAGTGCGGGAACGGAATTTTGAAGGTCACGGGGTCACTCGGTCATTTGGAAATATTCGAATAAATTTTTAGGATACAGCAACGTGCACATTTAAAAAAGTTGGTGAGAAAAGACGAGAAACGAAATTTTTTTTACAAACTGCCATTAAGTTAATTAAAATTGAAATCGGCGACGATTAAATTTCCGTTAAAAAAAAAATGATGAGATGCAGTGCCAACGCAGTCGTGATTCTAAATCCTCGGTCGCGTATAATTTCGCATTTCTCTCACTTACAACGCGTCAGTGAAATCTTTTAGATTAGGGGCGTGGCCATGAAAAATTAGTTTTATTACTCCCACCTACGTATCTGCCGGTTCTAGCACACTTGGGAAAATTTAAACCTAATTGCGATTACCTGCGCGTGTATGAAATTCGTACATATGTTAGGATACGAATCCTGCCAATCAGAGAGCGCGATTGTTAAATTTAGAGTCGGCTTTGACAAGTAAAGTGACATCGCTCCGATCGCGTTACTATAGCAATTATGATTCGTTAACGACAAAGCGGTCGTAATTGTCGCCGCATAACCACGTACGTCAAAAATGACATTTTGAAACGTTCAAGTGACAGTTAATAGTTAAATTTTGGTCGAAGGTAAATTGAACTGTACAACTCGGGCGGATTGTCCGTCATGTCCATCCTTGTCGTACAAATTACTGTGGGCGTCTTTGTTCAATTCGTTTTTATAAATTACGTCTGCGCGAGTATTATTGGTGCGAGTACAAAACAAATCGTGACGTGTTTCATAATTAACATTTATCGAATTTACGTAACGTGTTTGATTAATCGAAAACGTAAATGAAACCGGGTAAACAAGGTTTCGTCGAAATTGATATTTTCGTTCGACTACGTCGCCGTTTATTTGACAACTGTCAGTTTGTGGTTTTGTCGCATTTGTGATATGTCAACATTTCGATTTGCACGTATCCGCGTACGTTCCTCGCGCGAATCGTAACCTAAAAGTGAATTAATGCCGCGCTGTTGGTGTTAAAGGTTAATGTCGAAACAAAGTCGACGTAAAAATTCTCGAATTTGACGTTTCTCGTCTCGTTTCAACGTGACGTTCGCCGCTTTAAAGTCGACTAATTGTCAATCGACAGCTGTCATTTTTTCAACGCGAACTGTCTGATTGACATTACTATTTCCAATCTGTGTTTGGAGATTTTTCTGTCGCGTTAAAATATCGGTTTTGATTGATCGGGGTTTGAAAATAATTTCGCCGAGGTCATCAGTTTTAAATTTCACTGCTGATGTATTATCTGGAAAGGGCCGCCGCCGCCGGCATACGTTCGGGGCGAATGTGCTTACGAGGCACTCTACTCGACGTAAAGTTAGGTTCACTCGATTTAATTTTTAAAGTCAAAGGGACGCAACGGTACTCACATCCCACCAGCATGACGCATATGGTGAATATCTTCTCGGTGTCCGTGTTGGGCGCCACGTTTCCGAAGCCGACGCTCGTCAGGGACGTGAAGGTGAAGTACAGGGCCGTGACGTACCGGCTCTTGATGCTGGGCCCGCCCGTGTTGTTGGGCAGGTAGTACTGGTGCGTGTCGTTGGCCAGGATGTCCAACCATCCGATTTTTGAGTGCAAAACCGGCCGTTCGGCGTTACCTATCGCGTACCTATGGAAACGACGTCGTTTACGTGTGCGGGGCGGTTGCTTGGGTGGGAGGCGTTTGCGTTTGCCGCGTGTGGGGCGGTCGTCGCGATTTCGTCGGTGGAGTTAGTAAAGAAACAAAAAAATCTGATCCCGTCGAAATGAATAATAATAATGAGAGCAAGTCGTTTTGTTTTGTCATGTTGTGGTAGTGGTGCAGCGTGGTTGGTTGGCGGCGTTAATTGTAATTGCGTCCTGTCAATTTTTATTGACGTTTTGACGTATGTTGGGCGTTTGCGAAAATTATGTTGGTAATATTGGTTGGTTTGAGTTTATTTTTATTTCGGGAATTTTGATGTACTGTCAATTTAAATTTGCATTCTGGCAATTTTACATATTTTGGGCGAAAAAGATAAAAAATAGACATTACGACAATTTGACACTTTGGTACTTTTTTGTACTTTTGAGAAATTTTGTTTGCGATTTTGACGAATGTTTAACAGTGTAGGAAATTCGTTTGGGTATTTTTACATTTTTTTAGGTTCATCCTGATAATTTTGATAATTTTATGAAATTTTGCCAATTGTCATTAATTTGAATAATTTTTGTCATTGTTTAAAATAATTTTAGCCTATGAGCACTGTTACGTAATTATTAGTTAATTAGTGGTCTTTATCGACCAACCAAGTTATTGAAAATAAAGTGATGCGCACATAGAGGGCGAAACAGTCGTCATCATCTTGATACATTAGCTGAAATTTATTTCCAAAAAAGATGTCTTTATTGTCGACGGTTGTACATACGAGGTAATTGCAAGTCTTTTTCGCCCAACTTTGTTGGTCGAAATAGACCACTGCAATTACGTAGCGGTAAGCTTGTGTTGGTGTTGATGTCTAGATGACGGTAATATTCACGCGTAAAGTCCTTGTCACAATTTCGACGAATGTGGTGCTCTGATGAGACCGCTGAGGGCGAAACAGCCTAATTTTTTTATTTTTGTAATGATTTTGTACTTTTTCACTTGTGCATTTTTTTTTAATTTAATTTCAATTTCAAACAATTTTTTTTACCATTTTCACATTTTGCCAAGTTTTTAAACTAGGCTGGGTTTTCGGTATTTGCGAACGTTTGATATTTTTTGGATTCTACCCAATTTTGAAATCGCAATGTCGACGTATTTTTGCGTCGTCGATTATTTTGGTTCCGTCCACGTTTGGCAATGTCGTTGGACTTTCGTTTCGATGATTTCCGAAATTGCCCAAATTTTGGTATTCGTCGATTTTGAGTTTTGTTTACTTTTGGTTTATTGCGTTTACGCGTATTTGTTTCTTATGCAATGTTGAAATTTCCGAATAAAAGTTTTAAGTTTTTATGCATTTTGGTAATTTTTATAATTTCAATATTTTATTGGTATTGCATTTTTTTGTTTTGCATAATTTACGCGTTTTAATTTATAAAATAACAGCCCAATCCAACCCAACCCAACCCAACCAAACCAAACCCAACCCAACCCAACCCAACCAAACCAAACCCAACCCAACCCAACCCAACCAAACCAAACCCAACCCAACCCAACCCAACCTAACCTAAGAAGAAATTGGTGTTGGGTTGGATTCGGTTGGGTTGGGTTGGTTTAGGTTGGGTTAGGTTGGGTTGTTCGGGTACCAAAAATCATATAAGAGACTGAAAAAAATCTCAGATGACATGAAACGACTTTTCTGAATTTTCGCTAAACAATATTGAGCCCGAATTTTGACGTTTTTTAAACCTTTGATGTAATTTTTTTTCAAATCAATTTTTCGCCCAATTTATTATTTTGTTTTTTTTTTTAATTTTAGAAAATTTTGTCATTAGTGATAAATAGTATTTGCAATTTTGTCGTTTTCTAAAATAATAATTTTTTTAGTCCATTTTCAGATTTTTGGGCATTTTCGACAATTTCGACTACAAATTGTGGCAATTTATTTTTGTCAATTTTCATAATATTGGCATTTTTTGGCAAATACTTTGGCATTTAGCTAACCTTAGCCAACTGTAATTTTTACAGATCGTCAATTTGAGATATTTTGGCATTTTTATAAATTTTGCGTTTCGCACGATTTTTTAATTTTCCTCGTTTTTCATTTTTGACATTTTGAATATTTTCGTAATTTTGTCACTTTAGATGGTTCACAATTTTCCTAATTCAATTTTGATCTTTTTTTTGTTCATATTTTGACGATTTTTACTTAATTATTATTTGGAATATATTTATTTATCGTTGTTGATGATGAATTTTTTTTGAAATTTTGGCAATTTTGATATTTTTGTTATTAAGTATGGTTGCTTGAAATTTTGAAAAAGGGGTGTAATAATATTTCATAAATTTTTCGTCGCGACTTATTATGATCGGTAGGGGCGTAATAGCGATCGCAATCGGATTGCGCAAAGTAAATATTTTTTTTGCTCCGTGAATTTTGATTAGGTGAACATCATGTACGTCTCGTTAATACAGTCCGTCGCGTCCGGTTAGCGGTCGTCTATCACAATTCTAACTACACAAATCTACTCACCATATGCAAGCTAACCAATGGGCTATTAACGCAAACGTGGCCATTAATAACAATAAAACAGCTGCTCCGTACTCTGAATATCTGTCTATCTTTCTCGCTACTCTTACTAAGCGCAGCAAACGTGCAGTTTTTAAAAGACCTATCAACGTTGTGGTCTGAAAGAGAAAAATCAACGTCAAGGATCCTCGAAACTGCGCCAGGCGCTCAAGCGGAATGTACAACGCTACGAAAATAATGAGGGGGGCGCCGCGGCGCCGGCGACGGCGCGTCACGGGGACGCGGCGCCCAAAAAAACGAGAGTGAAAAGAAGCCGGAGGTACAGAAAAGAACGACTGGGGGGTGTGGTGGCGGCTGTCGCCAGCGCGATCTGAGCTTGCACTAATATTTACAGTGTATGCGATGTGATGCGGCGGTGGCGCCCGCCGCGCCGGCCCGTCCGGTCCGCTCGCAAGCAGCTGACTGCAAAGCGGGTGATCAAAATTGCAAATAATAAAAATCGTGGGCGTCGGGTGTTGTTAAAAAACCAAGAAACTCGTCCAGCGGACGAAAATTATATGTCGCTTCGCGATGTTCGGACTAGATGGAGGCGCGTAGAAAACCACACATGTAATTAATTTTTCGACGTAATTCTTGTTGCGAACTGCAATACATTTTCATCGTAATGACCAGTTAGATGGTTCAAGTCGTGAAATCGGCAAGGATTCAATTATTGTTAAGAAATAAAATAAACAAGAAGCATTTTTTTTTATCATATAACATAGGTAAGACTTCGGTAGCTTCTTTTGACATAATTGACATAAACGCAACTATTGAATTCGTGTAGACCGTCGAAACATCTGATATTTTGGATAAGAAAATCGACAAAGTAAAATTAATCGAATAAGTAACGTTGCTGATTTTTTTCAGGTAACGATTCCATAAACAAGCTAATTTTATTTGAAAAATTTGAAATTTGTTCAAATCGCGAAAGCGGCACGGTTCGTTGTTTGTCAGCGTTTACTTTAGTTTGTAATTTCTTTCGTTGCCATTAAAATTGTCACATTTTTGGTTTTGGCTTCTGGTCGCGTTGGGTTCGGTCGAGTGTGTAATTTTCTGTTCTCTTTTATATAGTTTTTTTTTAATTTAATTGGTGGAGGTCGCTATCTTGCTTGAATAATTTAAATTTATGGTCGATGGTCATCGTTACCTGGATCCATTTAAGACAGAGATACGCGTTGCATTCGCAAGGAATGTAAAAGATGTAGATGGAGATTTTTTTGAGTATCGATAAAACCAACTCACCTCATTGTAGATGTACATTTTATACAAACGAAGATTGCAATTTGCTCCGTTGATTATTTTTAATTAAATACAAGAAAATTAAACACAATAAACCGAAAAGTAATGAAGCGAAATGATATGCCAGTTGTTCTCACTATGTATTTATATATATATATATATATATATATATATATAATTATATGTAGAAAGAGAGAACGAGAACGAGAGAGATAGATGGAAACTAGATACAATTCATTAATTAATTAAGAAATCAAAGTCAATCGAATAAGCAACACGTTCTCGTATTTTTCGTTCAAAAAATAAGACAATTTCATGAAATGTCCATTGTTTCGGAATCCTCCCGATAAACTAGTAAATAAATCGAAAATAACAAATAACGACGCCAAGTTATAGTTGGTCATTGAAACCGGCATCCGTTTAGAGCAATGGCGATGAACAAGCGTTGCACCTGTAAGTGATGTGAAGGCTGGAGGTATCGATAAACAGTACTCACCCCATTGCAGATGCTTATTTCACGTCGACGAAGATGACAATTTGTGACGTGTCGGGAACGATGCGTTTATCGTTTAATGCAGGTGTGAGCATCGACGACAATAGAAACGGTACCGTCTAATCTTAGCTTAATGCACGCCCGGTTACGTCAGGCTGGGCCGATTCTTTCGGTTTGCTTTTTTTGATTGCAATTTCCAAAATTCCAGTTCAAATCTTTGTCGATATTTTTACGTTGAAACTATTTAAGATTTAAATAAAAAATGTGTTTATGAAAGCGAAAAAGAAAATCGTTTTTGTGAGACGAATCCCAACCCAACCCAACCGAATCCAACCCGAGCCATCCCAACCCAAATTCAATCCAATCCAACCCAACCCAACCCAACGTATGGTAAATACGAGAAAATTAAATGGAAACTAAATAAAACTGTTTGTCGGTTTGACTGACGTCATGGTGGTCTGATGAGTCCAAAGAGGGCGAAACAGGTGTCATTTTAATGACACCGTTCGCTGAGATTAATTTTTACTGGAAATTAAAACAACCCGACCGAACCCAACCCAACGCGAGCTAATTAATAATAAACGGCTAATAAAAATGTCGTTAAACACAAGTCCGGTTTAATCACAAGGTTAAGGCGTAAGGGCTAAAGGGGACGATAAGAAACCTAGGAGGTTTTTTGGAGAGGAGAGGCGTAGAATTAAACACGAAAAAGACAAAGGTGATGGTGTTTCCAGGAAAGGTGGAGGAAAAAGAAGGGAAGTGAAATGGAAATGAGAATATGTTGAACAGGTGAGGGAATGGTTATATCTAGGGTACGTGATTACAGACAACAACAGTAAGGAAAGTCGCACGAGGCATGTGTGTAAAAAGGCGAGGAAGGCAGGCGAGGGGGGGAGGAGAAGGACAATTTGAGGAAAAAATGATGACATACATAAATTAGGAAATAATGCCAATAAAGGTTTATTGCTATATTCTGCGTCCAGAAAAAAATGAAGAAATTGTTTGATGCTTTGTTTGATGCTCTTTCTCCCCCACCCCCCACCTCCTCTCTGTTATCTTAGTTTATTTTTTACGATTGAATCGAATTAGGCGATAAGTTTGCACGTCTGACAGGGCCGAACATATCGCATAACATATGACCGTGTGTTCAGTCGAAATGTAAATTAAGAGTTTTTATGGGCCACCTGGTATAATATGTGGAAAATATGTATTTTCTTACAATTTTAGTTAAAACTCGTTATAGATCATGTTTGTATGCGCAGTTGTTCATATACAGGATGTCCTAGGAGTGCGTTCAGTCAAATGTAAAATAAGAATTTTTATTGGCCACCCGGTATAATTTATGGAAAATATTTTTTGCTTAAATTCAATATCTCCATCGTGTTCATTAATAAAAAATATGAGGTGAGTTTGTATAGGTTCGCAGTTGTTCATGTACGGGATCTTTTAGGAGTACGTTCAGTCCAAGTATAAAATAAGAATTTTTATTGGCCACCCGGTATAATTTATGGAAAATATTTTTGCAATTTTTGTTTAAATTCATTATGTCCATCATGTATTTTTCTTACCATTTTATTTGTTTAAAAACGTGTCGATTAATCAAAGAAATCTGAGTCAGTAAAGGTTTGCAGTTGTCCATATACAGGGTGTTCTCTACGAGCGCGTTCAATCCAAATATAAAATAAGAAGTATTTTTCTTGCAATTTTAGTTCAAAGTAATATTTGTTGGTTGATCAAAAAAAATCTGATGGGTCAGTACAGGCTTGCAATTGTGCATATACAGGGTGTTCTACGAGTAAAGGTGTCAACTTGTTCCTATAAAGTTTCATGGATGAAATTTTCAGATTGAAATTATTTTTTATCGATTATAACTTTCCTTTGTTACGCCGTCAGTGCTTTCAATTGTTCCACCGGTTCGGAACTGTTCTTCACGCGCTTACTATTCAATAAATTGATAGACTCTTACCCCAGGATCAAAACGCTCGTTTAAAGTGGTCGAATATTTTGTTTCCGACGTTTTCGATTAAAAACAATTGAAACTTAAATAAAAAACGCAAAAATTAATTGCGCAGATTTGATTAGGTGGTTTTCTACGCAGCATTGGTTCTGCGACGTTTCGAGCGCGCCGCATATAATTTTCGTCCGAGAGCACAAACTTTGGCTACCTCGTCTTTATCCAAGCCCAACTAGAGAAAAGAAGATTTTCGTTTTAAAATCGATCGTTTTGTTTCTCGCAAAAATGTTTGTTTTTCAATTCCAAGTCGACGAAGCAAACACTGGCTGCCGATCTCTCGATATGAATACAATAAGCGCGTCGGGTATCGAAACCGAAGGTCGTAAGGATCGTATCTGACGTAAGAAAAAAAAAATCGTGACTTGTTTTGCCGGAGCAGTCCACCAAGTACGATAAGTACGACCCGGTCGTTTGTCATCTCGTTTTTATTTATATTCATATCTCCGATGGGCGCACGACTAAAATGCTAAACGGTCTATTTAATAAACATTTAACATCGATCTGTATCTATCCAACATTCCCTAAGACACAGCTGCACAGACATCGAGAGAGCTTCGTCGGGGACGAAAACGCGCGCTTACCTCGTCGGTGTCGCTGCCGAACAGCAGGAGGTCGAAGGGTATGGCGGCCACCAGATCGATGAGGAACCACCCCTTCAGGTAGTGGACGGCTATCCTTCCCGGATGCGACACCACCTCGTCGTTCCCGCTCACGTACGTCGTCCTGAAGTTGATCAGGATGTCCACTATGAAGGTGACGTCAACTGCAACACCAAGAAGCGCGTTGCAAAGTTCGCTTTTTCCGAAAACCGGCGGATACGGTCGTCCCCCCACCTATCAAGTCTATTATCAGGAGCGGGTCTTCCCCGTAGTTCTTCGCCTTTTTCGAGTCGGGTTCGTTGAGGAGGAAGGCGGCGACGTACGGCGTGAATATGGCGGTGTACATCACCAGGATGAGGATGACCCAGTCCCAGACGGCCTTGAAGGGCGAGTAGTGGAGGATGGTCCAGCCGTGGATCCGCGGGTTCTGCAACTTGTATTCGGGCAACACGTCGGCGCCGAGCGAGAGGACCTGTGAAAAAAAATTACAAAATTGCAATTAATTAAAACGATCGTCGTTGTTAAGGCTAATTAAGTTGTAACTTGAACTTGAATGGCATCAAAACAACGTGTTATGTTTGGGTTAAAGACCAGTCCAAAATACTTGACGCTGTCGACGTTGTTCGCACGCGCGTGGATTATTCGAAACGCTGCCCAAACCGCTCGATGCATGAAAAAATCAAATGAACAAAGACTTGCCGGCGTATATCTATCTATAACGGTTTAGAAACGGGACGCGTCCAATATCGACGTTTCGTGAAACACAAAGTGCGACTTTGAACGCGTTCCATTTCTAAACTACAACAGATAGAGATGCGCCGTTGGCTATTTTATAAAGTTTCATTTCACACAACGCAATTTATGAGCGATTTTGTTGTATTTTGTACCGTTTGCGACGGGGATGATTCGATAAAACTCGCACTGTTAAAATACGTCAAGAACAGGCGCGCAGCGCCACGTTATTCGAAATGCGATAGCACAGCCGTGCCGTAGCCCACGTGTCATTATTCGAAACGCTGCCCAAACCGTTCGATATATGAAAAAACGAAGATAATTGAACTGCCTAACGGAAACAATGGGCTATATCTATCTGTCATGGTTTATAAAGGCGTATTTGCGAATTCGAACGCGTACCATTTCCGAACTATAATGGATGTGTCGTCGCGGATTGTAATTCAATTCTCTACGACTTTAATGTCCTTACCGTTTTGCGCAACGTATTGAAGTTGAACATCATTCGCGCCTGCACCAATCAAACGTGTACAGACAATAGAAGTTAAATACGTAACATAAGAAAATAGAATTTATTAAAATCACGAGATTCGTTTTGAACAATGAGAGTGGAAGAATTATTTCAAACGGATAGTGTACGTTTGAAGTGTGTTTTTAAAAAAATACTTATTGGGTTCGGTTCGTTTCGGTTGGGTTGGATTCGGTTCGTTTCGATTGGGTTGGGTTGAATTGCGTTGGGTTGGATTCTTAGGCATGACTCGGTCGAAACGTCGAAGCGACCCTTTCAGGGACAACTCAACGACGCGGTTCGTTAACCGAAAACTAGATTGCCCCTAGACCCAAAATATTCTTTGTAAAAATTCTCCACTATTATTGTTCAAAAATCATCGCCTCATCATCCACCGATGCAGTTTGCTGGAAACATCTAAAATTCTTCTTTTTACAATGAGTTGGTCTGTCCCCTTGCGATGGGTCTCTGACATTGCTCGTTTGCGTCAACTTTTGTGGCCTAAATTCACATCAAAACAGTAAAAGAATACATTGTTCTAACTCCTCATATCCTTCTCTAATTAATATCACAAAGAGATGGTTTGCGATGATTCCCGAACGTTGTCTGCAACGTTAAACTCGCCTGGTACGCACCATCGTTAGAATATCGTAAATAATAACATTCGTTATTTTAGTTTAGTTTTAGATTTAGTTTTCAAATTGAACTTTGCTTTTCGAATAAATAATTTAATTGGAATTGTCGCGAAAAGTTCCCTCGCCGAGCAGCAGCCTCCGAGCTTTCGTGAATAATTAGCGATTTTATGAAAGTTCTCAAGCTCGTTGCTTGCACTTGATACGATTAATGTGGATTTTGCACCACCTGATATATATATTTTTCATCCATGGTTTTACTTAAATCCGTTAAATGGTACGCCGTTAGTTGCCACTTTAAATGATTTTTTTTTAATTAAATGATTAAGATCTCAACGAATGTGTCTTAATTTGGGACATGATGAAACGCAAGTAATAGTTATAATTTAATTTGAGTGCTCTTTGAATTCGAAACGTCAATCATAATGGCTTCGATTTGCATTTGTTGGTGGCGACTTGGTGTGAAACGATCCTTGACGAACGTGGTCGTATAAAAACGAAGCAATTAATAATAAATGGGTGATTTACGACGTTTCTTAGAAACGCAGAAAATCGACAATTAATCTGAACGCTCGCAAATCGTATTCAACGTACATTTGTGGTAAATTAAACAATGTGACGAGTTTCTTATTCTGCATTCGATCGATAACTCTCAGAGATCGGGGGGGGGGGGGGGGGACTCAACCTGCCAATGTCAGAGGTAATTGTTTAAATCAAATGTTGTCACAAAAAAATCACGACGAAGAGCTCTATGAATTGTTTGTTATAAAATAAGTTGTTGGGATTCGTTTGCTATGAACCAAGAATCACAAGCGCGGCTCGAAGTGAACGTTAGGTTCGTCTGATCGACGGATTTCGAACTATAATCTAATTGTCGCTGCAACATCGCAATGAAAACGCTTTCTATCCAGTAGTGATTTTCGTTGGACAGAGATGGAGGGAGGGAAATACGTGGGCATGTTTGGCGAGACGCAAAAATGGTGTAAAAACTCGTAACCAATAATTGCTGTAATAAATCTCACGTCGAAAATAAAGGATTAGAGTTAGTGGAGATCGTCTGGGAGTTAATCCGATAAGAAATTGTTTGCGCACTTGCAACGCTAATTGTCATTATTTCTGATTATTTCCTATTTTCGTTAAGAACTCAACGAAATATTAGAAACGTTGTGTTTACCAAAAAAAAAAAAAAACAGTGATTTGCGAAGTTACTTCAAGAAAATGTAAAGCAAACAATTAAACACATTACCATTACACCAGACACATCATACGATACACGTTAGAGTGTTCTCTGTTGATTCACTCAACTTCAACACTTCATTTATTCAGTTACGTAGAGTGCACACGTAAGTCAAGACAGTTCTATTGTTAATCGTATACGTTTATACGAAAAAAAAAAAGATGCGAAGGACAAAAATAAGAAGTTGCGATAATTGGCACGGGACCGAACGTGGTATGCACGGAACCGAACGTGGAAGACGTCGGAACGACATCCGGCAAGACATTTTTTTTATTGGTAGTTTTTTCGAAGGAAGAAATGCAAGAATCGATCTTAAGTTCTGCTGCCAGTTAATAACGATTTTCTTAAACAATTCTCTGGCAATTTTATTTATATTTATTTTTTATATTTTGTCGCGATCACGTTTGTAGTTTGCAAGTTGTACGCATCAAGTTAAACATCGTTCGACAATTTCGGTTGGTAACGTCGGTTGCGTTGGCAAAGATGGGATTTTAGTTTGTGATTTGCGCAAGCGATACTCGTTTAAGTTTTTAAGTAATTTTGACGGAACCGAACACGCACGACCGGGGCAAGACGACCCGTCAAAGATTTGGTGTTTTTAGTCTTGCGCAGTAGCAAGAAATGCATTGAAATGTTACCAATTTTCTTGTATATTTGGGAGAAGCAAAGTACATATAAGCAATAAAGATTTTTTTATAGTAAAAGAAAAATCTTGGGTTGGGTTGGGTTGGGTTGAGTTGGGTTGCGTTGGGTTGGGTTAGGTTAGGTTCGGTTGGGTTGGGTTGGGCTGGGTTGAAAAAAGAAAACACTTGTCGGGGTTGGGTTGGGTTGGGTCGGGTTGGCTTGGGTTCGGTTGGGTTGACTTGGGTTGGGTTAGGTTAGGTTAGGTTCGGTTGGGTTCAATTGCGTTAGGTTAGGTTGGCTCGAATTGCGTTTGGTTGGATTCTTAAACAGGTTCGTGGTTTATAAGATAAAATTGCACGAATTTCATTTAAACGAAATTTTCCAATTTTTTGTTAACATTGTTTGCGATAGTAAAGCTGCACCAATAAAATTAATTACATGTAGACGTTATTTGGCATTAATTTCACTTAAACTCGACAATTTTATTCATTAATATTGGTTGCGACGACAAATGCGAGTTTTAGTTGATATAATACACACACACACATACAATTTCACATAGATAAGATATTTAATATTAACATGGAACCGAACATAGACGACGGGCAGACATCCGACAAGACATATACGTCAACGGGCAAAATTTTATGTAAGTTTTATGATGTTTCGTTATTTAGGTATGTTTTTAAGCAGGTCATTTCTTCGTGGAAATTGTACTCGTTGATATATATAGCTTGTTCGTCGTCTATGTTCGGTTTCGAAACCAAATTGGATTAGATGGAACTATTTGTTTTACTTGCCACACGCTTCACGTCGCTCGGGAAGAGATCTAATAAAAATTTTGCCAGTCGACGTCGTCTTTGAACGAAAATTGATAAGCAACGATGTCCGAGCGTCAAAAATAAAGTGAAGCGTAAACGCAAGTGCTTAAATTTTAACAAGGAATAAAGACGAATAATGCAGTGTTTTTCGATATCGATTGGTATTGATCGTAAGTTATACTAAGCACAAAGAATTACGCATCGATCCATAAACGATGGTAATGACGTAAGTCATTGATGGAAGAATTCCAAATTTCAAACTGTTGAAGATGTCAGATTGAAAAATCGTGCATGCGTTCAAGTTTACGTTGGGGATTGTATTTTAAATAAATTCGCATTTGTTTGGCTGCTTGGTTTCTTATTACCCTCTTCTGGTGACCCATTTATGAAAGATATGACCTCGCTATATATGTGACCTCGCTCTCAGTTCTTCTTATAGGTCAGTCGTTACAACATCGAGTTGGTTTTGATTGGATTTTTTTTTAGTAAAAATTGGCAGCGTGATTTGATACGATTTAGTGGGGCAGACAATGGTCCTCCTAACTGAACGTTTTGTTCACCCCCACATCCACAGTCTTCGATTGTGACATCGTTTCGATTGTTTTTTTTTCCCAACACGCACACACAGACACATAGACAAACATCAAACAAAAAAACTTACGTTTCCTATGTGCGGCTTCTTGTGGTTGGAGCTATTGCTCAGCGGGCTCTTAAGGTTCTCGTGCTCCTTCATGCCGACGACGTTCGGCATGCCGTTGCACGGCTCGATTTTGACGACACTGCGGCGCGAATCTTTGAATCCCGTCCCCTTGATCCGCACGCTCGACCACTTGGCCGGCTCGGCCAGGTTCGCGACGCTGTCGCGCCGGCCGATGTCGTACTTGAGGGATCCCCCGACGACGCGGCCCTTTTTGTCGACGCTGAGCTTCCTGTGCCCCCCGTCGAGCCGGTGCGGGTCGATGCTCAGTTTTCGCGCGTCCGGAACGTCGACCGTCGTCGGGCATTTCCGCGCCGATTCGGGGCTCGAGTTCGCCGACGTTATGATGAGGGGGATGTCGACGGGTTTCAGCAGGCGGTCGCCCATCGTCGGTTTACTTGCCGATCGTTTTCGGCGCGTCTTGGGTTTGCGCTAATCGCGTCGGCGCTGTCGCGAGAAATTGCGACGTTTAATTTAAATCGGCGCGGATAAGATTGGGCAGCGGTTTTTGGCAGGACGGGCGCGATGAGTGGGCGCGTTTCGCGAAGCGGACGGTTTAAATCGACTTTGGTGTTTAAGTGCGGCGGGGTCGTTTTATTTTATCTTAGTTGGTAAATAAATAATTGGAAATGCGAAATTGACGAAGTTTTTTTTACTTAGGGGGTTCGCGTTGTTATCAATCGTTGGACGCCACGTATCGTTGTCGAGCTGTGGAACTGGCGTTAAAGTGGCCCCTTGCGGAGACGATAACCACAAGTTGTGCTTTACCGCGACAATAATTGTCACCTCAATTGGTGCTGATTCAAGTGTGAAGTGTCGCTTGACCTCAATCCAACTGTGTTTTTGATGAGGATCGTGGTAGTGTCGCCGCCGACAAACCAGTTCTGTCTGTCCTGTTCTGCATGTGACTTGTTCACAATTAATTGTGCGTACAATCGATTTACGTTGGTGTTATTTTCTTCTCGGTTTACTTCGTCGTTGCTCGGACCTCTGGTGCCTCGACGAAGCATCGTTTGTGCGATCTATGCACGCATCGTTCACGACATTTTCTATAAGAGTAATATCGAACGAAGTCGTGGGGGGGGGGGGGGAAACGAGATGGATTTATGGCGAGTGGTTTGTCCAAGTCCAACCTATCTCGGATTTATTGCACCCGATTCGATTTGTACTGTTGGCACCATTGAAGGTTCACGACGACATGACAGGACCGGTAGGCCAGAGAGTCGTAGGAACTCGCGACCCTTTCATTTAAAGTCGAACTAACCTCGATCGATTTTAACGTGACGTCCGGGGCTCAAAATGTAATTCTGTCCGATGGTGGGCGAAATGCGACGCCACTGGTAATTCCAGAGTTGTTCAGATTTTATGTTCTCGCAAAAAAATCACTTGGACATCGTCGGAGGGGGGGGGGGGGCATTGTTTCCTTGATTACTGCGATAACGGCGAAAATTGAAACCGGAAAGTTTTAGTGATAATTATGAACGCGTTTGAAAATGTAGATGAAAAATATGCATTATTTAAATATCTATGATATTCAGGATCGGATTGACTTAATTGTGTAAAAAAATATTTTTTGTTAACCATTGTGGAAAGTGAAGACGCTAAGGAGCTTTGTTGGATCGCGACGACGTCTAATTCGGGACAATCGATTTTGTAAAAATTTTCAACATTCGGAATCGGATTGACTTTGACTTTTCGCACTTACCGGAATTTAAGACGCCGCGCGTCTGTGGACAAATATCGGCGAATGTAATTTCATACGTTCGTCACCTTTGACCGAGGCAAGAGCTAATTAACGTTTACGACCGAAAAAATTACAAAAACACCGACGTTTTCGAAAGTTCGAAAAATTGTGTTTGATTTTCAAGCGTTACGTAAAGTTACTGTCAAAAAAAACGAAACTTGTGCCTTAATCTGAGTGTTTGGATCGGTTTGTGTTAATTTCGGGCTCGCGCCGTTGCGCACTTACAGAGGTCCGCTTCGAGCCACTAAAACGGCTTTGTTTGAAATAAATTCGTTCTTACGTCAACACTTATCATTGTGACTTGTTGCACCTTCGGCGAACGTGACTGACTGATGAGTCCATAGAGGGCGAAATGGCCGTCGTTGTTGCATTCGCCGAAATTTATTTCCAACAAAGCGATATCTCGTGTTGACGGTTGCGACGTATTAGATACATAAACAGTAGCAGCTGGCGTGTGGAGGTGTTGACGTTTAGACGGTGTTAATTCTCACGCAAACTGTGCGGTGATCTGATGAGTCCGTAGAGGGTGAAATTTGTTTTTGAAAATTGGAGAAATTTTGGCAGTTTTGATTATAATTTTTCGGTTTGCAGTTAAGATTAAAAAAAAATCAATTTTTGTGAATATACGTATTGTTTACATCTCAGTAAATGAGCGATATCTCGTGTTGATGGTTGCGACGTATTACAAGGGTGGACAGTAGCAGCTGGCGTGTGGAGGTGTTGACGTTTACGCGGCGTTAATTCTCACACGCGAACTGTGCGGTGGTCTGACGAGCCCGTAGAGGGTGAAACGGTCGTCGTCACCTGTTACATTGGCTGAAATTTGTTTTTGAAAATTGGGGAAATTAATAAAATTGTAAAATTTATTATTTTTCGTTAAGATTTAAAAAAATTAAATTTTTGAATTTTTTTTGTGAATTTTTATCGATTTTTGATAATTTGGTTTAAATTAAACTGAAAATTCATTCATTATTTACAATTTTGTTGTCTGACGATATTTTGTACTAATTTCGACAATTTTGACGTACAAGGCAGTTTAAGTCAAATAAATCAAGACAACATATTGCATTTGATGTATTTATCAAATTTTGACAGTCAAAGTCAAATTAAACCAAACTAATCCAAACTAATTTTATTAGTTTTTACATTCTGTTCAAAAAAAATTAAAAAAATGTTATTTTATTATTATTGACGTGAACGTGAATAGCTTGTTCCTTAGTTACAAGTTTTGGAAACGAAAGGAAACGACAAAAAACGTCCCTGGAATGTTCATCGTGGAAAGTTGAAATTTTGATTGGGTCGGGTTGGGCTGGGCTGGGTTAAAAATCGAAACTCTATTGTGTAAACCTAGTTGACGTTTTTTTTGCAAACAATCGACCCCGTAAACGGAACCCAAAAGCAATGGAAAAATAATGAGGCAGTTCAAACAAAAAAGTATACGGAAGTACCACCAACCCAACCCAACCCAACGGAACCCAACCCAACCCAACCCAACCCAACCCAACCCAACCTAACCCATTTATTAAACGAAAAAACCAAAACTCGCAAGTCAGTCCTAGTTGAGGTTTTTAACAATCGGCCCGGTAGTGGAAAATAAATTTCTTACATTAGGTGTTGATGGCGGTTTCGTCGTCATAGCTCATCAGATCACCGCGCATACATTCGCAGAAGGTGTAGTGCCATGCAAGCATGAGAAATGTGCTTGCGTGTTGGTATGGTCTATTTGTGTAAGGTCTTCGTAGCCGTCAGTACCAACACAATTTTTTTTTGTCACTCTTTTGTGACCTGATGATCGCATAGAGTGTTGAAACTTATTTTCAACGAAGCTGCGAAACGGTCTGCACAGCACCGACTTGGTCTTAGTCGAAGTAGACCTCTGCAATTGCGTAGCAGCTCGAGTGTGGGAGTAATTTTTTTAAGATCTCGGATTTTTCGCAATTAATTTTTTTTTATTTCACTGCCCCTTGTTCGACTGTGAACGTAATGCGGCGTTGGAAATAATTCGTGGCCATTGAACATTTTTTTTGTTTGTTTCGTTTGGCACCACCGAGTTTATTTCGGTAAGGCCCACGTCTAAAAAGTTTTAACATCTTGGATATTTACCGCGAGTAATAAAACAAATGTAAATTTACGATTAGCGCCATTTTAAATTTCTATCGTTGCCACAGTATAAGAGAGTCGTTATCACCTTGACATTTCATGGCGGTTATAAATAATTTAATAAGGTGGCAGGTGTTTGAATGATGCGTTTTGTGAAAATGCCAACGACGATGTTTTCGTCTTTTAATCACGTCAGTCATGCGAATTGTGACCACCGAAGGCTAAGTCTAAGAAAAAAAAAATTGAAGCAAAAAAATGTTTATGGGCAAAAATGCGTCCTTTCGATAATTCGACACGAATCGTATCCGAAGAGGACGCGCAGATCGTGCGAAACGCTCGTAAAAAGCACAATCGAAAGTTCTTTGCTTTGAACTCTTGTCAAGCTGCCAAAATCGATCGAATCGCCGCCGAACTTGCAATGTTTACATCGTGTCTAGATGCTATCGTAAACGCCGGCGGTTGAGCCTAGTAAATAAATCGTCGTGCGGTCGCAGTTTAATTTTATGGGCGATCGGCTAAAGGAGTCATCAAATAACGCCTGGGGGAAAAAAACGTGTGTTGTTCGATTTTTGTTTGACGAACGTCGCGGATTTAATTTTACATCTTAGATGGCTAACGGTTTGTTGGACACTTTGAAACTACTTTATATTTCAAACGTCGTTTCAAATAATTTAATTAATAATTGCGGCCTAACTTCGATCTAAAACCGCGAAGTTATTTCCAAGGTTTTTATTTCTATCGGACGGGAATTTCGTGTACGGTCGGAGTGGCTTCGATCGGAACGTGCTGTTGACAAAGAGGTCGTCGTGGAATACTCGAGGCGATGTTTCGGGGCACCGATGTGACGCGCAATGGGGGCATCGATACGTCGATAGCGAAGCACGCGTGTCGTGAAATTTTAATGACGGGAGCATTTGTTGTAAATGTCGCCTCAGTGACCGATGTTATCGTGCGTGAGGGGCAACCAAACGTGAGTCTGGATCGTTTGAAACTATTGAATGCGTACGTGGGGCGGCTCGATCGACCGTGCATTGCAACTCAAGAACGCAGCTGGAAAATTGGCGATGCACCGGAAACATTTCGAGAGTTGTCGTCAAAGTGTTAGTTAAAAGTAATTCAAATTCGAAATGAAACTTGCCACAAAGGAAAATATGCAAACGAATTTATTATGAAAATGCTAAGCAGTTCAAAATTGACGAAATTGACGATGACGACGCAATGCTAGTTCGTTCGTAACTGTTGCAAGTCGTAAGCAGTCGTTTTAAATACCCGCCGCTGTGTTGACACGATAACATCATCCGTGTGTTTAATGAGTGATATCGCTTCTTTTGTTGAGCGTTATATTTTTTAATGCCTCATATTTAGATACGGCCTAATTATGAGGCATTAAAAATGGTCGGTTGGTGTATTTCCTAATAATAAACCAATCTTACGTATCCGACAATTTATCGTCGTCGTAATCACAACATTCAGAAGAAACCTCCTCGTGATCCCTGTCCAACGCAGCTAGGTTCTTGCATCGACAAGGCTTTTAAACTCCGACTCTGCTTGTACTTCCGGCACTATTGTGGTCCTCAATTATTGAAAAATCGCAAAATTGATATAAAACTGTGGAAATCGAAACAAATGCAATAAATGTAATAATTGCCAAAATCCATTAAAATAAAAAATTGAAAATTGTCAAATGCTCTTAATTTTTTATTTTTCCACGATTTTAATTGGCTTTAGTTTGGTTGCGCGTTTGTTAACGAAAAAAAAAAACAGCAATGGGGCCAGAATTATTACTCGTACATCGATTCATACGATTTCACGCCGAGAAGTAACAACGTCGCGTCGCGGCGGTTATTTTATCGCAAAATCAATATACGAAGTTCTCCCGCTCCGCCGTTCGAGTTTTATGCTCCGTTTCCCCGTCCCCTTCGGCCTATTTCGTGTCGTTCTGGAATGCGCGCGAAATTCGCGACGCGACGATCACGTCGCGGCTGTGCTCAGCGAGGACGGCGTGCAGCTCTTTATTTGAGTTTATTAAGAAGTCAGCGGCTGAAAATGTGACAGCAGTCAATCACGCGCAATTTTAAGTTTCGTTCATTCGATAAATTGGCGACACTCGTCTGAATCGGTCAGCCTGAAGATGCTTTTTATATTAAAAACGATGGGTTGGGTTGTGGCGCCCGACGTGCAGGGCTGCAAAAGTGACAGCTGTCAAATTGCTATCGATTCATTAATTAAGCGTTAAGTTGAAATTAGTAAACGTCAAAGTGACACGTCTTCCGGGAAACAAACGTCCAACTGTCAGTTCTATAATCGTCGGTTGCAGTTACAGCTGTCAAAATGACGCTTTGCGAGAAATCGACGTCAAGGTTTTCGAAGAAAAATATTTTCACGAATTCTGTATTCGTAAACATGACAGCTTTCGAGTTACTTGGCATCAAATAGAACAAGACTTGAAAGTGTCAAGCGTCAAGTTGGCAGTTACTCAACACGATAACTGTCAAATTGACAGTTGCGAATTATTCGTCGTAAAGTGACAGCTGGTCAAATGACTTGGTGTCAAATTGATCAGTGTCGACTTAAAATCGTAAATGTCAAATTGAGACAATTATTTGTTTCGGTCAAATTGACAACTGTCAACGTCAATGTCAATGTCAAAGTTACACGACCAATGCAATGAACGTCAAATTACGTTGGGTTGGGTTGGGTTGGGTTGGGTTGGGTCGACTTAAAATCGTAAATGTCAAATTGAGACAATTATTTGTTTCGGTCAAATTGACAACTGTCAACGTCAATGTCAATGTCAAAATTACACGACCAATGCAATGTACGTCCAATTACGTTGCAAAAATTACAATCAAACCGAACGATGTTGACTTGAGATGTATAATTAACGAATCATTTGTTGTAAAGTGGCAGCTGTCAAATTGGCAATTTGATTTATTAGGAATGAACAACGCGATCTGATAATCGGTCGAGGTGGCGATGGTCAATTTGTCAGTAATCGAGCTATCGATTGATCAGATTATATCCACTTGTTGTTCGACGACGTAAACGTCAAATTGCCGGTTCACGAACCGTTTCTTGTAAAGTGACAGCTGTCAAATTGAATAGGTTTGAAAGTACTGTCAGATCTCGAATCATCTGCTGGTCGCAGCTTTTAAATTGACTGTCAAAATGACACTTCAAGAAATCAACGTCAAGGTTGTTGAAGATATCATCAAATTTTATAAGTGACAGCTGTCAAATTATTTATTGTCAATTGATCTTGACTTAAGACTAAACGTGAAATTGGCAGTTACTCAACGTCGACGATAAATTATTCGTTTTAACGTGACAGCTGTCAAATTGGTGTCAAATTGATCAACAAGTCGTAAGTGTCAAACTCTGAAACACTTTACAATTATTCAATACGATATTATTTGTTTTTAAAGTGACAACACTCAAATTGACGACGCGGCGAATGTCAAAATTACAGTCGACCAATGCAACGAACGTCAAAAAAAATTCAAAAATTACAGCCAACCGAACCAAGTGACGGCCGTCAAATTACTTAATGTCAAATCGATCAACGTCTGCTTAAAGGTCGCAAATGTCAAACTCTGACAATTATTCAATGCGACGTCGTTTGTTTTTAAAGTGACAACGGTCAAATCGACGACCGTCAAACTTTTGACGTTTATTTAAAAGCACCGAATGTCAAAATTACAGTCGACCAATGAACCAACGAACGTCCAATTACGTCGCAAAAATTACGGTCGAACCGAACGGTGTCGACTTGAAGGGTGCAAGTTAACGAATCATTTGCTGCAAAGTGACAGCTGTCAAATTGACGATTTCATTTATTAGTAATGAACGCCGATCTGATAATTGGTCAAGGTGGCGATGGTCAATTTGTCACTTATCAGGTTATCGACTTGAATGCAATAAATCTCGAACTTGTCGTTCAACGACAATAAACGTCGGAATTGTCGTTGTCAGTGACATCTGTCAAATTGACACTGAATGTCATGTAATAAATCTCGAACTTGTCGTTCAACCACAATAAACGTCAGAATTGTCGTTGACAGTGACATCTGTCAAATTAACACTGAATGTCATGTAATAAATCTCGAACTTGTCGTTCAACTACAATAAACGTCAGAATTGTCGTTGACAGTGACATCTGTCAAATTAACACTAAATGTCATGTAATAAATCTCGAACTTGTCGTTCAACTACAATAAACGTCAGAATTGTCGTTGACAGTGACATCTGTCAAATTAACACTGAATGTCATGTAATAAATCTAGAACCTGTAGTTCAACGAAAATAAACGTCAGAATTGTTATTGACAGTGACAGCTGTCAAATTGACACTGAATGTAATAAATCTCGAACTTGTCGTTCAACGACAATAAACGTCATGTTGTCATTGACAGTGACAGTGACAGCTGTCAAATTACTTACTTTTTCAAAGTATTGCATAACTGGTGAATAAATTTGATTAAATCGCAATAGGCTAAAATATATAAAACAAATAACGAAATTCAGTGCAAATAAATGGAAAATAATAAATCAACGGACAACAACAAAGCGAATGAAACACCATCGACGTTTAAGCGAGCCTCGAAGTAATGGCCCGTGTCCTCTCCAACTTGATGACAATTTAAGTTTTTCGAAATCTATCGTCGACTGGGATTTGAGTCAAAACAGCCGAAGCCGCGTCTCTTCGTCCTGACGACGTTTCTCAATTATCCTTCAGGATTTCGTGAAAGGAGATTAGATCCACATCTCCATCATACAATGAGCCCCTACGTGACGTCTTTGTCGTGCTTTTCGTCCGTTTGTTAAACTCCGCCGTTCACTTCGTCGGAATGATAATTGGAAAGATGTTTATGTGCGCATTGCGAAGGATTCAGATATTTTGGATGATGTACGCGAGGGCTTCGAGCGCAAAAGCAATTACAAGTTAAATTAAAAATCGTACCGAAGATGAAACGGCGGGGCTTTAGTTTTCATCTCCATGTTATTGCGATCGTTCGTAGCGAGGAAAAATATTTCACGTGTAATCAAGTTGTTCCTCCGGTGCATTGTTAAGTAGAGGTGGAGTAATTTTCCATTTGATTATTTATCGTTTGACAGCTATTTAAAGTGAATCACTTAATAGAGTGCACATATAAATCAACATGACAGCTCTGTTGACACCTCAGCATTTCTAAACCGTAATAATTAGTTCTATATTTGGAACAAATGGTGAACGAGCGATTAATTCCCCCTTCGGGTTAATTTTACATCAAATTTAAGTTTCCTTGTTGTATCGATTTTTACTTTCCGATCGTTCGTTCATTCTTCCTTTTAATCCCCGACCCCGTTTCGGCACGCATTAATTATCCATCGTGTCTCGATCGATACAACGCCGTCCGGGGACTTTGCCCTCAATTATGCACTTTGCCGACTATGTACTTATGCGATTCGCTGTTGAATGATGATTCGCCACGAGCGGTCTGCCGTATCGTGATGGCTGTCGCATCACGTCACCGTGACACGCGAGTCCTCCGGGGGGGGGGGGGGGGGGTATCGCGCTCCGCGTCCGTCATCAACCGACGTTTTTTTCATTCAATTATGGCTCGACGCTCACGACTGACGTTTTAATGGGAAACGTCATTTTCCGTGCCGTCGAGTCGTAAAAGGCACCATTTGCATTTTGCTTTTGTCGTTTTGATCGAGCGCCGCTTTAGGCGATTTCCGTGCGCGATCGGGATAATTTTATGCAACGAATCGACGTTATCCCGACTGTAAATTCTGCGAGCGGAGATGTGTGCGGTTTTATTTTTTATTTGTGTTGTGCCCGGGGGCTTGCCCCGTGGGCATGTGCAAGGTGTGTCGCCTTTGTTTGTGAGCGAATGACGCCCATTCGTTGTTGACTCTTTTCATTTGCATTCAATTAACGTTTTTTTTATGATTTATTTGTTCATCAAAACCGTAAAGGCCGATGAAAAGTTTAACAAAAATATTATGAAAGTATAAAAAGAAAGACAAATTTTGATTGATTGGAGTGGCAATTTGTCTGTTCTATGGTGCACGTCGGTGCGATGATAAATTTTAACTGCCACGTATACTGTGGAATTCGCCTTATTCCCCTCCATTTAATTCCTTTGTTTTCAGCTGCAATTCACCTTTCCATGTTTTTCTTCTTCTTTGCTTTCTTGCTTCATGGACTCTTCTTCGCAAAGCAGAATTCGAGAAAAGCGAGAGACATTCGTTGTTAAGAATATGTATAAAAATATCAATGTCTAACTAAATAGAAACTTTGAAATTTTTTTATATATCGGTCAACCTCGGCACCACCGTCGGAACGTTATTGATGCGACCTTTGCATTAATTTAAATTAACCGAAAGTAATTATCAAATTACGAAGAGAACAAGATTATAACAGATTAGAAAATTGAAATTTTTGAAACGTACAAATTTTAGACTTTTAATATGCCATGACGTATATCTAGGTTTTTTGAAAATTATTAAAATAAAGTACTAATGCAGAACGACCAATTATAGTTGAGGAATCGAAACGTAAAACTTTCATTTAAGAAAATTAATGAAAGATATTATTATCATTGGTGCGTTGGGCAGAGACTTAGAATCAATATTAGTTTACAATTTTTTTTTTTTGTTGAACTGGCTCCATTTTATTTATTATTCCCACGTGATTGACTGAAGCAAAGATTAATACTTTTATGAAGATGGTTCGCTGGATTCGTTGGATTGTCGAATGCGGATATTTTGTTTTTAATTGAATTTCTTAATTTTGTAAATGCTGAAATTTAGATTTCTCCGAGCTTGTGCTTAAAAAAAAAATAATCGAAAAGCAGTGTAATTTCTATCTCGAACCCAAAGTGCGTTTGAAGTAATTAGTTTCGAATCGCTGACTTGATTAATTGATCCCGATTTACCTTAATAGTCATTTGCCGGCGATAAGCACGCATGATATTTTAAAATATTATATCTGTTATGTACGCCGACGTGTGTGAGGATGGTGCTGAACCAACCCAACCTAATCCATCCAAATCATACCAAAGCCAGTCTGGCCCAGCTCGGATTGGCACAATTTATTAAAACCAACCCAAGCTGATCCGACCCGACCCAACCCAACTCAATCCAATTCAACCCAACCCAACCCAACTTAATCCAATCTAATCCAATCCAACCCAATCCGACCCGACCCAACCCAACCCAACCCAATCAAAACACTTGTGTCTCAGGAAAATAATGTTGGGTTTCTCAGAAACCCATTTATTTTGCAAAACAAGACCATTTATAAATATATTTATAATGTTAAGCCAGTCATATGCTGTATGTTTATGACTGGTTTGTAACAATGGACGTCTGTGCCGTTTCCTTAAACATGCTACGGGTTTCTAGTAATTATTTTTGGGTTGGGTTGGGTTGGGTTGGGTTGGGTTGGGTATCAAATCATAGCTCCAATGTCCAAATATTGAAAGATTCCGCATCGTTGTGTTATCGACTACATTAACGTCGTCGAGGTTGGGTTGGGTCGGGTTGGGTTGGGTTGGGTTAATACATGGCATACGCTAACCTGTCCAACCCCATGCTGGTCGAATGGTGTAGCAACCTAATAATACAGATCCCTAACCTCGGCAAGTACGCAGACATAGTGTTATTCACTACTTATGTTGCACAACCGGAAAAAAAGCATCGCATAACTTGACTAATAAAGAAAATCAATTGCAAAGAAGAAAAAAATATCTGGTGCAGAGCTAACTCCTTACAACGAAGTCGAGGGGTTTTTAGTCCCACGTCGTTGAGAATTTTTTAAATTAAAGCTATTCATAAACATTTTTTTTTATTTCAAATTTGGTAGCTATGATAAAAACAAGTCAAAGTAAGAGTAAATTACGAAATTTAAAAGAAAGTTACGAATAATTTTTTTTTAATAATCGGCGTCAGCTTTGAAGAGTAGAATTATATAAATTGACTTCAAATTTTAGTGGAATTCGCAGTGGAATTAAGTGAATTTAAGGAACCTGTACCCTTAAGGGGAGTCACCGATATTGAAATTTTATAATTTCCGGGTTAGCAGTTATGTGTTTTTTTTTATTATTATTTCAAATGTGATGATGTTTCGTTGTCACTACGAGCTCTTCAGAGCAAAACGCATTAAATTTGTTTTTTTTTTGTTGGCGTTAAAGTGATTGGTTAATAACGAGCTGTGTGAGTGGTGAGTTCTGGTTAAGTTTGGCTCAAAAATGGCTAGGTTTGGTGTTGTTGCGATCTTGCTCGATTGGTTTATAATGCGAACAGCGCGATCATACAAAATTGCGTGTCATGTTCTATTTACAGTTCACAGCATTTTAATGCACGATTAACATTTTAATTATTTACGGGCATAGTTGTGTGTCGTAGTAATGAAAATTTTTTTTTTGTTACGAAGTTTCGTATCTGTTGCTGACGACACGCTCTAGATAATTTCTCAATGAAAATAATCCGCTTGGTTTAATTAACTGCGCCGGGTCGATGAAACTTCGCCCACGGAACGGCACGTCCGCGCCCAAAAAAGAACACACGGTCTGCCCAATCTTAGCGCCTACGCTACCTACAACAAGTGGCGACGACGACGACGACGGGGGGAGGGAAACGCCGCTATGTACCATTATGGCGGTGCGTTCGTGGACGTAGCAGCCTCGGCTCGCAATCGGAAGCACTCCCGGACGCCATCTCGTCGCCGCTCTCAGGTGGCGTCGATGTGGTGCGGCCGAAAGTGCGGGGGATCCGCGTCCAGCGGCCACATCACGTACGAGAACACCTGTTCGACGGGAGCTCGCGCGCGCGTTGCGGAAACAACGTACACACGACGTGGGCGCGAATTTATCGACGCGGGCTTCCTCCGGGGGTTCGTGACGTCGCGGGCGACGGCGATGCTCGCGCTTCGGAGGTGACGAACGGACTGAGAGGACGCGCGATACGCTTCGGTTCCGCGGCCAAAACGGCGCACGGTTGCTCGCGGGGGGGGGGGGGGTGGGGATGGGGGGTCACGCGCATGGGTTTTTTTGACGATCGGTTGGGCTGATGTGCCGTTTAAATCTTAGTGGGGTAATGTGATGGTCGTTTTTGCGCGAATTAATACTGACGGGGATGGTTAAATTTGAAGGTTGGGAACATGAGAACCCTTTCGCCGCCACTGCTTATAAATCAAAAAAAAAAAAAAAATACATGCAGATTTATTTAACGATAAAAAAAACTCTAGGAACTAATGACATGTGAACCAAATTATGTTGAATTTGGATGTATGGCAATGTCGCGACAATTAACGAAATTTGACTGGTTGTCGAGTCGCCTTTAAGTGTCGCATTTGGAAACGTTATGATAGTGAAGTTGGGTTGGGTTGGGTTGGGTTGGGTTTACTTTTTGTTCTTGTGCCATTTCGATGGTAAATTGGAGGCGACATTCTACTTGGAATCTCTAGGGATACCGCAGATGATATCTTCAACATGCTGACATATGAAGGAAAATTGAGAGTTCGGAGAAAGACCTGTCTTTAAAGGAATTATATTCTAGAGAGGATGTCTGCAATGAATTTGGATAAGTATTTTGTTGGTCCTTGCAGTGAGGATACTCTGTTTGGGTTTAAGATAAGAAAAGCAACTTAAATTGTTACACTCAACTCATTTCATTTATTAAAAAAGTTTACCACTGTGAGTTTCTAAAACGTCTGGCAGTTGTGGATTTGTCGATTTGACAATTGTGTCAAAATTATTTCTCCATCGATTGTATTTGTTGTGTTGTGTTGTGACGATTGTGTAGAGCCACCAGCTGTGAATATAAAATATGCGCGGGTGGTACTTTTTTTAGATTCTCGCGAATATCCCGTACACTTCCTCTAGAAATCAATTACGATGAAAAAGAAATGAATGATTACAAAGTTTTAAATTCAGATTGACATTTCCATAACGTGTAATTAAACAAAATGGGACACAAATATTATTAGAACTAAGAACTAGACGAAGTTAGACATTGCAGTTCTAACAGCCCAACCTGACTCAATCTAGCCCAACCCGACCCAACAAAACCCAAGCCGAGGTCTGCGAAGTAGTCACAAGTCAATTCATATTTGCATGACTACATGCACGGCGGCCGACATATCGTCGGTGATCTGACGAGTCCTGATGGACGAAGCAGCCGTCATCACCTGATTTATTTTCAACAAAGCGCGTCGACGGCCGCGAAGGACTTACAAGTTTCGACTGCACCGACTTAGTCGGTCGAAGCTGCTCCAGTGTCAGGGTACTGACGTTTAGATGGCGTTGCTATATTCACACAAAGTACTCGTAGGTCGTTGCAAATGTTTGGAATTTCAGAATTTTCCCAAACAATCCCAATTTTCAATTTTTTAATTTATTGCATTTTGGAATGGAATTTTTCGTACATATTTTTAAATTTTTGGCACACGTACTATTTTTGAAAACTTTATAATTTTTGGAAATTCTTCATTTCTTAGTGTTGACAAATTATTGAATTTTTTGACTGGAAGTATTTAAAATATTGTTAATGTTTGAGAATTTTTATATTGTCGAAATTTTCTGGCTATTGATTTTCGCAAATGTCGACTTATTATTTTTAATTTTTTAATTTTTTTTTTTTTAGTTTATGATAGTGAAGTTGGGTTGGGTTGGGTTATTATTTGGTTTATTTAACGATAAAAAAACTCTAGGAACTAATGACATGTGAAGCAAATTATGTTGAATCCGTACGCCTGGCAATGTCGCGACAATTAACGAAATTTGACTGGTTGTCGAGTCGCCTTTAAGTGTCGCATTTGGAAAGGTTATGATAGTGAAGTTGGGTTGGGTTGGGTTGGGTTTTAGATCAAGTTTAGATCGAGATTCTATGAAAAAGAATTGGACAGTAGTTTGACGATTCAACAATGCGATCCTCAAGTTGGTCTTCCCGGTGGTAATGATGTAGAACAGAGTCGAATTTAATCCGGAGAGTCATCGTCCTCATCGTCTGAGCCTTTTCCATAGGGGACCAGACGAGAATCTTTTACTTGTCAAAGACGACAAGAGTTTCTAGTTCAGGTGCAGGTTTTATGCACAAGAATTGGGCAGTAGTTTGACGATTCAACAACAGTTTCTAGTTCAGGTGCAGACGTCAGTGACGCTACATAATAACCTCCCCTCGTATCCGATCATAAAAAATAATTAATATACTTATTATTATTATTATTATTATTATTATTATTATTATTTGTTTTGGTAAAGTGTTTGACCTCGGTTGCGAAGTATTACAGCTTGAGTTTTTGTTTGCAGGAAACTAGATGAGGGGCGAGTCGTCGAGAATTTAGGTGAGTGTTTTTTTTTTATTTTAAATGTCGAATTTGTTGTGAGTAAGCGCACGGTCGCGTCGATGGCGTCCAATCGAATAGTTTCGATTCGCTGACTTCAATAACAAGCGTTAGCTGTTGCCTCAAATGGGTGGAAATCTTATTTGGCGGAACCGAACCTAGACGACGGCGAACAGACATCTCACGACGAGAATTACCGCGATGAAATAAATACGCATTAACAAATTTATAAAATGAAGAATGAAGAAGAATTTCGACTCTGATTTAAATTCTGGACGATTTTCGGACAACGATCGGTTATATTAAGCTGCGCTTTTTTCGCCTTCCAATTGTGAAATTGCCGCGTCCGTAATTTTCCGCGGCGGAACCCATTCGAGTCGGGGATGCGAACGTAACTCGATTGCGATTGCGATCGCGAAATTGCTTCCGCTCGTATCGTTGCGTTTTGCGAGGGCGCCCCCGCGAATTACGCGCGTCGCCCACTTTGAGTATTTTCTCGTTAGGCGCGCGACTGAAGCTCGCCGCGTTCGAGGGTTGAAGGCGGTCGCGCCGAGAAGCAATTAATTCGTTTCTGTTGAACGGCGGACAGTTTGCGAGTCGATGGAAAGCGACGATAAATCGGCTATTGTCTTGGGCCCCTTTCGAGATTTAAATTCAATGAGAGTCGTCGATAACTGTTGATGGTTGAGCGCCGATGGCGTAATGTGTTATAATGAAATATATTGACATGGACGTTGACGTGTGTGCTGATAATGTGTGTAATGGGTAAATAAATTGCTTCGCATAATTTTTTTTTTAATTATAAATAAACCTTATCGGAAATTCCAGTCCGTGGTTAGCTAATGACGGAGGCTAGACGATGAAAATAAAAATAATTACGAGGCCAACGAAAAGATAGAATGAGTTCTTTGCGGCAGAATGAAACAATTACATTTGTTAATAACTTGATTGTGGTTTGGTTGTGGTACTTGGCCATAATGGCATGTGCAACTAAAGGTTGCCAAACGTCCTCTCCATACCAACGTGATCCTTGACATTAAATTTAAAACCGGTCCGTTTGATTCGTCCGAGCAGCCTCGTTCACGCCAGGTTGCGTTGGTATTCCTGTAGCATGCTCCACCTTTCATGAGATCTATGCAATTTTATTGATGCAAAAATAAAGACTACAGTAATACCGGTTGCGTTTCACTTTGAGCCCAGTTGGTGAGCCAACATCATCACTGCCGCTCCAGATTAAATTACTAGCTGGACCCTGACGTCACGGTCACACGACCAAGGGGGGGGGTTAAAACAACGTTGTTTCTATGCGAATAAAATAAACCGCGGGACATGTGTTCCCGCAGACTTCGAAGTCGATCGAATTCCCAAACACAAACAAACTATGTGTTGCAATTGGCAATATAACTACAACCGTGAACGAGGATAATGACGCTCTGCGCCTAAAAATGCGTCGAGTCTGCGTTTTATGTTTTTCATTTGGGTTTTGTTCGTTTTCGATTGGGTTATGCAAAGTAGGGCGATCCGTCCCGACGACGTCGCAATATTCGTTGATTTTAATCTTTTAGTTTTGTGCGTCACGAAACTTTTTCTTCGTTCATTTTTATGAATTAAATTAAATTAATTCGAATTATGTTCACCGAATATTTTACGCAAATGTATCTGCAAATAAAATTAGTAGTATGAACGAAGTCGTACGAGTTCGTCCATCTCCGTCAGTTCATTTCGGACGAAATTCTTCCTCGTTGTTTCGGACACTTTATGTTTCGGTTGAGTCTTTGATTGAAATCCACGAGATTCGGGTTGGATGTGGACCGCTCACAATAGATCGACAGGTGATCTTAGGACGCGGTAGCGTTGATGTAATTTATTAACAAATTTAATTAATTTAAAAAAAATTAAATTATGCAAAATTGCGCATTGTCAGGTTTGAAAATTTAAATGAAAAATTAAGGGACCAAGGTTGGGTTGGGTTGGGTTGGGTTGGGTAGGGTTGGGTTGGGTTGGGTTGGGTTGGGTTGGGTTCGGTTGGGTTGGGTTGGATTGGGTTTGGTTGGGTTTGGTTGGGTAGGGTTGGGTTGGATTGGGTTGGGTTGGGTAGGGTAGGGTAGGGTAGGGTTGGGTTGGGTTGGGTCGGGCCGGGTTGGGTTGGGTTGGGTTATGTTGGGTTGTGTTGGGTTTGCGAATATTTCCATCAGTGAGATTTATTGGTTGATGAAGTTTTTTTTTTCGAGACACCTTGTTACAAAAATTACATCCAATAAACGTATATTGCTCAAACTGTTTCATTCGATTCATCACCTTGCGAAACGAGATACGCATCTTGGTGAAAAACGTGTGGAAAATAATCGGACGGTTTGTAATAATAATAATAAGTGATTTTCGACATTTCTAAGAAAAGTGCGAAAGCGAGCAATCATCGATGAGTTTATTTATTAGAAATTTAAATGAAGCCATTAAAGGCGAAATCCCCAACGATTGTGAAACATTTTTATGCGCACTTTAAAATAATTTGGCGTTTTTTAAATTCGATGACTTCGTTAAACGATTATCGTTATAAGTCATGGCGGCGTTGCATTTTGACATTTGCGATGTGAATAGAGAGCTGTCGTAAATCCATATGGCGCCTTTTGCTAAAGTTCAGTCTCGACAGTTGTGAGTATTGAATTGGCTATGAATATTGTATAAATGGCGATAAAAACAAAGCAATAGAACATCGGAGCAAATAAATACGCGTATCGATTTTTAAATTCGAACTCGGTTTGTGACAATGCAAATATATTTGTGGGATCACGATCCGTTGGCTTCGCCAAAAAAAAAAAAAATTGCTAGTTAACTTCGAAAATTACAGCCTTCGTATAAAGAATTCTTCAGAGTCCGAAAGCGTATCGACGGAGTCGCGATTCACTAGGACTAAAAATAATTTCGTGCAAAACATCAATCGTACCTCTTTGACGCTCTTCCTGACGCTTTCCCTGCGCCCGGCCATCTCGCCATTGACGCCGCACTCGTCCAAATCCACGCTGGCGTACTTGATCTTCTTGCCGGCCCCCTTCCCCCCCGACGCCCCGTAATCCTCCTGCAGGCTCCTCAGCGAATTCGCGTCCTCGTTCTCGCCGCTGTCGGCGTTCTCGTAAAAGTCAAAGTACAGGTTCCCCTCGCTCTTGACGTTCTGGCAGCTGCGCGGCCTGTTCTGCACCCTGCCGCGGTTGAAGTAGTTCTCCAGGCTCTTGTGGAAGCTCCGGCACTTGGGCGCCTGGAACCTCTTGTACCTGTTTATCAGCGAGTCGCTGCAGCTCTTCTTCCTGTGCCGGTCGCACTTGCAGCCCCTCGCCGGCGCCTTCTTCCTCCGCTCGACGACGTCCTTGGCCTCCACCTCCTCGATGATGTTCTTGATTATGTTCACGTCCTCGAATCGCAGGTTTTCCTTTTCGATGAGTTCCATTTTCAGCTTCTTCAGTATCATCTTAATCATTTGGACGGATTTTCGTGTGCGTTGGGCGCTGCGCGTGTTACATGTTCGGCGTTCGGGCGACGTCGGACGCGTTCGTCGTTTTTCGCGCACCACGCGACGACAGCGTTTAAGTTCACAGTGGTTTTTGTTAAGCGGGGCGTTCAGATACCGATCGAGAGAATACGACGTTGGTGAACTTTTGACCAGTTTTGGACAACTAAAAAATTATAACTTAGCCGAGTTAGGTTGGGTTGGATTCGATTGGATTGAATTGGTTTGGTTTCTATCGAATTCAATTCGATAGAAACCAATCCAATCCAACCTAAGGTCTACTATTTCCTCTCCCAACTATGGCTGCAATAATACGAGTTCAAGTTTACTGTCCCTGCACAAGTACCTCACATGGTTTGACTTTACGAAGCCAGCGGCCAAGTGATCAGTGAACGCGACCATTGGATAGCAAGTCGTCAAACGGATTCAAACTTTGAGCTTCGTTCAATTCAACCAAAGTACGATGAGTCATCGCGATCTAATGGCACGTCAGTTTTTGCTTCAATTTGTTTAACTGCGTCGTTAAGCTTAGTGAAATTTGCTGAGCTTTCAGTTTGAGAATAGCTAAGTATGCATCAAATTGGAAAAGTAGATTGGAAGACACTTTGGCAATCTCACTTAATGACTTAAGGGATCTAATGCAAGTACTAGAGAGAGGTAGATAGACAAGGAGAAAGATGTAGATAGAGCAATGGAGAGGTAGGTGGATAGGTGGAAAAAGAGAAAGGCAGATAAATAGATAGATAGATAGAAAGAGAGATGAATAAAGGGGGGTAAAAGAGCAGAGACGATTAGAGATGGCACACTTAGGACAAAGGAAGAGAACCGGCCATCTAGAAAAGTCGACCCCAGACTATATCGCGAGACAGGAGGCAGAGAGGAACAGAATGTTAAAAGTGGTTGGTGAAGTTGGTGAAGAAAAGTAAGAACGTGTGAAATGTTGACGTGGAAAATAATGCGATCAAGTTATGAAGGACTCACGGCTGTCAGTTAGATAGGTTTAAAGCAGAAGAAGAAGACGTAGAGTGATCACCAGCAGGCAGATGTAATCTGTTGGGTTGGGTTTGGTTCGAGGTCGAATGTAATGAATGAAAAGTGAGAACATGTGCCTCTCACGTGAACGCAGACAGCACGTCGCACGAAACTTTAAACGTCGCGACTATTTGAATTCTGTACGTTCTGAGCGCGAGCAGATTAATGTGGGAGTGCCGCAGGGAACAATTTTAGGCCCCGTGCGTTTTTTTTTTGTTATACATCGATGAATTGGATAGTTTATTTCTTTCTAGCGATACACATTTCACGTTATTCGCAGATGACGCCTCGTCGGTTCTTTCGAATAAAATTAGTAATATCCTCGAAACGAAATGCATTGAAGTATTGCAAGTATTACAAGTTCATGGTTTGGAAACAATGGAAACAATCATGAAAAAACAAATTACATGATAATTCGTAATTTGTTGTTAATGGGTTGGGTTTGGTTGGAAATTGAATGGATAGGGTATCGTCTACACTGGTGGAGATCCAGGTTGATGAAAATTCTGCAGGAAGATGACAAGTAAGAACATGTTAAGTGTTAATGTGGAAAATAATACGATCACCTTAGAGAGGTACAAAGTATAAGAAGGAGATGTAGATGTAATCTATTGGGTTGAGGTGGGTTGGGTTAGGTTGGGTTGGGTTGGGTTGGGTGAAGAGGACGATTCTGGTGATTTGTGATAACAAATAGTAGAGAAGAATAAGATTGGTACTCAGGCATTGGCGTGGATCAAAGATGGAGAACGAAGATAGGAAGAATGAGTTGGGTTGGGTTGGGCTGTTGATTGGGTTACATGACGAGCAACAGTATCGTCAGAGTAAAATGAAAATAATGTCAACGAAAAGGAAGAACGAAACGAGATGTGCCAATAATTTTTTTTTTTTGAATTAGAGATCCTCAAATTTTTTCTTAGCAAAAGTGGTCTCCTCGGTTTTTTTTACAAATTTTTAATTCCAATTTAAATACAAGATCTCCATCGATTTCAATTACAAAATTTTCGTGAAATCACAGTCGGCGTTCTTGAGAACATTTCATGCCCCAATGAACGACTCTACCCCCCCCCCCCACGACGTGCTTCAAGCATAACGATTTTCATGAAACGTTTGTGGCAGATTGTAACCCACATTGTGTATGTTTGCATACATAATTTTATTTGCATCGATCGCCCACCCCATCCACCGTCACAACAACGCACTTAAATAATTTATTTTTCGTTTAGGTTCATTCGATTTGTTTTCGTTTGAAGCGTATACTTCTTTTGATTTAAAAAAATTTTTTTTATTTGATATTTCAGGCTTCGCTTTGATTTGTTTCCCATTCATTATCTATATGCGTTCTTTGTTTGGTTTTGTTTTATTTTAGCTTAAATCTGTTAAATCGTTTTCGTTTTTCTTTTTTAGGTTTTCCATTAAAGATTTTTGATTGATCTTATTTAAAACAAAAACGAATAGAAATGATAAGTTTCTTCAACGTTTGATTGAATGTAAGGTGTTCCTCACGAACGGCGTTGGGACCCTTGTTGTTTATCTATTTTAACGATTTCGTGCAAAAATCCGAAACTATGGTATTATTTTCCTTACATCCGAACACGACGACAACGAAAAAAAAAACGACCTTCACGCGATTTTCGTTTGCGTCCGTCCGCGTCTGCGCACTTACCGATTTATCTCACTCGGATGGACGCCCGTCACTGCGATCACCGCCCGTCGATTTGCGCGTCGTTCGCGGACCGTCGCGCTTCGAAAATCGGCGCCGGCGAGATTTCATTGTTTGTTTAGCTAAGTTCGACATGTGACTAACGTTGCGGCAGCGCAGGGGGCGCTCCTCCGGCGCCGAGCGGCCCTCCTCCGTCCGTCCTTGTCCGTCGGGCGCGCGCGACCGAGACCACTGCTCCGCGCGGCCGTAACGCCCATCCGGATCAATTTCGCGCGCGACTGCGGCGGTCCCAAAAATGTCGGCCGGGATTTCGCCGAATACCGCCGGCGCGGGCGGATCGATAGCCGCGCCGCGGCCCCTCGAGTGACACCGGGAGAAAGTAGTCGCGCTGATTGATTTCGGGTGCGGATTCGGGTCAAGGAAGCGGCGATCGCGAGCAAGCAATTTTGGATTAGCGATAGATCTTCAATTTTTAGTTATAACACCACAGGTGTTATTGACGTGGAATTTTTTTTAGTAGGCGGTGAATTGGGTCAGTGCGTGTTTTGCGGGAAATTTGCATATAAAGGGGTTCAACGACATTTAAATCGAGGAATTTTTTAATGAAAAGTTCGATTATATTTACTTTGTTAATCAAATTTTTTTTTTTAATTTATTTGGCCAATTGTGTTGGCAGCAAGTGGTTGAAATCTGGTTTCAGGGTACTTGCTCCTAGTTACACAATCTGCGATCTTAAAACAGATCTTCGTATCGTAGACGAGAAATTATATTCGACGGATAGAGTTGTTCTGCAATATCTCGAGCAGCATTTGCGTATTGATTGACTTACTGTTGTGTTCTTTGTGCGATTCTTTAATAATGCAATCTTTGAGCTAAGTTTTATGTCTAACGTATCAAGTTAGCTGCGATTAATTTGAAATTTGTTGACAATACTACCAACATTACGATTAAAATTCTTTTTGCTAACGCAACCCAACCCAGTCCAACTCAACCCGACTCCGTGTGGATTGGGTTGGGTTGGGTTAAATTGAAATTTGACAGTTTCGAGCTTAGTCGAAATTTGCTGACAGTAATACCAACATTACGATTAAAATTATTTTTGCTAACTCAACCCAACCCGATCCAATTCAACCAGACTTCATGGGTTGGGTTGGGTTCAAATCTGCCAGTAAAAGACGAAAACGTACAAATTGTTAAAGACGAGTTAAATACACTTTCTGTTCATACAAAATCGTGTAAATCGTTAGTTTCGTATGTGTGAAATACACGTGCACCGTTAAGTGAGTATGTATTGTCTCTGGTCAACTGTAATATTTTAGACAAACATTAATAAAGAGTTGACCGCCGCGTTCAGAAACGTAAGACAAGCGCGAGAACCAATCGCAGGGCCCGGTTATACTTTTTCATAAATCTCTCATGATTTGTTATACAGCGCACTTTGCGCCTTAGTTTGACTTTATGCCGAGGAAGTAAATAAATAATCCTTAAATAGGAAATAAAATAAAGGATCGACAGAGAGGGGGGGGGCTTAAAAATTCAAGTCTAAAGACAGATCATGAACCTGAAGGGCATTTCAATCAAATTTATATTTTCTGTTGTAGAATTTTCTGAAAATTGACGATCAGAAAAAAACTTTTGTTAATTTTATTGTTAATATTATTAGAAATCCTGTCCGGGGGACAGTACTCGCCATACTGCTGCTCTGGAAGTCTATAACTTATTTGTAATTGTTTTGTATGAAAATTGTTGCATAGCAATCAGTTCGTGTGCTGGCTGATTCGGGTTCGAATCTCTTGATAAGCGAAATTTATGTATCGTATATGTCATAAATAACACGTAATTTAAGGGCACCACACGTTGTCACTACTTGAATCTCGCCCGGTTTGTTTTGCAACTTCCGCCGGTGCAATGGCCCACGAGAAAAAATTACATAAACAAAATTGTAGAGAATTAAATTTGCTAACGGAATCGCACCTACAGCAGCGATGACGTTTATCCAAGGATCCGAGACATCAGTTCATGTGCTGGGTTCGAATCTATTGACAAGTGAAATTTTTCCAAACCCATTCAGAAAGAATACATATTTTTATTACTAAGATTACTAAGATTACTAAGACTCTCTTCACATCTAAATTTGCTCGATTTTGATGGTTTTAACTCGTGTGCGTTTCGACGTCGCCAATATCGAGTTCTCAAAACAATAGCTTCGTGATCTGAAATAAAATTCCGATCGTCGACGCGAGATTCGAACCCCGGTCACTTCACCACACACGTCGACGAAGCCGTCTCGTTTGTTTCGGAACCGCCTTTTTTTTTGAAACGGGCGTGCAACGAGTCGTCATTAAAATAATCCATACCGCCGTGCTCCGACAAGTAGTTCACGGCCGGCGCCCGTGTCGCGTTTGTTATCGACTTTGTGATTTAAATTCACGCACTTTGAAAAAATCCGGCCACGCAAGCCGCGTAAGTGCTAATTATAATCTCGGAGTTGGTACCGCATAAGTAACCTTTAATGGCGTAACCAGTGCATGAGTTGCCCTTTAAAGGTCTCCGCCGACGACTTGTCTCCAATCCTGCGCTGGATGTGATTTTGAAAATTTAATTCGTGTCACTGGGGGAAAAGCGACGAACCTCTTGTTTGTAATTAAGCGGCTGCGAATGGCGTTGCAATTAATTTAAATTATTTATTAATTTAATTGGATGCGGAAATGTGGCGTGTTTTGTTATACGAGTTAAATTAATTAATTGGAGTTATTTGAAATGATTATCAAGGTTTATTATTATTATTGTTATTGTAGTGCCCATCAGCAAAACTTTAATAAATGATTGCAAAAGGGAATCGATTGTTCAAGAATCCAATCGCCTTGTTGTCGTTGCAGATTCAACTTGTTTGATTAGCTGCTGGACGTGGCCAAAGGGGCAACTCTGTTAATTTCTGAACTATTAGATCCGGTTTATACAAAAGAATTAACTGATTTACTATCTCACTCGGCAATTTAATTGGATTGTTTTTGAAAAAGTTGCGTATTTCCGCGAAGAGTTACCGAGCAACTATATTATATTGTTCGATGTATTGCCAACGCCCACGTATGAAACAATTAAATAAACAAAGTTGTAGAGAATTAAATTTGCTGACGAAATCGCGTGGACAGTACCGATCTATCTGTCACGATTTCGAAGCAAGAGACGTCCAAAGTCGAAACATATTTTTGCGAAACGCACTGTTGTGACTTTGAACTCGTCCCGTTTCTCAACTGAAAAAGATAGATACATGATGCCCATGAAGACTATGGCCTAGTTATTTTTTGTCTCTTTAGACTATAAAAAGCGATGTGTAGACTATGCCCTCGGGCAAGCTACTTGGATATAAGATTTGCCAGGAACTATGCCTAGTGTGAGGTTGTGTGTGAAGCAGCAACGTTGAAAAATATTGTAGTTGAGCACAACATACCTGGCTACCTACCATAATTGTAATCAAGCCTTGTCTTCGAATTAAATTAATTCCTAGCATGATTATTAGGCTGGGACTATAGAGTCCTTTGGAACGTTGTCAAGGATTTGTTCCTGTTAATTATTTCACAATTAAGAAATGCGTTCTTAGTAAATTATTTGATTAAATATCGAAATTAATTTTCAGTCTCTAAGTCAATTGTTTCGAATAATCATCATCATCGCTAGCCATTTGGAAAATGTTCGTATTTAAATACATCGCGCCTGATTTGTAACGTAAACGTTTGATTGTCGTTGTTATGTGTTTTGTTTTGTATGCCATAAGGTGTATGCGGTTTTATTTGGGGTATGCTTATGTAATCGGGGCGTTTGCAAACTCGCCGAATAGAATTATATATAGCGCGATCCGAAATAGTTCGAACGAAGCAAAATCAACGAAACGAATTACCTACCTGCGCAACCTTTTCCCCCATCTTGGGCGTGTGCAGGCCGCTCTGGAAGTACTTGGCCGACCCGTTATCCTGCATAGAGAACTATAAAAGTAAAAATGCGCGTCGTAAGGAACTAGGAAAGCGGTGCTATCTAGAAAAAAAAATCGTTTCGAACACAAAAACGCGCGCGGTGGTCGGAGGACGTCGTCGGTCTCGAATCAAAAATTGAACGGTGCGATCGTTCGAGGCCGAGTTGCCCGCTCGGGGACCGTCGGGGTGGTCCTGATGTCGTGTGAAAAGCGAAGCGGCGTGTTTGACAAGCTGGGAGCCTGGTTTCGGTGAGAGTCGGTGGCGCAGCTCTCACCTTATTAATCACTTGCGTCTAAAGACAATGAGTAAAAGAAAAGTATTATAGTCTTCTCCAAAGTTTTCAAAATTATTTAATTTTAAAGAAGAAAAAAGTTTATTTCCCAACACGATGTGAGATTTGTAATATGTTTGACGTTTATAAACTGGGTTCAACATTTTTTTTTAAATCTAATGTAGCATTTGAAAAGAGTGTAAAACCCAACCAAACCCAACATAATCAAAAAATTAGCATTTTCGTTTGGATGGATGGAGTTGTGAAACTCCAAGTCAAGTGAACTCAACTCAACTGTCATGTTGCCCAATTCCTCATCCTAAGGCACGATGAGGAAATAAATTTAACTCAACCCAATTCAACCAAACCCAACCCAACCCAACCCAACCCCACCCAATCGCAATTTTAACTTCCCATAATGAATTTTCACACAATGAATGTTTAACGAAGAATTTTCTGAACAACAATTTTCTGAATAAATCGCCTTCTATCAAATTTGACAAAGAAGTCATACATGGGTTTCACAGCAAGTGCTTGTGACCGGTGAACTTTCCTCAGAGTCCCTAAACAGGAACTAGATCAGTGTAGCTAATATTCTAGCTTTCAGTTGGATGGTCACCAGAAGGTGAGCTTACTTACTTCAAGCACTTCCTTCCAGTAAACTTGCCCTGAGTAACTTATGTCCCAGTTGCACACGTTTAGTGGCAGCAGAGGCTTTGAACTCAATGTTGACAATTCGGTTTTGTAGGTAGGGTAGACAGATGACTTATTCAGGCAACTCAGAATGGTACGATATTATGTATAGCTATCATTGCGTCCTCTGCCTTAATTTGTAGATGCATACGTTTCATTTGTGCTCTTGGCGGCTGTACTTTTGAGTTCTCAACATGAAATGGAGACATAACACTTGATAGATAATAGATTGATTCTTAAAAGACGTATAATAGATCGTGCACTTACAGTTAGTAAAATTATCCCATAACTAATCATCACAGTGGCTGATCAAATAAAATTTAAAGTTGGGTTGGGTTGGGTTGTATCGAGTTGGGTTGGGTTGTATCGAGTTGGGTTGGGTTGTATCGAGTTGGGTTGGGTTGTATCGAGTTGGGTTGGGTTGTATTGAGTTGGATTAGGTTGGGTTGGTTTGGGTTGGGTTGGGTTGTATCGACTTGGGTTGTATCGAGTTGGGTTGGGTTGTATCGAGTTGGATTAGGTTGGGTTGGGTTGTATCGAGTTGGGTTGTATCGAGTTGGGTTGAGTTGTATCGAGTTGGGTTGAATTGCATAACACTTGATAGATAATAGATTCAATCTTAAAAGACCTATAATAGATCGTGCACTTACAGTTAGTAAAATTATCTCATAACTAATCATCACAGTAGCTGATCAAATCAAATTTAAAGTTGGGTTGGGTTGTATCGAGTTGGGTTGGGTTGTATCGAGTTGGGTTGGGTTGTATCGAGTTGGGTTGGGTCGTATCGAGCTGGGTTGGGTTGTATCGAGTTGGGTTGGGTTGTATCGAGTTGGGTTAGGTTGGGTTGGGTTGGGTTGTATCGAGTTGGGTTGGGTTGGGTTGTATCGAGTTGGGTTGGGTTGAACTGGATTAAATTATATTGGGTTGGCTGGACATATGAATCTTAACTCCCAATAAACCCAACAGAGATTCGAATCATGTATCCGACAGCGGTCTAAATCTGTAGTCTAATACCTTATAATGCAAGGAAGATTTATGACAGTGAACTGGGACTATTATTTTGGAGCCGCGCGAATAAAACAAAGCATAGATAATGTGGCAAATCTGAAATGATTGTCAAGCTTAAACAGGAAAGAAACAAAATTAATAATAATCCATAGATTCGTGATTTTAGGACGTATGCACGTAAGTCATTTTTTTGGCCAATGTTGCATTACCCCATCCATTGCGTATCAAAAATAAGACTTAAACTATATACATAACGAAAGAAGGTCACCTCAAGGGTAGTACTAGCCATCGCTGCAAATAATCATTTGTTGTGGTGCTTGAACAATTTTTCGGAGAATTTGATAATATGGAGCAAAGCAACAACTTCTGATAGAGTATCGGTATGAACTGTAGAAGTGGACTTTGTACACTACGACCCTTGGTCAAAAATTAAATGTCAAACAAAAATCTAAGATCAACGACGAAACACAATACACGGTGAGAAGTAAGCAGATACTTGGGTTGGGTTGGATTGGGTTGGGTTGGGTTAAACATCTTAAACAAAAATCCAAGCTCAACGACTAAACACGATGCAGGGTGGGGAGTAACCAGATATGGGACAAGCACTCAGATCACGTGTATGAATATAGGGTTAATGTCTCAATGTCGTTATATGGAGCGAGTAGATGGCAACGATCGAAAAGATATATAAATTCGTCCTTCACATCTTGTACAACGTTGACAACTCGAACCTTCGCTTGTACCATCTGAAGATTTCTTTACGTCCACACGAAATAATTCTATCAAGCACCCTCAATGCAGAAATAGTAAACCAAGGAGGAGGATGAAGATTTGGAATTTGCAAAGTGAATGACATGAATCTAAAACAAACACAGTGCTCTCAACCTTAAAACGATGCTATCTCGACAAACCAGCACCACTCAACTTCTATTTCCTCTTGTGTCTAAATAATCAATCATCAACAAAAAAAAAGAAACTGAGACGATAAGTCTTCCACCAAATTTTTGAAATGATTTTTTATTGTGCTTAATGCCTTATTTTAAGTTATTACTTCTGGGAAGAACGCAGCTAAACGACACAAGAGGTTCAACAAATATTTTGGATTTTCGTTCCATCCCAATTGAATGGTTCGTTATGACTCTGATATGAAGTGCATCGATGTTTTTGTGGGTAGGCGTGGGATCTCACGGTTCTTCTAATATCCACCGAAACATTTACAACTTTTGGAGCACGTGGTCCAATGTTCAAGAGTCGTTTGTTAATGGCGTTGGCGTTAACGTTAAGTGGGCTAAATTCTGGAATCTTTTGGAAGATCCTTCGTCGTAGCTTTCTTTCATTTTGGGCTTCCCCAAGTAAAGCTCCACACTCTTCTATGGGACGTGCCTGTGGAACATTTGGGGGAGTTACCCTCTTTAGGTAGGTACACATGGGATTTTTTTTGCCTTAACCAATTTTGGGTTCTTCTTGTATAATGGCACGATTCCAGATCCGACCAGAACACGATATTATCATTAACATGATGCGTTTGAATAAAATTCGCTAATTTGGGGGGGGGGGGGATAAATAAATGTCTGCATTGACAGCTTCGTCCCTAACTCTACCAACATAAGGTCTTGAAAACCCAGTTTCCTACCACACTAGAACATTGTCCTCAATATTCGTATATTCCTAATGACGTAAGTCATTAGGAACGTCCTCAATGTTTCCTTTTATTTCAGAGTTGGATAATGTAAAATATTTCAAAAACTCGAGGGCGACTCGTCTTGGGAAGGTTCATACACTCCAAATTGTTCTCTTAGAAATATTTTGGTTTCTATAAATGGTGACAATGTCACGTTTGGGTATTTGGCCAACCAAATACTGCAATTCTAACTTGCAGGACATTTTGTGAAACTGGGTAAACACAAACGTGTTGTCGAACTGCAGGAGAAAATATCTTGTAAATCAATTTTTTTAATTACATAAACGCATGAGATTGTAAAGCTTGATTGGATGGGGGTGGAGGGGTTTGTATCTAACTTGCCTACGATTTGCACCGTTACGTCGCGTTCGCTTCACAAAATATAAGTAAAAATTCATTCGCTGGTTCAATGATCGACGTTTTTGAGTGTAAACGACGTCGTTTCGCAGCCCACTCCTCACACAACATCAAGACCTGTACGTCCCGTTCGACGCGAAACGAACGAAATTCGCTCGGACGAAAATTCTAAGAGGCGAACTCGCGTGAATCGAACCACCGGGCACGACGGCGTCGTCGTCGTTAACCTTTTGTTTGATGGAATCCGTCGGGTTGCTCAGGCTGGGACTCTTCCTGTTGTCGTGTCCGTGCGTCTTGTACCGCTGGAGGTCGCTCTCCGAGGACACGTTCGGAAACTGCTTGGACAGATGGGGCTTGGTCGCTGGAACGAAACCGAAAAGTTAGTTAGTTTTCGAAGGATCGGATATCCGTCACCGATACTTACAGACGCTTAGGGTGGGGTATCCACTTCTGAAGTGCTGGCGCTTGGCGATGGCGTCTAGACTCGTGGCGTGTGCAACTCTATTGGAAGCGTGTTGCCTAAAATAGAAATCACTAGATTATCTAATTGGTTTAACATTAAAACAAACGTGTCACTTTGAACGCTTGCCATCTCTAAACTATTACAGATAGACATATTGCACCGGGACTATTTTGGACAATTCAATTCGTTACAACTGAACATACCGCGTCGACCAATCAAATGGCAGGTTCGGTTCACCAGGTTTACTTACAACTCTCGCAATTAGCGTCGTGCTACAAAATCGTGGAGGTGGTGGATAAGTAAAAATTGTCGAAAACGCCAGCTTGCAAAAGGTCAAAATTGCCTCATTTCGGAAAAATCCCAAAGAAATTTCATTCTTAGCAACAAAATGGGAAAAAATTCCATTTCAAAAAATTTGTCCGAAATTGTCAAAAAATTATTGGTTGGTACGAAGTTGGACAGAAGATTCTACCGCCAACTATCGAACTCTAACTATGTTATTTTCTTCAGGTAGCTGTGTTATTTTACTTGTCCTACTGTGGTTGTTCGATTATTTGATTATGCGGTCATCCGGTTGTTTAATTAAGTGCAAGCAATGGTCAAAATTTTAAAGATTTTCAGCTCGTTCAAGTTAATGCTTTAACCAATTGTTGTTTTGCTGAATCATTAATTTGGTAATGTGCCAATTTTGACTGACGTGCTCCAAGCTAAACTGATCGAACAGACAATAGGTAGATCGTGTGGATTTGATCCAATCCAACCCAGCCAAGCCAACCCAACCGTATGCAATCAAATCCAACCCAGTCAAGTCAAATCAACCCAACCCAACCAGATAGATCGTGTGGATTTGATAAATCCAACCCAGCCAAGCCAACCGAACCGTATGCAATCAAATCCAACCCAGTCAAGTCAAATCAACACAACCCGACCATATGCGATCCAACCGGACCAACCCAACCAACCCAACCCAACCCAACCCAACCCAACCCAATTATATGCAAGCCCATCCAACCCAGCCAAGCAAAACCAACGAAACCCAACCTTATGGAGTCCAAACCAGCCCAGCCTGACTCCATCATAAAGGGATTGATTATGTGATTGATTATGGGGTTATCCAGTTATGTAATTAAGTGCAAGCAATGGTCAAAATTTAAAGATTTTCACCTCGTTCAAGTTAATACTTTAACCAATTGTTGTTCTGCTGAATAATTTAGCTAATGTGCAAATTTTGACTGACGTGCTCCAAGCTAAACTGGCCGAACAGTCAATATAGATAGATCGTGTGGATTTGATAAATCCAACCCAGCCAAGCCAACCCAATCGTATGCAATCAAATCCAACCCAGTCAAGTCAAATCAACCCAACCCAACTCAAACCAAACCAACCCAACCCGGCCAAGCAAAACCAACCAAACCCGACCTCATGAAACCCAAGCCAGCCCAACCTGACTCCATCATAAGGTGCTGTTTAAAATTGCAATTTCATAAGTTTATCTTTGTTTGTTGTACAAAAAAAAAATCCAGTTATCTCCTAGACTGTTCGTTAAAAACAATTTTACAGTTTATACGACCTTGGTTTTTATACAAAAAAAAAGAACTGTGCCCTAAGCGTCCCTTGGTTATGTTCTACCCTGAACACGAATATCTTTTTGATGGGCAACAGTTATTACCAGTTTGGTTTGGTTTTTGTTAATTTCTACGATTGTTTGCATTTTTCTTGTTCTTCAAAAGTTCAACATTTAGCATTTTATCTATTTCTGTATTTTTTTGTTATGGCAACAATTTCGTTATTTTGTCGATTTTTTTATTTTGGAAAATTTCGACTTAATTTTAGCATATTTTGGTATTTTTCTTGCTTGCATTCGAATTGAAATTTGGTCTGTTTTGTGTTTCGTCAATTTAGACGAATTAGAATTTTGTTTATTTTGTGAATTTTTCTTTTAAAAAAAGAAAATTTTTTCGGAAGAAATTTTACAAATAGACCACTTGGGTTCATCACTTTGATCCTGAAAGCAAACATGAGTCGATGCAATGGAATGATGAACACAAGGGGGTCGACACGGTCAGAGAAGTTTGAGATCCAAAATTCGCCTGGCGAAGTTATGGCCGATTTTTTTGGAACTTTGAAGAAATTTTACTAATAGACTGCTTGGGTTCATCACTTTGATCCTGAAACCAAACAGGAGTCGATGCAATGGAATGAACACAAGGGGGTCGACACCGCCAGAGAAGTTTGAAATCCAAAATTCGCCTGGCGAGGTTATGGCCGATGTTTTTTGGAACGTTGAAGAAATTTTACTAATAGACTGCTTGGGTTCATCACTTTGATCCTGAAAGCAAACAGGAGTCGATGCAATGGAATGATGAACACAAGGGGGTCGACACGGCCAGAGAAGTTTGAGATCCAAAATTCGCCTGGCCAGGTTATGGCCGATATTTTTTGGAACTTTGAAGAAATTTTACTAATAGAGTGCTTGGGTTCATCACTTTGATCCTGAAAGCAAATATGAGTCGATGCAATGGAATGATGAACATAAGGAGGTCGACACCGTCAGAGAAGTTTGAGGTCAAAAATTCGCCTGGCCAGGTTATGGCCGATATTTTTTGGAACTTTGAAGAAATTTTACTAATAGACTGCTTGGGTTCATCACTTTGATCCTGAAAGCAAACATGAGTCGATGCAATGGAATGATGAACACAAGGGGGTCGACACCGTCAGAGAAGTTTGAGATCCAAAATTCGCCTGGCGAAGTTATGGCCGATATTTTTTGGAACTTTGAAGAAATTTTACTAATAGACTACTTGGGTTCATCACTTTGATCCTGAAACCAAACAGGAGTCGATGCAATGGAATGAACACAAGGGGGTCGACACCGCCAGAGAAGTTTGAAATCCAAAATTCGCCTGGCGAGGTTATGGCCGATGTTTTTTGGAACGTTGAAGAAATTTTACTAATAGACTGCTTGGGTTCATCACTTTGATCCTGAAAGCAAACAGGAGTCGATGCAATGGAATGATGAACACAAGGGGGTCGACACGGCCAGAGAAGTTTGAGATCCAAAATTCGCCTGGCCAGGTTATGGCCGATATTTTTTGGAACTTTGAAGAAATTTTACTAATAGAGTGCTTGGGTTCATCACTTTGATCCTGAAAGCAAATATGAGTCGATGCAATGGAATGATGAACATAAGGAGGTCGACACCGTCAGAGAAGTTTGAGGTCAAAAATTCGCCTGGCCAGGTTATGGCCGATATTTTTTGGAACTTTGAAGAAATTTTACTAATAGACTGCTTGGGTTCATCACTTTGATCCTGAAAGCAAACATGAGTCGATGCAATGGAATGATGAACACAAGGGGGTCGACACCGTCAGAGAAGTTTGAGATCCAAAATTCGCCTGGCGAAGTTATGGCCGATATTTTTTGGAACTTTGAAGAAATTTTACTAATAGACTACTTGGGTTCATCACTTTGATCCTGAAACCAAACAGGAGTCGATGCAATGGAATGAACACAAGGGGGTCGACACCGCCAGAGAAGTTTGAAATCCAAAATTCGCCTGGCGAGGTTATGGCCGATGTTTTTTGGAACGTTGAAGAAATTTTACTAATAGACTGCTTGGGTTCATCACTTTGATCCTGAAAGCAAACAGGAGTCGATGCAATGGAATGAACACAAGGGGGTCGCCACCGCCAAAGAAGTTTGAGGTACAAAATTCGCCTGGCGAGGTTATGGCCGATATTTTTTGGAACTTTGAAGAAATTTTACTAATAGACTGCTTAGGTTCATCACTTTGAACCTGAAAGCAAACAGGAGTCGATGCAATGGAATGATGAACACAAGGGGGTCGACACGGCCAGAGAAGTTTGAGATCCAAAATTCGCCTGGCGAGGTTATGGCCGATATTTTTTGGAACTTTGAAGAAATTTTACTAATAGACTGCTTGGGTTCATCACTTTGATCCTGAAAGCAAACATGAGTCGATGCAATGGAATGATGAACACAAGGGGGTCGACACCGTCAGAGAAGTTTGAGATCCAAAATTCGCCTGGCGAGGTTATGGCCGATGTTTTTTTGGAACTTGAAGAAATTTTACTAATAGACTGCTTAGGTTCATCACTTTGAACCTGAAAGCAAACAGGAGTCGATGCAATGGAATGATGAACACAAGGGGGTCGACACGGCCAGAGAAGTTTGAGATCCAAAATTCGCCTGGCGAGGTTATGGCCGATGTTTTTTGGAACTTTGAAGAAATTTTACTAATAGACTGCTTGGGTTCATCACTTTGATCCTGAAAGCAAACATGAGTCGATGCAATGGAATGATGAACATAAGGGGGTCGACACCGTCAGAGAAGTTTGAGATCCAAAATTCGCCTGGCGAGGTTATGGCCGATATTTTTTGGAACTTTGAAGAAATTTTACTAATAGACTGCTTGGGTTCATCACTTTGATCCTGAAAGCAAACATGAGTCGATGCAATGGAATGATGAACACAAGGGGGTCGACACCGTCAGAGAAGTTTGAGATCCAAAATTCGCCTGGCGAGGTTATGGCCGATATTTTTTGGAACTTTGAAGAAATTGTACTAACAGACTACTTGGGTTCATCACTTTGATCCTGAAAGCAAACATGAGTCGATGCAATGGAATGATGAACACAAGGGGGTCGACACCGCCAGAGAAGTTTGAGATCCAAAATTCGCCTGGCGAGGTTACGGCCGATATTTTTTGGAACTTTGAAGAAATTTTACTAACAGACTACTTGGGTTCATTACTTTGATCCTGAAAGTAAACAGGAGTCGATGCAATTGAAACACAAGGGGTCGCCACCGCCAGACTACTTGCCATATAAGACCATGGGGAAGGGTGACTATTATGCTGATATTTTTTAAGCTTTGGAAACGCAAAGGAAAATTCAAAAATGGATTTTGGTTTTGCTCCCAGGATGGTTTGAACGATTTAGAGTTCACAACCAGTGAGTTTTTTCTGCTCAGGAAGTTGAAAGAGTTGAGGAGACAAGAATTTCTAAACGACGAAGAACATGAGAACAAAGCTAGAAACATTTTTTTTTATTTATTTTCTTTAATTGCTAAATGACCACAAAGTTTTATTGTATTTTGAAGTTCTTTTTCATCAGCTAGTCCTCCTCGTACATTGCTCTCTTCAAGTAATTGCAAGACAGCTCCTTGTTGCACTGTCCTTTCATTGTCCTACTAACTAATTTAATACAACCAAGTCCTATATTCGGTGCAAGTTTTTAGCTACTTTTAGCTACGAATAGCTATCTCGATCCCAGTATCCAGTTGCGTCGTTCACATTTTACTTATCTAATTGTTATAGCTCTGTCTAATTTTAACGAATCGATTTGATTAGCTGTCCACCTAACCTGTCTAGAGTTGGAAATATTTATATGTCGAACCCACTGCACAAGATTCTAACTATTCATTCAACTCTTAAGTCTTCTAACTATCCAGGAATCTAAGTACATAACTATTAGCTATCGATCTGATTATCTCTACGATTGCATACATGTCCTATTGTTTAAATATCCAGCCTGTTTGACCATCCATATGTGTCCTTGATCATCATTACAACTTCCACCTTAGACTTCTAACTGTCAAATCTTAACTAACTACATCTCAATGTTAACTTAGATTATAGATAAACAAAATCTGTCGATGACTTACTATTACCATTCCTTAACTGTTTACCTCTAACAATTCTATCGTTTAACTATTGCTGTCGTGATTCTCTAGCTAGGCCACCGCGTCAATTTTTTTTTTATGGTGGGGAGGTAAAAGTGCATAACGACGTACGCATGTGCCGACTTGGTCGCTTCGTACCTATTATTAAACGGCGGTCTACCCCTTTCAACGCTCTCGCCCCTTTCGAACGACGCCTGGTGGCTGGCGGGGGCGCTGTGCGATATCGTCAGGGCCGTATAGTCTTTCGTCTGGGGCACCGGTATCGTCGTGTGCGTCGCCGTCCCCATGGGCACCTCGGTCTTCGACACCCACGTCTGTTCCAGGATGGGCGTCGGCGAATTCGACGTCAACGGACTGAAATACATACACAGCATTAGTCGGGGTGGTTAATCGGGGGGCTGTCTTTCAGGAGGTGATTTTTATCGCCGCCCCCCATTAATTAATTCGGCTGTGATTTGGTGCGTGTGGTTTTTTTTTTTTTGGCCGTCGCCGTGGCTTGGATGAGTGAGGTGCATTGGTTCGGCGATCTTTTGATGAGGTGATGGGAGTTTTGGTTGGAGAATGAAAAAATATCCCACTGCGTTCCTTTTTCGTTTTTGGATTTTGGAAAAAGCTGCGTTGTGAAAAATGTCGTCGTGGTCGTTTTTATTTTCGATTTTGTTTTTATTGCATTGATTTCGTTTGGTGTTTTATTTTATTTTTCTTGTGTTTCGTTTTTCTCGGTGATTTGCGAGTGTTGCGCTGTGGGTGCTGGGTGCTCTGAAGCGGCGAACGTGCGATCTAGTGACATTGAATTTTAATTCTTCTAAGGTGTGGTCATTGTAATGGATGCGTTCGTTACAATTAAATGAAGGATAACGACGAATATGCAATTTGAAAAATGTTATTGAGGAAAAATCATGTACTTGAAAAATTGTCCACGGTGATATAAACAACAAAATAAACAACAACACAACAAAACAACAACATAAATTCTTTTAAAATAAATTTTCTAGTTTAGGTGGAGATGCGACGCGAAGAAATTGCTTAAATTATTATTATTATTATTATTTGGTCTTGGGGCGTAATAATCTTCGTTGAAACTTTACTTGAAACCCTGGCGATTCTTCAAAGTCGCAAACCGAAAATGGAAATCTGATGACTTCGACTACTTTATTTAGAATCGACGCTGGGAGGATTTTGGGCTTTTTGAGTGAAATATTCAAGTGGAGATTTGTTGGAAACGAAAATTGTGATAAAATATAATATATAATTTTTTTTTGATTAAATAAATGATTTTTTGCAAACTTATCACAAGTCACCTAAACTTTGGAAGCCTGAAAATTTGATACGTACGGAATATGACGAAATTTTTACCAGTTGTCCATTTTGATATTTTTGTCAAATTGTTAACATGTTGCCCCCCCCCCCCCCCGAACAATTTTTTATTTTTTTTTGACAAAGTCAATTTGGCGTTTGGCAATTTTTACAAATTTTACCCGATGACCATTTTGATATTTTTATCAATTCGTTGCATTTTAGACCTGGGCTGCCCCCTATCATTTTTTTTTATTTTGATAATATTTATAAAATTTACCATTTTGATTTTTTATCATTTTTTGCAACCCCACCGCGCCTTATTTTTTTACTAATTTTAACATTTGTTGCATTATTTGTATTGTCAAATGTTGCCCCCGCACATTATGGTTTAATTTTTTTTTTTGACAAATCTTATTTAATATTTTTGCACTTTCGAGTAACCTATCCAGGGGACCATTGTGTCACTTTGACGTTTCTTAACGTTAACAAAATTTCGAAATAATAAATATTTTTGCAAATGTTTGTACTTTGTACCCCCGTCCTTTTTTTTTATTTTTTTTTATGCCAACCTTTCACAATTTAGACAAATTTTGCCACACGATTATTTGGATATTTTATAAATTTTTGCATTTTAAACATACCCCCCCCCCCGTTATTATTTTTGACTTTGACAATTATCTCAATTTGGCGTTTGACAATTTTCCAAGTGATCATTTTGAATTTTTATTAATTTTTTAATTTTTGCGCTTTCAATATTTAGCCCCCCCCCACTACGACTTTTCGACTAAATTTCCGAATCAAATATTTTTGCAAATGTTTGTATACTTTACCCTCGGTATTTTTTTTTATGTCAGCGTTTCACAATTTAGACAAATTTTACCACACGATTATTTTGATATTTTTATGAATTTTTGCATTTTAAACATATACCCCCCATTATTATTTTTGACTTTGACAATTATCTCAATTTGGCGTTTGACAATTTTTATAAATTTTCCAAATGATCGTTTTGAATTTTTGTTAATTTTTGCACTTTCAATATTAACCCCCCCCCACGACTTTTCGACTTTGATAATTATGTCAATGTGATAATTTATACAAATCTTACCACATGACCATTTTGATATTTCTGTTAATTGTTGTACTTATAATATTTTGCCCCCGTCCCGTCCCGTCCCACATTTTTTGACTTTCACAATTATGTCAATTTTGGTAACTTTACAAATTTTCCAAATGATAATTTTGGGCTTATTTTGCCCCCGCCCCCCACTCGCACATTTCGACTTTGACAGTTATGTCAATTTGGCGTTTGACGATTAAAAAAAAAACAGGTGCCTATGAGATATTGTTCATATTTTTTTGCATTTTAAAATTACCCCCCCCCCGCATTTTTCGCTTTGGCAATTATCTCAATTTGGACTTTAACAGTTTTTGTAAATTTTCCAAACGAGCATTTTGACATTTTCGTTAATTTTTGTTCTTTCAATACTTTGACCCCCTTGTCTCGCATTTTTTGACTTTAACAATTTGGCGTTTGACAATTTTACAAATTTTACCAGACGTCCAATTTTATATTTTTATCGTTTTTCTTGGGTTTGTGCTACGCCCACCATATTTTTCGACAGTTACAATTCAATTAGCCGTTCGGCATTTTTGGCAACGCCTGTATTGTCAAATGTCGTCCCCGTTGCACGTTTTGACTTATTTTTTTTTACAATTACGTGAATTCGGCGTTTGAGACATTTTTTGATACTTTTGTCGATTTTTCATTTTAAATCCCCTATCTAAGATTTGGTAATTTTGACAATTATGTCAATTTGATGTTTGACATTGACGTTGACATTTTTTTTACAAATTGTGCCTTTTGATATTTTTTTTTTTGAAAATATGTAATTTTTTGGGCAATTGCGTCGATTTGACGTTTGCAAATTTTCCAAATGACCATTTGCGTATTTTTGTAAAATTTTGTGCTTTCGATTTGCCCCACACAGTCTCACACACACATTTTTGCCTTTGACGATTACGTCAATTTCAAAATTTTACCAGATAACCATTTTGATGCTTGTGTTAATTTTTGCGATTTTATTAGTTGCCCCCCCCAGTTATTTTGTGTCTTGTATTATCACGTGCTAGAAAAATATTATAGGAAATAAGTCGGAGTAGCATACGAGTCGCGGCAAATATATATTTCAATTAAAATTTCATTTTGGATTTCAACGAGTCCTCTCCCATTGATTTTCCTTGCGTGATTTTCAAGCCTCGAAGTGAAATATACGCGTTTCACGTGATCCGTCCGAATCGCTAAATTGCGAAGAACGGGAATGTTTGTCAAAATGGAGATGGATGAATGCGGTGAATCGTCAGTTGAAAAAAGACGACCTCTACATACCATTGCTCTAGAGTGTCGGCGTCTTCTTCCGCGGCCGTCACGTCGCTCGGCGGCGTGAGGTAGCCAGCAAGTCGCAGCCCCCTTCCCCGCAGGTTCGATCCCAACCTGAGGCTCTGGCGGAACGACGCGCGGGCCCTGTCAACTGCGATGACAACATTAAAAAAAAAAAGTGAAATCTTGAAATATCATTTCTGCCGAGACGTTTCATTTCGTTGCGTTTTTGTTCGTATTATTTCGTAAACTGGAAACAGAATCGTGATCGTGACCGCGTGTCGTGCGCGGTATCAAATGAAACATCTCGGCTAGATCGGAAATATTTTTATCCTGCTATGGGCATTTCGCGTGGGGTAACAAATGAACGGTACAAGTTGGAAAAATATAAGTCACTTCGTGTTACGCCGGTGGTATTTTTTTTTTGTTTCATTTTATGGCTGGCGTGTCGTGTGCAATATCGGGTGGTAAGTGCTCGAAAGTGCAAGGCAATGAGCCACTGACTACTTCGTCGTGAGTTATGTGTGTCATGAGATTCGTGACCCGATGAGATCCACATCGAAATGTCCTTTGTATCAGATTTGTTATTTATTGCGTGTTTTCGATTGACAAATGTATGTAATTTGCAAATTTTTGAATATTTGAAATTTTTTGAAACCCAATTGGTGGTAATGGACCGTTTCGCCCTTGTGGGGGCTCATCAGACCTCCGAAAATACATTTGTCGAAAGTGCGTGAAGTGCAAGCATGAGTTACAAATATTTTCTTTGAGTGTATTAACCCCACATAGATGTCAGTACCCCCACAGGCTTGTTGCGTAATTGCAGAGGTCTGCTTTGACTCTAAATTGTCAACAATTGAAAAGATCATGAAACGCAATGAAGATGCATTGTCTCCAATTGTTGCAATTGAACAAATGAAAACGTAAAATTAATAGTACCGCAAATAATAATAATCTACCCAATGTTATGAACAGAATTCAGAAAAAGACGAAAATAAAAATATTCAAATGTGTGCAGTGCTGCGAGAACGGGCGCAAGAGAATCGTCGAGAAAACGTGAAACGGTGTGCGGTGATTCATCGTCGACACTTACATTTGCTGAGTCGCGTTTTTCCGACGGGACTGTTCTCCAGGGACGCGGACGGCGCCGTCGTGAGGTCCTCAAAATTGATGATGATCAGGCTTATGTCATCCACCTCGCTCCTTATGGGCGCTATGACCTCCGAACATAGGAACTTTGAACCTGAAAATGCGAAACGGTTGAGTGATGCCGCCCTTGTAATTGCACCCTAATGCAATTATCGAAGAAAACGAACTTTGCAGAATTAAAAAATAAAATCTTAGTCGTCATTGACTACATAACGACCGCCAAAAAAAATTAACATTAAAATAAGAACTGAAATAAATTGAAATAATGCAAAGTATGTACAAGTCTTGAAAAGACAAAAATTTGCCAATAAATTTCATTGAACTTAAATTAAATGATACATAAAGTACTTAAAACACATATACGAGGATGACGAGGATGACAAAATTGTCTTCTTTGCAGCTTTGAGAGTTCGTCGGACTTTTGTATGACTTTTTGACTTTGCTGCGGCAATCAACTCACAAAATATTAAAAAGTCGCTGTCAAATGAAAACAAATTTGTTTTAAAATTTTTTCAATGTCGCACACTATTTATATATAATGTTATCTTCGTTGTGGGATGTGCGTGTGCGTATAGGTGAGTATGCGATTTTTCACGGCAACTAAAACTAAAGAAAATAAGTTAATCGCCGCACCGTCCTCAACAAGAATTTCTTAAACAAATATCAAAAACAAATATTCAAAATGTCACGTGTTGAACGCAAGACATCCCATGATCGGCGCAGTAGACTCGACGCGTTTTAGTTCGTAACATCGGAAAATGTCGTGAAACTGTCGAAATAATTTTTTTCCCAAAATTTGAATTTTAAATTCTTCGTTTTCGTATTTTCTAGAACAGCGAGTTTAACTCGTTTTTGTTTTAATTGCACCCGACGTGGTAATAGTTGGTTCGGTTATTTAATTACGTGGCCGCGTCCGCGTTAGATTAAAACGGCAACGCCGCGTCACAATTCAACAAACATAACTGTCGTATTTCATAAATTTTACAGCGCATTCGGTAAACATAATCGAGTTACCAATCGTTAGCGTCATTTCGGGCGGAAATTATCTATATAACTATGCAATGATACCACGGTTCGGTATTTTATGCGGGAGATCGTTCCGAACGTAAAAATTGTTTACGCGACGTTCGTTGTCCGGGGATGTAAATATACAAGCAGAACGGTGTTGATGTATGTAACGAAAGAAAATTTTCAAATGTTCAATCGATCGCACGCCACTATAGCACAGACTTGTAGAGGCTGGCAGGAAGAACGGCCATGAACTGGCTCTACGAGTGAATGGCACTATGTTGCACTTAGCAATATTAAGATGCAGGTTATTAGACAAACACCATGAGTGCATGTCATCCAAGTCAGCCTGTAAGAAGTTACAATCAGCCGATGAAGATGCTCTCCGAAATATTTTAAGAGAATCTTTTGGGACTCGATAACGTGAGATCGTTAATGAAGATATTGAAGATTGACGGCCCTAAGTTCGAGCCTTGCGGGATTCCAGAGGATGGGATGTGACGTTGCGAGGAATACCCATCATAATTAACATATTGCGGCCGGTTAGATAAATAGGACGCAAACAACTCAATCAGCGAGTCACCAAACCCAACTGCTTTAAGCTGATAGAGAAAGTTCGAAAGGTTTTAGCAAAATCTGGGTAAAGAACATCAACCTGGTCTCCTGAATCCAACGCGTCATAAATGTATTGAGTGAGGATAGCCAGGTTGGACTCAGTGGATCTATTCACCACAAATCCGTGTTGACAGGGTGATAAATAATTCTTTATGATGGGAATTGTATGGGAGTAGATACTAAGTGCAAAGACCTTTGCTAGATTGGAAATTATTGCTATCGGTCGGTAGTTAGCAATATGAGATTACCAGTTTTCGGAATTGGAAAGATTTTTGTCACTTTCCACCTATCCGGAAATGTCGAAGTTTTTAGCGACAGGTTGAAAAGCTTTGCCAGCGCGCACACTAAGACATTTCTACAATGTTTAACAAGAAAGCTGGGAATAAAGTCACCACCAGAAGTAAGTTTGTTATTAAGTTTAGAAATGGATTGGAGAACATCAGATTCAGATAAACAGTTGATGTGCACAAACAGGGTCTGTCGGAGCACGAGGAACAGAGGTCGTATAAAATAAATTAATCCCAAAAGCATCAACAATTGTCATTGGATCACTACAATTGTCGTCACCAATAAACATAGATCCAGGGATTCTACTACGTTGCTTCCTTTCTTGTACATAAGACCAAAATTGTTTAGGTTCGCTTGCTAAAGAAAATATTCAAGAAAAGATTCAACCTCTGGACCGCAAGTACTTAGCCCCCCACCCCTCCATCCGTGGTCTTTTCGGATGGACATGTCCATCGAAGTGTCACAGAACCAATATAGCTTACCTAGTAAAGTAAAACTTTAACAAAACTTACAAAAATAGCTTACCCACTTACGCACCAACTTAAACTTTCTTTCATATCATTTCTAAAAAGTGCACGAAAATAAAGTGAATGACATGAATCGCGGGTTCTGTTAATGAAGCTTTGACACCGGCCAGCTAGTGTGCGATGTTGTGTGTGTGTGTTTGGGGGGGGGGACAAATACTAGAACCTTAAGAGTAACATACTGTGCGTTCAACAACGTTATAACAATCAATACAACAAACGCACTGAATACATAAACCAACGGTTATGATTATATAGGAATTTGTCCTCGTTGAAGAGGCAAAATAATCCGCTTGGGAAGTATTCCGAGCTCCCGACATCATCGTAGAGCCGACGATGTTATAGGAAAAATAATTGATGGAAAAAAAATCGTTGACTTTCGTCCCCAAACCACGTACATTTTGATAATAGCAACTTGGAGTATTGTTACTTTAATGGTACGATCTTTTCCTTAACATATTTTAGACGCACTTGCTCAACCTTCGACAGTCGTTCTTGTAACTCATTTTTCAATATTTTAAATTGTTGAGTTTGCCGTGGTGTACGATCGATAAAGATGCGAACACCCTTGAATTTATCCATCTTCATGAAATTTTTCGCCTTACCTATTGCATCGCGAGCTAGTTTCTCGCTACTCAGAGTTAATTTAATGGGTTTCGGTGACGAACGTGAGTTAGTATATTAACCTGAACTGCTGCAAGATTTCTTTAGATAAATTCTCGTCTTTAATGCGACGATCATCTGATGAATTTCGATTATTTTCGGGAGACACAGGTTTGACTAAAGTCGTCGCCGCAGATAACGCAGGTTGCACTTTTATGTTCCTCAACGGGGGCGTTACAGCACGAGCGGTTTATAGCAGGCGCCGTGGTTAGTAAAAGGACACGGCAACGACAGGGGCACAAAGTTTCACAACACGGTGCCTGTCGTGTTGACTTAATATAGACAAACAACAACAATGTAACTAGTGTTACGGTTGTGTTTATTTAAGACATTTAGGTGCATTATTCTATAGCAAAGGTTACATATTTTACGTTGGTACGTTGTTACGGCTGTTGTTGTTGTGGTTGTTGTTGCGAGATGCAACTGGGTTCCCGGTGAAAGGTTATCTATTAGCTAGCTATCTACCTGTGTCATGGAAGGCGGAGGTGATGCATTCCTGTCAGCGTTGCGAGGCGGGATCGCACTGGGGCACATTGACACAATTCGAGGAATTGTTGGTACGCGGGCTGTCTGCTGACGGCCTGTGTGCGCAGGCATGCAAATGCAACCAATCTAGCGGTACTTAAGCACGCAGGAAACGGCGTGACCGCTTGACCTGGACGCAAGTCCAGTGGTCCATTGTATCTGTTCTGGTCAGATAATGGGCGCGGGCACGCAAGTGCATCGTACGTGACTCGACTATCTGGTTGACTATGTCTATTAACTATTCTCTTTGACGCTACGAACTAACGTTAGGTGTATACGAAGATCACCGCTGGAGGAGCAATGTAGAGACGGATAAAGAAGGTGTAGGCACGATCCGAAGAGTGCTCAAGCAAGGGTGCTGGAGCACCCGGTATGTTAATGCTCTAATTATGGTCGGTATTCATAATCACTAATTGCTGTTCGTCTTTCATGTTGCTTGCCGTATTATTTGGTTACCCGAATGCACGCCCATGTGAGAGCATCATCTGTCGGTCCGCGGGCATCATTCGAGGAGAGGAGTTTGTAACGTAAACATATACTTGACTTGCATTGGGCTGTGTGAGAGGGAAAGCAATTATATTAATAGGCGCCACTTATTAAGGGTGCAGTAGTTTTGTACGACGGGCGTTTTCTGGTATTCGAGATATATTGTGCATCTTGCACTCCGTACAATTAACATGCAGTTTTATGCATCGCTCCCAATCATCGATGTATTTACTTAATATGCTCCGTTCGAAAATTTTCGACACCCTCCTAACACTTGTTATTAACTTTTTAATCATTAAATGTTTTTCCACGTGCACTAGATATTTTCACCAAGTTTCATCGTTCAGCGGTTCGGGGTGGTCTATTTTATTTGAACGTACATACGACCCCACGTGCGGTGCGGGGGCGTACGATTACCGTTCGGATTTACGAACGTCGGCCACGAAAGTCGCACGTCACGGACGCAAAATCCCAGATTATCGCCGATCCGAATCGATAACGCGGCGGTAAAATCCCGACCGAAAATGCGGACGGCGCGATCCGTGTGTCGTGTGCACACGTGAAATATCAATCGCGTTTTTTTTTTCGCGTCCTATTTCGCCGTTCGCGCTCGATCCCGAGATCGATGCGCGTTTTACTGCGGCCCGGAACGACCGAGTCTTCCGTTTATTAAACCCTGGCACCGACGCGTTTATTCCCGCAGACGTGGACTCGATGTCTGACGTGAAATACCTCGGACAGATCGTCGTTCGAGTTATGTCGAACTACGTGATTAGATTGGCGACGTGTCGTGCGAAATGTTGAGATGTTAGAATAAGTAGGTTTCACGGTTTTTTTTTTTATTTGAGCAATAACACGGATTAATAATATTTTGTATGTATTTCATTATTGGAGCAGTTACGATTTTATTGCTTGGAAAATAATCGAGTTCGAGATGGACAGCTTATATGATCGTCACCAGAACCTAATCCACGAACGAAGCTGCCACCAGTTTTTCGATAAAATGGGAGAATATTTAGACTTACTGGGTTTTACTGCAATTTCGTTTTTGTTTAGTTCGTTTTCAGTGTTAGTTTGTTGCATTTACTTCAGCTAGCTGCCTTGTGAAAAATTTTGCCGAACCCAACTCAACCCAATCCAATCCGACTGAACCGAACCCAACCCAAAACGATCCAATCCAACCCGACTTAACCCAATCCAATCACAATGTTGATTCTTCACGATGAATCTGGGCACCGAATAAGTTCATTACCAAGATCCATGTTATAAATTGACGTCTTCTGCAAACTTTATATAATGCAATGACGTACAGTGACAGTTTCGTTATAAAGGCCAATCAGAGCCGAGAATTTTGCTGCATTCTCTCTTACAACGTCGCTGAAGTAATTGACGCGGTTTTTCGATTTTTCTTTATCTGTATGTGCGCAGCATTTTACCCCACGATAAAAACATAATCTCAAGCAACTTCGAATGAGACAATAGTTGACATTTACTCAAAACCAGGATATTTAAGTGAAGCGTCAGTTGAAGATGAGATTAGACAGGTACCTTATACCCTAGACTGAAATATGATAATGGATTTTTTTGTTATCGTCAACCCTTATCTGAACGAAGCGTGTTATGCATTGATTGTTTTTATCTTGCGATAAAACTAGGTTCGATTGTTCACGTGCATTTCTGCGCAAGCCCAACTTAACTAATCAAGTTGAGAATGATTGGTCCTTGTATGGTTTTCAAGATAGTTTTGGAACAAGTCCACTTCATATGCTCTTTATGCCAAAATAAACCCGGACAAGCTTATTCAGTTCGAGATGTGGGCTTGTTGTGTAATAGTATTGCAGCATACTTAGTTAGTTAGTTAGAGCGACTGCACGCTTTTGTATTTTATTCTGAACGGATGTTTAAAGCCATTAACTGGTTCAGTAAACAGACTGATTTAATTGTTCTAAATCGATGCACACTTAAAATACTCAATTGATGGGAATGTAAGTGCCGCGAAAGCGCCGCGAAGTGACCGAGCTTAATGATTAACTCGACATAAACTAAGACAACGAAGTAAACAAATACGAGACGAGATCATTGTTTAGCGTCCCTGACATGGCAGGCGTTGAGTGACGTTGAATCAATTTGACACGTTAAAGTATTAGTCGTTTGTTGTTGCGTTGGTTCAATTGTAGTTTTGTCACTTGTTACCTGTTCAAATAATTTAAAATTTTTGTAAAAAAGTTTGGAGTAATTTTCAAAATAGGATAATCATTTCGTGCAGTTATGAAATAATTGCAAAAGAAAGGGTTGTCCCCGAAAGAAATTCACGACGACGTGGTAGGTGAGGGTTGGGTTGGGTTGGGTTGGGTTGGGTTGCTGGCTGGTTGGGAACATGTGAAGATGCCAAGGGTGCTGGCCGACCAAATTTTATATAACGCAATGACGCATAGTGACAGTTTCCTTATAAAGGCCCATCAGAGCCGAGAATTTTGCCGCCTTCTCTCTTACAACGTTACTGAAGTAATTGGCGCGGTTTTTCCGTTTTTTCTTTTTCTGCATGTACGCAAAATTTTACCCCACGATAAAAACACAATCTCAAGCAACTTCGAATGAAACAATTGTTGACGTTTAAAACGTCAGTTGAAGATGAGATGGATTATCATGGATTATAAACTACTTGGAAAAGGAAGGGTTCTCCCCGAAAGAAATTCATGACGACGTGGTGAAAAATACGTCTCGAGAATTTAAACTTGGAAGAGGAACATGTGAAGATGCGAAAGGTGCTGGCAAGAAAACGTTGATCGTATACATGATATGGTGATGACAGATAGACGACTGACCATTCGCAGGATAGCTGAAATTATTTCCAGAGGAATCAAAAGTTTGGAGCATCGTTTGATCAAATGCATCGACGTCGATTGTGATGTAGAAAAATAAACGTTTGATGTTTCCTCAATTCTCAAATCTCTTCAAATCTCCACCATTCATCCTCGAGTAATGTTTTTTTTTTTCGAAATTCCGGAACTACATCCTAGTTATTTACCGGGGAAGCGCATTAATGCGAGCAGTCGCATTAACTAACGTCCGCGCTATAATTAGTCCATTGTCGGATAAACAGTCCAGAGACGCGGACCAGATGTGCGAAACGAACAGCGACGTTTAAGAGCCTGTAAATGTAACGACGGTCGTAACTGACAATACGGCACATTAAAAAGCGACAAAACGATCGTTTAACTGGAGGAAGCGGATAAGTGCGTGTTGAACGGGCTCGGGGTTTTTGGCACGGCCGCCTTGTTCGGGCCGGCTAACGCCCCGAAACTTTGGCACACTGGCCCAGTGTCGCTGCTCGCGCAAATAAATCGCCGCGGACGGAATACCCGAACGTAGCCAGAGCGTTACCGTCGAAGATTTATTAATTACCGATTGCCAAAGCACCCGCTGCCAGAAAACAATTAACTCGGCGACTATTAATACATAGATTGAATACTACAGTCGTAGCTCGCACGCCCAGTGAAATTAAAACTTGAAATTGATCTTCATGTAATTATACTCAGTGACATATTAACTGCACCACCTAGAAGGGGTGGGAATTTTTCGATCAAATTTGGCAGGAATAGTGGACTAGTCCAGGGAAATGGTTGATTAAAATTTGAAACCCAATCATCAAGTAGTCCTGGGATTTTTGACGTTTGTGTCATTTTTTAGGAGGTGGTGATAGACAAGCAATTGTCGAGTCATTTTTTGAATTTGTTCCACTTTTTCGGATCCCGTTCTTTAGTTTAAAGTGTTTCAAGTGTTTAACGATGCCTAGAGGAAGGAGACCTCAAGTTTACCAGCAGTTGAGTGACTTTGACCGAGGGCGGATTGTTGGTTTACGAGAAGCAGGTTTTTCGTTTAGATAAATCGGCAACCGTTTGGGACGGCACCACTCAACAATAATGCGTGTTTATCAAGCGTGGTCTGAACATGGGGTTGCACGTCGGAGAAGAGGCACTGGGGCTCAGAGACGAACCAATGAACGTCAAGATCGCCGCTTAAGACTAATGGCCTTGAGAGACCGATTCTCTACAACTAGATCAATAGCTGATCAATGGTTAGGTGAACACGGTGGTCTGATAGGCTTGCGAACAGTTTATCGTCGAATAAGAACCTTTGGCTTGCTGTCTTACCGCCCACATCTTGTGCTACACCTCACTGCTCAACATCGCCAGGAACGTTTGGCCTGGTGCACGAAAATACTTCAATGGAACTTGGAGTGGCATCGAGTTGTCTTTAGTGACGAATCGCGATTTTGTTTAGGAATGCATGATGGTCGGATGACTGTTAGACGAAGACGTGGAGAAAGGCGCAATCCTGATTTTTCGATTGCGAGGCATGTTCACCGAACTGTGGGGTTGATGGTGTGGGGTGCTATTGCTTACGGCAGTAGGTCACCCTTGCTCTTCGTTCGGGGCAGTATGACCGCCCGACGCTACATTGACGAAGTGGTAGAACCACATGTTCTTCCATATCTTCGAGGGCTGGAAGACCCACTTTTCCAGCAAGATAATGCACGGCCTCACGTAGCAAGGGTTTCTCTTGACTTCTTTGAAGAGGCCAATGTTAATCTTTTGCCTTGGCCGCCAAGATCTCCCGATTTGTCGCCCATTGAGCACGTGTGGGACATGATGGGTAGAAGATTGAGGAATCTACCGAACCCACCGTTGACAATAGAAGCTCTACGGCATGAAGTACATGTTGCTTGGGATGCCATACCCCAAGAAGACATTGATCACCTGCTGGAATCAATGCCAAGGTGGGTCAATGAGTGTATCAGAAATAGGGGCAGACCAACACATTATTAAAGAAAAATCAAAAAGATGAAGTGTTTTCTTTTTCAAATTTTAATCAATTGTTACCTTAGACTAGTCCAATGTTTCTGCCAAATTTGGTCTAAAAATTCCCATCCCTTCTAGGTGGTGCAGTTTATATGTCACTGAGTATATTTTTATGGCCTAGCGTCGGCGAATAATTTGGTCAAAACGATAACAAATGAAGAAACGGGGGGCACACTGCAGATTGTCTTTGGTTCACTCGATCAATAGCAAAACGTAGTCGTCGTTACAAACTTCCCACGACCAAATCCACCAACGTAAATCAAACAGTAAAAAAAAAAAAAATTCTGAATCATTAAAACAACCGCGGAATTCCACAAATCCAAGGCGACGTAAACACGCGCAATTCGACCGAAAATCGCCGACCTTATTTCATCAACGAGCCCCATTTGCATACGGAAAATGAACGGCCGATGCGGCTGTAAATCGCGAGACCGCCTCCTCCCCAATGCGGAAAAACCCGCCACAAAGAAAACACACAGACGGAGGGCCGCACTCGAGTGAGTCACGGATCGCTATCGGGGCCCGCCCGCATTAGCTCTAATGACATTTTTATATGAAATAAGGGCCGCGGCGATATTTAATAACGACGGAACGCGGGAATACGTCGGCGGACATTAGTGCAGTTTTATTGCCGCGCCGCGGCGAATAATTGAAACGGAACGCGGCGGGGAATGATTGAGGACCTGGAAAGTTGTCGACGATAATAAAATACGTAAAGGCGGCGGCGGCGGCGGCGGCACGCAAATGCGTCGATCGGTTATCGCCGTAACGGATCGTCATAGTGCGGCGTTTTTTCCCCACATTGTTTTTGAGTAAATGTAATCGCGTCAGTTGGAAATCTCCCCTTGATCGTTGAAATTTTATTCGGCGTTGTTAATTTCGATTATTGTTTCTATGCTCGGTGAGAACAACTCTCATGCGCAAGATTTCAGACAACTCCGACGAGATGGCATCGCCTACTATCGGTGCCAAAGTAATAGTCCCCTGTGTTTGAAGACCTATATCAAAGAAACCGCTTGGCGGAAAAAATTTAAATATACATTGGGCCCGTTCAGCCCATGGCAGCGCCGGCCGGCGCTGCCGGCGCTGTCCGACAGCGGTGGCTAAAATCACCGCTTTCCGACAGCGCTATCAGAAAGCGGTCGCCATATTTTCAGCGAAAAATTTCACCGCTTTTGTACTAAGCGGAGTGGAGGGGTTGGCGGATAGTTTTCAAATTCAAACTTAAGGTACGGAATTAATTGAATTATTTACTAGAATTGTTATATAAAGATATTTATGTGATTACCGTAAACTGAATCAAGTTTGCGTTATTCATCTGAGGTAAGTAGGGTGTAAAATAACAATAAATAATTTATTGCCCTCATCATTTCAAATTATGTAGACGGATTTTTTGTAAATATACCTACAATAAAAGCGGAATGTATTATATTCAAATTCGTTCGCATCTGATATTTCTGAGTAAAAAAATGCTTATACATTTTACTGCCTAATTGCTGCAATTTCACACCCTTTATGCAAAACTACTTATAACCTGCGTCCTTTTATTATATTCTGCACAAATGCATGTCGAATATGTTTGTCACTTCCAAAACGTTTGTTGTTGTGTTCGCACCAGGCGTAAATCTTTACAAATTTGTGTATATTAATTGATAAAAATGGAAAATACAACTGAATCTGTTCCGATTCAGTTTACTTATGACGACCGAATAATTAACGTAGATGTACCGACGCATTTGGTGTCAAGATTATATGAAGGTAAGTTGTAATAAAATCATTTTATAGTGTTTTGAATAATTTTATATAAACCTTTTTTTTAATAATTTATTCTTTGTTCATTAGATTCTAATTTCCAAACCGAGTTTCTATCTCAATTCTTGAATGGAACTAGACCAGTAAATGAAACTCAACCTGTAAGTGAAACTCAAGCTATGAATGAAGAGGAATTTAAGTGGCAAGATGAAACAATTAAATTACTCTTAGAGTCTTACCGTGAGGAGTACTGTAACTTCCGTAATCCAAAAATTAAAAAAAGCACGTTATGGGGGAAAATTGCCAAAAAATTGCAAGATAGGGGATATCGTACATCGGCAGATGTGTGTGACAAAAAATTTCGGAATTTAAAAAGTACATTTCGATCCATGAAAGAAAAAAAAAAGAAAACAGGTACAGGGCGCCAACATTGGCCATATTACGAGGCAATGGATGATATATGTCAGGATGATGCAACAGTCAATCCACAGAATTTAATTGCATCATTGCCTATTGTGACAAAAGACATCTCATCACTGCCATCAACAAGTGGGACGTCCCCAATTTGTATACCACGTACGATGTCAATCGTAGAACCATCGGCAACCGCATCAGCAGATGTCACAACAACCCCTTCAAGGAAAAAACAAATGAGAAAAAATAGAGATTTAGAAAATTTCAGGAACAACTTGTTGCAGGTTGAAAAAGATAAGGTGGATGCACTGCAACAGCTTGTCGTAATAAACTCAAGAATTGCGGCTGCAATGGAAAAAAAAAATTTGCTACTTGAACAGCTAATAAACAAATAGTAAGTAAAGTGACATTAATTTGTGATGGTTTATGTTTATGTATGGTTTTGTTTGAGATTTTTGTAATTTTGTTATATGTTTAGGATTAATTTAATTTCTTTCATTTTATGTATAGAAATTTTTGTTCAATTTCTTTCATTTTGTATATGTTACTTTTTATGTTTTTGTTACTTTTATTTTGTATTGATACCTATGAAGTTTTTGTTTTTATTTCTTTCATTTTGTGTATGGATAGATATATGTTATAATTCAAACAATAATTTTGTGGATAAGTTGGTTTTATTTAATCATAAATTTTGCGTAATTGTGTTACGTTTTTCCCTTCCCCCATTTTCGGGGAATTCCTCTTGTACCATGTCTTCTGCATCGACCTCGGCAAAAGCATTCGGTACTTCAATGTCCTCTTCAAAATTAGCCCCTTTCCTAATGCAAAAATTATGCAAAACACAACATGCTGCAATTATCGAAGGAATATATTCAACGTTGAAGTCTAAATATTTAAGCCTTCGCCATTTTCCCTTCAAACGACCAAATGACTGTTCTACTTTTATTCTGGCGGAACTTAATATCGTATTATATCTTATCTGCCTTGCAGTTAAATGCCCATTATTTCTGAAAGGTACCATTACAGATATTGATAGGGGATAAGCACTATCACCTAATACATGGTAATGGCGTGGCAGTAATTCTTCGTTGTCGTTGTGCAATTTATCATAGAGTGGGCTTGTTCTAAAGACCCTGGCATCATGGACACGGCCTGGCATTCCGACGAAAATATCACGAAATATTAGTTTGAAATCACATACTGCTTGGAGTATAATGGAATGACGGGCATTCCGATTATAAAAGTCAATGTGATTATGTGCTGGAGCTTTTATTGGAACGTGTGTCCCATCTACAACACCAACAATACCTGGAAAGCCAGTCCTTTCATGAAATAATCTACTTATTTCCGGCATTTCGTTGGGAGTAGGCCATTTAATTTCTTCTGGTACCATATTAACCAATTCTTGGCACATGTCGTGGAAAACTAGGTGGCCAGTCCCTTTCGACATACCAAAGCGGTCACAGCATGCTAAAAAAGATTCTTCTTTTGCAAGCATCCACACAGTAAATAAAACTTTCTTTTCGATAGGTATGGTACTTGGATTCAATCGCCGTCCAATGTTTTCAGTTAACTCCTAAAAATGATTATAATATTACAAATAATTAGTTATACATAATTGCAATATAGCATAACATCTATATATATATACATATACATTATTAGCAAGTGTAGAACATCACTTTGACATCCCTTATTGTACTATGCCCGGTTTCACAAACGCTAATCGGTCGTCAACGGCTTGTTAACCAATCGTGAAAAGTTTGCCGATTCGTTATCGAGTCTTTAATCCATCGTCAAATATTTGACGATGGACAGGACAAATACATTTGCTATTTGACGATGGATTAAAGACTCGATAACGAATCGGCAAACTTTTTAATATTCGTTAATAAGCCGTTAACGACCGATTTGCGTTTGTGAAACCGGGCATAAATAAATTAATGACTTTTACCTGCATGCTATTTTTTGACATTCTGAAGTGTTCATAAAATTCATCAGGATTGTAGGCAGGTATCGTAATTTCGTAGTAATTCTCATTACGAATGGGTACATTGAATTCATGTGCATGGATCACTATATTTTCGTCAAAGTCGATAAGAGGCAGTATACCTCCTAGATTTATGACTTCTATATCATCATCCACGAATTCTTCCAAAATAATTTGTTCCATGCTGTAATATAAAAGTTTATAGTAAACTGTGTAAACATTTTACATGAAAATATTAGTTACATATTTAACACATGATTCTTACCTAAATTCGTTGGTATATATATATATATACAATTTCCAAATATCAATACATACAATTCACGAAAGTAATAACAAGGATACACTTATTGGTAAGGTTATAACCGTTCTGTCGTTAACGACGTGTTGCGCATGCGTCGGCAGAAATTAGCTATGTACCGTTCAGCCCAAAAAAGCGCTGCCGAACAGCGCTTTTAGACAGCGAAAAGCCGCTTTTGTGGGCTGAACGCGCCCATTGTTACAACCGGCAATCATTTCTACGTAACATATTGTAAGTTCAGATTTCTGTGCTCCTGCGTTTAGATGTTATCATTAGGGAAGTGCAAAAAAGCATCCGATGTTTGCGATATCTAACCGATAGCCGACTTTACAATTTTTTTTCTACTTAACCGTTCAACAAAAAAAAAATGAAACTTCGACTGGACGTAATCTGATATGGTGTGCACAGAGAGGAATTTTAATTTTTTCAACATTGTAAATAGTTTAGCCGCAAATTGCAGTTTTTGTGATCTCTGTTATCTCCGTTACAAGATATCGCACGAAAGCGAAATTTATTTCTAGGGAAACGTCAACTTGTACTATATCGGAACACGTAATGAAATTTAATTGTACCCATTATTTGATTATTGGGAGCGAGATACATATTCCAATAAAGTTTGCGCATAGTTCCCCCCCGAAGGGAGCGGTGTCGGTCTAGCGCTGTGTAATCTGCCAGGGCGGTACTTCAAACTTTTTTGGATTACTTTCAGACCTCATATATTTTATTTTTTAACAGCCTAAATAACAATTAGTCATAACGGTAATGTAAAATTTATTGTAGAAAATAGTTATAATGGACGCTTACATACATAATAAAAAATACTACAACATATCAATCTGTCCTGTACTTGACGAATGAAAATAAATATAAGAATAATAATGATAATATGTCCAAAGATTAAGATCGTATAATATAAACAATAAAATAATTATACAAATATTTACGTTATAAATAATAAATACAAGTTCTACAGTTTTTTCACACGTAGATAAAATTCCTCTTTTTGTCTATACTCAAACACAATCAATGCTTTTCGGTGACTTGTTTACGTTTCTTGCACTGTATTTATTATCATTATTTAAGTCAATGTATATTCATTATCGTCTAAGTGAATGTGCAATTAAAATGTGTCATGACTGCGGTCCAGTATAAGAACGGAGGAATTCTTGACAAATCGGCATATTCATATTGTTGTTAATAGTCGTATTATTTCGGTATAAAGTCTTTGAACGAAGTGGTTGTTTGGATTGGTTCTGGTCCTATAGTTAGATTAGTATTTTGCGTAAACCTTTGAATGGCGTCGATTACGTTACCCACGAATTGAGCAGAGTTGGTTATGGCAAACGGACTAGGCCGTATCGGAATTGTTAGCAGATGCAATGAGGAAAGGGAGCATCCTCGGTATCAATTTCATCAATGCATTGTTCATCATCATCATCATCACTTGACTCGTCCGACAATTCATCATCGTCACTTTCTCCTACGTTAATTATAAATGATTCCATAATTTCGTCTATAAGGTGTTCTTTTTCTATGTACGGTATCTCAATTTTCTTACAATGCTTAACGCAATTCTTCCATATCTCCGTTGAAACGTCGTTCAAAGCTTCCTGACATAAATTCAATACATCCTTTATTTTAAAAATTATTTCTTGTTGCAACTTTATTTTTCACGTATGCCCAAATTAATTCAATAGCATTAAATTCGCAATGAGCTGCAGGTAACCACAATAATTTCACATCGTCTCCTCTTTCTTGCTTTGCAATAGTTTCTAATACTAGTACCTTTTGATAACGATCCGGCTTAGACAATAGCAACAGCTGTGGTTTAGTCAATTTTGAAAAATTAGTAATGCCCTCCGGAAGTGCCACCTTGTTTTTCTCTAACCAAGCAATCATGTCATCTTTCCTCCAGGATAATGTAGGGTTCCTAAAATCAGGATCTAGGTGCTTGATCTATAATAATTATTGATTATGCTGGTATTACCGACATCACGTACCCCTACCATCCCCCATAATGTTGCTTAGTCATTTCGTGATGATAATCGGCTTTTGCTTTGTTTTTTCGCCTATAAAGCATTTACTGTTTCCTTCCAAAAATCCATTCTTGCTACCATTATGCAAAATAATTACCCTTTGACCTGCACCAGATGGTCGCTTTATACCGCCTCTATAACCGTTTACTTATTGAACTCCACCTCAATAATGGTCAAAAGTATCCTTATTATCCGAGTTTACTTTTTCAATCCATCCGAACTGTCGAGCATGATTTGCACCACACCAAGTTTCGTCCGTGTAGAAGATTTCCCACCCCTGATGTCTGTACCTTTGACGAGATGTCAAGAAATTAGCTCTCTGGGCAGTTATGTGAGGGTGTTCCGTTAACACTGGTTTATTATCTAATTTTCTAAATGAAAATTACATGTTTTTAACCATCGGTACAATGTTCTCTGCGAAAATTCGGGTAAATTTGGAACTTCAGTTGTAAGTTCAGAGTACAATTCTTTTACTGTCGGAAATTTCCATTCCATATAAAAGTTGAATATCTTTCTCCTTATTACCCCTTGCAAAAATTCATCACAATCGATATAAAATGATTTACTCTATCTTCACTTTTGAATTCATTACTTACCTTTTTAACTGTTCTTGTGGTGACCCCAATTATTCATATCAATAGTTAGCCCATTCTTATCTTTTTCGTCTTGAAAAAACTGTCTCACATTTATTATAACTTGTTTGAATTCTCTAGTGCAATGCTTCGGCATTTTTGCATAACTAATAGTACATTGATTATAAATAACGATATTCAGTAACTGGCAAATAAATAACATTTCGTGCTTTTATATGAATTAGTTATCATTATTTACCACATGGATATTCATTATCGTGATATTAAAAGTGACCGCATTTGTTTACTACCGGTGCAAAAATAATAATGGACTGAAGGCCTATATTCAAAGAAACGGTTTGGCAGAAAAAATGTAAACTTTAATAATTGCACTAACAGAGCCGTGGATTTTGTTATATGTAAATATTACCTTCACGCTTATTCACAAATTTAATAATTTCATTTTAATATTTATATATTTCATAAGTGTGAAATTTTGAATTTAATTCCTATTCAAATGTTGTATATCGTAGTGTTGGTCACGAAGCGTAGAGTCCGGTCCCGGCAGTAAATTTGCGATAAGAGATTGCGCAGTCGCCAAAAATTACGCAGACTTCATTTCACTTTAAAAATATTAAATAACGGGTACAATTAAATTTCATTACGTGTTCCGATATAGTACAAGTTGATATTTCCTTAGAAATAAATTTCGCTTTCGTGCGATATCTTGCAACGGAGATAACAGAGATCACAAAAACTGCAATTTGCGGCTAAACTATTTATAATGTTGAAAAAATTAAAATTCCCCTCTGTGCACACCATATCAGATTACGTCCAGTCGAAGTTTCAATTTTTTTTGTTGAACGGTTAAGTAGAAAAAAAATTGTAAAGTCGGCTATCGGTTAGATATCGCAAAAATCGGATGCTTTTTTGCACTTCCCTAATGATAACTTCTAAACGCATGGGCACAAAAATCTGAACTTACAATATGTTACGTAGAAATGATTGCCGGTTGTAACAATGTATATTTAATTTTTTTCCGCCAAGCGGTTTCTTTGATATAGGTCTTCAAACACAGGGGACTATTACTTTGGCACCGATAGTAGGTGAAGTGAGATAGAAATATGAAGAGGTTGCATTGAACCTCATTCGATCCGAATTTCGTTATAATAAATCTTTAGGCGGCAATGAATTCGTCCACATTACGATTACGACGTGCTTGTTATGTATGGTACGGTGACGTAAGCTGTTAAATAATCCGCATATTTAAATTTGAATAATATGCAAATTAGCTATCATCAAAGTGAAATGTGTGTGCTTGGTATTTGCCTTGATTTTACAAATGCATGCGATAAGGTGCACCGCGAACAGTATATTATGTAACAAGCACAAAATGATGCACATTTTGCACGAGTTTGAAAGTTTTTGTTGTTTGTTTTTTTAGGTATTTCGTGCGAGTTACATACTATACTTTTTCTATGACAACGACAATTATAAAAATAGATACAAATAAATATGCCAATTTTACCCTAAGCGATGCACGTGTTTCTGAGAGAGAATGCCGTAATCTGAATCAAGTTTCTCAAATTGTCAATCAAAATTTTGAATTGTCAAATTGACAATACGTGTAACAGAATTGCAACAACGTAAATTATTGCTGACGAACTTCACGTCGTCAAAGCACACAGTTTTATTGGAAATTCGATGTCATCGACTTGACATCGAACATAACCTTGCGCGAACAATACAGAAATACATTAAATAAATTATTGGTTTCCCGCAATTTTTTACAGTTTTCTACCAATTATATTGTCCAAAAATATTGTGGGATAACAATAATTTATTTAGGGTAAATTTGACTTGTTTAGGACAAGGTTATGTGCTGTCTAACGAATTACATAATTAAGGACATTCTCTCCTGAAGTCGATTGTACCGTGACGTTTACCTGTCAGCAGTTTTGAATTTTTTTTAAGTATTTCCCTTTGTGACAATTGACTTAATGATTATATAATGTTATTGTTTCTGAAGTTATGATTTGTAACTTTTAGGGATATTTTTTCTTAACAACTGCCGAAAAAGTTTCTATTTTGAACGATCATTTATTTAGGGTAAACCTGAGTTGAGCAAGGTTATGTGGTGTCTAATGGCGACATGGAATTGTCAATAAACTGTGTTTTGGGGACGTGAATCAGTTAGGGATATTCTCTCCTCAAGTTTTTCCAATTCTGTTAAAGGCATCTTTAAATTTAGCTTTTTTACGGTTGGCAAAATCTTGTCGCCGCGGCGCGCGAACTAATCGATCGTCCAGGTTGGTGAATTTGTTTGACGTTTCAAACGTCGTGCCTTGACGTTTGAAACGTCAGAAATATTATACAACGACTTCGGGAGATGTCGCTAATTGCCGATGAACTGTTGTCATCAAAAGCATTGTCAATTGTCAATTAAATGTCATCCATTTGACATAGCGCGTAACCTTGACGCGGACAAGTCAACAGTTACATTAAATGAAATATTGATTTCCCGCAATTTTTTCTACAGCTTTCTATCAGTTATATGTCACATATAAAACTGTCAAAAGTATTGTGGGAAAACATGGTGGGCTATGCACTAACGGATGACACTGAATTGCCAAGCTATCAACAATTGGGAACTACAGGGTGATCAATAATGGGCGACTTGGCTGCTCTAATAAAATCTGCCTTTATTAAAAATTCAATTGCAAAACAAACAAAACAAAATATTCAAAAATAAGTTTCTACATTGAAGCTAACTGCGCAAAAAATCTTCTCGGCGCAATTTTCCGAAACTCGCATAACGCGAAAACAAACAACGTGCGCTCGATTTAATTAGTGTAAATTGTGAAATTCTTATTTATGTGCGTCAGTTCGAATGTGCCGTCTTGTTCGGTTTTACTGCGAACTGTTTCGTGTGCCTGTTGACTTTTTAACGATGCAAATATCTCGTTGATTGCCTCGCTAACGCACAATTGGAAATTTTTAAATTGTTTACGTTTATCGTTCATTTTCATCGAGCCACTTTGGTTATTGTGAACGTCGACACTTGTTACGATTTGGTGATTTTTTTTCTCGTTACTTTAGAGGTCCCCGAATTTATTATTTTAACATTTTGAGAATTTGGGACGATTATAGAAACTAGACAATCTCCTTTTATGAAAATTGTATAATTTTTTTTCAATTTTCAACAGTCCCATCTGCAATCTTCTAGGTCTCACTGACTCAGAAGAACTGACGTTCGGAGTTACTCGTTGATCCTTACATTCCGCTTTGTCGAACTAATACAAAGTAAATGCAATTATTTTTGGTTATTGTTTGACGTAAATCAATATTTTTGACAGTCGAAGTTATATTTTGTCAGCTCAAAGTCTTTTGTAAAATAAATAAGCGAGTCATCAAAAACGCCATCAAAAATAATAAACCGAAATGTTAAAAATTTCATTTTATTTTTGATAAGTCAACGTCTGCAACTGTCAAAATTGCAAACCCAATCATTTTGGTTATTATTTAAGTCAGTTAATAGCTTTGACAGATCGACCGTCATCTGTCGACAGAACGCGACCTAACTGTTAAAATTATACCGTGTTTGGCGTAAATCACTGTCGTGCAACTGTCACAATTGTAAATGTCATTATTTTGGTTGCTTGAAGTAAATTTTTCTGACAGGGCGAACGTCATAAGGTGTGCGATTCTTATAATCGTAACAGCACGAGAAATGTCATCATTTGCTGGTAGAATAATTCAAAAAAAAATCGATCTGTCAATTTCGTGTAAATAAGTGTACAACTGTCATAATTGTTGAAGTGTCAAATTGTCTGACATGCGTCAAAAGTTATCATTTGGAAAACGCCACAATTGTCTAATTGTCTAATTGTCAAATTGACACATTTGTTATTTTGGTTATTATTTAAAATCGGTCGAATTAAGAGCTGTCTCGATTAAAAAATAACAAACAAACTGGCAAAGCGTCATAATTGCATTTTGTTTGGAGTAAAAGTGCAACTGTTTCGGTTATTGTTAACATTAAACATTTTTTCAAGATAAAATGGCAAACTTTAACCATTCTGCTTGAATGGCGATTTTAACGTTATTTTTATTTGGTTGTCAATTTGACCAAAAAAAAAATTAATAGCTAAAATAATTTTCAAATTATTTTAACAAATATTTGCAATAATCTTAGCTCATTTTTGAAACAATTTTTTTTTACGTAAAAATTAACAAATTTTGTTGTTGGATTGGGTTGGGGTGGCTTTGGTTGGGTTGGGTTTAACTTTCAATGGCATTTTGATTCATGTCATGAAAGTTAAACCCAACCCAACCCAACCCAACCCAACCAAATCCAACCCAACCCAACCAAATCCAACCCAACCCAACCCAACCCAACGACGAAACTGGTAAAACCCAACCCAACTCAACCCAATCCAACCCAACCAAATCCAACCCAACCCAACCCAACGACGAAAGTGGTAAAACTAACGGCAATTTTAAAAACTTTTGCTTTTTGGAAAATGATAAATCGAACACGAAATGAAATATCACCCCAACAATAGATAATTCGTTTAAAAAATAATATAAGTAACAAAAATAGACAACCGACGATTAGAAAAAAATGAGAAGAACGAAACAATAGAATTACGCAAGGAAATATAAATTTAATATACTATGATTTATTATCATTGAAAAATAATTATTTTATAAAACGTGACGTTCATATTAAATTAAATTAAATATTTTAAAATGTGATTATCCAAAAATGTCAAAATTCGTAAATCAAAATCGCAAAAATCCTCAAAATGACATTTGAAGGAAGCGCAAAAAGTTTCGCTAGAAACTGCCAAATTGCAAAATGTGTCAAATGCGTCAAATTAGTAACCAAAAAAAAAATTAAAATTGATCAAAACCCACAAATGTTAACAATCCACTTTTCCAAAAATAAAATAATAAAAGAAATTTAGAAAATGAAAAAAAATATCAACATATAGTCAATTTCTTTGTTCTCGCCTCTGATCTTGTTATTAATGTTCTTGTGGTGGTGTGACTGAGCCTTGAGGTACCTGTTGGTGTGAGTCTTCTTCCTGTATACTGTATGGCCGAGACTCTTGTCGTCTCTTTTTATTATCAATACGTCCGTGAACGGTAGCTGGTTGTCCACTTCCACTTCCACGGAGAAGTTATAGCTGGATGTTGCTTGTTGAGGTGCTCCAGAAACCTGCCTACGAAAGTATCATCCGCGTACCTCAGTCACACCTTTGGTTTAAACTCGGCCGTCTCTAGTGACGTAATCTCTAGTTATAGGTTGGCTATCACAGGTGATAGTGGAGATCCCATGGGTGCTCCACAGGTTTGTTAAAAAAAAACCAAGTTAAAAAAAATAAAGTATCGCCTTTCCGATTAATAAGATTTTAACGTCAATCGTTTTATTTATCAATTACGATCAATTCGTATAAAAAAAAAACACTTAGGCGCAATTGCGCCGTTCCAAGATTCAGACTTTGGTGTAAATAAAAAGCGCCCGTCCAATAAAACAAAGTAGAATTGACAATTTTCACGACCGTCCCCGACGCAAACGGAACCTTTTACAATCCCCGTCGTCCCGATTCCGTCGAGGGACGCAAATAAATCAGGAGACGACGCCGCCGCCGACGGGAAGTCCCCGGAGCGGAAAAAACCCCTGCGGACAAACTGCGGACGTACGAATTGATCGCGGCCGGCCGCCTTTAATGTCGGACCGTCCGTCCGCACGCCAGGACGTTTCTCGCGATAACTTTAATTCATCGGGCGTCTTCGCGCGCGATTTATCGAGACCCCGCTTCAAAGCGGTCGCGTGAATTCACCGCCGAACGACCGAAGCGACGAGATAGCGCGGGGCCAAGTTATTGCGTCGCGACGTGATTCGATTTCCATGTTTTTAGTCTCGTTGCCAAAACGACGGAAATGGGATTAACATTGAGGGCGCCACGAACCTATATAGCCAGGTGCGCTAGCGCGTGCTTTCGAACACTTAAACTAACATTTTAAATGTGACATACGTGTAACTAACAGAAGACAACGATGTTAAAATACGAGGGGAGATCAGTTTTTACGATCGCTGACATAGCAGGAAACAAATTGGAGAAATATCGAACGTTTATTTTTGTGGATAATCTCCCTGAACGACAAATGACTAGGCTTTAATGTGTCAAATTGATTCAACGCCTACTATGTCAGTGACGCTAAGTAATGATCTCCCCTCGTACATTAGCACACCTGCCCCGGCCATAAAGGTCAACGCTCAAGTAACGTCGCACGAAGCGTTTGGATTACATCGAACGCGACATTAGCTTACACAACAAATACACTCCGCATGCGAAGAAGCCCATCAAATTAACGATAAACATGCGCGCCACTTCATCTATTTTAAACGGCTCGAGTGCCAAGCCACCGGATTTTACGGCGATCTCATCTATAGTCTTCGCGTTAATGCGTTCACTTTTATATGCGGAGATTGTTTGTTTACGCTCGTCTCGTCTCGTCGGTGGTAATTTGGGATAACGTTCACGGCAAACTGAAATCGAAATTTTTAACGGAATGAATGCTCACGTTGGGGGGGGGGGGGGGCTTTTTTTGAACAACTCGGCCTTCCCTCTCGATTTTACGTATTTCATTTTCAAATTTGATCGGTTTCCGCCCGAAATAAACACGACAGTGGGAAATCTGTGATTTTAGCAAATGCACAAACACATCACGCCCACGAAAGGAGCCAGATGCGAGCTTTCGCGCGCCGTCAAAACAATTTCAATAAAAATAAGTTATCAGTACATATTTTTATGGAAAACGTACGTATCAAAGTCGCCGATGGAATTATTTGTAACGAATTTTGCGCCGAATTTCTTCCGACGAAGTCGAACGACGTGCGCGGCGCGCCCACGCGATCCCAGTTCTTCGCACCTCGACCGAGTTCGCATAAATTTCGGGCGGCCCGCCGACGGATGGATTAAGTGAGCGGATATTTACACGATTTTTCGATCAGCTTGACCCAAATCGCGGACGCGCTGTTGTTACAGTTGGCGATCGTCCGACGGACGGCCCGCTTGGCACTATTGTCGCTCGGCGAGGTTATAATTACGCCGGAAGAATGTCCGATGACTCAATCGGCGACGTCGCTCGCGTATTTTTTTCGCAAAAACGAATCGGCGCGTAGAAAGTGTTGTAGGATCGCGGTCAATAAAATCCGAGCAGTACGTTTTCCTGCTGCAGACGTGACTTAGATTGTTGCGGTGGTCACCTGGAAACGCTGTCGCGTCGATGTAAACGTAAAAAAATGTCACTCAGGTTCAACATAGCCAGGAGTACGCAACATAAGGAGAACTTGGAATGAACGCCAGTCGTTTGAAAGGCAAGTCGGTAGTGACATGCCTCTGCAGAGTAACAAGGAATGCGCGTTCTGCCTTGGCCTTCGCGCAGCCCGGACTTGAACCCCATCCAGAATGTGCGGGGGTTTGATGGCAAGGAAAATAAATTCGCGCAATCACTTTCGTCCACAAAACATCGAACATTTATGGGCAAGAATAAGCATTAGTTACTCATCCTTCCTCACCACCAGCATTAAGAATAATTACTCGCTTTCCTCTACTGGGACGAGTTTTTAGGCGACAATTTATGGTGCGAACCGATAATCCCATTTTGAGAGTATCACGAATGCCGTACCGCGTCTCGTCAAGGTACGCTGTGCCACTACCTCCTTGGCGATTTTTTTTTTATGTTAGTGATGCATTCCCATCTCCACTTCTCTAATCGAGGACTTTCCATAATTGTAATGCGTTGATCCAACGTTTCGTATCCGAATCCAATAAAAAGTTTCTTCGCAACAGTCAATCTCAATCCCAATATTTGCTGATTTTTGTTTCACGTTAGCTGTAGTAGGCACAAATTTTTTTTGTAAGCACCGTTTTTTTACGTTCGTATTTTTTTCCATCGACGTTTTCGCTATTTAACAATCGGTGCAGTGTTGAAAGGGCCACTTTTGTAAGTTCACTTGTCTTATGTCTTATGTTCTTAGCGTCCGCTGAAAGACGGTGATAATGATTTTTCTCGATAACTTCGTTTTCATCGCCATCTTCGATTTCGATTACTTCGTCGGTAACTGGTTCGGAAACTGTACTTGTTTCCCGTGGTCGAAACATTTCCGAATTTCCTTCTTATCCCATACTTATAATATTAATAATTTTCCAAAAAGTTAATATTGATTATATTGTAAAAACAAGACAACCCAATCGAACCCAACCCAACCCAACTCGATACAACCCAACCCAACCCAACTCGATACAACCCAACCCAACCCAACCCAACTCGATACAACCCAACCCAACTCGATACAACCTAACCCAACTCGATACAACCCAACCCAACCCAACTCGATACAACCCAACCCAACCCAACTCGATACAACCCAACCCAACCCAACTCACCTCAACCCAACCCAACCGAACCCAACCCAACCCTTTAGGGTGGTAGCAATGACAAATATCAACTGACCTTTCTCTAAACTGGAAATAATAAGAAATTGGAAACCGAGTTCGGTTGACAGTTTAGTCCATTTTAACATTTTATTTTGGTTGGGTTTGGTTGGGTTGGGTTTGGAGTGGATTGGGTTGGGTTGGGTTGCATCAGGTTTGCAATTTTGCCATTCTTGCAATGTTACGAATTTGGAAATTTTATTAATTTCGCTTCTTGTACGTGCCAGGTCCTATTGACGCTTTATGTAATTTATTTTTCGACTCTTTCGGGTTTACAATATCGTCATTTTTTAATTCAATTCAATTTTTTAACACGATACATTAGTTCGACCTTTACGGATGAATTAAAAAAATTCTTGAAATCTGGATCTCAACAACTGGACTGAACTTTCATTCAAAAGCGGTTTCCAATTTGTTATTATTTTGAATTTTTACGGTGGATGGTATTTGCCACCGCTGCCGCGCCGGACCCAACGCAAAGTCGACGGGGTCGGTTTGGATTGGATTAGGGGTTGGGTCGGGTTGTTTTTACAATATAATAACTTTAGCCCATTTTGACATTTTCTCCCCAGTATTTCGAACATTTGGTTGGGTTGGTTTGCCCAAGCTCAATGCGCAAAGGATACTGTTTACGATTGTTGTCGCACCAAACCCAACCCACAACTGACAGGGTTGGGTTCTATGCAGGGGCGGAGTTATTGTGTTTTTGTGACGAACATTTATTTATTATTCTCTAAATTGTAATTTTCACTATTTTGTTAATGAAAATTAATTTCTATAAAAATTAAACTGTTGGCCTTTTTTTTATTTTTTCATGGAAACACGTCCCTAAAATCGCAGACAAATTGAGCCTTAAATATTTTTTTGCGATTTTCTTATTATAGCTTGTTTTTGAATGTTTGTTACTGTCGTATTTTTTTAAATTTTTGTTTCTATTTTCGCCTCAATTTTAGATTTGTTAACGTTTTTTTTTTGTTACCGTAACAAGATTTTATAAATTGTTTGTGATTTTAATTGTTTCGTTTTAAATTTCTTAAACTTTTTACACTCGATTCATATTTTTGTTGGTAACATGGTATCGAGTACTATAACTAGATCATCCGCAATACTGGTTAATCTTTATGCAGGAAAGCTGGAGTATATATAAAGTCTACCGTGAGACCGCACCCCGATCACATGAACGTATCATTTCTCATGTGATTGTTTAATTGCTTGATGGAAATTTTACGAAGCACATTATTGTGTGTATCGTGTGTACTTTTCTTCTTAATTAATGAAGTTAAAAATGAGTAAAAAAAATTACTACGAGCAGTAAGCGATACAAATTTGTTCTTTTATTTTATGGTAAATTATTGATTTTTTTAAATGTTATTCTTGACTCTTGACTTTTAATTTTTTGACATTTGTTAATTCATTATTTTTTACACAAGTATATAATATTATAAATATATACATTAGAGAAAGATAATGAATGGAAAAAAATGAAATCGCATGTTTTTCAACATTCAAAAATATGCTAGCGGTTGTAAAGAGCGTCGGGGGGGGGGGGATCACTGGACAATTATTTTTATTGTATCGTTGTCTTCTGGTTTTAGTTCGTAATTGAGTTGATTAACGATCGCGCCGTTCTATTTCCGGTGCTCGGCGCTTCCGCTGATGAATTTTGTCGTCGTGGCATCGACACAAATACCTGCCCGCATACCGCCAGGTGGGTCCGTTGTTACGTCGCCGTTGTTACGCGCCCGGGAATGGACCCGAGCGCGCCGGGACGTCCGCGAATTAAAAATAACGCTCTCGCGATCAACGGTGACGTTGCGCGCGGCCCCGGATCGGTGACGTCGCTCGCGACATTCGCCCGACTTCGTCGTGTGTGTGTGTGTGTGTGTTCCATTAGTTCCGAGGTCCGAAAATACCCATCCGTTCCGGAAATAGGCGCCGTTTCAACGCGGCAGTTGCAAAGAGAGGACGTAAACCGCAGCCGGTCGGGATTGCGAAATTGCATTCACGAGTGACCCAGCGGAGCTTTCACTATACATGTCGTCGTTATATAAATCTCTTTAATTATGAACGTCGTTTTGAACGCAATTATAACCGTTGTTATGTCGAGTGGTTGAAGCGGTGACATCGTACGAAGATATCTCGTTAGACAATTTGCTGCTCAATTGCTGGGATAATTTGACGTAAATGTATTCATCATCAGGAATTGGTGGTCAATAAGATCTGACGATTTGATGCAAGTGGGTTTTAAATGAACAATAATCGATTTTTAATTATACTCAGTGACATATAAACTGCACCACCTAGAAGGGGTGGAAATTTTTGGACCAAATTTGGCAGAAACATTGGACTAGTCTAAGGTAACAATTGATTAAAATTTGATAAAGAAAAAATTTGATTTTTCTTTAATAATGTATTGGTCCGCCCCTATTTCTGATACACTCATTGACCCGCCTTGGCATTGATTCCAGCAGGTGATCAATGTCTTCTTGGGGTATGGCATCCCAAGCAGTCTGTACTTCATGCCGTAGAGCTTCTATTGTCAAAGGTGGGTTGGGTAGATTCCTCAATCTTCTACCCATCATGTCCCACACGTGCTCAATGGGCGACAAATCGGGAGATCTTGGCGGCCAAGACAAAAGATTAACATTGGCCTCTTCAAAGAAGTCAAGAGAAACCCTTGCTACGTGAGGTCGTGCATTATCTTGCTGGAAAAGTGGGTCTTCCAGCCCTCAAAGATATGGAATAACATGTGGTTCTACCACTTCGTCAATGTAGCGTCGGGCGGTCATACTGCCCCGAATGAAGAGCAAGGGTGACCTACTGCCGTAAGCAATAGCACCCCACACCATCAACCCCGCAGTTCGGTGAACATGCCTCGCAATCGAAAAATCAGGATTGCATCTTTCTCCACGTCTTCGTCTAACAGTCGTCCGACCATCGTGCATTCCTAAACAAAATCGCGATTCGTCACTAAAGACAACTCGATGCCACTCCAAGTTCCATTGAAGTCTTTCCGTGCACCAGGCCAAACGTTCCTGGCGATGTTGAGCAGTGAGGGGTGGCACAAGATGTGGGCGGTAAGACAGCAAGCCAAAGGTTCTTATTCGACGATAAACTGTTCGCAAGCCTATCGGACGACCTTGTTCACCTAATCATTGATCAGCTATTGATCTAGTTGTAGAGAATCGGTCTCTCAAGGCCATTAGTCTTAAGCGGCGATCTTGACGTTCATTGGTTCGTCTTTGAGCCCCAGTGCCTCTTCTCCGACGTTCAATCCCATGTTCAGACCACGCTTGATAAACACGCATTATTGTTGAGTGGTGCAGTCCCAAACGGTTGCCGATTTCTCTAAACGAAAAACCTGCTTCTCGTAAACCAACAATCCGCGCCCTCGGTCAAAGTCAAGCTGGTAAACTTGAGGTCTCCTTCCTCTAGGCATCGTTAAACACTTGAAACACTTTAAACTAAAGAACGGGATCCGAAAAAGTGGAACAAATTCAAAAAATGACTCGATAATTGCTCGTCTATCACCACCTCTAAAAAAATGACACAAACGTCAAAAATCCCATGACTACTTGATGATTGGGTTTCAAATTTTAATCAACTATTTCCCTGGACTAGTCCACTATCCCTGCCAAATTTGGTCCAAAAATTCCCTTCTAGGTGGTGCAGTTTATATGTCACTGAGTATATTTAAAATATACGTCACTCCTTCAAGTATAGATAATTACGATCCGGCGCTCAACGTGACCCACATCCCCCATCCCCCGAAATTTCGCGCGCTTGACGATCGAAAACTTGCCTCGCTAATCTCGATCGTCGACGCGGCATTAAATTGCCATCAGGACGCAAAAACTAGTCTCATTTCGCGCCGAAGTCGTTCCAACTCGATTACAAACCGCAACGTCGTCGCAGAAATTAACGGTAACGACACGTGAGGGAAAAATGTCGTCGTAATTGCGGCGCACTCTTATCTTGATGGCGAACGAGGCGAGTTTGTTCTTAATCTGCGCTCGGCGATCTCGATTATTGTGTTACTGTGCACACACAATTAAAGTATCCAGTTGCAGGTCAACCCGTGCACCCCACACCCCATTTTTTTCGCATTACGCAATCAATTAGTGGCACAGACGCAAACAGATAAACGCGTAGGTTTTTTACGCCTTATCTATTGACTGTGGTGAATGTTGGGAATTTTAAGTCACCGATCGTAGAAACAGTAGTATACTCAGTGACGTATAAACTGCACCACCTAGAAGGGGTGGGAATTTTTGGACCAAATTTGGCAGGAATAGTCTACTAGCCCAGGGAAATAGTTGATTAAAATTTGAAACCCAACCATCAAGTAGTCATGGGATTTTTGACGTTTGTGTCATTTTTTAGAGGTGGTGACAGACAAGCAATTATCGAGTAATTTTTTGAATTTGTTCCACTTTTTCGGATCCCGTTCTTTAGTTTAGTGTTTCAAGTGTTTAATGATTCCTAGAGGTAGGAGACCTCAAGTTTACCAGCAGTTGAGTGACTTTGACCGAGGGCGCGGATTGTTGGTTTACGAGAAGCAGGTTTTGCGTTTAGAGAAATCGGCAACCGTTTGGGACTGCACCACTCAACAATAATGCGTGTTTATCAAGCGTGGTCTGAACATGGGGTTGAACGTCGGAGAAGAGGCACTGGGCTCAAAGACGAACCAATGAACGTCAAGATCGCCGCTTAAGACTAATGGCCTTGAGAGACCGATTCTCTACAACTAGATCAATAGCTGATCAATGGTTAGGTGAACAAGGTCGTCCAATAGGCTTGCGAACAGTTTATCGTCGAATAAGAACCTTCGGCTTGCTGTCTTACCGCCCACATCTTGTGCTACCCCTCACTGCTCAACATCGCCAGGAACGCTTGGCCTGGTGCACGGAAAGACTTCAATGGAACTTGAAATGGCATCGAGTTGTCTTTAGTGACGAATCGCGATTTTGTTTAGGAATGCATGATGGTCGGATGACTGTTAGACGAAGACGTGGAGAAAGGCGCAATCGTGATTTTTCGATTGCGAGGCATGTTTCCCGAACTGTGGGGTTGATGGTGTGGGGTGCTATTGCTTACGGCAGTAGGTCACCCTTGCTCTTCATTCGGGGCAGTATGACCGCCCGACGTTACATTGACGAAGTGGTAGAACCACATGTTCTTCCATAGCTTCGAGGGCTGGAAGACCGACTTTTCCAGCAAGATAATGCACGACCTCACGTAGCAAGGGTTTCTCTTGACTTCTTTGAAGAGGCCAATGTTAATCTTTTGCCTTGGCCGCCAAGATCTCCCGATTTGTCGCCCATTGAGCACGTGTGGGACATGATGGGTAGAAGATTGAGGAATCTACCGAACCCACCGTTGACAATAGAAGCTCTACGGAATGAAGTACAGGCTGCTTGGGATGCCATACCCCAAGAAGACATTGATCACCTGCTGGAATCAATGCCAAGGCGGGTCAATGAGTGTATCAGAAATAGGGGCGGACCAACACATTATTAAAGAAAAATCAAAAAGATGAAGTGTTTTCTTTATCAAATTTTAATCAATTGTTACCTTAGACTAGTCCAATGTTTCTGCCAAATTTGGTCCAAAAATTCCCACTCCTTCTAGGTGGTGCAGTTTATATGTCACTGAGTATAGTTCAACTCCCAATAACCCTTTCGATCAAGATTGCCAAGATTAATCGATTTATTAAAAAAAAAATAATTTACTCAATTAACGATTTTGTTTATAGACTTCGACTTCGTTGACAGAACACGGAAACCAAACGATTTCCGAACAAATTGTAGTTAATTGTCAGTGAAAATTAATCACTCCGACGTTACTTTTCATTAATCGGACGTTATCGGCACTCAACGATGTTTTTTTCTTTTTTTCGTTTACGCGATAGGCTATGCAACTCATATTCATACCGCGCCTATTTATAGATAGCCAACTGATCGTCTGCTTTGTTTCACATCAGCGATGAAACGCGATTTTGTGTATACGTTTGTTAAAAAAAAAAATGGTTGATTTGATCGACTTCAATTACGCGGCGTTTAAATATTTACACTAGTTTTGAATTCTTGGTGTGTTTTCGAATATATGGACAAAAATATTAGTGCGAGAAATATCGACATAAATCCCCCCCCCCCCAAATTAAAATTAAATAGTGGTTGATAAGGAACAAAGTTGAAGTAAACCTGAATAGGTTCAATTTCTATCGATTTAACTGCCACCGGAAGGTGCGAAGATAACGTCAGTGCTTCACTCGATGCTACTGGTTAGTCGTTACGTTTGCTCCATCATTGTTTACTTAATCCGTGCACTCTCAAAATCTGTCTCGATGGTGTTTTGCTTCGACCGTTTGCACTATATGTTCATGAACAATCTTGTTTTGAAAATTCTAGACAGTAATCGTTAGTTTGCTGCGTAATACGTGGAAGCGAAAAAAAAACCAGATTTTTACGAAAATTCACGTTTGCGAAATTATATTCATATTAAGGACATTTTTAACTTCGTTTAAGAGAGTTTGAATCGTATTTCGTTTTTAACTCATTACTTTGCATTTCTAACAAACGGAATATATCGTAATATCGTCTGGTTATTAAATATAACGCCTTCACCTCGTGCTTATAAATTTTTGCCCGAGCTGCGTAAAGATCAAGATCGTAGTAATTCCTTAAAGTCTGATGAGTCAGATCGATTTGATGATGACACGTGATGGACGGTAATGCGAAACTCGTTTTCGAAAATTTGATACCTCGAGCGTCAAGAACTTGACAAAAAAATTTCTTTGTTTTTGTTTTTTGTTGCGTTTTTCAAATCGAGCTTTCGAAAAAATTGTCCACGCGTTATGAATGTGTAGATTAATGTACTTTAATTTAATTTAAAAAAAAATGGGCGAATGAATTTTGTTGATTTAAAAAAAAACGATTTATTGGCCTTTTCACTTTTTTACGTTACATGTAACCCCTTCGTCTTCGTCTCTTCCTCAACCAACCCAACCCAACCCAACCCAACCCGCTTCCTCCTGTCACCTTTCTGTTTCCTTGGTTCTTTCTTCCTCCTGTTGTTCCAATACCGTCGTTTTTCTGCTTTCTTCCTTCTTCCCCATTGTTTTGTCTAACATCTCTGGTTTCCTTCCGTTTCCCATATTCCTTCTCCAGTCTTTTGCTTTCTTCTTCTTCGTTCAGTTGTATCTCTTTGCACTCAACCCAACGTAACCCAACCCAACCGAACCGAACCGAACCGAACCGAACCGAACCCAACCCAACCCGACCTAACCCAACCCAACCCAACCCAACCCAACCCAGCTTTTTCTCATAAACCGTAAACTTTTGGTTAAAATATCTGTACAACTTTCAATAACACCCTGTATATGTAACAGTTGCAATCATTTGCTCCGCAATCGGAGCAAATGTCACCAAATAATTAATGAAATCGCGTCCGTGGTAATGAACTGCGACCGCGATCGCAGTGAGTGTGCTCTGAACCGGGGACGAAATCGAGGACGTACCGTCTTTCCGGTAGTAGAGCAGTTCGGCGTGTTTTTCGACACCGTCGGTCAGCGCGTCCCTCAACGCCGAAACGGACTGCTGCGAGGTGAGCGGTCCGCAAAGGAACTCGCAGGATGCCGGTCGTTGCATCACTTCCGCCCTGGAGTATCCGGTCAGGCGGCAGAAGCCGTCCGAGCAGTATATGATGTGACATTGTGCGTCTCTTGTGTTTGCCACCAAAAACGATCGATCTGTAACGAAGAAAAAAATTATTATTTACTATTTTATAGAATATCGACTTCATTCACTTGTAAAATAGTACGAGTAATAACCATCGACCACACTTTGGGACGTCAATATCTTTTTTTAAATACCTGTAGTGCACGAATTTAAAAACGTTACAGGTGACGCAAAACATACACCCTCGATTACTTATGGAGAAAGATGGGTTACATATTTTTTTTTCTACTTTATATGAATTTAATACAGCGTGCCGTAAATTGGAAAGGGCAAGCGTCTCTTTTCTGATGAAGCTTGTCAAGGGTGTCAGATTAAAAAATCAAAAAAAAAAGATAAGCCACTTCCAGTAATTATTTACTAGTGGCGTTGGAAATTTCGCAGTGTGATCTGCTTCGAAAACAAGGCACACTATAATAAGGATATTCAACCCAACCCAGCCCTGCATTTTTTTAAATTTTAATGAAAAATTTTCGAAAATTAAATTTTTGTAAATCGTTCGGGTTGGCTTCTATCGGATCAAGCCAATCCAACCCGACCCAACCTATTTGCATTCGCTTTGTCAAAAATACAAAAATTGAAAAACGATTTTTATTGAGTTTTTTTTTAATTTAAATAATTTACAAAATTGTAAATATGGTCAAACTTGCGAAAAATAATTTGTCGAAAATATTAGAAAACCTAATTCGACAATGAATTCTGAAATAAGAAAGTCAAACTTATCGTTGTGTAAAATACCAAAAAAATGTTAAATGCAAAATTTGGAACGTTGTAAAAATTGTCAAAAATCATGAAAATTGTCTAAAATTCTCGAAAAAATATAATAATGTAATAATGACATTAAATTGCCAAAAAAAAAAATTAAGAAATATCCAAGATGAAACAAATGTCAAAAATATAAAATCTTCATGATTAAGAAATGCACTAAAAATGCTTTAAGACTCTTCTTCTTCTATTAATTAAAGAGTTAAATATTTTGTTATAATTTTTATGCGATGCACGGTGATTACATTAGTGTAGTTGCTTGCTAAGGGAACGCACGTCGTTTTGTGTCTTGGTGAATAGAATCGCAACGCCTACGTTTACCAGAAGCGAAAAATTGTGACAGCGAAGAAATACGCAAATAATAATAATAATTTAATTCGATCGTACGCTTGCATTAAATCGGATAACTTTGTTTCAAATCGATTTTCAAACTTTCGATTTAATTCCATTTGCGTGATATTTGGGCGAGTTTGAGACAAACACACCGCTGCCAACTGTTATTACGTTGGGGTAATTTGCTCAGGATGTTGTGAACGAGAGGAACCGAAGGAAATATTTATCGACTCTTCGTTAATTAGTCTTACTATTGAAACCATGAACTAACAATAATTCACCGCATTTACGGTGCAGTGTAATTATCATTGATTTTTTGAATCGAGACACCCACACACATGAATAATTAAATCGAAAATTTTGTCGATGAGAATGGAGAAATTTGCAGGAATTTAAAATCGAGTGAACCGATTATTGCTCGCGTTTATTCGCATGGAACGACGACAAGAAACGACGACATCGACAAAGATTAAAAAAAAAAAAACTTATCGAAATCTCAAAAATATTTTATATATTTTTGATCGCATATGATTTAAAATGTAACCCTGGTTAAAAGGACCATTCGTAGAATTTACGAGGAGGCGTTGATGTCGGGTTGGGTTGGGTTGAGTCGAGATGGGTTGGGTTGAGTCGAGTTGGATTGGGTCGGGTTGGGTTGGTTTCAGATTCCATTAGGCAGTATCTCGTCAATTGGGTTGGGTTGGGTTGGGTTGAGTCGAGTTGGGTTGAGTCGAGTTGGGTTGGGTTGAGTCGGGTTGGGTTGGTTTCAGATTCCATTAGGCAGTATCTCGTCAATTGGGTTGGGTTGGGTTGAGTCGAGTTGGGTTGAGTCGAGTTGGATTGGGTTGAGTCGGGTTGGGTTGGTTTCAGATTCCATTAGGCAGTATCTCGTCAATTGGGTTGGGTTGAGTCGAGTTGGGTTGGGTTGGGTTGAGTCGAGTTGGATTGGGTTGAGTCGGGTCGGGTTGGTTTCAGATTCCATTAGGCAGTATCTCGTCATTTGGGATTCTTTAAAAAAAAACTTATCGAAATCTCAAAAATATTTTATGTACGTGATACAAATTTTGATCGCATATGATTTAAAATGTGGCCCTGGTTAAAAGGACTATTCGTAGAATTTACGACGAGGCGTTGATGTCGGGTTGGGTTGGGTTGAGTCGAGATGGGTTGGGTTGAGTCGAGTTGGATTGGGTTGAGTCGGGTTGGGTTGGTTTCAGATTCCATTAGGCAGTATCTCGTGAATTGGGTTGGGTTGGGTTGAGTCGAGTTGGGTTGAGTCGAGTTGGGTTGGGTTGAGTCGGGTTGGGTTGGTTTCAGATTCCATTAGGCAGTATCTCGTCATTTGAGATTCTTTAAAAAAAAACTTATCGAAATCTCAAAAATATTTTATGTACGTGATACAAATTTTGATCGCATATGATTTAAAATGTGGCCCTGGTTAATAAAAGGACTATTCGTAGAATTTACGACGAGGCGTTGATGTCGGGTTGGGTTGGGTTGAGTCGAGATGGGTTGGGTTGAGTCGAGTTGGATTGGGTTGGGTCGGGTTGGGTTGGTTTCAGATTACATTAGGCAGTATCTCGTCATTTGATTTAGGTTGGGTTGAGTCGAGTTGGGTTGGGTTGAGTTGGGTTGAGTCGAGTTGGGTTGGGTCGAGTCGGGTTGGGTTGGTTTCAGATTCCATTAGGCAGTATCTCGTCATTTGATTTAGGTTGGGTTGAGTCGAGTTGGGTTGGGTTGAGTTGGGTTGAGTCGAGTTGGGTTGGGTCGAGTCGGGTTGGGTTGGTTTCAGATTCCATTAGGCAGTATCGCGTCATTTGGGATTCTTTTTTTGCATCAATGGCATGTTATCTAAAACTGCCCATAGTACATTTATCATCAATCCAATCGAATAATTTTCTATTGACATATCATTAGGAGCTATCGCCAGAGAAGATCAAGGCGATCAATACGACGATGGACGAAAAATCCTTGAAATGTTATTCTGTTGTTATTATCTTGAGGAAAATATGACGTAAAACGATTTCCGTAGCACCTCGACGGATTATTGAATGTAATAGTTTAATTTTTATTATTGTTTAAATAGTTCCCATTTTTCAAAAATTTGTCTCTTAAAATTAATTCCCCGCCACCGAGGCTTGGCACATAGTTCGCACGTTGTTTTTAGGTAATCTGACGAACGGATTTCTTTCTCGGGATCAATCGACAGTTAATTTTATTGCGTCGATCTTGCGCGGTGCTTCTTCACTGCATTTTCATTGCAATTCATCATCGACGTCATCGTTAGTTGATGTTCTTCGTCACATAAAAAGTGTAAATCATCTAAATGACCTTATCCTTGTCGCGTTGATATTAATCACCCGACAGTTGCTGACATCCTGTTTTATCCTGCCAACGGTTTATTTCCCGCTCCGTTTAAAATTTTCAGTTCGTTTCGAACGAAACACGCGTCGGCGGTGATCACCTTTGTTTGGAATTTCCGCGTACACGAAACTGTCGCCGCGTTGGCACCCGGCCCCACGCAATAGATCAAAACGCGAACCCGCGAGCAATTTGATGAAACGTCGTTCCGAAAATTATCACTCACGTGGCGAATTCCGCGGCGAACGGGTCCAATTAAAAGCCCGCAGCGGAACAGCTGATTGTTGGAAATGCCTGGCAGCGGTTCAACTATTCGCGCGGACGCGGACGATTAATTTTTGGGAACACGCGAACGTGAAACCAAAACCAAACCAACCAAAAAAAAAAAAACACGCGGGGCGGTCAGGACGAACGTCGACGCCTCCTATCGATCGAATCGGAATCGAAAACGCGCTCCCATTGTGGGCTGTTCAAATAAACTCGAAACTAGCGGAGTTCAAAGGGACGACGACGCCCGAGCGAAAATAATCAATTCCTTAGATCTGAGGTCGATTTCAGCGCCGAGTGAATAATTCGCGCCCGGTCGTAAATAATCCGGCGGATTGGCAAAAGGTGCGCGCGTAGGGTTTACCATAAAAATGTTTTATCGCCGCGGACGTTAATTTATCGTTGTATTTGTGGTTTGGAGTGTGCGCCGGATAAATCTCTCGGATCGGGCGGCGGACAATAAAAAGCGAGAGTTGGCACAATTGTCAAGTTGTTAAAGTTAAAATGAAAAGTTGACGACAAAATTGTCCAAGACGTAAAAACCGTCCGGTAAATTAACGAAAATGAAAAACGTAACTTTCAAAAAAATTATTTCAAAATTGTGAATGTTAACGAAAAGTCAAAAAAGTGCGAAACTTATCGAAATTGTAAACATTCTCGAAAATGATAAAATGATAAATACTTTAAAATTATTATTATTATTAAAATTAGCGAAGTCAATGTCAAATGTTATGATAATTTGAAATTTGTTTAAAGTTTTTGTAATGTGTGGTCTGTGTATGTACTTAATAAATTACTATAAACATACTTACATCGTCAAGGCTCTTACGCGCTACCTATTTACATTAAATAATACAATACGTCAGCAATATCATTTCGTCAAACATCTTATTTTGTTACGTTATAATTTGTGTCCTACTTGCTACACAAGTGAAAATTATGGAAACTCCCAAAATGTCAAAGTTGTCGAAATGCAAAAATTGACAGTCAAAGTTGTCAAAATGCCAAATAATTCCCCATTTGCAGCTGATTTTTTTTTAATACCATGAACCTAATTTATTACTCAGGTTGGTTGAATGTTAATGATTACAATTTTCATCGAACGTTATTTCCAGCAAACTGTACCCAACCCAACTCAACCCAACCCAACCCAGCAATTAAATCTTCCAGCAGTAGACGTTTTCTGTGGCACGTAAATTAATTCCTGTTATTTTTTTTCACTTCCATTCCACCCCAAAAAATGTTGTACCTTGTTGTCGTGATTGTTTTAACAGAAAACTGCTTGAAATGTCAAAATTAAATAGTGTTCAAAATTCGTATAATATCCCACGAATTGTATATGTTATACCACGTGGGAAGATTGCCATGGACGAGCTATTTCGTTCGTCGACAACGTGTTAAATGAAATAAAAAAATTAATTGACGATCAAACATGATTTTTGATAAATATTGTTGTTATTGCAGGACTTGAAATGGTACATTTTTTTTAATATAAGTCGTTGTACTTATCCGCCATCTGATTGGTCCAGAGGCGGTCGTAAATGTTTATTTAACACTTTTTAAACAATTGTTGGCTTTTTTATTTTGGTTTTTAATGCACGAAAAAAAGCAACATATTTATAACTACGTCTAAATAAATAGTAACGAAGATGAAATGAATTTGATGACAGCTGTTTCATCCTTCAGGACACATCAGATCATCAACGATCATCAACGTGCCAACGCCATCTAGACGTCGATATCGTATCGAAGTCTACTTTGATCGACTTGTCGAGTGTGAGGGTATCGACGTCTAGATGGCGTCAATGGCACAAATGATACGAATGAACGATTTTTATATCTCCAGCATAGTTCCATTGGTTCGGATTCTTTAGTATTTTTGTTATGGAAATCACTTGAAGTTTGCCAAGAACGTGGCATTAAAACTTATCCAGCACATCTCCAGCTCCAGTTTTTGTATTGGTGGTTGGGTTCGATTGTTTGGTGTTTTCGTAATTTTTATTAAAATTTAATTATAATTATAATTAAATCAACAAACGTCGGAATTTAATAAATTGTTGCACTTGCACATTTTCTAAACAAACGAAGACGATATTTCTTGAAGCTTGAAAATGTGGAATTGAAAACAAATATTTTCGATTAAAATTCGTTGAAAATTCAACCCAACCTAACCGAAAATGTCACAGTTGACAATACAGTCAAAATGCGGAAAATCCAAAATTGTTGAAAATTCTCAAATTCAAAAATTCGTGTAATATCAAATTTTTAAAATTATGTCGAAACTTGTCACTTGTGTCAAGATAAGAACTAATTTATCTCGGTTAACGTATCAAATAAAATAAATTGCGTCCAAGTTTAAAATAAGGTCAGTATAAAATATTTTAACGACATTTCGCGGATACTGACGATGTTATTAACAATTCAGAAGAAGATAAAAAAGCAATAATTAATTTTGATAGAATATTTTTTCTTATGAAAATAATTTTAGATAACACCGACAATGACCCGAATAACCTACTGTATATATCATACCATGTGGAAGATGGCATGGGTGAGTTGTTTCGTTCGTCGACGTGTTGAATTGAATTAACAATCAAACATGATTTTAAAAATATTATTTAGGTTGTAATCGTAGGATTTGAATTTATTCCTAGAGCCAGGCGTGAGGTTTTATTTAATACTTTCAATCATTTTAAGCAATTTTGTTGGCGTGTTCCTTTGGTGGGATTTGTTTTAATTTTTTTGTGCAAACATAATAATAATAATGACGATGAAAATGAACGTCAGCTGGTGCGTCAAGTGATGACAGCTGTTTCGTCCATCATGACACATCAGATCATCAACGATACATCCGCGTAAATTATGAGGAGTGAGTGTGCCGACGCTATCTAGACGTCAGTATCGTATCGATACCCTCGCCGAAGTCTACTTTGATCGACTTGTCGAGTATGAGGGTATCGACGTATAGATGGCGTTAATGGCACAGATGATACGAATGAACTATTTGTATATGAAATTCAGTTTCAAATTTAAATTGTATTAATTTAAAAAATAAAAAATATTGCCCATATTTGATCGATTGATGTCAGATTGGATTGGGTTGGGTTGGGTTGGGTTGGGTTGGGTTGGGTTGGGTTGAGGTGGATTGGGTTGGGTTGAGGTGGGTTGGGTTAGGTTGGGTTGTATCGAGTTAGGTTGGGTTGGGTTGGGTTGGGTTGGGTTGGGTTGGGTTGGGTTGGGTTGGGTTGGGTTGGGTTGGGTTGGGTTGGGTTGGGTTCTGTTCTGTTCGGTTCGGTTAGGTTGGGTGTTATTCCACATCAATTGGTAGCTGTAAAAAAATATTATTTTATTAATTTGACTAAAAATATTTTCCAGTGAGTTTTTTTTTTAATATAGTTTGTTTGTCATTAAAAAAAAATGTTCAAAAAGGTCAAAAATTCGATGCAACCATTGACTAACAGAAGCAATTTTCGATCAACTTTGAAAATAATTTGATTTAATTCATTAACGTTTGTTGAGACCATCTAAGTTTATTATCTAAAATTGTACCGAGGAATTTGGACGTTTCAGGGAACACGTAGACAACATTATCGAGGGAAAGAGCAAAGTTTTCTGACAATGCTTTACGATTATGAAAATGCAAGGACGACGTTTTATCTTTATTTACGATAAGGCGGTTTTTAAGACACCATTCATAAAATTCGTACAAAGTTGCAGAAGCATTATCTAACAGCTCTTCTTCTGTGTCAGCTGGGATTACAAAAGACGCGTCGTCTGCAAACATAACAACAAGACCTTTCGTTATTGCTGATGGCAAATCATTGATATATAATAGGAATAATAGAGGGGCGAGAACAGATCCCTGCGGTACCCCTAGTGTCGTGTTAAATTGATTGGACACAGTGTCATTAATCTTTACCACTATTTTTCTATCAGACAGATATGATTCCAATCCAATGCTTCCCCTAATACCTAATGCATGTAATTTATCCAAAACAAATTCTCTAGCAATCGTATCAAATGCGCAAGACAAGTCAAAAAAAATACCCAAAACATTTATTTTTATCCATTACACATACACATGTTGTAAAAACTCAATTGATGCCGTTTCGACTGAACGATTATTATCTCAGTTAACTTTATTGCTATTTGACAAAAAATAAACCGAATTTTCACATTTTTCGATGGGATGATGAAAAATCCTACCGACGCCTGCGCCATTTTCGTTGCGACACCGTCGAGGATCCAAATTCGTATTCGATGGGCCATTAAAATGCATCGAACACCGTCGACGAGCCTTTTCCTGTTTGAACGCAGACGTCATTAACGTAATCAGCGCAAATGGGCGCCGTTTGCTCCCCCCCCCCCCCCCCGCCGATGTTGGCGACACCTCCGCCGACTGAGTAAGTAAACCCCATCGGCGGAATTTTAATGCCGGATCGATGGTTGGCGTCGTCGTTAAAGCTCGCCGACTTCTTCGAGTTAAACTTCAACGAGCCCCCCCCCCCCAGGATGACCGCACGGTCGCGTGACCAAGTTCCGACGCGGCATTGATTAAATATCTAGTTTCGTTGCGAGGTTGTCGCGTGCGCGACCCTAAATGCTACATAAATCATCGTCGTCGCGGCGTCGATTCGAGTCGGAGTGGCCCTATTGAAAGTGTCGCAGTATTGTTCGACGAAATGGGGTTCGAATCTGGACGATTTGACAACTAGTTGAACGACGCTAAGAAAAATTAACGTCAATGTCAAACTGGCGTTGAATTGTCTTTGGGGCTGTATTTTATTTGCATAATTAAGAATTTTTGAGAATTTTCGGATTCGTTGGCATTTTTTACTTTCGACTTTTTTTGGGTGGCAATTGGATTGGGTAGTGTTGTGTATGGTCGACCTTAATGTTTCGTTTCTGACTTTGGAAATTTTGACAAAGTTTATTTTTTGAGAATTTTTGGAGTCGTTGGCATTTTGACATACTATAACACAACACTACCCAATCTAATGCCCATAAAATGTCGAAAGTAAAAAATGCCAATATTTTAATATTTTTGTACAGTTAACAATTAAGATATTGGGAATTTTGCAAAATTCTAAATTTATTGCTTTTAAGCAAGTGTTTTATTTACGTTTCATTTTATTGTCATTTTTATTGCTTCATTGTCGTTTCATTAACATTATTCGTATTATCTACATTTTAAGATATAATGGTGCGTTACATCGATGTTTGCTTAATTAATTTACTTTACGACTATACATTTCATCGACTCTATTAAGTTGATGACAGCTGTTTCGCCCTCTATGGACCCATCAGACTACTTCACATACATTCGCTGAAGTTGTATCAAAGCATACAAACATGACTAACAACGACAATGCATGTGTGGTGGTCTGATGAACCTATAGAGGACGAAACAACTGCCATCACCTTAGTAATTGGTCGAAACGACCTCTGCAATTACGCAACGGTAACAAATTCATTGTTACTTTATGAGCTTTACATAATTTATTTCGATGACATTTTTTTTATTGCATAACTTTTTGTTGTTTTTCCTCGCTTTTATTTTTGTTTCGGTTCCGTTGCAGGTGACGATTTTTGAAGTTGGAGGAATGAACGAGTCGTGCAAAATCAGACGGACGAGTGCTTCAGCCAAAGGAAAATCGAGCAGGTAAAATATTTTTTTTTTAAATATAGGTTTGCGATTATAAAGTTTTCTTTGTCAAATGTTTAGATCTGTAATTGTTTTTAAACCGAAAGACAAAAATAATGAAAAAATGCATTTCTGAGGCACTTAAAACTACATTAAGTTTATGCTGTGTTGGAGTATAAAAGTCGAAATGGAGATATCTAGCTCAATTAGCCGTTTTTTGATGCCAATTTAATTTGATGACGTCACCATCGGTTTTCATCAACAAGGTGCCTAGAAAATTTAAACCCAACTCGATACAACCCAACAAAAAAAAACAATCCAACCCAACCCAACTCAATACAACCCAACCCAACTCGATGCAACCCAACCCAACCCAGCCCAACCCCAAAAAAAAAAAAACAACCCAACCCAATTCTCGTTTCGTTTCAATCCTACTCATGTCGCACATCAAAATTTTTGCATTTCGATTGAAATTTTGACATTTGACAGTTTGACAGACAAGCATTTCGATTGAAATTTTGACATTTGACAGACAAATAAGTTTTAAGTTGTACTGCTGTAGGCACAACTTGTTTAGACCACACCAAACCACACAAAAAAAATTCCAAGCAGAATTGAGTGAATCTAGATATAAGCGGAAATGTGTAGCCCTTTTATTCTAAAAAAGTTTTGATATGTGCACTATCGATTGTGTAGAAATGAGGTCTCCTGAGGTCTGTGGGTTCTGTAGCAACCTTCACCGAATAATTAATGAACTCTTCCAAAAAAAGCTTCTTTGTACCTTTCTGGATTTAATTTACTTAAAGCCAGTTGGGTTGGGTTGGGTTGTATCGAGTTGGGTTGTATCGAGTTGGGTTGGGTTGGGTTGTATCGAGTTGGGTTGGGTTGTATTGAGTTGGGTTGGGTTGTATCGAGTTGGGTTGGGTTGGGTTGTATCGAGTTGGGTTGGGTTGGGTTGTATCGAGTTGGGTTGGGTTGTATCGAGTTGGGTTGGGTCGGGTTGTATCGAGTTGGGTTGGGTTGTATCGAGTTGGGTTGGGTTGGGTTGTATCGAGTTGGGTTGGGTCGGGTTGTATCGAGTTGGGTTGGGTCGGGTTGTATCGAGTTGGGTTGGGTTGGGTTGGGTTGGGTTGTATCGAGTTGGGTTGGGTCGGGTTGTATCGAGTTGGGTTGGGTTGTATTGAGTTGGGTTTTATCGAGTTGGGTTGGGTTAAATTGTATCGAGCTGGGTTGGGTTGGGTTGGTCAACGTATTGGTCTGTATGTATAAGGGTTCTGTAGCAACTGAATCAACTGTCCAGGTATTCACCTCTATTGAAGGCTACACTGACATTACCTTTGTCAGCTCATACCATGAGGATGTTTGGATTATTTCTAAGAAACTTGGTACAAAACTTCTGAGTTGTTCCAAGACATACGTTTCAATTTCGCTCCTTTATTTGGTCCGCAAATAATTAATATTGTAAAGATAACGTCATGTTTTTATCTTCTACCTTCAGTATTCTTTCTGATTCTGACTAAGCAGCCATCATCGTTTCTATTAACCCCACCATATATCAACACATGTTCGCCATTACTTCAATACACTTTCTTGTTTTTTTTTTTCGTTTCTGTAATTGATGGTAGCTCGATAAAAGGAAACGGGGAAGTGACGATGCCAACAATCGTAGAATGGGGGATTTAAAAGAAATATTTACAAATAACCAATTGCTCATAATCGATGAGCAAAACCCATTATTATCTTAAACGAAAATATCAAATAAACAACTAATAATAGGTTCGAAATCATAAATAATCGAAATAATCCGCGCTCGAACGGAAGTTATTACACAAGTCGTTTTGTTTGTTCGACTAGTTTTTTTTTCGACCTTGCGGTGAATTCGTTGTGATCTTTTACGTCGTCGTTAGATTGGTTTGTTTGATTTTTATTTGTTTGACGTTAGTTAGCTCCGTTTGTTTTCGATTGTTATTCTCGTCGTTTCGTGTTTGACTGTATTTATTATGTACGATGGGAGATCTGTATTTGGCGTCCCTGTCATAGTAAACGTTGGGTGACGTATATTGACACTTGAACCAAAAAGTTGATGAGTCGTGTACATGAACAATTTGCAAAGTTCGCAAACGAAAATATGCGTGCGTTCTCTTTAGACGCAAAACGTCGACTAAATCTAGGCAGCTAAGCAGATTTAAATCGCATGCTCGACTCTGATCGACCGAAAACTTCGATTTCCTTTAGAGAAGAAAATTGAAATCAACGATCCACCAGTGCCTCGTGTATAAGTCAACATTAGAACATTAAACTCCCCATCTTTCTCTCTCCATAATAATAACAACAATACAATTATTTTTGCAACCCGCTTAATTAATACGAGCTTTTAAAATGGCGTGGGTAATGTGATTAAAACGTGAGGTAACAAAGCTATCGTTTCTGCCTTTATTTTCGACAGCAACGCAAATAAAAAGACGTTCGCCTACAAGTTTCAAAGTTTCAAAGGTCGTGCCTGTCGACAATTAACGCAATCGCTTCGCCGTTTGATTTATAAATGCATCGCGAATCTTGTCCTAATTGCACGTTGAAAAATCCCTCGTATATTATCACTGATAACGCAGGGCACGTGTTGAAATATCGATCGTCAGTTTGCAGTTCAGATCAAACCGGCCTTGGAATTTCTTTCATCGGCTCGGCTCCCGTTGGAAGCACTAGAATCGATCAATTTACTACACTCAGGTGAGAGTTCAGGCGACAATAGACCAATCAAGTTGATTTATGATTGCACTATTCTGAGAGATAGATTTGCGAATATTAAAGCAGCGTTTACTGGTTGAACATGGCTCGAAATTCCAATTTAAAACAGTCACGTGTCCCAGAATTAAATAAACGTTCTTTGCATGAAACGATTCCACAAATCAAATAACATCAACTTTTTTGCCAACTCTCGTACTTAATGCTTCGTTCCCGGCGATCATCACTTCCGTCTTGTTTTAATTCCCGATGCCGACTTGTTTTCACGCCGCTATTAATCTTTTACGTTCGTGTGGCTTTCTAGAGATATGCGTCCGTAGGTACGTAGTTATTCGATTCAATATATTTGTTCGTGACGTTTACCTTACGTCACCAACAAGACGTGCAGCTATTGTCGGAGGTGTTAAGAAACCTGTGTATGATTTCCTTTTGGTCTATTATGAATTTGTGATAATTGTTGATGACGGATTATTTGGTAACTTTCAGAATCATTTGTTCGAGAATTTAATTTCCGCCGCAATTTAATCGAACGAGATTTTTCTTTTCTTCTTTGATCCGAATTGCGTCGTCGCGCAACGAAAACGAAACCGGGGCAATTACACGCGGCACGTGTTTTCGGCGAACCGATCGCCGAAACGCAATAAATTCGCTGCAGCGGCGCTCGGGCGACCTCGGGTGCCACGCGAGCCGCCCAGAAAAGGGCGAGGAAACGCGCCGGTGGAATTCTCGCGGATCGCTAAATATCGACCGCGCTGCGGGGTTCGTTCCTACGTCAACGTGTCCCCCGTTTGTTTCGTCTGGCGACAGTTCGTTGACAGCGCGATTCGTTTCGAGGTTACGTTTCGACCCCGAAAATGCCAATTAATTTTTTATTTTTACGGTCACGTTGCCCGATTCCTGCGACGAATTTTTTTCCGAGTAACTAATTTCCATGCGGCGACCGGTCGATAGCCATTAGGTAACGAACCTACTTCGCGAATCGACCTCCCCCCCCCCCCCGCACACGTTCGGTGCGACATTCAAACGGTGTCGACTCCGATGCGTCGGGTTGAATTAATGAAGCCGGGGTTTATTATTGTTCGGCGTCGATAAAGACGTCCGAGCGACGTGCACAAACAAGTTGACGCGCCCCGACCGATTACAGTTTAACTACGCGATTTTTCGCCGCCGACGCTGGTGGAAATTATTTTCGCTGTTGTGTCGAGCTGTCGCGCACCACTTGCACGTGTAATTATTTCGATGCCCGTCGGGGATGTTGGCGCTTCAGACGGCGCTCTCCACGCGAAACGGCCATTAAAATGCAAACGAGAGTGTTTACGACAGTTTCAGTAAGGACGCTCTAAGGAACCTACCGAGGACGACTTGTGACGTTTTTGGAGACCGAACTCGTTTCGCTATCGATTTTCGATTTTCTCTTAACTGGTAGTTTGACTTCTAACCGTCAGAATGAACTTTAATTTTCACGTTGGAAACTATTCACCAATTTTATTCTTAACTGTCACTTTGACGTTTAACGATTACCGATATTTTACGACGATCACTTTGACGTTTTACTGTCAAATTGACAACTGAGATGGAGTCGACATTTTAGTATATCAGTTATTCGGTTTGACGCTTAACAATTACCACAAACGTAAATTTTTACTTTGACATCAATTATCAATTTTATTATTGACAGTCAGTCTGACGTTTAATTTCCGTCGTGACAGTTGTCGTGAATAATTAAATTTTACTAGTAGTCAGTTAACTGTCAATTTGACGTTTAACAGTCGGTACGAACGTGAACTTTCACGTTGACATTCAGACGTCATTTTGACGTTTAACTGCCATCGAACGATCACCTGCACCAATTTTACGATCGCTCAGCGTAACTGTCACTTTGACGTTTGACGACATAACCTCGACTAGTCGTTTCGTTAATTTGATTGATATTTAAGTCTGTACGGACATGCACTTTGACAGCTTTTTATAAATTTTGTGTCACGTGCACGATTAGCTTTCAATTTGTCATATTAACGAATTTTACGATTATTTGACAGTCACTCTGACGTTTCATTTCCATCATGACAGTTGTCGTGAATAGTTAAACTTCACTAGTATTCAACACGTTTCTGTTAACTGTCAATTTGACGTTTAACAGTCGGTATGAACGTGAACTTTCACGTTGACATTCAGACGTCATTTTGACGTTTAACTGTCATCGAACGATCACCCGCACTAATTTTACGATCACTCAGCGTAATAACTGTCACTTTGACGTTTGACGATATAACCTCGACTAGTCGTTTCGTTAATTTGATTGATATTTAAGTCTGTACGGACATACACTTTGACAGCTTTTTATAAATTTTGTGTCACGTGCACGATTAGCTTTCAATTTATCATATTAACGAATTTTACGATTATTTGACAGTCAGTCTGACGTTTCATTTCCATCGTGACAATTGTCGTGAATAGTTAAATTTTACTAGTATTCAACACGTTTCTGTTAACTGTCAATTTGACGTTTAACAGTCGGTATGAACGTGAACTTTCACGTTTATTTAGACGTCATTTTGACGTTTAACTGTCATCGAACGATCACCCGCACTAATTTTACGATCGCTGAGCGTAACTGTCACTTTGACGTTTGACGATATAACCTCGACAAGTCGTTTTGTTAATTTGATTGATATTTAAGTCTGTACGGACATACACTTTGACAGCTTTTTATAAATTTTGTGTCACGTGCACGATTAGCTTTCAATTTGTCATATTAACGAATTTTACGATTATTTGACAGTCAGTCTGACGTTTCATTTCCATCGTGACAGTTGTCGTGAATAGTTAAATTTCACTAGTATTCAACACGTGTCTGTTAACTGTCAATTTGACGTTTAACAGTCGGTATGAAAGTAAACTTTCACGTTGATATTCAGACGTCATTTTGACGTTTAACTGTCATCGAACGATCACCCGCACTAATTTTACGATCGCTCAGCGTAACTGTCACTTTGACGTTTGACGATATAACCTCGACAAGTCGTTTTGTTAATTTCATTGATATTTAAGTCTGTACGGACATACACTTTGACAGCTTTTTATAAATTTTGTGTCACGTGCACGATTAGCTTTCAATTTGTCATATTAACAAATTTTACGATTATTTGACAGTCAGTCTGACGTTTCATTTCCATCGTGACAGTTGTCGTGAATAGTTAAATTTCACTAGTATTCAACACGTGTCTGTTAACTGTCAATTTGACGTTTAACAGTCGGTACGAACGTGAACTTTCACGTTGACATTCAGACGTCATTTTGACGTTTGACTGCCATCGAACGATCACCTGCACTAATTTTACGATCGCTCGGCGTAACTGTCACTTTGACGTTTGACGATATAACATCGACAAGTCGTTTTGTTAATTTGATTGATATTTAAGTCTGTACGGACATACACTTTGACAGCTTTTTATAAATTTTGTGTCACGTGCACGATTAGCTTTCAATTTGTCATATTAACGAATTTTACGATTATTTGAAAGTCAGTCTGACGTTTCATTTCCATCATGACAGTTGTCGTGAATAGTTAAATTTTACTAGTAGTCAACACGTGTCTGTTAACTGTCAATTTGACGTTTAACAGTCGGTACGAACGTGAACTTTCAAGTTGACATTCAGACGTCATTTTGACGTTTAACTGTCATCCAACAATCACTTACACTAATTTTACGATCACTCGGCGTAACTGTCACTTTGACGTTTGACGATATAACCTCGACAAGTCGTTTTGTTAATTTGATTGATATTTAAGTCTGTACGGACATACACTTTGACAACTTTTTTATAAATTTTGGGTCACGTGCACGATTAGCTTTCAATTTGTCATATTAACGAATTTTACGATTATTTGACAGTCAGTCTGACGTTTCATTTCGATCATGACAGTTGTCGTGAATAGTTAAATGTTACTAGTAGTCAACACGTTTTTGTTAACTGTCAATTTGACGTTTAACAGTCGGTATGAAAGTAAACTTTCACGTTGACATTCAGACGTCATTTTGACGTTTGACTGCCATCGAACGATCACCCGCACTAATTTTACGATCACTCGGCGTAACTGTCACTTTGACGTTTGACGATATAACCTCGACAAGTCGTTTTGTTAATTTGATTGATATTTAAGTCTGTACGGACATACACTTTGACAGCTTTTTATAAATTTTGTGTCACGTGCACGATTAGCTTTCAATTTGTCATATTAACGAATTTTACGATTATTTCAATGTAACTCTGACTTTGACGTATAATTACCGTTTTATCGATTAACTGTCATTTTGACGTTTGACAGATACGAAATGCCTATATTTTATGTTTATTTTCAACTTTGACTATTTAGGTATCCTTTTAACTATTATCGCAGTGATTTTACGATTATTACTCAATGTTTCTGTCAGTTTCTGGTTCTTGTATTAGTTTTACAGTTATCGATGACTTGTTGCGAGTAGCCGACAATTTTTTCAATTAACCGAAAGTTTGATATCAGTGTCGGCATGAATATAAACTTTGACTATTTGTTATAAGCATTGCATTTGACAGGCTTATTGACACCTAACTTGTCACATGTCCATACCATGTTGTGTGTTGTATTTACACCCACCATGTCTTCGTGAATTTCTTTTGGTGACAACGAACCTCTGATTTTTCTATTTTTAGTACTTTTCTAAATTATTTGAACAGGTAACGGGTGACTACACTTTGAACTAACGTAACAACAAATGATTGACACTTGAATCTGTCAAATTGATTCAACGTCACTCAACGCCCACTATGTCAACGACGCTAAGTAACGATCTCCCCTCGTACTACGTCATATGCATTTGTGAAATTTTACAATGAAAAAGCTAAGCAAATTCTAAAAATCTAATTACCGTTAACGCGGTGTATTTTGCATTTCTTGGCCACCTATGACGCTGTGTTATGCCGATCAATATTTTACGACTGACACTCCCGCATTAGATCGAAGTAGGTCACAAAAAAAGAAACGGACGGAAACCGAGTGCTTGTAATCAGCTGTGTTATTCTGCAGTGCGTTGCCGTTTCCGGTTTTCATTTACGTTGCCGATGACACCGCCGCACATCGATAATTTAAAACTCGTCTGTATGCACACGCACCGTTCGAAACGTCGAAGCTCGGCGCGGGCGTCGAAATTAAAAATTGACGGGCGGCCCTTCGCGGACGAGATTAAAAAATGCGAAATTCATACGTACGGCCGGGTCGAGCGGCGGCGCGCACCGAGACGCCCCATTAAACTAAATTGTTACTTCCGTTTTTATCGTCGTCTCATTTGTTCGGGCGCGGATAGACATGAAAAATTCAGCGTGGTGGGGGGGGGGGTGCAATCTCGATTTAAGGTGATTGTTGTTGCTGTGGTTCCGAGATTAACAAAAACGTCAGAATTGTAAAAAGAGCAAAAAATTTGTTTAAAATTTTCAAAAATTGTCGAAATGTGAAAATCGCCACAAATAGAAAAAAAAATCTAAATTATCTAAAATTCGTACGTCAACTTACGAATTTTTCTGAAAAAATGCAACGGACGTAAAAATAGTTCGAATTGACGAAATTGCGAAAAACAAATTCGTCCAAAAGGTCGGCGTTCCAAAACGTTCTGAACTCGTTGTAAAATTGCCAAAAAATCTAAACTGTTTCAAATTCAAATGTTGAAAATTGTGAAGTGCAAATAATTTTTTTGAACACCAACGTTCTTTGCAATCGACAAAAAAAAATTCTCGAAAAAGTCAGTGTCAAAATTGACTGCGATGCAAAAAAATCCAACATTGTCAACAATGATCGAGGTTATGTTTGACTGACAAAACACTTGACGGCATAGAATACATGATGACAGATGAAGCATGTGATAAACCAGTTGTAGATGTTGTTTTTCTCAACTGCATACTCAAAATTTTGCTCTCTAGAAGTTGAAGCTACTGCCTCCGTTATTTTACCCGCAGTTCCAGTTTGGTTGTAAAGAGAATTATCTACGTAAGCCTCCGCCAGGGATGAAGATCGCGATGGCGCTTAAGGGCTAATAAATCGCCACCAGCATTTACAAGGAGCGTGGCTGATGTTCTACGAACACAATGGCTTGTATTTTCTAGCTTCAGATACTGTACGATTTGCTTTGGGACATTGCCAATTTTATTTATTCCTTCAACTTGCTTCGTGCACCTTCCTGGTAATCCATGAAGAATTGTGTCCTTAAGTTCAATGCGATTTTCGAAGTATTTTTACGGACATTGTAGCAGGCTCCAGATATAACGAATGAGCTTTCAACCCAACCCAACCCAACCCAACCCAACCCAACCCAACCCAACGTCAACGTCAACGTCAACGTCAAAGTCAACGTAGTTTTGGAGCTAGTTTTGTTGCCATAACATAAGACATCGCAACAATGTTTTCCAACAAGACAACTTTAGGCCACACACTGCAAGAGTAACGCAGAGATTTTTTAATTACAATAATGTCATTTTACTGCCATGACCTGCATGATCACTAGATTTGTTGCCGATCGAACATGTATGGGACATGATCGGCAAAAAATCGAAGATTTTCCAGCTCCCACGGACACTTTGGCTGAACTTTGAGTTCAAATTCAAGGAGCTTACGTGCGCCCCTGCGCTTAAATGAATCCATTCGTTTCGGAGGAGACGGCACGCGTTATTAATTTTCTAACAACAAAACAAATGAGAATTGCACGTTTAAATTAAATCAAGTAGTAAAGATAAAGGAAATGAATTATTTGCAACAAAAAAGCTGCGTTGTTGCGGTTCACCCTGTGTGGTATAAAACGTATGTCGTTTGGAAATAGTGGGATAAACGACAGCAAACAAATGACCGCCGCAATAACATCGTCCTATTAATATCGCGTCAGTGCTTTTTTAATATTTTTCATCGCCTTACAACGCTGTCAATACGTAGTAAATAACGAGCGGATGATAATTCATCCGTTTCGATCGCCCTGGACGTTTTCGCCAGTTCCCTTCGTAATAACATCGGGTAGGTTACTCAAAGGTCATACTCACTGTCTGTGTCGAACTTTCTTATGATTGTCTCGATTAGGGTAGTTCTCGGAGCTACCAGTCCTCTCCTAACTGGCATAATAATCAGGAAAAGGTCACAACGTACACCACTAATCCGTCACCACATTTCGTCGTGTTCATATTTTCCGAATCGCCCGGACGTTTTTGGTTTTCGCTCGGTTTACGCTCGCCGGTCGCGCGTTTTCTACCTTAAACGCTAATTCGCTTTCGTGGATGGATTACTCTGATATTGAATCGTGCAGCCTTAGAAAATCGTTGTGGAAAAATCGATGGCACGCCGTATTTCATAAAAATCGATGTGTGTCGGTGTGTTCGTGTGTGTCAGTGTGCGTGCGTGTAAAAAATAAAACGGAATCACGCCGCCGCCGCCGGCTTCGTACGAAATGAAAAATAAGGCATTTTAAGGCTCTTCAAGACTTGTGTTTGTATACACGGTGTGTCTTTTTTTTCTGTGTGTGTGTGCGTGAGTAGAAAAACCGACCTATTTGCGTCCGTTCGGCGGTAAACACTCCGGTGGCTGGCGTCGCGTTCACTCGCGTTTATCGCGCCGATTCTTTCGGTTTCCCGTCGCCCGAACCGCCGACTTCTATATCACAGAGTTTGGCAAGCGTTCGGTGGAAAACAAACGCGCACAGCGGATCCATAGTCGACTGGACGCGACGCGTTAAAAATACTGGCCCTGCGTTCGCGAGCGCGCGTGCGTGGATCCGCGGCGGCGCAGGAATAGATTTTCGCGATTTTCCCGAGATTCCAACTTACCGCCGGCGCCGGCGACGACGACGACGACGCCGCGGGGTCGATCGGGATTTGTTTGGTTTGCAGGGAACTGCAGCGCCGGAACGTGATGTTTTTCGGGCGAATCGGTGGCGTCGCCTTTCGTGTTTTTGAAAACGTTGATTGCATAATAGTTACGAGACGAATGTTGGTGTGGTTGGGTTGGGTTGGCAACTCAAATAACAATTTATATAATCTTATTTATTTGACACATGAAAGTCAACAAAATCCGCACTATTTCTTCATTCCATGAATGAAAAAATAAGCACGTGACATGTTTTCATTGCGGCTACGTATTTACATCATCTTTTGTAATCCTTATTTCATTTTTATTTTCCGTCAGTTATGTTACTTATATAATTAATTATTCCTTTTCTTTTGTTGCAGTATCACATTTTGGACAATCCGACAGCTCTCCGCCGGAAAAATCAAAGAAGTGATAATTTATAATAATTGTACAAATGTTTAATAAATATGTCTGCATTACAGAATGTTTTATTTCGTAAATAGGCATTTTAGCATCGAAATTGAACTTTCAATAAAACAATTGGCCGTACTTTTTTGGCGCCATCTATCGGGGAGTAGTCGAACCACTTCAATGCACTAGATAATGACGTTGCGCCATCTATCGGGAAGTAGTTGAACCACTTCAATGCACTAGATAATGACGTTGCGCCATCTGTCGGGGAGTAGTTGAACAACGTCATTATCTAGTGCATCGAAGTGGTTCAACTACTCCCCGATAGATGGCGACAAAAAGTGTATCCAACCTAAAAAAACGACTGTGGAACAGAAATAAAATTTTTAAGCGTTCGTTTAACGTTTCGGGGATCTGTATCAGGATCACAGAATACGCGAAGAGGTGGCCGAAGTATCCGGAGTAATTATTTCGCGTCAAAGCAGAAATAAAATTTTTAAACGTTCGCTTAACGTTTCGGGGATCTGTATCAGGATCACAGAATGTGCGAAGAGGTGGCGAAATTATCCGGAGTAATTATTTCGCGCCAAAGCAGAAATAAAATTTTTAAACGTTCGCTTTACGTTTCGGGGATTTGTATCAGGATCACAGAATACACGAAGAGGTGGCCAAAATACCAGGAGTAAATTATTTCGCGCCGAAACCGAAATAATTTTTTTAAGCGTTCGTTTAACGTTTCGGGGATTTGTATCAGGATCACAGGATACGCGAAGAGGTGGCGAAATTATCCGGAGTAATTATTTCGCGCCAAAGCAGAAATAAAATTTTTGAACGTTCGCTTTACGTTTCGGGGATTTGTATCAGGATCACAGAATGCGCGAAGAGGTGGCCGAAGTATCCGGAGTAATTGATTTCGCGCCAAAACGAAAATAAAATTTTTAAGCGTTCGCTTAACGTTTCGGGGATTTGTATCAGGATCACAGAATGCGCGAAGAGGTGGCCGAAGTATCCGGAGTAATTGATTTCGCGCCAAAACGAAAATAAAATGTTTAAGCGTTCGTTTAACGTTTCGGGGATCTGTATCAGGATCACAGAATACGTGAAGAGGTGGCCGAAGTATCCGGAGTAATTGTTTCGCGCCAAAGTAGAAATAAAATTTTTAAACGTTCGCGGAACGTTTCGGGGATTTGTATCAGGATCACAGAATGCGCGAAGAGGTGGCCGAAATACCAGGAGTAAATTATTTCGCACCGAAACAAAAATAAAATTTTTAAGCGTTCGTTTAACGTTTCGGGGATTTGTATCAGGATCACAGAATGTGCGAAGAGGTGGCCGAAATACCAGGAGTAATTATTTCGCGCCAGAGCAGAAATAAAATGTTTGAACGTTCGCTTTACGTTTCGGGGATTTGTATCAGGATCACAGAATGTGCGAAGAGGTGGCCGAAATACCAGGAGTAAATTATTTCGCGCCGAAACGAAAATAAAATTTTTAAGCGTTCGTTTAACGTTTCGGGGATTTGTATCAGGATCACAGAATGTGCGAAGAGGTGGCGAAATTATCCGGAGTAATTATTTCGCGCCAGAGCAGAAATAAAATTTTTAAACGTTCGCTTAACGTTTCGGGGATTTGTATCAGGATCACAGAATGTGCGAAGAGGTGGCCGAAATACCAGGAGTAAATTATTTCGCGCCGAAACGAAAATAAAATTTTTAAGCGTTCGTTTAACGTTTCGGGGATTTGTATCAGGATCACAGAATGTGCGAAGAGGTGGCGAAATTATCCGGAGTAATTATTTCGCGCCAGAGCAGAAATAAAATTTTTAAACGTTCGCTTAACGTTTCGGGGATTTGTATCAGGATCACAGAATACACGAAGAGGTGGCCGAAATACCAGGAGTAATTATTTCGCGCCAGAGCAGAAATAAAATTTTTAAGCGTTCGCTTAACGTTTCGGGGATTTGTATCAGGATCACAGAATGTGCGAAGAGGTGGCGGAAGTATCCGGAGTAATTATTTCGCGCCAGAGCAGAAATAAAATTTTTAAACGTTCGCTTAACGTTTCGGGGATTTGTATCAGGATCACAGAATGTGCGAAGAGGTGGCGGAAGTATCCGGAGTAATTATTTCGCGCCAGAGCAGAAATAAAATTTTTAAGCGTTCGCTTAACGTTTCGGGGATTTGTATCAGGATCACAGAATGTGCGAAGAGGTGGCGGAAGTATCCGGAGTAATTATTTCGCGCCAGAGCAGAAATAAAATTTTTAAACGTTCGCTTAACGTTTCGGGGATTTGTATCAGGATCACAGAATGTGCGAAGAGGTGGCGGAAGTATCCGGAGTAATTATTTCGCGCCAGAGCAGAAATAAAATTTTTAAACGTTCGCTTAACGTTTCGGGGATTTGTATCAGGATCACAGAATGTGCGAAGAGGTGGCGGAAGTATCCGGAGTAATTATTTCGCGCCAGAGCAGAAATAAAATTTTTAAGCGTTCGCTTAACGTTTCGGGGATTTGTATCAGGATCACAGAATGTGCGAAGAGGTGGCGGAAGTATCCGGAGTAATTATTTCGCGCCAGAGCAGAAATAAAATTTTTAAACGTTCGCTTAACGTTTCGGGGATTTGTATCAGGATCACAGAATGTGCGAAGAGGTGGCGGAAGTATCCGGAGTAATTATTTCGCGCCAGAGCAGAAATAAAATTTTTAAGCGTTCGCTTAACGTTTCGGGGATTTGTATCAGGATCACAGAATGTGCGAAGAGGTGGCGAAATTATCCGGAGTAATTATTTCGCGCCAGAGCAGAAATAAAATTTTTAAACGTTCGCTTAACGTTTCGGGGATTTGTATCAGGATCACAGAATGTGCGAAGAGGTGGCGGAAGTATCCGGAGTAATTATTTCGCGCCAGAGCAGAAATAAAATTTTTAAACGTTCGCTTAACGTTTCGGGGATTTGTATCAGGATCACAGAATGTGCGAAGAGGTGGCGAAATTATCCGGAGTAATTATTTCGCGCCAGAGCAGAAATAAAATTTTTAAGCGTTCGCTTAACGTTTCGGGGATTTGTATCAGGATCACAGAATGTGCGAAGAGGTGGCGGAAGTATCCGGAGTAATTATTTCGCGCCAGAGCAGAAATAAAATTTTTAAACGTTCGCTTAACGTTTCGGGGATTTGTATCAGGATCACAGAATGTGCGAAGAGGTGGCGGAAGTATCCGGAGTAATTATTTCGCGCCAGAGCAGAAATAAAATTTTTAAGCGTTCGCTTAACGTTTCGGGGATTTGTATCAGGATCACAGAATGTGCGAAGAGGTGGCGAAATTATCCGGAGTAATTATTTCGCGCCAGAGCAGAAATAAAATTTTTAAACGTTCGCTTAACGTTTCGGGGATTTGTATCAGGATCACAGAATGTGCGAAGAGGTGGCCGAAGTATCCGGAGTAATTATTTCGCGCCAGAGCAGAAATAAAATTTTTAAGCGTTCGCTTAACGTTTCGGGGATTTGTATCAGGATCACAGAATGTGCGAAGAGGTGGCCGAAATACCAGGAGTAATTATTTCGCGCCAGAGCAGAAATAAAATTTTTAAGCGTTCGCTTAACGTTTCGGGGATTTGTATCAGGATCACAGAATGTGCGAAGAGGTGGCGGAAGTATCCGGAGTAATTATTTCGCGCCAGAGCAGAAATAAAATTTTTAAACGTTCGCTTAACGTTTCGGGGATTTGTATCAGGATCACAGAATGTGCGAAGAGGTGGCCGAAGTATCCGGAGTAATTATTTCGCGCCAGAGCAGAAATAAAATTTTTAAGCGTTCGCTTAACGTTTCGGGGATTTGTATCAGGATCACAGAATGTGCGAAGAGGTGGCGAAATTATCCGGAGTAATTATTTCGCGCCAGAGCAGAAATAAAATTTTTAAACGTTCGCTTAACGTTTCGGGGATTTGTATCAGGATCACAGAATGTGCGAAGAGGTGGCCGAAGTATCCGGAGTAATTATTTCGCGCCAGAGCAGAAATAAAATTTTTAAGCGTTCGCTTAACGTTTCGGGGATTTGTATCAGGATCACAGAATGTGCGAAGAGGTGGCGAAATTATCCGGAGTAATTATTTCGCGCCAGAGCAGAAATAAAATTTTTAAACGTTCGCTTAACGTATTGGGGATTTGTATCAGGATCACAGAATGTGCGAAGAGGTGGCCGAAGTATCCGGAGTAATTATTTCGCGCCAGAGCAGAAATAAAATTTTTAAACGTTCGCTTAACGTTTCGGGGATTTGTATCAGGATCACAGAATGCGCGAAGAGGTGGCCGAAGTATCCGGAGTAATTATTTCGCGCCAGAGCAGAAATAAAATTTTTAAACGTTCGCTTAACGTATTGGGGATTTGTATCAGGATCACAGAATGTGCGAAGAGGTGGCCGAAGTATCCGGAGTAATTATTTCGCGCCAGAGCAGAAATAAAATTTTTAAGCGTTCGCTTAACGTTTCGGGGATTTGTATCAGGATCACAGAATGTGCGAAGAGGTGGCCGAAGTATCCGGAGTAATTATTTCGCGCCAGAGCAGAAATAAAATTTTTAAGCGTTCGTTTAACGTTTCGGGGATTTGTATCAGGATCACAGAATGTGCGAAGAGGTGGCGAAATTATCCGGAGTAATTATTTCGCGCCAGAGCAGAAATAAAATTTTTAAACGTTCGCTTAACGTTTCGGGGATTTGTATCAGGATCACAGAATACACGAAGAGGTGGCCGAAATACCAGGAGTAATTATTTCGCGCCAGAGCAGAAATAAAATTTTTAAACGTTCGCTTAACGTATTGGGGATTTGTATCAGGATCACAGAATGTGCGAAGAGGTGGCCGAAGTATCCGGAGTAATTATTTCGCGCCAGAGCAGAAATAAAATTTTTAAACGTTCGCTTAACGTATTGGGGATTTGTATCAGGATCACAGAATGTGCGAAGAGGTGGCCGAAGTATCCGGAGTAATTATTTCGCGCCGAAAGAGAAATAAAATTTTTAAGCGTTCGCTTAACGTTTTGGGGATTTGTATCAGGATCACAGAATGTGCGAAGAGGTGGCCGAAGTATCCGGAGTAATTATTTCGCGCCAGAGCAGAAATAAAATTTTTAAGCGTTCGCTTAACGTTTCGGGGATTTGTATCAGGATCACAGAATGTGCGAAGAGGTGGCCGAAGTATCCGGAGTAATTATTTCGCGCCAGAGCAGAAATAAAATTTTTAAGCGTTCGTTTAACGTTTCGGGGATTTGTATCAGGATCACAGAATGTGCGAAGAGGTGGCGAAATTATCCGGAGTAATTATTTCGCGCCAGAGCAGAAATAAAATTTTTAAACGTTCGCTTAACGTTTCGGGGATTTGTATCAGGATCACAGAATACACGAAGAGGTGGCCGAAATACCAGGAGTAATTATTTCGCGCCAGAGCAGAAATAAAATTTTTAAGCGTTCGCTTAACGTTTCGGGGATTTGTATCAGGATCACAGAATGTGCGAAGAGGTGGCGGAAGTATCCGGAGTAATTATTTCGCGCCAGAGCAGAAATAAAATTTTTAAACGTTCGCTTAACGTTTCGGGGATTTGTATCAGGATCACAGAATGTGCGAAGAGGTGGCGAAATTATCCGGAGTAATTATTTCGCGCCAGAGCAGAAATAAAATTTTTAAGCGTTCGCTTAACGTTTCGGGGATTTGTATCAGGATCACAGAATGTGCGAAGAGGTGGCGGAAGTATCCGGAGTAATTATTTCGCGCCAGAGCAGAAATAAAATTTTTAAACGTTCGCTTAACGTTTCGGGGATTTGTATCAGGATCACAGAATGTGCGAAGAGGTGGCGGAAGTATCCGGAGTAATTATTTCGCGCCAGAGCAGAAATAAAATTTTTAAGCGTTCGCTTAACGTTTCGGGGATTTGTATCAGGATCACAGAATGTGCGAAGAGGTGGCGGAAGTATCCGGAGTAATTATTTCGCGCCAGAGCAGAAATAAAATTTTTAAACGTTCGCTTAACGTTTCGGGGATTTGTATCAGGATCACAGAATGTGCGAAGAGGTGGCGGAAGTATCCGGAGTAATTATTTCGCGCCAGAGCAGAAATAAAATTTTTAAGCGTTCGCTTAACGTTTCGGGGATTTGTATCAGGATCACAGAATGTGCGAAGAGGTGGCGGAAGTATCCGGAGTAATTATTTCGCGCCAGAGCAGAAATAAAATTTTTAAACGTTCGCTTAACGTTTCGGGGATTTGTATCAGGATCACAGAATGTGCGAAGAGGTGGCGGAAGTATCCGGAGTAATTATTTCGCGCCAGAGCAGAAATAAAATTTTTAAACGTTCGCTTAACGTTTCGGGGATTTGTATCAGGATCACAGAATGTGCGAAGAGGTGGCGAAATTATCCGGAGTAATTATTTCGCGCCAGAGCAGAAATAAAATTTTTAAGCGTTCGCTTAACGTTTCGGGGATTTGTATCAGGATCACAGAATGTGCGAAGAGGTGGCGGAAGTATCCGGAGTAATTATTTCGCGCCAGAGCAGAAATAAAATTTTTAAACGTTCGCTTAACGTTTCGGGGATTTGTATCAGGATCACAGAATGTGCGAAGAGGTGGCGGAAGTATCCGGAGTAATTATTTCGCGCCAGAGCAGAAATAAAATTTTTAAGCGTTCGCTTAACGTTTCGGGGATTTGTATCAGGATCACAGAATGTGCGAAGAGGTGGCGAAATTATCCGGAGTAATTATTTCGCGCCAGAGCAGAAATAAAATTTTTAAACGTTCGCTTAACGTTTCGGGGATTTGTATCAGGATCACAGAATGTGCGAAGAGGTGGCCGAAGTATCCGGAGTAATTATTTCGCGCCAGAGCAGAAATAAAATTTTTAAACGTTCGCTTAACGTTTCGGGGATTTGTATCAGGATCACAGAATGTGCGAAGAGGTGGCCGAAGTATCCGGAGTAATTATTTCGCGCCAGAGCAGAAATAAAATTTTTAAGCGTTCGCTTAACGTTTCGGGGATTTGTATCAGGATCACAGAATGTGCGAAGAGGTGGCGAAATTATCCGGAGTAATTATTTCGCGCCAGAGCAGAAATAAAATTTTTAAACGTTCGCTTAACGTTTCGGGGATTTGTATCAGGATCACAGAATGTGCGAAGAGGTGGCCGAAGTATCCGGAGTAATTATTTCGCGCCAGAGCAGAAATAAAATTTTTAAGCGTTCGCTTAACGTTTCGGGGATTTGTATCAGGATCACAGAATGTGCGAAGAGGTGGCGAAATTATCCGGAGTAATTATTTCGCGCCAGAGCAGAAATAAAATTTTTAAACGTTCGCTTAACGTATTGGGGATTTGTATCAGGATCACAGAATGTGCGAAGAGGTGGCCGAAGTATCCGGAGTAATTATTTCGCGCCAGAGCAGAAATAAAATTTTTAAACGTTCGCTTAACGTTTCGGGGATTTGTATCAGGATCACAGAATGCGCGAAGAGGTGGCCGAAGTATCCGGAGTAATTATTTCGCGCCAGAGCAGAAATAAAATTTTTAAACGTTCGCTTAACGTATTGGGGATTTGTATCAGGATCACAGAATGTGCGAAGAGGTGGCCGAAGTATCCGGAGTAATTATTTCGCGCCAGAGCAGAAATAAAATTTTTAAGCGTTCGCTTAACGTTTCGGGGATTTGTATCAGGATCACAGAATGTGCGAAGAGGTGGCCGAAGTATCCGGAGTAATTATTTCGCGCCAGAGCAGAAATAAAATTTTTAAACGTTCGCTTAACGTATTGGGGATTTGTATCAGGATCACAGAATGTGCGAAGAGGTGGCCGAAGTATCCGGAGTAATTATTTCGCGCCGAAAGAGAAATAAAATTTTTAAGCGTTCGCTTAACGTTTTGGGGATTTGTATCAGGATCACAGAATGTGCGAAGAGGTGGCCGAAGTATCCGGAGTAATTATTTCGCGCCAGAGCAGAAATAAAATTTTTAAGCGTTCGCTTAACGTTTCGGGGATTTGTATCAGGATCACAGAATGTGCGAAGAGGTGGCCGAAGTATCCGGAGTAATTATTTCGCGCCGAAAGAGAAATAAAATTTTTAAGCGTTCGCTTAACGTTTTGGGGATTTGTATCAGGATCACAGAATGTGCGAAGAGGTGGCCGAAGTATCCGGAGTAATTATTTCGCGCCAGAGCAGAAATAAAATTTTTAAGCGTTCGCTTAACGTTTCGGGGATTTGTATCAGGATCACAGAATGTGCGAAGAGGTGGCCGAAGTATCCGGAGTAATTATTTCGCGCCAGGGCAGAAATAAAATTTTTAAGCGTTCGCTTAACGTTTCGGGGATTTGTATCAGGATCACAGAATGCGCGAAGAGGTGGCCGAAGTATCCGGAGTAATTATTTCGCGCCAGAGCAGAAATAAAATTTTTAAGCGTTCGCTTAACGTTTCGGGGATTTGTATCAGGATCACAGAATGCGCGAAGAGGTGGCGAAATTATCCGGAGTAATTATTTCGCGCCAGAGCAGAAATAAAATTTTTAAGCGTTCGCTTAACGTTTCGGGGATTTGTATCAGGATCACAGAATGCGCGAAGAGGTGGCGAAATTATCCGGAGTAATTATTTCGCGCCAGAGCAGAAATAAAATTTTTAAGCGTTCGCTTAACGTTTCGGGGATTTGTATCAGGATCACAGAATGCGCGAAGAGGTGGCGAAATTATCCGGAGTAATTATTTCGCGCCAGAGCAGAAATAAAATTTTTAAGCGTTCGCTTAACGTTTCGGGGATTTGTATCAGGATCACAGAATGCGCGAAGAGGTGGCCGAAGTATCCGGAGTAAATTATGTGGCGCGAAATCGAAATGACGGTAAAAGTTCATATATATATCAGCGCCATCTGGTGGATTTTCATAGAACACATCCGGTGCACAAACCGTTTGGGACAGTACTCTTATTACCGGCGTTATTGTAGTTCAGCTATCGCCCGTAAGAGGGCGCTAAATATATTTGTTGTGGTTAATGTAGACATAATCTGTGCTGTAATTCAGCTATCGCCCACGAGAGTGCGCCCCATATTAATTATGAAATGTTGGTTAAATTAAATTTGGTTGGGTTGGGTTGTTCGCATGAACGCGAGGAATTTAAACGTTGGACTGAATATTTTTCAAAGAACATTAAAATTACAATTTCTTTATTTCTACGTCACAATAAAAAAACAACTGAGCAAATGCAATCTTCAATATCACCAGAAAATGCACATTCAGACAAAACTAAACTCTATATAATAGATAGGAAGTGACAGCCGTTCATCATAAATAAGTAGCACATAACTTAAAACTAACGACTAAAACAGATTCAAATTGCTGATGGTCCTCTTCCCCAGGATATCCTTGGGTCGGATATACTTTTGCGTCACCGTCGTGTCGCATTTGTGCTCGTCCTCTTTCAGCTGCTGCTGAAGGATCACGAACCTCAGACACTGGTAGTTAAGGTAAGATATCCAGGTTATCCCGGCCAATAGAAAGATCAATCCTCCGGGTATGGTGACAAAGCACAGCGCGAAAACGCACGCCGACAGTTGGAAAAATATGAGGAAAAAAGCCGCGTAGACCGTCGACCGCAGGATCGCCTGCTGCGATTGCGCGGAGACCGTCGTCGCCGATTGGTAAATTTTCGTGGTTAACGTCGTCGTCGCTTTCCACACCTGGTGGGGATCCTTGAACGAGACCTCTTTGAAATGTGTGCGTAAATGGTTTGCCGCCAATTCCAGTGCCTTGTAGATGATGGTGTTGTACACGAGGGACTTTGCGAAAAATATGCACCGTTCGGCGTTCGAATGGAGGACTGTCTGGGACGTCTTCAGCCAGGCCAACAACGCGGGGAGGATGTAGTAATTTTGGGAGCAGATGTACGCATTGAATTTCATTATTTTCTCGATCGATTGGCTCCTTGTGAATGTGTCTCGTTTACCGTTGTCGGTTTTGCTTTTCATTTTCATCATTGAATTTTGTTCGGTTCCTGAGACGTTGGTGGACATGATTTCGGTTTCTGGAACAAATTTGAAGATCAGTCGATTGTAATAAATAAATAAATAAAAAAACTTCATTACGAATCTCAATAAACTCAATAAACTCAAATAAAATTCAGTTCAATTTAATCCCAATAAAAATACGTTTTTCGATCCCCAAAAAAAATTGCTTGCGTGTAAATACCATGACGATTGATAACGCGTTAACGTAATCTCTGACAAACAAATTTGTTTTCGTTCAAATGTGCAATAAAAATTGCTTCTTTTCAAACACGCCCCGCTATGATGCCGTTTAGCACGTGTTATCGCCGCCAATGCCCCACTATCGCGAAAAGTACGTGTTTTCGCATTTCCAGAAAGAAAACATGATCTTGAAAGGTTGCAGGTCGACGTAACCCCGACCGAACACGTCGGTTTCGGTATTGTGTCGAAACTTATCTCGCTCGATTGCGCGTCTTTGCATTTATTTTAATCGAGAATAAATTATTGCTATTTTGCTAATCGCAACGGAGTTCAGTTCGATGTTTTTTATTCGTGGAATCGCCGTCAGCCAACTCTTTTCTTTTTTTTAAGAGCAAGGCGCTGAAGAACGTCATTATGGACGACGTAATCGTGTTTGATTTATTTTCGATTATTTTTGTCTTTTATTTATCATTTATGTTTTTTGATGGCCATAATTTAATGTTTGTAAATGTTGTGAAGAAGAAGTATTGACCCTAGCAATAGGGTTTTCTTAATTTGTTTAGCTTGAGTTGGGGTGGGTTGGGTTGTGTTGGGTTGGGTTGGGTTGGGTTGTGTTGTGTTGGGTTGTGTTGTGTTGTGTTGTGTTGTGTTGTGTTGGCGTTGGGTTGGGTTGGGTTGGGTTGGGTTGGGTTGGGTTGGGTTGGGTTGGGTTGGGTTGGGTTGGGTTGGGTTGGGTTGGGTTGGGTTGGGTTGGGTTGGGTTGGGTTGGGTTGGGTTGGGTTGGGTTGGGTTGGATCGGGTTGCGTTGGATCGGGTTGGGTTGGGTTGGGTTGGGTTGGGTTGGGTTGGGTTGGGTTGGGTTGGGTAGGATCAGGTTGCACCAAACGTCACAGAAATTAAATTAAATTTTTAGTTTCCTTCCTTTATAGGTTTCTCTGCAACTTTGATTTTAATCGATTTTATTTCTGTTCTCCAGATTTTAATTGTAACCAATCATTGACATTTTTCACAGTTTCTACTTCATCTACTTGGTTTTTTCCACAACGTTCAGCTGGATTTGGATCCATGTTTCGGTTCAATTTTTATTTCCAAACGCTCGTTTCGCTTGGCCGGTTTTTAAATTCGGGTGCGAATTTGATCTTTCGAGTTATCGTGACGCGAGGTCGGAGTGCACCGAAGTTGTTAAGCGTTATCTGCTGTGTAACTAATTTTAGTGGCCGAGATCCCCGACGGGCCCCGCAAATTGAAACAGAAACGACGAGTTGCAGATTTCATCACATCATTTTTTTCAAAGAATCAATCGCGCGTTTACATCTCACGACGACTGTAGCGTCGAGATTTTTTCTACCCACTCCTGAACTTGAAGAAAATTAAAATTGAGAATGAACGACGCACTCGTTCATCCTAACCCAACCCAACCCAACCGAACCCAACCCAACCCAACCCAACTCAAGCTAAAAATTTTAAGAAACCCCTATTTCCAGGGTAACATACTTCTACCTCACAACATTTGGTTGTTTTACAATTTTACATTTAATTTAATTTCATTTCTATTTCATAAATAATTTATATGGTTTTTCAAAAAAAAAAAATCTACTAATCGCACAAATGGTAAACGCAAACAGCTCATAGAAAATCACTGGAGCCAATGGAACAAATATAAGCATAGTAAAAAAAATAATCACCATTTCTTTGTAAATTTCGTTCGTTACAATCAAAAACCCCAATTATCACAAAAAATCCAATCGATTTACCTGACAATTCAATCCAACTTTCTCGGTCAGCTCATTCGCAACACCGCACGTCCAAACTAGCACGTCAACCAACACACAAACACGACCAGCAGCTACAACATTAGATAACATTTGACAGGCACTAGGTGCCCCCCCCCCACCTCTTCAAGTTCTTCGACGTTTCGAAACAGTGGGGGTGAAGCACGCGAATCGCATCATTCGATTGATTCGTGCTGGGTTTTTAAATTTTTCACGTCGATTTGCTACGGGATACGCGATAAAAATTTGTCAGATAGGATACGTCCGAAAGTGCATTGCTAAAAAGTGCGTCACTGCGGTTTCGGGAACTTGGTCACTTAGTCACAGAATAAACGCATCAATTACCCGGCATTTGTTGCGAATTATTCGTAAAACTTGTGGCCGATATGAACAATAACAATGACGTATGGCTATAGAAAAAATAAATGAACTGGAGCCTTATACTAAGTGTGACGATTAAAAAAAAAAAAAATAAGAAATACCCAATTCACGATACACTTACTTTTTTATATTCCCGTTCCCTCGTATCCCCTTCGACTATTGGTGATTTTCTATTCGGTTATCTGAAAAAGAAGAACAATAATAACACCAACGTTGCAAAAAAAATCCACCACGCCCCCACCATATTTTTAAATGTTGTCGTTTTTTTTTTTTTGTTATTGTTGATAAGACGTGATTCACATTTAATGGTTACGGCGGTTGCTATGGCAAAAACGACTATTTCATGCCGTCTGGTCGTTTCGTAATTCAGCGCCGGGTCACGGGACATGTCGCCTTTTTTTCCCAGCGATAAGGAGCGATCACGCCGTCTTCGTGGCGTAACCGATTTTTGTCATTATTTAATTTTATAGATAAAACACAAACAAAAATTACCAATTAAAATCATCAGCGTCGGCGGCGACATTTTAAGGTCCGTTTCTAATTAATCGATTTCAAAGCCGAGCTATTCAAGAAAATAATTCGGAGATTTATTTCAGTGCGGCGTTGGAAAGCTTCCAACTGCGCAAACAAACAAACAAACACAAGAAGTCGGCCAACCTCGCCGCGGAAATGCCAACCTGGACGGTTGTTTCAAAACCGAATTGTCTCGCAGGCACTGTTTACCAAGCAAGGCGACCGAAATACGACGACATTCAGTCGCAGCGAAGAAATTAAATCGCAAGACAAAAGACGATCGAAATAAACTACTTGAACTTGTGAAGAACAGAAAACGAATTGGTCAATGCAACTACGATTGCTATATATCCAATATAAAAAAAACCGGATCAAAATACGAAAATAAAACGGAATGGAAACTGAGAATAATAAAACAGGACAATCGAAAGATCTTGCTGTCAAAAAGACCAACTCGAAATGTCAAAATTGTCGAGTGTCAAAACTGCTAGATTTTAGATTGAAAATTGTAAAAATGGTTAAAAATTCAAATATTGTCAAAAATACAAGAAACTTACATCAATAATTGTCGAAAATGCCTATCAACTATCAAAATGTCAAAATGACAATGAAAACGGTGAACGTCAAAATGCCTAACCCAACCCAACCTAACCTAACCCAACCCAACCCAACCTAATTCAACATTTGCATTGTCGACTGAGGCTTTATGCGAACATGCAATTTTTTGCGAACGCGCGAAAACATAAATACATCGTTTACAGCAAAAAACGCCAACTTTCATTAAACCACGAACACCTGCAACGTGTACGTCAAGTACGAAACGAGCAGGTGTCGTGGACATCGACCCTCATCTCCCACAGACAGGTAAATAAGGTACAATTATCCGCATGTCGCTGCCAAGCCGGTGCCTTGAATTTATTGCAAATCAAACGAACTACTCGTTACTTGTCATCGCACCGACAACGACGCCATCAAATTCCGGCGCACGACGATAAAAGAAAAAGACTCACTCCTTCGTCCGGTTGCGTCCTCCGTTTGACATTCGAGCCCCATAAAAGCGTCGATCGATCCCTCAACTGTACTCCTTGTTGTACGCGACGTACATGTAATTGCTGAACTTGAACAGTCGGCAATATTCCATCATAAGCGCGGCACCGTCGTCTCGAAGCCACTGACCAATTTTTCTAAATAATCAAGGTGATGTTTTGCTTCCGTCTTTGTTTAGCGCGCCGGTTCGTCGGTCTCTGTTGTGCACGCGCCTACCCCACCTATGAACATTCGGCGAAATTAGTCACTGACGACGATGTCGTCGTTCACCCGTTTTAATCGCGACGATTGTTCGTCCGACGGGCGCCTTGATTTTTTTCGTCCGTCGGGTTCAACGCGGAGATGAGACAAAATGCGACGCACCGTCGGCGTAAATATTTGCGAAACGTCGAACAAAAATGCCGTCAAGTTAATTCCGTTCAACAAAGACAACGGAGATAACGAAAATGGGAAAAAAAACTAAACAATGAATCGTAAACGAGAACGAGAAAAATATCAAAGAAATAAAATTGCGAATAAAACCGCTCAATAGAAAATAAACAGGCGGGAACGACATTTTATTTCGTTTCCGGTTCTTTTTTCAAAAATCTCCCAAATATCGTTGCAACAAAATTACACTCGCAATCTCATCATCAAAAGCTTCGTTGACCCCAAACCACCAAATTTAAGAAAAAAAAAACAAAGGCGACATTTTAGTCTACGCCATCAATTCTCGCTAATCGACTTTAACGGAATATCCAGCGTTACATAAAATTATCAACGTCCGGATTAAAGTCCGCGGGTTCCACTTTTTCTTTTTTAATCTGAACTAGACGTCCAGAGATAGCGATTGCTTTCATGTCTGCGAAGAAACGAGTGTCGTAGGTCACCAATTAAAGCAAAACAAAAATCCGCTTGCACAATTCCGATCGTCGCGTCGCATAACCTCGAAACGTACCATTTCGTCTAAAACCACGGCAACGAAAAATTTGGTTACTAGGTTACACGTGATTATCTAAATAAAAATGACAATCAAGACGAAAGTGTCTAAAAAATTACATTTGATCTAAAGTGAAGTTTTTAATTCGTATGCTTGTTGTAAAGATGGCGCGTGTGACAAATTTCATCTTAATTGACACATCAGTTACTAATGACGTTTGACGTTCGTGCCTAACTCTCACATATTTTTCTCCATCACGCGATATACAATGTGATCAAAACATCATTTGAGTAACGCATGCGTTTCGAGCAATTCAAAACGACAAATCTGCGACCGTAAACGTCAACGGTGGCACGTTGTAATTTCCAATCACGCGCTTTAAAAATCGTATCGCGTGCAATCTCGGCCATTTTTGACGCCTAAATCGATCGTATATTTCTGAAAACACTCACCGTGTGTCACTAGGCGCGCGCGTGGGATGTGGGATGGGACGCCGGACGTCCAACTTCCATCCATCGCTTGAAATTACGTCGGTTGGAAAAGCCAAACGTAACGTCATGGCTGCTTACCGCTCGCAGCGCCCAGCGGACAAATTCCAAATACTTCAGAAAATGATGTCATCCGCTTTTCAAACGACATATACTGTCACGACCATGGCGGAGATTGTAAGCACGTCTTCCAGACCTACGTCAAAAAATTAATCAATAAAACTTTTTTTTTCAATTTACGTACAACGTAAAATAACTAACCTTGGCCCTGCACGAAAATTTAAACATTGTCAAATCCCTTGCAATATAAAAAGTACCATCGCGAACGTTGTTATGACGTACTTGTCAAAGAAGATGACGTGTATTTTCGATGATAATGCAAGATCCACTTACGTAAAACGCATCGCCGATTAATACCAGCGGCCATCCATCGTTTAAATAATACACAACGGACGTTTTCCGGCTCACAAACGAGACCGCGTTTAAATGTCACATTTGAGTTGACGCACACTCAGTTGTACCAACCAAGTTTACGCGAACGCATTGCTGTGAACGTAGCGGAAAATCTAATTGACGTTGATTTACAAAAGCAGTCCAACTTGACCAATTTTGTACACAATTCAAACGGAAACCATAGTTGACGTTAAATTTGGTTGGTTTTGTGTTCATTTTAAACGTATCAAACCATCAAACACATACACATACAAACAATTATTGAATTTTTATACGAAAATTTGACATGTCGCTTATTTTCAGTATTTACGGGAAAACGTACCGGGTTCTTCGAAACACACGATCGCGTAATGCATATTTAGAATGACACTAACCTCACAATATTTCGAATGCTCCTTACGCATACAGCGCAAACTATACACAAACGATGATTGCGTTTGCCCAAGCCCGACAACTTCGTTCTCATAGTTGCATAATTGTACACGAACTTGTTACGCACGCACATAAACAATACGAATTAAACAGAATAAGTTAAATCTTGCGCAACAACTGTCAAATCAAAAACTACTGGCATTTCAAAAGGTGACAACATATAATTGTAAAAGTTACTAGCGTAGTGTACTCGAAATTAAAAAAATATATATATTTAAGTAATTTAATGTTTGTAAAAATACAGGCAAAAGCTAAAAAAAGAATTGAAATACATGGCAATCGGGAAAGACGGGCAAAAAAATGTAAATGACATAAAAATAACTTTGACTAGGACCTTGATGTTTAATCAAAATTATAACCTCAACCGTAATCGGATCGAAAGTAACGCCGCCAAAGTTTTTAGTTGAGTGTAGTGTTGCATAAACATACCTTAAAATTTTCGTAGTTGTATCCATTGCATTCAAACCGTATTTGTACGTCAACAATTATGCCATTATTATTAATAATAATCGTCAACACTGCCGATAAATGCAACCCAAATGACACTGCGTTATTGCAGGTGCCTGTAAACTGGAATTAAAACTTCGACGGATGGAACTTGAACTAGAAGCGAAATATTTAACCTCAATTAATTAAGGAGCAATCCAGAAAACTTACGTTTTTTGCTGAAAGACTGGAAACTTTGATATTGAGATTGTCAGCTACGACCTAAAATATTAAAATCGAATAAATTGAACGATTACCTAAGCCCACGACAATACATAGTTTTAAAGTGTCTAGTCGTAAATAAAGGGAAGTGTCGTAGAAGAACGGTCTCTACGATCGCAGCCATCAGTTGTAACTATTACCTTTGGTGGCGACCTCCATAATTCCATATCGTCTACTTAATATCTATCACGATCTCCTCCTACCTGTACTTAACCATTTCATATGTACAACCGTTCGTTCAGTTGGTTCGGCCAACAAGGGAAACCAATAAAACAACATCTAGTCCTAATTTATCCAAGTAATCAGTTTATAATTTATTGTCAAAGATTATTCCCATTACATCAACACACACGACAATAAAACATCAACGACGAACGCCTGAAAACAACGAAATACAAAAAAAACCAAATTTACAAAATCGATCGATTCTCGCGTCCAACCGCACCAAAATCGCTCGGCGAATCCAAATCGTCAAACGCTTAAACTGTACATACTGAGTTTGGGTAAACTGAGTCTAGTGCTACTTTTATTCGCCGGGTGCCGTCCGTGCACGGAATAGCAGTTTCGTCTTAACAGATAAAGTTTCGTACGAATGCAATTTTTTCATAGACTACGGTCGTGTTTCGAGCTTTCGCTCGCAGCCCGGAAAATAACAGACGCTTTCGTCCTCTGGGCGCTAAAAACCTTTTGGGAAACTCTCGCGCAGACTCGTCGTATCGCGCGACTTAAAAGCTAGGTATCTACACGACGGGCGCGCGAAAGCACTGACGAAGCTCCGCACGGTGTCAGTCTTTTCGGGCGACAGATCTGGGCTTGGACTTGACGCTTCTGAAACACAACAATCACAGAACCGTTAGCGTCTTTCAATTTGCGTTCGGACGAAAGAACGGTCATGAAAAGTAACAAAACGTGCAAGGAATCCTGGGGTGCATTGTCTCACCACTGCATCTCAGATACCCAAACTCTTTCTTTGGTTGTTAGCGAGGATGGTTCGTTCTTTGTAGTTACGTTGGTATCTTTTGCGTAAATGTCACATTTCAAATTGTAATGGTTTTAAAAAATACGCAATTCATGATAACTAATAGTGTTCCACTCCATATCTGAATTTTGTGTTAATTTGTGTCATTTGTTAGCCTTAGATACCTTGCAATTCTGACAATGACGACATAGTTCTAGTAACAAAGATATATTCTGGAGAGGTATATAATTGCAATGAACGACCGTTTAGGAACTGGACTGGAGGAGACGAAAGGTCCACGAAATAAAACGCCGGAATAAACTCAATAATTTATATATTCGAAATGTTTAACAGAACAAAACGGTCGGAGGCGATTTTAAAAACTAATAAAAATAATAGGAAAAATCAATCCGAGTCTTCCAACGTGCTCGGCACGGAAAGACCAAAACTATTTAAAACCGGGTAAGACTCGTCGCTTTAAAAAATCGCGCCGCGGGCCTCCGCCGCCCGCCGCCTCGATCTCACTGTGAGACCGTCCGCGGACGCGAGAGCCGGAGGCACGCGGCGCGCGATTGTTTCCAAGAAATGAAATACAAAATCACTTGCTATTTATTATTGTACATAATACAGTAGGAAACAATTGTTTAACAATTACATCGTCCTTCACACCATTACTTACGGTACCAACGGCAACAGCACAATTACAGCGGCGTACTAGTAACACTTATAAAATCTAGCGTAACGTTGGATCACAATTCGCTCTGACGGAAACAACGTCGGCGCCGACGGGGGGGGATCGACGATGCCCGCGTCGTCGGCGATCGGTCGTTTTTCTCATCTTTGTGTGTGTGTGTGTTTGTTTGTATTGGAACTCTACGCGCTATTTTCGGCAATTGTTATTTTACGTGTTGTAGAAAATAAGTTACGGGATCTAGAGGGAACTTACTTGTGTCGGTCTTAAACGGGGACGTAGTTGCCTTTGGGCGAGTACCAGAAGCGACCGGTCGCGAAGCGGCGGAGAATTTCGCTGGCCAGCAGCCGTTTCTCCTTCTGGATTTTCTTCAGAACGCCTTTGTTTTCCTGCGCGCGACGCGACAGGTACGGCAGGACTTCGTTGACCGGCCCGTAGGGGATGTATTTGTACGCTGAGTAACCGGACTGGCCTGAAAAATCCAAACACAAGTCAAAGACGTGAAAAAGAAACAAGAAACAAGAAAAAATTAAAGAGGTGCTCGCCTCCTCTAGGTCTTTACATATTTTACTGTAAAGTGAGGCCACAAAGATAACACATTGTTTACGCAATACGGCTATGCAAAGGCCGCAGACATTGGCCTTCATACGGAACAGGTTGTCGACCGACACTGAAACGGATGACATATTGGGTATGAAGGCTGACACAACGCAAAACAGCACTGCAAGTCCTCACTGACAATCAATGTACGTCGATGTCGACCAGGGACTGTTGCGCCAGGAATTTATTGCAATTACAAGAGTCCTAGCTAGAAGCTCAAATAAGAGTTGGATGGAGCGCAAAGTACTTGAGTACTGGTAGGAGTGTCAGAGAACGAGACATTCCAAGATAGTGCTGCTGCACATACCAGGACACTCTTGCATGTCGGCAGGAAAGACTGTGCATTCTAACAGCCCTACCCGACTAAGACATCACATACATAGGTTGCGAGTGGCTTAGGCCACCAAGTGCCAACTATGCCTTGAAACTGACAAGACAGCAGAGCATGTTATGTGTGCCTGCCCCGCGGGGGCCCAAATGAGATTTACAATCTTCGGCGAGCCAACTGGACGAACTTGAACTCTCTAAAATCTTCCTCTATCTATCTAAAGAGAATGGGAATTGAGGGTGAACTATAAACAGTTGTTAGCCACAAGCGCGGGGGGGTCAACATAACTAATCTAAAAACTACTTGCCTAGTGGGAAAGTGATGTAATCGCACATGGCGAGCAACTGTCCGAAACAGATGACCTTGTCTTCCGGCTCGACGCCGATTTCCTTCATCTTCTGGATCGCGAAACGAACGGTGTCCTCGTTGTGCGAGGCGACCATGATGCCGATCTTCTTCATGTCTTCGCCGTTGTTCTTCATCTCCTTGATGCGTCGCAGGCATTCGGTGAGCGTCTTGTGGTACATTTCGGTCGTCGCTTCGAAATTTGGGTTCGTCGGATCGGGGTAACCGAGGGCGGCCGCTCTCGCCCTTTCCTAAGGCAAACATTTTTACTTCAAACTCCAAAAATCGCAAAAAAATTATTCACAAGACTAAAATAATTGCGCACCTGTTCGAGATAGGCGCCCCGTACGAGCTTGCAGCCGAAATAAAAGTTCTGACGTTTCGCCTGCTCGAGATCGGTGTTCACCTCGTCGAACGCCTCCCTCAGATAGCACTGGTACGTGTTGAAGACGATCGCCTTCTCCTTGTTGTACTTTCGCATGAACTCCAGCGTGATGCGCGATATCCCCGGCTGGAAGTACGTCTGCTCGGCGTCCACCATTATCCTAACGTCCATGTCTTGCGCGGCCTGGGCAACAAAAAAAAAACAATTAAAACGCCGACGACGCCAAACGTACCGATCTTACCTTAACGATGGTGTTGAGCCTCCTGATCATGTTCCTGAACATCTCCTCCTCCTTCGTCGAGAGCTGCGTGATGAGTCGCACCATGCGACCGCTCTTCAGATCGGGAACGCGGAAGGTCGTGCTGAGCTCTTGGTTCTCGTCGATGATGCCCGACCACGGGAACAAGTGGAGGATGCTGCGTACGGCGACAGGTTAATACGCGAATGTAAGTAATTACGCGAAAGTTAAATGAGAAAGCAACTAAGGGGCAACGTCTAGCAGCGAGTATCATCGAAACTACCAAAACTACTTTTGGATGGGGGGGTTCGACGATACTCACTAGTCTGACTGTGCCGCCCTAAAAACACCAAAATGAGTTTTTTCGGCTGACGATGGAATCGTGCGAATCGTTCGACTCACCCTTTGCTGTCAGAAATCAAGTTGTCCAGGAACTTTTGCACGGACGCCTGGTCGGTGATCTTGGCCGCTCGGATCTTCGCCTCGAGCTCCTGGCGGGTCATGTGGTGGGACAGGACGTTGCCCTCGCCGCCGACCATCTCGGTCATGTACTTGCGGCACCTCATGATCACCTCGGATAGCTGGAGCTGCGGGAAACAACGATTTTTGTACGATTGCAAATGGCGCGAATCGCTTCCTTACCAACAGCTGCGGTCTGCCCAGGGCCGTCAGCTTGATCGCCGTGATGCCCGTGCCGTAAGTTGCACCTGGAAACAAAACGACATCGTTGAAAAAATAACCAAATGGGAAAACAAGTTCCTAGATACGGGAAAATGATAAGCCGCCAAAATACAAAAAAAAAACTACCAGAAGCCAACAACGACAATGCGAAGCGACGAAGAGACACTTCGACGACTAATAAAACTCTGGCAAAGTTGGCGAAAAAACCAGATAAATCCGGTCCGTTTGGAAACAAAGCCAACGTGTAGGCGCTGCGTGAACATATTCAACTTTACCAGTTTTTTTTTTTATATATAACTACATACAACTACAGTGCACTTGTATTGAAAACAAACAAAACGACCAACCAAACAAAAAGGTTCGTGCTGTCAAATTATAACGTACCACGACACTACAATAGCAAAAGAAACAGTGATAGAGTATTAATGTAAACAAAGGACCATACAGCAATTAGGATCCTTATTCACACCAGACTTATAATCGTATTCTGAAAAAATAGACAAACTAATATTAGTAATGTACAGTCACGTGGGCAAGTGCAACACAATGATATCTACAAAAATGGCGTCGCTTTCTGCGTACAATTCACGGTGACCATATAAACGGTGCCACGAGATCGATTCGGGTTAATTGTAGAGTTGAATTAAATGGGCGATGAGATTTCCGCGGGAGTGTGGAACCGAATTGGTTGGGCAAAGGCGACGAGGAGATTGTCGCGAATCTACGCGAACTACAGTCGAAGAGGAACGAATGAAGATCTTATCAAACCGTAAAAAAAATTACCCAAAAAAATTGAAAAATATTTTATATTTTATAGTTGCTCCCCATCCACAATTTTTATTAATTAGTTTTAATAATCTTAACAACTGACTTGTCATTGCCAGAAAATAATCAAAGATTAAATTTAAAAAACAATCAAAAATTCTAAAATTGTCACGATGTCAAGATTCTGAATTTGTTGACCGAAAATGTCAAATTCGGACGTTCAAAAAACTGAAATATAACTAAACTTCCAGTTTAAAAAAACACTAAAACAAGTAATTCAAAAAAATCCTCAAAGCACGTAAAAACGTAAAAAATTAAAAAATCTAATTTTTAAAAATTCAAAAAAATCGCAACGCTTATGTCACGAATTCAAATTTAATAATATAAAAAAATTAAAACAATATATAAAAATTCAAAAATGGTCGATTTGTCGAAAATGTCATAGTCCAAACCCAACCCAAACCAACCCAAACCAATCCAACCCGACCCAACCCAACCCAAACGAATCTGACATGACAAGGAGCAAAAGCAACGTCGACATTGTTCCAAATCTACCAACGTCTCCTACGATCAAGGAAGAACAAATGAAGGTTTTATTAATCCACAAAAATGACCCAAAAAATTAAATTCATAATAAGTTTTGTAAATAAATTCATAAATGCCCTCGAGATGCAACAATTGTCAACGTCGAAATTTCAAAAAATTCCAACAATAGAAATTCAGCTGAATTTAAAAAAAATGCTAAAATACGTAATGTCAAAAAAATCCTCAAAGCTATCGATTCAAATTGCGACAAACAATAAAAATGAAAACGTTTACAAAAATTGAAAAATGTCAGAGCACACACCCAACCCAGCGCAACCCAATCCAACCCAACCCAACTCAACCCGACTCAATCCAACCCAACCCAATCTAAATTTCGCTCTGTGTCGCCAGTAAGTTCCCCACTCCAAAGTTGAACAAAAGATCGTTCCAAATCCACAAACGTCTCGTACGACCAGGGAGGGACAATCGAAGATTTTATTAAGCAACAAAACGACCCAAAAAAAATTTTAAATTCATAACAAGTTTCATAACTGAATCGACAAGATGCCACAATTGTCAAAAGTACCAAAGATTAAAAAAAAACTGTCAAAATGTTCAAAAATTCTAAAAATGTCAATGTAAAAATTTTCAAAAATTTCGACGTTTTCAGAGGCACAAAAAAATTACCACGTCTAAAATTTCAGTTTACTAAATTGCGAAAAGGTCGAACGCCAAAGTTAAAAAAAATGACATACAACAATATAAAAAAAATCAAAGGAACGACATTTAAAAAATATTAAAAAATTCGATTTGTCCAAAATGTCGTATCCCAAACCAAACCCGACCCAATCCAACTCAACCCAACCCAACCCAACCCAACCCAACCCAACCCAACGCCAACCAAACATCAACCCAATCCAACGAAAACGTAGTTCTGTGTGACGAATTGTTTCCGATTCAGTTGATCATTTTTTTCTAATATTTTGAAATCAATTTAAGACAAAACGACGCATGTTTCAGAAAAAGGAAAACATTTAACCCCAAAAAAAATTAAAAATTAAAAATCTCATACTTGCATAGCTTGCAAAACGTCAAAATGTGCAAAAAAAAAAATATAAAAACGCAAACAGTTTATACATAAAATATAAAACAGGAAAGGTAATAATAAAATTTTGGGACACAACCAAAATTAAAAAAAAACAATCTTTTTTAATATTCAATTCTTGAAGAAAAGCAACTCCACAACTTTTCAAAAAAAGCCAAGAATGTAATTTCCAAGCAAAAATATTACAGCAAATATAAAAATTTTAAAAATAAATAAATAAGTCAAAATTGCAAAACACAGAAAATCACAAAATGAAACGACGTCGATAAGACCCCCCCCCCCCCAGCTTAATCGGTGCATCAAATTTTTCCACGAACATGGCCAGCGTGCGGGTTTCGTAACACTTGGTGGTCCAATTGAAAGTCACCAAAATTTTCCGGCGCACGATGATCGAATTAGCCAATCCAACAAAGCAGGGGTACCAACTCATTCCATTGGGGCTATTTTCGTGGTCCCGAATACCCCACCACATCGCTCGTGCATTTTAACTGTTGAGCAATCCATGTATTTCGTTCAAATCAAAACAATTCAAAAATAAAAAAAAATATTTTCAAATTCGAATTTTTAATTTGCAACTTTGTCATTTTGGTTATTTCGATTACTGGACACGTTCAGAAACTAGAGAAACAGTTGCGAACAAATCAAATTCGGTTTCGTCTTGGTATTTTATTCATCTGTTGCTAGTTTTTTTTTTTTGTTTTCATTTTCTTCATCGATTTCAAACGAATATAAACTTTTTAAACTTTTAAAATACGATACGAAGAAGAAAGCTGCCAACCTCGCAAATTCAAATCTGACGAATTAATCAAAATATCGATCGTGCCCGTTACGTTGCTCGCGTTCTTATTTACAAAAATGAAACCAGTTCTTTTTTTTTGATATTGTTTTCTAATTTTTTAATTTTTTTTGAAGTTGTTGGCATTGTAACGTGACAACAAAACTAGTTCCGTTAATCTTACGAATAAATAACACGAAAACATTCACGAACGCACTCGGAAATTAAGCGCAGAAATCAAAAATGATTCACGCGTCCAAGTTATCAACATGTTTGCGCTGCGTATTTCAAAACAATTGCACCGCGTTCCAACAAGTTTTGTATTTATTATATTCGGCGAGTCGACGATAAGGTTTTATAAACTATCAAATATTTCAGTTCCAATCATTGCACTAAAGTAACCACAATGTGTAAGCCCTTGGATATTTTAAGTATGTGCTGAATGTCTTCTTTCGTCAGGGCAATCAATTATAATTTTTTATTGGTCAATAAAAACCATTGCACTTTATTGTTGTTGCGGTCATTTAATGGCTTAAATGTTCGAGTTGTCTAATAAATCATCAATACATAAATAATTACTACATGTTCGTGGTTTAAACAATATTAATATTAATTCACACTGTCAAAGTAGACCTCTGTGATCACATAGCAGCTAATATTGACGTTGGTAATCACAATTAATCGAACAGGTTAAAAACATCGAAGTTTTCGAGAGTATCGATGAAATGAACGACGATATGAATTACAATATGAATCATGAAAAAAAAAAAACGAGAACGACTTTTGGAATAAAAATGACAATGTGAATGACACAACGAGAATTGCAATGATAACAAGGGCGACTACTAGATTGGATTGGGATAGGTGAGGCACACTGGATGACATTGCGGATGGGAAACAAGGAAATGCGAATGAATGACAATATGAATGACAATGACAGTAGCACAAAGTTAATGAAAATGACAATAAAAACAACGACAGGTAGAGACAGACTAAACGCAATAATAGCGAGAACCAGAATGGCAATAAAATGTACAACGACGACGTCAACAAATCGAACGTGAATGACAGCGATGGACGATGTGAATGACGATGAAAAAGGCAATGAGAACGACAGTGAAAATGGGAATGACAATGGAACGTGAATGGTGACAATGAGATGTTGACTAACAACAAGAATGTTGGGTTGGGTTGACAGTGTATGACAACATCAATAAAAAATGAAATATGAACGACATTGTTAATGAGAATGAGGAAGCCACGATGACAATGACAACGATAACGAGAATCATAAGGTGAGGTAGATTGACAAAGAGAACTGGAGTGACAACGAATGACATCTCTGTGTTTATTTCGATATTAACATCGTTGCCTAGTAACGTTATTATTAAATACCTTATCGGAGCGACGTGCACTATCGAGCAGATAAAATGACACTACTTCTCGGCTGTCATATATGACCTTTATACTGTTTCGGTTAAGTTTTGTTATTTTTTTTCGGCTTTTACAGTTTTCTGTATTTAATTTATATTGTAGTATATGTAAAATTAACGGCTATTTTCCCGTTGGCTCGTTTAAATATTTTCGCTGTTTTTATAAATTAGGCAATTTCATTGTGAATTTTGTTCAAAAAAAAAAAATTAAAATTGCAACAAATGCACTTATTTATCTGACTGGGTGAAGATTTTTATTTTCGTTACCACGCTTGACGGGCGGATAGCGCATTTCTACGCTTCCATTTAAATATCGCGAAGAACCGCGTCGTAAAATCGCCAACGGACGTCGCCCACGCGACGACGACGACGACGACGAGCCCTCGACGAATTTTACGACGGTTTTTCGCGATCGAACCTCGTTGCGTAAGCGCAAGGTCTCTTGGAACGCAATCAAAAGAATTATGCACCGCGCTAACCTAGTTTAAAATTGGCCACGCGCCGTTTGTCAGAGACGCGTCGTCCGCCCCCCCGTCGGCTATTTATATTTTTAAAGCGAAAACTCGCAACAACGATTCGCCCTTTTTCAGTTTCGATTGTTATCATTATTTTTTTTTTCTTTAATGCGTGATGTCAGGTTTATATTCGACGATGCACGGCGGAAAGGTTGGCCGCGAATGTTGCAACGGGGCGATATTTTTGGATTTCGTAAAGGTCCGCCGCGCGATGCGGTGATCGCGTACATCACCAATGACGCGTTATTTTCGTGTTGAACCTCGTCGGATGATTTTTGGTGAACGTCGACTTTGAAATGTCAACATTTCCGCCCGCGCGGCCCCGAATACTTTTATGAATGAGTCGGTGCGTCGATGGTTTAATTAGCTCATGGATTTTTTTTTCCACGAGCGCGGCCGGCGCGTGGGTTTCGTAACACGTCGTCGGTGGTGTTCCGACCTCCGATTGAAGGTAGGAATTTTTTCGGCGCATGGTGGTTTAATTGGGCAAATTCGGACATTTATTGGGCAATCGGATTAAATGACCGCGTAAAGCACGGGTGGCCTACTTATTCTATTGGGGCTATTTTCGTGATCTCAGGTGTCGTCGTCGTCACTTGGACGTTTTAATCGTCGGGTGGTGATGATTAAATGTCGATAATTTTTAAAGTCGATATCGATGATAATGGAAATATTTTCGCCTTGAAAATATTCGTCGGAATTTATAAGCAACTGATGTGTCTGGATGTTTTCATATATTTTGACGGTTATGTCATTTCAAAGATTTGAGATCTTTTTGTCTCTATCGATTTCTAGAACTTTTAGTATTGCTACCATTGTTGCCTTTTTTTATTTTCAAGTTATCATTTAATAGGTTTTGTTTGCTACTTTTCGATTTTTTTTTGTCAGTTTTTTTGCATCGTCTATATTTCAAAATGTTCGTCTTTTTTCGTCTCGTTTCGTGTTCGTCTGTATCAAATTTTTAATGTATTTGTTAGCCTTGCATTTTGTCACATTTTTTTTTTATATTCTATTTACATTTTGTTGACATTTTTTCTACTTGGACATTAACTCGTGTTTTACGAGTTCTTTAAATGTTCTATTTTTTTTATAATCTCAATCGTGTTTTATCGAAATAGTATTCACATTTTCCGTGTTTTGCATTTAAAACGATGTTATAAGTTGTTTCTATTTCTTTTTCGAATTTTTAAAAAAATACTCAACCCAACCCAACTCAATTCAACCCAACCGAACTCAACCCAACCCAACCCAACCAAAGTTTCATTTTATAGCGTTTTTGATATTTTTTACACTTTTCTGTCTTTTGTGTTTTATTTTTTACGTCATAGTTAAATTTTCAATTTTTACATTTTACATTTTTTTCACGTCACAGTCTTTTGGTTATTCGCATCGATTTACATTTTTTTGTACTATTTTTTTATCATAAACGATTTTCCTTTATTTCCTGAATTTTTCGCATCGGATGATTGTCTTGTTGTTATTTTGCGTTTTGACTTTTTCGACATTTTTGACTTTTTGTGTTTACTTAACTTCGCATATCTACGAACGCTGCGAAAATCAACAAAAAATCGATATACATTTTTTTGTTATCGTGTTTTGCACTTTTTATTAACCTAACCCAACCCAACCCAACCCAACACAAACCAAACTCAACCCAACACACCTCACCTCAACCCAACCAAACCCAACACAACCATTTTTACTACGAACCATAAATTGGGAAAAACTGCGTTTCGCGCATTGCAATCTGACAAATCAGTAATTTTAGCTTAATTTTGATTTCTTTAATTTTGTCGAAAAGTCGACACATTTTCAACTTCGTCGACTTTTTCACACTTTTCTTGTATTTGAAAATTTTGTCATCGTGGACATTGTCATTTTACATATTTTTAAAATTTTTATAAAATTTGTACAAAAATATATATATATATATATTTCTTACATACATACAATATTTGGGGGGGGGGCATTATTGAAAATACTTTTCAGTTGGTTTTGGGCGGTTAAGAAGGTTTTTAAATTTTTGATAATTTTTACATTAGCAGCCTTTTAACATTTTCGTAATTGTTTGTCTGTTAGGAAGGAACTTTTTCATGACTTTCAACCCAATTTTCTTTATCGCGATCTAACAACAGATGGCAACCCAACCCAACCCAACCCAACCCAACCCCAATATCAATTACACTTTTTTATGCAAATTTCTAGAAACGCAAAATCGTTTTCATTGTAAAAAAATATTTTCGCTTGCATTAAAAAAAAAAAGTCCACGGGGTCCATTGGTACCAATTTGAAGATTTCGCCGCGATGGTACGTTTTAAATGCCAGAGATCAAACTTCATCTGCTTGCGGAAATAATCTACGAAGATTTGACAAAATCCCACTGCTCCACATCTTCCTATCGATTCGAAAATAAATTCACTCGAAAAACTGAACGAAAAGTCAGTGGCTAACGTGAGGAACACCGACGAAAAACAAAAAATGTGTCATGATCATCAAAAAAAAAGCACAATTAGATGATAGTGAGGGTAAGTACCAGTAACAGAACACATCCGTCCACGACCTCTAAGGGCGCGCTCGGCGCCAGCGACGCCAAAATCGGCACTGAGGGTTTAACCAACGCGACTCAATCCGCGCCAAGTGCGATTAACCCCCCACCCGACAGCCAAAACGGATCAGATCAGGAAAAAAAAATCAAACGCGACTCACCCGCGACCGCCTCCAGGCACTGGATGAACGTCTCCATGTTCCTCTCGCAAGTCGCCTCGTTGAGGTAGAAGTAGGTGCGGGCGGATTGCACCTTGTAACGTCTGTCGGCGAACGTCTTGGCCACGTGGTACTGCTTCAGGGAATCTTTGTCGACGGTGTCGCCGCCTTCTGGTACGGAGGCCCTGGACAACAAAAATCACCTCGAAAAACAAAAACAAGAAAATTCCCGAGACGCCCGACGCCGAAAAAACCCAATTTCGATCCGACTTACTCGACTTCGCGCTTCTCCGCCTCCTCCTGCGAGAGGTCCTCTTCGACCGAGTAGTCAAGGATCGGCTTGACTCCGAACGACCGGAGCCTCTCCAGCGTCGGCCTGATCTTGTACTGGTCCTCTCCGGCGACGAAGTGGCCGTAAAACGTCGACTTCATCAGCGAGATGAATAGGCGTTCGCCGAGGATGGCTCTCGAGATCTTCATCAGCTGCAAAAAAAAAATTGCGATTACCGAGGATCGACGTGCACTTCAGATTTTAAATTCGCACAAAGATCGCATCAACCCAGTTAACGAACGTCGATGACGTCAACGAGGGTATGTCTGTAAGTGAGGTAATTTTGAAAAAATAAGAACCAGCAAAATTATTTTTATTGTAAAACTAAAATCGTGTCAATTACGATAAAAAGACAATGTAGAAAAATCTGCAGTGGTCTGCACTGGACTTTCTTATTACTTACAATCCATTTTTCGAAAATACTTTTCAAATAAAAGTTGTTTAGAATTTCAATATCTTTAATGAAATTTCCGGTAATTTTATTTATTTTTACCGCCGTCTTGAATCTTCATTTGTCAAAGGTCACGTTTTTAATTCGACGTCCAACTTGGCCTCCCATTAGAGCCGTAACAACCGCAATTACGTAATTTCTCCAATTAATTTTTTGCGTGACGTTCAAGTACGAAGTAATCGAAATCGCCAAAAATACCCGCAGGCTGACCAATAACACGTTACGTGATTTCAACGGCCTGCCGGCTGACGTGATGCGCGATACTGATTGCCGAATTAGAGACCATTCGTGTTATAAAAATACAATACGGCCGAATAACGCGTGCGGTTTCAATTGCCGATGCAAACTCGCCTCCAAGGCCACCCGCGATCGACTTGGCGTTCGTGCAGTTAATTTTCGGGTCTCGTCGCTGTTACGTTCGATCTGACCGACAGTGCCGTATCCAGAAAATTGTTTCTAGTCGTGGGCTAAACTCACATTGACACATTACCACTTGGAGTTGTAGAGCACCCGCATTTCCTTAAACGGTTCCGTGTGATCGGAAATTCTTTAAGAAATATTGCTTCGCTATGTCTAAACATTTCAATGCCATTTTTCGTGTTTTCAGTCGACCCATTCTCAAATTTTATCGACTTATTGTTTGGCAACATTTGTGCAGTTTGAATTAAGTTGGGATCGTGCACCCGTTGAATGCAACTTTGAGAAACCAATTCGGGTAAAAAATGCCATGATTTGGCTTCAACCCTGAGTACGGCTCTGCCGCCACCGCCGGCTCGTTTTAAATTTATATCGAAGACGTCGCCGTCGCGGTGACCTTAACAAACGGACATCACGCGCGCAGGTCGTTTCATAAAATCGATACGCGCCCGCTCGACGGTTCTCCGACTTTTGCAAATTGCGTCGCAGACGATTAATTCGTTAGTTAGCTTTCAATGAAAAGTAAAAAACAACACCAGACTAATTAAGTTAAAACAAGACAATTAACAACATAACAAAATTATTTTAAAAAACAAGCAACATCAAACATCAAAGTGACAGGTAAACGTCATCAGACATCTTGACAGTTTTGACAGCTGTCATATTTATAAATTACCGCACAGTGGCGTTTCATGCAAATTTACATCGTTCGCGTGACTCTCTTTTACATCGCCGTTGTTAAAACGTCTGCAAATGTGAAAAATGAAAATTGAAAAAAAAAAACGTCAAAATAGAAAATTGGGTTGGGTTGGGTTGGGTTAAAGTCAACAAAACGCGAAATTGTCGTAAATGCGAACTCGACGCAATCAACGTTGTAAGAGTTGTCACAACTGTCAAAAAATAAAACGTCAAAATGTCGAGATTGTGAACGTTATAAAATTGTTAAAATTGATAACGACAGCGCCAAAAATTCGACAATTATCTAAAAATGTATAAATATCAAGAAAAAAAAATTTAAATTGTCTAAAATTAAACGAACCCATTGTAAAAAAGATAAATTATAAAAAATACAAAAACGTCAAAATTGGTCAAAATGCCAACAGTGTTTAAGATGACAGTGTTAAAAATCGTCAAAAATCTAAAATTGAAGAAATGTTAAAATTTTGACAGCTGTCAAAATTGTTTAAAATTAAGCAAACGTCAAATCGTAGAAGACAAGTGAAATTATCCAATATACGAACCAAACCCGACCCAACGCAACATTGTCGACATTTTCGAAACCCACACGTCAAAATTGTGAACATTAAAATTATCAAAAATGCAAAAAATTTGAAAATTGTCAAAAAAAATCGTCAAAATTTGTCTCAAATTTCAAAGGACGTCAAACCCGCAAACGCCAAATTGAAGAATTGTCGAAATTTTTAAAACCGTAAAATTAAACAAATGTCAGATAGTGACGTCTAGATGGCGCTATTCACACATAAACTAGCGTTCATGACTTGGTGGTCTGGTGAGCTCAAAGTAGAGCGAAACAGCCGTCATCAACTTAATGGATTGGCTGAAAATTATTTCCAACGAACCAACTCAACCCAACCCAACTCAAGACAACCCAACTGAAGCCAACCCAACCCAATCTGACTTAGTTGGTCGATACAGACCACTGCAATTACGTATCAGTAAGATTGCGGCGGTGTTGACGTATTCAAAATAGAACGAAGCAATATACCAATTAAAACATTATCGACATAAACAAACCACCACAATTAAACTACAAACAAAAACCGCGACAGGCAGACGTAAGTTGCAGCAAAAAGAAACGAAGAAAAAAACCAACAACACAACTTCGTTCACAAATTCAACTGTTTCATTTTAATTATACATTAAAGTCATATCTTAATAAAAATAGACCATAATTTCCATAATTTTTAAACGATATATTGTTATGACAATTCGTCTGGGTGTACCAGCGCCATCTACACGTCAACAGAGGTTCACCTCGACCGACTAAGGCGGTATAACTGTAAACACTTTGCGTAAAATAAAATTCAGCGTAGGTATCAAGTGATGGCGGCTGCTTCGTCCTTCGGGATGGATCAGATCGCCACGATGCAAACGTCACCAAAAGTTTCTGCCTTCAGACCCCAAACTTTTCGTGCGTTCACCTCGGCGATCTGATAAGTCCCGAAGGACGAAACGGCTGACTTGTTTATTGTTGCTCATTGCGTGGTCAATTGTTTGGATCGTTTTATGATCGACTTTAATGCGTTCGTTGAAATTTATTGTATTTTTTATTTCTTCGTCGTTTTACTTTATATCGAATTCCGTCCTTTCTTGGTGTTGTCATTGATTTCTTTGTTAATTTTCTTAAATCACATAAGTAGTTCATCGTCCTTGACTTCCTTTCGTACTTTATTTGTTATACTTTTCGTATTCTTTCATTCGTTTACTTTGTTCTTGTTTGGATGCCCCCCCCCCCCCCAATAATAATAATGAAATATATTTCGTTCTACTAATTCAACATAATTAACTTGGAATTTAATTTAAAAAATTATTGTACTTTATTTGACTTTAAGGATGAACTGTCATATTTGACAGTTCGCTTTAGTTCGACACATCAACGGAATTTTGCGGGGCGCGCCACCGGTCAACAAAAAAAAACCCACTCTCCACGCACGAGCTGTCAATGACGGCGTGTCATTCAACTGGTATTTCAAACGCAGGTGCATCTCGAATCTAATTTGACTGTGCCGTTTTTTTTTTGGCACCGGTCGCATTCTCGTGCGGCGTATTTCGACGATTCTCCCGAGCGCTTATTCAAAACGCCTGGAAAGTTTTCGCACGTTCGCCGATCGCGCAATTGAGCAACTCCGCCGCTGATTAAAAGTCGAGGACGTTCCATCCAGCTCCGGTTCGCGCGAAAAATGCCACGCGAAATTTTTGGGGCATTCTTCGCCGCCGCCGAAAACAACCTTCGATTATCTTGGAACGCGTGCGAATTTGAATTAAATTCGCATCAAACACCAAATTCATGTTAATTTTTTTTTATTTTCGGAAATGAAAACAAGACGTTTTTTTGCACCTTAGACTAGAAACGACCCGCGTAAAATGCGTCTTTTCATTTTTATTCACGCGCAGTAAATTAGAAATCACGCCAAGCGAAACACGTGTTTCGGGTGACCCAATTTTTCCGCCGCGTTTCGTCGACGCGGTGCGCCTCGTCAGCGCGCGCTGCTGCCAGTGTCCCGCGACGGCAACGGCGCAAATAATTCGTGAATTGTTCGGCGATAAAACTAGACGTCGAAAAATCCGATGACGTAAACGCGTCTTTTTTGTGCGTTTGTACTAAAAATACTCGGCGGTCGATGACTTTGGCGTAACGGAACCCCAGATTTTTTTATCGACATTTCCTAGGTGCGGTGCTAAAAATGTTTTACGATTAAATTTTAAGGTTGAATCAATTAATTAATTAATCAATCAATTTGAGTTAAAACGTTAGGGCTTCGATAAATACGCACGTTGCTTAGCAACAGCCCGTTGCCGTAGGCAGATGACTGACTTTTTCAAGAATTTTGGTCGAATTTTACGCGAAATGCTGGGGAGAATTGAACGACAGCAAAACGAAAAGTTACGAAAAGTTGCTTAAACCTCTTGCAAAACATTTGAAAGAATTGAATTGAAGGTCTCGCGGTCGTGGTAATCTATACACAATTCTGACAAGGTCGGTGATTTTTTGACAATTTGGAAATTCTTAGCTTCCTTTAATAGTTTCAAACACTTAAACGTTTGATGTCCGAAAAATTCGTAGTGGTGAGATTAGGTTAGGTTAGGTTAGGTTGGGTTGGGTTACAATTTCAACTTCAATGGGTGCACGCGTTCCCGAGATACCCAAGTCGTTCATATTCCAGCTATGTCAATGCAATCAAACACATGAAAAAAAAATCGTGGTGGTGAGATTAGGTTAGGTTGGATTGGATTGGGTTGGGTTGGGTTCGGTTCGATTGGGTTATGTTGGGTTGGGTATAACGATAACAAAATACTATGACTATTGCTGTAACAAAGTCGTTTCTCCACCGACACCAACGTAAGCCCAAATTAGATCGTCTCTTAGAGGAAGAAAATAAACCCAACTCGAAGAAGACGTCGAACAGTAGCAACCGTTGCCAAATTCAATTTTAAACCCAGTCGTTGCGAATTGATGGAGTTGGGTTTCTCAAGCAATTGATCCGACTCAACCCAACCCTAACCAACCCAACCCAACCCAATTCTAATAATTTTAACTTCAATCTTTAGACGTGGAATCTTAAATTGTTCGTATCTACTTTTCTTTGAAAATACACTTTCACCTCATTTTTTTAGTGGAATTCTTTGAACAACTAAACCCAACTGACTTACTAATTTGAAAATTATGCTACTTTGGAATTATTGATTTTTTGGATATACAAAATTTTGCAATTGCAAAAAAATCGGACAATAAATAGCAAAAAAAAACGACCTAACCAAATCAAACCCGACCCAACCCAACAGCATCGAAATTCTTTCAAAACGTTGACATTTTTTAATTTATCTGGCGTCATATTTCAAAAAAAAAAAAAAATAAACAAACTCAAATTTTATCGACATTTTTGGATTTTTGAATTTACGAAAGTGTGAAGTCGTTTGAGAATTTTCGGTTAAATAAATTGTAATTTTTATCGATGATTTCAAAAATTGTAAAAATAACAAATTTGAAAAAAAATATTAACTACACTTTGCATGTTCGCTTAATTTGCTTAATTTACAAATGACATTTTTTGAAAATGTTGACGTTCTTTTTTCTTCAACTCCGTGGACCACAAACACTACACCCAACCCACCCAATTTTTTTTTTAATAATCGTTTTAAAGGGTTTTAAAAATCAACGATAAGAAGAAAAAAACAGAAATAGCCCAACAGGACGAAACAAATTAGTGTTTTTTTTAACTAAAGTTTTTAAAAGCAGTTTGTACAAAACGCATTTTTCCAAAAAAAAAAAACACTTGCATAAGATATCCCTTGATCCTAAAATGTCATGATTTTTTAAAAAATAATACAGTAAACGAAAATCAAGATGTGTGTGATACAATACAATACAAAATACAAAAAGTTCGATTCGCGCGACGAGTAAGAACAGTGTCAATCGCGCCGGCTATGCATTTCCATTAAAGCCAGTGCTGACGTCGTATATGGGCCACATATATTGCGTTTCACATTTTCGAAACTTTTTGCTATTGCTGCTTCTTCTCAAATGTTGGCGCTTTTTGAAAATGTCAATGTGGGTTCGGTTGAGTTGGATTGGTTTTCGTTTGGTTGGGTTGGGATGGTCTGACACTGTCGACCAAGCATTACCATTACAAATTCGAACATCTGACAAGCCCCGATGCGAAAAAAAATCAACAACACGCAACGTCGAAAACAACGCCAACGTATCACGGGCGCAGCGCGAAACGCAATCCGACCCGACGATTGCGCCAACCGTGAATGCAAACGCAAATAAACTCACATGCGACAGGAATTCGCTGGCGAGGCAAGGTCGCGCGAAATTAGATATCGCGGGCCTCCATTATGCGATTAACTTCCCGGCATTTCATAGGAGCAACGGCTAATGACGCGTCTCTTACGTCGTTCTGGCCCTAAATCATCAGGCGTGGAGCTGTTACGTTTCGTCGGTTCGGAAAATCGTTTGCTACGGTCACATGATCAGTAACGTTTACCGTATGACATTTTAATGTTTGGAACACATGTCTGCAAATAGTAAGCAATAAGTTGACGAAGAAGAAATTAACGAAAATAACAAATCAGAAAAGAACGCAGTTAAATTGACAACATTTCGTAATACAACCGAACTAAAAAGTAATTCAAATAAAGAATAAATTTATATTGTTACGGTTGTGTTCATTGCTTTCCCCCATGCCACACTAGCGGTGGGGTTGTTTACGTAAAGGACACATTCATCATCGTACCGTGAACATTACCAGTCTTGCTCTTACAGTGGCGTGCGGGTGTACGGCGAGTGTTTGTCGCAGTAGTTGTGATATTTGTATTATGGTCATTGGTGTGAACAATGACTAGTATTATCGAGTGGTTATTGAGATGTATTAATGACAACTGCTTTGAGTACTTTACAGGTGAGCGTGTGATTGCCGGTGGAGTTGTGCAGACCGGTGCTGTTGATAATGTGTTGCTGTTGTTGTTGCTAGATGCAACTGGTTTCCCGGTGTGAAGGTTATCGACATAGCTAGCTATATACCTGTGTCGCGGAATGTGGAGGTAGGTGCATTCCTGTCAGCGTTGCGAGGCGGGATCGCACTAGGGCACGTGACACAATTCTATAAATTGTTGGTACGCTGTTAACAGTAAGGTCATGACTAAATCATCATCGTTGCGATCAACCGATAGTTTTGATAACTTATTATCCCTTTGACAGCATGTTGGACTATTGACTATTGGCCTTTTTTTTGATTAACCGCCTGTTTAGATAATTTTGTTTGACGTTTAACCATCATTTTTTATAACCAATAATTACTTGACGTTTAACTATTACTTTGACGTTTAACTAAGTTTGACGTTTAATGTTTAACTCAGTTTTACTTGTAATTGCCACTTTGACGTCCAACTCAGTTTGATGTCCATCTCAGTTTTACGGTGACCCGCCTGTTCGATAATTAACTTTGACAAGTCATGACGATCAACCGACCACGTTGATGACGGTTATCTGCCCGCGAGATATCCCCAAAAACTTAAAAAATATTATCCGTTCCGTTCGTTAGAATGGGCAAGTATTAGTTATAATTTAATTTGATTGCTCCCGTCAACTGAGAATGGAATGGTATACAAAATTTCGTCCACACAATTTTAGTTCTTGCGTAATTTTGCCTTTCACATAATCCACAAATTAACCCTTTAAAACCTAAGTAAAACGTAATCTCTTTCATTTAAATTTTTACAAAACATGTTGGATCAGGTTGCCGATTTAAATTTAAAAAAGTTATTTGTGATATGTCAATTGAGTCGGAATCGGTGGGCATCTATCGACGATGAACTCACAATACAGGCGAAACGATGTCGTCCAAGAGTCCCAATCGTATCCCTTTCGCAAATATAACTCGCTGTTACTTCACGCCATTTTATAATTATTTGATGAACCCTCGCGATTTATTTCCGATGTTGTAAATAATAATTATTTTTATCTAATTCCAAAATCCGAACCCAACTTATCCCAACGCAACCTAGCCCAACCCAACCCAACTTGCTATATATTTATTTTTTCAGTCATTTCATTTGAAAATAGTTCTAGCCATAAATTGAACGCTCTGTCACAACCCAACTTGACAGTTTGTGTACGCAGGCATGCAAAAGCAACCAATCTAGCGGTATTGCAACACGCGGGTAACGGCGTGATCGCTTGACCTGGGCGCTGCTCAATGGTCCATTGAATCTGTTCTGGGCAGGTAATGGCCCCGGGCACGCATGTGCATCGGACGTGACTCGACTATCTGGTTGACTATGTCTATTAACTAATCTCTTTGTCGCTACGAACTAACGTTAAGTGTACACGAAGATCGTCGTTGGAGGAGCAATGAACAGACGGATAAAGAAGGTGTAGGCACGATGCGAAGAGTCCTGAAGCAAGGGTGCTGGAGCACCCGGTGTGTTAATACTAATTATGGTCGGGGTTCATAATCACTAATTATTGTTTGTCTTTTACATTGATTGCGGTATTATTTAATTACCCGAATGCACCGAATGATATTTTCGAAAGACATAATCGAACATTTTTCAAGAGTACTCGATATATAATTTTTTAAATTTCTTTATTTATTATCCTACTTTTGCAGTTTTTTGCAATTACGCAAATTTGTAATTAAAGCAAAAAAAAAACATGGAATTTCCTGACAACCGCAAAACGATTAAACTCAGACGTGTAAAGTGCAACGTATATTCATTCATCGAGATTATCTCACGTTCCGCGACAATAAATAAAATAATTAATTATCTCAGCACCCATTCAAACGTTCGGTTGCTTCAACGATGGTCAACGTAAATTGTTGCGACTAGATGTGACAGCGTCACAAGGATCGAATTGGAACGGCCTAGAAAAATCATCTCCCCTTTTCCCCAAATAGCGTCGACGCCGCTGTCGTTCTCGTGGGATTTTTCCTCGAGGTAAACTGATCGCCGCCGCGGCCAAATTGTCGCAATAAACAATGATACCAACAAAAACCGCCGACGAGCGACGATGAATCATCGTCATCCGTGCGCGATTATGCAATTGAGTTAATGAAGATTGTCGTTTACTGCCTTTGTGATTTACGAGTTTGCAAGTCGTTTGTTACGTCGGTGAAAAAATCGTGGATTTAGATAATTTTAGAAAAAAATTTTTGGTAATTCGGAATGCCTGGGTTTCGGGCAATTTTGAAATTATATCGAAACAATTTTGATGGTTTTCTCGTTTTAGTTTTAGACAAAAGAAAATATTTATGAATCCAATAATTTTACATTTTCGGCAATTTTGTCTTTTTTCCAATTTCGTCAAGGTCGGCGACGTTTTTGGATTTGGATCACTGGCTTGGATTTTCATTTTGCCTTACTTACTTACTTGGCATTTTTCATAATTACTGTTTTAAAATTTTTGGCAATCGAGGACCTAACCCAACCCAACCCAACCCAACCTTGGCATTTATCATAATTACCGTTTTAAAATTTTTGCCAATCGCGAACGTGAAAATAAATCATGTCAATAATACCACACACATAACGCAACATTCAACTACATTCGTCGTAAAACCGTGGATCGAAAAATGCATTGGCAAACACCACATGCGCGTCATTATTGTTGACATGAGTCATTTTCACATTTCGTACTCGCCGACGTGATCGCCTTTGCCTCGTCGTGTTGACGTTGGACGTTTGACAGCAATTTTTTTTTACGGAAAAACTTTATTAACGTCGTATTATAGCGTTGAGCGATTAATTGCCAACAAAATTTCACGAAAATCCCATAATTCATTTTAAGACTTTTATTTCAGAGCAACCGTCGTCGTCCAAGAATCCAAAATCGAACTCTTCTCGGGGTTCTAATTAATTAACTTTTCGACGTGGATTTTTCATCAATCTTATCGCCAGTCGAATCAAATCAACAACAACAACGACGACAAAAAATTTCTGTTACTATTGCAAATATGCAAGTCGATCGATTTCAACGACTCGATTATTTTTCTTTTTTTTTCATGTCAACCAATTAAAGAAAATTGTTTACGTCTTACATCTGCGACGAACGGAAAACTTTGGCGCGTTGAAGAAAAACCAATCATACACGTTTGCATGTTTACGGGCGCGGCGCGAAGTTACTGACCCGCCCAAGGAGACGTCTCGCTACATCGGAAATTGCCAACCGGCGCAAAAAAAAGAAAACGTCCAAGCAAAGCGCATCTGTGTGACGAAAATAATTGCACGACCGGGACAACAAAATCTCATCTGGCGGCGCAAAAAATGCCAATGAATAAAAAAAAAACGATTCGAAATTAATTTTTTTTAGTAAAAATGTATGCGTTTCCCAACCAGTTCCTTTAGATTGTTTTTATTCGACAACGTGACAACATATGCGATTTTTTTTTAATTGCCTTTGTCGTGCAATTTACAATCGCGATAAGAGCTATTGTTCAATTTAAACGAGAAATTACCCGACATACCTTTAGCATGTCTGCATTTTTGTAAACGTAATAATTAAATATATAAGACTTGGTGAGCTGCACCACCAACGCGAAACGAAAACAATGCAGTTGCAGAAGTAAATAAAAAAGTTTGCACCATAAAACTGCGAATTCTAACCAACCCAACCCAACCCAACCAAACTGAGTTAAAATCAAGAAAGCAAAAAAAGGACCCAACCCAACCAAACCAAACTGAATTAAAATCAAAACCCAACCCAACCCAACCCAACCAAACTGAGTTAAAATCAAGAAAGCAAAGAAAGGACCCAACCCAACCCAACCAAACAAAACTGAATTAAAATCAAAACCCAACCAAACCAAACTGAATTAAAATCAAGACCCAACCCAAACAAACTGAATTAAAATCAAGAAAGCAAAGAAAGGACCAAACCAAACCCAACCCAACCAAACTGAATTAAAATCAAGAAAGCAAAGAAATTAAACGCCCACAGATAAATTTACGTAAATATGAATGCACAAACGAACAGCAATAATTATATTTCCGGTGCACGGTCTAAACACGTGACGTAAACGACACGCATATTAAATACACAAACGTCGTTCTGTCGGGCGACAGCGGCGGGTATTTAAAACGAATGCTTACTTACGTCTTAAACAATGAGGAGTTTAAGACGAGCTAGCATTGCGTCGGAAACCAACGTCACTCTATCGCAAGCGTGTGCACGTTCGCACGACTATGGAACCAAATATTGATATTCCACAATTTGTAACGCTTGACTTGATCGATCGATTGATTTACGAGTTGTTTGTATTTTTTTTTTAATTACGAACTTGGCTACAAAAAATAATACGCAAATATGCAAAACGAAAATGAATCACGAAAATGGTAATCGAGACAACGATAAAACGATGAAGATAATCCCGAAACAAAAACAAAATCAAAGTCAATAAAAACCCCAAGAAAATGCACACAATCCATTTCTTATTATTGTTTAGTTTATTGGGTCAGGTTGTGTTTCGCTATGTCCTCCGTTTATCTTTCGTTTGGTGTTACGTGTTGCAGAGTTTCTGGGGTTTCTGGGCATAAACAAAATGACATAAACAACAAACAACGGGGAAAAATGGATAGCTGTTTATTTCACGCTAAGATTGTCAGTGATGGATGGATCCGTCTTCGATAATTGACTCTTGACATGCAATTTGAAATAATATTTTGACAGCCGTCAAACGGTGTTTCAATAACTGTCACCCGACACAGAATTTGACATAATACTTTGACAGTTGTCAAACTGTATCGATAATTGACTCTTGACATGCAATTTGAAATATTTTGACAGCCATCAAAATATGTATAATACGTCGCGAATTTATTTAACAGGTGACGCAAAACAAATGTCTCAGATCCGCTCCGGGCAAACATCGACACGCGCACCAATGCGACACTACAACGCAAACAAGAAAGACAGGTGGCCGGCAGATAAGATAAGAGAACGTGATTTTTTCCTCACCGACGCGAACGTATCGCAACAACTTATTTTTATACATCTCGCCTGCGGAGGCACCAAATTAAAACAGGTGTAAAAAAAAACAAGGAAAACGACCACGAATCTCAATAAAGTTTCGTTCGAATTAAAATCGCGATTTTACCAAATCGCATAAACTGATTTCCGTCGAGACCTTCTCGAGAATGCCGGCCGCGTCGCCGCGAGCGGTGAAAGGCGTTGGAATTCGCCGAAAACCCACCGGCGGCGAAAAAATGCAGCCGGTCGGGCGGGCGCATGACGTGGCGGGCGCCCGAGGACGCGGGAGAGGGAGACCATTTGGGGGCCCGTCGCCTGCGTCACGGTCACGCGACTCGGCCGCGCCGTTGAAAGTGTTCCGCTTTTAGACCGCAGCTACGGCGTCGGCGATCGATCGATTGATCGATCGCGCTGTGCGGGCCGAGATGAGTGTGTATTCAAGGAGGTCAAAAAAATGCCGAAAATAAATAAATAAAAATCGCTAAAATGTAAAAATCAATTTTCCAAAAATTTCAAAATTTGTCAAAAATATATGACAAACGCCCAAATTGCACTGGGGAGAGGAGGCGCAACGAAACAAATAAAAATAAACGAACTTGTACAAAATTAAAAAAAAAAAAGAAAAAAATTAACGTTAAAAATTTTAAAACTTATGAAACTGTACAACCGAACCGGACAAAAATATCAAAATTATCGAACTTTTACCAAACTCTGAACATTTTCTGAATCGTTGAGATACCAAAATTTATCGAAACAACAACGAAAAAAACTATAAATTGGTCAAAATGCAAAAAATATAAAAATAGGAAAAAATTTAAAATTCTTAAATATTTCGTAATGAACGAAAATGCGACAAAAACCCTTCGCAAACAAAGTCACCGCCGTCAAAGCTATCCAAAAAAATGTCGAAACTGTCAAAATTCTATTCAAAACGTCAAAATGACAATTAAGTCAATTAACAAAATTTTCAAAAATGTTAAAATTTCTCCCAAACATATGACACGACAAATGCCTAAGTATATCCTCACGCGGTACTTCGAGGCGGGGGGGGGGGGGGGGTCAACGATGTTTTGCTTAAAAAATATCTAACAATTGCGATCTTAATGGATTTTGTTTAATTATATGATTTAGTCAGAAACAAAAAAAAGATTTTAACTTCTGTTGCATTTTTTTGACGATTTTTTTTTATTGCTAGGAATTTTACAACAAGACTTTTTGCGAGTTTCAACGATATCGGCGATTTTTTCCGATGTTTAGTAACTTTAACGATTTATAACTTTGTCGTATTTTTTCTGTAAAAAAATTCTTCAAAATCAGCAACGTCAAAAATTTTACCGATTTTCATAAAATAGCAAAAATTGAAAAAACAGTTGGCCACAAAAATCACCATACTGCCAAACTAACAAAAATTTAAAAAACTCAAAATTCTGCAAAAAATCGTAATATCAAAAATTATATAAATTTATTTAAAATAACGTCAAAAATGTTACGAATATTCCTAAAATAATAAGAATTGAAAACACAAAAATTGCCATACTGTCAAACTAACAAAAATTATCTCGAATTTATATATTCTTCAAAAAAATATTAAAAATTCTGCAAAAAATCCAAATCCAAAATTATGTAAATTTCTTCAAAAAATTACCAACAATTTTACCAATTTTCTAAAAATTTTATTACGACCCCCGGAGACGCGTGTCCTTGAAACGTGCAATTCTCACGTCCAACCAGGCTACGAGTAAAATAACACCCGCACGTTGTTTTCAATTGTGACCAGAAATATTTTATCGCCGACGAAATTCCAAAACACGTCGGTCGTGGCGCACGCGCCTCCTTTATCGCTCCAACTCCAAACAACCGTACCCGCCGTGCAATAAACTAATCGCAAGCGTAAAGTTACAATTCGCGATAACGCGCGTGGCGTGTCCGACGTTTGTTACGCAGTGTTGGTTGTTACTACTATCGACGGGCCAGCGTTTCCCAACGATTTCTACACCGCGACAAAAATTTCACGGCGTTGAGCAACCGAGAAATTTCATCATATCGTCAAATAAAATCACAAGAAAACCTTTAAGGGAAATTCGAAATTAAATTCCAACGACCACCACAAACACGTCGCGCGGTTTAACGTCACCGGCGTTCGTACGCAGAGTCCTAATGAACGTCGGCCTCGGAGCTAATCGCCTTGGTCTCGATCCAAGGTCAACAGCACCTCTCATTAATTTTTCTTCAACGGCGAGCCGCGAAGTCACGGACGACCCGAGCCGACGATTCTCTCAAACGGAGCGCGAATGGAAAGTCTCGGCGAAGTGGCATCAATGGTGGCTTTCGACCGAACCAATTTTTGATAGACCAGGCCTACGTACCCACTCCACAATTTGGGGAAGTTACTTTCAAAAACGCTCAAAGTTTAGATCATTTTTTTATTAAATTAAAACGTTTTAATTATTTGACATTTTTGGGGACTCATTCATCAAACCAGTTACAAACCAGTTTTATTTAACTTTAAGATGGTGCACTTAAGAGTCCTACATGTGTGACCATGTAAATAAAATCATCTGGAGCTTGGTGGGATTGAACCAGCGTCGTGTCGAGACGCGACTAGGTGAGTCAACGCGTTAACGCACTGACCCACCACCTGAACATCAATTTCATTGATTGCGATTTACTTGTTTTCAACTATTATTTTACAACCAACGTAAACAGTCGATCAGATGTGCCAACACAAGAAAATCAACAAATCAAATACGAGCCAATCCGAACGCGTATATTACCGAACACATTGAAACCCTATTTTACAAAATAGGTCCAGGTTTGAACACTGCATTTAATGCACACCCAATCCAATCCAATCCAACCCAACGCAACCCAACCAAACACAACCCAACCCAACTCAACCCAACCCAACCCATATTTAATAATTCACAACATTCCTACATATTTTTGGATTTCGTCTTAAAGTCTTAAAAAGCACAAAATTTTAGAATTTGATCTATTCGTACTTTTCAGAAAAATAATTCGAAAGCACATTTTTTTAAAATATCAATGTGATATAAATAAAAAATATTGACATAAAACAAAACGTCAAAACGAAAGCGAAACAAAAGAATTTTAATACAATCCGAGGATAACGAACATTACTAGAAAATGACGGCGACAATGATAATGACTACGATCACAACAACGATGACGAAAATGATACAACATTGGCAATGAGAAACGTAACCTCGACGAAAACGACAACGACAACGCAACAACGTCACGACAATTAAATTTACGACGAAGATGACAATGATAAAGAATCAAAAACAACGGTGACGTCAATGGCAGCGACTATGACAACGTCAATGTCGACGAAAATGACAACGGCTACGAAAATGACAGTGACAATCAAACTTACAATGACAAACTATATCATGAATAACGAATGAAAATAGCAATGGCAAATGCCAAGACAATGATAACGACAATTTCACCAAAACGACAATGACAGTGACAACGAAAATAATAAAGAAAATGACAATGATAACGTCAACGACGTTACCATGACAACGACAATCACAAATAAGGACGATAATGGCAACAACTACAGCGCCACCAACGATGACAATGACAACATCAATAGCAACGACAATGACAATGGCAACAAAAATGACAAACGATGTTCAACAATGAATAAAAATGACAATATCAAATGCTAAGAAAATCAAACACAAGTACAACGATAATGACAACGTCAATGGCAACGGCAATGATATTAATAATGACTAAGACAATGAAAATGACAATGATAACGTCAACGACATTACCACGACAACGACAACCACAAATAAGGACGATGATGGCAACAACTACAGCGTCACCAACGACAACAATGACAACATCAATAGCAACGACAATGAAAATTGCAACAAAACTGACAAACGATATTCAACAATGAATAAAAATGATAATGGCATCAAATACAAGTACAACGATAATGACAACGACAATGACAGTGACAGCAAAAGTTACAATGACAGACGATGATGAAACGTTGATGACAATGACAGTAGCAAATACGACAACCAAAATAACAATGACAACGACAATGGCAATTATATTAGTAGCGACGAAGACAACGACACAAATGACAAGGATAATGTCAACGACAATGATAATGACAACAACAACGATACCAAATCAAGGACAATGACAACGTCAATGCGTGTTATAGAGGGGGGGCAATCATTATTAATTGTGCATCTTTATTTTTTTAAATTTTTAATTGCTTTGATTTATTGTAATAAATTTTCCGAACACATTTTGCGTCGTTTTGCACTGTTTTTGATTGCCTCGTCTTTTTATTAATGCCCCCCCCCCCATTTATGTTATCTTTTTTAGTTAAATCGTGATATTTTTTAAAAATGTTTCAAAACTTTGATTTATTTAAATAAATTTTTCGAAAATTTTGCAACGTATTCTACTGTTTTTTATTGCTTCACCTTTTCTTATTCATGCCCCCCCCCATCCATGTTATTTTATTTTTTAGTAAAATCGAACGATTCCTCGTATTTTTTAAAAAATTTGTCAATACTTGATTTTAATTTAATTTTCTGTTTTTTTTTACTGCATCGCCCATTTTTTTTTTAATCAATGCCCCCTCAATTTTATAATTTTTAGTTGAATCGTACGAATGTTTTTTGGAACAATTATTTAATTTTTAATAAAATATGTTAAATCCCCCCCAATTCAATGCAATTTTTTATTTTTATTATATATATTATTTTATTTTGATATTATTTCCATCGTTTTTATTTAATTTTTTACAGTCTTACTTTACATTTTTATTTCTCATTATTTTTAATTTCTCTTCAAATATCTTTCTCTTAATTTTCATCGTGAATTAAAAAATTACGTCAGTGATCACGTAAAAATACCTCGTTTTGGAAACACTGGTTGTAATAACTGGCCCACATTGACAAAGCAAATAAACCGTTCACTTTTCTGATTGTGGCGGTCAAGCCTGTTAACGTTAAGCAAGGCCCGTAAAGACGACATCAACTGTCATGTCGGTACAGGTTATGGATTATACCGAAGCACCTGCTTCAACTTTTAACGTAACGCCCCTAAGCCCACGACCGAAGTCGTACAGGTAGCCCAGTTGATATTCGACTGTCAACGTTAACACAGTATTTTTTAACTGGTTACCTTTCGACTTTTCATTTAAGAACGTCATTATTGTCATTCAATGGCCAACACAAAGAAAACAAAATTACGTAACGCTGCTCTCAAAACGCACGTTCGATTTGTGTCTAAAAAAATGACGTTTGACGTATTGCTCCGGCGAACAATTTTTACTGTTGCCCAGACAATCATAATAAGTCGATTGACCCTCGAATTAAAATCTAATCGCGTTCTTAAGCAAGGAAATAGTAAACAACGTAACTGATAACAAATTCATTCACGAAACGGCTATCGTGCAAACCGCCGATCAATAAATACGAGAGATAAGCGACGTCTCCGCGCAGTCTGCCTTGCAGGCGTTTATTTAAAACAAATGCGCGATTTTTGCGCGAATCGAACGTGGCGAATTTTTGAGGTTAAACGCGCGGACTCGTCCGTATTTCATTTTTAGATCGATCCGGAACGAAAATAGCCCGGAGGGAACGAATCCGGGCCTCGGTTTATGTAACGGCGAAAAATCGAGCCGTGACGCGGCGATAGCGCACTTCCGGCAGGTCCCTACGAGACGTTACGTCACCGCGCGCGAAGAATCAATACCAACACCGGCGCCCCAAGCCGCCCGATCGATACCCGCCGGTTACGTAACGCGCAAAAAAAAAATCGATAAAAACGACTCACCTTCATGTTGTGCTCGACCAGCGTCTCGAAGGAACACAGGGTGTACACGACGTAGGCCCGGATGAGCTCCATTGTCGTCTTGCTCTTGAACGCGGCCTTCGCATCTTCGAAGGTGACGTCGAGGGGATCCTTCGGCGGGACGGACCCCAACGGGGCCGCCGTGTTATCTTGTATTAGCGCACCGGTGGCCGCAGTGGATTTTACTGCGGTCTGCTGAACATTTACCTTACTAAAACTACCGTCGGACAAGTTACTCAAGTTGTAGCCGTATTTCTTACAATTCACACTATTTCTGACCACTTGTCGCAGAAAAGCCATTACACGGTGCGTTTATTTGTTAACGGCGAGACGACGTCTTTTATTATGCACGGTTTTTTTCCCTGATCGTTATCGAAAGCGGAGACGCTCCTACCTATGACACAGGCGCTAACGGACTGGCTCGGCTCTCGGATTTTGATTTGACAGTACCTTCGGGAGCGGAGTTGTCGCGAAAACTGCGCGCACGCGCACCGCGCGCGACCTATTCGGCGTATTCCTTAAGGAAAATCACCTAAAATATTTAAATTCCGCGATAAAAATAGTCCTAAACGGCACGACTTGACACAAACAAATACTGACGTTAGTCGGTTGCCCACCGCACGCTCGTTTTTTTCCTACCTGGCACCGCGGAGAATGCGACATTATGAAAAAATCCGACAGATGGTCCTGTATCTATGACGAATGCTCGACTAGGAAATGAAAATTAATGAATTAGATAACGATGAATGCCATGACGACCGCGGCGCGTTAAACGATTGTTTCTAACGCGAAATAACACATAATTTAAGTTCCCACACGCCGGGAACCAATAAAACGTAAAAGTCTCTACGTGAAAGTTTATGACCAAAGTAAACGCTGCATTTTACGACAATCAATTACGGTTATCGAGTCATAAAACGACGTTTGTTTTAAGTGCAACGGAATGCGTTGAATTGTTAAGATTTCTGTAAAATTGGTACGAAAAGGGCGACCAACTTAAATTGAACATTGGAACAAAATTCACAGTTAAGCTCTAATTTTTTTAATAAATTATTGCTATATTATATAATTAAAGATTGCGATGGCTATATCCATAAATAATACCATTACACGTGTACGTTTGTTTAGGCCAATCAAACTTGTCTAGCCCATTAAAATTGTGACGTCATTCTTAACTTTTTCTCATTACGTTATGATCGGGTGCCAATTTTGTTTCAATAAAACAAATAAGAGCACAGTCGCGATATGGAAGTGGAATTGTAAAGTGAATTTAGTCAAACGCCCCCAATCGGTCAACACTCGTTACTACTCGCATACAAATTTGCATAAAATCAGGCGTTTAACGTAAAGGTGCGAGTCGAGGTCTGCTCGATTTCATTTAAATTTAGCCGTTGTACATACATACGAGAAAATCTATATAATGCGGGCGCGCCAACCCTTAAAATTGAAAACCCCCAACGTGCGTTAACGTTAACGTCAGTGGTGCAATCTCCGAGTCACCGGCATTCCGTCGATACAATCGCACAGCGATGGCCGAAGGTTCCTACGAATACGAATGCATGAGGGCCGAACTCCTCGGCGTCGACAAACCCGACTACGACGAATTCATTGCGAAGCAACGGGAGGAAATGAAAAAAATCGAGGCGGAAAAACTCGACGCCGAACAATTGAAAGTACGTTTCCCATCAATTTATTTTTAAATTAACATAACATAATTTCGTTTTTAGGAAGCCGACCACCAGGAAGGCGAGCTGAAGAACGCGTCGGGGAAACTGGACGAGCTGAACAACCTCCTGTCGCTGACGCAGAAAAAAATCAACAACTTCAAAGTAAACACAAAGACGGCGCCGAACCGAATTACGTTTCATATTTTTTTTTTTTTAGTGCAGGTGCTCTTCCGTGACCACCTACGTCCGAAACAGACTGGGCAGCAACGCCGGCACCTCTCTCGACGCGGACCCGACGAAAAGCGAAGAGACCGACCCGCCGAAACAACGGCTCGACGAGGAATCGCAAAGAAAAAGCGACCTCTCGCGCGCGCTCGACAACCACGTCGATAAATTGGACTCGTTGCTCGATAAGTCGGAAGACGCCCACTACGCCATGACCGAGCAGAGGAAACAGATGCAACGCTACTTGAAATGAGTCGCCGCGAATGGTCGTTTCGTGTACATAGCTGTTGTGCTTCATTCGCTAATCGAAATTTAAACGTTGCTTTGCTTGCCTTTACGTACACATTGCGTACAGATCGTGATGTTTTAGACAAACGCCTGCGAAACGGCTTAAAACGTGCTTCCGGTTGATTTTGTTGTTGTATTATAGAAATTTTATCGTATGCGAGTTTGTGTGGCGTGAACCTAAATGTTCTGAGACCCCCTCCTTAGAATCTCATCTCTGAAAAAAATCTGATAAATTTAAATTTTAAGATTCGAATTGGTTGTTATAAAGTTGCAAACTGTGATTGTAGTGGTCGTCGTGTAATTGCTCGAAAATATTTGGAAAAAATTAAATTATTTATCGAAACGTGTAACGGATTTTTAGTAAAGAAGTAATCGATTTTATTTTTTAAACTAAGCTAGTTAGTGTCGGAGCCGATTTAAAAAATACACGAACCTGTAAAAAAATTGTACACATTAAAATTAAATAAATCGTTGTTGACAAATAAAGTAGCACAAGTCTTCGATGAACGATTGTTGGCCGATTTAAAACGATCGACATGAAGGTCACCTCAACAGAAACCAACGACACGTCCAACTGATATCAATTTATTTCAACAAAATAACAAGTTCTTATTTTGAAAATTACAAACTAAAAAAATTGACAGTGTACATACATATTAACTCTGGAAGCATCTTTTACACAGTGTATAGAAAAATGATCGATCAATGCGCCTTCTGGGCTTACGCCGCCGCAAAAGACGTCCTCACAAGCGTACAGTTTAAAAAACGGTGAAATGAAAAATAAAAAAATTACAATTATATACAAAGAGACAAAAAATACCTTAAAAACTACGATCCAAGTTTTCTCCACAACGTTTACAGTTACGGCGCTTAAACTATTCACATTTCCAAATCTTCGCGGAGAGAACCAACCGAAAACTTGGCGAACTCGACGTTCGCCGTTTCGGGTTTCTCCGCCTCGACGGACGCGAAACTGCCGCCGCGCGCGTAAAAAAATAACTCGGAAATGTAAACACGTGCGGTCTCGTGCCAATAAAATATTATTTACAAAATCATCGCGTTTTTTGTCTTGTCTGTTTTTTTATCTTTTGTAAATACATTTTACCATCTAGTTCGCTAAGTTTAACTTAATCTTACCTGTTTACAGAATATTTACACGTTAAATTCCTATTCGGTAAAATAAAAATTATCTACAATATCAGAATTGTACAGTTTGTCCCAAATTCGACGTCGCACCATCGGGATCGCGGGACCATTTAAGTGGAACCCTTCACATGTACCAGCAATGAAATTTACATCGTTTTATTTTGTGAAGTTGCAAATCAATATTATCACAGATGCTAGACAATAAGAAATTTACAGCTCGTTAAAAGTTATCATCACATCGTTTCCGTTTACCGAATTAAAATTTACTCAATTCCGAGATAAAATCTTAATTTAATTAAACCACAGACGACCGTCAACACCACCAAATAAACATAAACACTAAACAAGAAAATTTGTCGTAAAATATGCAATGTTTTTTTTTTCATATTTATACCTAGCGAGTATCTCAGTATTAAAAAAAAAGGAATCAGTAAACTATGTACCTCTTTAAATTTCCAGGATCCCGATGGTGGGAGTTCAAATTTCGGACCCTCTATCATTCAATAAAAAAAAAAATCTGGACGATACAAATGCGATTAGTTCTCGATTTGAGTTCCCGCCGAGTGCGTGGCCGTGAACCAGGGGCAGGAATTCAAACCGACGTCGCACGCACTTTCTGGCGTTACCTTCTAGCGTCGCGGTCATCGACGACGACAAATAGTCCATATCGAACACACCTAACCCTAACTTTTAAAATATCACTTACATAATTATGTACACACTGTCGTCTTTAGAAACTAGTCTTCGTCTGATAGCGGCTCGTATTTCGAGTCGAGCAGCGGTTCCGGTTCGTTACGCGACGCGTCGTTGTTCGAGCCGGAATCTTTCTGCGCGGCGGAAACGTACGGGTACCCCCCGAAATTCGGCTGTTGCTGCTGCTGCTGCTGCTGCGCCGCCGAGAACTCGTTCTCGTGCTTCTCTTCGTCGATCACCATGTCGCCGGGGCTGTCGCAGCGATCTTTGTCGTGCGACGGCGCGTGATCTTTCTTGTCGTCCTCCGTTCGCATCACCTCGACTATCCGATTTTTCACATAATCGAATGCCGAGAGGTGCGACGGGGCCTGCTGGTAGCGCCTGAAATTCTGCTCCGACCAGTGGTTGCTCTCCGGCGGCGAGACGGGCTCGACGTGGTACTTGGGCGGCTGCGCTATCCTTATGATCTGCCGCTCGTCTTGCTGGGGGGTCCCCGACCGTTTTTCCTCCTTCTGCTGCAGTCGTCGCTTCCACTGTTCGTTCATGTTATCCTGGTGGTGGAAATAATTGGGCTGACGCGCGCCGAAATCGTGACTTATAACGGTATCGGTTAATTCCTTCACGGTTAACGTTTTATTGACGGTGTCCGAGTCTAAATCGACGCTTATCACCGAAGGCGGTCGTTCGCCGTTGTTGTCGGGTTGAGGCTGCTGCCGGTGGAAATCTTGAAATAAACGATCGCTGGGTCTAATCTCTCGATTGTTCGAAACCACTTCGCGACCTCCTTCCGTCTGATTTATTTGATGCGTGATGATCGCATCTATTAAACTAGCGGCTGTTAAAGTTGACTCGTTTCTACTGACATGCTGTTGCTGTTGTTGTTGTTGCTGCTGCTGCTGCTGTTGTTGTTGCTGCTGCTGCTGAATCTGTTGCTGTCGTGCTTGTTGTTGCTGGTGATATCGTCTTTCAACCTCCATTCTTTGTTGCTGTTGTTGCTGCCTAATCTGTTGCTGTTGCATTATTTGAAACCGATTATCCGCAATAGCTTTGCCTAAACCTTCATGCGGCGCGCTAGGTACAGGCAAGCTGGGTTGTTGAACGGCCACGTCCACCAAAGAACTAAGCGCTTCGTGTCCGGGCGGCGGATACAACGGACGCGTGTTGTGCCTCTGTATGACGCCCTGTCGCTGTTGCGATTGTTGAGGCGGAGGGGGAGGCGTGCGATGCGGACTGTTCGCCGGATAGTACTGGGGTTTATCCCCGCGGCGCCCCAACATTTGCTGCGAGGTTATATAATCGTTCATGATAATCTGTCGGTTGCTCAGTTGCTGTTCGACCGAGTAGGCGGGTTGGCGGTACTGTGCGGGAAAGCTGGCGTTTTGCGCGACGTTTTGCGGCGCCCGTTTGGCGTAGAAATTTTCGTAGAGGCGCTTGTCGGCGACGTTGGGAACGTGGATGGGCGTTCCCTGCGTTATCGAACCCATTTTCGGCTCGGGAGTCATCTGTCGGAGAAGACCCTCGTAGCGTTGTTGGCTGATTATCGGCGTACCTAAAATCATGTTCGGCGTCAGCCAACTTGCTACGTTTACAATTCGGTACCGCGACAAAACAGCCCCTCGACTCGATTGAATTACTCGAGTTTTTTCAAGAAAATATTTCGCGCCAATTGCAACCGCAACGCCATGAATAATTTAGGATGACCGAACCACCAATCGAGGTCCCGGATGCAATAACGCACGGAGCGCGCGAAGCTGGTAATTGACGGATCAAAAAATAGTTCGGGTAAAAAAGATGCGGAAAGTTACACAAGATGGTATTTTTGTTTAATCCATTTTCCGGAAAAAAAAAAATTCCCCCAAAATATCGATCGGTTGGACAACACAGCTTCGCGCGCTCCGTGCGTTATTGCATCCGGGACCTCAATTCTACTCTCGATCAATTCAATTTAGACAAATTATTGAAATTCATTAAAAACGGACAGCAACGCTTTTATTGTCTAGCGTTTGCACCGAATCACAAGTACCTTAGAGCAACTCATTAAAAATAACAAACCAATTCTTGAATATTATAAATGCCTTAATTCCAATATATTTTTATTACTATCAATACGTACAGATTACAATAACCATCGTCGGATTAATTAGTAATACAAATATATTGTGCGTAAAAAATTCAGTTAAAATAATTCTTGTCTGACTATGTGAAACTTCGTTATAAATTGAACCTACCTAATGTAATCGACCCAGCTTTTGGATTGGCCGGCTTGGGACTGGGCAGCTTCGCTTGAACGCGAGCGCCCGCAGTGGCGGCGACCGTCGCGTACACCGCCGGCGATTTCCTCTCCTGGTGGTACAAATACGGCTCCGACAGCCGCATTTTCGCGTGAGAAATCGGATGCCCGATGACCACGTCGCGGTTCTTCTTAATGCTCAGGTCCAGCGTCAGATTTTCTGGCTCACGGCCGTCCTGCACCTGCAGGACGACGAGATCGTCCCGACTGGGCGCCTCCTGCGTCGCAATGGGGGTTGGTACCGGTGTTATTGTCGCCGCTATTAACGGCGTCAGCTTCGCTATCGACAGCTCGTTACTGCGTTGCTGAGGTACACGCGGCTGGCTGCCCAGATTGTACTCGCTCACAATGGTCACCTAAAACACGACGACGTGCAGATTTTTTTTCGCTGGGAAATATTTCAAGCGATACGTTACCTCGTTGGAATCGTTGTTGAGAATCGAAGATATCGTCGGCGTGATCTCGCTGGTGGCCATGTGCTGGGGTTGTTGGACGCCGGGCGTCTTCATCAGCGTAAACTCGATCACGTTCAACATCAGATCCTTGACGGTCAGAGGCGACGTGTTCTGTCTGGCCTGCCCGTCCGGGTTCACCGGCGTAATCGTCGCCGAGCTTTGGTAGTGGTCGGGCGTTTGCCCTTCGTCGGCCGTCTCCGTCGCCGACGAGTCGTAGTCTTCCTTCCGGCTGACGGGATTCGACGGTTGTTCGTGGTTAACGGGCGGACTTTCGGCGCTTATCGTGTCGCTGGAGTGCCGCTCCCGGATCGGTTCTTCGCAGCTGCTCGTGCTCGATCCGCTCTCTTCCTCGTCGGTGAGCGTCGGCTTCCTGTCGCCGAGGCACGTCTCCAAGTTCAGGCGCTTGCGGTTCGTCGCGTAGTAACTCCTGACCTGCTGCGGGGTCTTGTTGAGCCGCTCGCCGACCAGCTGCCAGTTGGCGCCCAGCTCCGTGAGGGCGTTCCGCAGCTGGCACACTTCTTCGTCGGGCCATTCCTCGACGGGACCCAATCGACGCTGTATCCGATTGAAGCACGCCGAGCAGCACTTGGTCACGCCGCTGGGGACGTGGAATTCGGCCAGGAGGGGTTCCCTGACGTCTGGAGGTAGTTCTTGTAAGCGTTGCGGAAACGACCGGAGGCGCTTGACGCGACCCCTCGAGTTGGGACACGAAGGCAGGGGACAGTGCGTGTAACGGGAACGGACGCACTTGCAGCGGCACGTGTTGCAGACCCGGCCGTTTGACGGGATCTGATCTTCGCGCAGGCCGTACAGGCCGGCTTGGTTCGAGGCCAACGGTCTCGACTGCAGTTGGGGGCCCAGCTGCGAACCGCACACTATGCACTGTCCTTGAACGGATTTATCTGCAAGTAAAAGAACCATAAAAATCAAATTCTTCACCTTCAAGTCGAGACATTCAATGGCAAAATGTTTATCTTATTATTTCAACGGATTTATCAGCTGTTTCGTCCGTCAGGACTCATCAGATCACCAACGATACATCAGCTGAGGTGCACGTAAAAACCAAATAAATTACGAGGTATTTGTGTGAGTACTAGCGCCATTTAGACGTCATTGATCGATTAAATCGGTACCGTCGGGACTTTGTTGAAAATTTCAATGATTACATAGCAGAACGAGGGTATACAGTAAATCTACGAAGTCGACGACATCAAAATTGTCGAAGGATAAATGACCGACGATGTTAAAATATTCAAGAGAGTCTTGAAAGAATTCAAACGCAACTTTTCGTAAAATTGCGGAAGTTACACATTCACGTGAACAGAGTTCGGCTACTTATTTCATTTTTATCGCTAATTGCGAACCCGGATCGTTCCCAGAGCTCCAAATCGCAGAATTAAGAGCGCCCCCCCCCACTCCTCGCACCGGAGTAGTTCCGGAGCGCAAACATTGACTAAGATTAAACAGTTACAGCGGTAATTGGAGGTTGCTCGCACTGCAAACGAATAATTCAGTAATCCGGGCTAATTAGACGCGAAAATCAACACTGCTCAGCCAACTTGGCTAATTATCGAACGAGCGGGCGGGCGGACGGGGGGGGGGGCTTCTCTCGGCAAAGGAGATTTCCTCGAAAAAGTACCGACGGTCGCGCCGTTGTGCCGCACAAAGGTAAACCCAACCGGGATCGTCCCCGAGGAAATATGCGGATAACAACGGCCACGTTCGAGCGGAAAATCTTTTCATTGTCGGTCCATCGTGTTTTGCGTTTAACGAGCGCTCATTGTTCGGGACGGGCCGTTGGGATTTCGTCCGGATTGCGTCCCCTAATAATCCGCCGTGTAAACAAACTCAGTTTATGAAACAACAGATGTTCAATCGTACGAAGCTACGACGCTGTTATCGTTGATGTACCCGAGTTGGTGACGAGAATATCAGTATTTCAGACCTATCGACTAATTAATCGTTCATTACCCAACTCATTACCCAACTCAAATTATAATAAACAAATTGGCTCATATCCGATGTCAGCGTGTGCTTTAATAGCAATGCATAGTCGGTGCGATTGACATTGATCTCGTTGCACGAACCGACGCGATCGAACTGGTGGCTTGAACTAAGTCGCACTGATCTAACTTTCAGATCAAACTTTAATCGCCTTGCAACTTTTTTAGCCCGTATAGTATAGTAGATAATAAAAAATATTATGCAACAGCAAGCTTAAAATCAATCACAAAAGCGATCTTATTGTCTGCTTTTCTTCCATTTGACCGTCAAGTAAAATTCAGTAAATACACCCAATGTCCATCGAGGCATTTGGTATTAAATAATTCAATGAATTTTTTTTTAAAATATATTTTGTTTTTGTATGCGATACGTTTTTTTAATAAAATCAATAATTTCTCGTTCGAAATTACTATTTTACATTTACTATAGTATAAAAATAATCGTCAACATGGATCAGTCAGAGTGCACTCGTTAATCATTTATGGCACATCCATTGTAGTCGAGCCAGATGTTCTATGCGGGTGGTATACTCGAACAGATAGCTGAGTAAATACTGCAAACTATGAATACAGCTAGAAACAATGTGTAGGTAATAATTGCATGAGGCTGGATACTAACGATTTATTATCGAAAAATAAAGACGTCTAAACGTCAATGTACAAAAAACTGTTTGTGATTGTTTGCAATTGGGTTGTATCGAGTTGGGTTGGGTTGTATCGGGTTGGGTTGGGTTGGGTTGTATCGGGTTGGGTTGGGTTGTATCGGGTTGGGTTGGGTTGGGTTGTATCGGGTTGGGTTGGGTTGTATCGGGTTGGGTTGGGTTGTATCGGGTTGGGTTGGGTTGTATCGAGTGGGGTTGGGTTGTATCGGGTTGGGTTGGGTTGTATCGGGTTGGGTTGGGTTGTATCGAGTTGGGTTGGGTTGGGTTGGGTTGTATCGAGTTGGGTTGGGTTGGGTTGTATCGAGTTGGGTTGGGTTGAATCGGGTTGGATTAGTTTGGGTTGGGTTGAATCGGGTTGGGTTAGTTTGGGTTGGGTTGTATCGAGTTGGTTTGAGTTGGATCGGGTTAGGTTCAACGAGGTTTAACGAAAATTAAATTTATCGAAATTCAAAATACGTCGACGAATATTTAAAACATCGGCAATAAAGTCGACAGATTTATTTATTAAGCTGGGTTTTAAGCACTGCTAATTGTTTGCAAAAAAAATCCAACACAACATAACACAAAACGTCGAGGACCACTAAACAAGTTCAAGGATAAGGCCGTACATATAAAAAAAATGCAAATAATTTCAAGGATGAAATTGTTGTAAGTTGGGTTGGGTTGGGTACACTTGACATTTAAGCGCTGCATTCCAATCCAACCCAATTGCTTTAACTTGCATCGGATTAAGTTGAGGTTTAATCACTGCCAATAGTTTGCAAAAAATTTCAACACAACATAGGATGAAAACCCACGATGCCACTCTAAACAAATTTAATTGCATTATCCAATAGCTGTAAGTTGGGTTGGGTTGGGTTGGGTACAATTGAACTTAAAACATCGCCAATTCTTTACAAGTTACTCTAACCCAACCTAAGACCACGTTACAAACAATTCCAAGCGTTCCAACCTAACATTATACAAAAAAAAAAAAAACGAAGCACTGCATCACCCAATGCTTTAGATCTTAGTAGATTTATTTAGGCTGATAATTCTTTGTAGAACATCTCAACAGAAGCTACATTTACAAGTAAAACGAAATCCAAATGAAATCGCGCTGGATTAAGTTACGCTGCCAATTGCTTGCAGAAAATTCCAGCGCAACCTGAGATTAATCCATCCCCTCGCCCAATACACCTACCATGTCTTCGTGGATTTCTTTCGCCGACAACCCTTCCTATGACATACATATGGTTGTGATTGAAATAATTTTGCATTTGTCATATGCGATAATACAACGTACATACGGTGAACTAGCTACGCCCCCTGGTTTATTTACTATACGCAATATTGAACTTTACTTTTTTCGGCAACGTTTATAACGAACGAAACAAATAAATAAAAACATGTTGCGTAAAAAATAACCTACAAAACCAATCGAACTCATCACGAAACGAAACGACGTAAATAATTCATGCGACTAGTGGGGGGCTCGGTGCGGGGGGGACGTCGCAAAAGCAATTTGCCGCAATTGTCGGTACGTGTCCGTGTCCGTGTACGTAGCGATTTTTATCTTCGCCGCATTAAAACATTATCTTTATAAGATCGGGCTCGGACGAAACGCGCACCAAAAGCCCCCCCACATTGGTGCGCCATCGCTCGCTCGCGGCTTAATTATTCATATACGCGACACTATTACGCACGACGAAGATTCCCATCGACAATTCCGTATATTGCCCGGTAATAACGGCAATTTATCTAATTGTGTGTCTCGCGTTAATGGGGAAATTGTATTTCGAACGAAAAGTGTGACGGTCGACGAAATTCGATCGAGAAATAAATCAAACGAATTAATTTTTAAGCGAGTTTTGACGCGGACGCAATTATCGTTATGTATGCGAGATTTAAATAAATCGTGAATGATAATTTGAATATTTCAAAAGCATTAGTGGACAACATAAATAATCCCAGTAGGCCATTATGGGTAATTTCCCTGCTAGGAAATTCTTCAGAGTCCGGAATCAAAAAAATGTCAGTTGCCTGTTGAAGTCCATTGGGGTTGGATCGGATAGGGTTGTGTTTAATTGCAAATTCAAAAATCGCAAAAAAAACGAGAAAACCAACCCAGTAACAAGACACACAACATCGATTACAAAGCCAACAAAATCGTTCAAACATAAAACATAGTTCGACGGCTGTCAAAATATTATTTCAAATTGCATGTCAAGAGTCAATGATCGATACAGTTTGACAGCTGTCAAAATATTATGTCAAATTCTGTGTCGGGTGACAGTTATTGAAACACCGTCTGACAGCTGTCAAAATATTATTTCGAATTCTGTGTCGAGTGACAGTTATCGAAACATAGTTTGACAGTAGTCAAAATATTATTTCAAATTGCATGTCAAGAGTCAATGATCGATACAGTTTGACAACTGTCAAAATATTATGTCAAATTCTGTGTCGGGTGACATCGTTTGACAACTGTTAAAATATTATGTCAAATTCTGTGTCGGGTGACAGTTATCGAAACACCGTTTGACAGCTGTCAAAATATTATTTCGAATTCTGTGTCGAGTGACAGTTATTGACACATAGTTTGACAGCTGTCAAAATGTCGTTCCAAATTCCGAACACAAACACGCGTTTGGTTTGAAAAAAATTATCTGAAAAATGAAAATTGGGTTCGGCAGCTGCGAAACTCTCGTTTGAAACGACGGCTGTCAAATTGCGTCAGATGGCGTTGCGGTCAATGTATTTTAAACGAGTTCATTACAAATTTTGACAATGATTAAAAAATACGTCGTCAGCCGCCAACGTTTTTTTTTTTTCGTTTGCTTGCTTCAATCAAAACGTTTGACAGTTGCCGACATACGTAGATTGACAGATAGCAAAATGTTCAAAGCCGTAGGCCTCGAATTTTATTCGAAACGAAAAAATACAATTTTCAAATTGTTTATTATACAGAACTTTGACAGATGTCAAAAATATATACATATATTTGTCAAATCGCTTGTTTATTTCATACAAAGATTTGTCATCAGTTACTGTCAAAATGTCCTTCACAATACGTCAAATTGCGAGTCGTTGTAAATCTAGATGACATTTTGGCAGCCGTCAAACTGTTGTTTAAATTACTGGACGTCGCTTTATTTTAAACAAAGACATTGAAAAGAGAAAGACGAGAAAAGAGCGCTAGTGCAATAAAAATGTTTTGCGTGCGTTTTATTAGGCGTTCGGTGCAGGGAATTTATTAGCAATTTATTCGTAAATTGCAACAATTTTTCCAATTAAATTAAACACCCTCGTGTCCCGCTCCTCCCTTAAAATTAAGTTTCAGAACCACATTTAACCTAATTTATCTGTGAATATTTTTTACACATTTAATACAGGGATTTACTGGCACTTTATTTGTACATTGCGATGATTTCATTAAATACCCCCCCCCCCCCCATAGATTTTTTTCATAGATTTTTTCGCTGAATTTAACTTTCAATTGCAATTCAATTTCATTATACAAGGGGCGCCTAGCCCAGTTCTTCTTCAAGTCATTTATCAACTAGATCTCTTCGTCTGCGTCCAATTTCAGTAATTCTTTCCAACCCGAACTTAGAAACGCTTCTATTTGCTTCTCATTGCTTCAGTAGGTCTTACAACTTGTCATGTCGCCATTTTAGGATACGTTCGTCATTACCAGATATTAGAAATTGTGTACTTGACGTAACGAGGCGCTCTCCGGTGTACTTCAAAGGCGATGGGCGTGAGCCCCCTTGTCGTGCTCAGTTACCTTCTGGATATATGGTCAGTGTCATCCTCTTAAGGACAGGTTGGGTTAGGTTGGGTTGGGTTGGGTTGGGTTGAGTTGGGTTGGGTTGAGAATTGGTGGAAAAATATAAGCGTCTTCATTCAATTACAAATTTTAAAATTATCCTTTTCCTTTTGATTTACATTTGTCTTTTCGTATGCATTTTCTATTAGCGTTTCCTTTGTCTTTCTTGCTTCTTTGTCGTTGTCTATTCTTTTGCCCTTTCTATGCATTTTCCATTTAATACACATTTTCCTTTTTCTTTTCATTTACATTTACATTTGCCTATGCGCCTGTCCTTACCTTTTTCCTTTGGCTTTATCTATTCCTTTGCCCTTTCTTTGCCTTGGGTATTTTATTGTATTTGGAAAGTTTCACATTTTGGACAATTAGTCAATTGCGTTAATGTCAATTTGTTATGCATTCGATTGTATTTGGCCTATTTTTCATTTTTGATTATTTTATGAAACGCAAGCGTCGTCAATTACTCGCACTCGCCGGAATTGAATGAACACCCCCATTTAAAACTCCCGTTTCTTACTCGCCGACGTTCATTTGCCAAATTGAGTTGCCCGTAAACATTCGGGCCGCGCAATTTTAAATATTCATGCGCCGGTATCTGTTTGGTGTTTGCCCTCTCCTCGTTCGTGGGGGGAGGGGTGGGGGGCGATCGCGCGCACAAAGAATTCGAAAATCGAGTCTCCGGCCTTCTTCCACGCCACTTCATTAGTCAAATTAACCGTCCGAAAGCGAGCGCCCCCGCGCACGATCCGAGAAATTAAATTAATTTTTTGTTCCCGGAATCGAGGCGACACTCGATGCGCCGGGGGGATTACCGGGCGCGAGCTGCATAATCCCCTGCCCGCTACAATCGCAGATTAACAATGCCGGCGGATCGGTGCGTTTAAAAGCGTTTAAAATTGATCAAATATTCTCAAAGAGCGCGAGCCCGCGTCCAGGCAGGCAGGCCGTCCGCCGTTACCGTCGCTAACGAGATTGTTAATATTTTATTTCATTAGCTGAAGTATGCGCTCCATAAAACATGAGCGCTTTCATCGCACCCCTTTGTGAAAATTCTTCATGGGAAACCGGTCGCAATCGAAAAGTTTTAATTTCGAAATTGGTCTTAATTTTGTTCAGCGGCAAAATAAAAAAAAATATATATATATATATATATATGAGCTTCTTGGTTCTCGGGTTGTGAACCGCGTTGTGGAAATGTTCCCCGAAGGGTCGCTTCGACGTTTCGGCAGAGTCCCAGAGTCCCATCTGCCATCTTCAGGAAGCTCTTCTAGGTCTCGCTGAAGAACTCTAGAAGAACTTAGAACTTAGAAGAACAGTTCTTCTAAGTCAGCGAGACGAGACGAAAGGGAACAAGTGAAACAATGGCTAAGTGAAAAATTACAGGTGGAGGTGGGGCTAGAGGAGGCGTACAAGCTGGGGGGGAGAGAGACGGAAAGGAGATAGTACTGGTGAGAATTGCATCAGAAGGGGAAAAAGAGGAAGTTATGAAGAACAAGGCGAAATTAGGAGGAACGAGAGTGTACATAGACAATGACCTGACAGAGAAGGAAAGGGAAGTACAAAGAGAAATTTGGAAGTATGCGAAGAAGGAAAGAGACCAAGGTAAGAGAGTAAGAATAAGAAGTTGAAAGTGGAGAATACATGGCTTGTATGGGAAGGGGAAACTGGGACTGAGAGTGGAAGTGAGTTAGTTAGCTAGTGGTCCAGTGAGACTGTCAGTTAATGAATTTATGATTAACTCTGCTAGTCAGTTAATGTGTGACTGCGAGAGAGTGAATGAGTAAGTGCGTGCGAGTTAAGTGGGAGTAGATGTCAGGAAGTGAGTAAATGTATGTGACAGCGTGTTGTGGGAGAAGGAGGGAGGATAATGACCAATTGAGCGAGTGTACAAGTGAGGAAGAGAAAGAGTGAGAGAGAGGAGGTATAGCGAAGTAGTTAGGGAGTATACCTGTGTGACTGAGTAAGTTAAGTAAGTGTGAGTGAGATGTGGATGAATGAATGAGTGAGTGAGCGAACGCACGAGATAGAGTTGAGAGTATAAGCAATTGACAGTGAGCAATGGGGATCGAGAGCAAGAGAAAATGAGTAGGTGAGTTAATGAAAGTGACATGAGCGAGAGTTATTGAAACACTGAGAGAGAGAGAACAAGTGAGTGTGTGGATGATCTCAGTAATTAACTCGAATTCAACCCAACCCAACCCAACGTCGATATCAAGTGCAAGATAAAGAGTCAAAAATCAAAATTAGTGAAACCCGACCGCGAAGATAAAGTCGAATCCAAGGTCAAAGTTGACGTTAAACTCAAAGTCAAAATGACATCGAAACTTCCAATGGGAATCGAAAGAGGCGAAGGGAAAGAGAAATGCAAAGACCGCGGCCAAGACCAAATCAAAGCCTAAACCCAACCAAAAATCGTGAACTTGTTGCAAAGTGAAAATGCTAGTTCTAGACTGTCTCGACGTCAAAGTACAGTTACTGTAAACCCCAGGGCACAGATGACGTCAAAGTCAGGGCCACAGTTAAAAGCAATCAAAAATCATAAATGAAATTTAAATCAAAATTAGATCTGGACTAAGACCAAATCGAAACCTAAACCCAACTCTGTTCGTGTCAAACAAAAACGACAAAAATATTTAATATTGGGAGACCCCGGCGCTCGGAACAACATCTGACATCGTTTATGGCGCAAAATCAACAAGAGCAATTATAAAAGAAATTAATTAGCAAATTAGCGGGACTCAACGATTTGGAAGTTTGTTCGTGGCATATGTTGAAAAAATCAAGTGGTATTTTTTAATAAATCACTTCGCCGAATTTTTTAATAAATCGTAAAAATTCTATAAATAGGGGGGGGGGGGGGAGAAAATCGATTTCAGGACATTTCATTACTAAGAATCTTAAATATAAACTATGCAATATTTTAAAGGTAAAAAAATTGAATTTTTTTAAAAATTGGCCGACTGGTCCTTGGAACATCTGACATCGTTTATGGCGCAAAATGTGAGTGAGTATTACCACCATCTAGACGTGACCCCAACCCAACCCAGCCCAGCCCAACCCAACCCAACCCAACAGAACCCAACCCAACCCACACACTCTTACTGCTACATAATTGCAGAGGTCTTTATCGACCAACACAGTTGGTACTTATCCAGACTTGCAGTTGCAGTTGTCGGCAAAAAGGCCGTTTTGTTGAGAAAAAAACTTCAGCGAATGAATTACCTATTAAGTTGATGACAGCGCCTCCTATGCGCTCCTCAGACATATATTCGCTGAAGTTGCATCAAGTAATGCAAACATGAGTGACAAGGAGTTTGTGTGTGAGTATTATATATACTATATGTGGTGGTCTGATGAGCCCATAGAAGGTGAAACATGCGTCATCACCTTAATATACTCGCCGAAAATTATTTTCAATAAATCGGTATTTATTTAGTTGCAAGTCTGGATAAGTACCAACTTTGTTAAAGATAAAGACCTCTGCAATTACGTTGCAGTAAGAGTGTGTCACTCATGTTTGCATGACTTGATGCAACTTTAACGAATATACGTGCGGTGGTCCGATCAGCCCATACGGGGCGACACAACTGTCATCACCTCAATACATTCGCTCAACTTTATTTTCAAGCGATTAAAAATATAAATGAGTGTCATTGAGTAAGCGAGAGTGCAAGAGAGTGGATGGCAAAAATTAAGAAATCACTTTAGTAATTTTTTAATCGAAAAAAAATTTTACTAGTAATAATCGTTCAGAAATTAAAAATGTTAAAATTTTCTTCAAAAGTAATTCCAATTCGGTAAATATTACTTGCACAGGCGGCTGCGCCTAAACAACAACAACTTTAAACAACTTTGACAGTTCAGGTTTCATTTCAAACGAAATTTTCACGGCATACTTTTTTTTTGGCGCGGCTAATCATAATTTTTAATCTTCGCGAAATTTTCGATTTGGGGTTTTCGGGCAATTCCGAACAAATATTACTAGTAAAATTTTTCGATAAAAAATCCCAAAAGTGATTTTTCGATTTTTGCCGAATATCTTGCCATCGCAGATTGCTTTGCATTTAATGAAGACAATTAATTTTTTTGGAAGTAAATAGAGTAATAAGTTTGGGGAAAAAAAAATTACTAAAAATAAAAAAGACGTGTGATTTTTAAAACCGACAATTTTGCAGCCACATAACCACGCTCGGGCTCATTTAATTCCTTCACGTCGACGCTAGCTAACTACCCAATCTAAATTAAATTATGCATTAAATTGAAGCGTCGGAAAAAGATCACAGCGGAGAACCGAAAAGAGGCGAGAGAGAGAGGCGCGCGGGCGCGCACACGCGCGCCGAAACCGCCCCCGGCCCTCGCCGCGATGAAACATTTTTCATTGTTCAAACAAGACGTCGTCTTGTTTGCGCAGCGATTCAATTTGCCTCGAATGTGAACTTTTAATTTTAATATTTGCGTTGTTACTTCGCGTCGGATTCGTTCGTCGCCGCCGTCGCCGGCGGGAAAGTCGTCCGGCGGTATCGCGCGCGCGACGCCGCCGGCCTAATGGAACGGAATAAGAGGGGAACGAACGAGCGCGGACAAGTTACGCTTTTTCCGAGCGGAGTTCCGCGATGCGCCAATATTTAATTTCGCTTCGAAAAGTACCGACCGGCTTGTTCATAAGTAATTAGTTGGCGAATTCGTTAAATATTGAGAATTAATTAAGCGCCGGGCAAATGCACAAGAGGAAACTCCGACGTCTCTGAGTGGGGCGGGTGGGGAATCGGAGCACCATAATTTTTTTTTCTTGATAATTTTTTTAAGACTTCGATATTTAGGTATCGGCAAAATATTGACATTTTTTAATTTTTGAATAAATGGAAATGTCTGTAGTTGACGTTTCTGAAACGAAGCCAATAATTTCCAGCCACTTATCAATCCGACGCCAACTCGAGCAAACGGATCGCGCGCGTCCGCGATCGCATCGAACGGCGCAAATAATTCAACGATACAATCCCGACGTGAAATTTAATCAGCGCGCAAACAATCCGCCCGCAAACACACACACAGCAATTAAACAAACTGCGCGGTAATCAGAATCAAAAGTAAATCAATCGGCGAGCCATCCGAATCAACACGCGCGCCGATTTCGGCCACGCTGCAGTTTCTCCGGTTCGAGTATTTGTTTTTGCGGCGTGTGCATGTGTGCGTGCGGGCGTCCCCCTGTTTCGAGGGGGGTGGGGGGGCAGCAGCAGCTGCTACCGCAGCGAATTTCCGAATCCTCGGCGGAGCGCGAATTGCGCCGTTTAATTCGACAATTGCGACAATTGACAGCGGGCCTAAGTCGATTAGCGGCGTTCGGCGATTTCCTTTATCGAATTCCACGGGGGGGGGGGGGGGGGGGGTCGCGCAATTGTCAATTTGCCGGTGACGCTAATGATACAAATCTTTCCGCGTTAAATTAAATAAACGAAATTAATGATGCGAATAACTGCCACGTAGTTGAATTTTGGTGGTTTGGGACCATCCATCGACTCCGCCACTGGCTGTACGACATATGCAATATGCTGCGTTCACGATGTGGTATTAAAATAATGATGTTTAGGAAAGAAGAGGGGAGAAGGAGAGAAGTGCAAGTAAAACGGAAAGGGGGGGAAGAAATGGAACAAGTGAAAGAATAGGTGTATTTTGGACAGGGAGCGGCGATGTATGAAATGACAAAGAGGGGAGGGACAGGGCGAAGCTTAATTAGGAAGTCAATGGAGGAAATAACGAAAAGATAAAACAATAGAATCCAATCCAAATGGAAAGAAGGAACGACAAAGATGTTTGAAAAAGCAGGTGTGTCGGTGGAGGAATCGGAGAAGAGAAGAAGAGAGGGGAAGCAAGTAAAGACAAAGATTGATACAGGTTGAAGCTCAAAGGAAGGTAAAACCAAAGCAAGATATAATCCCAAATACAAAGCAATAAAAGTAGAGGTGGGGGGAGACCGAGGAGATTCGGGTGCGGGAACGAGGAGAAGGCAAAATGGATGGACGATAAATACAGGAGGTCAGAAGGGTCCAAAGAGGTGAGCTTTGACGAGAAGACGAAAGGAAAAGATTGGAGAAGAATCGTGAGAATGGAGAGGGGAGGAGACTCGGGGGTGAAGAAGAAGTGTAGGAGAAGAGGGAACAGAGGAAAACAAGGTGAGTAAGAGAAGGAAGAAAGAAGAGGAGGAGCCGAAGAGATCAACAATGAATTATGGTATTATTATAGAAAATGAATCATGGCAATAATTTTTTTTTTATTAATTATCTAAACTAGCCCGCGAGATGGCGTGGATTTGTTTGATGGTCCGCTGATTATCAGTCGATGGTCACGCGCTTGAACTGATTTCTTTCCCACCTTAAATATTCCCCAATACTTTTGCATTCAGTAAATATTTAACTTACTTTTGACTTATCAACAAGTTTATAGATATTATCGGTGAATATTTTTTACACATTTAATACAGGGATTTTTTAGCACTTTCTCGGCACATCTTGGCGACTTTTTTCTATTTCGTTATCATTCACGAACACGAACATTTAATCGTAAAATCATAAAAGGTACTTTTATGTCTATTTTTATACTCAAGCAAATTTTTATAAAATTAAACGATTTTACAAATTCTTTTTAATTCATTGAAACCAAAAATTTTAGGAACTGAAAGTTTTCAAAATTATTTACTCCAATTTGTTTCAAACCCAACGAAACCCAATAAAATCAAACGACAAATAAAAACGATACGAATGAAAAAAATTCATCACAATTCACGTAAATCTCCAATATTACAAAACATAACTCGTACAGGTCTTACAACAACTGAATTAAAACGAAGCAGTTCATGTTTGATAGCCAATCTCTTTTTAAAATTGTCTCTTGGGGAATTGGAAAAAAATTCGTAACAATTCACGTAAATCTCCAATATTACAAAACATAACTCGTACAGGTCTTACAACAACTGAATTAAAACGAAGCAGTTCATGTTTGATAGCGAATCTCTTTTTAAAATTGTCTCTTGGGGAATTGGAAAAAAATTCGTCACAATTCACGTAAATCTCCAATATTACAAAACATAACTCGCGCAGGCCTTACAACAACTGAATTAAAACGAAGCAGTTCATGTTTGATAGCCAATCTGTTTTTAGAATTGTCTCTTGGGGAATTGGGGAATTGGAAAAAAATTCGTCACAATTCACGTAAATCTCCAATATTACAAAACATAACTCGCGGAGGCGTTACAACAACTAAATTAAAACGAAGCAGTTCATGTTTGATAGCCAATCTGTTTTTGAAATTGTCTCTTGGGGAATTGTGGAATTGTTTGTTGTTTAGAAATATTATCTTTACGAAACCTGACGTAGTTTACGGTGAATCTCGAACTGGATTTGTTGAACTTGGAACCGGACTTGGGTTGGGTTGGGTCGTGCGTGGGGGCGAACGACGTATAACACTCATTTTTGATTTGACATTTGATTTGCGTCATTTCCTTCAGTTTACGTTTCGAGTTTTAATTTTATTTTTGTGTGTGTTTCACGCCGAACCCAATCGCTTCCTGAAACGTTCCTTCTCCGCCTGGAGTTAAGTTACGACAGCTGTCAAATATCTGTCGTCTAACTTGTCTCTAATTGTGGTGCACATTATAAAGCGTCGACATACGACCCAAGCGAATCCAAGCGAACCCAACCCAACCTAACCCCAGCGAACCCAACCCAAGCGAACCCAACCCAAGCGAACCCAACCCAACCCAAGCGAACCCAACCCAACCCAACCCAACCCAAGCCAACCCAACCCAACCCAACCCAACCCAACAAAAATATTAACCCAGCGAATTTTTTTTTTCATTCCATTAAATTTCTGTTTAATTTCATTACATCCTTTTTTGTCTTAGAGTTAAACGTTTTAATGTATTGTCAATAAAAAAAAGATCAAAGTTTTAATTTCAATTTTTTTCGACTTAAAATTTCTCGCCTAGTTTCGGTGACGTTGACTGGACTCGAATGCGACCATTTAAATTTTACATGTGAGGATGTGGTAATTGCCCCCCCCCCCCCCCCTCCCCCCCCAAACTTGAACTTTTTAAAACAAAAACGATCAGCAACAAATTTCGCGAGCTTTTGCCGGGAAACGCGTCCCGCTCCGCTCCCATCGCAAATCGACGTCGATTGAACAAAAAGTTCCAATCGAAACCGCATTAATTAATTGGCGCGGCAATTAATCTCCGCAATTCAATCAAAAACGTAAACAATCCGGGCCGGCCGCGAATCAAACTCGAAGATGCACCGCATCGGAAAAAATTATTGAAACGCACGGCGGCCCCCGACCCCCTCCCCACTCAGAATGTAACAGGGGCGGTTACCCCCACCGCCGGCGGAAAGAGAAAGACAGCGTCGATTTTGAATTATATACCACCGTTTATGAAGTGATATCAAACAGTCGAAGATAATCACCGAAACAGATAACCGGTTTACCGGCCGCGCGAGTTGGAAAGGTCGTTCGCGGTCCGTTCGCCATGTACTCCTTGTACAGGGCCTGGTTGTCGCTGGGCCCGTGCGGAGGAAGTGCGCCCAATTTACCGGCCCTGCCGTTGCACAACAACCCGCTGGGGTTGAGCGGCCCCGTGCAGTTCAGCGGCGCTCCGGACGTCGCCATGCAAGTGGGGCCGACGCTGACCCAATTTTCGGCCCACAAATCGGTCCTTTGCGCCCACAGCGGGTTCTTCAAGGCTTCCCTGACGAACCACACAGGTTGGTAACATATTTGTGATTGCTTCGATTCATTTTAATTTTTTTTTTCAATCTAGATCACGGTGATTTTTTGACACGCGTCAAATTTGGAACTGTCACATGTCAAATTTGAAACTGTCACATATCAAATTTGACAGCGTTTGTTTCAATTCAATTTTTATAAAATATTTTATTTGATGTAATTAACGCACAACTGTCAAATGAATTGCGTTGGTTATTGTTTGACGTAAATAAATTTTTATGGCAGATGAATCAAAGTGCAAATGCAAATGTTTTGGTTATCGTTTGACGTAAGTTTCAAACGACAAAAAAAAACTGACAAATCAACGCCCAACTGATATAACACCAAACGCAATTACTTCGGTTATTGTCCGACGTAAATCAATATTTTTGACAGGTTAAACGTCAACTGTAAAACAAATCATTATCGAACCGTCGAAGTTACATTTTCGTCGTAATTGTAAGCGCAACGCTTCCGGTTGTTGTTTGATGTAAGTCGACTTTTTGACAGATCAAAGTCGTCTAAAATTCAAATAATCCCTGGTTATCGTAAATGAACGAGTGATTGCGATGATTAATAATTGTAAACCGTTTGTGTTATTGTTTAAGGAAGTTTGGCTTCGACAAATCAAACGTCACCTGCAAAAAAACAAAACGCGATCGAACCGTCAAAATTGTACCGCGTTTGGCGCAAGTCGACGTAGAACTGTCACTGTTGTAACTGTCATTATTTTAGTTGTTGTTTGAAGTAATTTTCTCTGACGCCCAAACATCAACATCGAGATAAATATTTTTTCTAATTTACGAGAAACGTCATAATTTGGCAAATGGAATAATTCAAAAAAGTCGACCTGTCAAAATTTTATTTCGTTTCGTGTAAACACGTGTGCGACTGTCATAATCGTTGATGGGATTGACTTACGTCAAAAGTTATTGTTTGGAAAACGTCACGATTCGAACATAACTGTCAAATTGTCGTAATTGTTATTTTGGTTATTATTTGACATCAGTCAATGTGTCAATTAAAAAATAACAAAGAAAATAGCAAACCGTCGGGATTATATTTTGTTTGGAGTAAAAATGTAACTGTTTTGGTTATTGTCATTATTGACAATTATAACGAAGCTATTTTTGGTTGTTTACGTTGACCAAAAAAATTTAATAGCTAAAATAATTTGAAAATTATTTTAACAAATATTTGTTGCACCAATCACAACAATATCATTTTTCTGGACGTAAAAATTGACAAATTTCGTGGTTGGGTTGGGTTGGATTTGATTAGGTTGGGTCGGGTTTAACTGTCAACGATTCGTGTCATTGACAGTTAAACCCAACCCAACCGAATCCAACCCAACCCGATCCAACAACGAAATTTGTCAATTTTTACGTCCAAATGAAATAACTAAAACGAACACAACGCAACGACGAAAATCAAATTTCACGAAAGAACAAAACGCAAATCTCAATAGAAAAAATAAAATAGTAAAACTAACGGCAATTTAAAAAAAAATTGCTTGGAAAATTATAAATCGAATACTAACGGAAATATCACCCCAGCAATTGATATTGTTTTCTCTTAAAAAAAAATATATAAAACAAAAATAGGCAATCAACAATTAGAAAAAAATCGGGTCGGGTTAGGTTGGATTGGGTTGGGTTGGGTTGGGTTGGGTTGGGTTGGGTTGGGTTGGATTGAGTTGGGTTGGATTCGATTGGATTGGGTTGATTTGGGTTGCGTTGGGTTGGGTTGGATTGCTTTGATTTGGGTTGTGTTTGGCTGGGTTGCTCATCGCAATTCTATTTTGAAAAATCCAAGTCAAAGAAATACACAGTAATGATTACTCAACAAGCGATGGAAGAAAATGAAATGAAATGCGCAGTAAAGAAGAAGAAGTAAAAGATGTCAACACATCATTAACAAAATAAAAACAAAAAACATGGGATCAAATTTTCAGCTTAAATGAAATCAGCAGACATCGAACACATCAACATCGAAACGGAGCACAAGGACATCGCAAAAGAAATCCAAACAATCAAAGCAAATAGATGAACTTTTGCAACAATCAGTAAAAATCCAAAGAACTTCAAAATAACCAAAAACTTCACCACAGATAAATCAAAGTGCAATAATTGCAAATGCAAATGTTTTGGTTATCGTTTGACGACAGTTCAAACGACAAAAAAAAACTGACAAATCAACGTCCAACTGATCTAACAGCAAACGCGATTACTTTTGGTTATGTTTGACGTAAATCAATATTTTTGACAGGTTAAACGTCAACTGTAAAACAAATCATTATCGAACCGTCGAAGTTATATTTTCGTCATAATTGTAAGTGCGTCCGGTTGTTGTTTGACGTAAGTCAAGTTTTTGACAGTTCAAAGTCGTCTAAACTTCATTCTTAACTGGACTCTTAAAAAATGCCAAGACCGTATTTATCAATTGCGCGGTTTGCAAAAAAAAATCTAAAAAAGTTAAGACGTTTACCTAAATGTCCAAAATGGTCAAAAAAAAAATCAAATAAAAATTGACGAATAATCTAAATGTCAGAAATGTTTGATGCAAATCCACAAGCAAGCATAATTGCCAAAAAATATCGTCGAAAAATATTAATTTTTTTTCTTTTGCAGGTCCCGGACCTCTGGCAGTACCCAACGTCAACGTCGACGAATTCTCTTCCCTATTGACCTTCATGTACACCGGATACTTAGACCTCAACCTATCCAACATCTACAACATCTTACTGGCGACCCACATCCTGCACATGCCGCGGGCCCTGGAACTGTGCCGCAACTTCCTGATGCACAGCCAGCCGCTGGAGACGCGCTCGAACCTCGTAAAGCCCATCCCCAGCCGAAAATCCGCGCTTCCGCACCCCCACATCTACGCCCCGATCTTCTCAAACCTCCAAAAATCCGAGGCCACGCCCTTCCGCGCGATATCCACCGACAGGCACGAAACCGTCGCGTACCCCTCCACGTCCAAAACCCACGACGCCGCCGAAACCAACCGCGAAGAGCCGAAAAAGCGCGAGAAGACCAAGCGACGCCACGACAAGTCCGGCGAGAAGGTCGTCGTGGACATCGCGTGCTGCGACGGCCCGGTGCGCTTCCACCGCGTGCTGAACAGAAACTACGGCGTCGCCGCCGCCGTCGAGAACTACGAGATCAAGGAGATCGACAGGAACGAGGCGCTGAACAAGGCGATGAACGAGAACATCCGCGACAAGCAGCTGAGCGACGAGAACCAGGGCCAGGGCGGCGCCAACGACGTCTTCACTTGCTTGTACTGCAACCACACGTTCAAGTCGCAATATTGTTATCAAAAACACGCGCGTCGACACTTGAATCCGGTCAGCGTGGAGACGAAAAACGCGCCCGTCGAGACCGCCGCCAAGCGTGAGGTCAAGCTGTTGGACATGAACGTCCAGTATTATCCGTGCAAGACGTGCGGGTCAAAATTCCCCAGCTATTACTTCGTGCACAAGCACAGGAAGATGTGCCACGCCGAGGAGATGGCCGACTGCAGCAACAAGAACAACGAAATCGAGGTGGAAAACTGCGACGCGAGCGACACCAAAAGCAGCGACGTCATCGACGTCGAGAGCGAAGAGAAATGAATCGTCTTCGATATTTGTAAATATCTGTTGTGAAATCTAAATACATTCATCCGAATCATGGACTGTTTATTTTACAGCTTCCATAAAAAAAAATAATAATTAATAATTTTCTATTAATTAAATAAAAATAAATAATAATAATAATTGAAACATTAGCGTCCGTTCGGCCATTTGCGTCTTTCGGACAATTAATTAAAAATTTCAAACCGCCGCGGCCGCACCGAACATTTGATTCAATTTGTTTTGATTTTATTAAATTATCACTCGATTCAAACAAGCAAGTGCAACGCTTCCGGTTATTGCTCGACGTAAGTCAAATTTTCGACAGGTCAAAGTCGTCGGAAATTCAAATAATCGAGCCGTCTAAATTATCTCCGGTTAGCGTAAATGAACGTGTGATCGCAACGAGTGTAAACATGACAACGGGTCAAACATCACCCAACTGTCATAATTGCAAACCATTTGGGTTGTCATTTAAGGAAGTTGACGGCTTCGACGAATCAAACGTCACCTGTAAAACAAAACGCGATCGAACCGTCAAAATTATACCGCGTTTGACGCATTCGACGTCGTAGAACTGTCATAATTGTAAATGTCGTTATTTCAGTTGTCGTTTGAACGTAAATTTTTCTGACGCCCAAACGTCACGGTGCGTAATTCTTATGATTGTAACGGCGGTTGCTATGCGCCGCCTTGCTCGACATAAATATTTTTTTCTAATTTACGAGAAACGTCATAATTTGGCAAAGAGAATAATCCAAAAAAAGTCGATCTGTCAAAATTTAAATATAATTGTAACAAACTATTTTTTTTGTACTAGTTGTCGTTGTAATCGATTTTTGTGCATCGCAGACAACGTTGACATTTCCGATGATTAACTCAAATTAAGATCTAGTAAAATTACCGCAAATTAAATACACAAATTATGCACATTTTTAACTTTTTAGTCAACGTCATTATTAAGGCAAGTAGATAAATTAAATTTGTTAGTTAATTAAATCGTTTAAAAATTTGGACACTTACACAAAATTACATTTTAGTTTTTTTTTTGTGCATTAACGAAATAAATGTCAAACGACTCGTGACTTGCAAGAAAAATTATTAGCGTTTTCCCTTCGACATTATATCGTTCGATTAAATTCCTCGTTAAACAACACAATCGACACAAACACATAATCTGTCATTTCAGTATAAAAAATTTCAAACATCAACGAAAACTCACCGTGCAAGTCCGTCGATTCGTCCTCGCTCGTCTCGATGAGCGAATTCTCCTTGTCTTTTCTGCGCTCCTTCTTCTTTTTGTTTTCGACGACGGCGTTCGACGTCAGCGTCTGCTCGCTGCAATCACAAAAGTTCCCACATGAAACAGTCGCACCTCCACGCGCAATTACAAACGCGCGAAAAATCGCCCCCGACGACGACATCCAATCCAATTTAATTACCCACCGCAAACAAACACGACGTCGTCGGATTTTTTCGCGATCCGAGTTCGTCGCGAGCCCCGGCGAACGTTAATTTGTAAAATTGATATCAAAGTTTACTCAATAATTGTGCGTTCAGCAGTACCAACCGGGTCCCGCGGGACCCACGAAACACTCAGTCAGATTGTAATGCAAATCGTGTTTGCCGAAATCAAACCGATTGCAATCAGAAATATCGGAGCGGCCCGTTTAATATCTTTTATGAAACGCGGCGCGCGCGCGCCCAATCAGCGCGATTGGAATTTGCGTTTGCATGCAATTAGCGGTCCGGGGGTGGAAAAAATAACGATGAGACGGTCTGACTCGGAGGCGAAACAAAATCCGCACCGCGTTCGAATACGTTTCTCGAAATTGTCGTGTACATAATTTTTTTTCTTTTTAATTAGTCATTACGCGGCTTGACGCATCGCCAATTCCACGTGCGATTCAGTCGAATTAAAGGAACAATTTCGCAGCTTCCCCACCAGACGGTGATTCTTTAATTTATAATAAGACCACACTGACCACACTTTGTGTATTAATAAAATTTTTGGGCTAGTCATCAGTCGTTAGATTTAACCGCATCGTCATTAACGTCTTAACCACTGGTGAGTAACTGGAAACAAATCGCATGCACGTCGTTTAAAATAAAACTTTAATTCATTTTCTCTAAATCTAAATCCGAAGTTAAAAACTGCAAAAATCAAAATCATAAATATACCTGGAGGATATGCTAGAAAAACTTTTTGATTAAAATCAATACTTTTTAAGATTGTGCCTTCAAAGTCATGGGTCAGAACTTTAAGACTTCAATTTGCGTCTAGCAACTTAACTTAAAGCAGACAAATAGAATTAAAAATCAATCTACGGTTTTAATTTTAGTTTAGAAAAAAAATTTCCAGTTTTTAATAAGTGACCATCTATCGAGGTAATATTAAATAAGGTGGGAATTGTGTAGGCAACCAGCCAGATCTTATGTCATTTACCAAGGGGAACCCCCTGGCGAAAGTAATTATTTATAAATAAGTTGTCAGTCAATATATTGTATGTAGACTGTGTGTCAGTGATAGTAATGTTTAACTAATTGTCATCCGTGTTAATTATTGGTGAGTAGATCGTTTACATAATTTTTCTTAAAATTTAAATCGTTAGTGCGCGTAGGAAGCTGTGGAAAGCTTTTCAAGAATCGTGGGAAGAATTGAGTCACGATGAAAATCTACGGCTTACTTTAATCGGTTCGATGCCTAGAAGACTTGAAAAGGTGCTTCGAGCAAATGGGGCTATAGCAAAATATTAAGTATTCGTTTATGGTTCCATGTTTTTAATAAAAATTGAATGATTGATTCATTATCTTATTGTTCTCACTTGGTTGCAATTCTACCTTATATATAGTTCCTTTTAAAACATCTGGTACAGTTGCGGTCACGGAATTTCGGGCAGCACGGACGTCAATTTGACCGAGATGAGGTGTGAAATAGACTTTATGTATCCTAACCTAACTTTAAACTGTCACTGTTACTGCGAGAGTTGAAGAAGCGACATAGGCTGTTTTAAGAATAGAGATGGGTTGTTATTTAAACTATATTAAGCAAAGAACAATGACAGTACCTTCGCGGGCACGGAATTTCGGGGAGCAATTTTCTGACACATTAACAAAAACCGATGTAGCTTAGGCTTCATTGTCATTATGACAAATTTATTTTAATCATTTTTGTGTCATTTACTTGACATACGCCGGCATCGCCAAAATCTGAATTCAAAATCCAAATTCTTCTCACTTATTGTCATTGTTCTTTGCTTAATACGGTTTAAATAACAACCCATACTCAATTCTTAAAACAACCTATGTCATTTCTCAGCTCTCGCAGTGACAGTGACAGTTTATAGTTAGGTTAGGATACGTAAAGCCACTGAGCCATTTTTTGTTAACTTAGAAGACGACGACGACAAATTATCGGATTAGCCAAGTGACGGTGATTGCGACGAAACAACTGTGGACGAAATTACTGAACCATTTTTTGTTAACTTAGAAGACGACGACGACGACAAATTATCGGATGAATCAAGTGACGGTGATTGCGACGAAACAACTCTAATAAAATTGAAGTTTTGGATACTCGCTTTAATCGTTGATACACAAAGCGTTGCTAACAATTCCGTTACGGCTGGAGCTCCTGGCATTACCGACCCCGTTCAATATCTGGGTAACATATTCAACGACATTCAAAGATTTGCAGACAACACTAATCACACCTTTGGTCCAGAACCAATCCAAACAATGACTATAGTCAAAGACTTTACACCGAAATAATATAAATATTACTAACATGAATATGCCGATTTGGACTGTTGCTAAAATTTGTATCAAATCACATTTTTAACATAAATCATTTACAATAATATTACAATATTGACGCAACTAAATTATTATTTACGCCTGTAGCAAAAATAGAATAAATGACGTGAGGAAAGTAATCAAAAAAAGTTTTAGTACAGCGTCGGCAAAACAATTACTGTCGCCGGTACATCTTACACCTCGCGCAATTTTTAACTCGCCGTCAAAAATTAAATATCTACTAGACTATAATTTTAATACATTGGTCGCGATGAACATCGTTCAACTGTTCCCCACTTTCGCACGAATCTAATCACCGAGATAACAGAGTACACAAAAGCTCAAGATTCCAAAAAAGTACACGAAATATTTAAAAATAGAAATAAACGTCGATACTCGATACGATTGCGTGGCTACGTCAAGGTTGCCAAAAAAATTTAACGCTGCTATTTCACAAATTCTAAACGCAATTCAGGATATTACAAGTTAGGTACAAGACTATAGAACTATCATAGAAAAAAAAAACTAGGAAATTACAGATATTGTTAAAGTAAAAATCTACGAGATCTTACGAAAGAGAAAGAATTGCAAGTTTTCTACTATGGGAAAGAAATGCACAAATTTAGGCGATTGCTTTGCGGAGCAAAATTTATTTTTCATCATTAAAATGAATTGAAAAATTTTCAAATGTTCGATGACAGCTAGTACTACAGATAGTGTGGGTAAAGCCATCTGTAATATCTGTTAGTAAAGAACAGCAAAGTTTTAAATTTTAATGAAACCATAACCGACCTCCTCGCAATACAAAACAGGCAAAATATTTATTTTTAAATAGAAAATTTGCTATTTTCCAATACTAAAAAAAACTTCAAATAACTTCAAATCATAATAAGTTGTTTTTGAATAATATTGTCTCACATTTAGGTCATAGATAATAAACCAAAAAAGATAAATTTGTTAGTATTATATACGAAACTAAATTAGTTATTGATTGAAAACTTCAGGAGAAAAATAATTGTATGTTTTAGAGCAATATCACGATTTTCACGAGTCAGGTAGAGGTGTATTTGCCTTGCCCCAAGTATGGAAGATAAAAAAAAATTAAAGGAAAGAAATAAAACCCGACCACGTGCGATAATTTGAGTGCGATTCATCATGCAAAACTAAATTAGGAAAATGTGCTAATCGTTTTATTTAATACACAACACATAAAGATTAACGAAATCGCTCACATTTTTTCAAAATAAAAAAATTAAACTGTCATTGTTGATATATTTTATATTAAATGACTGCGTCAAATTGTAAGATGAAAAAATGTTAGTGACTTAATTAAAATTGTCGAATACGAAACATCGCAACAGTAATTAAAGTTGATCTAGATTTTCCGAAGTTCGCCGTTCAAGATTACAGTTCTAATAGTAATTAAAAATAAAACCAAAACCTGTGCACGATACATTTTGTCTACGAAAAAGAGTTTGCTTCAAACAACCAACTCTCGACTTTTAGGGTGTGTACGTACCTTCCACTGTTTTCCGTAAGTGGTTCTTCCTTTTTTACGACGACGCCGCCGGGGTCGTTGTTACTCCCGTCGTTACTCGACGTGTTCTCCCTTTTGATCGTCTCCTTAAAGAAGTTCTTATTTTCGACGACCTCGAAGCTCTTAACTTCGTCGCTCAGATCCGAGCTCTCGGCCTTCACGATTATCGATGTCAACGAAGCGACGCCGGCGGGCCCGGGCGATATCGACCCCGTCACGGTCACTGTTATATTGGCCGTGGCCGTCGATATCCCGCCGATCGTGGTCGAGGTGGTGGTGCCGTTGGCGGCGGTGGTCGCGACGACGGCGTTGCCGTCCGAGTCGCGGGTCTGCTGCACCACCGTCTTTTGCTGCTGCTCGCGTTGCAGCCGCGTCGTCACGCCCGGCGTCAAAATGTCCACCACCGACTGGCTGCCCTTGGGCGGATTTCTCGTCCGCGTCCTTTGCCGCGACTTCCTCAACAGCTGCTTGTAGTTCTCCGTCTTTTTGCTCAGGTAGTAGTACTGGACGCAATCGGCGACCGATTTCTTTTCGAGGTACGATGCGATGACGACGAAGTTTTTCGGGTGCTGGAGGTATTTCTCCTTGAAGACTTCCTTTTCCGTCGTCGTCCAGACGTTCAGGTGCTGGCGGCTCTTGTGGACGGCCGACATGTCTACGACGTGCCCGTTGTTGTTCTGGTAGACGAGCTTGCGCTGCTTCGCGTCGAACATTAAAGGGGGAATCACGGCGTAGCTGCGCATCTTTTTGTCTTCGAGGTCCTGCTCCTGCAGGTTGTCCATGATCTCTTCCATGTCGGCCTCGGATTTTACGCGAGCGCCGACCCTGTTAAACCTAAAAGAAAAAAATACCATTAGACTGAAGTGACTCTCGGACGAGTACACGTCGCTTAAGAAGGCGATTCGAAAATCTTTCATAAACCGACAGAGTCAACGTTTGGTACGCATCAGTGGCGGTTCGACCGTGGGAGCTGCAAAACTACAGAACCACCACATTAACAAGTAATTAGCTATTGTTTATTTTATTTATTGTTATAATTACTTAATTCAATGAGTCGAAGCTGGTTACGACGCCCAACTGCACAGAAACCGTTTATTTTTTGGACTCAAATTAATGAATAATACATTCTCAAATAAAAAATTTAATGAACTTATGTTCCTACACAAGACTACGGCGTCCTATTCGCTTACGAATCGCAATGTTCCCGTCGCACGCACATTGACACCTATCGATCTATTTTTTTTTAATCAACCGCAGAAAATACTTTTCAATAAATTGTGTTACAAGATTTTACAACAGTGGACACAACATTTTTGTGTCGTTATTTATCTCATTCCCGTTTCATTTAATTCACTGCGACTTCATATTGATCTAATCTGCTGAACACATTTCTGCTTCAAAAGGAGCAACATTAACTTTGCCAATTGGAATGGTGGAACAAAACTGTTCCTTCCTAAATATCACGATGATTACTCAGGCCTCCAACGCGAACAAATTGCATTGTATTTGAAAATGAAATTATTAGCCAATCAATGACCCATCGCCACATAAATTAATTAACAACTGAAATTCACGCGCATTGTCCACGAAGCGGAAAAAATAAGTTCAACGTCGTCACTTACATTGCCCTCTTGGAAATGATGACTGCCGACTGATTTAAGTATCCGAGTCATGCCCACATTCACCATTTCACCACTAACCACTAAAATTTACTTCAAATTGCTATTCACTGTTACACTCGTCAGTTACGTCGCAGTGGATTTTGCAGGCGACGTTTGTGTCGGCAACAGAACATTTAATAAAACTATTGTTTTGGACTTCCGTTCGTCTTCGTTTACGCCGCTGATAAAACAATTAAAAATTACAATTGAAAAGAAAGACAAGACGATTCGAGACAACTCTGGACATTGTCGTCTTCGTGAGCTAAAAATTCAAAACGATAGTTTTATTAACATCAATGAAGGAAGAATAACGAAAACGAAAAGGAAAAACGCGAAAGTACACGTCAGCCCTGAGTCGTCAGTTGTTGAAGTTTCAAGCAACACCGGGGGGGAAATTGCCGACAGGTTACATTCCCCGCGATGTTGCTTTCCATTTCACTTTCATGTCGTGTTGTATTTAATTAATCGATGGAGAGCGCAAGGCCAGACACAGCCATCGCATGTCCTTATTCAATGCATTGAGTTGGACTGGGTTGCGTTAAGTTCAGAACACAAATAAAACAAATATTCAAACAAAATCACCCCCCAATTTTCTCAACGCTCCCCAACCCAACCCTTTTCCAATTCAACCCAATCCATGCTATGATTTCAAATGGTCCAAAATAAAAAACATCGTCGACGACGACAAGTCTTACACTTTTTAAATAGCAAACGAGTTCACGTGGTGTGTTAATTGATAATCTTAACATCGGTACTGGTGTATAATTTTGGTTGTAAACTTCGTGCACAAAATTGAAAAAAACTCGGCGATAATTTCGAAAAACACATCGGCGTACGTCCAACAATCGAATACACTCCATCAACCAACCTCTCTTTGTCCTCCCGTTGTTTCCTGAGTTCGGGAAAGACCTTCTCGAAGAACTCGCGGTTCTTCGCCTCCTTCGTTTTCCTCTTGGTGCTCGATTCGATCTTGTCGACCTTCCGCAGCCACTCCTGCATCATCTTGCTGTAGGTGTCGGTGAGGTGGGCGTTGCGGCCGTCGCGTTCGACGTGTCTCTTCTTGAAGTAGTCGAGGAGGCGGCGCTTGAACAGGACGTGCTTGCGCTTGTTGTCGTGGTAGATGGGTGCGTCGGACGGCTGGTTGTAGATCGGCCATTCGACCTTGGAGCCGAGCGGGTCGAGCTCGGCGTGCGCGCTCTGCGCCTTCTTGCGGTTCTCGGCGTAGATCTTCTGCGCCAGGCTCTGGTGCTTCGGCTGGCTGTCCTCCTCCACCTCGGACTTGACGCTCGGCTTGAGGGCGGACTCCTCGAGCTCCTGCTGCTTCTTGCGGAGGATGGTGATCTGCGACTCGGTCTTCGCTATCTCCCGGTCGACCTTGCTGATCTGCTGGAGGAGTTCGTCTTTGGTGGTGCGAAACGCCTGGTCCTCCTGTTGCTGGATGTGGTCGGGCAGGGTGGGCGAGATCGCTTCTACTTGGGGGTTGTAGGAGCCCGGCTGATCCTGATTCGACAAAAAAAAAAACTACGTTACAACCCAATTCACCGCGAACATCAGATTCATTTAATTTATGTAAAAAAGGCAATAAATCGTCCTAGAATAATTTACATCTTTTTTTACAAACAGTTTCAAACGTCACTTTGACGTTTTAAACGTCACTGCGAATTTCTCTAGCGAACGTATTGAAACTGCAACTTTGCAAATTAAAAATCCCAATAAATGCTTTTGACGAAATACACATTTAAGAAACGTCACGTCACTTTGACGTTTCCAACGTCACTGCAAATTTCTCCAAGCGAACGCATTGAAACTGCAACTTTGCAAATTAAAAATCCCAATAAATGCTTTTGGCGAAATTCACATTTAAAAAACGTCACGTCACTTTGACGTTTCAAACGTCATTGCAAATTTCTCCAAGCGAACGCATTGAAACTGCAACTTTGCAAATTAAAAATCCCAATAAATGCTTTTGACGAAATTCACATTTAAGAAACGTCACGTCACTTTGACGTTTCGAACGTCATTGCAAATTTCTCCAAGCGAACGTACTGAAACTGCAACTTTGCAAATTAAAAATCCCGATAAATGCTTTTGACGAAATTCACATTTAAGAAACGTCACGTCACTTTGACGTTTCAAACGTCACTGCAAATTTCTCCAAGCGAACGTATTGAAACTGCAACTTTGCAAATTAAAAATCCCGATAAATGCTTTTGACGAAATTCACATTTAAGAAACGTCACGTCACTTTGACGTTTCGAACGTCACTGCGAATTTCTCCAAGCGAACGTACTGAAACTGCAACTTTGCAAATTAAAAATCCCAATAAATGCTTTCGACGAAATTCACATTTAAGAAACGTCACGTCACTTTGACGTTTCCAACGTCACTGCAAATTTCTCCAGGCGAACGCATTGAAACTGCAACTTTGCAAATTAAAAATCCCAATAAATGCTTTTGACGAAATTCACATTTAAGAAACGTCACGTCACTTTGACGTTTCAAACGTCACTGCGAATTTCTCCAAGCGAACGTATTGAAACTTCAACTTTGCAAATTAAAAATCCCGATAAATGCTTTTGACGAAATTCACATTTAAGAAACGTCACGTCACTTTGACGTTTCAAATGTCATTGCAAATTTCTCAAAGCGAACGTCAAAATAATTCAAAAAATTAATCAAAATCAAAAGTGCAAGGTGCGCAGTTACGTCAAAATAATTCAGACATTTCACGCACTTGGATGATTTTACGACATTGTGAGTTTGACGTCTTTGACAATGTTATCGTTTGTTATTTTTTACATATTTTTTAATAATTGATTTTTTAAAACTTTTGACACTTTGATTTTTTTTTAAATTTTACTCTTCAACAAAGTTGATTTGTCGACATAATGTTATATTTTAACATTAATTATTTTTTTTGCATTTAAGACAATTTCGAAACCCAACCCAACCCTACATAACCCAACACAACCCGATTCAGATAACGTTCTTATATTTTAATATTTTTAACGTTAATTTTTCTTGCATTTAAGACGAAGCAGACCTCTGTAATTACATAGCAGCACGGATGCGATGGTGTTGACGTTTAGATCGCGTTAGTACATTCACGTAAACACGTAAACTGCACGCAACTAATGGATACATCGTTGGTGATCTGATGAGTGCAGTAGGACGAAACAGCTGTCACCACCGTTGAAATTAATTTCGTTCGGTCAATTTTTATCACCATTTATGCAATGTTTAATACTAATGTTTTATTAGACTACACAACATTTGGATTTGATTCGCAGTATTTTTATAATTTTCAAAATGCGAAAGAATTTTTTTTTTTAATAATTTTGTCGAATTCTGAAATTTATTGTAGTTTTTTAATTTTGTTTAAGTTAAACGTTCCATTTTTGACAGTTCGCATTGTGGCATTTTTATCAATCGATCAATCTTAATTTTCATTTTTTTTTATTTCTATTTTTATATTTTTTATGTATTGTAATTTCGACGTGAAATTGTATACTTTTTTAATATTTTTAAACAAATTTGTCAACTTGTTAATGACAAGTTTTTGTATTTTAAGCAAATTGGCATTTTTTTATTTGTCATCATTTCCAACGATTTTTAGGTTTTTTGCAATTTTTTTTCTTGTCGGCACAAATGTTGTATTTTGTATAATGGAATTTGTGGCTATTTTTAAACTTACATCTTTATTATTTATATACTTTTGTTTGTATATAGTTCTTGTTACCAACCCAACCCAACCCAAACGAACCCAACCCAACTCAACCCAAACGAACCCAACCCAACCCAACCCAAATTAATTTTTTGACCACTTCATTAATTTTCGACACATCTTACCTAATCAAGTGTTGGATTGGATTGGATTGGATTGGGTTGGATTGGATTGGGTTGGGTTGGATTGGGTTGGGTTCGTTTGGGTTGGGTTGGGTTGGATTCAGTTGGGTTAGGTTGTATTGTGTTGTGTTGTGTTGGGTTCGATTACGATTGATGACAAATATGTCAAAAATTACAAGTTGTATTTTTTGACATTTAAGACAATTTTGACATTTTTGCACTGTGAATAATTTTCATTTATTTGCTTTTTCGGAAGGCTTTGGATTTTTGCCTTTTAGCACATTTTGCATTTTCGTTTTCCGAACGTTTCATTCATTTTCGATTTTTCTTAGCCTTTCGATTGTTTGGGTCGTGTTGTGTTCGGTTTTGTTGGGCTCGGTTATACAGTGTCGTGTTGAGTTGTATTGGGTTGGGTTGGGTTGTATCGAGTTGGGTTGGGTTGGGTTGGGTTGAACTGCGCTGGGTTAGGTTGGGTTGGGTTGGGTTCGTTTGGGTTGGGTTGCATCGCGTTGGATTGGGTTGAGTTGCATCGCGTTGGATTGGGTTGAGCCGAGTTCGGCTGTGTTGAGTGGAAAAAAAGACAAAAATTTTTAAAATGGAAAAATTAGGTATTTTCATATTTTTTACATTAACATTGACGTTTTAGACAATTTTGCCTTTTTCTTTCATTGTGATTTTTTTTTTATATTTATTGACAGATTTAAAGTAAAATTTTGCATGTTTCCATTTTTTAATATATTCTTCTATTCACGTCTATATTTTTTTGCATCTATCAACAAATTTTGCATGACCTGCATTTTTGACAACTTCGAATTTAATTGTTTTGGATTACTTTAATAACAAATGTTGACAATTTGACGTTTTTTTTTTTTAACCATTTCTTCGTTAATGTTGGCTTAGTTTTAATTGTCTCTATCATTTCGCGAGTACTTGTGCCCCATTGGTCGTCACACGATCCATGTATGCTGATGCCCAAGTCGAGAAATCTGTTAAATAATTTGAATGGGTCCTGAAATGGATGGTACGTTTTGGACATCAAGGGTTCGTGGAAATTTAAATAATTCAAAAAATATAATCTATTTTTTTTGAATGGGCGATTTTTATTTTTTTTTATCATTTTCCTTACCCTCGTATCGATCCGCAAGGGCTGCAGGTCCTTGTGGTCCTGCATCCGGATCTTCTTGAACGGCTGCTGCCCGAGCCCGGAGAGCGACTCGAGGTGGTGTATGGAGGCGCCGCCTTGCAGCACCTCCCTCGGTCGCATGCCATATTCGGAGTGGAGGAGCGAGATCCGGTGCTGGGGTCTGTAGTCTCTGTAGCCGGTGGGCGGCGCGGGCGCGGCGGCGAGGGTGTACCTCTGGTTCGACAGTTGGCTGACCTGCGGCTGGAGCTGCGGCGAAGCCGGAAACGGGTAGCGGGATGAGTTCGGTGGCAGTGGCGACCTAGACGGCTTGTACAGTTCCTGTTGCGTGTGATTTTGCCTGTCCGAACAAAACGAAATTGTTAGTAATCGTCGGATCGGCGGGGGCTTTGGGCGATGGCCCGAAGGCGAGCGGTAGGTACCGCCAGGTGCGCGTTCAAGGTCGCCGTTCGCGAATGTGGGTCAGGCGATGACAATAAATTAACGAACTCGCGGAAAGTTATCGGACCGGCTCCGTTGGGGCGCTGCTTCGTGCGATCTCGGGACGCGTCGTTAAGTATCGGCGTTACGGCGGACGAAGAACGACGAACAAACGCGGTCGTGGGTCCACGGTGGTCGATTGTCCCCACGTTGCACCGACAATTAAAATCTAGAGCACGTCGAAGACGAACACGTCCAACAATTGAATTTAATAATTTAACAAAAAATGTAATATATTTTTTTATTCATCCAAATCCTCGAATCAAATTTAAAAAGTAAAAAATACTAAAATTGGGGGGGGGGGGGGTACGTACCTATCGACAGACCAGCAAAAAATCACTTAGGCAGTAGATGCAAAATATTTACTTTTACTGTGAACTTTTACTGTCGTAATTATAAATTAAATTATTTTTTTTTAATAAATAAACCAATGCATCGTACGTCCAAGTGTCTTAATACGACGTTGGTAAAAAATTGCTAACGTAACATACAATTTTGGTCGTTTTTTTTATAACTGCCGTTAAACTTCAATCGGGGAAATAAACTTTCGTTAAATTATTCCAAGCGTAAATCGATGTCAATGTCAATAAGACAATATGACAAACAAATTGAGATGACAAGCGAAGCAAAATTAAAACAACGCGGTGGTAAGTAAACCAGAACGACCGAAAGAAACCGACGAAGACAAATGAAGACGAAATAGTCGACGGGTTTGAATGACCTGTCGACGTCGCGGATTCGACGTCGTCACCGTGCAGAAGTAAATGCAACTTAAACTGGCCGCGAATAGGAGCGAGAACTGCACGTTAGTTCAAATTTTTAAGCAAATTTAGGCCGCAAAGTTGAATGTTGGTCGCGAACGGTCGTTTAAAAGCAAATTAATGCAAATCATTTAGGCGGCGTTGTATGAGGACAATGATACATGCAACTTGTCGTACAAATTATGAAACTTAAATTAAAATTTTGATATTTTGATGCAGTTTTGTAACAGTTTATAATTATAAGATTCTTGTGCACGAAACTGTGAAACATAACACGAAACAGATCGCGAAACTATGAATGCGGTGTAATGTCCGACCAGAAGAAGTTTTTCGACACAAACCGCAAATATTAATTATAATACATTGATGATTGCTCCCCTGAAACAAAAATAGACCTAGATTTTACGACCTAAGTGAGTAAAAAATATACACAAAATATTTTTTTAGTGAACCAGACAAGAATGACCACCAACGTTATAAATTAGTAAAAATAATTAGAATGCGACACAAAGACGACAATTTTGTACACAGGAGCTTATATGATTCTCTACAGAAAACCAAAAACAGATAAATCTGCATAAATAATAGACAAACCAGTCCTAAACACCATTTGAATTACAATGAAATACGACGTCAATTTTATATGTGCATTGCAATAAAAACGAACAATTATGCAGGAGCAACAGGAAAGTGTTAAAACCGATAAAAAAACTTAACGAAATTCACATCATCATCCATGACGAGAGTATAAAAACGGCGTTAAATTACAGCTGGTTACGAGTGTCAATTTGTCTGTTCTATGGTGCACGTCGTCGCGATAAGAAATTTAAAATTAACGTAACTAGGCCAACGCTGTTTTGACGAAGTGAAGTGTCGCTGAAATACGAACGGGTGCATTTAATTTGACCAGGGGAGAGGAAATAGTGCAGCGTTTTTCAAAAATTCTGTCTCCAGGCGTCGCTTTATTCGATTATTCGACTTGAAACCGGAAGTGTCTTTTCGCACGTGCGTTTATGACTGACTTTTCGATTCTGTTGATTTTTTTTAGAGGACGACAGACTAAGTTGCAATTGTTATTTCATAATTTTTTGACATTTTTTCTTATTTTTGTCAATTAATCCGAATGTTTTACATTTTGGTTATTTTCGGTTGAAAAACGAACCAACCCAACCCAACCCAATCCAATCCAACCCAATCCAACCCAACCCAACCCAACCCAATCCAATCCAACCCAACCCAATCCTACCCAACCCAACCCAACCCAACCCAATCCAATCCAATCCAACCCAACCCAACCCAACCCAAACCAACCCAACCCAAAACAACCCGACATTATTTAATTTTTTAAAGCTCGATGTCATTTTCATTTTTGCACATTGTCGTTGTTTTTTTTTTTTTTATTTAAATAAACAACTGACTGGCAAACGTCGAAAGAAAAGATCAACGACGTCAAGAAACGTCAGAAATCGAACGTCGAATTAAACGAAAACGGCCAGGTTGGACAAACTTTAAGTTTGTGCGGTTATTTAATTTTTAAGTAACTTTGCAACGAACATTTTCCCAAAATCATAATTCGCTAAAATTAGCGCAAAAATGTTGCAATTGTTAAAAAGTGAAAAATGTAATTGAAGACGAACGGGGGGGGGGGGGGGGGGGCAACGACGTAGGGGGTCACCATGAACATCAAAGAAGAAATTTTAAACGTATCTAAATTTTTGAAATAAATTACTTGTTTAAAGTCGCACGAAAACTCCTAAAATATCGCGTCAATTAATTCACGATTTTGTTTCTTTTTTTTTGTCTGTGGGATGTCACGTCGTTTGTATTGATTGATCGAGATGGGGCCGCTTAAACGCGAACAAGCGTCACGCAAGGTTTTTTTTTTTTAATCGCTGCGAGATACGACAAAATTGCACGCGAACAAAATTGTGGAGAATTACATTTGCTAACGGAATCGCGACGGCGACATGCATCTATCGTTTTTAGTTTAAAATCAAGACGAGTTCATAGTCGAACATTTTTCGACTTTCATTCTCTACAAGTTCGTTCATATAATTTTATCCACACGCAGTCGGATAATTTTCTTTTGTCGGTTATGATATGTACGCGAACAAGCACTACGCAAGTTTTTTTTTTTTTTTTGAAACGCCGCAAGGTACAACAAAATCGCACATAAATAAAAATTTAGAGAATGACGTTTACTAACCGAATCGCATCGACCGCGTACGTCTTTCATTTTCAGTTTAGAAGCCACGCAACGCTGCGTTTCGCCAAAAAAAAATTTCGACTTTCGTTCTCAACCACTCCGTTCATTTAATTTAATCCGCACACACGCCCGTAAATGGTCAAAGGTGTAAGTGCGATTGTTGAAATTCGAATATTATTAAGTAAATTATGATTTTGATATCACCAACCGTACCTCTCAAATTTCAACTTGACGTGAAAAGCTCACGTTGAGCTTTTCACGTCAAGTTGACTAAAGACTAAAAACCTTATGCACGTATAGCGACTCGTGAGCCCCGAATGCATACAAATTCATTAAATTGAGCCACATTTACCTTTTATAGTCATTTACCGTCGATAAATCGAAACGATTTGCATTGAAACGCGTTGACTTTTACTTAACAGTTACGTACATCGCCCCAATTATTAGTCTTCGTGGGGCCTTTACAAATATGTCTGTACGTCATTCAAGCAAGAGGCTATTGTAGTTTTCCCGTGTGGACGTATTTCATCTTCGTAATTACCCACAGTTTTCTCAACGAATTTTTTATTACGTGTCCACGTATATATATATAGATTCTGTGACGTCATCACGCACATGCTAAATTACCGGTGCTTGTTTACGCCTGCACCGTCATCTCGGGCGTTATTTGCCTAAGATTTGTGGGATTTAATTTTTTTTTTTTTTTAGTGTATTTATATAATATCGTGTGGTTTATTTTTGAAGCATTTACGGGGTTATGTCAAGAAGTAAAATTTGAATGGCGTGACGTTTTTGTTTGAGTTGGGTGCGCAGCTTGAGGGACAGGGACGGTGCGGTCACTATACCGAGAAAAGCAATCAAAGCCATCCCAACCTTGCATACATAAAACATTCGTCCGGTAGGACCCGTCGTTCGTCATTTATTTCATATCCATTTTCATCTGTTTGTACTTAATTTATTACAATTCGTTTCCATTTCTTTTGTGTTGTGTTTGGGCTCGGGCTTCATCCGTTATACAAAAACACAATATTATTATAACTAATGGGCGAGCGAAAAGAATAACAGCGGGAGGGGGACCCTTTCCGTCCCCGTCGCCCCCCCACGACCCCGATCCCTCCGACGCGTATGCGCACTTTCGCCGCCCGTTTCGAAAGCGAAACTCGCAAAAACGCGACGACGAAAACTTCCAAATTTCGCGTGCGTACGTGTGTTAGTGTGTGCGAGTGAATTAGGGGGGGGGATTACGTTATTTTTTCTGGGTTCTCGTAATCGACGCTGGCCCCGAGCGACACCGCATGCCACTTACGCGGCCGCTCCGCGCTCGAAACCTACCAGGAAAACCGAGCGCGCGGGGCAGGCGTTGACCCCGAGAAAAATGAATAGGAGCGGGCGTGGCCAACCGCCGGGACGCCCGCGCCGTTGGCCGGCTTCCCGGCGGCCATCACTCCGCGATGACGCACGCACCGAGCGTCACGCCTCCGAGCGTCACGGAACGACGACGGCCGCGTCGGACGCGCGCGTCGCCGCGGAAACGAACGCTCTGTGTTTCGTGGGTGGGGAGCCGCGGCACGCCCCCCGTGGGCGCGGCCCGATCGCCAGAGAGAGAGAGACGGGCGGCGTCGGACGCGTCGCATTTCAGCGCTCCGCTGCGCGAGAGGCGAACGTCGAACGGTTCGCCCCGATGTCTCGGACGCATTACGGTAAATTGGCTGCGGGTAAAAAAGACGAGTCCGATGCGATGCACGGCATACCTGGGCGGAGGGAAAAACTGGCTCGAAACGCCGCGCAATCATAAACGCATTAAGATGTAATTTTAATCAATTATTGCGTTGGTTCTAGACGATTTTTTCGATTCGACTTTACAAGCGTTAAAATACGTGCATATCTATATCTATATATAAACACTATAAGCAGAGCTACTTCGCACGCTTGTGTACGTACTACGGCAGTAAATTTGGAGTTCAGGTTGGTTATGCAACGACACCAAAACAACAGGATGTTATGTGGTTTTCACAGGCATGCGATCGCTTTTAATTTGTGCGATTTACGTAACTTGAAGAAAAAATTAACTTCGTCGAATTCAATGGTGCAACGTGATCGTTGACGGTTTTCGTCTACGTACGCCCTCGCCCCGCGGTAGTTTTAAATAAATTTATAACGATCGACGTTTTGCGACGGAACGAAACATGAAAGGGAAACGACAGCTTTGATCAGCTTTGCAGCAATTTTCCGCTGTTTCACTGATCCGTCGATGCAGTGGCGTTGGCGAGACAGAGTCGTCTACTTCTGGAAAACCCTACCCCGATTTACCCAATTCGGAGATCGATATAAATCGAGCAAAGTTAGAAAGTTTACTGGGTTCAATTTCGCGTTCGTTTACGACCGTGACGTTATTACACCGAACCAGCAGCCGAGCTTTGATTTAACCAGTGTTTTCAAGTCAACGTGCGATTGATTACGTTTAGTTAGTCTTTTCGACTTCACGTTGAATGCATCTAACCCGACTTTTGTTGTAAAGTAACCTTCATTTGGTGTATTTCATTTTACGTTTGTTTTTGAAGTGACTCATAATTAGCACTTTTGTGCTTATGTCAGGTTGATGTCCGGTCGTTTTCGACCATCGTTGGTTGGCGTCGCAAACTGCGGATGGGAAAATCGCTTTAACAACAACTAACATATCCACATACTTTGTTTATTGAATTTCTTCGACGTTTGGTCATCCTTTGACCTTGTGTCTACTTCTGTAAAACCCCACCGCGACTTACTCATTTCGGAGAAGATCGATATAAATCGACGGTGACATCGCGAACAAAAACATTCGCCGGTCATGTAGTTAGTTCACTGCGTTCAATTTCACGTTCGTTTACGAACGTGACGTTATTACTTCGAACCAGCAGCCGAGCTTTAATGTCCGGTCGTTTTTCTTTTTGGTGTCGGTCGTTTTTCTTTTTGGTGTCGGTCGTTTTTCTTTTTGGTGTCGGATTTTTGTTTGTTTTAAATTCGTTTGGAACTTTTGCGTTTTTTTGCAATTTTAACGCTTTTCGCGTTTACGTCAAACGGGACGTTTTGCGACCATCAGTTTTATTTACATTTTCAATTGATTTAGTTTCTTCCGATCGACTCGGAATAAGTTGACGAGTGGTCCGTTTTTCTGAATGTTATCAATCCAGTTTGTTCACATTTCTATCCACACTCACAATTAAGTCATAAAAGTCACGAAAATGTGGATGCACCACAAATCGATCGGGTTGGGTTGGGTTCCGTTTTGGTTGGTTATTCAAACTTTTTTGTTATTTATTATCCAATGCGCAATAAAAAAGTATTGAAATATTTTTGGAAGATATAACTACGTCAAAATTTGCAAAAATAGCGAAAAGTTTAAACAACCCAACACAACCCAACCCAACGCAACTGAATCTAACCCAACCCAGTACAACACAACCTGAAAACTGCGACAAAAAAAAATCTAAAATTGCAAAGTATATCAGAATTTCGTACATTTTAGTCGATTTTTCAGAAATTGCGACGTTCGTTGAATTTTGGCGATTGTTGTTACTTTTTAGAGCTATTCGGCCGTTCGTAAATATTTTTTGCGCTTTCTTTCGCATTTTTTAATTTGTTGCTTGGATTTTTTTTGCATTTTAGAGATTTTTGGGTTGGGTTGGGTTGTATCGAGTTGGGTTGGGTTGGGTTGGCTAAAATTGCAAAATATATCAGAATTTCATACATTTTAGTCGATTTTTGAGAAATTGCGACGTTCGTTGAATGTTGGCGATTGTTGTTACTTCTTAGAGCTATTCGACCGTTTGTAAATATTTTTTGCGCTTTTTTTCGAATTTTTTACTTTGTTGCTTGGATTTTTTTGCATTTTAGAGATTTTTGGGTTGGGTTGGGTTGTATCGAGTTGGGTTGGGTTGGGTTGGTTTTGATTGGGTTGGGTTGGGTTGCACTTTATTTTGCTTTTGTTACTTTTTTGCACTTTAGCTTCTTACTACTTAGATTGTGTTTAATTAATTTTTTTGCTTGAAGTTTCAGAAAATTTTACGTTTTTTGTAGTTTTTGCAATTTTTCGTTTTTTACGATTTAAGGGATTTGTCTGCAATTGTCAAGAATCCTGTCAGTTTTTAATAAACAGCAGGGTCGGGTTGGGTTGGGTCGGGTCGGGTTGGGTTGGGTTGGGTTGGGTTGGGTTTGATCGGGTTGGGTTGGGTTTGATTGGGTTGGGTTGCACTTTATTTCGTTTTTGTTACTTTTTTGCACTTCTTACTACTTAGATTGTTTTTTATTAAATTTTTTGCTTAAAGTTTCAGAAAATTTTACGTTTTTTGTAGTTTTTGCAATTTTTCGTTTTTTACCATTTAAGCGATTAGTCTGCAATTGTCAAGAATCCTGTCAGTTTTTAATAAACAGCAGGGTTGGGTTGGGTTGGGTTGGGTCGGGTTGGGTCGGGTCGGGTTGGGTTGGGTTGGGTTTGATTGGGTTGGGTTGGGTTGCACTTTATTCGTTTTTGTAACTTTTTTGCATTTCTTACTACTTAGATTGTTTTTTATTAAATTTTTTGCTTATAGTTTCAGAAAATTTTACGTTTTTTGTAGTTTTTGCAATTTTTCGTTTTTTACGATTTAAGCGATTTGTCAGCAATTGTCAAGAATCCTGTCAGTTTTTAATAAACAGTAGGGTTGGGTTAGGTTGGGTTGGGTCGGGTCGGGTTGGGTTATGTTGGGTTGGGTTGGGTTTGATCGGGTTGGGTTGGGTTGGGTTGGGTTTGATTGGGTTGGGTTGGGTTGCACTTTATTTCGTTTTTTGTAACTTTTTTGCACTTCTTACTACTTAGATTGTTTTTTATTAAATTTTTTGCTTAAAGTTTCAAAAATTTTTACGTTTTTTGTAGTTTTTTGCAATTTTTCGTCTTTATCATTTAAGCGATTAGTCTGCAATTGTCAAAAATCCTCAGTTTGCAATAAACACCTCTTTCACGCTTTGCATGTTTGGCATTTTTGCAATTCGTCATTTTTTGCACCGTTTATGTTTTTTTTTTGCGTTTGCAATTTTTTCCATTTTATGCAATTTTTTCTCTCTCTGTTTTATTTCGCTTTAACATTTTTGCTCATGTTTCAGACAATTCTATCCGACTTTCTGATTTTTTGATTCATTTTGATTTTTTCCCCGCGTTTTATCAAAACATCGTCCTGCCTCTTACGATTTCTTTTTTATAAGTTTTAAGAATTAAAACTTTGTAATAACTTCCGAAACGACTTTGTCCGCAAGTTTTGAAATATTTCATCGTTTTTTTGCGATTCGCGATTTTTCAGCGTTTCCATTCTTACCGATTTTGTAAATTTTTTCATTTCGTGATAAGTCCGCCCGTTTCTAAATATTTTATTTATTATTTTTTACGATTTTTCGGATTTTCTAAGATCGTTTGGCAAATTTCGGTCAATTTTTTTTTTCGGCCATTTCGTCGTAATTTTAAATTGGAGTCGATCGCAGAAACCGTAGAAAATGACTAAAATTTAATCTCGCAAAAAATAAATAAAAATATCAAACAAAAAAAAACAACGTTCGGATAAAAACTGAACGAAAAATCGACAATAACACCGGCAAGGAAAACATGACATGGGTTCGACTGAAAGCAAATAACCGCAAACGACGTGGCCGTTATTTTGATGTTCGGCGCAAATCTTGGTCCGTAGTTTTTCGTCACTGCGATCAATAAAATCTCATTGTGCCCGCACGAATTTCGGGCCGAGCCGGACGAATTTTTACCTCCGAAATTCCGACGAACGCACGTCCGGCGGGTACGTCACGTTACCTGGTCGACAATGCGGCCGCAGTCGACCGGACCGAACCCGACGCGCCGTTCCCACAAATTCGGATTCCCCTCACAAAGGAAATTGCGTTTCACGTCGGGCACAATGCGAACGAGCGCCGGCTGTTCTTATCTGTCGTTTTCCGTCTCTTTTTTTTTCCCCGCATGCACACCCACTTTCCAATTTGTCGTTTCTGGCGATTGAAAAAAAAATCGCCCCCCCCCTCGAAACGCGAATTTTAATAATTAAATAATCACGATGCGAATTTTGCATATAAATAAATAAATAAGCGACTTGCGAGTCGTCGCCAATAAAATAGCGACTGATGATGATTCGTTCTTTTTGTCCCGACGGCGAAACAACGACACATCACACAAAAAAAAAGCAATTTCGTGACTCACCGTGCGACGCAATCCACAACAAACAACGGCGGTACGTAACAGTTGAATCATCATACCTGCAACAAAACAGACGTTAGTTATTTCGCACGAAAATTTACGGAAAAAAAATCGCATTTAGATGTAACGCCGACAACGTGGAAAAAGACTGAAATTATTTCGTTTATTGCGCCACATTTATTGTTTTAATCTAAATCATGAAAAAAATATCTTTGCTATAACTACCGGGAGTTTAATTTACAAACAAAAAGATCGTTACGTCCGTGTTTTATTTTTAATTTAATTTTAATAATAAAATACGTCGGAATAAAAAAAAATTAAACTACTCGAATTACGACGCTGGTGTTTACAGGCGACGCGATTAATAAAAATCACGTTAGTTTGTTGATTTACGTTCGTTTATCGTTGGCGAAAATTATCTAAAAATATCGAAAATTATCGCCTTTTATCTTATCGGAACTTTAAAGTCCGAAAAATTTAAAAATTCGAACGCACCTAATGCAATGGAATGCAATTTTTTTTATATTTGGAAGTCAGTCTACAAAAAGTAAAAAAATCCAAAGTCAATGTCGAACGTCAAAGTCAAAGTCGAAGTCAACGTCAAAGACCAAGTTGAAATCGAAGTCAAATGTTGAGGTCCAATTATCGAAGTCAAAGATCAAAATCATAGTCAAAGTAGAAAGTCAAAGTCGAACGTCAATGTCAACGTCAAATGCCAAATGTCGAAGTTAGATGTCACAGTCAGATGTCATAATTAAATGTCAAAGTCAAAGCCAGGTGTCAACGTCAGCTGTCAAATGTCAAAGTCAGATGTTACAGTCAAATGTTGAAGTCAAAGTCAACGCCAAAGTCAATGTCGAAGTCAAATGTTGAGGTCAAATTGCGAAGTCAAATATCAAAATTATAGTCAAAGTCAAAGTAGAACGTCAATGTCAATGTCAATGTCAATGTCAATGTCAATGTCAAAATCAATGTCACATGCCAAATGGCAAAGTCAGATGTCAAAGTTAGATGTCACAGTCAGATGTCACAATTAAATGTCAAAGTCAAAGCCAGGTGTCAAGGTCAGCTGTCAAATGTCAAAGGCAGATGTCACAGTCAAATGTCAACGTCAAAGTCAGCGGTCAAATGTCAAAGTCAAACATGCAAGTCAAAAATGTCCAAAAATGTGTTAAGTTGGGGAGGTGGGACGGTTGGATAAATTATTTGGGATTTTTTTATTTAATTTTTTTTCATACTACGCTACGTTCGATTTAATCTAAGCTGATTACTTAAATCCCGACCAAGCAAAAGTGACGCCCAATCCAATCCAAATAGACTTTGAAGTACTTCGAATCGGCTTCGATTTTTTTTAAGAATCTGTTTTTTTTTCAATTTGCACGTTTTTATTTTTATCTACGAAAGCATTTATTGTCAAATTTTCTGTTTTTGTTTAATTTTCGAGCGTTTTTGTATGTTTTACGTGTTTGTAAGTTGTTGTTTGGCATTTTTTAAAAAAAATTTGAAATGTGTGAAATGATTTTTTTTGGCTTAATTAGTAAAATTAAAAACGATGTTTAGGAATTTTATTTGCATTTTTGAAAATGTTAACGTTTCTTTCCTTTTTGAATATTTTGACATTTTTGAAAATGTCATTTGTTGTGTTTTGTTTGATCGAACCAAACCCAACCAGACCAAACATAACCCAACCCAACCCGACCCGGCCCGGCCCGGCCTGACCCAACCCAACCCAACTCGACCCAACCCAACCCGACCCGACCCGACCCGACCCGACCCAACCCGACCCAACCCGACCCAACCCAACCCAACCCAACCCAACCCAACCCAACCCAACCCAACCCAACCTAATCTAAGTTTCATTGCATTTTTAAATCATAACATTTTTAAAATTTTTCTACATTATTTGCTTTTTCTGAAATGAGGAATTTTTTCAAAACATTGCCCATTTGACGTGACAACAAAATCGCAAAAAATATCAGTTTCATAAATATTTATTATTATTTCCCTAAACATTCCGAAGAGATTTCCTACAAAGGACCTCAAAAAAAAATTATGAAAAATTAAAATTTTTTTGCATTTACGTAAAATGGAACCCTAGGACTATAGTTTTTCATAAATTTGTTTCAATGACATATTTATGATCAACTCGACGGCCCAATCGTTGGCGTATTTTTAAATAATTTTTAAACTGCCCCCCCAAGTGATGAAAAATAAAATAACAGATTTTTGCGTTTTTAATTTTTACGGATTACGTTCGCAAATGATAATAATTTCGCTCGCAGTGTGCGCAAATAATTTTTGCGATTTTTTAAAAAATATTTTATGGCCTGTTCGACGTACAAACTGGAACCCCGGCCACATATGTTTTACTTGTTTTGTTTTAACGACATCAACGATGTACGTCGAATCGGTGCGCGTTATTTGCATAATTTTAAATAATTTTTAAATTGCACCTAAAAAAAATTTAATAAAAAAAATTGATAAGTAAATAATTTTTTTTAAATTTCGATCATACAAATTGAAACGTATTTTTAATTATTATTTCCTTAAACATTCCGAACAGATTTCCTCCAAACGACTTCAAAAAAAAAATACGAAAAATCAAAAAAAAATTGCATTTACGTAAACTGGAACCCTACGACTATAGTTTTTCGTAAATTTGTTTCAATGACATATTTACGATCAACTCGACGGCCCAATCGTTGGCGTATTTTTAAATAATTTTTAAAAAAATTTTAAACCTAAAAATGTTTTTAATAAAAAAAATTAATAAGTAAATAAAATTCTTTAAATTTCGATCATACAAATTGAAACGCATTTTTAATTATTATTTCCTTAAACGTTCCGAAAAGATTTCCTCCAAACGACTTCAAAAAAAAATTATGAAAAATCAAAAATTTTTTTGCATTTACGTAAAATGGAACCCTACGACTATAGTTTTTCATAAATTTGTTTCAATGACATATTTACGATCAACTCGACGGCCCAATCGTTGGCGTATTTTTAAATAATTTTTAAACTGACCCCCCCCCCCCCCAAGTAATAAAAAATAAAATAACAGATTTTTGCGTTTTTAATTTTTACGGATCACGTTCGCAAATGATGATAATTTCTTAACGAGATTCGCTCGCAGTGTACGCAAATAATTTTTTAGATTTTTTAAAAATATGTTATATGTCTTTTTATATACAAACTGGAACCCTGGCCACATATTTCGCCAGTTTTTTGTTTTAATGGTACCAATAATGGTCGCCACATCAATGCGCGTTATTTGTGTATTTTTAAATAATTTTTAAATTCCATCTAACGAAGTTTTTAATAAAAAAAAGGGCACTGAATTAAAAATTCTCAAATTCAAAATTAAAATCGCCTGGATTTACGGTTGCGAGGCGATCGCCCTTTTATTTTTAAACAATCGTTCGTTTCGTACGGCAAACTGCGCTCTAAAATCGCCAGATTGCGGCCATGCGGACCGTTCGTTCGGCGAAACGAAAACAAACGAAAACGCTCTTCCCGCCGAAACAACATCCACGCCGTGACGCTGCGAAACGTAAAACGAGTGAACGGCGACGGCGACGGCGCTGCGCGCAGACGGAGACGGAGAGCTGCCGACGAGCTGGCAATCGCGCGCTGGTCTGCCGGCGGTGTTGTATCGAACAAGCTGACCCAGCTAGCTGCAGGAGACTAGGAGAGCCGGAGCCAACGGCAGTTACGCCAAGACCAGCGCGTTCGCTTCGTTCGAGTGGCAATAGTAGGCCAGGTTGCGTTGCAGATGCGACCGTTCAACCGCTTCTCGAACGGAGAAAATCGACGTAGGTATTTTCACGAACGTTATTTTTAAAAACGCGCCCGACGACGAACGCAAATAACTCCCAAAACGACACGCCGATTCCGAGAGTCAATAAAGAGAAGAATGTAAATATTATTTTTAAAAGCGAATCGCGTAAATAGAAAGCGACCGAAATACAGCACCGAATACCTGTTCTAGCCGCGTCAAGGTTAACTTCTTCGTGAAATCCTTAAAAACCGATTAGGTTGTACGAGAAATATTTTTTGGAACGAAATTGCGGATGTAACTGTACTATGAATTTTTGTTAAAAATATTGCGCAGTCACTGCGGTTCGATCCTATGTCGAATTTCACGTACAAGTCCTTAAAGTTAATGCTGAATTTTTCTTTGGTGCAGAATTACACGTTGGCTGGCTTATTATTTGATTTTACTATTTTAACTGTTAAATATCAATACGTTACGTTATCGGAACTCTGTGTTTTAAGTTTTAAAATATTTTCTTATCCAAAGATGGAGGGGGGGGGGGGCAATTTGAAAAGCAATTTGCGAATAAATTGCGATAATTGCTTTCTGTGTTGTCGACGAAGCGTTCTTTCGAAGCGACGCCGACGGCAGTAAAGAAGTTGCAGGTCTCGACGCAGATCTCTGTAATTGCGTAGCTGCGAGTGTGTCGGTACGGACGTCTAGATACCGATGCACTTATACACGCAAATGCAACGTTGTTTGTGTTTATTTCGGTGTCAATATTTAATCAATTTTGAGGAAATAATAATTTGTAGTTATTTTAATTTTTTTTTTAATGTTTTCTCGATCGTTAAAACGTTTTGACCAAAAACCTGTAAATAGCCCCCGCCGTCAAAACCAAAAAAAAATGCAAAAATTGCTACTTTAAAGATTGTCGTATTTTTGGCAATTTAATTTTTGTTTTGGGTATTTTTAAAAATTATTTTTTTTTATATTTTAAAAATTACTTTTGCAAATTTGTTTGTTTATAATTTTTTGGAATCATATTTTTTCCTTTAATTTTTTTCTCTAACAGTAGAAATTGTAAAATATTTTGGCAACCGGCCCCTTTTATTTTCATTACCCCCCCCCCATGCTTTAATTTTATTTCGTTGTTTTTTCGCTAATTATAATTTTTATTAATTTCGATCCTTTTATTAAACTGTTTAACCAAAAAAAAAACAACAAGTACCCCCCCCTGGTTTTTTGCTTTCATTTATTTGCTCGTTCGATAATTCGTTTAGATTTCTGTATAAAAAAAATTGGAAAAATTGTTGTTTTAAAGATAAAGATGTCATAATTTTGACAATTTCTTATTTTCTTAAAAAAAAAAAAATCGTGTAGTATTCAAAAAGTTTTGAGAATTCTCAAATATATTTTCTTCTTAAACTTTTAACATCGGATTTGTTTTTTTTTTTTTTTTAGTCACAGTTTTGCAATCAATTTTCAGATATTTAATATATATTTTTTTTTGAATAATTTTGTTCGTTTTAAAATATTTTTTTCTCGAACGATGGAAATAAAATTTTAGCAAAGACCCCCCCACTCCACACACACATTTTTAATTTTCGTTTATTTATAAAGACCACGTTTGGTAAATTTGTTTCTCCTGTTACATTAAAATTGATATTAAAAAAAAATTCAAACTTAGTATGGAATATTTTTCATTCGTTCTTAAAGTCGATACTTTTGTGGTTTTAACAAACAAGTTGGGATCTCATTTTCCGAACTGGTCCTAACAGGTTACGCCACGTTAATTTCGCTATATTTGTCATTTTTTTTATTTTTTTATTTTCTTCAATCGATTTTGATTAATTTAGATGTAACGAATAACTGGTGGTGCCCCGCCCCCTCAGCTCTTAATTTACATTTCGTTGTTTTTTTTCTTTCGATAAGTTTTTTATATTTTCATTTATTATAAATTATTTGTTTTTGTTTTTTTTTATCGGACAGCACAAATTTTTAAATGCTGTTTTAATGTCTTCGATAAAAAACCCATCAATACCCACCCCAGTGTAATGCACACACCACCACAACCCCAAACCAAACGAACAGGTCTGATTTTTTTTTAATATTTCAGAAAAATCCTTGACATTAAATATTAAATTTCTTGCATTTTTTTTACTTACTACAGGTCAACCTAATCCAACCCAACACAACCCAACCCAACCCAACCCAACCCAACACAACACAACCCAACCCAGCCCAATCCAACCCATCCCAGCCCAACCCAGCAGAAGACAACCCAACCCAACCCAACCCTATATTGCTGCATAGCATCGAATTTTTATTTCGTTGCCTTTACAGCATTTTGTTGTTAATAAATTAAGATGAATCTCTGGATTGGGTTCGGTCGGGTTGTGTTCTTTTGGGTTGGGTTGGAAGCTTGTTCTTGTGTTCAACCCAACCTAACCCAACCCAACCCAACCCAATCTCTCTTTTCAACAATTTCACAAAAAATCGAAAAACATTTCAATAAACCAGCACATGTCAAAAAACTAACTCTGCATCTTGTCGATTTGTACGTTGCCCCCCTCCCCCATTAAACGGTAACATTAATTTTTGATTCGCGAGATAAAACATGTCGCAGATTCAATTGGGGAAATAAATTTTCGTTAAAGTTCGCTCAATTCGAGCGCATCGTGGAAAGTTAAAATTGAGATTGGGTTGGGTTGGGTTAGGTTGGATCGAGTTATCGAGTTATATTTAGTTAAAACAGCGGCGAACAGGTTCCTTTTTATTTCCTTGTCTTGTCAGAATTTTATTTTTGTCGTCAATCTAATCCGAACCAACCCATCCCCCAACCCGACGACCCCACCCAACCCGACCAAACTTTGAATATCATTTTAATTTATTATTTTTTTTTTCTTTGACACGAAAAATATGAAAATTATAACAAATACAAAATTTTATTTTATCGATTGAAAATTTTCAATTCAAATTAATTCTAATTGTGGCCTTGAACGAAAAATAAAAAAAATTAAGTAAAGTAGTTGTAAGCGAGTTTTCCAGGCCAAGTCGACCAAGACGGAGAACGATCAAACGCCTCCGATTGTTTTCGTCGAAATTCGCGCCCATCATCGTCGCCTCTTTTCAGACGTCGTCGGCGAAAAAAACCTAGCGACCGTGACGATGACTCCGACGGCAGCGTGGAACAAAGAGCGCGCGGCGGACGAAAAGCAAAAAAAAAAAAACGACCGGGCATGCGACCGACAATCATCTCAACAATCTTCGGGGCTATCATTAGAATGCACTTTGCGTTAGATTAGGACGCACGGTCGCCGCGGAAAATAATGCCCGTAATTGACGACGCAATTTGTTTATCGGTTGCGCAACGGGCGTTTTTTTTCCGAGCGCAATTGTAAGTAAGGCAATTCGGGTGCAATTAAATTAAATTAAATTATTTTGGACATCAGTCGATATTCATTCAAGTATAGCTGATGTAAATGAAACAAAAATAAAAAAAAAAACTTTGTGTTTATTATTTGACGGGATTAATTTTTTATTTACTTTGACGTTGATTTTGAATTATTGACAATTTTGGAATTTTCGGTCTGTAACTGAAATCAAAATTCGGTAAAATGGAGGCGAATTGAATGAAATTAATTTTATAAAGTTGAGCTGCATTTTTATGAATATCTATGGTTGTTGCCATAATTTTGTCTATTTGTTGTTTTTCTAAGAATTTTGCCTTAAATCGAATTAATTCAAATTAAGACAATTTTTTATAAATTTTGTATATTTCTTATCGCGTTAAATAAGTCGATAAGTCGATGTTTTGCAATTTTGGTCCACTGTTGCGTCTGTCAATTTTTAATTTTTGGGTAAAATTTTCTGCCTTTGGTTTTTTTTTTTTTAATTACATCACGCGAATCGAGCCGCATGAACTTAACTCAACCCAACCCAACCCGACTAGACGCAACCCAACCCAACCCAACCTAATCGCAATGTCAATTTTTACTTTTCGTAATTTTATTCCAAACGTTAACGAAAGGTTTATTTCCCCAACTGAATCTGTGACATATTTTTATCTCGCGAATCAAAAATCAATGTTGCAATTTAATTGACGGGGGCAAAGTGCAAATCGACAAGATGCAGAGTTAGTTTTTTGACATCTGCTAGTTTAGTTGGGTTGGGTTGAACACAAGAACAAGCTTTCAACCCAACCCAACAGAACACAACCCGACCGAACCCAACCCAGAGAATCATCTTAATTTGTTAACAACAAAATGCTGTAAAGGCAACGAAATAAAAATTCGATGCTATGCAGCAATATAGGGTTGGGTTGGGTTGGGTTTGGTTGGGTTGGGTTGGGTTGAACACAATAACAAGCTTTCAACCCAACCCAACAGAACACAACCCGACCGAACCCAACCCAGAGATTCATCTTAATTTGTTAACAACAAAATGCTGTAAATGCAACGAAATAAAAATTCGATGCTATGCAGCAATATAGGGTTAGGTTGGGTTTGGTTTGGTTGGGTTGGGTTGAACACAATAACAAGCTTTCAACCCAACCCAACAGAACACAACCCGACCGAACCCAACCCAGAGATTCATCTTAATTTGTTAACAACAAAATGCTGTAAATGCAACGAAATAAAAATTCGATGCTATGCAGCAATATAGGGTTAGGTTGGGTTGTGTTCTGTTGTGTTCTGTTGGGTTATGTTGGATTGGGTTGGATTGTGTTGGGTTGGGTTGTGTGGGGTTGACATTTCTATTATTTTTGCGATTGTACGTTCACAACATTTTTGTCGACGTACAGATCGAAAAAATAACAGAAACGTCAAAATGGGAACCCGACCACTTTGACGACTTTTTATTTTAGACAAACATTTTTGTGGACTTACCGATCGAAAAAATAACAGAAATGTCAAAATGGGAACCCAACCCAACCAAACACAACCCAACCCAACCACTTTGACGACTTTTTATTTTAGACAAACATTTTTGTGGACTCACCGATCGAAAAAATAACAGAAATGTCAAAAGTGGAACCCGACCCAACCAAACACAACACAACCCAACCACTTTGACGACTTTTTATTTTAGACAAACATTTTTGTGGACTTGCGGAACACAAAATAATGTCAACCCAATCCAACCCAACCCAACCCAACCCAACCCAAACCAAACCAAACCCATTTTCAATTTAATTTTCGTATTTTACATAAAAAACAATTAACATGTTTGCAATTGGTTTCAAATATATTTCCTAAGCGCAACAATCGGGCGACGAGCAATAAATTAAAAAATTAAAAAAATTATTATTGTTATTAAATTCCCCTACCATAATATTTTTTTTTTAATTTGTCGGCGAACTCTTGACGCGCAAAAAAAATAGAACCGAGATTAGAATTATTCCAATGCTTATTTTCAAGTCGTGTTTTTTTTTTAATCAATTTTATAGAATTAACGTTGCGATTTTTTAATTAACCCTAAAATTTCGATTACGATGATTGTTAACATCAAAGTTTAAAAAAAATAAAATTTAATGTAATAATGAGAATCAATTTTAATTAATTGTAGTTTAAAAATATTTTTAAGTGAACATTTTACGACGGAAAATTGCATTCGACGTAATTTCAACAATGTTGGTTTTTATTTACAAGCGCCCTAAAAAAAAAAAATTAAATGAAAAAAAATTAATTAAAAAAAAGTTCAAAATTTATAATATTTTTGCACAAAAAAAAACCGAAAAATTGTTAACATTTGCAGGAAAATTTTTCATTTTTTTTTAGGAATTAATGAAAAATTACGTATTCCAAGGAATGATGAAATTGATTAAAATTGTTGCGATTTAATTTTACAGTCGCCAGTTATTTTCTTTTTAAATTGAACCGGATAAAAAAAATACGATTGCCCAACTTGGAAATTTGGAAAATCAATTAATCGTTTGATTTAATTTTCGAGCTAGAAAATTAATCGAAATTAATTTTGGGTGGGTTGGGTTGGGTTGAGTTCGGTTCGATTGGGTTGGGTTGGATTATGTTGGGTTGGGTTGGATTATGTTGGGTTGGGTTGGGTTCGGTTGGGATGGGTTGGGTTGGATTATGTTGGGTTGGGTTGCGTTAGGTTGGGTTAGGTTGGGTTGATTTGGTTTGGATTGTGTCGGGTTTAAAAATTGCAATTAATTTAAAAAATGCAATCGTAACATTTAATAAAAATTAATCCATCAATCAAACGACTCGAGAATTATGAAATAAATAAAATGAAACCCGGACAAGTAAATCGATACGCATAGTTTAGTAGTAAAAGTCAAGGAAACGTGAGTGCGACGCGCATCAACCCAACCTAACAAATCCTTGCGAATGAATAAAAGCAGGAAGAGAATGCAACTCTAGAATCGAAGGGAAATAAGCCAAGCAAACGGCAAATGGACACCAAGTAGACAAATTTTCAATAAATGCAAATGACATAACGACAAAGGTTAAAAATTGCAACCAACGGAAATTTAAAGAATGAAGCAAACAAATAAAAAAAATAAAATCGAATATGACAATAAAATCACAAATAAAATTATAAACGAATGACAACTTTAACAAATCAAGAATTGACTAATTATTAATTAATTAAAGGTCAACACGTCAGCACAGTAAAAAAGCTTAACTTTACTTGTGTTTTGATGGGCACAGTTTAGTAGGAAAAGTCAAGGAAATTAGGATACATCGTAAATCAACCAAACGAACATCACACGGTTATGTATACCTATGTTGTCTTTGCAAATTATATTATGGCGACATATCTAATATATGTACACACCAACTGCATTTAACGCAGTTAACCGTTTGAATTTAAAAAGTTTTTCTAGTACATTTTTTTCGAAAAAAAAACAATATTGATCAATACAGATTATTTACTAGGTGAACTAACGTGAACTATAAATTTAAATAAAATTAATTTTTGAACGAATAAACCAACGGAGCTAGACAAAAGCGTGACCGTCATAATTTGGGTCGTTAATCGCCAATGTTGCATACATTTGAATACGAGGACCTACCAGTTCGTGAGAAACGACACAACATAAAAAAAATATTCGATTTTTGTCGCTTTGAATCACCGCCTGAACTTCAATCGGGGAAATAAACTTTCGTTAAATCATTCCAAGCGTAAATCGATTGGAATGATTTTATTTATCTATTTATCTCATTTCCGTTATTTTTAACAAAATTTATAAATTAACTCTTTGTTTCTAAGCCAAGCATTCAAAAAAAATCCAACAGGAATAACATTAAGGTGGAACTATGAACGCGCACCCAAAACGCAGACGATTCGGAAAAGCGAAATCTCAATCTAATCTGTCCTGACCTTCTTCTGAACCGCGACACCGACCGACGGGGAAAACCGGCGCGGTTGCGTCCACGTCCGACCGGAAAAACGGCCCGAAAACAAAACGACAGGTGATCGGAAAAAGGCGATCGATTATCGACCCCGCGAGGGAAACTACGCAGAAAGGGGACGAAGCAAAAGTGAATCGGGTGGAGCGAGCGCGGACGGACGAGGAGGACGGAGGACGATGCGACGTTGCCGTTCCGCGGCGTAGGTGCGACGGCGGCGGTGCTGCGTGCACAGGAAGTCCGAGAGTTATTTTACGCCGATTTAAATCGCGAGAGATTCTTTTGTTGCTGTTGTACGCGCGCGTGCATTTTTCATTGATGTCGACGGCGATTTCGCACCGTCTAACCACCAACCGTTATATATATATATATATATATATATATATATATATATATATATATATATATATATATATATATAGACAAAGGAACTTAAAATTCGAAAGTGGTCGAATGTACGAGGAGGAGGCAATGTGTGCAGCAATAACGATAATTAGTTTTTTTTTGTCGCCAAACGAATTAATAAAACCTAACCTAAAAATTGTTACTGCTAATCGCGTTCGCAGATGTAGTAATTTTGACCTTAATTCGACGGCATCTTCGGCGGTAATTATGGCAGCGTTGTGTGGCACCAATAACGCGCTCGTTGCGTTGCTCGCTCGGTTTCCTTTGCGGTAATTCTTCTGATAGTGGGCTCGGCCGACGTACGTTTGAAAAAAAAAAGAAATAGCTGATAGGCTCGGCCATGAAAACTTAATGACTTTCATTCGCAAATGGAAAATCACACAAGTAGTTCATTGAATTTTGATTCTCTTGGAATTTTAGTCTTGTCGTTCATCGTTGGTCATTGTGATTCTCATTGACTACCTCATAGTCAAACTTGTTCTCATTCACAGTCATTCACTATGTCATTCATTGTCATCGTGACATTCCCATTCTCATTAACGACGTCGTTGACATTTACTTGTTTGCTGTTGTTCTCGTCCACAACGCCATTCAACGTAGCTTACTTAACCCAACCCAATGTTCATTCTGGTAGTCATTCCTGTCGTCGTTGCCATCATCATTGTCGTCATTCACATATCATTGTTATCCTCTTATTGTCTTTTCATCGCCACGTTGTCGTTAACGTCGTCGTTGTACTTTTCGTTGCCATTGTCGTTCTCATTATCATTACGTTTTACGTAATGATAATGACATCGTTAGTATTCTCGCCCTGGTTGTCGTTCTCGTTGTCTTTTTCAAATTCATTCTCGTTATCGTTGTTTTTGTTTTTGTTATCATTTTCGTTGCCATTACTATTAACTTTGTCATTATAACTGATTCTCAATCCTGTTGACATTGCCATTCAAATCGTCGTACATATTATCGGTCATATTATCGTCTTCCTCACTGTCATTCTTAGCGTCAGTTTCGCTGACTCATCATTCAAGTTTTCATTGTCATTGTCATCGTGACATTCCCATTCTCGTTAACGACGTCGTTGACATTTACTTGTTTGCTGTTGTTCTCATCCACAACGCCATTCAACGCAGCTTACTTAACCCCACCCAATGTTCATTCTAGTAGTCATTCCTGTTGTCGTTGCCATCATCATTGTCGTCATTCACATGTCATTGTTATTCTCTTATTGTCTTTTCATCGCCACGTTGTTGTTAACGTCGTCGTTGTACTTTTCGTTGCCATTGTCGTTCTCATTATCATTACGTTTTACGTAATGATAACGACATCGTTAGTATTCTCGCCCTGCTCGTCGTTCTCGTTGTCTTTTTCAAATTAATTCTCGTTATCGTTGTTTTTGTTTTTCTTATCATTTTCGTTGCCATTACTATTAACTTTGTCATTATAACTGATTCTCAATCCTGTTGACATTTCCATTCAAATCGTCGTACATATTATCAGTCATATTATCGTCTTCCTCACTGTCATTCTTAGCGTCAGTTTCGCTGACTCGTCATTCACGTTTTCACTGTCATTGTCATCGTGACATTCCCATTCTCGTTAACGACGTCGTTGACATTTACTTGTTTGCTGTTGTTCTCATCCACAACGCCATTCAATGTCGTTTACTTAACCCAACCCAATATTCATTCTAGTAGTCATTCCTGTCGTCGTTGCCATCATCATTGTCGCCATTCACATGTCATTATTATCCTCTTATTGTCTTTTCATCGCCACGTTGTTGTTAACGTCGTCGTTGTACTTTTCGTTGCCATTGTCGTTCTCATTATCATTACGTTTTACGTAATAATAATGACATCGTTAGTATTCTCGCCCTGTTTGTCGTTCTCGTTGTCTTTTTCAAATTCATTCTCGTTATCGTTGTTTTTGTTTTTGTTATCATTTTCGTTGCCATCACTATTAACTTTGTCATTGTAACTGATTCTCAATCCTGTTGACATTGCCATTCAAATCGTCGTACATATTATCAGTCATATTATCGTCTTCCTCACTGTCATTCTTAGCGTCAGTTTCGCTGACTCGTCATTCACGTTTTCATTGTCATCGTGACATTCCCATTCTCCTTAACGACGTCGTTGACATTTACTTGTTTGCTGTTGTTCTCATCCACAACGCCATTCAACGTAGCTTACTTAACCCAACTCAATATTCATTCTAGTAGTCATTGCTATCATCATTGTCGTCATTCACATATCATTGTTATTGCGATTGTCTTTTCATCGCCACGCGTACGTTCGCACATTAACGCCATCTAGACGTCCATCGACGTGTGACGTTTCCCGCGAACCCAACTCACGCACATTTTTGTCGATAAAAATACAGAAAAAGCATCTCAACAAAATCCAACTGCCGTTGTTGACGGTCTGACTAATTCATTCGTCGGGGCGAAAGTACCTTCACGTACTCGGGATCTACCGTTTCGATTAACTCGTCCTTTCTCGACGCAGTTTTTTGTTATTCGATTCGAATCCGAGTCCAGAATTTCGGATTTCGACGCGCGATTGTGCAAATTTTTAATGCGTCGCCGTTTAAAAAAATTAAATTAAATTTACGGAATTTCTATAAAAATATGCAAATCGAACAATCAACGTGGCAAGTTATGGACATTAATGGAGTTCGGATATAAAAATAAATCGTAAAATAGGGACGATCGTCGCGCAGTCATTGATTGGAACGACTTTTAACGCACTTTGTTTTCGTCTTTCTCGTTTTTGTTTTTCTTCACGTCGACCTTTCGCGTTCTCGTCGACGTTTCCATTACTACTCACGTGATGTTGTTACAATTCTCTTTGGCTTCGTCGTCATGGTTCCTTCTCATTCGCATTATCGTAGAGGTTGTAGTTCTCATCGTTATTCGCAATGTCTTTCTCATTGGCGTTGTTTTCGCTGCTCTCATTGTTCTTTTCGTTGTCGTCTCTATTACTATCGTCCTCATAGTTATTTTCACTTACACTATTATTTTTATTATTATTATTATTATGCTTATTTTTTTACTTTACATTCGCTTTAAAAAAAATTTTTTTTACTTTAGGATTTTTATTTCCTGTTGAATTTTTCAACGTATAGGTTTTGTTGCAGTTGGTGGTAATGGAAAATTGTACCAATGGGAGAGATGCGATGTAAGTCAGGTTGAGTTGACTTGGGTTGGGTTGGGTTGGATTGAATTGGATTGGATTGGATTGGATTGGATTGGATTGGATTGGATTGGATTGGATTGGATTGGATTGGATTGGGTTGGATTGGATTGGATTGGATTGGTTTTCTAAAAGTGCTCGTAGACAAGCGATGGTGGTAATCAAATGTAAGATAAATCTCTCCCAATAGAAGTTTCGAGTTAGTTTGAGTTGGGTTGGGTTGGGTTCGGTTCGATCAGGTTAGGTTGGGTTGGTTTCCTGAAAGTGCTCAGTAATCAAGTGAAAGCTCTCATCAAGTAGAGGTTGGGTTGGATTGGATTGGGTTGGATTGGATTTCTAAAAGTGCTCGTAGGCAAGCGATGTTGGTAATCAAATAAAAGATGAATGAAATTTGAGGAAATTTCGAGTTAGTTTGAGTCGAGTTGGGTTGGGTTGGATCAGGTTAGGTTGGGTTGGTTTCCTGAAAGTCCTCGCAGATATACGATGTCGGTAATCAAATGAAAGCTCTCATCAAGTAAAAGTCGAAAATTAAATTTGAGGAAATTTCGAGTTAGTTTGAGTTGGGTTGGGTTGGGTTGGATCGGGTTAGGTTGGGTTGGTTTCCTGAAAGTGCTCAGTAATCAAATGAAAGCTCTCATCAAGTGGAAGTCGAAAATAAAATTTGAGGAAATTTCGAGTTAGTTTGAGTTGGGTTGGGTTGGGTTCGGTTGGATCAGGTCAGGTTGGGTTGGGTTCGAATTAGTTTGAGTTGGGTTGGGTTGGATCAGGTTAGGTTGGGTTGGTTTCCTGAAAGTGCTCAGTAATCAAATGAAAGCTCTCATCAAGTGGAAGTCGAAAATAAAATTTGAGGAAATTTCGAATTAGTTTGGGTTGGGTTGGGTTAGATCAGGTTAGGTTGGGTAGGTTTTCTGAAAGCGCTCGACGTTGGTACTCAAACGAGGTCTCTCCATACCAAAGTAAAAAATTATGAAATTTGTCTCGGGTTGGGTTGGAGTCGATCGGGTTGTACTAGACTCTCATTTTACTTCCCCATCGCAATTGAAAAAAAAAAAAAAAAAAAACATGTGGAATCCCGAAAGGTTACGTTCTTGTGTTTTTCTACTAAATTACACGGAAATAATTTTTCATCAAACATCCTTTACTTCCTTCATTTAATTCAAATAATAAAAAAAAAATCAATACATTTTTTGCCCGAAATTTCTTTTCTTTTTTTTTAATATTGTTATTCAATTTACTTTTTCACGGAACCGTCCGCTTTCGGACCCGATCCGCCCCGCGACGCCCGGCGTCCACTTTTTGCTCGTCCTCGTCTGCGTATATTTTCGGTCGGACTGCATTGAACGCGGCGCGCGCGCGTTATTTTCGCCGCGGCGCTATTTCAAGTAAACACTCCCCGAATCCGCCGAGGACGATAAGCCCGGTCGTTCGTCTCGCTCTCGGCGATAAAGAGAAAGTCGGTTATCTGGCCGACCGTCGTCGTCGTCCATCCAGATCTGCGGATAACGCTACATAGTCGCGCGCGTTTTCGGTTCCGAGAATTTCGTCGCTGAGATCGTCGAGATCTCGTGACGAAGGATTAATTTTTTTTTCCTCGACGGTTATTTGATTAATTAAGACAGCGATTCAAATGTACAAGTTTGGTGTTCAGTGCTGAAGACTTCACAATGAGAACGAAACGATCGCACGAGTCTCGAAACCGCGTTCTTTCCGCACGACGCAAAAAATAACACAAATGACATGAAACGAATCCAATTGAAAACTGGACTTTGGACCCGACTGCGCATCCAAGATCATCCAAGATCCGGGTACTTCCGTTTTGACCGGAAATTAATCGCCACCTTTTGCCTTTCATCCAACAACATTTTTACTTTTACTAGAAATACGTTTCGTTTGACGTTTTACACATCGCCGTTTACGCGACGCACTTCCGCTTCGACCGGAAATCGCGGACGTTTTCATTTGCGTGTGCGTGCGCGCCTTGCACAGTGGGAACTAGATGAAGAGGTATCGCGAGGTGATTTATTTAAATTGGAGCTACGCAGGAACGATACAATTAAAATGAAACGGTTTCGTGTATTTTTACATTACGAGCAACGTTTGGTTCACGTAAGACAGTTAGGTGCGCTCGACAATCATTCGTGACGCGCGTATTGCGCCCGAGACAAAAACCATCATAAAATACCGTAACGACGTGCCCAGCGAACATTTAAATCGTAATGAAGTTAATTCCTCAAATGATACAAACTGACACAGTCAACATTTTCGTTTCGCGGGGTGCCGAGTCGATCCCCTACCTGCGTTCGGGGAGGCGGTCGACGAGGGTAGACCGGCGAACACCTGTCTTTCGTGCCCCCCCGACGAATTCGGAGGCCGTCAAAGGAACGGACAGAGACGATAAAGCGAACGAACGCGTGCGTCACGAGTGTGAGTGTACGCGTTCCCTTCTAAAAGTGGAAGGGGGGGACGCGGCGTTGTTTTTCGTTTGGGACGCGAAACGGCGACACTCGAACGCGAAGCGCGAGATAACGGGAGTTATCGATCGTTCGATGTGTCACGGACGGGAGATAATATTAGCGATGACAACTAAGTAAATAAATGCTCGGGTGCGAAAGTTCGATTCGGTAGCGAATGTTTTTAATTTTGTTAATTATTATACACTTTCATTCGATGTTGACGACAATTTTTTAAAAAAAAAAATTTCTCATCATTTTGACATTAAATTGATCAAATTGTCAAAACGCGCCTAAAATCAAAGAATGTCAAACATGCAAATGTCAAAATAAAAATTGAAGAAATGTCAAAGTTGTCTAAAAGGAAACAAATGTCAAATTGTGGAAGTAAAAAACGGTCACGGTTACAAAAATGTCAAAATTTGTCTCAATATTACAAATTCTTTTTACAATTCCAAAAAAATACCAAAGCGTCAACATTGATAACATTGTCGAAGAATGTCAAACCTGTAACTGTCAAAAAACGAAATTGAGGAAGTATCAAAAAACCGTGAAAATTGTCTAAAATTAAACGAAATGTCAAATTGAAATTGCGCGAAATACGAACCCAAAAACCCAAATCGATAATCAAAATGTCGAATTGTTTAAGGCTATGATTCAAAATTCGTCTATAAAAAAAAAATCGAAAATTGAAGAAAAGTAAAAATTAAACAAACGTCAAAGTTGCAAGATTTAAAAATGTTTTCAAATTAAAATTTTTTTTTTATCAAATGTCAAATTTTCCATTTTTTAAAATTTTGCGTTTTTTCAAATATTATAATTTATCAAATTTTATTTTTTATAATCTTTTATGTTTTTTCCAATTTTTTTATCTAATTCGATATTTTTTCAAATTTTCAGGTGCGACATCTTTTGTCAAATTTGGCGAATTTCAATTTCTAATTTTTCAAAAGTTTCAAGTTTGCCGAATTTTTCACATTTTCGTAATTTGGATGAAATTTAATATTTGAAAAAAATTTATGATAAAACCCAACCCAACCCAACCCAACCCAACCCAACCCAACCCAACCCAATCCAACCCAGTCCAACCCAAATAAATTCAGCGAATATAAACAGCCGATGACAAGTAGATCTCTGTAATCACATAGCGACACGATTGTCCTGGTATTGACGTCTAGATGGCGTTAATACTCACACAGGTACATTTTGTCACTTATCGGCAAACAACGACGACCTCACAGTAACGAAACGGCCGCCGCGTCAACACTTTACATTCCTCCAAATTGATTTTCATCGTAGTGACGTTTTATGTCGACGACTGCGGTTAAGTTCGGACAGTGCCGACGTAATCCGTCGAAACAGGACTCTGTAATCACCTAGCAGCACAAGTGCGGGGATATTGACGCCTGGATGACGTTAGGTTGGGTTAGGCTGGAACGTAGTCATTTTCTTCGAGGAAAGAATTGTGGATTTTTAATTTTCGATATACAAACAACTGCTACTTTTTCGAGCGTTTTTTTTTTAGTTTTAGTTTTGGTTTTAGAGAAAATCGAACAAAGTGCAATAAAAATAAAACAATAAAAACGACGTGGTGAAGAATTCTCAGAAATTTTTATTAAAAGGAAGACAAGGAAAAGACAAAAGACATAAAAGGCAATTAGGCAATTAGACAAAAAATCCAATTCAACACAACCCGACCCAACACAAGAGAGAAACATTATCGATTATGAACAAACCACGCCAACCCGAACCGATGCAATCCAATCAAACCTAACACAATTTAACTGAACCCAACACAACTCCAGTACAAATTAAATCAACTGTCAAAAAATATTAAATAAATAATTTTTAAAAATAGTTGGGTTGGGTTGGGTTGTTTCGGTCTGGGTTGGGTTGTTTCGGTCTGGTTTGGGTTTGGTCAACTCGTTAACAAAATCGACCAAAATCGACGTCAAATCACTTCCGCTTGGACCGAAACAAACATTTTCATTTCTATTGAAATTCGTCCAACGTCCAACAAGCGAAACGATTCGTCCGCAGATTTTACGCCACGACCAGAAATCGTTTTATTCGAAAACGAACAAACTTAATTTAAACCGTTCCTCAACCGTTCGTTGCACAACTTATCGTCAAAAGTGGTTCTGAAAATTTATTATTAGACGCACTCGAAACTAAATCAATGCGTAAATTTTTCGATTTGGATGGAATTAGAATTTTTTCAATTTTCAACTAAATTTCTAATTAAATTCATCAAATTTCAAGTGTCGACGTCAGAATTAGATCAGAATTGACTGAAAATCGTTTTAATTACAGAAAGCAATTGATTGAATTATTTTTTTTTAAAAATATGCGCAGAATAGGAACGAGAAGAAAAATAACATAAACGAACTTGGGGAACGACACTGAAATCAAAATCAAAAATATTTCAGATATACGAAAATACATGAAAATAAAATCGTGGAGATCTACGGCAGCTGAAGAAAGAATTGAAACAAACGCGAAAGTAAAATTGATGAAAACTATCGTCCCATTTCAAAAAATGCCAAAAATGTCAAAAAAACTATTTCTAAACTCCTTCTGGGAAAATTGTGTCATAAATACAGCTTTGTCGTGGATCGGACACTGCAATTCATGTAGGCAACAGTTTGTGGAGATCGGGCATGGACAGGATGGTCGTAGACATGTTTCTATTAATTTGAGTGAGAATACCAAAATTTCGGTATTGTATTCCCCGAATCGATTACGGATCAACAACGACGATCGAGTTCACTCGCGCTGCTCTCTCACTCCACTTAAATATTTGAACTTTTTAACATTAATTATTCTCCTATGGTTCTGGTTCAGTTTCTTTTTCGTGTTCGTATGTTATTGACTGGTGATTTTATGATCTGTTCAATTCGTTTTTTTGTTTTGTTTGATTTCTCAAAAAAAAAACAGCGGTACATTTATTTTACTTAATAGAAATTAATCATTTCGTTGTTTCGGGTTAACAATACTTGGCATAATGACATTTGGATTAAATGCATGTCGAAGGAAATTAAAAAATACGGAAGTGTAATAATCGGTTTTTTTTTTTTTTAATTTGCGAACGAACCGTCATTATTTATTTGACATTTTAACCTACGTCGGTCTAACCTCGCTTCTAATTGTCAAAAGTGACGTTTGATTGTGTGTACAAACCAACGAAAACAATGCAACGATTATTAGTCACAACTGACATTTCGTTGGTTCGGGTTAACAATACTTGGCATAATGACATTTGGGTTAAATGCACGTCGAAGGAAATTAAAAAATACGGACGTGTAATAATCGGGTGTTTTTTTTTTTAATTCGCGAACGAACCGTCATTATTAATTTGACATCTTAACCTATGTCTGACCGATCTAACCTCGCTTTTGATTGTCAAAAGTGACGTTTGAGTGTGTGTACAAACCAACGAAAACAATGCAACGATTATTAGCCACAACTGACATTTCGTTGGTTCGGGTTAACAATACTTGGCATAATGACATTTGGGTTAAATGCACGTCGAAGGAAATTAAAAAATACGGACGTGTAATAATCGGGTGTTTTTTTTTAATTTGCGAACGAACCGTCATTATTAATTTGCTTTTAATTGTCAAAAGTGACGTTTGAGTGTGTGTACAAACCAACGAAAACAATGCAACGATTATTAGTCACAACTGACATTTCGTTGACGTTATACGCTGTCAAACCGCGACCAACGTAAAGACAAAAAATATATACCGGGCTCAATTTAGCACTCGAATTTTCATTTTAACAGTTTCGGGCGCCAAAATGAAGTTATTACCAACCCAACCCAACCCAACCCAACCCAAACTAGAAAATAGTATATTAAAAAAAAAACAAGTTACAGAAGGCACTGTTTCAGACACGAGTCCGAAATTCAAGCTGAACGGACGAATGCCCTGAATAAGCCTTCTGTACGAGTATTTTATACTATTTTTCTACTTTGCTAATTAAACTTTGTTAAGTAATTCAACATTTAGGGATATTTGCGCGGGTTGGTAACGTTTTTGTGAAATTAAATAAGGAGGCGATCGAACGTCCAATTTGAAACGTCAGTTTTCTTTGACGCAATACGAGTTGCGAAGACTTGCGATGTACTCCACCCCCGAAATACGTCAAATTGGACAAACTACGATTGGGAATTTATTTCCGAACAAGACGCGTTCTCAATACGGACACGAATATGAAAAAAATCGAAGAATGTTGCAACGAAAATAATGCAAAGATTATTACTTACAACTGACATTTCGTTGACGTTAGAGGCTGCCAAACCGTTGCCAACATAGACAAAAAAAATTATATCAGAATTTTCATTTTAGCACTGTTTTGGGTGCAAAAATGAAGTTATTACCAACGTAAAGTAGAAAAAAATAGTTTAGATTCGTTTGGCTTGAATGAATTTTATAAAATAATTAACGAATCAAAAACAAATGTCGCTTATTCACATTGGGTTAAAGTCCGAAGCTGAAGACTTTTAAAAATAAGCAATTTGATTGGATTAATTTTAAAAAAAATCGGCGTGGAAATCCGTCGCATTTGTTACTAATACGAAAAATTGGAATTTAATTCGGTTCGAATTAAATTTCGAAACCCCGCAAAGCGGTTTCGCAACGTTTACGAAAATTAATAAATAAATAAAAATAATTTTTTTTTTAATTTAATTTAATTTAATTCAATTAAAGTAACCGTCGTCGATCAAATCGACTTAATTTCCGGGAAAACAACGATCCGATTAAATTTGCGATTTTGCGATTAATTCGAAATTTGGTGCGCCCGGCAAGTCTGAGTTAACTGTGCCCCCCGAACGGTTTTTTTTTATGCGGCTTTACGCGCAGTAACGAAACGTGGTAAAAACGTTCGATGACGGACGCTTTTTAGGAATTTGAAAGTCGTCGCGCGGAAAAAAAAATCATCGGGCGATTCGATCGCAACTTTCGAAATTCGTCGGCGAGCGAAAAAATTAAAAAACCGATTAATTTTCCGAAATCGATTACGGGACGATTTCCTAAAATTCGCCGTTAACGGTTTCGATTGACGTCGACGTTTCAAGAAAAGTCGGCTTCGTCGCTGCTTTGTTAGCGAAATTCGAAGAACGGGAGCTTTCGCGTCGTCCGCGTTTTAAAGTCGCGACATATGTTGCGTTGCGTGTGCGATTTTGGCGTTCGAACTTTTAGGTTAGAAACTTGCGAGGGGGGGCCCCCATCGACTGACTTACCTGTGATTAGTCTGCCTCTGCGTGAATGACATAGCTGATGCCTGCGTCTGCCCATGGTCAAATCTTACAGCAGTTTCCATTACATTATACGCACATGAATTTCGCTCGGTGCTATTTCGTCAGCCCCTCGCAGCAGCAGCAACAGAAAAAAAAAAAAAAAACACTGACGAACCACCACCGCCGCGGCAACAATCGCACATCCGATCGATCGGCGAAAACTCAAAACTCGAAACTCGGCGGGCCCCGATGCGAAAACGAAATTTTTACATCGTTTTCGTGCCGCGCACTTCTCACTGGCAAGGGATAAACGCGCGCGCCAGACGACGACGACGACGACGACGACACTCTCGGGCGACTCTTCGGCCCCCGGATCACTCGCGAAAAACGCGCACCCCTCGACTCGAGGTTACCTGGCGAAAACAACGGCGCACACGAAAAACGCGAGAGTCATTGAACTAACGCCGTCCGGACACCGAAATTAAGTTCCATCATATCCAAACAGCATTGGTAGACATCTTGGTTTATTTCGTTCGGGCGAACGAAAAACAGGTTCGGAGCGGTCCAAGTCGGCGTAGTAGGGGCGGCCGCCGTCGGTCGGACGGAGATGGCGCTAGCGAGCGCGCGCGGTGCGCTGCGAGAAGACGCGTACGTCCGTCGACGGGAGTTTCGCGGGCGGAAAAAACGCGCGACCAAGTTCGCGGCGAGGTGCGACGCCCGAGACGCCCGGGAAAGCGATCGGCGGCGATGGGGCGACGCGATCGCGACCGGTCCGGGAAAAACGAACGAGGGCACGTCGTAGCGCGTTCCGGCGAGCGAGGCGCGTACAACAACAAGCCAGACGGAGACGGACGACGGGGACTGTTATGTTAAAGGCGATGGATCCGTTAGGTCGGATCGCGCGGAAAAAAAATTGAAATTACCATTTTCTCGAAATTCGTGCTGCGTCGTCGGAATGTTTTCCTTATCTTATCGGCGATTGTCGGCCACGTTTTCCTACAACGAACGCCACACATCCACAAATTAAATTAAAATAAATAAAAAAAAAATTTCACCTAAATTAATCTCTAAATCCATCCACGTCTCGAAATTACATTTGTGCGTTTGTTCGCGGCGCGCTCCCCAACGTCCACATCTCCTTTAATCAACGAGATGCTAGAAAGTTGTAGGAATTTTTACATTAAATCAAACCGCTGCGAGCAAAAAAATATTTCGTTTTAATTAAAGGAGAGGAAAATCGAAACGCAAAACGAACGGGGAAGCGGGAAAATTACAGATAACGAGGAGGCCGTGGATTAAAATGGAAAAAGGAGCGAGCCCGAACCCGAACATCCGCTTTAAACGCAAAAATGCTAGAAAGTCGTGGGAATTCGTTTCAATGCAATAAAATAAAATCAATTTAACAAACGAAAAGTAATAAAAAAATAATTTTATCTAAAAAGTACTTGGAATGAAATTTTGAAATCCGCAATGGACGACAGATTAACCACAAAAAGTACAAAATTAAAAATGAAACAAATTCGAATTAAAATAAATCGAAAAAAAATTGCAAAAATTAAAAACTCAAAATTTAACAACGCCGACGACTGCGAAACAAGAAAAATGGAAACGTAACAAATTTCGCGTAAATACAAAATTAAAAAAAATAATATCAACATTTTAACAAAAAAAAAATAATAAGAAAAGAACTTTACAAAAATATAAGAATTTTGCAAATTAAGAAAAAATTACGAACAATCCAACAGCCACAAAACACTAACACATCGATAATTTCCCACATCAAAATATTAAAAAAAAATTAAAAAACACAAAAAATTCATCATCAACAACTTTTTAAGAACATCAAACTGCCATAGATGCCGATAAAACGTCTTTCCGTCCTGTTCGAAAAGCACACCTGGCCATTTCATCGACAGAATCAGAAGAAGCGCGCGAATAAGTGAAATTGTAGAGAATTAAATTTACTAACGGAATCGCACCGACGGCGACGGCACAATCTAACTTTTTTAGTTTAGAACGGGGACGAGTTCAAAGTCGCAACAACGCGTATCGCAAAAACAGTTTTTTTTAATTTGCGGCAGGAACGACGCTCGTAAAACTTGATTTTTTTTTTAAATTTCTACCTTTGATTGACGTTTTTAAACGTTTCGGAAACTACTGGCACACACTGAATATTTGACATTGTTTTCAGAACCAAACATTAACACATCGATGAAAAAACAAAATAAATCACAAAAAATGCAACGAAAGGCAAAAAAATCAAGTTTTTAGGAACATCAAACTGTCATAGATGGAACTATGACGTCTTTCTGCCCTGTTCGGAAAAGTACACCCGGTCATTTCATTGATCGAAGCAGTTTTATCGAATCGGCGGCACCCGAAGAGCGCAAATAAATGAAATGATAGAGAATTAAATTTACTAACGGAATCGCACCGACGGCCACGGCACAGTCTAAATTTTTTAGTTTAGAACGGGGACGAGTTCAAAGTCGCAACAACGCGTATCGCAAAAACAGTTTTTTTTTTAATTTTCGGCAGGAACGACGCTCGTAAAACTAGATTTTTTTTTAAATTTCGACCTTTGATTGACGTTTTTAAACGTTTTGGAAATACTGGCACACATTGAATATTTGACATTGTTTTCAGAATCACATATATTTTTCATGCAAAGTGGTACCAAGTACCAATTTCTTTAATTTTTGCAATTGTTTATATTTTTCGCAACATTGTAGATAACATGGCTTCAAGTTGGGTTGGGTTGGGTTGGGTTGAATTGGGTTGAATTGGGTTGGGTTTGGTTGGGTTTGTTTGGGTTGGGTTTTGTTGGGTTTGTTTGGGTTTGGTTGGATTAGCTGATGCTGATGGATTTTTCACGTTTTTTTTAATTCCAAAAAATTTAATTCGTCGAATATCCACCGTCGCAATAAGAGGACGACAGCCATCAACTTTGTAAGAACGTCAAATATTGTGAAAATTTTTAGGAACAGCCGAAAATGTTACAAAAAATTTCGACATTTACATTCAAAACGTAGGAAAATTTTGAGAATTTTGACTTCAAAAAAAAATGCGTGTGTCGCGTTGGGTTGGCGTTGGTCACAAATTTCGACGATTAAGTCCAAACAAAGTGAAATTGTTTTTGAAATTTATAGGAAACGACGCAGCCGAAATCGAACGAAGCAAACTCAATCAAAAATTCGTTCCGATGATGATGATCAAGTTTGACAGTTTTATTTTTTACGAGACAAAGTTAACTACAGTCGACTAACCAAAATAAATTTCAAACGTATCGACGTAAAAGTCGTTTCGGCTCCGTGCGGGCCCATCAGACCACCGCACACAAATCCGCATCAAGTCGTGCAAGCATGAGCGACGGAGAGTTTGTGTGTCAATAATGGCGAAGATGCTACGTAATTCCAGTGGTCTGCGCATCGACCGACTGAGTCATTTATGTTCAGATTTGCAACTACTTGGAACGTTATGTCTAGATGGCGTCGATAGTCACGCACAAAGTAATCGTCAATCAAAATTTTGTTAAACGTGGATGATTTTTTGAGAAGGGGGGGGGGGGTTAGTAAAATGGGCTTATAATGATTCATATAAACTTCACACGAAACGCATTAAGGTCGAAAACACTGAACAATGTTATATCCAATGTTGCATCGCGCGATTTTTTTCTAAATCAAAAAAATACATGTTTACGTTTTGTTGCGTCCACGGACGATCGACAAAAACCAAGAAGCTATTTTTAATGCGTTGCGCAAGTCCGCTGTAAATATGTAAAAAAAAAATCAATGCAACGACTGCAGGTCGGATTACGCCGATTGTTTATGAATTATGTAGCCGGGCGAATAATTCAGTGGACGCGACTTGGACGAACCGCTCGGTTCGATCGATGCCCCGCGAAATTCAACGAAATTCGGATTCGAACGCGCGGCGAATCGATCGGCGTCGTTTTTTTTTTTTTTTAATTTTTTTCCGCGACCGTTCGTCTTATCTGCGACGGTAGATAGGGCGCTCGGATCAACGAACCCCGGCTCGTTCGCAGGTGACACATTTTACGCCCTCCTGTTGTTTTCCTTCGTTCGACGCGTCTTTAATTCGGTTAATTCGGAGGCCAGCTGCGATGAAATTGGCGAAAGAAACCGACGCCGTTCGTTGTGGGGCGAATCCGAGGCGTTGCAAAAAAATTAAAAAAAATTGCAAAATTGTGCAATAGATTTTTTTTTAATATTTGGGTTGTCGTCTTCGTCTTTGTATGTGACCCCCCTCCGCCGCCCAATTAAAATTTATTAATAATAAAATATGTAATTTTGTGAATCAATCTGTCAAACTGACAATTAAAATTTTAAATTGTCAAATTGACAACTTCAAACTAAATTTAAACGGAATTGCAAAAACGTATTTTGCAGTTTCTTTAATTATCGACGAACTTCACGCCGGTAAAAACACAACTTCATTGCAAATTAAATGTCAACCGTTTGACGTATCACGTGTCACATAACCTCGACGCGAACGTGATCGATTTACGTTAAAAAACATCGTTTTCACGCAACATTTTTTGACAGTTCCGTACCACGCGTGGCTTTCGTGGATCGACGATCAATTTTTTAACGCAAATAATTCGCCGCCGTTAAACCCAAACGGAAAACGCGTCCGTCCGAATCGGATCGAGTTCGCAAAGAAACGAACGGGTCCGACGCCTCGTTGGACGGAACGCGATTCGATCGTTTCGCGTCCGAATAAATAAATAAGCCGGCCGAAAATACCTGGGCGTCCCAAGGTCGTCCGTACCAATTGGAAATCTCTTGCGTGTCGCCGCCGCGCCGCCGATCTTTTTTTAACGTCCGCCGGTTTTTCGTAAGTTGGCAACGAAAACAAACAAGCCGTCCTTCGTCGTACCAACTGTTTACGCGTCTTGCGTTTGTACGTACGTGGGACACGATCGGTCACTGTCCGAAAAACGAACGAATTAATGCGTTCGTTGACGTTTTTCAAAAACGACGAAACAACGCGGGTGGTTAAAACGAAAAAAGTATTTATATAACATCATCTTTGACGTTTAGGTCAATTGTCTTGTAGGTCAATTGTTGTAGACATGAAGTGCCTACAGTGCTGTCAAATCGTTACCATGGCGCGGTGAAATACGAAACGTAGTTTGGCGACGTCGACTTAAGTGCAAGACGTGCTGTGATATCCGGTAATATCGCGGGAACGTGAACAGTGTCGTAGTGAAGCAAACGGCGATGTGTGTGGACGAGACGTGAACGACGGGGCTGCGTGAATTGAACGATTTCGACAATGTTCGGCCCGCGTGAAGCGGAATGGGCGAATATTGCCGCCGGTCCAGGTAGGTTCATAACCTCACTATTTTGAAAACTGTCAAGATTTCAACTTGACAATTTTTGACAGTTTCGATGACTTAATTTCTAATGAAATTAAAACAATTTTCCGATCGTTCTTACGACTCATTTAAGTTGGCACCGTTATTAGGTACAAAAATACCTACGAAAATACGCCTGTGGCAAAATTTTAGTATTTTTTTTTTTTTATTAAAACGAATTCTTGATCGCCCTTATCTTATTTACGATAAAATTACTACGGATTCTCCCCCACCCCTCTCATCGCCGCGACATCAAAATCGTGTCGCTTTTCCAGAAAAAACGATCCGTCCGCCCGGTTCGAGATTTACGGTAAATTTCTCGACGTTAAACTCTCCGACGACGACGAAATAACGCGGAGCGACGATAACAGTTGCGCGAGCCGCTCGGACGGCTCTATCCCCTTTAAGGTCCGTACGTAGCGCTCGCGGATAGTTGGGATTTCGTTTCTTCGCCGCGCGGAGAAACGAACGACGCGAGTAGGTGGCGTGGCCCTTTGTTGTGCACATTTTGAGGTGCGCGCGGTGTTCGTCTCGGTTCGCTTTCGTTTTCGCGATTCGGCGATTTTCGTCGCACGATGGAGAAAGAAGGGTCGGTGTTTACAGTTGTCGGTTTTTTTTTTCTGGATTTTGAAAAACGTCGAAATTTTTTAATCGTTGTAAGATTTTCGGTGGATTTTTTTTCGTGGCGTTCTTGCTTTTTCGTTTTGGACACGTGGCCGTTTTGTAACGTTCTGAATGTTCGAAGATGTGACGATTTTTGAATTTTTGCATTTTTTTTAAATTGACTTTTTTGAATTTTTGTGAATTATATTAACGCTCGTCGTATTTTTTGAACGTTGCGGGTCGTCCGTCGTTTGTTTCCGGAATGTTTGGACGTTTTTTGAATTTTAATTCCAAAATTTCATCGAATTCTTGCCGCTTTTGTAATTTTGAAAACATTGCCCAGTTTTATATAAAAAAAAGCAAAAATATCAGTTTCCGTGGATTTAGGAAAATGTATAAAATTTAACTTTGTGTAGAATTTTTGAAAATGTTTTTTTTTAATTTTTCAATTTTTGGAATTATTTAAAATTTCTTTTTCAATTTTTGGAAACGTCATTTTTGAGAATTAAATTTTTATTTCATTTTTAAATTTTTCTAATTGTTCGAAAATGTCTTTGTATTTTTTGTAATTTGTTTGATTTTTGGGCGTTCTTGCATATTTTGCATTTTTTGTATTTTTTTATATCTTTCTCAATTTTTTAACAATTTTGTACCATATTTTTGATATTTTTTGAAAACCTTACGATACGCGCGTCATTGGATTTTTGTGTTGGCGAATATTTTGTAGTTTTTGGGCATTTAATTTTTTTTTTTTTGAATTCGTTAATTCTTGTTTTGTCTTTTGTTCGACACAACCTCTTAAGATTTCGCTCTATTTTTAATTCATTTTGCAGTTTTTGAAAAGCTGGTTTTGTAATTTTGACAATTTTGCTCAGTCAAAAAAAAACGTTTTTTATTTTTATCTATGAAAATATTTGCATTTGTTGCAAGTTCTAATTCTTTAAAAATCTTTTTGTATTTTTTACGATTTTACGATTTTTTGATATTGACTTTTTAGGCTTCTTTTCTTTTTCATTTGTTGCCTTTTGTTTGACCCAACCCAACCCGAGCCAATCCAACCCGACCCGACCCAACCCAACCCAACCCAACCAAACCCAACCCAACCCAACCCAACCCAACCCAACCCAACCCAACCCAACCCAACCCAACCCGACTAATTTTTTATTCATGAAATTTTTAATATTATTTTACTTAAGTGTTTTATGACGAGATATTTTTTCTGATTTTTATAATTTTGAAAGCATTGCCCAGTTGATCAAAAAAAAATGCAAAACGTATCAGTTACGCAAATTTAGAAAAATACATAAGATTTAATAGAAGTTTTTAAAAATTCCATTCCATAAATTAAGTAGTTACATTTTTTTGAAATTTTTCGGAAGAATTTGTAAAAACGATTTGTTTCAATTTTGGATTTTTTAAATTTTCATCTATGAAAATATTTACATTAATTGCATTTTGCAGTTTTTGAAAATGTGTAGCAATTTTTTTTTTGATTTTTTTAAATTCGAAACGTTAGCAGTTTTCAATTTTTCGTCTTCTCAGAAACAGATTTTTCTGAGAAACGTCTTCGTTTCGTTTCGGGATAATTTTCGGGAAACGCGAACAACCGACGAAAATAACGATGACGACGTACTTTCGTCAAGAAAAAAAAAGCGAACAATCGCAATCGAACCAGCGCTCATTGTTTATGTACATATTTAAGGAGGTTGAATTAAACAACAACGCGGCACTCCGGTTAACCTAGCGACTGTCATTTTACGTGGTCGATCAATTTCGTATGTCATTGACTTCGCCGCGCGGGGAGACGCAGTTGCAATTTTCACAGCGTCGAGATGATGTATGTCGTGTGTTTCGTAAGACCGGCGAGCCGGCAACGCCGCAAGTACAAGGACATGAAACGTAGTCGGAGACCACGACGAGATCGGACTTTTATTTTCGTTCGGGTCGGGTCGTCGGCGTACGAGTGGGGGTCGTATGTGTCATACGAGGAGAAATCTGCGAGTCGCAGTTTCCGATTAAATTCTACGCAAGTGACCAAGAAGATGGCGAATTCAAAAATAGACAACGCAAACGAATAATTAGCGATGAGGTTTAACTAATTGGATTTTTGGGATTTTGAAATGTGACGACGATCGATGCCGAGTCCGCCCGAACGACGCGCAATCTCGCCGTGGCCGGCACTAAAAATATCGATCCTTACAAGTTTGAAACGCGACGTTGCCGCTCTCCCCCTATTCATAAATTTAATAACTTTTATTACATTTTCTCTCTTTGTGTGCGTTGTATGTGTTCGTAGTTCACGTGGGGGGAGGCTGAAGGCAGGTATACGTCCTTTTTCGGTCTCGGGCGTCCGTCGAGAGTAATCCAGTTACTTTTACGGCGCGTCGCCTTCTTTGTTGTCGCGTCTCTTTTGTTTATTTGAGTTTCGAAATTTGTTGATTTCGGAGCCGACGCGACCGCGGCTAGAATTACTTCGGACATGCGGGTCCTTAATTTTCGGTTCGGGCGAAACGAATTTAATTAACTCGGAGATGAAAGATTGCAATTCTGGCCGATTTTTTCGCGTTCGGGGTCGAACGACGAAAACGAAAAATTAGAAATGGCGAAAAACGTAAAAGTTGAATATAGTTGTCAAGAAAATTAAAAATCAAAAAATCAAATAAGTTAAGAAAATGCTAAAAATTCAAAAAATGCATCAAATTTAATTTCATAATTTTTGGACATGACTTGTCCTACGCAATTATATTACGTCGAACCAATCGGATGTCCCTATTTGTTAAGCAGCACAAGTCCTCTGTCTGTTTGGACTGTTTATAACCTTTGCGAATGTCGGTAAATTAATAAGTTTGAACCACTCAGGCATCTTTCGGTATCGCCAACTGTTGGCGAATAGCGAACGCAAGACGGTACCGCTACTCTGTTAGAGATGGCGCTCCTCGGTGAAAGATTTCTTTATTAAAAAGTTCCGCCGCAGTACCACTAGTCTGTTGTAGATGGCGCTCCTTTGTAGTTCACGTATATTCCGATGGTGTCGCCAGCTCCGACCAAAATGGCAAATAAACACGCGTTTGACCCAACTACCCAAACTATTTTGTTATATTTGACGTGCGTTAAATGTGTAAAAAAAATGTGTATGACATGCACTTGAAATCTGGGGGATTTTCATGAAATTTTATTAGGTTGGTTTATGTGTACGTCAAAATAATTACTAATATGTAATAAATAACCTAATTTGAAACATGTAAGTGAGAGATTTTGCTTTTTATTAACGAAAATATCAACGGGAAACGTTTTAAAACGAAAATGTGCGTAATAATCCGCGTTGAGGTTGGAATATTATCGAGAAAGAATGCGAAACGTCGCTTGGACAAGCAGAAAATTTGCGTTAAGTTCATGAAAATTCAAATTGAAATTATCCAAATTACTCAAATTCGTTAATCGTACAATTAATTGGTTTTTGTAGGTGGCAGCTTTGAAATGAAATTATAAACATTTCGTCGATTAGACGCACATTGGTTAGTATTACTTGGTAACGTGGCAAATAAAACCAAGAAATTCACATCGAACTTTATTCAAGCGACAAATTTAAAAAGCACAACTTCAAACGTTCTTCCTGGCCTCGATCATGTTCTTCCTCGCCCGCTTGAACGCCTTGAGCACCTGCTCGACGCTCTTCACCAACGTCGAACAGTTCAACTTCTCCAAGATGAACTGCTCGCGCGATCTGAACGCCGCGTCGTCGTTTTCGTTCAGGAACGCCTGCGACTGGTGCACGACGTTGATCTTAACTTCGAGTTGTCCGGTGCCGATTGTGTTGACGCAATGTTTGTTAATCACCGGCCCCTGCGTAACCAGAGATCTATTAATTTCGTGAATTTCGCGAAAAAAGAAAAAACTTACATCGTAATTTTTCGGGACGCCCGTCCACGTGACGTCGCTGTAACTCAAATAATCGCCGATGAAAAATCTCTTTAAATTGCTGCGGAGATTCCTCGGCAGAATCCTCAAGCAGGGCAGTTCGTATCGGTACGTCCCTGGCCGCGAAACCGGTAAATTTTTATAAGTCAATCCTTCGGTGCGGAACCGATCCCAAGTGTCTTTTGAAACGACCTCGAAATAAACGTACGGCGCCTGTGGGACTCCTAAAATGTAAACGAAACGGCGACGTTTGCGAAAATCAAACGTTGCACTTCATACCGTCGTCTTCTAACTTCCGCAGGTTGTACTCGAGCACGACTTCGAACGGGAACCCAAAGTACGCTAGATTTTCATCGTTTTTCGTGCGGCAACTCTGCGTGACCCCTTTCAGACGCTCTCCGTCGCGACACGTCCAGTTCTCGGGCAAATCGACGAAGTATTGGACGTAGATGTCGTCGTATTCGAAGTTCTTCGCCGTCAAGATCTCGAAGAACAAATGGACGCAGAGCTTGTCTTTAAGGGGTGTTTCGAATTCGTTGCCGATTTCCCTGGCTTTCAGCTTCGACTGGTGCCGAGCTATCTGCGCGATCGGGCGGTTAAAAAAAAAACGGTTTGAATTCGCGCGAATTTACCTTGTTCAAGATTTCCGTTTGTTTGACGCACAGGTCGCGATCGATGTCCTCCGACACGTTTTCCACGGTGTATTGATATTTTTTTTTCAAATCGCCGTTTATGTGCAACGAGTAGCATTGCGTCGACGTAAAATCCGGGTACGTCAACAACAACTTTTTGTCGGCGTCGTACTTCAACGTGCACAAAATATATTCGGATTTTAACCAAACGTTATCCAAATATTCACTGAAATGACTTAATAACTAACGGCGTAATTAATTTTCGGAAACTAACCCAACATCGGCCATTATGTACATATAAACGAAGTTGCTTCCGCAGATCGGTTCTTCGATCGATTTACGAAGATGCTCCACGAAATCATAGTCGTTTTTTTCGACGGCGTTCCTATCGAAAAATCTTCGTTTGTGCAAAGCGCTAACGTTGCCGCCATCGCAGACGCTCTAAAACGAAACTCGCGAATAACTCAAATTATTATGACAGATTTAAGAACCTCTTCTTGCAGACAGAATTCGTCGTCGTTGACGTACGTGTACAAAACGTCACCGTTTTCGGTCAAACGCACCACCTCGTCGTGATACTTTCTATCTAAATCGGTGACGCAGTTTTTGACGTCGCCGTAAAAATCCCTTTCGTGCTTCCCGAATTTTTTCTCCTGCCAGCGAAAAATCTTCGTCTCGACGTCTCTGATTTCGACGGTCGCGTCGACGACCTCCTCCCTCAGTTCGACCCTAAAACTCGTTTTCAAAACACAGACCCAACGCCGCACGTAACGGTTCTTCGCACCTCACGGTCAAGTTCGCGACGTTATCGGGGCAGCTGTAAATTCCGGTGGACTTTCCGACGCGTTCGTTCATGTCGGGGCGGTGCGGCGCGAATCACAACAATTAAGTTGGTCGCGGAATGGGCTAGGAACGGGGAGAAAAACAACGCCGCCGTCAAGTGTCAAAGTGGGCCGAACCGTCCGAACGTGATGCCATGAGAGCGATTTCGCGTCCGAAATGTGAGTACATGCGGATCGCACCGTCGATAAATCGATAAGATAAGATGTGGGCGGCGGTGCTGATTAGATCGATCCAGTTTCGGTCGAGTTTTCGTTGTGTTTAAATGAGTTTTAAAATGTCCAGGGCCAGGAGCAATTCGCAGTCCATACCTCTGCAGACGGTGGGGTCCCCCAGGTTGCGGCAGTTATTCGACAAGGTTGGTGGTGATTCGTCATTAACGTGTTAAGTTTTGCTTTAAATTCCACGGAGGTTAGTCACGATTTATGGCATCGCGTAAATTGTATTTTTTTGGGATTGGCAGACTTGAAGCTGCGTCAAGATTTGTGTTGGTAGTTATTGTGTGTGAATCTCACGTGTTATTTCATTGGTGTTCGGTAATTTGTCAATTGTTGATTTTGAGTTTTTATTTTCCACCAATAACTTGCACGGGAGGGTTTATTTGCGCGTAGATAAGATAACTGGATTAAAAATAGTCGTTAACAACGTTCGTTTTTATACTCGAATTTTCGATCGTAATTGTTCAAGCCAACTTCAATTTTAAACAACTTGCAAGAACAATGTTCTTAATTTAACGTGAACATGGCCGAAGTACAACTCGCACCCTATTTCAAAAGTTTGGAAAGGTCTGCATACATTTTTGATTAAAGGTTTCGTAGATTCGGAAAATATGGCGGGGAAGATAACGACTGACATTTTAGCTAATTTTCATGCAAATTGAAATCGGGAGATAAGTCGCAATTAACCCAATTAATGTCATTGATATTATTTCTTATCTTCGTTCCCGCAGGTAGATACAAATTCCGATGGCCGCGTCAGCTACTGCGAGCTGTGGGCGATGCTCCGGTCGAACAACCACGGACTCCCCCACCACGTCGTCAGGAACATACACGAAAGGGCGGACAGGAACGACGACGGGATTCTCGACTACGAGGAGTTCGTGGATATGGTGCGCGATCCGCAGAACTTCGCTATTTTCAAACACTACCTAAACAGGTAGGTTTTGTCAACCAAATAGCGACGAATGGCGATGAAATTTAATTAAAGATCGCAATTATTGCAAACGCGCATTTACACGAACGCTATTTTACGATAGTACCAGGAAATATATTTCCGGGTAAAACGACGAGTTTCAACGCTTCTATCGAATTCCGATGTTCGTATCGATGTTGAACGCGACGGATGTAACATCCTGCTGATAGTAGAACGGGTACTGAAAGATAACTTGCGAGAGAAAATTATGTACCAGCAGACACTTGTCAGTGAGGTAATTTAATACAATCTCCGATTTCGAAAATATTGAATTGTCAACTTGAACTGGAATGCGATACTTGACGCTAGAAGTGCGCACTTGAGATATGAGATATAAAAAATAGTAACACAAATAAATGGGACAACACATAAACTACACAAAAAGTCCTAATACTACTAAAATCTATAAATCAAAATCGAAAAATGGTGAACAACGAAATAACTAATCGTACTTTTTTTTACCATAGTTTTGTTCTTCAACTACATATGAAAATTTTGTCACCAGGTACATACACATCATCCTCCCACACCAAAGACACGCCGCTACACAGCTAAGAGGTGAGAGTGTAGTCGATGAAATAGATGGGGTGTACGAGGAAGAATACTCGTGTAACCCTCCAGCGATCGGTATGGTCCTCATATCCCTCGTGGAAATATGTCTGTTCTGCATAGACGCCGCCAAGGGATCCACCGAAGCAACGGGACCCATAGCGACCGCTCTGATCTACAACCCGCACAAACGAGCGCAAGTGTGGAGATTCATCACGTACATGTTTGTCCACGTCGGGTAAGTAAACGTTTATTTAATTCTTTTTTAGTTAACTTGCGGTGTTGCAGGTATTTCCACTTGATCATCAATTTGTTGGTGCAAGTGTTGCTCGGGACGCCCCTGGAGATGGTGCACCGATGGTGGCGCGTTTTGATCATTTACTTTGCCGGAGTGCTGGCCGGTTCGTTGGGGACGTCGGTGGTCGATCCGTACGTGCGGTTAGCCGGAGCCAGCGGTGGAGTTTACTCGCTGATAACCGCCCACATCGCCACCATCATCATGGTCGGTAGCTTTTGTAATAAACTTGGATTTGTGTTAAAGCAATTTTTTGTAGAATTGGAAGGAAATGTCGTATCCGTTGCTGCAGTTGTTGATATTCGTTATCATTACGGTCAGTGACGTCGGGACGGCCATCTACAACCGCTATGTCATGAACAAGGAAGAGCATATCGGTTACGCAGCTCATTTCTTCGGGGCCTTGGCCGGACTGCTCGTCGGCATATCGCTGTTGAGAAATCTGGAGAAGAACCGCACCGAAAAGATCGTCCAGTTGGTGGCGATCATCACTTACATATCGCTGATGGTGATTGCCATTGGATGGAACATTGGTTACACGAGTTATTTTCCTATGCAGTATTGAGCAGTATTAGCAGAGGCAGCGGATCTGTCACCCATGACTTGAATTTTAATTTCATTGATTATCTTTTAAGCGATAAGTGGTATTTATAGTATTTTTTGAATTTTTTCAGATTTTATAGTATTCTAATTTATTCGATGGTTTTGTGGTACACTTATTTTATACATTTATTAAAGTGCCTTATTGAATCGTGTGTAAATATATTTTTTAATGAACTTTGTGAATCATTTCCCATGAGAGACGATTGACACCCGTATGGTTCCCCATTTGCTTCGTCGGCGACAACTAAACCTTAAAAATGTTGTGTATTCGTGTATTCTGTGATCCTGGTACAGATCCCCGAAACGTTAAACAATCGCTTAAAATTTTTATTTTCGTTTTGGCGCGAAATAAATTGCTCCGGATATTTCGGACACTTCTTCGCATATTCTGTGATCCTAATACAGATCCCCGAAACGTGAAACGATCGCTTAAAAATTTTATTTTCGTTTTGGCGCGAATTAAATTACTCCTGGTATTTCGGCCACCTCTTCGCGCATTCTGTGATCCTGATACGAATCCCCGAAACGTGAAACGAACGCTTAAAATTTTTAGTTTCGTTTTGACGCGAATTAAATTACTCCTGGTATTTCGGACACCTCTTCGCGTATTCTGTGATCCTAATACAGATCCCCGAAACGTTAAACGATCGCTTAAAATTTTTAGTTTCATTTTGGTGCGAAATAAATTACTCCTGGTATTTCGGGCACCTCTTTGCGTATTCTGTGATCCTGATACGAATCCCCGAAACGTTAAACGATCGCCTAAAATTTTTATTTTCGTTTTGGCGCGAATTAAATTACTCCTGGTATTTCGCCACCTCTTCGCGCATTCTGTGATCCTGATACGAATCCCCGAAACGTGAAACGAACGCTTAAAATTTGTATTTTTGTTTTGGTGCGAATTAAATTACTCCTGGTATTTCGGACACCTCTTCGCGTATTCTGTGATCCTGATACGAATCCCCGAAAAGTTAAACGAACGCTTAAAATTTTTAGTTTCGTTTTGGTGCGAATTAAATTACTCCTGGTATTTCGGACACCTCTTCGCGTATTCTGTGATCCTGATACGAATCCTCGAAACGTTAAACGAAAGCTTAAAATTTTAATTTTTGTTTTGGCGCGCAATAAATTACTCCTGGTATTTCGGACACCTCTTCGCGTATTCTGTGACCCTGATACGAATCCCCGAATCGTATGGCATGAATAGAATTAAAACTAAATACAATTACATAAAATATTTTATTACTGAAAACTTTCACAATACGGAATGTTTCTTGTTACATATACTTCAAATAAATAAAACTTTTACTCTTAATTATCAAAGTTAATATCAATATTACGCTCCATCAAAAAGAAAAATTATTGTCTGTCAATCATCGGACTCTTCTCGTACTTCTCCTTCTGCAGCAGAACGATTTCGTCCTCCGACGACGAACTCAAAAACGACTCCTTCTCATCATCATCGTCGTCGTCAAAGTAAGGCCTCATCGGCTTCTTGAAATCTAACAAAAAAAAACCGTTAATATCAATATTAACAAATCGAACAGACGACGACATCACCAACCTGTAATCGACCCGTCGAAATCCTTCGAATCGTCGAAATCTTCGTACGGCGACACCGGCCCGTAACCCTTCCTACCTTTGCAAACCATGTAGCAGAATATGAGCAATCCTATCACAGAAACTATCACAAAACCTGCAACGAAATAAAAAAAGGTAAAAGTGACGAAACGTCAGGGGACCAAATTACCTGTCAATATCACAAACACCAGGCGCGGTAAACCCCAGACGTGCTCGTCTTTTTTCAAAGTGAAGAAAACGACCTTCGGAACGCTCATTTCGTCGCTGACGTCGATGTACTTGACGTTCGGTTTGAATCCCGAAGCGGACACTTTCATCGTGTACTTGCCGGGGGTCAATCGCTGCTTGTATCTGCCTTCGGAGTCGGAAGATAACGTTAAGTTGTCTTCCAGGATTTCTAACTTGGCACCGACGATTGGGTGGTTCATCAAATCCAATACGAAACCTGTGAACCAAAAATAAACAATTTTACTTATTTGGGTTGGGTTGGGTTGGGCTGGGTCAGGTTTGAGATTTTTACAACTTTTACAACTAATAATTTTTAATTTTTTATAATTCATAATTTATACAACAATATTTGTAATGTTTATCAAGTTAAGAACAGATGATGTATCAGTAAGAGAATATGGGAAATAATAGCAAGAAAAGTAAACCAATACAAACATGGGACCAAGTAACGGAAAAAATATTAAAGGAGAAAACAAGTAAGGAATGGGAAAGGTGTGGAAGAAATTCGTGAAGACTTACATCTAAATGAGGAAGTGAAATAATATCCCAAAACAAATTACTTTAATTGCGGAATCGTTTTAACATCAAGTTATTTATTTACCTTCAACTCCTACAAATCCAACATCGATCTTCCTCAAGGGTTCATGAGATTCAATTTGGGGGCTCGCGGTCGTACCCACTTTATCCAGAACGACGTTAAAATTCGAAATCTCACCGGAGACCACGTCCGCAACGATCAGTTTGGGTTTGTAACTGCGACAGCCGACTTCAAAACTGTACCTTGCAGCAGGCAACATGATTTTAAAATGGGCGGAAATTTTCGACACCGCGTGCAACTGTTCGATGCCTTTCACCGTCACCGTGGCGTTTTGCAAAGGAACTTTCGACGAATCCATGACGAAGCCCTGAATACCTGCGCAAGAAAACAACATAAATTAAAAGATTGGCAATAAATGCGTTAATAAAACCTCGTACCTGTGTTGACTATTCCCAAGATATTTTTCACGGATTTTAAAACTTCTCGCCAAATGTACGGGATGTTCTCGATGGCGGGGTACTCGCAGCAGGACACCTTCGCCGTGAACATGGGTGTGTCGTATTCGTTGAAAATGTAATCGGTTATGGTGTCGTCGGTCGCCATTACGTTCATCGGACATGGTCGCATCGTTATGTCTTTTTTGTATTCTTCGGCGAATTTTTCGTATATGTTGATTTCGTCGTTTGATTTTGGATACCTGAAAAAGTAAACTGTGTAATCATTGGTTGAAGATTTTAGGACAATTGATTTTTTTTTTATTTCTTGTTACAAATCTGACTTTAAGTATACAAAATTATACAAACTTACTCGAGTCCTATACTTCCCCCTTCGAGATTCAACACGAAATCGAACTGCTCGTCCAACAGCATGCGCTTGAACGCGTTTATAATCCGACTTTGGTCCTCGTGCGACCGATTCACCGTCGTCAAGATCTGATCGCCGATCTGCTTGAAGTCGGCGGTGATGTTGTTGCACAGGTAGTCGTCGGGCTTGTCGTTGCCCGGCGCGTCTTTCGGGTAGTCGCCCCAAATTTTCTCGAACGCCGAGTCGATCACGGGGATGATGTGCACCACGCTGTTGTTCAGGACCTTCGTGATGAAGGGATCTTTGAAGTTGTGGCCCTCGAGGAGGTGACGCGACAGATAAATCGACAGCTCTCGCCCGATGGGCTGCGTCGCAAACAGGTTGCCCATGACCGCCACGTGGTACTTGAATTCGTCGGAGGAGCTAATCTGAAATTATTCACATTACATTACACTTAAATTAATTTAATTTACGGCCATCGTTGCATTAAACATTAACTGTCAACGATGTCACACCAATCAATCGATTTTATTCTTACCTCGTGACTTATCTTAACCGAGTGGATGCTCATCGATACGTAATCGTCGCCGCCCTCGAATTCAGCAACACCGGGGTACTTATTCTCGAACTCGGCCATGATGGAGTACAACTCCCGATTCGTGTGATACTTCGGCCTAAACTGGTTGGCGGTGATTCCAAAATCGTAGGCGCTGGCCCAGTGCATCGGGTCGTCTCGCATCAACGTTATATTAAATCCCAAACTCCCGCTTTCCGGCACCGTTATTTCCGCTGTGTAGCTTTCGTACCTGCAACGCGATTGCAATCATCGGAATCAAAATTTGGTTCACTCACCCTCTGGCTCTTGTAGTCAAATTGTACGTCCCCGGCAGCAGAATCCTCCAATAATCGCCGGCTTTCGCCGAGTTCACGACGTGATCGACGCCCTCGATGGAGATCTCTGCCCGATGGATTGGGTGACCTATCGTGCTGGACACGAATCCATGGACTCCTTTGTGGACCTTAAATTATTAATTAAGTCGAATCAATTATTTTTATGACGTGTACAACCTGTTCCATGTATGATAGCAAGGCTTCTCGATTGTCCAGCCAATATTGGGGTAATTCGGACGCTCGTGGGTATTTGTCGCAGCCGATTTCTAGCGTTAATTCCATGCAACCGGCCACGACGTAGTTCCAGTCTTGCATGCCCCCTGTGACTGGGTACCACTTGGCGCCGTTGATGATCCCCTCTTGGAAATGTTCTTGAGGAAAAAGCGGGCATGGCGTTCCCAGGTACATGGTTTTATGGGCCTAAAATGGATTCATTTAATTATTAAAACGATCAAAAAAAAAATATGATCAAAAATATGAGCTCGGGTCGAAAAAACCTAACCATGACATATTTCTTGCTAAAAATTAAAATCTTTAAAATCATAAAAAATTATAAAAATCCTTAAATTTCACAATAAAAATCGTTTAAATCGATTAAAATTAAAAAAATCCACGGTGGTCCGCACGAAACTTACTTATTTATACTCAGTTATACTACGTTACAAATGAAAGTTGTTTAAAATATCAATATCTTATAATATCTAATAATAATTATTTTACTAGTTGCTTAACAAAATTTTACTCAAGAAGGTTGGTTAGGTCGGGTTGGGTTGGGTTGGCTCAGGCAAAAACGGCGCCTCCAACGAAATGCGAGTCGAATTTTCATGCGTCGCGAAACTTCGACGAACCGTCAAACGACTCACATTAGCGTAAGCGTGGGCCAAATACTTGAAGACTTTATCGTCCGGCGACAGATTTTCCTTCAAAGTAGTCGTTGAAGCCGCCGACGAATCGTCAAACGGATAGTTCGCGACCAAAGCGCCGTTGTGGAGATTCGCCGACAACACAAACGGCTCCGATAAAATCCACTTCATCACGGCTCGCGTTTCGGGCTCCGTGTTCTTGTTGTACTGAAATTTCATCCGTAAGCAATCGTCTAATCAAATGAGACACGCACCTGATTCGTGACGTATTGGTCGGGAAAATTCCTGTTCAGATCGACGTTGTGGGCGTTGTGTCTGCCCAGCCGGTCGTCTGCGCTGCCTACCAAGAAAATATTTTAGAAAAAAAAAATTATTTTTATCGATATTGTAGTACCTTGGCGTGCCATTTCGTAACCGTCGGGGTTCATACTGGGCATGATGTGAATCCTGGTCGTGTTCATCAGCTTGGTGACCCTGTCGTCGGAGCCGTAATTCTCACACAGGTACTTTATCAGCAGGAGCAGCAGCTCGCGTCCCACGACTTCGTTCCCGTGCATATTTGCTATGTATTTGAACTCGGGTTTTCCTGATTAGACGAAATAAAAAGAAATTAAAAATTGATTCAGTTATACGTCGATAAAAAATAATTGTAACCTGGATAGTGTTCCTTAGGTGTGCTTCCCAACGTGAACACGTACAATTCCTTCCCTTTAACAGACTTCCCGACGCTCTTCAAGTCACTGATATCCGGATAAGTCGCGTTGTATTCCAACAAAAAACGTTCCATGTCGTCGTAATCGTGATGTTTGAATTCGCCCGCGGGATCGATCATGAAACCAAACTCGTCGAACTTCGATCCGGTGACGTTCTCCCACGACGCGCTCGCATCTAAATTCGGCAAAAAAATCAAACCGATGTGATTCCGTCAGTCACGATCAACAACAGATAAGTTTGCGGTTGTTTTCCAAAACATTTTTTATTTACTAATCACACAACTATCCAACTATTATTAGTTAATTTTGCGGTACCGTCTGACTTGTAGAATCTGGGATTGCGCAGGTTAATGATTTACCACGGCCTCCGGTCGACGTGAAGCGAACCAAGCAATGTTACCAGCAACGTTAGCGCTCGTGCTTTCGTCCGTGCGGGTGCCGCGTTCGCCCGCGAAGCTGAAAAGTGGCGAGTTCGCATCGCAAGATTAATAGTGCGGGTTAGACGGCGCTAAAATAAAATACACATGTCAATTTCAATCATTTTATTCAACAGCTCTCCTACACAACAACTTGTACATACGAGATTCGTGCAGTGTAAAAAGTCTAAATCTAAAAAGACGTATAAAAACGAAACAAAACGAACATATGTATTTTATTTCTTTGTAAGATGAGACCATAGAGAGATCGCAATAGAGAGAGTAAAGACCACCGTAAATTATACGTATACGGGGGAAAAAAAATTGAGTACGAAGCACCGCCACCGACATAAAATAGCAAAATAAATTTGAACCGAGAAACATAAATTGGCAAAAATAAATGAAACGTTGTTACTTATTTTGTACTATTTACTTTTACCCGGCGTCTTTTTGCACGCCGCTCATAGCCAATGCCAACCTTGGTTACCTTGTTTTTCTCGTTTTCTTTTAAGGACGAAATTTTGGACGGTCGTCTTTCCATGTTCGACTGTTATGGGTGCAGGTGCCGAGGATTCGTATCTGGGAACAAAATAATAAATATTAAATTTGTTGCCAATAAACTTGTGCTTTTGACGACAAGCAGTCAGTCGGCAATTAGCGACATCCACCGAAGCCGTTGTAAAATATTTTCGACGTTTCAAACGTCAAGGCGTTACGTTTTAACCGTCAAACAAATCATCAACCTGATCGAATTATAACAAAACGTTACCCAAAGCAGTTCTCATGTCTTTGATCGGAACGTGCAAACGTCCACTCATTAACTTAGTTCAAGAACATCGAAGTATTCTTTCTTAGAAACAAGTGCTTCGCTTAGGCTACAATTTAGTGTAATTTTTTATTCACATAGTGGGAACACTGGACAATAAACGATGACAAAATGCGTGTCGTCTTGAAACGAGATGGCGCCACTCCATCCCGATTACTTAGCTACATAGTTATTATTGGTAAGGTGTGAGCAACGGAATTATGTTTTAGAGTTGGCCCCGGAAGAGGGAGATAGACGTACCATGAATGTGTAATTTTAATCCAATAAAATGGTTCATTTAAACTGTCACTTTTTGAAGCATTGTAAAACAGTTTTTAATGAAATTTGTGAACATGTTGCACGACGTTAATGGAAGAGTTACATTGTGATGTCGGTGGTGGCCGTATAACTCATCTTATTTGATAATTACTATTGGTTGTCTTGATTAAAATGACTTATTTAAAATTTTATTGCCAACATAACCTCAGTTTTTACAGCTTTGTCTGCAGTTTGATTTAATCTAAATTTAAGTTACCGGGAAAAGGATTGGAACACCTGTTAGTAACGGCGAGTAGTTCTATTACTCAAAATCAATCTAAGACATACGCGAAAACTTCCAAAGCCCTCACTGAATCACAATTCCGTTGCTCACACATATAATATTTTAATTGAATTTTCATACCAACCACATTTCGTATTTGCTTTATGCACCAGTAGTCGACCAGTTATTTAAAACACAATCTGACGTGAGTTCACGAGACATAAATTTTCGTACTGATCATCTTTCCAACTTTTCCACTCACCCAAACGCAGTCGCAAACACGTTATACTGCCCGGGCAGCAACAGCCGCCAATACTCCCCCCGATTCGACGTCGTCACGTTATGATTGATCCCCTCGACCACGACGTCCGCGTCCAAAACAGCCTCGTTTTCCTCGTTAACCACAGTCCCTTTCGCGCCCCAATGCGCCGCCTCCATGAACAAAAGCATCGGCTCCTTGTTCATCTCCCACTCGGCACGCAACGTCGCGTTCGACGGATACTTGCAACACGTCAGCTCGAAAGTCACCTCGAAGCAATTCGAATGCAAATAATTGAAATCCTGCATCCCACCTGCAAACGGAAAGTTTTAATGGTGCCGTAAGTAATAATCGAAAACGACTTACCCGACAATTCGTACCAATAGGCGCCATTGGTTATCCCCTGCCGGAAGTGGTCCCTGGGACAGGCCTCGCCGGATTTCATCAACGCGTGGTTTTGCGAGTACAAGAGCGCCAGTTGTTTGAAGACGTCGTTGTCTGGCGTCGGACTGTCCAAGCAGCACGATTTTCCGCTCCTGAAATAATTTTTTGTAAAAAAAAATTCGCGGCGACTCTTACAACTTACGCCGAGTTGTCGTAAGGGTAACTAGCGACCACCGCGCCTCCGTGTAAATTCCCCGATAACACGAACGGTCTCGATACGATCCACGTCATTATTGCCACGGTCTCCGGCTGTCGACCCGACAAAATCGTACCTGAAAACATACTTTCGTAAACACAGCTTCGTAATTTTTTCGGTTTTTTTTTTTTATACTAACCGATCCTCACCGGATCAAACTGATCGGGAAAATCCCGATTTAAATCCTTGTTGTTTTCGTTCTGTCGTCCGACGAAGCGTTTCCTCGATTCGCACAAACCCTCCTAAAATGAAATAATTGAATAATCGGATAAAATTTGCGTCGTTGCAACAACTAACTTGCGAATTTTCGTATCCGTCGGGGTTCATGGACGGCATCAGAAATATGTCGGTCGTGTTCACCAGCTTGGTGACCCGGTCGTCCGTACCGTAATTCGACAGTAAGTACTGGGCCATGAAGATCGTAAGTTGCCTGCCGACGGCCTCGTCTCCGTGCATGTTCGCCACATATTTGAACATCGGGGTCGTCAACGATCTGTTTTTCACGTCGGCGTTGATTTCGAGCGCCCACAGTTCCCTGTTCTTGACGGATCTTCCTATGGTGTGCAACTTGGCCAGTCGCGGGTGATCGCGCTCCAGTTGCTTGAAGAGCGCGGTCAGCTCGTCGTAGTTCTGGTACTTGGGTTCCGCCAAAAACTCCTCGCCTATCATTCGGCGCACCATGCGAGATTCACAGATTGCTGATATCACAAAAATTATTGCTAATTTACACAACATATTGGTAAAAATTAACGGCTACACTATCTTAACATTGTTTTCCTTGTGCGACTAATGACGTTTACGTCACCTATTTACGAAATAAGGTTATGACCCACGGTTGACTTTTACAGGCAGCACCACCATCGGCGGGCTACAAAACTAACCAAAAAGTACGTATGGTTGCATATAACCAAGGCGAACAAATTACATTAATTAATTAATTGCCATTGGCTATAATCTCACTGCTAATATCACAAAATCACAAAACTGAAAAGTTTAATCATTGACCTTCCCCAATTTAAAAGAAAACTAACGCAAACAAAAACAACCAACGAAAGAATCCCAAGGCCACGCGCGCATAAAAATTCGACTCTTCTACGCAATGGTGGGGGGGAACGCGACGCACGCCCGTTTTCAAAATTTAAAATCACACCGAATCGTTTTTTTTTTTAACAACGACCAATCGCACAACGCAAACCCGTCCGCGCCGCACAATAAAATTCGACTGTTGTTTGCTTTGTGATAATTAAAAACGGATCGAGCAGTTTTCGTCTTTCGTTGCTTCGATCGCAGCCGATTCGAATAAACGAGATGAAGGTGAGATTTATTATTCTAACTCATTATCACATTTTTGCTCGCAATTAGTTCGCTTAGTTGCAGAAATCGCCAAGGTTATCTCGATCGTTTTTTGTTGAAATTGCGTTTTTTTTGTGTGTGTTTACTTTGCTATGCATAAATAGAGTCATGAGAATTACAATGCCACTGCTTGCGCTGCGATTTTTTTTTTTTGCGGGCGTTTTAAAAGCGGATTTTTTAAAAGTTGGTCGCGGTCGTCCACTTCGATACTGGTCACTTATTGGTCAACGAAGACGATAGCAATCGACGCTATTGACAAAAATATTTACTTTTACTTTCGCAACAAAATAATTGCAAATCAGGAATTTCTTTTGTTGTGTCCGTTTTTGTTTCCATTGCTGTTTTAATCATCGGGTTCAAAGTGTGAAATAAAACGGCGAGGAAGGAAATGAAATTAATAAAATTTATTTTTAATACGATCTTTTTTCACAAAAATTTTCTTTAATTTTTTTAAATTATAAATCGCTTGTTATCTATTAATTTTTTTCCTAATCATTTTAATTTTCGATTATTTTCGAGCGAACATAATCGAACGCATCAAAAATTCACCAACCTAGTAACCTTATATAGTTACGTAAGCGAGTTAGATAAAGTAGGCGACGAAATTTTTATTGCTTTAGAAATTAACCAACCGGTAGAACTAGTCAGGGGGGTACCTAACCTACTCATTGATCATTGGGTGTCGAGATGCAGTTACAGAGCAGAGCAAGACGTGAAAAAAAATACGTTGCGGAAATACGATTTTTTATTTTTATTTCTGTATCGGCTCTTATTTGATTTCCGAGCAATTTTGTTGTCATTGTTGGTTTAATTGTTTCACGTTTTTTTCTTTTTTCACAATTTTTGATTGGTTTGTTCGATTTTTTCAGCCTCCTCAATGGCCTTTTCGCCATTTATTGCCTTGACACGTTTACTTTTGCAATTTTTGACGACTTTCTTTTCTTTTCTCGAGGTTTTCTGGGTGGGGGGGGGGGGCGTACTTGGAAAAATTGAAAATAATAAAAACGAACATTCCCACGATTTCTGATGAGTTTATTTTAATCTGGCGCACTTACGAAAGTGGAATATCCACGGAAATGTCAAAATTGTCGCTGTAATGAAAGTAATTTTCGAAAATTTGTTTAAAATGATAAAAAAGTTTCGCGTTTTTGGATTTTTTTACAATTACCGTACTTTAACGTTAACATTTCATAGAAGTTTACGTCTATTTGCAATTTCAATTTTTTGAAATTTGAATTTTGCGATTTTTTTTAGCAATTTTTAACAATTAAAGCAAATTACCAAATGTTTTATATTTTGGTTATTTTTAACAAGCCAACCCAACCCAATCCAACCCAACCTAAAAATCTTGTTAATTTTTTTTAATTTAATATTATTCTCATGTTTGCAAATTTTAATATTTTGCAGTTGTTTTTTCAATCAATTTTTTTGGATTGTTTTTTCAATAATATGACATTTGTTTAGTTCTTCCAACCCAACCGAACCGAACCCAAACCAATCCGACCCATCATTTTTTAACGTTCGATGTTGTTTTAATTTTTGCATATTTTAACATTTTTCTGGATTTTTTTAAGATTTAATCTGATTTTTTTTAACCCAACCCAACCCAAGAAACTTTGTCATCATTTAATTTCTCCAAGTTCGATATTATTTTTGGGTTTGGGATGTTTTTTTTCAATAATTTGACATTTGCTAAATGAAATTTGTTTATTTTTAAACCCAACCCGGGTGTTTTTTTTTTAATTTGTCGTCGAAATTGGCCATGAACGTGTAACTGCGAACGAACCACAATTTTGTACGTACACTCAAACGTCACTTTTGACAATTAAGAGTGAATTTAGACCGATTAGACATAGGTTAAGATGTCAAATTAATAACGATGGTAAACATTCACGGCCAGCTTTGACGCCAAATTAAAAAAAAAAACAAACACCCGATATTTAAAGACACAAGACATGATAACTGACCTCTAGGAGTGAATCCTTCAATCTTGTTAAATTTACGTTACCAGGCAACCCATAATACACAAATAAATACGACCGCGCACGACGACTTAATTCTAATCATTTCTTAATATCGATTGTGACTTAACCTTTTATCGATCGTTTGAAATATTAATTGGCTCCAATTATCAATCTACGATCGATTAGAGCTACTATATTGATCGTTTGGTACCGACTTCGTTGCTAAAGTCACGTTTTACAAATTTTCATGGAACGCAAACGTCAAATTTGACGTAAGAATAATTCAATCGCCAACGCACTACAGAAACGACGTCTAAGCAAAAAATAATTGACAACTGTCAAACTGACATTTACGCAAATCGCTTTAAAAGTCGTATTAATCATTTATTTAATAAAATAGTTGCACTCGCGGCTTTTAAAACGTCGAGGCAAAAATGTATGCACACATTACGTAAGCCGCAAATCAAACGCGTACCTTTGATAAACGTGAACTCGGATGCGGTTAACCATACCTTGCACACGTAACCGAGGAAGGCAAACCAGAAAAAAACCACATAAATTATAATTGCGGCTTGCGATCGATTTTCCGATTGCTTTAACCACGCGTACGTTTAAATAAAATAAAATATTTAACCGTAAGATGGAAAAAATTCGCCTTGTTCGTAGATCGTTGTCATGGTGTGCGCCATCGCCGCCGTCGCCACGGCGTCGGTGTTCGTAACGGACGAGTCATCGTCCAAGGCGTTGGAATTCACGAGGAAGGCTCCGTACTGCCAAATTCACACCGACAGGTGACGCCACGGTCGCTCTGACGTCGCCTCTCCGAACTAACGCTTTGCGATTTCAGGAACACGATAGAAACCCTGCTGAAGAAGAACCCGAGGAAGTTCACCGTCGTCGAAATTTCCGCGATAGAAAAGATGGAAAAACCGTGCGCGTCGAGGAAAAACCACGGGTTCTTGTATCCGGGCACTCTGTGGTGCGGACCGGGTAAGGAAATAACAGAAAAACGAAAATTTAATTAAATACTCGATTGTAAACACAAACGTAGTTAATAAATAAATTATGTACGAACTGAACAGATAACAAAATTAAAATTTGACAAATGTAACGATGATGACTTCAAACAGGTACGAAGGCAACCTATTACACTCAACTGGGAGTTCACAGCAAAGAGGACAGTTGCTGCAGGGACCACGACAACTGCCCCTCGTCCTTAGAAGCGGGACAGTGCAAAGGTGACGTATGCAACACGTCGTCCTTCACCAGGTAATAATTTCAATTGAGACTTCATTTCGACAAACCGACAACAAATCGTTTCAGATCCCACTGCGACTGCGACCTGCAATTCCAGGAGTGTCTGAGGAACAGCGGGACCGAAACCGGAAACACGATCGGCGCGATCTTCTTCAACGTGGCGCAAATCGTCTGCTTCAGGGAGACTAACTGCACGTAAGTTCGATAATAATATTAATAATAATAGAGTATCGGTAATAACCGAGCATATTTGGTTGCCTACCTACGTTCAATTTCGTTTCAGGATCACCGCGGAAACGCCTTCGTGTCCTTTGGAATTCGCCGATTCCGAGAGATACGTCGGCAGCGCCCCCCGCTTCACGTTCAAGAACAAAAAAGCGTACGTGACCAACTTCTTTTTGAGAAAATTCAGATTGTTATAATGATGATGAGAATAAAACTTTGCGAAATGGCGTCTCGATTATTCGCTCACCTCGATACAACAAAAACGCGAAATAAATGCAAAACAATTCAGTTACGAAACTTCTAGACGGAGACAATCAAATTTTCGCGGAAGATCGTGGGTCGATGCGTTAGCGCGTTGACTTGCAGAGGCGAGCATCGATACCGACGGTGGTTCGATCCTACCAACGGACGAGGCGGGGTTTATCGAGTTTTTGAGCCCCGCCCACTCCCGGCCCAACGACACCTAACGGCCAATCGGCCAATCTTGGTCCTTTTCAATTGCGTGTCGCCAACTTCATAAAATAAACACAGCTTACTTTATTAATGAGGAATTTAATTGAAGGCACTGTGTATGTCGTATAAAACATCACTAATAATTATTTAATTATAATTAAATTTAATACGAAAATCTTGCAAACAAAATTTAATTTCACAGCTTTGTTATGCAATCAAATATTTTAATAGCGACTGCAATCGTGCACGACAATCAAAGCAAGTCGTGGAAATTGTGATTTCATGATCGGTAATGTGTTGTGTTCTCCTGTAAGTGGACACGTCTCACGGCCGACTGATTACTAATTGGATCAAATTGCCGCGAATTCGAGTTGGTAAAATTCGACGTAATAACTAGAAACGACAAGATTTGATCTCTGACAAGACAAGACACATTATCCTTGACAATAGCACGTAACGACGAACGTAATTTATTTATTAATTCACTCGATTCGGTTCTTATACAGCGGACGAAAGCGCCTTTTTCTATTTAACGAATAAAATAAATAATAATAAATGCATAGAATTCAAGAAATTGTCTGAATTATCCAGAAGTCCGAGTTAAAAAAAAAATAAAAAACAGAAATTTAATAAAACCAAAATCAATTCGAAAATAATTGCAACCCAGCCGCAACTAACGAAACCGCGAAAGCGCTCGCCAAAAATGACGCAAATGAGCAAACACCGAATCACCGAAACAATGGTCAAAATTGCCAATCGAAAAAACTTGCGCAACGACGCTCAAAGCAATCTTGCGAGCGTAGTGTTGCGGGTAAAATAAGGCCAAGGTGTCCCCGAACATAAAGCCGCCAGAGACGAAGATGAATTTTCTTAACTGGAACGAGGCACGTGGTGCAATGAACCAAACACAATAAACTCGCGGGTTTTGTGCAAGAGTTTCGCCACAAATGTGCGATTTTATTCAAATAATTATTGGAAATAAATCAAACGACGTCGGTTTTAATTAATCGTACTTTGTTTTCATTTGATTTCTTAATACAAAGTAAATGATAAATAAAAAAAATTTAAATTTTTATGTCTCCTGTCGTAATTATCATAATTAATACAATTTATGGGTAGATTAAAAAAAAAAAAACCTGTAAGCTGTAAATCGTCTCGCAGCAACGACTTTGCTTTGACATTTGTTTACAAGGCACGTGTTACTATAAATCGGCGAACTTATTAATGTAGGGTTATCGTCCAAGTGCCAGAAGTGACGTAAAACGCACGGACCGATGGGAATATTTTGGGCGGCTTGGAACCACAACCTTGCGATTTATTGCGACAAGTAATACATTTATGCAAACATTGTTCCGACTGGCGCGCTTGATTTATGCGAAAATTTGCCCGGCTGCCGTCGATTGACGTGCGACTTGAGAGGTTACGTCAATGATGAGTTTCGGCGACCGGACGTTTCCAAATATTTCTTGTTCGAAACGGAAACGGGGGCATTTTTTAAATAAAATTCGTCGAATGGAAAAATTAAATTTGGTTCATTTAACAATTTTATAACACTGTTCGTTTTTCTGTTGCAAAAAGAGCAGATAATAAAAAAAAAACAGTGGTGAACATTTTTTTAAATTTTAGGTTTGTCACGAAATTTATAGACCCAACCCAACCCAACCCAACCCAACCCAACCCAACTCAACCCAATTAATTTAAGTTGTGTTGGGTTGGGTTAGTTTTTTTTTCTTTTCGCTGAGAATAAAAACTTTAACTTAGTTTAAAACAAATCATCAAGTTGACTATAATGTTTTCATTTGTTCATTTAAAGGAAAAATAATGTCATCGTTCGGAAATTAACCAAAAAAAAGTTTAAGGTAAGTTAAATAAAAAAAATTCAACGTTTTGGAAGAATTTCGAGGCTGTTGGGTTGGGTTGGGTCGAGTTTGGTTGGGTTGGGTTGGTTGTTTAAACTTTTTGCGTTATACGAACTATGGTCGCATTTTTATTAATTGTCAATATTCCATAGACAACAACATTACTTACTCAACGCGATAATTACAAAAATTAACATCCAGATAATGCAATGCTTATGGTGTATTAGCGAATGTCATTGCTTTACCTACAAAACAAGTTACAACAATTAGTAGTATTATAACACTTGAATTTAATAATACAACACGTGTCAACAGCACGATAAGTAAACTTTGCAAACCTAAAGGAACTAAAAGTCACCTGCAGGAAATTTATAATGTAATAGGAAACAGCAATACACATTTCCCTAAAACTGACGCTATCACGATGACATACAAAATTACGAACGTATCCGCTGTATCCGTGCCCACCAAATCGTTTCTATGGTTATAAAGAATTCTTATTTCTTCAACAACGAATTGTCATAATGTACCATTTTTGATAAAAAAAAACCTCACAATTAGACAACGGCTATAAAAGAAATGTTCCACAGCCGCATATTCGAGTTCGCAAATTGAATTAAATGTAAGTTTAATAGCTTTTATAAATAATTTCTCCGCGAAAAATAAAACCTGTTTGACAGTTACGGCGAGATAGTTCGCGAGTTCGCCGCAATCATTTTAGAAAATGCATTCATATAATTTCGCAACACGAAATGTCGTCCCCATTATAATCACCCAACAATACGCCAATTTAGAAAATCACCAGACAATTTTATAGTTTCTGCAAACGACGGGCCATTATCGTCATTACGGCGATTACCTGTCATTAGGAGCCCTTTAGCGTCAGAGACACGTCTTCGACGCAAACGATTTACTCCGACGTCTACGTTGACGGTAACCCAGACAATTTTAATCCCATCCGACGAGTCACACATTTCTCCATATATATATAACGACGGAACGGCACCGAAAAAGCCACAGTATTAACACAACTTCTACAGCGAGAGTCCATATCTCGATTATTAAGTTCCATCGAGATGAATTATTACGCGAAGTTGTCGGTGTTTTTCTACATCGCCGTCGCCGCAAGAAGCGCGCAGTTACGTAAGTCAATGAATCCATGGTTACGCGCAATTTTAATCTAATAATAATTAAAAATGAAGTTTATTTTATGATTAAAACAACGGAAACACCGAAACGAAAACTAAGCAACAAATCTAATAATCATAAAAATTAATTCTTTAATACAACAAAACGTCACATTAAATATTACAAAAAAAAATACCATAATTCATTGCTTGTAATGAATTGAACCAGTGTTAAGTAACGCGTTTGTAATTATGACGAAATTGTTCTTATTACATGAATTCCGTTAATTCGATTTGCTTACTTTCAGCCCCGGACATAGGACGCTGCCACATAACCGATCCTAACCTCGACGACTGCTTGGCGAAAAATGTCGAAATCGCGATCAAAAAATTCAAAGATGGTAAGAAACACAGTAATACGTACTCACCCGTCGATTTCGACCGCCGCCGGCCGTTTTCTCGGCATCGCGTCCGATTTTATCGAAAATTACGCCGCATTTCGAAAAACACCGCGCACTCACAAACATTCCGACGCATCTGTAACGACCGTTAGGCAATTTTTTTTGTGACGCGTCACCGTAAGGCAATTTTTCTTGTGCGAATTTTCAGGCGCCCCGAAACTGGGAATACCGACGTTCGAACCGCTGAAAATACCGAAGCTGGTCATCGGGCAGGGCACCGGCCCCGTCAACGTCGCGCAAAACTTCGACAACATCGAAATGTTCGGCCTGACCGGGTCCACGGTGACGAAGTACATGTAATGGGTGCGTTTTTTTAGCGCTTTTCACGGCGTTAACGTTGATTTTTCGCAGATCCAAACTGGACGAGGATAAATTGTACACGGAGTCGCTGACGCCGCGGTTGGAATTGCTTGGACATTACCGAATGGACGGCCGGTTGTTGGTGATACCGGTTCGAGGAAACGGAAAATTCAACATAACCTTAAGTACGTGGAAACTTTTATTTTTGATTTTCGCCGTTGGTACGTCCTAATATACTTGAATCCATAAAACGTCAAATGAAAATTAGAAAAATTTAAGATTAAATGAATTAGATTAGGTAAATCCACGTTTGTATCCTGAATGTAATTATTCAACTTCCGATTGCAGTTAATTCCAAGTTGACGCACGACTTAATCGGCGAAAAGTTCACGAAGAAAAACAAAACTTACTTCAGACTCTCGGATTATAGAGTCACTATCACTCCCGAAAGGGTGTATTACGACTTCGAAAACCTCATCGACGGCGACGACCGGCTGAGCAGGGAAGTGAACGCCGTTCTCAACGAAAACTGGGAGGCCGTTTACAGCGACGTCCAGTCGGGGTACGAAGCTTCGTTCGGCACGATATTCAAAACCCTCGCCAACAGCCTCTTCGGCCGAGTACCGTACAACGACATATTTCTGAGTTAAAATCGACGCCGCGATTTACACAACTTAGTAAATGTTTGAAGATCAAAGACGACGAATGCAAATTTCGTCGTTTGGACTTCGTGATTTAGATATTAGATATCTGACGTTAATGTACGATTGTGTCTTAATTAAATAAGATCCACGTCTACTATTTATCAATTGTGTGTTTAATGTAATAAACTAAGTTAAAACATCTAGTTATGGAATATTTTTAATGCGCCCTTAATGGGCGTAACGTAAAACTTCGTTTAATTCTTCCAAAATATTTTTTTTTTTAATACATTACAATAAAATGGGTTTCGTCGCATTCAGTTAACATCCATTTGCACTTCCACATCATCTGAAAACGACGAAATAAAATCAAGTTTTCCCAAATAAAATCAAAACTACCGTTCTCGTTAAACATAAACTCCTGTTGGTATTCCTTCAGGAACTGGACGGAACGCCCCTCGTCCAAAAAAAGCTCGTAGGCCCTTTTAACGTCCTCCATTTGCACTTCAGGAGCTTTCCGCTTGCGCGAGATCAAACTGGACGTCGTGATCAGTTGGATGCCGTAGCGTAACGAAGTCTCCAGAGAGATTCGCGTCAAAATGGTCAGTGCCTCGTCAGACAGCTGACAATCCTCTTCCTCACATCGAATGCTACAACCACACAAGTAGATTCGTCATCAATTAAAATCCACATCATTACCTTAAAATTTCTCTCAATTCCTTTTCGTCGTACGGAATCGTCGGCACAATTATCATGCGATCCAACAAATCCAGCGGAATTCCGTGCGGAGACTTGTAATTCGTGCCCCTTATCCGCGTTATTCCTCGATTCGTCGCCATGATGACGATCGGGGTCATCTCGTTCTCCAAGGCACGGTTCAAAAACGAAAAGCATTCAATGTCCAACATGTGAACCTGAAAAAATTCAAATTGATCGCAACGCAAAGATCTGTTTGCGACTAACCTCGTCGATGAACAGGACGCCGGGTATTATTTCGGCTTTGCCCTCCTCTCGCCATTCGGCCACTTTCCCGTTGATTTGCTCGCGCACTTCTGGTTTTATTTCACCGGTATCACCTACATAATAAATTATGAGCTTAAAATCAACGATCGTCGAAAACTCAAACTCACCGGAAAAAAGCGCCAGAAAACCGTGAGCCCTGCTGTTGATGACGTCGATTTCGTGCAAAGTTACCGTGTGGACGACCTCTTTCCTTTTTTGCAATTCGCCTTCTGGACATTGGACGAATCTGGTTTGTTGACCGGTGGCATCGTAATCTCTCGCTCTTGTGAACGAACGACCCAGCCGAGTTATTTTACCTAAAATATATCTAACCTTATAAATTTGAAGTTAAATTCAGTGCATTAGTATCTTCATTTCTGTAATTGTTACTAGCATAAATTATTTGCTTTACGCACCTGTAGCCTTATCGATGGTTATAACATCGCCGGATTGCACCTTCTCTTTTAAGATGCTGTCGATCATTTTTCCACCCAAATCGTAAATCGTCTCCATGTCCGTGGTCTTTAGAATCAACTTCCCAACTTTCGTGCCTTCACCAGTGGCCGGTCGTTCAATCTGCACCTCCACCACCTCGCCTTCAATGATTTCACTCTCTTCCCTTAAAAAACGTTTGATCAGATCTAGATTTTCGCTCGTCGCAACAATCATGTACATCACGAAGTAATACTTACTTGATTCTCACGCCGATGCTCTTACGAATCGACTGCGTCAAAGCCTCCGTCTTGCTCATCTCCAACGAGTAAATCTCCGACCCGGCCATGCTGGTAAACGGCGTGTCGTACCCCAATGCGGACGCCAACGCCGTAGCAATGGCAGTCTTCCCCGTACCTTCATTAAATTAAATTAATAATCGTAGCGACGAAATAAACGACGTACCTGGTTGTCCGGCCAAGAGAACCGCACGGCCCGCGATCCTGCCGTCGCGCACCATCTGCAGGACGATCCCGGCAGCTCGCCGGGCCGAGACTTGCCCGACCATGCCTTGCGACACCTGAAAGTCGAAAAACGTGACGGAACGAGCGGGATGATCGGACATAACCTTACATGTCTGGCTTCTAAACTGTCGTCCAAGCCCAGGCCGCGGATGTGGGAGTGGGCGCCGATGCGTTCGATTCTCGTTATTTCTCGCACTTCTTGCACCTTCGCAGCTGCAGCCGCCTGAAATTAATTTATAATAAGCGACTCGGCAAGCGGTTTTTTTTTAGGTTATAAACGAGCGATGTATATACAAATTTTTGATTGATAAGTAAGTACGTTAGCGAGGGGTACGATTACAAATCTTGGATGGTTTTAATTGGGAAATACGTGCGCGTTATTTTAATTTTTAGAAGTTTATGTAAATGCACTTACCGCCATCGTGTTTGTTTCAAATTGATCAAACAAAGTGTAGCCAACATGACGATTTATCGCTTGACAAAACCATAAAGCCCCAAATTTGGCATTAATGACGTTTAATTCTGTCGGTAGTTTTCCAAAGGAAACGATCTGTTATAATTACAAAATATTGCACACAAATAAATAGAAAAATCCTAGTGTTTGCAAGGAAATCTACATCACAACCGCACTGAGTAACCAATTGGTTTTACGTTTAGTAAAAACGCACAAGTTTCGTTTCCAGTAAATTCGCATCGATGCAAGTAGTTTCTATTCAAGATGCAAACTATGGGATTACTCGAATGAGTTTTGGATAAAATGCAACAGGTTGGAAGTTTAATTACAAAAAAAAAAAAACCAACTATATCTCAGTGTTAATATAATTTCAATTGAAGATTTCTTATAGGAAGACCAACAAAATCAACATGTTATATAATTTAAAATAAAGTTTATACTTTATTTTACATCCATTAATAAAGGTGTCGATGGTTCTTCCTTGATTACGATCTCATTGTGAAGTGTTTGCCGTAAATTTAAAATTCTCTGGGTTTTAAGATCGTCTTCTTTAATGGCAGCATCAATGTAACTGTCATTTGCTGCCATTGATGGTTTTATTTCTGTGGTGGCTGTAAACCAAAGTTAACAAAGTTAAAAAGAAAACGGAATTAACATCACGTGACAACTGGTGACATTAAAAATGGTGAATTTAACTCATCACAAATGAAAACGAGAAATGTACAATTCTTACCACTGTTTTTCTCCGAATTGTCTATTTCCCAGACTGATTCATTTTTAATAAATAGTTTATCAGTGTCGTTAATTTCTTCTGTTGCAGGTACAATATATGAAAAATTTCGCAGAGGCTTTTCCACATTGCTTTCTTCCCTGTGCGTCTTCATATGTTCCAACAACATTTTTCTTTTACTACAACGCTGGTTGCAAATTTCACATTCATATTTCTTATCCGTGTCGTGCGTTTTGAAGTGCTGCGATTTATTCTTTTTCGTTATGAAGCACTTGTCGCAAACTTCACATTTATAATTCCTCTCGTCGGTGTGCGTTTCAATATGAAGCGACAGATACCGTTCTCTAGTGAATCGTTTACCGCAAACTTCGCATTTATAGTTCCTCTCTTCGGTGTGCGTCTCGACGTGTCGCGACAAATATTGCTTCGTCGCGAAACATTTCTCGCAAACCTCGCATTTATATTTTCTTTCGTCGGTGTGCGTTTTGACGTGCGTCGACAGATAATGCTTCGTCGTGAAGCGTTTCTCGCAAACGTCGCATTTAAAATTCCTTTCTGCGGCGTGTATCTTGACGTGGTGCGTCAAAATTTGTTTGTTCGTGAAACGCTTGTTGCAAACTTCGCATTCGTACTTCGCCTCGACGTTGTGCGCCTTGACGTGCGCCGACATGTACTCCTTCGATTTGAAGCACTTGTCGCAAATTTCGCATCGGTGCTTGCGTTCGTCGGTGTGCGCCCTGACGTGCGTCGTCAGGTATTCCTTCGACCTGAAGGACTTGCCGCAAATTTCGCACTTGTGATTCTTCTCGCCGGTGTGTGTTTCGACGTGTCGTGATAAATAATACTTCGTCGTGAAGGATTTGCGACATACTTCGCACGTATAACTTGTTTCCCCGACGTGCGCCTTGTTGTGTTTCGACAGATATTCCTTCGTCGTGAAGCTCTTTTCGCAAAATTCACATTTGTAATTTTTCTCGACGGCGTGGGTCTTCACGTGTTGCCGTAAGTAATGTTTCGTCGTGAAGCACTTGTCGCAAGTTTCGCATTTGTGGTTTTTCTCGCCGGTGTGCGTCTTGAGGTGATGCAGCAGGTTTCGTTTTATCACAAAGCGTTTGTCGCAAATCTCGCATTTGCTGTTTCTTTCTTTGGCGTGGGCCTTGACGTGTATCGACAAATACTCCCTCGATTTGAAGCGTTTATTGCAAACTTCGCATTCGTGTTTCTTCTCTCCGGCGTGCGTTTCGACGTGTCGCGACATGTGTTGTTTCGTGACGAAGCGTTTTCGACACGTTTCGCATTCGTACTTTGCGTTTCCGACGTGCGCTTTCGTGTGTCTCAGCATACGCTGTCTCGTCGCGAAGCATTTGTTACAAATTTCACATTCGTAGTTCGTTTCTCCGGAGTGCGTCGTCGTGTGACTCCGAAACGTACTACATTTTACTTTTTTTCGAAAAACATCATCGTGTAATTTCACGTGTTTCGATATAAACTTCATCGTCTTGAAACGTCTGCGGCAAATTTTGCACCCATCTTACATTGGTACGTATTGTCGTATTATTCAAAATACACCTCTTACAATTTTCGCCAAGAACGTCAAAATAGTTTTTTTCGCAGCACGTTTGGTTATGATTTACAAAATCGATGCACGTTTGTTCTTTCGAATTTTGTACACACGGAGAGTTCAACAAATCGTTGTCATCGGCAAGTTCCAGCTTAATTTTGATATTCGCATCGAGTGTCGTCACAGCCATTGGTTCATGTTCACATTTCTCTTCCTTCAGTAAAAGCACATTCGGTTTTTCCATAATCAATTCGACCTGAGAATATTCAATGCAAAGCTTTGGTTCCTGGAAATCTATTGATTCAGATTTTACTTCGACGATGCAGTTCGAATCGTCCATTTTATCTGCGGAAAATAATTATTATAAAATCGAATTGTGTTGCTTGTAAACACAATAAACAAATCTTTTCTTCTAGCTCTATACTTCACAATTTGACATTTCAAACCATACAAGATGGCGTAGAGGCAATAAACGTATATTATGTATGATGGCGCGTGTTACAAGAGCGCCTCTTGTGGCGTCGAAGACTTAATTCATCATCTTATCATAACCTCTCTTCAAAATTTCGTGATCGCTTTACGCTATCAATTTTAACCTTAGTTTATTTTTATAATTAGTTTTCCAGATATTTTCGTTTCCTAGAGTTTCAGTGAACGACTTTTGAAAAAAATTTCTTTGACGTAATTATTAGTTACATTCGTGTACTTTACGTTGGCAGCGATGAAAATATACGTGCAAATTTCTCTAACTTCGTCTCTTTGCATATGAGGTGCTGTCAAAAGCACTCCTATTAAACATCGTTGAATTTTAACGGCATCGGTAAGTAAAACTTAATAATTCACAACCACGGACGCAAACTATTACCCAATTCGTGGTTTCGCACATATATTTTAACCCAAATCCAATTTTTGCATCAATTTTTAAACGCTTCGCCGTGTTCAGGTACAAAATGGCCATACGACCGGTGTACAGGCCGACTATCATCAAGAAGAGAACGAAAAAATTCATCAGACATCAATCTGACCGATATGGAAAACTGAAGGTAATTAAATAAATAAAAAAAAATCGAACGTAAACATAACCTGTACTTTTTTCTTTAGCGAAACTGGCGTAAGCCGAAGGGTATCGACAACAGGGTCCGCAGGCGTTTCAAGGGCCAGTATTTGATGCCCAACATCGGTTATGGCTCGAACGCTAAAACCAGACACATGCTCCCCACCGGCTTCAGGAAAGTCCTGGTGCACAACGTCAAAGTGAGTTGTTTGCATAAATTCACAAAATTCACGTGTTCACGTACGCATGATGTTTTTGGTAATTTGCGACTGAAAAACAATGTCGATGACTTTCACTGAGCGATCGCGCGTCGAAATCGCCTCGCGCGGCTTTAACGCGGTTTTTATTGCGACGTTCGTTTGCAGGAGTTGGAGGTACTTCTGATGCAGAATCGCAAGTTCTGCGGAGAAATCGCGCACGGTGTCTCGTCGAAGAAACGCAAGGACATCGTCGAGCGGGCGCAGCAGTTGTCCATTCGTCTGACCAACGCGAACGCACGTCTGCGCAGCCAAGAGAATGAATAAGTTATGAATTGTATGATTTTCGTTTAATAATAAAAATGTGCAAAAGTGAGTTTTTTTGGGTTTTCTGGTGAGGTGGGACTTTTCAAGAAACGACGAAATTCAACAAAAATATATAATTGTGTGAAATACGGAAATTTTCGTTTAACAATGTCGCGTGCATTCAAATCGTGTTTTGACGCTCAACGAATTGCCGTATCTTGCGATCATTCCTTGCTGGACGTAATTCGCTATTTTGAGATAGGCGTCGTGCCAATCGCAATTCATTTTTGATAAATTCCTAAAAAATTTGAGGAATAGAATTCATTTAATCGAAAGTTTGTGTACAATGCAAAACTATTTTGAACAATTCTCGATTTCACGCAATCGGTGAAATAAAAGGATGAGAATTGTCGAAACATTGTAATTTTTATATTCGATTGGAAATTAATAGGAAAACGCGTTAACTTTTTTTTACAAGCCACCATACCTGTGCAAGAAATTCATCATTGGAAACAGCTTCTCGATCGAACGGTCGAGAGCCAGCGACTTGAAATAATCGCCGAGCATATCGACGTCGAAATCTTTCGGCCGACTTTCGTTCCGCATCCAATTTCTCAGCAGGATTCTCACGCCATCGTCCGACAAATCCGAAAAACCTTTAGTTTTAACCATCAAATCATTTTCTTTCGTCTTTGCCTTGGGCTCCTCGACGTATCCCTCCAATTTGTATTCCTTAATAATTTCGTTTCGCAACTCCAACGGCAGTTCGTTCAGCACGTTCATGTCCACGTCCACGGATTTCGTCGCAATCTACGCCGATTTCGATTATTACCGATGTTGAACACGTCGAGTACTCACCGGCTTGTCTTTGGTTTCCTTGAAGTAATCGTCGACGCGTTTTTTAGCTTTGTCGGCTTTGGAGCTTCGATTCGATTTTCGTTCGGCTGTCTCGTTTGGTTTCGAGGTTGAACCCGTCGAGGCGAGGAACCTCGCGAGAGTTTTCGAAACTTCCGGGCTTTTCTCCAACCGCGACAGTTGGATTCCGACGCCGCGTAGGTCGTCGGCCTTCACGTTCAATTGATTGTACAGGTTTTTGGTTTCTTTGTAAATGATTGTCGGGTCGTTTATCGGATAGCTCGTGGTCGTGCTTTTGCTTACGCTGTCGCAAACGCCGTGTCCTAGATATTTGGCTGTTTCCTACAAAAATAAAACTAGTTTGATGTAAATTAAACTGTAAGCCATTTCTTTGAAGCTCTAGTTTAAGTCATTTTATAAATCATGAGTGATTTTTGTTCACAATTGCTTTGGATAAGTTAGAATAATTAGTGAAACTTTTGAGTTATTTTGCAATATAGGTACAATTACTATTATCTTGTTACTTTGGATAAGTATGTTTGTTGTAACTGTACATAATAAATCTGAATTTATTAATTCATCTAAAATTTTTACCTTTGGGGCATCGTTCGCCCTGATCATCAGTTTTAAAGTGACGCATTTAGCCCTCATCCTAGTCTCGAGCAAACGCGCGTGCACTTCCCTCGAGAGACTCTCGATGAAATTCAACGCTTCCCCGTTCGTTTTAAACCGTATGCCGTAATTCACCTCGGCCGAGACCGATTTCCTCTCGTGCTCGTAACACAGCCGCCTGTCGTCGATTCCCTTCGCTTGCCGGCAGATCGTCTCGCCGTTCTTTGCCCCCAGCTCGTTCTTCAACGTCGCCAGCGACGCCGTCTGCAATTCAAAACGCAAAATCCCACAGGAACTCGCGCCGTCGTTACCTGAACGTCCCCGCACGTCGTCAAACCCAGATTACTCAGCTTGGCCAAGGTGGCGCGACCCACGCCGGGCAATTCCGACAACGGCAGGTCGTAGACGTAATTTTCGACGTCGCACGCTTCCAAATAGTACTGTCCGTCGGGCTTCGCTTTCTTCGTGGCCAATCTCGCCTGGAGCCGGTTTGATCCGAACCCCGTCGAGCAAGGACAACCCGTCTTTGAGGTAATCACGCCTCGAATGTGGCTGGCCCATTCGTAAACCGACATCCCCGATTCGTTTAAAATTTCGGTGATGTCGACGTACATTTCATCGCAGCTGACCGCTTCGATGTCCAAAGTGTACCCTGCGATGGTTTCGTACAACACACTCGAAACTTCTCTATATCCCTGCAATTTTGTTTGAGTTCCATTTCGAATTAAGGAATTAGAGACTTACTTGAAAATCATAAGGAATCGGCACCAAATCCGGGCACAGCTTCAACGCAGTTCCCAAAAACATCCCATTTTTGACGCCGTACTTTCGCGCTTCGTAACTACAGCTGGCGATTTCCGACAACGAACTTTGATTGTCAATGTGCTCCAAGCGTGGCACGGCCCCTTCGGGCAGTCGCTTCAAGTACAAGGCAATCTCTGCCTGACGGTCGACGGTGTTTTTATTCGTTTGATTCCCACGACCGTGCGTCACCACCACAGGTTTGCCCTTCAACTCGGGTCGATCTCTCAATCCCACAGATGCAAAAAAACAATCCATGTCGATGTGCATCACGACGGCGGAACGTAAATTGTCGTCGGCGTTCGATTTTCGCCTCGAAACCAATTCTTCCCTCGCCGGAAACTTCCCGTCGTTTTTCGCCCGCAAGTCGTTGACCAGCTGCTTAAACTCGGCGCCCAACGTCGATATCAAATGTAACCGGGAGTTGTTGTAAAATTCCGAGAGGAATCCCGGATCGGATGCGTTTACCGGTGCCTTATCGTCGCGTTTCGTCGTCGAGAAGTTCAGCTTCGGTTGAGTGCGACTCTGGTTCGTGTACAACAGATATTTGCGGTAGTCAAGCAGTCGGTTCTGCGAAACGCTGTCCGTTATCCATTCGGGTCTGACGATCGGGACGTTGCCCATTTGATTTATCTAAAAAAAATTTTACGTACACGTCTTTAACTAAACTTAACGATTAGAAACCTTGACGTTCGGCAAGTTAGTGGCGATTATGTGCGTCGTTAGGCCGGCTTGGTTCTGGTACAAGTGGAAAACGCCGCCGTTTTCGGCCATCAGGCGTTTTAATTCGTCGGCGTTGGGTTTCGTGTAACCGTTGATTAGTATCGCGACGCCTTTGAGGAGATCCGAGCGTTTCGTGACCTCGCCGACGCTGGCGAATTGTTCCGCCAGCTTCGCCTTTTTCGCCTCCATGTAACCGCCCTAAAAAGGCAACATCGATGATTGTTGTTCATCGCGAAATCTAAACGCAAACGTTCGTATTACCCAAGCGGCGAAGCCGTTGTCCTCATCTTCACCGTTTCGCTTGTTCCTGCGTCCCATTTTATTAAATCGCACATTGATTAGTTACTTTAGGTTATGATAATTGCGGTTTTTTTTTAGATTTGAAATAATACGAAGCCGACACAAATTATTGTTGTCTAGATACTGTAGACGGCGCCACTTGCAGCAGCGTTGCCAACAAATTCTATACGAAGTAAAATGCGAGGTAATTCCCGTTATAATTTTTTATTTATAACTTATTCACGTTAGCAGACGAGGTATTATTAATTAATTATTAATAGTTTCGGAACTAGAAATATTAAATTGCAAAAATATCTAAATCTGGAGCCATTGCGATCGTATAGACGTTTATGTTGGATGCTTGTTGTGTCGACGTCACGGCAAATGTGACCACGCCCACCACTGCCATCGTGCTTTACCAAACTCAACGAGGAATTTTCAAAACTTATTTTCCAATAAATGGTACATTTTTCGAAAGAATTTTTCAAATAAAACTTGTTTAAAATTTCAATATCTTTCACTTTTGTAAGAACACTTTTTCGATAACTCGTATCGATTCCGATATATCGAAGGAGTCCGAAATTGTTTCTTCGTCCCCATATACGAATCAAATACCGTGTCCACTGATCTGAATGAGGTAACGGGTGTTTTTTTTTTTTAATTTGGCGTCAAAGTTGTCCATGAATGTTTAACTGTGAACGAACCACAATTTTTTACTTGTACAGTCAAACGTCAACTTTTGACAATTAAAAGTGTGGTTAGAGAGGTTAGGCGTAGGTTAAGTTTAAAAAACACGTAATAAAATACAATAAACATTTAATTTTTACAACAATTTATTTTTATATTAATATACAGAATAAGTTTACATCGTAAAATACATGAGGATTAAAGAAGGGCATTATTGTTGTCACACTTCACTTATATAGTTTAAATTTCACATCATCCACTTATCCTCGCATGATCTTCCTCTGAAACAGGAAAACGTCATTAAAAAATGTTGTAAGTCATCGAATGTGTAGAGTAAAAAAAAGCCTTTAGCAATCAAATTAAACAGTCGTACAAGGGGGGGGGGCTTTGTTTAAACCCAGTTTAGTAGACAAATTGGTTAAACCGTAAACCGTAAGTAGAATTGTATTAGTTCCTGATATTTAATACAAAATAAAAAGTTCCCTTTAAATATTACTCACTCCAGTCGGTGGTTTGCTTTTCTCGTAGACTTTGTTACATCTATTGACACCACCGTAATGTTCTGATCGTTCACACCGGCAATCCAACCCCATCTCAACAGTAGTCAGAGATTCAGCAATGTTATAGGCAACCACCTGAAAAATCAAAAATTAAAAACACCGCTGCTCAAAAACCAACAATTCCCCACCTGGCTGTAAAGCCTCTTGTTTCCCTTCGCGTTTAAGAAATTGTTGCTGACAAAAACGTTACCACCGCTCTGCAAACAAAAAAAAAAAAACATTAAAACGTCACAATTAAATCCGCGAAAATCACAAACCTCGTAAGTGAAATCCACGCAGTACTCGTCGATGCTCAACTCCTTCAGCAAATCGGGGTTACCCTGCGGTTTCTTCTTGGCGTCGGTGAACGTAAACACCCCGTGCTTGTTGAACCCTATGACGTTCTTCGTCGTTTTCTCGTCTTTGACCTTGAAGTGCTTGTCCTCGAGCGGACTGATCGTGTGCAAGCTGACGCTCTCGTCGTGCAGGAACACCGCGCGGATGATTTGCAGCTGCAAACGTTCACCGGTCAAGCCGTAAGTGTCTAACGACGCGATCTACTCACCCAGAAGAGCTTGCCCTTTTCGCAAGGCGCACCGGTCACGGCGATCATGGCCTTTAACGCGTTGGACCTGTACGGGTATTGAATGCCTTCTTTGTAGGCCTTAGCTTGCGGCGTGTTTCCTGAAACGAATGGTTTAATTTATTTCGCACGACGCGAACGTCGAACGACGAAACTCACCAATTGCTAGATTGACGTCGTGCGTCCAGTTGTCGAGCATCGATAGTCCCAAATCGAATATCGAGTTGCCCGTGTCTATGTCTAACTCGTCTTCGGGCACCTCGGAGAACTTCAATGTCGGCATCTTTCCCTTGCTGGTCATTTTACCTAAACGCACGCGTTTTAATTTAAGACAAGGCAAATAAATTGAAAAAAAAAAACTTACCCTTACCACACAGTATTTTACTAACACCAGACGTGGTAAGGGTTAATTTTCTTTCGATGATTTAACGAGTAACTTACCTCCGTTTGCCGTTACATGCGAGGGGTACTCTTTGTTGTCGCCGCCGTACGTGATGACGTGAACTTCGACGTCTCTGTAATAAAAAAACAAAAATCCATGAATATTTTTTTTATTAATTTTGATTGCAATTATATTTTTCATTGCTTTTTCGTTGTTGACCTAGTCTATTATTACTAATCTACTTACTTAACACCACGAGCTCCCAATTCCTGCACCAAACTTTGCACCATGTTCACGACCATCTCCTTGTAGATCGGCTCGTTGGACTTGACGACGTCGACGGCCACGACGATATCCGCTGCCTTCTGTGGTGTCTTCACACTGAATTTCTCGCCGAGTTTCCTCGTTTGTTCGCCGTTTTCACACTTGACTGTGAAAGCACAATTTGGATTAAGACATAAATCAACACTAACAGAATCACAATCACAGATTGTGGTAGTAACTGAACTTCTATTTATTTTAAATTTAAATTGTGTTAAATATTTTATATGATTTTTAGATTTTGCAACTGCAACAATTGGATTGGACATAAATATTAATAGACTGAATATGTATTTAGATTAGTTTTTTTTTTAGAACAGTCTGCAGTTAATACAAAACAACAACTCACTGTATTCAGCGGGAATGTCGGTGGGTATCTTTTTCGCATTACAAGCCGAAGCGTAACCCTTAGCGATGGCCTCTTCCGTGCCGGCGATTCCGGCGGCGACGCCGTGATCGCACGCCTGCCGGAAGTTGGCGGGATTCACAAACGGGTAGCACACGATCAAATCAGAATCTTCAGAGAACAACTTATTGCAGGACTCGACGTGGTGGTGGCTGTGGTGATCGACGGTCTTCACGACCGGGCAGTTGTTCTGCATCTTGTACGCGTTGCCGAACTCGCTCTCCGACGTCACGATCTTGCCGTTGGGTAGCACGTAATCGTCGTATGCTTCGTTATTGGCATTTCCTGTTTTAATAAAATTTTTTTAAATTAAATCTTCGACTGAAGTTAAAAAACGCACCTAAGAGTCCCTTGAGCTGGGCGTGGTAGAACCCGGAGACTCGCACGACGCAAACCATGAGATCGACGCTGCAGGTGACTTTCACGCCGGTCCTCGAGACGATGGTGACGGTGTCGTAAGTACGGAAGGCGTCGGTCAGCTTCGTGCGGATCGGAAGCTCGACGGCGGCGTTGTTCAGCATCGCGACTCCACCCTTCTTCACCGTAACGATGCTGGTTTTGTCGGAGACGGATATCGCCGTTAGTATTCCATTGGTGTAGGTACCGGCGACTGTGAAGTTGCCGTTCACCGCGTCTTTGGCCAACAAATAGTTGCATTTACCCGGGAAGGTCAAGTGTTTCCCGTCGAAGGTGAATATGTGCTGGCCTTGCACGATGATGCCGTAATCTGCAAACGTAAAATTAAAACCCAATTTTTCCAAACGAAATCGCACGTACATCTGAACGGAGGTATCCACGATGTCGGGTTGAAATCGACTGAATAGAACATCGTCGACAAGTCGGGGAGATCTTCCCTGGAAATAGCGTTGAAGATCGACGTCTGGGAGAGGACCAATTTCGGCAGCGTCGCCACCAATCGTGTCGTAAGCGGCACCTGCGATAAAATTTTAATAACGACGTAAAAAAAAATTAATGTAGAACCACACCTTTTGAGCTGCGGTTTCCAACTCGTGACTGTCGATCTGGGCGATGAGTTTCTTAATGGCGGTGGCTAACGCCCTGAAAATTGCCTCGATTTCAGTCCAATCGTCCACCGTTTCTTGCTTCATTTTCTTCACGAGGTAATTCGTGGTGACGTCGATGAACGATTTAATTTCATCGATGGCGATCATGTCTTTTAACGTATCGACTGTGTGCTTGAACGACTGGATTACATCCTCGGAAACGGGCATTCCTTGCAAAAGCTGTTAAAAAAATTCGGTTAGAAAACACAAAACGAGAAACGCAGTCACCACTGACTTGTTCGTAGGCCGCCTTAATTTGTTCGTAAAGGGGCAGCGCTTTCAGCTCCTCGTACAACTTGTTCAGCTCGGTCGTCAGGATCGTCTTCGACTGCTCGTACGTCTTCATCACGAATCGCCCGACGTCTGAAAAATCAACTTACGGATTAAGTCACACAACCGTCGACATTACCTTGTCCAACGCCGGCGAAGACCTGCGCCAGCTGCTTGAACAAATCTTGGTGGGCGTCAACGAAACCGGTTATCTGAGCAATGACGGAGAAGAACGCCTCGCTCACTTGCTCGAAAACGCCGGCAAACTGGGCGGTTAACTTATCGACGAGCGCGTGAATTTTAGGCCACAGATCCTTCTCAACGGTCTCCGCAATTTTCACGTATTGGGCCTTGACCGTTTTCCAAATTTCCTCGAAAGTGCTGTCGAAGGTGTGCGCCATGTCTTTAATCGTCGTGATGATCGCCGACACGATTTTACCCCTAAAATCGACGCAATCAATAAACGACTCGAAAAAAAAAACCGTCCGGTGATACTCACAGAGACTCGCTGATTTGCATGATGGTCTTGTCGGCGGTGATTTCCTGCTTCAATTTCTCCAACTCGGATTCGTAATATTTCACGATGGGTTTCAGACCGGGGTTGAAGTTCTTGGCGGTTTCGCCCAGCGCCTTCAGCTCGTCTTTTCTTTCGGTCACGACCTTCGTGAGGACGTTCTTCGATTCCTTGATGAAGTCTTCTGCGTTTTTCTTCGACGGCTCGTACAGGTACGTCTTCAAGTTGTCCTTGTTCATGCCGTAGTCGGACTTCATGAAATCGGCGTTGTCCAACTTAACGTAGCCGTGCACCAAATTGATTTTCTTCCCGCCCTTCGACATCTCCATTCGGAAGTCGGCGATCTGGCCGGGTATCAGCGCCGAATTAACCACCAGCTTGTCGTTCGGGTTGGCCGCTCTCGACAGGTAGAACTTGAGCGTGTTGCAGTTCTTGATTTCGATGTGGGCTTTGCGGGTTTCGACGCCGACGGCTGTTACTTCCGCGTCGATTGTTTGGCTTTCTTTGGTCAGGACGGTCTTGGCGTCGACGTTCAAGAGAACGTTGTTCATCAGCTTGACGAGCAGGACTGATTCTTGCGGAGTCACCAGCGTCTTAACTTGGCAGTTTGTTTCCTTACCGTTGCGGGTCGTGATCATTGTCAGGTCGTAGGAGTATTTGTGGGCTTTGAGTAAATCGATGTCGAAGGTCTCTTGGGCCACAAACTTGTATTTCAATGGCTGTTGCATTAAAAATAAAAATCATTTAAATTCTTAGATTTAGATTAACATTTTTTGTTTTTAGTGTAATTTAATTTTGTGTCTAGCTAACCTGAATGTCGATGCTTAATGTGGACAACGAAGTGTGCTCTTTCCCGTCAAACACGGCCGACATTGCGATAACATCTTTCGAAGTTTGGAAAATGTCGATCATGACGTCGCTTTCCATCCGCAAGTTCTTAACGTCGATCAAATACTTGTAACTCGAAGTGAGCGGCTGAAACATTCCGTAACAATCTCAAACACCCCCACGAAATTCGACTTGGTTACCTTTTTCAGCGCCGGATGCGTGAGTTTAAACTCCGAAGTGAGCTTGTGATGTTCCTTCGGTTTGTTGTCGGTGGTCATCGTCATGCTGACCGAAGTTTTCTTGTTCGGTTCCGCCTTTTTGTTCAAGTAAATCGATACATCTCCGCCGAGGGTGACGCCGGTGTCAGAGCTGAAAAAAATTTCAAGTTGTAACTAAATTGGGTCAAATTTTGAAGTCGCTTACTGAGTCGTCGTGAAGTCGGCCTCGATCGCCACCACTCGTTTGGGTGTGGTCAACGAAAGCCCGGCCTTGTTCGGATGAACGTAGACGCTGTATTCGTACTTGTGCTCGTGGCTTTGGAAGTGCACCTCGAGCGTGTGATCCAATTTCAACTCCTTGCGGTTGGTCACGCCCTTCATGCCGAACTCGTGCGACAGTCCCAACTTTCTAAGATCCATCGTCACCTCCCAGACGTTGCTGAAGTGGTCGACCTCGTTGGCGCTGGTCTTCGAGTCCACCTCTATGTGGGCGCACTGCTGCTTCTCCTCGCAGAACGAGTTCAAAATTCTGAAGTGCTTGTTGGTCGCCTTGAACTCGGCGTCGATTGCCTTGTTGCCCAGCGCCGCGTCGAAAGTTATCTACGATCGGTTAACGTTACAAAATGAAATGACACGCAACGAAATCGATTATCACCTCAACGCCGTGTTCGTGGTTCTTCTCAGTCGTCAAGATCTGCCGGCTGAACTTGAAGTTGCCCGACTTGCTTTCGTCCCTGTACTTGAAATTGCCGGAACCTTCCAGGACGAATTTTCCGCCCTCCTCTCTCGTCTTGTACGTTGTGCTATGATAATTCGATTAATTAAAAATTTTTTTTTAATTAATTATAATTAATGAATTAAATTAATTAATAACAATGAATACCAACCTCCCGGATAAAATGTTCTTATTGGCCGCTTTCGCCGAGAAGATGATTTTCTTGGTGCCTTTGGCGTCCTTCGTATTCGCAGTTAATTCAAATTTGTCCACCTTCAACGTTGGGCAATTTGCGTTTAATTTCAGTAAGAAATCGTCCATGTCCTCGGCATTTATATCGATGCTTCCTTCGAAGATGAAATGGCTTGGAGTGTACCACAACTAAAAACGATTTATATTAATTTTTAGTATGTCTTCCAACGTGCGAGACTTACGATGGCTTCGCCGGCGAACGACTTGTCTCCGATTCTCGTGACCTTGCTGACGAATTTGTCGACTCTTCCGTCGGGTCTCTTCACAACGAAGCTGTAGCTCGGATGGTGCTCGGACAGGTCGACATCGCTGTTAATGGTGTATTTGTCGCCGTTAATCGTGAAGATCGTCTCGGCGCTTCTCGCCTTGTCGTCGTTGCTCTTCTTACTGTTGACTTGGAGACGGACGTTCTTGGCGTGTTCGTCGGGCGTCTCCACTTGAATGTCGACGTTGTGCACTCCGTGACCGGGGTACTCGTAAGTGAAGTCGCCTTTTACGGTCTTGTCGGACTTGTACTGCAAGGAACCTCCGCAGTGACACTTCCCTCCCTCGCCCAATTTTTGCTGGTCGTAGAATATCGACAGATTGACTGGATCGAGCTTTTGCATCTCGAGAGTGCCCTTCGGGATTAAAAAAAAAACCAAATCAATATTTGCACAAAAATTAGGTTGAAATTAATAAGTCACCTTGGCGTGTCCTTTATCTTTCGCGAACGCCATATCGTACGTGGTTTTGAAGTTGATCGTCGTTTCTTTTTTCTCCTGCAAACGAAAATCGAAACATTAAACGTAATTTGATCGAACGACGACGGGACTTACGCTGTTCTCGACGAATAAACTCGTCGATCCCTTCATCTCGAAGCTGTCGCGCTTTTCGCCCGTGGAGAGCAGATACTCGTCGTTGTGGAATTTGACTGAGCTCAAGTCGGCGATCGGGGTCTTCAGTTCGACGATGATGTCGGAGGTGTACGGTTTGCGATCCTTGGTGCTGGGTGTGTTGTATTTTCCTGCAAGATAAAAATTTCGTTTGAACTAAAGTCCACGTTAAACTCCCACAGTACAACTGGGTCTAAAAATATTTGTCATGAAGTGTCAATAGTTAAAACTATGCCCTTTTACTACTTTTCCCCGAATCAGTGCTCTTGTGCAACACAGAAAGCAAAGAAATTAACAAAAATTCCAAATTAAAAGAAGTACGAAAATGTTACCTTTAATATCCAAAGATGTCGCCGCTCCTTGCTTGACGTGAATCTTGTAATCCTGCGACTTGTCCTCGAGCTCCGAGTAGATTTCTCCCTCGACAGTCTCTTTCAAAATCGTACCAAACACCTTCATCTAAAAATCGAAAGTCAACAATCGCCGAAGCTCACGCAAACGCAACGCACCTTCCAATCCGCGACGATCTTCTTGTCCTTCTTCCATCCCTTCAACGTGACGTCGACGTTCGAGCTCGCACCGTTGTTGTCGATGGACAGGGCGAACGTCGAGTCGTATTTGTGCTCTTCCAGGTTCGTGTCCTTGACCTCGCCCTTGTACGACAGCTTGCGTCCCTGTTCGTTTTTGCTGCCGCGGTGCTCCAAGGTGAGCGTCGCTTTGCCGTTGAGGACCTTCTTGACATCGTGCAGCTCGCGATTGAACTTTCCGGCGAGGTAGTGCTCGTTGGGGAGGGTGACGTCGAAATCAAAGTGCTGCTTGCCGTCCCATATGGACCCGGCGTATCCGCCCTTGACGTTGGCGGTGATGGTCTTGCCGACAAATTCGATGATGTTCCTAAAATAACGATTTCGATTAAATTAAATCGGTTGAAATGAAATAATAAATAGACTGTAATTTTAAATTGTATTGTTTTATAACTTATTGTTTATTATGACGGAAATTATTTCAAATATATATTTTTTAAATTAAAATATTTACTTCGAATCCAGGAAGTCCGGTTTGATTTGGTTGGTCGTCGATAGCCGGTATTTTTTGTTGTCGTCCTTCCCGAAATCGGTGAGCAGCGTCACATCTATGTTGTAAGTGGGGTCCTTGACGGTGAACGTGGCCTCTGATTTGATCTTACGCTGCAATTTGGCAATTTCGACCAAAATGTTGGCGTTACCGGCGCCTTTAACCGACTTGATTTGTCCGTTGGCCGTGATTACGTCCTTAACATTCAGCTTCAAGCTACCGTTGGCGTTGCCAGCTTTGTTTCCCTTGAAAAACGCGTCGATGAGTGCAGTTCCAGACGAGGTTATTTTAATCGACGCGTCGACGTCCACCGGGTTGTAACTCAACTTCGAGACGACGCTGAAAAAACAAGTTAGTCAATCACCGCGGCGACCAACAAAATTCTACTTACGTCGTGTCAGGTCGGCCGGAGACTTTCAAAACCAGGTTCGTCCCGACGTCGACTTTGTTGGTATCGAGGACGTGAGTCACCGTCCCGTCCAAGTTGATAATCTTGTCGTTCAGCGACAGCTTGTTGGCCACCTTCGATTTGGTGCCGGTAATTTCGCGCTTGACTTCGAAAGCGAGTTTGTTCTCGAAGCCGTGCAGGTCGAACTCGACGTCGTAATCGCCGACGACTTTCGTGTTCATTTTAGCCTCCAGCTCCGAACCGAACTTGATCTTCTTGTAGGCGAAATCGACGTCGTACTCCAACGACTTGTCGGTCGCTTCGAAGTTGAAAGTCGTCGCGAGATCGAGCGCCGGGTACGACATGTGGTTCTTCGTGCCGACGTCGTACTTGTCGCTCTCCACTTCCGCCTTGATGCTGTTGGTCATCTTGAAGATGTTCTTCTTCGACGACAGATCGGCGCCGTGGATTAGCTGGAAGCTCGACTCCACGTCGTGGGCGCCCTTTTTGAGCTCGCACTTCAAGTTGAAGTTCAGCTGCGGATTGATGGAGTTTTGCAGCTCTGAGTTGAGCTTGAAGACGTCGTTTTGTAATTTGACGAGACCTTTGAATGATCCCTTTTGGGAACCATCGCTTATACCAATGTCGGCTGTCAATCCGGATGCTTTATCAAGTTCCACAGTTCCAGTCAAACTGATTGGCTTGGGGGCCCCGATCAACTTGACGTTCTCGAAAGTGTATTTCGTGGTCGGTCCATGCACTTCGACGACGATCTGACCGTCGACGTAATAAGGCGGTTTTTGAATGGCGTCCGTTCCGGCTTTGAGCTCCATCAGAGGTTTGTAAATCGCTTTCGTGGGGGTGCCGCTGACTGCGACGCCTAGTTTCGCGTAGTACTCGATTTTGTCCAACGCAATCTTGGCGAAGAGCGATTTTTCCGTGTCGATGTCGATGACGCGGGCCTCTAACGTCGCCGATTTGATCGGCGACGTCAACGTAACCAGCACGAATATGTCCGGCCTGACGAACGCCTTGAGATCGAGCGAAACTTTCGGCTTTCCTTGCTTATCGACGGCACCCAGCGAACTCTCGTAGCCCCTCTTGCCGTCCTTGGTGTACGACGTTTCGGAGTAGTAGTAGTGGCCGAGGTCGGTCTTTTCGATGTAGACGGAGAATTTCGAGTTGCCGTTGAGCGGATAGGGCAACACGACGCCCTTGTGGGCGGCCACGTTCGGCTGGTTGATCTCGGCGCAGAAAGTCAACCCGATCAGGGGACTCAAGTGGTCCAGGCAGACGGAGAAGTCCTTGTTTTGGGTCATCTTGATCGGATGGCTGTTTTCCGATCCGCCCAATTCGCGCGTTTCAAAGACCAGGTCGTGCGTCGCCGTCACCAAGTGTTGTTTCTCCAAAGGCAATTCGAATTTATATTCCATATCTATGAACCATGAAATGGACTTAATGACATATAGAACAAAACAAAACCATTTTCATTAATTTAATCCAAATCGACTTACGTCCGGTCTTGTCGGCCAATAAATCCAACGATCCGCCGGTCGCCGAGTACAGATTTCCGACAACCTTCAATCCGCCTTCGATCAAAGCCGCGTCCAGAACGAACCTGCTTGCCACCTCGATGTTGGCGCTTGGCACCAGCGACAGTTTCACCTTGTCCTTCGTCATCGAATTGACGATCTTGATCTGCACGCTCGAGGTTCCCTCGACGGACAACCTCAGCGGGAATCCCATCGACGTCGGGTAGCTGATCTCCGAATCCAGGAACACCACGTTCGAACGGATGATTTCCTGGTTAAAATTGAAAATTAAATTAAATTAAATAACTACACGTCTAGGTTAACAATTCAGGCAGTTTCCCAAAAACTCACATCCAGATTCGAAACTTTCGTCATGTGCTTGTCGATGGCGCTGAAAATCTTGTCGATGATCGCGTCGGGGGTGTAGTGGAAGACGTCGTCGTTCAGGCTCAGGAATAGAATTTCAGATCCAAACAGTTTGACGCTCAGATCCAGATCCAAGTCCTTGTTCAGTTCGTTTTGCTTGTCCGTCAGTTGGTTGGTGATGTAATCAATGTGGGATTTCGAAACATCGCGTTTGCCTGAAAATTACATCATAAAAATTACATCTTTGAACTTTGCAAGCTGTCAATGGTAGCTAAAAAGAAAATCTGTAAATTTTCTACCTCTTAATGCAGCGACGTGATTTTTGATCGTCTTGTCCGTCTCTTTGGCCTTCTCCTGCGCTTTGTTGTACAACCCGGCCGACGTCAGTTTCCGCAGCGGTCCCATCGGCCCGAAATAGTGCTCGGCCAACTTGTCAAAGTTCTCCTGCCTCGCGTCGATCTCCAAGAAGTTGAACGTGTGCCCGAAGACCTGCGCCGTCAGATTCAGCGACACCGACCGCGGCGAGAACGACTTCTGCGAGTAAATCACGTTGCTCTCCATGCTGGACATCAGACCAAACGTTTCGAACGATTGCGACAGCTCGGCGTTGAACGAGAACTTGCGCAGATCGAACGGGTACTTCTTCGTCACGATTATCTCCCCCAGCTGGGCCTTGGCGTGCGCCTTGTCCGGGTTGACCGACGTGCGCAACGTGCGCAAGTGCGACACGATGAACCCGCCGACCTGGTAGCTCGGCTCATTCTCCATCATCGTCTTGACCGCCTTCGCGACCTTCCCGTTGGCACACTCGGCGGCCGCCAGGTACGCCTTGATGCGAATTTCCGAGTCCAGCTGGATGTCTTTCATGATGTTGATGGTGCTGTCTCTGAACTTGTCCAGGCACGGGTCGCTCATGTAGGCTTCGAGCGCGGCGATCCTCACCCTGATCGGGGCGGATTTGTCCTGCGCCAGCTGGGTGACCTTTGCGGCGAGGTTGTCGGTGACGTATTGGGAGTTTTTCACGGCCTTCAGGGTGGCGATGACGGTGTTTTCGACGTCGCCGTTTGTTATTTTGACGTTCAGCTTGGCGACGAAGGCCTTCATCAGGACGTTGACTTGATCGACGTTTTCGCACGGGTGTTCGCGACAGAATCGACCGGCTAGGGTCCCAATGCCTAAATAGGCTTCTCGTGGTAGATTTTGGACGTCGAGGAGGCTCTGAAATTTTAAAGATTTTAATAAGAAACAAAATAGATTGTTAGTAATGTGGTGAGAAGACAGCAGAACAGCACTGCAAGTCCTTGTTGACAATCAATGTATGTTGATGTCGACTAGGGACTGCCGTGCAGTGCTCTCTCAATTAGGGAGAGTCAGAAGCTCGAACAAGAGCAGAATGGAGCACAACGTACATTGAATACTGGTAGGAGTGGCAGGGATGGTACTGAAGGGCCCATCTGCTGCACGTACACTATTGCGTTTGTACACTCTAACAGCCCTGGCTATTGGGCATAGCTGAGAGTGGCTGAGGCCACTGAGTGCCGACTATGCCTTGGAATGGAGAAGACAACAGAGCACGTTATGTGTGTAATGTAGTGAGAAGGAACAGAAGATTCTTCAGGGAAAACCATAGCAACAGAATTGCGTATCGAAACCATTTTGAAAATTCAGATACGGAGATTAAGAAAACGCCTATGATGACATCTAATCCAAATTACAATGATCCACAAATATTCTGACATGTCATACAATTAGACTTACAGCCGCTGTTTTTAAGGTGTCGCTGCCAACGTGTTTAACGAAAGCCATCCCCAAGAAAAACAACTTCGATTCGATCTCGCCGAGCTCTTTGTTCTTGTACAGCTCCATGGCGGCGTCGACGGAATCCCCGCTGCCGGCTCTGAACAAAGCGTCGAGGAAGGTGTTCTTGGCGGCGATTTTATCGGCGAACCCCGCGCCGGCCCTCACTTGATTGTACACGGTGAGCAAATCGTTCTTCTTGGCCACGCGGATTACCCGGATCAAATTCGAGAATTTACCGGCGGTGTTTTCCTTAACCGTCTCGGCGATGGTGTTCGCAGTCTCCTTCAGCGCGCCCAATATCGAGTTGACGTTGGTCTTGTCCGAGTGGATGGGGTGGGGATTCTCGAAGATCACCGACCTGGGCTTGCTGCACGTCGTCTTCGGACTGTCCTTCGAGGTGCCGGCGAGGCTCAGCTTCGACTGGACGACCGCCTTGGCGCCGTTGTTGCCCACCGAGAACGGGACGTAAAGGTAGCTTTCGGTGACGGTCACGTGTTCCAATATTCCGGCCTTGATGCGCATCTCCGACTTGAAGTCGCCCTGCAGGAACGGACTCGACTTGATCTCGCTGTTCGTGTCGAAGGCGGTCGCCATGAAGTCCTGCTTGATGTTCTCGCGGTACAGGCACTTGTTGAGGTTGCGGGCCTTCTTGATGACGAACGCGCCGCCCTCCTTGTGCGTCGAGAAGTCGGTGGGGCAGAGCCCGAAGACGTCGGTCTCGGTGCTGTGTTTCGGGAACGCCTGGAACATCGACGCGATCGCGCGCTTCACGTTCAGGGAATTCTGACTGTCGCTCGCCTCCGTGCAGATGACGTCTTCGATGTGCCCGTCGTGGAAGTTGATCCTGATGGGCTTGTCGATGCCTTCGAGATTTGCATATTTCTGTCAAAATAGTCATCATTAACACGCGCTCCAACAAATTCGTGTCATCGTTCGATTAAAAACGTTCATTTCCAGCATTCACAACCCAACCCAACCCAACCCAACGTACCTTCGAATCGGCGCCGATAATTTGGAAATTCTGCAGCCTGAGTACTTGGTCGCATTGCGACTGCTGCGACAAAAGTACGGTGGCTCGAACTTTGGTCGTGCTCTGTTGTCCGTCGGCGCTCGACAGCGATATGTCGATGTTGCCCTCATAGTTGTACTTGTACGTGGTCCCTTCGACGAACTTGAAATCGCGCGGCGTTACTGCACCGAAAAAAATTAGTCAGTCACGTCAAATCGCAAGACTCGCAACCGCGCAAAAATTAAATCCACCAAACGAACGCATACTTACTTCCTTTGCATCCGGTCCGGCATTTATCTGCAAGACCAAAAAAAAAAATCGAATCAATTCAAAGGTAAGAATTTCAGAAATCAGACGAGTCGACTGCGTTCCGTAATTAATTACAGAAATAGCCTTCGGTGTCGCGACCTCTCCGATAAATTAGTTTTTATTTTCGATGCAACTTATCGCAAAGTCAAGTTCAATTTCGAGGTTACGCGAGAAAAAAAACGGGCCGATAAGGAATTCGCAACTAGCGAAACATTTTTTCTTCTATGCGATAAGCGTTTTTTTTTTGTAGTTTTAAAACAGGATTTAGATAGAAATCACGTCGTCGTCGATGGGGCGACGACCTGTTGAATAATTCCGTTGCTTAGTAAATCGCAATTATCCAAAAACATAACAGGAAGCTAAGCTTGACAGGGATTTACGATATTTTCCAATGGGGATTGGCAGATCCATGGAGATCTGACAGTTCAGTTCGTCTGACGTCAAACTTTGCCGACTTTGACATATACAGTTAAATAGCGTAGGCCATGAAACTGATTACGACGTGCTGTTTATTTTATAAAGTTGGCGACATGTTTTCAAACCCGTTTGCTAAGCGTTCGGGGGTTATGTTAGCAAACACATCCGTAACGTAATACGAAGTGTCAATTTGACATTTTTAATTAAATAATTGAACAGCCACCGGTGCTACGAATCTTAGGCGAAAAACCAACGAAATCACAGCCAATGAGGAATTTAATTGACGTGAAACGCAAACATGGCCAACCCCGGTAAGTTCGGCAAATTTAAAAATTTTCAACTGCGAAAATTCGTTCGTTCGTTTCTAACGCGCTCACTGATTTACGACAGAAACGTCGCGTCGAAACAATGATTCACTCCTGTCGGGCTCATTACGTTGATTCGTCAATTCTATTCCATTACGTTAAGTGAATAATAACCCCAAATATAAAGCTCGAAGGGTATTCGCTCGTTTTACTTTGTCTCCGTCCGCTTTGTTTCAAGTGACGACGTAGAACCCGACCGTATATGCTCAACGATTGCGGTTTCTCCACAACTGAGATGAATTAATTACTAGCATCGTTTTAGTAAAAGTGCATTTTTTTTGTTCGAATGCAACGAGGAACCCGACGCAGCCCTAATCGCGACGCGCGATAAACGGGGGTCACTCGATGTTTACATAATTACGAGTTGTTTACTGGCGAATTATCGAAAATCTTGGGGTTTATCGTCTCCCGAGCTATTTTTAAAAACGCCTTGTTGCTAAGTCGTCCGGGTTCATGTAAACATTAGATTTTTCCGTGGCGTTAATTTAATTTGATTTTGTGGTACGGACGAACCTTTATCGTTAAAATATTTCGTCGTTGGTGTAATTTTCGTTTAAAAAACTGCCCCTCGTTTTTATTATTTTTTTTTTAATTTTATTTGGAAAATTATAAATAGATAGGAACCCATTTTGTAATCGCTCGGACTTAGAAAAATTGGTTCAAGTTGTCTAAATAGAGAATTACATTTTTTAAGTTTCATGAAAATAAAATTGTAAAATCATTAAAATTGCAGTATGACCGGAAATAGATAAAAAAAAGAATCAAAAATTTAAAAATACAACAAAAATTGCTTAATAGCCAACGGCCCATTTTTTTTTTGTTTTTCTTAACAGTAAAACCCGGATTTAAAGCGACCCCCTTTGTCCAATTTTTAAAATGAAACTACGAGAAAATAGATAAAAATTATTAAAAATGGACAAAGAAAATATTTTCTAATTTATGTGATAAAAAATACAAAAATTCTAAAAAATCTGAAAAATGCAACGAAAATGCTCAAGAGCCACCGGTCCCCATTTTTTTTAAATAGAAAATTAATTTTTAATATTTTTTTGACGCAACGCAGCAACAGTGTGGTCGAAAATAGACCAAAAAAACGATTAAAAATTCAACAAAATAATTACCCCCCCCCTTTATAAAGACATTGAAAATTTTCCTTCGAGTTGATAATTTAGAAAATTTGATTAATTTTAAAGCAAAGGGGGCCCTTGCCTAATTTTTCAAAACAGATCAGAAAAACGGTAAAAATTGCAAAAAATAGTTAAAACGCCCCAGCTCTTATTTTTGTAACCCGGGCGCAGCAAAAATTTAGATTGATTTAGAAAATTAGAAAAGTGCAAAAATACAAAAAAAATATCGTGGCCCGCAATAAATGAAATTTTAATATTTTCTCCGGATTTGGACGCGGCCGTCTTCGTCTCATTCTTGAAATGTCGGTCGAAAATTGAACAGAAAAATAGTTAAAAATGTAAATGTACAAAAAAAAATTATGGCAGAACCCCCCGCCAGCCCCCTCGCTCATATTTTCTTTAACAGCGACCCAGGAAATGCGTTGCTCAAGTTGATAAAATTTGTAATATAATAAAAATTTTAAAAAAATTCCTTTGTCCAATTCTTAAAATTCAAGTAAACGAGAATAGGTAAAAAACGTTAAAAATGTAAAAAATACAAAAAATGGGACATTGCAGTTCGGAATCAATAGAAAAACTAAAAAATATCTTTGCGACTCAACAACAAAATTCATTTAATTAATTAATATAAAATTTTTCTATTTTCAAAAAATATTCATTACGAATATTATTTCCTTTTTTTCTCAACGGCACCAAATTAACATTTCTTCTAATGATTTAACCGTAACAATAAAATAATAACAATAATAAAACAAAAAAAACGTGCGAAATAAATACAAAGGGAAAAACGTACCGTCCGACGTCGCTCCATCTAGGGTGGCCGTGAAAACGAGTGCAAGGGCTAAGCCCAACTTTACGGGGCCTAGACGCGCCATGGCAACACTAAACTGACGGATGCAATTCTAACAATTGTTTTTATACTCTCCCACCACCCGGAGAGTCGCGGCTTCGGATTTTTCGATAATTCTGTGTAAATATTCGAGCTGACTTTGCACTTGACTTTAAGCCGTCGGACGCAACAAAAGAACCGACGTCGCCGATCGATCGATCGATTAACTTATTTAATTTGCTTGAATTATTTTCATTTTCACTTAAATTCCATAATAACGTTGGATGTTATAAAATTTATTTTTGTCTCGCGTTAGGGGCGTCGCGCGTCGGATTCCAAGAACTCGGGTCCTCGTAAATCCAAAACGAGAGTCCCATTAAGATCTCATCTGCATTGTTGCTTTGTTTGCGCAAAAATTAGGGTATTATGTAAACGAGTGGATGAGTCACCAGTTCGAAAAATATCGATACGTAGCATAAATTCATTAAAATCGACGCAATCGAGTCCGCAAATATTCCATCGGTTTTGGAATTTTACTCGAACTTGCGTCTCTGTCGTATCGCACTTGGCCAGTGGTTCCCAACTGCGCGTGAATGTTCGTTAAAAAAAATTTCGTTGGTAGTATTTTAATTAAATTTGTTCCGAATTATTGTTCGTGTGAATTTCGACGCGATTCGGTGCGTCGTCGTCGCGTTTTCGATTCGCCTATGGACGCGACGTTTGGGAACCGCTGGATCGAGCCGTTCCGGCGCAATTGAGACGTCAATTACGATTGTAAAACGACCGGGCACCAAAACAAGGGGCGACAATAATTGAACAATTGAGGCGACGTTACGAAAAAAAAACAAAAAATCGTATTTTCGAGAAATTTTTTAAATTAATTAAAAAATATTTCTAGTTCGTTATTTTAATTTAATTTTAATTTTGGCGAAATTAAAAAAATTGAAAAATAAATTCCCCGCCCTTCCCGAACATTCCGATTTGGTCCCCGACTTTGTCTCCGCTATCTAGTGTAAATGCCAAAAGTCACTTCGAGTTATTTACCCGGGTTTACTCATCTCGTCCGACCTCTGACACCCCGGCCGCCTTATCGCGACGAATAGCTAAACTTTACACGCTCCGCCGCGCCGCGATAACCAAGGTGATCGGTTCTGCGAATCGCGAATTTCGCCCGCTCGCTGCAAACAAGCTCTGATGTAACCGGCGGCCGGCCGGGGCGAAAAAAACGCCGAATCGGTCCGAACGCGCATCCGTGTTGTGTTATGTTCGATATCGTCGCTTTCGGAAAATCTGACACAGGCGGCGGCGTGGAAAAGTACGCGTGACGTTTTAGCGTTCGACGTTTGACGTCGCGGAGCCCGCACCTGCGGACGCTCTCCTAAACGAGAAACAAAGCGCTAGTTACGCGGCGCAGAGCGTTTCGACGAAAACAACGCAACGAGGCAACTAAATCGCCGATACGTTTACTTAGCACAAAGAATTATCCAAAGTTCACGTAATTGTGCAAACGTCAAACGCAGGTGGTTCGTGTTTACTTTCAGGGAGTTTTGATTGGGAAAACACCTGCTGTCAAACTTCATAATTTCATGTCATCACAAAACGTCACCACGTCTTTGACAGATTTGCAAACTCCCCCATAAAAAAAAAAACAATGTTCATACTTATATTTTATTACTTTAAAAATACAGATCACTAACAGAACTCCACTCTAAATTTCTAATTATAAAAATTTAAAAAAAAAATGCATTCTAAAAATAAGTTAAGTCGCCACGAAAGGAACCCAATCGCACTCGTTAAAAGCCAAATATTCCATCACAATATCAAAAAAGACGGGATGCTGTGGGGGGGATGGGGGGACGCGCGCCTACTTCAAATTTACAAATGCAAACGTACACAAACGATGTGCGCCCATCGAAAATACTGCCCGGGTTTCGATTAAAACGGAATTATTCGCCTGCGGACGACGTGCGCGCGGATCCCACGACGCCAATTATGCCATCAGCAGCTGCTTGATTTCGTTGTTGTCGGCGGAATCCACGTAACTCGTCCCGTCCGGCGCCACGCCCTCCTTTTTGGCACCCTGACGACAAAGAAATCTTACAAAATGCGAAATCGCAAACTCGCACCGTCACCTTCGATATCAGCAGCTTCACGCAGTCTTTGTGTCCCTCCCATATGGCCGCCAGGATCGCCGTGATACCGTGCTTGTCTTTAGCCTGAAACAATTTCGGATTGTATCTGTCGAGAGACAAAAAAAACGCCGACGGGTACTCACGTTGACGTTGGCGCCGGCCGATATTAGGTAGTCTATGACGGCCGCCTGGCCGTAGTCCGCGGCGTACAGGATCGGGGGGCGCCCGTCGATGTCCTCGTTCAAATTCACCGACTGCAAGAGGGCGAAGTGAATCATCGCACCGTCGCGTTTGCGAGGTTATGTTCGGCCGAATTCGACTTACCTTCTTCTCGACGATGTCCTTGACTTGTTCCAGATCGCCGTTTTTTATGCCCCAGACCAGTTCGCTCATCTTTGATCGCGGAATTTGCAAATTTCGTCGAAATTTGACAGGACCGAAAACTTTTTCGTCGGATCTTCGGACGTCAGTGGGGGCCAACCGTCGACGGACAAAATCACCAGCGCGAACGGTAAAATCGACGGATTTAACGATCGTTTAAAAATTCAAATATCCAACGCAGGTTTCAAGACCGACGCACAAACGCAATTTATTTATATCGAACTTACACACACAGATCAAATCACTTAAATCACAACACCTCGTTTCAAACGCACTTCTAAATTGACATATGGTGCGCCATCTTTCGTACAAAAAGTACAACATGCGTACCTACGAATGACAATGTCAACGTCTCGTTTTAACACAAAATGCGCCACCCAACCCAACCCACCAATACCCAATACGTATCACGCGGCAATTTCGCCCAAATTTACAACAAACACACATAGATTAACGTACCTAAAAACCTTACCTTACAAACGGCGAAGTTTTCGCACCACGTTTGAAACGCACTTATAAATTTGACAATCGGAGCGCCATCTTTCGTATGAAAATCGCAAATGCTCGTAGCTAACTTAACACCAGTCAATCACAGACAATCTAACCTCGCTTCGTCGTGTTTACGTCCCGTCGCTATGGCCTCAGATCTTGATTCCTTCGTGAATCGTATCCTTTAACGCCGCCGAAACGACCGCTCCCGATCAGCTATAAGTACTTATTCAATCGTAGACACCGTGTCCATAATCACGTCCGACGGCCGAAATTTCATCGTAAGTACACCGCGTCGCGTTTTTCGTTTTTTTTTTTTTTAACCGGTGATGTTGGCAGGGCACGCTGAAGGGATTCGACCAGACGATCAACTTGATCCTTGACGAGTCGCACGAGCGCGTTTACTCGAGCACCACCGGCATCGAGCAGGTCATGTTGGGGCTGCACATCATTCGGGGCGACAATGTGTACGGTTTGTGCGATAGCGTGATTTTTAGGCTAATCGTTGTGATTTCAGCGCGATAATCGGATTGGTCGACGAGGACCTGGACAACAGACTCAACCTGCCCAGCATCAAGGCCGAACCGTTGAACGCCGTCATTCATTAGGATAGTTTAGTTAGGACGTTTGAAAGTGTAAGATTTCGTGCGAATAAAGCGTTGAACGCGTCCCGTGGGTTTTAATGAAAGTATCGTGAAGTACACAGGAAAAATGTTCAGTGGACGCAACCATTACTGCGGAACTGTTGTAAGTTTGCATTCGTCAAGTCTGTCGACGTTTGACGTTCACGACCGGACGTAGGACATATGTCGGTCATTTAATTATCTGTTTTATTGTCGCAAACTATTGAATAGGATTTCGACGTTTTTGACATTTGAATGTTCCGCAAGACGAAAATAGCCTATGCTAACCTGAAAATTTTCTGGTCACGTGATATTTACGTTCGCCTCGTTTTAGTTCAGATCCTTTTTTTGGCGCGCGAATTGTTTCCAGGCGATAAAGTTTGTAGAAAATGTCACTTTGACGGCGACGAAGTATGTCGAAAGTTCTGCTGTTTTTGTGCGTCTTGTTCTTGTTGGCCGGTTGGCGCTCGGCGGAGCGTTTGAACATAGGAACGGTGCTGTTCGCTCCATCGGACGCCAACAAAGAATGCTGGTCCGCCGACAGTTTGGCGCTGCTGACGTCGAGGATGGTGCTGGAGGGAATCCTGCCCAGAAGGGAGTGCCTCAACGTCAACGACGACCAAATCATCAACGACATCATCGAGTACTTTCGCCTCATACTGGAGGTCATTAGGAAGAACACCTTTGGCAAGACGAAACATTTAATGCTGATGGCGCTGACGGACACTTTAGGTAATAATAAGAGCCGAATGAAATAAAATAAAAAAAATTTGCGAAAATTGTATTTTTTTTGTAGGTGGTTACATGAAGCACTTTTTCCTGCCGGTGGCCAAGTACGCCTACTACGCCGGAAACGTCGACTACAACAGCGTGATAAAGATCCACCAGCTGTTCGACGAGCTGAAGAACTACTTGCGAACGAACGGCGCCGGTTGGTCGAAACCGCCCGCGAACATAGGAGACTCCGCCCAGGCGCAAGTGATAACCATGCAGGCGTCCCCACCGAACACCGACCCTTGCAAAGGGCTGGTTTTCACTCGCAAAGGTAGCATCTCGCCATTACGTGCGCCGTGACCTTCACCACAAACTTCATTTTCAACTTCACATTAACCTTCAACTCGACCTTTATCTTTAATTTCAATTTTCAATAACGACCTTCGTTTATCTTCATCGTAACTCAATTGTTTTTTCTTCGGCAGGATCGCGCGAGAGGAAGCGCGAAGCCGAAACTGGCCTCATCTCAATCCCGATGCCGTATTTCGACTCGAAGACGCGCCCCTCCGCCATCGCCATACCGTTCAAGGCGTACTCGCTGAGGAACATCGAGTCCAAGAGCTCCGCTTACATCCTCGTCAAGTTCTACATCGCCTCGTCCAGGTGCCTGGGTGCGAAGAGCGGCAACGAGGCCAGCACCCAAGAGTTCAACACGAACCTCTTCTCGTTCATCATGAAGCAGGTGATGCCGCATTTGTGCGACGAGAAGTTCTACGCCGCCTTTGGCGGCGTGTTACGCATATTGGAAACGATGAAGAAATTCGGTAAGTAAGCGGGGGGACTTCGTCGGACGTCGATTCGTAAAACTTGTCGCGCAGGTTACGAAAAGAACGGGAAAATAATCGGAAGCATCGACATCATGCCCGAAACCGAGGAGAAGGAACTGGCGAAGGAAAAGATGGAAAAGGACGACGAGGAGGAGGAGAAGCAAAAGGAGCTCATGCCGGCGTTGGTCAATCAGCCGTACGGGCACGAATCGCTGGTTCGAATTCGCCGAACGGCTGGGGATAAAGATTTTTTTTTCGTTTTTGTTTATTAGGATCGCGGGCCGAAGAAGAAGGCGAGCAAGTCGAACCTGATCGTGTTGGCGGCGCTGGTCACCATAATCGTGTGGTTCTTCCTGGGCGCGTGTTTCATATGCTGCAGGATCCGCTCGGCGCGGATAAAGAGAGGTTCGCGTCGCGCGCCCGCCGCCGACGACGCAACTCTGATTTTTCGATTTGCAGACGAGCAGACGAAGCTGATCGAGGAAGGGGACACGAAGAGGCGCAGCCCGAGGAGCAGCAGCCGATCGTCGTCCAAATCCAAGTGCTACTCGTCGTCGTCGAAGAGCAAGTGCTCGACGGCCAGGTTCGGTTCGGTTCGGGTTTTATCGCGCGCTTTGTGATTTAAAAAATTTTATGATTAGTGGGCAGACGGCGAGATGCAACAGGGAAACGTGCGCCAACTTTTCGTCGTCCAACAGCTCGGGACGTCACATTTCAGAGTGAGTAACTCCCCGCTCCGCCGTATCCACAACTGGCAATTCTCGTTCACAGCGAATCGCACATGAAGGAGCCCGCGAGTCCGAAAAGCGTGTCGACCAAGTCGTCTACAAGCGGAAAAGTAAGTTCGTAGTAAACCAACTTGCCATATACTCTTCAAAATATCAATTAATAAATTTTAAACATTTTAAATTTTACGCGCCGTCTACCGGTCAGTAGTTCATCTATTAAATTCAACCCCGCCGATAAAGTAGATTTCGCTCCAATGAAGTCTACTTTAACTTGAGATATCGACCACTAGACGTCGCTTGCTAACAAATTAAATTTGTTTACTGTCACCGAAAAACCGTTTTTTTTTGTGCAGGATTCTGGCTCCAATTCGCCGAAAATGTCGTCGACGCCGATACAAGTCCAAACGTACGTTTGACGTTCGTTTCGGTGCTTTAAAGTGCTAAGGTGAGGTTTGTTTTCAGCGCCCAGTATTACCCGGCGAGCTTCGCCTGTCACTCGAGCATGTCTGGAAAATACAAGGCCGGGTCGAGTACCGATGACTTCACGTCGAAAGACACGATCAAGAAGCCCTTCGTGTTCGGTTACGACTTCCAGACTACGTCCGAGGAAACGACGCCGAGAGGTGAGTTGTGATGGATCGGAGAATTGTAATTTTTTATTTTTTTCGCAGAGACGAGCGATGGCGAAACGGATCTCGGAGGAAATATGTCGAAGTGAAAGATTCGCGACGCAAATTGTACATTATTTTTACTGTGATTTATAGCATGAATTTTTTAATAAATTGAAATCCCAAACCAAGCAATGAAATGTGGTGCTACTTGTCAGAAATTAAATACCATTTATAAAAAAAAATCGCTAGAAATTGAAAGTCGGTACGAAATACGAAGTTTGATCTACGGAAAAGTCGGTAAGTTTGGCAACGCTGTACAAGACACGATTAAGGAACCCTTTGGTTTTGACATTTTTCGAATGGCGACACCTGTTACGTCCGCTGAAATTTATTTTCAACGATGTGTGTGCAACAATAAATAAATATAAACAATTGTTTGATTTGTTCCGTGTCCTGGGTTGTGTTATTTTCCGTGGTGATTGACACTTAATTAATTAATAAAACAACCTAGATAAATAGATTTACGCTAATTGACCTTCGCATTTTACAGATTTCTACCTCGCAACTATTCTGCACAACGATTAAAGTCCGACTAAGAACAATGCAACTATCTCTTTCTATCATTGCAAGTTCGAAAGAGATGGTCGCGTCTGCACAGGTCGAATTTGTTGGCCGTTCTTTTGGCGTTAACTTCAATCCAGACGACTTTTATCAATATAACGGTTGTTGTGTCCGGTTGCTTAGTAAACGAACGATTTTAAATCGGCACCTTAATTGGTGCAGATTTAAAATGTCGGCGAAACACGTTCTGGCCAATCAAACGATAGTATGCGTACGTAAAATATATGCACTTGACGTTTCGAATTTAACGATTTCGATTCCGAATGTCGATGGTTCTTGGTATTTTCGCTTTGCGTGCGTTTCCGCGTCTTGTCGAATCGATTCAGTCATCGACGGATAGAGGATTTTTTTCTATAGCGGAGACGGCGGATCTGTCGAAATAAAATTGAGACCCACAACGCGAATTCCGCGTAATTCGCGTTCGGCGTAAATTAACGCAGACGTCGGTCGAAGGATTGCGTAATTAGTGTGTGGGTCGCGAGGGGGGGAGCGTTTAGAAAGTTCGAAATAATTTCGCGCAAAAGTTTGCAAAATTTTTTTCGCGTTGTGAACGTGGCCGCGCGACCGCCCATGCGCACTCGTCATATGTAATCGCCATATTGAAATCGTCCCAATAGTGAACCTCGTAGGTAAATATTCGATTTTACAGCGGATCAGGGCGATTGCGGAAGCTTCCAAGCGCCCCACGAAAAATCCACGCACTCCGAGGCGCAACACGCAGTCGAACGTCATCCGTTTGGCCGCTTCCGAAAGAGGCGACACGAAATTCGCTGGCGGACAGTTGTATTGCATAAAGTCCTACAATAGGTATTGTTACAAAATAATTTTTCGAGCGGATTGGAGCGGGTCTCCGGCGAGGATTTTCGCAAACACGTCTGCGACACACTACAAGGTTTGTCCAGTGGATTTTTTTACGCGCCCGCGGCCGACGTTCCCCCCGAAAAGCGACTTTGTATCGGAAAATACTGAACGGCAGCGTATTTTGACAGATGTTCTATTTTCATTTGACGTTTCGTGGGTTTCGATTGAATTCCAGGTTAACGGCGACCGTTTAACGTGCACCGCGGCGCCGGACGGCGATTTCGCCCCGTCGCGGATTTCGCGTACGCGTACCCACGAAATGACTCATTGTCAGTCGAAATTTTCGCACGCGTAATTATTACCCGACGTGCGACAAAAGAAACGATCAATTGCAGCTGTGATATTTTATTTCATTAGCAATTTTTTCTCACTCAAAAAAAATTCTGTGACAGGTGAAGCTTGAAGAAGAGTTTTCGTGCGAAACGAGCGAAGCCGATTGAAATGTCCGTGTTGAATCAAAGCGGAGAGGAACAGGTGGAGTGCCCCTTGTGCATGGAGCCGTTGGAAGTCGACGACCTCAACTTCTTTCCCTGCACGTGCGGGTATCAAGTGAGTGTTTACGACGCGAATCGATCGGCGGCGGCGTTGTTCACCGTCGGTTTTTGCAGATTTGTCGGTTTTGCTGGCACAGGATAAGGACGGATGAGAACGGGCTGTGTCCGGCTTGTCGCAAGGCCTATTCGGAAAATCCGGCCGATTTCACGCCGCTGTCCAAAGAGCAGGTGGCGCAGTTGAAGGCGGAAAAGCGACAACGCGATCAGCAGAGGAAGGCCAAGTTGAGCGAGAGCAGGAAGCACCTGGCCAGGTACGATCAGTGCGCGAATTTTCGGGGTTGCACCCTTTAATTGAAATGTTTTCGCAGTGTGAGGGTCGTGCAGCGGAATCTGGTGTTTGTGGTCGGTCTGCCGATGCGGTTGGCCGACGCCGAGGTTTTAAAAAAACACGAGTACTTTGGAAAGTTCGGCAAAATCCACAAAGTGGTCATAAACCAGTCGACGTCGTACGCCGGCTCACAGGGACCTAGCGCAAGTAAGTCTCGCGAAAATCGAATTTAAGCTAATTTACTTTAGTCGATATCTGCTTTGTTTTCTTTGCTATGTTTGGACTTATCTGATAATGAAATTTCACGCGCTTGATAAACCAATCAAAACAAATCGGTTGTTTGGAGTTTTAATCTGTGTTTGTGAACTGAGACGGAACGATTTTGAACAATTTTTCGTTTGTAGGTGCTTACGTGACGTACATGAAGAGCGACGACGCGTTGAGGGCGATACAGAGCGTGAACAACATAATGCTCGACGGCAGACAGATCAAGTCTAGTCTGGGCACAACGAAGTACTGTTCACATTTCATGAAGAACCAGCCTTGTCCGAAGCCCGACTGCATGTATCTGCACGATTTCGGTAAGTTTGTGTTCGTCGGCGAGGGTCAGAAGACGTTTGGAACCCAGGAGATCGAACTTGCGGCGACAATCGAACTTGTGTGATTTAGTTGCTGGGCGTTTGTGATCTAATTTTGTATTTAATTTAACTCTAATGTTGTTATGTAAAGTTTAGCTGGTAATTATGGGCAAACTAGATCATAGTGAAGGAGTCAAATATCAGACTTAAAGAGAAAGCCACTGCTAAGGATGATGAGGGAAACTAAAGACGCGATAAAGAACTGTTCATAATTAATAACTAGCCCCAGAAATTTAAAATAAATCTTGTTCACTTACAATACATTAGCCAAGTAATTCGATGAGATTCATGTAGTAACTCAACTTCCTTTAACAATTTATTTTGTGTCAATCCTGCTTTAAAAGAATTACTTTCCGCAATTTTGTGAGAAATTAATTGTTCGTCTCTAGCCGTAAAAATACAACCGCTAATCACTAATTGAGCTCATGAATTTGGCAAAATCTTGCAAGGACAATATTGCTTGTAACTGCTTCCATAGCATTTGAAAAGTGACCTTGTTGTCCTTGTCAAAATTCTCAAATTAATAATAGACAGAAGAAAAATCCCATCATCAGTTTGGATTGTGTAACAACCAAGAAGCAGTGGTTAATAAAATAAACAAAGACTTGAACTTCGAAAAATACTGTTTAGCTGAGTTCCTTCGATGCATCACAAGCTTTTGATGAGGTGTGACAGATAGGGTTGCAAGTTAAACTGAAAAAAATTCCTTCCTCCTCACATTTTGGATTTTAGAATTTAGCTGGGGATACTGTTATTACTATGTCGTCATGATCTTGTTGTTGTATATTGACGATAATAAATTGAAGGACACTGAAATTTATAAAATTGAAAGTTAAGTCACTGGTAGTGATCTGGCAAAAAGATTGTCTTCAAGCCTGGCCAGAAATAAACACTTTCATTTTTAGTTTCTACTGAAGATGGTAACGTTAAAAATTAAGGGTAGATTTTTTATATTTATGAGTAAATTTTTCCATGTGCTTTATGTTATTGTTACTTATAACTGTGTGTTTACACTCGCCACTGACATTGAGATGCAATTATCAGCTAATAATAAATGTGTCTGAAAAGCGTTGGTGTAAATTCATGTGTTCTTTTGTGTTTATGTTGTATCCTGGATGTCTTGTCCATCGCGTTCAAAGTTGGTATTTGCCGATCATCTTAATAGTTCTCATATTTGTTTAAAGGAGATCCCGAAGCGAGTTTCACGAAGGAACAGATGCACGCCGGCAAGCACCAGGAGTACGAAAAGAAGCTGCACGAGGCGCTGCTGGGTCGCATGGCCGCTCAGTCCAAGCAAGAACAACAACAACAACAACAGCAGCAGCAGCCGGAGGCCAAGCAGACGACGACGGCGAAAACGAAAGACTCGCCGAGTTCAGATCGCGGCGCCGGCTGTGCGGCGCCCGCCACCGGCTCCAGCAGAGAAACGTGGCCCCAGCTGAGCGCCGACAAGGCGGAGAAGAAATCCGAAAAGACGGAGAAGGAAAAATCCCAGCGCGGCAAGAACAAAACGAAACACGGCGGGGCCGGTGGCGGCGGTAGTGCGGACGGTAAAAAATCAGACAAGAAGATGAACTGTGGTGGTGATAGTGCTAATCAAAATAAATGCGCGGACGTCGCCAAGTCCGACGCGAAGCCGTCGTCGAAAGAGCCGGGCTCCCCGCGTCAGGGCGGCGCCAAGGGATCGACGACGCGGGAGCACCGCAAGGACAGCGAGAGCAGCGTCGAGATGACCGCGTCGAAGCTGCCCGTCTTGGACGACAACACGAGTTTTTTTTCGCAAAACAACTTCCAGAAGATAGTTCCTGAGCAACAAGCGCATCAAAGCGACGACGAGACCAACGCGGACGGCGGCCACAGCGTCTTGAACGACTCGCTGCCGGACATCAATAGCTGCGAGGACTGGGAGGCGGCGTTCGGGTTCTCGAAGTACAGCAATCACCTCGAGGAGCTGGCGCACCAGAGGAACAACATCAAAGACACGTTGGAGACGTTTGGTGGTGGTTTCGGCGCGCTCGGCCTGCACCAGAACGATCCGTTTGAAAAGATGGACCAGGGATACGCGTACGACTACAAGAACAACCTGTTCAACAAGCTGGCGAAGGGCAGCGGCGGCCGCGACCAATTCGCACAAAGCGTTCCGTACAAAAACGCGATACAGTCGCCGTTAGACGACAGACTGCAGTACGGTATGTCGAACCACGGCGGCAAGGACGCGAACGGTCTCGATCACATGACTAAGTTTTTTACAGACTTTTACAAAAACGGGCAGAAAGATCTTCTGAACGGCGTCACTCAGAACGGTCTCAACGGTCTAAATCACCAAATAAGTCAGAGTTTGAACGGAATTTCGGCCGCGCCGAGCAACTTTCTGAACGACCTGGCCGACAAACAGCTGCTCCGGTTACAGCAGAAGCAGCTCGACGAACAGCTCATGATACTGAACCTGAAGCCGCACCTGAGTCAGAACCAATTCCTGCACAATGGGCACTACATGAACGGCGACGTGTCACAAAACGGACAGCCGTTTGGCGCTGTACACACGCAAGTCTACAGGAACAGTTCGATGGCCGTCGGCAAACAGAACAGGGCATCGGAGGACGAGTTGGATTTCGATCCGTTCCAAGAAACACAGAAAGGTTTCGCGGAGCTGATAGAAAACGAACAGAGTTTAAAAATACACACGTCAGGTCAGTATAGTAGTCACAACCATTGTTCACATAATTAGTACGTTTGCATCAAATATTCTTATAATATCATTTTGTTGATATAAAACTAATTTAAATCGTATTTTCTAAAATCGTCGTTTTTTTCCAAATGTATTGTTCCTCACCTTAATAGAAATAGAATGAATAGTTTTACAAGAACATGATCTCCATAAATTTCATAAAATCAGCACTTTGATGTATGATAATACGAATTGTTCATAATAACTTGTAAATTATAATTTACAAATTGTATAACTCGCATGAAGATGTACTGAGTTTATTCCTTTTTTTCAAATTTCAATTGTAAACGTTTCTGTAACCACATCAACACTAATTTTGTTGTAATTCAGGTCACAGTAACGTTCCGACGGGTCAGATAAACGGACTGTTACACAACCATAGCGGCGGCACGCATTTGCCGCCCCCACCTCCCGGTTTCGTTCAACCACACATGAATTCGTTCGGTAAGTGATCGTAGATTACAAAGCAAGCGTGGTTGATTTTTTTTCTTCTTTCATAGGTAGTAAAATTTTACCTTACTTAAATATGAATAGTCAACAACAACAAATTAACAATACTCAGAGTAATTGGCCGAGTAATTATAATAGTGTATTGCAACAACAACAGTCGCAACAAAAAGGTAACTGTGGTGTTTAAGTTAGCAACTTAGGTTTAAGGAGACAGTGTAACAGTTGTGTGTGAAATTTTTAGGTATGGGCGCGTGCAACGATTGGAAGTCGATAGATCCTGCGATAGTCTCGTCGAGTAGATACTTTTCGTTAACGAACAGCGTCGCGCCACTGCGGGAACAGTTCACGCCACTGCAGCAGCCGCTGGGGATCTCGCAGCAGCAGACACACCAGAACGGGCCCGTGAGAAACTCGTACGACTTCCCCGCGGGTTCGTACCCGAACCTGGGCCAAGTGCAGCAGAACTACAACTTCACACATCTGAACTCGCAGCAGAACAACCTGCACTGGCTGGGCGGCGAGCTAAACACACAAATATCCAGCCCTCCGGGATTCCGGTCGAGCGCGCCGGCGACGAAACAGCAAGAGTGTTGAGGGCCGAGCCCCTAGAATTCACGAGCGACGTATGGGCGACTTTTATATCACAGTTTTGTTCATCCGTAGGATCGTCTGATTGTTTTTTCTTTGTGTTTTTTTTTGTTCGAATCGTGCGAAAATTGCTGCAATATACCGAATAAAAGATGTTTTTCGATTTGTAGGAAATTTTTGGTAATTGTGAAATTCAAACGTTCAAAGTCAAATGAAATTCGTTCGAGGCCGTTTAGTTTGAGTTTGTGTTTGTCGGTGATTGGAGGTCGGGGGGGTTTGTCGACGCGAAACCCTGGTGTGGAAGTCAAACATGTTTATCGTGAAACACAATATATATATAGCAACAAGGTCCGTTTCGTTTCTTGTTGTTTTCTCTTATATTTTAAATGTAAACGTAAATTTATTATCGAGATACTGCGGGTGCTTGGCATTCAATTCAAATATGAGTTTTCCGGAGAACGAAGGCGAGGAAAAAGAGAACTAACTATTATGATTACTTATATTCAATTATCCGAAAAACACTGATTATTATAAAGATGGAAAAAAACAGCTAATAAATATATTACATTACGAATTGGGCTTTAATTTCTCCTCTGCTGGTCTCTGGCAATATCCAAAGTGATGACGAATTTCAACGTTTCAAGAAATTCTAAAATGAATTAATTGTAAAAACGTTTGAATATTGATATTGAAAAAATGTAAGGTATTCATTACTACCGTCACATCTGCACACCAGCAATATCCAACTGTGGTGAACCCCAACAAAACTGCATTAATTTTTTTACATGAAACTAAATGTGGAATCAATTGACACGATGAGAAATTTCACTTTCTAACATTGCATCTGCACGATTAGAAATTTCATCATCAATTTCCTGTTTTACTTCCACAATAACTGCTGCATTTTCTTGCTTCACTTCGTTTCGATCTATGCTCGAAATTTCCATCTTGTGATCTTCAATTTTCCTATCACCAAGACCCGACGACCCGACGAGTTCATTTTTATTGATCGAATGAGTACTCGTATCTGTAAATATACAAGAAACGAAATTATTTATTCAAGAGAATTTGCATTAATGTTAATAACGAGTGTAAGTTCCCAGCTGATCAAAAAAAAATTAATCCTCACCACTAATTATGTCCACCTCTTCTTCTTTTATGTTCAAGTTACATTCATCGATAGTAGACTGTTCACATTTTTCAAATTCGTCGCAAACCTCATATTGAATTTCACCGTCGTTTCTGTCCACCGTACCGCAAGCTTCCCCGTGGTGTACGCGTTCCGTATGCCACACGAAATCGTTTCGTGTTTTAAAATTTCGCCCGCAAATGTTGCACGTGCACTTATTCTCGCCGCCGTGACATTTCACGTGAATCGACAAATCGTTTTTAGTTTTGAATCCCTTCGTGCAAACGTCGCATTTGTGATTTCTTTCATCGGTGTGCCGCTTCATGTGCACCACGACGTCGTTCCTCGCCTTGAAACCCTTGCCGCAAACCCCGCACTTGTGACTCCGCTCGCTGTGCGACTTCCTGTGCGCCGTCTTGTTGCTCCTCGTCTTGAAGCTCTTCCCGCAAACTTCGCAGTCGTACTTTCGCTCGTCGCTGTGGTAATTCACGTGCACCGCCAAATCCCGCCGCGTTTTGAAACCTTTCGCGCAGACCGTGCACTTGTGGTTGCGCTCATCGGTGTGGCACCGCATGTGCACGAGCATGTTGCGCCGCGTTCGGAAGTCTTTCGTGCAGACGCAGCACCTGTGGTTTTTCTCGCACGCGAGTTGTGACCTCGAGTGTTGTTCCATGTGACGGGTGACGTCTTTGCGCAGCTTGTAAGCTTTGCCGCACACGTCGCATTTGTGGTTGCGCTCGTCGGTGTGGCGCTTGGCGTGCGCCAACATGTTGCACCTGGTTTTGAAAGTTTTCGCGCAGACGGGGCACGCCTGGTTTTTTTCGCCGGTGTGCAGTTTCATGTGCTCGATGACGTTGCTTCGCCATTTGAAAGCTTTGCTGCAGACGTCGCATTTTAGGCTTCTCGTCGGTTTGCGGGATTTCTTGTGGGAATTTTCGAGCGTCAAAATGACGTTTGGGAATTTCTGCAAAATTAGTTTTCGTTAAATTTGTTTTGGTGACGATGGTGGGATAACTAACAGAATTGTGCGATAGTTACCGACTAATTTTTAATTCAATAAGTATAACGAAATACACAAAATTTAAATATTTGATTATTTAAATCGTGGCGGCCGCCAACGCCAACATCCATTGCCTTATTTTAAGCTACATCTCGGGTTGGCAATTCTGCAAACGTCATTGGTATGGTAAACCATTCGCACAAATAAGTAATATGAATTTATTTATTTACAACACCAGAAAAAAGTCTTGGCATCACTCCACTAACTGATGTGTTTTGGTCAATTTCAATATTGAAACTTGATGGCTTATTGGAAATTGAAGAGGTTATAGCAGATGCGTCAGGTCCTGATCTTTTTGATGTGGATGGTCCCGCTTCTGTCATCATGTTGGCCACATCTATTTTTCTTTTCAGAGATTCTTCAACGTAACCTTCCGCAATACTCCCCGACATCCAACCACCGGGTCTTTTTAAGGTTAACAGGTCACCTCCCCGATTAATCAACAAAGTGGCAGAACTGCGCCTAAAGCAGTGACCAGTGTACTCGTTGGCTTTTTCCAGTTTCAAGAACATTGCAACTTTGGATGGTATGCTTCCGAGAGCGTTTATTCCAGCGGGCGAACTACAACACTTGCCTTTTTCAAATCTCAGGAAAAAACGATCGGGAACTTTTGTGTTTTTCATTCTTATCTGTAAGTACCGAACCACAGTTGTAACCCATTCTCGTTTGGTTATAGCAAAGGAGCGACTAACGTTGGTTTTAGTTTCTGGAATTACAACAATAATGACATCGTCCTTCAACTGAACATGATCAATCATCATTTGATACAACTCTTCTCTGCGCAAAGCACCAGATACTCCAATAATTAACGTTACCTAAAACAAAATTGCAGGTATAATTTGACATATAGTTTAGTAAGTATGTGAATTATGTAAATACTTACTTTCATGAGTAAAAAGTCCGTATCGGGAGCTTCATTCAGGAACCTAATAATGTCATTTTCTTCGAGGACTCTACTTTTTTTCGGTTTGTAATTGCTTGTTTTTCTTTTCAAGTAAGCAATTAACCTCGCAAATTTTGAAATGTCTATGTCATTTTTCAACAACAGGCATGATCTCAGCATTGAATAAATTGCCCACAAAGACTTGCGCTTTTTCTCAACCAAATCGTTGAAATACGCGAGAAGAACATTTTCGGTGTAACTTGTAACCCCTTTTCCTTCGCACCACTGTTTAAACACATCGAACTGTGCCTCGTAACGGAATCTTGATTTTTCGGGCAACAACTGACCTAAAACGTTCTCAGCTAACTGCCTTAAATCCGTGGTGCTGGACATCTAAATCATAAAGTTATAAGTAACACGAGAATTATTTTTAAAAAATTAGTCCAAACACTCCAGCTGGACATCGCGTTTAAGATATAAACTTCATGCAGCAAAATGCAATTTCCTACATTCGATTATAAATACCTAATAATAAACCTACCTACCTATTAACAATTAACTTTTATACAATTATTTGAATGTAACAAATTCAAATGTCATAAACAATGCAATGTTGCCAACTTGAATAAATAAAATATATAGGTATAAAAATTTAATTTTAATCGGCAGTGCTTATTGACCAAATTTTTATACAAATTGACTTTTTCTAAATAGAATTGATTTATGTTGAATGCTTTAACTATATCATTATTGATGTTGATCTTTGTGAGCGAGTTCTGCCCCAATTTCACTCACCGGATTACCCGAGGAAAAAGAATCGACGTTTTCCCTTTTGATGTCCAAGACGGGCTCCACATTCTCCCTCGGCGCAAAGCACATCACGTGTTCATTTGCGATAGGATCACTAACACTAGGCGGTTCATTTTTGAATTTACCAATGGGCACGTTTGTAGGTTCATAGAAAATTTCTGTCGGTTCTATTTTCACTTCGACAAATAGGCTATTGGAGGTATTTCCATTTGCGTTCATTGCATACTTGTTTTTCACTTTGGTATGGGAAGAAAGCTTCGATCAAATTTAATAAATACTTTTCCTCTTTAATTTACGAAACTGGATCACAATGTTAAACTTGTGGATGAAGCAGCATTGTTGCGGTTATGTTACAGCTGTTCTGTCAAATTCAAACCAATAAAAACCAAAATCACCAAATCGTAAGCAGGGTTGCCGAGGACTTGATCATGAAAAAAAAGGCACTGAAATCTCGGCGTATATGATGGCGGGAGTTTGCGGTTTATTTGAATATTTAAACAATGTTTTCTCATACTAAGATTTTAATAATCACTTCATTTACAGCTTAAATTTTACATACAAATTGCGTGAATTACTATTCTAAAAATTACGTTGATGCTCTTAAGCGACAATTAATGGAATGACGTGCATTACCCTCGCAAATTAACACATTGAAGATTGCGACTCTTAACTTTTAAGTATGGATTCGTACGCCTGATACACCGACGCAGACACCTCCACCGACCTAGTTTTCAGGCTAAGCGTGGCGTTCGGCGCGCCGGGCTGCAGCTTCAACTCCAACAGCACCCAAATCCCGTTCGTCAGCTTCAACGACTGGTATAGCATGTCTTGCCCCTCGACGGTGCGCTTCGCGATGGTAAATATGTTGTTGTGCGTCATTTTCGCGGCTATGCCGTCGGCGGTGTTCTTGACGTCGTTCAAGGTGTACTGGACCTGAGAAGTAAGCAATTTTCGAATTGTCGAGACTCAAAATGATGTAATCACCTCGTTCGCGGCGGGGATGTCTTTCCAAGTCGTCAGGAAGTATCGCTTGTCTAGTTGGCCGTCCTCGCAGAACAAAATCTGGATGGCGATCTGGCAGGCGTAGTAGAAGACGTCGACGTTGTTTTTCACCGCCACTTGCAAGTTGGTCAGGGGATCCATTCGTTGCACTGGTCCCGAAGTGTTCAACGTTATGCTCGTCTCCAAGCTTTGGCCGGGCTGGAGGACGCCGATGTTTAAGGGAGCTGCGGGGCTTACGCCGAAGCTGTTTTTGTTGAATTGAATCGCGAAGCCGTTCATTGCCTATACAATGAAATTATTTACTAGTAAAGTAAACTTTGTAAGTAAATTTTTAAATATTTTTTGTAATATTACAAAGTGTTTCACCTGCATGGCTTTGTTGGTGAACGTAAGATCCATAGCCGGTTGCGCCGAACGCCTAGAAAACGTGCCCCATATTTCCAACCCTTTCCCTTTCTCGGCGGGCAACCAGCAGGCTTTCGCGGGCGTGTACATCGACGGCGTGGCCGTCAATCCGAAAATGTCGCCTAAAAGACCAGTTGTGGTGGGCGCGACAGTCGTCGATATATCGGCGGGACCTCCGAGCTATTAATCACGTCAATTAATTAATTCTACGAATGTCAACGATCAACCTACAAGTAAATCGACGTTGCTGGTCGGCTGCGTGACGGGAGCGACCGGCACCGCGCTTCCGATATCCATGGACAAAAGATCCCCGATTAACGACTCCTGGTTCGGTATGACGGTGGATTCGCTTTGTGGCTGCGCGGCCGGCTCCTCCACCGATCCCTGCCTCGCCGGGAGCGACTTCCTTATCCCCGCGCTACGACCCTCGACAAACGCAGTCGGCGGCTTGTGATAAACGCTCGCCAACGACGAGATGTGACAGATCAACTCGTCGAGCAGCGTCGGCTCCAAGAGATCCGTCTCCTCCGAGATCAGGGGCTTGTCGGCCAGGACGACCTCCTTGGCCGCCGCAGGATCCGTGCTCAGCAACCTGCGAAACAAAACGAATTAATTGACACTGATTGACAAACGACGAGCACGATTACCTCCAGTAAATGAAACCGCGATCTCGCAAGTCGGGATTGTCGGAGTCCTGGGTCGCCAGGCTCAACACGTGCTGCACCAGAGCTTGGGTGTGCGCCGGCCGTTTCAGGAACAGCTTGACCACCGCCGTCAGAAGCTGGAGTTGGACTTGCGCGTTCTCGTCGGCGAAACCTGCGAAGTCAAAGTGCGGCGATTTCGAGAGGCACGTTTTGCGATTAAACGGGACGCACCTTCGAGGAAGCTGTCCAGCAATTCGTCGGCGTTGTCGATGCGCTCCGCGTATTCGCCGATGATCCAAATCATGCTCGCCCTGGCCTCCGGCTCGTCCAACGTGTCCAAATTTTCGCACAACGTGCTGATGATGCTCTCGTATTTATTCGGGTATTTTCTGCAACGATTTGTATCATTTTATCAATCACATCAAAAACTACATTGTAAAAACAAGAACTATAATTGAAATAAATTTTAGCGACGGCTTTTTCGACCTGTATGGTCATCAGACCACCTCACATTCATTCGCTAAAGGTGCATCATGTCATGCAACCTTGAGTGACAAAAAATTATTGGTATTAAGCTAGCTGTGAAGTTGTTTAAATTTGGACGGTGCTGACTTAGACGGTAGAACCAGACTTTTTTAATTGCGTGACACAAGTGTGAGAATGCTCCGACTTGTTTTTAAACAGAGAAATTTCTTCCAAAGTTAACTGATGTTATTCTATTTCTATTTTGTACTAAATTTGTCGAAATGTTGGCTTCACTGACATTTAAAGCAATTTTAAAAACGTATCAAACTTTGACAGTATTTTGAACGCATGTGACAGTTGATGTGTTCGATATTTAATTAACTTTACAAATTCCTACATTCACCTCTATTGTAAAACATATTGCTTTAATTTGAAGATAAAGTGTGAACCATTCGTTCATGGGAACCATGACACGTAATTTCGCTAATCTCGCTCATTCAAATCAAAATATTGACAACATTTGACGTTTTCGAAAAATGTCCGATTACAGCTTTCTCGGCGATTACGTGGTGCCCTCGGCGATCGTCGGCATCGTCCTGATGACGCGCGCGTTTCTGATGGGGCGCCGCGGCAACGGCAAAATCGACGAGGAACTCCTCGAGGAGCGGCTGAGGCGGTTCGAGCCGCGATCGCTGCTCGAATACGACAGGCACTCGGACTTCGAGGAGCTGCGCGTCGCGCCGCAGGACGGCGACCACCTAAACTTCGCGCGCGTCGACTTCCTGAGCATGGCGGACGACGTCAGGGTGCTGAGGAGCGCCGAGGATTGCATCGGGAACTTCGGGATCGGGACATGCGGACCGAGGGCTTTTTACGGTAAACGGAAATGCATAACGGCGCAATTGCAATGAGACTTTTTAATTTCATTGATTTTTCATTCAGGTAATTTCGAAGTGCACCTAATCCTGGAAAAACGCCTGGCGGAAATGGTACAAATGGAAGACGCCGTCGTCTACTCGTACGGCTTCACCACAGTTTCCAGCTCGTTGAGCTGCTACGGCAATTCTAACCAAATCATTTTCGTCGACGAATCCTGCAACATCGCCATCCAACACGGCATCCAGGCTTCCAAGTCCCGAAAGATCACGTTCAAGCACAACGACCCAACGGACCTCCACAACAAAGTCAAGGAATTCTGCGACGCCGAATTCCTCTACAAAGCCCTCAAAATCCTAATAATCGAAGGCATCTACGACAAAGACGGTACCATCTGCCCCCTGCCGGAGCTACTAAAAGTCTGCAAGCAATTCAAACTGCGGATATTCATCGACGAGACCGTCTCGTTCGGAGTCCTCGGCGAGCACGGCCACGGCGTGACCGAGCACTTCAAGGTAGACATCGAGGACATTGACATGATAATCGGGTCGCTCGAGACGGCGCTGGTGTCCATCGGTGGTTTCTGCGTCGGCAGCGCCGGAGTCATCGAGCACCAACGCATCGCGAGCAAGGGCTACTGCTATTCGGCTTCGTTGCCGGCGTATTCGGCGCAAGCCGCCCTCACCGTGATCGATCACATGGAATCTCGACCAGTCCAGTTGCGATATTTATCGTTTAGAGTCCACCAGTTCCTCGGCTCGATACCACAAATCGAACTGAAGAGCCACTGCGACTCGCCAATGAAGGTTTTCCGCGTGAAGAACGACGATCATAACTTTTACGTCAAGAGACTCAACGAGTACTTTAAATCGAAGAACGTTTACGTCTTGCTTTGCGACGACGGATCGTTGAAGATCAACCTTTACTACGACCTTTATAAGTGCGACGGTCTCCTCGATAAGTTTTTCAAGATCGTCGAAGACGCCGTGGAACTATGCTTGGAGACTTCTTGAGCGAATAGTTCGAGGTTTCGTTGTTATATTTTCTTTGTTATGTTTACATTTATTGTTATTATTAAATGTGATTAAAAATTAATTATAAACTCACCTAAATATGTCTTTGATTACGACGATCGCCTCCTGAACGACATAGTTCACCTTCGTCTGGATCAGATCCAGCAGAGTCGAGACACAACGCTCAGCCGAAGGCTCCACCTTGATGGCGCACCTGCCGATAGCCCGCACGGCCTTGCGGACGAAATCCACGTCGACCTCTGTCGCGTATTCCTTCAGCTCGCTGAGGACCTGCGCTATATTCGCCTGCGACGCCAGCCGTATCATTATGTCCAGCTTTTCCAGCTTCACGTAGATGGGGTCGTTGTACTTCACAAAGAAAACCTGCACGAGACAAATTCAATTTTTCCTCGATTCCAAAACAAGTTTTCGTTGCTTTAAATTGGATTCGTTTGGATCTTATCTCACTGACCTTCATTTCGTGCTTTAAAATATCAGGTCGCTTCTGGACGATCAGATTAATGTTCCTCAACGCGACGTATTGGACCTCCGGCTCCGACGACAGCAAAGTCACCAAAGGCGGCGCCAACTTCTTGCTGAGCGTCGCGCAAAATTCCGCGTCGCCCGCCAATATCTCCATCATTTTCATCAGGACCTTAACCGCCGATAGGACGACGGCCGCGTTCGCATGCGCCAACCTCGGGGTGATTCGCTCGCAGATGCTCTGCGATTCCCTTTCGTCTTTCGGGCTGTAATTGGACAACGAGTCCAAGATGAAAACTTGGCCCCATTCGGTGCATTCGTTCAACGCCGTCAGTAGCTTGTTTATTGTGTTTGTGTTCAGTTCTAGAAAAAGGAAATGTAGGCAATTAATAATAACAATAATAATAAATATATAATAAATGCACAACTCACCAACTAAAGGGCTCCCAGTCGGGCTGCTTTCGTTAATTTCTGAAAGCGCGGCGACTGCATTGGCAACGACCATCGGATTAGAATCGCTCAACAGATCCTTCAGCTGTTCCAAAAAGCCCTGATCCTCGACCAAACCCGACGATATGTCGTACAATTTAGCGACGCAAACCGCCGCCGTTTTTCTCACGTAAGGATCCTCGTCTTTCAAGCACTTCCGGAGGGGCTCGCATAAATACTCGGTGATTTTATCGACGCGTATGCAACCCATCGTCCTGACCGCCAGGGCTCGTATCAACGGGTTGGGATCCTCGCAATCCTATCACAAATATTGGTCAAATGAATTTAAATTCAATTAAATGTTACCTTGACGAAGGTGTTGACGGCCATGATGGCCATGTCTGGCTGCGACTTCGCGTAGTTCATCAAGTACAAGTACACGAGCTTCTTGAGCTCGAGGTTGTCGGTTTGCATGCAATTCACGACGTCGGGGAACAAAGCGGAGACGTCTTTGCCAACCGTCATGCTGGCGATCACCTGCAGGGTTAAAATCGAACGTTTTTTTTATCAATTGGGGCGTCGTTGGTTATCGATGGGGTACCTTTTTCACCGCCTCCTTCTTCTTTTCCTTCTTGTCATTGTTCAGTTCGGATTTTAGTTCGAATATTTCGCCCTTTTTGGTCGTCGTGAAGTATTTCGAGTCGGTCATCGCGTTGTCTTCGAAGATTCTGATTTCGGCGACTTCGACCGCAAATACACCCACTACTGTCAATTAACGTACCGATTTCGGGACGTCAAAATATTTTGACAGTTGCGCATGCGCGTTGGTTTTTCAATACGCAATTGTACATTTTTTATTTATCCTATAAAAAATATGTAGGCTATAGGATTGTATTATTATGCAAATCATCGAACGGCTCAAATTAAAATAAAAGTACGACGTTTAAAATACTAAAATTCCATTGTCTCCATTTTCAATAGAAATGGTTTTCTCTTCTTCATCGTGGACGAATAAGTGGAATAAAATCGATGGGAACCAAAGGTAAATGAAACGAATCTCAAACAATTTACAAGCTCATTTATTGTAATAAATGGCACCGTTAGCACATATTCATATGATACAATAAGGAAATATGTATTCACTTTACGTTTTAAAACTACATACACAGTCTCGTTTTTGCGTTCGGCCTAAAAACTCGACGTTTAAAATTAATGGAATTCATCGGTAGCGATAATAATAACAATAATATCAGACTAGTACCACTAGTAGTAACTATAACAAAACAGAAAAGAAAATCTTTGAATCTCAAACAATAACACTTCAGTAACTTTGTTACGTTTCCTTCTTCGTCGATCTTTGGTTTAACATAAAAAAAAAATTCACGTGTTTACGCGGCGGCGTGTCGCGGAAAATTGAGAAATTCTGAAGAAATTACGTTTTAAAACGCTAGTCCAATTGAAGGAAATTTTCCGCGACACGGCGCACGCGCTCGGCACAAATACAGGCGCCGTTTTAATTCTTAAAAAATACATAACAAGCTCTAAAACGAATGAAAACAAAAACTTCTTTTCGCACATCTCATAAATAATTTGTTCTTAACTACGAATGTACATTATAAAAAGCTAATATACAAAAATATACAAAAATACTGGCAAATAATCTTTAATCATTTAATCCTCCGATTTCACCTAAGTCACCTAAACATATTTCATATTTCTTAAGAAAAGGAAGAAGATTACGCGATAACTTAGACATTAACAAGAACCTATTGCAGCACGCACAATTGTTTTCGCAGTTCCGACTCGTTCTCTTCGAGCTCGACTTCCGGCACCGTTTGGGCCCCGTTCGCGCCGACCTCGGGCAAATACGGTCGATAGTCCAACCCGGACCGCTCGTAAAACAACATGTACGCCGAGCTCGTGTCGATTTTTGGTATTTTAACGTCGCTGTAGGCACATTTGAACGTATCCAACGAACTGTCGGAGTCGTAAAGCCCCCGATTGCCCGAAAACCTCCGCAGATTTTTACTCGACGCCAACGGTGAATTCTTCATCGAATTAACCAGGTTGTGAGTCTCGGACGTGTCTTGACTCTGATCGGTCGTCACGTTCAACGAAGTATTGCTGCTTTGTCTCTTGTTATTGCTCAAATCACTGTTATTGCACAACGTCGCGTTTGTATCCGTCGAGTCTTGCGAGAGACTCGAACAGCTGTCCGCGTTCAACTTACGCTTCGCCAGCGGCGTCGACATCGGCGATTTAATCGAGCGATTCAAGTGGTTGTTCGCGAGGTGACTGTCGTTATTATTTTCGTTCGCGTTCTGCTGACCTCCGACGACGATGTCGTCCGTTAAAACCTCACGACACGAACTGTCGTTGTAGCAGTACCAATGCCCGTTCGGATTGCAAGCGTACGATATGTAATGCCCGCCGTTCAATAACCCCGAATGGCTCTGGAATAAATACAATTGAATTAATGCGATCAAACGATTCAAACCTGAAAATCTCACCACAACCGCGTACAGCTGGTACATCAAGTCGAACCGGTCTTGTCCTTTCAACAGCTTGTGCTCGTGGAAATCTCGCAGATCTTCGTCGACGATCGGCGTCTTCAACAGACTGGTCGATTCCAACCTTTCCCGCCGCTTGCCCGCCGCCTTCCTCTGATTAACCGCGTTCCTGTGGGCGACGTCCTCGACATCGATCAATTTTTCCGGTCGGACGCAATCGTCCGTCTTGGAAGGACAGTCGCACTGATCGCCGTTCTCCTTTTCCTCGGGGATCCTGTCGTTGATGTCCATGTGGCTACTCTCGTACGAATTCTCCAACTCGGACTTACCGCGGCATTTTTCCAGCAGGTGCTTGTGCCGAAGGATCGTCTCTTGCGGAACCGACGCCAAATAGGCGGTCGGATCGAAGTTCTTGAACGGAAAGTTCACCACCTTTTGTGTCTTGACCCATTTGTTGTTGACATAGTCGAAACGTTTCAGGTGAATGATCTAAATCGATATTGCATCGTTTATTGATTTTTCATTCAAAACGTTAAAATTTTCATCACATAGTAATTGATACACCAAATACGTGCATTTCTAATTATGTCTGCGTATATACCTCCTTTGTATTAAAACCTAGAAAAAAAAAAAAAAACATTGAAAAACGCACCAAAATCGGCGGCAGCCTCCAAATTTGCAACTTCTTCGTCGCCGGCTGCTTCCCTTGGCATTTCGAGCAGTGGTACTTCGTCTCTAGTCGCTCTTCCGACGTAAACGCCCTCAGGCAGTAATCCAAATCGATGGGCTCCGTGTGTAACTTACGACACGTCCCCACCGATTCGTGTTCAATCCAAACCTAAAATTTCCACCATTATCTACTACACAACACGTAAATAATCTTATCTTAACATATTGATAAAGTGGTTTAAAATAAATTGTGGTTTAAATCCTCTAAACCTTCTAAAAGTCTAATTTAAGCCCAGTTTAAAATATCGAGTTTTATAAAGATTATTAAAGTCTTTGCAAGTCATTGATATTTATAAATTATTTGTACACAAATTTCGTCACCTTCTCCCTGCAGCTTTGATATCGCAAGTGCAAAGCCGTCGGGTCCCAATCGATCGCAATGCACATGACGTTCTGTCCCACTTTGCAGAACTCGAACAGCGACTCGTCCGAACACGGTATCTTGCAACCCCTGCAGAATTGCGTCCAATGGCACAGGGCGCAGATTTGGCCGCCATCGAGCACGGCCCTCAACGTAAACGGAAACTCATACCCCAACGAATCATCACTGAAACAAAACAAATTTAAATTACCATCTTATTATTACTATTTGCCAATAACGTTACATATTGCATATAACAACAGAGCACAAATAAATTTACTAATAAAATACACAAAAAAAAGCGTTAATGGGGTCTTAAAGTAACCAGAGTTTCATTTAAGTGCAATATTTTTTATTTTAGATCTAATTAGCGACAACGTAAACACATAATATTATAAATTGTACACAATTTGTCCCCAATTTCTTCCCAATATCTGCGAAAATACTCACCAATCGGTCGCGTGATTCGTCTGATCGGACTGCGGCAACGGACTCAGCAACCGCGTCACCTGTCCCCAAACGATCTCGTACAAGCTCTGACACGAGCAGTTCGAATTGCAGCCGAGCAACAGCGGCACGCCGAACAAACTCGGCTTGGATTTGTGCTGCGAGAGGAAGTAGGACTCCTGGCGCACGCACTTGCGATGAACCGCGATTAAATACGTCGGGGTTTTCATCGGATTATCTACAAACGCAACAGATGTGATTAATCGGCTCTACACATAAAGAATAAAATGAATACATTGCTGAAACTGAAAATGAGGATAACGAAACAAATCTGAATTTTTAAAAATTTTAGTTTGGCAAGAGAAATAAACTCGAAAACATTGCAGAAAGAGTAACAGGGTTCACTTCTAAAATTTTCTTCATTATCATAGATTTTCTTAAACATTGAAATGATGCTTTTTTTTATGAAATCTCGATTAACTTATTCGAATTACAAAACCCAACTCAGGTACAAATTCATGTTGATGTTAATTTTTTGTAAATTGAAATATTCGCTTACCCGTGTAGACCGTCGAGCTGGTGGAATGCACGGACGTCTTCTTGATGGAAACGCCGTTGGACAAACGAGTCGGGTTAACGACGGTTTCGCATTGGCAACTCCTGAGATTCTGTGAACGTTCCGTCATATAAAACGCCGCCGAATTCAAAAAGCAAACACCAAACATCCTACCAACAACGACAACTAACTTTCGCCAAACTTTTCAAAAACAACTTAGCTTATTTAAAAATTTAATTTAATTCAATTTGAAAATCGTTGTTTTTAATCAAGTTTGGCGATACGACCGACTCGAAACAATCTACGACAAGTATGTACAAAATACAAAACAAAATCCCACAACGAGTTCGTTAAAACACCAAAGTAAAAAAGGAACTAAAAACTGCCTTTAAAAAGCCTTATTTACACGCATCGTCGCACGCTTCAGATCTGAATTATTATCATTATTATTCGACTCGCGAATTAATCATTGAACCGTCGATAACTCAAACCCAAAGCGGACAGACCGCGTATGCGACCAAAATCATAAGAAACGAAATCGGTACGACATACAGGTACCTATTACACTTTTTCAAAAATCACGACTCATAAATCCGAACGGTCGAAAACACGTACGTTCATGTGTGGTCTACAGACTTTAAAGATTATTTATAGTCAAGTTTTTTGGCACGTGCATACCTTAAAGCAAAGTATGTTGGGCATGCATAGGGCCGCACTGCTTCTTACCTCTGGGCTTCTAGCTAGGGGACTTTGAGATAACGCATGCTCCAGGTCTACACAGAAAAGAAAAATCGTTACAAGCCATTCATTCGCCACCTCCGCCGCGACGATTCTTTTTTTTTTAGTAATCATCGACCTTCCACAATCGCATCCGTCTCAAACGTCGCGTTACGGTACCCGCGGCTAAATTACCTGATTCGTCGTCGTTCTTGGTCAAGTGATCGTCCCTGCAGCACCTGGGGAGCTCGTACGCGTAGAATTCCGTCGCCGTTCCCGGGTTGATCCGAACGTCGTCGTTCAACACCTGCTTGATTTGGGAGTAGGCCACCTCGGCCAGGAGCAGCCGCTCCGGCGATATATCGCACAGATCTTGCAGTTGCTGCTTCAGCTCGTAGTACTTTGCCTCGGAATTCAGTCGCAGGCCGTATTTAATGGGAATCTCGCCGTTTAATCGAACGACTGAAAAAATAAACATTGAAATAATATTTTTAAAAAATTGACAAAACTACAAAGTTGTTAAAATTTGCAAAATTGTCGAAATTGTAAAATTCATTTTAACAAACTCATCTACATTGTGGTCGGTAACACGTCGTACTTAAATACTATCATTAGACACAAATATTTTTAATACGTTAAATTGTCTTTTATTAAAAATTTATTTGCAATATTTATTTACCCAAGACTTCGCACAAAATGTAACTCTCCATCGGCAGCGGCAGGCTCAGCAAATTGAACGGGTCGAACCTGACGGATTCGTGACCACAAGTCTGGCAAGTCACCTGAAATTAAAGGAAAAGTAATCGCACGAATCGCGACACGTCCACAACAGTTCACCTTGCTCTTCAGCTGGCCGTAGAACAAGTCGGTTATTATGGAATGGTCGCGGGTGAGGTGCTGCGCCCAGGCTTCCGCGGCCACCACCGTATCCGGCCTGCCGTCGGAATCGCCAAGCTCGCTGTATTGTTTCTTCGCCACCCTGTTCAAGTCCTCGTGCAGGGCGTCCAACAACCAAGCCAGAAGTTCCTGAAAGTAAACGAAATCGTCAAAAACGTACTCGTACGAAATTACAACAGTTGGCCATTTCAGAAAGTTGTAACTGCGAAGGCGCAAGTTAATTAATTAAGAAGATTTGGTGAAATGGTGGAGTAATGAAACTAGCCACCAGTTTTTTATTTAAAATTATACATTAAGTATAATAGAAAATTTACCATCTGTCACACAATTCCAGAAAAAAAAGAGCCTTACTCCACAATTAAAATTATATCGTTATTTGTACATCCAATTCTCAAATTTCTTTCAAATAAAATCACATTGTTGATTTTCTTTAAGTCTTCTTATTATAAAATTAATTAACTTCCTTAATTCCTCTAGATCACAGCAAATCTGTTTAAAAATCCCTATAACACATATACAATAATTACCTGGGAATCGTGTTGACCTCCCCCGCCGAGATGGGGAGCATGTTTGGTGACGCACCACCGCAGTTTCAAAGGAGCCACGCTCCGCGTCGATCCCGCCCAGAGCTCCCTGCACAGCTCGGCGTACCTCCTCGCCACCTGTCCCTTCGTGCCGAGCGGATTCATCGAGTTCAACTCGCAGAGCTGGGCGTCCCTCTGGAAGTACTGCGTGAGGGGACGCGTGTTAGACACCGCCTGTAGTGCGGCGTTCATGAAGCACGTGTTACCCAAGTTGTGTAAGCCGGTGGCACCTGCAAAATTCGCAAACAAAATGAAATACGTTTAAGTCTAATTTTTTGAATTCTCCAAATATTTGTAATATCACCGAGTTAATATTTTCCGCAGTTATAATAACAATTGAATTTTGTAACCATTTGCAATACAACTTAATATCCTCCACATACAATCGTATGCACTTATCTAAAAAAATCGAACCTACCCGGCGGCAAAGTAATGGTGGGTCGTCTCTCTGAAATTATAAGGGCGCTGACGGCGGTGTTGCCACTAACCAGGGCGCCCAGTTCCTCCGGCCACGTCAAATCCTTGTTTCGCACCTCCAGTAAAATCTGCTCGTTGTCCTGTATCCCCAGATCTTGCAAGGTGACGTTTTCGTCTTCCAGGAGTATGGTGGCGGTGTCCTTGACGTGCCACAGTCTTATGTCTTCCATGCGCAGGCCCAGCCGTGCCGACAGGAACTCTATGACTTGCCGGACGTTGGCGAGCCTGCTGAACGCGGCGGTGTGGGCCAGATACCGCCTGGGCGAGGCGACCGGCGTCGACGTTATCCCGGCCGTGCTCAACGCCGCAGCTCCATATCTTTGAGAAACATTCATTCAATTAACTAAATAAATTACAATCTGCACTCGTTCACGACGAATGTAAACTAAAGATTATTGAAATATTTTAATTGAATTGTACGATTAAATTAAAATTTAATATTAAATGTTCATACATTGATACACTCTGTGATTATAAAGTTATTTTAATTATAATTCACTGTACAGTTCTACATAAATTCCACAGAAACTTGCACCAACCCACATTTACTTCGCTCAACTTTATATATTTTTCATATTTATGTAATTCTTATGCTTCTTACATTCATTGTGAACAAGTACATAGTCAAAAAAAAAATCTAGAAACATGTCTGTAGTTGTGTGGTTTAGACCACAGTCTCCGTCTTTTACTTTTACTATGAACTCACCCTCCGACGATGCTGCTAAACGTGGCAGAGTTGCCCGACTGCGTTTGACTCTGGTGCCTCAGCACGCGTAAATTTAACGGGTACAGCTCCAACTCGACTTCGTGACAACCGGGCGGTCTGATGACCTGCCGGGGCAACGGCAAAGGCCCACCGTACCATAGAGCTAGCGCCTTCCACAACGAGTCGGGAACCAATTCGAAATCCCTGTTTTGCACTAGAGTCGTGTCTCGCTTAAGGCGGCCGCCTGTCGACGATAATTCAAATTGGTTGAAGTTTTAAATAATACGGGAGCACACATTTTAACACTTTCACGGACGTGAGGAGCATCATAATACAGTCGCATTGCACTTAAGTATGTTGAAGAAGACGAAAAGACTTTTGCAGCTTGCAAAAGTGATGCAACAAATGAGAAATGCAAAAGATTTGTACATCGAGAAAATTAAAATTGTTTGTAATAAATCTATTTTATTTTATTATAAAAATATTTTATTTTTGATTAATTAAATAAATAAATATGCACTCTTTGTTCGTAAAAGTGTTAAAAATATGCAGTACAAATCATGTTCTATATATTTTATGTTATGAGAATTTTAAAAAAAGCCCTTACCCTCACCAGTCAAAGTTGCAACTTTTACAGACGACGATTCAGCCACCAGGCTGGAATTATTTATCGGCCCAGGAATACCCAAAAGTCGCTTACTTCCGGTGCCCGAACTGCTGGAAACTCCCGAACTGGACGCAATGCTACAACTAATCACACGTTTGACACCCAACGACGACGCATTCACCAACCAACCAACCTGTCGCCTTTGCTGAGCAAATCCCCCATCGAATCGGTACTGTTCGACGTAAACTCATTAGAATGCGAGTTGTAATCCATGCAGGTGCTCGTGAAACTCTCATCGCACACTATCCCCTCCTCTACGGGCAGACGACTTTCGTTCCGACACGAGCAATTGTCGTAATTATTCCGAGGCGCCGTCGTGTGATTGAACCAGTTCTGCCACCACTCCGACGAGATGAGGTACCAGAACTGCCCGACGCGAAATCCCCTGCGCTCCTCCCTCTCCAACCAACCGATCACTGCGACAAAATTGTAATTTTTAAATTGCCAATTGTCTTATAAACAATCTAACCGATGGCGTGCTCGTGGTGTCGGCAGTGCGGCTTCAGACCCAACGAAACGTGACACACTTGAAACAGGAGCTCGAGGAACGGATCGACGATCGCGTTGTCCTCGCTCGAGCTGCTCCACACCAGGAAATCCTCCTGCGAGAGGAAGCCGGCGTCGTTGACCTGCCGGTTCAGATCGGCCAGCGTTTTCGTGAAACGTTCGTTCCACGCGTCGTCCTGTCCGGTTTTTTCGGCGTGCTCGGCGTGGACGTCGTCGACGTGGACGTTTCCGCTGTGCTTGCTCGTGGTGCTCGAACGGGCGCTGTTTTTACGGAAGGGCTGCCGCTCGAACAGCTTCAGGCCTTCGGCTTGGGAATTGCTCTCGCGCGCCACGAACAACAGCACCTCTTTCATGTGCTGGAGCTCTCTGGGGTTTAGGAGCCCGTCGCGATCCATGTCGAAGATTTTAAAGCAAACTGGAAATTTTCGAATTATAATAACATCGAATGAAATTCAGTTCGGTTGAAACTAAAGACACAGTGCAACTGGTGGCCACGACTTACATTTCATCCTTTCGACGGTGGGTCCTCGACAAGCCGCCGAAACACCGCAACAGAGCTCCTTGAAGTCGACGTGACCGTCTCTGTTCACATCTAGAGCTAAGAATAACCTAAAACCGATCATATATTGATTTGATGATTTATTATAAGACATAAAAAAACTTCACTAATCATCACTATCTATATTCAATTTTTAATGTGTACGAACCCTTGACACGCGCTCGCGGGTATCGGCGGGCTTATCAACGAGCTGATGCAGTTCAAGTCCAGCTGCCCGGACGGCGCCGAACTCTGCAACGACCAAAAACACTTTTCCAGCTCGCATATGTCCTGCTCTTCCAGGTGGGTGACTCCGGCGAGCGTCTGATAAAACGTCGGCGTTTCCAGCTCGGAACTTAAAGTAACACAAGCTGAAGTCAGTAACCTAAACAAAACAAGTGTTCTCGTCAGCAAATCGTGTTCCCGTCGGCCTAAGCAAATCCAAACAGAGCCGCAAACCGAACTGAATCGATCCGCTGAAACGAACCCGACGGAAATAATCACAAAAATTATTACAATACCAAAAAAATTCATTAAAATGGCAAAGAATTTGTGCGGCCGTTCTGTCATCTAGACGTCAATACGTTCTAGATCCACCTGCAGCGGATCGCATGTGCGGTGGTCCGAAGAGCTCACAGAGCGAAATTGCTGCAATGAAAACCTCTCAAAATTAAGACAAATATTAAGTACGATCGCACGAAAACAAAAGCGACGAAACAGACGGTTTGCGGCTCTGAACGCAAGCCTTTAAAACTACACAATCGCACGCGCACGTCACGACACCACGGCGACAGATCTACGTCGTTTTCCTCACCATTTCGAAAGCACGGTGGCTTCCTTATTGAACTGTATCCACGCCCTGAAGTGGTCGAATCCGACCCTGTCCTGCCCGACTCCGAACAGGGACATCAGGGTCCTGTCCCAGAACACGTTCGGTTTGTTGCAGTCGCTGGGCGGCAGCGTCCCTTCCGTCTGCAGGGCGCTTTGGAACTCCGCCCTCGTTATGTGAGTGCCGGAATCGTTGCAATACAAAGTCCATAGGAACCTACGAAAAATCACTTGTTAATAATTTTGAAAAAATTAAAAATTGTTAACTCTACCCAACCCAACCAACCAATGATTAAAAAAATTACAAGAAGAATTTAAATGAAAATATTTTCGCAGTTATTCTAAACTGCAAAATATATAAAAATACAATTAGAAAAAAAGTTAAAACAAAGAAAGTGTAACCACCATTACAAATTAATAATTTTATTAAATTGTACAAAGAAATTGCAAATACCTTCCAGTTAAAAATAATATATTATTATAATAATAATTATTATTATAATATATTATTACAATACACGGTGCAATAAAACTTTAATTAATTAAACTTTATTGAAACTGACACAAACAAAAATAACATAAAAAATTAATAAAAAGTCTCCGAAAACGTCGCGGAGACAGACCTGTCAAAATTTAAATTCAAATCGGTACTTACTTGATTTTTTCCTCTTGCGTTCCCTTGGTGAGCAAAACGAGACCGCAGATGAGGTCCCGAAGGGCGATGCCGCGCTGGCTGCCCCCGCAGGCCGTGTAAAGCCATTCGGCTATCGTTATGGGAACTCCGTCGCCCAAGACGTTCTGCGTGAACGCGCTCTTGCTCAAGAGCTGCCCGCCTCCTGTCAATCGCTTGAAAGCCTCGCAAACCCTCTTGAGCTCGACATCGGACACTAAAAAAAAAGACGCTCAACATTCAAAAACAAACGCGCCGCGATCGTGTTGACAACAACGTTCCGCTGCCAAATAAACAAAAAAAAAAAGTTGAGAAAAATTAAATAACTGTTATCGCACGGGCGATTAAATTTAATCATTTCCGCCGACTAGTTCAGTGGAGGGGTTGGACATTTAAATCGAGTTAACCGTGTTTGCACGACGCAAATCGCCAAATCAAATCTTTCACTCCCAACGCGGCCGTTGACGGGCGGAGAGGGTCCAGTGGTACAACTTCGCACGTCACGTTCCAAGTTTTATTTTCATGCAATTAATCGCTTGGGCGAGGACGTGACGCATCCGACGCGAGCAAAAAAATAATTTCGCCAAAAATTTTTCTTAAATAAAATAAATCGAAAATAAATAAAACGTGCGATCCGTAAAACAGATACACATCGCGGCTGACGTAAAGATCCACAACAACAAAAATCCGATATTCCGATTAGATAACCTAACATTTATCCGCTCGTCGATTTCCACGAATGAACGACGACGACGACGACAAAAGACTGCCCGTTCGACGCGTAAACGTTAATTGCGTTTCTAAAAATAATCGAAACGCCTCTGTTAACATCGTACGTAACACGCATAATTAATCGTTTTCCTCTTATTCGATTACACGCGACGCGTTCAAGGTCGCCCGTTCGAGCCAGCGTTTCCTCCGACGTCCGCCGCGAAGAAAACCCGTCATCTCGACCGCGATAATCCAATTACGTCGCCAATTAAACAATAATTGAATGATTTGGCGGGGGGCGCGGACGTCCCCAGTCTAACTGGGTCACGTCGCCGGAGCCCCGCCGACGTCGATAAAAGCCCACAGCCCGAGTTCGCGTAGCACATCACATGATCGGCGATCGGAGTCAATAAGGTTAGGTGTCCGATGACAACAAAACGACTTACTCCGTTTGACAGCGTCTTCGTAGCTCAGACAGGACCGCTTCGAATCTTTAGCACCCATTTTGCGCGCATCGACTCGCTATCAATCACATTTTATACGCGGAAAGCGCGATGAAACCACCAAAAATCCGCACCAAATGACAACCCGTTTTATTTACCTCGGGTTTACTAACATCGGCGTGAAGATCGTGCGAACGACGCGCCGCGCCGTCAGAAACTGGACGCGAATCGAAATTTCGTCGATCGGAATGAAAAACAAAGAGACTACGCGATTACGATCGTAATTTATGACGCATGACACAAATATATTTTTAATGGCAGTTGGCGATTTTATCAGCGGCAGCGGCGCTGCGAACGGAATTAGATTCTATTTAATTTAATTGCATTAAAAGTTCAAAAACGTAATCGACTATGATTACAAATTAAAATTTTACGCATTCTTATCACATTGAATAATAAAAATAATAAAAATCTCAACCGAAATCAAATTTATTTAACAATTTCCAATATTATAGGGAAATTGAACCACCAATGGTGGCAACCCTGCTAAATAGATAATATCCAAGTCGACGAACTTCACAACCAATTTTGACGTTCGCGTTCCTCATCAACAACGTTCCGAGTTACAGATCGAAAATGTCCGGATTATCGACGACTATATACAACAACATCTTCAAACGCACGTCAACGTTAACGCTGGCGGTCGTCATGAGCGCCTTCATCTTCGAAAGAACGTACGATTTAATCACAGATAAGATCTTCGAATCCGTCAATAAAGGCGTAAGTTACGTAATTAATCGATCGCTCGAACCTGAACCGATTCTTTCTCCGCAGAAACTATGGAAGGACATCAAGGATAAATATTCAAGTTAAGCCACAATAGAAACACGAATTATGTACAGTAGACTTTATTTAAAATAAATCATGAAACTCGACGTTTTTATTCGGTAACTTCCCAGGGTTTTTCCGGCCGCTCCAAATCCCACGGTTGCGCCTTTCTGAACTGCTTCGGCTCGTGCAGCGACACGCCGTCCCGTTCCAACTGTTTCAGGAACAGTGCCGACTTGCTGTCTTTGTCGGCAGGTTCGAGATCGCTGAAGATCTCGACGATGCCGCTCTGTATGCACCGTTGCGCGAACACCTGCGCTTTATCGGTTAAATTTGAAGATTTTCGGCGTGAAACTTACCCTCGCTAGGTTAATGTAGGCCGACGCGTCCGTGTATCTGTACAGGTGTTTCCTCAGCGCCCATTCTTGCGTGCTGGCTTTGACGACGTCTCCGTTTTCGAAATGCACGAGAGTCGCCGTGACGTGTCTAGAACTCGCAGTTAATCGCAGCCTACGGTCGAGAAGTGTTAATTTTCGTACATATATTTTGATTAGTGCGGACTTACTTGTGCCAGAAACTTTTACCCTTTTTGTCCAGGTGGTACCCGTCGGGTTTGTAGCCGATTCGTAACTTTTCCAAATTTCTCGGATTTCTATTTGTTAGAATTGGTGATATCGCGTCGTTCGATTGACTGCTTAAACGTCTTAGTTGATGACCGGGTTTTAGCAAGAAATTAAAGCGCGTTAACGACATTTTCTGTTGATAATTCTAGGTTATGTTTATTTCGCGATCGGGATCGATGCGCGTTTGATTGGTGGCGCCACATGACTTTGTGGAACCTTTTTGCACTTAATTACGCAACGTTTAACCTTTGAAAATGTCCAAATGCGAAGTGAACAGAAAAGAAATCTTGTTGTTCAAGCATCGCGAGTCACACACAAAGAAAAAACGGTATCTATCATATTATATTTATTACTTAAATGTTAAAAAAGACAAAAAATACAGCTTTACTCTTACAATAACTTACTTCCTTAATAAAATAACTAAATAATTGCACTGTTAAAAAAATTACGCAGATTTGCTCTCTTTTACGTACGCAATTAATTGCAAAAAAAAAAAACATCACAATATATATTCAATATATTCGTATATATATCTGTATATATATATATAAATTGAAAAATCTATCTTTGGTAGATTTTCTTTATTAGTAATTTCCTAACGGTATAAAGAAATACATATGGTTGTGTGTATGTACAATTGTTAGAATTATTGATCGGTCGTTCGTGAATTTCGATATTGTCTCCAATAAAACGCAAGGGGCCGTGGGGAATGTCCGTGACGGCCGGGAACAACACAATTCGGGTGGGTGTTATAGTGCAAATGTGTTGTTGATCCATCGTGTATTTGTGTGTATGTTAGTGTGTGTGTGTGTCGTGTACAAAAAAGTCAAATCAACGCGTAATGATTTTGAGATCAACTAATTTTACTTTAAGTTACGTACTAATCCCGAAAAGTAATTTGACTCCGTTTGAAATACTGCAAAATTCGATACCATGTAGTCGATATTGTGGGTTGTGTGCTTTGCACGGTCGACTTCGATAAAATATACAAACACGTGCGGGTATTATTTCAATACATGATCCTTTTATGTCCTTTAATACTAATTCTCATACTATGATCCAATTAACTGATATTTATTAATTTTTATTCTTTAAAAATTTTATTTCGACCGTTCTATCTCAATTATGTCCTTTATTTAAAACACTAGTAATTATCCAATGCTTCAAGGAATTTGTTTTGTTTACTTGTTATCCTTTGATGTCCTTTAATTTTGCAATAAGCACTCATTTCATAATCCACTTATGACAAATGCACTCGCTGCTTGCGATAACTGTTAAGTTTATCATCAATTTTTATTCTCGCTTCGAATAATCGAAAACTGCTCAATAAATTCATACATGGCTTTAACAAACTTAAATTTGATGCAATTTCTCAAAAACTGTAATTTAATTTAAGCTGTGCTATTTATATAAAATAAATCAGGACATATCCAATTCATTTACTTACTATCTTAGTTCATGAATTAAAAAGCGAGAAGTCAGGCAATAATTTCTTTCTTTTAAAAACCAGTATTAAAGCACAAATATAAGAATCATGTGTTATAATAAATTCCACTCGTTCATCTCATACAGCTGCTTACACGAGCGAGGTCATCATGATCAACGATTTAGCAACATCAATCGATCCCAATCTTCGAAAAACAAAGCAACGCACAAAACCCACCGCCCAATCCACAGTTCCTTACGATATACGGCTCTACCTATAAATTTACGCATACAACTTAAGATACTTAACTGACACTAAACAGAAATAAACGCACCGCTTTGCTAAGTCTCCCGCTACTCGACAAACCCATCACTCGTACACTAACTTTTCGATTGTCTCCTGTCCACCAACTTAATGTCGCGCACCTGCAGGTTGTGTTCGCTTTTGGCCGCAAACTTGATAAGCGCCTGCGTCGAAACCTGAGTCGAGTGCCTCAAGTCCAACCGCACCAGACTCTCGCACTTGGCCAGGTGTTCGAGACTCAACTCGGTGACGAGCTTCGAATGGCTCAGGTCCAAGCAGAAGAGATTGGTGACGGTGCCCGCCGGCTTGGTGCTAAGCTGGGCGATGCCGGCGTCCGAGATCCTCGCGCACGAACTCAAGCTCAGGTTCGTCAGGTTGGGTAAGTACTGCGTGACGTAACGCATTGCAATGTCTGTTACGTCCGTGCCGGCCATCCGTAACGTGCGCAGGTTCCTGAAACGTATCTTCTCCTCGGTGAGGCATCGCGAGTCGTTGTTGGGGCCGAGGATTTCGCGCAGGGCCGAGTCGTTGAATCCAGACACGAAACTGACGTCCAAGATTTGTAACTGGGCGCAGTAGCAGCTGCGCAATGCGATGACTGATTTCACGTTCGTGCTTATCAACGATAATTCTCTCAGGCCGGTCAGGCGTTGTATGAGCCACGGCAGTTGGTATTTGTTGATGTGGCACCAGTCGAGGATCAAAATTTCCGGCTGTCGCCGCACGATGCCTTTTAAATGCTCGGAAGATATGTGCTTCTGGGTGAAATCCATTTTCTTCCAAAGACTCGGATCTATGCTGTACTGCGCCCAGGTTTTGCAAACCAACGAGCAGCTGTACAGCTCCTTCGGCGTTAAATACTTAAAAATGTTCAAAGTGCAGTCTTTGTCAAGTCCAATGTTCGTTGACGGCAGTGAATTCATCGTAATCGCCGCCGGTCTCACAACGAACATCGGCTTTTTCAAAACCTTGCCGGTGTTGCCAGACAGCTGATGCGCGAGCTGCATGCGAAGCGCTTGCTTGCGAGGCGCCTCGCTTATCTGCGCCTTGGTTTCCATTTCGCACTCGCTGCTGCGCCTCTTCTTCACCGGCACCAAATCCTTGATCTCCTTGTCGTTCTCGCCGCCGGAATCGCTGACGTGCTCCTGGTGGGTCTTCAGCTCAAACGCGCTCGACGCGTCCGAACTGATCGACATTCGACGCATGTCCGACGACTTTTGCCTCGCGCGAAAGTGCCGCGGCCTGTAGTCGGTGTTCTTGCCCGACTTGCAGCACATGGGGCACTCCCACGAGTTGGGCATGTCCTCGTTGATGTAGCCGCTGAACTGGGGGCACAGCCGTTGGACGCACGCCGGGTGGGTGATTTCGTAACACACCTGCAAAGAACAGAAAGTAATGGAAAACGAAACCAAGCGGCGACGGATTACCGAGCATTCCATCAAGCTGCTGGCGCTTTCGCAGCGTTGTGGTCCCTTCTGCAGAGGCACGACCGGCGTCTGGCCCCAACCGTCGAGCCCGCAGTGTAAACAAGCCGCCGTCACCGGCAACATCGGCTGGAGACATTGCCTCATGTTGCAGGTTTGTTTCGCTCTGCCTGGTCCGCCGAACTTGACCATGTCCAAGCAGAAACTGCACTCGCCGCAGTCGCTTCGTTGACAGGCTTCGCATTTTTTACATCTACGACAATCGGTTAAAAATAGGAACAGATCAATTTAACACGGGCAACGCAAAGATTAAATTTACTTATTTCTTCATCGTGTTCAAGTCATTATTATTATTATTATTATTAATATAATTACCGTGTACGTCTTCTTCTGGGTCCACCTTTTTCGCCGGGTGGCGTCTTAGGACCCTTAAAACCATTACCTTTCGGACCCTTAAATGTAAACGTGGACTTGTTGTACGGCCCTCTCGCGTAACCAAATTTGTTCGGTTTGCTGTCAAATTCCTCTGGCGCTAAAACTATTAGAAATTATTAAAAATTTCACATCGATGGCAAGATTAACTGCGTGGTGATTAACCAATTAGTGAATAGCATCCAATACATGGCATGTGTCCATGTAGACTTGGAATTTTTTTGATTTTGTTTAAAATTCATCCACTAATGGGTTAAATTATAATTTCAATGTCGACTTTGAGTCAAACGTCACAATGACAAAGCATTCATTGTACGGTTGCCTCACCATAATGACTAATTATTTTTACCCGTTAATATTGGCCTTCCGGTTACTGCGAGTTCCCTGCTGTCCTGTCTATGCTGCCCGATGAGCGTCCTCACATCTTGTATCAACGCCACCGGATCCTTTATAAGATCAGGCACGCTCTTCTTATTCGGGGGAAGCATGTGCAAGTACAGCACGATTTCCTAACAAACAACCTCGATTATTAAACCGAACCAACGCTAAAAAAAAAAACTCACCTTCAAGCCGTGCAACTCGGCATGCGTCAAATGGACGTGCGGACGATCCGGCGGTATCGTCACGTCAGCTCCCCCCGCCAGGTGCGACCGCCCCAGCACGCAGTGCACGTATCTCTCCAGCACATACCACAGCATCTCGGTAAAGAATGGATATCTAAACTTCTGCGGTACCTAAAACGGCAATGGTGCTACAATTGACGGCGCACCGCTACGCACACTGACCTTTGTGATGTCCTCGACCTGCGCGATCTTCAACTGCTTGTCGACGCCAAACGAATGGAGAAAGTTCCCGCCGAAGACCAACGAATCGACGGGCGTGAACACGGCATGTATCCACCCGGTCGGGATGAAAAACGTGTTGCCTTCGGTCAGCGTTATCCTGGCGCACTTTTCGACCGTGTCGCCGAAGAAGATATCCGATTGTTTGCCGGACAGGACCCATCGCTCATACAGCCCCAAGTTGTGCTCCGTCGGTGGGATTAACCAAAAAACCTTGCCACCTAATCAAAGGCAATTAAATATTTATTATTATTATTATTATTAATACCGTGACCAATTAAATTCCTCATTAAAGTAAGCTGTATTTATTTTATAAAGTTGGCGACGTGTTTGCTAAGTGTTCGGGGGTTATATTAGCACACACATCAGTAATGTAATACGAAGTGTCAATTTGACATTTTTCAATAAATTTTCAGTGCTACAAATGGAACTTAATTGAAGGCAAGGTATTTATTTAAACTGCAATTGGCATCAAATCGAGTTTACCTTTCAAGATGTGATACCACACGGAAGTCCCCCCGAAATCCACGTGGAAATCCGTGTAGCACCCTTTCACGGACATCAAACAATACTTTTGGACCTTTGGGTATTTCATCTCTTCCAGGACGTTCGTGGCCTCCGTCTGGCTTTCCTTCAAGTGCCGCGGCCACACGCAATCCACCCAGTCCAGCAATCTACGAAAATCACGTCAACATAGCCGTCGCCGCACCCGAAATAATTACCTAACGATCGTGGGGCTCTGGACGTAATTCTCGAGCTTCGTGTGCGAAAACTCCAACGATATGACGTTCAGCAGCCTGTCCTTGTGCTGGTCCTCGTAGTACTTCTGCCACTCCTTCATCGTCATCTCGCTGTTCTTCTGCGTGTTGACGTCCATGACGTCGAGAACGCGGCGCGAACCGACGCACATCCTCACGTCGTTTATCGTGAAATTCGACGTCGGCACCCGCAAGCCTAAAACCACCGGGCGTTATTTCTCGCGTAAAACGAGCGGAAACGCGACCGACCCAATCCAGTCTTTTCTCTGAACAGCAGCGGCGTGTTGAAGCCGTTCCGCTGGAAGTAGGAGACGTTGAGCTCGGTGCCGTGCATCTCGCGCACCATGTTGTGGGCGGCGAAGATCGGATCCTCGAGCTTCTGCTGCAGCGAGAACGTCCTCCTTCCTTCGATCTCGTCATCGCCGAGCGCCCAATCCTCCGAGTACAGCTTTTTCTGTTTCCGCTCGCGCTGGAAGAAGAATCACGTCAACTTAACTTAACTTAAATTTCGACAAAGATCGCCGTTTATACGTATTATTAGGTTATATCCGTTTCCGTACGCCTCGCGAACAAAATTAAAATTACAAAGACCAACGTCGATAAATACGAAATTCGCCCGTTCCGCGTAATTTTGTCATATTCCACTTGAAAATTAACTGCGACGAATATTCAGTTTTTAAACGACGTTGTTTACTCAATCGTGCCAACATAAAATGTGTTAAATGTACTACCAACCTAATTTACTTCGCACCTCCCGTTATAATTCTACAAGTCCGTAATCGCTTTACAACTCTTACAACGATTTTTCTACAACGCTTCTACAATGATTCCCATTTAATAAAAATAATTATTTGATTTATGACAAGAGATGATTTCATTTCGTGATTTGATTTGACGGTTGGTGGTTTAGTTAAGTTCAGTCCCGCCGGGCGGCGTGCCAATGTCAACTTCGCTATTGTTTTATGACCAAACTAAGAATTAATCAAGATGCATATGCATGGCGATTGTGAAGTGATACTGAACTGAAGCTGTCCAATTGCAACTGTCACGTCATCGAAAATCGAACGATTGCAAAAATATTCGGCACAAATTGAAAATACATCGTCGCTGGTTGATTTAAATAAAATAAATCATAACATCTAGCTGTGACCGGTCGTTTCACGTAAGTAAGTTCCTCTGGAGCGTTATTTTTCAACTAGGTTATATTTGATATTAGAAACGTCACGGTGACATCGACGATTTAAATTATCGGGGAAATGAAGTGTATTCGTTTTTCTAACCGACTGTATTATTGCCCGTTTATTCGAACGGTTGATTAGTTAAGAAGAAAAGTTAAAAGGAGCCATGAAAAATCCAACCCAATTCAATCCAACTTAACCCAACCCAATTCAGTCCAACCCAACGCAATCCAATCCGACCCAACCCAACCAAAGCAAAATGTTAATAAACAACAATATAACCGAGACGGAAGACAATGAACAAAGCTGGTAATCGAACGAAAATTACGAAATTTAACTTGCTCACAGTTAACGAGGACGTCGACGCAAAACGAAATAAAATAAAACAATCGAAATTGCACGACAATTAATCGAATTTTAATTTTTGATAAAATTTGATCCAAGAACCACACAAACAACGACGAATAAAACAAGTTGCACAATAATTCCGAGAACCTCGACAAGGCCGGAACAAATCAAACGGTACAACCAATAACAACGCAACTCTCGTACGTTTTCAATAAATCTCATTCGTCAAACAACTTGTCTACCAACGACGTAACTCAAAATTTCCATTGACAATTACCTTTTCCGCCACCAAGTTACCAAGCAATAACACGCCGCCGAAACGGACGTTTCCCCGGCGACGGAAACGTCACCAGCGCGACGATCCCAACAAAAAAAAAAATAATAAACAAATCCAGGCGGCGGCGTTTGTTTACCAGAAGCGTTTCCGAGCTCGCCCGAGACCGCCGAGCGCGCGCGGTCGTGCCCCGGCTCCGTCGCCTCGAAGGCGGCGGCGGCGGCAGCGGCCGGACACGATCTCGCACACACGCGCGCAGCGGACGGACTGAATAAGGTGTAAAAATAAAAACATGTAAACTTACGTTTTTCGAGACGCAAACTGCACTACTGGATTCCGACATCGCTCGCTCTCGGGCGGACGGACTGATTGTCTTTTCACTTTCGAATGTTTCGCGGATCGGAACGGATCTAAAAATAGCGCTGCCGCGACTCCCAGACTAAAACTACGGAGCGAATTGGTGCGTGTTGTGTCAGGGGATCGCGTCCGATTTGGCGAAAGCGCGTCGCCGTTCCCCCGTTCGGCGTTTCGTTCGGAAATTTTGCGATTTTTGTCAACTCGGCGATTTATTTTATTCGCGTGGAGTGCGGTTGAACGAGGTCGATTCATTTTTGAAAATATTTCAATTTTTTTTGCAAAGCGAAACAAGCGAAAAACGTGATTAGGAAACGGCGAACACGAACTGTCAAGTTTTAACGGAGACATTTGATTCGCTTAAACTTAGCAACAGTTGCCACCAACCAATGTCGCGAACTCGAGCGGTTCGAATCCATGGACTTTGATTTTTCTAGACCTGTGTTGCCCATCTGGGCTATTAACTGGAGTAGTTATTTAAAGTTTTTTCGTTTGCACAATTTTTTTGCAAATGGTGAGTTATATTTGTAAAAAAACAAAAAAAGGTAACATTTTTAATTAGTTCAACGTCAAGTTTGACCAGGTAAGGCGATTGTTGCGAAATTTAACCAACAGTTGGTAGTTTCGGCCAATCAAACGTCTCTGTTTACTAAGCAACCCAACGATTGCGAATTGCAACTGAGCAAAAATTGTGCACCGATGTAGTTGGGACGTCACCTTCACGCGCACAAAAAAAGCCAACGGATCTACCGATTGGTTGAAATTTTGCACGACATAGCTGGGAGGCCAACTTAAGACGCAAGTCGTAGTTACGGGATCCGCAATTTCGAAACAAAATGGCCACAAACTGGCTAAAAAATTGCAACGACTTAGCGAATGAACTTTGACAAGACACCCCGCGCGTTCGCGCGAGCGAATAAAATCGCAAATAAAGACAGCGAGTCGCGAAGAGCTAACAAAATCAAAAGCGATAAATAAAAAAATGCGTAAAAAATCATTTATGCTCGGGCAGTTTTTATGCAATGAGAAATTACGATATACATAGACTTTGTGGCAGGTCTGTATATGACCAGCTATTTTATACTATTTTTCTACTTTGCGCCCTTTTTACGCGAAAAATTAAACTTTCTCAAGTATTTCAACGTTTAGGGATATTTGCGCGGGTTGGTAGCGTTTGTGTGAAATTAAATAAGGAGGCGGTCGAACGTTTAATTTGAAACGTCAGTTTTCTTTGACGCAATACGAGTTGCGAAGACTTGCAATGTACTCCACCCGAAATACGGAAAATTGGACAAACTACGATTGGGAATTTATTTCCGAACAATTCGCGTTCTTAATACGAACAAAAATATAAAAAAAATCGAAGAATGATGCAACGAAAACAATGCAAAGATTATTACTTACAACTGACATTTCGTTGACGTTAGACGCTGCCAAACCGTTGCCAACATAAACAAAAAAAAATTATACCAGACTTTACTTTAGCAGACTTTACTTTAAAAGCAAAGATTTTAGTTTTTGCGAGGAATTATTTTTAGATTATGTTTCAATTGATTTTGATTTTTTTATAAATTCAACAATGTCCCGTAAAACATTTCAAGTAATCGACTGGTACAAGTGAATTAATTTAATTTGTTAACCGACTACGTGCAAAAATTATGTACTCGAAATATTTAAAAAAATATTTCCCGGGGACGAGGCGCGAGAGTTTGGTTTTAATAACCGCCACTGTTGGTCAATTGAGCGATTTTATTTCCTCGGGGGCGATTGTTTACATTAATTAGCGATGAGTAATCACTTGATCGCGGTCGCACTGGGAGTGTTCCAGTTACCGAAAAAAATAAAAAAAATTAATCACAAACTATTTCGCTTAATTTTCGCCCCCCCTTTCCGATTAAATTCTATCGCAGATGCCGCGGTTCGAACATCAAACACAAAGACTTGACCCATTTTCGCGTCCTTTGAGGAGCTTTTACCGTTCGAGCCTAACGAAACGTGACGTGGACGATTATTTATTTTTTTTTCATTACATAAAAATCAATTACGACCGAAAAGCGGACAAATGGGCGCCTTTCGAACGCACTAAGTAGGCCAACCTGTATACCATCCATCTTCCCGTCAGAACCCACCATTTTTCCGACCGATTCGCTTTTATCGGACATGTTAGCGCGCACACACACACACACGCGGGGATTAATTTCAACGCGGCCGGACGCCCGAAGCGAACGCGTACGTGTACGTGTCCGGCGCTAATTTACGTCGGCGATCGGGCGACAGGAGCGAAAGAGCAGAAAAAAACAACTCGGCCTCGGCGGCCGCCTGCCTGCCAGCGAACCTCCGGACGGGCGGACGGACGAACGAACGAACGAACGAACGAACGACACACACAATCGCACACAAGACACTCCAGACCGAACAACCGAACAACGGACGGGAGAGAGAGTCCGACAAATCGATATAGCGTCGGGTAAAATGCGAAAAAGTGGCGATAATCGCCGGCGGACGCGAGGGGAACACTGGATCCGGACGCGAGGAAAGACGCTCGACCCGCTTGGTGTTTGTCTACGTACCATTCTCGATACGTAATTGTCACTTTCGTCGTCGTCGGCGGAGAGATGCTTTTTACTCTTGAACGCCATTTTGCAGCACTGAACGGACTGGCGGAGAACTCGCAGCAGTGCAGCAGCGACTGGCGCGCGTCTGCGCAGTGGCGGCCGCCTACGACGCGATCCGCTCGCCGTGCATTCATCTCAGACGTCGCCGACACGAAACGCGAGGCGTTCGGAGGCGACGGGGTCGCGATCGGCGGTGGATTTCACGCCGGTCGGGGCCGTTCATTAGGGGTGGAGTCAGGCGACGTGATTTTTAAATCGACCATAATTCGAATTTTATTTGACACAGCGGTCGCCAAACTTTTTTAAGACCGCTCGGGGAAATAACCAACACATTTCTAAAATAATTCCCTAATTGAAAATAGTAAAATTCTTCTAGGAACTTTAATTAAAATTTTAAATAATAAAAAATTCTTTGAAATTTTCAAACAACCTCCCTATTCGCCAGATTTGGCCCCTAGCGGCTATTTTCCGTTTCCAAAAATTAGAGAACACCTGAGCGGCTGGCGAAACAAAATACAATTTTATATATTTTTTTGACCCCCCCCCCCCCACAGCTCGCGTACAAAGATTTTTTCTCGTTCTATTAAAAATTTCTAAAAATCACAACGAAATAAAAAATCCCCCCCCCCATTACCGGGTAACGGGTCGATGTTAACAATCAAAGTAGTTCATGTGCGCAATTTTCAACAATTAAACAAAACAAAAAAATATAATTTTTTTTTAACATGCGCCCCTCGCCCCTTCACCCAATATATTTTTTGTTATTTCGAAAAAAATATTGTGTTCAATTCGCAAGTCAACTTCTTAACTGAAAATATTTTTTACAATTTTTAAAATTTTAATTTTTTTATTTTCCACCTCTTCGCACCTATTTTAAATTTTACTACATTTCTGTGAATTATTAGTAGTTTATTAGGCGGACGCACGTGATTGGCGCCGCTGGCTAAACGGAGACGTTTGATTGGCACAGCTAATTAATTAATTCGACCAGCATCGTTAATAAACGGAAACGTCCGACTTGGGCAACTAAACGACGTTTCAGCTCCACAGCCAAATAAATAGAATCGTTGGATTGGCTACGCCAACTAAACGCGCACGTTTCATAGACCACGTGTCATTTTTCTTCGAACCCGATCGGCATCGACTTTGTCACAATTTTACAGAATTACAAATTCCACCAATCAACCATCGGTTTACGACTTTCACGTTGCCGACAATTTAAATTACGCGCCAAATTTCAATCAGTGACAGTTGGAATCGAGCCGCGCACGTTTTAAGTTCGGGCCAATCACACGTCTCTATTTCCTAAGCGTCCCAACGGAGTCCATTCAACGCAACAATTGGTTATAAACGTCGCTTTTGACAGTTCACAACGCAAACGTCAAACTTTGACAACGGTTTCTATTAATTAAACTTCGCGATAATAATAAAACAAAAAATCTTTTCCGTGCGCTGACGAAATTACCAAAAATTACGTACGCTTCGATTGTGACGTATCTAACGTCAAAGTTCGTTTCGAAAACTATTTCGTCGCTTGTCTTTATATTTGCAAACCACCGCAATCGAACTTTTGAACGCTTCGTAAACGCCGTCCGCGTCCGCGCGTTGAAGTTTCCGCGAGTCCGAGCCGCGAAAATTGACTTGACCACCGACCACACACAAAGAACAAACAACGAACAACTTCGTCGACGACAACCGCGTTGACATTTCGTCCGTCCGGGCCCGCCCGACACTCTGCCAAACTCCGAGCGGCCCGCGACCGCCGGCGCGCGGTTGCCCATGGCCCGCGCACGAGAAAAGCGTTTACGTGATGTGTATTATTCACACAATGGCGCCTATATTAATCTGGCACGGGAAAAGCGGCCGATCAAACACTCACCAGCTGCCGGGCCGACTGCCTCTTGCTCAGCGACTGCGCCTCCGACATCTTCGGTCACACGAATTTCACGACGACGACTTGCGCAATTTCCGAGATATTTCAGCGAATATTCGACGGGACGTCCAACGCCGACGGACGCATGACCGATACTAGAAACGCGATCGTCGGGCCGAAGTTAGCCGCGAGCCGCGTGGATCGCTTCGTCCTCGTCAGAGAGCGGTGCGGGCGCGCGGCGCCCGGCGGACGTACGTCGAAGCATCGGAAGTTGGCGTTTTTGACGGACGGAGTGCGTTTTTCGAGTTTGTTGTTTACGCCGGTTCGTCGGCGAATTGTGCCGGCGGTGTTCGCCGTGTGACGCGAATTTTTAAATCGGACGGTGCCGGTGAGTACGACTTTGTTTTTGAACGATGATAACCTAAAATTTACCTCCAACGACAACACGTGAATTTGCGCGTCCCGTTCGATTTATTTATTGCCAGCGACGCGAGCGAAAGTTTCGTTTAAATTTTTGACAACAAAATTCGAACATGAAGGGCGTGTTTTAAGAATCTGCATCGGCCCCGTAACTGTCATTAGGTTGTTTGCATGTTTCGAACTTTGTAACAAAATCACAGCCCACTCTCATATTTCCTTTCGAACGGACACAACGACCTAACGTTTTACGTTTCACGCCGACGGTACGTTATTTCTTAGTTGTTGATATTTCTTGGTGAAATAATAAGCAAAATTCGAACGAACGATTTTTGGTTCGCTTTAAAATTGTCAGATGTCAGATTTAAAAACGGCGACGACGGCGCCTCTAGCGGACAGTGTCGTTGCTGTCGGAAGAAACGTCAAAGCATAATGTTATTTTAGATCGGCCGGTTTTGTTTTCAAATAGTTCGTGGCTAGTGTTGTAATCGGCTGCTTTTCGAAGAGCGTTGCCGGTTGGTACGTAACGTTGCGTTGGTGTATTTAATTGTTTCAATCTGCGAGGTATCTGTTTGGAGTTACGCGTGATTTTTGACAGGTTCGTGCGATTCCATTTTAAGTTTCACGATGAAATCGTAACCAAGGTTACGCGGGACGCAATTGAGGTTAGATTGGCTTAAGTTTATTTATTTTTTGCATTTTCGTAAATCACTTGTTCTGTAAATGCAGCGAGAACGTTCCAATAATGTATTTATTGTACTATTAAAAATCAGTCGACGAGTCTTTACAAATGACGCGTACATTTATTTGCTTCGGTTGGAGTCCTTCGAGCCTAGGGCAGCCATTCGGCGTCCGGGTGGTTGCTGACCTTGTCCTTCGAATTCGGGTGGACGTCCCCGCCGTCGGACAATTTGTTGTACACTTTTTTGGCGCCGGTCGCGACGTACTCGATGCCGTCGCCCAATTTTTCGCCGGCCTTCTTGACGACGCCGGCGACGGAGTGGGCGGAGAAGGTGTCGTCGTCGATGTTTATGTTGTAGCCGGAGCCGTTGATCCGCGGGCAGTTGTCCTGTTTTATGATGGACAGGTCGTACGGGTTGATGCCGAAACTGCTCAATCTCTGTTGTATCTGAATAGATTTCGATATTTTAATTTTTTTTTGATTTTGAACGATTTTAACGATTTTCGCAATTTTAAAAAAAAATTTAAATTTTTTTTAACGATTTTTAAAATTTTTTCAACTACTAATCGATTTCAATGTTTTTTATAATTTTTGACAAGTTTTAGATATTTTTTTATTAATTTTTTGAACATTTTCAATCATTTTCGCATTTTTTCAAAATTTTTTGACAATTTTAATTTTTTTAACGATTTTAATGATTTTTACAATTTTTATTTATTTTCTTGAACAATTTTGGCGACTTGAGATTTTAATGATTTTTGCAATTTTTCCACAATTTTTTCTTTTTCTTAACAGTTAAGGTTTTTTTAAATTTTTACAATTTTTTGACAGTCGAATGAATCCCAAACTCACCTTGTCGATGTACATCTTGTCTAGGGTTTTCCTTCGGGAAAGTACGGAGACCGACTGTCTGTTGCCGAACGCGACTTTTTGGCAGGTGAAAATGGCGGCGTGGTTGTCGTAGTCCGCCATGAAGACCGTGTACGTCGCCGAACCGAAATCTAAACTCGAACCGTTTTAATTTTTTTTCTTCATTAATTATCAACCGACGTTCGACTCACTCAGCGGAAACTTGACCTTCATTTTAGAGGGGATGGAGTGGTCCGGGACCGTCAACCGACCCGTGTAGTGGTACTCGTGATCGACGGGCGACAGGAAGTAATTCTGGCTGACCTGCTCCAGCTGGTACTCGTAGGGTTCGCCGGTGTCGGTGAAGTTGTAGGTGAGGCACGAGCTCGAAGTGCTCGTCTTCCTGACGACGTACCAGATCCCCAACATCTGAAACAGAAATTTGTTTTGGTTTGAAATTCACAACGGCTGCGTTCGAAGTAGCCCATGGAATAATACAAAGTAAGCATTAAATTGCATAGTTTGCTTGTTTTTTTAAAACTGCAGAGTATTTAAATTATAAAATTTTTTGACACTCACCTTGTCCATGTTGAAGTCCGACATCGGCGTCACGTTGGGGCACTCGCCCAGGTTGTACGAGTGGCCTTTCGCGCCCCCGAGGGCGCAAAACGCCACGAAAATCGCGAAAAACGTCGTCGCAAACATCGCAGCAGTCGCACGAATTCGAACGCGCGAATGAGATGTGCGCAAAGTGCCCGCAACTTTATACAAGTGGTCGGGGTGTCGGTGCAGCGGGCCAGTTGCGCGAAGCGCGCGAGACAGCGGTCGCCAGTCGATTAACGCGCTGGTCGGCTGCACTAATCGGACTTCTTGCTCGGACGCCAGTCGGTCAGAAGAACGTTGATCGGCGCGCGTAGCTCGCGGCGAGTCGTTAAACCGATTGGCTTGCGCGACGACTTGCGTTTCTTGCTAATCTAATTAAGTCAAAGGTCCACGTGAATTCCTTGAAACGACGCGTGGCTCCGTTCTTGTTTACGCGGTCTTTAGTCATCGGTGTTTAACGACTGTATGGAAACGTCGTCGCGGGTGGGTTGGGTCGAAGCTGCGGCTTTCGCAACCGTACGGTAGATGGCGATTTGTTTTTTTTTTTTTGGAATAACCAACAAATTATTTTGTCGATAAAAAAGGAACACTGTTGGACGGTGTATTGATTTCTGTGGCGTCCAATTGATGGCGCTGCGCGTGCAATTTAAAAATTCAAAATTGACGTTTGAAAGTTTTATATCGCAAATAAATTTGCCTCCGCTTGCTAAGCGCGCCAATTAAACGCCACCGTTGAGTAAGCGATTATTATAGTCGACGATTAAAAATATTTGTTAAATGTGTGTGGATTTGTATGTTAAAACAATTACAACTGTTGGGAAATGATGATTCGGCAACTGTTGGTAGTTTCGGCCAATGGAATGTGTGCCCGTGACGAGCGCTAACATTAAAAATTTATGCAACTGTTGGCAACGGCGTACTTTACCGAACGTGTCCGACGTGTTAAGTCCGCGAACGAGCGATAAAATAACCGTTGGAAATTCGGGCCAATCGAACCTCCGAATTTCATCGAACATTTCCGACTCTCAGTCGACACTGTTCGCGTTCGTTTAATAACAAAATTAAAACACGAATAATTTCCGAGTCATTTATTACAACCACGAAACTTTTGGCAACTGCAATTTAGCGTTAAATACGACATTTTTTAAGTACATGTTACATAAAAAATACAGATAGAAAAATACGCGGAGCGCGTTCGGTTCGAAACGAACGGTGTTTGTTGGTTCGCCTCGATTGTGTGACACCGACGTCCTGAATCCAACGCGCTCGGTCACATGGTAATAATGTAAGGCATACAATTTCCGGGGATCACATTAGTAATAACGACTGTAAACTTGTTAAGATGCTACCGTAAAATCGCTAATCTGGGTCGGTTAAGGAAAAATAAACTACGAACATGACAACGCACAAAAATGATCTGCAATCTAGCCGAGTTAAAACTACATAGCTTGTGAAATCTACCACCAGGGGCGTATAAAAGAATGTCGATGCTTGGACGTTAATTTCGAGGTTATGTCCGATATTGTAAATTGTTGCATTCTTTTATTTGACACTGGTACGTGATGATTGGTTAACGAATGCGCTGTTTGTACCCACAACCGAAAATTAACCTTAAATTAAGTGTTGCGCTTACTGAACTACCTAGATTGCTATTCATCTTTGATAGTTGACGTTTTATCTTTGCGGAGATGTCAGTTATCTGAAACATAATAAACGGTTGGTCTGTGCCCGACAATTGATGGTAGGGTGCGTTACTACGTGTAATTGTTTTTGTTCGCGGCGCAGGCCACCGATCTGCAGTTATTAAAATTAAACTATTTTAATTGGTCCTAGTGCAAAATAAATACGTCGCTGAGCGCTACGGTCGCGTTTAAAATATTTTGCCCAGCAGGACGAAAAACAATATACCGATCGCCGCAGTGGACAGCGCGGCAGCTCCGCTGCAGATCTTCGGCTTGTCGTGGTCGATGTGCTTGCACAGGACCATCGCGAAGTTCACTTGGGCCTCGAGGCTTTTTGTTTTCTCGAACTTGTCGTCGAAGACGACGGTGGGCACCGACGCCAGCGGCTTCTGGAAGCTGTTGGTCTGCTTCCCGTACATCGCCAGGTACTCCGAGCCTGGAACGCGCGTTGAATTAGTTTCGCCGATTCGCACGGCGTTCGGGCGACTTACCGGCGTTGCTGTCCGCGCAGTTGGTGATCTCCGCCATGTTGGGCACGTTGGTGGTTTCCGCGCACTCCTTCACGTGGAAGTCGACCTCGCCGCCTTCCTTCTTGGTGAAGTTGCCGATGAGACAGTTGACGAAGTCGACGGTGACGCGGTTGAAGCCCGATTTTTTCGAATCGGGCAGGTCCTTGATCGTTTTCAGGGCGCACGCGTGCAGTTTGTTGCCCTGGCATTCGGCGGGGCCGTGGTGGCACGTGAAGTTGTACTCGTTGCTAGCGCCGGTCTGGGTCTGTCGAAAAGAATTATCGTCAAGCAAAAGTTGTAAAAATGTATAGAGTGAAAATTGCAAAAAAATTATACAGATCGTTTAAAATCTTAAAAATATTCAAAAATCGTTAAAAAAGGTATACGTTGTCTAGAAATCGTGAAATATATAAAAATCGTTAAATAAGAATAAAAAAAAACATAAAAATCGTAAAAATGTACCCAAAATTGTCAAAAAATTATAAAAATTGTTAAAAATCTTAAAAGTCGTCAAAAAACCTAAAAATTGTAAAAAAAAGGTAAACAAATTGTTCAAAAATTATAAAAATAGTTAAGTCGAAGTGTCGTTCGAAACGCGCAGTTTCCAAGCGAAGTAGGTCGCCGGCCGGCGCGTCATAACCGAAACCACCACGTCGGCGTTAACAATTAGCGCGCCGACGACGTCTCGGCCGCTAATTCGCCCGTTTCTACAATTTCCCCGGGTTGAACGACACCTTTCGGAGCCGCGGACAATTAGCGCGCCGCGCGTCTAACGGCGAACAAACAAAATAACCGATGTCGGCGGAGCCATTAAATTTTCAGACGAGGCGGCGACACTCTACTATCGATCTCGCCCCATCCGACGACCCCGTTTCGGTTCTAATTATAAACGCGCCCCGCACGCGCGGGGCGCGAACTAACCTCGGACTTCCCGTACGGAACCAAGGTCAGGTTGACGTGTCGCGCCAGGTCGTCGTCGGCCAGCGCCGGGTGCAGCTGGGTCGTGATGAACTTCTGCGAATCGGGGCACAGGGACTCGTAGTAGACTTTCACCTGGACCTGAAATGCGAAAAAAATCATTGATAGATAAGGACATAATTTCAAAGCAAAAATCAAGTTCGGGTTCAGTTTGTACCAACTGACTTATCGTAATTTTGACTTTTGACAGTTCGCGGGATTGCTGGCGAAATTGGTTCGTAGTTCGGTTGTAACTGAAAAATTTAAATTAATTCCATTCGTTTGTCTGTCAACTCACCCAAATTACGCGTAACTCCAAAATTCGATTCATTTAGATTTAATCCGAAGTTTGATTTCATCGATTTCAGATGAAATCGATTTCGATTTCAATTTGACGTTCGTTTGACGCGGCGTCGCGTCGATCCGCGAATGTTCGGGCCGCGTCGGGGTGACTTTGCGAACGAACGTCAAATTGAACTGCTGACGTTTGCGATCGAAAAACGAAAATTGATCGAATGTGGGCAAATTTCGACGCGATTCGTCGGAACTGTACGTATTTTGACGTAAGTAAATTTGTTAAATTATTATGTTGAATTAAAGTGACGTTTACGACGGTTGAAAATCGAAAGTTGAGCGCGTCGGTTCCATCACCGCCTTTCTCTTCGTACAGGTTTACGAATTACGTAACCTATTTCGTTTGTACGTCATTCTTGGTACACAGAGACGTTTATTGAATTGAAATTACAACTAGTGGTAGAACATACGACGAATGAAAAGAAATTTTAGCCGACGTATTTGTGTTGATGACGTCATATATTTTTTGCCCGCGTTGCATTAGTAACCATAACATCGGGGTATTATTTATTCGATCTTCGGAGAATCCGCTTTCGCCCCAATTTGGTCACGTTCGACGTTTGCAAATATCTTCACCGGGTGGTGCTTTGAAATATCTTTTGCGGCGACGAACGGTGCGACTTTTTCTTTAACAACGTCGTAGTAAATGTCGTAAACTCGTAAGGTCGGCCCGGTTGCTATCTTAACAATTAAAACGCGCAATTTGACGGAGATAACCTCCGCGGCGAGTCCGCGAATGCAAATTTTGTTTTCGCGGCGGCCTTGGATCTTCGCGAAAACAACGTCCGTCGTCAATTGGAATTGCCGCGAAAAAAAAACGCTAATCGAAGCTGGCCCCGAACGAACGCCTCCGATACTTTCACCGCGGATCCGGACGGCGGCGATTTCCGCGTTTTTTGGATAACTAACCTTGTGATCGCCGTGTTCGTGCTGGGCTCCGCTGGCGTAGGCCAGACACAGCAGTACGAGGCACTTTGCGAACTTCATTTCCACGGACTTGCGAAGTTGTGATTCTGTGGTTCGAACGAGCGCGCGGCGGTGTCTTTCGTCGAGTGAGCGGATTTCTCGACTCCTGCGAGGTGCGATGGGTCGAGCGGCGCGGGTGGTGGGGGTGACGGTCGCCGGACGCCCTTCTTTCGACCGATCCGAAAGACAATGCGCGGCTCCGATACGACCGGACTGTTTGTGTTTATGAAAACGTTTGCGATAAAATAATTACGATCGTGTGCGTGTGTGTCGGGTTTTGCGATAAAATTGCTCGAATGGGTTGGAATTTTCGATTGTGGGGATGCGACGTATGTACGATTCGTTTGCGGCCTTGAGAATTTTGTTTTTCTTCAACATTCTTTACACATTCCGTCAATTTTCGATTTTTTAAATGTATTGTGTCGTAGATGGAGTGTGGGGGTATTTATAATCGGGGGGGGGGTCAAATGATGACAGGCGACACACCTGGTTTCTTTTTTTGCTTTTTAGAGAATTTTGACAGTTGTGTGACGTCGCATTATTGGAAGCATTTAGATTTTTTTTAGCAATTTTGGCTAAATTATTAGCACTTGAGATTTTTCAACTTGATTATACAATTTTTGATATTTTGAAAAATGTTGACAGTTGACATTTTTCGCATTGTTTGTTTTATTTTTAAATCATTGTCAGTATTGCAATTTTTATATTGCATTTTAGACAGTTTTTAAATATTGTCGAAACTTTTTGATTTTTTTTTTTTCAATTTTAGACAATTTTTACATTTCATGCAAATTGCTTTATTGAATATTTTCATTATTGGTGCCCCCCCCCCCGCATAATTTTTAGGCCATTTTTTTAAAAAGATACGTCCTTCTTAAAATTTTAATTTTTCTAGCGTCAGAAGCCGCAGGGCCATTTTCGTCAATTTTTATTTTTTTCTTGTCGTGTTGTGTGCGTCAACTTTTTCCTTCTTCTTCCGAGGGGTTCGCCATTGGCCATTGACAGTTTTTGGGGTATTTTAGATTGGGTTGGGTTGGGTCCGGTGTCGATCAATGAAGTTCTAAATTAAAAAAATCGTAATTGAAATTTTAATTGCATTATTAAAAATATTGGCATCAGTCTTAACTTCGATCATTCAAATTTGTATGGAATTAAATTTACATTTACACGATTCCTGTTCCGGTAGAATTCGTTTGCATAGGTGACAAACTTTCAAGAGTTAGCAAATTTATATCACAGGGTTATATTCCATTCATATTTTATAAGTCGACTTTTAGTTGGAAGCGGAAACAAACAACGACGAGTCTTGTAATATTAATTGCAACGCTTGGATCATAAAATGTTTGAATTTAACAAATAAAACCGTGTAGTAACTACATACAGTACATGTTTAAAAAAAAAATTTAGTAAAAGGCAGTAAATACGCACGAATTGTTTTTATTTTCCTTAAACACCTACGAAATTATCCTAATCTAGTCGGAAAACGCCGCGGATTACGTCTCCATGTCGTCCTTGTCCTGATCCTTGTCCCCCTCGTAGAACTCGTTCTTCGGCTCCACCATCTTGTCCTCGAGCTCCTGACTTATGCGAACGTCGGGATCCTCCTCGTTCTTGACCTTGTCCTCCTCGTCCAGCGCGTCGGGCGGCATGTCCGCCATCTGGACGCTCGGCGAGTTCTGACACATCTTCAAGTTGTCGTACACGGATCTACGGCACAACCATTATTGCAAATCAATTCACTCATTCACACGTCGTCATCATCACTTTGTTATGGCCTCGAGGTACTGCCGGCTGTTGGCGTTCTCCTGCCTCGTCACGACGTCGGGATGCAGCGTGAAATCCGGCGCGAAAAACTCGAGGTATTCCGTGTACGGCAGCTCGTTGGAGATCTGCTCGTCGAGTAATAGGGACGTCTCGTACGTCCAGCACCTCGCGACGTTCCGCAACGTGTAACCTCCCCCGCCGACGACCAACGTCGGCACGTTGAGCTCCTTGACGAATTTCACGCACTCGCCGTGGCCCTTGGTGCTCAACGAGAAACAACCCAACCTGTAAGAATTCGTGGGGGTTACAAGGTTAGAGCGTTTTATAAATTTACCGATCGTTGGCTAGCGAGTCGGCCCCGCATTGGAGAACGATTGCGGTCGGTTGGTAAAACTCCATGACGTTTGAGATCACCGGCTTGAACACTTGGAAGTAACTGGCGTCGTCTATTCCTTCTTTTAAGGGGACGTTGACGGAATAGTAGCGGCCGCTCTCGGCGCCGATCTCGTACATGTCTCCCGTTCCTGAAGCAGCGGATGGATAAATCGAGTCGGTGGTTAGGTGAACGTTACCTGGGAAGAAGAAATTTCCGTATTTGTGGAAACTGACGGTCATGACCCTGTCGGTTAGGTAGAAGGCCTCTTGGACGCCGTCGCCGTGATGGACGTCTATGTCGATGTAAAGGACTCTTGCGTGGTACTTTAACAGCTCCAGGATTGCTATTACGATGTCGTTGACGTAGCAAAAGCCGGACGCTTCGAATTTTTTCGCATGGTGCAAACCACCTGGAATTTAATTTGTGTATGTAGATGATTGCGACAGCAGATTCTGTTTATCTTACACAAGCGATTACACAAAGAATTAATTACTTGAACAGACCTGACCAGTTGATGGCGATGTCGCAGTGGTTGTTGTTCAATTTGACGGCGCCCTCGAGCGAGGCGCCGGTGTACATCGAGCAAAAGTCGAACAGGCCGTAAAAGACGGGGCAGTCGTCGCCGACGTTGTAGTGGCTCAGGTGCTTTGTGAACGCCTGGATGTTCTGCGGGGTGACGCGTTGCAGGAAATCTAAAAATCAATGCGTGTCGCGTGATTGTCGTACGTTTGCGCGACGTACCTATGTATTCGTCGGAGTGGAACCGGCACATGTCGTGCGCGCTGGCCTTGTACGGCCGGTAGATTTGCATCTTGTTGTTGAGGCCGTAGTTGAGCACGAGGCTGTGTATCACGGACAGCCTGTGCGGCTTCATCGGGTGGCCGGTTCCGTAGTGGAAGTTCCCCACGTCGGGATTGTAGAAGTAGGAGACTTTCTTCGACATTCTTCAGCCGAAGAAGTTTTTGAAAACGAGGACGAACACTAGGAATAAAACGACGGTGACCAGGCGCTTCGTCAGCCAGAATTTATCGTCCATGGTTCATGTTGATCGGCGCGTTTTGCGTTAACGTTGCGAGCTGGGGCGAATTTCGCTACATAACCTATCTGGACGACGCTTCCATTTGAACTACCGGTGTTGGTTGACTTGACCTATCGCGTCGATTAATGCGTAACGAACTAATTCAATTTAATACAAATGATGAAATGTACCTTGTCAATGGTGAATTATAAATTTGAAAAAATCAATGACACTTACGAAGTTAAAAAAAAACGGCACCAACTCTTTTCGTTCCATTGGTGTATATGACCTACAGCGGTCGTGACTAATTTCATGGATGAAGTTTATCATTTCATAGATATATCGTGGAAATCAATTTCTTTCATTATTTTATAATGAAAATAAAAAATAATAAATTCAAAATTCATAATAAATACGTCACGTATTGCATTTGATTTGTATTCTGGACGTATTGGAGATTCAAGAGTGCCATGAATGCCAATTGTTCATAATGTCACATAAGTGTACGACCTGCCCCGTAGTGATCAGTTGCGTAAATATAATTAATTAATAGTAAATGGGAATAGAAGGACAAATCGAGTGAAAGGAAATGTGTTGTACAATAATCTGGCTATTTACGCTCCTTGCGCGTCTTTGAATGAATCAACAACGTTACTCATCCAAGGTAATGGTCATTTATTCGTTGCGAGAAACTTAATGACGCAGAGAAAATTACAAAAATTAGTCGTAAACGTCGATGACTTGTTTGTGTAAAATTATTAAAAATTGGAAAAATTAAAAATTAATCATGAAAAAGTATTACAATTGATTAAAATGCAAAAGCAAATTAATTCTCAAAAATTGACAACGTACATAAACAAAAATGTCGGCTTCTTTTAATGCGAAATTGATGTAGTAATTTTCAAAATTGAATGACGAAACTAACCCAACCTAACCTAAACCGAACTTACCCAGCCCCACCCGACCTAACCTAACCCAACGCAACCCAAATAACTGGTGTTTTTTTTTTTAATTTGGCGTCGAAGTTGCATATTTAACTGTGAACTAACCACAATTTTGTACATACACTCAAACGTCAGTTAAGTAACAACTTTTGACAATTAAAAGTGACATTAGACCGGTTAGACATAGGTTAAGATGTCAAATTAATAATGACGTTTCGTTCGCAGTTAAACATTCACGGCCAGCTTCCGATATCGTTTCTATGGTGCCTTGACGAATATGTCAAATTTGACATATGTCTTAAAAAAACTTCTTAAAACGTAACAACAAGCAATACAAAACCATTAATGTAATTGCTGCACGGTCGTATATAAAAGCAAATTATATAGTTATCGACTTTTAAATTTGGGCCAATCAGACGTGTCTATTAGCAACTCAACGATTGCGTCTAAATTGTTTTTCATCCGAAAGAAGAAAATGCTGTCGTAACGGTGACAGTAACCATAAGAAGTGGTCGCAATAATTTAGGTATTTTTGTAATTTAATATTTCTAGTTTCGAAACCACATTATTGACTTACTTCGCTGGCATCCAATCGAGTTCTTAGTAAACGTATGCGTTTGATTTGACCAAATTAACGTACAAGTTTTTTAACGTTTGGGCCAATCAACTGTTTCGATTCGCTAAGCGACTCAACTGTTGGAATAGCAAGACTACGACGATATTGATGTTTCCGTGAGCGTTTCTTTCTACTGGTGTATTTGACCTACACGGTAATCTCGTCGAATCAAACGTGCGATTTATAACCGAGTTGATTAAATCTAAAATAAAGTAGGCACGTTTACGCAAACAACAGCGCCATCTATTCGTTTGTATCGCTCGAATTGTGCCATCAAAACATAACCTCGCCCGTAAAATTCGCGATGTTTTAAAACGAAACGATGGCAGACAGACTAACTCAGCTCCAAGACTGCATCAATCAGGTACTTACGCGCCCGATTCTCAATAGCACTTCACACGTCGCAACTTTATTTTTCTTTAGCAAGCCGAACATTTCTGCAACAGCATCGGCATCTTGCAACAATACGCGACCCCCAGCAAATTCCCCGGCTTCGACCGCAGCGGGTCGCAGACGCCCCAGCAGCAGTCGCAAGAAGATTACGTGCAGCTGTTCACGACGTTGATCGCCCGCTCGTCGAAAGACATTGACACCTTGATCGAGTCGCTGCCCTCCGAAGAGAACTCGACGCAATTGCAGGTGAGTTGCGATCGAACGCGGCCATTCGTCCGTCACGGCGTCGTTTCAGTTGCAGAGTTTGCAAAATTTGGAAACGCAGAACAGGGAGGCCGCCGAAAAGCTGGAGAGTATTGTGCGCGGGGGTCAGGATCTTTTGGAGCAGATTCAGGCTGCGCTGAGCGACATAGCGCAGGCCCAGCTCGAAATGCAACATTTGGCGAAGGGGATGAGCAATGAATAATAAGACTTTGAATAATTTCCGTTGTAGGATTGAAATGAAATATAATTTTTGATGTGGTCGTTTTGATTGTGTCTGCACCTGCGGTGGATATGTAAATGAGTTGTTTGCGGTGATTGAAGTGCAACGAGTTTCTGGTGGTGATAGGAAAATTTGGTGTTTTGATGGAGACTTGACGCCAACTTCTCACGTGGAAATATTTCGTTATTAATCGGTATAATTTTTGTTAGAATTAATTAACAGTTTCTAAACAATGTTGTAATATTTCATAATTTTTTCGTACTTTAATGTTTGGACAATTTGTCGACGGTTTTTTAAAAATATTGTTTGTAAGTAATTTTGTTGGATTTTTAATCATACCTTTTTGATTTTGTTCATCTTGGCGATTCTAACAATTTGAACATTACGGCAATTTCGTCAATGTAATCGTGAAATTGTCGTGAAATTTGAAACGATTTTTGCGTTGGAAGGACCAGCGTCGACGAAATAAAACAAACGCGTCGTGTGAAAATTTCTTTGCACATTTCAATATTACAAAAAAAGGAGGAAAAAATTCCACTTTGTATAAATTAACTAACCATATAACTATTTAAATTATCAACAATAAAGAGCGCGTTTGAAATAATAAAAAAAATTAGTAAAGCTTCGAAAACGTCGGTGGATCCGCGCGCGCTCGGACGATCCATCGCGGCATAGCAAAACCTGCAAGAATACTGAACACACGTCAAACAAACAGAGAGAGAGATAGAGAGAGAGAGACACACGGACGCACGCGGTTCGAATGTTCTTCGTTTGGGAGATTACGAGTCGGGGGGGGGTGGAATTTGTTCGATCGGATGGAACGCGTCCAGCGGCGGGGGGTTGGGGCGAGAACGACCTTAAATTTAATTGACAATTTCGCCGAAAAACGAGAAAAACGAAAGAGCAACGAACGCGGTGAGATTGCAAATGTTACCTAAACATAGATATATACAATAAAAATGATATGATACATATTACTTAACATTCTGTGTGTATATGTACGTATATGTATGCATATGGTTGGTGAGACTGTCGTTTTACATACATACATATACATAACAAACATTTTATAGTCTTTTTTTTTTTTACTTCGTTATTTCACTCGCAGATAAATTCTTTTATAACTTAAGTAAGCTATCACACTTCTAATTGTTTCGATGTCGCCAGAGACTTGAACGGCTCGGACCACATTCGCCGTAAATCGCCCTGAAATCGAAATATATTTATTAAGTTATATATATTACAAGTATGCAAGAGGTGCATGTTAAAGTGATCTCCATAAAAATGTAAACATTATGTACACATTGTTAATTAATAGAATCTAACAAACACTGAAAGATAGAAATAAAAATAGGTTATTAATTTTTTCCCAACGTCCAAACTCTTACTTTTAGGTACGCCATGGTGAGTAACGGCAACAGCGTAAAAGGAACGAGGTACAGCAGGGCCGGCTGAGCTGCCTTGAAAACTTCGGAGCTCACCGTCGCCGTCAGCAGCCCCAGGAAGTAGCCCAGCAGCGAGCAATGAAAGTAGGTCAGTCGGGAGCCGGCCATTCCCTGCGACTTCTTGTAGGCATCGTAGCGCAGCACGAAACACAGCAACAGCCCCGGCATCACGATGTCACCGAGTCCTGTCGAGTTAAATCGATTAGTTCCATGGGCCAATGAGCGCACTCACACGTACTCACCCAACATACTGAAGTGGCCAGTGTTGTGTATGCTGGGAAAGACCAACTTTCCAGGTAAGCTTAGCTTAGGAGCTTCTTTGGCAACGCCGCCCAGGTGCAACTTCCTCGCGACTAAACCCACCGGATTATCCGCAGGTCTGGTCGCCACCTGTTTAATTAAAATAATTAATATAAAATATATATTTTTTTTGATTCTAGAATAATCACGTCACATTAGTCGTTGTAGTTGTTTTAGCTTACTTTGTAACGCGAATATGCAAAGTGTAATAAAAAATTGTCAATTGTCTCAATTCTCACCTTAACCATGACGTTCGTGCTGAAAATGTACGACGAAAAGAACACCCAAAACACGTCGTAGATCAGCAGTCCGGTAAGCAGCAGCGTGGACACCTTCAGGCTGGGCAGTCGAACGAAAGCGATGAAGGCCACGCAAAGTCCCATGCCCATCGCGTCCATCAGTAGCCAGTGACCTGCGAAAGACGGCGACGTAACACAAACGCAGTCATTTACGGCCCTCCTTACCCGTCAGCACCCATATGCAAACTATGAAGACCGATAGGGAAAAAGACAACAGCTCGGCGCCCGTGAAACGTCCGCACATCCCGAAGGAGATCTTGTTTCCGTCGGAACACGGCCTTATTATGTACTGACACATCGGAAGCAGTAAAAAAGCTAAAGCTACCGTCGCTATAACTGAAAAACAGACGTTGGATTAACTAGTCTACGATTTTGTGTATTTACAGTCGACAAGTTTAAATGCGCAGAATTGACCAATGAATTCGTGAAATTTTGAAACGGGTTGTCATTAAAAATTAAGTTAATAACATCGTCGTTTAAATTGTGAAATTTTTGACAAGTCAATCATAACCTAAAATTTTCAAAAAGCACTTTCTCGAGGAACTATTACGAATTTGCGGTTTAAAACGAGAGAAACTCACTTGCGGTACAAATCGCGAACAGCATTTGCATCGAGTCGAAGAAGAAAAACATGACGAGCAGCGAAATGCTGGCGCCCAACGGTAAACACAACGCCTGTAGCGTGTCCAAAGTCTGCACGTTGTCACTTTGCGATTGCGCCGATGGGTTCAGGAGGCAGTTGGTGCTGCCGTTGGCGCGGTCGCGCGCCTCCTGCTCCATGTTGAGGCTCCGAAACGACCCGTACACGATCAACAGCATCGATATGAGGAACGTCGAGACCCTGCTCGAGTCGACGATGTTGTAGGCCCACTGGTACTCGACGGTCTGCGCGTTCGCGTCCGCCATCGTTCGTGGGGGGCGGCGGCGGCGGCCTCCTCGGTCCTACTATCTGCGGGCCCGGAAACAAAACAGACCAAAAAGTTAATGACCTCTTTTCGCGTGGGGTCGGGGCGGCGGCGGCGGCGCACCTGGATTCAACAATCGCCGGTTTTCCTCCGATGCGTCTGTGTCTGTCCGGATGCATCACCGTTCGGCGGTCCTTCCATCTAACGTCGCGAAAAATTCATCTTGGCTCGGACGTGAACGCGGTTATGTACACACGGAGGAGGCCATCTTAGTTTCGTACAATTAAAAATAACACTTTCTCCGGTTGCTGCCGCGTCGCGCTCTTACGTAAATGGGACGCGTGCGGGGCAAACTTCGGTGTCCATTGTCTCGGCGCCGGAAATCGACCGAAACGTGCGGTTTTCGGCTGTTTTGCTTCCCGTTCGGTGTGCGGAGGATTTCGTCGGGTGTTCAATGCAGGCAACCCAACGTACACAATTGCTAAAAATCCCGTACGGCCTTTGATTTACACGAACGCGATTTGCGTCACCGTTATGTTCACCGGGTTCGCTTAAAACTGATGCTAATTTCGCAGTATTCATAACCTCCGCGTCTACATTCACACAAACGTATCTGATTGTTTGAAACTTTGACGTAATTTGTACATTTTTGACGCTCCGACGCATCAACGCATCGTGTGAACGAAACCATTTTAATTTCCATCCAAACAATCCCAGTAACACAAATCTAAACCATTATAAAAAATTAGACTGTTTTAAAGTACTTGCGAGTGTTTTACTCCAATAAAGAAGTAAATTAAGTCCAATTTGTTCATAAAAGGCAAAAGAAAATGCAATAGTTGATCCCTTTAACGGCAGGTCGCGCTGGTTTTCGTATTCGCGACCACTAGTTTGGACTTTTAACGATAGGTTGCGACCTATTTTTTATTTTTGCTATTTTTAAAATTGCGATCGTAATTGCCGTTTTATCTCAAAAGTTGAAGAAAATGTTGGACGCTTGAGTGTTAATTTGTACTTTAGTTTTATCTGTAGCTACGTAAATTGCGTAATTAAAATCAACTGGGGCGCCGACTGTCGGAGAACGTTCGTACTGCGTCGTTTAATTTTGGTTGGTTTCTATGGCGTATCTGCGAATTATTTGTTTAACAATTTGTTTAATTTATTTGTGTAAGAAGTCGGTTTAGTTTGACGTCGTGAGTTGTTTTTTCATCGAAATTGCATCGAGGCGTGAATCATTTGTGTCGGGGAGGATTGTGTCGTGAAATTTCGGCCGTAATTTAATGTACGATCGTTGAAGCGATCTGACGTTTATCGGATTTTCTTGATTTTGTAAAAGTGTGCGCGCGAGTGCAGTTGTAAGTCGTCGCGATCGAATCAATTTCGTAATTGACAGTTCGCGTCGATCGGGAGTGCCTTGAATATCGTCCTTCCGCGAAGCAACGTTCGCTTGTTTGTAAACAAGTCTGACTTTTCGTATTCCGACGTAAAATCGCGCGTCTCGCGTCCGTCGTCCCCTTTTCCGAGACCGAAGCGCAAAAAATCGCGACTCGGTGCGCGCCGCTGCCGACCGAAAAGTGGAAAGAGAAAACGTCCGTTGCGTATGCGCGCGAGTGACGTCATGTGCGAGGTATAACGGTCCGGCAGTGCAGAAGAACTACTTTGTCGTGTGGTGGCGGGCGCGGCCATATTGGCAGATCGCGTTGTAGTGAAACTCCGTCTAGTGAGGTGTTCGTTGTGTACAGTTGTGTAAATCTCCGATCATCTGCAAAATGTCCGAGAGGGAGGATAACGTGTACAAGGCAAAATTGGCCGAGCAAGCCGAACGCTACGATGGTGAGTGTATTTCCTTTGGATCGATCGGTTTACGGGACGTAAATCGAAGCCGAAAGTTTTCGGTCGACGGAGCGACGCCACCTTTGATTTTTTCCCGGATTGATTTTTTCGTTTTTCGCCGACGCGATCGCGTTTATCGGACGCGTTGGCGATAAGGGAACGGGTGTTTCGGGTCCGTGACTGCGCGAATTGCGTTGCATTTTGCGGGCGCGATCGATAAGTCGGCGGGGCCGCGGAAAATTCCGATTTCGGCGGACGCTGTCGGTTTGAATTGGCACCGGGGGTGGGTTTCGGACGACCCGACCCGTTTTCATCGGCGAACGCGACCGGTCACTTGACAGATCGACGTTTTCTATTTGCAGAGGCGTCGAAATTGAAAAAATGCAACGCGATAACCGTTTTAATTTTGTACTTCAGTCAATTTAACTTGGCTCGTAATTTAAGTCGCAGTTTATGAAATTAATTGTGTTGACGTTGGGTGTCGTTTACCTTTCGTCGATTGCGTCTCGACCGGCCTGCGCTCTTTTTTTAGACCGGCGAGGTGCCTTCGCGTCGAGAAAAGGGAATTTCCTGTCTCGGCTTCCTCTTTTCTTCGAGACCGTGACTCATCCGCTCTTTGTCGGTCGATTTTTCGCCGAGGTTCTGGATTTTTCCGTCGCCCGCCCGCCCGGTCGATCGCCTCCGCGGCGATCCTTTGAAGGTTGCAAGCCGGGGGTGGTTCGTTCTTTTTTTTTTGCTCCCCGCATCCGGTTCCAGTTCGGTAGCCGACGATCGCCCGCCAAGCCCCTTGGACGGTGCGCAGGTCTCGCGGGGCTTTCGCGTCGTCATGGCAACGGCGATATTGATCTGGTTTCGGCATCTCGACGCAGACGACGCCGACGTCGATGTTGCCCCCGCGTCGCGACGTCTCATCTGGAACGTCGATGCCCGTCGCTCGGGCGATACGTCAATAGATTCTTTGGAAATCGTTAAAGCGGCGATTACGAACGTCAACATTGATGATTCACGCCGCCGTACAGGTGGACCGTGGAGCGACGCATTTGGATAATTTCGCGAAATTACACAATTTAATTTAAAGGCGACGAAAGAAATCGTACGCGTTCTCCGCCGCGCAAATGAAACAGTAATTTATTGACTCGCCGTTTTATTAGTTTTGGACTTGTAATTGAATACGCGTTATTACATCATTGACGACGTCTTATTTGAACAGTCAATGTTTACCATGACGTCAACTTGGCTTGAAATAGTTGGCTTTGAAAATAAAATCGAGAAAACGTCAAAGGACTCGTCGTGTGTATCGTGTGATTAAAAATAAACGACGGTGGAAGCCGCCACAATCTACTTCGTTACTTCGCTCTCGCCCGTACTGTTATCTGACACCTGCCGTGATGATAATTGCCAAACAGTATTTACTTTTTCGTCGCTAATCGACGCCTTTTTCGCTTATTGAGATCGCGTTGCGTAACTAATCGTTCGAGTGGTCGCTTGGCGAATTAACAATTGATAACGGCCATCAAAGTGACATCTGATGCCACTTGTGTCATTGCTGGCTGCCAAACGTATCAACTTTCAGGCGGTTTTTTTCGCTGCTGTTGTTCAAAGTTGCACGTTATTGATCACGCTTTGCTCAATTCGAGCCGGTCGATGCGGATAAACGTCGCCCTGATCAATAGCGGACCGATTCTCGCGTTTGGACATTGGCAGGATGTTGCCACGCGCCTTGCGTGACAACACGCCTCGTGTTGTGCAATCGCTTTTTTTTTCTTTCCGTGCGCAATTTAGATTCACAATCGGCCCGTTTTAGCCGGCCATTGTGCGGGCCGGCGACGTGAAATCGATTGATTGTTAAATCTCGTTTCCCGGAGTTCTAAATCGGTTTATTCGGTGCTTGCGGTCGAAAGGAACGCCGTTTGCGGGCGGGCGAACTGCCAATTTGATTGCGTCGAGTTTGGAAATTTACAAAAATCGAATCGCTCAAGTGTGCGGCGCGATGGGCGGGGTTTGAGGGGGAGTAGACGATTTTGATTGATTGGTAAATTTTGTTCGTTGATAAACGATTGGGATTTTACGTGCGGTGGAAGGAGGTTTGAGTATTCGATGTTTTGACGTTGAAAATATTTTATTATCGGTTCGTAAGAAATGCGTTAGATGGTGGTACGTGTTTCAAAGACTGTAATTCGAATGTAAAATTTGGAATCTGATCTGATCTGTTTGTTGGAAGAAACTAGGCGTGTCAAAAAATTATTATGTTCCCTTATGAACGCGTATTGATTTGACATAAATTTAGGAAGTTAAAAAAGAAAGAACGCGAACGCGAATGGACGCCACATGTTTTCCGTTTATGCAAATTGTTATAATTTGTCGTAAAATGTAACCTCGGGCGATAAATGTGGGTCGCGTATGAATCACGAAACTGTCGAATTTTATCGCAATTAATCGGCCTTTTGTTTGCTTTTGCAGAAATGGTGGAGGCTATGAAGAAGGTGGCGAAGTTGGACGTGGAGCTGACGGTGGAGGAGCGCAACTTACTCTCGGTGGCGTACAAGAACGTCATCGGCGCGCGACGCGCCTCCTGGAGGATAATCTCGTCGATCGAGCAGAAGGAGGAGAGCAAGGGTGCCGACGACAAGCTGGAGATGATCAGACAGTACCGCGGCCAGGTTGAGAAGGAGCTGCGTGACATCTGCTCTGACATCCTGAGCGTGCTGGACAAGCATCTGATACCGGCGGCTTCCACTGGCGAATCGAAGGTCTTCTATTACAAGATGAAGGGCGATTACCATCGGTATCTGGCGGAGTTTGCGACGGGAAATGACCGCAAGGACGCAGCTGAACATTCCCTGGTGGCGTACAAGTCGGCGAGCGACATTGCGATGACCGAGCTGCCTCCGACGCACCCGATACGTTTGGGCCTGGCGCTGAACTTCTCCGTTTTCTACTACGAGATCCTGAACAGTCCGGACAGGGCGTGCCGATTGGCGAAGGCCGCTTTTGATGATGCGATAGCCGAATTGGACACGCTCTCCGAGGAGAGTTACAAGGACAGCACGTTAATCATGCAACTTCTTCGGGATAACCTCACGCTCTGGACCAGCGACATGCAGGGCGATGGTTAGCATTTTTTTTTAACATAATTTTTTCCAAATATAAAATATATCGAGACTTATTGAATATCGATGACGTGAAAATAAATTAAATTTATTTCTTTCTTTTAGGCGAGGCGGAACCCAAGGAGCAGTTGCAAGATGTCGAAGATCAAGACGTCTCATAACTTACATAGATTGTAAAACAAGGAGATTGGCTCCCCTCAAACTTTGAGTGCAGTGCAGTGCTTTTATGGCGTATGTCACACGGACACTTTTGGGTTGCCACACCAGTACATACTGTATTATTATTATTAATATTATCTAGCCGTAACTACTCTATTGTATCTGTTTGTAAGTGAGTGCGAGAATGCTTGCAAGTATGACTGCATGTCGAGACTGTAGTAGGAGTCTTTACGTTGAGGAAAAAAAGCAAAAACAAGAAAAAAATGGACACCCCTCTCCCCGTCAATCCACTCCCCCCTAACGTGCTTGGTTCATTTGTCGCGTAAATGACGTTATTGGAAATGGAAATGTAAAATTTTACGTAACGAAGGTGTCTGTTGTGGTTCTGTTTTGTTTTTTTTTTTTTTTTTTCTTTTTTAAAGAATAGAAAATGTGCTGCTTTATATAAATATACGATGAAGAGTAAATAAATCTCAGCGGGCGTATCACCTTTGCGTTGTATCTGTCTTTTACATTTTGTTTTCGTCGGTTGGCGGTCGTCTTTTACTGTGCAATCGAAGATCGTTTGCGAACTAACTGGCAAGTGGTGACCAATGTTTTCTTTTTCCTTTTGTTGCAGTATTGAAAGTATTTAAGAAACACGCATACAAGATAAGAGCTGTCTCTCTCTCTCTCTAATCTAATCATTCCGTTTATTTTCACTCTCTTTCTCTATATAAATATATAGTATAAATAACATATATCATACATTGCGTACTTAATTTCTACATTGTATTCGTTTTGATTTTTAACTCTAGATGTAACAATCAAAAATTTGTTGATAAGAGTGAGTGTAAATTTCGATGTTTTTAGAGTTAAAAGTCTGTGTCGACGTAACTCGTTTCTCGTTAACATTTTGTACAACGTTGGAAAAAAGGACACATTGAAATGCGGCCGGTGGGGCCTCCCCCTCGTGGGGGCCGTCTCCACCGCGTTTCAAACGGTGCTGCTTTTTTACATATAGCTGTTTAGGGATCATGTTTTTTTATTACTGGTTTTGCATTTTGTTTTTTTTTACTGCGTGTGCATGTGTGAAAATGCTGTTTTAGATGACAATGGAAAAAAATTGCTGTAATTATTATAAAAATTATTGAAAAATTACTCGTTTGTTTTCGTCCTGTAGTTTTCAATTATGTTGTTTGGAATTACTGCAATAATGGGGTTGTTAATGGATGTTTGTTAAAGAAAGCCAATTGTTGCATTTTTTCAAAGAACTTGATTAAAAAAAGGCTCTATTTAGTTGCGTCACCAATTAAACGTTTCTGATTAGTAAGCTGGCCGTTCATTCAATATGACGAAATGTTAATATTCTGGAAGTCACTACGCATCGTATTTTAAACAATAAAATACGATTTAATTTTTAATAAATTCGTTGAGGAAACGTTCCTTTTTACAGGAACCTGTACATACGATAAGTAGCTAAAGTGCCTATAGAGGGCGCAGCTGAAAACGTACAGACCTGTCATTTTGAACACCTTTACGTTTTAAATATACGTGTGATTTTATCGTGTTCCGTATTCCAGCAACGAAGTGTTTAACCTCCTGTGTTCTCCGCGAATCCTTAAGGTAAGCGTACTTGTATTAAATTCGTTTTAAATAAGTTTGTGAGTAGCAACGCCGAATGAGTTTCGTGCGTTTTCAAAACATTATTGTAGGTTATTCTTTGAACAAAATATGAAACGAGTATTTCTACGTGCGATATAATTGTATATTTGGTTAGTTAGTCGGGTTTAATGCCGAGAAAAATGTTACATATGATTTTGCACGTCGCCGATGAGATTGCATTCTTGCGTATTTATCTTGTATTTTCATAGTGGATCGTTCGCATCGTTACGTATGTAAAGACAACGACGGCGTTTATTATCGTTAATGATGATAATTCCATTGAATGTGCAAAAAAAAGTTTTTCAGTTGATAAGTTTAATTTCGTGGCAAGATGGCGTCGAAGCGCCATCTGCTGCAATTTAAATCGTTTTGTAAACTAACGTGTCAATCGGAGGCGTTTGATTGGCCAAATCGTCTCGTCGAAGCCATGTTTTTCTTCCGAACGGTTCTTATTAAACTGTCAAAGTCAATTTGTATCTACAATCGACTTGTGTTCGATTTTGGAATTTTTAGAGGTAAATTTTTTTTTTTGAAAATTACAACTTGTGTTTTTTGGCCAAATCGACATTTTTCGCAAAATTTTCATTATTTTGGTCGAGTTTAAAATCGACGTGGTTTTTTCTTGCGGATATTTTAGTTTTCTAGGATAACTTGAATAGATTCCGGATGTACGAAATAAAAAACGCGCTTAAATTAGAAAATTTATTTAATAAACATTCTAGATTGCCTAAGAAGCTTGATTACGTGAAACAATATAATATATACAACATTTCATCCCGTTTGTCTATTAGTGCATCTCGACTCGACCACCACGCCCTCCACCGAAACCGTAACCGACGACGTCGGGCATGCGGCAAACAAAAATCACTCGTCTAAATACTTTATTCCAATAACGAAAGAAAATAATTACATACATATGCGCGCCTTTATATAATAATCGTCGGAAATCAACGAAAAAATTGGGAGAATATTCCTCGAAATCTCTCGGCTATACAATAACAAAACGACTCGCGTTTTTCCTCGCGGACAATCTACTACGGCCTTTTTTTTTCTTTGCTCGATTCGTCGCCGTCATCCGTTTAAAGCTTATCTAATTTTACACACTTAGTTTAAAAAATGTCCGGACACATCGACCAATCTTGCTTGCTCTTGCAGTCCCAGTACGTCCCCTTGAACACGTGGATGAAACTGCCAGTTTCCTCGTCCTGCACGTGCTTGAACCAAATCGGTTCGTACGGCTTAAACGGTTGACCTGCGTAATATAATATAAATATATGTATAACAATAATGCGAAAATTCTTGACTGCAATGTTTGATTTCCTGACCTTCATGGGCAGCCCTTTCGGTCTCAGACTCTCGTAGCCTTCGCACCGCTCGTTGTTTCTCCTCCAAACGCACCTTTTCTTTATTCGCCTGGTCCCACTCTTGATTCTCCATCAGGCGTTGATCGGGTCTCAATCTACGATCATTACACATAATTACGTTATTCGTTGCAATCGCCGGTTTTTACCGAGAATCCGTCGGCGCGACGTTATCTTCCGGCTCGTTCAACTGACAAGCCAGGCGTGTAAAACCGTAGTATCTGTCGGATCCCTGGTCGGGCATCCGCCTCTTCCAAGCGACGATCGGCGGCCCCGTCTCGTAGATCGGATTCGGATCGGAACCGGTGATGCCGGTGACCTTGGCTATCTCGACTTTGTCGTCCCACGTGCCGTTTATGACCCACTGGACGTTGCCCGACGCGTCCATGACGGCCCCCTTCACGCGCCGCTGCGCCTCTTTCGTGAAGTACGAGTACGGGATGTACTTCAGGTGGCACTTGATACCGGCGGCCTCGCCCTTCCCGATTATGTCCATGTCCCCTGGAAATCGAAATGAACGATCGCGGTTTTTTTTCGCAAAGACGAACGTTACCGTGCTGGTCGACCCATAGTTTCCCGACGATTATGTTGTGAACGGTCGTCGTCACCTTTCGCCACGAGTATCGGTGGCCCGTGTCGAAGTCGCAGTGGGCGATGCCCAGCGGCACAACCTGCAATGAGTTGGAAACGAATTGCGTGTCGCGTTTGAACCGAGTGGTTTGTTTACTTGTAAATATTTTCCTCTGAATTTTGATGTCATGGTGAACTCCTGGAAACACGTCCAGCCGCGTCCTAAGCAGTGTTGGGCGACCATCGGCGGGTGGTGGGACACCTGCTCGTTGATGACCTTCCAGCCGAGGTCGTCCATTCGATCGAACTCAAACGTTTCACCTGATCGGAAATGGATGTGATTACTTGTCCATCAAACGTACATCATTTGAATCAATTGCAAAAAATAAAAGCTACAAATTCTTATTTTCTTTTGATCTTATTATTTTCAACGGTGTTAATTTTATCCAAGACATTCATTGATGAATGCGACTATGGCTTGAAACTGAAGAGACAGCATGTTTTGTGTGCCTGCCCCGCTGGAGACTAAATAAGGTTCACAGCCTTTAGCGAGACAAAACTGGAGCTGTGCGAACTTGACAAAATCTCCCTTTATCTAAATAGAATGGGAATTGAGGGTGAACTGTAAATAGTTATGAGCCACAATAGACCCTTGCAGTCGCAGCGGAGGGGCAATTAAACGTCCCATTCATTATAACTAACTAACTAGCAAGGAGCTATCTATTATGTACATGTGCTGTCCACCATCATACTAATTAAATGTTTTAACCCTTCACAGTTTTTGATTTTTGTTTAATTGCTCTCAAGTGCAAGTTTTCTTTACTGTTGAGTTCACGTCGACGTAGGGCTTCAAAAGGTTAAACCATTGACCAAACCTACCCAATAGGGGATTGAACGGTTTTCCATTTCTCGAGCTGGTCGTCGAATAAGATGAGATTGTAAATGCGGCGACGTACGCCAACTGTTCGCACGGATCTCGGCACCTGAAACGTATCATTTAGACAAACACGCTCGTAACGTCAACGAAAACAGTTCGACGGGCTCCATGCATACCTAGCTGCAACCTCCAGTATTTCAGCATATTCAAAATCCTCGGTCAGCCTCTGCAGCATGCTGAGCGGCTCGCTGAAGTTGACCGGCATCGGGATCTTGGTGAGATCCTTGCCGATGCAGTTCTTGACGATGCTCCATAGGTTCAACGGATAGTGGGGCTTCTCGGGGACGCAAATTCGACGTTCACGCCTGACTCCCGACCCCACCAGCGAACCGGTCGATTCGTTAGCCACCTCGGTCGGCTCTTTGGTATTGTGTGACGTACCCGTAACAACGACTACCTGAAAATAACCGCGCCGTCGATTGTATCGACGAGATAATTCCACGAAAAGACCAACCTGCTGAGTTTCTTCGGTCTCATCTGTTTCGCTGGAGCTGTCCGAGCTCGTCCTCCGGTGAGTGTGACCGGTGGGTATGTTCAACGTGAACCGACCGTCGGACGCGCCGCTCGGTGTGCTGCCCCCTTCCGCTAGGGCGTCGTAAAATTCATTTTCGTCCTCTTCCTCTTCGCTGGCGCTCACCGGCACGTCTGCGACGAAAAAGCGCAAATTAATGGCTACAAGCGGACACTCATCGCGGATTTCGAACGAAAACGACAAACGCTAATCTAATTACGACGATCGGGCGCGTGACGTGTCGCGTGATTAGGACGCGGGCGCGGACGTGACTGGTAATTTTTCGATTAGTCCTCGTCGGTGCACTGAAATTTTTGATGTGGGTTCGCGAAAAGTGAGGTTAACGTGCGAAGTCCGTAACAAAAGTCACGAACGTCAAGGACGACCGTGATCTTATCGGACCCGGGCGATCGGTAAAGAAGCGCGCGAGAATCTTCGTTTCGAAATCGTCCATAGACGTGATTGGTGGTTGGAGTGTGCACGGAAGCGGTGATCACGCCCAAGATTAAACCTGATACATAAATGGCCCTAACCCAACTCCCATTTCAACATTTTGATAAATCTAAGTCTACTTGTTTATTTAATGAAATACGTTTCGCAAAGGCAGGCTACAATCGTTGGGAAATTTCACGTTTATACGTTGGCTACCAACTCGGATAGCACGAATCTCTAAAAACCGACGACGAAAATTTAAAAAAAGTGTACTTTTAAGCGTTTATTCTAATAAACGCGTCGTTTGTGGTGAACTGTGTTAGTAATAATCGTGCTTGTTAATTACTTCAAGTCGTTTGAAACGCGACCGCGGGGCTATACACAAGAAATCGTTGGGAAGTTGTGCGCAATTTAAATATAGCCGTGAAATTTGATTACAAAACCAAGAGTCGCTGGTTATGACGCAAGCAATTTGAACGCGGCGATTTTTCGTATTGTCAAAGTATAAGCCACCTGTGAATGATAATGACGAAAATCGTTATATCATACGATAAGGTGACACATCAGTGATTCGCAAGGTATGAATAAGTTTCTTTTTCATCCACGTTTACGGGGTGAGTTTTCGCCGTGTCAGTTGAAATTTCGCGAAAAGTTAGGTTAACGTGAGTTTATGTCACTTTCGGTGCGAGTTCCACGAAAATCACGGTTGCCAAGGCAACCGTGATCCGATCCGCGGCGGACCATCGGTCCGAAATTCGCGTTGGCGACGTTCGCTCGGTGTCGATTTTTTTTTTGCGTCCCACGCGTCTAATTCGTTAATTTAAACGCGTTGCTTAGGAGTCGTAAAGCTATTTCGACGAACGTCCGAATTCGCGGAAAGTTATGTCATGGTGGGAGGAACGTAATCGCGGTTGTCAAGGCAACCGTGATCTTTTCCGAATTATGGCGAAAAGTACGATGTCTCTAAAACTTAGCTGTCAAGATTTGTCAAGGTAACGATCGATGAAAAAACGTTACAAGATATTGATGTAAATGAATAAGGGGCAGATTATTTGTGTTCAAGGAGAAAAAATGTTGCTTAATATGCAATTTGAGAAAAAAAAATTAATGTAGACGATTCATTTTAAAGAAATCAAATAACTGACTTTAAGCCTTGTTTTTAGTGATATGGACGGAGCAGGACGGTGCAAATTTGTTCACGACACGGGAAGATGCTGCAGCTCCAGGAAGAAATAGGGATGTGAGTAATTTTTTATGTATTTTATAGGTGAGGGGTGAAAAATTGACAAAAAATAAATAAACTTTAAAATTCATTAAAAAATTAAAAAATAGTCGAGAGTGGTTAAGAATTTTAAAAATCGTTAAAATCAACGTAGAAATTATTTGAAAATTGTAAATTCCTATAAATTGTCAAAAAAACTCGTCTACAATCTTAAAAATCATTAAAAATGTATAAAATAGGTAAAAATTGTCATAAAAATATCGTAAAACCCGTAAAAATGGTCAAAATCGTTTAAAATTGCCAAACATCAAGTTAGTTCAGAAATTAAATCATTGAAGAATAAAAATTTACACCAAAAAGGACCACTCATTAGAAACTCAATTCACAAGTGTAATTGGAGGCTTGTTTGTTATTCGTACTTTGCGGTGAATTGATTTTTTTTTTAACTCACTCGGCCGTTGTGCATTTGCTGCCGCCGCTTGCTCCAATTTGGAGAGTTGTTGTGCGAGCGTCTCCACCATCTCCTGCAGTCGCTGCCTCTGCTCTCTCTCGTGCTGCAACAACCTCGTCCATTTGTGTCCGTGGTTCACGGCCGATACCTGATACTCCGAGCAAGACTGAAAAAATAATCGTGCAATCGTCTCGGTTTCGATCAAAAGTTTCAACCAGCCTCACGTTCATCATCGCGTTGCTGGCGATTCTAAATAACGTCGCCCTTTCCTGCACCGCTTTCGACTTCCCCTGGGCCGACTCGACGTCGACGTTCGTCTCGAGTTCACCCAGCGCCCTCTGCAGCGCAGCGCCGTGCTTCGCGATTAAATCCGAACAAGTGCGCAAATCTTCCAGTCGTCCTTGGAGCTCCCTGACGACGTTCGACCACTCCTCCGGCGATCCAGATCCCTCTTCGGCTTCTTCCTCCTCCTCTTCCGATTCCTCGATGTTACGTCTACAATGAAAACGTCGTAAATGCGAATTGGTCGCCGCTCGACGACTTACATAGCCCGAGATTTGGCCAACTCCAGTGCCGTGACCCAGGACTGTCGTTCCACCTCCGACGCGGCCCTTATGTGAAACGTCTGCGTGCCCCCGTTGGAAATGACGAAGGTGCACGCATCCACGGTGTGTATGAGAGCGCCGTGCAGTGAAATGCTCCCGCGGCAGGTGTGAGTCATCTCCGCTTGGTTCCTACGAACGAATGAATGAATCAACGTGTTGCGGTTGCAAGTTCATCGGCGTTGTGCAACTCGGCCACGAAGAAACTAACGAAAACAAGTCACTCAACATGCAATTTTGGACTTGTAAGGATCTTGTTTAGGTTTGTGCAGGGCTCTTACGACTTACCCGTGCCTGAATCTGCGTCTTCTTCGAATCGACAGCGTAGAAACACCGCCATTATTTTCAGCCCTGCACAAACATTTTAGTTTTAAAAACTGGCGAAAGTGGGAGTTTGCGAAATGGTCACGACGAGTATTAGAATTTCGCGGCACATTCGCTGTAAATTCGCCGCCGCAGTCAAATCGGATTTCTGTTGGCCTACCTGTAATAGGAGAGGAGTCCGTTCTGCAGGACGAACCATCGCCGCTGGTAGCCTTTCAGGTAGTTGGTCCACTTGAAGAGCCATCCCTTCATGACGGGTTCGCTGTGCGAGCCCTTCGCCGGCGCTCCGTCGCCCATTTTCGAGCGTCCGTCCAGTTTTTTCTCGACGCTAGCACTCAATTTGACACGTCCACCGTCATCATGACGGCCGAAACGTCAAAAAAAAAATTCTCGATGACATTTAACTCGTCGCAGGTGTTCGCTTTATCGACCTGTACGCAGTGCGGAGGTTGCCATCGATTGGAATTGCGACGATTCGAATCTTCTTTAGAGACCAACGAATTAAATTCGATGCTTATAACACTGATGTGACGGTGAAAAACTCAACGGCCTGAGATTCTAGCACCAAATCAATTGCGTCTTATTAATTTGCGTCGGTTGAATTTAACGTGGCTGACATCTGGTGGCCGTCACGTAGACTTGCAAATACATTTTAACGTGATTCGTAATTCCAAGATGGCCGACGCATCGTCTTGTTTATGCGAAGTCAAGTGCAAAGGTCTATTTCTCGATTGTAACAGTATGCAGGGCCGGCGGTAACTATTACACAGTCCAGTGCCGGGTGGGGCGTTTTTAAGGCGTAATAAAAACGCATACAAAATGTAAATCGAAGCATTCGACTCTGAAACGTAAGCAAAGTTATGACATTTCGTCAATCTAAGTTGACATTTTTATGTCTAATGCACGTTATGGTAAATGCGAATAATGCCAACTGTCGTATGGCCCCGCCTCTACGTCATAAGCGCGTCGACGTATTATAATCTGCAAAACGGTAAGCTGAGTTAGGGTGTTTTTCGTCTTGCAATTATAATGTAACGATTCACGTCCAGTTAACGCCGTCATTACGTCGAATTTATAACGACCCCTCCCCCCACTCTCGCAATGACGCAACTGCGCCATCTGAGGGACTTTCATGGAACACATCCGGTGGACAAACATTTGGGACAGCAATTTTTATTATCGACCGCGGTGTAGTTCAGCTATCGTCCGTAAGATGGCGACATACATATTTCTGGTGTAACATTGACTAGGGCTAGTTACTTTTTGACGTTGGTACCAGAATGGCGACCGACGGGTTGTTAAATTTTATTCATCGAACTAATTTGCCGTCCTCAGCGTACGTCTGCGAGGTAGGTAGGTGCGACTAATCAAGAACTTAATGTCTTACATGTTAGTTGAGTGAAAAAAGACCTTCACTTTGTTATTTTGTGATTTTGAACGAGACCGGTTTAAGTCGAATTTGCGATGAAATCCGACCAAGCCAAGGAAACCTTTAATTCGTTTAGTCGTCGATCTTAATTGAGACCTGATGGGTTCTTCTAACCCAAATAACAGAGCTTTCAATAGCACAAGTAATTTATACACAATACACGTCGTGTTTCAAGTTCAGTCGGTTTACAACAAACACATTTTTCCCAGTGTACATTAAAATATTAATTTGTTAAATGTTTGTTTCAGATGCTGGTGTACGACGAAAAAAAAATAAAAACGCTCATAATTGTAATGTCATTTTATTCGTAAGAAAGCAACATAAGTGTTTTCACACGTCGTGTAATTAAGGGGCTTGCTTGGAAGTCGACTGTTACCTGCACGACGGCACGACTCGTCATTCGCAAGCGTTAGGTAGGATGCTGTACCCACCCTGGGCATCTGTTAGTCCCGTGTGAAGCTTGCACACACGGGGTGTTGTCCACACCAAAAGGGTCTGGTATAACAAGTGTTGCGCGTATGTTTGCCTCTACAGCGAGATCATCGCAAACATGATGGGGAAATAGTTGTGGTCCTAGGATCTACTATGAAAGAACCGAAGAGTATGTCTCTTACACGGCGTGTGTTGCATTTATTTGCTACATTTGAATTTGCTAACTGTGTCGATGTAAAATCGATGGCGTTTTTTTTTTTTGAGCGCCGGCGGGCCGAGTATGGGTGGAGCCGGACCGACTTCCAGAAGGTAAGCTTGTGAGATTTTAACTTTTATAATACATTGCGTTTCAAGTTCAGTCGGTTTACAACAAACACATTTCCCAGTGTACATTAAAATATTAAAGTCGTTAAATGTTTGTTTCAGATGGTGATGTACGACGAAAAAAAGATAAAAACGCTTGTAGTCATTTTATTTGCAAAGCAACGTAAATGTTTCACTGTCATGTATCGTTTGATGGAGCTAACTCTTGGCGGTCTACTTGTAACCCGCACTAAGCACGAATCGTCATCTGCATGGTGGCAGTATCCACTCTGGGTATCCCTAATCCGCGTGTACAAAGCGTGTCGTTATCTGTTAAGGAGTGAGGTATATGCAGTGTGACGTGCGGCTATCAAGGAAAACTGCTTTGGGTGTGCCCCTTAACTGCATAATGTGCTACATTTAAATTTGCTAATAATGAAAGTGGAATAGGCCTCTTGGGGATACCACTATAAAAAAAACGCGCCAAATGCTTTACCTCTAGGGTGGTGTGGAAAAACGCAAATGATATAACTAAATTAGACATGGACAACTACCTGCAAGTGATCTTATTGGACATTGAGCGCAGTCGCAACGGATATTGGTTGACTTCAGAAACTACAACAGCATTGAAAGTGGACCACAATTGGATTGACTGATTTATAGTGTTAATTCTTATTTATCGACACATTACGAACGTCAGTGAACCGTCCATTGGCAACAATTTTTTTTTGTATGGAGTGCTTTCGATGCGACATGACCTTTTTTATATGTATATGTTGTATGTATCGTAATAATAATACATTTTTCGCTATTTTCACATATTTTATTGCTTTTTTTATATTTATAACAATGATACTGATACGTCTTACAAATTTTATTTCTGTTTCGCGCCAAATAATTTACTTCGGCCACCTCTTCGTGTTCATGTGATCCTGATACGGATCCCCGAAACGTTCAGCAAACGCTTAAAAATTTTATTTCTGTTTCGGACAGAAATAATTTACTCCTGATACTTCGGCCACCTCTTCGTGTATTCTGTGATCCTGATACAGATCCCCGAAACGTTAAACGAACGCTTAAAAATTTTATTTCTCTTCGGCACGAAATAAATTACTCCGGATATTTCGCCACCTCTTCGTGTATTCTGTGATCCTGGTACAGATCCCCGAAACGTTAAACGAACGCTTAAAAATTTTAGTTTCGTTTTGCCGCGAAATAAATTACTCCGGATATTTCGCCACCTCTTCGTGCATTCTGTGATCCTGGTACAGATCCCCGAAACGTTAAACGAACGCTTAAAAATTTTAGTTTCGTTTTGCCGCGAAATAAATTACTCCGGATATTTCGCCACCTCTTCGCGTATTCTGTGATCCTGGTACAGATCCCCGAAACGTTAAACGAACGCTTAAAAATTTTAGTTTCGTTTTGGCGCGAAAGAAATTACTCCGGATATTTCGCCACCTCTTCGCGTATTCTGTGATCCTGATACAGATCCCCGAAACGTTAAACGAACGCTTAAAAATTTTAGTTGCGTTTTGGCGCGAAATAAATTACTCCGGATATTTCGCCACCTCTTCGTGTATTCTGTGATCCTGGTACAGATCCCCGAAACGTTAAACGAACGCTTAAAAATTTTAGTTGCGTTTTGGCGCGAAATAAATTACTCCGGATATTTCGCCACCTCTTCGCGTATTCTGTGGTCCTGATACAGATTCCCGAAACGTTAAACGAACGCTTAAAATTTTTATGTCTCTTCGGCGCGAAATAATTTACTCCTAATATTTCGCCACCTCTTCGCGCATTCTGTGATCCTGATACAGATCCCCGAAACGTTAAACGAACGCTTAAAAATTTTAGTTTCGTTTTGGCGCGAAATAAATTACTCCGGATATTTCGCCACCTCTTCGCGCATTCTGTGATCCTGATACAGATCCCCGAAACGTTAAACGAACGCTTAAAAATTTTAGTTTCGTTTTGGCGCGAAATAAATTACTCCGGATATTTCGCCACCTCTTCGCGTATTCTGTGATCCTGGTACAGATCCCCGAAACGTTAAACGAACGCTTAAAATTTTAGTTTCGTTTTGGCGCGAAATAAATTACTCCGGATATTTCGCCACCTCTTCGCGTATTCTGTGATCCTGGTACAGATCCCCGAAACGTTAAACGAACGCTTAAAATTTTAGTTTCGATTTGGCGCGAAATAAATTACTCCGGATATTTCGCCACCTCTTCGCGTATTCTGTGATCCTGGTACAGATCCCCGAAACGTTAAACGAACGCTTAAAATTTTAGTTTCGATTTGGCGCGAAATAAATTACTCCGGATATTTCGCCACCTCTTCGCGTATTCTGTGATCCTGGTACAGATCCCCGAAACGTTAAACGAACGCTTAAAATTTTAGTTTCGGTTTCGCGCCAAATAATTTACTTCGGCCACCTCTTCGCGTATTCTGTGATCCTGATACAGATCCCCGAAACGTTAAACGAACGCTTAAAAATTTTAGTTTCGTTTTGGCGCGAAATAAATTACTCCGGATATTTCGCCACCTCTTCGTGTATTCTGTGATCCTGGTACAGATCCCCGAAACGTTAAACGAACGCTTAAAAATTTCATTTCGGTTTCGCGCCAAATAATTTACTTCGGCCACCTCTTCGCGTATTCTGTGATCCTGATACAGATCCCCGAAACGTTAAACGAACGCTTAAAAATTTTAGTTTCGTTTTGGCGCGAAATAAATTACTCCGGATATTTCGCCACCTCTTCGCGTATTCTGTGATCCTGGTACAGATCCCCGAAACGTTAAACGAACGCTTAAAACGTTAAACGACACGTCTTTATGGATATTTTTTTAAAGGTTGGTCACGGATCGACACAACTGGGTTGCCGCAGTTGTGAATCGCAACCGTTGGCAACACTGACTCCGTCCATTGTCTTCATGTCATCCGTGTGTAATTATTTTTATTTCGACGATTAACGAATTCAAATGAAAACCATTAAACGGTAATTGACGAAGTTTGGGTGCGTAACGTCCACCGATTTTACAAAAATGCGTGTTGCTTTTGCAGTTTGTGGTTACTGATAACCTAACATTCTAAAATGTCAGTTCGACAGTTCGGACTGTCAAACGGGACAGCCAGACAGAAGCGGTTTTCGATTGACGACGCCTTCGAAGAGGAAACGGACGAAGCGATCAAAGTGTACGGCGCCACGACGACCCGTTCACCGGTCAGCAGCGGCAGCATTTCAAATGGTGATTGCACGAGTGTCCGAATCGACTCGACCAGGCACGTTAATAATTAGTTCAGATTTAATTGAAATCAACTTATAAATTGTTTAATTTGACGATCTTGTACTTTTCAGAAATTACAGATTGGTAAATGACGGATCGAGGGATTCAGATTCCTTAATACAGGACTACTACGACGGTTCTAGTCAGGAGAATCTGCAACGGTCGTGTTTTCGGCACCCGAAAGTGCGGGAAAACTGGAGGATGGTTTTAGCGGCTACGACACTCCTTTTCATCGGAGTCGGTTTGCTGGCGACCGGAGCGATTGCACTCGCCGAGCCAGAGGCCGGCTTGCAAGGAGCCGTTTTTCTCCTCGCCGGTTTCATTTGTTTCGTACCTGGAGCTTACCACGTCGTTTACATATACCTAGCCGCTAAGGGAAAACGTGGATACCACTTTCACAATCTGCCTCTGTTTACTTGAAGCAATTTGTCGTCGGCGAGACGAGAAAACGTGCCCATTTCTGTATGTATATTTGTTCCCGTTGAGGAGTCGGACCGTACTTTAATCGCAAAATAAGTAGGTTAGAAATTAGAATTAGAATCACGCCCGGCGCCCAACTTGTCTTTTGATTCATTTTTTAACGTGGGCGATCTTTTCCGCACCACATTGTAAATATAAATGAAATTCTTCGTCGGTATTGATTGACATTATTTCGACTGTACAGGACCTTTAATACTGAATCTCAACTTGTAAGACTTCGTACACTGCGTTGTGCACTTATTTTAATTTTTTTTTTTTACTGTGTATTACTCTAGTTTAAGCGAACAGTTTTAATTTTATTAATATCGGTTGTGTTTATAGAACGTAAGTCTGTATTATAGTCGAGTTGTAGACGAACTGAGATTTGATTAACCGGTTTGGTTCATTCGTTTCTTATTAGATAAGAATAATAACCAAAATATTAAGTTTGATAGAATAAACTCGTAGAGGCATTCAATGTATTTATATGTGTTTACACTTTTAATTGGTTTAGCTGTTTAGGTGTGAAATTTCGAGGCGAATTTTATATTTATATGTGCATCGTCGACTTGTTTCTACTAAATGTATTTATTGTACACCTGTAGTTAATTAGGTACATTTTTTCGATTGTATTTTTAGTATTTATTTATATCTACAATAAATTATTTTTAAGCTACTTGTGCCGAGTTATTACACGCAAAGGAAAGGATCTTCAATACGGGGTAAACAATGATAAGATACATCAATCTAATTAGCAGTAGATAAAATTACATGAAATAAATATACCAAGCAATTACATTCACTTAAGTCTAATTATATGTATTACTCAGTTCTAAAACAAATCACAATGAATTTAAAGACTAGACCATAAAGAACCTCAAGTTTATAATTATTTGTATATAAACCGAACACAACGTTTAAAAACTATTTTTTTTTCAATTTAAATTATAAATTGTGTTATTTACGACTATTAAACATCTTATATTTGTACCAACATAATTAAAAACGTATTGCACGACTATGAGAAATTATTTTTTTTCAACTTTTTTACCCTCGTTTTTATCCTTCTCCTTGGTGTCGCCTTTAACGACCTGGACGATTTTCAGCGTCAAAACGGCGAGGATGGCATCGAGCGGATCCATGAAGCCCCTCTGCATCCATTTAGGTATCGTGGTCCTCGCATGCGAAAATCCCAGCTTCTGCAAAATATAATCGATCCCGTACGGTTCGATGTACTTCCCGGCCACGCTTAGAAGCCGAACGGTGGGTTCCAAATGCCACGTCTTGCAATTGTAATCTCTCCAATCTTTAGTAAACATGTCGCCGTCCAGCGATTTCTTCAATAAAGCCGCCTGATCGCCGCCCGACGAACTCGCCGGGGCTTTTTCGCTATTCGACATCCTCGCCAAGCTCCCCCCAAGCTGCACATTGAATAACATCAATGAACGTAATAAATTAACATACGAGTTAACTCACCAATTTTTCTTTTTCCTTCAAATACGACGAAATCAAATCGTGGAGGAAGAAAAACGCCTCGGCATCGACCGTTACGAAAATGTGATCCTCGAATTCCGTTATGAAGCTGCACTCGACCATCGGTTTGTTTTCTGAAACAACGTGATGTAGAATCACAATCTTGTTGTGAATTTAATTACCTGATAAATCTGGGGTGGTGGCCGTTTGCAGGTGCTCGGTTTTTAGATGCAGCTGCAAGCTGGGCAGTGCGAATATCACTTCCCTGTTGTGGTTGGGGTCGGTTAGTTTCTGTGCATTGGCCGTACTTCCTCGTCCCCGATCTATTGAATTGTTGCCGTCGCGCTCACGCTCGAGGGACGGGAACTTGTCGACTTCTGCAATTCAAACGTTAAGAAACGTAATCGACGCTAAATTCGACTCACCGTCGATTTGGCTGTTCGCAAAGGCGTAGTGGAACCATTCCTGCAACGATTTGAACTGCGGTGGGAAGATGACGCTCCGCGAGACTTTGCAAACGGTCGCCATGGACTGGTGGGTCTTGTAGGTGCTCAGTCCTAAGCTGCAAGTCAACGTCTGCACGATGTGTACGTCTTGCGCCGGTGAAGGTTCTAAAATGAAATTCAAACGAATTGCGAAATCGCACGCGTAATTAACGAACCTGAACCGGAAGGAATCTCTTGCGCTTCGGTGTTGAATGTTATCGACGGTTCACGCAAACTGAACAACGCCCACGATTTGCTTTTGAAATTGATGCCGTGGAAACACGCCAGTGAAATGTTATTTCCGTGTAGTTCCATGGTGCCGCCCAATATTGTTCCAAATTGCGGCAAGGGACTGTGCATTGTTGTTAGTTGTAAGCCGGCTACGTGAGCCAAAACTCTCTGCCAGTGCCTGTGGTGACGAGCATCTTGTACGTTGCCGACTTGTGGTTCACTTTTCGTCGACTCTCGACCTGCATTAAAATTATAAATACAAAGTTGAAGGTGAAACATCGAAAATTCTAAGAAACTCAAGTTGTGTTCATTACCTGCTACAATTTTAGATTTTGTGCTAGCTACAAAAAGGTGCGGAAATGGATTAAATTAAAATCCTAGTCATGAAAACGATTTAAATATTTGTAGATGAAATAATAAGATTAAACCCAACCCAACCCAACCCAACCCAACCCAACCCAACCCAACCCAACCCAACCCAACCCAACCCAACCCAACCCAACCCAACCCAACCCAACCCAACCCAACCCAACCCAACCCAACCCAACCCAACCCAACCCAACCCAACCCAACCCAACCCAACCCAACCCAACCCAACCCAACCCAACCCAACCCAACCCAACCCAACCCAACCCAACCCAACCCAACCCAACACAACCGAAACCAACCCAACACAACCGAAACAATTTTAGATTTTGTGCTAGCTACAAAAAGGTGCGGAAATGGATTAAATTAAAATCCTAGTCGTGAAAACGATTTAAATATTTGTGGATGAAATAATAAGATTAAACCTAAACCAACCCAACCCAACCCAACCCAACCCAACACAACCGAAACAATTTTAGATTTTGTGCTAGCTACAAAAAGGTGCGGAAATAGATTAAATTAAAATCCTAGTCGTGAAAACGATTTAAATATTTGTGGATGAAATAATAAGATTAAACCTAACCCAACCCAACCCAACCCAACCCAACCCAACCCAACTCAACACAACCGAAACCAACCCAACCCAACTCAACACAACACAACCAAAACCAACCCAACCCAACTCAACTCAACACAACCAAAACCAACCCAACCCAACTCAACACAACCAAAACCAACCCACCCCAACCCAACACAACCAAAACCAACCCAACCCAGCCCAACTCAACCCAACCCAACCCAATTCAACTCAACCCAACCGAAGTGAAATTTTTGCTTGAATAAATTTCTATGTAAAGTTATATAGTGCCCATTTAATTTTGTTAAAACCATTCAATAATTCTTAATTAATTAAGTCTTACTAAATTATATTATTTAATAAACCATTTACTTTTTTGTGGTGTCACCCTCGGCGGTCTGTGTCCCTGAGAGAACCCACTAAACGCCCTTTTGCTGCTGTTGAACTGTTGCGAAAAGAATTCCTCCAATTTATTGAACATTTTCAGTAAATCGGCGGTCGACGATTTCGACATCATTATCTGCAACTGGTTCCAGGTGAGATCCCCGTGGATGAAAATACTAGCAGGTCTGCAAAAAAAATTTATTACACCCCACAAAAAAACGGAGTTATAACGGGGTTAACGCATGTTATCTCACCTTCGGGTTATAAACGCCGACGACGTAGCCCTGTTCAATCTCCATTCATCGCGTAAATTCACGTTCAGGTCACTTACTCTGCACATCAAGACCGAGGTGGCCATGTAATCCAATCGCAGTTCTAGGGCGTGGAGCCGAAGACCAACCGTGTGATCTGGTTCGACGTCCGGTTCTTCTCGTATGTGAACTGAAACGAAATATTACAGAGTATAAAAAAACTGAACAAATGAACTCAAACGACTAAAGAAAAATTGGGAAATAGTGAATAGTAAATTATTTATTACCGAATGTGTCGACGTTTGCAATTTCAATGTTACCACCGACAATCCCGCCTTTCGCGTCCAATCCAGACCCACCGAGTCCGACGGCTATGTACAAATTCTTGTGACCCGTCGAGCCGATGCTCAAGCGACCCTCGCTTCGAAAATCCTTCGTCAACCAACTGCAAAAACTAAGACAATAAAAAAAACACCACGAAGCAAAAATACTGACGAGACGTTTCCCATGACATTCCCCATGTTCATGTGCACGTTCAATTTCTTGAAATTAACGGCGAAGAGCACAAGCGTCTCCCACGCCGTTAAATTCTTATGTTCGGACGGACTGGGGCTGTTCGTGTTCGTCGACTCCCAACTCGTCGTTCGCCCGACCTCTTTCAACCTCTGCCGGCTCGGATCGGTGTCCAACGACAATTTCAATTTTTCTTTGTTCAACAACGGAGATTTTTCCGTATGGGATTTTTGTCTGGAAATTTTTTTCATGCAATAAATTGAATTGATTTAATTAAATTAAAAAAAATTAAACCTTCCGTCGATGTTTCTCGACGCATTCGGCGACGAATGCGTCAAAACGGCCTCTTCGTCGTCATTAACCGGAGCGGACATGCTCAAGTCGCCCAAGAACATCCTCCTCACGATGGATCGTCGATACCAAGCCTTGGGGAACGCCAAAATTTCCGTCAGCCGACGCATGTCGTACTTAAACGACGCCGAACCGATGTCGGTTATCGCTGCAAAGAACAAACTCATCACTGAGCCGAAATAAAGACGCACGGGCGCATACTCGAAAATCGTATCACGTTTCGACTTTGATCGGAAACTGATTTTCCTTTGACGGTCGTTTCTTGCTTGAAATTCAACATCCGCGACCTCGACAGGTGGAACTTGACGAATTCGACGTTAATCGATAAAGAGTCTTTACGTTCGCTGTCGGAAAGCGGGGACCATTGGGCTTCTTTTAATGCGGATTTTTTCCCGCCGTACGGATGGAAAATGTAAACGGAGAAGTCCGACAGACAACCGGTTACGCTTAGGCCGCCGACTGCCGTAGCTGCCGTATTTGGGGCACCATCACCAAATTCACTAAAATTGTATAAATTTCTTATTATAGTAAAAATGTAGAAAAATTAATTGATATAAAATTTATAAATTTAATGAAATAAATTTGTTTGCAATTAAAAATATGTTGAGTTAATACATTAAATTAAAATTTGCTATAAAGAGCACACAGTTTGAGATTTAACAAGATTTGAAAAAATCTTAAAATTTTTTAAATTTATTATTACCTATGTAGAAGTTCATCTTCGGCTCGTTTCGAACTAAAAACGATGTCTAAAGACGGCAACTGAAGCATGCACTCGACACGAGACACCGGCAGACAGCTGAATCTAAATGTGCTGGGCTGCATGTGGAAATAAACGATCACATCTACCGGAAAACTGGCGTACACGTAATTTCCGTAATTGGAGGCATCCTGCTCCGACGATAAAATAGAAGTTCCGGCTGCAAAATATTATTACATTATCTTTGCATTTAATTTAAATTCAAACATTTACCGGTGGTATTAAAGTTAGTTTTTGGTGGTATCGGTTCCAGCGTCTGTTCTAAAAATTCTAAAATATGTGGACTGATTATCGTCTCTTCGGGGACACTCTGCAAAGTCATCCACGCAAAAAGCGAAGCTTTTTTAATGCCCTGTCTTCTGTACGCCACGTACTTCGGAGGTTCGTGCGGCGGAGTCACGCTCATCTGAAACGGAAAGTTCTCCAAGCTCGTTTTGCTCGAAGACGGCGAGCTCCCGTAATTAGGATTCGAAATCCCGTGCAACGAAGTGGAACTTTTCAAGTCGCCGACGAAATCGCTCGTGAAATTACTCTGCGGGGAAGCGGCGAACGAATCTGCTTTGCTTTCTTGCCGCTTGAACGCTTTGTCTATGCGCGACTCCTCGGCTCTGCTATCGAACTTGCCCGCAAACGAATCGGAAAACTTCGACTCGTACAAAGCGGTGAAGTCGGACGGGACGTGCGAATTCGCCGGAGTTTCCTGCCCGGATTGCAGCAGGCTGTCGTCGTTTATCACTTTCGACTGGTACTGGAGCTTCACGTCCATTCCCGGGATGTGGAATATCGTCAAGTCGACCAACGCCGTGTGCGGGGTGTTTCTCAACCGGGCGCTGTTGCTCTGGTTCGACAACTTTTCTTTGTTCCTTCGGGTGGCGTCGGGGCTTCCGGCCGGAGGCGGAAACTCAAGCAGGCCCGCCGAGCAGCTCCTGTCCTTTCGCATCTTGCTCCTAAACAAAACTAATTCGATTTAATCAAAAATATGTGGTAACTCACAGTTTGATTTCTTCGTCGCGGACGTTGTCTTTGGTGTGAAGCACGCATTTGCCGCTGTTGATGAAGACTTTGACGTCCAATTCGAGGTCGATGTTTGGTTCCTGGGGCTTCTGCGGCATGCCACCTTGCGAGACGTTACCACCGCCGGTTTGCATGGGGCTCGACGTTAAAAATTGCTCGCGAGCGAAGGTGTCCATTAAACCAGACCTTTAATTATAATAAATAAAAACTATTTATATAATAAAAAATAAAATCTATTTATAAACCAAGTTGAAGTATGAACTGCTTCTTATCACGAGATATGAATATTGTGTGATATATAAAATTCACAATTTTGACAAAGAATTTCTAACAACCGTTAAGTTCTCACCCCTCGTTAAATTCATAAGAAGCCGGCAGTTTCTTCCTCAGTTCGACTTTTTCGCCGTCAACGTTGACATGATCACCCCAATCGAGGTTCGTCTCAGGAAGACTCAAATCGGAACTGGCGCTCGGCAACGACGATTGCCTGTTAAAAAAAATCGATTACTACAATCGATAAATAAAACGAATAAATCAACGACCTCCCCATGTTTTGTGTTTCCCCAAACGTCACCCTGGGACCGTCGGAGTTGCGCACGCGCAACGATGCAGACCTCGAAGGCCCCGATCGAGGGGAGCTCTCGTAACTGCCGGAGTTCCCGCTGGCGGTGCCGTTTTGCCCGTCTTCGGGACTGACGAAAACAGACGTCACAAAGAAACCTCGACGATTATTTCGACGACGACTCACCTGCCGTGGTTTTCCATCATCATGGGACTGGGGGCTATGAACGAACGCGAGCGGTAAGTGCTCGGCCTCGAGCCCAACCCCAACTTGCCTTTGATCGACGAAGCTCGTACGCTCTGCCGACGCAGTTTTTGTAACATGTCTCTGAAAGTAATCGTTGTTTATTACGACTTTGCAATTATCGATGTAGATTCAACCTTCGAAAATCTTTGTAGACCATAGCTTCTAATTCGTGTAGTCTTTTCAATTCTAATTCGATTGTGCCGTGCGACGCCCCCAACGATCTCAGATCGTTGATTATCTTCGCCTGCTCGTTCATTTCACGTTCGATCAATTTGGAGCGTTTCTTGTAGTCGAGGTTGGGATCAAAGACGAAAGCGGGTAAGATGCTCTCCTGCGAGGCTCTGGTGCCGTCGGTGACGTCGTTCTCGTCGCTGTCGTAGTCGACGTGGAGCGGTGTGTCTTCAGCACCGGTCAATTGCGTTAAAGTATGTCCCAACGCGGATAATTGTTTGCCCACGTTGATGTCTAAATGGATGTCGACGCCTTCCATCTGCCATTGGACGTTCAGGAACCACTTTGCATTTTCTGCAACTAATAGTAATAACACTATGTATACGATGCGCTAAAACGTACCATTGGCTTGTTTTCCAGCTATGGTTCTGCTGCAAACTTCGTAGGTACCGTCACTTACGACGCATAAATTCATAATCGTTGAGTCACTCATGTCGGGCTTCCAGTCATCGAGGGAGGTCTCGAAATCATCGGCGAAGCGCAAGCACAAATTAGAAAATTTCCCTTTGCTCACCAAAGAACCCGAACTGCAAGCTACCACATAAAAATTAACATTAAGATCTAAGCCAACAATAAATATATAAAACTCACCAGAAATGCTGGTATTTTCTAATGTTACGACGACGGCACCCCTGATCTCCTCATAGATGCTCCGCTGTCCCCACGAACTCAACGGCAAAGGATTCAAAGGCAGGCATATGCCCATGTCTTCGACCGTCAGTTGCAAGAACAAAGTCCCCAAATGTGGGGCTCCCAACTGACTCGTGATTTGTCCCAATTGAAACTTCTCGTACACTTGTTGAGTGGCCATCAAGACTTCTTTATTCAAATTGGCCCTTTTTTCGTTCCAGTAATCGTAAGCGTTCTTGTAATTCAACCAGACCAAAATGGCCTTGTCGACGGCGACTGGTTGGATGTAAATCAACGGTCGTTTTAACGTAATCAGTACCACCTCTTTGTCTTCACCTTCCATTATTTCGTCCTAATCAAAACGTTTTAAAATTCAGTGTAATAATAAAATTAGATGAATATAACAAATTTAATCTAAATCCTTTGCACACAAACGTGTTGCTGATAATTAATAACAAACACAAACCTGGAACGTATTCCTAAGTCCGATTCTCGTGTTGAAAAAAGCGAACTGTTGAAATTCCGCCTCGGCTTCCTCGAACAACGCGTTCCTTATCAGCTGCCCCAGCGACAAATTCAAGTCGACCTGCGCCCTCCCGAACAACCGCGAGGCAGCACTGTTCTGCTTCGACCCGGACAGATTCTGCACCCTGTTGGACAGCTCCAAGACGACGGCACCTAAAACGACAACGTCAACCTCGTCAACTATCGAGCTTCGAACCACCGACCAGTTTCCAATCGAACTGCGGAACTCCCGGCGGTCGTCGCCGTCAACTGGATCCTCTGGATTCGTATGACCAGCGAGAACAGTATCCTGTTCAAGCTCGACGGCTCCTCGGAATCCTCGAGCCACAGAGGCACCGGCCGCTCGCCACCGTAAACTTTCTGCACAACTTCGTTAACTTCCTGAAAGTTTAGTTTTTTTTTTAGTTTAGTTTTATCGACTCTCAATTCCCATTGTTTAGATGGAAAAGGATTTTAGAGCACGTGAGAGAAATAGGTTTAACTCGAGGCGATGATCGCAGCGATTTTCGTTACCTTCATGAAGACTTTTTGAACGAAGACCAGGTGGTTCAGTAGATCCGTCGTTAGGCTGTGCTCGAAGACGCCGATGTCTGCGTGTGCGCTCAAATAGCCGCCTTGCATGAAAACGACGCCTTCGGGACCGCGTTGTCCGTCGGTTCGGAGTGGACCGGTTGCCCCGTCCGGTATGTATTCGGCCGAAACGTGCACTGCCGGTAAGGCAATGCTGGCTTCTGATGGTAGATTTGCTTCAGTTACCTGTAAAATCAATTTGACAATTAGCATCTTTGACGTTAGATAATTAATTCTTATAAACCAACTTCGAAAACTGTTTCCATGCAATCTTAAAAACACACCTGGAGTTTAGTTGTGAAGCTTAACGAATGGTGTGGAAGATCGATGGTGAATTTTGCTTTACTTCCGGTTATTCCGGTACTGTTGACTTGATCCATTTTGTACTGGGCTTGCAGAGAAGGCAGCAACGCCGCCGTTATACTTAAACTCTGTAAAATATCAATAAAACAGTATTCACGGCGAAATTCTTTGAGCGGCCAGTGTTTTGGTTCCATATGTTTTCGAGCCCTGTGTCTTAAACTAACCTGTAATATTACAGAAAACTGCATAACCAGAGGCTGCAACAGGCTCTTTTCCCCGATGTTGTCCCTGACGAACGAGGGCCGTGAATGCGTAACGTTCCTCTTTTGGTGGTTGGGCGAGTAGGCTTGCGTTTGTTCCTCGTCGTTTTGCAACCTGGACAATCGGCTCGACGTCCTCGTAACTCGCAATTCCTAAATTGGCAAACGAAAATGATCGTTCGAGACAAGTTCCAAACGAACCTGCAAAGTAGAACTGAGCTGCTTGCTGCCTCTGGTGACCATTCCGTGCAAAGCGACGGGATGCTGCGGGATATCAACGTTCACCGCGCCGACCGTCAACAGGCCGGAGTTTTTATCTTTCGATCGCTTGCTTATGCTCGAATACAAGGCCTGCGACTTGCCGACGGTCACTTTCACGACGGTCCTGCGAAATAAATTAATCAACGCACGCGTCGAACATTAAAACATCCTTACTGTTGATTCGGGGCGACGCCCTCTAACAAGACGATCATCGTCCGACCGACTTGTCCCGTCAACGAACATTCAAGCGAGGCCGGAGTGGATTTCTTACGACACGTCAGACTCGAATGCAAACTGGTTATTTCGGCTTCCAACTTCAAACCGGACAACGTCGCCAAAAGTCGCGTGCGATGAATACGCGCAATGCCAAACACCACCAATTTCGTGTGCTCTTTAGAATACGTATCTGAAACAACTTACGTAAAATATTGCAATCGCAGGATCACGTTTCCTTACTTATCTCCCAATGCGGTAACGGTGTGGGCATACTGTCTGGCTTTTCTATTTCTTCTGAAGATTTCACTTCGGCCAAAATATCATATTTCCTATTCCCCTTGTAATGTTCGGAGATATCTGCCGTACCTATTGAAAACCTAAACAAAGCGACGATATTTACACGAACAACATTTTTTTAACTCAAAAACCTGTGTTTGATTGTCTTGGTATCAGGCATGTTGGCGTAAAGATCCAGTAGGTGATAGATCGTCTTCCAACAGTGCCCGGTGCTTTTGTCCGACGAAACTGTCGTGCGTTCCAGCGCCGATCCCGACGGACTGCTCATCGTCAAGGGCGTTCCGCCGCCACCCTCGCTTAAATTAACGTATCCTTTGACGCTTTTACCGGTCGAGCGCAGCTTTTGCGCGAAGCTCTGCGGTCTCGATCTGACGCTCGGCGAAGGTGATATGATGGGCTTCTGCTGGGAGATTATCGAGCTCGGATCGGATATTTTAAGACTCAGTTGTTTGGGACCAACGGCTCTGACGTCTTGCAAATCGGAGGCTGGAAATGTACGTCGTTACGTCGCGTGGATCTTGATGCGTTTTACTCACTCGACGTAGAGTGGTGTTTGACTCTGATGCGTTCGCTTGTGGATTTCGGCCGACGGATCTCGACCGGTTGCTGCTCTCTCAGTTCGTTTTGGGTGTCTTTGACGTTTTGATACATGTTGCTGATTTGGTGAAGTAGACGCAGCAATGGCATGTTTACCCTTTGCGAGATGTATCGAACACCTACATTAATTTTTTTTATTAAAATCATTATTTTTAATTAATGGATTGAGGATTGAAACAAACTTACTAAGTTATTAAGTTGACATCGTCAGGAGTATCTTCAGCATACTGCTGACGATGACAATGTCGAAATGTACATCTAGTGTTAATAAAATTCTGTGTGGTAAGGGTAAGTTTGTTTCAATTTATTTGCCAACCATGTCTCCAATTTACTATTAATGCAACGAGAATAGAAGAATTGATAACTTTTATTATCTTATATTTGTTTTACTGATTAATCAAATACAAACAACATCGAGAAGAACTATGAGAGTACTCTTTAATATTTAATATAAAGAGCTAAGGAGAGTAAATTTTTTATAAAGAAAACCTAGAAGAGCTAACAAATTGTTTTATTATCGACAGTGAAAAGGAATGAAAAAATTAGAGGCAAGATCGAATGTTTTCAAAAAAAAACCACACAAATAAAATTTCAAAGTAAATAACTCACCGACGTTAAAGTGTAAAACCGTACTGGTGTGGTTCTTCAGTTGCCCCCTGGATATGTAAAGCACATTTTTCGTCTTGATCATCTCGTTTACGGCCATGTCCGTCATCCTGTCCAGCTCCAACTCGACCGAAACCTTCTCGCAGACAAACGCCGGACATTCATCTACGAAATTTCAATTAAGCGAACTTTAACGGAACAAATCGCGCTGAACCAACCGGTGTTGATTTCCAAAACCAGTCGGGCTTTGTTCTTGGCTTTGCTGCTCCTCTTCTTGTCGAGTTTTCCGTGCTCAGAGACGACTATGTCGATCTTCATAGTGTCCATATTGCCGACCAAGGACAGGTTCGATCCCAAATCGTCCAGGGACGACACGTCGTTACCACTGTCTAAAAATTATTTTGTGTTAATGAGACGATAAAATAATTTATATGTTAGAGTCCCCAGTAGTCGCTTGTGGTAAAGGTAATATTTAATTTATTTTATTTTATTTTCCAACCACAGTCTCTGACTTTGATATATGATAAATAATTTTGTATATAACACTAGGTGGCCTCTGGTTATTAACAAAATTCAACTCACTATTTTCAGCCATTGTGGTTAGTTTTAACTGCTGGGGCATAACACCCAAGCTCGAAAGCAGGGGTTGAAATATCAAATTCGCATCCAAAAGCTTCCACGAATCACTAATCGGATACATCGTTATAGGAACAGCATCGATGAAAGCGCATTCCCCCGACGATTCCGTTTGCAACGTGTCGATCTTCGATTCCATGTGACCTACAAAACAACGTCAGAATCGAACGAGCAATCGCCGCCAAAGTAGCACCTTCCAGATTTCCGACGTTGTCCTGTTGCTTCGCCATCCAGCTGTAAAGATCTTCGGACGAACTGACACGTCCGGCGTTTCGGTGAGTGGGACTGGACGGCAGTTCCGGGCTGGAGTGGGTGCAAACGCTCGGGTCCGAGCCCAAGTTAACGGCGACTCCGTCTTCCCGCAACGTGCCGTAACCTAACAAAAAATCGTCATTGAATGCGGTCTGCGAAGAACGATCTTACATATGTTATCGTCGTTGATTTTTTTCTGCGCAAATGGATTCGTCCCGTTCAACGAAGGAAGCGCGATGCTTGCTCGGTTACCGGACGGTGCCTGACTCGGCTGCAAGCTTTTCTTTCGTTTCTTGTGGGACACCACTGCACGCAAACCAACCGGATCGGTAACGAAGATTTGAAAATTGGTTAACTTACGTGGAGGGCTGGGCGATGTCAGTAGACTTTCGATGCCGCCCGAAACGACGGCCACTTGCGGGGAAAGCATAGCGTTCTCCATGTAGTTTCCCATGCGCCCCAACGTCAAACCGGTTTCTTTGGCGACGAGACCTAAACGTTACAAGAATTTAATATTCCGACGATTATCCAACTTCGTGGGCTATTCAAGCAAAAGCGTTCAAGTCGAGACCGATGGCACCGAAAGTTAAATATGTTGGTGAACGTACCGATGTTCTTCGGCGCCTTGAGAATGATGCCCGAGTGCAGAAGTTGAGCGTGCTCGTCAGTTATGTCTGTTTCTTCGTTGGCGCTTTGCTCGCCGTCTGTTAAACACACTTCCTGGCACCACGGAAACACGCCAAAGTTAGTTACAGTAGAAAAAGCGACACAAATAGAAACAAACACATTCAGACTCTCATTTATAAAATTATGAACAGACGACAGCCAAGATGGTGGATATAGTACACTGACGTTGCCTACGAGTGTCTACGTTTCGATTCGCTACCTTAAATTTAAACCCAAAGCCCAGTACGTTCATAATAAATGCCTTACTATCGACACTTTGATTTTCCCTCGTTTCTCGCGTGTCGAAAATCGGCTGTAAAAAAAACCACAGGTTTCGTAAAATCTGTTCAAATTTATCGACGCAAAAATCAATGGACAAATACGTTCATCGCAAAAAAAAAACCAACGCACGTACCTCTTGTACATCGGGGAGATTAATCGGAACGTTCACCGGCGGTTTAACCCTCGATTTTGTGTTATGCTGCGGCAACAGCGGAGTATACAAGTTCGTCTTCCACTGCTTACTTAGAACGATGACGCCCTGGAAAAGAATAAATTAAAGAAATAAACAAACAGGTCGAAAAAAACCAAACAAACCTGTCGCAAGGTGAACAGCTGAGGTAAATCAGACTCTCGTAGATTAGCCTCGATGGTCAATTTATCCGACTGGGAAAAATACTTTTGCAGAACGACGCACAACTGACAGCTGGGATCTTCTTGTAACGTCTTAGAAAGCGGAGTCAACTTACCATAACGACTCTAAAAAATATTAAAAAATTAAACAATAATTTCATTTTAATAAAACAACCTTTGTGGGCATCAAACTTCGACTATCGTCCAACGCTTCAGTCATGAGACACGCCACGATAGCAGTCGATCTTCGATACATGCTTCGTACCATGTGGACCACTCGAATCGCCAAGCGATTGCTAGGATTCATCCACGCGTTTATCGCCGGGGATGCAGTGCTCAAGAGATTCCAATCCAACCTGAAAATTATGCAATTATTGTCTCTCAACTCCCATTGTTAAAATTACTAATTAATAATACTAATAAAAAAAAAAAATTGATAAGACAACTAAGCATGTCATGTGTGACCTAATCATGTTCACAGTCTTTGGCGAGACAAAACTTGAGCTGGGCGACTTTGACAAAATCTTTCTCTATCTAAAGAGAATGGGAATTGCGGGTGAACTATAAATAGTTGTATATAATTCATTATAACTAACTAACACTAACCAAAAATCAGTTCAATTACCTCGTATAATCGATCTTTTTCGTGATCGGTGTCCTAGGCGGTGCGGCGAAATTAAACCAAACGACTTTAAGCTCAATAACGCACGAAATCACATTCCCCGAGTCTTTCTTCGCGCAAACGACTTCTTTAACGATGGCCTCCTCGCCGCTTTGATTGTTCGAGCCGTCTTCGGTCTGCGTCGTCTTCTCGCCGCACATCTGCACCTTGATCACATTGCCCTGGCTCTTCCTGACGTCGTTTTTCACGCTCGTCCGGTTATCGGAGTGTTTCGGAGTTAAGTTCGCTTTGAACGTCTCCGCGGCATCGTCCTTCTTGTCGTCCGGATTTTCCATCACGACGTCCTCCGCGCCGACGTCCGGCTGTTCTTGTTGGAACTTCTTCACTATCTGAACGATACGAGATCATAGACGTGGGAAAATAAGTAAATTCAAATTTGAAATCGCTCACCTTCAAAGATACGCCTTCCAAGCCGCCCTCGAACATTACGAAACCCAACTTGTCTTCGTTTGAGTCATCGGAGTTGCTCTGGAAAATTATTGGTAAGAAAATTCGTATATACGATGTCCACACGTACCGATTTTTCGGCAGGATTCGGTTGCATGTAGTAATCGATTCCCATGTAATTGGCGCCGACTTTAGTGCTGGTGAATAGGACTTTTGAGGAATAAGTCGGTATGGCTGTGATGATCGCGTCGTCTAAGATCGAGCACTCGTTTCTTAATCGTCTGAGTTGGGTGTGGATCTTACTGACGTTCAGGCAGAGCACGAATTGTTTTTGTTGTTGTTCGCAGCTTTCGACGTACACGGGCTCGCCGCTGATTATGTCGGCGTTGGTGTTGGTGTGCATGAAAGGGAAGTTGAGCTTGGCTTTGTTTGCGCCCTTCTTGTTGTCGGTTTGTACGACCGATGGCCGGTAGAACTTCTGCAGGAGTTCTTTCGCCTGAAAGATTTATTTATTTATTTAATCAACATCTCATAAGTGAGGCTCCCTGCAGCATTAAGGAATTTTCCAACTCAATGAAAAATAAAATATGAACATGTTTTGTAATACGAATGGCTTTACTATGTACAGAGCGTTAAATAAATTCTATTCTAATAACAATAATAATAACAATCAATAAAAATATTGAAGAAAGCTTACATGGCTGTCGGAATGAAACTTCGCTGTGATGTTCTCAAAGCATACGGAAAACAAAGACACACACGTTAAATCCCTTATGTTGTCCAGTGCACTGAATGATATGATTTCTTCGACAATCGAAACTTGTAACATCGTTATGTTCACCTAAAAAATTTTAAACATTTTATATATAAATTATATATATTTGTTATAAAAATTATTTCACCTTAGACAACACAATCGCGGCTTGAAGTTGCGTTTTCACCGTTTCTTCGTACACGCCCTCTTTAACAGAGTCGTCGTCGTCGTCTTGAGGTTGCGTCAGCAACGCTATGTTCTTGGCCGTTTTCAGCATGTTGGCCGACTCGACTTGCGACGCGCAAGAAGCGTGCAAGTGATTGACGACGGTCATCGGATGCAAATTCGAAACCGTCGGGACCAAAGCGTCGACAAACCTGGACAAAGTTGCAATGCAAATAAAAAAAAACTTCAGTTGTAATTACCTTTGCGTGGACTCTAACAACAAAGGAGTGACCATGATGTCCAGGTCGCCTTTTAACTTGACAATTACCGAAGTCCTCGATCCGGCGTCGGCTTGATTTCCGAGTAGTTCTTCCTCGTAATCCCCTATTGGCAAAAATTTTATGAAACGATGGAATTAAACAATGGAAAGTTTTATTGGGTACACGAATTATTGAATTATTATTTTTAATTTTGCAATTTTGACAATTTGGTCATCTTCGTGGAATTTGAAAATGTACAAATAAATATATAAATAATTAAAATACATAACACAGAAGAGCTATGAAGAATAAATTATAAACTCACCAATATCAGTATCACCTTGCCCTTCGTCATGTTCCCAATTATACGGCGTAGTAGGCGTCTTGGAGTTGCTAGCTTGATCACTCCGAGAAACCATCTTCAACGAAGTAACCCCTTCGGACACAACCTCCATCATTGGTACGAAACGTCCCCCTTACAAAAACGAATTATAAATTTCCAACAATCCCCTCCCTGCAAACTCGACATACCCACGTAAACGAGCTTCCCGTCTTCGTTCTTCTGGAACAGAGGCTCCGAAAAAACCTCGCAGCCTTTCGCCCCTGCCATCTGCGACCAATTCGTGCAGCGAACCTGCAAATAAAAAATTAACAACGCAACGACCAAAATAGCTGCACCGTACCTGGTTTAAGTGGCTGACGTAGCTCGACATCAACATAGGAGAATCGACGATTTGCCGATTGATTTGCATGTGCAAATCGACCAGCGTGAAGTCTTCCTGGCTGCCGATCGCCGAAACATACGAAGTACTGCTGTAACTATCGCTGGAATCACCGAGGGAATCCGTCAACACCACCTTGTCTTCCGCGAAAGCCGTCGACGACGGCAAATGCGGGCTAATCGACCCCTTCATGTTGGGGTAACGCTGCGGCGTCACGAGTCCCTGGACGATTCGATGGGATTCTTCCAGCTGGGAACGATTCAATTAATTTCGTTCGAAACGACCGGGAACGGCTTACGTGTCTGTTCGTCGAGAAGCTGCGGTGCTCGGGCGTGTGGATTTCGTGGTCGCTGCGGTGACTCGACAGGCGCAACTTCGAAGTTTCCGGCACCGAGTTGGGGGCGAGGTTGGGATTATTTTTGTACGGGCCGTGTCGGTCGACGATGTTCAGCTCGCTCGAGAACTTCTTCCTGCTAAAGAACGCGTTCACAACGTCGAATTTTCAATTTAAATGGCTTACGTCGTCGGAGCGCTGCCGCTGTCCTGTCTCGTCAGAGTCCCGTTGGAGCTGAGCATCGAATTGCGAAGGCTTGAGCAGCGGGAATTTAACGTCATATCTTCGTCGGCGGAATAAAATGCTTCGGATTGATTTTCGCTCGACATCGACACTGTCCTTTGGACCTGAAGCTTCAAAATTTGTGTTGAATATATTTAGTTATGTTACATATTGTGGTTGTGATCAAAACCAAGTTGGTTATGCTTATTATTATTTATTTGAATGGGGACAGAGCGAGCACAAATACCTGCTTTTGCGCTTGATCTGCACTAACGGTGGCTCCCAATGAATGATGTGATTCTGAAATATTTACGGTCTTTTGTGGTAACTGCGGGGAAATGGACACGTCACTGCTTGGTGCCTAAAAAATTTAAACAAATTATAATTTACTGCAAATAACATTACAGGTTTATGATTTATTTGAAAAGAAATAAAATTTGTCTAATATCAAACATATTTAAAAATGTTTTTTTAATTAGGTAAAGACCTGACTATCATAGATAACAAAGCTAGACTCACTACTTATATAAACAGTTCCAAATAAAAACCTATCCAAGAAAACTTACGCTGGATGCTTCAACTTCAAGATTAACATTGGCAGGTGCGTTAAAATAATCTACAGCCAATTTTGAGTCCGAGACGCTGTTCTTCGGCAGCAGATCCAATTCCGTCGTGTTTATGTTCAACTTTCCCTTGTCCGTGTGCAATTTTGAATCACTGTCGAGCTTCGCCGGTAAAACGGACACACAGTTGTCGACCAATCGCGAATACGGCACGTCTTTAAGTACATTGCTCCTAAAAATCAAACATAATAATTATAATCGACCGCCAAGTCAACCATCAAACGATTGGAAGTATGTTTCACCTAATAGAAGTCGATGAGTATCTCCTGTTTGCTTTCTTCTCGAGGCTATTTTGTTGGCTGCCAATCTTCGCACTTTCGACGTCTTCTTTCTTCTCCTTCTCCAAAGTGCAAGTTTTGGAACTTTCGGGAGGTTTCACGACTTGTCTCTTCAAGGTGGCCGAGTCTTGGAGGGTGATTTCGTTTATTACGTACGGCGGTGTACGAAATATTAGATGCCCGTCGTGCAGGATGCTTTGGCCGTAGCCTTGACCTTTTCCAGGCTCGTTAACCCTAGAAAATAAATAAAATAAATCTTTCTTGCTATATTTGTATATCTTTTAAAAATATTTCGATTATAATCGAGTGTGGAAAATATACATAATCTAATAGTGTTAATAAATTTCTTACCTAAAAGCTGCCACATTGGTTCCTTCTTCTAGATCCTTCTTACTCGGCCGGAAAAATCTCAAACCGTTCCTGTTATTCCCGAAAAATTGGCAACCACCGACGCATCCACATTTGCCGACAGATTTATTCAATTCCGGCCACAAGAACCACAACTTCTTGAACTTATCGTCGTGCAATTTCAGAAACTTTTGCTGAATCGCGTGCACGTTTGGTTCTTTAACATCGACGGACATCGCCGACTCGATTATGAGCGGTCCGAAATCGACGGAGCCGACTTCGAGCCAAATATCCGAATTGTCCGACTTGCAATGGTTGTATTTATGCGGCTGCCAGACGGACTGCCGCAACGACAAACTGTAAATCACGCAGCTCAACCCCGAACCCACTTGTTTCCCGTGTAAGTTGCACGTGGCCAATCTGATCGGGGACACCCACAGCTGCAACGCAACTCCGCACTCGACCAACCAAAAATCGACTGCGTCGACGGCCAGCCTGCAAACTTTGTACTTCAACCGGTGACAATCCTGATCGACCGGTTCGATTTCGTTCACGTTCTTCTTATCCTTAGCCTCACTGCTTTTGCGTTCCTTCGCGTTCTTCGGGACGCCGACGTTGTTCGCCGCGTTCTGCCCCAAATTTTTATTCACGTTGACGCTACTCGTATTGCTGGTTTTTTGCTGCAGGAACTGCTGAAGTGGGAAGAAATTTGCTTGGGGACTAGTCGTTTTTTGAGCGATCTGTGGCTCACGCAACGCAATGTCGTCGCTGGGTGAATTTAATTCGTTTTCGTTATCGCCGAGGAGAAGCACCAACGTTTCCAAACAGGCCAGGATAGAGTGCAACTGCGGGCTCGTCAACTTGCCGCTCAGTTTCCCCAGCTGCACGTCGATGAGCCACGCGTATTCGATGGTGTCCTGGTCCAAATTACGACCGACGTCGGAAAACATGGCGTGACCGCGGACCTACGAAAATAACATCAGCGATGTTAAAATGCGATTTTTTCTTACGGTACTTGTAACGAGGACAAAGTCAATCGCCCCTGGCTCAAGTGACTGTCTTTACTCGGCCGGTTCACCATGTCTTTGACGAGCAACACCGTCGGGGAGAGCAACAGCTGCAGCTCGGTTTGATCGTATCGCTTCTTCATCTCGAAACCGAATCTTTCGACCAAAATTACGGGGCAAGGGGCGTCCTTATCGCTGCAATTCTAGAAATGATGAAGTAAATAAATCAACTAATAAATAATGGGTGACACAATTGACAAGTTTGCAGTTGAAATAAATCAAAATCTCTTTTAAAAAAAAAGGACGGTAATGGACTCGACGAGATACCTTTAATAGATGACCCTGAATATCGTGCATGATGACGGAAACGTCGACTTCAAGCGGGCGGTAGTAACGATGATCGAAATCCTCCTGGAGCTCCAACGGTATGTCTAGAAGTTCGTCGGCGTTTGGATCGGTGTTGTCTGACGAAACGGCACTCGCCTGCATTTCCGTGAACATTTGATCATCGCCAAATATGTTCTCCTGAATAAATATTACGCAATAAAATTCATGCAATTAAAATAAACCTTAAGATTTTTATTTTTAATTTGCGACCAAAAAAAAAGTAAACCAAAACAAACCTTCAAATTAACGAAATTCCTCAGCGCCGTTCCGTACAGCAGTAAATGCGAAGGCCCTATCTCCAATTCGACGTTCACCACGTCGGCTTTCAGACTGGTCGGATCGAACTTTTGAACCCCGTCCTTTAAAACGAAAAAAATTAACTTTCAACGCGATAAACACAGAAAATACTCACAGGAGAGCGGTGCGCCTTTCTTTGCCTGGGTATCCTCATCGGCGAGAGCAAAATTTCCTCCTTGACGGGCGTCGAAATGTCCGCTTGGGGCATCGGCCCCAACGGCGGACACGGGTGGAACGTGTAAGAGATGTTTATGGCGCCGATGGGCACCCACCAGAAATCGACCCAACCGTTGCTGAAACGAAAACGTCGTTACGTTATACTTTTGAACTTGATAGGCGACTCACCTTTCGGAACAAATGTTTCTCCACTTCGTTATGATTTCGGTTTTCTTCGTCGAAGAGCCGTCCTTCGATCTGAGCTTGGCGAACTTCTCCAAGTTCATGATGGTGATCCTGCTCGTGTGGAACTCGGGGATGAACAGACTTAAGTCGATACTCTCCGCCTAACAAATAAAGAAACGAATAAATTATGATGCAAGACTACTGAAGTAAGAAATATTTATAATGCCAATGTACTGAAATTTTTTTTAATAAGGCAAATATTTAATACAAAAGAACTGTGGTAAATGATATAGATATAGACAAAGAAAATAAAATAAAGCAAACATTTTTGCTGGCAAATCACGAATTTTAGTAATGATTTTTTCATATTTTCAAAATACAACTCTTACAATTTCATTAACTAGATTGTAAACATTAATATCATCTTTTCCAATACTCTTATTTGCAAACAACTAAGTTTATATATCTCAGACTTACTTGAATCGCAAAATTCAACGGCAAAGTCTCCGGTAAAAACTCATCGAACGGTAGATCGAAAGACAGATGCAAAAAATGAGCGCAGAGCGCGATCTGGGTATTCTCCAGGTTCTGCCCGGAGCTGCTGCAATCCACCCAGTTGTACTGGTTGGCCAAGGTTAGAATCTCGCAATGCTTCAAAGTCAGACCGAACCTCCAGGTGTACGGCACGAAATGCAAAAGATCGGGTCGCTGCTTCGACGACCAGTCGTTGATCAAATCTGTGAAAAACCACTTGTGGCAGAAGATGATGCTGACGGTCGCCTTGCAGCCGGTCAAGTTCAACTGCCACAGTTGATGGTCGTTCCACACCAGCGGGTAGTGGCACAGGATCGAAAACTCGAGGGTTTCGCTGACCAACAGGTCTCGGTACTGGAGACTCGTCGTGGCCTCCAGGTGCAGGAGCTGCCCCGTTATTTTCGACGTGTATCCGTCCTCGTTGGTCACCCACGGTATCGATATTTCGAGGACGCTCCCGGCGCCGACGTTGACGTGCACGGCGTTGGTCTCCTTGTTCTTCGAGAAGAGGATGTCGACGGTGGCTTTGTGTTGCATCAGTAGGCGGATGTCGAAAGATTGCATTTGACGTTTTTCGCCCGGTTTGGGGCTCTTCGTCGCCTGCATCGGCACGTAATCTTGCGGGTAGAAGAACTTGAAGAGGTGTTCGCGTTGGCGGTCCGCCCATGGGCCATAACTGAAGTCCGTACCTTAAAAGAATTAAATTATTATTAATGTTGATTAATTAAACATTAAATGTAAATATATGTAAATATACAAGAGAAAGCAAATCTGAGATTATGTGCTTCTGGAGAATAAAAAAAATCAAATTGATCGTTTTAGTCTCCAAAGGACGTTGATCCATACCTTTCCCGCATTTAATATCAATTCCCCATTGCGGAGGACTCGGCTCGACTATGTCGCCATTCGCCAACTTTATAGAGACCGGAATTTCAGGCACCAAACCCGCCTCGTCCATATAAAAGTACAACTCCAAGTCGTTGGTGGACATCAAGACGAAACCTTCGCCCATATATCGAGGGGGATCGTCCAGCATACCTTAAAATTACAAATTTGAGTTGTTACTACCGAAAAAGTTATCTCGTCGATTTTTAACAATAAATTTTCCAACTTTTACACAACTCGCAAATTCTGACGGAGAAAAGACAATTAAACTGGCGTAGACATACAGCAAGAACTGTGAATTAATTTACAGGAACAGGAAGAGAAAGAGAGGCGACCCAGACCTGTGTATTTGGGACTCGGCACGAGCATCACACGGGCGTTTTCGGCCTTGCACTTGGTGAAATGCATGAACCGATCCAGCTCGCAAACCGCCGGCTTGGTGGAGTACACAAAGTGCGATTCCTCGACGGTGATGCTCAACGTCGTCGGGACCAATCTGTTCCCGAAAACTAACCGACACTGAAAAATTAAATCCATAAATATTTCGCCGGCGTAAACTTCCAAAAATCACTTACGGAAGATATGTCGATTTTTATGACGGGTATTAAATCCCTCCAAGTTCGAGCCATGGCGGCCTCCGGACGCGGCTTCCGGTTTGCGTTGTTTCCATTGCCGGTGTCAACTCTGAAACGCGACGCACTTAAATTGAATTAAATTAACCAAAAAGCTTACTGTTCGTTGTTCTGTTGGTTCATGGTTTTATCGTTGTTGTTGTCGCTTTCGGGAAATATACTCGGATCGATTCCGAAAACCCTACCCAAGTTTATGTAAACGTCGGAGCGGTTGTAAGTGTGCAGCTCGAAGCCGTTCAAAACCACCGACAGCCTCGTGTCGGAATGTGACAGATCTAAACGAAAAATAAATTAACTGCGTCCGTACGAATCTCTAACTAACCTTCGCTGACGTCCTTCGGCACGTACGACCTCCACCACCGAAATATCAAATACCCGTCCTGCACGCGCAGGCTGTAATCTCTTGTGATGTAAACGACGTCTCGAAACATGATCTTCCCGGACAAAGCGCTCAAAGTGAACGAACCTGCAAACGAAACGACGACCGAAACAATAAAACTCGACTCGATCCGAACAACTCGCCTATCTTGAAGTAGCCGTGCTTTATGAACAGCCGGTTGACGATCTTCGTGATGATGTAGCCGACCAGTCGCGAGTTGTAATACGCGATGTAGATCACCCACGAAATGGCGAAGATCAAGCTGGCGAGCAGCATGGCGAAGTTCGAGTCCATTTTCAGGTCTTCCAGGTTGACGTGCGTCGAGATGTTGCCGCCCCACGCCTGGGACTCGAAAACGTTTGTTTGGTCGTCCATCGCCGACTCGACGTTTCGTTCGGGCGTTGCGTTGCGTTTTCACGTCGACTTCGACGAACTGCGCGACATTTTTCGCGGCTTATCTGCGCGATTTCGATTGATTACGAACGTTTGCTGAAAGTGGCGCGGTTATCGCGTTGAACATCGGAGAAAAATCCGATTTGACGTTTGGTTTATTGATGTGTACGTTCGTTCGCGTGAAGTTGGCTGCAGACAAATCACAAATCAACAAACTGTAAATAAAATACAAAAAAAAAATAATTAATACCGTACGTAGATGTGTTACAAATAAATATTAAGGACTATTAGTTCCATTTCACGAAGACTAGAATTACAAAAATTGAGCACAAAATTAAAATTTTCTTCAGCCATTAATATTATCTGAACTATTATTTACTTCGTTTAATTAATATTAATTTGTGTTATATATTACCAGATAGTTTACTTTGTTCGTTATAATTTATAATAAATATTCACAATTATCAATTTTGTGACACATTCCGAAGATTTAAAAACATTCATCTAGTGATTTTGTTAATGCTGCCGTTGGCAACACTGCTGAGTCAAATAGAGTCTTCCATATTGTAAGTTCTCGAAGTACTGAACACAGAACATACTGGTGGTCAATGGTTGCCATGGAATGTAAAACGGTTGTCTTAGCTTAAATCATCATTTTGAAATAATTCTGTCATTGTCAAGCTACACTGACATCATCAATAACTTTCAGATGTGTTACCTATTTATTTCAGCTGTAAAATAGTAATGAACTACGAGTTATACAAGTCACAAGTTACTTTTTACAAAAAAAGGGTATAAATTCTACCTATTGCTGAAATCGACATCGACATGCACATAAAATTTTTTACGTAAATAGCTCACAAATGTCTAATATCTCTTGAATGAGTCAAATTGTTAGTGTTGATTCGCTTGTACACTGAAAAGTACATTTATTTCAATATTTTCACAGATAAAATGGAGATTGGTGCAAATGATTCCAACTCGGTTGTCGAAGTAAAATCTGAAACGATGCAATGCGCAAGTTTATTCCCAAAACCGCAGTCTTTTCATAGATATTCTTATAGTGACGTTGACCACGAAAAACTCCAGACTTCTGTTATTGTAAAGGAAGAAAAATTCGAAGTTACAAAAACTGGAATTTCACCTAATGATATTAGAATTAAGTTAGAGCTCGACGACGACGACGATTTCTTGAAAACGAAAAAAGTCACATTGAAACGTTACAAATTACGCACTGAAGAAAAAAGTCAAAGTGACATTCGAAATTACAAATGCAACGTATGCACGAAATCGTTCGCAACGAAAAGGTTTCTTCAGAGCCACGCGAAAAGACACGCGTGCAAAATCGACTACAAATGTGAAATTTGCGGCAAATCGTGTACAACAAAGCAACACCTATCGTACCACGTCCAAACGCACACCGGAGAAAAAAATCACAAATGCGAAACGTGCGACAAACGCTTCACGGTGAAATATCACCTAACGCGACACTTCAAAGTTCACAACGGGGAAAGAAATCACAAATGCGAAATTTGCAACAATCGTTTCACGACGAAATCGAATCTGTCTCGACACGTCCAGACGCACACCGGCGAGAAAAACTACAAATGCGAGTTTTGCGACAAACGCTTCGCGACGAAAACTTTGGCGTCGAGCCACGTCATCGCGCACACGGGAGAAAGCGCTTTTAAATGCGAAGTTTGCAACAGGTGCTTCTCGAGGAAGCAACGTCTGTCGGAACACGTCAAGAAACACACCGGAGAAAAGAATTACAAATGCGAAATGTGCGACAAACGTTTCACGGCGAAGTGTAATCTGTTACGGCACATCAAAACGCACGACAGGAATTACAAGTGCGACGTTTGCGGCGAATACTTCGCGGGAAAGGCGAGCCTATCGCTGCACAACGCGACGCACGCCGGAGAAAGAAATTATAAATGTGAAATTTGCAGCAAATGTTTCATAACGAAGAAAACTTTATCGGTGCATGTCAAATCGCACGACGGGGAAAGAAACTATAAATGTGAGATATGCAGCAAGTACGTCACGACAAAACAAGGGCTGTCGCGACACATCGAAACGCACATCGGAGAAAGAAATTACGAATGCGAAATTTGCGACAAACGCTTCACGACGAAACACAGTCTGTCGTACCACCGCGAAATGCACACCGGAGCGAGGAATTACAAATGCAAAATTTGCAGGAAATGTTTCCGAACAAAAGCTTGTTTATCGAAACACATTAAAATCCACACCAGAGGAAGAAATTATAAACGTGGAGAAAGGAAATATAAATGTGAAATTTGCAACGAAAGCTTCATAACAAAACCAAGTCTCTCACAACACCTCAAGTCGTTGGAACATATGATAATACACAGTGAAAAAAACAAGAAGGAAGAGTCTTTTCAAAGTTCTCCGTGTATTGGGAATGAAATTACGGATATTGATAAAGACTTGATTAAGAAAGATGCTGGTGCATTCCTAAATAAAAATAATTCGGAGATCAACTGTGGTAAGCATTGTATTTCGTCAGTTTAATTTTTAGATTAATGTTGACATTCTGTAAAGTGTTGCAAGGACAAGTCCATTTGCTATCATTTTCGGTCCTCAGACAAAAGACTAGGAACTCATTGTGCACAAACTTTGGTGTAGCCCAGTTTGTGTGCGGTACAATTAACAGTTCCTGTACTCACAGCAACTTTTTCTGCAATTGCTCTGATTGCAATTCGATGATTTTCTTTAATAAAAAAAATATTGTCATGTGTTTTGAAAAATGCAAACATCACGAAAATAAAACGTAATAACTTTAAGATTATTTTCTGATTAATTAACTTTGGTTTACAGATGCTAAAGAAAGAAAACCGTCAACGGCTGCAAATGAAAATCATATGCATCCTGCCATTAAAGAAGATGATTCTAAATCGCTCCACAGTGAGATCATAGTCAATGAAGAACACCTAAGTGACAAAATAGTTCGTGTTAAACAAAACGTAAATGCTCTTCAATCAATATAATTGTTTTATATTCCTTAGCACATAACGCATGTCCATCGAATTTTTAATAAACAATTACACTCAACTTCCTTATACTTAGATAAATTTGTTGCAATCGCAATCACGATGACAGATGAAAATCACAAACGTGGTATCGTTTCCAAAGAACGTCCATGTTGGTTAGTTACATCTGACAGATAGGGTAACAACTGTCACCGTGCCAGCAATCACGTCCAGGAATATTTATCATTTGTTGCTGCTGAAGCAATTTTCCAATAAATAGGAGGTTTTTCAAGGAAACGCACAACTGCATGGAACAAACACTTAGAATAAATGTATATGTTTTAAGTATCAAAATTGCTACCACAATGAAATCGTCGTTTATCTAGAAGAGGAAAACCGACTGGAAGCTGAGATTATTAATTTGTGATGAAATTTAGCTACTTGGTTGACATATTCCAGAAATTATGTTGGCAACGCACCTGATAAAAATTACGTTGGCGACGTCCGCCATCTTGTAAAATTACAGTAGACGTTCGTGAAGTAGTGAAATATCATTCAACATTACCATTTATACCAAATAGAATAGCCTAAAAGCGAAGTGCAGTTTAACAAAACACGTATGTAGTGTTATTGTACCGATTTTTATAGTCCAAGACGATGTTAAAAGGTTTTGCAAGCCCATTTGAAACTAATGTCTCAAATCTCACCAAATGGTAGTGCTGATAATTCTTTGACATTTGCTTGTACGCCACGAAAAGTACATTTAGTACAATATTTTCCACAGGTGAAATGGAGATTGATGCAAATGATCCCAACTCAGTTGTCGAAGTAAAATCTGAAACGATGGAATGCGCAACTTTATTCCCAAAATCGCAGTCTTGTCACAAATATTCTCCTAACGACGTTGACCACGAAAAAGTTGAGAGTTCCGGTACTGTAAAGGAAGAGAAATTCGAAGTTTCAAACGCCGGAATTCCTCCCGACGATATCAGACTTAAGTTGGATCTCGGCGACGACGACGATTTCGTGAACTCGTCGAAAACGAGAAAAGTTACATTCAAACGTAACAAACCGCGCACCGGAGAAAAAAGTCAAAGTGACGAAGTTAATTACAAATGCAACGTTTGCCCGAAATCATTTGCAACGAAGAAATTTCTTCAGAATCACGTGAAAAGACACACGGGCGAAAGTAACTGCGTTGCGACGCACCCCGAAGATAAAAATTATAAATGCAAAACTTGCAACAAACGCTTCGCAACGAAACAATATCTGTTGTGTCATTTCAAAACGCACACCCACGAGAGAAATTATGGATGCGAAATTTGCAACAAATCCTTCGCCACGAAACAATATCTGTTGTGTCATTTCAAAACGCACAGCGGAGAAAGAAATTACAAATGTGAAATTTGCAACAAATCCTTCGCAAGAAAACAACACCTATCTGCGCACGTCAGAATACACACCGGAGAGAGAAATTACAAGTGCGACGTTTGCAACAAATCGTTTACAACAAACACAAATCTATCCAAACACGTCAAAGCGCACAGCGGAGAAAAAAATTATAAATGTGAAGTTTGCGACAAACGCTTCGCGACGAAACAATCTCTAACGGGACATTTCGAAACACACGCGGAAGCACAAAACTACAAATGCGAAATTTGCAACAAATGCGTCACGTCGAAGTCGAATCTGTCGCAACACGTCAAAACGCACACCGCGGAAAGAAATTACAAATGTGAAATTTGCAACAAACGCTTCGCAACGAAACACCAACTAGGTCCGCACGTCGAGACACACGCCGGAGAAAGAAATTACAAATGCGAAATTTGCGTGAAACGCTTCAGGACGAAACGCAATCTGTCGGTGCACGTCAAAGCACACACCGGAGAAAAAAATTACAAATGTGAAATGTGCAACAAACGCTTCACAACGAAATCAACTCTAGTGGAACACGAGAAAACACACACCGGAGAAAGGAATTACAAGTGCGAAGTTTGCGACAAAAGCTTCGCGAGAAAACGGTCCCTGCTGAGTCACCGCAGTACATCATCACACAACGGAGAAAGAAATCACAAATGTGAATTTTGCAACAAGAGCTACACCAGGAAACATCACCTATTGGAACACGTCAAAACGCACACCGGAGAGAGAAACTACGAATGTGAAATTTGCAGCAAAAACTTCATAAGAAAAGAGAATCTATTGTATCACGTCTCGACGCACACCGAAGAAAGAAATTATAAGTGTGATGTTTGCAACGCGTGTTTCAAAACAAAAAAAAACGTATCGCGGCACGTCAAAACTCACGTCAGAATTTACAAATGTGAGATTTGCGGCGAATGCTTCAGAACGAAAAAGAGTTTATCCAATCACGTCACGACGCACGTCGATGAAAAAAATTATAAATGTGATGTTTGTGGCAAATGCTTCGCAACTGAAGAAAACATGTCGTTGCACGTTAACACGCACACCATAGAGAGAAACTATAAATGTGAAATTTGTGACAAATGCTTCGCGAGAAAATTAAACCTGTTGGAGCACGTCAAAATGCATTCTGGAAAAGAGCTATTGGAACATCTGAAAGTACACATTGAAGAAAACAAGAAGGAAGAGCCTTTTCAAAGTTCTCCGTGTATTGGGAATGAAATTATTGATATTGATAAAGACTTGATTAAGAAAGAGGCTGGTGCATTCCTAAATAAAAATAATTCGGAGATCAACTGTGGTAAGCATTGTATTTCATCAGTTTAATTTTTAGATTAATGTTGACATTCTGTAAAGTGTTGCAAGGACAAGTCCATTTGCTATCATTTTTGGTCCTCAGACAAAAGACTAGAAACCTATTGTGCACAAATTTTAGTGTAGCTCAGTTTGTGTGCGGTACAATTAACAGTTCCTGTACTCACACCAACATTTTCTGCAATTCCTCTGATTGCAATTCGACGATTTTCTTTAATAAAAAAATATTGTCATGTGTTTTGAAAAATGCAAACATCACAAAAATAAAACGTAATAACTTTAAGATTGTTTTCTGATTACTTAACTTTGGTTTACAGATGCTAAAGAAAGAAAACCGTCAACAGCTGCAAATGAAAATCACATGCATCCTGCCATTAAAGAAGATGATTTTAAATCGCTCCACAGTGAGATTATAGTCAAAGAAGAACACCTTAGTGACACACAATAGTTCATGTACCATTAATAAATAATTTACACGACTTTATTTTTATTTTATTTTTAGTGTCAAAAATTGCTACCATTCATCTATGCAGTCTTGCCAACTATTTTGGCAACGCTATCTGTCAAATTAGAAACACGTTTTTCGTCGTAAAGAAAAATTACGTGTGACAAATACAAATGCGATATCATTTTTACATTTGATTAGGATAATTTTGGATTGCGTTATGGGCCAATAATGGACAAAACTGTGAAAGAGTGGATATGAGAATGAGATTAGTGAGGGAGTGCGATTAACACAAAATTTCTATTTTAGTGCAGCTCCTGTCCGCCATTCGAGTTTGGGAAATCAATAAACACGCAATCAAAGAAATCTGCTATATCGGCTCGTCAATTTTACTGCTTTGATTATTGCGCACGTCATTAGTCTTTAATTTGCAACTTTTTAGTTTTAAGTTTATGTTAGTTAGGAACCTCAGCTCACCACCCGAGTCAACCGTGAGGTAGGAGTGAAATTTACGACAAAACTAATTCAACAAGTTCTCGACTTTTTAGGTTATGTATGTGTATGTTTGACGATTCTAAACGACTCGATTTACATTTATTTTTCAATTTTTGCGCATTGCACCCAAAAATGGACACGGAAACGCGGAAAATACCGGAGATAGTCTACGCGCCGGACGGCACGAAGTACTACCCGTGCCTGTACTGCTGCCGAGCGTTCGCCCACAAAAGATACGCCACCCTGCACATGAAGGCCTGCGTCAAAGTCTACCTGGCGCAGCTGGAAAGCAACGACGACGAAAAGCTAAAAATCGAGCCCGTCGAGGTCGAAGAGCCCGACGACGTGGCCGTCGTCGAGCCGATTGCAACGATCGCCGAGCCGACGAAACCGAAACCCAAAACGAGGAAAGGCAAATACCCCGACGTGAACAACTCGTGCAAGCTGTGCGACGAAATATTCGAGTCGACGGAGGAGCTGATAATGCACGCGAAAATCGAGCACAACCAACGCGGCAACAGGGACAAGCGTACGTTTCCGCCGGAAGAGCTCGAGTATTTCTACACGGTGTTCATCAAGTCGAATAAGACGGTGTGTCCGATCTGCGACAAGCCCATCGGGAACAAGCTCAACTGGAAGAGGCACCTTTACACGCACTCGTCGATCAAAAAGTACGAATGCAAGGTGTGCAAGAAGACGTTCACGCGAAGCGACCACTGTAAGTATCACGAGCAGAGGCACAGCCTAAAAGTTCAGAAACAATACTACGCACAATATTTGTAGAGGTTTACGAATCGGCGGACGAGGTTTGTATATATCGAGGGTTTGTTTCTCGAATGATTGGTAAGATTCGAAACCGTTATGCTCTACTTCGTTTATCAGAGACGTCAGTGGCCGATTCTTTGTTTATATTTTAGTTCCATCAATTTTCGACGATAAGATTATGTTCATATTCGAGTTGTTGCTGAAAGTAATTTAAAGGTACGGTTCAACCCGTTGCCCCGTCATTACGAGAAACGAACCCTAGGGTTTTACGATTAATTTATGTTTTTATTGTTTTTTGTTTATATATTTTTCCTTATAAAAGTAAGACGTTATGTAACGTCGTCAATAAAGGATATGACGTTTGCGATGTTATCGTACATTTTACAACAAAGTGCCTTGTTGAAGTATGAATTGTTGAAATATATAATTTTATATTATACAATAATTATATGTAAAATATTTTTTTGAAATAAACGATTATAACTGGTCGAGTTTTGTTATTGCATCGAGTATGAAGAAACTTATTGAGTCGTCATTTTGCTAGCACGTGATTACATCTAGAAAATAAGGACGTATTAGTCAATTGCGATAATGAACTTCCAGGTCATCCAGTTCACTGCTAAATTTTAAATTGTGGGCACATTTGTCGTGGTTATCGCAAAGTGGGAAAATAAATACGCAGGATTGTACACAGCTGTCAAAATCTTACGTGCAGCGCCCCAGCGGTCAAACGACTAAGTTTATTCAAAAGCGGCGCGGCGGTAAATTCAAATTTGTGAATTGCAGGACTCCACAGACTATTTTATTTAACGTTTTATAAACGCATTGGAAATGCAATGTTCGATCCGTAACTGACGAACGATTAAGTTGGCACGCCTAGGTTAAACTGTCCACATATTTACTATTTTCTATAACGGGAGTTTTTTTATAAATTTGGCGTCAAAGCTGGCCGTGAATTATTAATTTGACATCTTAACCTATGTCTAATCGGTCTAACCTCGCTTTTAATTGTCAAAAGTTGTTACTCAAGTGACGTTTGAGCGTATGTACAAAATTGTGGTTCGTTCACAGTTCATTTTAATTATAATTTTAAACGATTTTTATACGAAATGTTTTTTTTTTTATTTTGTTATTTTATTACCAAGTATTGGGAAAGAATTCTAGTGGTTCTAGTAGTTCTAATGTTGTTGTGGATAAAAAAAATCGACCGTTCTTGCGTCTTAGGTCACGTCTTTTAAGTCATTTTAATCACCGACTATAAAAATTATTTTATTAACGATCATAAAAAAAAAACTAACACCTAATACCTAATCATTATTTTACAGGCGCAGCTTTGCATATTTTAAATCGTCATCAACGCAGGCTCAATACCAAAAGAAATGTATGTCAATGTCTTTATGTAACCAACGAAACGACCAAATAAACCCTTAGCGGGGGCGCTCCTCTGTAATAAACGCCCCAAATCGAATCCAATAAAAAACAACCCGAACGCCGAACAGGGGAGGGTGGGCGGCCACAATTTTCGTTACAGCAAACAGACGAAAATTGAAAAAAAAATCGCAGCCGTTTAAAATTCAATGCGGGCCATGGGCTGGCGTAATTGGAATTTTAATCCGCCGGTTGCGCAACAATCAATGGTCGTCCCATTTGTGTAATGTTGGAAGTAAGTTTAGATTTCATGGCGATCACGACTTTGATTTAAAGCACCCGGACAACTATGTTATCAATTAATGTCAACGATTTTAGATTATTCAGTGCTGTAAATGTTGACAAAATTAATAGACGTCAATTTGTTATAATTATTAATCTCATGGTAATTAATAAATTTTAAGTTGTATGTCGTAAGTCAAGTGTTTTATTTTGAATCTTTTGTTTTATGTTGCACGCTGTATATCCTACGTTGATCGTTTCGCAAGTCGTGGAGATTGTTTTGAAGATTGTGTTGTATGTCATATGTTGTATGTCATACGTTGTGTGCTGTATTTTGTATATTGGCTGTTTTTGTCATAGTTAGTGTAGCGTATTTTGAGCATTGAATGTTATACGTTACGTTACGTTATATGTTGAAAGTTTTTTTTGTACGTCATAAGTTGTATGTTCCGTTTTGAATGTTGTGTGATGAATGTCGCAAGTCTCACGATAAATATTGCATGTTATACGCTGCACGTTGTACGATGGTGTACGTCGTAAGTCATAAGTGCAGTAAATTACAACATTATCGAAAATTACACGAAATACGTAAAAGATTAAAATCCAACCCAATCCAATCTAACCCAACCTGATTTAAGTTGCATTGGGTGGGGCCAGGTCGGTGTTGTTTACTGTCTACGGTTTACGTATCTTTGGTCCCACAGTTTCTAGAATTTTGGAGATTTTTGGTCAAAGAATTTCTCCAACCCAACCTGTTGGGTTGGAGACGTTCTAGATCGCCTAATAATTCGTTAAAATTTTAGTTCTCATCTCATTGTTTGGTTGGGTGTGACAGTTTTTGTTTGGGACAGTTTTTGTTTAGGAAATTGTCGAAAATGCCAAATACGTAAAAAATTAAAACCCAATCCAATCCAACCCAACCCAACCCAACCTGATTTAAGTTGCATTGGGTGGGGCCAGGTCGGTGTTGTTTACTGTCTACGGTTTACGTATCTTTGGTCCCACAGTTTCTACAATTTTGGAGATTTTTGGTCAAAGAATGTCTCCAACCCAACCTGTTGGGTTGGAGACTTTCTAGATCGCCTAATAATTCGTTAAAATTTTAGTTCTCATCTCATTGTTTGGTTGGGTGTGACAGTTTTTGTTTGGGACAGTTTTTGTTTAGGAAATTGTCGAAAATGCCAAATACGTAAAAAATTAAAACCCAATCCAAGCCAACCCAACCCAACCCAACCTGATTTAAGTTGCATTGGGTGGGGCCAGGTCGGTGTTGTTTACTGTCTACGGTTTACGTATCTTTGGTCCCACAGTTTCTACAATTTTGAAGATTTTTGGTCAAAGAATTTCTCCAACCCAACCTGTTGGGTTGGAGACGTTCTAGATCGCCTAATAATTCGTTAAAATTTTAGTTCTCATCTCATTGTTTGGTTGGGTGTGACAGTTTTTGTTTAGGACTTAATCAATTTATTAAATTGTGCTCGACCCAAGACAATGGCATTTTCAAGTTTTTATCAACATTGCTTTTTTGGAAGGCAACATCATCCCGAAAATTTTTCAGGGTTGGGTTGGCTTGGCTTGGGTTGGGTTGGGTTGGCTTGGCTTGGGGTGGGTTGATTTGGATTGACTTGAGTTGAGTTGTGTTGGATTGGGTTGGGTTGAATTGGGCTGTGTTGGGTTGGATAATTGCGATGTTTAAAAGCACAGGTCTACCATTCCTCATTTTGACGTTTCTAAAATTTCCACGGTTCACAAAACGCAACACAACTTGAACTTTACAAATTGTAATTACGATTACGATCTTTCGTCAATTTTTTTTTCGGTTTTTGACTACTTTTAGAATTTTGACTATTTTTGATTTTACAATTTTCGACGACATTTCAATTTTACGACTCGTTTTGTTTTTGACATTTGCTATTTTGGACGAACGTTGATAGTCTTGTTTTCATCGATTTTTTTTTTAGTTTATTTGGTATTTTTTTGATTTATTTTCAATATTTATGCCTTTAATTTAATTTTTTCGGTTTTTTGAATTTTTACTGCATTTCGATGTGTTTTTTTGAAAACTATTAGAATGTTTGTAATTTTTAACGTTTTTTTTTTTTTGAAATTTTGCACGGATTTAAACGATTTTTGATTTTTTGAAGATTTATTTAGAATTTTTGCTCGTTTGGCGATTTTACATTTTTGATTTGGAATTTTTACTTTATTTATTAAATGCGATTTTTAATAAACTTTGAATGTAACGTTTCATGTTTTTTTTTCGAATTTTGCGATTTTTGACAACATTTACAATTTCGTCCATTTTTGATTTTATTTGTCGATCGTTATCGATCGTAATGGGCACACGACAATTCATTGCCAAAAATGCAAAAAGTCACGACATCGACAAAAGTACCGAAAATGCTAAACAACTGAAAACATCAAAATTATCGAATTCGATCTAAAAGTTCTTAAAATGGAAAATCAAAAACGTACCAAAAATGTCCAAAGCATCAAATAAAACCAAAAATACAAAAATCTAAATTAAATCTAAACTGACAACAGTTTCAAAATTTTACCAACATTTGCAAATTGTGGAAAATGTCAATAGATATATCAAAAAAAAAAATACAAATTTGTACGTCGCAAGTCGTATGAATTTTGAATGTTGTATGTCGTATGGTGCGATTTAAATGTTGAACGTTAAGTGTTTTATGTCGTGTGTTGTATGTCATTTGTCATGTTTTGAATGTCGTGTGCTATATTCCGTGCGTTGTATGTTGTACGTCGTTGTATGTCGTTTGTTGTAAGTCATATGATGTAATATCTTAGACGATATTAACGAAGTATTTTTAATGTTGTTTTTTGTATGCCATAAGTCATCTTTGTATTTTGATGATTCAACGTTGTACGTCGTTGTATGTCGCGCGTTCACTATTGGATTATTTTCGTTCCAGATTTCGATCATTCAGTTGACATTTCGTTATTCTTATATATATATTTTTAAATGACAATAATTTTCATTTTTGTTTTATTCTATTTTCCGTTGTTATTTCGTGTGACTTCTTGGGGACACATCCCGACGTTCGGCCGCAATTGTTTCAAAACGAGCGACCCCAATACTTTTTTCCATCGTTTCTCAACGAGGCCGCGGTAGGGCGATGTATATATGAAACGGATCCACCCATGATGAGCATTGTCTTCTAATCAAAACGAAACAAAAAAAATCAAATGTGCTGTTTACTCATTGCGGTGCGGTTGTGAATTTTCGGACCTTAAGATGTGGACGACGAACGGAGTTTTATTTCTGTTTATAGTCGCGGTAAGTGCGTGCATTTTTATTTAAGTCGTTATTTCGTTTTTAACAATTTTTGTATTTTATAAAGAAATTGATGAATTTAATTGAACGAACAGATTTCGAAGCAAACGGACGCTGTTCCATTTTTACGAAACACCGTCCAGAGCCTGTCCACATCCATAGCTTCCGGCTCATCACCAGACAACGGCAACATATCCGACTTGAGGAAGCGAAACCGCGCCGCGAAAATCAAACAACTGTCCAAGTACCAAAACGAAGACGACGGCGACGATTTCAAGGAAGACGGCGCCGCCGACCAGAACGAAGCCTTGCCGCACATAATTCAAAAAAAGGTGGCCAAGATCCTCCGCAAGCTCCGGCTGATATCGCAGCTGGCCAACAGTTTCCGACCGGTCGTCGTCGACGACGAGAAAGATCCCGATTTCGACGTGGACTTTGACAGCGAGGAGGTCAACAACGGGACGGTGTCCAGGAGGTCGGAGCTCGCCGAGGACGACGACGAGAAGCGCGAAACTTTGTCGGAGCAAGCGAGCAACGACGACAGGAGATTCGCGCTGTCTCCGTCGGGGGTGGGGGTTTATTTCATGGAGCTGGTGGGGTCGCTGGTCGGGCTGGTTTACGGCGCCGCCCTGCAGCTGGGGAACAACAACTCGAAACCCAACGTGTGAAGCAACGCGATCGAAATTAACTGCGCCACGTTTAAATCTCACGTCTCTTTGCTAAGGCCGTTCCACGGTTTCATCAAATGGGCTTGCGAAGAAAAACTTAAGTAACATTATACGTAAATTTAAATTAAGGAAATTAATATCAGAAGCAATTATCTAATTTGTTGGTTTTTGCAATAAATTATTTTGTGTATTTGTTAATTTTTTTTTGAAAGGTTGTAATGTTAGGGTAAAAGAAGCGCCCGGTAAGTTACTAAGCAAATTATATTAAACAATGTATCTGCTTTTCATATTACTTATGAGTCAAAGAAAAAAAGTTGAGGTGAGGGGATATACAAAACATTGCCCGCGATAAACGTTACCGTAAATTCCAGTCCGCGGTTAGCTAATGACGAGGGCAACGAAAAGGAGGGAATGCGGCGGAATGAAACAATTAGACATGAACGCGTTATAAATTTGTTAAGAACAGTTGAAACGAATACGAAAAGTATTAAAACTAGGGACAAAAAGAGCTAAACAAGTGGAAACTGTCGGGATATTTCGGCAATCGTGTCGTTGAAATCAGTCTGAGAGTTTAATTTTTGTACCAATACTTTGCTCTGGAAGGAAGTTGATTGACGTGATGTGATCTATGAAATTTTGCTGATGCTTAACGGTTTGATGGTTAGGTTGGGCTGGGTTGGGTTGGGATAGAGACGTGTTGCAAGGAATACAAGTCGGGGAGCCAACCTCAATGCCGTTCCAGATAAAATTACTAGCTAAGCGCTGACGTCACGGTCACGCGACCGGGGGGGGGGGCAAAACAACTTTGTTTCTACGAGAATAAAATAAACCACAGGAGACGTCGATCAAATTCCCAAACATACGTTTTGTCCAGCACAAACTTTGTGTTGCAGTGGGCGAAATATCTACAACTGTGAACGAAAATAATGACGCTGTGCGCCTAAAAATTTCTCACAAAACTCGTCTGTGCGACTATTATGGACTGGAAAAATCTCATAAGTAAGGCCACGTTGTTTCAAAACTGTTTGAAAAACAGAATTTAAACGAAATATGAGACAACGCTGCTTAAAGATGGGTTCTTTGGCAATTTCTGAATTCTTTAAATTGGAGTCGACATGTCGTCTGAATGCTAATGATTTCGCCTCGAGTCATTAATGACAGCTTCGTCTTGCTCAGTGTTTGAAAGATGGGAAATGGTAAAATTTAATCGTTACTTTCCTGACAGGATTCTACCCAACTCAACCCAACTCAAGCCAACCCAACCCATCGGAATTTAACCCAACGCAATGAAATTATTTAAGATTTATTATCGTTCAATTTATTTTTTTACTTCTTGTTCTTGATAAGTCGAGTCTGCGTTTTATGTCTTTTAGTTTATTTGTTTATTATTTGTTTTCGATTGGGGTACGCAAGGTAAAGGCGACACGTGCCGACGACGTTCCACTATTTGTAAACCCAGTCCAACCCAATCAAACCGCGCCCAACCCAACGCCACGATCTGCCTTGATATCATTCGGTCGTCTCGTATTCCGTTAGTCGGAATAAAACTCTCAACCCGACCCAATCCAATCTGATGTTGTTTTGTTGTTCGTTGTTCGTGTTCGTTGCACCTCGGCCCGTAGTCGGAATTAAACACGTAATGACGGAGTTTATTTGGTTAAACGCATAATCGAGCGAACGTAACACAGTGGGGTAAATCGCTGACTTACGTGAATCGGCGCAATGCTAGTTCATTTGTATCTCATTGTTGCGAAGTAAGCAGTCGCTTTAAATACCCGCTGCTGTAGCTAGCCGACATGACAGGTTTTTTTTTTAGTACTGGGTTAGATCTAACCAATTACAACGACAAACATGTTGAATCGGTTTGTTACGGTTGTGTTTTAATTAAGACATTCAGGTACCTTATTCTATAGAAAGGATTACGTATTTATGAAAACGTCGTAGAGGTTTATTGCTTTCTCCCATACCGTAGCCCTGGCGGGGTTGTTTACGGAAAGGACACAGTCATTGTCGCACCGTGAACGGCACGAGTCTTGCTCTCACAGTGGCGTGCGGGCGTACAACCAATGTTTGTCGTAGTAATTGCGTTGTTATTGTGATATTTGTATTGGGGTCATTGGTGTGAACAATGACTAGTATTATTGTGATGTATTGATGACGGCTGCTTTGAGTACGTTACAGTTGCGCGAGTGATTACCATATCGATGGTCGTTGCTGTTGCCATATTGATGGTGGTTGTTGTTGCCATATTAATGGTTGTTGTTGTTGTCGCGAGCTGCAACTGGGTTCCCGATTTAAGATAATCTATTAGCTAGCTGTACACCTGTGTCACGAAATGCGGAGGTGATGTATTCCTGTCACCGTTGGAGGAGGCACGATCCCAAGAGTGCTGAAGCAAGGGTGTTGGAGCACCAGGTATGTTAGCACTAATTATGATCGATATTCATAATCATAATAAGGAATGGACGTTTTGTTGTAATTTATTATTTTATTGTCAAATTATTTATTGTTGGGTTGGGTTGGGTTGGGTTGGGTTGGGTTGGGTTGGGTTGGGCTGGGCTGGGCTGGGTTGGGTTGGGTTGGGTTGGGTTGGGTTGGGTTGGTTTGGTTTGGTTTGGTTTGGTTTGGTTTGGTTTGGTTTGGTTTGGTTTGGTTTGGTTTGGTTTGGTTTGGTTTGGTTTGGTTTGGTTTGGTTTGGTTTGGTTTGGTTTGGTTTGGTTTGGTTTGGTTTGGTTTGGTTTGGTTTGGTTTGGTTTGGTTTGGTTTGGTTTGGTTTGGTTTGGTTTGGTTTGGTTTGGTTTGGTTTGGTTTGGTTTGGTTTGGTTTGGTTTGGTTTGGTTTGGTTTGGTTTGGTTTGGTTTGGTTTGGTTTGGTTTGGTTTGGTTTGGTTTGGTTTGGTTTGGTTTGGTTTGGTTTGGTTTGGTTTGGATTTATATCACAATTACCTTTTTTTTCAATTAATAAAAATGAAAAAACGCAACTGTGATAAAATTAAAAAAAAAATAAATAAAACTTATGTAATAACCACCATTTCAATGACAGTCAGCAACCTGGACCAATCCATTTAAATTATACCAATAAACTAAATCATTTTAAATGAGAGCCAGGCACTAAGGAGCAATCACTTTGAAAATTTTAAAAGACAAACTGAAAATTTTAGCAAAAAGCTCAACAAACACAGAAAAAAAAGATTGTCGATACTGTTGATGTTCGAACATCCAAGAACAACATATTCTCGAACAAAAAAGAAATCAATAAAAACCAAGAAAAGGATCTAAAAAAATACAGAAAGCATATCATCCCCAAGAGAAAATATCATCAGCAAGCTATGAATCTGAAACGGAGATGACCTTTCAAAGCCAATTTTTAAAATGAGGACTTGTAGGATAATGATGGAGATGAAACTGAATTATTTCCTGAATAACCTGAAAACCAAACCCACACATAATCAAATAAAAATTGGGTGGACGTAATCAAAATTTTTATTATGACGAGTTCGAAGAAAAAATTATATACTTTGCTGCTTGTGCGAAGATTATTTTTTGGACGAGTATGAAGTTGTGTGGGATCATACAAATGGCTGCTCTCGTTATTGTTGTTGCTAGGTGCAATCTGGTTCCCGGTTTAAAGGTTATGTACCTGTGTCATGGACTGTGGAGGTAAGCATTCCTGTCAGCGTTGCGCGGCTGGATCGCATCGATGAATTGTTGGTACGCAAGTTGTCTGCTGACGGCTTGTGTGCGCAGGCATGCAAGTGCACCTAATCTAGTATTCTGGATATATCGATCATCAATGTAATTACTCATCTGTTCTCCGTTCAAATTTTCACTCTTAAAAGTTCAAAGTCATGCCTGTTATTATAACCCAGAGTGTGTAATGGTGGACAAAAAAAAAATTAAAAATTTAATTAAACACCAAACGCTTCCGGCACATCCAACGTATACAATGGAGCGCAAGCCCCTTCAAAATATTTCTAATTTATCGCCACCCAGAAAAACCGGTTCGGACGTGTTGAACTTTCCGTCCGTTCCAAGTGAGTTATTTACGGCCGACCAAACTACAATAAGCGACGAATCCCCACGAACGCAATGGTTCGCGAAAAAAGTTCAACAACACTCCAAGGTCGCCCGCGAGAGCCGTTCGGCTCATAATCGACCGCCTCGGACACGTTATTTTCCATCGACGCATCGAAAAACCCGTCTGCGACGCGGACTGTTATTGTTGATCGACTCATTACGGCCGTCCGCGAAGAGACGGCTCGCGAGGCCCGCAATGAAAACTTGATCGCGCCCGGAAACGCACGTTCCTCGACCCGTCCGAAGTTTTCATCGGCGGTCGCGACGTGCGCGGTCTAAAAACCTCGATAGTTTAGCGTTAGTGACATAATGACTTCGTTGCCTGCACGGTGTGTTTTGGTGGTCGTTTCGATCTGCCAGGTGAGTAGGAACGGGCCGAGGGGACGCCGCGCCGCGGCGACGGCTCCCCGATGTGTGTTACTAGGCAAACACGGCACGAACGCTGCTCCATTTATTTCCGACAATTTCGTTATTTTTAACTCGGTAATTATTCGGCGAGTCGCGGAATCGGGTTACTGATTAAAAATGCGAGGTCGCGATCGTAAATTTAAATTGTTTTTTTTTTAATGTCAACGAAAAACCTGAATTCGGATTCTAACTCTGAACCATTCAATTTTGGTGCAGAAATCAGGGTTGCCACGTTTCAAAGCGATTTACAGTCAATTATCACCACGAAGACTTTCAAATTAATATAAATTGCTAATAGAAATCATGTCAACCATGTCAGTAAAAAAATTGCAGTGGTCCGCACTGAACTTTCTTATACTTTGATGAAGTTGTTGAAATATTGAAATATCTACCAAACAACAAAACTTAATCAAAATTAAATCTACAATTTTTTTCCGTTCCACGATGATAAATGGGGGATTTTTTCCGATAGATTAATTTCAATGGTAATATATTTATTTTACGTCAAGTATGCCTTATTCTTAAATAAAATGCAATCTAATTTTTAATATGTTATTACTGTGTTTAAGATAATTTTTTTAACACACTTGTACCTGATTGACATAAGATATCTGTATAGAAATAAATGTCTGGGTTTGTTTGGGTTGGGTTGGTTTGGATTACGTTGGGTTCGATTGGGTTGGGTTAAATTAATTTTTTTTCGCGATGAATTTTCGACGATCTTAGATAAAATATTTTTGACCTATTAAAGAAATATGGTTACAAACAGTTTTCTCAGTCGCACGTAATAAACCAAAAGAAAAGAAAAAAACAATTTTATGGAAAATTCAACCCAACGCAATCGAACCCAACCCAACCCAATCCAATCTAACCCAACCCAACACAATCCAACCAACCAAATATTGTTTTCGTAAATAAAAATTGGGTTTGGTTGGCTTTACAACACAATCGAATTTAGGCAATTTATGAAACCCAATGGAACAAGTCAACGTGGATTTGGGTTCAGTTTTATTTATTATTTTTATTTATTAAGCACAACTGCTCGAGGGTTCATTTCCTCTAAACCAAAACCCAGGCCACGGCTCGTTGAATTTATGAAGCGATTTTTTTCGAATCTCGTTTAGTTGGATTCGCTCGTTTAAGTTGAAGTCGAAGTCCAATTAAATGTTTGACTTTAAAATTAATTAATTAAAATTAACTGAAATTTTTTTTTTTTTTTTCAGTTAATCTAACTAAACCTAAAGTTGTATATGTGTTCGTTGGTCTTCTTATTGGAACTAAAGCTAAAGTCGCCTTTGTGTTTTTTTTTTGATTTTCCTAAATTTGATATTTTGGATTTTTGGATCAGCGTCGACGATTTTTTGTCATCTGCGCAATTTTTAAATTTTAATTCTACAAATATGTCAGTCTCCCAAACTTTTCGTGCGATCTCCACCTAATAGGATTTGCTATCCACTTTTTTGAGTCGTCTTAAATTTGATTTTTTTTTATTTTTTGTCGAACTGGGCGAAGGGTAAGCTTGAAATAATTTATGCACAAAAATGTCGAAAAATGTTGTAGTGTGTTATATCAAAAAATTGTTAAAAATACCAAAGAAACACAACCCAACCCGACACAATCCAACCCGACTCGACTCGACCCAACCCGATCTAACTCAACCCGACTCTACTCAATCTGACTCGACCCAACCCAACCCAACCCCACTCGACCCAACCCGATCTAACTCAACCCGACTCTACTCAATCTGACTCGACCCAACCCAACCCAACCCGACTCGACCCAACCCGATCTAACTCAACCCGACTCTACTCAATCTGACTCGACCCAACCCAATCCAACCCAACCCGACTCGACCCAACCCGATCTAACTCAACCCGACTCTACTCAATCTGACTCGACCCAACCCAATCCAACCCAACCCGACTCGACCCAACCCGATCTAACTCAACCCGACCCGACTCGACTCAACCTGACTCAACCTGACTCGACCCAACCCAACCCAACCCAACCCGACTCGACCTAACCCGATCTAACTCAACCCGACTCTACTCAATCTGACTCGACCCAACCCAACCCAACCCAACCCGACTCGAGCCAACCCGATCTAACTCAACCCGACTCGACTCAACCTGACTCGACCCAACCCAACCCGACCCAACCCAACCCAACCCAATTGCGTTGATTGCAGTGGAAAAAATATATGAAATTAAAATTATTATGATTACTTACATAAACTTCCACAAATTGTTTTACTAAACCAAGTGGACATGCTTTTGTATCACTTTGCGCACAAATCGACGTGCATTTAATCTGCAAGCTAAACACCGACTGACTGATTTTAATTTAATTGCCACCGCGATCTGATCACTCACTTGGTCGCGTTGTGAATTCTCGACTCTGATTGGCCGCAATTTGAATATTCGATCGATTAATCCCAGACGTGTTTCTCAAACATTCGCATTGCGCGAATACAATATCACGATCAATAATTATTCATTTTGACAAAAAATTGTATACATTTTCACTAGATTTCTTTATATATTTTTTCATTCTTCATAAATGTTCGACTCGTAGTTGCCAGGAAAGGAACGTTTAATATATCCCCGGCATGTTAATGAAGACGAACGACATTCAAATACACGTGTGCACGATATACTACTCACCGGTTGATCCCCGTCGTTTAGCAGCGACGACCTTTACTTAAAATTATTTTTTAAATTAATCTATTTTCCTTGTTTTAAATATATTTCGTTTTTAACTCATTACTTTATTTCAATTGTAGGTTACCGGCCAGGCCTTGATAACCCATGGCCCCCCGAAAGTCGACCAGAACCCCATCTTCTTGGATTCGTACGTCCCGGCAGCCATGCAGGTCATATCGCACCTCACCGAGCTCATGAAATACGAGGTCACGCCGACGAAGAAACCGGCGACGACCTCGGCGCCGTACACGTCATCGCACCGACCAGGTTTGTACGCGCCTTTGCGCCCGCCCGTACCAACCACCAAACCGAAAGACTTCGCGAAACTGGGCGAGGAGCCCCAATCGAATTACTTCACCATGTACAGGCTGGCGCCGAAAAACTTCGACGACGTCGATCGCGTCTGGACGTACAGCGACCAACCTCCGAAAAAACCATCGAGAAGTTTCCCCAAAGACTTGGACTTCATAGGAACCCTGACCAGCGACTTATACAAATTGGTCAACGCCGACAACTACGAAGATTTCGACGACGACGACGATGAACTTGCGAAATTTTCGGAAAACTACGACGACAATTTCATCGGGCAGCTGAGGCAGAAAAAAGTGCCCCCGACGAGAGCGTACGTCACTCTGCTCTCGTTGTACGACAACCTGAACAAGGAGGCGAAAAAACTCAACTTGAACAAATACAACGTAAGATTTTTTTGCAAATTCAGCGGCGAATTTTCGCTTTGGGTTTTTTTTTCAGGGGTACAGCAAGGGTGTTTTGGAAGTGCTGTCAGATACGTCGGGCGGAACGTCAGCAGCGCAGCTGCACACAATAATGGAGAAAATTTTGGAAAGGAGGGACGTGTCCCAGCACCAGACCGTCACCAAGATCGAAACGTTGAAGAAGGACCTCGAGCAAACCAACAGCTACATCAACGACGCGTTGAGGTACATCCCGCCGTTGGCGTTCGACATCTTCTCGAAGGACTCGCACTGGATATGAAATTTCTTCAAAATGCTTCGACTTCCCTAACTGCTTAAATCGAATTTAGAATTTGTCTCAAAATAATAATAATAAAAAAATTGTACATTGTTGTAAATTTGTAGGTACTTTTATGCATGTACAGGTTATCCTATTGTAATAATAAATGATATTAGTAGATTTTTTTTTAATGATGATCTCGAAGTTAACACCGTAATAGTTTAGAAACGGCAAGCGTTCAAAGTCGGACCGTGGTAACGATGGAATAATTACGTTATTTTCAACGAAAGACAATGCAAATTAATTGTAGTTTAAAATTGTTGACTTACTGCGACGCATCGGCAAATGATAAAACTTTCAAAAAACTTTAAAATTTAAGTTAATTATAAAAAAAATAATCATTGAATTAACGGACTCATTAACTTAGTTCAGCGACTTGGCGGTATTCGCGATGAAGTTGAAATTTAGCATTGACATAGCTGGAATACGAACTTGGCGCACGGGCTATGATACAATCTCCGCGATTTTGACACGAACTGGCGGCATTCCGTCTCAACAAATCGTACTGTTAGCGAAAAACGAAGAGGAACGTCAGCATCAAATATCCGCAAGTAATAGCAATAATTGTAATTTGACTGCACCGTTTTTCAAATCGGTTCACTTCAATTAAACTTTCTAAATTTACACAAAACATTTCTCCAGTTATTTAATTTAACCCTTGAATTACATTTACGACTATTCAAAAATTTTTCAACAACATTTTTCAAAATTAGACGATTTTGAACGAAAAATAAACGACAGCGGGTCACCAAACCATAAATTACGTAACCGAACGCGAACGACAAAAGAAATTTCGTCGCGACTTACGCAACCGGCAATTAAAACGAATTTCCCAAATTATCGCCGAAGATAAACCAAATCGCAACATGGGGGCGCCCACTTATTATAAATGAACGCCACGCAAATTCGACAGAACTAATATCGCATTAGCCATGAACGGCACCGTTTGGTTTGGTTTTTGTTTTGCATTAGTGCAGGTAAAGCTGGGTGTTGGTGATGCAAATGCAACGATCGATGGTGACATTGGTGGTGTTGTAAGTGAAAATAATTATTTCTTATTATATTATTGTAGTCTATAAGGTCGAAATGTAAATGTGTCAATCTGCCAATAAATCAATAAGTAAATAAGTCAATCTGTCAATCTGATCGTCAGTCATCAGTCAATAAGTCCATCTGTCAATCAGTCAACCTGTCAACTTGCCAACTTGCCAACCTGTCAATCGGTCAATTTGTCAATAAGTCAATCTGCCAATCCGCAAATAAGTCAATCAGTTAATCTGTCAATCTGCCAACAAGTCAATAAGTCAATCTGCCAATCTGATCGTCAGTCATCAGTCAATCAATCAACCTGTCAACTTGTCAACCTGCCAACCTGTCAATCGGTCAATTTGTCAATAAGTCAATCTGCCAATCCGCAAATAAGTCAATCAGTTAATCTGTCAATCTGCCAACAAGTCAATAAGTCAATCTGCCAATCTGATCGTCAGTCATCAGTCAATCAATCAACCTGTCAACTTGTCAACCTGCCAACCTGTCAATCGGTCAATTTGTCAATTTGTCAATAAGTCAATCTGCCAATCCGCAAATAAGTCAATCAGTTAATCTGTCAATCTGCCAACAAGTCAATAAGTCAATCTGCCAATCTGATCGTCAGTCATCAGTCAATCTCTCAATCAATCAACCTGTCAACTTGTCAACCTGCCAACCTGTCAATCGGCCAATTTGTCAATAAGTCAATCAGCCAATCCGCCAATAAGTCAATCTGTTAATCTGTCAATCTGCCAACAAGTCAATAAGTCAATCTGCCAATCCGCAAATAAGTCAATCAGTTAATCTGTCAATCTGCCAACAAGTCAATAAGTCAATCTGCCAATCTGATCGTCAGTCATCAGTCAATCTCTCAATCAATCAATCTGTCAACTTGTCAACCTGCCAACCTGTCAATCGGTCAATTTGTCAATAAGTCAATCTGCCAATCCGCAAATAAGTCAATCAGTTAATCTGCCAACAAGTCAATAAGTCTATCTGCCAATCTGATCGTCAGTCATCAGTCAATCTCTCAATCAATAAATCTGTCAACTTGTCAACCTGCCAACCTGTCAATCGGTCAATTTGTCAATAAGTCAATCTGCCAATCCGCAAATAAGTCAATCAGTTAATCTGTCAATCTGCCAACAAGTCAATAAGTCAATCTGCCAATCTGATCGTCAGTCATCAGTCAATAAGTCAATCTCTCAATCAGTCAACCTGTCAACTTGTCAACTTGTCAACCTGCCAATCAGTCAATTTGTCAATAAGTCAATCTGCCAATCCGCCAATAAGTCAATCAGTCAATCTGCCAACAAGGCAATAAGTCAATCTGCCAATCTGATCGTCAGTCATCAGTCAATAAGTCAATCTCTCAATCAGTCAACCTACCAACCTGTCAATCTGTCAATTTGTCAATAAGTCAATCTGCCAATCCGCCAATAAGTCAATCAGTCAATCTGCCAACAAGTCAATCTGTTCGTCAGTCATCAGTCAATAAGTCAATCTCTCAATCAGTCAACCTGTCAACTCGTCAACCTGCCAACCTGTCAATCTGTCAATCTACTGATTAAGTTAGGTTGGGTTCGATTGGGTTGTAAACAAGTCGTATTAACAAAAAAAATCTTAAAATTTATTACAAATCTCTGTCAGAACATCCAAAGATGAAACAATTTTTGCATTTTCAATTTTGATATATTTTCCATACTCGTAATTTAGTTAGTTTGTTAGTTTAGTTGGGGTTGGGTTGGGTTGGGTTGGGTTGGGTTGGGTTGGATTGGATTGGATTGGATTGGATTGGATTGGATTGGATTGGATTGGATTGGATTGGATTGGATTGGATTGGATTGGATTGGATTGGATTGGATTGGATTGGATTGGATTGGATTGGATTGGATTGGATTGGATTGGATTGGATTGGATTGGATTGGATTGGATTGGATTGGATTGGATTGGATTGGATTGGATTGGATTGGATTGGATTGGATTGGATTGGATTGGATTGGATTGGATTGGATTGGATTGGATTGGATTGGATTGGATTGGATTGGATTGGATTGGATTGGATTGGATTGGATTGGATTATTGGATTGGATTGTATGCTACGAATACCTTCTTTTGGAACTGTCTATAACAAGGGTGCAATTCACTAGGGCGATATTCAACGAGCCCCATTTTATTAACTAATAAAAAAACATTTTTATCTTAGTGCATAGATAACACATTTTTTTTTTGTAAATCAAGACACCAACAGTTTTGCCGATTCTTATGATAGCGTGAGCCGCGATTAGTTCACTTAGTTTACTTGGTTCAATGGTCAAGGGTTAGAATTTTTATCTCAAAATTCAAAGTCTTTTTCGTTACCTGCACTGGTACTACGTCGATAGCATAGTCTTCCTGTGGAAGATAAAAAAAAATGGGCACGAGGACATCATTTGAGTGGGGTTAGGGTCTTTTACTTGTGGTCAAATCTGGATAACTTATTTTTTTTTGGTCATGCCATGTAACTTCATCGAACAAAAAAGTCACCAATGTGATTTTTTTGTTGTCTAAAATGTGTTTACATCGAAACATCTGTACGTAATTTGACAGCAACACATAAAAATTAAATCATTAAATTTTCTTCATCGTCGATGGTGAATTTTTTTTTTGCACAACCTGTAAATATGATAACATGATTTTTCGCATGATTGCAGCCGCAGATCAACGCCTCGATAATCAACGCCACTATCCAACCGATTCCCCACCAACTCGACGATACGAAACCCCGAACGGGACCCTTGACCACACAACGAGAAAACGCAACCGTAAGTCACGCCACGTCTTAAATTTTTGGTTTTAGTTTCCAGTTTACTTTTCAGAGTTCGCCCCCACAAATGACTCCGGACGTTTTCAGCGACGAATTCTTCGAAGACGACGTCCATTACGGTCTGTCAGGCGGCGACGGCGACCACCACACAGTTTCCTCAACCCCAACACACCACTTCCACCCGTTCAATCTGTGGAAGCCGTTCGCCCAAAAAGTCTCCGACGTTGTCAGCGTCGTGAGCCACCCGAATTTCCCATTCAGCCCCGCGAATCTCTTCAAGAAATTGCGACAAAAAGGCCAGCAGTTTTTCCAAAAATCGCAAGAATTTTTTTCGGCCGTAAAGCACCACAAAGAAAACCAATTGTTTGGACGCGGAGATTTATCTTAAGATTACAATTATTTTAGATTTACGTATTAATAATTTTTTTTGTCGCATTGCAAATATTTAATATTTAATCGTGTCGTGTTGGCAATATGTACAACGTCGCCTATTTTATTTTATTTTAATGAAATTTCTATGTGGTTGAGAAAGAACATAATTCATATTAATTTAAGTTTAATACGACACCCCCTTAAATTTTGACGTCACGTCGTCGACGTTCAAGCAATTCAATATCCATCCTCGGCATCCTCGCATTAAATCGTAACGTAATATCTTCAACGACGTAAATCAATTTTTATGCGACGTTAGTCGCACGAATTGAACTCGATTTTTTTTTTATTCTCGGTTACGGAACACAAGTCCGTTAGTTAGTCTAGTACAGTAACGGGCTTGCAATGAGAGTTGCAGTTAAAATTTCGAGTTTGCCAATCGGGTTGGGACGAGTTCGTTTGAAACGTCTAAAAAATTAAAACGTTTAAACTTGCGTAGTTGTCGATGACATAAAATTTTTTTCGAGATGTAATGACGTAGTTGATTCTTCGTCGCTATTGAATAGATACGTTCACGTTCGATTGGTCTTCATCAATCGTTGATTGTCGCCAATGTCTTGGTATCACAATAAAAACTACGTAATTCGCCTACAGACTTTATTTAGTCCCGGTGCTTGCATCGGCAAGACTCTTACGCGGTACCTACTTATATCCTTATCCTTATCTTTCTCTCATTTTTAGTCAAGAATTACTCTTGCATTTTCGATAGACTGCAATTTGGTTTAGTTTGGTGATTTGTAACTAGCACAGATTCACACCATCAATAAAACTTTCGGCGCGAGTTAAAGTTCACTAACGTACTGCAGATGTCGGCACGTGTAAGGTAAGAAATGTAGCGTACGTTGGCAATCAGTTGGCTGGGTCGAGTGGAGCGTTGCCTACGTTCAAGTTAAAATACAACCCAATTCGGAATTGTATCACAAAAAGTGAATTAAAAATTAAAAAATATTTCTGAATATCGAATCGAATACGTTTGGTGAAAATTGGGCGATTGGTAAATTTCGTTTGGGAGCATTGGATTGAGATCTAAACTAGTTTAATAAACGTGGCGAGCGATTAATTACTCGATCAATAGTCAAGATGATTGTGTTGTTGGGACCTGCTGCGAAAAATTGAATTTAATCAGCAGTTCGCGATGCTTTGGACAGATATTAAAAATTTTAATTATTAGAAGCAGAAGGGGCCAAAATTATATTAAAACATCAAATGCTTTAACCCAATCTAAAAAAAAAAGCCCCCAACCTGATGTATTATTCGTTGAACTGTGGAACGTTTTTTTTTTTTTAATACAAATAGTTTAAGTCGTTAAAATATAAAGTAGTTTCAAAGTGTCCCCAATCCAACCCAACCCAAACCAACCTGATGTATTATTCGTTGAACTGTGCAATGTTCATCCATAGTATTTTTTGTATCACTCATTTCATCTATTGCAAAAATATTTTCATATATTTTATGTACATGAAACTAAAAGTTGAAATATTCGAATGAAGAATTATTTCAAAGCACGAACTTAAATAAAAGCGTCGATACGCAATGCAAAGTTATGTCAATTATTTTTGGTCTGACCTGTACGGGAAAACTATTTGTTATTGAATTAATTTTATTGGACACTTTGAAACTACTTTATATTTTAATCATTTCCTTTTGAACTATTTACATCAAGGTGTGATCATAAATTTAATTTAAACATCGTGCGTTGCGGGCTTTCGTTACCCCATCGTAATAGCTACCCCAATCGCGCCAGCGCATCCAAAAAAAAAAAACATCGAACACTACCTGTCCTTAACGACAAAACAATCAAAATCGCCTGTTGATCCGATCGTACGAACATATCGCCCGAGTAAAAGTAAAAATATAAATTTTACGTTAATACTTGACCTGGATTCGTTTTTATTCCGCGTCGTTCGTTCTGCTCGCCGGGTTTTATTACTTTTGATGTGTCGTTAATATCTTTCACTTTTTTTGCCGCGACGCGAGCGACGAGCCGTCAATGTTTACGCCGACGTTTCCGGAATTAATGCGCTCCCGGAGACAAACGGCGATGCACGTGGGTTTGATTTGTCGGTGCACTTGGGCCGACGTCTTTCGGTCGTAAAGCAAACGCGCGCGCGGCGTTTTATTTCTCATTTATCGCCCAGAAGACGTCGTGTGGTCGTAATCGTTGTGTTATTGTTTTTACGCATTTGATAAAATAATAATCGCATTAATTTTTTTAATGTCGAAGAATTAGAAATAAATGCAAATCGTTAAAATGTTTATGAAAAGTCTTCATTCGAGCATCGTTTTACCGGAAATGTTGTAAGTGTCGTCGTACCGAACTTAGTAATAATTTTAACGTTGAAAATTATTTTAAATCGTCGACGGCAACGGAGCTTAATATTTGGAGAACAAAATAATTTAACGAACTTCAAATGTTTACGAGAAAAAAATTTCAAAATGTCAAATTAAAATCGTTTTAAAGTAAAAGGATTTATATATAAAAAAAACATTGAACGTATCGTAAAAGTGCAACGAAACTTAAATTGAAGCCAAATGCGACGACTGCTATTGCACTATTGGGTCGTTGCTTCTTATTTTACCAACGGCGTAGAAAAGTCTTCGCGTTGGGCGCCGTTTTACCGGAAACGTTGCAAGTGTCGTCGTACCGAACTTAGCAATAATTTTAACGTTGAAAATTATTTTAAATCGTCGACGGCAACGGAGCTTGATATTTGGAGAACAAAATAATTTAACGAACTCAAAATGTTTACGATAAAATAACTTCATAGTGTGCAATTAAAATCGTTTTAAAGTAAAAGGATTTATATAAAAAAAAAAACATTGAACGTATCGTAAAAGTGCAACGAAACTTAAATTGAAGCCAAAATGCGACGACTGCTATTGCACTATTGGGTCGTTGCTTCTTATTTTACCAACGGCGTAGAAAAGTCTTCACGTTGGGCGCCGTTTTACCGGAAACGTTGCAAGTGTCGTCGTACCGAACTTAGTAATAATTTTAATGTTGAAAATTATTTTAAATCGTCGACGGCAACGGAGCTTAATATTTGGAGAACAAAATAATTTAACGAACTCAAAATGTTTACGATAAAATAACTTCATAGTGTGCAATTAAAATCGTTTTAAAGTAAAAGGATTTATATAAAAAAAAAAAACATTGAACGTATCGTAAAAGTGCAACGAAACTTAAATTGAAGTCAAATGCGACGACTGCTATTGCACTATTGGGCCATTGCTTCTTATTTTACCAACGGCGTAGAAAAGCCTTCACGTTGGGCGCCGTTTTACCGGAAACGTTGCAAGTGTCGTCGTACCGAACTTAGTAATAATTTTTACGTTGAAAATTATTTTAAATCGTCGACGGCAACGGAGCTTAATATTTGGAGAACAAAATAATTTAACGAACTCAAAATGTTTACGATAAAATAACTTCATAGTGTGCAATTAAAATCGTTTTAAAGTAAAAGGATTTATATAAAAAAAAAAAAACATTGAACGTATCGCAAAAGTGCAACGAAACTTAAATTGAAGCCAAATGCGACGACTGCTATTGCACTATTGGGCCATTGCTTCTCATTTTACCAACGGCGTAGAAAAGCCTTCACGTTGAGCGCCGTTTTACCGGAAACGTTGCAAGTGTCGTCGTACCGAACTTAGTAATAATTTTAACGTTGAAAATTATTTTAAATCGTCGACGGCAACGGAGCTTAATATTTGGAGAACAAAATAATTTAACGAACTCAAAATGTTTGCGATAAAATAACTTCATAGTGTGCAATTAAAATCGTTTTAAAGTAAAAGGATTTATATAAAAAAAAAAAAAACATTGAACGTATCGCAAAAGTGCAACGAAACTTAAATTGAAGCCAAATGCGACGACTGCTATTGCACTATTGGGTCGTTGCTTCTTATTTTACCAACGGCGTAGAAAAGTCTTCACGCTGGGCGCCGTTTTACCGGAAACGTTGCAAGTGTCGTCGTACCGAACTTAGTACTAATTTTAACGTTGAAAATTATTTTAAATCGTCGACGGCAACGGAGCTTAATATTTGGAGAACAAAATAATTTAACGAACTTTTTTATGATAAATCGAAGCCAAATGCGACGACTGCGATTGGGTCGTTGTTTCTTATTTTACCAACAAGTCTTCATTATGACAATCGTGTAACGATTTTAATTATCGGCAATTCCAAAATAACAACTCGTGCGATCAATTGAGACAGGACGCGACTCCATTGCCCGAAATAAACAGATCCGTTTATTTATTTAGTCGATTTCGGCGGCGTGGATCGATTCCTTACAAACGCGTCTTTTTTATAAACAAAAAGATCACGCCCGTTAACACGAAACACGTTTACCTAAATCAATAAATTAACATTATTGATTATAGGAAATTTTAAACAACAATTAAAAATAAAAAAAATCACGATCTAAACCCAATTTTCATTGGCAATTATTCCCACACGACAATTTCGTAATAAATAAAATAATGAAGTTTTTTTTTTTCAAAACTAGCACACGATTTATTTATCGACGACGGCATGGCTAGTTTCTTCGTTAATTTATATGTCGAGCCACACAACGAACGATACAAGGGCGTCGGCTTATAAATCGATGAGATACGTGCTTTTTAAGCTCCCCGATAAGATAAAGCAAAGTTCTGCTAATTAATTATTAATTTCGTGTGCACGTGCATGAAACGTTTTCGTCGTTATTTTCAGGTGAGTTATAAGAAACGAGGTTTTGTCGAAATGTAACGAAACGGCACGAAATGTCAATTTTCCACGGCGCAGTAATTTCGACGATGAATTTTGATTTTTTATTTTGCATTAATTTACATCCGGGTAATTTTCTTGCCAATTGGTGGTTTTTGCAGCGGAATCAATAAATTCCAAACTTTTCTTTTCATTTCTTCGAATCGTTAAATCGGCGAATTCGCGCGGCGAAAAAAATTGCACGTGAATTGACGATGGGGACCGCGTGGGTGGGGCTGTTAACGACGACGGGAATTTTCCGATGTTTCTGTTTCCGAAAATCGGTGACGCGTGGAACGAAAATATCCGTCGTGAGAAAATGTGACTTGGAACTTAAAAAAAAACATCGATAATTCATCGCGAAGAATTTTCAGTAAGAGTAAAACTTGCTGAAAGTTAACATTATCCGAATTAAAATGAAAAGCAAGTATATTACAAGAAACGTCACAATCATTAAGTACTAAAAATTATCAAAAAATTAGAAAAATACAAAAATTGCAGTTAAAACAGTTTCAAACGTCAATATTATGGAAAATTGTACAAATGAAAAAATTCAAATATGAGAATAATTTAAATGTTGTGTTGAACGCAAAAAAGTTAAAATCGTAAATGGAGACGACATTTTCGGTCAAACAATTGGTTTATTTGTTGTCCGACTGTTTTGTGGAAATATTTTTGCGTTTTGGTTTATCGATAAATTGTCGAAATTTTGAGGCTGGGTTGGGTTGTCTGGGGTTGGGTTCGATGAATTATTTAAATTTTTATTCTATTCATTGTCCCAAGCGTGGAAATTGTCTAAATTATAAAATATTTTTTGAAAATACAAAATTCGTAATAAAAAAAATTTGAAATTGCTAATTTGCAAAAAAGCTAAAAAAGAAAACAACCCAACCCAACCCAACGAATATCGGAATACAATCCACTTAGCAGCCTGATGGCCAATTAAGATGTTTTTTTTTTTGAAAACCATGGATTTGCTTTAATTCAAATATTTAAAAATTTTAAATATATATTATCTTTTTGAAAATTTTTTTTTTGCTTTAGCCTGGTGGACTTTTTACTTCCCTTAATTATTTGTAAACTATTATTTGTCCTCTTTTCGCCTTACTTTTCGTCCCAACCCAAGCCAAGCCAAAATTTGGATTTGGACGAGTCCCTTACCATCGGATATTGTTTAATTAAGTTGAAATTAAATTGCATTTTAATAAGATTCTCTTCTGGATTGGGTTGAGTTGGGCTGGGTTGTGTTTCAATTGTGCTTTGAAATTATTCTCCATTCGAATAATTCGAAATTTTTGATTCGTTTGACGAAATTCTTTACAATTTTCTTTGACGGATCCACGTTGACTTTTTCAAAATTGCGATTTGACAACATTTTTGCGAACGTCGTCAATTTCGTCCATGTGGCATTTTTGTGGATTTTGATTTTGATTCTGCTGTTTGAACTTGGCGGGGATGAAACGATGTTTTTATTCGAACTTTTAAAAATTCAGAAATGAAAAAAAAAAGAATTTAAAGAAGTTTTAGGGCAATTGTGACATTTTTAAAATTTTCTTAAAATTTTCGTTTTACGTTCGAGTCGATTTTTGCAAATTTTTAGAAAATTTTTTAGAAAATTTTCTTGTTTTAGTTCTGGTCGGCTTGAGTTATTTATTTGAGTTTGGGTATTTTTTTGTATTTTTTTTCTTAACAATTTACGAATGAAAAAATAGCAATGATTAATTATTGTATTATTATTTTTTTTTAATTTGGTGCGGTTAAGTTATTTATTTGATTTTTAATAAAAATAATTTTGTATTTTTAAAAATGTCAAAATTGTCAAGAATTTAAATTTTCGACAAATTTATTTATTTTAATAATTGAACACTTAAACACCTAAAAGTTTAACAAATCTCCCAGTTTGTAAATTTTTGCCATTTGTTTATCTTTCGTGGCGTATTTTTTGTTTACAATATTTCGAAAATTTTGCCTTTGGAACCGTTTTTTAATTTTAACCCAAACCAAACCAAGCCAACCCAACCCAACTCAACTCATCCCTACCCAACCCAACCAAACTCAACTCCCCCCCACCCGGGTTGGGTTGGGTTGAGTTTGGTTGGGTTGGGTAGGGGTGAGTTGAGTTGGGTTGGGTTGGCTTGGTTTGGTTTGGTTTGGGTTAAAATTATTATTTTTATTTTCCTTCGGAATCTTTCGGCACATTTGTGATATTTTTGACATTTTTAAAAATTGATTTATTTTACATATTTTGACATTTCTTGGGGTAAAATTTTTAGAAAAGTGTTTCATTAGTCAACGTAAACTTTTTCAGGTGGTATTGGGCGGTTAAGACTTCTTCGTATTTTAGAAAATTTCCGGTAATTTTTACGTTTGTAGCCTTTTAACATTTTCGTAATTGTTTGTCTGTTAGGAAATTAATTTTTTATGATGTTCAACCCAATCCCTTTATGGTGATTTAACGATTTAACGCCCAACCCGACCCAACCTAACCCAACCCAACCCAACCCAACCCAACCCAACCTAACCCAACCCAACCCAACTCAATTCCAATTGGACGTTCACTGATTCGTACATAACGAGCACGTTAAGCGTCCCTCGGTTTCTGAATTCCACAGAAGCTACAAAATCGTGCACATCAAGAACTCAACGAGACGCAATTAAATAATGACAAGATACATTTCCATAGAAATATCTAAGCACGCGCCGTAACATTTAATTATAACCATGTCCCTGGAATGTCTCGTACGTTCGCTGTTTAGAAGTCGAAATCAGCCGGCGGTGCAGTTCCTAACGGATTGGCCAAAATAAAAGAAAACAAACATACGGCGACACGACAAATGGAAACGCAGGCAATTAACTCCGATACTTGCGTCAGCTAGTAACTGACAACGCAATTATCTCCGAAATAATTAGAATATGTTTTTTAATTTGAATTTTTTTGCCGCGACGCGCGAAACGCAATTAAATAGGTGCATGGAAACAACGCGAGAAATAAAAATAATACAGACGAAAAAAATTAATTACGAATTTTATTTTTTATTATTAAATTTTCATTTCTTTTATTCAGTTTTGATTTTATTTTTCGTTTATGTTCTGCTTCGCTAGATTTGTCCTAGTTTCGTTTCTGTTCGTTAAAATTGGTTAAATGGTTAAAACGGGAAGAGAAGATGTGAGTGAACGTTGCGCTTGTCAGAGGACGTTTGGATTTTGAGGCGTAATTATTTTTTTTTGCGTGATGGCCTTTTTTGCGAGCACGTGTTTTATTTATTGGCACGCAAATGATTAGGAATCCTATAATGGAATATGAATGTCAATAAATAATGTACTTACAGGTTTATTACGTCGAGTGATTAATTTGAATTTATAAGTACGAGGAAAGTTTCTTTACGTTAACATGTCCACGTTAAGTGCCAAGCTTATGTCATTTGTAATCATCGACTAGAACCGTTAAGATTTTCTGAGAAGCGGAGAAGAGAAATTTGCATTTTTCAATTTCCAGTTATTTTAACTGAAGTTTAATTTGTTTTCTTAATTTAGATAATTTTGTCACTTTGGCAACTTTTTACAATTGGAATTTTTGACCAGTTATACCCAAATGATGTCTATGTACTAAAAAGTGTATACAGGGAAAATACGTTTAAGAAACAATACAAATCGTTACAGAAAATCACGGTCTACCTTGTGATGTCAAACGGCTCGTGGGTTCTCGAACGCGAAGTAAAAATTATACCCAAAATTGCGACTGTGTACTGAAAAGTGTAAACAGGGAAAATACGTTTAAGAAACGATACAAATCGTTACAGAAAATCACAGTCTACCTTATGATGTCAAACGGTTCGTGGGTTCTCGAACGCGAAGTAAAAATTACACCCAAAATTGCGACTGTGTACCGAAAAGTGTACACAGGGAAAATACGTTTCATAAACAATACAAATCGTTACAGAAAATCACGGTCTACCTTACGATGTCAAACGGTTCGTTGGGTTCTCGAACGCGAAGTAAAAATTATACCCAAAATTGCGACTGTGTACTGAAAAGTGTAAACAGGGAAAATACGTTTCATAAACAATACAAATCGTTACAGAAAATCACGGCCTACCTTGTGGTGTCAAACGGCTCGTGGGTTCTCGAACGCGAAGTAAAAATTATACCCAAAATTGCGACTGTGTACTGAAAAGTGTAAACAGGGAAAATACGTTTCATAAACAATACAAATCGTTACAGAAAATCACGGTCTACCTTATGATGTCAAACGGTTCGTGGGTTCTCGAACGCGAAGTAAAAATTACACCCAAAATTGCGACTGTGTACTGAAAAGTGTAAACAGGGAAAATACGTTTCATAAACAATACAAATCGTTACAGAAAATCACGGTCTACCTTGTGATGTCAAACGGCTCGTGGGTTCTCGAACGCGAAGTAAAAATTATACCCAAAATTGCGACTGTGTACTGAAAAGTGTAAACAGGGAAAATACGTTTCATAAACAATACAAATCGTTACAGAAAATCACGGCCTACCTTGTGATGTCAAACGGTTCGTGGGTTCTCGAACGCGAAGTAAAAATTATACCCAAAATTGCGACTGTGTACTGAAAAGTGTAAACAGGGAAAATACGTTTCATAAACAATACAAATCGTTACAGAAAATCACGGTCTACCTTACGATGTCAAACGGTTCGTGGGTTCTCGAACGCGAAGTAAAAATTATACCCAAAATTGCGACTGTGTACCGAAAAGTGTACACAGGGATAATACGTTTAAGAAACAATACAAATCGTTACAGAAAATCACGGTCTACCTTGCGATGTCAAACGGTTCGTGGGTTCTCGAACGCGAAGTAAAAATTATACCCAAAATTGCGACTGTGTACCGAAAAGTGTACACAGGGAAAATACGTTTAAGAAACAATACAAATCGTTACAGAAAATCACGGTCTACCTTGTGATGTCAAACGGCTCGTGGGTTCTCGAACGCGAAGTAAAAATTATACCCAAAATTGAGTCTGTGTACTGAAAAGTGTACACAGGGAAAATACGTTTAAGAAACAATACAAATCGTTACAGAAAATCACGGTCTACCTTGTGATGTCAAACGGCTCGTGGGTTCTCGAACGCGAAGTAAAAATTATACCCAAAATTGAGTCTGTGTACTGAAAAGTGTAAACAGGGAAAATACGTTTCATAAACAATACAAATCGTTACAGAAAATCACGGTCTACCTTGTGATGTCAAACGGTTCGTGGGTTCTCGAACGCGAAGTAAAAATTATACCCAAAATTGCGACTGTGTACTGAAAAGTGTAAACAGGGAAAATACGTTTCATAAACAATACAAATCGTTACAGAAAATCACGGTCTACCTTACGATGTCAAACGGTTCGTGGGTTCTCGAACGCGAAGTAAAAATTATACCCAAAATTGCGACTGTGTACCGAAAAGTGTACACAGGGATAATACGTTTAAGAAACAATACAAATCGTTACAGAAAATCACGGTCTACCTTGTGATGTCAAACGGTTCGTGGGTTCTCGAACGCGAAGTAAAAATTATACCCAAAATTGCGACTGTGTACTGAAAAGTGTAAACAGGGAAAATACGTTTCATAAACAATACAAATCGTTACAGAAAATCACAGTCTACCTTACGATGTCAAACGGTTCGTGGGTTCTCGAACGCGAAGTAAAAATTATACCCAAAATTGCGACTGTGTACTGAAAAGTGTAAACAGGGATAATACGTTTCATAAACAATACAAATCGTTACAGAAAATCACAGTCTACCTTGTGATGTCAAACGGCTCGTGGGTTCTCGAACGCGAAGTAAAAATTATACCCAAAATTGCGACTGTGTACTGAAAAGTGTAAACAGGGAAAATACGTTTGAGAAACAATACAAATCGTTACAGAAAATCACGGCCTACCTTGTGATGTCAAACGGTTCGTGGGTTCTCGAACGCGAAGTAAAAATTATACCCAAAATTGAGTCTGTGTACCGAAAAGTGTACACAGGGAAAATACGTTTGAGAAACAATACAAATCGTTACAGAAAATCACGGTCTACCTTATGATGTCAAACGGTTCGTGGGTTCTCGAACGCGAAGTAAAAATTATACCCAAAATTGAGTATGTACTAAAAAGTGTACACGGGGGGGAGCGCATGCATGTGCTTTATTGTGTTACGTATTTTTTCTACAAAAGCCTTCAATTTGACTAATTTTTTTGTCCTTATTTCACTGCTGGGTTGAGTTTGGGTTGGCTCAAGTTGGTTTGGGTTGGGTTGGGTTATTTATACTTTTTTTGCTATTTATTGTCTAAATTATGAAATCTTTTATGAAAATATCACAAATTTCAAAATTTCAATGAAAAATTTGTAGAATTTTTGTATGTTTCTTGTAACCAATTGTTATTTAAGTCAATAAATTACCTAAAATTGCGAGAAAGCAGAATTTGTAAAATTTACAAAATATTAAGAAAAATATACTTAAAACAAAAAAAAAAAAAAATACGTGAAAGTTGTCGAAATTGCGTAAAGGTCAAAATAAAAAAAAAATATATGCAACGAAAATTGCAATTTATAAAAATTTGCATTTTATTTGAGTTACTTATCGACTTGGCGACCACTTTGTTTGCTTTCAAGTTCAAAGCGCGCCCACCCCGCACTTACTGCACCGGTGCACTCTCATCCCCATCGCAGCTCAACAACTCCGGAAATGCCATTATCGCCATCATCATTACCATCACCATTATCGTCAAACGAGTACGTCGCGATTAAAAGCTCATCGCCGCGCAGCGTCGCTTTAATCATTAAAGCGCCGTTCCCGTCGGAACCAGACAATTGCGCAAAAACTAATAAATTAATTAGCATACTACCATCATCCGACACGGTCGCCTCTCCGTGCCGGTTTCCATACCAACGCTCACACAAGCCCCCGGTTCCTTGGCACACTTGATCTCCGTCGGATCCCGGCGCGCTGCTCAGTTGCGTTTGAACCGAGGCCGTGTGCGCGCAGTCGGTTGAAACCAAATCCTGTGTCCGTCGTCGTCGTCGCCGTCGCGATGCCCTTGTGTTTACGTCCCGCGACCGCCTGAGCTTTCACACTTTCGCAGCGTCTCCTCATCTTGCGCATCTCCCGAGGATAGTTCCACGTAAGTTGCACGTTGCCCGGATGATCGCACGCACGGACTCCCGACTGTTCCGTTTCGGGGATTGCTGCACGCGGGATCCGGCCGCGGCAATCGATTGTTTGCGCTTCCTTTGTCTCCGGTCGGCGTTTTTCGCGAAACGCGCTCAATGAAAAAACAATACGCATATCTCGTCGTCATTGAAAAGTCAAGGTTCCGTTTCGTTGCACAGTTCCTTTGAGCGAGAGGATCGGAGCGCGCACGCACCGCGAATATCGTCGAAATCAATTGTTTTTTTAACGACATCCGGTTTGACCGGAAGCGATTGGAATAGTTTAGCTCGCAAAATGGTCAACCAAACGCGCAAACGTGAAAAAACCGACCTTGTCGCAGTCGAAATTTTTTTTAAATCTAAGATTTTTGATTAATTGTAATTATTTTAATTCTGTACATTTTTTGTTTTTTTTTATTTTCGTGTTCATTGACGGCACTTGTAAAAAAATTATATAAATTTTTCGTTGCATTTATTTCTTTCATTTTTAATCGTTTTTTTTTTTTTAATTATTTTACGAAATTTTGAATAAGTTTTTTTTGTTTTTAGCCCATTTTCTGCGATAATCTCTTAATTTGCAAAAATAACAAAAAAGTTTAAACAACTCAATCCAACCCAACCTAACCCAACCCAACCCAACCCAATGTGACCCAACCCAACCCAACCCAGCCTCAAAAGTTGCAGAAATCCGAAAAATTTTCGAGAAAAAATTCAAAAATTTTAATTTGATTGTCCCACTTGTCTATATTTTCCATTAAATATTTTGACGTGTTTGTGTTTTAGACGCGTTTTCTATTTTTGACATTACTCGGGTTCTAGCTTCGCCTCCTGCGTTCGATTTTTTTCGTCTTTTGAAATCTCAATCGTGTTTTATCGAAATATTATCGACATTTTCCACTATTTCTATTTTTTTTTTATTATAAACGATTTTAATATATTTTATTGAATTTTTAATTTACGTTTCAGAAAATGTTTTCAATTTTCTTGTTTTTTTTTTAGACTTTTAGACGTTTTAGACTTTTTATTTTATATTTCTTTTCAATTTTTGCCATTTTTCTGTATTTTAGAATATTTGGTCAATTTTTGTTTGCATTTCATTACATTTTTGGGTTGGGTTCGGCTGGGTTGGGTTGGGTTGGGTTGGGTTGGGTCGGGTTGGGTTGGGTCGGGTTGGGTTGGGTCGGGTCGGGTTGGGTCGGGTTGGGTTGGGTAGGCTTGCCATTTTTTCATTATTTGCGTTTTTTTTTTGTTGACTTGCTTCGTTTGACATTTTTATAGAATTTCGTACATTTTTAAATTAGTTTAGTTATTTTAAATTTTAAACAATTGGTTATTTTTGACATTTCCTCGTGGATTTCACCACTTGCCTAGTTTTATATTTTTATTGATTTTTCGTTTTCTCCCATGAATTTGTAGAATTTCAAACGTTTTTTTTTATTTTTCAAATTTTTTGGATTTTGTTCAGTTCGAAGAATTATTTGGCCTTCAAATATTTTTTCAGTTTCCCCAATTTGTATTATTTTAGTTGTTTTGCGATAGTTTTTCTTCGAAGTCCTACATTTTTACGTTTTAGTTGATTTTGCAGTTTTTTTTTACGTCAAAATTCTTGATGAAAAAACGTTTCGAAATTACCTAATTTGCAAAAATAGCGAAAAAGATTAAACAAGACAACCCAACTCAGCCAAATCCAACAGAATCCAACCCAACCCAGTCAAACCCAACCCAACCAAACCCAACCCAACCAAACCAAACCCAGCCTCAAAATTTTGACAAATACGACATTTTTCGAGAAACAATCCTAAAATTGTACAACATATCAGAATTTTGGACATTTTTCGAAAACTTGTAGAATGTCATATTTTTATTTAACAGTTACATTTTTTTTAGAAAATGGTACGTTCTTTGAATTTTGGGAATTGTTTCAGCCGTTTTCAATTTTTGATTTTAATTACATTTTAAAGCTTTTTATAAACATTACATAAACATGTTTTGTATTTTTTAATTTTGTTGCACTTTTCACTTTGAGTTTTTTTTTAATTTTAGAGTTTCTTGGCCATTTGCAAATATTTTTTGCACTTTCTCTTGTATTTGATACCTTTTTTCATTTTAGATTAATTTTCCATAATTCTTTAACTTTTCACTTAGATTGTTTTTAAAAAAACAATTTTTTGGATATCTTGCACTTGCCTGCCTTTTGTGTTTGGTCAATTTTTCATCATTTTTTTTGCACTTTCTCTTGTATTTGATACCTTTTTTCATTTTAGATTAATTTTCCATAATTCCTTAACTTTTCACTTAGATTGTTTTTAAAAAAACAATTTTTTGGATTTCTTGCACTTGCCTGCCTTTTGTGTTTGGTCAATTTTTCATCATTTTTTTTTGCACTTTCTCTTGTATTTGATACTTTTTTTCATTTTAGATTAATTTTCCATAATTCTTTAACTTTTCACTTAGATTGTTTTTAAAAAAAACAATTTTTTGGATTTCTTGCACTTGCCTGCCTTTTGTGTTTGGTCAATTTTTCATCATTTTTTTTTGGCACTTTCTCTTGTATTTGATACCTTTTTTCATTTTAGATTAATTTTCCATAATTCTTTAACTTTTCACTTAGATTGTTTTTAAAAAAACAATTAATTTTGACTTACTAGCAAATTTATTACAATTGACGTCACGACGTATTTCACACACCAGCGATAATCACCAAACAACCTAATTACAACGCGATCGCAAATCAGGGCGAAAATAAATCAGCAAACACAGGTCGTGCGACCAACTTTGATTACATCGCAAAGTTCGCGAATAAAAAGCTCATCAGCGCCGCCTTTAATATTCACCGCCACCGCTCGACTCCATCAGCCTATCTACGCGCAGCGAATCCGGTTCGTCGCCGCGATCCAAAACGCACGAAATCGACATTTCGACTTATTTATTTGCACAATCGTCGCGCATTACGTCACAGTTGAAAAAAACCCATCGCGGGCGTTTCGCCGCACTTTCGATGGGAAAGCGCGAAGCCAAGGACCTTCGCGGGAAGGATCTCTGAAAATCCGGCGCCTGGAATTTCGCAACGCGAACCGCGAAAACGCGGTCGCAATTCCGATGCAAATTAACGGAGAGCGGGTCGTAAAGTCGCAACGGAATCGGTCGGCGATAAGTTAGACGTTTAATTACGCGAATCTAACCCTGGAACGGTTAAAAAGGTAATTTTTTACATATTTTAATAACGCAATAGTCGCCCAACGCGGAGCAAACAAATTGAAAAGTAAAACACGTAAAAACATTAACCCGATTAAACGAATCCAATGAAGTTATTTTGCGTGGGCCCGACTTCAAACCTGCGCAATGATTATGAAACGTTAATGAATTGCAATAATATTATTTCGTATTTTTTAATTAATTAAGTACCAACATACTTAACGATGACGTTTCATTAATAACTCAACGAAAATGCATTTAAATTGGGGACAGGAATTATTTGGATAATGAAAACAAAAAAAAAAGATTTAAAACGACGCGTTCGACGTGGGTTTTGAATCGAATTTTGATCAAATTTAAAAATAATTACGATACGACATTTGCTGGCCATATAACGACTTTCGACATCAAACGTTACAAAATAAAAAACAATGCATTAGTTTCTGGCTCAAATAAAATTAAAAAACCTGATGACATGAAAGATGTGATATAGTTGGCCTAGTAGGGCGTAAATATAAATCATGTGTGTGTGTTTACTAAGACCTTAAACAAAAATTAACTTAGACGTTTATGAAACGTCAATTGAAGATAACAAGATCTTTGAACACTCTATTGTTGCTTTATTTAATATTCATCGCGTCTCCAAATTCAATTGAAGTAAATTGGGTTGGGTTGGGTTGGATTGGGTTTGGTTGGGTTGGGTTGGGTTGGGTTGGGTTGGGTCGGGTTGGGTTGGGTTGGGTTGGTTTGGGTTGGTTTGGGTTGGGTTGGTTTTGGTTGGGTTGGTTTGGGTTGGGTTGGATTGGGTTGGGTTGGGTTCAGTTAGCTTTGGGTTGGGTTGGGTTGGGTTGGGTTGCCTACATCAAGGCAATATAGTTTGGTAATGTATTTAAAAAAATGGAAAGATGTGATGTCGGTTTATTGTTTATTATCCAGTTAATCATCTAGTTAATCATTGAGTTAATCATCTAGTTAATCATCGAGTTAATCATCGAGTAGTTCAATACTACACCATTAACAATATTTCTATGGATAGTGTCATCAGTAGTTGGTGCAAGCTTTCCTGGCCTCTCACTTGGACTGATACTGATCAGTCGCAAGCACTAATCTCCCTACTGCATTGATTTCATATGATTAAATAGTTCTTACTACTGCTGATGTCGCGATTTTTGCAATATTATAAGCAATTGTGAACTAATTTATAGATAACTTAATTTATATTATATAACGAGATTTATACATAAATTTCACAATTTCCCCCATAGGAACGTGACAAGACATATTATATAATTAAAAAATCCGCGGTGGTCCGCACGAAACTTACTTATAGTTAGTTATACTACGTTTTTCGAAAAAACCTTTCAAGTGAAAGTTGTTTAAAATATCAATATCTATAATTTATGTAAGAATATTTTTTTCCGTACCGTTTTCGAGATATGGAAAAAGGTGATAAGAGTAAACCATCACTTCCGGTTGAGTGATTGCGTTCAAAATAGGACGTTTTCCTCCTTGCTACATGCAAATGTTAAATTTAAAGTTTCAGAGCTCTAGCTATAATCGTTTGGACGCTAGAGCGCGCACAGACATACACACAGACGTCATTTCGAAAATAGTCAGAAACGATTCAGGGGACCTCAAAACGCGTATATCCGTTGAAATCTCCAGTTCGAAAATTTTCGTGATTCCTATACTTATACATAATGTATAAGAAAGTAAAAAGTGATCTACCGATATCGTGAAGCGCTTGTCATTGGCGGCCCAAAAGGAAAAAAAAGTTTACATGCAATTGGTAGCCCACCTGTAGGTAGGGTCAAGTATGAGAATAAGGCTCCACTACTGATCGAAAATTTACTCCCACCTTCCGGAGATATCGCTTGAAGCTGCAGCAAAAAATAGCGCATGTAGTCCAGTTGAATTAGGCCAAAAAGGTACCGCCCTGAAAAAGCTGTAAGTGCGGTTTTCCTACGCGAATCGGCGATGGGAGAGGGGTTACTGGCAGTTCGTTATTCGGGAATCGAACACGTACTTTTTGTGCCATCGTACGATTCGCTGAGGTTTCCTAATCGCTTCTATTTACGCTTTTTTGTTTTTACCTTACCGGGGGGACCGGTAAGGTAAAAGTTTCAGAGCTCTAGCTATAATCGTATGGACGCTAGAGCGCGCACAGACACACACACACACAGACGTCATTCCGAAAATAGTCAGAAACGATTCAGGGGACCTCAAAACGCGTATATCCGTTAAAATCTCGAGGTCGAAATTTTTCATGATTACTATACTTACTTATACATAAAGTGTAAGTGAGTAAAAATGAACTTGAAAACCGAGATATTTTATGTTGTGCTAAGTAAAAAATTAAAATTAACTATAAGGTCATCATCAGGTAGAACCGCACCGACAAGACAATATAATAAGAATATTTTTTTCGACGAACTTTACGATTTTTAACAATTCTTGGGATTTGCCCAAAATGTTGAACATTTTACGATTTTTTAGAGTTTTGCGAGTTAACGTTTTTTTTTCGTGATTTCTGACGATTGTTACTGTTGTCGTGATTTTTCGTATTTTTGCGACGATTTTTGACGATTTTTGAAATTTTGGATAGTTGTGATTTGCGATTTTTAGAATTTCGGTTTTGTTTATAATTTTCCTCGTTCGTGAACTTTTACAATTTTTGTAAAATTTAGAAAAATTTGTAAAAAAATTTTTTTTTGGGGGTTCTGGACGTTATGTCAAATTTTCATATATTTAGAATTTTTCAATTTTTTCAAATTTTACAATTTCGTTTTGGATAGTTGTGATTTGCGATTTTTAGAATTTCGGTTTCGTTTCTAATTTTCCTCGTTCGTGAACTTTTACAATTTTTGTAAAATTTAGAAAAATTTGTAAAAATTTTTTTTTGTGGAGTTCTGTACGTTATGTCAAATTTTCAAATATTTAGAATTTATCAATTTTTTCAAATTTTACAATTTCGTTTTGGATAGTTGTGATTTGCGATTTTTAGAATTTCGGTTTCGTTTCTAATTTTCCTCGTTCGTGAACTTTTACAATTTTTTTAAAATTTAGAAAAATTTGTAAAAATTTTTTTTTGTGAGTTCTGGACGTTATGTCAAATTTTCAAATATTTAGAATTTTTCAATTTTTTCAAATTTTACAATTTCGTTTCAAATATTCCTCATTTTTTCAAATTTTAGCTTTTAATTTAATTTAATTTAATTTTTTTTCGAATTAGCAGTTTTTTCGATGTAAACCCAACCTAGCCCAGCCCGACCCGACCCGACCCGACCCAACCCAACCCAACCCAACCCAACCCAACGCCTGTTTCCTGTTTTAGTTGATTTTTTTGTCATTTTTGACGATTCTTAATATTTAGAATTTTTCAATTTTTTCAATTTTTACAATTTCGTTTCAAATATTCCTCATTTTTTCAAATTTTAGCTTTTTATTTAATTTATTTTAATTTTTTTTCGAATTAGCAGTTTTTTCGATGTAAACCCAACCCAGCCCGACCCGACCCGACCCGACCCGACCCGACCCAACCCAACCCAACCCAACCCAACCCAACCCAACCCAACCCAACCCAACCCAACCCAACCCAACCCAACGCCTGTTTCCTGTTTTAGTTGATTTTTTTGTCATTTTTGACGATTCTTAATATTTAGAATTTTTCAATTTTTTCAAATTTTACAATTTCGTTTCAAATATTCCTCATCTTTTCAAATTTTAGCTTTTTATTTAATTTAATTTATTTTTTTTTCGAATTAGCAGTTTTTTCGATGTAAACCCAACCCAGCCCAGCCCAACCCGACCCGACCCGACCCAACCCAATCCAATCCAACCCAACCCAACGCCTGTTTCCTGTTTTAGTTAAGATTTTTTTGTCATTTTTGACGATTCTTAATATTTTCGTGCGATTTTTTTATACATTTTTTCTGCATTTGACTATCACGCAACTATTTTGATTAACGCGATATTTTTAAACAATTTTATTTTTTAAATTTCTCGCCGTCTCCAATGGTTTTTTCAACGTTGTTGTGATTTTTTATGATTTCCCCCCCCCCCCCCCCCCCCCGACGAATTTTTTGTCTATATATTTTTATTTTTTTCATTACGTTTCTTCCTATTCTATTTTGTTTCTTGTATTTTGTATTTCCTTCAGCACAAAGGGGATCTTTAATGAGCTTGATGTAAAAGTTAAGTCTTTGTGTTTTAATTTTTGCGTCGTTGAAAGTAACATCACGAGTGGTTGCACAATATTTGACTTAACGCCAGGAAAGGATGGGACGATGCGGAGAGGATAATATTGGAAACAAACGTCTCTGGTTGTGAAATTTTGAAATTAAAATTCAACCCAACTCGACCCAACCCGATCCAACATGAAACCAATCATATTTTCTGACGATCATCTCCCAGTTGAGCATAATTGGTGGAAATTAATCAGAGAGAAAATGACAAATTTGATCGTTGGAATAAATCGACAGTTCTGAATCGAAATCAAGAGTTGATAGCAACCAAACCCAATCCAACTCAACAAAACCTCACCAACACCAACACGACTCACTTTGATGTGCGTGAAAAGTCGAACGTTAGAAATAATAATAATAATAATAATAATAATAATTAAAACCGTCAACGTTTACGTAATAGCGCTCAGTAGAATTTCTTACTGCCTAATCAGAGCAGAACTTTCTATTTTGACATTTGACGTGCGTTCAAGAAAAATCTTAATTTAGGAGGGCTCTGAAATTCAATTGATGTTTAAAGGTACTTTAACCACAACCAAAATGTCAATTTAGACGTCAAAAGTGAAAGCTGCTTTACTAATTAAAAATGGCTATCACAACAGAGCAGGAAGCAAAATTATTGGAATGCTATTTTCGAACAGGGCAAAAAGTTGATGGTGTTTGGCATTATTCCATTATTCCTGAGAGCTTTACAGATTTCCATGAAGAATATATAATGTGTTTTTTGAGGTTAGAACCTCATCTGTCAACACTGACATTATTGTAGTTTCTTTTGGTTGTGGTTAAAGTATCTTTAAACACCAATTGAATTTCACAGCCCTCCTAAATTAGGATGTTTCTTGAACGCACGTTATATTTAAACAAACGACTTAAGTTTCGACTTTTTACGGTCATCGTCGAGTGAGAACAAACAAACAAGAAATTACATTTATACACAAAATTTAAGAGAAAGGGAAGTGAGGGAAATTTTGGCGCATAACATATCTACGGGGATTTAAAAAGGGGGCGATTAAAAAATCCTTTTGCTCGTCCAACAGATTAACGAGATGATTACCTTGGGTTTTTTGAATTTCGGCTGCTTCTAACAGATTAAGCTTAGTGCCTTTTTGACAACTATGTAATATTTTAAGTTTTTTCAATGTTCTTGTGATTTTTGACGATTTAACCCCCCCCACCCCCCCACCCCCCGGCTTTCGAGATGTCGTGGCGACAATTTTGATTTATTTATTCGTCGTCGTAATCCATTAGTTGTAAAAAATTACGATTCTTGTGTCGTTAAAACTGTCAACGTTTACGTAATAAATGCAGACGCATACAAATCGTTCACTCCTACAAGTTTAAATAAAGCGTGGCATCCGTTCGGGGTTCGGGAACCGCCTCAAATTATCCACTTCGCTCACCTCGTCTCAAACTTTGACAAGCTCCATTATTTCGGTTTTGAACGCCGCGAGCGAATTAAGTACATTGCAACCGTGCACTTAGTACCTTAATCGCTATAAACATCGCTCAAAACCAATCGCATAACTAAAATTGCCTTCGTCTACGTCAACGTCGATGTAACGACGTGAAACATAACCTGTAATTTTTGCGTTCGCTGATCGAGATCGAGAGTTTCTAATTAATTTGGCTGCGTTTGCGAGCAAAATGATTATGACCCCCCCCGCAAAACGAGAATAAAAATTGCAGATAAATCGCCCCAAGTACACGGGTACTTAACCCAAAAAGGAAAAAATTAAAATCGACTTACGTTCTTAAGGCTGTCATTTCTCGTGGTCCTCCGCCGCGACCTCCGTCCAAAATGTCAGAAAAACGTCACTTCAAACCACGCGTGGAACGTTTGCGTTTTGCCAGCCGCGTAAAACACATTTTAAATTCGCAATTGACCGAAATTGGAGGAAATTGATCGAACCGAAACGACGCCGCCCGCACTTCCGAAGGTCACGTAAACGCAATGCGTAACTACTTGGATCAAATCGAAACAATTACCTGAGGAATTTCCTGCAAAAAATTGACACTTTTTTGTCTCGCCGGTTCGCTTCGCTCGTCTTCGGATTAGCTCGCGCGGTGGTGCTTCCCTCTGACAACAGTGGTAGGTGATTCAACGTAGGAGCGCGAATCGATTGAAAAGTTCCCAAAGTACCTAACGTCATTCGATGATTTTTACCCACATTGCACTAATACTTCGCAAATTAAAATAAGCGAATTGGTTTGAAATTGTGACATCTCGAACTCTCGTCATCGTTACTCTTTGACATTCGAACTGCACTGAAACGAAATTATTCGCCGAATCGGCGGTGCCAACTTCAATTCACCAAATTCACTGCGATAACTTCGCTGAAATGAGCTGAATTTTATTGAAGCATCAGGATTGATCTTCCATCAATCGGTTTATCCATAACCGCAATTTTGCACGCATCGTGGACTTTCGTAAGGAGGCGTCGTGGCACCGAAAAATCAAATTAAATTGATGCGGAGACGTGGGCGCCATCTACCCAACACCCTTTAATAACGCACTAAATGACAAATCACGTTGTCATGTCAAGTGATCTATCTGTCAGTGTGGGTTTTAAGTTATTTGTGTAATTTCCGTACAGGACTTATTACGCTACATATAAAACGCTTTTGGTGTGCGATTAGATAGAAAATATCGATTGCAGTTTATTCGCAGTACACGACGTGGTAAGTCATTCGTCCATTGTATTATTTCGCGTTACTTTTGACAGTTTTTGCTTCGCCACAACCGTTTGTTAAACACTTCGTCAGTCATTTAAAAAGAATGAAATTTTTCTGTCTTACGTTTTTTGCAGTTTTTTTTTGATTTTTGCTCATTGATTTAATTTCGAATTACGAAGCATATCGATTTCCCCTTTTCCAGATAAATTGAATAGCATTTGCACTTTGCCTGTTCGCGATTTAATTTTTTTAAACGTCGTTGCTTGAAAATTTCCAATTTCCATCGGACACGTCTTTCGATGCAAAACAACAACAACAACAACAACCGGATTTGTCATTCGCGTGCGTGCGCTAATCATCACGACGAGTTATTTTTATTTTAACACGAGCCGCTTGTAACGCGACCTTGGGGGCCACGCACGCATCTTTGAGACGGCAGATTCTCTTGCGAGGTCGCCACAATTCTATTGTTTCAGCGGATGTCGCGGATAACTCCTTCAAGAATTAAAATGTCGCTGTATTTATTTTTGGTTTGGGTTTTTTTTCTCATTTGCGATTTTTCCAAATTTCTGTCCATGTTACCTTCGATTTTTTTAGTTTACGTTATCTTTTGGTTTCTCTACATTTTGTTGTTGCTATCTTTATTTTTTTTTGTTGGGTTTGTGTATTAATTTTCGATGTAAAAATATTTTTGCAAACCTTAATGGTTTGGTTAGGTTGGGTACATTGACCAAACTCAACAAAACACAACCACACCCAATCCAATCAGACCCAACCCAGCCCAACCCGATCCAATCCAACCCAACACAGCCCAACCCAACCCAACCCAACTCAACATAACCCAACCCAATCAGACCCGACCCAACCCAACCCAACCCAACACAACCCAACCCAACCCAACCCAACCCGACCCGACCCGTATTAATTTTGCGAAAATTCGAAACCAAAACAAAAAATTACGTGCATAACTGAAACGATACCAACCAGATTCGAGCTTTCAAATCGTCGAGGACTCATCGATGTACTAACTTATGACAATTCTAGGCAGCAATTAATTTAAGTCATCACACGTCGTAGATCAGTCGTAGATACGCGAGGAATTGAATAAACGAATTCGGGCAGCAACCCAACACGCACAGCGCGATATGCGACGAATATGTACACTCACTCACACTCACAAGACACATTCATGTCACTGACAGTTAAACGACAAAACGATAGGTTAATTGTTTTAATTAATTTTTAAATTGACGGATAGTCGTAAACGTCATAGTTGTCGTAAACTATCACCAAATCGTCAAAGGTGGAGACTGATTATCGAAAATGTACACTCACAAGACACATTCATGTCACTGACAGTTAAACGACAAAACAATAGGTTAATTGTTTTAATTAATTTTTAAATTGACAGATAGTCGTAAACGTCATAGTCACCAAATCGTCAAAAGTGGAGACTGATTATCGAAACTGTCAAACTGACCGTTAAAAATCGTAAATCCAACCCAACCCAACCCAACCAATGACCAAAGTTCGATTAAATTGGTGAACTGTTGATCAAGTTAGCTATCAATTAATCGTCAAATCAGTCAGTTAACTATTAACTCATATCCTCATACTGACAGATAGTTATAGATAATTGTCAAATTGGTAGGTACTTAAATGTCAGATTGGAATTTGAACGTCAAACTGACAGGTAAACTGTCAGTTAATCGTCGAATGTCTAAGTGACTGTTAAACGTCAAACGTCCAACTGACAATTAAACGTCACAGTGACTGTTAATCGGCAAACTGAAAATAATAAAACAAAACAATCAGTTAACTATTAAGTTACTGTTTAATGTTCATAGCGACAGATAGTCGTCACCAATCAATGATAACCATAAAACTACCACCCAGTTAATTGGTAGATAATTGGTAGGTAGCAGAATGACGTTTGACGTTTAACTGTCAGTTTAACGTTTTGTACGTAACTGTCAGTTGGAGATTTAACGATACGTTAACCCGTTGATGTTTAAGTCTCAATTGAGGACTTAAACATCAACAGGTAAACTTATCGTTAAATCTCCAACTGACAGTTACATATCAAACGTTAAACTGACAGTTAAACGTCAAACGTCAAATTTACAGTCAAACTTCAAACGTCTAACTGACAGTTAAACGTCAAATTGAGTGTTAGTCGTCAAACTGACAGATACAGACTAGTAGTCAGTTTTTATTTTCAATTTCGTCCAAAATGACGCAATTCGCGATACCCCCCCTCCTTCCCCGCCCGTTTTTCCAATTCCCGGCGCATTTAACCTGTCGTCGTCGTCATAATTAAATTAATTTTCCGATCCGCTAGTTTCCAATTAAAACTGCGCCAACTAATTACGTTTCCGGCCAATTAATGCTCGGCCATTAGCACCTCGTTTTAAATTTTGTCCGACCAAACACGGCTGCTTTCGGCTAAGGTTGTTCCAGAGCGAGTCGGCTGGACCTAAAAAAAAAAATCGCGCCGCGCTTTTTAAGGTATCGCGGCCTTGCGGCCGATAAAGATATATTGCGCGCCGTCGTGTCGAGGTCTCTTTGGATACTCGAAGTTCGACATTTAAACTCGCTTTCGCGATTCGATTGCGCCGGGACGGGGGATGAACGGATGGATGAAGTGGATTCGGAAGCGATCGTCGCCGATGGGGAAAACGCGACGATTCCGATAAAAAGGGGAACGAGTCGGCGATTCGATTAGACGCAGTCGCGTGTGCATTAAAGGATCAGAGATGTCGATATTTGGTTAGTTTGACGTGGATGTAACTGAAAATTAGATTTTTGTTTGTGTACTCACCCGCTGTACTTGCATATTTTATATCAACGAAGATAATAAATTGTACGATTTTTGTTACTACGAACAGAATAAGACATTTTTACGGCGAGCGTCATTTTTTACAATTAATAGAAAAATTAAATCGCGATACACGTCGATGACAACGCGGCGAAGTTCATTCGCGATTATTGAGCAAACGACCGAGTAATCTGCACTGTCAATTAAACGCGATTGCGATTGATATTTATGCAACTTCCGCTCGAGGTTAATTAAAGTGATCCGGGCCGATCCGGCGATTAAAGCGACGGTTGATTTAAGAGGCAACTGCGTAAAGTCGCCGCATTATCTTGGTTAGTGTTTCTGCTTTATCGCGGTGTTTTCTTTTTTTTCACCTGGTTACGAAGCGTTTCCGCTTCGACTCGAAAACAGATCGTTTTGGGATCGACGCATTCACTGTGTTGCCAGCAAGTTGGAATTTATTCCACGTTACGTCAAACTGTTTGACGTTCGTCGTCTGTCAAACTGACAGATGACGAATATGTCAGATGAAGTCGTAAACACATCACGTAACCCATAAAATTTTTGTTAACAGGGCGAATATTTTAGATTTTTTGATTTGATTTGAATCACGTTGCCCTCAATATCCAGTAATTATGAATTTCTTCAGTAATTACGAATTTCTTCAGTTACTATGGATTTCTTCAGTTACTGTGGATTTATTCTGCAGCTATGAATTTTTTCGGTAACTAGGGATTTCTTCACTAACTATGATTTCTGTGAATGTGCTGTCACTTTGACGTTTGGTTGCCAGATTGACGCGTTAATAATGTTAATTTTGAAGCTGTCATTTTGACGTTTAGTTGTCAGATTGGCACGTTAATAATGTTAATTTTAAAGCTGTCATTTTGACGTTTGCTTGTCAGATTGACAATCAAACGTCAAAATAAATGCAGTGCTCGAACAAGTTCGATAAAATAGGATAAAATCGAACCTGTTTGGTGAAATAAAAATAACCATCTGGATAAAAATTTTTTGGTCTCCTCATCACTTCCACATCTGAACCTTGCTAACATTTTTTGTCTGCCAATCTTCCTTCACTAAAGTATCTTGGCTTCTACCCTACTTAAAATTTATGGCGGATGGTCAACGTTTACAGTAATCTTAATGTATCGTCGTAATTATTTCCAGGGTTTCTATTTTTTCTTCATCGTGGTTCCTAGAGCATTTTCACACCTTACAAAAATTACATGATATGGACTTCGAAAGATTTTTAACTAATTCCTTCGTCGAAATCGATTGGCTCGATTTGGCTACGTCTAGACGGTTCATAGAATGTTTTAATACATCCTGGACAGTTTCTACGATTTGCTTGTTCGTCACTAGTGTCATACATATGTGCTACGAATCTCGAATCTACGCATCTCCGTCGATTTGCAATTAAAATTCCCGAACGACTAACGCGTGTCTCGCGCGATAAAATCCTCGCCAGTATCTCAATCGTCGGATCGGGCGAGGAATTCATTAATTACCGGAGGCCCCCCGATCATGAACGACCTCGCGTGGACCCACTCAAGGTGTACCGCTGAGTAATGCACGGGGCGGCCTTGATCGAGCGCCCGCGAGGCGCATTGCTCACGTTCGTGTCTTCGAATTTGGAAGCTGCACTTTTACGTTTCAAGAACGGAACGCGCGGGCGACGTGATTCGCACGCCTGGGACGGAACCGGAGTAACGAGACACGTACGCGGCTCCGTCGGGTCGACGAGTGCACTTGCATTGCTCCATCGCCGAGTTATCATTTCCACAATGCACGTGTACACGTGTTGTGAATTTTTTTAAGGAAATGCCCCGAAAGTTGGATAAAAATGTCGATGCTTTCCTTGTTTACTGTTGTGAAAATGAAATAAAATATTAATGTGAGTAATAATGCAAGCCACCCACCAACATCAATAAAACGAGTGCGTGCAAGGTACACAATTGTAAAATTAAATAATTAGTTTAAGAAAGGCGTTGTTCAAGAACATAGAAGAGTTTAACGTGGCCTTTAGTCCAATCCCGATTTACTGGACACTGAGATTTAATTGATTATCTTATAAACCGAATTTTCCACAGCTAAGCTCAAGCTGTGTTTGTACAACTGGGTCTGTGAATTTAAGTCAGTTGGAAAGTGCACTCATAAATCAACGTGACTGATCTAGTGTTGGTCGACAAGAAAGTGAAACAGGTGTTCTTTGTGCTAATTGCCGACGAGCACTATTGAGTGATGAGAAGTTGTGTTTGTTTGTACAATCGGATCTTAACGTGTGAGAATTTAAATCAAAAATCATAAAAAACAAACGAACAATTAACGTGTCAAAGTCGAGACATAAATCGTAATAATTCGCGTTGTATTCAGGTAGCTAGGCCGTTAAACACGGCACTCATAAATCAACGTGACAGGTCCGGTGTTAATCGACAAGCAGAACACAAACCGATCCAATCCGATCAAATCCAATGCAACAATGCAATCCAACGCAAACCCAACCCGATCCAATCCAATTCAAGTCATTTATCTTTCAATTATAAAATGTCATCAACGTTAATTAAACAAGTAGAAATCTGGTTAGATTCGTGGACGATGGTTTCGTTTTGATTACGAGTTCACACAACGCAAAACATTTAACAGGAGAAACCAACTTGTTGACGAGCTCAACATACGAACGAAATAATTGTCCAACGATCCATGTTAACTTATTTTTCCAGATTCAATTATAAATTTTAATTATTAATCATTTTATAATAAATGTTTTGATTAATGTGATAATTTCATATTGTCGTTATATTTTTGTGTAATAAATGAAAGTTCGTTTGATTTTTTTTTATATAATTTTGAGCCTGTTTTTTAATTATACAATTTTATCTTTTTCTTCAGGTCTGTTCTTTTTGCAACACTTAACTTTTTAGCTTAATTGACCGTTCTTACATTTAATGGTCGATGTAATTGTCATCGTTTTTCCACATCCGAATTATTTAGATTGCCATCTGGAACCAAATGGATTTTTTTTTATATTTTTTGTATTGCTTAATTTTTTTAACTTAATTGACTTGATTTATAAGTGCCATTCATTCGGTCGTCTCAAAAACATCAAGTTTGTCAATTTTGCAATTTAATTTGTTTGTGCTCATAGACAGTTCATGAAGTACGACAGGTTTTTCACCAAAAATAAAAAAAATCCTAAAATTGTCCTTTCATTTCGACGCGCATGGTGGCCTTACCCCTTAATCGAACAACAAGGCCCCCAACCTGATACATCTCTTCCTTGAAATCTCTTAATTTGTTTGGTTTTTATTTGTACGGTAGAAATTATTGTGATGTGGTAAAATTTTAAAAATCCAAAATTGAAACGAATCGTTTTCAAAAATTTCAAAAAAATATAACTTCTTAATTTATGGAATAGAGTTTTTAAAAACTTTTATTAAATTTGATGTATTTTCCTATTATTGAGAAATTATTCATAAATTCCCCAAAAAAAAAAAAAATTGCACGAGTCTATCCCAAGACGATCTTGAAACGTAACGACAATTTTATTCTTTTACTAGGACTCGATTCATCGGATCAATTTAATTTTTTTTTACAACTACGCAAAATATTAATTCGCATTTTTATGACTCGGATCCGACGACGTTATTCGTCGCAACCACGCCACCGTTTAAGCAAATTAACGTAAAATCACGAACCCATCGCGCACACGATTTTCAAACGTCGATGATGATAAACCGGCGCGATCGTAAAGCCAATTAAAATCGGATCGGATGACGCGATCGATTGCGTTTTAATCCGGCGGGCCTGGCCCGCAAGTCGCGGTAATGGACGAAATGTGTTTTTTTTTTGGCGTTCGCGCGGCGGTGGTTTATTTAAAAATTCCCCTTCGGTTCCGTGTCGAGTTCGGGCACGCGAGATTAAAAATTGCGAAGTTAAAAACGAAACGGTCGCATGTGCGAGTGAAAAATTACGCCGGGCCAGCCACGTAGCGGTCGATAAGATCGGTCAGATTGCGCCGGGGTTTTCCGTGGCGTTCCGCGTTTCGTTTGTTTCGTGGATTATATTAAATTATTTTATTCGCAGTCGCGAAATACCAACGCAAAATAGTTTCGATGCTTGAAATTAATTGAAATCAATTTGGAACGTGCAAAAAAGTATTAAATCGGATTATTTGATGCAAGCAGTTTCCCAAGTAATTAAATTGATTAAAACGTGAAATGGTTTCAAAGCGCATCCAATCAAATTTATTGAAATATTGGTTAAACGTTTTAATCGCAAATATACATACATAACGTAAATAAAATATTCGTCCTGTTAACAAAAATTTGATGGGCTATATGATTCGTGTACAACTGTATCTAAAATATACGTCCTGTCAGTTTGACAAATAAAAACTAGAATTCTTAAAGAAGCAGTCAAACTTGAGAAGGCTTTAGAAAAACAGCTGCCAGTTATCTACGAAATTCATCATAATTTAGAATAAGTGAAAATAATTTTAAAATCAACAACGAAATGATCAAATATGGGGGCCCCGAGTTAACCAAAGAGATTACCAACCTCTTTGGGGAAATACTCGAAACTGGAAACGTACCAAGCGAACAAGTCCCAAAAAGGAACAAAGAAAGACCCAAAAAACTGCCCGCTCTCTAATATCCAAAAAGTATTCATCGAAATCACATCGCAAAAATTAGCAACACAAATGTGCGTGTTGGGTTGCCGCCCGAATTCGTTTATTCAATTTCCCTCGCGTGACGTGTGATGACTTAAATTAATTGCTGCCTAGAATTGTCATAAGTTAGTACATCGATGAGTCTTGAGTTTGAAAGCTCGAATCCGGTTGGCATCGTCAGGTCGACGAGCCCAACCCGACCCGACCCAACCCAATTTAACCGAACCCGGCCCAACCCAACCCAACACAACGACGTACAATGCCAGTCGAATTAAAATAATTTAAAAATAATCAAACCCAAGCCCAAAACCCGACCACGTGAGCAAAAAGGAAAAAATCAGCAACACAAATACGAACCAGCGAGGAACCAGCAGGGCTTCCGCACAAACAGGTCCACCATCGACGCAATATTTATACCACGTCAACTAATAGAGAAATCCATCGAGTTTAACAAACCACTCTACCTCTGCTTTGTAGATTTCTCCAAAGCCTTTGATACAATACAACGTACTAAGGGCTCTCCGAAAAAAAAATCCAAGTAGTAAAAGAATTAAACAGAGAACAAAACGGGAATCAATACGCAAATTGACAGGGGAAATCCCGTTATGAATTGGCATAAGACAAGGTGACAGTTTAATAAGCCCTTGTCACTTTAACATCATCATGGACTAAATGATAGAGAGAGTGAAAGACACCAACATAGGCTGCGACAGCGGAAACAGGAAATTTCAAATACTAAGCTACGTAGATGATATAGCCCCAATGTCCGAAAACAGCAATGCCCAACCCAACCCAACCCAACCCAATTCGATACAACCAAATCCAACCCAACCCAACCAAATCCTACCCAACCCAACCCAACCCAACTCGATAAAACCCAACCCAACCAAATCCAACCCAACCCAACCCAACCCAACTCGATACAACCCAACCCAACCCAACCTTCACATCTGAACCCAGTCACAATCAATGGTGATGTCAACAAAGGCAGCAGTAATATCCGTTGCTCTACGCGATACAACATGGAGGAACAAACGTCTACACGAAATAAAGTTCGTGTATATAAACTGTGTAAGACCGGTCTTAACGTTCGCAGCGGAGACAAGAGCCGACACCACAAGAACCAAAGAAATCGCCAGAACAACAGAGATGAGAACATCGAGATCCTTCAGCGGATTGAGCCTTCGGGGCAGAGTACGCGGCGACAAGATCCGTGACATTTGTTCAGTATAGATAGGAGAGGGTACTGGAGAGACAGGACAGGATGGCGAAACAGACCCCCAAACGATGGTCTCGTGCTGGATGTCAAAGTCGCAGGAGTAATTCCGAGGCCCTTAACAACAGACGAAGAAGAATTTTAAAATACATTCATCGACTTATATTTTTTACAGAAACATTTTGGTTCGTTACGAGATAATAATAAATTTTTATATCGTGAAAACGCGACTCGATCAAATACGAAATAATTTTGCATGCCTGCAAACTAAACGAGATTAGAAACCAAATTGGTCAGATGATAGTGACGTGCGGTACACCACGTAAACTTCGTTTTCGTCGTTTTTCCGTAACGCGTCCGTTTTCGTTTCAATTCATCCGTTCGTGCCGTTGACTTTTATTGCTGGATTCAGCGTTCGTTGATTACCCCCCCCCCCCCCCCGCGCTAATTCGTCCTCGTCATCGTTTGTTTTCGCTCGAATAAAACTCACCAATTGATTTATCGAGACGTCATCGAGACGAGATGCGAAGCGGCGAATGGTTTCGTTCGTTTCGGACCGGTTCGGGCCCCTTTGAGATTATCATCGCCGGGCTCGACTGGCGCTTGTCGCGTACAAGGAGGCCGGTAGTTTGTAACAGATGCCGACGACGTCCAGCCGCGTGCGGTTCAATTAACATTCATTATTAAAGCGAGCGTACGTTCCCGATTGTTTGACTTGGTGCGATGTTTCCAACGAACAAATTATGACAGTTTGAAAATTTAATTAATTATTTTTTTCTTAATTGCGTTCTTTTGTTGTTTGAACGTATGCAAATATTGGTCGATTTTCCCCATTTTCGTTCTCGACCTTAATTACTTACGTCATTGACGCACTTGTTTATTTTGATGAATCCATTGGATCCAATTTTACTTGCACCACTTCGTCCATATTGTTTTGACTTCTAAACAAATAACCAAGGATCAAGAATGTTTGCGTTCGTTCCGTTCAACCGGAACGAAATCAAAATATCAACAATAATTACCTAGGACATTTACCTCTGTCACAACGTAAATATAGTTATTGTTGTACTAGCATTGTTCGTTTTTTTTTCTATCCGGATTGCTGTCAATTAAATTAACGGAGCGAAAATCGTCGAGTTTTTTTTTTTTATTTAATGGTATTACGTTACGTGGCGGGTTGGTGAACTTTCTCGTTGCGCAGTGGAACGTAACTAACGAGGAGTTTGAAAAAAAAGTGCATCAAGCAAAATGATTGGATGACGTCACTGCCATTGTATTTTTAGATTATATTATATTACAAGGCATTCATAAATCGAAATTATTAAATAAGATTTCACTTGGACAGCAAAGTACTAATTAATAAATCGAGGAAAAAAAAAGAATGTTCGATGTTAAAAAAGAGCTGAAACTAACGAAGTGAAAATGCTTTTTTTTCAAATTTTCGAGTAATTTTTGGTTTATCAAAAATATGAAAAATCCAACGAGGATCCTCCGAACCCAACCTAACCCAACGAAACGTGGCATCGACAAATTTCATTTCACAAAATGTTTTTAAAAAAATCGTAAAATTGTAAATATTGTCTAAAATTGACCCAACCCAACTCAAAATCAAAACTTCAACTGAAACAAAATCAAAATACGACATTTGACAGACATTGACGTTTGTCGTTGACGTTGACAGAAACAAAAGCATGTCGACAACAAAGATAAAGGTCTACGAAACAGCATTTGTGCCTGTCTTGATGAAGCATACTTGTCGTTTCATTTTAATGTTGACGTTTGACGTTGACATTTGTTGTTGACGTTAATACTTGATGTTTGACGTTGCCAGACATGAAAGCTTGTCGACAACAAATACCAAGCTCTACGAGATGACATTTGTTTCCGTCTTAATTTATGAAGCATCCTTGACGTTTGACAGTTGATGTTGACGTTTAACGTTAACGTTTGATATTGACGTTTGTCGTTGACGTTTGACGTAGATAGATACAAAAGCATCGACAAAACAGATAATGGCCTACAAAACGACGTTGACTTTTAGATTGACGTTTTACGTTTGATATCGAAGTTTGTCATGGACATTTGCTCTATTAACGCCATTTGTGTTGTTCTTAATTTATGAAGCATCCCCTTAAGGTTTGACTTTCATGTTGGACGTTTGACTTTGACGTCGACATTGATGTTGACGTTTACGTTTGACATTGACAGACACAAAAGTATTGTCGTTGACGTTTGACGTACACAGACACAAAAGCATCGACAAAACAGATAATGGCCTACAAAACGACGTTGACTTTTAAATTGACGTTTTACTTTTGATATCGACGTTTGTCATTGACGTTTGCTCTATTAACGCCATTTGTGCCTTTCTTAATTTATAAAACATCTCCTTAAGGTTTGACTTTCATGTTGACGTTTGACTTTGACGTCGACATTGATGTTGACGTTTACGTTTGACATTGACAGACACAAAAGTATTGTCGTTGACGTTTGAAGTGAACCTCTTTGTCATTGATGTTGACGTTTGATATCTCGTTGACACAAAAGTATATTCAAACGCTGGACGTTGACAGATACAAAAGTACGTTGACAATAAAGTTGAAGATCCACGAACCGGTTTGTATGTATGCCAATCTCATGAAACCTTTTTGTCGTCGTTGATGTTGACATTTGACATTGACGTTGACAGACACAAAAGCACGTTGAACTCGACGTTTGACGTTGATGATGTTTACTTTTGACGCTGACAGACATAAATTGTTGACACATTAACACATTGACAATAAATAGCAGTCTTATTAAATCTTTTTGTCGTTAATCTTGACGTTCCACATTGACGTTGACAGACACAAAAGCACGTCGAACTCGACGTTTGACTTTGACGTTTGACGTTGATGATGTTTACTTTTGACGCTGACAGATATACATTGTTGACACATTAACACATTGACAATAAAGAGCAGTCTTATTAAATTTTTTTGTCGTTAATCTTGACGTTCGACATTGACGTTGACAGACACAAAAGAACTTTGAACTTGACGTTTGACGTTGATGTTGACGTTTATGCTTGACGTTGACGTTGACACTTATGAATAATTTTTGTCGTTGATGTTGATGTTTGACATTTGACTTTGACGTTTGACGTTGATGTGGTTTACATTTGACGTTGACAGATACAAACGTACGTTGACAATAAAAATGAATATTCGTACTGATTTATATCTCTCTCGGTGATGTTGTCGTTTGACGTTGACGTTGATGAACAATTTCGTATTCTTTTATTTTCTTTTGTTTGTGAAAATTTTGACGGGATACGTTGTAAATGTAAACTTTTGTCCAAGTTATTTTTTTATTATTTTTAATTCGATTCCATCAATAATTTTGGAAAACATCCCATTGAAACAAAACAACAATTTAAACTTTCAACTCGGCCACGACAACCGACACAAAACAAGCACCGCTCGTCTCGCAAACATCCAACGAACAAAATCAATTTTTCAATTAACGGCGCGCAGACGAACGCGACCGTTCCGGCCGACTGAAACGATCGATCGCCGACGGAAACAATTGCACAACGCCGCCGATGCAAAACAATTACGACCCAAATAAAGATAACAATCTGCCATTTGACGTGCGGGGGAACCCGTTCGCGGCGCGCCATTGTTCGAGTTTAATTGAGACCTCGGCGATTTTTTCACGCCGGCACGAACGGACGAAACTGCGGCTAAAAATGTCGAGTTTGCGTGTGGTCTGCCGCATGACACTGTTATCTGACCAGGTTGGTTTCTAATATCTCGTTCGGTTTCCTTGTACGAGAAGCCAGTCGTGGAAAAACGTTTAGCTTTCGTTTGTTAATTCGGGAGTAGCTGGTGATGCAGATGTCAAAACGAGGTTATGAAGTGGGCGTTGTTTTATTGTTCTGTAGAAGGCGAGGTCTAAACGTTGGATATGTAAAAAAAAATATTATGATTTATATTTATTTGAGTACTAATTCAGGTAATTGGATGTCTTAGTTTATAAGGAACGTTGCTCTAAATTACGGAGCCAACCATTTATAAAAATAGTAATAATAATACAAGTCAGTTTTGGTTTATTGTTTTAAATGTTATTTATAATTCATCGAGAGCGACATTCTCAACCAGCGAAAGATTAACCCAAACGAAGATTTTAAATTTCATTTATTAGGTCACGATAGTCGGAAATTAATTAACACACATAAAAGGTTGTATATACGTCACCGAAATTTCACGAATGAATCGTCCGATTTCCGATGATCTAAGGAGGCTCGGAAGTTAACGGGGTTAGCGTGGGTTGATGTGAACTAACAGTCGGGGTGTACAAGTACAATAACCAAACATTATACTGAACTGAACTGAACTGAACTGATACTGAACTCAGCAATTTGTTTGCTTTTTGATTTCATTTGTGTTCGATAAGATTTTAACATTGGGTTAATTGGACTTTTTCTAGTTTTTATGTTATTTTTTTTTCTGTCAGAATTAATTGGCACCTTCTAGTTTGAATGGTTTTGGGTATACGAGCCGACAATCGCGTAATATATGCAAATTATTCAACGAGGGCACTTCAGCGGCTGCGACTGAGGCGGCTGCATAACGTCAACGTCTTGATTTTTTGCCTCCGATTTCGTCTCCGCCGCTTGTAATTTTTCGGGGCGCGTTTCATTAACCACGACGACGACGACACGCGACCCACATCCGCGCCCCGGGCGTTTTCATTGTTGTCATTAGAAACTTTCGGCGAACACTTGCGCCTCAAGACGTCTCAATTTGTCGGCGCGCCTCGATTCTGCATATGGCGTTTAGTGGCACATGCGATCAACCCAGCCCAGGTGCTAAATTGTCGCGAACTTTCTTTTTTTTTTTTTAAGAGAAAAATTTTAGTTTGTGCGGAAAGTGTTTTTTTTTAGCGAATGCCAAGGCAACCAACCCAACTGATCTGCGCGTTGAACCAATATAAGAATAAAAAAAAATCTTAAAGTGTATTTTTTTGTGAATTTCTTAAATTTTTTTTTTTAATTCTTGAATTTTAATAAAATCCAACTCAGTTCTTAAATTGCTACAAACTTATTTTATTACTAAGATCAAAAAAATGTTCGAGTGATATTTTTGGCGAATTTATGTAAATGGTTTTCTTATTTTTTTTTTTTTTTTTTTTTTTAATAAGAATGAAAATTGTTAAATGTGCAATGAACTTTTTTTCAATCAACCCAACGTCTTGTAATGGTTTCTTGACGGAGCATTCAAACAACACAATAATAATTTTTTTTTAATTTTTTTAAAGACCTTCAGCAGCTGATTTTTTTCAAATTTTGCAATGTGCGACATTTTCAATTTTTTTCTTTTTAAATACAATTCCAATCTTTTGGGATTTTGATTTATGGAAAATTTATAAAAAGATTTATAACTATGTACTTACCGGTGTTTCCCAAAGTTGTCTGGACCGCGAGGCATCTAAAAAAAAAAAAAAAAACAAAGTTAGGAACCCACCTGATACACAATTAAGAAAAAAGTACAAAATAATAAACACAATAAATTCAACTGCCCTAACATAATTTATTAAATAACCCAACCCAATACAATTCGACTCCTCTCAATCCATCCTCATCCAGTTCACCCCAGCCAAACTAAACTTAACCCAATCCGACCAAGTACATCCAAACTCAACCCCAGCTCAACACAACTGAACCTAATGCAAGTGAACTAAACCCAACCCGACCTGACCCGACCCAAACCAACCAAACCCAACCCAACACAACCCAACCCGACCCGACCCGACCCAATCCAACTCAGCAATTTTTAAATGAAAAATATGAAATAATGAAAATTGTTTGATTTGTAAGAAGAATGTAATTTTTCTGTGAATAGTTTTACTACATCCAACTTAACCTAACCATCTAAACCGTTCAATTGTTGTTTCACTTGGTGTTGTAACTGCAACCTCATCTAGTCTAACCTAACCCAAAAAATATTGTGTGAATTCCTGGAATATTTTTTTTTAAGTGCGTATTCAAACAACCCAGCATTCTCCTAGTTTCTTTTATTTTGCATAAAATTACAACCCAATCAAACTCAAATCAAACAGCTGTATTCCTGTATTTTTTTTTATAAGAAGTCCAATTCAACTCGACCCGACCCAACTCGACTCCATCCAACCAGACCCGACCCAACCCAATCCAACCAAACCCAACCCAATTCAACAGCTGAATTCCTGCATTTTTAGAATAAGAAACCCAACCAAGCCAACTTGACCAAAACCCAACCCGAGTTAACCCGACCCATTACTATGATTTTCTGTAAATGTTTTTGCAACTGCATTTTCTTCCAACGTAACCTAACCATCTAAACCACCCAATTGCGGCCAATTTTTGATAATTACGAAAATTGTCAAAGGTGCGAGAGACATTTATGCAAATTGTCTTCTTCTAACCGCGCACTCGGCGAAGCTGCGTAATTGATCCGATTTTTTCTTTTTACCAAAAATGACTTAAATTTGCAAGAAATTTGTCAATTCGTTTTGAATGCAGACAATAAACCAATAGATGGATTGCTGCAATTGTGAAAAAATAAAACTAAATGCTAACAACTTTGCTTTCGAGTTTCCAGAAATTAAAACAACAAATAATAAAAAGTTTTAATTGGCAACCTCTCATTAAGTTTTGATGCAATTTTTCTTTAATAAAAATGAAAATTGAAATTGACAGGAAAAATATATTTCACAGGCAAGATTTCTATTGTACCAACAATCAAAAATTAAATCTCAGAAAAAAAATAAAAAAAAATGTCCAACAATTATCTTCGTCTCCAACGAATCCAACTCAACTGAATTTCCCACAAACTTTTCTTTACATACGTCTTCGCCTTCACCAACCCAACCCAACCCAACCCAACCCAACCCAACCCAACCCAACTGAATCGTCACAAACTTATAATAAAAAAATACATCAACCATATTTTTTACGAATTTTTGCGTCTAAATCAACGTTCGACTAATTGGTATGCGTAGCTGAAATAAAAATCCGGCGCCGATTTCAGCCCCCCCCCCCCCCGAACAATCAAAACAGTCGATCGTCCGTCCGTGCGTTCGGTGGTGATTGCGTTAATTCAATGCTAATGAGCGATGTGGCGATGATAGTGGTGAAGATCCGGAGTGCCGGAGGGAGACAGACAGCGAACCGTATGCTCCAAGGCCTACCGAACAACAGCGAATCGATAAATGACAGCTAGCGGACGTCATGGCAACGCTTCAACATGGTATGTATACAAAATTTTAAAGCCATTGTTTGGCGCATGTTTTTTCGCCTCGATTGAATTTTTCGTTGTCGCGGGGTGGGGGGGGGGAGAGAACGATAGGCTTGGGAGCTTGTGGAATGACGCGTGGGATGATATCTGAGGATAAATCGTCACGATAAAAAAAAAATATATGAGATGACTAGGACGTGGTTTGGATCGTTGGACGACGGTCGTTTCGTTCTTATTGTCGGCTCGAAAAATACGAAAATTGTCTAAAATAAAATAAAATAATAATAACGCCAATGAAAAAATTGTGAAAAGTTTTCATAAATTTAAATTTAAGTTCAATATTTTTTTTTAATTGTCAAAATTGATTAAAATATAAAAAAAATTATTGGAATTCAAAAATAATCTGTCAAATATTTTCAGTGTCGTAAATTGTAAATAATTAAGGATGTCCTTGACTGTAACGAGCGTAAAATGAACATTGGCCCATAAGGTGTGAAGTGAAACAATCTTTGAACAAACGTAATTGGGTCTAATTGCAACTTAATTATATTTGCATTCTTCGTCGAGAAAGAAAACATATTGTCACTGTCTGACTTTGGTAGCTACTCCATACGCAGTAAAATATCAACGTATCGTTGCACAAATAAATCAAGTCAACTATTAACGTCAGAACGTCAGGGTAGGTGAAGATTTCAAACGAGACTGAAACACGCGACCAGGTCGCCTAGTGTCCATCATAAACGTTCCAACTCAAATTCGCCGCATTTAATATTATTACAAATCGTAACATTCGACTCGGTTAATTTAAGTATGAAAATTGAAATTACCTCCCCCCCCCATTAAATTTGAAGAAGTTGGCAGTGCAAAATATTTAAAGTGATGTCATTTACAATGATACAGTAATAATTTATATACAAGCAACGTTCCTTTGCACGTGGACGTCCATTGAAAGTTCGTTTTAACCAGCGAAGCGACGAGTGTGCGCTAACGATGTTTGAAATATTGCTTGAAGTCGTACACAAATACGATTGTTAGTAGGGAATTTTTCACCTCGCCTTTAATCGCATTCTCGTTCGCATTTTCCAAATAAATAAATAAAAAATAAACGCACGTCGGATCCACTTTTCAAATCACAAAAATACCCTGAATTATACTAATCGAGGAAAACTCGAGTCGTACACGCGTCCAGGTACCGATACTGTTAATTGACGCATTAGTCAGCGCACGTGGTGCCAACGTGACTCTGTCAACGCTTCGATAAACGTCCGATAAATATGATAATTACAACCGCCTCGTCTCTGCGTACGACACAAGAAAAACAACTCGCTTACGCAAATCGCGACCGTGCAATCGGCAATTTGTCGACGGGAAATTTCGCGAAAGACGGAATCAATTCGCCGCGCAATTAAGTCAAACGACTCGTTGTTGATAAACGTCCGCGAGTCGTCGACGTCGACATCGATTCGGTTCGTCGTTTGTCGAGTGCGAGCGACGTCGCTTTGAATAACGCGAAAGCGAAAGCGGGGAAGATTTCGATCGGTTCGTCGAAGTGTTAAATGCGTTGCGAGGATCGCACGTGACTCAGACTGGGTAGGGGTGGATTCGAGCGGGGGTTGTAGTTATTGAGACAAGTCGAGTAATTTGATGGCCGTTAATAACGATCAATAACTGTCAAGATTTGCTTCGACAACTGTCAAAGTGTTTCATCTTAAATATGAAATTTGACAGTTATACGTCAACGACCGTCAAAGTGTATTTCAATGACAGTCAAAAAAAAAATCCGGGAAATAATATTCACGACTATATTTTTTAATAATTTGATGTCCGTCGATCAACAGCTGTCAAAATTTGCTTTTAAACAACTGTCAAAGTGTTTCATCTCAAATATGAAATTTGACTGTTATACGTCAACGACCGTCAAAGTGTATTTCAATGACAGTCAAAAAAAAATCCGAGAAATAATATTCACGACTATATTTTTTTAATAATTTGACGTCCGTCGATCAATAGCTGTCAAAATTTGCTTTTAAACAACTGTCAAAGTGTTTTATCTCAAATATGAAATTTGACTGTTATACGTCAACGACCATCAAAGTGTATTTCAATGACAGTCAAAAAAAAATCCGAGAAATAATATTTCACGGCCATATTTTTTTAATAATTTGTTGTCCGTCGAACAATAGCTGTCAAAATTTGCTTTTAAACAACTGTCAAAGTGTTTCATCTCAAATATGAAATTTGACAGTTATACGTCAACGACCATCAAAGTGTATTTCAATGACAGTCGAAAAAAAATCCGTGAAATAATATTCACGACTATATTTTTTTAATAATTTGATGTCCGTCGATCAATAGCTGTCAAAATTTGCTTTTAAACAACTGTCAAAGTGTTTCATCTCAAATATGAACTTTGACTGTTATACGTCAACGACCATCAAAGTGTATTTCAATGACAGTCAAAAAAAAAAATCCGAGAAATAATATTCACGACTATATTTTTTTAATAATTTGATGTCCGTCGAACAATAGCTGTCAAAATTTGCTTTTAAACAACTGTCAAAGTGTTTCATCTCAAATATGAAATTTGACAGTTATACGTCAACGACCATCAAAGTGTATTTCAATGACAGTCAAAAAAAAATCCGAGAAATAATATTCACGACTATATTTTTTAATAATTTGATGTCCGTCGAACAATAGCTGTCAAAATTTGCTTAAACAACTGTTTCATCTCAAATATGAAATTTGACAGTTATACGTCAACGACCATCAAAGTGTATTTCAACGACAGTCAAAAGAAAATCCGGGAAATAATATTCACGACTATATTTTTTTAATAATTTCATGTCCGTCGATCAATAGCTGTCAAAATTTGCTTTTAAACAACTGTCAAAGTGTTTCATCTCAAATATGAAATTTGACTGTTATACGTCAACGACCATCAAAGTGTATTTCAATGACAGTCAAAAGAAAATCCGAGAAATAATATTCACGACTATATTTTTTTAATAATTTGATGTCGGTCGAACAATAGCTGTCAAAATTTGCTTTTAAACAACTGTCAAAGTGTTTCATCTCAAATATGAAATTTGACAGTTATGCGTCAACGACCATCAAAGTGTATTTCAATGACGGTCAAAAAAAATCCGAGAAATAATATTCACGACTATATTTTTTTAATAATTTGTTGTCCGTCGAACAATAGCTGTCAAAATTTGCTTTTAAACAACTGTCAAAGTGTTTCATCTCAAATATGAAATTTGACAGTTATACGTCAACGACCATCAAAGTGTATTTCAATGACGGTCAAAAAAAATCAGAGAAATAATATTTCACGACTATATTTTTTAATAATTTCATGTCCGTCGATCAATAGCTGTCAAAATTTGCTTTTAAACAACTGTCAAAGTGTTTCATCTCAAATATGAAATTTGACTGTTATACGTCAACGACCGTCAAAGTGTATTTCAATGACAGTCAAAAAAAAATCCGAGAAATAATATTCACGACTATATTTTTTTAATAATTTGACGTCCGTCGATCAATAGCTGTCAAAATTTGCTTTTAAACAACTGTCAAAGTGTTTTATCTCAAATATGAAATTTGACTGTTATACGTCAACGACCATCAAAGTGTATTTCAATGACAGTCAAAAAAAAATCCGAGAAATAATATTTCACGGCCATATTTTTTTAATAATTTGTTGTCCGTCGAACAATAGCTGTCAAAATTTGCTTTTAAACAACTGTCAAAGTGTTTCATCTCAAATATGAAATTTGACTGTTATACGTCAACGACCGTCAACGTGTATTTCAATGACAGTCAAAAAAAAATCCGAGAAATAATATTCACGACTATATTTTTTTAATAATTTGATGTCCGTCGATCAACAGCTGTCAAAATTTGCTTAAACAACTGTCAAAGTGTTTCATCTCAAATATGAAATTTGACAGTTATACGTCAACGACCATCAAAGTGTATTTCAATGACAGTCAAAAAAAAATCCTAGAAATAATATTCACGACTATATTTTTTTAATAATTTGATGTCGGTCGAACAATAGCTGTCAAAATTTGCTTTTAAACAACTGTCAAAGTGTTTCATCTCAAATATGAAATTTGACAGTTATACGTCAACGACCATCGAAGTGTATTTCAATGACAGTCAAAAAAAATTCCGAGAAATAATATTTCACGACTATATTTTTTAATAATTTGATGTCCGTCGAACAATAGCTGTCAAAATTTGCTTAAACAACTGTCAAAGTGTTTCATCTCAAATATGAAATTTGACTGTTATACGTCAACGACCATCAATGTGTATTTCAATGACAGTCAAAAGAAAATCCGAGAAATAATATTCACGACTATATTTTTTTAATAATTTGATGTCGGTCGAACAATAGCTGTCAAAATTTGCTTTTAAACAACTGTCAAAGTGTTTCATCTCAAATATGAAATTTGACAGTTATACGTCAACGACCATCAAAGTGTATTTCAATGACAGTAAAAAAAAAATCCGAGAAATAATATTCACGACTATATTTTTTTAATAATTTGATGTCGGTCGAACAATAGCTGTCAAAATTTGCTTTTAAACAACTGTCAAAGTGTTTCATCTCAAATATGAAATTTGACAGTTATACGTCAACGACCATCAAAGTGTATTTCAATGACAGTCAAAAAAAAATCAGAGAAATAATATTTCACGACTATATTTTTTAATAATTTCATGTCCGTCGATCAATAGCTGTCAAAATTTGCTTTTAAACAACTGTCAAAGTGTTTCATCTCAAATATGAAATTTGACAGTTATACGTCAACGACCATCAAAGTGTATTTCAATGACAGTCAAAAGAAAATCCGAGAAATAATATTCACGACTATATTTTTTAATAATTTGATGTCCGTCGATCAATAGCTGTCAAAATTTGCTTTTAAACAACTGTCAAAGTGTTTCATCTCAAATATGAAATTTGACTGTTATACGTCAACGGCCATCAAAGTGTATTTCAATGACAGTCGAAAAAAAATCCGAGAAATAATATTCACGACTATATTTTTTTAATAATTTGATGTCCGTCGAACAATAGCTGTCAAAATTTGCTTAAACAACTGTCAAAGTGTTTCATCTCAAATATGAAATTTGACAGTTATACGTCAACGGCCATCAAAGTGTATTTCAATGACGGTCAAAAAAAAATCCGAGAAATAATACTTCACGACTATATTTTTTTAATAATTTGATGTCCGTCGATCAATAGCTGTCAAAATTTGCTTTTAAACAACTGTCAAAGTGTTTCATCTCAAATATGAAATTTGACTGTTATACGTCAACGACCATCAAAGTGTATTTCAATGACAGTAAAAAAAAAAATCCGAGAAATAATATTCACGACTATATTTTTTTAATAATTTGATGTCCGTCGATCAATAGCTGTCAAAATTTGCTTTTAAACAACTGTCAAAGTGTTTCATCTCAAATATGAAATTTGATTATTATAGCCTTTAACACGTCAACGACCATCAAAGTGTATTTCAATGACAGTCAAAAAAAATCCGAGAAATAATATTCACGACTATACTTTTTTAATAATTTGATGTCTGTCGAACAATAGCTGTCAAAATTTGCTTAAACAACTGTCAAAGTGTTTCATCTCAAATATGAAATTTGATTATTATAGCCTTTAACACGTCTACGACCATCAAAGTGTATTTCAATGGCAGTCAAAAAAAATCCAGAGAAATAATACTTCACGGCTATATTTTTTAATAATTTGATAGCTGTCAAGATTTGGTTTAACAACTGTCAAGTTTCATATTTGAGCTGAAAAATTTTGACAGTTGTTTACGCAAATCTTGACATGATACAAAAAAAATTTGAAGATAAACCTTTAGCGGAATTTATTCGATAGCAAGAACCAATAATCCAAACCTTGATCTTTTTGCAAGTCTAACCTGTTTAATTGCGTCCATGGCATTTTAATTAATGATCAACATCAACGCAACATTATAACTCTGTGCATTAGATATTTTCGTCACGATTGACATTTTTAATTCATTTTATATGAATTTTTTTCATTAACATTTCACGTAGATCGTCATCGAAATTGACGACACGTTTGAACGGTTCCCGATGCGTAAAATATCTCGCGTTGATAGATCAGTTGTTAGTGGAATACTTTATCTAAGACGAGTTGATGAGTTTTTAATTAAGCGCGAAACGATCGTAAAATATCTCGCGTTGATAGATCAATCAGTTGTTAGTGGAATACTTTATTTAAGACGAGTTGATGAGTTTTTAATTAAGCGCGAAACGATCGCACGACAACAGAAACCGCGTTCTTTCCGCGACCGCAACCCGTTCAATTAACGTTCATGGCATTTTAACGCACGATCAACATCGACGCATAAAAAAAACGTATAAATAATCGTTTATCGCGCGTCAAGTCCTCCAAACGCAACACCTGGTTAACTCGCAGCGTGATTAATTACACCACACGACCTGTTAAGCGGGGCGCATCAACTACGCACTTCATCGCCGCCGTGCGTCAACGAAATCGCGTTTCACGCCGTTCGCCGTTATCGATTTTTTTCATGACACGTTCTTTACGAGATGCAATTTCGCGCGCGTTACGACCTCCCGAATAATAAACAAGTCGCCGATGTGCATTCGCTCCGCGACCGGGAACCAAGGGCCCTCGGGTCGCACTTTTAAGTCGTTCGGATGGATCGACGAAGTTTCCGAGGGTAGTTTTCGAAGTTGGCCAAAGTTGCTACGTGCGCTTTTCAAGTCTCGTTATTGCGATCGTAAAGTCTATTAATGGGGCTTTGTATGGCACGGAAACTGTTTGGCTGGCAAAGCGGCAGCGGATACTTGAAGTTTACAACGTTGGGAATTGCGTTTTTTTTGTGCCGTGGTGGAATTGTTTACAACTTTATCTAAAATATTCGTCTTGTCAGTTTGACAAGACGACGAACGTTAAACAGTGTGACGTAGCGTTGAATAAACCATAACTCAATGTTACTTGATCGCGATTGACGATCAATCATGAGCTCTTACACCAGGCATTAAATCTACGATAAATAACGACACAATTAAATAATTTTATTTAATACGTAAATTACAATTTTTTCGCGTGGATTCGATAAGTGACTATTTCTTCCTGAAGAAAGTCGTCCAATGGTACTTCGTTTCCCTGTCGAGCACCACGTAAAAAATAAACAAAATGAATCCTTGCAGGGGTGCCGTTAAACAAAACAGGTACACGAACGACAGCTTCACCCAACCGCGCGTCACGTCCGCCATCAGTCCGAACGTCCACGTGATCCCGAACAAGAAAACGAACAGGATCGCTTGTCTCACTTGCAGGACGGTCGTCCTTTTCGTGAAGTTCTCGTCGCTGTAACGCTTCGACTCGCTGTTCGAGATGTTGGTCATGATCTTGTAGAAGATGACGACGTTGGCCGAAATCACGAGAACGAACGGCGCGTACAGTCCGACGTAGAAGACGATGTCGTAGGGATAGCAGAACATCATCATGCCGGAGCTGTAATCGCGCAGTGAAATCAAGACGGTTGGTGTGACGATCACCAACGGTGATAACCAACCGAAGACGCTCGATTTCAGCAACAGCCTGGGGGGCAGGCTCCCGATCACTTTGACGAATTTCTTGTACTGGAGGTAAGCAACAGCGAGCATCCACGTGAACTTCGCTAATACGACGTAGTGCAAAAACACGCCGACGACCCTGCAAGACTCGGTTTGTTCGTACAGCGCTTGCAGGCCGGACAATTGGGTGAATATCAATTCCAGCGCAATTAATAGCGACAGCTGGAGTAGGATTTTCGTTCCGACTTTGCCCCGCCAGGGTTTGAACAACAGCGCCGTGACGAAGATACCGATTATTCCTATGAAAGATATCCCCGAACCCGAATACGTCAGCAAGTCCAGGACCCATTCGTGCTCGAATAGTTTAGTGAGGCGCGTGACCAAGATCGCGTAGGGGGTGTTGTGCGAAAACGAGCATTCGATCAGCGAATCGTCGCGTCGTTTAAAGTGGTTCTGTCCGGTCGTCGACCACCAGCCTTTTTTTTCGGCGCCGTAATCCCAAAATCCGCAATTCGCCCCTTCGACGTCTCCCAACGGCCGAAACAACAAATAAACGGGCGCCTCCAAGTAAACCCCGAATCCGGGTATCGACACCGCCACCACGCGACTCCCCACCAAATTCGTCTCCTTTTGTTCCTTCAACAGACTGTCGTCGTAAAATATTTTCGCCACGACTTTGAGTTCTTCCACTCGACCTTCGTGCTTCGCCGCCATCGATCGCAGCAAAGTTTCCGGGAGATAAAACGCCAGTTCTAAGCCAACCTTAATTACATCGTCGAATGTTTCATGTCGACGGATTTTCACTTGGTCGTAGCGCGTGAAATCCTCGGTTCTTTTGTATAAAGCCAGTCCGGTTATGTTATCCACGAACGGTTTTAAAATCCGAACGATGAAGTGCGATTCGGTCGCGTCGATTGGGTTCTTCTCGTTGTAGTACGTCTCGATGGAGCACAATATCCGATCGGTGGCGTTCAACAGGACTTGCGCTTCGCGCAAAACATCGCCTTTGGCTTTGATGACGTTGTTGACGATTTTCGCAAACGACGGCGACGCTTCGTCGGTTTCTATTTTGGGCAAAATTTCCGCCACCAAATTAACATCGGCGACGTTTAATTTCGCGGAATCGCTGGTTATTTCAGTCACGTCGTCGATGGCACCGGATACGTCCCCTTTGAGTAATTCGTGCAATTTTTTAGTCTTCGTGGGAAGATCACGTTGCGAACAACGCCCGCTCGGGTCTTCCCATCGAGCGCCGTAGATGAAATCTCCGCCGCATTTCCTAACGACCAACGTGCCGTTGCCATCAAAACATAGCTCGCGCGGCGTCGTCGTCGTCGACAACGACGTCCTATCCCACTTCACGACTTCATCGCCCAATCTCTCCAACTCAAACGGACAGAATTCGTTGCTTCGAACGTCCGCGAATTCCAACGAATTATTTTTGAAAGCGTCGCGTAAATTTTTTAAAATTTTTTCTGATCTCGCAGTCACGTGCACGATCAACGCGCCTTTGTTCAAGTCCGGATCGAAGTCGTCGATTTGCATCAACGCGCAATGCGTCGGGCAGATCTGTTTAACTTTGAACCCCAGGGATTCCCGCGTGCATTTATCGCCCGCGCAGAATTGATCGAGCGGGATTATAGCGGAATATTGTGGCGCGTCGGTTTGCGTGTAACCTATAACTTTTTGTGTGTTTATGGGCGCCACGGACCTGGAGATGAAGACGTGGCACCAATATTGGGCGCGATTTGGCCCCAACGCGACTTCATAAACGACGAAGTTGCGTACGTATCGATTGTCTTTACGCGAGTCGAACGTTTTCACAGTTTCCGCGTTTAATCCCCCGTTCGTGTAGCACTGAATCGACATAGAGGGCAACTTCCGCACTTCGTACACGATCAAAAACATTTGTCGCTTGCCCGCGTCGAAGTTCAACGCGACTTCCACTACGTCGTGGTCGCTGTTGTTTGATTTCAATCCCGACATTAATTTGTGCGAGTAAGAGCATTGCTTCGAATGGTTGCGATTACAAAACGTCGGGGTTAACGTCTCGCGATCCACGATTTGACAGATCGTCGAGTTTATTCGACTGTGCCAGGAAATATCTGGAACGGTGGTGGGGTTGTCGAGTAACTCTGCCGGGTCGGGGCAGGGTGTGCTGTACGGGACTGGTTGCGTGTGGTAAATGCACGTTGAGGTATTTTGGACGAAACCGTCGGGGCACTTGAAACCGTAACAGATGCCGTACAGCGGCGACCATTTTCCGTTTTTGCAGTTGCGTGATTTCAGGAAGTAGTTCTTGTCGAAGCACAACGGTTTGGATAGTGCCCAGTTCCCCATCCACACGAATTCTTGGCCCCCGGCTCCGTAAACGACGTCTGTTTTGCAAGGGACCTTTTGGATACAAACATAAAAATTTCAGCCAAACGTGGTCATAATGAGTCATAAAAGTCGAGAAAAAGTGGGTGCGTCATAAATATTTTTTCTAGGCCATTGCGCGGAGCTCAGTGAGACGTGCTATGTATAAATCGAATAATTCGATATGAATAACAATAACGTTATCATTTAAACCCGAAGACTAAATCAAAATCGAAATGGAGATAATAACCAAGCAAAATCATTCCGAAAATAATATAAATATTTAAAACGACGGATTGAAAATAAAAAAAGTCAAAGAAAAAATAACAAGAAATAAAAATGTAATTGGTGAAAATTTTAAATTGGTTAAGATGTGATGATTGCAAAAGTGCAGAAACGTCAAAATTGTTTAAGTCAAATGTCAAAAGTTATAAAATTGACTACATCAAAAATGTATGTCAAAATTTTCGAATTTTTGTAAATGCGAATATTTCAAAAATTATAATGTAAGAATATATCGTCAAAATTTGGAAATAATGGTAAAACTGTCAAAAACAAATAATGTTGAAATATCAAAATTTGATATTTTGTCAAAAAAAAGCAAAATTATTGCAAGAACGTCAAAATTGTAAAAAAAATTTGAATGTCGATAACGTAAAAAAATCAAACCTTGCAAATTGTTAAGATTTACCAAAACGATAAAAATTATCGAGAGTGTCAAAAAAGGTCGAAAAAGGTCAAAATTGTTAAATTTTGCGTATTGTCTAAAATCGAAAAATTTACTAAAACGCAAATTTAAAAATTTGGCAAAACCGCCAACGAAATGACTAATTTTTGGAATTTTCGCATTTTTTGTATTTTCGTATATTTCGAAAATAGCAAAAAAAAATTAAATTCACAAATATGAAAAATTTTACAATTTACCCAAAATTCTAAAATTGTAATCTTTTGTCTGAAATTTTCAAAATTGTCCAAAACGCGAATGACGAAATTTTAAAATTTGCCGATATTATCGAAAGCGTCAAAATTGTTTTGAAAATTTTCGAAATTATCCACACGAAGACTTGCAATTACGAGAACTTTAAAAACCATTACAAAATGATAAAAATAATTGTCGGTATCGAGTGATGACAGCCGTTTCGTTCTTCACGACTCATCGGATCACCAACGACATCACCAACGTATCACGTGTAGATTTTATATAAAGTCTTTTAATTTTTATAAAATTTTGGCTAATTTTATTTATATATATTATATACGTTGGGTTGGGGGGGGGGGGGGGGGGGGGGGCAACCGACGTTGACATTTTTAATACTAGACAATGTTAAGACGATGGTGAAAATAACGTTTCAAACGTAAAAATCAGACATTACAATTTTAATCTAATTAGAATAGGATCACTGGTATTAGAACAATGCATTCGTTCAAGTTTTTAAAACGATTTTAAGCCGCAAAGATGAAAATACGCGACATTGATCAGATCACGTACGAGTCTACATTTTAGCTGAAATCGAATTATTCAAGAACAATAGCATATTTGTGTCAGAGTATTAATTAACGCTATCTAGATGTCAAGGCCCGCCCCACCATTTCAAAAAAAAAAAAAATTAAAAACGTAAAATGTTTGGGTTTTTTTAGTGTTTACAACTTTAGGTAATTTAACAATTAATGTCAGAATTTTGATAAAAGTTTGAGAATATTAACGTCAACAACGTACTCGTACACATGATTGTGAGACAAATTTAAGCCGCAAAGTTGAAAATACACAACTTGGGTTGGTTTGGGTTGGGTTGGGTTGGGTCGTCTCAATCTAAATTTTAGTTAAAATCAAAGTATTGAAGAATAGTAGCATCCAAATAATTTATTGCACGTCATCGTTGTAATTTGTATCTAGACAAAAGCTTCGAAAATGTAATGAAAATTGGGTTGGGTTGGGTTGGGTTGGGTTGGGTTGGGTTGGGTTGGGTTGGGTTGGGTTGGGTTGGGTTGGATTGGGTTGGGTTGGGTTGGGTTGACGAAAACGAAAACTTGAATTGGACTAAATAAGGGCATCAGAACAACGCAATCGTTCATGACCGCAAAACGAATTTAGGCCGCAAAGCTGAAAATACATGAATTTGATGCAAATAATTTTAATAAAGGTTCGTAATGGTAAAAAAACAACCACGTTTTTGACATTTTTGGGTGGCACAGGGTCGGTCAATAAAAAATTAAGTACTTACTTCGAAAATTTGCGATCGGCACAGATTGAACGACGCCAACGTGAGCAGCGCCAGCAACATCGTTTGCCGTCAAATTAACAACACTTTGTGATTCAACACCGTCGCGTTGTGACCGCGAAAGGCGATAAAAATTGCGGAAGTTTGGGCTACGAAAATAGAACGTCACGAATTGTCCGGTCGCCTGTTAACCGGTGGATGAATAACGTTCCGGAAAATTGCTTGGAAATACACTCGAGCGTAATGAAAATTAGACGGAATTGTTGGCTGACGAAACCTGCGGCGCGGGCGGCGTCGGGTTGTTGACAGCTCCGCCCTGGACGCGATAGACGTCGAGAAAAATCTCCCGTGGCCTGCTCCGTTTATTGCGATTTTAATAAAGTTCAGTAATAAGAGTGGATGTCGCTTCGGTGCAAGGGTTTGTTTTTTTTTTAGAATGAATTCATGAAGCGTAATTAAATACGACGTAATGAAAGGCGTAGTTTTTGTTGTAAACGTTGACATTTTAGACGATGATTTATTTTCTTAGACTTAGGCATTTTTGGAAATTACGACGCTTTTGCTATTTTATTATTTTATTGAATTGTTTCAATTTTCACATTTTCGAAAATTTTGACCAAGAGGAAATTTTTTTAATTTTTTGTACAATATTATTAAAATGTTGGGAGCAAATTTATATTTGTTTGGCTGCCACCAGCTCACAAGCAAAACGTTCAATCATTTTTATAATTTTTGAATTACGTCAGTCTTGATATGTTTGACATTTAGTTTTGATTTTTGCATTTTTTTCAAATTCGCCAGTTGTGATTGAAGACAATTAACCAAAGTTAATTTTAAGGTTGGGTTGGGTTGGGTTAGGTTGGGTTACGTTAGACTAGGTTGGGTTGGGTTGGTTTGGGTTAAGTTGGTTCAAACACATGACATGAGGATTTGAAAATAATCCAAGCGGTCTTTCTCACTTAACTGCCAGGTTTGTCATTTTAACGATGAGTCGATGCTGTTAACGATGAATTGTTAGTTTGATGTTTAACTATGACTTTGGCGTTTAACTGTCAGTTTGACAATTAAGTATAACTTTGACGATTAGCTTCCAGTTTCTTATTTAACTGTCATTTTAACGATAAACTGATTAATTGTCAGTTTGATGTTTGAGTACGACTTTGACGTTTAACTGTCAGTTTGATGTTTGACTACGACTTTGACGTTTAACTGTCAGTTTGACATTGAAGCGTGACTTTGACGATTAGCTATAAATTTCGCAGTCAATTCTCCAGTTAACTTTCACTTTAGCGATTGGCTATCAATTCCGGACGTCTCTGCTACGTTAACAATATTTTTTTTGCAATTTTTTATACTTTTATACTTAAATTGAGTTGGTTATGTAACTCAACAAACTTACACAGTTGGGTTGGGTTGGGTTTGGTTACACGGCGTTACATTGGGTTGGGTTAGGTTAGATTGGGTTGTGTTGGGTAGGGTTACGTTAGACTAGGTTGGGTTGGGTTGGGTTGGTTTGGGTTGGGTTGGTTTAAAAAAATATTTACGTACAAGTTTTACAAAACCTCGAACGTGTACATCGTAGAAGTTGCTGAGAAGTTATTTTGTCGTCGTTGACCTGGATACTTGTGTAACATACATCTCTACAAATAGTTCGTGATTTTCTCGGTGTGGATTTTTCTACCAGTGGTTTTAAGACTTTGAAGATTTTTTTGTAGGCTGGAAATATTTTATCGACCGGTTTTGGAGTTTTTGGAATTTTTCTTCAGTCGATTATTTTAAATTTTAAAATTGTTGAATTCGCCGCCATTTTAAGAGCTGAACATTAAAAAAATGCTACGAAATTGAAAAATTGTCATTTTTGAAACCTACGAATTTTGAGAATAAAATTCTCAAAATTTTTTCGAGTTTTGTATTTTTTAAAATTTTAGGAGTTTCGAAACATACGACATTACTTTAAAATTCCTGACGTTTGATTATATTTTTGAAATTTATTTTAACGCGACCTAACACTGTTTTCGTGTTGAATATTTTGGTGCAGTTTTCTTGGTGGTGTTTTTGTTTCGATTGGTTACTGGTTCGTTCTTTTTTATTACGTTCGTGTTGGAATCTTGTTTGATTTTTAATTATCGCCCAACCAAACCCAACCCAACCCAAGACAACACAACCCAAACCAACCCAACCTAACCAAAACCCAACCGATCCCAACTCAACCCAACCCAACCCAACCCAACCCAACCCAACCTAACCCAACCCAACCAAACACAACCAAATTTATTTTCTTTTATTTTCCACATTTTTTTTATTTTCGCGTAATAGGTTTTTTCTCGCTTTGCATATTTTTCTTCCGATCGATTTATTCGAACACAACCTGACATCGTTTCCATTTTGGATATTTATTTATTGTTTCCTTTGTGGTGTGTTTGATTTTGTTTCGTTTTTGGTTATTGATTTCTTTGTCGTTGATTAATTTCTGTTCAGTTCGCAACCAACGGAAACTAACTCCAACTAATTTTTCTTTGAAATTTGACGATTGGTGAAAATATTTTAATATTAAGTAAATGGCTAAGTCAGGCACAGCGAGACTTGCATTATTTGCAATTTTGAAACAAAAAACAGCACATTCCAGCGCTACAAAAAAAAAGTTCAAGCGACATATTACGTTAAAAATAAATCAATTCAACTTGAATGTATATTGATGGGTATGAGTTGGGTTAGGTTGGGTTGGGTTGGGTTGGGTTGGGTTGGGTTAGGTTAGGTTGGATTGGGTTGGGTTGGGTCGGATCGGTTAAAAGGGCGACAGGAAATATTTAACGAAAACACGACATGAGGATTTGAAAAGAATCCAAGCGGTCTCTCTGACTTAACTGCCAGGTTTGTCTATTAATTATTAGCCAATCGTGTCCTTTAAACGTCAGTTTGACGTTTAATATCAATTATGAATTTAAATATCAACTGTCATTTTAACGATGAGTCGACGCTTTTAACGATGAATTGTTAGTTTGACGTTTAACTACGACTTTGACGTTTAACTGTCAGCTTGACAATTAAGCATAACTTCGACGATTAGCTTCCAGTTTCTTATTTAACTGTCATTTTAACGATAAACTGATTAATTGTCAGTTTGATGTTTGACTACGACTTTGACGTTTAACTGTCAGTTTGATGTTTGACTGCGACTTTGACGTTTAACTGTCAGTTTGATGTTTGACTGCGACTTTGACGTTTAACTGTCAGTTTGATGTTTGACTACGACTTTGACGTTTAACTGTCAGTTTGATGTTTGACTACGACTTTGACGTTTAACTGTCAGTTTGATGTTTGACTGCGACTTTGACGTTTAACTGTCAGTTCGACATTGAAGCGCAACTTTGACGATTAGCTATAAATTTCGCAGTTAATTCTACAGTTAACTTTCACTTTAGCGATTCGCTATCGATTCCGGACGTCTCTGCTACGTTAACAATAATTTTTTTGCAATTTTTGCAATTTTTTTTATTTACGTTTAATAATTTTGGCGAATTTTGTGAATTATTGGAAAAATAATGATATGGCAACGTGGTAAAAAATTCTAAAATTAAAGGACCAAGGTTAACAGATTCCAGTTTTGAACGAAATGCAGGACATGTCTGAAAGAAAGCGGCGTTTGACAGTTCTTCAACAAACGCAAAATACTATTTTAACACGAAAATGTCTGCAGACGTTTGTATTGAACTTTTGTGACATTTCAAACAACGAAAGTTTATTACCTCGTTGCATTTGTACGAAATTCAATAACGAACTTTGTAGGAATTCCTGCGGCAAAGGAAACAGTAACAAGCAGAAAATCTGAAGTTCCGTAATGGTGGACTATAATTGCAAGAAACTGCCATTGCACATTTTTTTATTCTACTACGTACTAAAAGGCACAGTTTTCATATTGCGTTTAAGATAAATTTTTGATAAAACGTCTTTGCGTTTCCACAGTGATGCCAACCGACGTTCATACGACATCACATTTCGGTTTTCACGAGATCGATCGATACAAACACAACGCCGTTCAACGACGCACCGACTCGCAACACACCCAGGGTTTACATAACCTCGTCATTCCGATAAATTAATTTCATCAGTTAAACAATTTCGTCCAATCAGAGTTGAGAACGCATAATAGCAAGTCCGTTTGTTTCCGGGACGCGTTACATTATTTAGAAAATTATTTAGTCGAAACTGTATTAGCTGTGTGAATGTCACGTTAACGGTATAATTAAAAATTACGAAATTGTAATAATTGTTATAACATTACCACAGTTAGGTTCGTAGTAACATTTTCGATCTCGTTCGCAACGAACTACTCGCGCGTGCCTTGAAATGGTCATTTTTGATCGCTTGAGTTGTTACCAGCTCGCTTGCTATCACGAATAGTCTAATTGGGTATAGTTATGTAATAGGAACGTTTGAAAATTCGGCGAATGTCAAATGTCAAATTTTTGTATTTTAGATACTTTTAACATTTTTGATAATTATATCGATATTTATGGCCAAGTTTAGAATTTTTTACTATTTAAAAGTTTTCCATTATATTTTAAACAAATTTGATTTGAAAGCGTACTTGTCATCTAATGCAAATATAAGAAAGTCCCCGTCAGGTCGCGTTGACTTCCCTTACCGACGTAAATTCATCGGATTCGAAACCAAAACGCAATGACTCCGATGATCCGATCGATCGAGTTTATCTGGCCAACCCAGATCGACGTGACCTATGACTCGGCACAGACCGAACGCTGCCGCCGCTGCTGCAAAACAAACGTACGCGATAATTACTTTGTTTTTTTAGCGACGTCGCGTCCGCAATCGCATGAAACTTTAGACCAGATATTTGTTTACGGTTTGCACTCTCACGCCCGGTGCACGCGAACACACACGTACGCAAATCGGCGGCACAACGATGATGCGATGACGATGCCCGCAGTTTATCCGCCAGCCAGTCGTTCGCCGGACGCGCGCGGTCCGATCGTTTTCGAGTTTTACGAATCATGAACGCCGCGGACACGTTACGTAAGTTGCGAATTTCCACGATTTTTCACAAATTTAAATAAAATGTCTAAAAGCGATCTTGTGTACCGTTAGTGTTGAAATTGGGACGATATTTTGATGTTTGTACATTTAGAAACTTGTACTTTTCACGGTTGGGTATAGTTATGTAATCGGAACGTTTGAAAATTCGCCGTAAAGTCGCATGTAAATTTCTTAATATTCATATTTACGTATTTTAGCTACTTTTGACGTTTTTGATAATTGTATTCGCATTCACGGCCAACTTTTTTACTTTTTAAAAAATTATATTTTAAACAAATTATACTTGAAAGTGTACTTTTTGCAATTTAATTCGATTTGCTTCGTCTCTCGCTCGGTTCGCGTCGCGCCTTCGAAAATCTTTACAGCACTTCCGACCACATTACACGCTTATTGCACCTCCTGACTCGGATATCCTGCGGCGTCTGCATCGATTAGGGTCCCGACGAACGGTTCCAGTTGGACGTCGCGCGGCGCCCCGGTCTCCGATTAACTGAACCGATAGTGCGTGTTGTAAATGAGGTTTGAATAAATTGATAGCCGGAGTGTAAATGGGGATTAACGAAGCGTAGTAAGCGTGCTGATTAATTTTAATAATTCCTACGGTTATCTTTTTTTTTACTCGTGTAGAGCTTAATGTCTCCGGGACTTGTAAATAAAACGACGATAAAATACTAATAAATAAATTAAATTAGTGTCGCGGTGACGTCATAGCGTCCAAATTACCCACACGAGTGTAAACACACTCACGCAAGTTGTTTTGAATAAATAAGATTTTTTCTTGTAATTTTAATGATTTTATGATTTAAACAATTCATAACGAATTGCATAGTAAACATTGTTTTGAAATTTTCTATTAAGCTGTACAATTGTGAATTTCTTGGCGATTTGAAAAAAAATTGGAAAAATTTTACTATTGGTTGCTATTTTAAACGTGTGTTGCTGTGCAATTACACAGGTCTGCTATGATCGACTAGGTCGGTACTGGCAAGACTACTTCGTAATTAATCGTAGCCGGCGGCACGTTTTATCGGCGATGAAGTACCGTTTCGCCCTTCTAGGCTCATCCGACCACCCAAAATACTGTACGTGCATGTAATCATCACAACAGTAACGATTTAGTCGGTCATTGCAGACTTGTGTAATTGCATTGCATAGATGGCGTTAACACACAAAAGTCTGTAATTGTCACACTTGTCAAAAAATTGAAAGTTATTTTAAAAAATATTTTAAAAAATTAGTCGAACCAATGTCTTCGGATTGAGTTTATAATAGACCAAAAAATTTCGAATTGGAATTTCATATTTTGGGGTTACGTCCTGCTCGGTCCGAAACTTATTTTTAGTTTACTTTCGATTTTTTTAAATCAAGTGGTCAGTTTTGCAAACACTATTTTAGTTCTAGGTTAAATGCCGTTTCCGTTCATAGTGCGTCAAAGTGTTACTGAGAAAAGTTGTTTAAAATGTAAACATATGTCGTTGTGCAATTTTAAGAAATTTTTAATTAATTTTTTAAAACAAAAAACAACTATTGAGTAATTCTATTAACGCTCAACCCTCCAGTTCATTAACTAACGGTAACTTTTTCCACGTCCCTAACACTGTACTAAATATATTTTCTGTTCTAACGTTACCATTTAATTGTAAAAAAATTGTCATTACTTCGCAATGAAAATCAGTTTTGTGATATTACTTTAACGGTATGAAAGATAACAACCCAACCCAACCCAACCCAACCCAACCCAACCCAACCCAACCCAACCCAACCCAACCCAACCCAACCCAACCCATGTCATAATACAATAAGTACTTGACATGTAATCGACGGTTTTTGTTTTTGTAATTATTAAGCCGCGTCATGTTATCATTGCTGTTTCAATTGCAATACTGACCAATACTGGATTTTGTCAAAGTAGGCCGATCGTTGTGAAAACTTGCACAACGTCATAACTTTACATTCCGAACAACTTTTCTTAGCAACACGTTGGCGTACACTGAACGGAAAAGGTGGTTTGCCTAGAACTGAAATAGCGTTTGCCAAACTGTAATGGCCTACTTGATTTAAAAAAAATCGAAAATAAGTTTCAGACCAAGGAGGGCAGAATTCCAAAACATGAAATTCCAATTTTTGGTCAATCAAATACATTGTAAACTCAATCCTGGAACATACTGTACATTGTCAAAATACAAAACATGCAAAAAGCGTCAAAAATGTTAACGAAAGAAAGCAAAAAAAATATTAAAATTCTCAATTGTGTCAAAATCGCAAAATGTGTGAGAAGTACCAAAAATATCTGGTTGCAAAAGTGCAAACATTTCGAAATCTCTAGCACGACAAATGTAAAAAAAATGAAAATTGTAAAATACATCAAAAATAAAAATTCAAAAAAAACGAAAAATAACAAAATATATAATTTATAGAAAATTGAAAATATTCAACAACGATTTCTAAAATGTGATGAATTACTCGAATATAAAATCGAAAAATATTATGAATCGAAATTATTTAAAATAATTGATTTTTTAAAATCAAAACATCGAAATTCTCAATATTCTCCAAATAAATACCAACGTTGTCAAAAATGTCAACATTTTTTAAAATATTCGCAATTTAAAAAATATTTATTGTAAAAATTGTAAAATATGTGAGAAATGTAAAAAGTGGAAATATCAAAAAAATATCGATTTGCAAAAGTGCAAAACATGTCGCAGTCTATAAAATAGCCAAATGGATAAACTCATAACAAATATAAAAAAAATCAATAAGTTGCCAATTTGAAATATTGTTTAAAATTCAAAAAATCATTAAATTGCAAAATAAAGTGAATAATTTTATTAAAAAATACAAAATATTTTAACAAATTTATAAAAAACTGCAACCCAACCAAACCCAACCTAACCCAACCCAATCCAACCCACTTTTTTGACAACAAATATATACGTTGTCAAAAAAGTAGGTTGGATTGGGTTGGGTTGGGTTGGTTTGGTTTGGTTTGGTTTGGTTTGGTTTGGTTTGGTTTGGTTTGGTTTGGTTTGGTTTGGTTTGGTTTGGTTTGGTTTGGTTTGGTTTGGTTTGGTTTGGTTTGGTTTGGTTTGGTTTGGTTTGGTTTGGTTTGGTTTGGTTTGGGTTGGGAAGCAAAAAATGATAAAATTCTTTAAAATGCCAAATATGTCAAAATTGTAAAACAGTGCCAACAAATAACGCGAAATTGTCAAAACAATCAAAAAACGTCAGTTTACGTAATTGAAAAAAAAACAATTAAAAAAATTAATGTAAGTTGCAAAATTGCCTAAATTTAAAAACAAAACAATTCACAAAACGCGAAACCTGTCAACAATGCAAAACATCAATTCAACGAAAGGTCAAAATTGTCTAAAATGCTAAAAAATGTCACGATTAAGAAATAGAATTTGAAAAATGTTTTAATAAAAAAACCAAAAAATCCCAAAATTGACGAAAAACTATATAAAATGCCAAAAAACCGCAAAATTGTAGAAATTGCGTAATTGAAATTATAAACACTCAAAGAAAATCCAAAACAAGATAAACACTCAAAGAAAATCCAAAAAAATCCAAAAACGTCGATGGGATAAACGTCGACGTTCGCCAAAATGTCACAATTGCAAAAACTGTTAAAATTCTTTAAAATTTTCAAATAAAATCTAAACAATCCAAATTGCAAAAATCGTCAAAACTGTCAAATTATTACAAAAAACTAATAAAATTCGTTAAAATGCTTGCAAGTGTCACGTCACAGTTGCGAAATACCGCGAAAAACAAAACTGTGATTTTTTTCCGATTTGTCAAATGTACAAAATGATAAAAACAAATTAAATAAATTACGAAATTAAATTGTCAAAATTTTAAAAACTCTTCGCTAACAGTATAAGTCGCGAATGTATAAATGTTAAAGTGCAGACAGTGTGAAAACAGTTGGAAATTCGAAACATTCAAATTAATCTAAAAATAAACAAAATTCAAAAAATTTCACAATTGAAAATTTCAAAAATATTAAAATTGGTAAAAATCAAATAATGCTGATGCAATATCAACCTTGTCAAAACTGTCAAAATTTCTTTGAAATATTCAAAAAAAACTAGAAAAATGCTACTTGTAATGCCAAAGTGATCAAAAATGTCAAAAAAAATTACAAAAAAAAAACTGATAATCGAATTTTGCTTCTTAAGAATTATCGATTTAATACGAAGAAAAAAATTACAAACTTTTTGTTGTTTTACTCATACGAACGAAATTTTTATCAAAGTTGACACACAGTGAGTATCCTTTACAACACTCAGTGGTCCTCAAACTTTGAAAATCGATTTTGCTTGCTTTTAAATTCGTTCCCAATGCAATATTCGTTCGATCAGCGAACGCCATGAATAAATCAAAAGAGACGTGAGGTGAACACGTCCGGGTCATCCGATCAAATTTTCCGTACCAAAGGTCCGCGCGCTCGTCCGATCCCGCACGTCGCTCTACATCTCTGATTTTTTTCACCAACCCGTCCGAGCGACGTCGCCGACACACATTCGGAACAAACGCGAGCGGAACGTGATCGGAAAACGTAATCCGACGTAATCGCGCGCTCGAAAAATCGATTTCGACCGCGGATTTCCAGTCGATAAATCCGCCTGTCGCGCGATGTCGAAACCGCGTAAATCGCGCGCGGGTCGCTTTTTTTCACCGTCCGGGTCAGTCGCGCAATCGCCGCCCGACGGGAAAACAAACGCATTTAATTTCGGCCGGTGCCGTTGCGCAAGAATTAATTCCGTTCCGACTGTTTACCTTGCGCTGAATCACCGTGTGAACGTGTGCTTGTTTGTTGCAGCGAACCTATGGCAAGACGGGGCGTGCGCCTGTCGAAAGCAGAGGGCGCCGAAAATTGGAGATATACCGAGGTAAGTCGCCAAATTTTTTCGAAACAGTGATCGCATTGTTTGTTCAGGGTCCCAGGGTCCCGAGCACAAAGAATTGACAATGATGTTTATGTGTAAATACCGAAGTGTTGAGGTTTTGGCCAAAATAAGCACACGTGTGGGTAACATAAATATTTCCACCTCAGTAAGATTCGGTTCGTTTATGTCTTTGACGCACGTACGATCAGTAGTTCGGTTGTAAGGGCAAGTGTGTGGTTTGTTCGCGGTGAGCGATGATTGAGCAGAATGGGTAAGGGCATTAAAATAATTCGAAACAATAATATGGATACTATACTTTTAACTTTAACTCAACTCAATAATAATTTTTAACTTCATCAATTTTCAAATCATACGATCGCGTTCAACCTAACACAAGTAGTTTTCAACCCAACCCAACCCAACCCAACTCGATACAACCCAACCCCAACCAACCCAACCCAACCGAACCCATCCTGCAAATGATAACCAAATCGCCTCCATGTACAAGAAATAACTAAAATTAATTAATGACGACGACCGAAACAAAACAAATTAACACGAACCCAACTAAAAACATAATAAATCAAACGCGACGAGCTAAACAAAGACGGCGGAAAAAGCAGCGACGACGAAACACGCAGAAACGATGGAAAATACGAATCATAATGAAAAATATAAGCACGTTCACTGTAGGTGTCGTGCTGTAATAAAAAGGCGCAATATTATATGTAGTGAACTGTGATGCGTAACTAGTTCACCGTATGCAGGTCGCATTATCACATTACAAAGTGAAACTATCTCAAACTAAACAAGACCGTGTAACGTGTGATGCGATACAAAATCCTTACGTCAGCAATACGATTAACCATGAAAATCGAATGCAGGGAAAGTTCATCGTGGAGAGTTAAAATTGTGATTTGATTGGGTTCGGTCAAACTTCCCGCGATGAATTTTCCGTAAATCAGTTTGATCTGTTCGACGATGCAACGTGTTACGTTCGCCCGCGTCGGTTCCTACAACGTATGAGGTCAGTGACGATCGCGCCAACGTTGCATTATCTTTGAATTGCTGCGCACATCGTACAGAAGCAAATATATAGCCTTGCTACATAAGCAATTTAGATAGATATATAATATATTTGAAGAAAATGTATTGTTCGAGATCCCTAAACTCTCGCCAGCATTGTCCCAAGTGTATATACATAGTTTACTTTAACACAAAAGTGTGAATGTACCCCCACGCTCGTGCCACCGTTCCGCAATTACATCTGCTTTGAGCTGATAAAAAATTTAATTACCTATGAAAGATGCTGCGAAAAAACAATTGTATTAACTTATTATTTTCCTTAAACCTAGCGCCCTGTGACATATTCAGGAAGTTGAAAAAGTAATCGAGTTGGCAAAGATTCCAAAACGACGAAGAACTAACGTGGACGAGATTTTTTTGTACAGCAAGAATTTTTTACGGTTTATTTTCGTTAATTGCTGGATTATATTGAAAAATTAAAAAATGAACGAAACGAATGTGGTTGGAACGGGCGAACCTGATGCAAAAATAAATCTATAATAATTCCGATGATTGGAAAGGACCATGTAACAAAACAAATTAATGAAACTGCCTAAATTGATGTCGGCATTTGCAAAAGGAACGCCACTTCTTGGACGGGTTGTTTGTTCCACATTAAAATTAGCTAGAAACTCGCCATTTGCATAGCTTGTCATTAACCAGTTATCTGACCCAAGCTTAAGTGATATGTTCAGTGATGAAATAAACTAACACAGACAAAAATATTAGTTACTTTCGGAGCGTAACCCAACCCAACTCAACACAACTCAATCCAACTTAACCCAACTCAAGCACAGTTAGTTTTGAAATAAGACAAAAAAATGATATATGACATTCCATTACGAAAACGTCACAAACGAACAATTAAACTGATTAATGGACGTTTTGGTTGTAAATATATGTGCCTCATGAATCGCACATGACAGCTCTGTTGTTCCTTAAAATTTGCGGGCAACTGTTAATTGCATTACAAAATTTTATCGTTACATGAAATCTAATTATTTGACAGATGTCGAGGAATAAGTTGCAGGGTTTAAAGTTTAAAGTACTTTGTTATCATTGTCATCTTTAATTGCACTGATTTCGTAGTTTTTGTTTTGGGTTGGGTTGATTAGTGGCAAGCTGTCATTTACCAAACGCCCAACCCAAAATAATACCAACTGTCAAGACAACAAAGACTAATTACGACAATTAAGTCGAAATTTAATGTTAATTGTTTAACAACAGAGGTTGGCTCGCAATTTTTAAATTTCGTCCTGGCGACTTCAAAATGAGAGCGAAACGGTCGTACGTAAACCCAAACCTATTAACTACTTATCTACTAGAGAATTTTTCTTCGGGAACACAGGATATATATTTTTAGGGAACTGACGTTACTGAATTGCCCCAGGACGTATTCCAATATACCGTTCGGGCAATCATGCAGCAGAGGTTCCAGCGCCGATAGCATCAGACACTTCTGCAGACATTGTTTCAAAGCCACGTGGCATTTGTGCTTCAAATCTTCCGAACTGTCGGCCGATAGCATCAGTGCGAGAAGGCGAGGAAACGCCATGGAAGCGGCCACGGCCTCTGCTTCGTCCCAGTCTAAAGATATTTGACGTCCGGCTTGAATATATTTGACATCCGTGCAATTATTGAAGTTGCCAACATTCGAAACGAACAAGTTAATTTCGCCGGCGGAGTGAAACTCGATCGCACGATTTATAGTTGGCGAGGAAATTGGAGAAAAAATAAATTTACTCAAATTTGTTTGAGTTTGCAAAGCAAAATTTAAAAAAAAAATCCAAGTTAAAAACGAGGGAAGAAGATGTTTGTCAAAAGTTTGTAAACAAAACCAAACAAAATTAGCATTTTGCGTCATAGTTAATTTTCTATGCATTGCATTTTTTCAATTTTTTCCAGTCGCTCTGCACCCAATAACACTTGACTTTTATGACGTAATTGCGCTTAGCAAAATTGCAAATCGGTTGGTAATTGTGGCTCTAGAATTTAATGGTTTAAAGCTGTAAAATTATAGCGATAACGAAGTCTCACCTTTTCACAATATTTGTCACTGCATTCGAGTGCTTCGCAAGCTTCGGATGTTCTCTAATATAATTATTAAAATTTAAAAATTACTCGACAATCATGTCATAGTTAATGGTGCGTTTTTAAAGTTCAAACAACGACGATATTGACGATAAAACATTAAATAAAACAAATCGTAGCACGTTTCAATTTTGCATCAATAGAGTTCCGGCGGTCTCAGACGTGGCTAAATGACAAGATGCATATGCAGCGATGCGTTCATTAAAATAGGATTTGCGATGAATTTTGACAACAGTGAAATATTTACGATTAGCACCTTAAATGTATATATTTTTTTATTAAGTCGCATACTTACAGAAATAACATTTAATTAAGACGAAGTACAAAACATTCCAGTCAACAAATTGAACGGAAACGCAGTTAAAATGAGACGTGAAGTGGCTATAAATTTACATGAGATTGCGAATTCCACGAACGGACTTCGCAGCTGTAACGCGTCGACGAAAGTTTATTTCCCCAATTGATTGCCTTGCGCGAAACTTTCCCGTGTTTCAATAATTGAATGTTATTTCGCGTCGGTATAGAATTTCTTACCATCTAGCTAGAGTCTCGTAATGCACTGGGGAAATAACGCGCCGCGTCGAAGTGTTTTTGCTTGTTTGTGGCCAACTCGGTTTATTTCAAAGTTTAATTATTTTTGTAATTTAAAAAATTTTATGGATTATTATCCGTCATCCGTCATCGTAGAAAAATTCATCAAAAAAAAGAAATTTAACCCAACCCAATCTAACTCGAGTAAATCCAACCCAATCACAATTTTAACTCTCCACCATAAATTGTGTCGGCATGTGGTGCATGAGTTGGTTGGTGCTTGCGCATTATTCTCTCTCTCTGTCTCTCTCTTTTTCTATTAATTTGTTAAGTTTATCATCATGAGGTATTGCCCTCCATCATGCAACACATTTGTTACAATCGAAACACCAAATTTCAGCAATGGCGCAATAGAATTTCAAGATCAAATTCCCTTTGCTGTAATTTTGCAAATGGATTGAACGCCAAACAACAGCACATGATCCAGACATTAATTAGTCTGATCCAAGCCAAAAAATACGAAAAGGGCAATTTTCCAATGAAAAACTTTTATGTTTGCAAACATGTTTGAAGTCGAAACGAGCCCAAGGCAAGAATGCAAACCAAACGGAACCAAAAAGCCAAATTCTCATCACAAATCGAAATCAATCGAGGGGTGCTCTGAGCTTTTTTTTTTAAAGCAAACTGCGTTAAACGAAACTTTTTGAAAAATGTTTGTTCGCTCACAGAAGTAACGAACTCGACGCAGATTTAATCAGGCCAGGACAATCCAATCCGATCCAACCCAAACCAATCCAACCGAACCCAGCCCAACTCAACCCAAACAAATCCAACCCCACCCAACCCAATACTCGTCGTTGTCGATTCCGAAACTAAACCACAAGGTTCCAAGAAATCAAATGAGGCAAATGAGATTGGATAAGAAACCCAACATATTGCAAAATATTTATTTGCTCCGAAAAGTAACGAACTCAATACAAATTAAAAAAAAATTAATCCAGAACAACCCAATCCAACCCGACCCGACCCAACACCACCCAACCCAGCCCTATACTCGTCATTGCAATTTGGTAAATGGATTCCAAAACTAAACCACAAGATTCCAAGAAACCAAAATGAGGCAAATGAGATTGGGTAAGAAACCCAACATATTCCAAAATGTTTATTTGCTCCGAAAAGTAACCAACTCAATACAAATTGAAAAAAAATTAATCCAGAACAACCCAATCCAACCCGACCCGACCCAACACCACCCAACCCAACCCTATACTCGTCGTTGCAATTTGGTAAATGGATTCCAAAACTAAACCACAAGATTCCAAGAAACCAAAATGAGGCAAATGAGATTGGATAAGAAACCCAACATATTGCAAAATATTTATTTGCTCCGAAAAGTAACGAACTCAATACAAATTAAAAAAAAATTAATCCAGAACAACCCAATCCAACCCGACCCGATCCGACCCAACCCAACCCAACCCTATACTCGTCGTTGCAATTTGGTAAATGGATTCCAAAACTAAACCACAAGATTCCAAGAAACCAAAATGAGATTGGATAAGAAACCCAACATATTCCAAAATGTTTATTTGCTCCGAAAAGTAACGAACTCAATACAAATTAAAAAAAAATTAATCCAGAACAACTCAATCCAACCCGACCCGATCCGACCCAACCCAACCCAACCCTATACTCGTCGTTGCAATTTGGTAAATGGATTCCAAAACTAAACCACAAGATTCCAAGAAACCAAAATGAGGCAAATGAGATTGGATAAGAAACCCAACATATTGCAAAATATTTATTTGCTCCGAAAAGTAACGAACTCAATACAAATTAAAAAAAAATTAATCCAGAACAACCCAATCCAACCCGACCCGACCCAACACCACCCAACCCAACCCTATACTCGTCGTTGCGATTTGGTAAATGGATTCCAAAACTAAACCACAAGATTCCAAGAAACCAAAATGAGACAAAAGTAAAAAAAAAATAATCCAGAACAACCCAATCCAACCCGACCCGACTCGACCCAACCCAACCCTATACTCGTCGTTGCAATTTGGTAAATGGATTCCAAAACTAAACCACAAGATTCCAAGAAACCAAAATGAGGCAAACGAGATTGGGTAAGAAACCCAACATGTTGAAAAATGTTTATTTCCTCCGAAAAGTAACCAACTCAATACAAATTTAAAAAAAATTAATCCAGAACAACCCAATCCAACCCGACCCGACCCAACCCAACCCAACCCAACCCAACCCAACCCAACCCAACCCTATACTCGTCGTTGCAATTTGGTAAATGAAATCCAAAACCACAACATTCCAAGAAACTTAAATGAGGCAAACGAGATTGGGTAAAAACCCAAACAATTTTCTGTGAAAAGTGTAAAGAAAGCAACTCAGACCAAGAATTCGATGCAAATGGAACACAAACATTCCGAAGCAGCTCGTCATAAAATAAATGAAAGAGTAAAACATGATTCTGATTAAAAGCATATCACTTGACCCAACCAAATACACCGCCAACTAATCGACTTCCATAGATAGCTTTGTTTTTGGTTTGGTTCGATTTTCGCTGCCATTTGCAAAATTTTGCGAATGATTCAAGCAACGTGGGTTTGGTTGGGTTGTATAGGAACAGGTTGGGTTGGATCGGAGCGGATTGGATTCGTTTGCGTTGTGCTGATTTAGCTTGGCCGCGACTTTAATTTGATTTGCGAAAGTCGACCCCCGATTGTCTTCGCGCGTTGTGGACGTGGCTTGAATTTTATTTGCATTTGTGAACGTAAGTGGAACCCAAATCAGACTTGGAAGTTTGTTCGTTTGTGGTCCATTCGTTATGAAGAACGAACGGACCGATTCCCGGAATTGCAATGCGGTTTTTGACACAACTCCTATCTGTAAGCCACGTCCACATTTGCAGTTGCATTTGCGACAGCTGCGTTTGGGTCGAAACTATTAATTGGAAGCCCAGGTTTTCATTCGGCCCGGGGGCACGGGAAACTGTAATTGGCTATTAATGCGCCGAGCTTGTTCCGTTGGCGCCGGGAAACGCTTTTCGAATACAAATTCTTTGTACGCGATCCGGTTCGCTCTTGATTGCCTCGCGCACAAACAATCGCATTATCGATGCCTCCCGGCGACACCTAAAATAATTAAAGATCCACTCGCTCGACGGTGCCCCTTAAGTGCGCAGTTAATTGCATTTTCACCAAAATGCGCTTACGTTTAATTAGTTTTTCGAGTCCACTTTTGACGCCGTAGTTTCCGCGCGTCCGATCGAATCTAGTTGGCGAGGAATGATTGGCGAGGGGTAAGTGTTATTCTTCGGACATTCCGTCCGTTAATCGTCGCAAACGCGCGCGTAAAACGCGCGATAAGCTGAATATCGTGCGGCGATGGCATTTTTTCGAACGGCCGGATTATGCCGCCGGCTGCATTTTTGTTGTTTAAATTGAAGCATTGCTCGCTTGCGAATGCGCGCTATTTGTTTGATTAAATTGTTTTAAAAAAATTTCGAAAATATTTCGTTCGGTATGTACAATAATCGTGTTTTTATTTGGCGTCCTCAAGGTCGAGTTTTAGGACCTTGTTGAAAGTGGTTAGTTGGAAATTTAAAACGACTTTAAATATTTAAATGCGTTTCTTTCGAAAGTTGATTGGCCCGGGAAGTATAGTTACAATAGTTATATTAAAGTCAAATAATTTTTAATTAACTTTCATGTATTTCAAAATAGGAAATTTTTAACATTTTTGAAAATTACGATCTTTTAGTTTGAGATTTTAATTAATCCGTTTGTTGTAGTTTCGCTGATTTTTGAATTTTGCGAATTCCTTTGGTGGGTGTTTGTGGAAATTTCTAAAAAAAAAAATAATCTAAAATTTCAAAACAACATTTTTTGTAATTTTTTTTAATCTTTTTTGCGTTACTTGTCACAATAAGCTGTCCTTTAAAAAGTCTAAATCGTAAGGAAATACGTCAACATTTAAAAAATTTCAATAATTATGATTTTTCCAACACAATCAAAAATTTTTCGAATTTTTAATCGTGGTATTTTTTGTATTTTTTTAATATTATCTTTTTGCATTATTTGTCGCAATAGCAGTCAAAGAATCTCAACGAAATAAGTCAAATCAAAAATTAACAATACACCAGAGTAATAATTTTCAAAAATGCTTAACACAAACCCCAACTATTAAAAAAATTCAATACAAAAATTACATATAAACACCCATCGTTAATTCAACTCAGTTGGAACCCCAAGTACTTAAAAAAAATTCAATATTTATGATTTTTTCCAAAATGTGCCAAAACAATGAAAATAATCTCGAATTTCTCAAAGGTTATGTTTACGGATGCAAAAAAATGTAAAAATTAGTAAAATGCAACTTGAAAGGAAACTTTATCGCCCGGCTTTGAAATTTGTTAATTTTTTTTTTTTGGCCGGTTGGCAATGAAAACTTCCAAAAAATTAAGAAATCGCCATAATCAAAAATCTCACGAAACTTCCGTCGTGGGTTTCGGCGTTGTCGAAATTTTTTTTATTAATTTTTTAATTGCCGGGAAATTTCACTTGTTTTGTTTTTGTTTGACCCAACCCAACCCGACCTCTTAAAATTTCGTTGAATTTTTGATTCGCAACGTTTCGTTTTTTCGTTGTTTTTGAACATTTTTATTATTGGAGTTTTTTGAAAAGAGATTTCTGCCGAGTTTGTAATTTTGCAAACGTTGCCCGGTTGTTCAACGAAGCAAAAACATCTCTTTCAATTAATTTAGAAAAATATATAATTTTTTTAATGTGTTTTATAAATTAATTAATTTTTTTGAATTCTTTGAAGAATTTTTGAAATTAAATTTTTATTTCAATTTTGAATTTTTCTAATTGTTCGATAATGTCTTTCTATTTTTTTTAATTTGTTTGATTTTTGGGCATTTGCATTTTTTGATTTTTTTATATTTTTTTCAATTTTTTAATTTTTTTTTAAACGTATTATTGATACTTCTTGAAAACGATATGCCCGTCACTGAATTTTTGCGTTGGCGAATATTTTGTTGTTGTTGGGCATTTTTTAAATTCTTTTGAATTCGTCGATTCTTGTTTTGTCTTTTGTTCGACCCGACCTCTTAAGATTTTTAATTCATAATGTTTTTAATATTTTTTACATTTTTGCAGTTTTTGAAAAGCTGGTTTTGTAATTTTGTAATAAAAAATGTTTTTAACGAATTTTTGAGAATTATTATTTTTTTTCAATTTTTTATTTTTATCTATGAAAATATTTGCATTTGTTGCAAGTTTTAATTCTTTAAAAATCTTTTTGTATTTTTACGTTTTTACATTTTTTTAATATTGACTTTTAGGCTTGTTTTCTTTTTCATTTCTTGGCTTTTGTTTGACCGAACCCAACCCGAACCAATCAAACCCAACCGGACCGACCCCAACCCAACCCGGTCCAACCCGACTCATTTTTTATTCATGAAATTTTTAATAGTGTTTTTTTCTGATTTTTGTAATTTTGAAAGCAAAAAAAAATGCAAAACATATCAGTTACGTAAATTTAGGAAAATACATGAAATTTAATAAAAGTTTTTAAAAACTCTATTCCATAAATTAAGTAGTTATATTTTTTTGAAATTTTTGAAAACGATTCGTTTCAATTTTGGATTTTTAAAATTTTACCACATCACAATAATTTCTACCGTACAAATAAAAACCAAACAAATTAAGAGATTTCAAGGAAGAGATGTATCAGGTTGGGGGCCATGTTCGATTAAGGGGTAAGGCCACCATGCGCGTCGAAATGAAAGGACAATTTTAGGATTTTTTTTTATTTTTGGTGAAAAACCTGTCGTGCTTCATGAACTGTCTATGAGCACAAACAAATTAAATTGCAAAATTGACAAACTTGATGTTTTTGAGACGACCGAATGAATGGCACTTATAAATCAAGTCAATTAAGTTAAAAAAATAAGCGATACAAAAAAAAATATAAAAAAAAATCCATTTGGTTCCAGATGGCAATCTAAATAATTCAGATGTGGAAAAACGATGACAATTACATCGACCATTAAATGTAAGAACGGTCAATTAAGCTAAAAAGTTAAGTGTTGCAAAAAGAACAGACTTGAAGAAAAAGATAAAATTGTATAATTAAAAAACAGGCTCAAAATTATATAAAAAAAAATCAAACGAACTTTCGTTTATTATACAAAAATATAACGACAATATGAAATTATCATATTAATCAAAACATTTATTATAAAATGATTAATAATTAAAATTTATAATTGAATCTGGAAAAATAAGTTAATACGGATCGTTGGACAATTATTTCGTTCGTATGTTGAGCTCGTCAACAAGTTGGTTTCTCCTGTTAAATGTCTTGCGTTGTGCGAACTCGCAATCAAAACGAAACCATCGTCCACGAATCTAACCAGATTTCTACTTGTTTAATTAACGTTGATGACATTTTACAATTGAAAGATAAATGACTTGAATTGGATTGGATCGGGTTGGGTTTGCGTTGGATTGCATTGTTGCATTGGATTTGATCGGATTGGATCGGTTTGTGTTCTGCTTGTCGATTAACACCAGACCTGTCACGTTGATTTATGAGTGCCGTGTTTAACGGCCTAACTACCTGTATACAACGCGAATTATTACGATTTATGTCTCGACTTTGACACGTTAATTGTTCGTTTGTTTTTTTATGATTTTTGATTTAAATTCCCACACGTTAAGATCCGATTGTACAAACAAACACAACTTCTCATCACTCAATAGTGCTCGTCGGCAATTAGCACAAAGAACACATGTTTCACTTTCTTGTCGACTAACACTAGATCAGTCACGTTGATTTATGAGTGCACTTTCCAACTGACTTAAATTCACAGACCCAGTTGTACAAACACAGCTTGAGCTTAGCTGTGGAAAATTCGGTTTATAAGATAATCAATTAAATCTCAGTGTCCAGTAAATCGGGTTTGGACTAAAGGCCACGTTAAACTCTTCTATGTTCTTGAACAACGCCTTTCTTAAACTAATTATTTAATTTTACAATTGTGTACCTTGCACGCACTCGTTTTATTGATGTTGGTGGCTTGCATTATTACTCACATTAATATTTTATTTCATTTTCACATCAGTAAACACGTCAATAAGTCTAACCTAACTACAGCGCATGTGCTTTGTGACCAGGACCGACTTGGAAAAAATACTCATTCATATGAAACGAAGAAAAATATTTAAGTGTGAGCTTGAAATATTTAAGCCGACTTCCATCCAAAGGTACATCTTAATTTTTTATCATATTTGGGATTTGATTTATTTTATTTTCGTAATTAACGTAGCTTTTTTTAACGAGCACTTCAAAGGATCGCTGGATACATCGACGTGATTCCAAAAACCCCGACGCCGCAGACACCAGAAACCTAATTTTCAAATTTCAAACGGGACGTTAATGGCCCCGCCGCTACAGCGAGCCCATTAAACGTGCCCCCGACACATTGTTTAATAATACAAAACCGCACACGGTGTCATTAACTATCGATTAGCAGCGTTCTCCGCCGGCTGAAACGTAAACCGTGTGTGTGTTGTATCCTATTTGTAGATGTCGAATATTGGTCGCGTCGTCTCCGAAGCGAAAACTGGTGGGGATGTGTAACGCGAGCTTCCTAATTTCGATGCACACGCGTTCGAAATGAGCGTCGTTTGCTCGTTCACGTTCAGTCCGACGTTTCGGTTCTTGGCGCGATCATGTGCACGCTGTGCGTCCTGTTGGCCAGGTGGTTTCGTTGGGGTAGATGGTGAGTGGGGAAAAATTAATTTTAATTTTTCACGATTCGAGATCTTTGGATCGTTTCTAACGACGTCGGTCGTGGACGCAAAGTGATTGAGTTCGACCTGTTGCGGCGTTGGCTTAAATTTAAAGATTGTGGCCCCACGTTGGGCGCCAATTTTTTAACATCTAGATTGTCACGGTCCAAATTGCATCGATTTTGAAATTAATTACATCGTATTACACGTTTATTTTACTCAAACAATAAATTGCGTAAATCAACAAAGCAATTATTAACTGCGCAATTAAATTCTGTTGCAATTGTAAAATTTAATTAGTCGATATTCCCGGTCGTTGGGCGTTGATTGCGACGATTGCGATCTGTGTAATTCATGTTCATGCAAATTAAAATAATTTCTGTATAGCCATCCAATAGTTTTTAATTTAAGATCGAATCGATCTAAAAATTGATTAATTGTGACAAAACTCGAGCATCTAAACTTAGCTGTCGATCCCTTATTGGCATTTTCACATTTTACATTTCATTTCCCTTTCTCCTTCCGCCTCTCTCTGTTTTCCTTGGTTCTTTCTTCCTGCTTTTGTTCCTACTCTTATCATTCTTCCCCATTATTATCTAACATCTCTAGTCCCCGCCCGTCTTCTCCAATCTTCTTCATTCAGTTTTATTTCCTTGCATTCTCTTACCCAATGATCCCATTCATCCCATCTTCCTCCACAAAAATTACACTCTCTTCCATCCAATAATTTTCTTTCTCTTCACTGCCTCTACCGATCTCCCTCCTCCTAAGTATGTTGGTATCCTCCACTGTACTTTTATACTTTTGTATTTGATGTTATACTCGCAATCTTGATTTTGTGTTCCCTTTCCTGAGCCTCTACCATCTTCCACCTCTCTACGATCTCCCTCTCTACTTGCTTCCCATCTCTTCTTCTCCTTTCTGCCTCTGCAGTTGAGTCTACAATCTTCCCAATTGGATAGTCACGTTCCCTTGCTCCCCCTTCTAATACCAACTTAACTAGTCTATGTTGTTGCCCGCAACTCGCTAGCGTCACATACCTCACTGCGCTTTTCTCTGCCTCTACACCCAACTCCCCGACTCCTGCCTAAATTGAATTAATAACCCAACCCAACCCAACCCAATCCAACCCAACCCAACCCAACCCACTTCTTCTTTATTTTTCATGTCTGCCATTTTTTTCTATTTTACTTGGAGTATTTGGAGTACGTCACTGCCTCACGGACTTACGCCACTGGCGTGCGCCGCTATCGTCTGGGATTTATTAAATCGTTCGAAGGCTTAGTTCCGTAAAAAAACTCGTTTTACCTTCGTACAATTTTTATTTAAACTTATTTACAATTACAATTTGCACTTCGTATATACTGTTGCGATGTGTTGTATGTCTGTTAGCCACAGTGTTGTTTACGTGATTGGAGCGACTGTTTGTTGGGCTACCGATGAGTGCGATGTGTTGTATGCTTCTTAGCCACTTGTACTGTTTATGTAATTGGAGCGTTTGTTGGGCTACCGATGAGTTGCTACTCGATGTTGAGTAGCTGACTACTTGTTCTGTTCTGTCTTGTTGTAACGAACTTGACTGATTTACTAATCCACCGATTTTACCGCCACTTGTACTGTTTATGTAATTGGAGCGTTTGTTGGGCTACCGATGAGTTGCTACTCGATGTTGAGTAGCTGACTACTTGTTCTGTTCTGTCTTGTTGCAACGAACTCTGATTTACTAGTCGACCGATTTTACCACTGGATTGGTTAATGTTAAGGGTGAAACGAAATGCCCCCACTTTGGTGCTAACCGGTACTAGACGAGATGCAAGTTTTTACTTTGGGAACCTTTAGCGGCAAACGCCATTAGGCATCTGCGAAGATTTTTGAACTATTTACCAATACTGATACTATTTCGCGTATCTAAAATAATTCCAACGAATATTTATTTACACGGGTTTTCGAAATAAATTGTTCTTATACAATTAAATGAAAATGAAATCCCCGAGTGCCGCAGGGGAAATTCTAGGTCCCTTTTTGTTTCTCACATTTTTTGGTATTAAGGAGTAAGCCAATGACGTTTCGGTTGAGATTTTTCACTGGTTGTTCATAATTCAGCACAGTCGTAATGACAATCAGTCGCCAGCACGTCGCCCGTTTTTTCCCAATTCATTTTTTTATCGTCTTTCAATTTCCTTTCTCCAGTCATCAAATCCAACTCGGCAAAAAAAACCGCACGATCCGGAATTATCGCTCAATTAACGCGACGCGATTCGTTCCGCCACTCGCGCGATAAAAATTTAATTTAAATTCCGCGCTGGCCGCGTCCTACATTCATAGACGAGTCGAAATTTATCGCGCCGGGCCTTTTACAGCAGCGCCGACGTGATTTATTTTTTCCGCCGACGACGGCGAAGAAATCGTTCTTCGCGTTTAATTACGGCCGCTCGTTCCAGCGCCGTCGTCGATGGCGACGACTAATCGGTCGCCTTTTACGGCCGCGCCATTATCCGTAACGGGCAGCGGTCGTTTGGATTTTTTTACTGCGAACCGCACTCAAGAGATTAGCTGTTCGAGTGCGTTCGTCGGAGGTTGGGGAAAATGCGCGAATTGACGAAGCCACAAAGGCGCTACAATGACACGTAAAATATCTGAAATGTTATAGACGGTACCTCAGGGTGGAGTTCTAGGCCCCTTTCTCTTTATTAATTCATTGAAAGTTAACCGATGACATTGCAAGCAACTGATTTGGTCATGAAAAATTCAACGCGTCTCCAATTCGATAATTTTCAATTCTAAACTAAAAAGGTTCTAACAGATCACCTGACCATAGCATTCCATCTGGAATTTTTGATTTATAGCAATTGTTAATTGTGCCACAGGCAATAAAAATATGATTGGGTTGGGTTTTTTGGGTTGTGTTGGGTGGGGTTGGGTTATCTGAATTGTATTGGGTTGGGTTTGGTTGGGTTGGTTTGGGTTGGTTTGGGCTGTGTTGAGTTTGGTTCGGGTTGGGTTGGGTTTGGTTTCGAAAATCGTCATAAATGCAAAAAAAAAATATTAATTAATTCTGGAAAATGTGCCCAATACAAAATTTCTCAAAGACTCAACAAAATTCAGAAAATTCGAAAATGCCAGACATTTAAAAATTGCTGTCAAAAATCAAAATGTTAAGCTTCCCAAAGTTTGTTCCTCTTGGTCTCCCATTCTGACATTCGGAGGGAATTCGAACTTCCAGATATCGAAGAATGGAAACCGCGACCTTGCTCAACTTGTCCTCCAGTATCCATCGCCCTTTCGATTCTTCAATTATCTGCTCTTTCCTCAATTTCATTTTCACTGTCTCGCTGTTTCCTTCCCTTTCCTTCATCCAATGTTGCCTTCACAACAATTTGGGATAATCTACTCTCCTCCTCATTTACTTTATTTGCTCCCACCTTAGTCCATTCTGTTTCGTTTCCTTCAATTTTATTCACGTCTGCTCTTTCCAAACTCGTTAACTCTAATCTGCTATTGGATTTGAGATTCTTCTTAGGTTTTATCTTATTCCATATCCGATGCTATTCCAAAAAAAAATCGTTCATGTAAATTGCAACTAATAATCTCCCCACCATTCACGTAGTAACCAAGACATTTTTGTTTCAGACATTCGGCAGTCGATGTCGACATAAAGACGAAGGAGACTGACACGATCGGGCCGAAGTCCAACCCCTTCCACCAAAACAGCCATCACCAGCAGTTCCCGCCCCTCGGCGACCTAATCCTGACCCAGACTAAGGACGCGCCGCGCCCCGTCGCCGCCGGTCCAGAACCCAAACCTGTGATATTAGAAACCGTGCCTTCCCTGAAGAACCTTTCGGAGAGCTGCCTCCCAGAGAAGCTGTCCAAGCTCCAAGCCCGCGGCGCCAACCACAAACAGCTGCTCCAGTCGAAGAGCTTCGCCGCGGTGGACAACCGCCCGATCTACCCGAACTGTCCCTTTTCGCCTTACGCCAGTCCCACGAACTCGCCCCGGAGCAACAGGAAGCGGCAGCCCCTGAGGGAATCGCGGAGGGTGTCCATTGAAAAATCGGGGATGTACCTGCAGTTGAACCAGTACAAGTTGATGGATTCCATCGGACAGGTAATTTTATCTTACAATTCGAATGCATGACGTTTAATTATTAATTATATTATTAATCATCTGGATTAATTTTACTCCTATTTCTTAATGAAATTTTCTAATAAATAGAATTTTGCGCCATCTATGAACGACGTGTGCATGCGTTAGTTGAGTTGCACACCGAATTACAGATGTCGTGTTTACTACTTCACAATCAGAGATTACAGGGTTCTGTAATCCACGCCAAACTCGAGTGCTTTATCGAGCTGTTTTGTTCGCAGGGTTCGTATGGTATTGTCAAGTTGGCGTACAACGAGGAAGACGACACGCATTACGTAAGTAAAAGTAGTGTTGGTGTGCCTGATGTTTATTCGTACCGTATCTGTAATATTGAAAAGCGAACACATAAATGATTCATGTTGTTTTTTTTTTAACGTGTTAACTGTAAGGAAAATAGATTATTTTTTTTTATTTAATTTGTTCATGTGGGGGTGTGTTACTTAGATTGTACGTCTGTGTAAATTTACCACGTTATCTACGAATGACTACTATTAGTAGTATCGCCATATTTGATGGTTTGATGATTGCTTTAATGTTTTGTCACCAAACCAGGTAATTACTTTGTGCAATTTGGTTGGGTTGGGTTGGATTGGGTTGGGTTGGGTTGGGTTGGGTTGGGTTGGGTTGGGTTGGGTTGGGTTGGGTCGGGTCGGGTCGGGTCGGGTCGGGTCGGGTCGGGTCGGGTTGGGTCGGGTCGGGTCGGGTCGGGTTGGGTCGGGTCGGGTTGGGTCGGGTCGGGTTGGGTCGGGTTGGGTCGGGTTGTGAATTTTTCACGATAATTTTTCTTAAAAAGTTTGAAAATTCCAAACAGTTCATTCAAAAATTTGTAAAAAAATATATTCTTTTCGATATTAATTAAATTATTATTGTAAGTTGACTTTATTGACTTTTGAAAATTTTGACATTTTTTGCACTTGCGCTTTGCGCAATTTAGTTTATAACGTATTTGGATTTCTTGACAATGAAATTTTAACACTGTGTGTGTTATACGCTGGAAATTATAATAGCTCCGCAACAAATCTTAATCGAAAGACGCGCGGAAAGAATCAAAGAAGATTAATGAGTGCGTTTAAAACCAAATAGCATTTTAATTGAAGGTATATCGTAATTTAAAACGCGGATGGAGCGAAATGTTAAATCGGCGGCAAATGACTCTTAAGGTGAGTCGGGGTCAATTTCGATGAATTCTCACATAATTTTATTTCGGAAGGAGAAATACTGCCACGATTAACAAGAAAGTTACGAGTGAATATAAAAATATTCACGTCCACGTCACTTATTTTTCTCCATGAAATAATAATATGGAAAAAAACGCGTCCAAATAAATTCGTTGGGTCCTGTGAATTGATTTAAAACCCAAACGAAATAAAAAAATTACAATATGAATTTTATGAAATTATTGGACTTCAAGCATTCAACCTTTTTGAGAATTTTGTAAATTGCGACATTTACTTACTTTTTCTGCTCGATCATTTGGCATTTGTAAAATTTTAAAAGTGAAAATTTTACAAAATTCTTTGTTTTAAAAAATTGTGAGGATTTTCCCATTTTATGACTTTCCAACAAAAAAAAAAGAAACAAACGATTTGCATTAAGTAATGTAAACATGAACACAAATTGATGTGAATTTATGAACGCCATTTGAGCAACAAAACCTTTGTCCGATTAAGTCAGTACTATCGAGACTTGTAACTATGTACGTCGCAGCCAGTTTGTTGCAAGAGTGTGGAGGTGTTGACGTCTAGATGACTTTAGTACATTCACACAAACGTTTTGTGGTTCGTGTTTGCATCTTCGCAAAATGTATCGTTGGTGTCTGATGGGCACAGAAGGGCGAAACGCTCCGTCGCCATCTATTGCATTCGCTAAAATTTATTATCAACAAGGCGATCTCTTGACTCGGCGAAATACGTTACGACTTATTCGGCCAAACAGAAGCTTGTAATTGCATGGCAGCACGCATGTCTGGATATAGACGTCTAGATGGCGTTAATACAGTCACGCAAACGTATTGTAACGTTTATAAAATAAGTTTGAAAACAAAATTTGTAAATAAGTATAAATTGTCAAAATAGCCCATAAACACAATTTATGGAGAATTCAATAAAATATGACTAAGTCGTAAACGATGTTGAATATTCTAAAAACTGCAAAAATAAATAAAAATTACGTAAGTTATTAAAATAGTGATGAATGTCAAATATTTTAAAAGCTGTTAAAATGACATGACATTCAAACAAAAATGTCAAAATTGACGTAAGTTAAAATAGTGACGAGCGTCAAATATTTTTAAAGTTGTCAAAATGACGTGACATTCAAACAAAAATGTCAAAATTGACGTAAGTTAAAATAGTGACGAGCGTCAAATATTTTTAAAGTTGTCAAAATGACGTGACATTCAAACAAAAATGTCAAAATTGACGTAAGTTAAAATAGTGACGAGCGTCAAATATTTTAAAAGCTGTCAAAATGACACGCCATTCAAACAAAAATGTCAAAATTGACGTAAGTTAAAATAGTGACGAGCGTCAAATATTTTTAAAGTTGTCAAAATGACACACCATTCAAACAAAAATGTCAAAATTGACGTAAGTTAAAATAGTGACGAGCGTCAAATATTTTTAAAGCTGTCAAAATGACGTGACATTCAAACAAAAATGTCAAAATTGACGTAAGTTAAAATAGTGACGAGCGTCAAATATTTTTAAAGCTGTCAAAATGACGTGACATTCAAACAAAAATGTCAAAATTGACGTAAGTTAAAATAGTGACGAGCGTCAAATATTTTTAAAGTTGTCAAAATGACGTGACATTCAAACAAAAATGTCAAAATTGACGTAAGTTAAAATAGTGACGAGCGTCAAATATTTTTAAAGTTGTCAAAATGACGTGACATTCAAACAAAAATGTCAAAATTGACGTAAGTTAAAATAGTGACGAGCGTCAAATATTTTTAAAGCTGTCAAAATGACGTGACAATCAAACAAAAATGTCAAAATTGACGGAAGTTAAAATAGTGACGAGCGTCAAATATTTTTAAAGTTGTCAAAATGACACGCCATTCAAACAAAAATGTCAACATTGACGTAAGTTAAAATAGTGACGAGCGTCAAATATTTTTAAAGCTGTCAAAATGACGTGACATTCAAACAAAAATGTCAAAATTGACGTAAGTTAAAATAGTGACGAGCGTCAAATATTTTTAAAGCTGTCAAAATGACGTGACATTCAAACAAAAATGTCAAAATTGACGTAAGTTAAAATAGTGACGAGCGTCAAATATTTTTAAAGCTGTCAAAATGACGTGACATTCAAACAAAAATGTCAAAATTGACGTAAGTTAAAATAGTGACGAGCGTCAAATATTTTTAAAGCTGTCAAAATGACACGCCATTCAAACAAAAATGTCAAAATTGACGTAAGTTAAAATAGTGACGAGCGTCAAATATTTTTAAAGTTGTCAAAATGACGTGACATTCAAACAAAAATGTCAAAATTGACGTAAGTTAAAATAGTGACGAGCGTCAAATATTTTAAAAGCTGTCAAAATGACACGCCATTCAAACAAAAATGTCAAAATTGACGTAAGTTAAAATAGTGACGAGCGTCAAATATTTTTAAAGTTGTCAAAATGACACACCATTCAAACAAAAATGTCAAAATTGACGTAAGTTAAAATAGTGACGAGCGTCAAATATTTTTAAAGCTGTCAAAATGACGTGACATTCAAACAAAAATGTCAAAATTGACGTAAGTTAAAATAGTGACGAGCGTCAAATATTTTTAAAGCTGTCAAAATGACGTGACATTCAAACAAAAATGTCAAAATTGACGTAAGTTAAAATAGTGACGAGCGTCAAATATTTTTAAAGTTGTCAAAATGACGTGACATTCAAACAAAAATGTCAAAATTGACGTAAGTTAAAATAGTGACGAGCGTCAAATATTTTTAAAGTTGTCAAAATGACGTGACATTCAAACAAAAATGTCAAAATTGACGTAAGTTAAAATAGTGACGAGCGTCAAATATTTTTAAAGCTGTCAAAATGACGTGACAATCAAACAAAAATGTCAAAATTGACGGAAGTTAAAATAGTGACGAGCGTCAAATATTTTTAAAGTTGTCAAAATGACACGCCATTCAAACAAAAATGTCAACATTGACGTAAGTTAAAATAGTGACGAGCGTCAAATATTTTTAAAGCTGTCAAAATGACGTGACATTCAAACAAAAATGTCAAAATTGACGTAAGTTAAAATAGTGACGAGCGTCAAATATTTTTAAAGCTGTCAAAATGACGTGACATTCAAACAAAAATGTCAAAATTGACGTAAGTTAAAATAGTGACGAGCGTCAAATATTTTTAAAGCTGTCAAAATGACGTGACATTCAAACAAAAATGTCAAAATTGACGTAAGTTAAAATAGTGACGAGCGTCAAATATTTTTAAAGCTGTCAAAATGACACGCCATTCAAACAAAAATGTCAAAATTTACGTAAGTTAAAATAGTGACGAGCGTCAAATATTTTTAAAGTTGTCAAAATGACGTGACATTCAAACAAAAATGTCAAAATTGACCAGTAGTCATAACGGTGGCGAATTTCTATATGTCTCGAATTCATTACGTCAAAATTGTTATGAAAATGTTTGCATTTGAGATTTATTTAAAAATGTTTTTTTACATGACGTCACTAAGAATGGAAATAATAGTTCGTATTGGGGACAATTGATTTGGAAAGTCTCTAGCGATTAATATAAATATCCGCTTGCAGGGCTCGAAGATTAGTGACACATAGTTAGTCTTGTGTAGATAGTCGACAGATAATCATCGACAGAGTTCGGTTATTACGTAGTGCGAATAGTAGTACGTGCATAGTTTGCAAAGCGTAACGACGACGCTCGACAGTAGGGTAGGTCAGTACAAATCAGACGACGCTGCGAAACGTGCTTTATATCGTGCTTTTGCTGAAGATGATATTGAGACTCTTATCTTTTTAACGCATTATCACCCGTTTTACCTTTTAAGTGCATTTATTTACATCAAAAATTATAAAACGTATTTTCATAAAATTACATTATAGAGCACGTAGAATTTCATATAGAAAGTGATTCAGGAAAAATCGTAAAACATACTAGTAGCCTCGATCGTCGACGTGTATTTCACCGAGGTGGTTTGTTTTTCCTTAGCTCTCTTGAAGTAGTCCTTCCACAGCTTCTTCGACTCTGCATCTAAGACGACGTTGAACACGAACATGACGAAACCTTGCATCGTGGCGGTCAGGCAGAATAAATAAACGAATATCGTCGTGCCCGCGACCGAAGGTATAAACTCCGCCGTTAGCCCGAAAATCCACGGGATCCCCAACATGAAAAACAACAATATGGCAAAATTCGCCTGTTTTCGTGTCAAGTTGCTCGATTTGTTGTACTTTTTCAATTTGCTACTGCTAACTTTGGCCATAATCAGGCATATAATGGCGATGTTTACGGATGCGACGACGATGATCGGTAGGAGCAAGAAGACGTAAAGGGCGTCGCCTCTGACGTGGCAAAAATTCAACGCCCCGGCTTTGTACGCGTCCGAATAAATGACGACGGACAGAGTCGTCAGAAGGAGGGGAGCGATCCAACCGATCACGGTGGCTTTCAGAAGCGATATGTCCACGCTGTCGAAGATCTTGATGAATCTGGAATGTTGTACGTAGGCGACCAGTAGCATCCAGGAAAATTTCGATAAGATCGCGTAATACAACGTCGCACCGATCGACCTGCATAGAGTCGATCGATTTTGAAAGTCTTCGACGGCGGCCAGTTGAAAAATCACCAGTTCTAGAACGACGGACGCGGTCAATTGGACGGTGAATTTTCGTTTGGCGTGCCAGGATTTTAATAAAATCGCCGATGAGAATACGACGATCGCTCCGATGAACGATAAGGTGCAACCCAAGCCTGTAATTATGGTCAAGTATAGATCGTGGGCGTCCAATGGATTAATTGAAATTAGAACTCCGTCGGCGTCTTCTTCGACGATCAGGCGGTCGCTTAGAATTAACAAAGCGAAGTGGGTTAAATGGGTGAACGAGCATTGCGTCAACGAATCGTTGTTCAAAGTCGCGCCTCCGTCGATTGCCCATCGACCCGTTCTGTATGATCCGTAATCCCAATAGGCGCAATCGCCACTGATATTATCGCTCGATTTTCGTAAATATATCGTAATGGGCTCTGGTAAATCAACGACGCCGGGGATCTTAACGCCGACGACTTTGCTACCTCCCCACCGATCCTTCCCATCGACGAATAGGCTGTCGTTATAAAAGATTTCTATTACAATCCTTAAATCTTCGTGTGTGGCGCCCAAAATTCTTAACAAATTTTCCGGGATCATCACCGCCAATTCCAAATCGTCCGTTTGCAGATCGCCTAGTGTTTGATTGGCGTACAACTCGACGAGACGATACCCCACAAAAGAATTTTTTGACTCGCCCCGATACACAGCCAACCCCGTAACGTTGTCAATGGCCGGGTTGGTGATCTCCACAATGAAGTTATCTTCAACGATGCAGGTAGGGCCATTCAAAGCCACCGCGTTTACAAAATTTTCAATCGAATCCAATATCTCGTCGGTGGAATTGATCGCTTGAGCTCGACGCAACTCGTCCAAATTCGTGCGCATGGCGTTGTTGATGATTTTGACGAAATTCGCCGGACCAGCCGACGGGCTAACGCTTCTCAGTCCTTTCGATAAAAGGTGGAGATCGGCGCTGGAGAATTCATCCACGCGAGCCAATTCATCTAACACGTTAGCGTCGATCTCTTTATTTAAGATTTCTAACAAAAATTTCGTGCGTTGCGGAACGTCGATGTCGGAGCAACGCGCGCGATTCTGGGACCACGATGCACCCTTACCGGAGAACAACTCACCTTCGCATTTCCTCGTCACCAATCGCCCGTCACCGTCCAGACATAGTTCGTCCGTTGTGGCTTCGGCTCCTATCGGAGTTAATCCCCAATGCAAATCGTCCATAATCTCCGGGAGGCAAAACTCGGTGCTTCTTAAATACACCACATCGGTGATAAAATTTCGCAAAATTAATTCGTGAGTATCTTTCAAGTCTTCGTAACCGCTTTTAACGTAAATCACGTCATCGTCACCGTGGATGCAATTCATCGTCTTGCACAATTTATTTTTTGTGTCGATCCTCGCATTGGCTTTCAAAACGAAAACATGCGCGCGACTTCTCCGATCCGTGAACTTTTCAGTTACGCTCGGATGGAAATTTTGAGCTTCGAAGACCTGGCACCAGTACTGCGCTTGGTATGGGATCGCGTGCAGGGCGTACATATTCAAAGGCTCGAAAAATCGCTTCACTTTTACGGGGCGAAGCGGTCTCGTTAATCCGAACACCGATTTGACGTAACAGTCTATTTGCACGTCTGGTGACGGGGCAGTCAAAATTATCATAATTTGCATCGCGTCGAATCTTAACACGTGCTTTCTGGTATCTTCTTTTAAATTGAAGAAAAACGATTGGGGATAATCGCAGTAGTCTGTCTCTTCTTCAGAGCTGTCACTTTCAGTGCACGTGTGATCGGTAAAATTGCGTGGAGCTCTGCAGCCGATCGAGGAGTTCGTGTACCCCGTCGGGCATCGAAATGAGTAACATTCGTCGACAATTTCCGGTTCCCATCGCCCGTCGACGCAAGTTCTCGCGATCACATTGAAACTTACATCCAAACAGATAGGCTGCGATAGCCACTGCCCATCGGCGACGGCCGTCCAATTGAATTTCGTCCCGTCGACCCCGTGCGTTACTTGTGAACGACAACCTGTCTGTTTCAATGAAATAGATGGTGACGTCTAACTTTGCAAATGTACTTACGCCGTTCTGCTGCGTCGCGTCTCCAATGAGACAAAAAAATACGCACAGGACGTGCAATTTTGAAATAACTTCGCGCATTTCGTCGCCACGCACCACAAGTAACGATGGGTGATGGTTTTTCATCGCTTATCTATAGTTGAGTGTAAGATAAGAGATAATCGATGATTAAGACCAATTTTGCGTAATCTTCGAATTCAATCGTTCAATCGTAGGTAAACAAATTAAATTGGATTTTTGTTGATTTGACGTAACTTCTTATCAACACTGTACACAGGAAGTGGCCACTTGAGAAGATCTAATAAATTTTATTTATTTTGTTATTTATTATCATTATTTAGCGTCACTGACGTAGTAGGCGATGAGTGGCGTTGAATCAATTTGCAAGAAAACAAGTTGAAACAAAACAAAGAAAAGTTAGAAGCAACGAAAGTAAAATCCAAAAGTACAGCCCCTGTTGGGCTGGATTGTTTAATAAAAATCGATGAGTTAGTAAAAAACGTCGCAAAACAAAGTGTCGTGCAGTGGCAGCCAGAAAGTAGTGTCGTTTCATCTGCTCCATGGTGCACGTCGCTCTCATGGGAATTTTAATAACAGCGTTACTATGCATGTTTAGTGGCCACTTGAGAAGGATTTTATTTATTTTGTTATTTATACGAGGCGAGTCACTGACGCAGTAGACGACGAGTGACGTTGAATCAATTTGCAAGAAAACAAGTTGGAACAAAACAAAGAAAAGTTAGAAGCGACGAAAGTAAAATCGAAAAGTACAAACAATCCAGCCCTGTTGGGCTGGATTGTTTAATAAAAATCGATGAGTTAGTAAAAAAACGTCGCAAAACAAAGTGTCGTGCAGTGGCAGCCAGAAAGTAGTGTCGTTTCATCTGCTCTATGGTGCACGTCGCTCTCATGGGAATTCTAATAACAGCGTTACTATGCATGTTTAGCGGCCACTTGAGAGGAATTTTATTTATTTTGTTATTTATACGAGGCGAGTCACTGACGTAGTAGACGACGAGTGACGTTGAATCAATTTGCAAGGAAACAAGTTGAAACAAAACAAAGAAAAGTTAGAAGCGACGAAAGTAAAAACCAAAAGTCCAAACGAAACGAAATCGATTAGAAACAAAAATGTGCGGAAAATTAACGAAAATGATGAACCCACGAAAAAAATAAAATCAATAGAAAAAAAACTAAAATAACGAATGAGAACGGCAATAAAAATAAAAGAAGGTCGAAAGGCTTGCGAGGTAAAAATCGCAAATAAATTGTAAAAAAAAATTGAAAAAGGCGAAAGGAAATCGTAAAAAAAAGATTCTAAAAAATTGTGTTAATTTCCAAAGTTAATTTTACTGAAATTACTACAAATCCAACAACTGTGTTGGGTTGGGTTGGGTTGGGTTGGGTTTATCGACATTTAACAAAAATGGTTTTTGCATTTTTTTTAATTACATTTTTTATAGTTTCGTAGTACATAAACATTGTCTACATATTATTAATTGACTTTTAAAGAAAATTCTTAAAATGTAAACATTTTGAGAACAAAATTGAAAAAAAAATAATTTTTATAATTTTTAGAAAATATTTTGAGATGTTTCTTTTTTGGAATGTTTGTACTTTCGTCAAAGCAAAGAAGTCGACTTCTGTGAATATTTCTTACTTCTTTACTTTTTTCGCCAAATGTTTTTAATTTAGAGAGAAAGTGATTACGTTAAACCAAGCTCTCTATGATCGCGAAATGGGAAGATAAATACGCTTCATAAATGTAATGAATTATTCAAAAGTCGCGAAAGTAAGCAAATGGGAGATTTTGCAATCTAACGCAACCTCCTTAAAACAGAGTGAAGTATAATTTAAAATCACAGAGTAATCAATATGTGAACACAATTCGAAGAGTTCCTAAACTACGGTGCAGAAGACACCCGGTGCGTTAAATGTTAGTCGTTTGCTATTTCATTGCGTTAAGTGAATAGAAAGTATCTGACCGGAGTTTTGGTAAAATTTATTACCCAACCCAGCCCAACTCAACCCAATAAAACAGCAAACGAAATTAATATCGCAGTTAGTAATAACACACCGGGAGTCTCCTGCACCACAGCTGCGGAACGCCGCGAATTATATTCACGAGGCTTTGCGAGAAACAAACTAACGAAACAATTTAAATAGCGGAGAATTAAAAATATGTGAAATAATAAAATAAAGTGCCACGAAATATAAATACATCAAAATAGATCAAAGTTGACAAAATAATAATTACCAAGAAAGCAAAATTGGCAATGTATGGAATTAAAATAATATTTCATCCTGAGGAAAAAATGCACAAAAATCATCAAATTGAACCCGGTTTACCTTTTAGAGTCATTTGCCGTCGTTCTATTGTGTCTAAGTTTTTTCTCGACACGTTGTGATTAGATCGTAGGCTCAAAGTGTGAACTTTTCTTGATATTCTGATGGCGATAGTGCACGGACAAGGCCTACTTTTTGTCTTTTGACTGATGTTTTGCCAATAATTTTCCTTCAAGCCTTCAAGGACGAGGCAAACAAACAAACAAAATATTACTTTAAGACTTTCTTGTTATACGAATTAGGCCAACTGTGGTGTAATTGACAAGTTTGCGTTTTGAATAATATATTTAATTGTGGTTTTATCTGCAGGCGATGAAGATCCTCTCCAAAAAGAAACTGCTGAAGAAGGCCGGGATGTTCGGCCGATTGCCACCGAAAAAAGAAGGCCGGACGAACGTGTCACCCTTACAACGCGTCTACAGGGAGATAGCGGTCCTCAAAAAGCTGGACCACCCGAACGTGGTGAAGCTCGTGGAAGTCCTCGACGATCCCGTCGAAGACCACCTATACTTGGTCTTCGAGCTTCTGGAACGCGGAGAAGTCCTTCAAGTCCCCACCGACAAACCGCTGTCAGAAGGCGAGGCGTGGAACTACTTCCGCGACGTGATACTGGGAATCGAATACCGTGCGTGAATCCAATTTTTGTAACCGGTAATCGAACGACTCGTTTCCAGTGCATTACCAGAGGATCATCCACCGCGACATCAAGCCGGCCAACCTGCTCCTGAGCGAATCCGGTCGTCTGCAGATCGCCGACCTCGGAGTGTGCAACGAATTCGACGGGACCGACGCCTTCTTGTCTTCCACCGCCGGGACGCCGGCGTTCACGGCGCCCGAAGCGCTGGAACACCGCGAAGGCTTCAGCGGAAGGGTAAGAACGAACTCGAAACGCGATCCCCGATTTTTTTATTTAATTCCAGGCGTCGGATATATGGTCGATGGGCGTCACTCTTTTCGCCTTCGTCTACGGGAAGGTTCCGTTCCACGACGAGAACATCGTGGCGCTCTACTCGAAGATTCGGCACCAACCGGTCGTTTTTCCGAAAGCGCCCTCTGTGTCCGATCGATTGAAAGATTTGATAACGAAGATGCTGATCAAAGATCCCACGCTCAGGATAGTCCTAGCCAAGATTAAGGTAACAGCCCGATTTGCAATTGCGTCCCTTGAAGGTTCGTTTCGTTTAAGGAGCACCCGTGGGTGACCAGGAACGGGATATGTCCGTTGCCAAGCGAGGAGGAAAACTGCCATTTGGTGGAAGTGACGGACGAAGACGTCGCGCAAGTCATCACGTCGATTCCCAAACTGGACACGTTGATCCTCATCAAACACATGTTGAAGAAGCATTCCTTTCAGGTTGGATGCGTTCGATTTTAATTTTTGTAAATCAATCGTTCTATTGTGTAAACCGGATTTCGTGGAAATTTCGGTGGTTACCACGAACAGGATTCGTTTTATGCCTCACTAAAGACTACATGTTAATTAAAAAAAAATCAAAAACGAAGAATAAAATTTTTTTTTGTAATTTGGCAAAGTTTTGCGAGAATTTTGCGAATTTTTTACTGAACTTTCGCATTTTCCAGAATCCATTTTCGCATAGGAGAGAAACGCACAGGCAGAGCAACCCGGAGCAACCGATGGGAAAGCAGCACATCGGCCGGTCCGGCCGGTCGAACTCCGCGCCCGGCTCCTACGACTGGATGCAAGAGAAGCAACACTCGATAGATTCGTCGCTGGAGGCCGTCACGGAGATCAGCATCGACGCGGACTGCAAGGCTATCGACGATAAAATCTCGACGGAAAAACGGTGATAGTTGTCTTCGGCCTCCCTCGCGTCCCCTCGTTCGCTTTTATTTCGTTCTGTACGTTTTTATTTTTTTACATGAGTTAATAAATTTTTATCGATCGTTTTACAGTTTTATTGTTTGCGTGCGGACCGTTTTTTTTTTTTGGCTTCGACCTGTTGGATTTCGGTAAACGATGTGTAGAGGTAATTCAAAAAAAATTAAGCGAATAAGTTTAGTAATAATAATAAGCGTGATAACGGCCATTTGTTAAAATTCCATTCATTTAAGCTCGATTTTTAGAAGACCTTTCATTTGACATCCGACGCAGTTACTTCCGCTCAAACCGGAAGTTGGTGTATTTTTTATTCCACTTGAAAAGACCGCTCGTTAGATACCCAACATCCCACATCAGCTGGTAATTAATTATTAATTAATCGGAAATGGGAACTTTTTATATTCTATTATTTTCAATAAAAAACTTCTTCGATGTGTCAATCAACTCAATACCAACTTCATCGTCGCTGTTCTCTTTTTGGAAACAAACTCATCGCTGATCGTCCGATTGCATTGTCTCGCAATGTTTATAAATCCTGCTCCAATTCAATTCTATTTAACGAAAAAAAAAATATGTTATGATGCAACCACATTCCTTGCTTTTACGACGTAATTGCGCTTTAAACGGGAAATTTTTAAATCTTTTTCTCCCCTTGAGAATTCCTGACACACAGCAAAAAATATATAAAAATTAAAGAAGTATTATTTTCAAAAAGCTTAGTGCCCGGCTACCAACCTAAAAAAGTTACTTAGGTCTTCGCCTCAATAAAATGAAATTTAATGCTTCGCTGAGCTCAGCGTCGTTGCCGAAATCCACCCCGTCGTTTATTAAATTCGATTTTATACGAAACGAATGAAAAATTTACGTTACTGCGTTAAAAATGTTGTAAATTGCGACGCTATTTTTATTCCATATAAAAAATGGGTATTTTTTAATTTTTTTAAAAATTTTAACATGACGTGAACGAAATCTGCCGAGCCATAAAAAATAAAGCACACAAAATGAACACGAAACTGAAAATGTTGGTGAAAATTGCAAAGAACTCAAATTAAAAATCTGCAATTAAAAAAATCCAAAAATTCGTTTAACAAATGTGAAAGAAATGCAAAAAAGGAAAAATTAAATATCGTCGAACCACGAAAAAACTGTTAAAATGTCGAAAATCAACCGACAATGCGCAATTACAAAAATACTGTAAATTTGGAAAAATGTTCAAAACGCAAATTTCAAAACTTAAGGACACAAGGAACCAAAATAAAAAAACAACAAATAAATTGAAAATGTCTATAAAACTATTTTGTCAACAAAAAATCAGTAAAAATGCAAAATCAGTTCAAAAAATATGCAATTAACAAAAATCCAAAAAAATTTGAAATAATAAAAAATCAAAAATGAACAGAAAACGAATTTCAAAAACAATAATTTCAGAATTGGAGAAGTGTCAACATTGCGAAATATTTAAAATTAAACTCCCAAAAGCGATTCAAAAAATTACTTCGAACTTCGTGAAATGTAAAAAATCAAAAATCCAAAAATATTTTTAAAAAATTGTATATATAAATAATTGTCACAAAACGTAAAAGATTTTTGTGTCGGGTTGGGTTGGGTTCGGTTGGGTTGGATTGGGTTGGGTACAGTCAAAATCAAAAGAAATGATATGATTGTCATTTCTTTTGATTTTGACTGTACCCAACCCAATCCAATCCAACCCAACCCAACCAAACCCAACCTAATCGAAAACCTAAAATCAAAAGAAATGACAATCATATGTCATTTTGACTGCACCCAACCCAATTCAACCCAACCCAACCCAACCCGACACAAAAATCTTTTACGGATTGGGTTGGGTATAGTCAAAATCAAAAGAAATGATATGATTGTCATTTCTTTTGATTTTGACTGTACCCAACCCAACCCAACCCAACCCGACACAAAAATCTTTTACGGATTGGGTTGGGTACAATCAAAATCAAAAGAAATGACAATCATATGTCATTTCTTTTGATTTTGACTGTACCCAATCCAACCCAATCCAACCCAACCCAACCCAACCCAACCCAACCCGACACAAAAATATTTCAAATACTAGAGACTAAAACTAATCAAAATTCAAAAAAAAATTGCAATAATTAAAAACTGCAAATACAAAAATGGTTAAAAAGTTAAAAAAATTTAAATCGGCAACAAATGTTAAAAAATGAACAATTTGCGAAATTTTCACAACTCTCAAAAAATCAAAAACCTTAAAATGCAAAACACAAACGAAAAAAAATCAAAAATAAAAAAACGAACCAATTGAAAATCGATTTTTTCGTTTAGAGTTCACGAAACGCAAACAAAGAAAATAAATTTAATCGAACCTATCGATGAAGATCACGAGCTGTCTCGCTTTATCCTGAGCTCATCAGATCACCGCACATACGACCGCTAAAGACGCAGCAAGTCGTGCTAGCTCAGCAACTAGCTCAGAGAGAACCGCACAATTTTAGAAATGTTGGTTGACACTTTCGCCTTTTGAACTTTTTTGACAGTTTCTGCCACTTGTGCATTTTAGACAGTTTTGACTTTTCTGTCCGACAATTTTTGACAATTGTGAGATCATATTTTTTGAAATATTCAATATTTTGCCACAATATTGCAAGTTTGTCATTTCATGTCATTTTTGCTTATGGCAGGTTTTGGGTCACTTTTATACGAGGTTGCCAACGACGCGAAATTTGGACATTGATAATTGTAGAAAGTTTAAGCTGGCCACGTCATTGCTAATACGTAATACTAAAGTAATTTTCATGCAGGAACTTTTCACTTTAAACAATCGAAATACTCGAAACGTTCAAACGAACAAATCACTTCGAGACGACACATTACGAACTCGTGAGGTTACCCGTTCCTGTTTGGAAACAAAAATAAATAAAAGATTACGAACTATCGAAACGTCAACGTATTCTAGCATCACGAACCACGACCAATTATTACTTGGGCGCTGTGATTATAGTTCCCCCCACCCCCCCCGCGATGACGAACTCTTCCTGTAGGTGTTAAAGAGATGCTCAAGATATCTATTCGATTAGTAGATAAATTAAAAAAAAACGGGGGAAAAATTAACTTGATTGTACCAATCATTTCAAAGCGACACATTCCGAACACGTAAGGTTGGCGCGATGGAGCTGTTACCCAAAATACATTAAAATATAATTGGAGATGGATTGATTAACACGCCATTTTATGAATTTACGTGAGCTTGCGCTGAAAACATGTTAACGAAAATGTAATTCCTCAACATTTTTATCTCGAAAAAAAATTCCTCGTCAGCACGGTTAATATTACATTTCATTTTCTTCATTGCATCAAGTCGATTATCATCTTTTACGTGATCAGTTTAGTTTGGTTTAGTTAACACTCACGTGTATGTTTAGTTGCTGCCCAATTGGGAAAAATTTCGAGGTCCTTCTTCGTCAAGAATTTCCTGCACGAAACATTCTTAAAATCGTTTTTTTTTTTGTTACGTATTAGCAATTGAGTCAATTTTCTTTAAGATTAATTATAGCACGTCTAAGCATTTTACGAAAAGCACCTACCACGTGTACACTAAAACCCTTGCCCAACATCGACGTGAACTCATCCAACTGTCAAATAAATGTATGACGTATTTTTAAAAAAATTAGGGACCACGTGATCGTCATATCAGTCGTTACCTTGAAAAAATGCCTTCGTTGATTTATTTTCGACCAATGTCCAAGTAGCCAATAGGGGCCTAGATTTAGGAAGGGCGCGAAATTTAAACGGGTACATTGTACATATGTAATTTTTGTATAAACCGATCGTAGCACGTACTCACTAAACTTTTGCACCTAAATGTCCGCGTAGCTGTGACGGGTGCGCCATTTAAACGAAACATCCAACCGACCAAAAAAAAAAATTTATTATGTACAGGTTTTGGCGATATTGGATCTTTCGTCGTCTAAATGTGTCCGTCGTACACAGGGTGTTTCAAAGCACGTCAGACTTTTTTTTTGTAAATACCGACATTGAATTGTTTCAAACGATGTAATGTGATATCCGCAACTGGAACACCCTGTACAATTAAGCACAGAGCTTCGTAATAATTAAACGGCTCAATTTTAAACTCGCGACGAGTCGACGACAAATTTAATTAGTTCGTACGAAATTGCGTTGGAGATCAAAGTAAAGCACATATTCTAACTACGAGTATAGGTCAAGTCGCGCAGTCAAAGGCGGCGGGCGATTCGAAAGGACACTTTTCGATCGCCCCCCGTATGCGCGCCTACATGTGTATTGTATCCTCTTGAACAACCTTTCCGTGTTACTGTTAGGAGATATTTACGACGTTGTCCTCGTTATGTTTGTCCCGATTGAAATACTTGTAAATATACGAATAAAATTATTGTTACCGTTAAGTGTTTAATTTCGTCAGGCGTCGGAAACAAAAAAAAAAAATTGCAGAATCGTAGAAAATGAAATATCTGTACGTATAACCCACCCCCTCCACGTCTCCCGGAAGAAACAGACGATGAAAGATTCAGACCGTATCCATCGGAGCGTGGGCACTCGCCTAAGTAGTCGGCAACGGCCGTGACACGTTGACTGCGCCGGCTCTCGTCCAATCACCGAAGTTAAACAACATTTAATGGGTTTTGGGTTTGGTTTAATTGGGTTGGCTTGGTTTGGGTTGAGTTGTGTTGGGTCGGGTTCAGGTGAGCTGAATAAGTGAAGATAATACTTCGTCGTCATTTAACCATTTTCAAAATTTAATTTAATTTAATTTAATTTAATTTAATTTACAAAATAAAAACCCCAACACATTTAAGCACATGAACAAATCCTGCAAGGAAACGATGCTCAATAACCCGACGCAATCACAATAGACTTTGATGGAAAACAATTCGAAAATATAAAATGAAAGAATCCAAAAATTAATGAAAAGAAAATTGAAAATTTAAATCAATGTAATTCTAAAAATGTTAAAAATTATTAAAGTGTGACGAAGAGTGCCATCTAGACCTGGTCTGATGAGACCTTAATACATTCGGTGACATTTATTTTCAATTGAAGTCGATTACTGTGGGGCTAAGGTAAAAAACGTGCAAAAAAAATTTAAGAAAAATCAAAAAGTAATTTAGAAAGTGTCGTAATGAACGTAAAAATGTCGAGATTGCGAAAGAAAAAACGCAAAAATTTTAAAAAAATGTGTAACAATTATGACTACAAAAAATCTAAGTAGCATCTTCTAATTTCCTTCTTTAAAATTGGTTACCATGGTTACTAACATATATCTGGTTATCTGCATAATCTAACGTCTTTGAGTCATTTTCGACTTTGGACGTCTCCCGCTTTGAAACCACCGCAGATGGATATATGCCGTCGATTCGATTCCGTTAGCAAATTTAATTCTCTACGAATTTTTTTATATAATTTATACGTTTATATGCAGCGTTTCAAAAAATATCAGACAACGCATTTTGTCGTCATGCGACATTATTTGTCGCAGTTGTGTATTTGCGAAGTTTTCTGCATCTAGTGCATTTTTGTCTATGTTATGTGATCTTAAATATATCGTTTTTTTGCAGTTTATTACTCTCACAATATACCAAAGATACCAATAACATTTTGGTGAACCGCCAAACGACCTAACTCACTGTGCAATCGTTATGTTGGTAATTATTTAATGCTTAATGTTACCTCGTTCGGGTCTTCCTTGTTCAGTTTTTATTTTTAATACAGTTTTGATACCAATTACCTTTAAAACTTTCTTCCTTCATAACATAAACGCTTGTGTTGTGTCACATTTAAAATTTTCCACCCCTCCACACCCCCCGCCGTTTCCAAGCCGTCGAACTGACGTTTGTCCGACCGGAAACGTCACCGCTTCGTTCGTTTTTGTTTGTTTACATCGTCGTGTGCTCACTGGGCGAGTCGCAAAAATGACTACCCGATCGATCCTGCAAGTTTTCAACCAGTACCAGAAGGCTCGGGTGACTTTCGTCCAGGGCGTCGCCGATCTGGCGGCCAGGCAGCAGAACATCGAGGTGCTGCAGTTGGCGAACGTACTTGGTGAGTTTTCGGGACGTTTGACAACCGGCGGTGACGGATTGTGTTTCGTAGATTTGCTGAAGCCGCTGTTGAGCGACATATGCCTGCAGATACAGCAATGTGCCGTGATTGCCGTCGGACGATTGGTCAATCACGAACGCAAGATCGCGCAGCAGGTTTTGAACCAGGAGTTCCTGCCGCTGCTCTTGAAGAACATACAGATACAAAACGTGAGTCGATAATTAACGATCACAAATCAACCCGATCCAATCCAACCCAACCAAATATACCAGCAGTGCGACCAAACCCAGGTAAATCCAACCCGGATTAAAATTAAACTCAATCCAAATTGGGTTTCATTAAACCAATAGAACTGTGAATTTAAGTTATTTTTGTTTCGCCCGCCTACAGTTCCAACAGAGGTCTCAGATTCTTAACGGCTCGACATCAACAAAAAAAAAACAAGCAAGTGTTCTTTCTCTGATCCCAAAATTGGTGGTAAGAGGGTTTAGAACGATTTTACTCCACATTCAAAAGCTTATTAATCTTTTAATCAAAACCTGAGGGTAATCGTAGCTTTCGCCGTTTAGATTAAAGCTCAGTTATTTGAAAAATTCTAAGTTTTTTCTACCTTAGAAATATTACAAGAAGGCCGCTCTGTTCGTCTTGAGATCAATTTGCAAGCATGACGCCGAGATGGCGACAGCAGTCGCCAATGCCGGTGGACTCGAAGCTTTGATAGTCTGCCTCGAAGACTTCGAACCAATAGTGAGACCTAAATACGTCAATTTCGAAACGTCAATTACGATTGGATTTTTAGGTGAAAGAGAACGCAGCTTGGGCGCTGGGCTACATGGCGAGACACAGTCCACAGTTGGCGCAAAACGTCGTGGACGCTGGTGCGTTGCCGTTGTTGGTGCTGTGCATGCAAGAACCGGAAGTGTGTCTGAAACAGATCGGAGCCAGCGCCCTCTCGGATATCGCAAAACACTCGGTGGAACTAGCGCAGAGCGTCGTCGACGCCGGTACGGTACCCCATCTGGCGAAGTGTCTGAACAACCAGGACGAAAAATTGAAACGACAGGTCTTGGCAGGACTAAGTAATATTTTTCCAAATTCTGGAGGAGGCGAAATCCCACGATAATTTTTGCAGGCACCATAGCCACGCATTCGAACGAACTGGCCGAAGTCGTCGTCGAGGCTGAAATCTTCCCCAACGTCCTGATCCATATGGCACACGCCTGTCCCGTCGTTAGAAAGAACGCCGCTGCTTTAGTGCGAGACGTCGTGAAGCATTCGTTGGAACTGACGCAGTTGATCGTCAACACCGGAGGCATCGGCGCGATCATCGAGACCATCGCCCAGACGACGGAAGAGTCCAAGGTGCCCAGCATCACTGCTTGCGGTTACATAGCCGGTCATTCGGAACAGCTGTCGATGTCGGTGATTGGTTGCCAGGGCGTCTTGCAGCTCAAGTCGATCCTCGACTGCTGCGATGACGACGCAACCCTTTCGGTGACGGCCTGGGCGCTCGGACAGATAGGAAAACACAGTCCGGAGCACTCGAAGGCCGTGGCCGCTTCCATGGCGTTTCCCCGCCTTCTCGCACTGATGCTATCGGCCGACAGTTCGGAAGATTTGAAGCACAAATGCCACGTGGCTTTGAAACAATGTCTGCAGAAGTGTCTGATGCTATCGGCGTTGGAACCTTTGTTGCATGATTGCCCGAACGGTATATTGAAATACGTCCTGGGGCAATTCAGTAAGGTCAGTTCCCTAAAAATATATATCCTGTGTTCCCGAAGAAAAATTCTCTAGTGGATAAGTAGTTAATAGGTTTGGATTCAAGTACGACCGTTTCGCTCTCATTTTGAAGTCGTCAGGAAGAAATTTAAAAATTGCGAGCCAACCTCTGTTGTTAAACAATTAACATTAAATTTCGACTTAATTGTCTAATCTTTGTTGTCTTGACAGTTGTTATTATTTTCGGTTGGGCGTTTGGTAAATGACAGCTTGACACTAATCAACCCAACCCAAAACAAAAACTTCGAAATCAGTGCAAATAAAGATGACAATGATAACAAAGTACTTTAAACCCTGCAACTTATTCCTTGACATCTGTCAAATAATTAGATTTCATGTAACGATAACATTTTGTAATGCAATTAACAATTGTCCGTAAATTTTAAGGAACAACAGAGCTGTCATGTGTGATTCATGAGGCACATATATTTACAACCAAAACGTCCATTAATCAGTTTAATTGTTCGTTTGTGACGTTTTCGTAATGGAATGTCATATATCATTTTTTTGTCTTATTTCAAAGCTAACTGTGCTTGAGTCGGGTTAAGTTGGATTGAGTTGTGCTGAGTTGGGTCGGGTTACGCTCCGAAAGTAACTAATATTTTTGTCTATGTTAGTTTATTTCATCACTGGATATATCACTTAAGCTTGGGTCAGATAACTGGTTAATGACAAGCTATGCAAATGGCGAGTTTCTAGCTAATTTTAATGTGGAACAAACAACCCGTCCAAGAAGTCGCGTTCCTTTTGCAAATGCCGACATCAATTTAGGCAGTTTCATTAATTTGTTTTGTCACATGGTCCTTTCCAATCGTCGGAATTATTATAGATTTATTTTCGCATCAGGTTCGCCCGTTCCAACCACATTCGTTTCGTTCATTTTTTAATTTTTCAATATAATCTAGCAATTGACGAAAATAAACCGTAAAAAATTCTTGCTGTACAAAAAAATCACGTCCACGTTAGTTCTTCGTCGTTTAGGAATCTTTGCCAACTCGATTACTTTTTCAACTTATATATGTCATAGGGCGCTGGGTTTAAGGAAAATAATAAGTTAATACAATTGCTTTTTCGCAGCATCTTTCATAGGTAATTACATTTTTTATCAGCTCAAAGCAGACTTCTGTAATTGCGGAACGGTACGAGCGTGGGAGTACACTGACACTTTTGTGTTAAAGTAAACTATGTATGTACACTTGGGACAATGCTGGCGAGAGTTTAGGGATCTCGAACAATACATTTTCTTCAAATATATTATATATCTATCTAAATTGCTTATCTAGCAGGGCTATATATTTGCTTCTGTACGATGTGCACAGCAATTCAAAGATAATGCAACGTTGGCGCGATTGTCACTGACCTCATACGTTGTAGGTACCGACGCGGGCGAGCGTAACTCGTTGCATCGTCGAACAGATCAAACTGATTTACGGAAAATTCATCGCGGGAAGTTTGACCGAACCCAATCAAATCACAATTTTAACTCTCCACGATGAACGTTCCCTGCATTCGATTTTCATGGTTAATCGTATTGCTGACGTAAGGATTTTGTATCGCATCACACGTTATACGGTCCTGTTTACTTTGAGATACTTTTACTTAGTAATGTGATAATACGACCTGCATACGGTGAACTAGTTACGCATCGCAGTTCACTACATCTAATATTGCGCCTTTTTATTACAGCACGACACCTACAGTGAACGTGTTTATATTTTTCATTACGATTCGTATTTTCCATCATTTCTGAATGTTTCGTCGTTGCTGCTTTTTCCGCTGTCTTTGTTTAGCTCGTCGCGTTTGATTTATTTTGTTTTTAGTTGGGTTCGTGTTAATTTGTTTTGTTTCGGTCGTCGTCATTAATTAATTTTAGTTATTTCTTGTCCATGGGGGCGATTTGCTTATCATTTGCAAGATGGGTTGGGTGAGGTTGGGTTGGGTTGGGTTGGGTTGGGTTTGGTTGGGTTGGGTTGGGTTGGGTTGGGTTGGGTGGGGTCGGGTCGGGTCGGGTCGGGTCGGGTCGGGTCGGGTCGGGTCGGGTCGGGTCGGGTTGGGTTGGGTTGGGTTGGGTCGGGTCAGGTTGGGTTGGGTCGGGTCAGGTCGAGTTGAGTTTGGTTGGGGTCAGCTTCAGCAACTTCCAACTTTGACAATTTTGACTTCGACTTTTGTCTTTATTTTTTCTTACGCTCTTTATATTACCATCGACCTAAATAATTATCACAATTTAAAAAATACCATTGAAATTTCAAGTTATATCAAAAATGGCACATAACAGTTGGTATGCAATAAATGGAACGGACTTGAAATGGAAAAAATCGATAATGCACAGGCGGACCTGTACACGTGTTTCGTTCTCGTTTGATCTTTTTAATATTTCATATTAGATAACTAGTAGGTAAAAACTGTGCAATGGGAAATGCAGACATGATAATTACGGGGCGTGGTTTACCGGAGACATCAAAAACGAATGAAACACGTCTACAGGTCTACAACATTAGTAATCGAATTCTTGGAAACCCCGTTATTATTCATTATTATTAAATCGATTTAAAAGCAATAAAATCCCACTTGGCCGGCGATAATTGTCCTTCGCACCAATTGGCGCGAGCACCCGACCAAACGACTCCGATTTAAATCAATCGGCAAACGCGAGCACACGCGTTTTTCGCTTAGCGATCGCGTGACGTCACGCAGTGAAAACGAAGGAATTTAACCTCGTCGAACTGGTCAATTTGCATTCCTACGATAAGGCGACTCTGAGCGGGGGGGCGGGGGATTAAATCAAACGAACGACATATTAAAAATGTTTATTATAAAAGTTTGCGTTTTACACAAGCATGTGATATAAGTTTAAATGTCAAAAGAACATGTACACGTGGTTGGTGGACAGGTCCGGAACGGTCGATTCATTCGGGAATTTGTTGACGACGATTGGGAACTAGGTGGTGACAATAATTGTACACGACACCTGTTCGATTAAAAATTACACAATTTTCTCCACATTCGCCATCGTCGTAGTTCAGTTTGTGACCTCCAAATAAATCGAGGGTTCGGGGCCCTGATTCCGGGTTATTTTTATTAAGCTGCATATACGGAGTGTGCCATAAAATTACAATACAATCAAATAGAAGGACAGATTCGCAAGACGAGACAATTTAAATAAACGAATTATAAACTACTTGCGTCGTTCATTTAAGTAAACGTGATCACACGAAGATGGCGTTTAACACCCACCCGTGTTTTTATGGCCCACCCTGTATACATCCAATACATAACAACACAACGTAAATCAGACGACGTTCGGGTTGCGTGAAAATAAATTCCAAACGCTTTTTTTTTTAAACGACACACAAAAACAACTTCGACGGTCGGCCGTCGACGTAACTGCAAAAATAGTCGTCTCTGTTGTTTGTCGCTTTTATGCGTTTGCCGTGGTCTGTAATCTACACAAGGCGCTGGGGGATGATCGTAAGGTGACTCGTCTCCGTCGTGGGGATGTCGGTGGCGGGGCGATCGCCTTGGAAATCGGTTCGGGACGAGTGGACGAATGGCAGTTTGGTTGTCGAGTGGAATGGACGTTCGTTCATTTGGCGGATTGGTAATCGAAACAGTGTTTTCTTTTAATGGGCGTTTTGCAATTTTTTTGTTTGCATTTGCATTTTTGCGAAAGAAAAAAATCGCAATATAAAAAAAAATTATTATAAAATTTATTGATTATAAAAAAAATAATATTTTGTGATCATAAGAAAATGAATTTCCATCGTTGTTGAAGTTTTTTTTTATTAATAATAAAAAAAACTTTAACGATGGAAATTCTTTTTTTTTTATTAATAATAAAAAAACTTAAAAAACAATGGAAATTCATTTTCTTATGATCACAAAATATTATTTTTTCATAATCAATAAATTTTATATTAAAAAAAAATTGAAATGTTATCAAGTGTTTATTTTTCGTTTTCATTTTCGGTTAAAAAAAATATTTAAATCCGTCGAATATCTGACGAAAGTTACTTCACAAAAAATAATAATAAAATATGTCACTTTTCGAAGTTCGCAAAAACGAAAAAAAAATACGTCGGGGGCAGGGGCAAATTTGTCGAATTTATTTATACGAAAAACGAATGGAACTGTTTTCAGAAAAAATGACGTTTCCAATTAATTTTTCTTCTAAATAGTTTACGAAAATTTATTAAATAACGAGGGGGTACTCATGTAGGAGTTATATTGGAAAATTTAAAAAAAAATTTTAAAAAAAACATCAACCCAACCAGAATCCGATTAGTTTACTTTTGAAATCTCAAAAAATGTGTTAAATATTTTTAGTAGGCAATGTAGACCTAAACCAACCCAACTCGATCCAAGCCAACCCAACCCAACCAAACCAAACCAATTGGATTGGGTTGGCTTGGACTGGGTCGGGTTGTTTTAGCTTAGATTGGGTTGGGTTTGAGTTGTTTTAGTTTGACAATATAGACCCAAACCAATCCAACTCGATCCAAGTCAACCCAACCCAACCAATTGGATTGGGTTGGCTTGGACTGGGTCGGGTTGTTCTAGCTTAGATTGGGCTGGGTTTGATTTGTTTTAGTTTGGTAATATAGACCCAAACCAACCCAACTCGATCCAAGTCAACCCAACCAAACCGATTAGATTGGGTTGGGTTGGGTTGGACTGGATCGGGTTTGTTTTATCGTAGATTAGGTAGGGTTGGGTTTAATTTGTTTTTGTTTGGTTTGTTTTGGTTTTGGTTTGTTTTGGTTTTGGTTTAGTTTGGTTTGGTTTGATTTATTTACAATCCAACAAACAAATTTATAATTTATTTTTTTTTAATTAACTAGAATTTAATTTTTTAATTAACTAGACTTATTAGACTTTAAGAATTTTTTTTAATGGCTTCCATTTTATTCGAAATGCTATAAGAGGGTTTTAATTCAAAAATTAAAAATTGTTACACTTTTCTAAAAAAAAAAACATTGATGAAAAATGTTCAGTCAAATCATTATCTTTTGCATTTTTTTAATTGCAAATCGCGTTGGGTTGGGTTGGGTTGGGTTGGGTTGGGTTTATTTATATCTTTGCAAATTGCAAATCTCGAGAAAAAATGTTTATATTAAATTTTTTAAAAAAATCATTTTTATTTTTCCAATTTTTATAAAATTAATATTCTTTGGTTTCTTGTCCTCAAAATATTTAGAAATACGAGAACAATATTGAGAACTTCGGTTGTTGTAATCAGTTACTGGGCGAATAAAATTAATTAAAATTGGGGGCGGGGCTATATTTAAAAATATTAAAATGCATTTTTTTTTAATTAAATTAAATTAATTGAATTAATAAAATTAAAAAAAAACATTTCACTTAATGCACTTGTGGCAAATTTTTTATCAGGTACGATCTTTTTGCATTATTGCTATCGATTCCAGGTATATTTTTTTAATTAATAAAATTCCACAAAAAAAATAAATTCGTTTATGCTAAATTAAAAAATTTGATAAAATGTAATTTAAATTAATGGTGATTTTTAATTTAAAAACACCGTCAATTAAATAACGCAACGGTCGTTATAAATATTTGTTGTCGCAAGAACAGTTTAGATTTTTTTTAAAGAAGGTAAAGAAAGTCTAGATTTTGGCTTGTGTTGTGTTGGGTTTGATTTAATTGGGTTTGCTTGGGTTGTGTTGGATCGGGTTGGGTCGAATTGGGTTTGGTTGGATTGGGTTAGGTTGGTAGATAGTTTTTTAATTTGTTACACAGTAAAGATTAGATTGGGTTTGGTTTGGTTTGGTTGGGTTGGCTCGAATTGGGTTTGGTTGGATTGGGTTATGTTGGTAGATAGTTTTTTAATTTGTTACACAGTAAAGATTAGATTTGGTTTGGTTTGGTTGGGTTGGATTGGATTGGGTCGAATTGGGTTTGGTTGGATTGGGTTATGTTGGTAGTTAGTTTTTAAATTTGTTACAAAGTAAAGTAAAATATCATCTCGCGCAAGTTTAACTTTGGGTTGTTAGTTTGCGTTGGTTAAATTTTCAATTTTTTAAAAAAATATATGGGAAATTATACATTCATTTTTTAAATAAAAAAAACAATCAATTAAATAATTCAAAAGGATCGCAATAAATATTTGTTATCGCAGGAAATTTTAGATTTTTTTAAAGAAAGTAAAGTAATCTACCACCCACCATTAATGTTGGGTTGAGTTGGGTTGGATAGGGTTTGGTTGGGTTGGTTTGGATTGGGTAGGCCATAGTTGGGTTTGATTGGGTTGAGTCGGGTTCGGTTTGAGTTGGGTTGGGTTTGGTTTGTTTGGGTTGGTTCGGTTATATTTACAAATTTATAAGAAAATAAGATAAAAGTTGACACGAAAAAATTATTTTTTGAATTTAGAAAATTTTAATTTTTTAAATGCGCAAATTTTTAATTTCATATAATAAGATTTTTTTTTGGTTTAATATCACAGTTTAATTTAAACAAAAAGTATTTGCCATTAATTCATGAAAATTTCGACGTTTGTAAGTAATTTAAAAATCTGGTTTTAAATAAATCAGTGACAGGTACGTGACTTATTTAAACTCTTTCAGTCGTTCAAATTCAAATCGAATCAAACAAATCAAACAAAAAAAAAACGAACTGCGATTTTTCACATTTTTGAACGAACATCGAAATGTATCAAATATCAAAATTTAATTAAAAAAAAGGAATTTTTAACAATTTTCATTAATTTTTTTTCTTTAATTGTAAAAAATTTACAACAAACAGCATTAACTATTTAAAAAAAAAACAAATTATAATTTGACAAAATGTCGACACAGTTAATTTTTTTTGAGACAAGACATTTGATGATTTTTGTTAATTGGTGTTGCCCACAAATTTATTTGCTTTAAATCGTTTTTTTTTTTTTTGGTAAATTATATAAATTAATTAAAATTTCAGAGCACCCAGTCGTTAATTAATTTATTTCTTATTTGCAATCATTTAATTTTACGAAATGAGCGATAAGAAAAATTTCTCTAAATTCCAAAAAATCTAAAAATTATAATTTTTGTCGTTTTAATTTATTTGCGAAAGTTTTACATTGGGAGGAGATTGGACTCGTCGTCATCGTGTTTCGAAAAATAACTCGTGAGACATTATTTTAATAAAAAAAGATCAATTTTCGACTTCGTGACCCGTAATTTTTTTTTTCGCAAAAATTAAGGCATACAATTAAATTTTCATTTATTTCATTTAAAGTTGAATGGACGCTATCAACTTTAGCAGCAAAATTTTATTAAAATTCATTTTATTTGAAATTTTTTTAAAATTTTATATTTATTGCAAATTATTTTTGATGACGCGCCATTAAAAGAAAGGTCTCAGCACTGCACCTAAACAATTGCGGTTGAAATTGTGATCATCAGACTTGATTAGCTCGGATGAGGTTAAAAATACGAGCGGAACGAATGAAAGGGTTTAATTTTAACTGCGTTGGACGCGAACGTGAAAAACAAGTCGGTCGGCGTCGCCGTCGACGAAGCGCGCCTCCTGGACGCGCGCCGTTTACCTCTGTTCGGCGCCGGACGCCCCGACGCACGGGTCGCGTACTATTCCGACTCCCCGTCCTGCTTGATGACGTTGTAGTTGGACTTTTTGCTCTTCAGCATGCGCAGGAACGACCCCAGCGCGAAGATGGACCTCCGGTGGCGCTGGAAGATCTCCGAGTAGAGCGTCTCCCGCAGCACCTTGCGGTCCAGATCCGTCGTCTTCGGATGGCTGGGCGCCTGCTTGCATTTGCAGTCCATTTCCTCGCGGAACCCTGTTTACGTAGGTTATCACAGAAATGATTGTTTGTCGTTTTTAAGGCGAACTAAGAGCTAAGGCTGTTTGCTTGGTTTCCTCGCGTCCGGTTCACAAGTCCGCGTACATAATTGCACTTCGCGAAAAAGCGAAAACTCGACTTTCACACGTTTCCGTCGATGCGCGCGCGCAGGCGGTCGTAGTGTGCTTGGAAATATTCTTGGTAAACGTCGCCGACATCGACGTCGGTCTCCTTCGACGCGGGGGCCGGTAAATCCGGCGGATTTAGCAGCAGCCGCAGAAGCCTCCTAAAGTCCTCGACTCGTACGGATTCGCGTATGAGTCTCAGGTGGCCATTGCAGACGTTCCGGCTCGACAGGTTGACGCGTTTCAGGTCGAACGTTTTCCTGTACGGCTCGCCGGCGGCGGTCTCTGTGCGCCCGTTGTCTTGCTTCGAGGCGCACGGTCGGGACTCTCGGTTGTCGTCCGCGCGTTCTCCGCAGCGTTTCAGGTTGTACTTGATCGAGTCGTTGGTCGCCCGGTTCACGTTTAACTTCACACCGCGCACGCAGAGTTCGTTCGCACTTTGCATCGTCGTGTCGATCATGCGAGTGATTTCGGCGGCGGCGACGAAGACGGTGACATGTCGGGACGCGTATGGCTGCGCCGATGCACGAAACCTTACTGGCACTCGTGCCCTACTCCGTCGCGAAAATCGATAACCGGTCGCAGCGGCGGAGCCGCGAATTTTTCTTTCCGCGACGCAAAAATCCACCGGATCACGAAATGGTTAAAAAAAAAGTACGTGCAGAACACACCCTGGGGCATAAAATTGCGAAAATTTCTATTTTTGTTTATGACACTTAAAAGTCCACCGTAAAATCCCAAGCCAACTAATAATTTCGAGAATTACCAACGCTACGTAAACAGAAATTTATGTCAAGACATCAACAAACAGCCAGTTTCTATTTCCAGTTTCGTTGAATAAATGTTTATTATTAAAAAAAAAAAAAAAAAAAAAAAACACAAATCAATCGAATCTGACAATTTGCAGAAACGAGGACACGCGAGTATTTCCGAATACGCTCAAAAACAACGTAACGTTTAGCGTTGAATAATTATCATTGGCAAGCACCGAATTATTGGACCAAGTCCGGAGTGTAGTTCACAATGAACGTAAAGTCCTCTTGGGATTACAAGACCCCTGGCCAGAAGTTCGAATAAGAGCTGGATGGAACACAAGGTACTGGAATACTGGCGGGAGTGCCAAGGAATGAGACATTCCAAGATAATACTGAAGGGCCCATCTATTGCACGCATGTACTGTTAGGTTTGGGTAGGAAAGACCTGCTCACTCTGACAGCCCTGGCTACTGGGCATAGCCGACTAAGACATCACATGCTTAGGCTGGGAGTGGCTGAGGCCACTGAGTGCAGACTATGCTGTAAAACCGAAGAAACAGCAGCACGTTATGTGTGTACGAGAGTTTTTCAATTTCCAACCATTTCTAACATTGGATAATTATCATTGGCAAGCATCCAATTATTGGTTTGCTATCGATGTTAATCAGCGCAGAAGAAGATGGCTCTGGAATTACATGCAGTTCACTAAATCTCTAAATAAATAATAAACTCTTACAGATTGTCGCAGTGTGACATAATCTTCTGGAAACAATGTTGACGACACAAACGCGTTCATTTCAGCTTCGTATGAAAATAGAAATAGACACAAAAGAACTAACGAATATTAATGATCGTTTAAATCCAAAGAGTGTACATCGGAATATATAGTTAAAGTTTTGTAAAATGTTTACTGACGGCAAAAGACTCTAAAGGTGAATCGGGGTCAATTTTGATTTTTCATACATTTCGGATCGTTCGCCTCACGGGATCTTCAGATTGTGGTTGAACTTTGTAACTCGAATTAACCCAACTTGCTAATACACCAAAAAGCTTAGAAATTTTTTTTTTTAATCATTTTGAGATAAAATGGCCTTTGTTTAAAACTTGTAATAATTAAGGATTTATTTAAGTCGAAAGCCCACCGGGTTCAAGGTTCAAATTTCTGGATTCATTAAAATCGCAATTGTCAAACATAATGGGGCACGCAATTATTTCCAATATTTCCAATGGCTAGATAACTAGAAAATCGACATTTTCAATTCTTCGTGTAACTTGCTGTGACATCAAACGTCTATAAATTTGTCCAAACTGAAACTGACGTTTTATTTTTTTTATCAAATTGCTTCACTTAAACTTTAACCAATTAACCCAACCCAACCCAACCCAAACTAACAGAACTTCAATCAAAATTTGTTTTGATTGGATTTAAGTAAAATTTTGAATTTATCGACGTAACTGTCTAAAATTGAATTCAACCCAACCCAACTCAACCGAACCCAACCCAAACTAACAGAACTTGAAACAAAATTTGTTTTGATTGGATTTAAGTAAAATGTAAAATTTATTTATTGACATAACTATCTAAAGTTCAGTTCAACCCGACACAACTCTATCCCAGGTCTTGATAGATAAAATCAAATGGATTAGAAAAAGAAGTAGAAATGACAAAATAATAATAATAATAATAATAATAATAATAATAATAATAATAATAATAATAATAGAACAACCCAACCCAAACGAAAAACGAATTTTTAAAAATGTTAACGTTGTCAAAATGGTGAAAATTTACAAATATATGAGGGGGGGGGGGGCTTGTATATTACAAAAATATCAAAATTGACAAATTATCGGTTCCCTAAAGTGCAAAATATGTCAAAAATTTAATAATTGTGAATAAATTCAATTCAATTGTTTTACAAACAATGCAATGATTGTCAAAAAATTTAAACAATTTAAAAAAACGTGAAAATTTCGTAAATCCAAATCCAAACGACAGTAAGCATCGCTGCCAAAAAAACATAACGTCAAAATATACACAATTTGCAGTTATAATATAAAGTTTAAATAAATCTTAAAACGGATTGGCAATCAAACATAAATTCTCTTGCTATAATTGACTTGCTGTAACGTCCGACGTGTCCCAGTTGTAAATGGGTTTGTATTTTCCTCGTCTACGATCTTTGTTAAATTCATCAAAACTTTAACGTTTTTTTTTTAAGTTTAAGTTAAATTGCTTCTTCGTTTACCAACTTAATCTTTAATCAATTTTGCTCCCCCACTTAACTTTTTTCAATGATGATTTTTTTAAATTAAGTTTTTTCATACATTTGCTTTTTTTAGCTAATTTTCCCAATAACTAGCTGGCTACAGATATTAATTTTTCCCAACCAATTAAATTATTCTGACATTTTTGTCTTGCGTCCTTGTTGCATCCATTCCTCCTCACTTTTAAAGTAAAGTTGTTTTGCTTAAATTGCTTTAATTTCAACTTAAATTCTACAATTTTGTTCCTCAATCCAGTTGAATTATTTCAAAAGAGATCCAATACTTTTCTTGTATTATCTTCGACGGCTAAATGGCCAGTAGTTAGACAGCTAAGAAATTAGCCCATGTTTTCAAAATCTTTGCCTGGATAGGTTTGTCCACTAACAGTTCCTGCTCCTTGAATATAAATAAGAATATAAATAAATAATTTGCGTCTGCAAAGAGACAATGCTTGGTACCACAAAAATATTGTGTGGTTAAGATCCGAATAAGCCCTTAAAGCCTTGTTCTCAATTGCACCACTCAATACATAATTCTCACAGCGCGGCAATAAATGCGAGGATGTGCAAATTCTGTTTGAAAATCCCATTTCAACCACTCATCATCAATTTAACGAATAGCAATTTTCAACCCCTATAGGTCTACAACCCAACCCAACCCAACCCAACCCAACCCAACTCAACCCAACCCAACCCTTACAGGTCTACAAGTCTAAGATTGTAGAGAGTCAAACAAATGGTTAATTAATTAAAAATCACAAAAGACATTAAAACGCAAAAATTGCTGATAAAAACGTCAAAATTGTCGCCTAAAATGCAAAAATATGTCAAAACTTAATAACTGTCAAAGTCAAAAAATATCATTTGTAAAAAAAATCAAAACTGCTTCAAATTACTTTACTCATAATGTCCAAAAATTAAAGATGCACACAATCAATAAATCACAAAATTTAAAAAAAATCTGAATCCAAGCCAAAACTTGCCAATTGCTTAAAATTCAACGATTTTAATTATAAAATTTTTAAAAAAAAATCCTAAATCGAAATCAAAACGACAGTGAGCATCATTGCGAGAAGACGCGATGTCAAAATATACACAACTTGCAGTTAATAAAGTTTAAATGCACAGCGCTTAAAACGGATTGGCGATCAAACATGAATTCTTTGTCGTTAATTTACGTTGCTGTAGTTTAAGGAGGTATTTTGAAACGACGTTGGGCATTTTTAACATTGAATAAGAGATGGTTCACTGAACCAAATCAGTAAATTAGGGGTCTCATTTTTTTCAATTAATTTTAATAATTACAATAGAATTTTTTTAGATATCATCCGCCTTCTGATTTCATTGGACGTATATTTTTCTCTGGTCGGCAGCGGAAATATTTACTCGTCTAAATCAAATATTCACTTAAACTGTTTTTCCATCCTTTCGGCGATGCGCCCGACGAGTCGCTAATGTTCGCGCTAACGTCTCCGAAATTATGGGGCTTCTGGAGGCAAATGATGATCCGCGTGGGTTTCATCGCGCGAGTCACTTAGCGCGATGTCTTTGGCTCGCAAAACAAGTACACTTGCGTTTTATTTCTCATTTGCTACGCCAAAGTTTTTTTTTTTTTTAAGTAATCTTTCGTTGTTCGTTTTTATTCCTTTCTTATTTTATTCCTTGCAAATAAAATGGCATTTACAACAAATGACTTATCATCACCACCACCAATGTTTATTGAATAGATTACTGGACTAAGTTTTCAAGCAGAAAATGTTGTAAGTGTCGTCACACCAAACTTATCGAAAATTATCCGACGGATTTTCTACGAAAAATTTGATTGATATTTGTTTCAATGAATAATTTGCTAAGATAATAAATCACTCCAATTTATATATCTTCTTATCGCTCGCTTCACATCGAAAAAAAAATTATCATACGGCCGTCGTCTGGGAATTTTTAACTTTGTTTTTTGGTAAACACGCGCATTATCGGCGTTTCTCGATTCGCCGGGACCCCAATTCGCGAATTGATCGGCCATTGGCCACCAGGCGCAGTCCGCGACCCCCGGCGGTCCGACGAAAACAACCTCGCCGGCGTCTATCGGAAGACGACACGTAACCCAGAAACGGGGAATCGATCGCGCCGAACAAATTTGAACCGTCGAAGAGATCGCAACTCGCAGCTGTCGTCAAACAAACGACGACGAGACGCACGCGTACACCAGAAGCATTAAAAATGCAAAAGTACGTCGAAACCACGCACAGCGGAACAATGACGTCACGGGGTCATTGGTACTCCGAGAGATGACCCCGAGAATAACGACGCTGGACGCGAACTCCGGCGCCCGTCTGAGAGTTGTTACAAATTACCGACGTGAATTAGTTGACCTAACTGATTAGATAAGGGGGCGTTGATCTCATATTTAAATGGTTGTGGATTAGATAATTTGTCGCGAACGATTACAAGATAAGAACATGCTATGACATTTTGTAAATAAGATTACAACAATGTTCTATCACTTGGTTGAAATTTACGATGCAAATTAAAACCGTGAGATTATTTCTAATCTATGTATTGAGGTAATGACGGCCGTTTCGTTCTTCTGTACTCGTCAGATCGACACGCACATCGACATCAAGTCGTGCAAGAATTGGTGCAGGACTTGATGCAAGAGTGCAGTTTCGAGTCTGACGAGCTCAGAAAGAACGAAACAGTTGCCATCTCAATATATTCGATGAAATTTATTTTCAACGACATCTTTAATGCTCTTAGTCGATAAAGACCAATGCAATTACATAGCAGCAAAGTATATCGACGCCAACACAAACACAAACTCTATGTCGCTATGTTTACGTATTTTAAAAACCTGAAGTTCGGCTTTAAATTCAATTAAAAGTCACAAGTCAATCCGATCGAGACGGTTCGTTTGTTTTTATTAACTGTTGTTCAATTTTGACAATTTTGACATTTTTCATTTCTTGCTATAGGAGGATGTCGATGTTTTTGCTATTTACGTCTTGGCTTCGTGCATTAATTGCCGTGTCTTGCATTTTTCTTAAAAACGCCGCAAACCACCTTCGTTACTTATTTGTTTCACTTTGGACAATTTTCTTTGTTTGAAAAGAACGCACTTTGGATTGTTGGATGCGTTTCGTTCGTCTTGTCAGACTCTTTCCAAGAAATTCGAAACTTTACCAACTCAACACAAATTTTAGATTTTTGAAATTTTTGATTTAAAAATTTCGTGATTCCATAATTTTCCAAATTATGATATAATTTAATTAATTTTGTGTACTAACGCCATCTAGACGTCGATATCCTGAAACAACCGTCATCGACGGATACATACGTTAATATTTATTTTCAACAAGGCGACCTTTCGCGCCGAGGGCTGCGAAGTAATTACAAATTTTTACGGTGCCGACTTAGTCCGTCAAAGTAGACCTCTGTAATTACATAGCAGAACGAGTGAAGGTATTGAAGTTTACATGGTATTAGTACACTGACGCAAATTCCTGGTAAGTCGTGTTTCCAGGACTACAGGCACCTCGAATCAGAAACACTGGATGTATCGTTGGTGATCTAACGAGTCCTGAAACACGAAACAGCTGTCGTCTGTGTAAACATTGCTGACGATTGTCATTTTGCAAATTTGTCAATGTCAATGTTCCAACCACCGTCGACGAGGATGATAAAGCTAAGCACTTTCAATTTTACGACTTACATTTACTTACTGTTTATACAATATGTCTATTGATTTATTAATTGTAGGCGACAGATTTAAGAATTTATACCGCGATAGGTTGATAACGATACATATCTCATTGTACGATGTATTTCTGAAGGATTCATCCCCCGTTGTAATAAACAATTCGAAGGCCAACCCAATCCAATCTAACACAACACAACACAACACAACACAACACAACACAACACAACACAACACAACACAACACAACACAACACAACACAACACAACACAACACAACACAACACAACACAACACAACACAACACAACACAACACAACACAACACAACACAACACAACACAACACAACACAACACAACACAACACAACACAACACAACACAACACAACACAACACAACACAACACAACACAACACAACACAACACAACACAACACAACACAACACAACACAACACAACACAACACAACACAACACAACACAACACAACACAACACAACACAACACAACACAACACAACACAACACAATCTAACCCATCAGACTTCGCTTTGATGGTGGTTTTTAAAAAAATAAAAACATTTCTCGCGGCTTATATAACATTTTTGAATAAAATTGGCCATAATAATATTAATACTTGCGGTTTTCAGTGTTAGATCTTCTAAATTTCGTTTGACGATTCACATTTTTCGGATTTTTTTTTTTTTTTTAGTTGTAATTAATAGTTAATTAAATCATTCGCCGCAAAACAGATTTAATATGGAAATCGAACGCGGGTAGTATTGGTTGCACGGCCATTTTGCCGTTTTTTTTTGGCTCTGGTATTAATGGACGCGAAGTATAAACGAACAACCAATAAAATGTTGCATTAATTAACACTCCAAATGATTATATCTCATTGAAGCGAACAAGAGATGGCGCTGCACTCTCGCTTTTCGCATGACGCTGCAATAGGATAGTATAATCGTATCGTCCTCGTCCATACTAAATTTTCACGACAATATTGTAGAATACGCGCCGACGAATTTATCTCAGACATACGGCACATACAACGGTGTGAATATCGATGATGTAAAACAGAGACAGATAGTTGCGTGTTTGCAGTGCGGCCAACGCACATTTTTCGTAAATATGACAGTTACTCAACATAACCCCAAACGTAGATATTTCAATATATTTTCGTCCTAGCTTCGAAATCTCGCACGAAACGTTCACCGTACAACAAATGTAGACATCACGGAGATTTTTTTGCACCCGCGCGAGTCCGCACTGAACAAAATATTGAAATTTCGGCCTCTAACGCTACGCATCAATAGCACATTTTGAGAGACTATATCCCACCGAAACTTATCTTTTATTAGATATTAGATAGATATTATATATTAACCGAAATTTTAACTTTCATAATATGCACGTTTCGTTGCGAATGCGAAACTATTTACGTGTCAAAGTTCTAAATTACGTAACCCTTGCATTGCTCCCAACCTGTTACGAAACTATTTCTAAATTACACAACCGTTGCGTTGCTCCCAACCTGCGTTTTATTATTTTCGTGCGAGTTATATGATACCATACGTACACCTGCTACGATAAGATACATCGCAAATGCGCACCGTAGTATAAAACTGTATAATAAGCACAATTAGGTTATAAGTATATGTGCACGTAGAAAATTAAGCATTCTTATTGTCAACATCATGCGAGTCGTGATAAAATAATAAAGAGTCCCTTTTCGAAACAAAGTTTATCATTTTTAAAAAGTAGTTTCACTCGACGAAACCCAAAATTGGCGCAGTCGGTAGGATCAATCAAAACAGAAGATTACTTCAAACCACGAAAATCGTCTGGTCTGTTTTAACAGTTTGTTTGAAAAACGATCCAAAAACACAGTCAAGTGCAACGAAATTTTGATGTAAACTGAAAAGGTGTCAGAAGAGGACAAACATCGCCGAATCTGACAAAAACGTTGAAGAAAAGACAAAATCGCCCAGTATTCAACAAAAACAGAAACGGAGGACAAAAATCGCCGAAGTTTCCGAGACCGAGGACAAAAATCGCCAACGTTTCGAACCTGGTAGAGGACAAAAATCGCCAAAGCCAGCTTAGTTAAGGAAAGAAAACAAAGCAAAGAAACAAAGAAAAGAAACACAGAGAAAAAAACGCCCGAAGAACGCCCGCAGCAACGCCGAGAAAACGCCCGAAGAACGCCCGCAGCAACGCCGAGGAACTCGCCCGAGAAACGTCCGCAGCAACGCAAACAACGCCCGAGAAAAATCACCGCAATGAACGCCTTCGCATACACTTTCATTCTGTAAGTAATTTTTGATTATCCCTCTTCCAAAAATCCAAAATAACAATTTTTCCAACCTTTCTACTAAAAATTAAAACAAATAATAATACAAAAGGATTGCACATTCTTAAATAAAACTAATTGATATAAAATACAATTAAATTAGTTCCATGTTCATCCCAACAAAAAACCGGATGGATATTGCTGATTTAATTGAATAAATGTCAATATTAGTATTGTCATAGAATACCTATAAAAACCCGCGAAACGAGAATTAATGTCAGAAACGAACACTGACATAGTGAATATTTTAACAGATACATTCAATAATATAAATTTAAACACAAATATGACGACGACACCACCAGTCAATTATCAATTATTAAGATTATATGTTGATTCGATTCCACCTTTTGACGGAAATCCACACACACTTGGTATTTTTATCGACAACTGTGAAAGTTTATTAAATAACTTTTCTAGTCAGAATAATCAACAGATAAACAATTTCTTGTTAAGAGCAATAATTGGAAAATTAACCGGTAGAGCATTAATTTTAATTGGTTCAAGAATTGAATTGAGATCGTGGACAGAAATAAAAAATGCATTAAATTTAAGTTTTGGAGACCAAAGAGACCTAGATTGTTTAGTTCAAGATTTAATAATATTACACCCATCAAAAAATGAGACACCATATAATTTCGGTATGAGATGTCAAGACGCACGAAGTTTAATCGTTTCAAAATTAAATTCTTCAAGTTTACCAGTACAAGAACGAGTAATAAAAATGCAAAATTACGATGAACTAGCATTAAAAACTTTTATTAGAGGACTCACTGGCCAAATACAAAATAACGTAAGATTGAGAAATCCGGACAGTTTGGAAAAAGCTATGTCTTTAGTAATTGAGGAAGAAAACTTTTTGTACAGTCAAAATCGCAATAATACAATAAATCATCAAAACACATTTAAACCAGCTCAGAAAATAATTCCCACTTTACATACAAAACCGCAATCATTTTTTCAACCGAATTATCAAAAACCACATTATTCAAATTTTCAAAATACGTCAAATTATCAGAAACCAAATTTTCAGCAACAAAATTTTCAAAACACATCGAACTACCAAAGACCGAGTTTTCAAAATAATTTCGCTAGACCGAATTTCCAAAATAATTCGTCAAATAATTTTACATCACAAAAACCATATTTCTTACAAAGACCGAGCGAAATACAACGAAATCCACAACAATTCTATTACCAAAATATGAATAGGAATACACAAAATCAATATCAACCAGAACCTATGGAAACATCGACAATCAAATCTAGACAACCACCCAGAACATTAAGACACAATCAAATGTTATTACAAAACGAGTACGAAAATCCATTTGAAGACCAAAATAATTATTTTACCCAAGAAGAACAATATGCCCAAAACACCGAAGAGCAATACTTCGAGGATAACGAAAATCAATATCAAAATATTGATCGAGATCAACAAGAACATGATTTTAACACACATTACGCACAAAATTACATCCCACAAAATAGCGAAGAACAAAGAATTAATTCAAATGAAAATTTTCACATGATTCACCCACCGAACAATCAAACGTAATACATCTTAATATAGTAAGAGCCAACTTGCCATACATATACATAAAAGAATTAAACGCAAATTTTCTAATAGACACAGGTAGCACAAGAAGCTTAATGAATCCGGAATTGGCACATAAATTTTATAAAAATTATATTTTTAATGAAAAATTCGACATAGAAACTGCTCACAGCATCAGTTACCATAATGAAGTTATGATAATTCCAGTTTTTAAAGATTTTAAAGTAAATGAAACCCACAAATTTTATTTATTCAAGTTCAGTAAAAATTATGATGGACTAATTGGAATAGATTTATTAAGACAACTTAACGCATCAGTTAATGTAACTACAAAATTAATTACCACACCAATTACGAAAATACCAATAATTTACGAAGCAGAAGAATTAACTAATTTAAAACAACATCTTAAATTAGGAAATTATAGCCTAATAATACCAGCAAGAACAGAAAAATTCATTGAACTACCAGTAAATTCAAAAGACGGAACATGTATATTGAACTATATTAAATACGGACATCAAGTAGAATCACCCCGTGCAGTAGTAAACGTAAAAAATTATTTCGCTAAAACATCCATTATAAATGCAAATACATCACCAGCAAAAATAACGATCACAAAACCATTCGAGGTAGAAACTTTAAACGAAAACGATACAGAGTTTGTTGAAAGAATCGAGAGTAACAACGAATTAGATGACATACAAGATAATGTACTAAAATCAAACATGAAAAATCTTAGATTAAATCATTGCAACGTCGAAGAGAAAAGAGCAATTCATAAATTATGCTTAGAATATCGAGACATATTTTATAGTGACAAAATACCATTAACATTTACGAATAAAATTCGACATGAAATTAATTTAACAGACGACACTCCGATATTCACTAAAACGTATAGATACCCAGAAATTCACAAAAATGAAGTAAAGGATCAAATAAAGAAAATGTTAGAACAAGACATAATTCAACACTCAACATCACCTTATTCGAGCCCTATTTGGATAGTTCCGAAAAAATTAGACGCATCTGGAAAAAAGAAATGGCGTATGGTAATCGATTATAGAAAGCTAAACGAGAAGACTATAGGAGATAAATATCCCTTACCTAACATAACAGAAATATTAGACAAGTTAGGGAAAAGCCAATATTTCTCAACACTCGACTTAGCTAATGGATTTCATCAGATCGAAATGAATCCAAGAGACATACATAAAACAGCATTCTCAACTGAAAATGGACACTACGAATTTAAAAGGATGCCATTTGGATTAAAAAATTCACCATCTACTTTTCAACGAGTAATGGACAACGTATTAAGAGGTTTGCAAAATGAAACATGTCTGGTATATATAGACGACATAGTAATTTTTAGTACGTCACTACAAGAGCATCTAGATAGACTAAAATCAGTGTTTGAACGACTTCGACAATCGAATTTCAAAATACAAATCGACAAATCAGAATTCCTTAGAAAAGAAGTAAATTTTTTAGGACACATCGTCACGCCAACAGGAGTAAAACCGAACCCAGATAAAATTCAAGCCGTAAAGAAATTTCCCATCCCAAAAACAACGAAAGAAATTAAAAGCTTTTTAGGACTTATAGGATATTATCGAAAATTCATAAAAGATTTTGCAAAGATAACAAAACCGTTAACTTTATGTTTAAAGAAAGACGCAAAAATAATTCACGACCAAAATTTTATAACAGCCTTTAATACTTGTAAAGATTTATTAACTAATTCCCCGATTTTACAATATCCAGATTTTACTAAACCATTTATATTAACGACAGACGCATCAAACTTTGCATTAGGAGCAATTTTATCGCAAGGAGCTATAGGATCTGATAAACCAATAGCGTACGCATCACGAACAATGAACGAATCCGAACAGCGATATAGTACTATTGAAAAAGAACTTTTAGCAATAGTATGGGCCTGCAAATATTTTAGACCATATTTGTTTGGAAGAAAATTTACAATTTATACTGATCACCGTCCCTTAACATGGTTATTTAACTTACGTGAACGTAATTCAAAACTTGTAAGATGGCGCTTGAAATTAGAAGAATATGATTATCAAATAGTTTACAAAAAAGGAAAAATAAACACTAACGCAGATGCACTCTCCCGAATAAAAATAAATGCTTTAGAAGAAGAATCTTTAATCAATCACCCAGGAGACATAAATAAAGACACGATATCATTTCTACGTAATTTAGTCGAAAATGAAGAACACAATTTACCTTCAACGAGTAGAATACAAAACATTCCTTCAAACAGCAGAGATTCAGGAAATAATCAAATACGAGAACAGAAGAAAATAAAAATTTTATCGGATATACAACTAGTACCACCTAGGATATCAGACAACGATTCAACACAACACACAACTTACAATGAAACAACAAATGATGGAATAAAAATATTAGATGAAATAATTAATAATAAAGTAAATCAAATTCTAGTATTTCCACAAATCTTTCATAAGATAGACGTTTCAAGAACAACTTACGAAAATCATAAGATTATAACGTTGAAAATACCGAATTCCAACAATGAAAAATTAATCCTGCAATTTCTAAAAGAATATACTACGCCTGACAAAACATACTGTATTTACTTCAACACAGAGATTCTATACCAAAGTTTTAACAGAACATATTTAAAACACATATCAGGTAAAGGACCGAAATTGATAAGGTGCACAAAACAAGTAAACACCGTAACCGATAATGAAGAACAAACGCTTTTAATAAAACATCACCACGAAGGAAAAACCAATCACAGAGGTATTAATGAAACATTAGAGAGACTTCAAAGAAACTATTATTGGAAAAATCTCAAAGTTGCAATAACGAATTATATCAATGCATGTGATATTTGTCAAAGAACAAAATACGCCAGAAAAAAACCTTACACACCACTCATGCTAACAGAAACCGCATCAAAACCGTTTCAAATCGTACATATTGATGTTTTTACCTACGAGAATAAACATTATTTAACACTAGTAGATTCCTTTACAAAATTAGGACAAGCTATACAAATAACAGGAAAAACAGCGATACACATCAGTAAAGCATTGATTAAATATTTTACATCATTTGGAGTACCAGAAAAATTAGTCATTGATAATGGAACCGAATTTAACAATGAAACAGTAAAAGAAATTTTAAGAGTACACAAAGTAAATGTACATTTCACTACACCACATCATCACGAGTCCAACAGCATTGTGGAAAGATTTCATTCAACAATAATAGAACATTTAAGAATTTTACAAGAACTTTACCCCAACGAGAACGAAACATTAATGGATTATGCCATTATTGGATATAATAATTCTATTCATACCGCGACAAAATACACGCCGTTTGAACTAACATTTGGACACACGAATTCCAGGAACCCAAACAAAATATTTATACCCGATTCATTTTACGAAGAATATGCCGAAAATCACAAACAGAAATTACAACATGTATATGAAAAAGTTAAACAAAATTTAATTAAACAAAAAGAAAATATAACTGACAAAATAAATATAAAAGGAAATTCAAACGATGAATTTTCCTTAGGACGAACTGTATATAAACAAAATCCTAATAAAAGAAATAAGAAAAATAACAAATTTTTAGGACCTTTTATAATCACGCAAATACTCGAAAACAACAAAGTTGAAATCATGAATAAACAAAATAATAAAAAAGAAATTACTCACATCAAGGAATTAAAGAAACCACCCAATCTTGTTACAGATTCATTACATGGACCAACGGAATGAAATATCCAATATTCCACAACGTAAACGATAACCCTGGACTTTTACCATTAAAACTTGGTAACGCCCAAAATCAACTAGACCACTGGTCATTTATTCGAATATTAGATATAACAGATATTATCGAAGAATTTAAATTCATACAGACGAAATTTGCCAACATTAAAAACACACTAAAAGATAATTCCACTCGCAATCATTATGATCGAGAATTCTATAACACATATCACTTAATTGATACATTAGAAACGAAGGTAATAACGCAAATAAATCAATTGAATCCAACTAAACGAACAAAACGAGGATTAATAAACGGATTAGGATCCATAATTCAATAATTGAGCCAAATGAGTTATCAAACGAAATTCAAGCAATCAATACTCATTTAACAAGAAATAAATTACCTTTTGAACCTAAATTAGAGAACATACTAAAATACGAAGAAATCATACAGATCAAAAGTTATAGTAAGGAGAATCAAATAATCTTTATAATTGAAATACCAATTGTGGAAAAAGAAAATTATAACTATTACCATCTATATTCCTTACCAACTCCTACTTCACAAGGAAATAATTCTTTTAAAACAATTTTACCGCATTCAAAGTACCTATCCTTAAATGATCAAAATTACATATTCTCCGATACAAAATGTAAACAAATAATTAATAAAGAATACATCTGTCAAGACAGTATTCCAGTAAAAATACTAAATGAAGAAATGCCGTGTGAAATACAATTGTTAAAATATTCTAAAAATCTAACAAACTGTCAACAAATACCTGCTCAAATTAGTAATGTAAAAATTCAAAAATTAGAACGAAATAAATGGATCTTAATATCACCCAAAGACACAGTGGCGATTCAAAAATGTGACGCGAATAAAGACAATGTACCGATAAAAGGAACATATGTTTTAGAATTAGAGTCTGATTGTGAAGTGCAAATCGAAAACACGCTAATTCAAAGTTATCAGAACGTTAAAAGTGAATTTAAAAACATATTAGTGCCTAAGCTAGAATTTGTAATTGATAAAGATAAAATATTAGAAAATAGGCTTAAACCATTTAAAATGGATAGTGTAAACCTAGATAATATAAACTATGTACAAGGTGTATTAGAAATACAGAAACAAAACGTAAATAATATTTCTAACGCCCCTTTCCATTACAATAGTATAAGTATATGGACTATCATAAGTTATATTTTAATCATGAGTATGTTATTGTATGCTGTGTACTATGTCTACAAAAATAAAATTAAACAAAGACCACAGAAAGAATCTCCAATTCAAGGTCCGCCTATAATTACATTGTCGAATTCAGGAGAATTCTCAACTTAGCGCGGGAGGAGTTATATGATACCATACGTACACCTGCTACGATAAGATACATCGCAAATGCGCACCGTAGTATAAAACTGTATAATAAGCACAATTAGGTTATAAGTATATGTGCACGTAGAAAATTAAGCATTCTTATTGTCAACATCATGCGAGTCGTGATAAAATAATAAAGAGTCCCTTTTCGAAACAAAGTTTATCATTTTTAAAAAGTAGTTTCACTCGACGAAACCCAAAATTTGCGTTTTCGTTCTAAAACTGTTTCATAATCGCCATAACTTGCCGTATTTCGTTTAATTTCGCAATTCCGCGTCGAATCGAATAAATGTAGTGCTTCCAGTCTACTTTGAATTAAACGTAATTGGGTTTTTAGTTAAAATCTGACAGCTATCGATGTGCGATTTAAAGTTAAGTTTTCAGTATCGAATTCGCCGAAAAACCCAGAACCGCTGGTATGCACGTGTTCGTTGTAATTTCAGGTTTATTTTGATGCACTTGCGTCGCGGAAACTCGTGAAAATGTTGCCGTTGTAGGTGTTTTTCTATGTGGGTGTTTTGACGTCATCGTAGATCATCGAGTGCACCTGTACCCAATTTGCTATTTCGTATACATAAATATCAAAATCTCTTAAATAATGTCTCAATTTACTTCAGAACGAATGTTTGTGTTTCACGTTCGTCTTTGCGAAGTGTAAAAATTGCACATCGCAACTTTTGGCTTCGACGGAGGTCATTGACCCGAACGTTGTGAATCGCCACCGCCAAACGTCAAATTTAAATAAACCACTTGGGTTTGGCGAAATTTAATATCGCGCGGTTGCTCGGCATCGTTGATTACGTAACCGACGCAAAGTCCGCGAAGAAAATTCGCCGGTGCGAAACATAACCTGCACGCGCGACGCCGCCCGCAATCGTAAAACAAACGTGAAAAGTACTTACGTTTTTCGGGGCTGCGGGGCCGATCGCACGTCGTCGCAATCAGATGTAATGCCGGGGGGGACGCCAAACACGCACTTTCGAAGGCTCGGGAAAATATCCGGCGAGCGAAACGCGCACTTTTGAACGCTCGCGAAAACTGCCGGAGGTGCGAAATTTACCCGCGCGCGGCGCTTCGTTTGGCGCTGAGTGTTGATGTTATTGTTTGTCGTTTGAAACTTTTTAATTTATGAAAATGTGCGGATCACGCGGGCGTAGGACTTAAATCTAACCGGGATTCTGACGGAACGCGTGATGACGGACGAAGCGATGGAAACGACTCGTCGCGATTTATTTGTCGCCGAAAAACTACACCGATTCAAACTTCTAGGTTATGTAAGTGCATTAAGTCATGTAATTTAATTCGGTCGTCAATAGTAGTCCGTGTTGATTATGTTTGCTTTGTTAAATATTTTCATGGGTTGTGTACGTCATTTTAGAATAACTGGTTACTGGTTCATTTTAGAATAAATGTTTTTTTTTTTTTGATAACATGCAATTTTTATGTATTCTATTTCGTTATGATGGAATCATTGTTTGTTTAATAACATTGTTCATTTACGTTAGTTTGATTGGAATAATTTATTTGATTGTAATTTAGCCAGAGCCAGGGATATGGCCGACATATTTTTTCCACCAATTTTTTCTAGTAGCCATCGATATAAAAATAATATTGCGCTAAATTGTATTTGTCGCATATGTGATACGAGAGTCCCTCATAAAAATTGAATTAATGCCAGGTTTATATGATAACCTCACACCGGTCCTGTGATGATGATGATGCGCTGTCCTTTTCGCTTAACGTCAGATCACTCGCGCCCCCTGCCTCGGAGTTTTCCAGCTAACGTTGACGCTCGCGCCATCTAATGTCTCTGTCAAAAACTTCGTATAAATTGTAACGGGTGTTTGTTTAAAATTTGGCGTCAAAGCTGGCCGTGAATGTCTACCTGCGAACGAACTGTCATTATTAATTTGACATCTATGTCTAACCGGTCTAACCTCGCTTTTAATCCAATCTTAACCCAGAAACTCAAAAGCAACAATGATCGAACCTTCAAAATTTTCAACAATGTAATTTTTGATGATTTGGTTTTTTTTTTTGAAACAACTTGAACTTTAACCCGAGCTATTTAAGATAAATATTTCTCCGTTGCAGGTTTTGCCGAACGACGCGAAGTCGCGCAGGTTGTTCGTCACCTCCGGGAGCCTCCGTAAGATCCAAGAGATGGACGCCGAGCCCGGATCGACGCTCATGGAGTACATCACCGTGATAAATTCGTGCTTCCCAGAGGAAATCGTCCGCTACTATTCGCCCGGTTATCCCGACACTCTGCTCGAGAAAGTCGAACAGTATTCGCCTCAGGTAAAGCTGTTGTCATCACACCCGCCTTGTTGTATTCCAAATTAATTTGATATGATTTCTAAATAATTCAATAGCCGCATCGAATTTTTTTTTTACTATCGATTAATTAAATCGACGGTGTAATAAATTCAGTTTTCGTTGATTTATTTTGCAGATGATGACCATCATTCGTGAAACGCAAATGAAGAACGACGAGTCTCAGACCACCCAGGACCTCGCGACTCCCGGTCACAGCCAGGATCTCAAGATGCTTATCGAAGGTCAGTGATTATTTACAGTGCATGTGAAATTTCTTGTATGTTTTGAAAATATATTTTTCGCAACAATTTGTTTTGCACGTTGATTATAAAAAAATGGGTAAAATAATTTTTGGGCGACACTAATTAAATCAAGTAAAGTCGATAAATGATGTCGTTTACAGTGACAGTCGTTTACAGTGACAGTCGTTTACAGTGACAGTTGTTAGGTTGCATTCTAAACGACATTGAATTTGTTTCACTATTTTTATAATTCGGGCAACTTGTCGATCATTAACATTTTTAACTTTTAATAAAATTGCCAACGGCTTCGAACCGCGCAACCGCAAAAAATGTCAAACTGGTGAATGTCAAAGAATTACGAATTCATCCAAATTACCTGCTCGGTTAAAGTTCATTGCGTTTTATGCAAGATTAACAGAAATAAATTAATTTTTATCTCATATTTTGAACAAACGAGACTACAAACGCAAAAAGGAACAAATAAATTGGTTGGGTTGGGTTGGTTTGAGTTGAGTTGGGTTTGGTTACTTTCTCTTGGGTTGGATTGGACTGGGTTGGCGTCGGTTGGATTGGGTTGGGTTTGTTGCATTGGATTGAGGTGAGTTGGGTTAGGATGGTTTGGATTGGGTTGGGTTCGCTTTGGTTGGATTATGCTTGATTGGGTTGAGTTGGTTTGGAAACTTTTTTTTTTGTTTTTTTTTAAATCTTTGGCATTCAATTTTTTGACCTTTTTTAAATCTTGCATAACAATCAAATAAATTCGATTAAATATTTAATCACCGCAAGTTTAAAATTTAAACACTGGTTAAATATAATGAACGATCGATTAAAATACCACGTAAGAGAATTTTGCATTTGAACGAATTTAAAATTTATTTATTTAACCACCAAAGTCAAAAACCACTTTACCGCATCTACAGGTTTTATTGACGCCAATAAATATTTTTTTTTTGACACAGGCCCAGAAAATGACTCATTTTTGAGAAAACGAAGTATAAGAAAGTCCAGTGCGGGACACTGCAGATTTGTTATTACAGATAATTGTTGGTACTTACAATTTTTGACTTTAGTGGAAAAGATGTGCTTTTAATTCCAAGAATCCCTATAATAGCAATCGACGTGCCTTTTTCTTTCAAACGGTTACAGTTTCTTGCATTTGCTATGAACATAAATAAGACTCAAGCATCGCAAAGTGTAGCACGATAAAATTTGATTCGAGCAAAGCCAGTCGCCCCCAAACCGTGCTGCTTTTTTTAAACCTCGGATTTACATCGCACTTTATTTTACTTGACTTTTACGACTCGATTGCGCCTAACTAAGGATTAGTTATAAATAATTATATCACATAGATATATAGAAACAATTTAAATAAATTAATTAACGCTGTTAATTAATTAAACAATAAATAATTCGGCAAACACGTTTTCAATAAAAAAACAATTAAGAACGATTCCGCATTGCTCGATTGATACTGCGATTCAATTCGCCCAATCACATCAAAGTCGTAATCGAATAAAACAAGAAATGTTGGCAATGATTGTCTGTAACCACGTAAGCGAGCTCGCAACTAAGGACGCCGATATTATAAACAAGTATCTCGCCAGCCACTGTAGAGTACACAGGCTGCTCTCGAGACATGATCGTCTCGTCTTGTTAATTGATAAATTATTGAACATTTGTTTTAAATGCAAACGTTGGTTCGTTAACTATCAATTTGATTTTTTTGTATAAATTGTCTTCGTAAAGGAAGAAATATGAACGTACCGTAAATATTTTTTAATGTAGATTTCCTTTTAGGGCACAAATTTATTTGGGCAACAAATTTATAAATCTACTTTGTTAATTAAACAATAAATTTTTAGTTTTGAAAAAGTGACGGATCGACTCAGAAACGTCAACGAACCAGCAGTTTTTAATTGGTAATCACAAACAATACGTTCATACCGTTATCTTATCATATACAGGTGTACACGAAATGAGTGCCTTAATGTAATTAATTAACTTTTACTTACCTGTCCATAGATTTATTTGTACTTTGTAGGTTATAACCAATCGTAATGCTTTTAATCTCATCAACGCCAATGGTCTCCAATTAAACTCGAATGGTCGATTTTATTAACAAAAGTATTGCAACGATAAATTACGCAAAACCAAAAAAAAAAAAAAACAAAACGATAATAACAACAGCTGTTCAAAAGTTTCCACTACAACAATGCACTTTAACAACATTTACAGATCGATCCGCAACACGCAATTTTAATCAGTCGTTTTACCGTCGGTCACGTTGTCGTAAATGGAAAGATGTTTGGCGTCGTCGACGTTTCTGCGCTTCGCGACGTCTTCAGGTGCGATAACTTTTACCTCGTCGGGTTTCAAAGCACTATCACAGATTTTCAGTTCGTCTTTCGCTTTTAAACTTTTAGGTTGCGCTCCGAGGTTATCGTAGGCCAGGCGTCGATGTTGCGTCACCGCCTCGTCGCCGGCCAGTTTCCAAGAGTAAACTTTTTGCCTGACTTTGACTGTCGGATCGTTTGTCGTCGCGTCTTGTCTGGAAATGGAAGTCGACTGCCTTGCGTTGTTCATGTTCAACGTTCGTTCGTTTTTTTGCTTGAGGGCGTCTTCGGCGATGCCCTTCATAATTTTGTGCTCCTTTGAGGTGGGCCTTTCGTCGGAGACACGCCGCGCTGGCGGGCTTTCGCTCTTGGTCATGTGGTGCGTTTTGATGTTGATGTTGTGGGCGAATTTCGTGTCCTTCCTCCGATCGTCGTAGACGTCGAGAAGCATCGTGACAAGATTGGTGCATTTTTTGTATTCCGAGTTGTCGAGAGAGTTGTACAGCGTCTTGGCCCAAATCGGAATCATCTTCTCCTTGCTCATGTTGTTGATTTCGGAACGGTCGGTCACTTTTAAGACGTGGGTCAGAACGTGCTCCAGCGTTTCCCTGGACTCGTCACCCAACGTCCCCAATTTCCACTCCAGATCAGCTTTCGTCGTTGTTCCTAAAACATTTTAATTATTTTGTGAAACGTCCAAAGTCATCGCCTACCCTCCACGAAATAATTGAAAACTTCCACGGGGATCAGCGGCTCGTTCAACTCCTTCAAGAACGACATCAGGAAATAGGCCAGGTCGCGAGTCGCGATTTTCGAAACGTCCAGTTTTTTCTTGGACGCCTTCTTCTTGTATTTCGCCGATTTGTCCTTGTCGTACCTCGCGTACAGGTCCTTCGTCTCGAGATTTTTCTCGATGTGCTCGGTGATCCTGCATATGAGATCGGGGACGTTCGTGCCCGTTCGCTTCGCCAGTGTTTCCAGCGACGCCGCCTCGCATTCTTAAGACAAAAAACGAAACGATTGGATAATTACCGTCGGCGCGACCGCCACTCACCTCTCTTAGATTCGTTGAGGCTCGTGTTGCTGCCGTAAAATTCCCTGCTGATGAGCCGTTTCGGGCTAAAAAATCGCCGAATTCCGCTGGGGCTACTCTTCACTTCGTCTTCGTCCTCGTCGTCTTCGCTTTCTTCTCCTATAGCCAAAAGTTTGTTTTCAATGCGATTAGTCTCCTTTAAAAGATCATTCGGAACTAGTTTAATGCAAGCAATAAAACGTCTTTTTGAATCTTTTTTTTTTTATTCAATAAATATAAAATCCTCTAGCATACACTTAACTAATACATAAAATCCTAAAATAATTAACGAATCGTTCGTTTCGAGAGCAAGTCATCTTTGGTTACGATTTGCACTTTGTTTGGCACGTAATTTTAAAACTTTTTGTACGACCCCCGTATTCGTGAATTTGATAACCATGTACGGGAGTCGTTCAAAAAGTACCCATTCAGTAAATTTGATTCAAAGACAATTTATCACAAAACTCGATCTTACAAATTACGTCGGTTACACGAACAGCAGTCACACAAACGTCAAACTACGGGGGACGAACGCATACAGTTGGTAATTCGGATTTCGTTCCGAATCCGATTACCCCACGGGCTTTGAGACGACGCCACATTTTCGGACAACACGCTACTACACATTAACTCACGTTTGTGGTCGTTTCGCACTTGTACGCGGTTAGCAAGAACTCGACGGTCATGATCACGTCGAAGGTGAACGCCATCTGGTTGGACGGCTGTTCGTCCCAGTAGAGCGACGGCGACCAAATGATGGCCAGGCTGTGCGTCGACATTTTGTTCTCTTCGCTGTACTGCACCACCTTGTTCAGGTGCTCGATGAGGGCGAGGAGCGTCTCTTTGTGCGGCGTCTCGATGCCGTTCACCACGTTTCGTATCGACTTGTTTCGCTTGGCTTCGTCTTCGACGTCTGAAAATTCGAAATTATCATCAACACCAAAAAAATTTAGTTTTACTTTGAAAATTCGATTGAAAAACAAAAATGGTCCCAACGTATCACGCTGTACCCTGCGGTGGCCACATACATCGCGCATCAGAATCGAAACCGACACCAGAATCAAAGCAACGGCAAAATCAAGAATCAGAAATCGTCTGGCTGGTGAAAAAATCTTCGTAGTGAGGCAATTTCAAACTCAAAACTCAAATTAAGGGGTGGGATCAAAAACGTGATCAAAGTGAAAATAATTAACAATTGACATTGATTTGCATCGTGATGTTAATTATCAAACAACAATTTCGTTTCACGATTGGGTTGGGTTAGGTTAGGTTAGGTTGGGTTGGGTAGGGTTGGGTTGGGTTGGGTTAAAAATAATTAACGATTGACATTGATTTGCATCGTGATATTAATTATCAAAAAAACAACTTCGTTTCACGATTGGGTTGGGTTAGGTTAGGTTAGGTTGGGTAGGGTTCGTTTGGGTTGGGTTGGGTTTCTTAACGAACTGCATATTACAGCTACATTGGATGTCTCAAGTTGCGTTAGATTCAAAAATAAGTCAGGGACGACCTACTTGGATTTGGGTTTTTAGCAAATTCCATATTACAGCTGCGTTGGGTATCTTAGATTGCGTTGGTTTTAAAAACGAAATAATAAATAAATTAGAGACGACCTAGTTGGGTTCGTTCGGGTTGGGTTGGATTAGATTTCTTAGGAAACTGCATGTTACGATTTAGTTGTAAATTAAATCATTTACTTCGTTACTAAGATTACGTAGGTTGTTAGTGGTAATTGTGTTAAAGTCGTGAGAACGACAAGGTAGTTTATTTGTAAGTTAGATTATTTAATTAGGATTCGATTGTAATATTTCCAACCAAACTAGGGGTGGAAGTCGAAGTAGCCGATGATGCGAAAGAATTATTAAAATTGCCAAATGTGCGAATGAAAATTAAAAAAAAAAACTATCAGAAAATTCAAAAACAGTAAAGTTGGAAAAATCGTCAAATACACAAAGAAATAACGTAAGTAAAGTATGCCTAGGTGGCATGGCATAAAAATCAAAGAATAACAACACTTAAACAAACACGCGTTGACTCGAGAACCAATCAAATCTCGTTAATTTTGTTTCGTGTGGCTTCAGTTCCTTGTTCTATCTAACGCCATATGGATCACAACTCTAATTCATTTTAAATGCGAGCGGTGTGCGCAAATGGTTTGACACCCCCCCCCCAGCGCTTACTTTTACGCCGACGTTATATTGTTAAAAATATCAAATTGCCAAAGATATTTATATTTATAAATTTTTAGTCATTTTTTCAAATATTTAATTTTTGAAATTTTTTACAGTTTTGGCGATTTTTTCGCAGGTTTTGATTCTTACATTTTTGCCATCTTCTTTAATTTTTAAGAATTTTAGTAGAATTTTTGAAAATTTAAAATTCACTCTACACTTTTTAAACAGTTGTTTTCGGGCATTCTCGATTTTTTTTATTTTTTTGAATTTTTTAATTTTTGAATTTATTCAATTTTTGAAAATGCAATTTTTTCGTTTGCCCCCATCCAAACCCAAGCTTTCAAAACTTCTCTAAATAGGATTTTAAACATTTTTCTGGTTTCGTAATTTCGTGAGAAATGTCAGATTCGCAAATTTATAAAAACAGATAAAATTTAATAATTTTTTTAATTTTAAAATTTGTGTGCAAAAAAATTTACAATTTGTCCAAACGCTCTAAAATTTTTAAAAATCAACGTCTAAAGTGCAAAAAGTAAAAACTACAAAAGAAAGTGCAAGAAATATTTTCAAATTGCCAAAAAAGTAACAAATACAAAAGGATACGCAAAAACAAAAGTTGGCCGAAAGGTAACAATTGCCAAAATTCCATTTTCTGAAAAATTGACAAAATTGCCAAAAATTGCCAAAATTGCGTACAGAAAAATACAAAATTCTACAAATTTTCGTAAAATTCTGATATATTTTACAATTTTAGATTTTTATCGAAATATTGTCCGATTTGTCCAAATTTTGAGGCTGGGTTCGGCTGAGTTGGGTTGGGTTGGGTTGGGTTGGACTGAGTCGTGTTGGGTCGGGTCGGATCGGGTTGGGTTGGTTTGTTTAAACTTTTTCGCTATTTTTGCAAATTAAGCAATTTCGAAAAATATTTCATAACTTAGATAATTTTTGCGCGCTGGACAATAAATAGCAAAAAAAATTAAACAACCAACCCAACCAAATCCGATCCAACCCAGCCTCAAGATCCGACAATTTTTAACAAAAAAAATCTATGTGGGCGAGAAGACATCTCTAGAAAAAATGGAGATGGCAAGGTATAAATATGTCAAAATTGGACAATGATGACGTCATAGTACTATTTTCAGGAATTTTCAGTTTTACACCATTTTGACGATTGACCCTTTTTTTAGTTAACATTTGACATTTGCTACATTTTATTTGAGTTTGATACAATTTTGACTTTTTTGATAATTTTAAACATTTTAACAATTTTGGACAGATTTGTATTTTTGACATTTTATTCATTTTCGTCTTTCTTTACAATTAGCTTTGTCATTATGATCAATTTACATTTCTAGGACGTCTTGTCCCACATTCTATCGCTATTTCAGTCACAGATCACATTTGGCGAAGAATGTAAAAACTGTAAGCGAGGCGAGGGTAATTATTATTAACAAACGACCGCACGCAACTCACGTAATAGTTTATGCAGCTCCGCGAATTTATCCCTCGGTATCAACGGCTCCTTGAGCTCCCGAAAAAACAACTTCAACGTCCCAGTCAGAACGTCAGTCTCGTTCTCGAACTCCTTGAGTATTTCCAACTTGTTCTTGTCCAAGTTGAGCCGGATTTTCTGTATCGTCGCCAAGTTCCCCGATATCCTGTAGATGTGCTCGCTCCTCATGTTCTTCGGGATCTCGATCAGCTTGATTATCTCCCGGACGAAGTTCGGGACCGGACTTTTCGCGTCCTTGTCCTTGGAGTTCTGATAAATCGACGCTAGGGTGTTCCCGAAGATGGGCTCGTTTTTTATGATCCCCTTCTTCTCCAACAGATACCTGTCGGAGCGTCTCTTGATCAAATTTTTCAAGATGTTCTGTATGCGCTTCGTCTCCTGCTTTTCGTTCAGCGAATTCGACCTGCGCCGCTGGTGATCTTCGATCTGGCTCTCGTTCTCCACCTGTATCCGGTAGAGCAACTTGTCGCTGCCGCTGGTGCCGTCCACCAGTTCGATCGACGTCGCCGTCCTGCTCCTGATCTTCAAATTCTTCGCGATCACCTTCTGGAAAATGGGGAAAAAAATCAAAATTGGATCCACCCGAAAAGGTCACTTACTCGTTTGTTGTCTTCGATCGTCACGAACGAGTGCTCCATCTTCAGAGTGATGCTCCCCTTTTCGTATTTGTTGGAGCCGCCGTCTTTCATTTTCAGGGGACCTCTGACGATGATATCTGGGGGGACTGTCACAGTCGACCTGCGAACATTCAGCAATAACGGGGGGGGCTATTTCGGACGCGATTTTACCTGGAGCTTCCGTGAAAATCGTGGACGGTCTGCCGAGATGGTTGAATGTTGTTGTTGTTGCTGACTCTGTCCCTAATTTGGACGACATCTTCGTCCACGACCGGGAACTTCGAGGTCGTCGAGATCTTCGACGGCGTGTTTTTCTCCAGATGTCTTTGGAGTTCCTGGAAAATGCACTACATAGTAAAACGTTAAATTTGTTTGTCGGAATGATCGATGATTTTTTATTGTCACGATTTAATGCAAAACACGTCACCATCACTCCAGTGATCGTGAAATTTAGAAAAGTGGAAGCAAAACCTAGACGAAATTGTTAATGTACGTAGTGAAAAAAATAAAACAAAAAAAAAAATAAAAGGAAATTAAAAAGTGAAGCGATATGATTCTGAAAAGTTTGGGAACCACTGGTCATACGTTCATACGTCACCGCTAGGAATTTGTTGACGACTAAATCGGAACTATAAATAATTTTAATTGAAACTGAACAATCTGCGTTTTCGACGTCTTATCGTTCGACTTTTGCCACTAGATTGACATTAATATGTTTACAGATTTTATTGGCGTTAAGGTCACGGCTGATGACGTGACACGTGATTTTTTATATTTTCGAATCAGCGGCGTTACATCAAACCTATAGTCAGATGGGTTGGGTTGGGTTGGTTTGGGTCGGGTTGGGTTGGAATATATTAACAGTATCTTTGTTAAGTAAGCTGATAACCCGAATAACCCCCCCCCCCCCCTCGTAGAATTGAGCAATTAAATCCACAAGTTTTCAGACTTTTATGGAAGCGGCGATCAAAAGCGACGTAAATCATAAATCTATTGTATAAACCGGAACTCGACGAGTTAACGGGGTCCGTTGGTATTAGCAAAGATTTTTTAGCTAAAGGCTATACCTTTAAAACCAGTAAAAGACAAACAAAACTAAAATAAATTTCAAGGCGGTGATCAAATCGCCAAAACGTCACAGCTGTCACTTTGACGTTCACGTGTCAATTTGTAATTTGCGATCGTTTTAACGTACGAATTTGTCATTGAATCTACTTTTATACATTTTTTCGACTAGCATTATATTAATATTAATTAATTAATTAATTAATTAATTTGACGTAGTTGCGTGAAATTGACACCTGTCAAACTTAACCAGTTGGACACTTTGACGTTTTCTTATTAATTTGACTTGACTTGTTCGTTTGACGTTACTTGTCAATTTGAAGTTTAGTCTATAAAATTATGCTATGTAGACGGAGATGTTTTTTTTTTTGAATTTAACAGCTGCTAGTTTGACGTTTAACTAGCTCGACGTTTAAGTCCCGGATTGACGTTGACAATTCAATTAAACTCGTAGCTGTAAATCCAACCCAACCCGACGAGTTAAAAAATTCAATCAGAGATGTCGCCTTTAAAACACCAACAAATCTCAGCCGACGGTGACATTTGCAGTTAAAGTTGAAACTGTCAAATTTATAATTGACAGGCGGATGGGTCTGGACGTCAAATTAGCAAGTAAATGAGATGAATCAAACTGACGTTATTACCAGTAATTTTGACAATTGCACGTTGACGTTTTGTTGTCAATGTGACAATCAATGTCAATGTGACAGCGCACGCACATACAGACGTCAAATTACCCAAAAATGTTCAAGTTGATGGATAAAGCTCAAAGTTTGCGTTCCACACTGACATTTAAACGTCGAACTGACAAATATCCAATTGACACATAATGTCAAACTCACCGACCGACGGCAACTACGAAAAAGTGAACAATTTAAACGTCGTGGTGATAAATGTCAAACTGACAGATAAACGTCAAACGCACAAACGCTGAATTGACTCGAACGTAAACGTGGAAAATTTCAACCGTGACAGTCAAACTCGAAGAATGACGAAGTTATCCACTTCGCTTTAATAACGGACTCATTGTTTCATCGAAAACGGTTTGATAATAATGAGTCGTATTGTTAAACTACTTTTGGTGACTTTTAGTTTGGTTATGTTATGGTTCGAGTCGAGATTGGGTGCAAACCCAAGTCGAAACTTTATAATTTCGATCTCACATTCTTGTCAACGTGAACCATTACGAATTAATTTGGGCGTCAAAAAAAAATTTCAAAATGCGAACCGACGCCAATACCCGCGAAAGGTTTGATCCGAATTGGTGTGGGTGGTATGTACACCAATTTTGTAAGTATTTACTATTTTTGAAAGTTTTAAATTTTTTGGGTTGGGTTGGGTTGGGTTGGGTTGGGTTAGGTTGGGTTAGGTTGGGTTGGGTTGGGTTGGGTCAAGCGCACTTGATGGACCACTAGAGAGCACGTGCTTATAGACAGAGCAACTCAACCCAACCGAATCCAATCCAACCCAACCTAACTTAATCCAACACCCAGCAAACACCAACTCCTTCCGTTGACGTCGAACGACTTAATATTTAATTCTTCACCCAACGAAATTTTCCAAAATAAATCAACAAACGTGTTAACGATTTTAGTTGGTGGAGTAGAATTCAGGTTGACACGAGATAACTTCTAAGATTAGATTTAGTGGCAAGTCGACACTCAACCAATTTTTTGAACGTGGCATCAAAGTGACCTTTAAACCAATCCCAAGTTGGGTATACACCTAACACCTTTATTAAAAATAATAATAATTGATAGGTTACGATCAAAAGTGATTGGAACATTTTGGTTTTGATGATAATTTCAGGTTACTCTGTCAACTGCGACTCAACTAAAATAAAACGTGTGCCACGTTTTATTTTAGTTGGCCAACTTAACCAAGAAAAAAAGAAAAAAATCCAACCCAACCAAATAAATTTGAAAATCGCTGCGTTAATGTCTTGTAATAAATTTTCGTCCAAGCACCTCCAAACCCAATCCCAAGTTGACTGTCGACGTGATCCCACCTTAACTGATGACTCGTGTGATTTGGGTTGGGTTGGATTAAAAAGTTGACTTATTACTTTTATATTTTATTATTTTTGGATGATTAATTATCATCCAATTCAATTAGGGGATTTGATCGAATTGACCACAATCTTGAGGTCAAATCTTCTTTGGATTGGGGTCAGAAAGAACCAAGCAAACTTAGAAATTTTACAACATTTTCTCAGATAGAACGTAAAACATAATAATTCAATTACAAATTACAAAATCTTTGAAATGGCTTTGCAAGCTTTGGTTGGGTTGAGTCGGGTTGGGTTGGGTATGGGATCGTCGTCAGATCATCAAATCGTTGCAGCTTAAGACGCTGTTTAATAAAATCGAACCCAACCCAACCCAACCCAACCCAATCAATGGAGTTACTAAAAGAGATATTTGCTTAACTTTATATTGAACTGACTCCAACCCGACGCTATTTAATAAAATCGAACCCAAGGCAACCCAACCCAACCCAACCTAATCAATGGAGTTACTAAAAGAGATATTTGCTTAACTTTAAATTGAACTGACTCCAACCCGACGCTATTTAATAAAATCGAACCCAAGGCAACCCAACCCAACCCAACCCAATCAACGGAGTTACTAAAAGAGATAGTTGCTTAACTTTAAATTGAACTGACTCCAACCCGACGCTATTTAATAAAATCGAACCCAAGGCAACCCAACCCAACCCAACCCAATCAATGGAGTTACTAAAAGAGATAGTTGCTTAACTTTAAATTGAACTGACTCCAACCCGACGCTATTTAATAAAATCGAACCCAACCCAACCCAACCTAATCAATGTAGTTACTAAAAGAGATAGTTGCTTAACTTTAAATTGAACTGACTCCAACCCGACGCTATTTAATAAAATCGAACCCAACGCAACCCAACCCAACCCAACCTAATCAACGGAGTTACTAAAAGAGATAGTTGCTTAACTTTAAATTGAACTGACTCCAACCCGACGCTATTTAATAAAATCGAACCCAACGCAACCCAAACCAACCCAACCTAATCAACGGAGTTACTAAAAGAGATAGTTACTTAACTTCAGATTGAACTGACTCCAACCCAATCTTTTAGGCTACATTGGAGCAGTTCGTTTTTACTAAATTTTACTAAATTTTCAGGTCGTTTTGGAAGTTAGTCGATAACCAACCTACTACCGAACTAAAATTCAAAATTGTGGGACAAATGAATACGAAAAAGAACCGGTGACGAGGTTGAAACTTTGTATTGTACGGAACTGACGATGTTTACTAAATCCTGGGTTGGGTTGGATCGAGTTGGGTTGGGTATCGTCGTCAGACCATTAAAAGTAATTCGTAGCAACTCAACTTAAACGACAGGCATATTTTCGTTTTAAGATGCATTCGTTAAAAAAATCTTCGATTCTGATCTGCTGACTTTGATTGGGTTGGGTTGAGTTGGGTTTGAGGTCGCGGCCAGACCATTAAAATGTAATTCGCAGCAACTTAACACAACCATAAGCAAATTTTCTCGACACCCAACCTAACCCCAAACAAACCAACCCAAAGTTGTGGGACAACTGAATACAAAAGTTGTAGATTTTGGAGCTTCGTAGGCATTCATCCAAGACTTTGCAATCTTCACATTGACCTAAATTTACATTGCATCGATGACTACATTAAAAATCAATTAAAATAGAACCACTTGAATTATTATTATCGTTTATCGTGCGCCAGTGGAGGGGCGAACTTGACGGTGAATTTTTGACCAAACAAATTTCTTTACGAAAATTTAACCCCCACGCACTCCCACACACACACATACACATCGCCTAGAATTTTTTCCAGCACACGTCGTCCATGGCGAAGAATAACGTTACACTCCTGACTCATCGCCACATAATCCACGCCACTGCCCACTCGACACGCGCCACACGCTCACACGATAATACATTTACCTCAAATTCTCCGTTCATCGTCCCGCCTGTCGCATGTCTTGCGGAAAAAATCACCCGTTTCGTCCCGCGACACAGATTCACGCAACGCACAATTAGTGAACTGAATGGCGGCTGTGCAACACAAAAATAACTGATAGCTTATCAACTTCCACCTAGAGAGATAATACACAAACACAGTGCGTTCCCTGTTTGTACGTAAACGGCGAGAGCGATTATTTATCGCGATGTCCGATTTCGGGTAATGGGTTCTTCGTCTAACGCGCGCGCGCCCGTCTTATCTGCGTCCTCGTTTGATTTATTGTGTCAAGTGGCCGATAGCGTGGCGTCGCGATAATTAATTTTTAATTGGGGAACACTGCGACACGTGGTAGCGCAATAGTTCTTGTTTAATGAAATCCCTGAGATGCGCCACTGTCGTCACAACGCTCCGTTTGGCGTGAGTTAATAGGGGGCGTAAAATATTTTACTTTTTAATTTTTAACAAACTTGAAAGAAGATTTTAAAAAAATTGCAAATTATTACGAAACAAAACAGCCAGACAAAACCAAAAACAACACAAACGGCGATAACAACGTGTACAAGTAAAACAACGAAAAGATGACAAGTTAATATCAAATAAAACAACAATGGCAAAACAACCAAAAAAAAACGAAAAACAACGCAAACGACGATAACAACGTCTCCAAGTAAAACAACGAAAGGATGACTTGCTGTCCTCAATTCCAGTTAACTGCGGATTATTGGTACAGGGGCTACGTCATCAGGCTAGTGTTCGTAGGATCTTGGGTTCGAAACTCAGACAGGCCGTTAGAATTTTATTTCAGAGGTTAAGTTCACAGTGATTGTGACTTTGGATTTGGAACTAACGAAGGCACTTGGATGAGGTTTTTCAACGTTTTGCTCTTCATCGTTCGGATTCCAAATGGCCGTAGCCACAAACCGGAAGTGCACGGTTTTGAATTGGGTTTGGTTATGTTGGGTTGGGTTGGGTTGGGTTGGGTTAGACCCATTGTGACTATGCATCACACTGCGTGTAATAATGTAACAAAAATTGAACTGGACTGGACGTTTGCTCGATTTCCCATGCATATAATAATTAAAAGATTAGTTAGTTAATTGGGTCATTTGGCAATTAGTTAACTAGCTAATTAGTAAGTTATTTCATTGGTTGGTGATAGTTAGTTGTTGGTCGTTTGTTTTTTGATTGTTGCTTAGTTACCTTTATAGTTTGATTAGTTGGGCAATTAGTTAAGTAGTTAATTATCTATTTGTTCACCCCAAGGATATCTAGAATACAATTGCCAAGGTAATAAATTTTAATTATTAATAAAATTAACAAAACGAAGTTCTATTGGGCGAAACGTTCAAGAGACAAACGATGAATGACTTTGTATTTTTTTCCACATAACCGAATAAAAGTCACGACTAACTAAAACAACTGAAGTAATTGATAATCGAAAAATAAGCCAGAAATGAACGAAAAGTTCTGAATTAAGCAACATCTTAGTTTGTGCGTGAGTATCAACGTCATCTGGACGTCAATTGTAATATTATTACATGAGTGGCGTAAATCGGTACTGTCTATAACTATGTCGGTAATATAGACCGCTTTATTGAAAGTAATGTACGTATTGACGTTTAGATGGCGCTCACACTCGCACACACAAACTCCTTGCCACCCAAGCTTGCATGATTTGATGAAATTATTAAATAAAATTAGGCAACCACCAGCTGACACATTTCAACATAAACATCGGCAAAAAAAAACAGAAAAAAGAACTATATAATCTCCCTCTTCTCGACAACGAATCGTTCAACCTGATCGCGATTCTCGGCCACCTCTGAACGAATCAAATTCGACAATTCGACGTCGATTATTATTAACCTCCCACGAAAAATATTCGACGCGACGTAAATTACAAAAGTGGGTCGGGATTTCCGTTTCGACAATTGCGGGCAAATCACGAAAATTCAACTAACTCACCATGCTCTCGACGTACAGGAACATGTTTTCGTAAACAACTGGACTCGGGAACAGGACGTCGCCACAAAAGAAAAACTAAACAAACTGATAATCGGCCGCCGGCAGAAAGCGAAAACCGCACGACTTCCACGAAATCGTGAAAACATCGGGCCATCTGAGTCAGTGCGAAAGTCGAACGATACAAAAAGACAAAATCGACGCGGTTCGTTCGTCGCTTGAATTGCGACATTTTCGAGTCGTCGTCATCGAACACCTTGGTTCGTGGAAAAAAAAACATTAATTGATTTATTTGTATATTAAGCGCGAAGTGGGTTTCCCCAAGTACGTTAAGGCAAACTTGAGCGTGATTGAGTCATTTCGATACCGTAGCATTGCAAAATGTCGTATTAATCGATACAGGTGTTTGTAGGTTTGCAGTTATGTGGAAAGTTGGTGTCCCAGCTATGCTAATGCAAAATTTCCGGTTGATCGTACACCGATTTCAACAACAAATATTTTCGACTTCTTTGTCTATTTATGACCCACAAATAACTTAATATTGAGTTTCACGTCTAAAAGGCACACGTGTATATTTAATTATATGATCTACTATCTCGACGTCAATAAATCAAATTAAACCTAAGCATCCCGTTTCAAAACGAACATTCTTTAGTTTCGAAAATAAATGTCAGTGGACGTATTTAGATGATGACAGCTGTTTCGCCCTCTATGGGCTCATCCGACCATCAGACATACTAGGTGATCAACTGGAATGTCTGTCGGGTTACCAACCTACAGCCAAATAATTCCATCACATATTCTAGCTAAGTAAGCATTAGTATTCGTCCTCTTATTATTCTTATTATTCTTACCCTTCTTCGTATTCTTCCTTGTCTTTTTTTTCTTATTCTTTCTCTTGTTATAATATTTCATCTTTTTCTTATTATTATTCTAAATGAAAAATGTTGCGATCGCATTGCAGTTGCGCTTGTAGTTGCAGAACCACAATTCTAATAGTTGTTCTTGTAATTATAACAGTGGTTGTGATTGTCATTGTGATTGTAGTCGTCATTGTTGTTGATGTGCTTGTACTTTTAGTTCTGATAGTTCTTGTAATTGAATGTAGTCGTCTTTGTAGTTGCAGTTACAGTTGCAGTTCTAATCGCAGTTCCACTTGTGCTTGTAATTGAAATTGTAATTGTAGTCGTATTTGCAGTTGTCGTTGTGCTTGTACTTCAGTTGAATTTGAATAATTGTGGTACTAGTTGTAGTTGTGGTTGTTGTGACTGTGATAATAGTTGTGGTTCTAGTTGTAGTATTATTTGTAGTAAAAGGTGTAGTTGCAATCTTAGTCGTAGTTGTAATTGTAATTATAGTTATAGACCTGTTACCTGAACTTGTAGTTGTGATTATATCTATAGCTGTGTAAGTATAGCTGTGGTTATCACTGCAATTGTGTTTGTAATTCAGGTCGGATGTTTCGAAAATACAGGCAATAAATTATTTTTGTTTCATTTAATAATAGTAGAGTAGAAGAACGCTATTAAAAAAACTTTCAAAGTTAAACTATTTGTGTACCGGGGTACACCTCCTCACCTTTATTTATGCGCACATTCCATTGACTCGATGATAACAATCCGATCATTTGCTCAAGTTTCCGATGCAAATTTATCAAGCTTATTGTCCGAAATTGTGTAGAAATTATTATCACAATTTAAATTCTGTGTATCTTGGGTTCTTTGGGTTTTGGCTGCTTGTGATTGTTGGGTATGTGGATTAAATTTGCAATGGCGTCGTCTCTGGGTTCGTTGAGTTCGTTATTGTGCACGTGCACAACCCAACCCAACCGAACCCAACAAAATTTGTAGACTACATTCGAAACAATTTCAGTCGTCGGTTGGGTTTGGGTTGGATTTGCAGATCAAATTCACGACAGCGATTCCCAGTCGGGTTCATCTCGCTGTGCAGGACTTTATTGTCGCTTTTATTTCGTTTTAACTTCATGCAGATTTCTAATAATTTCTAAGCATGTGAGTTGGGTTGGTTCCGATCAATTTGCGTAATTTGGGTTTCATATATTTGTTCATATATCTGAGCATGTATATGAACGGTATTTTTTTTAAACGTTTGGTGTTTTCTTTTTTTTTATTTCCAAACTCTCAACTTACGGCTGGTGTTTTAAACGATACGCGCGCCCACTTTACACATGTGGTGCATAAATAACTAAGTATAAAAAAAAATATTACGAATCAATTTCCAGGTTAGCAATTATTTGCCCGTGTCTGTTTCTAAGGGCTTTAGCCCCCCCCCCCCCCAACATCGGTCATGTTGAGTATCATTTGCAATTAATTTTTTTAAGGATCTCAAAATTATTTTTACAAAATTTCTTGTCATGTAGTTTTCGAGATCTTTTAGCGGACGCGTCTCGAAAGCTGCCCCCTCGTGTTTCCAAAATTAGCAGCGTTAGCTCTAAAAAATTGCTTCAAAAAAAAATTTAAATTTGTAAAAAAAAAAATGCAATCCTACCCAACCCAATGCAACGTAACCCAACCCGACCCCATTTAAATCGAGGCTACATCCAAGAGAAAAATCCTAGAACAAAATTTTCTGTTCTTCAATTATTTTGTAATTTATTTTAATTATTTTCAATTATTCCCAACAAGCTTAGTTTTATACAAAAAATTCTAAGCTATTTTTTGTCCAAATTATGGAACTTGCGATTTGTCTCTTAAGAATTTAACAAGACTTTAATCCCGAGAAAAAAATTATTAGTTAAAAAGTTAAGACTTTTCGAATATTCCTAGGTAAAATTTTGATTTCATCCTTTGTTTTTGCAATTATCGCAGTGTCCTTGGGTTGGGTTGGGTTCGTTAAGTTTACGTTGGGTCGCCTTTCTGCTCAAAAAAAATCCAATTTCTAGAACTATAACTAAATCTGCGGCGTTTTTGTTTTTTTTTTTTTTTCTTAATTTAATTCAATCATATAAATCATTTTTAATGGCCTGTCGAGAAAATTAAAATTCTTTCAGTGAATTTTTCAAAATTGCTTATAATATTATCTTCCAAACTCTCGAACTTTTTCTTGGCGAGAATAATTTTTGTCCGAATTATGAAACTCAAAATTTTACAAAATCACGTAAAACATTTCAAAGCAGTGTCTAGTTTCTTAAGAAAAGTTTTTAATATTTTTTAAGTATTATTTGGGGGAATTTCGTATTTTCTAGTTTTTGGCGATCTAATATTTTGTAGTATTTTTTAAACTAATATTTTTGCTAATTTTCATATTATTTTTTTTTTAAATTTTAACTAGAATTTTGACATTTCATATAAAATACTTTTAAACTCAGTGTTCTAGTTCCTGTTCTAAAAATATCATTGACATTACTAGAAGCAATTTCCTGTATTCTACATTTTTTTCTAGAATTATTTGAATTATTTTTGATTATTTTTCTTGCACTATTTTCTTTCGTTAGCCTTCTCTCGTTCCCTTAGTTTGGAGTCCAACAGAACGTGCGATGTCGGTTGGATTGGGTGGGCTCCCACGCCATTAGAAGTTTACTAATCTTTCTGATTTCTGTTTTTTTTTTTTTAGATTTTTTTTTTCTAAATATTCCCTGCGCTGTCTTAATTAATTTTTTCATTTTTATGGTTCGAGTGAATCGTAGGAGTTCTAGATTTTTCCAGAAATTATTTAATTTTTTTCCAATTCTAGAAATTCTAGTTTTCTCCATCCAATATTTAAAAAAAAAATAACGTGCTATTTTCTTTCATTAGCTTCATTGTTCTGGGTGGTGTTAGATCAGTTATGTGTCGGTTGGATTGGGTGGGTTCTCATATTGTTACTTATTTACCTATCAGATTTCGTCCATTTCAAATTATTTAATTTCAATTTTTTTCTGGGATTTATTTTTAAATATTTCTTGCGCCGCTTTAATTTAAATTTAATTTTTATATGTAGGACGAATCATGTCATCAGAAGTTTGCCAATGCAATAAAAAGTATGCATTCTAGATTTTTTTCTAGAATTACGTTCAACAAATTTGTTATTTTAATCTATCTGTGACTACAAAAGTGACGGCGAAACGTCAAAGTGACATTTTGTAGTAATTGTAAAACTATTGCCAAACTGACAGCGAAACGTCAAAGTGACATTCCGTAGTAATTGTAAAACTATTGCCAAACTGAGTAAATAAAAAGTATGCATTCTAGATTTTTCCTAGAATTACGTTCAACAAATTTGTTATTTTAATCTACGATTTTTTTACATTTTCTATGATTGTTAATTCGCAAAATTATCCGTTAGTGATAATCGTGAAATTATCGCAAGTATTTGTTAAATTGATAGGCAGCCGTCAACTTTACAATTAGATGTGAAGTTCGTGTACGTAGTGATTGTTAAACGTCAACCTGGCACTTGACATGCAAATGCGCGATATGCTCGTCAAAGTTATAGTTACGTTGAGCGACAATCGTAAAATTCGTGATCGCGATCGTTAATATGACAGTTAAATTGTCAAACTGAAAACTGGGCCTCAAACGTCAAACAATTGATTAAACTGTCGGCTACTTATATGTGACTATAAAAGTGACAGCGAAACGTCAAAGTGACATTTTGTAGTAATTGTAAAACTATTGTCAAACTGACAGCGAAACGTCAAAGTGACATTCCGTAGTAATTGTGAAACTATTGCCAAACTGAGTAAATAAAAAGTATGCATTCTAGATTTTTTTCTAGAATTACGTTCAACAAATTTGTTATTTTAATCTACGATTTTTTTACATTTTCTAGGATTGGATTGAATTGGGTTGGGTTATATCGAGTTGGGTTGGGTCGGGTCGGGTTGGGTTGGGTTAGGTTGGGTTGCGTTGGGTTCGATTAATGTTGTTTAGTCTGGTTGTCAAATGATTAAAGATTTAACGATCTTCCTGCACTTCTGATATTTTTCAACAATTATTTCAAAAAACTTAAGAACAAAATAGCATAAAGCTTTTTCTAAGTATTTCTAGAAAAAAAAAATCTAGAAAGCAGCAATAATATCAACAAACTAATCCAACCCAACCCAAAAAAAATAACAAATAATTTAAGATTATTGATTACGTTTCCTTGGGTTGCGTTGAGATGGATTGGGTTGGGTTGAGTTGCATTGGGTTCTGCATTTACATTAGAAATGCAAAACCTAACCCTGATAACTCTCTTTGTTGTTCTGTTGCCCCCCACGTTTCCACCAGGTATATAATTTTTTAGCGAACCCTTTTCGTTGCGCATCACGATCCCCGTTACCTCAAAATCGCACTCCTCCTCGTCTTCGCTGCTGCACAACAAATCCGACAGCCAATTGATGACATTCTTCGACACGAAAACCTCGTAGTTGTCGACGACGACCGGCGTGACGACCTCCTCCTCGCCGCACTCCTGAAAAATCGTCGACACCCTGCAGACCTCCGCGTGCTTGATCTCCATCATCCGCTCGCGCCCGCCGTCGCACTCCCACACTTTTTCGTATACGCTCTTCGCGTCGGCCGGTGCGGACGCGTCCTCCTGCGACCGCCGAATTTCGACCAACTTCGAGCCGCGCCGCTTCAAAATTACCGCCAGATCGGCGCAACTCGCCGGCCTGGACGCGCTCTCGTAGATCTCGATCGAGTACCGCAGTTCGTTCAGCCATATCGCCACGCTGCTCTCGCCCATTTTTCCGCGCCTTATCGAACGCAAACACACACGTTGTGAAACTTCCTACGAGATAAGACGCACACGGAGCTGGTGAACGCGGCGAGAACGCGCGTCGGAAACTAGTTCGTATTTACTGTTCGAACGCCCGAAGTGTAATAAACAACAATCATTGATAAGTCGAAACCACTCCCGCGTTAGTCACGCCGCTGCTAAATACAATTACTGTGTGTACTTAAACGGGCTAATTGACGACATTAATTGTGAAATTCGTTGGGGAATGCGGACGGCGAGGACGGATCTCGTCGGTCGTTCGGCCGTTGCGGACCGTGGCGGCGGCGACGCAACGCGATTTTTTTTTTTTTTATCAGTCGATGTGTGTCGACGGCGGCTATTTCCGCAAATCGCGTCGTCACGTTTCCTATTCGTACATCCGGTCCGATTTTGTAATAAGGCCGAAATACGTCACCGCGACCAAACGCGTTCGTTCGTACGCACACTTAGAATCGAAACGTCTGCGACATTTCGCTGACCCCATTCCTCCAGCGAATTTTCTAGCCAAAAAAATGGCTGAACGGGTAAAGCTATTTTAGAAAGCAACTGCACACGAAAAAGTAAATCAGTCTAATCGAAGGTCAAGTTCGATAAAGGCGGATAAAAGTTAACGTCCGCAGATGTGCATTTGTTGCAAAGTTTGGATTTGATTAGCGCTCCGATCGTCGTTGCACCTAATCGATTGTGTTGCAATAAATATAAAATATTAATCTGGCATATTTCTTGTATTACTCATATATCTATTTTAAGTTGCACGTTTCTCGTTCGAACGCTCCATCAGTCTCCTTCATGTCTTCAAATTACACAATTTTTTAACGACGCCCCACAAAAATTAATTATTTTGACACTTGATGCAGCCACTGAGCTAAAAATATTTTGCTTTGATGTGTGAACAGTCAACGTCAACAATGCTAGGTCACAAATATTACTGAAATGCGTAAGAATCGTTTAGAGAAATCATCAAGTCTAGAACAAAACTTCGCTCTATCCAGTGTGCAGGAATTTTTAGTAGAAAAATCTGTTCCATAATCCAACCCAACCCAACTGCACCCAGTCCAACCCAACCGAACCCACCCATGTACGACTGAAGTTTAATTTGAAAAACGAACAAAACACGTTGTTTAATTTCCAAGCGACTTGTCCACCATTCGATAAGGAGAGACGCTGAAAACCCAAAGGACGCTCCTGAAAAATCGTCGACACCCTCAGACCTCCGCGCACATTGAATTCTTCCCTCTGAAACTCTCACTCAAACCCAACGGAAAATCGTCGCCCCTAAATTTATTCATAGTTCTTACCGAAGCAACCGAAGTTGTTAAACCCAAATGACGAACCCAATCCAAAATTAAATCTAATAGACAAGAAACGATTAATCGTTATTTAATTAAAAGTGACAGCGAAACGTCAAAGTGACATTTTGTAGTAATTGTAAAACTATTGCCAAACTGACAGCGAAACGTCAAAGTGACATTCCGTAGTAATTGTAAAACTATTGCCAAACTGACAGCGAAACGTCAAAGTGACATTCCGTGGTAATTGTAAAACTATTGCCAAAGTGACAGCGAAACGTCAAAGTGACATTCCGTGGTAATTGTAAAACTATTGCGAAACTGACAGCGAAACGTCAAAGTGACATTCCGTGGTAATGGTAAAATTATTACAACCAATCGTTAAATCTAATAGACAAGAAACGATTAACCATTGACAACTCAAATCATATTCCAAATCAAAACGAGTCGCAATTTGAATACAATATTTCTGATTATTATAATGTCTAAGGAATCAATGCATTGGCTGGATTTAGAATTACGCAGGGTTTATAAACAAACCCAACCCAACCGAACCCGACCCAACCCAACCCAACACAACCCGATCCAACCCAACCCAACCCAACCCAACACAACCCAGTACGAGTAAAATTCTAGTAGCAAAGCAAAGGAACAACATCGTAAGTTCGTTAGTGGATTAAATAAAATCCAACGACGTTTGTCTCCAAAAGTCAATATCAAAGAAATCAATGTGAGATTTTTTTTTTTGGTTGTGTTGGATGATATTGGTTTGGGTTGTGTTTGGTTGGGTTTGGTTTGGTTGTGTTGGGTTGGATTCGGTTGGGTTGAGGTCAATCGGTTTGGGTTGGATTGGTTGAACTGTACACTGTCAACTTCAATCCAATTCAAAATGAACCGCAATTTTATTTCGGATTGGAATTGCATCCCGTAATGACTATATTTCAAGTCCGAGATAAATGTACTCAACCCAACCCAACCCAACACTACTTCAATCGCCTCGCCATCGAAATATAATAATAATAATCGTCAAAATGACAGCGACACGTCAAACTGACAGACAGCCATCAAAATGACAGTTAAACTGATAATTGTCACTTTGGCAACTAATTAGTTTATGTTCGTACAGACCTTTAAACGGCAAAGTACCAATAATACACAAAAGTGTCACCTAGTTGTCAAAATTATAGCAACTGTCAAAGTAGCGGCCTGAAATTTTGATTGCCCTTATGAACTGATCGACAAGCATAAAAATATTTCAAATAATCGTTAAGACGGCAGTTAGTTAAACGTCAAACTGATAATTCCCCCTCAAAGTGAGTGTTAAATTCAAACCGCCAATAACCAAATGTCAATGCGAAAGTTCACGTCCGTGAACTCCTAAACATCAAACTGTCACTTAAAACGATCTCATCAAAATTATTTCAAACTGACAGTAAAACGTCAAAGTGACAGTTACATTCAGTGGTAATCGTAAGATGACAGTTAAACGTCGAACTGATCGACAGCCATCAAAGTTGAAATTGAATATGAAAATCATGTTCGACGTCAAACTGACAGTTAATAGACCAAAAGCGTCGATGTCATAGTTAGCTGTCAAACTTGTAGCACAACGTCAAAGTTGCGCGGTAATAGTAAAATTAATGGTCAAAGTGGAACCTTATATTCCAAGACGTCAAACTGACAGTTAATTCGCAAAATTATCCGTTAGTGATAATCGTGAAATTATCGCAAGTATTTGTTAAATTGATAGGCAGCCGTCAACTTTACAATTAGATGTGAAGTTCGTGTACATAGTGATTGTTAAACGTCAAACGGGCACTTGACATGCAAATGCGCGATATGCTCGTCAAAGTTATAGTTACGTTGAGCGACAATCGTAAAATTCGTGATCGCGATCGTTAATATGACAGTTAAATTGTCAAACTGAAAACTGGGCCTCAAACGTCAAACAATTGATTAAACTGTCGGCTACTTATATGTGACTATAAAAGTGACAGCGAAACGTCAAAGTGACATTTTGTAGTAATTGTAAAACTATTGCCAAACTGACAGCGAAACGTCAAAGTGACATTCCGTAGTAATTGTAAAACTATTGTCAAACTGACAGCGAAACGTCAAAGTGACATTCCGTGGTAATGGTAAAATTATTACAACCAATCGTTAACAGTTAAACGCCAAACTGACAGATAGACGACAGTGAAGTAACGTACGTTGAAATTAAATGCACAACGTAACAGTTGTTTCATTGTTTCGTCTGGATTCGAATCGACGAATCAACCTTGACGAGCCTCGTAAAAGGATAAGAAACAAACGATTGATATTCACGTGGTGATGGACTGCAAATATGCGCCGAGAAAACTTCGATGTACATTAATTAACAAAATATGGCGATCTTTTCGTCGTGAAATTCTATTAATCATCGAAAAATTATGCCATGAAAGTCATTTGAAAAAACGACGTCTTCTAAAGCTATTGATGTTTTTACTGCCAATTAATTGCAATGGATGGATCATTAAAATTAATTACCGTAAATAGCTTATTTGCAAGCGTGAGTCGATGGTCACGCAAATGTAATAGTCATGTTGTCAATTTTAAATCTCAAAAAATAAAATAAAAAACTGAAAACAAATTGCAGTTCGCTGTAGGCAACCAAACGTACAAATTTAAATAAATCAAATAATTTGTCGACTCCTAACGTTTTCGAGAATATACGTCATTCCTAACTGCTATGACTATCCCACGGGTGGAAATTGCAGATTCAGCAATATTTAAGGACTTGTATAAAACGAAATGATATAAACGAAATCGACTACGTCTACGATTTTAAAAAAATGCACTGTTTTTGACAATGACGATTTGTGACACTTTTTGTAATTTTGAATTATTTTTAATTCGTGCACAATACTTAAAATATTTTAATAATTTTGTTTAATAGAAAATTACTTCTTATTGTGTTATTTATGATTTTTGCAATTTTAAATTTTTTTTAACGATTTAATTTTAATTTTAATTTATGTTCATAATAGAATTGATGGGGGGGGGGGCAGTTTTATTGATTTTTACTATTATGTAACGATTTTTTGTCATTCAATTTTTTGCGATTTATAAGATTTTTAGCATTCAGCAATTTTAAGTTTTTTTAAAAAAATCTTAATAATTTATTTTCATAATGGAAATATCCATATTTTTTAATTTTCTACAATTTTTGACAATTTTATACAATTGTCTACAATTGTATAAAATTGTATGCAACTTTTTTGCTATTTTTACAATTTTATACAACTGTATAAAATTTTATGCAATGTTTACAATTTTATATACTTTTTCACAATTGTATACAATTTTATGCAATGTTTATAATTTTATACAAATTTCTACAATTTCTACAAAAAAGTATATACAATGTTATACAACTGCATACAAGTTTGCAAAATCTGAATTCAAGGCAATTTTGTATACATTTTTTAATTTTACTAAATATAAAATTTTGACATTTCTAAAATTTAGTTAAATTATTTACAAACATCAAGTGCCAAAATTGTAAAAAAAAATTAGATCAATCCAAGATGATCGCAAAGTCGTCCCAAAAGCAAATTTTGAAAAAAAAAGCAATCGTCAACGACGATTATGTGGCAAGTTTAGACGTTTTTCCCATTTTGTACACTCCTGACATTTTTATTTGCATTTAACCAATTTTGTACCCAACCCAACCTAAACCAACCAAACCCAACCCAACCTAAACCAACCAAACCCAACCAAACCCAACCCAACCCTACCCAACCCAACAAAACCCAACACAACCAAACCCAACACAACCCAACACAACCCAACCCAACCCAACCCAACCCAACCCAACCCAACCCAACCCAACCCAACCCAACAAAACCCAACACAACCAAACCCAACCCAACCCAACCCAACCCAACCCAACCAAATTACTGTCAAACGTCAAGCAATAAGATTTAAATTTTCGACAATTGATTCAATTCTTAGTTTTCGAGAAAATTAACATAAAAAAATACGAGAACAATTACAACAGCAAAAAACTAAATATCTGCAAGTAAAAAAAATTGTGAAATTTGCCCCCCCCCCTCATATATTAGCAAAATTCCCACCCTGACCGCAATATTGCATTTCGAACCTTAAAATAAATTTACTCACATTCATGTGTCCAACTCGACGAACTCCCGTACGCACTGAACGTTTGTGACATTTTCGTCGCAGCCAATTTAGAAAAAAATACGTAGGGGAACTACGTTCAATTAGCAATCTCCTGTTGCACCAATTTCGGGCACCCATTACGCAACTTACTTCACGAACGTCATTTCCGAATTGTTTTCATCGAATTTAAATATTTATTTTATAAAATGAAAATAAATAAAATAAATTTTCGATAAGAAACGAAAAAAACGCAAAAAATCCATAAGAGCACAATTAAATAAGAATAATACAAAAAAATGTTTTCCTACTCCCATCTATATATCTGCTGTTTTTAGCACACTTGGTATAATTGAAACGTAACGAATTGCGATTACTTGTGCGTATTTAGAAAATTCATGTTGGGATATGAATCCTGCCAATCAGGGAGTGCGATTGTAAAATTTAGAGTCAGCTTTGACAAGTAAAGTGACATTGCTCCGATCGCGTTACTATAGCAACTATGATTAACTAGTCCTCACATAACCATATACGTCAAAAATGACATTTTAAAACATTGAAGTTAATAGTTCAGTAGTTGTTTAATTTTGGTCGATGGAAAATTGATCAATTTAGCTAACAATAATCTCGCTTACCTTTCCCTTGTGCTTCAGCTCCTTGAGAACCGCGTCGTAGCCGCTCACGCTGCTGAACGACCTGCTCTTCCTGTGATTCAAATTCGGCGCCACGCCGGCCACGCGCAGTTGCGCCGGCAGCGCGCTGACGTCGTCGAGCGAAACCGACAGTCTCCGTTCCAAATTTCGGCGCCCTTGATTTTTGTAGAGCGGGTTCTGCCGCAGCGCCAACAGATGCGGCTGCATCGCCGACCTCGACAAGTCCATCGTCCGTCGGTAATTTACCGGCGGCGCCTCGTCGCTCGCGATCTTCAGCTTGTCGTTCGACTTGCCCACGTTGAAGCTCTTGTTGCGCCTTAACTTGTTGAACATTTCCATTTCGGCGAACTGGTCGAGTCAAATAATATTCTCGCGACGGATGCGACATAACACTGACGTTCGGCTCCTTATCGCGTCCGACGATAAGATATCCGATATCAGAACGGGAAATGTTTGTTCTGCGTTTAGCGATTTTTCTGGGTGAATTTTCGACATTTGGTCGATTGCGACGGCCGATTTTGTCAAAACGAAAGTGGTTTTTAAACGCCTGACATTTTCAGTAAAAGCGGCTAACGTCACGTTTGTTGTAGTTTAGGTTTCGATATTATCGGCAGTCTTTGACGTATTTGATCGTCGCAATTCGGTGCCAACTTTCAAAACGATTTTTTTATAAATCAATGTATTTTTATAATAATCATAACGAAGTATCTCAGAAATACAGCAACACACAGTTGCTGTATTTCTGAGACAAACGGATCAAGTTTCACAGAAATCCATCGAGGAGTAAAAACATTTTTAGAATTGGAGAATTCAATTCAAAAATCGCGCCGGAAATCAAACTCGCGAATCGATCAACGACTTACGCAACCGCGACGACGACAGTAACCACCACGCGAGCTCGTTATCATGTGAGTCACGTCCCGACTAATAGCAGTTATTCAAAATGACGTGATCCGCCAGAGAAGGGGTGTTGTCTTCGAACTTAATCAAAACGAAACGATAAAACAATTCCGAACGCACTTAAAGACGGCGAGAGATGTGCGGGCAGTAGTCGCGCGTTTTCCAACACGTCTGGCTTCATTTCACCGGTGCGAAGATGGCCGGATATCTCGACAGCGTGCGGAGGAGTTTCTGGAACGAGGATGTTTGGTTGCCCCCGAACGTCACGTGGGCGGACATGGAGCCGGGGGCGAGGCCCGGCGTCAACCTGACCGACTACACGCATCTGTACTACCCGCTGCCGATGGCGGTCGTCATGCTCTGCATGCGTTATTTACTGGAAAAGTGCGGTTTTTAGGTTATGTCGTCGTCGGTGGGTTTTGCTCAATCTTGGACGGTTTGTAGGTATTGGTTCGCGCCGGTGGGCATATCGTTAGGGATTAAGAACAGCAGACCAAAGAAGGCTTCGCCGAACGTGTCCCTTGAAAAGGCTTATGCTTCGTGTCGACAAATGAAACATAAACAGGTCAGTTCGATTCAAACTTATCGGGGCCCTGTCCCACTGAATTCTTAGTCGATTATTCGTTAATTACATGGACGTCATTGTCGTAAAACATTGGTATTGGATTTTGCGATTACTTCAACACTGCCGGCAAATGTATGTTTTAATTGTTTGAGTAAACAAGATAATTATTACTGTCCTTGTTTTTTATGCAATGCCTGCAATTTTAATTGATGTTGAGTTAAGTAACCGTCGTTATTTTTCAATTCCGAATTCCACCGTCGTTAATTACACAAATAACTACAATTTGGAGACGTGCATGTCAATCGCATGAATGCAAGGGAAGCGAGTCCAACGACTCGATACGTCCAATTGTAAATTTATTACTCGATTTCCACATTTTATCCCAATCTGACTCGTTCCAGTTTGAATCTTTTAATTCCGTAATTAACGAGAGACTTGCATTTCTCGGTTATTGCCGTAGTTTAATTTTTGAACGCGCGTCGTGTGTGCCAAGTCTCCCATATAAAGTTTATCAGCCGATCTCATCGTAATATAAATTTTTATTGTGATATGGTGATTCAAAGCTTATCTTATTGATTCATCGAATAGCGTTAGATTATCGCGCGGTGCTTATAGACATGCGAATGAGTCGTGCGTGTGTCCCGGTTGAAGACAAAAATGCAAGTGCTAGACATCGAACCGGAACGAACATTAAATTCTTTCAATTGGGGACTTTTACAATTTTACTGTAAATGTAAAAGGTGCTTTTAAAGGGGGGGGGATTGTCTTCGAAGGTTGTTTTAAAGGTGTATTAGCTTCGCTTCTTCTTTCGAGTGCAAATCAATGGAATTTACGTCAAACAGTGCTGCTTGTAAATTAATTTGTAGGACGACAAATGTCGACGTCAAAACTCGATTTCATAAGTAAAACGTCAATTTTCGACGTCAACGTCAAACGTCAAGGATGCTTCATAAGGCATAAGTGCCATTTTGTAAACCTTTACCTTTGTTGTCAAAATACTGTTGTGTCTGTCAACGTGTCAACGTCAAACGTAGTTCTGTGTGTGTGTGTCAACGTCAAATGTAAACATAAACGTCAAACGTCAACATCAACGTACTTTTGTATTTGTCAGCGTTAATGTCAAACGTCGATATCGACAACAAAAGGGTTTTATAAGACTAGCATACGTAACGCATTGTTGATGTTTAAATGTCAACGTCAACGTCAAACGTCAAGGATATTTCGTAAATGAAGACACACACACAAATGTCATTTTGTGGATCTTTATTTATCTTCGTTGTCGACGTGCGTTTGTGTCTGTCAAACGTCAATGTCAAACATTAATGTTAAACGTCAAACGTCAAGGAAGCTTCGTAACTAACGGCACTAATGCCGTTTCGCAGAACTTTATAACGGGTGTTTTTTAAAGCTGGCCGTGAATGTTTAACTGCGAACGAACCGTCATTATTAATTTGACATCTTAACCTATGTCTAACGTCACTTTTAATTGTCAAAAGTTGTTACTTAAGTGACGTTTGAGCGTATGTATGGTCAAATTCGACGCCAAATTAAAAAAAAAAAACACCCGTTATTTGTTGTCGACATGTTTTCGTGTCTTGTCAAAGTCAAACGTTAATGTCAAAAATCAATGTCAATGTCAAACGATGACGTCCATTTCGATTTTTGTCGCGCGACGACGTTTTTGATTTGTGTACAACGAAACTTGGTTTAACTCGATCTGTTTTGTGTATGAATTTGAAGGCAACCTATATAGATTAGTTTACATGTTGTCAACTGCTTTCTGGTTGGGTTAGGTTGGGTTGGGTTGGATTTTTTTTTGCAAAATTGATCTAAATGATAGAGACATTGTCGAAACTGCAAAGCGATTTTTTTTAATTTTTAATAAATATCAAAACGTAAAGGATCAAAAATTGCTATAGTTCTATAGTTGAAATAAAATACCAACGAAAAATATATTTTATTGATTAAACTAATATTAAAACAACAAACCTTTATAACGTGAATCGGCAACGATTTATTTATTTATTTTATCATTTCCGGTTGGGTTGCGATTGCAAAGTGAAGTAATATTCCCCGACCGAACAAGAAGTTCATTTAGTCCTTCGGAGCTCCATGTGGCGTCGGATTCAATTACAGACTGGTTCTTTTATAAGCTTAATTGTGGTAATTCAAATATTAAATAGGCGAGGCCGGAAGGTCATTTAACTCTACACTAATGGAACATTTAAACAGTCGTTGTTATTTTTTTTTATTTCAAAATTTTTCTTGTTTGAGGAATCACATAAACATATAATAAGGTGTTGGACGTTAATTGACGTTGAAATTAGTTTAAAACTTTGTCGTTATTTATTACAGAATAATCAATGAATACAAAAATGAAGGTGTTACCAGTTACGTTGGATTTAAACAACAGCCCTAACAGCACTAATAGTAAAACCAGATGAAGCAAAATCAATTGTAAAAGAAAGATTATAAACTAGGGGCTAGATCAAAGTAATAGACGAAAAAAATGTAGTCCATAATAGTGGCCCATTCACCGAATGATGACACAAAGAACAAAAAGACGAGTTCTACGAAACGTCACAAGCAGAAATAGATAGAAGGAAAAAAATATCATAATAATGGGCGATATGAAGAGTAGGAAAGAAGAACATGGTCCCATTTGAAATAAAGTAGTAGAAGAAAATATTTTCCGATAATAATCAAACGGCGCGAGTAATTAAATTAAAATGATGACTAGAAAAGAAAATCACGACAAAAGTTGGAAACGTCGTTATGTAAATTATATAATTGCACCAGTTTTTGTTTTATAATACCACTTGATAATTTACCAAGGCTCTCTTCGTATATTGCTTCGTTGAGTATCGAATTGAACTTTGACGTTTTCTCATTTTAATTCAAATAAAAATATACAGAGCCGATACTCGGATTTGATTGGTTGTGATTTTATTTCTTAGCCTAGTTCGGGTGAATACAATAGAATAGAATGATTTACGACCCCTGTCGTTATTTGCATCACTTTAATGTAAATGTAATTTGTATTTTTAGATTCAAGGTCTAGCGAAACAATTGGACTGGTCCGAGCGGCAGGTCGAGCGATGGCTACGGCTGCGCAGAAGCCAAGAGAAACCGACCATTTTGGTGAAATTCACGGAGAACGCGTGGCGTTGCCTGTATTATTTATTCTCGTTCACTTACGGAGTGATCGTCCTCTGGGACAAGCCGTGGTTCTGGGACATCAACGAGTGCTGGTGAGTCGGCGATAAAACAAGACGCGAAATAAAAAATATTTGACGGCCACACGTCACTTTATTCCAATAAATACAACAATAAATAACAACGTGTTTGTCCAGGTAACACGACGCGTGTTTATCTCGACGTTTCGCATTCGCCACTCGCACATCGCACAGAGATAAGTTAAGCGTAATTTTTTCGGTTTTTCCAACCGCGTCAGTGGAATGTCTTGGATCTCGTCATCTTCGCCGGGGGTTTTTTGTCGGTTTCCTTGCGCACCTCGTAGTAGACGAAGTCGTCGTCCACTTCCGTCGCCGAGCCGGCCGTCTTCGGTTCCTTCTTCTTCGAGACGGCGCGCACCAATTTGACCTTTTCGGGCCGCCTCGTCGGTTCTTTGTTTTTCCGGGGGTCCTCGACGTGCTTCGCGCGCGTCGCCTGGACGCTTTCCGTGGACGCGGATTTCTGCCGGAGCGTTTCGAAGTTTATGGTTTTGGCGCGGGGCGGCGCGCCGGGTATCCTTATGTGGTCCCTGGTGCTGGACGAGATGGGTTTCCTCGCGAGGTGCCCGGCGTCGGGCAGTTCCAACTCCTGGTGCTTCTTGCGCCGGATTATGAACGATTTCGCGCGTTGCAACATTTTTGCGCCGAAACGATCGCGTTACTGGCACAGTCTGTCGCATGTTATCGCTATCTTATCAGGTGTAATGTATACGTGCGACGAGGTTCTGGGAAGAAATGGTTTTTTGATCGTTGCGGGCGTTAATTAAATCGTTGACCTGGCTTTATCTAAATTTGCTAAAAAAACGGGACGTTGAAAAAAATTGATAACGTTGGAAGTCTGGGTAAACAGATTATTTTAATTGCGATTTTATGAATTGCAAAAGCAAAGTTTGTAACGTACGTGGAAAGACCAAAACGCGATGCGATGACCTCGTAAAAAAATCGTGAATCATTTGAAATGAAATAAATGAGATATCTTTTTTTAGATTAGGAGATATCGTTGATAACAAGCAAATTGCCCCGGAAACAAAGCAAATCGGCAAAACAAAAACTTACGAATACAGCCAGGACGATCCTAAAGGAAGATCTAAAGGACAAATTAAAACGTGAAACATAATTCAAAATGATTCTATTGTAAGGCGCGATTGTGACGTAAAAGTAGGGAAAACATGGGAATTGATATCGGTTCATTCTGCATCCAAAGCCTCGCCAAGACGAGAAAAAACAGACGTACTGAAATTTCTCATAAAATGGTAAAATTAGCGAAAGAAGAATCGGACAACTGGAACATCGGAAATTTCGTGAAACGTCAAAAGAAAATAACAAGATTGATTTAAGTTATTTACGTAATTTAAAAAGTCGTTGCTATTTTGATTTCTGCACAATGTTTATTGATAAATGATTATCATCGTCATTGTCACACAAATGAACTTTGTTGACGTTGCTGTTAATTGTTTAATTTAATTTAATCGAACGATGTTTTCAGGACCGGATATCCCTACCAATCGGTCACCAACGACATCTGGTGGTACTACATGTTTTCCCTGGCGTTTTACTGGTCGCTGTGCTGCAGTCAGTTCTTCGACGTCAAACGCAAAGACTTCTGGCAAATGTTCATACACCACATAGCCACGATAATACTGATGTCTTTCTCGTGGGTGTGCAATTTGCCCCGCATCGGCAGTCTGGTGCTGGTGACCCACGATTGCGCCGACATATTTCTAGAGGTTTGTGTTGTGTGCGAATTTGCGATTTCTCGAGCTAACGAAATCGATTTGCAGGCCGCGAAGATGGCCAAGTACGCCGGATACCAAAAAATATGTGATACGATTTTTGCTATATTTACCGTACTCTGGATCGGAACTAGATTGGGCGTGTTCCCATTTTGGATCATTTACAAGTGAGTGTTTAAAATTGGAAACCGAACGAAAATTTCGCTTATTTTATTTCTTTCGCCTTTTCCTTGTGTGTCCTTCATTTTTCTTTATTCTTTGTCATCCCGTTCATTTCCTCCATTGATTTTATTCCTATTTCCCGTATTGTATCCTCTCATTTCCTTCGTGGTGTTGCAAGTTTTCTTTTTACCTCTCTTGCTTCCATCACACGTTTTGTTCTCCCATTCGCATTTAGTGCCCAAACCTCCATCCATTCATTTGTAATTTTTCACCTTGTAATTTTTCCATCGTGTCTTTCGATTAGTTTATCAATTTTTAATTACATAACTTTCTTCGATTAGCACATCAGTCGTAACTCCGACAATTCTTCCAATGTTTCCTGCCTATTACATATTCAACGGACTCCTGGTGTTGCTGCTGACGCTGCACATACTCTGGACGTACCTCATCCTGAAGATAGCGTACAAGGCGCTGAACTCGGGCCAGATGGAGGGCGACATACGGTCGAGCAGCTCGAACTACAGCGAGGACTCCAAGTCGCAATAACGTCCGACCCGAACGTGCGCGCGTTAATCGAATTAAAGCAAATTTTAAATCAATTTGTCTCACCGAGCGTGTTTATTTATTGTTTCTCTTCTCTTCGCGTTTGACCGATCGTCGAAATTTGACGTTTGCGATTATTTGTCTCCTTTCGTTTCGCTTCCTTCAAACGACCAAAAAAAAAAAAACCAACGTAAACACAGCCATCACTTTAGTACTTATTTATGTTTTCGTGTCGTCGTCGGTGTCGCAACTCTATCCAAGTAATGTGCATTTCCGTCGTTTTCGTATGCTGTCGATGTGTTTCAGGCTGAATCGTGCGGTTTTCATGTATGCATCTCCAGATTTTTTTTTCAATAAAACTGTTATTTTGTACGATTATTTGTTGGAACCCCTACGAGAATTTCAACGGCGACTCTGAAAATTTATAAAGGCAAGTATTAGTGCACTAATTAGAATTTTCGATGTTTTTTAATGTAAATATTTAAAAGATTTAAAAATAAGATACACGATAACGAGGGGCTTCAATTACTTGCATAGATTATAATTATATTTAATTATTTTGTGTTGGTGTTATTATTTCTTTAAACACCAAAAAGCAAGAGACGTCCCGCTCTGTCAAATATAAATGGTCACGTTAGGCATGCCAACGTATACTGAAACAAAACTTAATGTAACTAAATTGCAATGATTTCTCGAACGTGATTGGTCAAACGCGACCCAAAAAGTTGAAGTTTGCAAGAAACCGGCTCTTGTGGTTAAAAATCCGAAAATGTCAACTGTCACCTTTGAATTTTATATTCCCGATTTTAATCTAATTGTGTCGGGTATCGGTAGATGGCTCTAACAACACGAAAAGATAGTAGTTCAAAATTTTCGTGCGATTGAAATGAACTATTTTTATTGGTTCTATAGCACTACTCTCAACGTTATTATTTCGACGTTCGTCACAAATTACGAAGCGAATATATCATAATTGATGGAAAATGTCATTGTGAAGTTAATTATTTTTGTTAAAGTTGTGTATAATCGTATTGGTCACATTGCACGTATTCAAATCAAAAATTCCCGCGTCGTCTCTTTCCTGACCAATCGCACCAATCACAAACAGGAAATGACGTATCCCACTTCGAAACTGGAACCTGCTGCCATCTTGAAATATCAATATAATTGCAACACAGTTGACGTACGCTTGTCCCCGACCGTTTAATTTTCGTGTAGTGTGTGTGCGTGTGAAAGTCCGTAAGAATGTCGATCGAATACCTCCAAGTCGCCGAAGACGAAGGCGACGAGCCCATCGAACTGCCCACAGAAGACGACGGCACTCTGCTGCTCAGCACCCTATCGGCGCAGTTCCCCGGGACCTGCGGCCTAAAGTACCGCAACCCCGACTCCCGGGCGATGAGAGGCGTAAGACTAACCGAAGGCCGATTGCATCCGCCGCCGGAGATCGGCTGGGGCTCGCAGGTCTTCTACTGCGTATTTCCCAAGGGTAAGTGCCGCAAAATCCGATCGCGCGATCCCACCACTGTTGACATCCATCCGCAGAAAACAAACGAAAATCCGACGACAACCTGGAAAACTCGACGGCGAAGACAAAACGAATCGAAACGAAATTGCGTTGCACCGATCTGATAGTCTTAGGCTTACCGTGGAAAACGTCCGAGCAGAACTTGCGGGAGTACTTCGAGACCTTCGGCGAAGTTCTCATGGCCCAGGTTAAGAAAGACGCCAAATCGGGGCAATCGAAAGGTTTCGGTTTTATTCGGTTTGCGTCGTACGAGTCGCAGATGAGGGTGTTGGCGCAGAGGCACATGATCGACGGGCGATGGTGCGACGTCAAAGTTCCGAATTCGAAAGTACGTACGAAAAAGTTCATTTTAATCGGATTTTTTTGTCTAATTCCCGGTTTTCAGGAAGGACTGATACAGCAAGTCCCGTGCAAGGTTTTCATCGGAAGGTGCACCGAAGATTTGAACGCCGACGACTTGCGCGATTATTTCGGAAAGTACGGCGAAGTCACCGACGTTTTTATTCCGAAGCCGTTCAGGGCGTTCAGTTTCGTTACGTTTCTGGATCCGGAAGTCGCTCAGAGTTTGTGTGGGGAGGATCACATCATTAAAGGTACGTTTTTGTTATTTTTTTCAGTTACAAGTTGTTTTTTGATGTTTTGATTTTTGATGTCGTTGGTCTGGTAAAATAATTTCAAATCTTACCTTCTCAATTTAATTTTGGTAATTTCAATGCAATATATGAAGTCAGGTTGGGTTGGGTTGGTTTTTTTTTTTAATTGAAAATTGCTTGGACTACGTTAATGAAAGTTGTTTAATATTTCAAGGTTTATTTGTCAAAAATCGTTACAATATTTCTTCTGTATAAGCATTTATTTGAATACTTTGGAGATTAATTTTGAGTAAATTATTTTAATTATCTAGGTGTTTCGGTCCATGTGTCAAACGCCGCCCCGAAATCTGAAACGCGAGGAGGCGGCGGTTACGGAAGCGGTGGGCCTAGACAAGGCGGTCACGGAGGAAATAGAGGACCCGGCGGACAAGACGGACCCGGTATGTACCAGCAAAGATACAACCCGGGCCCGAACCAAGGCAACTGGGGCAACCAGGGCCACAGAGGCAACCTGGACATGCCCAACCTCCAAGCTCTCGGTGAGTTTAAACGTAAATAGCTTAGACGTCCGCACGATGTTTTGTCTTGCGCTTAACGTTTCTGTTTCTCCACCCAGTTAAATTCCTGACCCCCTCGTCCTTTTTGAACACCACCCCCAAACAGACAAAGTACTGACTAGGTACGTATTTTATGAATTTAATTGAATTGAATTTGGTTTTGCGACGACATCGCAATCGAAAAAGTGTGAATGATTATGAATCGATCCCAAAACATCCGTTTTTGCTACCTCCCAGAGCCCATTTTCTAATCTGCAATGTTGTTTGTAGGTGGTACGTATAGGAATGTGTGTTAACTGCTTCTGACGGGCGATTGGAAGAATGAAAGAGAGGAATATTAGTCAAGTGCTTCTTATATCTTGTTTTTTTTTTTTGTGTTTGTACGCTCGTTATGTATTTAATTATCTGAAATAAACGTTGGATGAGTTGTTATCCTTGTTATTTGTTTTTTTAACGTTGTGCGAAATGCCGGATTTGATGAATGTCTGCTTTGTCTGCCTTGCAGGCAACGAGTTAATAATAATCAAAATTGTTGCAACGAATACTAAGTCACAACTTGTTGTGTCCATAAGAATATTCTATGGGCTTATTTGCCTTAACGTACGTCCCCATTGACGCACCTCATACGAACTCAGTTTTAAATAAACGCAGTCACCGAGTTTAAAAATTGAGTCGAGAGCTATTAAATCAATTGCAATCGATACGCGCAGAACAAAGACGATTTTTTTTTTGTATATTATAATTTGTTTGTTGTGGTAGGTATTACCGGTCAGGGCCAGCAAGGCAACACTCAATCGAATTGCAATCCGTTAGGGTTGGGTCTAAATTTGAGTGCCCTTCCGATGAATCCGGCTCTCGTGGCCGCTGCCTTGAACCAAGCCGGCTGGGGGCTAATAGGCAACCTGCAGAACCAGCCGGAGCCGAATTTCAATCAGGGATTCAACAACCCGCCGAACACAAACAGCGGTGAGTTATCGATGCCCCCCCACCCCAACCGAGATCAATCGTCGTGAACTCGCACGCTTTTCCAGGTAACAACGCGAACGGCGGCAACCAGGGCGGCGGCAGCAGCCAAGGTTTTCTAAATTGGATGAACCAGGGTCAAGGGCAGGACGGTCAGTGGCCGCGGCCGCCTCCCCAGCAGCAGCAGGACAAAGGATTTTTAAAGTATGATTAAAACTCTAAACCCCCCTCCATCCCCTCTCAGAATTAATTTAGTCGGATTTGTCACGTCAGGAGGCAGGAGCTTATCGTATTTGATGTAATGACGTTGGTTTTTCAACGATCGGCGGTGCGTTGTAAGTGGTTGCGGTCGAGAGTGTTTTCGAAAACGTGAAGTGTGAAAGGGTCTCTTATTTCTCTCCTTTAGTTGTAAATATATTTCGGTTACGTCAGGTGCGATAAGTCGTCGTCTTTTTTCGTTTTATATGATGAGTGTATAAATTATTATTAAAATTGTATAGTTGTGTAAGTCGTTTTGTTCGTTTTGAAAGGAAAAGTTTGCTTGCTTTGACGTCGGAACATCCGAGACATATCATTAAAGTCGCTTATTTATTAAATCAATCGGGTCTGTGTCAAAGTGTGATTCGGGCTTGTCCGAAAGAAATTTGCGATTGGTATTTTTTTCTTGGTGAGACTCGAAACGACCAGCAAATTTTCCCGACATAAACGTCTTTAAATGTATCTACGTGTAGTATAAGTATGAAGAAAGAAAAAAATTGGGAGAATGGAACGGATTTAATATAAATATGTATGGTGTGTTTTTTTAAAAAAGTGTTCTAAGTTTGGAGTTTTTGATTGACAGTGGACAGACTTACACGTGCACGTAGCGATGGGATTACTATTAAATGTGAAACGATGTAAACTGTGTGTGAAACTAATTTTTCTATTAATCTGAAAGATGTATTTGATATATATATTTAATTTTTTTTTTTTTTTTTAATAAATTTTGTCGTTTTTCCTTATTATCGACGCTTGTGTTTTTCTATCGCTCGACTCTGACCGACGAGCACCGCTAAAACTTATCGAATCCCTCGTTCTTTAAAACCTTTCCTCGTCGTCAGTTGCGCGTAGGCACGCGGAGAAAGTTTCGAAATTTCGCGGCACGGTGAGTAACAGTAACGAGTTTTCGATTTGACCGCCCGCTCTCGTATCTGAATGCGCTGAATCGTTGTCATTTGTGTGTGAAAATGCTCAAGATATCTCTGCCTGTTGACAAGTGGATATTTGTATCGGTGGAAGAGACGGTGTGAATTTTGAGAGGTGAGGAGACGTTTGTGTAGAAGCGGCCGATCGAGAAAGTAAGTTTGCTTTTGATTGTCGTTTTTTCTCTGCATCAGTTACCGCGCGTCCGGTGTTCGAAACGGTCGAGGCGATCGAACGTGCGATTAATCCGTTTGATCGGCTCGATATTTTGTTCGAGAGCTCCGCGAAATGTCACGAGGCTAATTCCCGCTCTGATTTTTGTTTAGTTGCTGTTGCTGCGCTTGAGGAGGCGGATTTGTGTCGCAGTACGATGATGTAAGTATGGTTTGACGATGAATCATTGTGAACGGTTGGCTCACTGAAAGTAATTAGGGAATTCCCTAATTGTCGCCGTAATTATTAAATTATGAATCCCCAATTGATAAAAGGCTGCATTTCTTGCAGGTGTTTCTTCAACCTCACTGGACCTTGAACAAGCGATGAATCGTTTTGTCTCACATACTCATGTTGTTGCTCGCAATCCACCCGTCTTCATAAAACGACTCGGGATTTCTATTGCACGACCGACAAAAGGTAAGTTTCTAGGTTTGTTTCCTTGCGAAATCGACGTTAGCAAAAATTTATTTATCGAAATGAAATATTTATAATGAACTTGTGCAGTGGGACCGAAACTCGCACGACGTCCATTGGAAACAACAATGCTATGAAGTCGACTCAATGGGGCGTCGTCTACACAGAGCAATTTAATTAAGTTTATTATTATAATTCGAATAAAGTGCATGTGTGATTGAATGGTTGTATTTGCCCCCCAGGTTAAATCTCGCACTTTTGTTTACAACTCGACACGACATGAAAATTATTTTTCGTGCGTTGACGTGATGCGACACAACACGACAGTTTCATTGTTGATTCCATGTTTGCGATGTTTGTTATTGAATGACAAGTTCAATTGTGTTACCACATCTTATATTGCATCGATTACTGATAAATCAAAATTTTTGCTATGAAATAAACCTAATACGAAAGTGAATTCAATTGCCTTGTATTTGTTTGCAAGTGAGGGCAAATTTGTGAATACAAAATGTGATGACATCAGTTTTTTGGGACGCAAAGAAATGCTAATTGATTATCTAAATATTTTGGCTAAGATAAAAGCAGCAATTTAGGAAAAGTGCCCCGACTAACAAAAACTACTTTTCGTTCCTCCAGCTCCAGCTCAGTTACAAGAAAATTTAATAATATTCAGTGCTCTCTTTGACTTATACGTGCTCTCGAAACACAAACCATTCCTATCTGGAATCAAATTTCAGTTGAATGAAAATACGATCGAGGTCATAAACGATTATTTTCCGATTAGGATGAGCTGGAGAAACTTTCCAAGTAAAATTCTAGCAGATTGTGTAGAAAAAATAAAATAAAACGAATTTGTTTTTATCGTAAATACTTTTCAATTCAATCGAGTTGTTATATTTATTTAATTATTTAATTAATTTCTGTCGTTATTTCCATATTTCTTCCGATTCACTTGTGTACGGTCTCGGTTCCTTCATTTTCTTTATCTTCTTCAACAAAACAAATTCTTTAGTTCGTCCAATATTTATTTCTTGTTACCACGTCTAAACCATGCCGTCGTCAACTTTCACATTCTCTTTCGTCTGTGACGAGTAGTCACAGACATTTTTGCACTACCCCAAGATTGATGTTAACTTCAATTACATCGAACGAATCAGCCATCACATCTCGACTAAAATATTCAAAATAATTAAACGTTTAAATCGGAGTAAGAAATACCGGACGATGAGCACCTGTAGCGGACATTCGGTTGTGCACAATTGTCATTTTGTTCAATGGTAAGACTAATTTTTTGCATTGGATTGCAGTTCCTGAAATTTATTTGTTCATTAAGGCAATTAAGTTAGATTTTCTTGTACGGAGTGTCCGAAAAAGAATTACATTTACTTACCTATGAAATTTTCATGTTCCGCTATATTGTTATTTGTATTGCATTATCCATTCATTAATTGTCAACTTTCACCTGTCATTAAAGTGTAAACTAATTTAGTTCAAATTTTTAATTAAATTTGTTTATTAATAACAATTTGAAGGTAAATGTCAGGGAAATACAAAGTTGACATTTGAAAATAATTGTCAAAATGTACCGTTTGTGTCGCTACTGTATACTAGAAAACTGTTAAATCATTAAATAGGCACGGTATTTGCTCAAGGGCTAATATCAGTGTGGTTTATTTGATTGTGAGATTTGAAATAGTCGAATTGGGCGTCGAAAACTCTGCAATGAAGTTATATAGTATTAACGATAAAGATCGCCGCCATGATTGCCAACCTAGATATTGGATCAATTGAACGCGTTCAGTCGACTCCAAATACGTTGCTTTGTAAATAAAGGCGGTCGTTTGGACTAAAATTGTGTCAATTCGTTGTTTTGTGCTAATTGTATCGTTTCACATTATGGACATAACAAATAAAATCGTGCAACGTAATTAATTTAGAGGTTATGCAAGCTTTAAAATCGGGCCGCACCTGTCGCCTAAATTATATTATTATTTACAGTTTGCCACACTGGACGCATCGTCGGTACAAGGTCATCGAAGTTTATTATTAGGTTGGTTATTCGTGTACCGAAAGTTGTGTGTGAAAGTGTCCATAAAATGTCGATTGATTACCTCCAAGTTGCCGAAGATGAAAGCGACGAGCCCATCGAATTACCGACCGAAGACGACGGCACCTTACTGCTCAGCACGTTATCGGCCCAATTCCCAGGGACGTGCGGCCTCAAGTACCGAAAGCCAGATTCTCGTGCGATGCGGGGCGTCAGACTAACCGAGGGTCGACTGCATCCGCCTCCGGAGATCGGCTGGGGCACCCAAGTCTTCTACTGCGTATTTCCGAAAGGTAACGAACGCGCCGCCCTCGAATCACCTGCAATTGACAATTACGATTTACAGAAAACAAGAGAAAATGCGACGACAATCTGGAAAACTCGACCCCGAAGACGAAGCGGCTCGAGACGAAGCTACGCTGCACCGACCTGATCGTCCTCGGCCTGCCGTGGAAAACATCCGAGCAAAATCTCCGCGAGTACTTCGAGACGTTCGGTGAGGTTCTAATGGCCCAGGTAATCATGCACCGAAATAACCCCTTTGTCTAAAAAGTCGTTCGTTTTCAGGTTAAAAAGGACCCCAAGTCGGAGCAGTCGAAGGGATTCGGTTTCGTGCGGTTCGGCTCGTTCGAGTCGCAGATAAGGGTGTTGACGCAAAGACACATGATCGACGGGCGATGGTGCGACGTCAAAGTTCCGAATTCCAAGGTTGGTGACGTTGTGGGCGTTGCGCGGGTTTGACGAGGTTATTTTTAGGACGGGCTCATACAGCAAGTCCCTTGTAAGGTTTTTATTGGACGTTGCACTGAAGATTTGAGCGCCGACGATTTGCGCGATTACTTCAGGAAGTTTGGGGAGGTCACCGACGTTTTCATTCCGAAGCCGTTCAGGGCGTTCAGTTTCGTTACGTTTTTGGATCCGGAGGTCGCCCAGAGTTTGTGTGGGGAAGATCACATCATTAAAGGTTCGTGTCTTTGAAGTTAATTAATTGGTCTTGACACTTTAACACTTAGCGGGATTTTTATGTGAATGATTAAAATTACTGGTTTAATAATGCAATGCATGTTACACTGCAAGTCGCAAGTTGAAGGGGTGAATGGGTGACAAAGTCGTCCTTGACAAATATAATTGCCAAATACTTATATAATAATAATGTTGTAGGTGTTTCGGTTCACGTGTCAAACGCTGCTCCCAAATCGGAAACACGAGGAGGCGGCGGTTACGGAGGAGGAGGTCCCAGGCAAGGAAATCACGGCGGCAACAGGGGACCCAGCGGGCAAGACGGATCGGGCATGCACCAACAAAGATACAATCCAGGGCAGAACAAAGGCAACTGGGGCAACCAGGGCCATCGAGGCAACCTGGACATGCCCAACCTTCAAGCGCTAGGTGAGTTTAGATGCGAATCTCAAATTTTTCGTTTGCGTCCAGTTCGATAACCACCTCGTCGTTGTTTTACGGTGAAAATTGTGCTTTTCGTCGTGTGAATGATTGCAAATCGTTCATCGTTGCGAACCCCCCCCATTTTCTAATCTGCGATGTTGTTTGTAGGTTCGTATCGGAATGTATGTTAACTGCATCTGACGGGCGATTGGAAGTATGAGAGAGGGAGAGAGGAATATCAGTCAAGTGCTTCTTATGTGTTTTTTTTTATGTTCATGGTTATTTGTAATGAAATTAGCGTATTCTCGTTATGTATGTAATTATCAGAAATAAATTTTGGATGAGTTGACCCGCTTGTTATTTGTTCCATCTCTGTGCGGGTGAAATACGAGTTCTGTTGCGGTTGTGAATGTTTGCTGGTTCTGATTGTAGTTAAACAGAAAATGCAACTATTTCTAATAATAAAAAAAATGTTACTGTAACTACTGATCAAAGTAAAATAAATTAATAAATTCCAATTTTATGCCTTTGTAGGAGTTTATTTTGATCCTGTGATGGTTCACATGTCTTCCATATTTTCTTATCTGTAGCTTGTTTAATTCTTGCCATCTTATTCTTTTTTTTTTTGGTGCTTGACGTATTTAGTTTTCCCTCGTGTTTCATCACTACCTAGTAAATTGAGTCGAAAAAAGTACTTTAAAATATCAATGACATAATATTATTAACTAATTTTATTTTTACACGTTTGCCAGTGTGGAAGTTACAAAAGCAATTATTTTCAGTTGTAATGCAACGAAATTTATCACAAAAATTTTATTATCTTCATTACATATCCAACATCTTTCAAACCGTTCTTTAGCCACTTGTAGTTTTAAGTCACCCTGGTCTTCTAGTAGATCAGCTTCTAAAGAGACCAAAGAAACGAATTGTAATGGAAGAGATCAATTCATTCAAATCTTGCCATCTTAATCTAAATATTATTGCAGGTATTACCGGTCAAGGACAACAAAGCAACCCCCAGTCGAACTGCAACCCGTTGAGCATGGGTCTGAATTTAAGCGCGGTGCCGATGAATCCAGCTCTGGTGGCCGCCGCTCTGAACCAAGCCGGCTGGGGCAATTTAATCGGAAACTTGCAAAGCCAACAGGACCAAAACTTCGGCCAAGGTTTCAACAACGCGCCAAACTCGAAAAGCGGTAAGTTTATTGCCACGAAACCTGTATCGTCTAAAACTCGGTGCGTTTCAGGCAACAACGCGAATAACGGAAACCAAGGCGGCGGCGGTGGAGGCGGCGGCAGCGGCCAGGGCTTTTTGAATTGGATGAACCAGGGGCAAGGCCCGGACGGCCAGTGGCCCAGACCTCCCCCGCAACAACAACAGCAACAGGACAACAAAGGATTCCTGAAGTACGATTAAAACCTCGACCGTAAGCCACCTCGGATTTTAGTTGTCGAACCGTTGCGAGCCCATCGCGCCTGACGTAACCCGATGGGATGACTCGAAAGCGTTTGATTTTGTAAATGTGTGCGTCGTCGAAAATGTGTGAAAGTGTCTCTCGTTTCTCTTAGTTGTAAATACGTTGGTTCGGTTACGTCAGGCGCGATGGGTCGAACGTATGAATTATATTAAAATAGCGCGTAGTGTTTTTTCCCGATTCGGAAGAAACTCGTTTTTTCTTGCGTGATCGTGTCCACGTCTAGCGTAAGTACGAAGAAAGAAAATGAGAATGGAACGAATTGTGTGTGCGCATCGGACCCGATATTTGTGTGGTGTGATGCGGAAATGTTCCAATGTTTTGAAATTTTTGATTGGCGACGAACTTTCATTTCCTTGTGCGTAGCGGTTAATTTTAATTATGAAACGATGTACTCATTTTTTTTTTTATACATAAATATATAAATGAAATTTAAAACGATGGACGCCATTAAAACTTATCAAAAAAGCAATTCCTCGTTTTTTGAACGAACCTTTCCTGCGCGTTTGTTCCTTAGTACGACGGGCGGTGACGAGTTTTCGATGCAAATTGGTTGAGTGATCGATCGATCGTTGTGTGTGAAAATGCCGAGGATGATATCTGCCTGTTGGGAAGTGGATATTTGAATCAGTGGAAGACGGTGTGAATTTTGAGTGGTGGCGCGGCCGATTGAGAAAGTAAGTTTGGCTTTTGATTGTCGTTTATCACGATGTGGTGATTAAAACGTTAAAGCTCATCGATTGGAACATTTTTGTTTCGAGGATATAATTTATTCCGACTTTATTTCTATTTCTTTCTTTTCCTGTTTAGTTGATGGAGTCGACGATCCCTCGATTCGTAGAACAATGTAGGTATAAATTTTACTAACCCAAAGGAAATTAAAGTTAATTAAAATTATTTTAATTTCGATTTATTACAAATCTACTTCAAGACTTTCGCCGCGAAATTAGGCAACGTAAACGCGGCCGTGTGAATCCCCGAGTTGTAGTAACGCAAGTTCATTTCTTGCAGGTTCCCGTCTGAGAATTTCGTCTTCGGCTCGGCCAGATCGTGACCGGGTGTCGTCGAAGCCACGATGAATCCAATCTGTCCCGTCGGATAGGTCGGCACGTTGACCATCGCGTACTTGACGACGTCGAAATGCTTCGAGCAGTGCTCCATCATGTTCTTGATGTCGTTCAGGTCGATCCAGATGTTGCCCGCCTGCGAGCAGGCGACGCCTCCCGGTTTCAGCGCCTGCTTGACCAGTTCGAAGTACGAGCCGGTGAAGAGGTTGACGGCGGGGCCGATGGGGTCGCTGGAATCGGTGATGATGACGTCGAATTCGTTCTTGTGGTTGCGGATGTACTCGAAGCCGTCGCAGACGTGCAGCGAGAGTTTGGGCGACTCGAAGCCCACGGCCATGAACGGTAGGTATTTTTTGCTGATTTCTATTACTTCGCTGTCGATTTCGACCTGGACTATTTCGGAGACCAGGGGGTGCTTGGAGACTTCGCGTGCGACGCCGCCGTCGCCTCCACCGACGATGAGGACCTTTGCTGGATTGTCGTGGGCGCAGAGTGGGAGGAAGGAGATCATCTCTTGGTAGGAGAATTCGTCGTGTTCGGTGCATTGGATTATGCCGTCGAGGATTAGGGCCCTTCCATGTGATTTCCTGGAAATTCAAAGGTTAGTGTCAAGATTTATTTTTTTGCCTTTACTTTGATTTAATTTCAACTATTTTCCATTAACTTACTTATTTGGATTTGGTTTAATTGAATTAATTTTCGCTGGTTTGGATTTACTGTAATTTTGTTGTTTAATTTAATGTTAAACTATGTTCATTTCCAATACATTTATTTTTTTGTTTCTTTTTCATTCAATGAATTTCCACAATTTTCTTCACTATTGTTTCCATTTTCGATTATTACAGTCGTATTAATTTCATTTGCATTCTTTTTGTTTCCATTTGGTTGCATTTCGTTTTCATTTTTATTTCGACGTTTTCTCGTATCTCGATCCCATCGATTTGGTTTCATTTGTCAATAAAAAAATATCGCGCGTGTTTTTTTCGAAGCGATCCCTGTATATACACTCGTGTTTTGTTGACATGCACGATCGTACGTCGCAACGTCGAATCTCATTCGTGCGTCGCGGCCCAGTTTAATTAAACATTACTCACGTTTGCAAGACCATGATGTCTTGGTACGCCGATTTGCCGTCGTGCAGGATCTCGTCCACCTCCATGCAGAACGCCTGGCCTGCCCACAGTTCGTTCGTCTCGCTAAACCAACCGCTCTTGATCCGATCCATTTCGAACTGGACACGTGGAACGAGCTAATAACATCTAGCGAGCGAGGAATGTCGTTCGCTCGGCTGCCTGGATTTGTTATCGGGCGGCGCGGTAGTTTTATCGGAAACGGTTTCTTTGAGCGGGCAAAGAGCACCGTCGGCGATAACAGTAAATACTCGCTCCGCGTCGATTGTTGAATGAATTTAGTAAAGTGATTTCGCAGTTGCGTTGCGTGCATGGGCGTCACGTGGAAGAGGGGATGGCGTGTTGAGATAGATTTCTTCGACGGAAATATTTTATTAATGCGAGTGTTGGTTGGATGTTTGTCGTTCAATGCGTAAATTATTTTTCGATCATTGTTTCCATTAATTGCGAGTTAATTCAATTATTTACATCGAATAATTCTTCGAAGACCTATTTACGTGTTTTTATATCGTAGGAAACCAATTTAGTTGTTGTAGTTGAGTTTATTGGGTTGCTGAGGGACAAATGTCGTACGTGGATGCTAAAAATGCTAAATTGTTTTCTTTATATTTTTTCTGAAATTAAATGTCCCATTTGTAAAGGACGTAGTGTTTTATTTTTTTTATTAACGTTTTAAAACCTTTTTTTAATGCATCGTGCACATGTGCACGCCTCTGGCTTAATATCGCAATCATGTATATTTTCTTTGTCGCGTTTGCAATAGTCGGAGTAAACAAGTTTATGGGGTTTAATTTGTTTGTTTGTACGAATACATTCAGTCGATAAACACGTCACCTCGGTATAATTGACATAATTGTTCCATTATTTTGTTGTGTTGTGTTCTTGATTAGATCAATTCGTTTTCGTTTACAAGTCGCCTCGTCGGCTGACCAGATTTAAAACGTGTATGTAGTGAAAATGAATTAATTATTTATTTAAAATTATAATTTATTTGTGTGAATGTATATTTGTTTGCATTTTCTTTGTTTTAAGTTGCAGTTCCAATCTCGTCACTTCTTTGGAAACATTTGTTGTCCCTAACCGATGGCGATTCCATGAACTTCATGTGGATTTTCGGATACACTCAACGGTTGCGTTCAATTTGGCGCTGACCGGATCAACGTCGCCGCATAGAGTTGAGTTAGCTGTTGGCATTCATTGATTTATGATTTACGTTTACTCGCCGTTTACCCGCGCACCGCCGTTTACCCGCGCACCCGCCGTTTACCCGCGCACCCGCCGTTTACCCGCGCACCGCCGTTTACCCGCGCACCGCCGTTTACCCGCGCACCCGCCGTTTACCCGCGCACCCGCCGTTTACCCGCGCACCGCCGTTTACCCGCGCACCGCCGTTTACCCGCGCACCGCCGTTTACCCGCGCATCCGCCGTTTACCCGCGCATCCGCCGTTTACCCGCGCACCGCCGTTTACCCGCGCACCGCCGTTTACCCGCGCATCGCCGTTTACCCGCGCATCCGCCGTTTACCCGCGCACCGCCGTTTACCCGCGCACCGCCGTTTACCGGCGCACCGCCGTTTACCCGCGCACCGCCGTTTACCCGCGCATCCGCCGTTTACCCGCGCATCCGCCGTTTACCCGCGCACCGCCGTTTACCCGCGCATCGCCGTTTACCCGCGCACCGCCGTTTACCCGCGCACCGCCGTTTACCCGCGCACCGCCGTTTACCCGCGCACCGCCGTTTACCCGCGCACCGCCGTTTACCCGCGCACCGCCGTTTACCCGCGCATCCGCCGTTTACCCGCGCACGCGCCGTTTACCCGCGCACCGCCGTTTACCCGCGCATCCGCCGTTTACCCGCGCACCGCCGTTTACCCGCGCACCGCCGTTTACCCGCGCACCGCCGTTTACCCGCGCACCGCCGTTTACCCGCGCATCCGCCGTTTACCCGCGCACCGCCGTTTACCCGCGCATCCGCCGTTTACCCGCGCACCGCCGTTTACCCGCGCACCGCCGTTTACCCGCGCACCGCCGTTTACCCGCGCATCCGCCGTTTACCCGCGCACCGCCGTTTACCCGCGCATCCGCCGTTTACCCGCGCACCGCCGTTTACCCGCGCATCCGCCGTTTACCCGCGCACCGCCGTTTACCCGCGCACCGCCGTTTACCCGCGCACCGCCGTTTACCCGCGCATCCGCCGTTTACCCGCGCACCGCCGTTTACCCGCGCATCCGCCGTTTACCCGCGCACCGCCGTTTACCCGCGCACCGCCGTTTACCCGCGCATCCGCCGTTTACCCGCGCACCGCCGTTTACCCGCGCACCGCCGTTTACCCGCGCATCCGCCGTTTACCCGCGCACCGCCGTTTACCCGCGCATCCGCCGTTTACCCGCGCACCGCCGTTTACCCGCGCATCCGCCGTTTACCCGCGCACCGCCGTTTACCCGCGCACCGCCGTTTACCCGCGCACCGCCGTTTACCCGCGCATCCGCCGTTTACCCGCGCACCGCCGTTTACCCGCGCATCCGCCGTTTACCCGCGCACCGCCGTTTACCCGCGCACCGCCGTTTACCCGCGCACCGCCGTTTACCCGCGCACCGCCGTTTACCCGCGCATCCGCCGTTTACCCGCGCACCGCCGTTTACCCGCGCATCCGCCGTTTACCCGCGCACCGCCGTTTACCCGCGCACCGCCGTTTACCCGCGCATCCGCCGTTTACCCGCGCACCGCCGTTTACCCGCGCATCGCCGTTTACCCGCGCACCGCCGTTTACCCGCGCACCGCCGTTTACCAGTCACCCGTCAGGGAAACTTGGTTTCTTTCGAAAAAGAAGCAAACATCAAATATAAAATATAAATCATTTATTTACTTACAGCATACAAATAAATAAATACAATAATAAATATATTCTCATTTTAAACCGAAAGAAGTGAAAACCTAACAGTATCAAGTAGTTTTTATTGGCACCACGGACCCTAAATTGGCATTGTACTTTTCTAGATGTGTAGGTGCATCTACAGTTTTGAATTTCGTGCTTTATTTTATTTTATTTATTAAATAATCAGTTACAGAAACGCATATGTATGACGATTAATATTTATTTTCAACAAAATATTCATTTAACTTTATTAACAAATACACGCATTGAAACACTCCTACCGCTCCCATTTTATTGTTGGAATAGCATTATGTTAACATTTATGATGCCAATAATCAGTCATTAGAATTTATGTAAAAATGTATTATTCACAAGATCTACTTTCCAAATGCTTTTAATTGTTTTTGGACGGCTAACGTCAACTAAGTTTGTGATTAATTTTAAAAGTTAAATTTGTTTAAATCAACACTTAATCGACATTGAGTTAAATTTGGTTTCATTTTTATATTATTAAAAAATTACAACCATTAAACTTATACGGATCATTTCTACCCACAATAGATAGACACGTCGGGGACCAAACGAAGTCATGAGTGCCCACTGAAAACAACAAATGCGACGTTTCTACATAACCCCGTCGACTGCTTGAAATATTTTGGATCACGAATGGTACTGGTCCTGGATACTAATTCCCGCCAGGTCTGCCTGTTAACATACAAGTCCACAGCTACCAAACATCGTCGGACTGTCCAATGTTCAACGCAACACTCCCGTCGAATTCAACCGAATAAAACACAAACGGCGCTTCGTGAATGACCGATTTGAATGCGAAACCAGAACCGACGACAAGCCTCAAATTGAAACTACGCTGTTGAATTTACACATGAAAGATGACTACGAATTTAGCTGGCGATATAATAAAGATTAGTTTGTAGTATTTGTGTTTAATTGGTAGGTCAACGGTGAAGTTATGATCAAAATTGGAATGATTAAATGTTAACGTCGTCTGCACTAGCCGACACGCCCTAGTTGGTGTACCCGTATACTTAAGTAGCGTTGTAGAGTACCGCAATCGGCCATTTTGATACCAACGGGTCACTATGTTACCGTGGTTTTTATCGGCACCACGGACCCTAAATTGGCGTTGTACTTTTCTAGATGTGCAGGTGCATCTACAGTTTTGAATTCATGCTTTATTTTATTTTATTTATTAAATAATCAGTTACAGAAACGCATATGTATGACGATTAATATTTATTTTCAACAAAATATTCATTTAACTTTATTAACAAATACACGCATTGAAACACTTCTACCGCTCGCATTTTATTGTTGGAGTAGCATTATGTTTGAGATGTTTTCTCTCATCGGCCCTTTTCGACTCAAACTGGTCTCGTGCAAAATGATCCTTTGGTATTTCTTCTTAACTTGTTTCAAACTAACTTGAGGATAATTACAAAAAAAAAAAAAAAAACCGACTAAAGAACTGTCAGAGCGTCCTGTGTAGGGATCCCGATAGATAGAATTCTATTTCTCTGACGTCACGTTGCCCAGCAACCAACGATTCTCGAGTAGAAGCGAGTATTAGGTATCACGATGGGAAAAGCGACTTACCCCGCAATACGTCTTGTTCCCCGATAGAATCGCTTTAGAACGCCTAATTTCAATTGCCGTAACGATTGTCTGCACCTCTCCAAATTATATGTCAGACAGAGATGGCAGTGCGCGGCAAAATTTTAGTTATAAAATGTGTTTTGCACACGCTGAAATGTACCGTTTCATTCTGGGATTTAGTTTTATTTTGGGCATTACTGTTTCATCCGTTTGAATACAAGTACACAAGAGCTTCAGTCGAATGGATCATTTTAGTTAAACTTTAGATTTTCTTTGGTTTTTTTTAAAGAATCGGTAAGTAATAAATTAAATGAAAATGAAATTTTTACATATGAACAAATGATTTGATTAGATAATTTATAATGTACGATACAGTGACCACAATGAGAGTACAAGCAGATCACTGGGTTGCGCTTCTAGATTTTTGTGAGGAGCATCCTGAAATAATAACAAATCGATTCAATGGGTTGAATGGTCGCGCAAACTGCATCATGTTATGGGGTACCCTTACGGTGCTTCTAAATTCATTAGGTTTTGGTGGGAAATCACAAGACGAATGGAAAAAGGTAAAGACATGTTATAAATACACAATAAAAACTATTTATGGCTATAACCAATTAATAATTACCAGGTATTTTCCCATCTTCAAACGCTGGTTTTGCAATTGGTTCAAATCCGCCAGATAATAATCGTCCATTATTTTCACGGAAATAAATATGTCCATCTTGAGCCCTAACGACTGCAATAATGTATTTAAGCTTCAATCTATATTTTAACAAAATCCATCTGCTATATTAAAAAACGTTTAACACCGTACCTGGCATCATGGAATACAACCCGGGAATAGGCTTCGTATGTAAATAATAATGCTCGACAGCGTGCAACGGTACTTTGACGTAAGGTTCGGACAACTGTCCCACACCTCTGGCCCAAAACCCGGCACAATTTACAAAATAATCTCATTCAATGTGTCCCAAACTCGTGTCGACGCTCTTAACGAAACCGCCCTTTTGATTTATTTTCTGTACCGCACAATTTTCTACAATTTTTACTCCTAAAATAAAAGAATTTTGCAAATAAGCCAGGAATGCTACAAATTACCGAAATTTCTCGCCTCGCTTATAAGCGAGGAACAAATTTCGTACGGGTCACCCACTCCATCTTCCGGTATCCACATGCCGCCTTTGATACCGTCCATGTTCAACAGCGGACACCTCTCTTTGCATTCGTCTGTCGTCGGTAAATGACACTCGATATCCCAAGAACTACCAACCAGTAAATGTTACGTTTCAATGTAGAACGACCGTACTTACACAGATTGCGACTTCATTCTCCGAAAGACGAACATTCGATCCTGGGTCCTCGCCAAGTTAATGCTTCCGCACTGTTTCCACCCCGTCGGTAGTCCTTTCGCTTCGAGCTCCTTGTACAGTTCGATGCTGGAACGAGTCAGATTTACTTGCACGAGACTGGGTTTGAATATGCCTATGAGGGCCGACGAGTGCCACGTTGTTCCACCTCCAATTCTAGGCGAGCATTTTAGTAAACATTCGACTTGTTACTTCATTTGCTACCTGTTTTGTTCGATTAGTACGGTTTCGGAGGCCCAGCCTAATTTGCCTAGGTGGTAAGCTACGGAGGCACCCATAACGTCGCCTCCGCATATAACAACTTTGGCACGTTGTGGAGGAAGTACGGGTTGTTCGTCAGATAAGTCTTCGTGTTGGAAAAACATCGATATGGTTTACCAACAATTTGGTGTCTAATCTGCCTTGATAGCATAATTAAAACTAAATGTGTTGTAATCTTCGAGATTTACGCAACTATAGCGGCTTCATTAAATGAAATAAGCTTGTATTCTATCTATAATTTATGGCTTCTAGAAAAGTAAGCAGGTGTATTATGTACAATTTTTGTCAACTGCAGTGTCGCCAGCACGTCCAGAAAGAGCACTATACACAATAGAATTGAAAATACATTCAACGACAAAATTTAGGTTATGAACTATTACTGGGTGTTTGTTTACATGTGTAATTATACTGATACCTATCTTCAAATATAAGCTCCAGTAGTTTTGATTAAAACTGGTTTATTACATTATGGCGATTAGATCACAACAACCAATCAAAAACACAAATTATTCGAGAAAATTTTGACTGCACTTGATATTTACACGTTTTACGCTATGATAAATTATTTGTCATTTCGTTAAATTTTAAGATACGCAATCTAATAGAAAAAAAGCTTTAAATTTAACTTTAACATCCTACTATAATTTTGTTGTATTATCTGAACGTCACGTCGGCGACATTTCTGAACGGTGCAACTTTTGATGTGAGATTACCGTAGACATCGAGTTTTAAAATTCGCGATGTAATATTGCCGACCCTTACGTCGAAGTAGGTCATGGCCTTAATTTCACTTTCTCTGAATCGCATGGTGCAAATTTATACGGAATACTTCAAACCCCACTTAACATAACTTATAATGCATTTGATGATTGAACTATTTATTGAAATCTTCAATATCCATTAGTACGTTAAGTACATTTTATATGGAAATAAAGTATATATTTAGAAAAAATCCGCGGTTGTCTGCACGAAACTTTCTTATACTCGGTTATACTACGTTTTTCGAAAAAACTTTTCAAATGAAAGTTGTTTAAAATATCAATATCTACAATTCATGTAAGAATATTTTTTTCCGTAACGTGTACCGTTTTCGAGAAGTGGAAAAAGGTGATAAGAGTAAACCATCACTTCCGGTTGAGAGATTGCGTTCAAAATAGGACGTTTTCCTCCTTGCTACATACAAATGTTAAGTTTAAAGTTTCAGAGCTCTAGCTATAATCGTTTGGACGCTAGAGCGTACTGTAACGAGTATAAGAAGTATAAGAAAGCGGTGCGCGGGTAAACGGCGGTGCACGGGATTTTTTTACAGTTATTAATAATGGCAATGGCAATGCGAACGGTCGCCGTTTTGGTACCAACGTCAAAAAGTAACCAGCCCCAGTCGACATCGGGCGCGCTCCTGTGGGCGAAAATCGAATTATACCAGAAGTA